>BRKX01000001.1:45321816-50321816 GCA_026008535.1 Perilla frutescens | reverse complement strand
TGTACATGTTGGGAGGTTGATGACTGGGATATGTAGTCACTTATTTTGTGGGTGTTGTTTGTGAGCAGTCACTCATTTTTTGCATATGTTAGTGGCTGTTGAAGGGTTGGTTCTGAGCTAAGACTCATTTTTTTGTAAATGTTGGTTGACCATTGAATGCAATGGGGGTTCTTTGTGAGCTATGACTCATCTTTTGTAAATGTTGCTTGATCATTGAATGCATTAGGTTCTAAGTGAGCTATGACTCACTTTTTTGTTAACATTATTTGAGAGCCTTGATGGACTATAATTTATGTTATGTGCAGTTGTTTAAATTTATCCAATCATCACTTTAAAAGAGTTGTAGTAACTGTCATAAAAATCAAGAATTCATATTAATATCAAAACACATAAACTGTGGTAGATACATTGATCTCATAAAAGATGATAGCCTACAGATGATGGACTAACTAATACAGCTTCTGAGATCATACACTACAAATGATTAAAGCTGCATTTTACTTCAAACTTACATAGATTAGCAAGAACCAAGATACAACTAAAGCAAAGTACAATATTTTAAGCCTATTCTTCATCATCTTCACTTCAACATTAGCTTTCATTTGCAGCTCACTGATATTGGCAGAAAGAAGTTCAATCTCCTCAGACCTTCCATCTTCACTGCATTTTTCATTCAATTGCTTATTCTCCTTCAATAGTTGCCTCTTCTCCATCTTCAATGTGTTTATCACCTCCTTTGCCCTATCACTCATAGGCTCAACATCAAACCACCTAAAATGATTACAACCTCGTTTTGAAATCCTCTCATTTGGTGACTGCAATTATCAAATTTTATAAGAGTTTAACAAATTTTCCTAAAAGTGTATCCAAAATCTGACATGAACTTCTCCAATTCATACTTACATTATAGTTTCGACAACTATAAAATCTTCTTCCCGGGTTTGCATTTGTCCAGGACGTCTTCATCACTTCTGGAATGCCACAATCGCATAACCTGCTGCCTCCACTCAAATTTAAACTTTGGCTCCTTCTATATGAAGTTGAGCTCGATGACGATTGAGCCTCCATGATTGCGTGCGAAGCTTGAAGATTACCTTCAATTTCAGAGATTGGAGGTGAGTTGGGGAGCTTCAAGAGAATTTTGGGGTTTTAGGGTTCTTGAAATGAATTTGGTTTTGGGGGAGTATATGAAATCGATCCCCAAATTAGAAGGGATCGGGTCGGATTCTCCATGGGTGGGCGGGGCGGGTTCGGATTTTCATTCATTTAAATTTTTTTTTTTTTGGATCAGAGCCAAAACGACGTCGTTTTGGCTATCACTTAACGGGCGTTAAGTGAGGATTGACGGAGGGGCTTGATTGAGCCTTAAATCACGATTCAGGGGCCCAATTGAGACCCAAAATAGTTTAAGGGCCCAATTGGCCCCCCCAATATAGTTCAGGGGCCAAATTGGCCCTTAACCCTTCAGTTTTCTAGTAGAGCAAACTAAGTTACTGAAATTTGCAATCAATGTTTTTTTTACTTGCAGGACAAAAACAAGCATGTTTTGCACTACAAGCAAAACGGGCTAGCGTTAACTTCAAAGCATGAAAACAAGATGTTGAGTTGAAACTTAAAAGGAAAAGGACTTGCAGAAAAAACTAAGATGAAAGGAATACAACACACCATAGATATCTTAAAGGAAAGCCCCTAATACTTAGTTGCAGCATGCCGCTTTCCAACCCACTCCATCTTCAGAGTGAATTACATACATTATAATAGAGATTATGAATTACTTTTCCCCACTAAAACAGGACAAATGGGATGGTGCATCATTTTTACATTAACAGACAATTGTTCCAGAACTAATAAATCA
This sequence comes from Perilla frutescens, assembly GCA_026008535.1. Classification (NCBI taxonomy): domain Eukaryota; kingdom Viridiplantae; phylum Streptophyta; class Magnoliopsida; order Lamiales; family Lamiaceae; genus Perilla; species Perilla frutescens. The sequence goes on along the minus strand of BRKX01000001.1, from coordinate 50,319,961 downwards.
TATCTTAGAGCAGTGACTTCAACACTTAATTTTTAAACGTTCAATGAAGAATCTGTACGCGAAAAATGGCCTAAATGCAGATTTAATCTCCAGCTCCAAGAATGGTATCTGTGCAAGACAAGTCCAATACAAAATCACCTTCTTTATAAGCACACACGCTCTAGTGTCCTCGTTTGTTCAATAGTCTTTACAAACAATAGAACAGGTTGCAAAAGGCTCGTATTTTAACTTTCTACTGCTGAATCTTATATATGAATACGACGGTTATTCCAACTACTCGAGAATAGAATAGTCACGGAAGTAGTGATCTATCAACTAAAGCCATGGTGAAATTAATAGCCTTTCAACTAAAATACATGCTTTAAATTTTCCGTGAGGGAGAATCCCCAATGTAATAAAGCTACTGAGATTGGATTGGATTGTGATCCATTCACCTTTTCGGGCACCAATTAGGTTCTTCATCTACTTTTTTCAAAAATATTTCTTTCTTATTGCTTTTTTTTTTTTCTCAAAAAGCTATTCCAAAAGCCAACATAATGCGCAGATGACTCGAAATCATCAAAAAACTAGCTAGAACAATCTATATCTAAAACATAAAATAAGCATAAAGCCTGCATCAATATCATAGCAAATTAAAACATTGCCTAAATTCACCAACGCGCACTGCTCAAAATTAGGCTTAAAATCAGGACATATAATCTAATGATCAAACAAACACAGCAGTAGAATTAACACTACATAATCATCTAATCTCATTATCAGGTACTAAAAGTAAATAAACATCAGACTTTACCTGTACATGAAAACATCCAAACCATGGAGCTTCTTCTGGCAAAGGACGCAAGAACTCAGAAAATCAGCTTCGGCAAAGGCGGCAGTAACAACACCGACACACCCATCATTAGCCCCCAAAATCTCAGCGTCGAAATACTCCCTTTTCTTGACGAGATTCTTCCCCACGTGAGAAATCACACACGTGTACTCCTCCATTTCCGCAGCAGTGATCTTCTTACAGTTGCTGTTTTCCGGGGCGTTTTTGCTCTTGATTATGTGAATGGAGTTCGACGCCGATTTAGGGGAAATCGCCAGAACCGCACCACTGTGGAAAAAGAGATCTTGATGTGGCTGGCGATCACCTTCCATGGCAGCGAGAATGCCGAGCCCAACGACGCCGCCGTTTGGCCCCTCGAAGCGGGCGTTGGCTCGTTTTCTCGAATCGGAGAGCGTGAGAAAGGAGAGGTTTATCGACAGCCTCTTCTTTTTCCCTTTCGTTTCCGCCATTTTAGCACACACCCTCCCACAAAGATGTGCAAGATATTGCGGTAGTTAAGTGTTTCGTTGGATTATTTTGGGGAGTTTTATGGAGGAGAGCCTACTGTGGACTAGGAGAGTATGATTCTAGAGAGAGAGAGAGAGAGGGAGTAGAAGTTAGAACCCAAAAGGAGGAGGAATCTGCCAAACAAGCTCAAATTCTACTCTCTCCCTCTCTCCTCAATTAGTTTGAGGTTTCGAGGATAGGAGGGAAGAAATCTAATACAATTATTTATATTATATAAAAAGACTTGTGTAATAATGAGAGAGATATTTATATATTTTAGTAGCTTTGAATAAACTATAACTTCTGTTTAAAAAAATAGAATAAAATAATAAATTATAAGTTTTATTTTGGTCGCGGAAAAAGCTGTTTCCGCAGCCACAATGTGTCGGTGTGCGCATTTTCGGCCAAAATCTATTAGAACTTGCTTGCCCATTTATAAAATAAAACAAGAAATTCTAAAAACAAAATAATAATAATAATAATAATAATAATAATAATAATAATAATAAAACAAATAAATGAAAAACGTGTTGATGAAAAAAGATGTTAAGAGTTGTAAAAAGTGAAAAAGAAAAGGAAAATGAAAGGCATTTCGCTTTAGCAGGACTCGACATAAAATTGATAGAACATGAGATTTAAGCCAAGATATTGAAAATGAAAACGTTAAGTAACACAAATATTTATTAAAATGTTATATTCTAAATACTAGTTCAAATTGATATAATCAAGATATTTATTAAATCTTTATGATAGAAATGTTTGTGTGATTTCGAACCTTTACGGCTATGATGGTTAAAACTAGTTAAAATAATTGCATATATGGACATTTATTTCATCTGACCTGAAATGGTGTTGAGATAAATATGCTCATGAAAATAACGTAATTGTATTTGAGGGAAAATTATAAAGAAATATTACAAAACTATTATGATCTTTTATGGAATGATAATCAACAAAGGTCAAGAACAATCACCCTCTCGTGTTGGTCTGTTTTTGCAAAAGTCAGTTTCTATACATGTCAATTATATGTTGCTATTTTAAGAGCACGAATACATAGTGAATTGAAAATCTTAATTTCTGACAAAGAAAATCGTAAGAATACATAAACTATAAACGTTGTATATACAAAAGTATTCCAAATTAAATTTATAATATTGTATTTTTTAAAATTTCAATTATTTGATTATATATAAACTTACAGTATGCATTGTATTTAATAAATATGCTTTTGAAAATACCATGTTTATATTCAAGGGCAAATTATAATTTAATTATCATGGTTTTAGCTTTTTTTTTAAAAAAAAACCCAACATTTAAATAATTACAAAATAATTCTCAATATTTTTCCATTTTAACAAAAATACCGCTGAAATATTATATTTTGAATTCATATCAAATTGTCTAATTTCTTATTTTTATTTTTATTACGACAAATTTAACTTGCTATCACTACTTAAGGATGCACGCTAGATTAACCCTACTTATATACAATAAAAAGAATTGCATTTAAATAAATTAATAACTCTTTTATTTAACAAAGTAAACTCAAACACTTTATTAGGGCGGTCTACTGGTGAATTGTGGTGACTCATGACCAAATATTTCAAATTTAAATCTCGTAACATCTTATCTATTGCACGTAATTTATTTTAGAAATTTTACCGTAACACACACACTTAGATAGTAATTTTGACTAAAAATATCTCATCAATCATCCTCGCAATAGAAATATAGAGACATTGGAAAGGAGGCCTAAACCTAATATCAATGCTAGATTCGTATTATCATCTCAAATTATGTTCATGCGAAACAGTTGGATAGATTCCTAGTGTGCCGCATTATGAGGCCAAAAACAACAACACAAAAAGAAGAAATCGCCTCAAACAGACATGGACATTCCATTTAGGATTCCTACCGTGCTATTTTGATGTTAATTAGTAACTAGAGTATCTCTCGTTCGATGTATATAATTTATTAGTTATAAATTATAACTATGTAAAAAATAAAAAATATATTATAAAAAATAAAATGTTTTGAATTCCAGATCCAAATCACTGTCTATTTTCCAAACTAAAAAAATAAAATAAAAATCATAAAAGAATTTTGATTCAGAAGTGGGATGGACTTTTGAGTAATTGTATAAATTCCAAGCCTATGAGGGAATCACTCAAATAAAATGACTAATTGTAATTAATTTGCATTTATCTGACCCCCTATTGCGTTATGACTTGTGTTTTATTTTGTCAATAGAAGATAATTGCATTGACGTCATCACTAGTAATAGTTCACCATATCTACTGATCTATATACTACATTAGTGTCGTCTATTAAAATAGGATATAATTGGGGGGGGGGGGTATTATGGGTGTTGGGGAGTAGAGATCCTCTTATCTCAATTTGTGTGTGTCAATCGTGTGTCAATATTAAAATTATATATTATTGATAATGTTTTTTATAAAAAAAAATTATTATATTATAACTAATGATAATTAATATTTATTATTAAAAAATGAAATTTTTAAAAATTATATACCCTAAGTTTGGAATAATCAACCCAAAAATTAATGTCTAAATGGATAAAAGTGGACAAAAGTAAATAGTAATTGGGAAAAAACAACAACTTTTAAAAATAGGTAGTTTGTTAGACAATTTGTACTATATTAAACTTGGTCTCCACACCCAATGATTGGCACATTGTACTTTTGGCAGGCATTAAATGCACCTAACAGCCGAAACTCTAATTCTAAAAATGAAACCCTAACAGCCTCGATTATATGTAGTAAGCCTCGATTAATTTTTAGCCTTGATTATTTTCTCAAAATCTCCTCGATTGAAATTCCAATATTCGATTAATTCATAGCCTCGATTAATTTCCTAAGTTGAGCCTCGATTATGATCATTTAAGAAGAATTGATGATTTAAATATCAATTCTCCTGAAATCGATGCTTCATCGATTAATTATGTATTAATCGATGCTTCCTCGATTAATTTTTAATAAGCATAGATTAAGAAAAAACTATCCTCGATTTCTTTTTTAACATTGCCTCGATTAGATTTTTAAAATTTCATCAATTATTTTTAAAATAATCGAGACCTTCATTCCAAAAGAATCGAGGCAATGTTCCCTACAATTAATCATGATTTTTTTAGTGAATGCATTTATTTCTTGTGTAAGGTAGGTACTTAGTTTCAATAAATAAAAAGAAAAGGTTGTTGGCTTCATTAAATGAAAAGAAGGGGAAGGTAGGACCGAATTAATGAAAAGAAAGGGATGTTGTACCGAATTAAATACATTCTAATGTTTTATAACGAGGTAGGTGAAATTTCTGAATAAATAGATGTAGAATCCAGAGCTCATTCACACTACAATACAAATCTCATTCACAAAAATCATACAAGTTTTTATTCACACTACACTACAAATCGACGAAGAATAGCAAAAGTTGGAGAAATTTTTTCGAGCAAGGGGCAAAAGAAAAGATTTTTTTGGAGAAAAAAATAGTGCACATAAATTTTCACCCATTTTCAAAGGTACGTTTTGTACTCCATTTTTTTGAACTTATTTTGCAAATATCTATTATTTTGATTATATATTGCATGTGTTGTTAGATTTACTTTGAAAATAGGTGACATTGAGTGATACGACCTTTTTTTGGAATTGGTTGTTACTGTTTAATTTAGGTTAGTAATTTAGGTTAATTGTTGTTGGTTTTGAATTTAGTCGATGTTTATGTGATTTTGAGGGTTGTATAATGTTAAACTAAATATAATCGATACTGTTATAGAAGCGTTTAGGCTGTGAAAAATTATTCGATGCCTTCATTGATATAATCGATGCCGTAGAATATAATCGATTAGTGCCTTGATTGATTATTTGATCTTAATTGTGGTTTATTTGTTGTTAATTGTGGATTATTTGTTGTTAATCGATGACTAGCTTTCTATCGAGGAGCATAAAACATAATCGAGGAGCATAAAAAACAATCGAGGCCTTCATCGATAATTATAATAATAATCGAGGCCTTTCTCGATTAAATTACAAAAACGAAAACTAATCGAGGCCTTCCTCGATTAATTTGAAAAATAAAAACTAATCGATTAGTTAAAAAAAATTAATCGAGTTACTAATCGATTAATTTAAGAAACAAAAACTAAATCGAGTCACTAATCGATTAATTAAAAAAAATTAATCGGTTAGTAGTTTAATAAAAAACAAACTAATCGATTAATAGTTTTAAAAAAACTAATCGAGTAGTCCTTTAATTAAAAACAAACGAATCGATTAATAATTTTAATAAAAACTAATCGATTAGTAGTTTAATTAAAAACAAACTAATCGATTAATAATTTGAAAAAAAAACTAATCGATTAATAGTTTAATTAAAACTAATCAATTAGTAGTTTAATAAGAAAACAAACTAATCGATTAATAGTTTAAAAAAACTAATCGAGTAGTCCTTCAATTAAAAACAAATCGATTAATAATTTGAAAAAAAACTAATCGATTAATAGTTTAATTAAAACTAATCGATTAGTAGTTTAATAAAAAAACAAACTAATCGATTAATAGTTTAAAAAAAACTAATCGATTAGTCCATTAATTAAAAACAAACTAATCGATTAATAATTTTAATAAAAACTAATCGATTAGTAGTTTAATTAAAAACAAACTAATCGATTAATAGTTTAATTAAAACTAATCGATTAGTAGTTTAATAAAAAACAAACTAATCGATTAATAGTTTAAAAAAAAACTAATCGATTAGTCCTTTAATTAAAAACAAACTAATCGATAAATAATTTGAAAAAAAACTAATCGATTAATAGAGGCTTGGGGTTTATAGGGTTTTAGGGTTTACGTTTAGGGTTTAGTGCTTTATAGGGTTTAGGGTTTAAGAGGGTTTAGGGTTAAATTGTGATCTCATGTAGCATTGTTTATAAATTATCCAGATGGTTAGACGCCGCATTATTGTACGTCACAGTGGACGATGGGAGAGATCAGAATATGTAGATGGGGACGAACAACTCGTGACGATGTCATCCGATAAGCTGTGTTTTAGCTCACTGGTGAGGGAGGTTCACAAGTTGTTGCGGACTGACCCGAACAGGATCGAGTATGAATTATTTTACCTCACCAGCACCAATACTGGCAGACGGATCAGAGCATCTTTGCAAGATGATGGAGATTTGCTCGATTTACTTCACGAGCAGACTACTGAGCTGGTCGTGTATGTGATTTCAAGACAGTTGGAGGGTTCTAGAGCCGGACCATCTATGAGGGATGACTATGTTCCCTACTTTTCACATGCAGAGACGCATGGTCCTACTGCAGAAGAAGAGGGAGAAGGAGAAGAAGAGGCAGAAGAAGAGGGAGAAGGAGAAGAAGAGGTGAATGATAGAACGAGGTTGGTGGAGTCACTGTTGACAGAATTCAGTGGCTGGCTTCGTTCTTCTGCTGATCGTACAGACAGATTGCTGTGCTTGACGGGAGTCGTCCTACCATCTACCACTGGTGTTCCGTTTAGATCTGACGGGCCTTCGAGCAATTGGGTGGTTCTCCTTGCTGACTGGGACATTGCGGGCCCACTATCTTGGGATGAGGGACCAGCACCAAAAACAGATACACTGCACCAGGGAGCTATTTTTCGGACGAAGGATGATCTCGCCCTGACGGTCGGTATCTATCACATGCAGAATCGAGTGGAGTATGCTGTGTATCGCTCGAATAGGTCACGATTGGGCTATGTTTGCAAGCATGGCGGTGATTGCCCGTTCAAGTGCTTTGCGGTTGCTGATGGGCATATATGGAGAATATACAAGTTCAACGGCACTCACACATGCCATCTTGATATGGGTCGAATTGCTCCGCGACAGGTACCTGCACGAGTGCTCGGAAAATACTTTGCTCGTAGATTGGTGGACCAGCGGGTTGTTCTGAAGCCGAAGGAGATGATGGCGGAGCTTTTGCGTGAGTTTGGCATCCACATCGACTACAGCTTCGCTCTGCGCACGAGGAACATTGCCATTCAGATGGTATATGGAGACTTTGACAAGTCCTACGCACAGTTGCCCGCTTTCCTTCACACTCTGCAATTGATGAATCCGGGAATTGTAGTAGACATGGAGATCACGAGTGATGGTCGGTTCAAGCATTCATTCCTTGCTCTCGGTGCGTGTGTCAATGCATTTCTCCAGTATGCTCGTCCAGTGCTTGTGATCGATGGGACCCACCTGAAGGGAAAGAACAAGGGGGTTCTCTTTGTTGCTGTGATGAAGGACGGCAATGAACAGATCTTACCTATTGCAGTTGGGCTCGGACCGATAGAGAACGATGAATCTTGGATATGGTTTCTGGCCCACGTGCACATGGCTCTGGGTGATATAGATGATCTTCTCATCGTTTTGGATCAGCATCAGAGCATTAAAAATGCTGTGGAGGCCGTTTTCCCAAGAGCGACGCACGGACTGTGCTACTACCATTTAAAGAATAAGATGATGAAGAGAGGGAAACACATGACGACGCTATTTCAGGAGGCTGTCTATGCATATCGGAGAGAGACCTTCCAGGAGAGTATGTCGACGTTGGAGCAGGTCTGTCCAAATGCATATCAGAAGCTGTGTAATATTGGCCCAGTGCATTGGGCTCGTTCACACTGTCCCGTACGGCGCTACGGGTTCATGACATCTAATGCGGCGGAGAGTCTCAATGCTCGTCTGTTGTGGGCGAGGAGGTTACCTGTTTGCTCATTGTTCGAGATGTTTAGATCAATTGTTGAGCAGTGGTTCATCGAGCGACGTGCGACAGCAGTGGGCTCGAATCATGTGTTGACTGATGGCATCGCGCTTAAGCTTTCGGGTAACGTCGATAAGGGACACTGCTATGCCGTGCGGCCCACTACATTAGCAACTTTATGGAAAGTCGAGGTTGGGAGGGAGGTCTACATGGTCGATCTTCAGACCCGGACCTGTGACTGTCGTGAGTTTGAGCTGGACTTGATCCCCTGCTCTCACGCGGCAGCGGTCATCTGGTACGACATTTAAATCTATATTTGTTCTTATTTTTGTACATGTACCTAATTGAGTGTGTTTATTTTCCCTTTCGCAGTTGTATCGGGGCGGCTATATATGATTATGTGGACAGATGTTACAAGGTGGAGAGCTTGGTCGGTATGTATAACTCGATCATCAGGGGTTTGCCTCATCCAGAACAATGGATTATGCCCGATGTGTTTGGATCACGAGTGGTTTTGGCGCCAGAGATCAGACGACGTGCTGGGCGTCCATCTACATCCAGAGCTCGAGCCCCGTTTGAGGCCTCATCCAGTGCACGGAGGCAGGTTTGCACTAGATGCCATGGACAGGGCACAACAGGCATGTATGCACAGCCCATTTACCCATTGGCGGTGTTGATCTGAATTCACCGCCCGAAGATGTTCCGCGGAGAAGGGCGCCGAAGAAGTGTGGCATTTGCGGTAGTACGGAGCATACGCGTCCTAGATGTCCTATTCGATTGTCAGCGGATGAGCACTAGTGTGATTAAATTAAGTTGTTTTTCGAACCCTTTTGTTGACGGGACAACACATTTTGTCACGAAAAACATTAATGAAGAAAAATATTTACATTGATCGAGTTCAAGTACAAAAACAACACATAAGTCAATATTGTAATGTCAGCATCTACAAGCTAGGTCTCTTAATGTAAGTCAATGAATATATTCGAGCCCCTATAATCCTCCGATACGCATGTACTCCCTCCTCCGACAATCCGGGTGGAAGTCCTGCACCTAAAAGCCGATCCACGTACATGCAGGCATATACTCCACAGCTCGTGTCGTCCGTCTGCACGAACTGGTCCGGTATAGTCTTGTCCAGGGTCATCGCAAAAGCACAACGGGGCGGCATCTAACGACCTTCCCAAAATCCGGCACATATGAGTAGGCGTGGAAGTAGGCGGAGTAGGGGCATCAACTCTCTATCTCGCCTCTCGTAGTGGACGCGGTTGGTTGGATCGTCCATCTGAAACAGAAATGAGTCGTACAACTCTACGACCCAGTCAGCAAAGCGGATACGAACCACTACCCAGTGCTCCTCTGCGACGTCACATACCACAATCGCCTGCGACATAAGATCGAGATCATATCAAGATTAATGTCAGCAAATAATGTATGATAATATATCCTGTATTTGGTTCCCTCCAAACTTATTCTCTTTGCAGTTGAATAAGTTTTGGGGGGGGGGGATAGATATGATATGTTTGGCTCCTGTTTTTTTTATTATTCTTAGCGTCTGTGTTTTGTTTTTCATGTTTATTTGCTTATAGAGTCATGTCTTGTGTGAACTCGTGAGATGCCGATGATGAAAATAAGCTTATTTGTGAAACCTTAAATGAATTCGACTTCTTATGAGTTGTATAAATCAATGTGCACTTCTGATTTAAGTAGATTGAAGCATGAACAATCATGTGAGATTTTGAGCTTTAAACTGTCGTATCATTACACAGTTTGTTCTTTGATGAGTGTTTGTCATGCATGCATTTGTGTCTCTAGAACTTGCCATGGTTTCTGATCGAGTTACTTGAGCATGTAAAAGATTTGGATATGATTTAAGGCCATCCGTTCTTAGCCACATGATTTTCCTAAACACTAACCCAGAAAAATTGACCTTTGCTTGCCAATTTTGAGCCATAATTACCTTTTGTTCATAAACTTGGATGATATGAGGTTTGGATAGTGAATAAAGGTATCCATTGTGATGAGTAGTGATGATTTTGGTGGAAGAATGGATATGATTTGGTGCTTAAATATTTGTCATTCTCATAAGCTAAAAAAAAGAACAAAAAAAAGAGAAAAGAAAAAAAAAAGAATGAAGCTAAGCCAAACTCAAATAGATGGCAATTGATAATTTTTGTCATTTGTTGGCTTAATTGTGTGAATTTTGTAAAGCATAAGAGAATAATGATGTGTGTACAAAGTACATGAAAATCGGGAGATATTCGAGATAATTGGGTAAATTGGAGAAGTTAGAAGGTGGATTTTTGTATTCATACTCGGGTTTGGAGTAGAAAGAAGGTTGTTAGTAGGTTGAAATTTTTGAGTCACTAAGCCAAATTTCCTAACCTAACCAATGTCCCTACATTACATCCTAAATTAAAGACCTTTTTTATCTTTATTCTTACATGTTCGAGTATAAATGAGTTAGACGATTGGCAAGCTTATGGTTGATACTTTCGCATTGCATTTGATTCGATGAGAGTACATCTTATACACTTGAGAGATGAATGATACAATTATCGGTGAGGTTCATGTTTAAATCTATTGAGATTGGTTGTGCATATAATTTTATGAGTTATAGGAGTTGGATTTGTTCTTGAAAATATATTTGGATTTGTTCTTGAGGCATTAATGATCGAGTTTACTATGCCCTTCCATGTTTATTCTCTTAGTGTTCTTCTCATTGTTTGAGGACGAACAATGGTTCAAGTTTAGGGGATTGATACACATGGATTTTTCATGTATTTTGAGGTATTTTTGAATGGTATTTCTCGTGCATTGCATGCGTATTTTGACAAGTTGTGCATAGTTTTCCATATGTTGTACAGTGTAACATTTTTGCTCATTTTGAAGGGATTTAATGCCAATTATTTTATGAGATTCAAATGAGCTAGAAAAGTACTTAAGAAGATAGAGGATTGAGTTAGGAGTGCGTTGCAACTTGAATCGGCTCAATCGGATGAGAAACGAATGAGAACGGAGCAAAACGGCGGAGCGTATCGGAGGCATACACGCTGGCACAGACCGTGCTATCCAACGTCACGGACCGTGCCCCATGACGTAACCACGGAGGCGCGTTTTAACGCACGGCACGGCCCGTGCTGCCTGTTCCGAAAATTTTAGGCCTCTTTCCTTACTCAGTATGGTCATATTTTCAGTCCTTGTGGATACGATACTCGATTCATTACTATATTGCATTGCCCTGTGTTAGTTGCAGATTAGTGCATAAAATTTAGTGCATCATCCACTTTTTGCTTACAATGACAACATAACATTAACCATATATCAAGTTAAGTTAGAACTAAAAATAAATAAAGGGGCAAGTCTCCTGTACATAAGATGTACATCAGACGATCAACGCGTTGATCGGATCAACGCCTGTTGATTCTGTCAACACTTTGACCAAAAAATCCGTCAAAATTAGTATCATTCATAATACTGAGAAGTATCATTTCAAAGGCCTAAAAGTATCATTTGTATCAATAAAATGTATTGGCCAGAAAAAAGAAAAAGAAAAAAACTGTTAAGATCAATATCAATTGAAATACTGAAAAGTATCATTCAAAATTTAAAAAGTATCAGTTGTATCCCTAAAAAGTATCACCCGTTTTCATAATTTTTTAGTCAACGCTTTGACCGAGTCAACGCGCGTTGACTTGGTCAACACGTTGACCGTCTGATGTACATCTTATGTACAGGAGTATTTGCGTAAATAAAGTGTTAATATTAGAAAATAACCATTATTACTTAGTAAATAATGTAAATAGATAATTTTTAAAAAATATAATGTTTCTAGCCTTTTAGGATGTGAATATACATCAATACCCTTAGTAATAATATAAATAAATTTTAACATTAATTATTTCTTAAAATAAAAAATATATACCCTAATATATTAACAAAAAAATTATGGACGATGATTTCAGAATCTATCTTTCGCATCCTAAAAAAAATTATTCTATCTTTCGCCATTTTTCTACGTCAAAATCTAAGAAGTCATAACTGCCAGGTGTTTGTTGCCATCTTTTGTTGTTGTAGTGTCGTCTTGCTGTTGTTGCTGTCTTCTGTCACTGCTGTTGTTGGAGACGAATATTATAAGATTCAATCGTCATCTCTGTCAAGGTTCAAACACCTCATCGCTGAACAATCATGGACAATGATTTCAAACAACCTCATCCTCATAATGAATACACGAGTGCAACAATAAGATTAGTCCAAGTCGTGTTCTTGTGCATTAGTTCAATAATGGTTTAATACACGAGTACGTGATTAGTTCAATATGCTAGCTCAAAAACAACTCATGCACGAAAACACGATTAGGGTCATTCGTGTACACGTGCATCCGTTGATCATTAAAGTGATACACGGCTGCATGAGTATGTATGTTCGTGTACTCGTGCACTAGTTAAAAATACATGGATACACGAGTGCCTAAATTTGCTAATTCGTACCCTAGTGTAACAATTAAAAATGAGATATTGCACGAGTTGACAAATAAATTATTACACGAATCAACTCCAATGCTCGTGTACGGAAAGAAATTGATCCGTGCACTAAAGAATATTCAATTTTATTTCCACCCATTCCAAAGAAAGATTCAAAAAACTTAAATATCTAAATCAATAAAAATAGTGCAGATTCGTAAATATGATATACCTTATTGCCACAAAAAAAATACGCACGATGTCAACAAAACTTAAAAAAATTCCAAATTCGCGAAGAATCTTTAATTTTTCATATTGCAACAGATAATTTATTACTGAAATGAGGATTAGAGAGAGGAAGAATCGTGATAATCTTCAAAAATCATAGCTTGATTATCTTCACCAATGATAGGTTTGTTTCAATTGATAATGTAACATCCCAGAAATTTCAGAATATCTTAAGGAGTTTTCTAAATTTATTTAGAAGACTAAAGAAAATAATTGGAGCTAAAATAAAGTTAAACAGATGTAAGTTGCGAATTTTTGTGTCTTGTATGTGAAAATCGATTATGAGATTTTGCGTTTTCAGCCGGAAGATAGTCAATATTGGTCTTTTTTGGAATGTAATGACCTAAAGAAAGCTATTGGTGCTTTCAGAATTATATTCTGACATCTACAGGAGTCCCGTAATTGAAAATCGTAAAGGAAAAACCTGTGAATAGTAATTTATGTGTGCGTTCGTGATTCGAAAATTTTGTGAAATCCTTCTCATTGATCTGACTCTTGTTCTATGAAGCCTATCTTATGGAAAATGACCCAAGGAATCCGTTCGCGTTTACGGATTGCCAATCTGAGGTCAATCGAACGCTCGAAAGCAAAATCTGTCAGTCGAAAGGAATAGTAAGAGTAGTTTTTGAAAGAGAGTCTTTTCTCGTTTCTCTTCAGACGACCTCCTCATTTTTCAAAGATTGATTGATTCAATAGTACTCGAGCCAACAAGTCTCTCAGTATTTTCGGATTTTGTGTTGGAGGTCATTTGGACCTCGCCATTGAATAAAACAACTTCAATTCAATCCGGAAATCACTTTATCAGTATTTTATATCCGAAAAAGTTATACCCGCCCCAAAGCCTTTTTTCCTATAAATAGGGGGGTTGTGCTCATTTTCTCCTTGCTCATTCTCTCTCTTATCTCTCTTTCTCTCTCGTTCGTGTTGACGAACGAGAGAAACCCGGGCCTGCACCGAGTAAATCGAGTATTCGGGCCCAGGTTAAGTTTTGTTGGGGAAGTGCTGCTGAGGGAGCAGCTATCGAGCATCGGAAGGCTGCCAGAGAGCCGCTGCTGTCGTGGATGGCCGGAAATCGCCGTTGTCGTGCCGCCAACCCGCCGCCACTTCGGATGTTTCGTTTCGATCCATTTCTCATCCTTTATAGTTGAAATTTTAATATGTTGTATACTTTAAATAGTACTTCATTTCGTATGTGAGTGCGTCATCGTCCAATAGCCGAAAACCGGTGAAAATGCCGGAAAATGTGAAAAATAATGGGGCGCCGATCAGTTTCGGTTTTTGCCCATTTTCACCTGTTTTGGGTTGTCAAATCGAAAAAGTTTGATCTAGAAAGTTGCTCGAAATATTATTTCCTATAGAACCGCCAAGTTTCATAATTTTCCGATAAGTTTTGATTAAAGTCGATTATTTTAATCAGATGATTATTTTTATAACTAGAGCATGTGAATTCAGAAAATTCCGAAAATTGTATAGTTTAATAAATATATATGTGGGGTCATGTTTGATTATTTTCATAATTTTTAGATAAGTGAAATGTGCAATCGATGTGAGCTGAGTAAAATTTGATTAAATTGGCAAGTTACGGAAAGTGACCTCTGTCAAATTTTTTGGCCCCATTAAATTGAAAATTATATTTTGAAATTTATTTCGTTCTGTATTAAAGTTGTACGAGGTCTCTAGAGTCGCGCATTCTTAATTGAAATATAATTAAAGTAAATAAAAGCTCCAATTAAATTAAAGTCGAGTTCTGAAAATTAGAGCAGCAGTCCTAAAATAAGGTTTGACCTTGTAGGACCTGTTGAGCCAGTCAGAGGAGCTGACGAATGAGTATTGAGAAGTTTGATCACTTGAGTTGATCTAATCGAGGTGGGTTTATTTGCAAAACCTATCTATATTTGAGTTATTAACTCATAAATGTGATAGTCATAGTTAGAATATCCAAATAAAATATTTGAGGAATTATCTGCTCAACTCTCTGCTAGAGTAATAATATTATACTGTTGTATAATTAATGAGAACATAGATTATGCTTTGCCATAATTATCGAGAACATAGATTATACTTTACCATAATTATTGAGAACATATATTATGCTTCATCATAATTATTGAGAAAATATATTCTGATTTTTCACAATAAACGAATATACATAATGCTTCGACATAATTAAATAGAATAGATTATGCCCATAACTAAAGTCTATGGGTAAAGAGTTAAGGTTAGAGTTTAAAGTTCATAATATATAGATTAAGGTTATAGTTTATATTTAAAGTCTAAAAGTCATAGTCTAAAGTTACAGTATATTAAATGTTTATTGTGTATTGATTATACTTGTGTATAATGAGTTGTACTTTTTAGCTTGTGCGTTCAGTATTAAACTCAAGTTATAGAATAATTTCCGTTTAAGAAATATGAAATATAATTGAACGAAGTTTGATAGAGGACTTAAAGGTTAGCATAGTTGCTATATTAAAAAGATGGCTTAGTTTTTATGCTTATGTCATATTACGCGCTTTATAGAAAATATAGATCAAAGGATAGGCAGGAACTGTGATTCTTACAGTTGTGATGTTAATCACTAAAGGTCCCCTACACATACACGTGGTATGAGCATCACTATAAGGAGTCAATGTTAGGTAACCCCTGGTATACTCAGGGTCAATGCTAGGTAACCCCTGGTACAATCTTCTCGGATTAGTGAGGTAACCCCTCCATTTTCCTATCAGCGACATGTCATAGAGTGCAGTAGATGACATAAGGAGCTACATGGTACCAAAGAGAAGTAAAGGTTTGCAGAAATGGGAATGGCTTTCACGTTTTGCTTTCCATTATCTGTATTTATATTTTGGATATTATATTACAGTTTTTATTAAAGATTGAGTTAAAAGTTTAACCCACTGAGTGCTTTAGTACTCACGTCCAAAATATTTTCAAAATATTTTTCACAGGTTGAGATGCTGGAGGTGATGGCTTGATGTACTATTGTGGGTTGATCATGCATTGCTGTCTCATTCAGACTAAATTATTGCTCATGAGTATGTTGTTATGTGATACAATATTACTCCATTGTTTTTCGCTTAAATTCTGATACAGTTGCCTCATAGTATGATTGCATGCTATGTTTTATATAGGGCTTATCTGAATTGTATACCTTATTCGACCTATGGATATGTTATATTTGGTTGAGTCTTTGATTCTGTTTATTTTACAGTTGACCTATGAATGGGTCTTAAATTGATTAATTGCTTCTGTCCTATGAATGGGACATAAAATAGCTTATTTGTCTCTGACCTATTGATGGGTCCTAGATGTTGTGACCTATGAAGAGGTCCTGTTATTTGAGGAATCAGAATCCTATTTATTAATTATTGTATTCTGTTTAAATTTGATTGGCCTATGAAAATGCATTCTTTTGACTTGATTGAATCATTTGACTTCGTTGATACGTTGAAAGACGTGGATTTCTTACAGTTACAGAGGTTATGCTGCTCAAATTCCTGGGGAATATAACCTATTCTTGTTCTAAAGCTATTTCATTTGATTATTCTAAATAGTACTTCCTTTTTTAGTAACACACTGACCCTCATTTATTATTTCTTTTGGGACTGAGACATTACAGAGGACCCCCTGAATTTTAGATTATACTATATTTTTCCTTCTATTTTTCCCGTAGTGTCCCGTCCTTATTCTCGAGACTGGGGCATTACAGATAAAATAGAGATTGAAGAATGAAAGAGGCGAGAAATTATGAATATATAGATATACATAAATACTAATTCTTAATAATAAATATGGAATTAAGGGTATTGTAGTACTTTTTTATGATAATGGCTAGAAACATTACTTTTTTAAAAAGTGATTATTTACCATATTTACTAAGCAATAATTTCTATTTAAAAATTTCCCTCTATATTAAATGGGTATTATACATTGTTCCCTAAAAAAGGGTATTATTGGGTATAACTCAACCCGGCCTAAATGCCAGCTTAAAGGAGAGGTGCCCAATTCTTACATTCTGCATAAGCTACAAACATATTGTTGCATACAAGTTCCCTTCAAGTCTCAGCTTCTCAGTTCTCGATGTTGTCTAGTTCGCCGGAACCTTGATGGGCTTGTGGTGCTACTGCCGGAAGGACGAAAGCCGTTTCATCTTTGAGAGACAATTCGCCAGACCGTGAGCACTAGTCGGGGCGTATCTTGTCTTGTGGAGAGAGGTCCCCTAGACTCGGCTTGCCGGAACCTGCTTCAAGTTCCAGTTTATTTATTTGTTTCATTTCAATAATTTGTTCTCGTTCATCTTCTACTCCTTATTTGTTCTTCTGCACTTCAGATTATATCGTATTTCAGAAAGTTGTAACAAGTTTCTATAAGATTTACAACTTCGTGATATTCACAATTAACTCGTTGTTATGTAAATATATTATCAGCTCAACATAATTGTACGATCCAGGGACAAAGAGGCATGCTACATGTACCAGTTGGTTGGATCCAAACATTATCCATCATCTATCGCTTATAAATATTCTGATAATTTGATGCCATGTTAAATGATATTTGGGTAATAAAACTCACCCGGGAAATTGAAACAAATTCAAAGCAGAGAATGTGAAAATCATTCAATATTTATCAATCTAGTTAAATTGTGAAATACTAATTTATAATAAATATTTTAACATATTGTCGACCACAATTTTAACCTATGCATGTGGAAATTATATACACACATATATACATAGTCATATTAGCTTACACAACTTGTATGACCGCGCTTGTGGGCCGATGAAATCATCTGCTACATTTTGTGCAATATTCCATGCTACATAATTAATTTTTGCTTCTATTTTAATTTATTGTGTTTTAGTTTAATTTTACACTTTTTAATTTAGATTCATCATACCCAATTAGAATATATATATATATATATATAATTATTTAAGAAATAAATAATTATTAATTAAAAATGAAATTAAATATTGAAAAATAATTGTATACCCTAATTGGCTAAGATGAACCCTAATTAATAAGTGTAAAATTAAATCAAAATACAATAAATTGAAATCGAATAAAAAATTAAAAAAAAATTAATAAATTTAATTATGTAGCACGAAGTGTTTCACAAAGTATAGTAGACGATTTCACCCGTCTTGTGGGCACCCTATATGACAATCACTTGACCAGGGAAAATAAAAATTATTATAACATAATCAATCTTACTTAATATCTATTTTTAAGAATTGAATTTTTAAAAATTATACTCTAATTATAGAATAATTAACCCTAAAAATTAATTATTAACTAAAAGCGTGTATATGGTGCCCATAAGGAACGCCAATATAAAGTGTTCGGCTCTCATGATCCCACATACATATATAAGCCTTGTTTGGTTGCCAAGGAATGTGGCTTTTGAAGGTAATTGATTCCTTATTTTTAAATTTCGGTGTTTCGTTCAATTTTTGGGAATTTTGAAAAGTAATTAGAATCCTAAAAGTAAGAAAACTAATACAATTTTCGTAGATTATGAATACTTACTTGGATTAGGTATTCTTTTTCCTCGCCTATAGGAATCTTGTATTAGACGATTTCACTATTCAATTTTTTCTATCATTATTTTTATAAATTATTACTAAAATTTTATTTTTAAATTTTCAATAAAATTAAAAATTTTGAAAAAAATATCTTAATTTTTTTTGCATTATTGTTAGTTTTTTATTACAAAGTTTTAACTATCAACAAAAAAAAATGAAAAAAAAAAACAAGAAAAAAATTACTAAAATTCGATTATCATATTGTTTTGGGCAATTAATTGGTGGCCAGTATAATCAACAACAAAATTCGACATAAGTAATAATTTATGTTCAAATGATGTTGACCATATATATATATATATATATATATATATATATATATATATATTGCAGAATATCCCTAGACTACAAGTCTACAATATTATTAATCTATCTTAATAAATCTACTTAATTAATTTTAATTAAAAAAATACTAAAATGAGAATACTCACATTTTTCTTGTTATGTTCCAAACATAGAATAAATAATATGCAACATTCATTTTTCCTACATTCCTAAAAATCATATTCTCAAACTTTATTTTTCTAACAACCAAACGAGCCCATACATCTATATATACATTTACACACAAATCTATAAGAAGAAAGAAACAAGGTTGATACATCCGTACCCATAACGACAGGAAACCAATGAAACTATTGACGGTCGAAAGCAATCGACAATCACTATTGCAATGCATTGGATTTGGTCCTTATATATTACTAAAAAGAAAAAAGAAAAAAATTATTAGGAAAAAAAAAAGCCAAAGGGGAGGTCCCCTCATACTTTTTGGCCTTTGTCTCTAATTTGGCAAACAATCAATAACAAATGGTCATTATTGACTTTATGGCTCTCTAGCTTTATGAAATTTGGATTTATTCCTGAAAAGCTTACATTGAAAATAAATATTTGAGAGAGAAAGAAAGAGAGATGGAATGAGGCAATTAAAAAGAGCGGTGGAAAAAAATACTGAAATATCAAAATATTGTACTTATCGTATTGAAAAAATACTAAAAATATCAATTTTCAGTATTGTATGATATAATATCGAGAATTTTCGGTACGATTATGTTATTGAATTTTAAAAATTTCGGCATACTACGGTATACCGAGATTTCGGTGTATTGCGATATTTTGGTATATACCGAAATATTGGTACGTCGGTATATACCAATATGTTGATATGTACCGAAATAACGCGGTATACCGGTATATTGATATCTCGATAAGGTACAATATGTCGATATACCAGTACATACCGACTTTTAAAAAAATCACATTGATGAATATAATGTTGTAACTTGTAATTGCAACATTACAACATATATTTGAAATTTGGATTTATGATTACAACTCAAGTATTTAATCAAATATACCAAAATTAGAAAGAAAAAAAAAAGAAATACAATGAAATAATATAATATTTAGTAAGTTTGTCATCAAAGTTTAGAAAAAAGACGACATTTGAAAAGTAATAAATAATAATAGTCTATTCTTCTTTGATCTTGATTCTTGAAAATGAATAATTGAAAAAAAAGAATATGAGATATAAGAAAAATATTTTTGCTCTATATATATTAAATTTTGAATATGACTAGTAAAAAATAATAAACTAATATAAGCAACGAACTAATTAACTATTGTGATTACAATTATGAGTAAAAAGTAACTAATAGAGGAAATAAAAGAAAAATAAATAAAAAGAAAAGAAGAAATACTAATCAAATAATTATATTTGAGTTCATTTGATTTTAAAATATTGTCGTATGTATTTAAAATTTGAATTTATAATTATAACTCCAATATTTAATTCAATATATCAAAGATTCCAAATGAGAAAGAGCAACACAATGCAATAATATAATATTTAGTACATTTATCATACAAATCTAGTAAAAATATGATATTTATTCTAATTCAATACCAAAATTATAACTTAAAAGTGGACAATTTGATATTATATGTTAGAAATAATAATCTTCTATTATTCTTCAACCTTTAAAACTAATGAACTAATATGAGAAACGATATAATTAACTAACAAGACTCGATTACAAGTATAATAATTAATTAGGGGTGTGCAAAATATTGGTTCGATGCAAAATCGAGCCAAACTAACAAAATCAAACAAAAAATTTCTTAAAAAAATTCAAACTGAACCAACTAAAATAATATATATAACCGAACAAAACCAAACCGTAATTATTTGGTTAGTTTGGTTTGGGTTTCGATTTAACCGAATTTTCAATGATTGTTTTTGTTTTTCCGAAATAATTATATTTAAAGAAAATACTATGCACGCAATAGATAACAAATGATATATTAAATAAGTAAATATTTGAAAACTAATAAAACTAAAAAATTGAAACTAAATATTAGAATTACTAATATTATTTGGGTATATAATACATTTTAAATTTATTAATTTAGGTGTAATTAATATTAGAATTACAAATTATAAATCATAAATTAAAAATATAGTATATATGTTGGTTGGTTCAGTTTTAAACAAAATATTTTTTACCTAAATCAAAACCGAACCAAATTATATTTTGATTTTAATATTCAAAATCAAACCAAAATTAAAGAAAAATGACCAAACCAACCGAACCAATTAGCTCAATTTGGTTTGATTTTGCACACCCCTATAATTAATAAATAAAATAAATAACAAGAAAAATGAATATACAAATACAGTTATTCGAAATAATCTTATTTAGGAAAATGAATCTATATATATATATATATATATATATATATATAGGGTCAAAAATATAGGCAATATTAAATTAAAATTGAGGTAGTTGGGTAAGATTTAAATTGTGGGAGTTTTGTAGGCAATCTGTACTTACTTTACCCACAACCCCTTCCCACGATGCCACACAATCTGAAAAAGCCTTACAATATGTACCTTCGTATGACAATTCAACTCAACATGCAAAAAGGCGGAATATTTATTATTAGGGTTTAGAATTAAACGCACAACTACCACACTCTCCCTTACTCTTCCGTCTCTATCGTTGAATCCTTTAAAAAAAACAAACTTTTCACTGGAATTAAACGTACAACTACCAATCTCCCTCACTATCTCTCACCGGAAAAAGCTACTTTCGCCGCTCTCTTTCACTGCAATCTCTCACACCTCTCTCTATCTCTCTCGACCTCTTTGTCGTCGTTTAAATTAAGAAATTTTTTTTGCATCGCCTCTCGTCACCGCACGCCGGTTGCAATGGCCTCAGGATCAGGACATGGGGAGAACACACGGGATCTCAAGTCAATTATTACTTTTTATTTTCATTCCCTTTTTTTTTTAGAATCATAAGCTTGAAAATTATGTTTGATATATATCATTAATCATATTTGTGTAATCGTAGGTCATTGTAAATATTCCCGTAAACCTTTGAAATATAATCATTGGCCTTGTAATTATAATTGTAGATTTGTGTATATTAATCGTATGCCTTACAAATATAATCGTATGCATTGTAATTATAATTGTAGGTGATTGTAAATTAATCGTAGGAACTTTAAATATAATCGAAGGCTTAAACTAATTGTAGGCATTTTTAAATATAATCGTATGCCTTGTAATTATAATCGTAGGTCAGTCTAAATTAATCGTATGCTTTGTAGTTATAATCGTATGGCAGGCTAAATTAATCGTATGCATTTTGATTATAATCGTGTGCCTTGAAATTAAATCATAGGTGACTTTAAATTAATTGTAGTTGTTTTAAATACAATCATAGGCCTTGGTAGATTAATCATATCTCTTCTAACTATAGTCGTACGTCATTTGAAATTACTTGTATGACTTTTTAATATAATCATATGCAAATTAAAATCAACCATAGGGTTACAATTAAAAGTTGAAATTAATCGTACGCATTCAAAATTAGTTTTTTGTAATATTAATCGCATGACTACGATTTATTTAGGAAATTATTTATTTTAAATTATAGAGTATTATTCTTATAACTATTTATTTCTAGAGTTTAATTTTTAAAATTATTTTTTTAAACTGCGTATTTAAGCGGGACTAATTATTTATTAAATTTTTTAAAAATGTTATTAGATTGATTGGATTAGACGGCCCCTGCAGAGACTTAGGTCGTCTATGTTGGTCTAAGTTAGGCCGACAGTACTACAGGTGATTAGATCGACATTATATGAGATCGGTGGTGCTAATGCGGTCCAGATATTTAGATCTGGATGTTTCAGATACTTTTTAGACTTTAGAGGCGATGATGTCCAGAAGAAGACCATTTAGGCCCTGATGGGTCGATGATGTCAAGAAGAAGACCATTTAGGCCCTGATGGCTCAGGAGGTGCGTGTGTCGGATGCTGCATTGGAAGTATGAGAGTGTAGATTCCATATTGGTCGATTCGAGCTCCGCTTTAGTCCCTCTGAGTTCTGTATAATCTCGGGCTTACGTTTCGGCACTTCTACATTCGATCCGAATACAGTGCACACGATTCCGGATCGAGGAATATTTTATAAATTATTTCAAGGAAAAAACAAGACCATGAAAGAGATGCAGGAGATGTCTGAGAACCAGAGGATGACGAATGACCCTCGGGATTATGTGAAGGTTGCGAACATGTTGTTCGTATACCGAATGATTTTTTACCTTGATCAGGATCGGGCGGTTGATCGTTGGATGTGGGTTCTCATCGAGGATGTCGACAGATGGAATTCTTTTCCATGGGGAGCGTATTCGTACAAGATGTTAATGCACTTCATCAGTCTCCTCTCCAGGACTCAGGGAGCTATGGGCATCACAGGCGACATGGCGTACCATTTTTATGGCCCTATATGGACACTCAAGATAATTAGTTTTAAGTTTGTCGTTATTAACTATTATTATTATTTATGTATGTTTAAATCAATATGGATCCTAACTGATCTATTAATTTATCTTTCAAATATGGGGTTGTGAGATTGTTCCTCAGTTAGCGTGGGAGATGATAAGCAACAAATATGATAGTGATATGTTAGCCTAGTGTTTGTTAATATTCGTATCGCTTCATGTATATCTGATCAATCGTCTGCCTAAGGTTAATCTTTCCTATCTCTCCTCTTATGAAAAATTAGTCGGAAAATCGCCTAATTATTCGAAGCTTCGTGTTTTTGGGTGCCTTTGTTATCCTTGGTTAAAACCATATACATCTCATAAACTAGACCAAAAGTCCAGACCCTGTGTCTTTCTCGGATACTCCCTCAGTCAAAGTGCCTATCATTGTTTAGATCCTCTTACTAATTGTCTCTTTATCTCTCGTCATGTTAAGTTTGTTGAGCAGGTGTTCCCATTTTGTACTCCAATACCAGCAGTTGGGGCATTAACACCATCATCAGGGTCGTTTAACAACTTCTCAGGACCACCTCCTGTTCTACCTTTGATCACCTTACCATCACAATGTTTGCTCACCTCTCCACCGAGTGCAAATTCTACATCCTCACCCCCGTAACCCTCATCTCCTCATGTATGACCACCTTCTGCTCCTACAACTAACCATCACAATATGATCACCCGCTCCAAAGCCAATATCCACAAGCCAATAAACCGACTCACTCTATCTGCTCTCACTTTCTTTCCAGAACCCACTTGTGTATCTCAAGCCCTCAAAGACCCATTATGGCGATGTGCTATGTCTGAATAATTTGATGCTCTTGTTCATAACAACAATTGGAAACTTGTTCCTGCCACTCCCACTCACCACCCTATTGGTTGCAAATGGGTATTCTGAATCAAATGGAAGCCCAATGGTTCTGTAGAGCGCTAAAAGTGTGACTCGTTGCTAAAGGCTTCCAGTAATGCCCTGATATTGATTTCACAGAGACTTTCAGTCCAATAGTAAACAAATAACTGTTCGTGTTGTTCTCAACATTGCTTTATCTCACGATTGGTCTCTCCGTCAATTGGATGTTAATTGGCATCGGGGGTGAGCAGTTTACTCTTCTTCGATGTTTGAGGTGGTCATTTAGAGCTTTCACCATTGACATATACACGTTATTGCAGGGAGAGGTACGATTTTAAGTTTTTTCTTAAAATAATATATACATTTGTTTGTGTTAATGCTAACGATACTATAAATTTGAGTAGCTAGAGGTGGCTTCTTTGGTGACATTACCGGATGAGGTAATGACACCATACTACTAGAGCATGTAGTGGGGCGACGTGCTTGGAGTGAGGTATGTTCCCACTCAGAAGGGGCACAAGAAGAAGATGCTTGTGAACGTAGCATCTTGTTGTTCTACTGATGTTGTTCGCCAACAATATGCTGTTATGACAGATATGGTTTGACGAGCTCGAGGACCCGAAGAAAGAGATGCACGAGCAGGCTATTGGCTACTTCTTGATCGCGATCAGTCGATGACTCAAGAGAGATACCAAGACTAGGACAGTGGTCGCGGCTACCGGTCATATGTAAGTTGAAATGCTTCTTTTGTTAAATTTGTATATTAGTCTTTTACACTTATATGAATTATAAATGGTTTTTACAGGAGGCCCTCGTCGGAGCATGAAAGAGACTTCATCCCCGAGACACTGATTGCAGAAAGACATATGAGGATGATGACTATAGACAACAAAGGCCTCCATTCGGACTTATAGATCAAATACTAGACATAGATGGGTGATGAGTGATGTCAAGGATCCGAGCTGATTATGTAAGTTAACTTCACTAGTATGATTAATGTCATATATTATTTGTTAATATTATTCTTGGCATGTCCTATATACTACGTTGTAGGCGATCGTGGTATGTAACATAGAGAAGGTGCATTAGGTCAATGTTCGTACCCATCTTACCGACTGGGTAGTCGAGTTGTATGACTATTTCCTGTTTCACATGAACGATCTGAGTGATTTCGAGATATACGAGAAACGGGATAGAGATTTGATGCCCCTTCTTCGTCTACTGCCAAGTCTACTCGCATGTGTTGGATTTTGGTGTGATCGTCAGCCGCCACCTAGACATTTGTATGCGATGACATTGAATAAGTCTATTAGAGATCAGTATGTGCAGATAGATGACACCAGCTGTGGAGTGTATGCCTGCATGTACGTGGATCGGCTGTTGGGTGGTGGCCCTCCATTGGAGATATCGGAGGAAGAGGTGCATGCGTATCGTGCGACTATAGGGGCTAAGATATATTCATTGAGTTATACTGGTAGGCCTACCCCTTGAACATTGTACTAGATTTTGGATATATGATTGGATGTATTTTACTTTGTTTGGATCTATATATATTTTCAATTACTCTTGGCATTTTAAAAATAATCATTGCAATTTTAACAGTAATCGTAGCATTTCCAAATTAATCATACGAAATTTTAAAAACTCCACATTAGAACGTTAATCAAACAATATATGTTGCCAATTGAACCAGACATGTCAAACGGGTATGCTCCGTACTACCACAGATGTTGTATTTCTTAGGCTCTCTTCTGCGTATAGGCACATCCTGTGCTGGAGTATTTAGATCCACACCATAAATAGGTTTATGGGTTGTGCATGCACGTCTGTTGTGCCCCGACCCATGACATCTAGCGCAAACTATTTGCGTGCACTGGATGATGCCTCGAATGGTGCTCGAGCTCTAGACATAAGTGGACGACCAGCACGAAGACTAATCTTTGGCATTATCACCACTTGTGGCCTGTCTGGATCATGCACAATCCAATCTTCTTGGCTTGGTAATACCATGATTACCGAGTCATACATACCGATTAAACTCTCCACCTTGTAACATCTATCCACATAATCATATATCAGCCCACCTGTGCAACTGTAAAATGATAAAATGAGTGAGAATAGATACATATAAAAATGTTAGATCAAAATGAAAAATTGAAATGGAATACTATATTGCCGCTGCAGCGTGACAACATGGCATCAAATCCAGCTTGAACTTATGACAATCACAGGCTCGATGTAGAAGATCAACCATATAATTGTCCCTCTCAACCTCAACCTTCCATAAATATGATAATGTCGTAGCCCGGGCGGCAAATCATCGCCTCGCCTCGACATTCTTCGACAACTTACTCGCAGTTTCATCAGTCAATACATGATTGGAACCATGTGCAGCCGCTCATCGCTCGACAAACCATTGCCTACGACACTAACATTTACTTAATGCATAAGATTATAAAAAAATAGAATAACTTCTTTAGTATAATTTATTTTTACTAAATGTTACCTTATGCTTTTTATTGAAACGCAAATGTCTAAATTTAACCGTAAGAAATATACTATAGAAAGCATACCTTTAAAGATCAAAGTTTTTTTTGCTTTCCTTTTACCTCGCTCACCTCTCACTCTCGCCTTACTCAATCTTTTGTTATCCAATATTTGCTCTAGATTTTTTTATCTAATTTTGGTAGTGTGACGATTCTAATTTGTTGATGTGTATTTATTTACAAATTTTTACCTACCTTTCTTACACAACAATAAATGCATTAATTCCAAATTTAATTTGGGTCAAAGCCCTCATTTACCTTTTGTTCCTCTTACACAATAAATAAATGCATTAAATTAAATTGAATGTCACAATCGTATGTCTTCACTAGGGCTTGCATAAATAGCCAAGAATATTACAATCATATGCCTTGAGTTGGCCTTGCATAAATAACCATGACTTAATCGTAGGCCTTAAATCAAAAAATAATCCCAGGTCTTCACTAAATTAATCGTAGGTAAAATACTCGTAGGCCTTCACTAAATTAATCATAAGTCAAATTAAAATAATCGTACGCCTTCAATAAATAATCATAGGTAAATATACAAAATAATCGTAGGTCAAATTTAAATAATCGTACAGCTTCAATAAATAATCATAGGTAAATACTCAAAATAATCGTACACCTTCAATAATCGTAGGCCTTCACTAAATAATCGTAGATAAATATAAAAAAGACGTAGGCATTTACTACATTAATCGTATGTAAAATAAAAGTAATCGTATATCTTTACTACAATAATCATATGGCTTTGATTTTATATAAATTTCGAAAAATTTAGTATGTATATGTACACACAGCCGTAACCTATAGTCCAAATAGATATTTGATATTTTGTCAGTAATAAGTATACTTACACAATGATTGGGTATGAGGACAAGTGTGTCATATGGGTATTTAAAATATTTACACTCCAAATTGCCCAAATAACTCCATATTCTTAAAAGTTGTTTTTTTTTTTCCAATCACTAGTTACTTTTGCATATATCTATCTATTTACACACACACACACATGATGAAAATTCAAAAACTCAAGTATTTAATCAAATATATTTAAAAATTAGAGATTGAAATACAATGCAATTATATGAGATGTTCCGTTGAAAAGTTGAATCAAAACTTATTAATCTAAAATTAAGCTAAGCTTAGATAAATGAGACTTTCTGTTGAAAAGTTCAATTTATTGTATCTTATTAATCTTGAGTACATTTGAAAATATTTTCGGTATTTTAGATAAAATTCGGTATTTTCGATTTTTTCGACACTGAATGATTTTTTGGTATTTTTAGTATACCGTGAATTTTCGGTATTTTTGACATATCGTGAATTTTCAGTTTGGTACGGTATATCGATATATCGATACGATACAATATACTGAAATATCAATATGATATCGATATCCATTATGTGACATACCGAAATTTCGGTACGATATACGGTATGAATTTTTTCAATTTTGAAATTTTCATTACAGTAACGGTGCGACGTGAAATTTTTGATATATCATACCGATCCACGCCTAATTAAAAGCGCCGCTATATTACTAGTGTTTAGGCTATGACCTTGTGTAATAATTCTTAATCATGATTTTTTTCTCTCTCAATTTTATATACTAGTGAAATGTATCAAACATCAATAATAATAATGAAAGGACTAATCATATGTAATTATCAATACATACAATTAGAGTTGTCAAAACGGGTTGGTGGAACGGGACGGGGCGGGCGACGGGCTCGGAAAGCCCACCTTTTGGTGGGGCGGGAAAACCCGCCAGAGGGACGTGCCCGAAAAAACAGGATCCTACCCGCCCCCGTCTAAGTTCGCGGGTTGGCGGGCCGGCCCGCGGGCTTTCCCCTTTTTTTGTAATGAAATTTCAATTTTAAATTTCAATAATGAGAATTAATACAAGTATTCCCACATTATATTCTACTCAAAAAGATTTAGATTGAATGTACAAAAATAAAAATAACACAGAATCGTATTTTTCTTTAGGCTATAATAGATTTGAATTTTTGTGTTTTATATCATATTTTCACAAAACAGAGACAGTTCATCAAGAGCATATCATAAATTTCGAAGTAAATGTAAGTCTCTATAGCCCAACTAATGAAAGTTTGTATAAAATACATATTTTTTTAATTGAAAATAACAAGTTGTGTTACTTTATATTTTATATAATCATGAATTTGGTGTATACATGAGATTAAATTTGGCAGTATAATGTAATGGGCTGGCTCGTTAGCTTGCCAGGTTGGCCTGTTTGGCAAATGGATTGATTCGGGTCAAAATAGTTAGGGTTACTACATACAATGTATAAGCAGTTAAAAAATTTGGTAAATTCCACTTCACTTTTTCGATGATTCTATAAAATATAAATCAACAAAATATATAAATTAATCCAAATATTTAAAGTGGGGGATTGGTGAACGATGCTAGTTTAATTAGGGTAAAGTCATTTTTTATTATCCATTTTTTTATTAAGTAATTTATAAATAATTTATAAATTATAATAAGTCATAAAAAAATATTAAAAAAAATATATTTGCGGGCCTGACGAGCTACTCGTCCCGCTGAGGGCTTTATCCACCAAAGTCTGCCCCGCTGCGGACTTACCCCCGTCTGGACCCGTCAGAAAAACGGATCTCAAAACTAAAACCCTATCCTAAAAAATTGACAGGGACGGGCCGGCCGAGCGAGCCCAACCCGTTTTGACCACTCTACATTCAATTCGTTTGAAGTACATATCACCTTTAAAAGTCAATGTTTAAAAACCATTTAATTTGACCCCATATATTAATGATGTAGAGTGCAACGGTAGTACATTTTAAATCAAATTACTAAGAACGTTCTTGGGAGTAGCGAATACAAGTAATTTTAAAGAAAAAACATTGCGACATTGGTTTTCTGAATTAACAAAGATGCCCTCTTAGCCCATTTTAGAAATTTAAATTTGATTTTAACTTTGTATTCTATTATACTAACACACCTCATATAACAGTGTAATATTGTCGCTCGTCATAATTTTTACATATATACAATAAAACACAAGATGAATTACAAATGAAGTAGTGAATATCTTAGTTCTCTTGAGGACAAAAAAAAGGTGAAAACTTGTGCGTAATAGATGTTAGAAGAATAATATTTTATATGTATTTGGCTCGTTATGGTATTTTAGTCTTTTTTCTTTAACCCTAGTTGCCTCTATTTATATCTTTGATTGTGTTCAGCTTTGAAGATTCACTTTTTTGCCCCTCAACTTTTGTAAGCTTCTTAAATACATTTTCTCCCTTAATAAGATTCTTCTCTTCTTCCTCAAATGACTTACTTTATGATTTGTGTGGAGTTGGTTTAATAATAGAGACGTCTTGGATTTGAGACTCACACGATGCTCTCCACTTCTTCCAAGTAACCAATATCTTACATATAAGTGAAGAAGAAGAAGAAGAAAGAAAATAAATATACAATCACTTTGAGCCCAACAAATAAGGTGTGTCAAAAACAAAACGCTCAAATGCAGGCCCATAAAGGCCCAAAATA
Organism: Perilla frutescens; assembly: GCA_026008535.1. NCBI lineage: Eukaryota > Viridiplantae > Streptophyta > Magnoliopsida > Lamiales > Lamiaceae > Perilla > Perilla frutescens. The sequence continues at coordinate 50,289,814 of BRKX01000001.1, read as the reverse complement.
CCCTCAACAAACCAAGATATATTTGTAATGAATATATATTTTTTCCCTCTCAAAGACGAAAATGGCAGTTGTGTTAACTGTGTCCGCTCCAACTGCCTTGAATTCGCTGAAACGACAGCGTTTCAGACGATTGTGCTCAAAAAATGAGGATTCAATTCAATCTTTTCGCCCGAAGGTACTTGTTTTTCCCCCTTTTTTTACATCTTTTTGCATAACGCTTCATTATATTATCGTGTGGTTTTTATTAAGAGTTTTTTTGGGGGGGGGGGGGGGGTGTAATGGAAAATAGTTTCAGTGATTAAGTTAGTTGGGATTAAGAATCAGCTACTTTATGATTAAATTAATCGAGTTCACTGTTGTTCTAGTTCGTTTGCGTTTGAAATCTGTTGTCTCATGATTGAATTGATTTAGTTTAATATTTGTATTAGTTTGGGTTCAACTGAAGTAGTTGAGGCGAGAAGACTGTTTAGACTCACTTAGAGCCAACGAACAAGTCCTGGAATATTTCTAGCAGGTTTTTGTGTCGTTTGTTATCAATTTGAGGTGTAAATAGTAGTTTACATTAATTTCGGTAAATAATAATTCATGTCCGGTGAAGTGTTGATTTGCAACTTAAATTTAATGAATTAGAGTGTATAACTGAAGGGCCACCTTCAGTTTGCTAGTTGGATTTTGTTTTGATGCTTATGTTACTGCATTGGTTGCTTTGTTTTATGAGGGGCTGTGGTCGTTTTGTTTGCGATTGACATACTAGCGTGTTGGGAAGATGAGTTGTGGGTATTCTTAGAACAGTGTTTGCAGGGGAATTACAAGGATTATGGTGATAGATGTAATGCTCGCTGTTCTGATCCGCTAGCACATGGCTTAAGTGGAGAAAGATTGCCTTTGGTTCCCGAAAAAAATGTTCTTGAGAATAAACCAGATGGACTCTTTCCTGCAAATACTACCTTATCAGCTCTGATGCTACACTATGCTCGCAATGGTTTGTTCTCTAAAGCATTGGGAATTTGGGATGAATTGGTGAACAGTTCATTTGTGCCTGATTCTGAAGCAGTTTCTCAATTGATCTTTATATATGGTAGCATTCAAGATTTTAACATGGTTACCAGAATTCTGCACGAAATGCAACTGAAAGATGTTAAACTAATGCACAATATTTTTAGTTTGGCTATTTCTTATTTTGGAAGGAGCGGACAGCTGGATTGCATGGAATTTGTGATTAAGGAGATGGTCTCAATGGGTTATTCTGTAGATTCAGTGACTGGGAATGCTTATATATTGTATTACTGTGCTTTTGGTTCGCTGGCTGATATCGAAGCGGCTTATGGTCGTCTCAAGAGGTCAAGGATTCTGATTGAAGAAGAAGCTATTAGGGCCATTTCATTTGCTTATATCAAGAAAACTAAGTTCTTTGCTTTAGGCCGTTTTGTGCACGATGTAGGTCTTGGTAGAAGAAATGTTGGGAATCTTCTTTGGAACCTTTTGCTATTATCTTATGCTGCTAACTTCAAAATGAAAAGCTTGCAGAGAGAATTTGTGAGAATGGTAGAAGCAGGGTTTAGTCCCGATCTCAATACATTTAATATCAGATCCCTTGCATTCTCTAAAATGTCTCTGCTGTGGGATCTGCATTTGAGCCTTGACCATATGAAGCATGAAGGAGTGGTTCCTGATCTTGTGACTTATGGTTGTGTTGTTGATGTGTACCTGGACAAAAAGCTCGGAAGGAATTTGAATTTTGCCTTGAGCAAACTCAACTCCAATGATTCTGTGTTAGTATTGACAGATCCTCTTGTGTTTGAGGCTATGGGGAAAGGGGATTTTCATTTGAGCTCAGATGCAGTTATAGAGTATACGAAGAAAAAGGATTGGACCTATAAAATGCTTATCTCTGTCTACCTTAAGAAAAAATTTCGGAGTAATCAAATCTTTTGGAATTATTGATGAAATGATGAGTACTCCCCATTATCATACGGAGCAAATGCATTTTTCTTTCTGCCAGCTCAAATTTCTGAAGAGACTTCGGGTTTTCTATTTTGCAGCAGTTGGATCTTTAGTGACTAAAAACTACATGGTATTGTTAGATCATGCACTGGATCTGCTAATATGGTGAAATCACTCAGTCGAAAACAGGATTACTGATGGACAGGAAATGGTGCATAAGCTGGACAGAGATGGTGCATAAGCAGGATCATCGGGCAGATTTTATGAAACTCCCAGCAGAATTTGTAGAGGCTGTGAATATAAGGTTTGCTTTGGTTTCTAGATATAAACTCTGATACGACTGATGAAGTTCTCATATAAACCTTCAAAAGATAAAGCCTACAGAAAACCTGACGCTGTGTGGTAACCAAGAATCTAAAATTTCCACTTCTGCAGATTCCTCCGGTTCATATCATTTTAGGAGGGATGAATGGACAAATTGCCCCCTCCATTTATTGTATGCTTTCGTAGTTGTTCAGGGCATAGTGTTTTTTTTGTTTTTTTTGGTATAAAATTGAGCCAAATTTTTATCAATGTCTTATAAACATGCAATTTTGCGGCAAACATCAAAATGAGTTATGTGCAAATGATCACGTTTGCATGTGTATATGTTTGATTTGTGTAGTGAGATTCACGTTTACTCTTCCATTTTATAGGCACAAATTTGAGCTTTTTCTATTACCTCACAGTAGCTTATATGGGAATCTCACATCCCATGAATATGCTCCCAATCGAAATAGAAAGGAGAGCTTACATAGGATGGCAGATCTTCAGGAGAACTAATAACTGTATTTATGTTTCAATCTGAATCATTTGCTTACGTAAGATACACAAAGGTGAAATAAATATTTCCTCGAATATATTGATTACAAAGCAGTTATACAAAATTTGGTTGTCACGAGAATGATACTATACTTGCAGATCAAGATATCTATTACAAAATGTTACTCATTTTTACATGGGAATTTTATCATTACAAGCATATATTTTTAACTGAACAACTAACATATAGCTGCAAGGCTGCAGGATTAGAATTGATCTTCATTCTATGACTTGAAAAATCATATACACACAAACCTGAACTGGAGTTAGATGGAAAGAAGATGGCATCTTAAAAAACCAACAAAAACATTATCAAGTGGCTCTCTTCAAATTTCTTTCTTGGATGCATTCAGCCACTGGTTGGCCTTTTTGTGCTGTTGTGATCAGAGTATATCTTCTGAGTTTCAATGACCTGAAAAGGCTGATCAAGAGGCTGTTATATGGAAGGAGAGGGCAAAAGCGAATCGATGTTGCTTTGATGTGGCTAAAAAGTTGCTACAACCCACAGGATCAACTCACATGAGAATGAGAATTTCTGTAAATTGGTGAGGCATTTGGGTTTTCTATTAGTGGATAGCTGCCATTGATTCTTCAGCAAGCACTCTCAATCTGTTGAGTTCGGGTAACATCTCAGTTCCAAGATCAGGTCTGTCTTTCCTCCTCAGTTCCGTGCACCTTAGTGCTAGCTTGGTAAAAGATAAGGCCTCTTCAACAGGCCAGTCATGAACTTCGGGGTCAAGCATCTCAGCAAAGGTCCCCTTCTCAATAGACTTCTCGACGTGATGAGCCAATCCCATAGGGGGCCTTGCTGTTACAATTTGAAGCAGCATAACCCCAAGTGAGTATATGTCAGATTTTATGCCGAGCATTCCTGTTTGCTGATACTCAGGGTCTATGTAGCAGAAAGTTCCAGCTGCTGATGTCATTCGATATTGTGTAACGGAATCAGCTACTGAAGGAGGAACGAGCCTTGCCAAACCAACATCACTGATCTTGCTCACAAAGTTGCGGTCAAGCAAAATGTTGCCTGGTTTCAGATCTCTATGTACAAGTGGTTCTGCTGCCTGATGAAGGAAATGGAGTCCAGTGGCTATTTCTGCAGCTATACGGAATCTGAGTTGCCAAGAGAGCACTGGAGTGTTTCCTCGCCTGAATAGCCGATCATCTAAGCTTCCATTAGCCATGTACTCGTAGACTAGGCAGCCATACTCTGGGCATGCTCCTAGGAGGAGAACCATGTTAGGATGTCGAATGGAACTCAGAACTTCAACCTGCGTCATGTCATTCAGCAGAATGAGTTAAATAACAGGAGTTGTGCCTATTGCTGAAAAAATAAAATAGAAGAGGACCTATGTCACTTTTCCTTTAAACCAGGCATGTTTTTTCATCATCTGAGATCCTATTTTTGTAAGTTGTTCCAACTTCCAACAAGTTATGGTTTATGTAGGATAAGGTCCTACTTATTTGTTAACCTAGTTTGGTTCTTCGTTTTTGCAGAGACAACATAAATTAACCAAGTATTCAGGTACCCATATTTATTTTCAGAATAATAAAGCATTGCTACATAGAGTAAACCAACGATTATGATTCTATAGGTTGAATTTAGTGTCTGAAATTTTTCCACCTCTTGTTGAAACTGCGATCTTCCCTGGGCTGCGTCTGGTCGAAGAACCTTTATTGCGACTTGTGTATGATCTAGGCAGCACTTATAAACTGGCCCATATCCACCTTCTCCAATTTTACGAGATTCTGAAAAGTACTCTGTGGATGTTTCGATCTCCTCAATGGTGTACTTGCGATATCTAACATCAGTTTGAGCCAATTTATCCAGCACCTTATTCTTCTCCTCTGCTTCTTTCATTGCTTTCCTTTCAGCATTGATTCTTTTATGTGCTTCGAGTTCAGCTATTCTCTGAGCTGCTTCAGCTTTCTCAATAGCAGCCCTGCATTTTTCTTTTTCTACCTCTGCAACTGCCAATGCTGCTTCTTCAGCTAGTCGCGCCTCCTCAAATTTATGTTGTTCTTCTACTTTCCAGCGATGAAGCTCCAGTGCCTACAAAGACATTCATAACCCTTATTCTATGATCTTTTGATGAAAATGTTAAGATTCTTTTTTTTTTTTTTTTGGTTTCCCTATTGTATATTCTTAAGAAATACAAAATTTATAACAATACTTTCTGTTTTGCTGTGAGTGCTTCCTTGCATGCTGTGCTGTACATGTCCATTGTCTGTTTGAGCTCCTGCTTGAGCCTTCTCATCTCTGCTTCTACTTCTTCCTGTGTATATTGTGTAATGTTCAGCGACAGAGCTATAGTAAACTGAGATGAAACTTGCTGATTATGATATAGGACATGCTTGAAAATCATGTCTAATTCTAGAAAAAAACACAGAACAATTGAGAATGATTGCTCCGTACTTCTGTTGCTCCTGCAGTTAGAAAAGGAGAGTGATCTCTTGAGAGCAAAAGTACAGAACTACAGAAAATGATGATCATAAAATGAAAAAGTAATGCATAAATTTTGTGCATCCACTACAGAAAGTGACGATCTTTGATATCCTATTTACTTCCGTACGTTCATAACTTAAAGCCCCTTTTCAGGATCGGTGTCTTCTTACCATGCTTTGGGATCCTGACCACGAAATTCCGCTGTCCTCTGAGCTGGACGAGTAGACTCCAAAACTGCCAGTTGCATCAGATGACCTAGCATTAGAGAATGGAGATCCAAAACTTATTCTGCTGTCTGGGTCCGAGCTGTTCGACAGACGAGCAGGCATAAATGGATCCTGATTGAACGGTGGCATCATGCGGTCACTGCTTGGTCTGGCTGAGCCCACAAATGATATGTCGCTCTCACTCATTGAAAGTTCTCCATATGATCGATTAGCTTTGCCTCTGGTGAATGGTGACCTGTTTATCCATGCACAATTATTAGTTCCGTTATATTTCCTTGCTTCTAATTCTTCTTTGGTGTTTTCTACATAAGAATCGTCTGTCTCAACCAAAAACGACATGGCTGAAGAATGCCAAGTGGGAACTATATACTTGTGTCAGCTGATGTATTTTTCTGGTTGCAAACATCAATTCAGAATGTAAATCAATAGGTTACCTGATTGAATCCGTTTCCTCCATTGGCTTAGCTACATATGGCAGTGATGAACTGCCTCGTGCTCCATTAGCTTGGCCGAAGCGTGCATCATGAGAGAGGCTACCCGAGTTCTGCAGCGAACGAGCTTCTCTTGGAGCTGATTGGGGGGGAGATCTGCAGGATGTTACCTTCCCTTTGGAAATAACATAGACGGTGCAGAATTCTGGCGCCATTTTGTTAATGTTGCCTGGAATATCGACAGTCTTGAATCTTCTGTGTCGAGAGATTTGTAAGAGGCAGAATATTGTGATGGAAAAGAGTAAGACGAGGGTGAAAGAGGTGTAATCCGTTACCTAACAAAGCCATTCTTGGGCGAGGAACCGACCACCAAGGTCTCGATGAAGTTGTTCTTCACGTAGTCACAAACGGCCTTGGCAATATCTGTATCTTCCAGTACCACTTCAGTGACTTGAATCTGAAGTTGAGCCACCAAAATTGCATGCATGGTTAGTAATTTGCAAGAAATGGTTGGTGGTAGAGTGGTTAGGGTCTTACGTCTTTGCGGGTGCAGAAGCAACGGAAAGGAAGGAAGAGGTCCTTGGTGCTGTCATTGTTGGAGAAACCAATATGACTTCCCACTGAATCAATCCATGACCATGAGAGAGAAACTTCCTCAGACTTGTACCAATTATATATGTTTCATGTTTCTCTATTCATCTAAACTGATTTGCAAATTAAGCAGACAATGAGAATTGAGAGAGAGAGTAGACGTACGTGGGAAAGAAGAGGTCTTGACTTTGACATGAACAAGAGTTACAGATCTGCCTTTGCTTAAGAGATGATCAACAGCCCATTTCAAAGCAGCTTGGCTCCCTTTGTCCTTGTCTATGGCCACTGCCACCATCTCTTGCTTCTTCATCTCTCCATTTCCATTCCACCCTCTTTGGCTTGCCATTATCAAGTCAATCTAGTTTGAATGGATTTGGATTTGGATTTGGCACAAAGGCAAAAATGTTTTGAGATCTCTCTCTCCCCCCGGGAAAAACTGTTTTGTGTTGGTTTCAGACAATGAATCCTGTTTCAGACAGGATTCATTGAGGCACCAAACTGAAATCCATATGCTTGAAGATGTTTTATTAATTAATTAATCAATCAATTAATTCCCCTAATAAGATGGAGATGGGTTTCGCCTCCACCATTAATATTTGTTCATTTTCAGTGGTCATATCAATGTTTCCATCCGAATTCTCAGGGTTCATTCTAGTCGCCTCAAACGGACTTGCACTTTTTTTTTTATTTGTTAACACGTCATCACCATATATATTCACGTAATTAAATATATAATTTTTTTAGAAGAATGTTTTTTAAAGTCAATATTCTTAGGAAAATGCACAAATATTAATTTATAATTTTAATTAATAGCTAGTAACCACACACACACACACTCATATATCATTTTGGTTTCATTGCTATTTTGCACTGCATAATTACCTTATGATTGATTAACTTTCTAGCTTCCAAAATATTTGCGTTGTAGATAGAAGAAAATACAGTACTTGATTTTTTTTTATTTTCCTATCACACCAAAATGAAAACGGAAGTTAGCGAGCCATAATCGTTTTTACGCTAGTTCCGAATATTATGACGTAATACCCATCGTATATAGTAATAATTTATGAATATTTAAATTATATATATTAATATATCCAACGACATCGTCTGCTTTATTCTTTATATTTCTTACACTAATACAATCACCCAAAATCGGTCTTGAGATTTGAAAGGCCCTATTCGAACCTTAAAAATGGTGCCCTTTTATTTGTTGAGTGTAAAATTAATGAATAATAAAATAGTATAATCATATCGTCTAAATTTCTAATGCATATTGTTGTGGTTCCATACACCAAATATTCATAAAGAATATTACAGCATCAAGATAAAACCGAAAGGGACTAAGGCTCAGATAGCCTTAGCAGATCTTCGTCCTACAGCAGGTAGCCACGCCAAGATTACCGGCGGTTAGGCTCTATTACCAGCAGTCAGCCTCGGTTGCACCACTCCTCCAGTTCCCTCACACACACCAAGAGCAAGAGACTCTCACACAGAGAAGATGCCATAAAGGCACACGAACACACACACAGTTGGATCGCCAATCTCTCCCTCTAGAGGAAACCCTAGCCGCTCAACACTCAGAATGAACTCGTGTCCATTCAGAGGGTAGAGAGACTATTTATATGGTCGGTGCAGTTAGGGTTAGGAGGTAATGGGCCTTCCAGATATACTGGGCCGATTAGATGAGGCCCTTAGATGAGGCTCACAGCCTGCTAGGCCTTTCTCCAACATTCTCTACCTGGCACATCTGGCATTCAAAGCTCCTGAACACTTGTAGGTGTCTGCTGGGTGTTTTCATCATCGCCTATTGACCCCACTAGTAGAGTTCACACAGAAAACTACTCAAGGGTCCTGACCAGACATAAAGTCATGACCTAGCTCTAATACAAAGTCAAGAGCTCAGGTAATCACCAGGAAAAATAACCAGGCAACTAACCAGTACTAACACTACTTTAGTTCTTAGAAGCAATCACTGGCTTACACAAAATAAGGAGTGATTTACAACAAGAATTAAAGCAGCTCCCTCCTATTACCAATAGAGAAGATGGAAATTCAACAACAATCAACACAAGAACTAACATAAAGTCAGTTAGAGGTCTGGATTGTTGTTGAACCCCATCTGCCTTATTAGTATAGGAACACCTGCAAAACAAAAAATAAAATCAACCAGGATCAAGATTTAAAATTTTCATACTAGACACATGCTTCTCAAGAGGAAGACACTTAGTCCCCATATCAGCAGGATTTAGCTCAGTGTGGATTTTCTCAAGACAGATAAGTTGTTTATCTACAACATCCCTAATGAAATGAAACCTAACATCAATGTGTTTGGTTCTATCATGAAATACAGGGTTTTTGCATAGTTGAATGGTTGATTGACTATCAGAGTACACAGTTACATGATTTTTCAGAAAACCAATTTCAGACATCATGCCCTTAACCCAAATAGCTTCCTTAATACATTCAGTTATGGCCACATTCTGATTCAGTGGTAGATAATGCAACTATATGCTGTAATTGAGACTTCCAACTAATGCATGACCCACAAAGAGTAAACACATAAGTAGTTGTTGACTTCCTATTGTCCCTATTATTGGCATAGTTAGAGTCCACATAACCAGACAAGACAGTACCATGAACATGCTTTGTAAAACATAACCCACATGCTTAGTATGCTTCAGATACCTCAGTAACCACTTAAGAGCCTCCCAATGAGACAGACCAGGGTTAGACATATACCTGTTTAAACAGCTGACTGCATAAGCTATATCAGGCCTGGTACTTACCATGAGATACACACACACAGTTGGATCACCAATCTCTCTCTCTAGAGGAAACCCTAGCCGCTCAACACTCAGAATGAACTCGTGTCCATTCAGAGGATAGATAGACTACTTATATGGTCGGTGCAGTTAGGGTTAGGAGGTAATGGGCCTTTCAGAGATACTGGGCTGATTAGATGAGGCCCTTGGATGAGGCCCACGACCTGATGGGCCTTTCTCCAACACATATCATAGATAAACAAATGTCTCTCCAAACTATCTATAATGTTCAAAATCATGAAATATGTTCCATATGTTCAAAATCATCCGACTCGTGAGTTCATTATCATTTTTAAACAATCTTGAAACAAAAAGAAAAAATTTATTTTGAACAACATCTTTTAAAGATACTTCTTCTAACATTTTTTTGAAGCAAACTCGCTTATAAATTTGTTATGAGCAATATTTATAGTAAGTAAATTCTATATTTATTGTGACATGATCGAACACAAATAAGATTTCAGTATTTTCAATTTTGAAAAACTTATTTTTTTTTTACAGAACATACATGATTAATAAATTCTGTAAAAAATACATGCATCAAGATAACTATTTAGCTTTTTTAAGTGAGTTAGTATATCTAGACATGTATTTTATTGTTTTAGTAATTGGTATTGTAATGTGTTTGAAACAACTATTGATCATCAAAATCACTAAACTCTCCACGCTTTAAAATATTATCAATATTTTCAAAACTTGCTTTTAAAGTAGCATGTATATTCAATTTCACTACAAGAAAAAAGGCCATACACAACACTAAATACATAACGGCAGTTTTGAATTACCGTTACGTATGTGAAAAAGATAATGGTTTTTTAAAATACCGTTACGTATGTGCGTGGCCCTATGTATAAACATAACGGTAACTCATACACTGTTGTGTATATACTGATTATACGTAACGGTATTAAATTTACTGTTGTATTTGAGATTTTTTTTCTTCAGAATATTAAAATGAAAATTGAAAATAGACTTAATTATTCTACACTGATTAAACTTGAAAATATTGGAGATCTACACTTCTATCCCGCTCATTTCATAAAATCTCAAAAAATTGGCACTCATCCCGCAAAGCTTCTTTCCGATCGTCGAGTCAATCGTCGGCGGTTTCGCCGGTCAGAGCATTTTGTATCCTCTTCTCTCATTCAACTCAAAACATTGCTCCTGCTCTATCCCATGTATGCGCATCCAGTTGAAAACAAAATAACCCTAATTCACTTCTACCCATGAAATCTTCTCGCCGGAGTTGACGACGGTTTCGCCTATCGACAATGTTCTCTTCCTTTTCTGTTGCTCAACCCTAACATTTTCTCTTGCTCAATTCGATGGAGATCTCGCCCTACGGAGCTAAATTTATCGATGGAGGTCTTGGCGTATTCCACCCAGTCGGCAATAGTCTTCTCTCGCTTGTATCTAGACTTACGGAGCTGAACCACATCTCTTTTAACCATTTTTTGAATTTATTTTTTACTTCTTTATCTTGATTTATCCCAAAATTTTGTATGGTATATTTTTTATTCAATGGCTTCTATTCGGCTTCTCATTTGGGCGTTATTTGCAGCTGTGTGTTGGAAAATTTTAGGTCTTTACTGATCCCTACCCAAATTAAACTGCAGGTCCGTCTTCTTTCTTAATTTTCTATTTTCATCCATTATATGTGGCCTACAATCTATATTATTATATTGATAGTGAAATACGAGATGGAATATCGAGAAATTTCATAGCTTTAAACTTTACATCTAAAGCGGTGAAGCGCGCTTAATAGAATCTAATATATATGTCCATGAATGTTGTATGAAAATATGGTTCGGATGAATTTACAACTTGTTGTAGTACCTATTCTGTGATTATAAGAGTGTAGAAGTGACAAAAGAGGGGTGGGGTGGGGGTATGGTTCCGTTCATAATGGCAAAGATAATTTTTATTAGGGAAAACAGTGAACCATATTTTAGTTATTAGTCCTCATTAGTTGAACTATAAGATTAACTTGTTTGGTGTGGAGAACTTAGTACTCCCTTTCACACATGAAGCCTATTTGATGGTTGATTTAAACAATATAATTAATATCTGATTTTGAAGTGCACGTGCAGCTCTCTTTTTTAAAACATGATTTAGAAGACATGGAATTCATGATGTCCATGAGAGAAGACAGCCTGACTGAACGACTTCTTCCCTCAAGAAATTCCTTTTTTGTTCGCCAGCTGAGGTAAAATGTTGCTTTCATTTATTAGTATTTTCATCTTAAGAAACAAAAAAAAAGTGAAATCACAGTGAATTTTCAGTAAAGATTTAATATTTGAACTAATACACTAATTGTAAATAAGTTGATTCAGGATTTGTGTTGATGGTTTCCTTTGTAAATAAATACGAAAGCTAGTTTTATTTTGATGGTATTTGCTGATTTGTTGGCTTTGTTTTCTATAATAATTATTAATTAAGGCATGTTTATGTTAACACTTCGATTTTTAAGAGTCAAGTAGCATAAAGTAGGGATTTATTGGCAGAGATCTTTTTCTTCTTGCTCATCATTTTATTATGTTAATTAAGGTTATATGGTATCTTTGCTAACATTAATTTTTTATATTATGTAATTTATGTCTTGTTAGTTTGTTAAATTTATCTTTCGTATTGTGTTATATTGAAAGTATATGGCATCCATGCTTTCAATGGTTTTTTTAATTATCTCTACTCTCTAGGATTTTGTTAGTATGACAAGCAGAAAATATACATGGCTAGGCAAGACCAGTTTCAGATCCCAAACATCGAAGAGCTCAATCAGATGAAGCTAGGAACAAAGCTTGAAACTCCAAGAATAGCTTGCTGAGAAAAAGAAAGCTATCGCAAAGGTTGAAGCATGTGTATATGTTTTCTTTCTTGATTGTTCTGTTTTTCTAGTTTTCTTCTTTTAGTGTTTAGTTGCATAGAATTGGGAAAAAGGAAACAGCTTGATTCACCCTCTTCACTTGGACTGATTTTTTTTATTTTACTTCGTTTATATATTTCATGCATATATAATAAGTTTGAATAATATTGGCATTCTTTGTTCTGAGTTTTCTGAGTTGAAGCTGATCCATTTTCTCATGTATTTCTTCACCTCAAACAGAGTGGCTTCATTTTTAGTTGTTGGTGTTTATATAATCCGCTCTAGTACTCTGAGATTATTTACCACACTATGTAATTTCAGTTAAATATTGTAGGGTTTATGTTGAGTTGCATGTACTTTTATGATTTTGTCTTAAGTTTCCTGTAAGAACATTTTATCTATATCAGTTATATGATATTGTAGTTCCAAAAATGGTTTGATAATGCCATAGCAGCTAGCTTAAAGGAACCAAATGCAATGGCCCTTTGCACGACGGGAAAGGACGGGAAACCGTAAGATTAATGCCTTTTAACCTGATTTAAATTGTAGAACCTGCTGGACCAAATAAGTAGATCATATTTCGAATAGATTACATGAGATAATGATTGTAAAAACATTTATATGCATATCATAAACTGAGTCATGCTTCTATTTCCTATTGCTTTTGCCGCAGCTCATCAAGAATGGTATTGCTGAAAGAATTTGACAAAGATGGTTTTGTCTGGTAAATTATGCTATTCTACACAGATGCAGGTGCATAAAGCCTGATCAAAATTCTATTGGTCATTCCAGAAGTCTTAAAACCTCATCATCTTCTTATAGGTACACAAATTATGAAAGCTAAAAAGCTAATCAAATATCAGAAAATCCTTAGGCTGCTCTCCTGTTTTACTGGAATGACTTAAATCGCCAGGTACCTCTTATGCTCTAATTCCATCCACCAGCCATGAAGCAACGTATCTATGTGGAATATCTGTCTCCATCTCCTTTATAAAGGGAGACAGTTTTCATTTCATATATGGTAGGGAACTTTAGCTTGAGGAGATCCAAGAATGGTGGTTTACCAAGTTTCCAATTCATGGTTTGGCAACCAATCTCTTAAAGGGTGGTGTATTTAAATTTTGAACAGGGACAAATGATCTCTTGACAAAAAACACTTTCCTTCTGGTGAACATGTACTCCTAGATTAGTATACACCTGAAAGTTTGGCAACGACTTATCTATCTTGCTTCTTATTTTTTCAAATTTGTTAAAATCTTTAGGATAGGACTTGAACTCATAGAAAGCAAAATACAGCAAAATGAGGCATGTTTCCGAGCTCCCTAAGTAAAATTTCACTATATGCCTTGGCTTTAGGTAAGGATTAAAGGGCCAGTGCAGAAGGTTTCTGATGAAGAATCGGAGCAGTACTTCCACAGCCGTCTTAGGGAAGCCAGATTGGAGCAATTGTCAGCAAACAGGCTTCTTTCTTTTTTTCTTTTTTCCCATCCTTCATATATTAGATATGTAGTCTTGCATGTATATGTCTGTGAAAAAAGTCACCATGATCTATTTCTTGTTCTCTAGAGCACTGTAATCTTTGGGAGGCAGGAGGCAGGAGGTAGTTTCTTTACCAGCAACAAGCAGAGCTGGAGGCTAAGTACTTTGACGGGTTAGTATCTTATACTCAACTACTAAAATAGATAACCCACATAACAACATTATAATAATTTTTAACCACAGTGTCTATTTGTGATTAGTTTTGCAGGCTGGTGGCTTGCATGATTAAACTATATATACAACTCTGCATTGCTGAATTTAAGGATATTTAACCATTTATTGCTGGATAATATATATATATATATATATATATATTAAAATTTATTCTTAGCCTAACTCTGGGTTTTGATCTTAATGAGAGGTAATTCTTCTTTTTTTTTTCAAATGCCTTGTCAACCATTTGATAAGTCAATCATGCTGGCTGTCAAATTACCATTGAAATGCAGAAACATATCTTTCTTTTAATTGCGGAACTAGTAGAGGTTGAATATATACCAGAAAAGGCAGAGTTAGATGGTGTGGATGAGAAAATTAGGAAGGTCTTCGAGAAATTCAATTTCTTGGATAATGTTGTTACTGAGGTAAGAATATGGAAACCATTACTTCTATTTTTATTAATTTTTGTTCTTTTATCCTACCACCAGTCTCGTTGGCTCTTTTTGCTTTTTATAATCTTTTTCATATGATCCTATCGAAATATTGTTGCGGTGCCACGAAATTAGTACTAGGAAAGTAAGTTCTTACCTGTGAATCTTTGATTCTGAGTTGCATGGTGGGTTAAGTATATCTTACTTTATTAATGAACACTACAATTATTGTTCTTTAAGATATTTCTAATTGCCATGATTGGTTTAATTAACTAATGGGGTTAGGGGAGACTGTAATGGACAATAAGTCAATGAGGTTTGTCTTATATGTATATATGGTTCGTAGGGGAGCTGTGGTGGAACTTGTGGAGCCTTGACATGTAGGTATGTGATTAACACTGGAACATAGGACTGGTGCAGAAAGGATAAATAATTTATTTCTCTTGTTCTATGTGCATATATTAATGTGCAAGTATTTTTTTTAAACTATAATGTTAATTATTTTATATTTGTCAGCTTTATGTTTTTCTTTTTGGTTTATGCATCGTGTTAGTAGCCGGAAAATAGAGGAACAATTTCAGATGTTATTTGAATTTAATAATAAATTGCCTATATAGTATCGATGCATTTCCCCGTTAATGTCTCTGTTTTAACTCTTGCTTTTGTAAGGTTAGTGAGGTTAGAAATCTGATAAAGTTGATGTCACATTAGAGCCAGAGGAATTGGAGATGATATTAATGAAGTTCGGGTGGAATAAGGAATGGGCGAATTGTGTGAACAATCATTTTTAGGATCAAGGTATTTTGGATAACTATCTACAACTAGTTCTGTTGGAGTAGATATTGCAATTACTTGCGATTGTCATTTTTTAGATTTTGATTATAGCTCTTTTACAACTAGCTTCTTTTGTATTAGATATTAGTAATGACTTTGAATTTTAATGTTTTAGGTCATGCTAACAGGTTTTTGGATAATATTACATCATATTGTATTTTTGGATGGTCTATGAATATATTGTATTTTTGGATAATATTTAGTCATGTTTTGGATTATTCTTTATTATAATTTTAATTATTATATTATGTTGCACAGCTGGAAAAAAAATGATGAAAAATAATATACAACGGTATATTATGTGAACACGATGGTAATTACCGTTGTCTATGATTATATTATACAACGGTAATAATAGAACCAACCGTTATATATAATGATTGTATACAACGGTAATGAAAAAAACTGTTACGTATACTATTAATATAAAACGGTAAACTTCATGTTTACAATGGCAAATACCGTTGTGTATGATGATTTTATACAACGGTAAAAGAAATTATATCGTTATCAAAAGTATAAATACACAACGGTAATAAAAAAAACTATTACGTATAATACGAATATATAGCGGTAAATATCATATTTATAATGACAAATACAGTTATATATGATGATTTTAGATAACGGTAAAAGAAATTATATCGTTATCTAAAGTATATATACACAACGGTAATATAAAAAATTATTACCTATATTGCTCATATTCTCAGTAGTGTATGACGTTTTTTCTTGTAGTGTTTATTAGAAGGAAAAAAATCCAAAGTTCATTTTCATATGAAATGAATTGATTACAAGCTGGGTTGAACTGGTCACAAGCTGAGTTGTAGCTGGAGCTGAAGTAGAGCGAGAGCTGTAGCTGGAGCTTAGCTGGAGTAGAGCTGGAGCTCAGCTGAAGTGGAGCTAGAGCTGTAGCTGGAGCAAGACAGCTAAGGACTTGGAGCTGAACTAATGAGCTAAGCTCCCAAGAAAGCCAAAACTGAGCTGAAAGCACAACTAATGAGCTAAGCTCCCAGGAGCCAAAGCTGAGCTGGAGGCACAACTGATGAGCTAAGCCCCCGCTGGTGAGCTCAACTGGAGCTGCAACTGAAGAGCTTTGACTCCAAAACTGAAGCCAAGATTGCAAAGCTGAGCTGAAGCCAAAACTGAAGGTGCGCAACTGATGAAAAGCGCCAAAACTGAAGAGAAAAGCTGGAAGCTAGAGATGAAGCAGCCCCGTCGGCGTGGGACCTTCGTGACCGCGGGGCAGTGCTCACGGCGAACGCGCTCCACTGGTGCGGAGCACCCCGCGAGCGCGGGACATTCCAGCCCCGCGAGTACATGGCGATCAATTCTAGCCTCTTCTTCGATCAGTTCTAGCTGCAGTTTTAGGGAGTTTTATTCTTTAATGCTCTCCAACCACTTGGCCAGCTATGGGAATTAAATGCACACGGTTCTAGCTAGGAGCAGGAGGAGTTTGGGGAACCATCTACCAATACCTCCACTTTTTTACTTTATCTCTCTTCAACCAATAAGTCAACCATCTCCTCATTCATTTTCAAGACAACACTTTGGTGGACGCATTCTCCTTGCATACTCACCCAACACCACAGTTCCAGAGAGAGAGAAGAGAGGAGGAGAAGAGGCAAGGAAGCTCAAGCTCAAGAAAGAGGCACGAGAAGAGGAATCTGACTTCAAGCTGTCCGCAGAAGCTAGGCTTGCTCGAGGATCTCCACCTTCGGTATTTCTTTCCTAGCTTAGCTTATTTGTGGGAATTTGTCCCAAAACTCTTGAGACAACAAGTATTGTAGAAGTCTATATTTTATTTATCTTTCGATTTATGAAACGGGAAGCTTTTATGATTCTTGTGTTGTTTTGAGCATGATGGGCTAATTCCTTACATTAGGGGGTAGATAATCGATTTGGTTTCGATCTATGCTTATGATAGTTGATTTCTTGTTGTTGGAATTGTGCTTGTTTATGTTGAGTACTTGGCCACTACTTAGCATTGCTAGGCTTTAGATGAGACCGAGAGGAGATTCTATAGCCCGACTTAGTTTTCTTCAAAACGTTAGGTGAACCGAGTTACGTAAGCCTAATTGTTAATCTTATTCGTTTAATATAGCTGATGGGGGTTTATTGGATCAACGGTCACAGTAAGTGAAGTTAAGCCACTTGAAGGGGTGTATTGTACGTCTGGGATTAGCATAATCAACTTGAAACAAGCTAGGAAAGAAACCAATAAGAGAATCTACACCCTAATGCTCTTCTCATAATCTTTTCGTCAATCTTTGTTATTGTTGGTGTTGCTAGTTAGTTTTGCTTGCTTAAATCTTTTAGATTAGTAAAACCATCCAAACCCTTGTTTAGAATGTTTAGGATCGTGTTTAAATTCATGTGTATGTTGACAATTGTAGTGTGAAAAGATAGTCGCCCTGTTAAGCTTTCCTCGAAAGACACGTCTGGGATTAGCATAATCAACTTGAAACAAGCTAGGAAAGAAACCAATAAGAGAATCTACACCCTAATGCTCTTCTCATAATCTTTTCGTCAATCTTTGTTATTGTTGGTGTTGCTAGTTAGTTTTGCTTGCTTAAATCTTTTAGATTAGTAAAACCATCCAAACCCTTGTTTAGAATGTTTAGGATCGTGTTTAAATTCATGTGTATGTTGACAATTGTAGTGTGAAAAGATAGTCGCCCTGTTAAGCTTTCCTCGAAAGACACGACTCGGGTTAGCTCACCGCCCTACAATCGACCCCGTCCTCTTGCGGCTCCGATTAGTAGATTTTGTGCGTGTGTAGTATAAACCGGAACGTCAATCACGCACAAGACATGCGTGCACTAGCATGCGCGCAGGCTCGCGCGCAGTTTAGAAATTCATTTTTCCAGATTTTTCGAAAGTTGCAGAAATACTTCATTTTTTCTAGATTTTCAAACATCAACTATATTAGTGATGATTTTTAAGTGCTTCTATTGTCAAAGAATGTCTATTATGTGTAGAAAATAAACTTAAAACTTAAAAAATAAATAACATCTAACAATCTAACAATATTCTTCGAATCAATTTTTCCCCTAAATCAAACTTCAAAAACAAACAACACCTAACAATCTAACAATATTATTAATAATTAGATCTGAAACATACACACGTTGGGGAAGGATTCTCTATTTCTTCGCTTCAATTTTCGGAGGTCGACGGCTCATTGGTGGAGAAATCTGGAGAGAGAGATCTTCACTTGAATTTTCGGAGGTCGACGGCTTGAATCTAAAGAAATCTTCACTTGAATTTTCAGTGTTGCAGATTCCATTAGTGTTGAAGAAGATGAGATGTAGAAGAGAGAAATTTTTTCAAAATCTCATTTCAAAAGCTGAAATGTGAATGGCGGCTGAATGGTGGGGAATTGAAATGGTTTAAAAATGAATATAGGTGTATTTTAGTAATTCTGGCCAAATATAATATATTTAAAAGTTACTGGCTAAATTAAATTTTTAAAAACTTTGACCGGCTAGTTTTATATATTTCCACCATATACTATGTTTTACTTTCCAATACGCATCATGCATGCATATTTAATTCTATATATTATGGCTATATATATATATATGATGTCAATGTCATCTAATTAATCTACTATATTAATTATATATAATTACTACAAAAAAATCGCGGTATATAGACGGATTAGTTCGTCGTTAGACTTCGATTTTCCGTCATTAGAATGTTCTAACGACGGGCGTAATCCATCATTAGACCTTTAGTCGGAAATATGTTTAACGACCGATATAATCCGTCGTAAGACTATTTACGACCACTTTAACGACGGACATATATGTCGTTAAATCGGTCCTTATTTCTGTCGGGGGAATTATTAATGACGGATATATCCGTCGTTAAAGTGGTCGTAAATAATCTAACGACCGATATAATCCGTCCTTAAAAGGTCAGTATTTTATTTTATATTTATTTTTATTTTTAATGACGGACTAATTCGTCGTTTGTTTTATATTTTTAAATAATTAATAAATCGGAAATATTAACGATGGTAAAAACTTCCATGCACTAGGTGTATATAAGCTTATATCAGACGGTCAACGCGTGTTGACTCGGTCAACCCGCAAAAAAGAAAAATGATAAAGTAGGTTATACATTTTAAGGATGCAGATGATACTTTTGGAATTTGGAGTGATACTTTTTAGTATTATGGTTGATTTTGAGGGTTTTTATTTATTTATTTATTTAGTTTAGCATATACTTTTTAAAGATACAGATGATACTTTTGGGCTTTTGAGTTATACTTTTTAATGTTACAGTTGATACTGATTTTGAGTTGACCGAGTCAACGCGTTGACCCGGTCAATGTGTCTGATGGTGCACCTAGTGCACACAAGTGCTTCTCATTAACGATAGACTAATCCGTCTCTAATCCATCGTTAAGTTTTAACGGGAGACACTCCCGCCAACCTTAATAGCTGAAAAATGTAACGACGGATAATCCGTCGTAATTATCGAGGAACATAAATCCGTCATTAATACCAGTAGCTAGGTCGCGATTTTTTTGTAGTGAATAGCTATTTCTATTCCAAAAACGTACTCATGTTATGAGATTGTGAGGTGCACTAATTAATTAATGATATGTTACTGAAACACAATATAATAATTAAGAGATCTATATATACATTCAGAAATATAATGTTGGTAAGAATCCCACTTCATACATACGTATATTACATCAATGAACTGGTTTCTAACAGTCTGCTAGCTGTTTCTACCATAATTAATACAACCCTTCTCTGATTATGAATAAAAAAAAAAGAATTTAATCATCAAGCTAATTTGAACTTGAGCAAGCTAGTTAGAATGAATTAATTAGCTACAGTAGAAATTGACAAGAAAATCATCAAATGAATTCTCCTCTTTCCCTGACCTCCTCAATCTTGTGCGCTACCTCTTTAATGTCGGGCCGCTTATCGACGTCGATCTGGCAGCACTCGAACCCTATTCTCAACAGCTTCATCATCTCCCCCTCGCATTGCTCATCCCGAGCCATGTCCGCGTCGAACACATCCTCCCCCTTCTCCTCGTCGTTCGCCACCGCCTCCACCCACGCCGTCGCCTCCTCCTCTCCGCCGCCGACTTTCCCCTGCTTCAGGAAGTTTGACGGAAACAGCCTCCCCGTCAGGATCTCCAGCAGTAGAATCCCGAGGCTCCAGACGTCGGTTTTCTTCGTGATCCGTCCGCTGCTCTTGTATTCCGGCGACTTGTACGAGATCATGTGCTGCTCCGCGTGTTCCTGATTGACTATGGGAACCAGCCCGTAGTCCGTCAGCGACGGCGTGTACGAGGCGTCGAGAAGCACGTTCGACGACTTGAGGTGGCCGTGCGCCGCCGTCAGGCTCGGGAGCTCGTTGTGGAGGCACAGCAGCCCTCTCGCTACTCCTTTCGCGATGCTCAGCCGCGTTGCCCAGTCGGGGCATTTCCGGCCGTCGCGGTCGCGGGATCTATTGCCTACTATTGCAGCAGATGCTATCGATTAGATTAATAATTCATTATATTAGTGGGCGAACACCAACTGAGATATTGATTGAATCATGCATGATCCACGCCAATATTCATTATGGCATGAATTAATTGACGTACCGTGGAGATGAGCGGCGAGGCTGGATTTGGGGACGTATTGGTAGACCAAGAGCTTCTCCTCGCGGCGGTAGTAGAAGCCGAGGAGAGGGAGGACGTTGGGGTGTTTCAAGCGGCCGAGGCGGCGCATGTGCTCTGTGAAATCTTGCTTGCTCACGTTGTTCATGTGCCGGTATCTCTTCAGCACCACGATCTGTGTCTCCGTCACGGCGGCTTTGTAGCTGGACCCGAACACGCCGCTGCCCAGGATCTCCGCCGAGGCCTTCAGCAAGTCCGTCATGTCGAAAGTTTCCATGCCCTCTTTCAGGAATATGATCTTCACGTTCGGCTCCGATTTCTTGCGTTGGTGTGATATTCCCGCCGACGACGGACCGGGGGCCGCCTGCCCTCGTTCCATTTCGTCCAAATCTTGAGCTCGTGGCTCCTGCCCGGCGGCCTCCTCGAGGTGGTGCGCGGCGGCGGCGGCAGAGGATGATTATTACTGTTATGAGTGCTGCTAATGCTGCTGTGATGAGTATCGACACCAATATTATTGTTCCAACAGAGAGGCGCTGCGCGTGGAGGTGCTCGCACGCCGCCAATGGCGTCCCGCATAATTCTCTGTTGCCTGTTAGTGTTTTCCCACAAATACATACCTCATCCATCAAATTTTGTAAAATTAATTACGCGCAGGATTTTTGGATTTTTCATGCATGTTTAGGGGAAAAAATGATCACCGGAAAAAGCAGAAGCATGGGAGCTGAGGCCGTAAGGGATCTCGCCGGAGACCGCGTTATTAGCGACGCTGAAGTTCCTCAATTGGCCTTTCGGAAACGGCGGAATCGGGCCTTGGAATCCATTGTTCTCCAGCATCAACTCCGACAACCACGGCAAACCACCCAACGACGTCGGAATGGGACCGGAAAATTGGTTGTTATCCAAATGAAGCTTCGTCAAGCCCACCATCCCTTGAAAGGCGTTGGCCGGAATCGCTCCCGACATCTTGTTATTGGACAGATAAAGTTCTTTGACGTTGGGGAGCGCGGCCAGTCTAGGCAGGGGGCCGGTGAAATTGTTGCCAGCGAAGCTCACAGTCAACAAATTCGGCAACTGCGCAAGGGCGTCGACGTCGATGGTCCCACCCAAGCCCATGGTCTGAAGCTGGAGGGCAACTACAGTTCCTCTGTCATCGCAAGAAACGCCGGCCCAATTGGAGGAAGCGCCGGTGCATGGCGGCAGGGGGTTAATCCAGTTGGACAATGTGCCATTTTCGGTGAGGGAAGCCTTCAACTTGAGGAGTGTGTCGGCTTCCGGCGACTGAGTCGAGGAGGGCGGGGCGAGATGCAAGAGGGTGGTGATGAGGATTAATAACGCATGAGAATTGGAGAGTAGTAGTTTCCTATACGCCATAGCAATAATGGCGTAGGGGTGGTGGTGCGCGCACTTTGGGGTGGCGCGCAGCCCTCGGGAGGAACTCCTGCCGGCGACAGTGGCTGTTGGTTTGGAGGAGGCGGGAGAATCAAATCAGAAAATTGTGTGTTCGAAATGAGGAGACCCAGATTTTGCTAATGCTCTTTTTTTTTTGCCACCGATCGATTTTTGTGGACCCTTTTTTTTTTCCATCAGAATCGTGCGCTTTGCCATTCTATTCTCAGACTCATATATATAATTTTGACTTCGAATACTTCAATTAACCTCCATATTTTTATTTCTATTTTTCTTGGTTGGAATCTTTCCTTATTATTATTATTATTATTATTATTATTATTATTATTATTATTATTATTATTATTATTATTATTATTATTATTATTATTTTAACACCAACATTTGGATAAATAATATCATTTTAATGTATGGCGTTTCAATAGTTTTATAAAAATGTCCTAAGGTGATATTTCCAGTCACGGAAATTCCACGTGGCATGCCGGAGGCAGAGTGTGACACGAGCATGAAAACTTTTATGTTTACACGACACACACGATAAGGGCATCTCCACTGGAGTACCATAATTTTGGTACATAACTCCGCCATGTCATCGCCACATAAAAATTATATACCTTTTAAATACTCATTCCCTTCAAATCACCCACTATAATATATGGTAAATACATAACTTTTTATCTCCAGAGGTGCATACACGCGCACACATTGCCCTTGTTTGGTCAGTTTCCAGTTTTTCAGCATGTCAAATGAATTTATGAGGTTTATATATTTATGTTTGTGTGAAAATGAAAATAAATAAATGGCAATAGCGTTGAATAGGGTATCCTAAATTCGAAACAAAAGCTTCACGGCAAAAAAGAGTTATACAGACAAACATGTAGCTCTGATTTCTGAGCTTGCTTTGCAGATGCTAAAACCTAAAGTTTCATTATGTATAAGATTTATCTCAACTTCAAAGCAAAAATGGGAATGAGGTAATTTCAATGAATTAAGCATGTTTTCTTGTCAAACTCTGTATACCCTACATCAACAAGGCAAAGGCCATCTGAGGGTGCAGGCGGGGCAGTGGCGCGTCTGCATGTTGCATCCAACAGCTTTATCAATGCATCTTCTTCTGCCCCAGCAGCTGCCTCCCTAACTGCTGTTGCTACAAGGACTCGAACCATCTGGAAAGCACGAGAATTATGACAAAGCGGTAAGATTGGGTAAAAAAGATGTTTCATATTATCACATAAACTTATCCACTCAAAAGAGTTATGGATAGACAAAGGCATCATAAGAGAAGTCCCTTCTCCGAGGCCGAGAGGGCCATAAATACACTTCGAGAAAAATCTTCTCATGATGCACACATGGTTTGCAGTGTTCTAGGGAGCAGAAATATCTACTGTTGGCTACAAGTTCACAAATGATTTCTTTTCTAGGACAACTGAGAACTCAACCTATTCAATGATAAATGTTGGGGATAATACTGCAATATGTACACCTTTCTCCCATTCTCACTTCCGCAATGTAGTTAGATCAAGTGCTTGTTTTCTACTTGGAACATGTCATTAAGAGAGAAAGCAAGCAGAAGAAAAATATAAAAATGAAAACTACAAAAAAAATATAATAAAAAAAAATTCTGGATTAGATTGGGCTATTCCCTAGAGATCACATTAAAGAATTTGAAATGAAATACAATAAAAAAATAGGCAAGTTTTAGGCTGAAAGAAGTAGGTACCTTCCGGAGGAAGCGATTAGCGACCAGCTCAATACACATTACCTTGGTGCTGACTCCATCCTTTTGAGTATGCAAATATTAACAGAAATCAGTAAGTAAAGAACAAGAAAATAACAGAAGTTCATGCAAACCAGCCTAGAATGCCATAAAATAGCATGTATATATTGTCAAACCTTAGGACAGGGTAAATAGGCCTTTGCAGCTCGTGCATGGAAGATAAAGCACTCTGTTGGTGGACCACTGCAATATGATGAAGAATTTACAGTTAGAAGTGAGGTGTTCACTTTGCAGGGAAAAAAGGAATACAAGAAAAGATGATGAAAATAGATTTTAACTCGCACACCAAAATAGATATATAACTTAAGAATTTTGGATCACTTTTAAACCATGACCCAAGCCTGAGGAAACACCGAAACACTATATAGAATCACAAAATCATCATAGGGAAACCATCAATCTTACATGTTTCTAGAGGCCTTAGTATCTCGTGCAAACATCCTGAAGGAAAGTAATTTTCCTTCCAGTTGCTGTAACATATGGTTGACACGGCTTACTTCGAAAGTGGGCAGTTTGCTTCCCGCTTGTTGAGTTTGGTCATAATCATCATCTTCATCTTCGCAATTTTGCTCACCACATTGACCATCGTGGCAAATAGCTTTATTCAGATTATTTGTCTTCCATTCACTTACTTCATCATCCATGTTTTCATCATTAAAAGGAAATATGTAGAAATAGCGCCTCCACTTTGCAGAGAAATTAGGATGAAAATCGCGCAAGACCTAAGATATATCAGGTGCAGATCAGCAAGTTACCATTCCAGAAGTTCTTGACATCATGTTCTTAGATTGCTTCATATGTACGATTAGTGAACCCATAATGGCAACAATCTTTATAACTGAAGTGAAACCTGAGAAACAGAAGTGACCCTTATCTTTCCTGGCGCTGCAGCGTTTATCGCATCCTCAATGTCTTGAACTTTAACATCTTTTCTCCATGTATCTAAGCAGACAGGATTTTGGATTAGCAATTCAAGTTGAGTACAAGAAACTTATACAAAGGAGAGGGATAAGGTAATTAATGTATCGACCATGCCTCGGGTAGACATCTTGGGCAAACAGATTGTATTTTTGTAACATCTGCCTCTATCCTTATAGAAATGAATGAAATAATTCTCGACATGTTTCATATGATATTAAATATTTTTCTGGAGCTGTCATCAGCCTGTCCCTTTTCTTGTAGAATGGTGGCATAAACATGTGATTAGACAGTCTCCATAAGCTGAACGTATATCATAAGGATCTCTTGGGAAAAACAGTCTTAAAACGAGTTCATCTGAAAAACAAGTAGCACTCCAAGATGACTGGCAAACAGACAAACACATGCCCTTGTTCCAAGATAACCGGACCCATTATATATGCATTTCATCATATACACAAAATTTAGTGTATAAACTCATGAGATATAAAGACAAATAGAAGCATACAGAAAGAACAAACTTGTCCTAGAGCTGTCACGCCTTTGTCTGTTCGACCAGCGACTAAAACATTGCCTTCTATTGGCAATTTCTTTTCCTTCAACAGCTGAGCTTTCCTTTCATCAACAAATTTCCCAATAGACTTTTCAACCAATCTGTTCATAAAATAATATAACCAAGTAAAGCAACGTATTTAAAAAACCTAAGGGGTTCTCCAGAATATGTTGCTCCGATATCAACAGTTAATCTTTGTTTGACAGTAAATTATCTCCACTATTCACATGATCATTTTACTTAGCAAGTAATGTATGAAAGAGAAATGATAAAATAACAATCAACTTCAGACATGCAAATGCATACAACTAGAGAAGCACAAGTAGGGACAGACCAACTTGCAACTTTTGAAACTCAGTAAGAAGTAATTTCAAGTATCAAGCATCATCATTTCAGAACTTCGTTTTTTCAAGTGCGAGCACTAGTTATAATCATTGAAAAAGGGGACCTTGATGACGTTCTGGCTGTAAAGCTAGATCCCTTGGTCCAGTACCAACCTTGATACTAGTGCTTGAAAGTTTGAGTTCAACAATGATCCCATTACTGAGCAACGTCAATAAAACAGAAAATGCTACCATATAGAACCACACTCTTGCTCAACATAAGAGATCACCGAATAAACTACAACACTCACCCTTGGACAGTATTTAAACCAGGCTGTTTCTGCCACCCATCAAACGAATTTCCATGGTAGGAGATAAGTATTTTAAATGTGACCCTTGCCCATCTTCCAGTTCTACCTTTAACTTGAACACTTGCTGATTCAGGTGTGTCAAAATCTTCGACAATTTCAGCACCAGTGTGTACATCATATGTCTGTGTAAAAAATAAAAAGATTAACCTCAATAAACACAGTAACAGATCTTAAATTATAGAACAGCCAACAATCCTTGAAAAACACGTTGCTTGACAAGAGGGAAAAGTTAACAGGTCACATTTATAAAAAATAATTACTTAGAAGTGTAGCATGAGATAAGAGACTTTTTGTACAATAATTTGAAATAGAACAAAGAATAAATAGAATCTGTCTTTATACCTAATGAGTAATGAATTTTATTTTCATGATGTTTTCCTTCCATTCTCATCATTAGGATAGCCAGATAAATGTAGATCCTAAAAATCAACTCAGGGAAATGCATTCTCTCAAATGCTTTGTTCCTTCCTTGTCAACAATTCAACATCATACTGTTATCAACCTAATTGCTTTCCAGTAGTTAGTTCAGTTTCCAACTGTCCAGATGTTAGCCAAATGAAAATAGACAGATACTGAATTGTGTTTCTATATATATGAGGGAGAAAATGCATTCTCTCGTCAATTGGAAATTGGAATGCATAATATACATTGGCACTTGCTCCTATCTGAACAGCACTTTGCACTTCACCAAGTTGCAATGCTAGAATGCGTCTTATCAAGCATACTAAAGACTAGAAATGAGAAATGATGAATGGTTGAAGAGGGTAAAGACCATATTCACTTATCCATACCAGCACCTATGAAGAGTCAGAGACACCCAAGTTACTGAAGAATGACGGAGTCTCTGAATAATGATAATTGCCAGACTTATGTTTCATGAGATATCTTTTTGGCAGATAGCAGATGCGATAGAAGGTCATTTGAAATGCCCAAATAATTAGTAAAAAATAGTAGCTCAAGCTTTTAGGAGAAAAACATAACTGTGTTTCTGCATGATGAATAACATAATCCCCCCTAGAACTAGTTTACACCATAATTCCTTGAAACAAGCTTCAAAGTTATCGCTCATAATATAAAGGAAACGGACAGCTTCCATCCATCCGTCCACAAAATGTGATCTTTTCAACCAGTACCACAGATTTTCATATCCAAAGAGAAACACAAACACAGATTATATTAAAAAGTTTAAACTTTGCAACTTTAACAAATCTCCTCACCTCTTTCCCGAACAACTGAGGCAGCGATTGGCGGCCATTCGCCATATCCAAATAAAACTCATTCACCTTTTGCCACGATCTTGCATACATGAACTCGTAACTTTCCCTGCCACAACCGAACACCTTCTCTCGTTATTAAAATAGCATCTCACTGGCACAAATTGTGCACCCATTACTACAGTAAATCATTACATATCCTCAACACCTTTCTAGGAATCAGTTAGTCACAACAATATTTCAACCAATTAATAGCATACAAAAACCTAATTGTGTACATGTAGGATTTGAAACCTAATCAAAAGTTGGGACGAATTGACTTACTTTGCATTCCATCTGTGGAGACTGCAGGCGTCGGTGTGTTGGTAGTGAACGTAACCCTTCGGAGGCCGTGGCGCAGGGCTCTCCATCGGGTTTCTCAGTCGCATAACCGCCGCCGGCTGGTTTATCATTTGGCGCCTTGCTATTTTTATTTTTAACATTTTTCGAAAAAGAAAAAAGGTGTTTAAGCAATAATAATAATAATAATAATAATAATAATAATAATAATAATAATAATAATATTATTATTATTATTAATAATAATAATAATATTATCATAGTCCATAAAGCATTTGTATGAGCGAATAACAAAAGATAATATACATTTATTTATATAAAGACTATTCAGAACTCAGAAGCATTACGTAAATATTATGAAATACATGATAAATATTAGAATTATTCATGAAAATTAATGCGGTTGATAATTGCCTAAATTTGAGAGTAGTAATCAATTTAATCATATGGTGGCAAAGTTTCCTATGCATCGTCCCAGATCCAGACTCATACATTCATCAGGTGGGCATTGACCCCCAAAATAAAAATGATAAAAATCAGTACCAATCCTAACATTAAAAATATTATTTGTATCATTAAAAAATAATTAGTCTGCTACTAATCTTATATGAGTTTATGTAGTTCAAATTGTGATTTTTTCAATTCCAATTAATGTTTAGAGTTTAGGAGGATTTGAGTTCTTTAGGGTTCATAGTTTTTTAGGATTTTTGTAGTATTTTTTAGATTTTTAGGGGTTTTTCTTGTGTTTTTCTAGGGTTCATGTTTTTTTAAGTTTATTAATCTCGATTAGAGGTTATATTTATTAAAAAAATATATTAAATTCATTCACTTTTATTTTAGGGTTCACTAATTCCATTAGGGTATATATTTATTTTCAAAATTGGTTTTTTTTTCAATTACCATTTATATTTGTTTTCGAAAAAATTAAATTAATTATCGAGCGCAATGCACGAGCCCATGCGTTAGCGTTGGATGAGTGCATTCCGCGAGTCGCCGAATTAAAAAAAAATCATTAACTTTAATTTTAGGGTCCATTAAATTAATTTTAGGATATATATTTATATTTATTTCAAAAAAATAAATTAATTCATTTGAATTTATAGGGTTCACTAATTGTATTTTAGGATAAAATAGAAAAAATAAAAAAAAAAAACATTTTAAAAAAATTTTAAAAAAAATTCTGGCACATGTACCAGTCTGATGGGCCCACGTTCGTGAGTAGAGATCCTCTAATCCCAACTTTGTGTGGCAACCGCGTATCAACATTAAAATTATATATTGTTAATAATGTTTTTTTTGTAAAAATAAAATTTATTATATGATAACTAATCATAATTAATATTTATTACTAAAAATTGAAATTTTAAAAAATTATATACCTTAAGTTTGGAATAATCAACCTCAAAAATCAATAATATTAACTAAAAAATGAAAATTAAATATAAAAAAAATTATAAATCCTAATTGGGTGGAATAACCCTAAATAAAATTGTAAAATTATACTATACTTCAGGAATTAAAATTGAAGAAAAAAATGAAAGAAAAAAGTAATAATTTTGAAATTTGGTACACAGTTGACACACAAAAATTAAAACTAAAGGATCTCAAAATGTATTTAATTTTTTTATTTTTACTATCGGATCTTACTGGGCCTGACCATGACATCTAATATATAGGGGTCACCTATTAAAAATTTTGTGGATGGACTAGTGCACCATAGACTTTTCCGGAGTCATTAATTTAGAGTGGAAGTCAGTTACATAGATGATTATGATTGCCCCACTTGTCTAAAAAATCTCAGTTATAAGTCAAAAAAGAAGTAATCGAGTCAACGGAGGAGACTTGACTTGCATGCATGCGCAACCCAGGTCCGTATCCATCTAATCCAATCACTGAATATTATGTCGAGTTCGCGTATCCATTTTAATTCATCTTAGCAAGATTTGAATATTTGATTTGATTTTTATTCAATTAATAATGTGGAAGTTGAAGATCGCGGAGGGATCGAGCCCGTGGCTGCGCTCCGTAAATGGACACGCGGGGCGCCAAGTCTGGGAGTTCGATCCCAGTCTCGGCTCTCCCCAAGAGCTGGCCCAGATCGAGAAAATCCGCCGGGAGTTTCGCGATCATCGTTTCCAGAAGAAGCATTCTTCGGATCGTCTCATGAGACTTCAGGTTCAGTTTCCTTTATTTCACTATTGTGATCTGACACTTTTATACTTAATTATAGTTGTTTGTTTTGGAAATTGGAGAACTCTGCTAATGATCGGTGTTAATTGAATTTGATAGTTTTGGAAGGAGAATGGAAGGAGCGTAGATTTGGCCCAAGTAAAAGTGGATGATGTAGAGGATATTACAGGAGAGAAAGTAGGCAATACATTAAAGAGGGCCATTAGTTTCCATTCAACTCTGCAGGCTCATGATGGTCACTGGCCAGGAGACTATGGAGGTTCATTGTTTCTAATCCCTGGCTTGGTGCGTATTTCCTAAATCCGAGAATTTCACCTATCACTATAAATAGCATTGTTTTTCAACCTCTGCTCCTTTTGCTGGTCTTTACTCTTTATGTGTGTGTGTGTGTGTTTTCAAGGTAATTGCATTATCTGTTACTGGGTCATTGAATGCAACATTTTCAGAAGAGCACAAACGCGAGTTTCGTCGCTATCTCTATAATCATCAGGCGAGTATTACCAACTTACTTGTTTAGTGATTGTTGTCATGCAATTTACGTGTTTGCTGCTGAATACTGAATATGTGATGCAACAGAACAAAGATGGTGGATGGGGTCTGCACATCGAGGGTCCAAGCACCATGTTTGGTTCTGTGTTGAGCTATGTTACTTTGAGATTGCTTGGTGAAGAAGCAGATGGTGGAGATGGATCAATGGAGAAAGGCCGAGGTTGGATTTTGAGTCACGGTGGAGCCACTGCAGTCACGTCGTGGGGGAAAATGTGGCTCTCGGTTCATAACTCATCCCTAATTAGATTATTGTTGTTTCATGTGAATCTCTCTCTTCTTAATTGTGTATGCACGCTTTTATTTTCTTTTTCTTTGATTCTGTTATGGCTTAGGTGCTCGGAGCCTTTGAATGGTCCGGAAACAATCCTATGCCGCCTGAGCTATGGCTTCTTCCTTACATTCTTCCATTCCATCCCGGTAAACTTTTCTATTTGAGGCCATGGACCATCTTTGATCTTTCTCTTGCTTCTGCTTTGTTTTTGTTATGTAAATGAGTCCATATTCATTACAACTATGGATAATATCTTGAATCTCTACATCTCGATATTGTTGACTCTTGAGGTCTTATTGAACTGTTTTTTACTCCCTTGGTTGGAGGAAATTGATTGTTATTATATAATAAAAAACTCAAGCCTTACATTTTCTTTATGCATCATTTCTACAGTTGTGACTCTCGGTTACATACAATCAAAATAATAGACTTTGGCTAATGTTTTCCCTCAATATATGCTTCCTCAGCATATCTGGTTTTTTGGTTAAATAAACAATTAATGTTTCATTATGATACATAAATAGTGCATATTATTTTGCAGGGAGGATGTGGAATCATTGTCGAATGGTTTATCTCCCTATGTCATATTTGTATGGGAAAAGGTTCGTTGGTCCAATCACAGCCACTGTACTTTCTCTGAGGAAGGAGCTCTATACAGTTCCATATGGTGAAGTAGACTGGGATAGAGCTCGCAACGAATGTGCAGAGGTGGGCTAGAGCCACATTTAAATTCCTAAATCACAATCACAAGTAAAATTTCAGAAGAATTTTCTGTGTTTTGTGGTAAATGTAACTCATTTTTTTGTCTTTGCTGCAGGAAGATCTATACTATCCCCACCCTCTTGTGCAGGATATACTTTGGGCTACTCTTCACAAAGCCGTGGAGCCTGTTTTGATGCGGTGGCCCGGGAATAAGTTGAGAGAGAAAGCTCTACGGACTGTAATGGCACACATACATTATGAGGATGAGAACACTAATTATATATGTTTAGGCCCTGTAAACAAGGTACATTTGAAAAACTTTTCACATTCAACTCTCAATACTTCTTTGTGAAATTGAATTAAAAATGAATTTTCAGGTGCTAAATATGCTCTGCTGTTGGGTGGAAGATCAAAATTCAGAAGCTTTCAAGTTGCATCTTCCAAGAATCTATGATTATCTATGGCTTGCTGAAGATGGCATGAAAATGATGGTACAGTGCTACTTATTAAGTTAAATAAGCATCAGCATTACAACATTATAGTTGCAGTGATTTTTTTATTTTATTTTTTTATATTGAGCTACTGCAGATATAACACGAGATATACATTTCAGGGATACAATGGAAGCCAGTTATGGGACACTGCCTTTGCTGTTCAAGCCATAATTTCAACAAAGCTTGGTGAAGAATTTGGCCCAACTTTAAGAAAAGCACATACTTACCTAAAGCAATCTCAGGTTAACCTTGAGTTTTCCTTTATGCTGTTTATTTGAGTTTCATGATCCATATCTGATATCTTCCTCATCTTCGGCTTTAAAGTTGTTGAATGATTGCCCCGGAAATCTAGAATCTTGGTATCGTCACATTTCCAAAGGCGCCTGGCCATTTTCAACCGCAGACCATGGTTGGCCGATTTCAGATTGCACTTCTGAGGGACTGAAAGTTAGTTGAATCCGCATAGTGTTTTATTTTTTCTTCTGCAGTATATATGTTATCGATAATTCGTTTCTTTAATCCAGGCAACTCTGTTACTGTCAAAGTTACCAGCTGAAACTGTTGGTGAAGCACTGGATGCTGAGAGGCTGTATGATGCTGTGAATGTCATTCTCTCTCTACAGGTACCTATATGCAGCCAGAAAGGCACTACTTTTCTCTTTATTACATCAGCTTATGAGATTACATATTCAGAAAACCAATGGAAAGAAAAATCGAGCCAGAAAACATTACCTTGATGCTTTTAGTAGACAGTAAAATCCTTGAACAAGTTACCCTCAAGAAAATGCACAAGTAGAGAAGATTGTATGATTTCAATTAATCATCATTTATTCCAAGTGTTACTTTTGTTTCCATAACTTGAATGGACAAAGAGAGGTGAGTTAGGTTTCCGAAACTGTTTTTGCAGAATGCAGATGGAGGTTTTGGAACATATGAGTTGGCGCGATCCTATAATTGGTTGGAGGTGAGTTTTCTAGTGTGTAAGTTGTTAATTCTAACAATCACTTGGAACATATGAGTTGGCACGATCCTATAATTGGTTGGAGATAACATGTGAATATGTTATGCTAATATCAGATAACATATGATGATATTATTGTTGTCTAATTCATTTCACATTATATAAAATGTATTCCAACTTCACAAGATACCTCTGAAGTGAATCTGTGTGTTTTTATTGCAGCTAATCAACCCTGCTGAAACTTTCGGTAACATTGTCATTGATTATCCGTAAGCATTGAGAATGCCTCTTGATTTTTGATTCTAACTAAAATGTCCAATCTCTCTGTAAATCATACAAACTTTTCCCACAACAGTTGATGAATGGCATTACGTACTCTGCAGCTGTGTTGAATGCACCTCAGCTGCAATTCAAGCTTTAGCAGAATTCAAGCAATTACATCCTGATCATCGAAGCAAAGAAGTGGAAAACTGTATCAAAAAAGGCGTTGAATTCATTGAAAAGATTCAAGAAGCAGATGGCTCCTGGTCAGTAGTTTTCCCTTTCTGTTGTAGCATATATATGTGGCTGCATGGATTGATTTTGTCGTCATGAATAGGTTGCTCTGCTTGATCACACCATCAAAACTTTTTTGCTGCAGGTATGGTTCTTGGGGGGTTTGTTACACTTATGGAACGTGGTTTGGGGTGAAAGGCCTCGTTGCAACAGGGCAAAGCTTCAGTAGTAGCTCTGCCATTCGCAAGGCTTGTGAATTTCTGCTGTCTAAACAGCTTCCTTGTGGTGGTTGGGGAGAGAGTTATCTTTCATGTCAAAACAAGGTTTGAGAATTTTTTATTTTTATTTATTTATTTATTTATTTTTTTGCTTGTTTCATGTTACAATAATGTAGCTGCATTTTTATTATTTTTAAGGTGTATACAAATCTAGAAGGCAACAGGTCTCATGTGGTAAATACAGGATGGGCTTTGATGGCTCTAATTGATGCTGGGCAGGTAACATTTCTGGGAAATGGTTATATGCATTTTATACTTTCGAGTTTTGACTATCAGTGAATGTGAAAATGTTGAGATGATTCCCACTGTTCTCCCTTTTCCCAACTAAAAAATAAAACGACTGCATGTGATATGACTTCACTATAGAACAAAGTCGAATGCAACGTATTCGAATTTAAAACTTTTTTTTTTGGTTGGTGCAGGCTGAGAGAGATCCCAAGCCGTTGCACCGTGCAGCAAAAGTCCTAATAAATTCTCAATGTGAAAATGGAGATTTCCCACAACAGGTAATTAGGGTTAAGTTGCTGGTTTTCAAGCAAGAAATCTAAATTGTTTAAATCTGAATACAAACTAGATCCTATATCATGCTGGTTTATACGTTACACCAATACAAATAGTGTTTCACTGTCAAATTTATTGATTTTTATTTTCAATTTCAATTTATTGTGCTTTTAGTTTAATTTTATAATTATTAATTATGATCCACTGATTCCATCCCGCCCAATTAGGATGTATAATTATTTTTTAGTATTTATTTCAGTTTTTAGTTAATAGTTGATTATTAGTGTTGATTATTTCATAATTAGGATTCTAAAAAAATTAATTTGAATTTGTATTGATAAATACCGAATAAATTTGACAATGAAACACACGGTGAAAGTGAAACATGAAAAGTGTGTGCAATATGAAATTCGAACCAATCATATATTCAATGTTGAACCCAAGTCGTTCAAATATTGCACTCTAGATGATGATTTACTAACATGTTCAAATAAAAACATGCTAATTAGTCTTTACCTAAATTATTTCGCAAAATCTCCTGTGCATAAGATGTATATGAGATGGTCAACGCGTTGATCGGGTCAACGCGCATTGACTCGGTCAAAGCCTTGATCAAAAAAATTGTGAAAATTGGTGATACTTTTTAGAGATACAATTGATAATTTTTTTAATTTTGAATGATACTTTTTAGTGTGTCAATTGATACTGATCTTAACAGTTTTTTTCTTTATTTTTTTATTCTGCCCAATACTTTTTATTGATACAAATGATACTTTTTAGCCTTTGAAATGATACTTTTCAGTATTATGAATGGTACTAATTTTGACGGTTTTTTTTGTCAAAGTTGACCCGATCAACGCGTTGACCGTCTCATGTACATCTTATGTACAAGAGACTTGCCCAAATTATTATTATATGATGATCAAATCCTCAAATATATCAAATTCTAAGAAGAAATTAATATATTCTTATATGTTTGATTTTTCAGGAGATCATGGGGGTCTACAATGGGAACTGCACGGTTTCGTATGCTGCATACAGGAACATATTCCCTATATGGGCATTAGGAGAATATTATTGTCACGTTTTGCACACTCACAGCTAAGTGAAAGAGTAGCATGTGTCGCACCAATTAGATTGGTCATTTACACTCTTTTTAATATTTATTGTAAATAAATTCTTAATGGATTATATTATATCAAGGTATTTTATTTATCGTATGTGTTGATTATATAAGCATGTGATAAAATTTGATTATATAAGCATGTGATAAAATTCCTAGATCTTAATAAGTCATGAAACATGATCATGCATGTGATGATGATTATGAAATATGTTTCTTGTACTTAGATCTTAAATTAGTTTCAAGTTGTATGACTAGTCAAGATGAGATATTGAACAGTTTAACTTACACGTATGATACACACTTATAAGATGAGAATGTTAAGTTCCATTGGCATTAACGTGATGACGTAAATGTATATACGTGGGTGCTTGTTGGAGAACAAGTTCACTGAACAAACCCATTAGAAATTCTTAAATGGAATTTATCGAATATATGAATTTCTAAATTACAATAGTACACGGTTAATCATTTGACTTGAGACACCATAGTAATCTTGTATTAATTAAATCTCATTTTGATATAGTCTCTGGTTGCATTACAATCATAAAGAGATTATGTTGGATGTTATATTAATTAATATAGAGATTAATGGAGTGTTCAATAAATGATCTATTACTCGATTGTCGAGAGAATCTTCCAATTAATTTTCATGATTCATGATTCAGAAGACCTTGGCCAAGGTGTGATGAATATTGATTCATTGATAAATTGATTGAATGGAAATGAAAATTTAATATTGGATTGATTGAGTTGTTCGTATTATTCCATAACTCAAGATCCAATCGGAAGATTAGATAATAGAAGGATCGTACGTGTATAACGATTTGTAATTAAATAGGTTTACTCGCTATTTCACCTAGTGTTAGGTAATCATGCTACTTGCTAGATGTTTATATGATTTGTAGGTTCTCAAAATTAAAGAGTTAATTTCGAGTATATTAATTTATTGGATAAATTAATAGAATAATATTTTATTCGTTAAGTTGTAAATGTTACGAGCCTACTACTAGTGTTAGTTGTGAACCTAAGAGGGTTACACAAATAAGTTGGAATTGTATAAGTTGAATTGATTCAATTGTTGAATCCAATTAATTAATTGTGTTAATTAATTGAGACTATTTTTGATTTAATTAGCTAAATCAAATAATCAATTAAAATGTTTAATTGGAGTTAATTGGGTTAAAGTCTAATTCAAAATATGAATTAAATTAATTTGATTAATTTAATAAAGATATAATTTTAATTAAATTATATTGTGCAAAATTAATTAATTATATTTATGGATTATGAATCCTAAATATTAAAGAGAATTAAAGATGGTCTTTAATAGAAGGAGAGAGAGAGAAAAGAAATTAACCTACCTATTTAGCAATAGAGAAGGAGCCGCCAATCATAGAGTTTTCTTGGAGAATTCTTGAATCTTTTTCTCTTCTTTCTTCAACGTTTTTCCTTCTCCTTTTTGCACAAAACTGCAATTCGTATATCGATTACTAGCGAAGTCAATATACGGTATACATTCCAACCGTGTGGACCTAATAGATGAGGGACACTTGGATATCAACGAGTAGACGGGCAATTGATTGCTACAAACCCGACATCAACCGGATTGCGAAAAGGTGTGTATCTCTATATATAAAATGATATGATCATTTTATTCCACGTCATATCAACGTGAATCCGAAGATACGAGTGTTGTGAAATAATCGTTATTTCATATTTCATAAATTTTTGATTTTCCGCTGCGTTTACGTATCCGATTCCAACACTAAGAAAATAAAAATCTCACAATAAATTACATTGGGTGATCTATTAATTAGCTTGTGATGTTCCCTTTTAAAGAGAAGTTGGTTATTTAATTTTGTAGAGTAGAGTTTACAAGTCTAAAGTTTGTAGTATAAGTTAGCATTTTATGTTCGATAACCAGTATTTAATTTCATACATATGGCTTTGTAATAGATGTAGTGTGAGGATTTCATTACACTCGTTTTAATATCTCAAAACTAGGGGGTGTATTCGTTTGGGATTTTGATGGATTTTAATGGATTTTTAAAATCCGGGTGTATTCAATCCAGACTTTTAAAAGTCCTTTAAAATCCGGAGGTATTCAATCCAGACTTTTAAAAATGTTATAAAATGCGGAGGTATTCAATTCAGACTTTTAAAAGTTTTTTAAAATCTAGAGGTATTCAAAAATCTATGGACTTTAAAAAGTCATTGACTTCGTTGGATTTCAACTCGATTTCACGTTAAAAATGTGAAAGATGAAATTCGACCCCTGGACACGAGTGTTTAATGGATTTGAAAAACCCCGCGCTCGGTGCAGGATAGCGACCGCTGGAATCCGAACTCGAGCACCCCAGCGACCGCTGGCCTCCAGCGGCCGTTGGAGTAGCATGTGGGTTCTCTCGGCTAGCCTCCCAGCGGTCGCTGGGTTCTTTCGACTCGACTTCTCAGCGGCCGCTCAATTCAAGCGGTCGTTGGGTTCAATTTTTTTTCGGGTCCACCAATTATTGTGTTCCATCGAGCGCTGGCAAGAAGGATTTGAAATCCATTGAAATTATTCAAAATCGGTCCGAAATCCATGCACGAAATCCGCCAAACTTTGCGTGGAGTCTATGGAATTTATAATTCTATAGACATTTAAAAGTCTGTCAAAATCCATCAAAATCTCAAACGAATACACTCTTAAAATTCATTGATAACTTAGGTAGGCTAACCTAGTTGTCAGTTATTTCAATAAATAAAAACCTGTGCCCATTTTATTTTCCCATGTTACGAATAAATTACAAGTGCACAAACTTTAATCTTAAATCATGATATACGCTAATACGCCGTACAAACAACCTGCAGATAAAATGTGAAACTCTTTACACATATTTTCAATAATAATAAAAACATACATTGATCCCGGTCTGCTTTTTAGTTCAATGAAGAAAATTGAGGATTAAATCTCGAGTTGTAAGCCTTTATAAAAGTGATCGATATCATTAAATATTTAAAACACAAAATTTTTGTCAAATAGCCCATTTTCTCCTATTTGGATTAGAATAATAGCAATAAATTGCAGTTTGATACCTGCATTTTGGGAACTTATTTTTAAAATTATTCACTTTTTCAAAAAAATTATAAATCTAACATTTCATCAATTTTACGGTCAAAAATCGTACGTAATTGATTGTATTTCAATATTTTTATTTCCCCATCCACGTAGAAAAATCATTCCAATTAAGAAATATTAAAATACAATCAATTAAGTATGATTTTTAAACCGTAAAATTGATTAAATGTTAGATTTTTAATTTTTTTTTAAAAATTAATCATTTTTTCAAAAGTATCAAATGTTGACATCAAAATATAATTTGCCCAAATAATAAAACATCACCAAGACGTGTACGATTAAAACTGTCATCAACTTTTGTCCATTTTACTTTCTTTTTATTAAAAAAAGAACTTATTTTTTAACTTTTAATTCCACAAAACTCTACATTCATGATGGAGTTGATTAATTCTAACTGAAGTATAAATATTGTGACCTTTTAATGTTGTTTAGTAATAGGAATCTTTTGGCCACCCTGTATGCAATACAAATAAACTATATTTAATATTTCCTCCGTCCCATAATTATAGTCCATTATTTCTCTTTTGACCGTATCAAAATTATAGTCCACTTTCCTTATATATGTGCATTAAATTTTCACTTTTCTTAACATACCCCTATTTAATGTTCTTTGAAATTAAAATCTCTTATCTTTTGAATCAATAAATAAGGGCACAATATGAAAAATTTATTTAATTTTACTTTCCTAAGTACATTAAATGATTTTTTTCAATATGTGTAAAAAGAGAAGGGGGACTATATTTCTGAGACGGATGGAGTACTATATACTTTTTTTAAGGGGTTTTTTTTTTGGCAACCGCAACAACTAATAATCAAATATTTAATGCGTAGCTCAATTTAATTCTATTTATATGAAATATATATATACCCATTTGTCTTTAAGTGCCCGACATTAATCCTCTCATCACCTTGGTCCCATCCCATATGAGCATGTCATAAATTTGATAGTTTGTTTAACGGATCATGTCTCTGCATAGTGCATTCGGTCGTATTATATTTAATGCACAAACGCTCAATCGATATCCATCAACTCTGTACTTTTCCTATTGTGTTAAATACTTATTTTCCAATTTTTATTTTCATGATAGTTCATGTACGGAAAAATACAATGTTTCTTTAGTTTCATGTCGGTATTTTATGATCGTGAGATTCGTCAATTGTAAGTTGTGAATCTTAATATTATATTAGTGATAATATTAATACACTACAAGAAAACATAAATCAGGCGAAAATGGTCACGTAATCCATTTTGTCGTTACGGATGGCGGAACGACGACAGTTTAAATTAGCGACAGATATGGCGACGAAACATCCGTCGCTAACTTAACAACGGATTGTTTTGTCGTTAAACGTCATAATTTAATTTTTTTTATTTTATTTTTTAAATTTAATGACAGAATAGAGATGGATTTTTCCGTCGCGACGTTAAAGACGGAAAAATCCGTTGTTAAATTTTTTATTATTTTTTGCGACGAATTTAGCTACATAATATTTTGTCATCATGGGCAACGGAACGACGACGAATTAAATAGCGATGGATATGGCGTCGAACATCCGTCGTTAAGCATAGGGATATCAATGGGTAGGGTAGAGTACGGGTATGCCTTCCCCATATCCTACCCCAACATAAAATGTCTTACTCATACCCTACCCTATTACCCTATTTTTTATAGAGGGTATGGTATGTGTATTACCCCACGGGTAATCGGATACCCGCGGGTAAAACGAGTTACCCGTTTAGATTTATTTAATAATATATTACAATAAAAAAATTCCCAAAAATACGAAAAAATTAATAGATGAGTTCTTTTGTCAAAATATAACCAATACAAACAAATCAAATTCTTGTGTGCCACCATAACAACAAAACTAGAATATTAATTAAATATATATATATATATATATGTGCGTGTGTGTGTGTGTGAATAGATATTTATTTATTTAATATATTAGGGTAATCGGGTAAAATCTTAATCACATATCCTACCCTTACCCTAACAAAATTTAGCGGGTACGAGTAGTACCCTACCCGTTACCCGAATGTACGGGTACTACCCGCCCCTATAATCCGTTACCCGCAGGTAATTTTACATTACGGGTAAAGTTGACATCTCTAATTAAGCGTCATAATTTAAATGTAATGACGAAATAACGATGGATTTTTATGTCGCTACGTTAAAGACGGAAAAATTCGTTGTTAAATATTTTTTTATTTTAGCGACGGATTTAGCTACGGAAATAAATTTGATTTTTTTAATTTTTTATTATTTCAATTACAACTAATCGAATTTGAAATTAATATTTTTAATATTTTAATTATTTTATCATGTCTAATTTTTTTTATTTTTTTAATATTTTATATTATTTTTAAATTATTTTTTAATTTTTTAACTTTTATTCTTTTATGTAATTAATATTTTTAATATTTTATCGTTTATATTTTTAGATTTTTAATATTTTATATTATTTTTTATTTTAATATTTTTTATTACTATAATATTTTAATATATTTTTAAAAATATAATTATATTAAGTCATTTATTTAATACTTTTAATTTTGTTTTTGTATATGTTATAAATATATCATATATGAGAACATTAATTAACATAATCTAATATTAAATAGTGATTAATTAAAAATAAATAATAGATAGAAAATAATATTTATATTCATTTAATTATTATTATTTTTATATATAATTTATTATTATTATTTTCATTTATAATATAAATGATAATTTGAAAAGAAGAATATTCACAAAAAAGCATGTATTATTATAAATATATGATATTCTATACATTTTACATGTAACGACTTTAGCCTGGGGTTTAATGCTTTGTTGACCAATCGGGAGTGCAAGTGTTCGAAATCTCCTTGGAGAAAATTCGCTCTCCATTAAATGGCAAAGGGTGTGTGGCCCCTTGTGGGCTGGACCGGCCAAATGGGCGTATCTCAAAATATTTTTATTTTATTTTTTTTAGCGACGGAAATATTCCGTAGCTAATTTCATCGTTAATTTTTTTATTTTTTTATTTTTAACGACAGTAATATTCTGTAACTAATTTTGTCGCTAATTTTTTATTTTTTTTAATTCTTTTATATTTTTTAACGACAGGAATATTCTGTAACAATTGACGTGAACATAGAAAGTAAGAATAATTAAAGTGCGATAAAATCATAAACACAAAATTGGAATTAATAAATAGAATTCATAATCGAATCATGTAACAACCCTAGAATACTAGAGTTTAATTGTTCATCACAAAATAAACAACTAAAACTGTCATCAAGTAGTTCATGGCTAAACAAGGATCAAAATAAATAAAACCTGGAAGATTTAAATCTGCCTCGAATCTTGACTTGCTTGAAATCCTTGATCTTGTTCTTCGCGATGCTCTTTCTCCACAACAAACCTTTGTTTTCAATCTTAGGGTATGGTAACTGGTGTCTGATTTTCGTCCTTGGGAAACCCTTATATACCAAGTTAAGAAACAGCTCAAAAATACAGTGGAAAATCGGAAAAGCCCGCTATGTTCGCGACCAGAGTCGCGACCCAGACGCCCGCGCATCGGCTCGCGAATCCACATGGCACCGCGTGGCGTCATGTGGCACAAAATTCGCGACCACCACCATATTCACGGCCTGGGTCGCGAATTTTGTTCTTTCGCACCCCCACCCTGTCGCGACGTTGCAGGCGGCTCGGCTTTCTCACTCGTGATGTTGTAGTCGCGACCGGGTCGCGAGTTTCCTTCCCGGCTTGTTTCGTCCCGTTTTCTCGACCAATTTCTTCGTGTAATCTCCCGGGACTCCATATTCACTTCAAACCTTCAAAGCATCAAAAATTGACGGACAAACCTGCAAAATATGTCAAGCACGACCAACTCCCAAAATCTCATGAAACTCGAATAAACTGAGATGAAACACACTCAAAACATTCAAAACACAACACAAATGTGTAATAAAATCAGTGTAAAATCTCAGTTTATCAACTCCCCCCAACCTAGAAGTTTGTTTGTCCTCAAATAAAGAACTAAAATCCACTATGGAAACAAGACAAATCAAGCACACAATCCACAATTTAGCAACCAAGATATCGAGAACTCAAGAACATGAAAAATTAAAACTCATCAGTCCGCCATATCACCTACACATGCTTTTGAGACTCAACAAGCACAAAGCAAACCAATGTTCTTCTCAGGTGTGTGTTTCTCTCAAATCTCACAAGACATTCAAAACAAGGTAAACACTCATCGAATATCAAATCATGCAAAATATCAACCATAAGCTTGCATTTTCTCTCAACTCACCAATGGAATTCATGCCGGAATCGAAGATCAAAAAGGACTTTAGCTAGGTTGTAATGTAGGCTTCGGGTCAAGGGTTGGGAAAATATGGCTAAAGTGACTAATAAACTCGTAAAAATCACAGAAAATCACAATCTTCATGAATCATCTTCGCCACTCAAAACTAAACACCCTTTTTCTTCATTCAACACTAAGTCGGAATTTTTCTAACTCACACCTCCTACACAACCTCATTTTTGGAGGCTCTTTGAGTCCTCATCATTTTTTTCTACTTATGTTATTGGCACCTTCTTTTTTTTAACACGATTTTATTTATTGTGCTAACAACAACACCACCACATCCACCCCATGTATCATTTTATTTTTTCGATCCACATTCATCCCTCACCCATTTTCTCCTATCTCGCCACGCATTTATCAATTCTCACAAAATAGGAATTCCAAGAAAGAGACAATTTAGGCACAACGGGGTTCACAAGAGATTCATGTACTTTGGACAGTGTATGGGTATATAGCTATAGAAAAAAGATGACCTAAGATCATTTTCTCAATTCCGAACACGAACCATCTTGAGCGAGAAATCATGCAAGTTCTAGAGATATAAATACATGTTCGATCAACACACCAAAATAAAAGATGGGTTGAACACCCCATAGGCACAAAAGCTCACAGCTCAACATTGGTCATACTCATGCTTGCCAAACTCATCAATGCATTCAACTCTAGACCATGAAGTTCTAATCAAACTCATTCTCGTTCTTTCAATCAAAATCACCAAATCATGAATTAATGCACACAATTCAATCAAGCTCCACCAAAAATAAACAAGATCAAACGCAGATAAGCACAAAACCTCTTCCTAGGCAACTAAAACAACTAAGACCCAACAAAAAAACTAACTAAGAAAGCAGATAAATAAAAACGGTCTAAACACCTTAAGCGCACATCTCCCAAACTTATTCAATACTCAGAGAAAGAATAAGTTTAAAAAGAAGGCGTAAAGGTGTCTGGACCACTCACAACATGTTTAGGAAGACGGGGGTGGCCGGTACGACGGGTACCCATATGACATGTACGGGTACAGGTGTGGGGGCATCTGATGCTGGGGCTAGCCTCGCTGAGAATGGCCAGACGATGTGGGCTCTTGAGGACGAGCGGATGTAGAAGGAGCACTGGGTCCATCACCATAGTAGGGGTTAGAAAAATACGCACTCGGGTGCGGCTAGAGTCCCCTAACCACGTCCTGAATTTCATGGACCTCTCATTGCATATTATGCACATTCGTCTGCAGATTTTGGAAGGCCTCATTTATAACACTATAATTCGTGTTCAGAGTGTCAATGGCCGTGTGCATCGAGCCAATGGTGGTATTCATGGAGGCCATCATGGCAGTAAGGGAGTCCCACTGCTCGTCTGCTCATTCATCCCGATTCTTTATGTGGGTCATCCGTTCGGCTTGAGCAGATGACTTAATCTATACCCATTGAACTCTCTCTAGGATCTCGTACCAGGCCTCACCAGATGCAGCATCAATGGCAGCACGGTGGGCTGAAGTATCCATAAGCCAATTATCGATATTGGTGAGATCAGACACCATGGTGAGTGGGTGGTTGGGCAAGGAAAAGCAGTGATCTTCCTTTAAGATGAGGAGATGAGCATCCGCACGGTTGACCAGCATTCGAGACTGCCGTAAATTTGGCAAATCAATGGCTCGAGGGCCTGGGAGGCTGCCATACTAGTGTAATAGGATGCCAAGATGTACAACAATTGGTGTGAGCATGCCACTAATCTCAATGGCATTTGTGGCTTGCGAGCTTTACCGCCTAAATTGTTGCATAAAAAAGGCGACAAAGTTGAGGTTGGTGCCGCTCAACATAGCCCAAAGAAAAAGAATCTCGGGCATTTGAATCCTCGATGTCTCGTGACGAGCCAACACAGTAGACACCACAATCTTTTGCACATATCAAAACATGGAATTATGCACCATGGACACTTTTGCTCGTTTGTGATCATACTGTCTTGTCTCCGACTGTAGACGTCGCCAAAATGTTTCAGCTTGAACTC
Organism: Perilla frutescens; assembly: GCA_026008535.1. Taxonomy (NCBI): domain Eukaryota; kingdom Viridiplantae; phylum Streptophyta; class Magnoliopsida; order Lamiales; family Lamiaceae; genus Perilla; species Perilla frutescens. The sequence goes on along the minus strand of BRKX01000001.1, from coordinate 50,245,076 downwards.
CAAATCGGTTGAAGATACCTCTATCAGGCACATAAAAATGGCATTAACTTCATCAGCAGTGAGGATATGAGCCACATTCCCTGATCGACTTTTTTATTCGACTAAAATTATACCGCAAGTGTACGGTGCAATTATAGTATATATAACAAGCAAGAGTATCGTATCCACAGAGACTAATTAGACCTAATTGTGTGTACTATAATATCGGACCTCAATCATTATCTAGACGATAAGATAAACAGAAATCTAACTAATCTAAACTAAAGAAAGCAATAAATAAACGGGAAAAATAAATGGAGAATGGGACAAGAAGGTAGAGGTACTTTTAGGATTGATTTCTTCGGTACTTGGCACTAAAGATCCTATTGAATGTTTATTTGTGGTGCTAAATTTCACTAGGTAAATCTCGTCTAAGCTCTCTCTCGAGACACTTAAGTTTGGAGGGTACATGCTAGGTTCACCGTCTTTGAACAAATCTTACACATGTACTTACCAAAAACTCCTAAGATTTCTAGCCCTCATACTAAACCTCAATTCTCTCGAATTTATCAACATAGGTGTCTCATGCCTAGGGTTCGTCTATTGACACTCATCTCTCGATTCATGAATTAATAGATAAAATCGTGCAAATTAGTGATCAATTAATCAACACTCATACATAGCATAAGCACAAGAAATAAAATTGAGTCATAAATAATTAATAGAAAAATATATGCATAAATACCCAAATTGTCTCAATCCAAAAATACAAGATAATCTAACCTAACATCAATACAAATGCAAGGATTAAATTATCTCAAAGAAAATCAAAGACAAAAACAAGAATAAAAACTAAGAACAACCCAGAAGTTGGCCTCAACTCCACTCTTGCTCCCGCTCGTCTTCTCTTTACTCCATCTTCGGGCCATAATTTCCTTATTCACCCTAGTTAGGTGGAAATCCTAGCTAGGGTGTGGGTTTGATGGGTGAGGGTCGAAGATGGGAGATGAGAGAAGGGTTTGGTGTTGGGGGAAATTTGGGGATTTTTGTGGAGAAAAATTGTGTATTGTGTGTTGTGTGTGAAATTGTGTAGAGAAAATGAGAGGAAAAATCAAATAAAAAGGGGATGGGCCGCACAAATCTGAAAAGCTGGGCTGGGGGCGCGACCCGGGCTCAGTCGCGCCCCCGGATGAAGAAAATCATGCCTCGGGCGCGAGTGCAGGCCGGTTGCGCCTCCGGTCGCGCTGCCACTCGCGCCAGAGATTCTGCACCGACACATTTTACGGTTTTGCTCCGTTCTCCCTCGTTTCTTATCTGATTGAAGTGATTCAACTTGCAGCGCATTCTTCATTCGATTCTCTATCTTCTCATGGCATTGGATCACTCAAAAATGCATTGATTAATTCTCCATTTCCTGTGAAATTCAAACAACAAACAAAACTTCCAAATCGGGAGGTTAAAAGTGCAATTTGGGTTAAAGCACATGCAAAACTCTTCAATTCACTTCATTTCAACCTCAAAATGTTGTGCAAAAACACAACTTATCAACTCCTCCAAACTTAAAAGCCTCTTTGTCCCCAAACAAAGAAGAAAAGAGTTGAAGGTTTAAATGATGACGTGTGGATATAAGGATGGAAATTGTTTCAAAGATTCAAAACACATTTTGTACATTCAAGCATGATATTCAAAGATCAATGAGCCTAGAAAAATTCTACAATGCATTGCCAAAATAACTTGTAACCTCTCGAATATAGAAAGATCGCTCTTCACTCAAGTGTTTAGGCTATAAGTGTTTACACTCAAAATCAAGTCATACAAATAGTCAACCATATGCTTGTAAAGAGTCTATCATCTCCATCACTTATGTATGCTTTCAAACAAGAATCATTAAGGACTTGTTCAAGTTTAGAACGGAGGTTCTTTGGTAAGGTAGGGATTGTTTGGCCAATTGACTATCAAGAATTAATCATTAAACCCAAATTTTTTGCATTATCAACCAAGTAGAACTACACGAGTTCTCTTCCACCTTCTTTGGTTCACAAACCTCAAAGTCTAGAAACTTTCTCATGATAAAAAAATATTATTACCCTTTCTTACTCTTTCTTTTCAATGATCGAATGTGAACCATTTTTTTTTCTTTCATCGTGAGAGCTAAGAGGGGTAATTTGACATTTTCAACTCAAAATACTCTAGAATATGATATTTTTCATTTCAAGCACTCCAAATTTCTCATAAGCATTAATTTCTCATCACTACTCATTCCCAACCCAAGGTAGAAAAAATGAGTATCGTCTTAGGCTCAAAGGGGCTAACAAGGGATTAATAGTGTGAAACGGTAAAATTTGGATAGAGTGGGCTAGACAAAAGATGGCCTTAAATCATTTTCAAGTCATCAAGCACACTATTGTAATTTCGAATTAGACACAATGCAAGTTCTAGAGACAAATAAGTATGCATGATTACCACACAAGCAAGAAAAGATTGTAAGAACAAAGCAATCTTCAGCTTAAAACTCACATGGGTTCAACCAAGTTCAAAAGACAATGCACTTAAGAATATATCAAGCCAAATATCACCAAGTCATACCATGCTTTCATGTTATTTTCTCAACAAAACCATCTCATCATAAGCAACTTAACAACCCAATCCACACTTCAACCATTTTCGACCACAAATCTCCACAAAATCAAAAATCAACCTCCAAAGCCTCCGGTTATTTAGTGCTAAGTACCGAGTTGATTGAACATCGAGCGTGCTGAGAAACTCATATACCAGCACCGGATATGTAGGCCATCCCCCAGCCACAGTCTGGTTTCATCCAATCCGATTGATAAGGCCCCACACGTCCTCATGAATACCTAGGGCTATAGTGGTAGCAGCGCAAGGGTACTTGGTTGGGAAAATCTTCATCATTGCTAACCGACCCCAAGCATCTTGTTGCTCTTGTGTTTGCAAATCAATACTATATCTTTGCGGGTGGTAGAGAGGGGATTCTATTCCATCTTCATCAGCAATCTCAGGCTTGAGCTCTTCAACCACATCATCTTCTTTAGACTCGGGCTCATAGTTGTCATCCTCAGAATCCTCAGTCTCGGATCCCCATGTGATTCATGTTCCTCAGATTGATTCTCATCTGCAGATTGTTCCACGTCCTTTTCGGTATATTCATCAAAGTCGTCTTCTTCACCCAAAGATGTAGATGGAGGAGTGGCAAAAATAGGGGGCCTACTTCTGCCCCCTCCTACCAGTCTACTGAAGAAGTTCCCTCTTGCCATTATCACACCCACACGAGGAAAGTCCTACAAAGAAGAATAAGATTAAACCCACACTTTTTCCCCCAAACTTGAGGATAAGATAACACTGTCATCCCAATCTCTCATATCATCACAGCATGAAGAACCCAAATTTGTTATCATTCAACACATCTCTTCACACACAAAAGGCAATTGGGATATTCCTAAAAATCCAACATGTGAGAATACAACAACCCAAGAAATGAACACGCAAAATTCACCATGCCCTATTTCCACAAGAACAACATGAGAAAAATGAAAGCACAACAATGGAGGCATAGTCCCAAAACAACTCAAAATTCTCCAAAATTAAGGCATTGCAAAAACCAACCATGAAAAAAAAAACATGCCAAAAATTAACAAAGCATGTAAACCACACAATGCCAACATGGTAGAGGGAATTGAAGCCACAAATTGCAAGCAAAAACAAATAATGCACAAAAATCCCCAATTTTTCACTTTCAAACCCTAGAAATTGAGCATTCCCAATTATACCATGAAAAACACGAAAAAGCACCATGAATTGTATCCTCATGACATGGATAATCGAAAAACACAAGATTTAAGGGCAGAAAACATAACTTGGATGGTGAATTTGAAAAAGATTGGAGTGTGTGTGCGTGTGCGTGTGAAGGGAGAAAGGAAAAGTGAAGAAAAATGAGAGAGAAAGGGGAGTAAAACTAGTTCCGCATCAGCCATGTCAGCCCGGGATTCACGATCGTGACTCGGGTCGTAAAAATTGTTCAGTCCTTCGTGTAAAATTCACGACCCAGTCAGCATGGTTTGCTACGTGGACTGTCGCAAAAGTTGCAACCTATTGGAAATTCGCTTCTTCTCGGAGACCCCCTATCGCGATGTTGCAGCCAAATTGTATGATTACCAGCGACATTGCAGTCGCGACCTGTTGGTCTGTGACTCGGGTCGCGGGTCTTGAACTGTGCATCCTGGTGATTTTTTCGACCTTCTATTTTTGGTGTACTCGAACCTCAAGCCCTGAAGGTGCAGACACGACATTGAAGGTTACTTGGAATTCCTTTATCGTCAGTCGATCTATTCCGCAGCTATTACCTACAAAACTCAGCAAAAAGACATAAGACAAAACACAAAAAAACAAAAGAAACGACCAAAAATGACTCTAAAGAAAAAGATAAAAAAAAACTAAAAAAAACTCGTTGGGTTGCCTCTCAACAAGCGCTGCATTTAACGTCGACAGACAGATGATCATGAAGCTCAAAGCTCTGACAACTTGTTGTGAGACACCTCATATCTCTACTCCGGACTGTAGTATTTCTTCACTCTGTGGCCATTCATAATAAAGCGCTCACAGTTGCAGACAACAGCTCCACGACACCGCTAGGTAGCATTTTCTTGATCACAAAGGGACCCGGCCACTTGGATCTCAGCTTTCCTGGAAACAACTTCAAATGAGAGTTAAACAATAAAACATTATCACCAAGTAACAATTCCCTTTGAACTATCATCTTGTCGTGGAAGGCCTTAGTCCACATTTTGTAGAATAACGAATTCTCGAAGGCCTCTATGCGGAACTCATCCAACTCATTCAACTGGAGCGCTCTCTTTTCTCCCGCTATCTTGAAATCCAAGTTCAACTGCTTGACAGTCCAATATGACTTGTGCTCTAGCTCCACCAGCAAGTGACAGGGTTTTCCAAAAATCAATTGATATGGAGATAATCCCAACGGTGTCTTGTAAGCCGTCCGATATGCCCAAAGTGCATCATCCAACAATATGGCACAATTGTTCTGATTAATATTCACCATCTTGTCCAAGATTTGTTGAATTTCCCGATTGGCAAGCTCGGCTTGTCCATTGGTTTGCAGATGATATGGTGTTGTCACCTTGTGCCTGATTCCATACTTGGCCAATAGTGTCTTCAACGATTTGTTGCAAAAATGTGTCCCCCCATCACTCAGCAAGGCTCCAGGTGTTCCAAAACGGGAGAACAACCTTTTCAAAAAATTAATGACTACCCAAGAGCCATTGGTGATTGTTGGGATAGCCTCAACCCACCTCGAGACGTAGTCCACCATCAACAAAATATACTGGTAGCCACTGAAAGAGACTAGAATGGTCCCATGAAGTCAATGCCCCACACATCGAATAGTTCGGCCTCTACAATATTGGTGAGTGGCATCTCATTCCTCTTGGAAAGCCCCATTCTTTGGCATTTATCACACTCCCGGGTGAACTCATGACAGTCTTTGAATAGTGATGGCCAGTAGAAACCACTCTGTAATATCTTGAAGGTGGTGTGGTTGGCCGAGAAATGCCCGCTGTTCGGCGATGCATGGCACTGTAGAAAGATAGCTCTCCACTCCTCTTGGGGCACACAACGTCGGATGACTGTGTCAGAGCAACGCCGGAATATGAACGGATCATCCTACATGTAGAACTTCACGTCATGGAAGAATTTCTTCTTCTGATATGAAGTTAAGTCCGGTGGAGGCATCTCTGTTGTAAGAAAATTCACCAAATCAGCAAACCATAGGGATTGGGATTTTATCTGGAACAGCTGCTCATCCGGAAATTTCTCATTTATTAGCACATGAGCATCTTCTCCCTCCACTGGTTGCTCCAATCTAGACAAGTGGTCTACAACCACGTTCTCACAGCCTTTGCGATCTCGGATCTCCAGATCGATTCTTGCAGTAATAAAATCCAACTAATCAGTCGAGGTTTGGCGTCCTTTTTATCAAATAAATACCTCAAGGTGGCATGATCAGTGTAGATGATGGTTTTCACGCCAATGAGGTAGGCTCGAAATTTATCGAAGGAGTACACCACCGCCAGCAATTTCTTCTCAGTTGTTGTGTAATTTACTTGTGTCGAATCCAGAGTTTTACTAGCATAGTAAATTACACGGAACAACTTATCCCGCTTTTATCCCAAAGCAGCCCCAACAGCAACATCACTCGCATCACACATTATCTTAAACGGCTGCGACCAGTCAGGTGTGATCAAGATAGGCGTACTCACCAGGGCCTGCTTCAGAGTCTCAAACGCCTGCAAACACTCATCAGAGAAGTCAAAAGCAACTGATTTTTTTAACAAATGACTAAGAGGTTTAGCAATTTTAGAAAAATCTCTAATAAACTACCGATAAAAACCAGCATGGCCAAAAAAGCTTCTCACGAGCTTCTCATTTGTAGACGGGGGTAATTTCTCTATAGCAGCGATCTTGGCCCGATCTACCTCCAAACCTGCAAAAGACACACGATGACCCAAAACTATATCATCACATACCATAAAGTGGCACTTTTCCTAGTTAAGAACTAGGTTGGTATTTTTGGATCTCTGCAATAATTGGGTTAGATTGGTTAAATAATTATCAAAAGAATCACCATAAACAGAGAAATCATCCATAAAAACTTCCATAATATTTTCAATCAAACCATGGAAGATAGCCATCATACATCTCTGGAAAGTAGCAGGTGCATTACATAGACCAAAAGACATATAATGATAGGCAAAAATATTATATGGACATGTAAAAACTATCTTTTCTTGGTCCTCAGGGACAATCATGATCTGATTGTAGTCAGAATAACCATTTAGGAAACAATAGTACTCATATCCAGCTAATCTGTCTAACATCTGATCAATAAAGGGAAGAGGAAAATGGTCTTTCCTAGAGGCAGCATTCAACATGCGATAATCAATACACACACGCCAACCAGTGACAACTCTAGTAGCAATCATTTCATTCCCTTATCCTTCTATGACTGTCATTTCCCCTTTCTTAGCCACGATTTGAGTGGGACTAGCCCACTCACTATCAGAGATAGCAAAGACTATACCCGCATGTAACAGTTTCAAGACCTCTTTTCTTACTATCTCTTGCATAATGGGATTCAACCTACGTTGATTTTGCACATGTGGTTTATAATCATCTTCTAGTAGAATCCTATGCATGCATATAGATAGGCTAATCCCTTTCAAATCAAAAATAGACCAACATATAACACTTTGATATTTTCTCAAAACACATAAGAGATTGTCCAGCTGAGACTCAGAGAGCTAAGCAGAAACTATTACCGGTTTAGATTCATTCTCTCCTAAAAATACGTACTTGAGATGGGCAGGTAATGGCTTCAATTCCAGCTTTTTGGGTACCGGTTGCTCACCATCTTGGGCCTTTTCATTCTCATCTCTTAGCAGTAAGAATTTGGATCCTCGCCTTGGAATTTCCTGCAATGAATTTTATTCAGCAATTATATTAAGAATATCAGAATCATCAAAATTAAATTCATTTGTGGCAAAATACGAATGCAACAAACTCCACTCTAAGGAATCCTTTGGAGCTATAAACTCGGCCACATTAATGCATGATTCCACCACTTGGAGGACTTTGCACTCTTCAATCTGATGAACATCCTCTCTATCATGGAATTGCATGGCTTTGAAGAGAGAAAATGTGACACTCTTGTCATTGACACGAAGTGTCAATTTTCTCTTTGCCACGTCTACCAGAGCCTTTCCCGTGTTGAGAAACGGGCGTCCCAAAATAAGAGGGACTTCAGTATCTGCCTCTATGTCCAACACTACAAAATAGACGGAAAAAATGAACTCATTGACTTTGACCAAGACATCTTCAACAATCCCCTACGGATGTGTCACTGATCTGTCTGCCATCTGAAGACATATGATTGTGGGCTTGATCTTCCCGATGTTCAAATTTTGAAAGAATGACAGTGGCATCAGGTTGATGCTAGCCCCTAAGTCACATGAGGCCTTCCCTGTATGATCGCCTCCTATGGTGACTGAAATTGTAAAACTCCCAGGATCCTTGAGCTTAGCTAGAAGCTTCTTCTGAATTAAAGCACTGCAATTTTCTGATAGATTCACCGTTGCATAGTCACCAAGTCTTCTTTTCTTGGAGATGACATCTTTCAGGAACTTAGCGTAGTTTGGCATTTGTTGTAGCGCCTCCACCAGAGGGATGTTGATCTAAACTTTTCTAAATATCTCTAAGAACTTGGAGAAATGCTCATCCACTTTCTTCTTCTGAAACCTCTGAGGATAAGGAATAGGCACATTAGATGATGTAGGAGTGATCTGAGACAGCACTGTCGGCGATGCAGGACATTCTGCAGCTGGGATATGGCTTTGGTCACTTGCCGAATCTTCTTCGGACTTCTCAGATGCTTCATCATTGGTAGGAGCAAGCCTCAGATTTTTCGGACCTTCATATGAAGTCCCACTCCTTAGTTGTATTGCCTTACACTGCTTTTTGGGATTTACAGTGGTATTGCTAGGGAACTGGTCAGGCTGATGTTGATTCCCAACTACTGTGGCAAGTTGTCCCAGCTACTTCTCAAACATCTTCATCTGAGTTCCCATGGCTCCAACAACATTTTCTAGCTTCTCAACTCTAGATTGAGACTCTCCAATGTATTTCTCTGTCTTGCCCATAAAAGCCATCAAGAGCTCGTCCATCTACGGCTTTCTTTCTTCATCGATCACACCATTGGTCACTGAAAAACCCGATGGTGGCTGCAAGGCGGCATTGGGATTTCCATAAGATAGATTGGAACGGTTACCTTGGTAAAATTGATTTCCACCTCTGTAATTATTGTTGTTCCTATAGCCTCTCTGATTGACGTAATTCACGTCCTCTACTGCATTCCCAACGGAATTGTCTGCACCCGATCACATCATAGCATCAAACCTATTGTTAATAGTGGCATTCAAAGTAGATAGCTGGGCGGCAAGCTGAGAAATGGGATCATTGTCTTCAACTGCTGCAGCTCTCTTCATTATCTTTACTTGCCGCTCGCCCAGCTGAGAAATGGGATCATTGTCTTCAACTGCTGCAGCTCTCTTCATTATCTTTACTTGCCGCTCATTAGTCCACTGGTAGCTGTTCGTAGCCATGTCTTCAATAATAGACACGACTTGGTCATGTCCTTTGTTCAGCAAGGACCCGCCTGCAGAGGCATCCAGAAGCCTCTTCACCTCCATATCACATCCATTGTAAAAGATGCAGACCTGATGATCCATCTCGAATCCATGATTGGGGCACTTTCTGAGTAACTCACGAAACCGCTCCCAAGCTTCATACAAATTCTCATCGTCATACTGACGAAACTGAGTAATATTGTCCTTAAGCTTAAGAGTCAGACCGGAAGAGAAGAGCTTATGCAGAAATTTATGCGCCAAGCACTCCCAGCTATCCACCATTCTAAGATCCAACAAATGATATCAATCCTTGGCAGCATCCCTCAGTGAGAACGAGAACAGGCCGAGCCGAATAGTATCATCTGACACCCTGTTCATCTTGATAGTACTGTAAATCTCTAGAAATTGTTGCAAGTGTGCATTCGGTTTCTCAGCTTTATGCCTTCCATATTGATGTTGATGCACCATGCCCACCAGTCTCGACTTCAGCTCAAAGTTATTAGCATTAATGCCGGGACTAGGAACATGTCCATGATTAAGCACCAGAGTAAACATCTGATTAATCGGTGCTGGAGCTGCTTCCCTTGTAGCCTCCTGCTCTCGCATCGACGCTGCATCTCCTCCAACTGTCGCTGCATTTGCCACATTTGCTCGACTGTAACAGGTGCTGCCTGTTGATCTGCCATTTCTCTCATTCTCCTTCTTGCGTTGTTGTGCCGAGCGGTAGCTTCAATCTCAGGATCAAAAATGTGCAACGGCTCTCCTTTTGATCTTGTACTCATACACAACCTATGAAATTAGAGGAAAGAAATAATATTTAAACAGGAATAACAATAATAATATTAAATAATGTATAGAGTAACAATATAAAATAAACTTGAATAATAGTAATTAAAGAAATAAGTCCCCGACAATGGCGCCAAAAACTTGTTCAGTATTTTTATTCCACCTAAACTGCAAGTGTACATCGAGGTTTATAGTATAATGGCGAACAAGGTCGAATCCACAGAGACTTAATTCTAAACTCCTAGTTATTCTGCTTATCCTAACTATGTTATCTAGACTACTCAAAATTTAGAAATATTATACTAATTAAATAAAATAACAAACGAATTAAAATACCAAGATCAAATAACAAATTAAAACTGCAAAGAAAAATATCAATGGGAACAAGCGTATTCTAGGATTGTACAATCATCAATTAATCCATCTAATTACCTATTCCAATTTCATGCCTATGTTGGGATTTTATTCACACTAGAACAACCACTTATGTATTCAAAACCTCTTCTCAGAGTATTAAGAGTGTTGATCACACACTAAATGATAATGTCTCCATTAATTATCTAGAATGCGACTCCTAAATGATCCATAGATTTAATGCTCTCTCAAGTAATTTCAACTCTCTCGAGTATTATTAATTACCAAGTTAATTATTCTTTTCTAGTGTCGAAACTCCTCTCTCGATTTATGAATCAACACAAATTGATACATCAATCAATGGCCAATCAATTGACGCGAACATACAAAGCAAGAATAATTAAAGTGCGATAAAATTATTAACACAAAATTAGAATTAATAAATAGACTTCATAATCGAATCATGTAACAACCATAGAATATTAGGGTTTAATTGTTCATCACAAAATAAACAACTAAAACTGTCATCAAGTAGTTCATGGCTAAACAAGAATCAAAATAAATAAAACCTGGAAGATTTAAATTTGCCTTGAATCTTGACTTGCTTGAAATCCTTGATCTTGCTCTTCGCGATGCTCTTTCTCCACAACAAACCTCTGTTTTCAATCTTAGGGCATGGTAATTGGTGTCTGATTTTCGTCCTTGGGAAACCCTTATATATCAAGTTAAGAAACAGCCCAAAAATACAGTGGAAAATCGGAAAAGCCCGCCGTGTTTGCGACCCAGACGCCCGCGAATCGATTCGCTAATCCACGTGGCGTCATGTGGCATAAAATTCGCGACCACCACCATATTCGTGACCCGGGTCGTGAATTTTGTTCTTTTGCACCCCCGCCCTATCGCGACGTTGCAGGCGGCTCAGCTTTCTCACTCACAATGTTGCAGTCACGACCGGGTCGCGAGTTTCCTTCTCGGCTTGTTTCGTCCCGTTTTCTCGATCAATTTCTTCGTGTAATCTCCCGGGACTCCATATTCACTTCAAACCTTCAAAGTATCAAAATTTGACGGACAAACCTGCAAAATATGTCAAGCACGGCCAACTCCCAAAATCTCGTAAAACTCGAATAAACTGAGATGAAACACACTCAAAACATTCAAAACACAACACAAATATGTACTAAAATCAGTGTAAAATCTCAGTTTATCAAAAATGCAACACCAAATGTGCAATAAACGATTTCGTATATCTTTTCTATCTTCTAAAGATTAAGAAGAAATAATATAATAAATAGTTGCATTATTTCTATCAAATTTTGTTGGGGAGAGATCGATGGACGTTGATTCTTGAAAACAAGAATACGAGATATGATGTATTTTTTATTTTAAAATCCTTTATTAATAAAAATATTTCAATTAACTGTTGATTTTATTTATCAACATCATTGTGTCTTGGGTATCAAAAATGGTCTTTCAACAAAATGTAATTTTATTATTTGTATTATCGTGCTTTAATTTTTTTTTAATGAATGGGTGATGAATTCTTTTTTTACCGTGTTCAACTTCTGTTGTAAAAACATGTACGTGTGTATATATATACATATTTTTATTAATCTCAAAATAATTAAAGTAACATGTTTTTCATATTCTGATTGAAAAAAATATATGAGTTTTAGTCCCCTTTTATCATAATATTCCACTTAATTTTATATTTCAATTTTTTTAATGTATTTTTACATTACTTGATGATATCAATTAATGTATATATAATTTAATGTGTAGATGGATACAACTATTCAAAATCAAAATAGCAAATGCTTTTTTAGCCAACTTGTATAACTCATGCTTTTTTATTCAAACTTTTTATCATTCTCTAAAATACCCTTACTAAATGTGGGCCCAGTCAACAATTTTGTCTCCATTCCGTTTTAACTACCTTTTTGACTGATTTTCTTTTTCCCCAAAAATTCAAACTTGCTCACGAGGGGAACAAAATCAACACGAAAGCAAGAGCAAAGTGTCGACCCCTTTCAAGTTTTTTTCACGAAATTTCTTCAGCAAAAAATAATTTTTTTATCACGAAATAATCTGCACAAGAACATCAAACTCACAAAAAGACATACCCCAGTTTTTTTTAACGACAACACCAGCGATCTCACAACAACAACGCAGCAAGCTCCATCTCGATCCATGGAGAATTTGGAGTCTTGGACCGTCGAATTTCAACAGGTTAGGGTTCTAAACTTGAACGATTTCATGATCTATGGTCGTCGAATAAGAGAGGTACATCATTTTACTGGATTTAAAAATATTTATCATAAAATTTATAATAAACATTTGTACGACCACTTCATTTATATATTACATATGTATCATAACTCGCATAACTACTTATTGAAATGTGAAACTTAAATATAATTACATATACAGTATGTATGATTGATTTACAATTAATTAATGTAATAAATACATTGTTCTGATTTCCATAAATAGTTCGTATACTCTAAATTCTATGATTGATCATTAATGTGTACAGTTTTACATATTACTTCATATTTTACTGGTATTATAAATATGAGGTGTCCAAAACTTGATTACATCATACTCTCTTGCAAAAGTTGTTGCAGAATTATTTTCTCGTGATTTTATTTTGCAGAAACCTACAAGAAAAACTATTAACTTGGCTTGAACAATTATTGGTCCTCAAGAAGAAATCTTGTGCAAGTTAAACTGTAATTGGGATTTTATGTCATAGAATTATTAGTCATTTAATTTTATCTTATTCATTTTCATAAAATGCATGTTGTTTTCTGACTATGAAATAATAAACCTCACTTTGCAAGATACATAAATAAGACTATCTATGATCAACGATTCTAGCCCAAAATATTCATTTTATATTGGTCAGCATGTTATATTTTACCGTCGTTATAATTTTTCAACTAAAAAAACTGATATATAACATGAAATATTATAAATTGTATACATATATATATAGCATAATCACTACAAAAAATTCGCATTTTAGCGATGAATTTTCCATCGTTAAACATTAAAAATACGTCGTTAAACCATTTTAACGATGTATTAACGAAAGACTCATTCCATCGTTAATAATCTCTTCATTAATTATTTTAACGACCGAATTAACGATGAATTACGTTAGCAACTCACAACAAATTCTGTCCTGAGAAAATAATAATAATAAATAAATAAATTTAGCGATGGATCAGCGACAGAATTTTTCCGTTCCTAAAAATAAAATAAAAAATAGAGCCGAGCTGAGGGCAGACAACTATCAACTTGAGCCAAGCCGTGCCGAGCCAGGAATAAATCATGGAAATCCTTGCGCATTAATGAGATTCAAACCCAAGCCCTTTTGGTTTATGCCTTCCATCTCTAAGCATGTGGGCTAGTTAACATTTATGTTAAACTATATGAATAACATACATACATACATACATATATATATATGTATGTATACACGAAACCCATTTTGATTGAATTTTTATTTCTAAATTAAATAATTATATATTATTCATTTATTTAAATATCTATTAAAATTTATAATATTATATGTTTATTATGAAATATAATTATATAATATCATTATTTAATATTAGATTATTTTAATTAATTTTCTCAAATATTATATATTTATAATTAATAATATTTATAAAAAACATTAAAGTGATAAAAAAATTATAAAAAGTCATTAATTAGTTATTTAAAAAAATAATAAATATTAAAAATAATATAAAATAATAAAAAATTATAAAATAAATCAGAAAAAGTAAAATAAATAAAAATTTTAAAAAATATTCATATTTGTATATTAATTGAAAAATAAAAAAATATAAAATGTTCAAAATAGTATAAAATATTAAAAAATATAATAAATAAAATTAAGTTGAAAATGTAAAATAAATAAAATAAATTTGAAACTGTAAAATAAAAAAATAATAGTATTGAAAATATTAATTTCAAATTCGTAATTAATCAGCAATTGAAAATTTTGAAATTAAAAATATTAAAAATTAATATAAAACATAAAAAAAATAATATAAAATGTTTTAAAAAATCAATTAAATCCAAAAAAAATAAAAAATAAAAATTTTATAAAAATGATTTCAAATTCATAATTAAGTATTAATTGAAAAATAAAAAATTAAAAAAAATTAAAAAAATCATTATTAATATGTCGTTAAAAATAAAATAAAATAATGTTTAACGTCGTTAGTCCGTCATTAAAATAAAAAAATAAGATTTGAAAATTAAAAATTAAAATACGACGTGTAACGACGGATTTTTCTGTCGTTAACTTAGAGACGGGAAAATCCGTCGTTAAACAAAAAAAACTTAATCCATCGTTCTTTATACAAGGCATACTTCTTTGCTTTAATATACATAAAGATTAAGATTTAGTACCATGAGTCAACATCATCATGTTTGATTTCACATTTTCCTTATAATTGAGGTTGATGATTAATTATTTTTATAATTAAATGAATAATTTAAAATATTATATTCATCTGTAAATAGGTATAGGAGTAACATAGATATTATTCTAAGGAAAATTCTAAACACATCCCCCATTTTTATCTTTGGAGGCGCACTATTTTTTAAAATGTTAATATAATTTTGTCCCTCAATCCCAACATTCAATATTCTATCATATCCCCTGCACACCCTATAGCTCCCACCCCTTCCATCCAAATAATTATGAGCAAGGTCGATCTTGTGGAATTTAATAAGCTTTGGAACATTTCTAAATCACCTCCGTAAAGAAAGGAAGATAATCACATGTGAATCTGAAAGGATTAAAGTCTCTTAGCTCTAAATTTATCTAAATTCTTCAATTTTGACCGGCCGAAGATTGAGTTATTGTTCAACCGGTAGCAAGCCTTGTTCAATATTTGCAAACCCATAACACAAAGCAAAAGGTTGGAGAAAAATTAATCACATTATACGAAAATCAAGAATACTAATTCGTCAAACACGTACTAAAAAACAAATATAAAATCACTCATAAAATCTCTAAAGAAAGGGATAGGGTGCTCGTTCGCTTGGTTGGCTTGAGCCATCATAGCCACATCCATTGCATTCTCCAACATATTTGATCGATTTGGATGGAAGAGTTCGGGGCCATGGAGTATGGTATGTAGGGCCGTAGGGGCTATGAAGTTTTAAATATTAGGGATTCATGGATAAAAGTTTCTTATCATATTAATATTAATATTTTATGAAATAACGGGGACTGTGAAGAGAAAAATGAAAGCTGTATTTAGAATTTCTCTCATTCCAATCCATTATATATTGCTCTTATAATGAATTTTCTATATTTATTATTTATAGTTTATAAAATTTTGTTTTATACATAAAACAACTAAGATTTTACTTCTAAAAAAAACTAAGATTTTATCTATTTTTTCATGCATTAATCATTTTTATTTTTTGTTTTTTCCCTCATGACTTCGACAATATTACAAATTACAAGTTAATATTCAAATATATTATTGAAAAATGGATCGGTTGCATTAGGTTCGACAAGAATAGATATTTGTTCACCTCCACATCTACAATCCTACATCATTACTATATAATAAACCTACTTATTATTAATCTATCATAACTAATTTCACATGGAGCTGACAAATAAACATAAAATTGGCACAATTTATAGATCAGATATAATATATTTTTGCCTTGTGCCCAACACATCGAAATATAACATTTTTTTATAAAAGTACTTTTTGCAATCACCGAAATAAATTTGTTTTAATTTAAAAAATATTAAAATTAAAATCTGGCATTATTAACACGCGTGATAAATACAACGGAACCACTTTATTTAATAACTCTTCTAGAAAGGTTCCCGTGTTTATTATATATATGCAAATTAAAGTGCAACTAGTTACATAATGACAGCTATATAATAGGTGTTCCTGTTAAGATGGTTAGAGCCAAAAGCAATGGAGCCAGATCAACTTTTCTTGGACTGCCAATTTTCTCCTCGCACAATTCAGACCGGAATGATCTCGAGTAAACTAACAACAGCCAAATCGAACCGATGCCATCTAGTTTTCAAAACGACGTGGTTTAGTTGGTACAGAGACACAGTTTTGGAACCCTAGCCCCTAAAATGAACCGTTAAGAAACCGGGTCGATTTGATTTGAGTTTTGCAAAGACCGAAAAATGGAGTGAAGGAGTCAAATAGTGATCACTGACCACTATTATTTCCCACTCAATTTAAAACACACCAGAGCACGTATTCAGGTATAAGACTCTCTCTCTCTCTCTCTCTCTAGATCGGATTAGAATAGAAGGTGCTTGCTTTACACTCTCGCCCCTTTCCTCGGTTGTAACGTAAGTTGCTTCATCTTCACCTGCGTATTTGAGCAGCATTGCTGGTATTGTACGAGAACCATACGCCGTTTCCGTACTCTGCTGCGTTTTTATTTGCCTAATTGCGATTTGATGGACATTTTTGTTTAGACTCTGTGTTTTTTGTACTCGGATATCCAAATTAATGCAGTGTTACATCAACTAGGTTGGTGAGTTTTGAGAACTGGATTTATGTTTTTATATTTGAAGATTGAGTAATTGGTTGTACGAGTCATCTTGCAATCACCGGGATAGTTGTTGGTTGGAGATTGTGGTAGGCAGCATTAACCAATACGGTAGTTATTTTTCGTTGACGAGCTCCAAATTCGGTTGGCTTCAACCTGAATCACAAACAAAGAGTCCGGGGTGCCAATGCCATCCAACTCTCAAGTCAAAGAACAACTGAGGGTTGTCAATATGTATGTTATGTATGTATTCAGACATCTTTGACATGTTTTGAAATAAAATGTAATTAGTTAGACATTTTGTGAGTGGTTGCATCTGTGCTGATTATAGTCTGTTTATCTATTTCAAATTCCATGTTTTGCTATACAGAGTGTTTAGGTATATAGATTAACTCCTGAATACTGTATTTTTTGTTATGTATATGTTTTTGCTATTTTTGTCCATTTTAATCTTTTGTCTCCTGCCCAGAAAGATTTGAACTTTCCAATTCACTGTCCTGGCTTCTCAATTTGCCTCTCTTTCTAACAATAAGTGCATCATCATATATGTTAGTTTTTTGGGCGTTCAAGATTATCTTCATTAGTGGTGCTTATTGAACTTCAGCCTAAATTTTATTAATTTTCTTCTGTAGAGGACTAAATGATATAAAGAAGGGCATATAAAAACAATCAGAGAGAGAAGAGGATAAAAGGGAGAAAATCATAATGTGGAAGTTGAAATTTTCGGATGGATCAAGCCCATGGTTGCGTACTGTAAATGGACATGTCGGCCGCCAAGTCTGGGAGTTTGATCCCAGTCTTGGTTCCCCTGAAGAGCTGGCCGAGATTGAGAAGCTGCAAGAGCAATTCCATAATCATCGTTTTGAGAAGCGTCATTCTTCAGATCTTATCATGAGACATCAAGTTCAGTGAGACAAACATATTTAGCTTCAGTTATTTACTTCTATTGTTTGCTGTTTTTATGCCTATTGATATTATGACAGCCCCTATTTTATTCTCAAGATTCCTGAGATTTTGGCAAATGAGTAGTTTCAATTTATTGATTGTGAGGTTTTGATTATTTAACCTTTATAATGTCAAATTCCTTAACTTCTAAGAATTTAACAAGAGTTAGTAGTTCGTCGTACTCAGGATGGAAAAACAGAGTATTGGTTTTCCAGTGTTGTTTCTCCATCAACCTATGGATTCTTAAATGTGTGTTGGGGATTTGGCATGTCAGTGATGTCAATACATGACAGATTATAACAGTGCAGAAGATTCTTAGATTGTAAGAAACCCAGTTATGTTTTATTGTCTTGACTTTGTTTGCAAAGTCTGCAAACAAAGTCTGCCGTATATGGGCGAAATTGAAAGAACTCGTATGAGAATCTAAATGGATCCTAATGATATTCATTACTGCTAGTAAGTAACCTAATTTGTTAAAAAGGTCCAAAAGGATAGACCAATATGTACGTTTTCAGGAAGCTTCAATCATTGTTGTTGTCCTACACTCCTACTAGAAGTTGATAGTTTTGTTTTGGCATTTTCATTTCAACATGTTTCTTTTAATACTGCTATTTTAGCATTGTCAAAAACAAGGCATCAAAAACTATAAAATCTCCCTGCTGGTTTGTGAATCTGTGAGGAATCAATGGTGCTTGACTAATGAAAGAAGTTTATTCTTGACATATTTATGATAATGACAATGTACTAACTTTTTCAGTTTTCAATTCTGTGTAAATGTTAGTTTTCGAAGGAGAACCCGGTCACCAATATTTTGCCCCAAGTAAAAGTGAAGGACGTGGAAGATATTACAGAAGATAAAGTAGCCAACACACTGAGGAGGGCCATAAGTTTCCATTCAACTCTGCAGGCCCATGATGGTCATTGGTCAGGAGACTATGGAGGTCCAATGTTCTTACTACCTGGCCTGGTAAGCATTATGTTTGCCCTTAATGCTTTATGGACTTGATTTGGAGCAGATGTCTGGAAAGGAAGACTGAATTTGGGGACAATTTATATCCATCTTGTTTTTTGTTCTACAAGTTGAATCCCATAGTTAAATGGCTTACACATAGTGAATTAACTCTATGATCTGGACTTCTAACCAACGAATTCAAACCTGTTTGAGCCTTAGTGTATGAGATGATATGCATTACTGTTTACGTACTTCTGTTCTTAAAATATTAAAATTTTGCATTGGTCAGCTCGAAAGAAATGAATTTTGGGAACTTTGACAACCGTCTTGCCATAACATTGTTTTCAACTTCATTGTTCCTCATCTTCTTATACCCTTTCTTTCCTCTGCTCTGCTCTGCTCTCTCTCTCTCTCTCTATATATATATATATATATATCTTTTGGAGCAGGTAATTACATTATCAATCACTGGGGCATTACATGCAATATTGTCAAAAGAACACAAACGTGAGATTTGTCGCTATCTCTACAATCATCAGGTGAAGACTGTATTCAACATTTCTTCTATGATACTTGATTCTAGTGTGTATCCAATCTTTCTATTAGTAGTTTAAAGAACACTATGTTCACTGTTAATATTCAATGTAACAGAACAGAGATGGTGGATGGGGTCTGCACATTGAGGGGCCTAGCACTATGTTTGGTTCTGTTTTGACCTATGTCACTTTGAGATTGCTTGGTGAAGGAGCAAATGAAGGAGATGGATCCATGGAGAAAGGCCGAGATTGGATTTTGAATCATGGTGGGGCCACTGCTATCACATCATGGGGAAAGATGTGGCTATCGGTTCGGACTCATCCCTTATATTGTTGTTTATGTGGTTTGCTTCTAGTGCATCATACACCCAGTGCATGCGAGCTTTTTTATTTGTTTTTTGGTCCTTTACGGATTAGGTACTCGGGGTCTTTGAATGGTCTGGAAACAATCCTTTGCCTCCTGAGATATGGCTTCTTCCCTACATTCTTCCATTCCATCCAGGTAAAATTACTACTTTGTAACCACTGGCCTTCTTCTTCTTTTTTCCCTGTTCGTTTTTGTTATTGATGGCACAACTTATCTATGTGTCTTCCTATTCACTAAGAGTAATATAATTCAATGATCAAGAATGTCAGCTTTTTGCATCGTGCTCACAAAAGGTCAAAAGTATATTATTGAACTCTTTTACTCATTGGGTTAGAGGTATTATTGTTCTTAACTCTGGAGGATCTTCTTTTTAGTAAGAATAAAAAGATGTTATCTAATATTATACAAACTCAACTCTTTGTCTTAATGCATTATTGGTATATTGACAACGTTGTAGCTCAGAGAGATAATCTGGAAATGTTTTAAGCATTTTATTAGTACCATACGCCCCATTACATCCAGTCCTGATGATAAAGAGTTGGGAAATGTTTTCCCTCTATATATGTTTTCTCAGCATATCCTTAAATTGTTTCATTGTCATTCTAAAGCAGAACACTTTTTTTTTTCCAACTGAAATCATTCTGCTTTAATAACTCGAAATAATGTCAAGTGTCTCCTGTTAAGGGCTTGTTTGGTTTAATGGAAAGTGCTTCTTTCATTATGATGTGTTGTGCATATTATTTTGTATAAGAAACACTATATTCTTTAATTTATTTTGCAGGAAGGATGTGGTGTCATTGTCGAATGGTTTATCTTCCTATGTCCTATCTGTATGGAAAAAGATTTGTTGGCCCGATCACACCCACAGTTCTTTCTCTGAGGAAGGAGCTCTATACAGTTCCATATCATGAAATAGACTGGAATATAGCTCGCAATGAATGCGCGAAGGTCAGTAACAACCATATATTTGTTCAATTGTACCTTCTAGTTGGTGTGGTATTTGTAATGACAATCATTAGTAATTTTTCTAAAGAATTCATAGGTGGCAAAATAGTGAACACTCTGTTCTCAGAGAGTTTTTTGTGTTTGTGGTGAACATAATGCTATCATATGTCTGTACTGCAGGAAGATCTATACTACCCACACCCTCTTATACAGGATATACTTTGGGCAACTCTTCACAAAAGTGTGGAACCTGTTTTGATGCATTGGCCAGGGAAGAAGTTGAGAGATAAAGCATTACGTACTGTTATGGAGCATATACATTATGAGGATGAAAATACACGCTATATATGCATAGGTCCTGTAAACAAGGTATATTTGGAACACTTAATATCATAGTTCGTTTATAAGTTGAAGTTATGAAAATTTAGAAAAATTGTCAAATCTGAAAAGACAGATGATTTGAGCCAAAAAAGATATCGGAAGACATTTGTTGATGTATGTGATATATCTTATTGGGGTAGTTGTACTTTGTTATTTATTCAATTGTGTTCTGCTTGTATTAACATGTCAGGCTGACAAGTTCATTTCTCATAATGGAGGATATCATCTTTATTGGACACTTATAGGAGGACTTCATGATAAATTTTGGTTGTTTTCGTTGATTTTGCCTAATGACTGTATTATGAAATATTGCAATTGCTAAATCATCTCGCTGACTTTCTCATATGTCTTCTTCAAAATGAGATTTTAGGTGCTTAATATGCTTTGCTGTTGGGTGGAAGATCAAAACTCAGAAGCTTTCAAGTTACATCTTCCCAGAATCTATGATTATCTATGGGTTGCCGAAGATGGCATGAAAATGCAGGTTGAGTTCTATGAATACAACTATATTATAATGTTCTATTTCTACAATTTCTACTAGGACATTTGTTTAAATCAGAGCATGTGATAGTCCTGGGGCCCATGTGACTTGCACTGGGTTTACGAACAAAATCTGTTCCAGAGAGGTCGTGTCTCAGTACAACGCAACACAACAGATCTATTTCCATCTTATGCAGATAGAAGCGTATATACTCTGTTGATTCCGAGAATACCCGGAAGAACACAAGAACAATATCGTTGATTCTTGCAAGAATACCGAATTGCATGTAAATATCAAACTTTGTATTAAACTTCAACTCCCCTAATAACAATCTAGACCTATCTATTGATAAAATACGAGAAACGTGGAAGACAAGAAATATAAACCTAATTCAGATAAAATTCATAATTGATAACGTAATCTAAATAGATAATAAAATATAATCAAATCTAAAATATAAGATAAATATGATACCAAGATATTATATCTTGATATCTCCATCATTCACCCGGGGTTTGGAAGTCAGAAGAGCACGCCGAAAAATGATCTACAATCGCATCCTTAGAACATGCAAAATTGAGCCGACATATTGATATATCACTTCTCAAATAATCCACATATTTCTTAATGGAAAACACAAACATGAAACTTGTAGAAACACAAACATGCTATAGGTTACAGATTCGATATATGGAATGTGCTCCTGTTTCATTAAGCCTTTAAGTCAATTTTAAGTTATTTTTCATATTGTTGCAGTGGATTTTTATTCTATTGAGCTAGTGTAGGCATAACATTATAAAAAAAATATATATTAAATTTCAGGGGTACAATGGAAGTCAGTTATGGGATACGGCTTTTGCTGCCCAGGCCATAATTTCAACAAATCTTGTCGAAGAGTTTGGCCCAACTTTAAGAAAAGCACATACATATATAAAGCATTCCCAGGTAAACCTTGAATTTTCCTTTATCCCATCTGTTTATGTTTCATCATTGCTCATCCATGGCAAATATCTTATAATTTCCTGATCTTTGCTTTTAAAGGTGTTAGATGATTGCCAAGGAAACCTAGATTTTTGGTACCGGCACATTTCAAAAGGTGCCTGGCCATTTTCAACTGCAGATCATGGTTGGCCGATTTCAGATTGCACTGCTGAGGGACTGAAAGTGAGATGCTCAATCTGAAGAGCTTTTAATTCCATCTAATTTCTTCATGTTTTGCTTTTCCCCCAATATTTGTATTATTAGTACAACATCCTGGTAATTTGTGCCTGTTGGTTCAGGCAGCTCTGTTACTATCCAAGTTACCTGCAGAAACTGTCGGGGAACCAGTGGATGCAAAGCGGTTATTTGATGCTGTGAATGTTATTTTTTCACTTCAGGTACTTCTCATCTGTTATTGAATGTTAATTACTTTATAGTTTGAATGGCATTGCGTAGCCAGGTATGAGATGATAATCACGATATCTGTGCTATTCTCGTGTACAAAAAAAAAAAAAAAAAAAAGATACTAAGCAGGGAAAAATAAAGTTCCAGTTACTGGACTTCTTTGAATTTGAGAACATGAAATCCAACTAAGTTCCCCAAAGTCAACTAATGATCACTAGTAAAGCCAGGGAAATTGATATTTTAGAATCTCAGGTTGCCTTCTTTTAGGTCACTTGAGTTTTAACATTTTATTCATTCTTCCTGACTGCATCTAATTTATCAGTTATAGTAAGATTTTATTTGTGAACATTTAACAAAGATGAGGAAAATGTTCCTGGCATATTTTGCAGAATGCAGATGGAGGATTTGCAACATATGAATTGACAAGATCCTATAGTTGGTTAGAGGTAGGTTATTCTGCGTGTACAAATAACCAACTTGATTGTAGCTGTTAATTCTCTTACTTTATTTTCTTTAATACTCCAAGAACACTGAATGTGGTTTATGTGCCTGACTATAATGTCCATATATCGGTTTTTTAGCAGTAAAATTAGCTGGAACTGAACCGGATGTAACTGAATTTAAGGTTTTTAATGTTCATGGGTGATCTAGCCTTACGCAGTGAGTATCTATCTGCCATGATGTTTCTCCTATCTATGCCCTTACAGAGCCTGTAGCTATTTTAAGTAAGACAAAAGGGCTGTTATGCTACTAACTTATGCATGATTTGATCACCCAGTCCTGGCATTACATGCTGTATCTTGGTAGTTGTGGTCTAAAAGCAATTTCGCCGTTCTAACTTTATTGCGCGTTATAAATTGTTTTCAAACTTGAAGAATTCCCACTGATGTGATTTTGTATGTTTTTCTCACAGCTAATCAACCCTGCTGAAACTTTCGGTGACATTGTCATTGATTATCCGTAAGATATCTCTGCTTGTGCATTTCTGTACACAACTTCTATGAATGTTCCTTGTTTTCTGCAGTCTAAGTCGTTAAAAAAAGCATTGGGAAGGTCAATTGATATAGTATTCAGACTATTTTTTTCCAAATTGAACATTTTATTTCTTTGTAAGAGACTTAAAATTTGTGAAATCACACAAGAGAGACTAAACATGACAGTGATATTGGCTTGCATAGCTCCTATCATCTGCAGCTACAAATTCCCAAAAAAGTTGATAAATGACATTACTATTGGCAACCTTTTAATAAATTTCAACTCCACTGACCTTGCAGATATGTTGAATGCACCTCGGCTGCTATTCAAGCACTAACCGCATTTAAGAAATTATATCCTGGGCATCGAAGAGAAGAAGTGGAACATTGTATTGAGAAAAGTGCTAAATTCATTGAGAAGATTCAAGAAGCAGATGGCTCCTGGTCAGTTTTCCTTTTTTGTTTTTCCCCTCTTCCTAGTACTTGCTGGACCAGTAAGATTAGTAAGCATATGCAGCTGGTGTATTGATCCTGTACCTGCACTTATTTATCAGCATTTTTATTTCTGAACATGGATTGACTTTAATTTCTACTTGATGTAGCAATCAACTATCAATTATTACCGGGACTTTTTTGCAGGTATGGTTCTTGGGCAGTTTGCTACACTTATGGAACGTGGTTTGGGGTAAAAGGCCTGGTAGCAGCTGGGCGAAGCTTCAGTAGTAGCCCTTCCATTCGTAAAGCTTGTGATTTTCTGTTGTCTAAACAGCTTCCTTGTGGTGGTTGGGGAGAAAGTTACCTTTCATGTCAAAACAAGGTTGATAATTTATAAGCTGATCTCATCCTCTTATATGGTGATGTTTGAATTTGCGGCCAATGATTAGTATTTAAATGGTATTGCTTTAATGGTTTAGTGTCATTATTTTCACAACTTGATGGATCGATAATGTGATTGCTTGCTTTTGGTCAAATGGAATTCATGAGTTCTAAGCAGGTTCCTTCCATGGCAAATCTTGAACTTTTGGAAACCCAAAATGAATTTGTTCTGAACTGCATTATCCTGATACTCATGCTCCATGCTTTTTGATTTTAAGAAGCATAGAATTATATTTTAGTGGAATACATCAAATTAGAGGAAAATGAGATCCTGAAATGTTGATCTGCAAACTGATTGCATTTTAAGAACTCAAAGCTCGATTCTAATATATTCATTTTCCATTTGATACTGCTGATGCATGCAGCTAAGCATTTAATTATTTGTGACTTGGAGTCTTAATGTTTCTTTAAGCATGTGAAGAAAGACATACTGGGATGAATGGATATTTCACAACCATATTGAAAATCTTAGTGCTTAATGTTTGCTGAGTTTTTGAGATTGGTGTTGATGCTGTACTCTTGTATAATACTATGCTTTAGAATGGAGCTGCATTGATAAAATAATGCTTATCTGTTCAGGTGTATTCAAATCTAGAAGGCAACAGGTCTCATGTGGTAAATACCGGATGGGCTTTGTTGTCTCTCATTGATGCTGGACAGGTAACTTTGTTTGACAATACCATTGTAATTTATCATTTTTTTCCTGTTGTTTTGATTTCTTGACCCAAATGCAAAAGTTACTATTTATTTTTTCTAGTTGATACTCGCAACTATCGGCGTATGAGAATAGTGCAGTTACCAGAACATCTGTAAATGTGAAAATGTTTTTAGTTCTATACTTCTATTCAAACTGACTGTCATAGAGTCATAATTTAGAAGTCAATCGTAACTCTCATATGTTGTATATTTAATGCTATGTTTTCCTTATTCTGTTGTGTTACTTTTTCCTATTCTGTTGTGTGCTGCAGGCTGACAGAGACCCCTTGCCATTGCACCGTGCAGCAAAAGTCCTAATAAATTCTCAATGTGAAAATGGAGATTTCCCACAACAGGTAAGTCTGTTAAGTTGCTGTTTCTAAAGTACAAAATCTGAATGACTTCAATGCATATTTTGACTAAACTATATGCAATACCTGTATTCTGATTGTACAAATTTCTTGGTTCTACTGATTATGAAATTCTTGGAGACTATATCATATACTCCATGCGAAAGAAAACTAATTCTTCTTGTACTATTGTTTCCTTTTTAGTTTCTGCTCCTAAATCTTGATGAAAATGAGTGAAAAGTGCTACTGAGATGCTACTGAATGCTTGGTGCCTTTTTCTTTTTGCTGAGTGCCATGTCCTTCCTTTCTCACTTGACTATATTGCTAGATCTTGATATAATGTGCTTGATGGCTAGCTGGTCTCTTAATTAGAATATGACCCACCCCATTCAAACTGAATTCGAACATGAACCATGTTTAATTCACACATTGAATTACTGCTGCAACATGCTTTCGGGTTGTATGTTTTGTATTATAACCTCTAGTGAAAAGGTGAAAATTAAGTGCAACCCTGAAAAGGGGTATCTTAGCAAATGGAGATAGCTGGGGAAACTTTTATTCAAAATGAATCTGTCACATGTTATGCCATATTCTTGAATACGCCATTCATTGCATTGTCTAACATGCATTACTGAGAAACTGTTGAGAACAAACGAAATGTGACAGCATTACCTAACCTTGTCTCTCGACCCTTGCTACCTTTGAACTTTCAGGAGATCATGGGGGTGTTCAACAGGAACTGTATGATTACGTATGCTGCATACAGGAACATATTCCCCATCTGGGCATTAGGGGAGTATCGTTCTCGAGTTCTGCAAGCCCAGTGAATGTGCTGCAAATGAATCCTGACATCTGTTACCAGCTTTTATTTGCTTTGTACCATATCTGATCATCTTGTGGTCTCATCGGGTGAAATCCGTTCTTGTTTTTCTGGTGAAATTCGCCCCGGTCCTGTTCCATCTTGAACCCACTGAGCACGACTCTCTGAGCATGAGGTGTTGAATCTATTGATGAAACGCCCAGAAACCTCAAAACCATAGCTGTCCTAATTTTCAGTTTGGTCATTCTTCATGTTTGTTTAAATGTGTCATGTTAATTATTTGGTTATGATTTCTTTTTTCCTGCCTAAGAGAAGCGAATGAGATTGAGTGATTCAGTAAAAAAAAGCTGAAAAATTTAGGGATTATGTACGTTCAAATCTGATTCTTTCACAGAAACCGTTCTTACTTCTGAAATTTACTTTAAAAAAAATTAAAAAAAAATCACTTTTCTACGTAACTTTTTTTTTTTTAGAATTACGAAATGTACATCCAAATATCCAATATTAAAACAAAGTTGAAACACTTGCATGGCAAAAAAAAACATGTATATTACTAAAATGACGTGGGATGCATGGTATATACGGTTGTCTCCTGATATTTAATATGGTTCGTTGTTAAGGGCATAATATTTATAAGTTCATACAATAATAGAATGGTAAAGAGAAGGCTAATTGCCATTTAATTTATAATACAAGTTAATACAAAATGTCACTTTTTATCCTAAATATATTCCAATCATACTCAATATTCATTTCAACATTTTTTTATAATATTTCAGATATTTAACTAAACTTAATTTCACATTAAACTATGATTTACAAGCTTTCTATTGATATAACATACGCATATCTAAAGAGAATCCATCCAGATTTTTCAGCATTTAAGTTGAACTTGAACATTATGAAATAATATTACGTGTAATAAAGTATATATTAACAATGTGCTTGACCACATAAGGTGGAAGTTTATAACTTTATACCCATTTGTAAGATGGTGTGCATTCATAGGTATGTGATATTCTTTTGTTTTTTTTTTTTCCTTCAGTTTTGTTTTATGAATGAATTAAATGTTGAACACTTTTACACTGTTTCTGAATTACAAACAATCTGAAGTACAATAGCAGAATCGAACAAAAAAGAGAGCAGACACTAAACGACTACGATGATGCAAAATGATGATCTCGTTTTTCTGTATCCTAGCATGCTCTCCGGGATGTCCTAAGTTAGGGATTTGAATGTCAATAACCCGTTTGTTTTTGAGCTCTAAAATTGTAACGGCTAGGCCCCGAAAATCCACGTACGTCCAAAGTCCAATTGCCAAGATTCAAGTCCAAGTCTGAGGACGAGCCCTAGTATGGGCTCGGGCACGGACGAGCACGCGTGTGGGCTCATGGCCCACATCCTTGTGCACTCTAGATATTACAACTTAATTGTTAAAAACACTTAAATACACTTCTTAACTAGGTTAAGAAATTAATGTGGAATCATAAAATGTGCCTTACGCACATTTTCCCACACACCATAAATGCCAATTGTGTGACCGATTTTAACAATTAATTTCTCACTCACCGAAAATCAGATTTAAGAAAATAAAAATACTACGATTATCTATTACAAATATAGAACAATCATATGTTATTTAATTCCTTTAAAATTAAATAACTTGATCACAAAAAAAGGGACAAAATGAGTCGCGACTCAATTTATTACTTCTAATTTTGAACATTAAATAATTAAAGTGTAATCATAAGATTTTGAGAGATGTTAATAGCCTCAACCTTAACTTTATTTTAGTATTTGAATTGCCAAAAAGCACAGATATTGTTGTGAACGCCTCTTTTTATACTCTAATGATGGGGAAGTGTGCTAAAATTATTTATGGGCTTGACGTGCCTATCAATACGAATATTTTAGTCCCCTCTAATATCTTTTTACAAAAGTTTATAGAATATATTTAATGTATTTAGAAAAAAAATACGTAAAATTTTCTACTTATAACCTTATTTATTGATTAAAAATAAAAGAATTGTTATCTTGAAAGAGTATCAAATAAGATAAATTAAGAACAATGAAAATTTAATGTACATCTAAAAAAATGAACTATAATTTTAGAATAGATAAAAAAAAGATTACATTTTTTTTCCATCCGGAGAGCAATTATTTTGCTTTTTTTATAGATGATGAAAAAATGAAAAACTTTATTTCATGTATATAAGTTTGCACATTAAAAGCAGCGAGTCAAAAGTCAAAATTACATTATCACAAAAAGACAAGCATGAAAACCATGGACTCCAAACACACTTGTAAAATGGAGTATGAATTATGGATAGGAATTTTGAAATTTGAAATATGATAATTAAATAAACAGTACTATAACATATGCTAAAATCCAAGTTTTTGTTTTTAAAGACTCGTTCAATCCAAGAGAAGAAGAAGGCCCCACGTACTTCAACGCTCCTTCAATTTCGAAAACATAAACCTAAGCGCCAAAACTCAAAACCCCCAAATAATACCACCACCTTCTCTCTCTCTCTCTCCTCTCTCACGCACACACACACACTGGCCTGCGTACGGACGGGTAAGATATTCTCGAATTGCGTTTTTCTCTTGCATCTCTCACGAGATTCGTTCTCTTTCGAATTCGCTTTTCATTATTATCTCTTTTGAATTCGAATTTAAAGTTAATTCATTGGCAGAACGGGTAGTATTAAGTATTATACTATACTGGCATATTTTATGCGCATATAAGTCAAGTAGTCTACTTTAGCTGCTTCAATCTCGATGCAATGCTTTTTGTCGATGCTGCATCACATTGTTTCTGCACTGAAGGAGGGGAAATGGGGATGAAAATTATTGGCCTCTTTATGTAAGTTTTGCTTTTGCATGTAATCCGGTGAAATTTTGTTACATTTCTATGTGGTTATTAATACTTATTATTGTGAAAGATGCGCATATTATTTCGTGATACCGCGGGTAAATCGCGTGTAGGTGTGTCTTATCTGTTTGCTGATTATCTGGTCAAATATTTTTCTGATCTGTTTTAAAGATTCGGGAAGTGTTCATGTTGCTTTTGTTGTTATTAATTTCTTTTTTTCTTATGGGTGAAATCGGTTCTTGGTAAATTCTGAATGAATTGTATGTGTCGTGTTTCAATTAGTGATTTTTCTTCCTTTTCCATATATATGATATACTGTAGTTTTTATTTTGATGTGTATGGGAATCTGTCTCAAATTTGAAGGGGCAGTCGAGGAAAGTCGAGGCATGAGAGTTCATGTTGGAGTAGATCTTAACTGACGGGCAGTTTAGCTTAAATTCAATGAAAATGAAGACACATGTAAATATGGTGAAATCGAAAGCAACTTCAAGGGTGAGCAATCAGCCAGCTGTTTTTGAGCTGAAACAGCGTGTGGTTCTTGCACTCAACAAGCTTGCGGATAGGGACACTTACCAACTCGGGGTCGAAGAGCTTGAGAAAACCATTGAATGCTTGACGCCTGATGGGGTTGCTCCGTTTCTATCATGTATATTAGACACAGACTTTGAGAAGAAAAGTGCTGTCCGCAAAGAATGCATTCGCTTGATGGGTACTTTGGCAACTTTCCATGAGGGGCTGATCGGATCTCATCTCGGAAAGATGATAGCTAGCATTGTTAAGCGGCTTAAGGATTCAGATTCTGTTGTAAGAGATGCTTGTGTAGAAACAGTTGGTGTCTTGGCTTCCAAACTGAGTAGCGGTAGAATGGAGACTGATAGCATTTTCATTATGCTTGTGAGGCCACTTTTTGAAGCCCTGGGTGAGCAGAACAAGCAAATGCAGACTGGTTCCGCTATGTGTTTATCGCAGGTCATTGACAATATTCACGACCCCCCTCCATTGGTGTTGCAGAAGATGTTGGCAAAGACTATTAAATTTCTGAAGAATCCTCATTTCATGGCGAAGCCAGCAGTCATTGAGTTGAATAGGAGTATAATTCTGGTCAGTTTCTGCATAATGTATCCACTGTTTCTCTGTACTTCTGCTTTAACCTTTTGGCATATAAATCTGTATTATAGGTTACATAAGTATTCATTTGGAATAATCAAGCAACGGTTGAAAGCACATTTGCACATAAACTGTTCAATCCAGTATTTCATCTGCAACAATCATGCTGTACATTGTGTAGGCCCCAATTGTTTCCTTAATTTCTGCTTACTGTATGGCTAACATGAGAGTCAATAACTTGCCAGCCTGTAGCTCAGAGTGAAGGCACCTGATTATTCTTTATGAAACTCAATGTAGATTAAGTATTAAAACTTACTTTCTTGTTTAATGTTTTAGGCTGGTGGTGCTCCATCACATAGTTCTTTGACTGCAGCACTGACAAGCATTCAGGAATCGGTGAAGAACAGTGATTGGACAACACGTAAAGCTGCTTGCGCAGCACTAGGAGATATTGCTTCTTGTGGGGCAGCATGCCTAGGTTCATATCGTCTTTCTTGTATCCGCTCTCTTGAAGCATGCCGGTTTGACAAGGTCATCTGTTTATTAAACAATCCATAATGCTAGAAGCCTTCTTTTTTTCCTTTTCTTTTTGGGTAATGCTTAATTTGGTTCATATTTGAACCTAAATAGGTGAAACCAGTTAGGGACATAGCTTTGCAAGCCTTGCAGCTCTGGAAAAGTCTTCCTGGGCCCAATACAGCCGAACCTTCTGAAGCTGGATCTTCGATCAAAGGTATTCTCATAGATGCCCTGTTCTTGGATGTGCTAGAAGATGCCACAAGCACAGATTTGGTGTCATCCCCATATTTTCATTAATTATTTAACTTGCATGCTATCTGTTATTGGGATAATTTTCTTCTGTTGATGATACATATTTTAAAATGATCCATTAGCTGCATCGGGATAAATAATCGTAATAAATATTACTCTTGAATGATATCAAATTGAACTTGTGCAAACCATTAGATTCTGGATTTTGATTTTTGGAGAAGTTTTATGATATCTGGATTTGAACTGCGAGCAAATTT
Source organism: Perilla frutescens (assembly GCA_026008535.1). Taxonomy (NCBI): domain Eukaryota; kingdom Viridiplantae; phylum Streptophyta; class Magnoliopsida; order Lamiales; family Lamiaceae; genus Perilla; species Perilla frutescens. The sequence goes on along the minus strand of BRKX01000001.1, from coordinate 50,213,459 downwards.
AGAAGTTCTTGATAGCACATTATTATAGGATGATGGCAAAAGATGATCTTACAGCGTTATGCTTGAATTAAATTCTTTCCTTGATGAATCACATTTTAAAATTTGGGGTGCGGATTTAATAACATTCCTTGACCATAGAATGAAAACGGCCGGATAAAATGAGCAGTAGATTAATAATTGATTCTCTCTTTTAAGTGCCACATCAGTTTATGGTTGGAGTTAAGTGTAGCCGCCTGAACTTTATATAGTCTAGCATCAAGTCTTTATATTCATATCCATGAAAGGTGGCATGTGGTCTTGTAGACATCCTGTCGTGTAATCTCAACATCTAGCAGTTGTCTTTTTCATTATGTTCTCATATCTAGGATCACAGACATTTGTGGTTTATGTAAATATTATTCACCTCCTGCAGAAACATCCTATAGAGATGACTATACTGATGTTACCAGTACCTGTGACTCAACACTGAAGGATAATACATTGATGAGATTTGGGAATGGAATGACTAAGAACAAGGTTCCTCTCTCTTCTAGAAAAGCTGGCAGAACTTGTATTGAGAAACCTCAGCTGTCCGGAAGAACAGATTGGAAAATAGAAGTTGCAGTTCCAAAGAATTGTAATATTTCAGCAGCAGAGAATCCGAATGATGAATCTGAGTGTAATTCTGTAATCAAAAGATGTGAAAGAATAAATTCTGATGCCAGAAGTATTAGTACTAATACTGGATATGACTATGTAGAAGTGGATGACAAGCCGGAGTATTCATCTGTTTCTGATCTATTTACTGAAAGCATCAAATCAAAGGTTGTTACACCCCATTGTGATGCTTTTGATGATTCCAGTTTGGTGAAGTCAACTGGGACTAGCCGAAGGTTTGCTGCAGATGAAATTAGCAGTGAAGAACAAAGATACTCGGCTAAAATACATGACCGTAGAAGCTTAGATTCAACAATTACAGAAACAACTTCACAAACTGTGCATGGGTGTTGTTCACAAACAGAAAGGGAGATCACATTAATTCGGAAGCACCTTTTGGAGATCGAAAATAGGCAGTCTAGTTTGATGGATATGCTAAAGGTAACTGATTTCTTTTGTTTTCTTGACCACTAATCCATTTAATTTTTTCATCGTGTTAACCCATTCAAGTGCATGACATAGAACATGTAAAATCACTGTGTTGCCCTATATCACTGGTCTTCAATTGCATGTGATAATCGCAGTGAAAAAGTACAAACTTGTACATAGATAGAGACATAATTGGAGAACTAAATATTTTATTTTAGATAAAGAACTTTCAGCTTGACATAGCCATATAAAAAGCCCAAAGGAAGTAAAATGTGATTGATGGTTAATTATTGTTACAAAGAAAATATTCTATGCGTGTTAGGATGTAGAAGTGCATGCGAATGCTCTTTCCCTAAGTTATTATTGTATCTTTGATCCCCTCATCTCACAGGGTAAAATCATCAGGGTATGGCAGAACTTTAAAAAGTCACTGATGGAATTGTATATTTTTTTGAGAAATAAAATATTTTACAAGCTACAGAACAAAACTTATGTTTCTAATTTCAGGCATTTACCACCTCTGTTATGGATAGTGTGTCAGCGGTCCAGTTGAAGGTCTCGAATCTTGAGGTGGTGGTTGATAAAATGGCACAAGAGCTTGTTCATGGAGGAAGATATTCAGATGTATTGGCAGCCAAACTTCTGAAAAGAAGTCCTAGTATTGCTTCCCCTAGACTTTCTACTTGCACTCCAAGGACATCTATAGATAGCAACAAGCATTCTACACTACTGCCAACTAAACATGCTGGAGTTTGGGAGGACACGTATACTAGGAGCAGAACAAACAATGCTGGGCGACCGAACTCTGACATGTGGGCTGATGCCACTCTTAAGCCAAGTAAAGGTTTTCTAGGGAAGGCAACTCCTGCAAGTTTTTGTCCAGAAATTCATGAAGAACAAATGAGAAAAAATGGCATCTATGATCCGAAGGCAAGGGTAAACAAGATGGAAACTAAGAATAGCCCGTGGAGAGTAGTGAAAGATCATCTGTGCAATGGGGATCTGGACTCGGCATATGCTGAAGCTCTGTCCTCAAGGAATGAACAACTTCTCTTTGAGCTTCTGGATAGAACAGGACCTTCTCTTGAAAATCTATCAAAAAAAACTGCAAACGACATATTAAGCAATTTAGCCTCATACTTAATGGACCAAAGATTTGTGAGCTCTATCATTCCTTGGTTACAGCAGGCAAGTTATTTTGGATACTATTTATACAGCATTGTTCATATTCCATATATTTCCTTACAGATGATTATCATGTTTTCTAAATGGTCACCTTTTGCATTCTGTTTTTATCAGCTTGTGGACCTCAGTAACATCCACGGACCAACCTACATGGGACTCTCCTCAAAAACGAAGCAAGAATTCTTATATGGAATCCAGGAGGCCGCCAAATTGGACATTTTTAGTCCTGCAGAGAGAAGATGCCTTACTGAAATAGGCAAAATGTTGTGCCAGTTTTGGGGTTAGACATTTTTATATGTTTGATGATCTTCAGCACCGCTTATATCAATTTCATTTCTATGCTGTAATTCAAATCAGAAAGCTTGACATTGCTAATGTGAAGGCTTGGATCTGATTAGGAATCGATGGTGTAAATTTCATAATTGAATTGGAAAGCTTGACATTACTAATGTGAAGGCTTGTGGATCTGATTAGGAATCGATGGTGTAAATTTCATAATTGAATTGGAAAGCTTGACATTACTAATGTGAAGGCTTGTGGATCTGATTAGGAATCGATGGTGTAAATTTCATAATTGAATTGGAAAGCTTGACATTACTAATGTGAAGGCTTGTGGATCTGATTAGGAATTGATGTTATAAATTTATGATGTGTTAAGTCATTAGCTTTGTATTACTGGTGAAGCTTTATTCTTGTGATAATCTTTATCTGCAAACGTCTTGTTGAGTCCATTCCCAGCTTCAATAGGGAAAACATGTCGGAAAACTAGCGTGAAATTCGATGAGAAATGCGTTTATTTCAAGATTATCTTTGATTCAATATTCAATCTGAAACATACCACCACATTATCTCACTTGTTTCCCTTGGTACAGGAAACAGGTTTTGTTAGCAATGCTTGTAACAGCACGACAAAGATGTGATGCTGTGGATCTTCCGACATGAGAGCTAGTGATCAGGTTTAGTTGCAGCAACCCAGAAACAACAAAAAAGTCGAAATTTGGTGTTTATGCTAAGGGCGATGAGTAAATTATTCAATTGTTGTAATGTTGTAATCAGAATCTGTGCGTTCCACCTTGTTTTTACCTCTTCATTTAACTATCGCTTTTTATTGCATCTTTAACTTTTTTTTTATATATTTTATCACTTGTTATTTTCTATCTTGATTGGTGAATATATGATTCCATTGATAAAACGAACCGTGATATTTCAAAAAGAAGGCCAGCATACATGAAGCAACAGCTTAGATTCAAAAGAGAGTAAAGCAAAAGCCATTCTCTATACAATATCCATGACTTGTGAAGAATAGGACAGAAACATACGGTTTCTTAATCGCAGTCACAGGGTTCAACAACCAAAATCTTAGAGAAGCTTACTTTTATTCCTACCATTAGCTTGTTGGTTCTTTACAGGATTCGTTGTCTTCTCTTCCGCTCTCACTTTTGAGTTGGCTTCTACTAATGGGGTTCTCCGGCAGGTCTTTTGGAACTTGATAGAGGGTGATGCTACCACTTCCACTCAGTTGGATCATCCCTTCCCGGCTCATTTCATGTGTCACGAGGGGTTCTAGTATCTCGATTACTTGGCTCATGACGGGCCTTCCTTTTGGGTTTTGGCTGAGGCATTGATATGCCAGATTGGCCACTTTCATGAGAATCTTAATGGAGTATTGTCCGTCAATTCTAGCATCCAGTATTTTCTGAAGCTTCTTGCCATGGTTTAGAAGTGGACGTGCCCACTCGACCAGATTATGCTCTCGGCTAGGCCTGCTTTTATCCATAGCTCGTCTTCCTATAAGCATCTCGAGCAAAACTACTCCAAACCCATAAACATCACTTCTTGCAGTCAAATGTCCTGAACAATGTAGAAACATCACTCATTATTGAATCACCAGTCATAACTCAAGCAATAATGAAGAATGGTCCTCGAGCATGTTCAATAAGCGAGGTAATTAGTCTCGGTCTTTTATCAAAGAGCCAATCTATGTGAAAAATGATACCATCAGACACACCTGTCATGACGTACTCAGGAGCAGCATAACCGTAAGTGCCCATAACCCGGGTTGAGACGTGAGTTTGATCTCCCGTTGGCCCAATCCTCGCCAGCCCAAAATCAGAAAGCTTTGCATTGAAGTCCTGTGTTTGCAGTACACTTTAGCAATTGAATTATTGGAGATGATGAGATTTGCATAACCAGAAGACATTATGAAAACTGTGGGATTTCATTTAAAGAATTCCATGCAAATATGGACTCATTTATAAAACCTCGTTTATGCTATTAAGTGAAGGATTTCTGATCAAGAAGGAGGCTATCTCTAACCTCATCTAGCAAAATGTTTGAAGTCTTAAAATCCCTGTAAATGATAGATTTTTCAACACCATGTAGAAAAGCAAGCCCTCTTGCAGTATCCAAAGCGATCTTTAATCTTTGATGCCATGTTAAAGTGGCACGTACCCCTACAAGAAAACAGAATGTAAGAAATGTAAGAATACAGATTCAGAGAACTTGGTTATCTGCAGGCAAAACCAATTAGAGGAAATAAATACCACAATCTGACAAACCTATCTATTTTATTTTGATGATACACTGTAACAGCTAATATCTCTTCTAGTTTTCCAAATTATGTTTGTATCATACATTATCAAATCTCCAATTTCAAAATAAACACACTTTTAAGCAACTTCTTTTTTTAGATAGTTACTATTAGCAACCTGAACCTCAGTTTTCTTGTGATAAGCGAAGGAATGTAAGTCGAGTCACACAATAACCATTCTCCACTACAGCCACTTACGAAAGAAAAGGTGTTTCTCCAGGCTCCCAGACGCCATATATTCGTAGACCAAAAGCCTATGGTCATCCTCGCAGCTGTAGCCAATAAGTTTAACCAAATTAGGATGTCGAAGTTGTCCTAAATAATTGACTTCCGCCTGCAAACGAAACCTCAACAGTTAATGATTACTGCCTTTTCAACAAATAACAACCCCTTAATACTTTAATTAATTCAAATAAGACTTTCACTTAACAGACTTCTCAAATTGGAGGGAGCAAAGTTGTCTCTTTAAACAATACACACAAGGTGCATCCATCCACTCATTCATATATTTTGACAAATATGTTTTCTGCCTTCAAGTGGTTAAAAAAGTCCATTCCTTTCCAGTTCATCAACAAACTACGCAATTTAAGCTTTAGAAACTAGAACATCTCAAGCAACATGACTTTCAATTAGAAGGATAAAAGAGGCACAGAGCAGAGCAGTGCACTTGTGTGTCAAAACAACTCAAAGTGCTGGAACAGTTCAAATAATATTTCCAAGAAAATGAAAAATAACAGTTGAACTTCCCTTTGTAACAGTTGACTTAATAGCAGGTAAGTCAACCTAACCTACATTAAAATGTTATTATTAAACTCAACAATTATTCTAATAAAAATATTGCCAATTTCAGTAATTTTTAAAATGATATTCATTTTTAGAATTGAGTGATCACCAAGTGAATAATATTTACTAAAAGTTTTAGAATACTTCAAATGTTTTTTTTAATAATATTTTTCTAAAATGAATGATTAGTGACATATAAAAAGAACAAAAATATTAAATATTTATATTTTAAAAAATACAACAAAAAAGGAAATTTGAAAAAAATAAAATAAAAATGAAATAATAGTTGACTTAATGGCTGTTAAGTCAATTGTTGTAGGGGAGCTCATTTTGCTCCATTTTTAATAGTTTAATGGGCTAGATGGGAAAAGGAATAGTTTAAGTGCCAGATTTGACTCCACCAAATAGTTTAGGGGGTTGTATATAGTATATACTTTATCCATTTTAAGTAAAAATGGATACTACTAATACAAGAATTAGCTAGCTTTCTCAAAACTTGGAGGGGGGATATGGAATCAGGTGGTACATCTTGAGATCTCCAACTAAAATAAAAATAAAAAATTCCACCATTTATTCAAATCTTCTTCTAAGGAAGATGTATTGTACTTTTGCAAGCAGCATTGCTTAATCCTTTCGTAAAGAGTTTCACAAAATATGCAAGTAGAATATATTTATAAGTGATGTTCGATTTTCTTATGACTGACTCAAACTAGTAGAAAAGTTTTCTGAAACTTTAGTCACAAAATATTACAACCAAATCCTTCATCTATTGGCTATTGCAGAACATAAAGTTTAAATCTTGCTCGTGGAATATTCATGGATAAAAAATAGTTTACACTTGTAATTCTAGGATCAATTATCGTGGAAACTTACCAGCCATTCTCGGTCCCCTTGTAGACTTTCAGGATCAAGAACTTTAACCGCAATTTGAGTTGTCTTGTAACCAGGCCTTACCCTCTCATCTATAACTCCTTTGTAGACAATTCCAAATCCTCCCTCACCAAGAACTTGATCTGGTCGGAAATGTTTTGTGGCCAGCTTCATCTCCTCATATGTGAAGATATCAAGATCACCATTCCCGGGACTTTGACGTAGATCCTTTATATTTTTGGGAATTATTACGAAAGTGTTTGAACTCACAGAGCCTGATTTCAATGGAGATTGGGAATCCACATAGATGCCTGCCAATGATCACAGAACGTTTACATGTATATGTATCGGCATTTGGACAAGAAAATGTTTTCCCTCATTCCATTGCGAAATATTAAACTTCACACAAGTCTAAAATACAGCTTTTAGGTAAGGGAGACAGAGAACTATTAAGGAGAAATGCACAATATTTTTGCTGCACGGTAACTTCACCAACATTCTAACACTGAAACAGTTTGAAATAATTGATGAATCCACTAGAGTTTCTATTTCATATCCTTGTAAGAAACCAAAGTCAAATGCAACAAAATGTGACCAGTATTAAATGTCACTATGCAATCTTTTTCAGATTGAATGCATTGAAAAGTTATCTACAACGTAGTCGGTCGAAAAGGGAATTCAAACATCACTCAACACCTACATTCAAACTTCATCATTATCTGCTCATCATTCTCCAATCATCACCCACCCAACACACACACACGCACACACACAGACTTCTTTTTCAGATGAATAAAAAACAGAATCCAAATCAAAGACAACAAACATAAAAAAAGAATGTCAGTGTATGAAAAAAATACCGGGTTTTCCACAAGAGCTATTCTCTCTCTGCTGCTGCTGCTGTTCCTCTTGAACACTGACACAAGAACCCATTTGTCAATTCCCAGTTTCACCAGATTCGCATTCCGATTACCCAAGATTGGATTTTTATGCACCGGTTTCACTCCATTTCCCTCATGGCCATGGGCCAAGCCAACACAACGGTTACAGATTACAATGAGCACGGAAACCAAATGGGCCGGCGGAGGATGGGAAACTTCGCCGGAATCTGATCTGGGTCGCCAGAATATACTCCAATTTCGGAATGCGACCAGATGAATCTATCAAGATATACCGCGAGAGTGAGTGAGAGACTCGATGTTTGGAATGCACTGTGATCGTAACGTTCTCTTGCTTATAATTTCTTTTGCCAAATCAGTAATATATAATTTCAGAAATTAGAGATATAAAACGGAAATTTCTGAAATTTTTTATTCAAATATGATTGGACCGGAAGAAAATTCCAAATACTAACAAAATAAATTGGCTCCACCGCCGGAGCGTTTTTACTGAATTATCCCTTCTACTACCTACGTGTGCTCTTTTGACTTGCTGCATCAAAAGAAATTTAATTATTGTTTATTAAGAATGATCTAATTGTGAGGTGGTTTAGGTTGGGACCAAACGTTTCGAATTCAAAATTTTACGGTTTTCACCCTTACAGCCTTATTGATATGTATAAATTTGTCGCACTTAATTTTTTAACTGTCTTTTACTCTTTCTGTGTGATTTGCGAGGTTTAACTAAAAATATAGTTTATCTCTTCTGTGTGGTTTAGTTAGTACGTGCCATAGGATAACAACTACGAGTACTTTTATCATAAAAGAGAGATTTAATTATTTTGCGAGTTAAGATTATAAAGTTTGTTCGAATTAAGTGCATCGTCAAGTACTGATTGCAGATTCCTTGGAGAGAGATAATCATTTTCAATTTTACGATAACTTTTTGCTATTTTTAATCATCTCCAAGCATTTGTTATTTCAATCTTGACTACACTTTAAACACATTTTTTTTTCCTTAAACAAAACAAAAGTATATTTGAGTCATGTACTTCTATTATTGTTTTTATTATTTGTTAATACTATGCTTTTATTATGAAGTTCTCATCATATGTTCATACATACACAATCTAATTTCAAAGACCAAAATAAGAAGTTAATTAATACTAGCGAGACATAATTTTGGTGAGGTTGTTGAGCACAATAAAGGTATAGAATAGACATAGCTAAAAAAACCAACTGAAAGTACACGATTCCTAACATGTTATGCTATGTTAGTATTTCGTGTGATGCACTAAATTTTATATATATATATATATATATATATATATATATATATATACCGTAACAAGTGGGAAAATAATGGAAGATCAAGTCAAATGAGTTTAGTTTAAATAATGTGATTAATTCTCATATCAAAAGTTTTAATTTACATTAGGCTTTCTAGAAAAAAGATTTTTAAATTAGGCTTTGATTATTCCTTTCCGGGGGGGGGGGGGGGGGGAGTAGAGTAGAGGAAAGAACCAAAAAAGTAAACAAAGAGGAAAAATAAAACAAAAATATTCAAAGATTGAGAAGCACTTGTGTGCACTAGGTGTACCATCAGACGTATTAACCGGGTCAACGTCGGAAAGTGTGCATTCATGACCCGGTCAACTCCAAAAAAAAAGAAATGCTTAAAAATAAGTATCAACTGTAATACTAAAAAATATCACTCAAAAGCCCAAAAGTATCACCCGCATCCTTAAAAAGTATTGGCCAAAATAAATAAATAAATAAAAATTCTCAAAATCAGTATCAACCGTAACACTAAAAAATATCACTTAAAATTCAAAAAATATCATCTGTATCCTTAAAAAGTATCATCTATTTTACCATTTTTCTTTTTTGCGGGTTGACTGGGTCAACGCGCGTTGACCCGTGTTTGACCCGGTCAAATGCGTTGACCGTCTGATATAAACTTATATATACATATATATATATATATATAGTGCATGCAAGTTTTTGCCTCAAAAATTTTAGTAGTCTAAAGCAATACATAAAGGAGATAAAAGAATAAAAATAGAAAAAGAATCGGAAAGTAACTGGGTTTTAGATAATAAAGTGATCCTATATTTATATATCATATTTAATTAATTTACCAATTATATACGAACATACATACATACATATTATGTATGTATGTATGTATGTATGTATGTAGGGAGTGGTTCTAGTGAGAACTAAGAACCAATCATCACCATCTAATTTGCTCTAGATCAACGGTCCAGATTGAAAACTTGAGACAGTGGTATTATTGTAATAATGTCAAACTCCACTGCCCTCGAATCTTAGTAAGGGTAAAATTGGAAATTTGAAAATTATATGAATTTGCACAAAAAAGCTTTCACTCACGAAGCTCACCATAGCTGCTATTGCACGAAGCTCACTCACGCAAATCAAGACGGAAAAAATCGAATAGAAACGCAAAACCAATTCGATAGATCGTTCAAATCTTCCGAAACAACATCAACATTAGCGAAAAGATTAAATTTTCGAACCAAGAAACATGAAAAAGTCAAGGTAATATATCGTTCAATTTTATTTTGTTTTTGGTAGAAAAAATAATTTAGCATTCTATTACGATGATTTAACAGTTTCTTTCATGTTGTGTTAGCATAACAGTACTTCCCGAAAACATACAAAATCTAATCTTGAACTAACTCTGTTGGTTTTGTTGCATGATAATTTATCAGTTTCATTTTGTTCTGTTGATGACGGAAAACTTGTGTAAACATGTTAACTCTAACAGTGTTGGCAATGTATATATGATTTATGTGTATATTTTTCAATTTAGAGTTTTAGCATTGTCGTTTCCTATTTTAGCATTGTCCTGATTTATTTCAGCACTAACATGCCTCTTGTTTAGCTCGACTCTTGTTTAGCATTAACATAAAAAAATGTCATCGACATTGTAAAAAAGCAATGAACAAACACTATTACATGTTGAATTATCAATATAGTGCAACCACTATTAGCATTGTCATCTCTCACTTTAGTATTAACATAATCTTTTATTAGCATTATCATAAAAAACTTGCCATGGCCATTACAAAACCGACAAAGAGCAAAAAGTTGTTACAGTTTGTTGAATTAAGAATATCATAAAATCTCTATTAGCATAACAGTACTTTCCTAAACATACAAAATCTAATCTTGAACAAACTTTTCTCTTTTTATTCCATGATAATTTATTATTTTCATTTTGTTCTGTTGATGACGGAAAACTTGTATGAACATGCTAACCCTGACAGTATTGACAATGTATATATGATTTATGTGTATATTTTTTAATTTAGAGTTTTAGCATTGTCATGAGTTATTTTAGCACTAGCATAACTCTTGTTTAGCATTAGCATAAAAAAAATGTCATTGGCATTGTAAAAAAGCCATAACATGTTCTTGTTACACTTCTTACAGGTCCTTAAATGTTTCTTTTTGCGTTTGGCATTTGCCTCTTCTTTTGATTTTATACGACTTCCACTACCTTTAGTCTTCACAAAGTCAGGTGGAAGCACCTCAACTTCACTAGGTGCAGATAACCCATAAAATTCAGAAAATATCCTACTCTTCTTTGACATAGTATCATCTTCAATATCACCAGATAGAAATCTATCTCTTAACTCGCATATACTCTGCAAAACAAAGACATCTTTGCACAATCACCTTGAGTAACAGAAAGACAAGCATAAAACTAAGAAATCAATTGGTTCGTAACAATTTTGTTCTCCTCCAATGAGACACACCAATCAATCAGAAATGCACTTGCTTCATTAATGAGCGAAGACTTCATTCAACGAGACACGCTGTATTTAGAAGGTATCGACTCCAATTTCAAATCTTTGAATATAGTGAATATGTGGCAGCACAACATCCCATCCCTCATAAATTTCAAACAGCTATATGTAGTAGAATCCTCAACTTTGTTGTGAACAACCTTATTTGTAGTACCAAAACCATCATTCACTTCTAGCACCACAACCGAATCGGTTTCTGAAATATTACAAACACGATAAACATAACATGCATATTCAATTTCCTTCTGAACCTCATAAAACTTCTTCCTAGTATAAACAGTGACAACATGTTTCTCAAATGCAAATGGGGCCTTCAACTGTGGCATTGATGACTCATCCACACTGTCCAAGTAGGCATGTGCATGTCTCTGCGAATCAAGTGCACTATCAAAGTTCATCAGAAACTCAACAAGATTTGACTTTGATCTAGGGAACTTTGAATAAAAACTGTTCACACTCTACGAAATTGAGGTAGTCTTGCACAGCCCACTCATCGACAAATTCCTAAAATATGCAGGCACCAATCTTTGCGAATATCATACAATGTTTTAAACCAACTATCATCTACCAATCCAAATTCCACAATGATTTCATTCCATACCACCTCAAAATTTGTGATATGTATACAATTAGACCATACAATACTATTTAACCTCTCCCTGAATGTTCATTCTTTCTGATATGCACAAACAACTTATCTGGAACTTTGAACATGATATGACACATACACAATCGATGTCTAGTATCATGTAGTACCTGTCTTACAACAACCTTCAATCCAAGGTCCTGATCAGTAATTATTATAGTAGGAGATCCACCAATACAATCCTTGAATTTGCGAAGAACCTAGAAATAAGATTCAACATCCTCACCCGACATTAAAGCACCCCCAAAAGTGACAAGCCTCCCATGATTATTCTTTCTAGTAAAGGGTGCAAAAATCATTGAATACCTATCAACATATAAAAAATCACAAATCTATGTTATTATAATGTATTTCTCATCATAAACAAAGACTACAAATGATAACGTTGTCACCTACCAAATATTCAAACATCAACTATCAGTGCTAAAAAAGGAAATGGAAGTGCTAAAACTTCAGTTTGGAAATGCTAAAATAACAGAATGAGAAATCTAAATAATAAGTAGACTAACTTGTTAGTCCTATACATTGTATCAAATGACACAACATCCCCAAATAACGTAAAGTTCATTTTTGATATTAGATCAGCCCAAAACAGACATCTCAAATGATCATTCTTGTTAACTTCATAATCAAATGTAAAAGCAGAGCAGAGTTCACACCTTTTGCCCATTTTATCCAACATCATTTGGGCATCTACTCCCACAACATACGCCTTGAGATCTCGATTGAAGTTTTTGAAATCAACTACTGTACACCCTATATTGGAATATCGACAAGCAACTTCTTTAAATAATCTAAATGTTTTCATAGGTCCAATGTTTGCCCTTGCACAGTTCATAATAAAACTTTGATGTGAAGGGTCTATATTCCTATTCAGATTCATAAACTCTTTGTGTATATCCAAAATAAGAGAATGTGGATGTCTTTCTTCAAATGGTCCAACACTGTACCCATCAGAACCAATATACTTCAACCACATTCTAGCCATACAACAAGTCCTCTTAGACATACGACGTCTTTTTTTTTCTTCAAATTTTTACCAAAATCAACTGATGTATTTTTAAGTCCCTTGCGGTTACACAGAACATACTTCCAAACTATATTACCATCTTTAGACCTCTTTGTAGTAGACAAACGAATATCAAATCCACATGATGAAACATACACTTTGTAAAAGGTTATACCAACATCTAAAGTAAGAACATTTTGCCCAATGCAGACTTCAAAGATGGTTCACAGTCAGGTGTGTAAAATTCAGAAAAACCAGGAGAAATCTCCAAAGTGGAGCCAACACAATCTGCACATTAAATAATACACAACTAATCACGTTAATGTTAAAAAAAATATTATTCGATCATGCTAAAAATGGTCACAATAATGCTAAAACTAATTTACAACAGTACTAAAACCTGTAATAGTAGTGCTAATACTCCGTTAACAAGATGTTTTTATAATACTCATTTATTTTTACAATGCTAATTACTAGTTTTGTAATGCTAATAATAACGTCTCTAATGCTAATAAGTCATGTTGTAATGCTAAGAAATCTGCAGAGATACATTTACATAGTAATGCTAAAATTAATTACAACAATGCTAAAACCTGTAATAGTAGTGCTAATATTGCGTTCCTCGTGCAAATACTCTGTTAACAAGATGTTTTTATAATACTCATTTATTTTTACAATGCTAATAACTAGTTTCGTAATGATAATAATGTCTCTAATGCTAATAAGTCATGTTGTGATGCTAACAAATCTGCAGAGATACACGTACATGGTAATAAGAAAATATAATCTGCAGAACTGAAAACACCTGTTGATTGTGAAAATTCAAAAGTTCAGCTTAATCAACTTCATCGATATTATCGAACAAATCTAAAATAAAACAGATAAAAAATTTTCAAGAAAAGTACAACAATCATATTTTTACCCGACATTTTTATCCAAGAACAACGAACAAAAAAAAACTCCAGGAAAAATATATCACGATCGCGTGAACACCGATTAAGAGGAATTGAAATATGATTACATAAATACAACAAAATCGATATAAAAAATGAAACATATTTCGATGGGAATAGATTATGAAGAAAATAGATTTTAGTCCAAAAATAATAGAATTCTTAAATTACAAAAATACTCTTAGTTCATTAAAAAGTCACTAATATTATAAAAATACTACCGTCTAAAAATGCGAAATCAACAGCTCCTATTGGTTCTCATTTTATCCATTCTTTCACAATATATACGTTCAATTGACATGAATGGAGTAGAATAACTTAGAGCATCCTCACGACTCCACCCGCATAACTTACTTTGCAGTTAGAATTTTGCTCCAACCCATCCCAAAATTTAAACTCATTTTTGTGCAAAGTGATTTTCCCTCCTCCATACTTAAATTTGCATTTTTACTGTTCAAAACGCATACACTTTTTCTATATTTTTTTTAAATTGTAAATTGATCCTTTACATTATCTAAAATTTATATATTAACAAGCAAAGTGGGAAATGAAAGCAAAAAGCTTTTTTGTTTCTTAACATTTTCGTTTTCTTTGTATTTTATTTTTTATTTATTTTGCAAAAACAACAATGTTAAAATAAAGAACACATTCCGAATAATGAAAATCGGAATAAATGACATAACACAAAATTATCTAACCAACTTTAAAAATAAAAACACATTTGAATTACTGAAAAAATACATGACAAATCACGAAATGTCAATAATGAAAGTTGAAATTGGTTTAATAATTTGGTAAACTCAAATTTATAAATTTGATAAATATATGAGTATTATGAAAAAAATGGTATATATGAGAAGTAATATATTGAGATTGAGAATATTCTGTAGAGTTTGTAAATGAATTTGTGAGTTGGGAGTATTTAACAGTTAATATAATTTGAGTTTGAGAATGGGTATTTGAGTTGGATATGGACTTATACATGACAAAAAAAAAAGTTGTCATATGCCAAAATTAATCATAGCTTTATCTCTTCACAAGTACTTTATAATACAATCTAAGACACATGGATTTATTTAATTTATTTATTAGGTAGCATATGATATGATGATGCGTTTTTTCCCTATTTTGTACCTTAAATTAAATGCGTATCTTATGTAATCATGCTATTATGGTAATTATGATGGAATTTTTTTCTTTATGAAATGGATCTTTTTTTTAGAGAATAGGACATGACCACTCTTTATGAGTAGAGATTCTCTAGTCCCAATTTATTTGTGCCAACATTAAAAATGCATATTGTTAATAATATTTTTATAAAAATAAAATTTATTATAATATATATAACTGATCATAATTAATATGTATTGCTAAAAATTGAAATTTTTAAAAATTATATATCCTAAATTTTGAATAATCAACTCAAAAATCAATTATGTTAACCCCTAAATAATAATATAAAATTATACTAAACTGAAAGAAATTAAATTTGAATAAAAAAATAAAAAAAAGTTATAATTTTGAAGTTCAACACACGATTAGCACACACAAATTGAGATTAGAAGATGATCTAGAGTGCTTTTTGTATAGAGATGTTTGAATTTTTCTTCCTCTGGGAAACTCCATTAAGTTTATTATATCATTTATATGGGTTCACTAAAAATTCAACCTAGTCTAATCTAAATAGGGTCAAATCCCATTCCCATCAAATGGATAATAATAATTATATAATAGTGAATAAGTAGTATTTTATATGAACGTGTTTATCAATAATGGTGCTACATAGAAAATACCACATCCGCATGCATGCTTACTATGTGTAAATGGCAAAAAATTAAATCTAAGAATAATAATTACGTCATCCTTTATGTGGTACTTCCGCATTATTAGTGGCCACAAGAGAGTATTTGAGTATTTCCAAACTCAAAGATAATTTAAATAATATAAAGAACATAAATATATTCAGTATCACCTAAAGATTGAAATTTCTGATTCTAATTACCAATTAGATCCTATATATGAATTACAATTGGTTTTATATAATGATAGCTGCCATTCAAGTTTCGATCATAATCACTCAATAAATAAAAGTAAACTTCACATTTTTAAGATTTGGCAGTATTTTTCATAGCTTAAACGATTAACCAAATTACAACTAACTACTAATTTGAAAGGATCTATACAAACTAGTATGAAACAGTTAGGTGATAGAAATAAAGATATTGAATGAGTTATTTTATAAAGAAATGAAAGGGTAATATTGGAATTTTGAGGCAAGGGAAGAGACAGTGACTGAGTGAAGGCTGCTTCATGTTTGTACCGATTTGGTTGAATTGTATGATCCACAGTTGACCCGGTCGTCTACGCGCTTCGCCACCTGTACCACACGCTTCAACGCTTCTTTTAATTATTCTCTTTGACTTCAACCCTTCCTTATAAATTTCCCCTACTTATACAATCGCAATTTTGTTTTTAAGTCGATCATGAAATTTTACAGCATATTTTAGGGGTACTATATTTTACAATATAAATAAATCATGATATTTCAATATTTTTTTTTAAAAAATAAAGTAATCGTGATCTATAGTATGATGTGATACTATATTCAATTATGTCTCAACAAAATAAATGTTAAATGAACTATCAATTTTAAGCATTGCATTGTAAATGAATTCTTTTTTTATGTCGTGGATAACCCGTAGTCGTTATCGAGGTACGTACTGGCTAAACATAGTCTACAAACATACGAGAGAGGTAAACTACACTTGGAAAATCAGATTCGAACTTGAGACTTTTGATCTCAAGATAACACCACACCACCACTAGATCATCCTCAATGGGATATTGCAAACAAGTCATTTAAATTACATGATTTTGACGACCTTATTAATGATTTTGCTTTTGATGATGCTGGAAGTTCTAAATTATTTTGATAAATATTTGATACTAATATTTTTCTTGCATGTGTGTAGATGTTGATTGTACTTTTTCAAGTCTTACGTGATGAAAAGTTTAAAATGCTCGTGATTTTTTTTTAACTCCCCCATTTGTTATCTCATGATCCCTAAAAATGTTAGTGTTGGGTGTCTTGAAGGTGTATTATGTTTGGGCTTATTTTACTAGCCCAGTTGGTTAGGGTTTGAGGGGTTTAAATACCTAATCCTACTCTGTATTCTGTACTCACTTATAAAAATACATCTCTCTATTCTGGCCGTGGACATAGCTAACTTAACGTTAGTTCATCGTGTCTTTTTCATTTTGTTCCAACAAATTGGTATCTAGAGCCGGTTAGGGTTTCTGCAACCTGTTGGAAAAGATGTTTGGAATGAACGTCAAGATGGATAAGTTCACAAGGAGAACCCGTTTTAGTTTGTAGCAGATCAAAATGCGAGCCTTGCTAAAGCAACAAAGTCTTTGGGCACCTCTAACAAAGAAGGTGGACCCAGAAGACGCTGAGATGGCCAGTCTTGAGGAGAAAATGCATTCGTCAATCATTACTGAGGAAGAGACTGCGGTGGGGTTATGGTTCAAGATGGAGAGTTTATATTTGATGAAGTCCTTAACCAACAAGTTGTTGTTAAAGCAACGTCTGTTCAGTTTATGAATGAGTGGAGGTCAGCAACTACGAGATCATCTGATCAGTTGAACACTATTCTTTTGGAATTGCGTGATATTGATGTCAAGATTGAAGACGAGGGTGCAGTCATTATTCTGTTAGTATCTCTACATCTGTCGTTTGAGAACTTTGTTCAGTCTTTCATTGTTGGGAGAGATTTTGTCACGTTGGAGGAGGTGAGGTCATCTCTGCATACCAAAGAGCTGCGTCATAAAGTGACTAGTTTGAGCTTTGATAATTAGGCTGCGGGTCTAATGGCTAATGGGACCAAAAGGGCCAAAATCTGAAGATACTTGCAACTATTGCAAGGAACCGGGACATTGGAAGAGAGAATGCCCAAAGAAAAAGAAGTAGGAGGAGAAGAAATCGGATGTTGTAGTTGTAGCAGAGAATGGCTCGAATTCTAAAGATGATATTGCCCTAGTTGCTGGAGAGCAAAATCATCATTTTGATATATGGGTTTTAGACTCAGGGGCATCTTACCATATTAGTCCATGCAGGGAGTGATTCTCGACCTATGAAAAGGTTGATGGAGGCAATGTTTCTCTAGCCAACAGTGTTGTTTGCGAAGTGGTTGGAATAAGAACAATTAAGATTAAAACTCATGATGATAGATTTTGCACATTGAACGATATTAGACACGTTCCACTCATGACAAAAAAATTGATATCCTAGTTATACCTTAACAATAAGGGGTTCAGGTTCACTGGAGAAACATGGGTGCTATATGTCAGTAGAGGTTCGAATGTGGTGTTAAAAGGTGTTAAGCGGGGTACTTTGTATTTTCTATAAGGTTCAACGTTATTTGTTGTTGTTGTTGTTGTTGTTGTTATATCATAAGAGGTGTCTAAGGAGGATATGACTAAGTTATGGCATATGCGACTTGGTCACTTGAGTGAAAGAGGAATGCGGATTCTCTTTAAAGTTGATCTTCTTAGTGGCCATCAGGTCACTGGTCTTGGATTCTGTAAGCATTGCGGGTTTAGGAAGCTTCATCGTAACAAGTTTCCTAAGACGATTCATAGAAAAAAAGCCACAATGGATTACATCCATTATGATTGTTGGAGTCCATCACATGTTGAATCTCTGGGAGAAAACATATATTTTGTGTCTTTGATTGATGACTACTCAAGAATGATGTGGGTCATTACGATGAAGCACACAAATGAAGCCTTGAAAAATGTCAAGCAGCGGAAAGCATTGGTTGAAAACCTAACGGGGAAGAAGATTAAGAGGCTACGTACTAATAATGGTCTGGAATTCTGTACGACTAAATTTGATGAATTTTGTAAGAATGAAGGTATTGCAAGACACCACACTGTCAGAAATACACCACAAAAAAATGGAGTGGCAGGACGCATGAATCAAACACTCTTGGAAAGAGTTCGGTGCATGCTCTCAAATGCTGGACTATCTCGAAGCTTTTGGGTAGAGGCGGTTAGTACATCATGCTATCTAATCAATCGTAGTCCACACACAAGTATCAACTTCAGAATTCCCTATGAAGTTTAGTCTCAAAAATCTGTAAATTACTCAAATCTGAGAGCTTTTGGTTATGTTATTTATTATCATGTGAATAAGGAAAAGTTGGAACCACGAGCCAAGAAGGGAGTATTTGTGGGTTTCGGAGACATAATTAAAGGATATAGAATCTGGTCCCCATCAGAACAACATGTTATACTTAGTAGAAACGTTATTTTTGATGAAAAATTCTATGTTTAACTCTACTGTAGAGTATGTTACTATTTCTTTGGCCTATTTTACTAGGCTCAATTAGTTAAGGTTTGAGGGGTTTAAATGTTACACCCTAATTTTATAAACATATAATACTATTTATTTTTATAAAAACTACATGTAAAATAATGCATGAAAGAGAATTTTAAATATTTTCTCAAACATGGAATGAAACTAATACTAAAAAATCATAATAATACATAAATAAACTTCTATAGAAGAAACTTACATAATAATTCAAATAACATAGTGCGGAAGCGATTTTAATAAGTTCAAACATCTAAGCATATTTAAAATTAGAATCACACACTCCAACTGAAATATCAACTGAAGTTTAGTAGTCAAATGAGTTTAGTAACTTAAATATTTAAATAAAAACTTAACTATCATCCATATCCTCACTGTCATCACCGAACTCCTCAATCTGAAATGTTATAATGAATGGATGAGTGTAAGTGTGTAACGAATACACTTATTGGAGAATATGCATTATCCAAAACATATTAAACGAGCAACTCATATTCAGACATTCATGCTATGTCAACTATCACTGAAATAATAATAATAGTTTGAACAGTGGGGAGTCAGTCAACTTATCATGGCCTCAGACCTATAAACGGTCTCTGAATAAGTATATGCATATACACGTGCACGGTGGGCAATCCCAATGACAACTTTTACGGTCCTGGACCTATTAACGGCCCCTGGCATACTTTAACTTTCACTTTCACATCAACACTTAGTCGAACAACAAATCGCAAGATCAATATATAATGGATAATAAATAAACACGTGTGTAAAAAATTCCCCACCTTTGCTTTGAAGACCTTTGACTCGACTTTTCAATGCAAACTGTTAAAGACTTGTAGGAACTAACACGCCTCCATCTAGCAGAGAACATATTATATAATTTAATAAGTTGAACTTTTATTATATAATTTGGCCAATCATACGTTAATAGACTTAATAAATTTTTTAATCAATTTCAGAGTTTGAGCTGATTTGAAGAATGCATATATTAAACTATTATTAATACTAAATAATATTTTTCTATTATAATAATAGGTTAGTGTTAGGAATGGTGCTACATTAGATGTTATCAACATTGTTGATAACATTGTCCTCAATGTTATACACAGTGTGTAACACCATTCCGACAACATTGACCGAAACATTACGTATAGTAATCTTATCCTTTCCTGGTTTTTAGGATTAATTCTCTTTGAATTAATCTGATTAATTTGTCTATCTTAATTAAATATATCCACGAGATTTGAATTTAAAATAGTGGATATAGGTGGTTAAGATAGTGAATAAACTTAATTTTGAAATGGTCAAAATTAGTTCCTACTTTTAAGGAACCACTATTTTCTATCCCTACTTTGTCTAACCGCCTTGCAGGTACTGAATGTGGGAAGACCGGTATAGCTCCCTTAATATTGCAGATTGTGTGAGAGTGGTTAGCTGGTAACGGTTTCAAAAGATATAACATGGAAGTCAATGTTGCATCTAATGTTGTTCCGTCTTTTCCGTAACATCACTCTGTTCCAGGCTGATAATCTTTTCATTTCATGATTTTTGGAATCAATTTATTTTAAATTGATTTGATTATTTTGTGATTTTTATCACTGATTACTTCCATGATTTTACGGATAATTTAGTGGGTGAAAACAGGTTTAAATCATGGATTAAAACTAACTTTGAAACAGTCAAAGTTGGTTCCTATTTTTCAGGAACCATGATGTTCTCTTTGTCTTTGAATAAATGTCACAGGTAGTGGAGCAGTTATCCGAAGTTGAAGAGAGTGTGACAAGAGGAGATGATCTGAAGAGCAGTTACCTTTAGACCATTACTGTTGAGAATGATGTGTTCCAGATGATGTTATCACTCTGATTGATAATATCGAAGTCAATGTTATATCGAATGTGTTCCGTCATTCTCGTGACATCGAGTACAACTCTCTAGAAGTTAATCTTATTCCTCTTCTATATTTTCGAATTAATTAGTTATAATTGATCTGATGTATTATTGAATCTTATCTCTTTATTATTCCTATGTGTCTGGTTGATTTATTCTGAAGGGATAAAGAGATAAGCCTCAAACTTTTAGGGTTTTGACTTTGTCAAAACAGTTCCTAATTTTAAGGAACATTTCTCCACTTCCTTTGGGTTCTAACGTGTGTCTGCAGGTTAAAGACTTTGTGGGCAGTTATAAGAGTAGTGGTGAGTGGATTTCATGATGTGAAGACGTGTTACAACGAGTGTTGCACGTAACATCGACTTCAATATCAATCGGTGGACCTAAAGTTTAATCTTGTTATTTCATATATTTTAGGATTAATTTATTTTAAATTAATCTGATTATTTTGTGATTTATGTCACATTTTATTTTCCACGTATTTAGGGATTTATCGATTAAATAATTCTGGATTAAATCGTGGATGATGTTTGATTTTGACTTGTTCAAAATCTGTTCCGGATTTATAGGGACGTGGTGTTCCCACTCTCTTTTGGACACTAACCGTTGCAGGTGAACGTGAGTTACTGAAATAACTGCTACTATTACACGATGTTGAAGAACGTGTGCTCCACAATGTAGAAAGCAGTTATTCAAGTCCACTACAGCAATGGGAAGTGGAATGCGGTTGATTCAAGGCCACACCTCTTGCGATCGTGGAGCAACTGCTGAAACAAGATAGGAGGAGTATTTAAGGTCTCCTTAGACCTTGAAATCATTTACCAAACCTGAGACGTGCTGCTACGAAGAATTCAGAGAGATCGAAGGTTGAGTCCAGTGTCTGCTAGAACTCGTCTACATTCACATCGACATCTCCCTTATTGTCTAAATCAACAAAGGTCTGTATCCTTGTTGTGTTTGTAAGGTATAGATTAGATTGAATGTTGTGAGTTCTTTCAGTAGACATTGTTTATCTACCTAAGTGCTAGGTAGTGATTTTTACAGGGGTTGTTTGAGTGAGTGAAGCGAGGACAATTTCTATTATTTTCATAGAGATTATTCAAGGGAGTGAACCAAGAATTATCTCTATGTTGTTTTATCTTTGATGCAAACAGGTTATCACCGTGGTTTGTGAGAAGCTCTGAACCTTGCATCTAGTGTCATCTCGAAGCTCCAAGACATCCTCCCCGATATCTGCCTAACGTCCCAATCAGCTGGAGACTTTCATTCCAGTTGTGTGTGTAGGTTAGATAGTCAACTTTGAGAGTCTAAGATTTAGAGTGACTTGTTGTAATCTATCTAAGTGTGTAGATAGGTTTGTTTTGAGTGATTATTCGAGTGAGTGAAGTTAGGATAGTCATCTGTATGTTTTATGCAGTGTTGTCAAGGGAGTGAACCGAGACAACATCAACATTGTTATTTTTATCACTTGTGATAGTGAATTTCAACCTGAGGCAATCACACACCGAAGGTGTGTGATTTAAAACTATCTTTCGTGCAAGTTGCTTTAAATTTTCGCTGCGTGTTGAAGGCATAGTGGTTAACACTGGCTTCAACATCAACTCTATTATCTGCATGTTAACATTTTACACAAGCTATTTTTTACTTGTGTTTTAAAGTTATTTCTGTACAAGCTGTTCTATAAACTTAATGTGACAATGCTGTTGGTAAAGTGAGTAACACTGACTACAACATTGTATATAACTTTGCACGAAGTTTTATTTTTCACAGTATTTGAGGCAATAAATTCTAACAGTTAGTAATTGAGAGGACAAAATAACAAAGTTAAAATCTGATCTAGGTTTTGCATGTCACAAACTTGGAGAAAGAAGAATTTATAAATAAATAGAATGGATAGGGAAAAATGTATAAATCTGCTCAGAACTAGTTTGTAGTTAAAAAATCAAATTCAAATCGAATTAAGTGTGAAATGAAGGTTACTGGTTCTGGTTCAGGATTAAGCCAACAACTTAATTAGAGATTAAGTTCGAATTTTGCTGGGGATATACCTTGTTTCGGATTTTTGGATTATAAACTTTAGGATTTGTTCGTCGATTTTGCCACCGATATTTTACTGTAAATAGGATGAGAATTGAAGGTTAATATTAGAATTATAGAAATAAAATTAACTTATGGATGAATTTGATATATAAATTATTTACCTTCATCGAATCAACCCAGATTCTGTAAACTTAATTAAATTGCACGGATCTTAGAATTTCATGATTTTCACATTCAATTAGAAAATCAGAATACTAACTTTGATAAGCCATAATTTATTTGATGATGAAGAAATTGGTTTCTCTCCCTTCACCGTTTTTCTTAAGCACAGAACGCCTTTAGATGATAGAGAAAATATAATTCTGTGTTTCTTTTAATCGGTAGGTGAGAGGACCAGTTTCAGATACAGTTATATATATACACGTTCTATCAACGTGATGAATATCGTGAAACCACCTTTAGATAAGTATGACCAATTTATCTGATAAACATCAAATTATTTAAATCGTATAATTAAGATACTTAGATTAATATAAATATCTTAATCACTTAATTATTAATGAAATAAAATTCTTTAATTTTTCTTCATGAATCGAATTGCAATTTAAATCATAAGGAATTCAGTTCATGCTCATTAAAATCAATTAGAAATGAAAAATCATGAGTTCCAAAACCATGCTCTGATATCACATGTAAACTTAATTAAATTGCACGGATTTGAGAACTTCATGATTTTCACATTCAATTAGAAAATTAGAATACTAATCTTGATAAGCCAAAATTTATTTGATGATGAAGAAATTAGTTTCTCTCCCTTCACCGTTTTTCTTAAGCACAAAACGCCTTTAGATGATAGTGAAAATATAATTATGTGTTTCTTTTAATCGGAAGGTGAGAGGACCAATTTCAGATACAGTTATATATATACACGTTCTATCAACGTGATGAATATCGTGAAACCACCTTTAGATAAATATGACCAATTTATCAGATAAACATCAAATTATTTAAACCGTATAATTAAGATACTTAGATTAATATAAATATCTTAATCACTTAATTATTAATGACACGTGACCATTAATAAATCTTACATATTCTTGTTGCTTCAATGATGAAATGATGAATGGCTTATTTTTCAAAAGGAAAAATACTGCTTGGTAGAAAGTTTCTTCTATACTTAAAAATGAATGAAAAGTAGTTTTGAATAGGGAAAAATGGTGAGAAAAGAAAGACATCATTGTTTGGTTGAAACGGCAATTCTTTGAACGAAAAATAATATGATTATAATGAATTCAATTTGGGTGAGTTTTGACATGAAGAAAGGAACTGCTCTTGCAGTTTAATTTGGACGTGATATTTGGGAAAAACTCACGTAATTCTAACTGTTCTTTAGATAAAATATTTCTTATCATTCCTAATTTTGTATTATTATTATTATTATTATTATTATTATTATTATTATTATTATTATTATTATTATTATTATTATTATTATTATTGAATTCAGAATATAAATTATGGGATTTTCATATATTTATCACTATTATAAATTCTTGATATAAATCTTTAATTTTCTCTGTAGGCGGACGACTAAAATATAAATTATTTAATTTGAGTTCATCGTAACGACGAGACTAAAAATAATATATTTATAAATGATAATTTTGAAAAATGAGTCGTTACATTAAATATCTAATCCTACCCCGAATTCTGTAGTCACTCATAATAATACATCTCCCTATTCTAATCATGGACGTAGCTAACTTAATGTTAGTGAACCACGTAGATTCACCATGTCTTTTTCATTCTGTTCTAACAGTTAGGATTGACCCTGTTGCTATCAATGGATGCATCTATAAGTCAAAATAATTTTTGTGTCTAGTAGCGTGAAAGCCAATAAGAAGTATATAGACCACACATATATATCATATTTGGTAAAACCATATATGATCATATGAAAGCCTCTGAATTGTTATAAAAAAAAGTAATTAAGAGGCATCCACCGCTACAAAATAAAATAAAATTAGAGACAATATTATTAGAGAAGATAAATGTGGTCATTTATAATAGATTTAAGTGATGACATATCGTCTCTAATTACTGCATGTCATTTTTAATGACATTTCTATGACAACAGTGTTGTCACTTAAAATGATTTTTAATTTATTTGGGGCGAACATTTAAGAACACTCTATTTGAGACAACATGATAATGTCACACAAAATATATTTAAGTGACCACAATTGTAACGACCCGATTTTTTTTAGTCAAATAAGTTAATTTCGAGGATGAAATTTATTTAAATAGGGGAGTTTTGTAACGACCCATTTTTCAAAATTATCATTTATAAATATAGTATTTTTAGTCTCGTCATTACGATGAACTGAAATTAAATAATTTATATTTTAGTCATCCCGCCTGCAGAGAAAATTAAAAGATAATATCAATAGTTCATAATATGAATAAAAGTATTAAAATATCATAATTTATAATTCAAAATTTCATAACTAATCCAAAATCCAGAAAATAATAATAATAATAATAATAATAATAATAATAATAATAATAATAATAATAATAATTTCAACTTAAACTTCCCTCAACTCACGTTTATTTTAACTGCACAAGCACCCATCAATTAACTCTCAATTAATGCCAATTAATTCTCAAAGAAACATATTTGAGAAATGACGAAACATTGACTCAATCATTCATCTTTGAAGCAAGAGAACCTTCTGCTATAGATCATCCATGGTGAACAATCCGAATCCCAAATTTCAATAAAGAATTTATCTAATATCCATCATTTAATAATCATTTTTCTGTGTCATCTCTTATACAGTTTTTACCTACAATAAATTGAAAACAATAATTTGAAATTCGAATCCAGGTATTTCATTCCTTTAAAGATCTTATTTTGTGATTATAGTAACTATCGAATTTATTAATTAATGATTTTGTTAGTTCTTTACGATCACAGTACATAGAATATAGATTAAAAGAAAATTAGTTGTTGTAATTTGGAGTTTACCAAGAACTAGGAATTAAAAATCACTCTGAGTTCAATAGTTTTGTTGAATTTCCTTGGTATTTGAATCTTTCATCGAACCTCTCCTCTTCCATCTTTTTATTTGAACATATCATCTTATTTTTCCAGTTTTTAAACCACTTCACATAGAATAAATCGATGTTTATCGTCAATAATAATAAAAAGTTCAATAATAAAAGAGAATATGAATTGTTGATATCTCTCGTCTTCCTCACTACTCAACTCTTTTATGTGTGTGTCCCTAAGTTAAGATGGAAACCAAGTTAGTAATAAAATTCAAGTCTTATTATCAATTAAAAAGTCAAATTAACTTATTAACTTAATCTAAATTCCAAAATCTTGGAGTTGTATATTCCCTTTAATTAGTTAAACTTATTATTACAATAGAAAAATGTTATTTAGTACTAATAGTTTAATATGCGTACTCTTTAAATCAGCTCAAACACTTAATTGATTAAAAGTTATTAAGTCTAATAACTTATAATATAATTGGCCAGATTATAGATATATATTAAGAGTTTAACTTACTAAAATATTTAATTATATTCTCTGCTAGGTGAAGGTGAATTAGTTCCTGCAAGTCTTTAATATTTTGCATTGAAAAGTCGAGTCAAAAGTCTTCAAAGTAAAGATGGGGAATTTTATACGCACGTGCACTACTACAAAAACAGACTAAGACAACAGTTTTTAACCGTTGTGTAGCCTCAGACAAAACCGTTGTCTTAGTCATTGTTGTAAATTTTACACGCATATAGACAACGATTTAAACCGTTGTAACAGAGGGTTTGGCCATTCATTCGCACAACGGCACGGGCCGTGCCATTTTACACACTGCGAAATTATGCTCTTTCGGCCCGTTTTTGCCTTCCCGATCTCGACTCATGTACTCTTTTCCATCCGGTGACCTTGTATACCTCTAAATACGTCCAAATTAACTAAGCGGTTTACTTGTCAAAACTCGATAAACCCGTGATCGTACCAAAACAACACAAATTCACTCAAAACAGTCACAAACACATGCATTCGATTCTCACAATATGTATAAAACACACCCGAAATGCATGCAAACCCCGAGTTTATCAACTCCCCCAAACTTACCCATTGTTCGTCCTCGAACAATAAAAAGAAAGAATTAATCTCAAGCATGGAGGGGATGTTTTAACAGTTTCATTGCCTCAGACACCAAAAATATCAATTATCCAAATCAAGTAAAAATTGAGCATAATAATCTCGCACAACACGACTACTAACTTGTCTTTAGACTTGAACTTATGACCTCACCGGATTCGTGTATCACTCACTCTCAAGTGTTTAGGATAAAAATAAAAGCACTCAGAACTGGATTAACTGAAGAATTAACCATAAGCTTGCCCAATATCTAATCTCGCCTTTATATGCAATGAACGTGAAATTAAGATAAAAAGGACTTTCTAATTTGGTTGTAATGTAGGCTTTTGGACAAGGGTGGGAAAATATAGACCAAGTGACTAAATCGGACTCATCGAGTTGATCACTCTCAACAATTCCTCACTAACACTCAACCCCAGTATCGAACTAGTAAAGCTAGACTTTGTCTAACTTTTTTCCTCCTTTTCCAAAACCATAAATCAACGGTATCCCCAAATTATAAATATGGCCACTTAGATTTTCTAAAAGCACAAAACAATCAATTCTTTTATTCTTTTTCCTTTTTTTTCTCTTTTTTTTTTCTATTTTTTTCCTCTAAGTGCCATATCTTTATTTCAACATCATTATCTTCCAAGCCCTTTTCACAACCACACTTCGTCATTTTTTTCTCTTTTTTTTTTCCTCCCAAAATTCTACCAAAGCAATTCATCCCTCCTATAATTATTCTACCCACTCAACAAGTCCGAGAGAGAAGAAATAAATCAACAAACATGATTGAATTAACTTGACAATCAAAGAAACAGCTAAAGGCTCAACGAGGCTCACAATGGTACTTTAAAATGTTTTGGTCAATAATAACATGATAAAATAGGGCTAACAAAAAATGGCCTTAAATCATCTCAAATTTCCACACACATTCTGTTAAACTTGAGCAGAAAATAGGCAAGTTCTAGACATTCAACAGCAACCAGTTTTCACACACAAGAAAGGAATTATTAGGCTTAAATTCTCACAGGACAGTCACAGTTCAAGACAACCAAGCAATTCATCGCAATTGCACCTATTAAGCTCATAGTAAACCCAATTCAAACATTGATTTCAATAATCCAAAACTCATTATAGGCAACCATCATACATCACAGTACACAGCAGGAGACCAACCAAATCCATCTATAATCGGCAACAAACTCGAAAACAGTAAATGTGCACTAAACTAAAAACCAAAAGCTAATGCAAATGACCTATCTAAATGCAAAAAGCAATTAAACGAAAATTTTAGAATAGGGATTCAAGGCATAATGTCCATCCAGCCCCCAAACTTATTCTCGACAGAGAAATAAGTTTGAAAAGATGGACGGGAAGACCTTGAATCGCTAACCTCAATATGAATCATGACGGAGACGGGCTCGAGGGGAACTGCAATCCCCACTGTTGTAGCTACATTGGCGTTAATCTCTCCGAGCATTCACCCCATTCTCGGCACACCACAACAACTCTACTCAATATTTTTTTAAGCAAACACCCTGCACGAAAATTACAGCAAAAATACTGAAAAAACAATGGAAAAAAATAAAAACTAATCAAAAACTGGGTTGTCTCCTAGTAAGCGCTTGATTTAATGTCTCGAGCTCGACTTCTTCTTCTAGCTCAGCTATGGAGATGTGTGGAAGATGCGCCGCCACACTAATCCTTTCTTCTTCATCTCCTTAGGGGGTATGGAGACAGCCATCCCCCAATACTTTCCGTGCTGCTTATTAATCTTGGTTTTCACAGTGTCGGGAACCTGGACTGGCTGATCTATTATGCCTGTTCTTGATGAACTACCTTTGATTACCGGCGACTCGGCCACTTCTATCACTTTCACTTCTTCATGGACTGGAGCTTCAAGTGGTTGATAGACACTGAAAGTCTCAGATTCATCTTCAATTCGCAGCACCAGAGTCCCCATTTTCACATTGATAACTGCACCCGCAGTGGCCAGAAACGGTCTCCCTAAGATAGGTGGAACTTTGTGATCCTCGGCCATATCCAAAACAACAAAATTAGCTGGGAAAATAAATTCCGAACCTTCACCAAAATATCTTCAACTACGCCACGTGGACATCTCAGAGTCCGGTCTGCCAGCTGCAGTGTCATTGAAGTTGACTTCAATGGGCCAAGTCCTAACTGATGGTAGATAGAGAGTGGCATCACGTTTATGCTGGTCCCCAAATCACATAGCACCCGATCAAAACTAGTGCTTCCAATAGCACATGGGATAGAAAAACTCCCCGGGTCTTTCAACTTTGTAGGCACACTTCTTTGGATAACAACACTGTATTCTTTAGATAAATGCACCCTCTCCGATTCACCAATCTTCTTCTTCTTAGCTAAAATGTCTTTCAAAAACTTGGCGTACTTTGGCATCTTCTCTAGTGCCTCGACAAAAGGAATGTTTATGGTTAATTTCTTAAAGATTTCAAGAAATCGAGAAAACTGAGCTTCCTTGTCTTGCTTCTTCAATCTTTGAGGAAATGGCAGCGGGGGAACATATATATGGATGTGGGGGGCACATATTTGGGCTCAGAAGTCTCTTCAGCAACAGTTTCAGTCTTTTGCTCACCCACTTCCTCTATGCCACTGCGCATATGTATTGCATTGCACTGCTCCTTCGGGTTTACCTTTGTGTTGCTCGGGTACTGGCCTTTCTGCTGTTAGCTTCCAACGATTTTAGCTAACTGACCAATCTAAATCTCCATGGATTTTAATTCAGCCCCCGTGTTGGTAGCGAACTTGTTGAATACAATGGTCAGGTTATCCACCTTTGCCGCTTCCATGTCCATCATTTGCTTGGTGGCTGTCATAAATGACCCCAGAATTTCTTCCAACTCCGGCTTTTTTCCTTCATTGATCACCCCATTTGTGGTGGAGAACCCGGGAGGTGGCTGCTGAAAATTGTCAGGATTGGCATAGTTGAGCCTATCCCGATTCCCGTACTGATTGCCACCTTGATTCTGCCGAAAGTTGTTGTTGTAGTTGCGTCCTTGCATGTAATTGATGTCAGCTAGACCATCATGAACTGCAGTAACATGATCTTGGGCAACCTCTGGTGATAAAGCGCTGCTTTTCCTCAACAGTGTGATTGCTTTGGCCATCATGGACATCTAAGCTGTCAACTCCTTTAAATCATCTGAGGTAACTGAGACTTCTGCAACTCTTCGAATCGAATTCCTTTGAGATGGCCATTGAGCACTGTTTGCGGCCATCTTTTCCAGCAACTCCATAGCATCATCAGTCGACATCTCCAACAGAGCCCCTCCTGCAGCTGCATCGATTCTATCCCAGGTATTCTCCAACAACCCATTATAGAAGTAGCACACTTGTTGATCCGCTTCAAACCCGTGCCTCGGGCACTTTCTGATAAGATCTCAAAACCTTTCCTAAGCTTCGTAGAGTGCCTCTGGATCGAACTGTCTGAACTGAGTTATTTCATTCTTCATCCGCAATGTTTTGCTCGGCGGACAATACTTTGCAAGGAACTTCCTGCACAAATCTGCCCAAGTTCTAACTGAGTCCGGCTCTAGGGATTGATACCACAACTTCACCTTATCACGCAGAGAAATCGAGAATAAGTAAAGTCTGATGGTGTCTGCTCCTACTCCATTCATCTTAACAGTGCTGCAAATCTCTAGAAACTGCGCCAGATGCGCATTCGGGTAATCAAGTGCTCCTCCACTGAATTGGTCCTCCTGAACCATCAGAATCAACCCAGAGTTCAATTCAAAATTATTAGCATCTATGGCAGGCAATGTCACTCCATCAAAACTTCTAGTAACTTGAGGCTCAAGAGCGTCTCGAATCGGTGGCTGAAATACTGGCGGCTTAGGTGCTCGCTGTTGCTGCTGAAGCAAGGCTTTCAATGCCTCCATCTCTCTACTCATGGCTGCCATCTCGTCTTCTCAGTTAGCCACCATCTTCTCAGCTCTGTTTCTGTCTGCGTTCCGGTATCGGGCAGAGGCTTCGATCTAGCAATTACGTGTTGCGTATTCCTAATCCGTTAATTAATTAACTTCTCTCGAGTGATAAATAATCAACTAAACATGTGTATTTGATGGCCAAACAAATTCACACGGCAATTCAATTGAGGAAACATAAGCAGATAAAGAAACGGAACAATGTTATAAATCAAAATATCAAATATTCATAAGTGTTGCAAACCCTAGAATCACTAAGTGTTTAGCCGCTCATGCTCGAATTACAATCCAAAGAAAATAATTAAACAATCAAAGCTAACATATTAAAACCAAACTAAAATTAAAGAAACAACTTATGCCTGGTTGAATTTCGAATCTAGTTGCTCTCTGCCGCTCTTCCGCCTTTTCTCTGCTCTTCAATAGGGTAAAAATTTGGTCCAATTTTCGTACAAAACAAAGCCTTATATAGCTGAGGAATACAGAGTCCGGAAAAGGAAAAACACCAAATTTGCGAAAACACGCGGCACGGTCCATGCCAGGTGCGACACGGTCCGTGCCGCTTGACAATCTCGCGTACGCCTCTTAGCACGGTCCGTGCCACTTGCGGCACGGTCCGTGCCATTTGTCCAGAGGGTTTGGCCATTCATTCGCACAAAGGCATGGGCCGTGCCATTTTACACACTGCGAAATTATGCTCTTTCGGCCCGTTTTTGCCTTCCCGGTCTCGACTCATGTACTCTTTTCCATCCAGTGACCTTGTACACCTCTACATACGTCCAAACTAAGCAGGTTACCTGCCAAAACTCGATAAACCCATGACCGTACCAAAACAACAAAAATTCACTTAAAACAATCACAAACACATGCATTTGATTCTCACAATATGTATAAAACACACCCGAAATGCATGCAAACCCCGAGTTTATCAGAGGGTCCAAAAAAGAAATATGTATTTTTTTAATAAATAAAATTCTTAAATATCTCATTCATATCTCTCTCTTCCACATTAAGTTGAGGTTGTATTGGGATATCAACAAAATAAATAAAGTAGTTTGATTTTTTTTCTTTTTTGTCAAAAGGGTAAATTGTACTTTAATACCTACATTTTGTGTTATTTTTCAAAATCAGTGAAACTTGCCCACTTTTTTTTTAAAAAAATACAAATCTAATTTCTAATCAATTTTATGACCCAAAAATTATACGTGATTTATTGTATTTTATTTTTTTTGATTGGATAATTTTTTTTACGCAGTTAGGAAAATATAAATGTTAAAATACAATCAATTACATTGGATCTAGAGTTAATAAAATGTTAGAGTTGCAATTTTTTTTAAAAGGACAATTCTATTTTATTAATTTTGAAAATGTTGTTGTTGGTCTCGGTGCGAATCTATGTCAGTTTAGGGGGATGTGAATAAACTGACTTCAAAATCTTAAACAGATTGTGGAATGTATAGGGCCCTGACTCGCTTTTAATATTTTATCTGTGCACTTAATCAGTTGAGATGGATGACAACTTAGTTGGTGAGCTAATTAGTTAGAACTGATAGCTTGAAGACTTAGCTTAGCTCGTCAGTGCAGCTTGTGTCCTAGAGTGTGCAGTTAAAGAACATGCAAAGCTGAAGGCAATATGTACAGCACACATAAGACTTGTAGAGGTTCGAAGCTTCTTGCTTCTACGTCCTCTCTTTCTTCTGCAGAAGGGCAATCCACTATGCAAGTGTAAAGTTTCTTTATTACAATTACACAGTGAAGAAATTCTTTTGGACTTGAAAACAGTACCCTTCAAACCGAGCGCGGCCTCCTTTCCAACTGTTGTTGTTCCGGAAGAATGGACCCGTCGGTACACACCCATCCTCAGCCGGTTTCTGGGTCGATAGCTCACACTTACCGGTCCCAACTGCTCACTGAGACTTTAGGTACTATTGTCCGTCTTTATACGATTTTAGATCTCGCTCGATCTTCAAGAAGGCAGTCTTGAATCTGTTATCAACTTGGAATGCTCCATTAATCTTGAGTTGAGTGGTTGATCTCTGAAGGACTGAACTGAGAAGCTTTGCTCTTGCTGGAATTCTGCATCAGCTAGCTGCTTGCTTGAGGCTTGAAGCACGCCTTCTCAGTTGGGACTTTTCACTTTGGAGATTTAAGCTCTTGAGCTGTATGGGAGGGAGAAAGAAAGCTCAATGTCTGCAAAATAGTAAAGTTAGCAAATCTTGCAAAAATCTTCGAAAAGTCTTGGCCAAAATTGAGTTCACTATCTTTAAATAGATGAGTGATCTTTTGACCGTTGTGATTGGTGAATATGTAGAATTCACCGGCGGCATTTTACTGTCTGTAGTCGTTTGAAGCTTTTAATGAACTAGCCATTTGACTTTAATGACTTATGCTCTAAGATCATTAGGATCTTTCAAAGATTTCTTGTCGAGATCTTCATTGACTGCTTGTCAGAGAGAGCAGGTCTTTCAGCTATCAGTTTTGGACATTCAGCTGATGGAATCTCAGCTGTCTCGGCTTTCAGCTCTGAGATTGTCCAGTTGGTAGTTCCTCAACTGCCTTGAGCTTCAATCCTAGGATGGTCCAGTATAGCTGACTTGGCAGCTTAGCTTCAAAAGCTTTCAGTGTTGGACTATCAGTCGGCTACTTATTTGAGCTTTTCTCTCCTTGAACTGATCTTTGGTCAGTTCAATATTGGCTCAAAGCTTTTAGAGCTTTCTTCTAGCTAACTGATGTTTCATCAGTTTTAGAGCTGGCTCTTTATGACTGACTGATCTTTGATCAGTTCAGTTTCAGCTTTCAAGCTAGCTCTGCTCTCATCAGTCTATCTTAGCTTTCATCTAGACTGATGGTTACTCATCTATGGATGCTTACCAGTCTCCAAAGTTCTCTTCCCCCTATAGCTTTTCTTAAGCTTTGAAGAGTTGACTCTTACTGGTCTGATCGAGGCAACCTTTTAAGCTGGTTGACCATGCTTCAAGGTAGCTGACTCTCATTTCAGCTAGACCGATGTCTGAAGTCTTACTTGGTCATTACCCTTGATTTCCAGCTTTACATAACCTGCAACTTTTAATTAAATCATCACACATATTTTGACATTTCATCAAAGCCATCAGTTGGGACTTTTCCAACAATTTCTCCCTTTTTGATGATGTCAAAACCAGTTGGTTTGATGATGGAAAACTGCATGAGGTTATCTTTTATGAATAAGCATCTGAGCTTGTACCAGTTTTTGGTATCAAAGCTGATAACAGACCATGTTCCTAAGAACAGTCTTAGATGCTTGTAGCTTCTAAAAAGCTATCAGTTTGACATTCATGAGTATCAGAGCTTTGATATGATTATCAGAGCTTTGACAATTAGATGAGTATCAAAGCTTTGAAAAATAGATAACATTTGAGCTCAACGAGTTTTATCTTTAAGGCATCAGGATTTTTGCTGACAGAAGATGCAGCTTGAATGGCCTTAAGATATTTTGATACTCGTTTGCACAACTTGAAAAGCTTTGAATATTTCAGTTCTAAAACAGCTCAATTTTGATTTTCATGCAGATTTTGGTCATTTATCAAAGCACACAGAAAGCCTTAAGCTATTCAGAAAGACATATTAGCATGATCAGAATATATTTGTATTGTTAACAAAAGAGCATGTTTAGAAACTGATTGAGCAAAGAAGATGAAGAAATGTAAGGAAGTAATAGAGAGAGAATATCAAGAACTGATATTTTAACTTTATTCTTCAGTTGGAATTGTTCACCACTCAGTTCCTTCTTCTTTTGCTCGATTTTCCTCTTTCATACTTGCAGGGAGAGATGCCTGGTATACTGTGGATATCCCATTCTTGCTGCTGCTCCAGCTGGGCATTCTTCCAAGTCCAAAAGTAGTTTTGAGCTTGCCATTGCTCAAATTGGACTCCCCCCTCACGAGTAGCTTCCCCTTGAAAGGGAGCTTCCCCCTGGAGCTGTATCTCTCTTTGTACCTCTCTTTGGATCTCATCCCAAAGAGTTAGATCACCTTGCCAGTTTTCATCATGTGCTATTCCATATATTTTTTTCATCATCAATATACCCTCCCCCCCTTTTGGCATCATCCAAAAGGGCGTGTTGATGAAAGTCATGGTTTGGCAGTGACAACTGTGGTAGAAGAGAGAAAGAAGTGGCCAGCAAGTTGTCGGTGATATGGGGAGCTTGGGGTGCAGGCATAGGAGCGGACAACCATGCATATGACTCCTCTATCGACATCAGTTGGTCTTATGTAGAGAGAGGGGATCTTGCCTGGTAGAAGAGGCTGATGTGAGTTCGAGAAGTGGCTCATCTGGGATGGTGATGAGGGCATCCTCTTGAAGAGGAGTTGTGGATGAGTTGGAGGGCTCATGGTTGGGAAGGGGTGCATCATGAGGTACCGAGGTTTGAAACCTCATAATCATGAAATCCATGATTTCTGAGACTGATGGAGGTGTATTGAGCGGATAGTTCATCCAGATCCTGCTCCATTGACCTTCCTCAATCTAGTATGAGTAGCCTCGCTTGTTTGCCATCAGCAACATGGTGGCATCATCCACTTGAAATCTCCATAAGTGATTGGAGATATCTTCAAAGATGTTCGAAGAGAAAGGGGCTGAGATCCCCTATTTGACCAAAACAACTCTTCAACTGTTGGTCAATGCTTGCATTGAAGCCTTCTTCTAAAATTTCTGGGTCAACGATGTAAGGAGGCTCGCTAGTTGTAGGTTCAGTTGACTCATCACTTGTATAAATGAAAGAATCACTGTCAGCCGAAGACTGATCTGCATCAGCTGGAGGTTCAACATCAAGGAGTGGTTGTTTTCCTTTAGCTGGGTTGTGGTCCTCCATTAGCTGAAGTCTCGACTTTCTAGGGTGACCAGTTACTCCATGATGTCTTCGATGGATGTAAACTGTAGGATGGAGATCTCTTCTGGTGAGGTAGAGTCCACCAAGAACTATTTCAAGTTGCTCCTCGATGATGTGACTAAGTCGATTGGCAAATCCTAACTTGGCTTTGAATGAGCCAGAGGTTAGATCGATATCAGCACGCTTCACATGCAAAGTTGAAGGCAATAAGTACAGCACACACAAGTGTAGAGGTTCGAATCTTCCTGCTTCTACATCCTCTCTTCCTTCCGCAGAAGGGCAATCCACTATGCAAGTGTAAAGTTTCTTTATTACAATTACACATTGAAAAAATTATGTTAGACCTCAAAACGGCACCCTTCAAACCGAGCACGGCCTTCTTTCCAACTGTTGCTGTCCCAGAAGAATGGACTTGTCAGTACACGCCCCTCTTCAGCCGGTTTCTGGGTCGACAACTCACACTTATCGGTCCCAACTGCTCGCTGAGACTTTAGGTGCTATTGTCCGTCTTTACATGATTTTAGATCTCGCTCGATCTTTAAGAAGACAGTCTTGAATCTGTTATCAATCTGTAATGCTCCTTTAATCTTGAGATGAGTGGTTGATCTTTGAAGGACTGAACTGAGAAGCTTTGCTTTTGCTAGAATTCTGCGTCAGCTAGATGCTTGCTTGAGACTTGAAGCACGCCTTCTCAGTTGGGACTTTTCGCTTAGGAGATTTAAGCTCTTGAGCTATGGGGGAGGGAGAAAGAAAGCTCAATGTCTGCAAAATAGCAAAGTTAGCAAATCTTGCAAAAATCTTCAAAAAGTCTTGGTTAAAATTGAGTTCACTATCTTTAAATAGCTGAGTGATATTTTGACCGTTGTGATTGGTGAATATGTAGAATTCACCGTCGGCATTTTAATACCTGTAGCCGTTTGAAGCTTTTAATGAACTAGTCATTTGACTTTAATGATTTCTGCTCTAAGATCATTAGGATCTTTCAAAGATTTCCTGTCAAGATCTTCATTAACTGCTTGTCAGAGAGAGCGGGTCTTTCTTCGACTATCAGTTTTGGACATTCAGCTGATGGGCTCTTAGCTGTCTCGACTTTCAGCTCTGAGATTGTCCAGTTGGCAGTTCCTTAGCTGCCTTGAGCTTCAATCCTGGGATGGTCCAATATAGCTGACTTGGCAGCTTAGCTTCAAAAGCTTTCAGTTCTGGACTACCAGTCGGCTACTTATTTGAGCTTTTCTCTCCTTGAACTGATCTTTGGTCAGTTCAATATTGGCTCAAAACTTTTAGAGCTTTCTTTCAGCTAATTGATCTTTAATAAGTTTTAGAGTTGGCTCTTTATGACTGACCGATCTTTAATCAGTTCAGTTTCAGCTTTCAAGCTGGCTCTGCTCTCATCAGTCTGTCTTAGCTTCAGCTAGACTGATGGTTACTCATCTATGGATGCCTACCAGTCTCCAAAGTTCTCTTTCCTCTATGGCTTTTCTTAAGCTTTGAAGAGTTGACTCTGACTGGTCTGATCGAGGCAACCTTTTAAGCTGGTTGACCATGCTTCAAGGTAGCTGACTCTCATTTCAGCTAGACCGATGTCTGAAGTCTTGGTCATTACCCCTAATTTTCAGCTTTACATAACCTGTAGTTTTTCATTAAATCATCACACATATTTTGACATTTCATCAAAACCATTAGTTAGGACTTTTCCAACAATTTTCCCAACAGTTGTCTATTTTGAAAAAGTACCCAAAATATAGGCATCAAAATATAATTTTACCTTGTCAAAATATAATTGTAATATGCTAATATTTTGAAATTATTACTAAAATTAAAATTAAGTGTTTTTTTAATATTGTAGGCCCAAATTTTAAAATGAGCACATGCACCTCTAAATATTTGAGATGACGCTGAATCTAAATAATCATGATTCTAGATCTCTATCACAAATAAATACTCCCTCCGTCCCGATTATATAGTCCACATTTCTATTTTGAGGTGTCCTGATTATATAGTTCCATTACTATAAGTAGTGTTATTTTTAATAGGAATATACAATTATACCCTTATTAGGTTTTGGAAATTAAAAAAATTAAACATTTAATTTTGTGAAAATTATAAATCTTAAATGTTATTTTTTCAAAAAAGAGAAACATTAATTAAAATTGACCAACTTAATTAATTTGCATGTACTTGAATTTGATCAATTCTATTGATATTGATTGTATTTGCATTTCATTAATTGTTTATTTTCTTTATTTTAAAAAAATTAATACATTAAAGTTGAGCTAAAATTTAAGTTTTATTAATTTTCATTAAATAAGGTTAAAGTTGGAAATTTAGCTTTTGTTTCTTGTTTTCATAAATAATTTTAATCTACGTGCGAGTAGAAAATGGACTATATAATCGGGACGGGGGGAGTAACAAAAACAAATAAGCAAAATAATGCACCATTTTCTACATTAAGTTACGTAACTAGAAAAATATATAGGTTTTCGAAAACAATTTTTCAAAAACTGAGGTTTCGTTCATAAACAGATATAGAAAACAAAATTTCAAAAGCAAACGCTCATGTTTCAAATTAAATTTCCCAATTTATTTATAATGTATGGGGAAAAAATTGAATAAGAGATCCATATTTGAAAAATTCAATTTGATTCATCGTTGGTATTGGAAAAGGGGATGAGTTTGCACTTGATAGAGGTAGAGTCGTGTAGGGTTGCCACTTGCCAACCATCTTCGTTGTCGTGCTAGATGCTGCCGACGAGCTCTGGCGGTAACAAGAAGTAGTAGTTTGGGGGAGAAACGTATAGTCTTCTTCCCTAATCCCTCCATTTTAAAAAAATAATTTAATTTATTTTTTTAAATTGAAGGGAAAAATTGAGAAATATTGTGGTGTATAAAATAGAATAAAAATAAAAATTTAAGATAGTGATATATTTAATAAAAATGGTGTATGTTTAAAATTTAATTGTGCAAACACCAACCTTCTTAACAAATTAGTCGATGCGATAAACTCACACCAACATTACTAATCTTTAAATTCGGACGTCTCTTTTACATATTTTTAGTTCCAATGCTTATCAGGTATCAGCACTGATTATAATATATATAGGTGTCGTTCGGTTGATTAGATTGGGTGAGATTATGGGTTAGATAGAACTAAGTCCAATGTTTGGTTAATAAGACCTAATCTTGCAAGGCCCGAGACTCAATACAAGATTAGATCGATTACCTATCGGAGCTCCCCCATCCGAAAAAATCAATCTTGCGCAACTAATACAAATCTGCCCTTACATATTACGGCAGACACATTGTTCTACCTCTCCATCTTCTCTTGCTTCTGTATTTGGGGGTTCCATTTGTGAAATTTGAGGTCAGAAGAAAAAAACAAGCGGCTTTTACACAGGTATTTAGTACCCAATGCTTCTGTATTTGGGGGGTTCCATTTGTAAAATTCCTAGTCTTTTTTTACTCGATGCTGATGGATGGATAAACGAATTTAGTTTTGTGTGAATACGCTAATTTAAGAAAACCACAATCTAATAGGATATGTTTTTGGTAATGAGAATAATATTAGTGTTTGTTTGAAAAATTATGTTTAATTCTATCTCATGGATGCATTCTTCAAACAACAAAATGAATCCATTAGTGTTTTGGTCGACAAACTCGATAAACGAGGTGAAAATCTAACCAACAACAAACCTAAAGTTGTTGACAAAATAAAATTCGTTCTTGAAGCATTGAGAAAAATAGGTACTCTTACTGAGGAAACTCAGCTATATTTGGCTTACAAAATTGCAACAGATGCAAGTGTCATGGACTTATTTCTCAACTTCTCTCAAGACGAACAAGTCACGTTCGTGAATATGATGATGGCCAACAAGGTGTGGTAATGAAACTCAAGTGTTGCTTATTAGTAGATGCATATGTGTGTTATGTTAACTCGTGTACGGTTTCCAGATGTTGGAACATTATCTTTTGGTA
The DNA here is from genome assembly GCA_026008535.1 of Perilla frutescens. Lineage (NCBI taxonomy): Eukaryota > Viridiplantae > Streptophyta > Magnoliopsida > Lamiales > Lamiaceae > Perilla > Perilla frutescens. The sequence continues at coordinate 50,173,368 of BRKX01000001.1, read as the reverse complement.
TTTTTGTTAATCTATTAAAAGTAGTAACTTGGTGATTTGGGCTACTTTTGATGAATGTATATAACCTATGACTGGTTGGTTTATTATGAAATTATAAAAAATTAAGATCTATTTTTCTTTATTGTTTTTCCGAATGTTAAATAAACATAGAGTTGCTTTGTTGTTGTTGAGGAAAATCAAGGATTATTTTTTATAACTAGTATAATGAGTATCTTTATAGAAAGATAATTAACGGTTTACAGATAACAAATAATTTAAGCATCTATTATGAAACCGTTTAAATAATTTTGTACTATTATCAATACATGTTTTGCTTATGATGAATATATATAGACATACTTTATAAAAGCATTTAAACTAATTTTATACTACAATTTAATGCAAGTTTTAGTATTGTGTGATTAAGATATTTATAATTTAATTTAAATTGTATATTAAACTTATAGTTTAGTTTTATATTAAAATATTTTTCAAGTGAAAGTAAGAAATTTGGAAGTGAAATTCATAACTTAACATATCTTGTAAAATATGTTACATAGGGGTATATTAGTAAATGATCAAGAAATTAGCATTATATAATCTTGCAAACCAAACATTATTGTAAGATTGTATAAAATTGACAAATAAACCGAACAGTTTTTTTTAGCCATGATTCAATCTTGGTCTATCTCACAGTGTATGTGACTCTTATCTTATCTAGGAAACCGAACGGGGCATAATATACGTATATATTACTCTTCCCAAAAAAACCATGCGTGTATTATGTATACATCACTAATTTGGTGCCATTTCAATTTTCATGTTCGAGACCTGCAAAACAATTTTAAAAAAAATACAAAAATATGGAATTTCCATGTCTGGAGATGGTCGTCTCCATTATCTCGATCTCTCTCATATTTTACACTCCTCCGCCGCCGGAAACCTCGAAAAACCACCGTTTATGGTTTCAAAACCTATCCTTTTGTGGGCGCCCTCCCGGATTTTATTCGAAACCGCCACCGCTTCCTCGACTGGACCACCGAGGTCCTCGCCGGCAGCCCCTCCAGCACCGCCGTCCTCCGCCTCCTCGGAAACACCCGTGGTGTCATGACCACCGATCCATTAGTTGTGGAGCACGTGCTGAAATCTAACTTCGACAACTTCATGTAGTTAATGGGCTAATGTTTTAATTAATATGTTAGATATAATTAATATGTATTAGTTAATTAATGAAACTTCTCTTGGAAGATTGCAATAGTAGCCTAGCCTAGCCTAGTCTAGTAATATAAGGTGTATTGGAGAAGCTAGTATGTGAGAAGATCATTTTTGTATCCACCAAAAATTATCAAGAAGGTATTTTCCTCTCCAAAAATTTCATCTCTAAAATCTGAAAATTAACACACTCAAATCACACAAATATATTGGAGATTTTTTGTATTTCGATCCTCAAAACTTACATTTGGCATCAAGAGCTTGGTTTTAAATACCAAAAATTACCCCATTAAGAAGGTGAGAGCAAGAGCAGAGCACCCGAAAGAAGGAAGATTTCTCCACCGTCGATCGTCGATAGTGGTTTTTCACGTCAAGATGGAAAATACACAACAAGTTTCTCTACCAATCTTTGCCGGAGAGAACTACGAGTTTTGGTGCAAGAAGATGAAGACCTTACTAGCATCATTGGATTTATGGGAACTCGCAGATGAAGGCTTCGACAATGAAGAAGAAGATCTCACCATGGCTCAATTAAAAGAGTTGAAGAAATTGAAGCAGAGAGATGCCGCAGCATTGTCGAAGATACAACAAGCTGTTGCAGATTCGATTTTTCCCCGAATAATGGGTGCCGGAAAATCGAAGGAAGCTTGGGAGATCCTACAAAAAGAATTTGGAGAAGATGAGAAGGTAAGATCTATTAAACTTCAAACTCTTAGAAGAGATTTTGAGAATATGAGGATGAAGGATAAAGAGAGTTTGAGTGAGTTCCATTCAAGATTTATTGAACTCACAAATCAAATGAAAACTTATGGTGAAGTGATTTCGGACCAAAGAATGATTGAAAAAATTTTGATTTGTCTTCCCGAAAGATTTAATGCTATTGTGGCTGTTGTTGAGCAAACTAAAGATATCTCACAAATGAGTATTCATGAGTTGATGGGTTCTTTGAAATCATATGAGGAAAGGTTGGCTAGACAATCGAAGAAGCCGATTGAAAGTGCTTTTCAATCAAAGTTGAATGTGAATAACAAAAATGTCGGTGAATCATCGTCTAGTGGAGGATAACAATCACGTGGTGGTGGTAACTTTGGTCGTGGAAGAGGCCGTGGAAGGAATGGCCATGGTAGAGGAAGAGGAAGAGGTTTCCAAGAGAGAAACCAAGATAACAAATCTGAAAATGATAGGAGTTGCAAGCATTGTGGTCGAAATAACCACGAGTATAAAGATTGTTGGTACAAGGACAAGCCGAAATATCACAAGTGTGGTCGGTTTGGTCATATTCAAAAGGATTGCTACTCAAAAGAGCAACCACAAAATCGACAACAAGCAAGCTATGTCGAAGAAGAGCAAAGTGAAGGATGCACATTCTACGCCTCACAAAATGCAAGTGAGTCAAAGAGTGATGTTTGATACATTGATAGTGGTTGTAGTAACCACATGACGGGTGATAAATCAATCTTTGTGAGCCTTGATACCGCTGTCCATTCACAAGTGAAGATGGGCAATGGAGCACTTGTGAAAGCTCACGGAAAAGGAATAATAAGAGTCAACACGAAGAAGGGCATTAAACGCATACATGATGTGCTACTTGTACCGGATTTAGAGCAAAATTTGTTAAGTGTTGGGCAACTTATTGAGCATGGTTTTGCGGTCCATTTTGAAGGCAAAACATGTGTGATACTTGATAGAGAAGAGCCGAAGCAAATTATGGCGAAAATTCAAATGGAGAAAAATAGAAACTTTCCACTCATTTTCAAATATCCTGAAAATGTGGTGATGAAAGCACAAGTGATGGATGAATCTAAATTGTGGCATTGGAGGCTTGGTCATTTGAATTTCCAAAGTCTCAAACTTCTCCACAACAAGAATATGGTCCATGGTCTTCCAAAAATTGAAGAAGTGCAGCAAGTTTGTGAAGGATGTGCGCTAGGCAAGCACCATCGACAACCATTTCCGAAAGGAGTGGCTTGGAGAGCAAAGCAACCTCTCGAGCTTGTACACACCGATGTGTGTGGTCCGATGTCGACAATTTCCCAAGGAGGAAACAGATACTTTATTCTTTTTATTGATGATTATACTCGCATGACTTGGGTTTATTTCTTAAGGGAAAAATCCGAGGTGTTTGGAGTGTTCCAAAAATTCAAGTGCCTAGTGGAGAATCAAAGTGGTCGAACTATTAAAGTGCTTCGAAGTGATAATGGAAAGGAGTATACCTCAAATCAATTCACAAAATTTTGTGAAGATGAAGGCATTGGAAGGCAATTGACGGTTGGATACACACCACAACAAAATGGTGTATCCGAAAGAAAAAATCAAACGGTGATGGAAATGGGCAAGTCAATGTTGCACGCTAAAGGAATGCCTAAAGAATTTTGGGCCGAGGCTGTGTATACCGCAGTTTACTTGATGAACCGATCTCCAACAAAGGCCGTGATTGATAGAACTCCTCATGAAGCTTGGAGTGGTAGAAAGCCATCGGTGAAACATTTGAGATTTTTTGGATCGGTTTGCTATGCCCAAATTCCAAAGGAAAAGAGACAAAAGCTTGATGAAACAAGTGTGAAATGCATATTTCTAGGCTATAGCAACATGTCCAAAGGATATAGGCTCTTGGCACACCGTCGTTTTGGTGTGCAAAATACACTTGCGGGCAAATAGTCCACAAATGCTTAATCTGCCCTCAACGGCTAGTATAGCTGGTGAAGACGGATGTCGATCCCACGAGGAGTGTTCATAACCTTCTGTCTCTTCTTAGTTTTGGTTTGGGTTTTCAGTGTCACTCTAAAACCCTTGCTAATAAACTTAAACTAACTAAGTGCTGAAAAGGAAATCACAAGAGAAAATATCAGTAATAAAAGTGCTCAAGTTAAAGCATCGAGTCATTCGGTAGGTATGCGCAATCCTGGGTAAAACATATGTAATTACCACTACTACCCGTTATGCCCACACTAGCAGAAAGGTCAAAAACCGAATCCCTATGGCTAAATATGGGTAATTGTCACTTTGAGGGTTAATCGGTTACAGGAAATGGATACGATCGGCCACTCCCCAATCACTTCTTACATTATATCATCTAGATGATGCGATCGGCACCTAGGGACCTAACTATACAGGAACCTAAGGAGGGAATCACACAAAGGTTTTGCAAGTATAGCAGCTTTGAGCGCAAAAGTGACCCGATTCTAGTAGGTTTGACACGGTCTTGTGCCTGCATATACTACTCAATCTTAACTACCAAGGCTGTTACCCCCGGACTTGTTACTATGTGGGTATCGAGGCATGATCACCTATACACTCCCACGTAACTAACACTAGTACCAGTTAATTAGAAATGCGTGCTTTCATCTCCAACCACTCTTAACCTATGTGTAAGTGAAATACAAGTTAAGATTGTGAACCCTTAAGGCGTTAAAGTCCGATTACCTCATGCACATATTCTACCCTTAGACCATTACTTTGACTTGAACAGTGGATACTTAGCCACTAAACATAGATATGAACGTAAAAGAAATGATAAAATACATCTTACTTGGAAAGGAAATAACTGGATTAACTTCTGGGCCCAACCCCAGTTTTACCAACAAAACAACTGAACTACCTTTATGCGGGCAAATCGCCAGCTTCAGGCAGACAGAATATCCAGAAAATAAACTAAGTATGAAAACAGAAAATTGTATCTTCGAGGTGTAAAAACGCTTTTTTCTGAATGAAAAACAGATAAAAGTATTTATAGTAAAATGAATTAAGGCTTCAAGCAGCCCAGATTTCACCCACGCGCTCTTGCACTCCTCCACTTCATCACGTTCATGCTCCATGTTCTTCCTTGATTTTAGGAGTGATAGCAACAAACCCTAGCGCCTCCAGTAACTTTATGATGTCTCCACTTCCTTCCCAACGTGTTTGGACCTCCCCAAGACTCGGAACTGACCGCCACATCGTCTCCACGTGCATAAAGGAGCTGGCCCATGATTCTGTTGTGTAATTCTCGCAACAACTTTGACTGGGTCCTCGATAGGCAAATTAGTCCTTTGTGCCCTCAGCATAAATAGCATCTGTCTGTGCCTGTTGTGGTGGTTTTGTGCGCTCATCTTCCTGTAATCAGTTTTACCCCCAAAACTAGACAAGACTCTATACTAAACACTTAAAAAGGGTGTAAAAAGATAAAGGAAAAAGCACGAAATTGAGTCTTCATCACACCCACACACTTGGACCATACTTGTCCTCTAATATGAATGCAACTTTAACTCGAAAGAACAACAAACAGAAGACTCAAATGACTCAAAACAAGACAATACAACATATGAATCCATAGTTGAAAAAGGGCACAACAGTTGAACATAATGATGCAGGCAAATCGAATCAATCAAACACAGGCTAGTACAACTATTGAAGTGTGCACTCACCTCGCCTTTTTCTCGAGTGTTTAGGTTAAGGGTTTACTCTCAACAATTCCACCATATCATCATCAACAAACTTGCAAACACCCTGTATAAACAATTTACGATATTCACATGCATGTATATCAAAAGGTCTTGTGAGGGTTGTAATGGGGCATGCAGATCAAGGTTGGAAATATTTAGGAACTGGCTACCTTCAATAGTATTCGGGCAAAATCAGCACTGGCAGCTCTGTGCCCACATAACAACCTGGGAAAATAAAAATTCAAACACTTTTTATTTTTCTATTTTTTCTTATTCTTTCTTTTTTTTTATTTTCTTTCTTTGTGCCCATTTCTGGCACCCTGTCACTATTTGGCTTAAACATACTACCAATACGAGCATAAAAGGTTTCATTCCCAGTCATAAGATACTCTTTAAAGAGAAATTTTCAGAACGCAGGTCATGAACAAATAAGCAGGCTCAAATAATGGCAGCAATGGGAAGCATTTATCAGTGAATAATATGGCCAAATAACGACGAAAGAAAATGTCTTAATCATCTAAGCATGCATGAGAACATGAAATCAAGTTTGACAGGGCACAAGCAAGTAAGCATCAAATGAGGTGGTGGAATTTAAACACACAGAAAGAAGTCGCAAATGTTAATTTGGGCTCAAAGCTCACTAGGTAGTTATATATTGCTTTCACATGCGATTGATTAATTCCATCTGCCTAATAATAAATTTATGTCCATATATGCCCAATGCCAATCTATGACTCATATGCTATAGACTCAACATGCACACACAAAATAAAAACAAAACATACAAACACAACGACCTAGGCATATCCCTCCCACACACTTGTTGTGCAAAGTACCCTTGCGGGCACAAGCAGTAATGTGGGTTAGATATGCCCAAAACAGACTCTATATATACAGACGCAAATATACAAAAACAAAAATAGACACTAAACACACAAACAAAATAAAAACAAATCCTAAACTACTGGGGATAAAACATGACTTAAGGAGAGGAGGGGTAGTCTAACCCGAGATGAACACAAATGCTCTGCAGGGCTTTCTCAATTCTTTCAAGCTTCTTTGAATCTGCACTGCTCTATGCCCTACTCAGTCCTTCTTGTGCCTTGGGGGCCTTTCTCTTGTCAAAGTATGTTGGTTCGTCAAAAGGGAGGAAGTATGGGGTGTTCTCTTCAGTGAACCCAACTAGCTGCATCCGCTCCAGCCTCTGGGCATCGAGATACTCTGTCGCTTCATCAAGCTCTGGGTACCCCTCAAAGATGTCGTCGAGGTCGTCACCTTTCAAACCTTCAAACAGTCTAGCCACGAACATGCCCAAAGCTACAACAGTTGCTCTGGTGTTGCTGGTCTGAGTCTGCAATTGGACCGCCAGAATGTAGCCGAGGTTGACCTTCTGCTTGTGCACCATGTTTCATAATAGAAATACCTCCTGCTGTGTCACTTGGCCTGTGCCATCCTTGCACCCATAAAGGTTGAATGCCATTCATCTATGGCAAATCTAGAGGGCGTGGTCAGAGGAGTGCTTGTCCTTGCTTGAGCCCGAAAGATAGAAGCCTTTGCCTCCAATTTCCTCCCACCGTTGCTGAATGTTTGGACTCCAGTCGTCACTGACGCTGGTTGCTGTTTCTTTGTACCACTTCGCATGCACATCTTTTGGTTGGGTGAAATCCAACAACAGATTCAATCCTGAGATTGACATGCTATAGCTTTCTCCAGCTATATAGAATTTCACAACTCCGGGTGTCTCCAGACCGAATCCCTGCACTGGTTTAAACTCATACGAGGAAATGAATTCAATGGTTAAAGAAGGGCGTACTGGTGCGTCGTTTTTCACCAAAAATAAATGTTTCGACTTTCGTCAGCAAGCCCACACTGCAGAGTACAGTGGCGAGCAGGATCGTCTCCCAAAGGACCGGCGAGAATTACTCTTGACTTTCAGTCTGCGTGCCCAAACTTCCAGAATCGCGTGAATTATATAATAAAATAAATTGAAGAATTAAATAACCAACTAAAGAAAATATTTATGCAAATAAAACTGATTTAAACCAATGATAAAAGGGTATTCCGGATCCAACAAACTCCACTCCACTTATAACTCCGATCACAGATGCAAGAATTAATTAATCAAGACATGCAAATCGGTTATAGTCACCGAAGACGCTTCTGACATGACCTCATCTCTCCATACTGTTTCGATAATTAAGAACACGCTTCATTAATTACTTCCCTAATCGACTGACAATTGTAAGAGACGCTCTATGAGTTTAATGAGCCGACAGCAATGAGCACGAGAAAGACCCGATTCTTAACTTACAGACTCTGACGCAGGACTGTAAAATTAGATCTGTTATTCCCCTAGTTATTTGAGCAACCGTTTTACCACTTATTAAACCTAAACCACGATTACGTATGGCCAATTTAAATTGACTAGTAATTAATCACAACCTACCAAATATTTGCAACTACTCGATAGACTTAGAACAATTACGACCTGAAATCCAAGAATAACAGATACATGCATCAATTAATTATGAACAAACAATTAGATCTCACAGTTATATAAGCGGAGCTTCATCGTCGTCACCGGAATACGAGTAAATTAGCTACTTTGCATGCTAGAATCGATCAACCAAAAGTTGTATAATTGCGCTATGATGAAATCGAAGAGAAGAGAAAAATAATAAAACTGAATTGAAACTGATCGCTGCTGCGTTTCTATCGTCTATGATCTGATGATGGCAAAATAATCCCAAATACCTAATATATAATTACAATCCATAAAACTAAAGTCTCTAAAAGGAAATAAAGTCCTAAACTAGTTAATTTCCATGCATGATACTTCAAAAGGCGGCTAGGAAGTGTTTCCGCGTTCAGACTTCGCGCGCGGGCCGAGAATTGGACTTTAGCAAGCCCAATACGCATTCTGGGCTGAGCCTTCCAGAAATCTGCTTTCATCATCCCGCTGCATGCCCTTGCAGCTTGCTCTGCTCAAAATTCTTCCTTTTCTTCACTTGTATCTTTTCATTCCCAAATCCTGCCTCTTTTCTCCACTTTTACACCACACCCCTACACATCTCAACAACACGTTATATATCCAAAATACACAACTAGGGGATGAATAATAAGGAGAAAAGGGCACCAAAAAGCATAATAATAACAGGTATAATACGTCCTATCAAATCCCCCCACACTTAACCCTTGCTTGTCCTCGAGCAACACAAACGAAAACAAAGAACCAACAAGAACAAAAGAACAAATTTGACAAGGATGATTAACTAAGCATCAACAACCCAAATTAATGAGAACTTAGAGCATAAGCTGTGGTATACCACCTTCAAACCACTAACCAATCTGTTTAAGAAAATATGCCAACACTTTGTCAATCAAGTTAGAATTATGCTTCACAATCCAGTCTCACCAAGATTCACTCTTAATCACTCAAAAGAAAGCAAGTTCAGGTCAAGAGGCTCATTCACTCGAATATCATGACTAGCTATTTTCAGCACAAAATTGCTCATTTGTCATCAAAGTTACCACTCTTCAAGTTCTTTACAAATCACAAGGTCTTCCTCTCTTTGGTTGTAATGGGGCTTAGGTCCATAGGGTGAGATTTTTTTTTTCCAGCTAAAGTAACTCAAGAGAGATGGAATCAGGCAAATGCAAGCATGAATGTCTTTATGGAGTGCAGTTGCAACAAAAATTCTTTCCTTTTTAGCATAGAACCAGGCTTCTTCAAAAAGTTAGAGCTTATTAATTGTTGCTCTTCTCTATACCCTGCTCCTCAATCTTTTCTTTCTTTTTTTCTTTTCTTTTTTCTGAAGCTTTGCTTCTTTCATTCTTTTTTTTTTTCAAGAGCAGGGTACAGAGAGTTATAATGCCCTTGTCAATTCCAGGCCTTAATTCCTTCAACATTGCAGTCTCAAATAACAATTCATACTAAACATTCATGAATTCAGGGACAAAGAAAGCAAAAAAAAAAAAGCACAAGTTGTTTTATAGTGGCTGTAAGCAAGGAAAATGGATCTATTAAGCTCATAGGGGCTCACTAATTGACAATGAAAGGACAGAGCATTTTCTTTTGGAATATTGGCTCGAGTATCCCTAATGCCTTGATCATATTTGCAAATGAAATTAAAAACGACAACAAAGTGGCAGCAAAGCAATTCAAGCATCGAATAACTAGTCAGATAACACTCATCAACAATAAACATTGAGCTCTCAATTCATGCATGCTCATAGGCTCAAGAACTCACAATTTGTAGGCTTAAAAAGTTTTGATTGCAAGCACAATTCATCATCCCAGACTTCATCCAAAATGTGGCAAATTCTATCACAAATCCAACCTCTCAACCAGTCAAACCATCACAGCTCACACTTCGTCATTCTCATCAATTCAGACCATCAACACTTAATCAGAAATCCTAAGCAAAAACCAAAGAAAATGACTGACCTAAGAACCATTCATTTTTTTTCTTTTTTTTTTCTTTCTTGAGAAAAATAACAAAACATTAAGACTCCCCCCCCCACACTTTGAAAGACACAGGGTCCTCACTGTGAGAAGGGGTACAAAGCAAAACATAAAATGCACACTAAAATCAGACAACACCATATGAACACAACACATACAATCCAGGGTTAAAGTGGGAGAGAGACGAGGGAACTAACTCTGATCCGCCAAATGGCGGATCACCTGCTCTATCATGTCCAAACGACCATCGATCTCATCGAGCCGGTGACCAAAGTTGTCCTCAAGTCGAGCGGTGGCAGCAGTAATCAACTCCTCAATCGCCGGGAGGAGGGAGGAAGCAGCAGGCCCTACAGAAACAGATCAATGCGGGCCTTCAATGCCCGGCCGGGTGAGCTGATACTGGCCCTGGTCATTCACAAATAACAACTTCATGGCAGCAAAATCATCCAAGTGAAATAACATGGGATACATCGGCTCAGGGTTGGAAATAGGGATGTGGAGTCTCTCAGCAAGTAATGTGACAAAGCAACCTAAGGGGGCGCGGCAAAGGGTGTGATGGGCACTGAAATGCCATTGCTTGGCAAGCCAGTATCCAAAGTTCACCTTAGTTCCAGAAGCCATGCAATCAAGTAGAAAAAGCTCTTGAACAGTAACCGAATTCAGCATATCTAATCTACCAAACACATTAGCAGATAGGAATCTATGGCAAAGATGAAGGGCATCATCCTTCAAATGCGATCCCTTAGAGGACCTAGAACTGTAAGACTCATCTATCGACAACCGAGCCCAAGTTTCATTAGCCGTTTGAGAGAACACGGCTGGAATTACACAAAGAGAGGACCTGTACTCATCCTCAAGTACCGAGGCATCCGACTCAAAACAAGTACAATGTTCAAGTTAGTAATGGACATGTGAAATTTACGACCACGTAGGCAAAATATGACAACATGCCTATCATCGAGCCCCCTTAATGTATCAAAATCAAAAGATGATAGAAATTCGACAACTAAATCACGATGCACAGCCATAGAAGCATCAAGTAAAGGTTCGCAACCAATCCCAACGAAGAAACTCCTAATGCTATCATTAACCCCTAATATGGCAATATTGTTCCAGTCAAAAAGGTGCGCGCCGACAAGAACACGGTTAATATTCAAGGCGGTGCGGTGCTGTACCTCTTCCGGTGGGAGGAATGTAGGAGTGGCAGAACTCGGAGAAACGGTGGGGGCTTTTTCTTTTGCCTTCTTCTTGGAGGACTTGGCTGGAGCAGAGGATGAGGGCGGCGGTTCTGAAACCGGAGAGGGAGCGAGGGTGCTCTCTGGTTGAGGAGTGGGAGCACGCGATGGTGAGGTAGTGGCCGGCGGGCTTGTGTGTGATGTGGAGTTGGCCGGAGAGTGCGGCGGTGAGGGTTGGTGGTCCGCCGGTGGTGGTGAGTCTGCGGTGGAAAGCTTTCGGCGAGCGGAAGTGCTGGAGGGTCCCGCTGTGGCTCGGCGTTTCAGAATACGGCGGAGGAAGGGCGGCGGTTGGTTGACTTCAGGGGGAACGGCCGTCGGAGATGGTGGGGGCGATTCCACCGGTGTCGACGGCTTTTCTGGTGAGCCCTGCTCCGGAGATGGGGGGTCTGGCCAGGGGACAGCGACCTTGCGCTTGGTGGTGGATGTTCGCTTTTTACCCATGGTGGTTGACGGCGACGGAGGTCGGAAAAGTGATCGGGGTTGGCGGTTGAGGGGAGGCGGGAAGAGGAAGAGTTGGGTAACTTCTGCAAAAAAGAGAGTAAAAGTTTGAATGAGAAGAAAGTTACCAAGTGGGGTTAAATTGAATTGGGGGTTAGGGCAAAATATCCCAAATTGACTTTGGGTTAATTTCAGGAAAGTCCCTGCAATTAAAATGAGATTCCGAATCCCCCCCACACTTAAGTGAGCGGTTATTTCCAAAACCGCGCTCCCGTAGGCTGTGTGCCCATGCGGCGTAGGACCAAATGGTCCCTCCTCTTTTTTTTTTTTAGAGAATAAGAGTGCAGAATTAAAAGAATAAAGCAAAATTGAAAAATAAAAGAACAAGGGAACAAGAAATCAGGTTGCCTCCCGAGAAGCGCCGTTGGTTAACGTCAAGGGCTCGACGGATTGGAGCAGCTAGTGGTGGATCATGGGGGCAGTAAGCTCAACCCCATCAAAACTGGAGAAAGTGATGTCGGCACAATATGGCTTGAGCAACTGGTCGTTCACCTTTAATATCTTGTGAGTATCCAAACTGCAAATTTCTACAGCTCCATGTGGACTGACAGATAGTACTTCAAATGGGCCCAGCCAGCGAGATTTGAGCTTACCAGGTATGAGGCGAAGGCGAGCATTAAAAAGTAACACTTTCTGGCCAACCTCAAAAGTTTTCCTCCGGATATATTTATTGTGCAGGAGTTTGGCACGATCTTTGTAATAACTTGCACTATCATAGGCCTCCAGACGGATTTCTTCAAGCTCTTGTAACTGATAGCGGCGTTCAAAGCCGGCCAGGCGAGGATCCAAATTGCATTGTTTCACAGCCCAAAAAGCTCGATGTTCCAACTCTACTGGAAGATGGCACTGTTTCCCGAAAATCAGACGATAAGGGGACATGCCGATAGGCGTTTTGAAAGCCGTGCGGTATGCCCATGCAGCATCATCTAGTCGCAGGCTCCAATCCTTGCGGTTTGGGCATACGGTCTTCTCCAGAATGTTTTTGATCTCTCGATTGGAAACTTCAGCTTGGCCATTAGACTGCGGGTGGTAGGCTGTAGCAACTCGATGGGTGACTCCATACTTCTTTAACAGCGCTTCTAAGGTTCGGTTGCAAAAGTGTGTGCCTTGGTCACTGATGATGGCTCGAGGAACACCAAAGCGTTGAAAAATCTGAGCTTTGAGAAATTTGGCAACGACCTTAGAATCATTGGTTGGGGTAGCTTTAACTTCAACCCATTTAGAGACGTAGTCCACCGCTAACAGAATGTAGGAGTGGCCGAAAGAGCTTGGAAACAGGCCCATGAAATCCATACCCCAAACGTCGAAGATCTCGCATATCAGGATAGGAACTTGGGGCATCTCATTCCTGGAAGAAATGTTACCAAGGCGTTGGCAACGATCACAATTCTTGCAAAAGAAGTAGGCGTCTTTGAAGTTGGTTTCCCAATAAAAACCACAGTCTAAGACCTTGCGGGCTGTTCTTCTTGGGCCAAAGTAGCCGCCACAGGCGTGGGCATGACAGAAGCGGAGGATGGATGGAATCTCTTCCTCAGGGACACATCGGCGAATAACTTGATCGGCACAAGTCTTCCATAAATAGGGCTCGTCCCAGATGAAATACTTGGCTTGGCTCTTCAACTTGTTCTTTCTGGCAGATTCGAAACCTTTGGGAAAAATTCCAGTGGTGAGAAAATTCACCAAGTCAGCATACCAGGGTGCCCTTTCCGCAGCGGCCAGAAGACTCTCATCAGGAAAATCATCCGGTATGGGCATACCGTCGAATGCAGTCAACAGTCTACTCAAATGGTCTGCAACATGATTCTCGGCTCCCTTCTTGTCCTTAATTTCCAAATCAAATTCTTGTAAGAGGAGAATCCAACGAATAAGGCGTGGTTTAGACTCTTTCTTGGACAGGAGGTACTTGAGCGTGGCATGATCAGTGTATACCACGACTTTGGATCCGACAATGTATGATCGAAATTTTTCACAAGCAAACACGACAGCAAGGAGCTCTTTTTCGGTAGTTGTGTAGTTGCACTGGGCTGGATTGAAAGTTTTTGAAGCATAGTAAATAACTTGACTGTGCTTCTCAATCTGTTGGCCAAGGACAGCTCCAATCGCATAGTCACTTGCGTCGCACATGAGCTCGAACGGGAGGCTCCACTGCGGTGGCTGAATGATCGGGGCAGAAGTCAGCTTCTCCTTCAACAAATCAAAAGCTTCTTTACACTTGTCATCAAATATAAAAGGGGCGTCCTTTTGCAGCAACTTAGTCATAGGTTGAGCTATCTTGGAAAAATCTTGAATGAAGCGGCGGTAGAAGCCGGCGTGCCCTAAGAAGGCTCGAATCTCTTTCTCATTGGAGGGGTACAGCAGCTTGGTGATCAAGTCGATCTTAGCCCGATCCACTTCGATTCCCTTTGCAGATATGACATTTCCGAGCATAATTCTTTGTTGTACCATGAAATGGCACTTCTCGAAGTTCAAAACCAAGTCTGTCTCAACACACTGTTGAAGAACTTTGTCTAAATGCTCCATACATTGCTCAAAAGAGTCGCCATGGACTGTAAAGTCATCCATAAAGATTTCGATGCAGCTCTCTATCAAGTCGGAGAAGATACTCATCATGCATCGTTGAAAGGTACCCGGAGCGTTGCATAAGCCAAAGGGCATCTTTCGGCAAGCAAAGGTCCCAAATGGGCAAGTGAAGGTTGTCTTTTCTTAGTCTTCTTGAGCCACGAAAATCTGGAAGTAGCCGGAGTAGCCATCTAGGAAGCAGAAATAGGATTTCCCAGCTAACCTCTCGAGCCTCTCATCAATAAAAGGCAACGGGAAGTGATCCTTGCGTGTGGCATCATTCAACTTTCGGAAATCAATGCACATCTGCCATCCTATTTGTAGCCGTATCGGTATCAATTCGTTGCTCTCATTCTTCACGAGCTGGAACCCAGACTTCTTTGGAACTACATGTACAGGACTAACCCAAACACTGTCGGAGATGGGGTAAATGATCCCCAATTGGAGCAACTTCAGAATCTCTTTCAACACCACTTCTTTCATTACTAGGTTCAACTTCCTCTGGGGATCGCGGCATGGTTTATGATTTTCCTCAAGAAAAATGCGGTGCATGCAGATGTTGGGGCTGATCCTCTTGATGTCGGCGAGGGTTCAGCCGATGGCACCTCGATGCTTCTTCAAAACGGCCACTAATTGATTTTCCTAGTCTGCGGTAAGGTCTTTACTCACAATAACAGGTAGAGTCTTTGCTTCGCCCAGGTATGCATATTTCAGATGTTGAGGAAGAAATTTCAATTCCAGAGTCGGGGCCTTCACATGAGATGGAAGAATAGGCTCCGTGATGGGCGGCAAGGGCAAACGGCCTGCTGTACTTCTGGCAGGAAACTCATCGGCTGCGTATAACTGCTGTATGAGTTCTCGGATCTCTTTTTCCTCTTCTGAATCTGCAATATGGTCTGGTATCCCTCCATAAAGTACCTGCTCTAAACTGTCATTCCTGAAATGGCACTCAAAGAAATCATCAGTAATGGAATCAATAATATCTACCATAAAGAGTGCCTCGGGGTCTTCAACATGTTTCATGGCTTCAAATATATTAAATGTGACCACATCCCCATCAAATTCAAAACTCATCATTCCTTTGTCTACATCAATCTT
This sequence comes from Perilla frutescens, assembly GCA_026008535.1. NCBI lineage: Eukaryota > Viridiplantae > Streptophyta > Magnoliopsida > Lamiales > Lamiaceae > Perilla > Perilla frutescens. The sequence continues at coordinate 50,157,901 of BRKX01000001.1, read as the reverse complement.
TGTGCGTGCAGTTTTCATAAATGGGCGGCCTAACAAAATTAAAGATCTATGGGCAGATAATGTATCGTCCATGTCAACAATATAAAAATCAACATGAAAAATCAGCTCATTCACCTTAACTAATACATCCTCTACGACACCTCTAAGGTATGCATTGGACCTATCAGCTAATTGAATGATGACTCGAGTATCTTTCATAGGACCCAACTGTAACTCCTTGTAAACAGAGAAAGGCATAACATTAATGGATGCTCCTAAGTCTAACATGACTTTTTCTACCTTTTTGCTCCCAATGATGCAAGGGATAGTGAACATACCTGGATCTCGACATTTTTGAGGCAATTTCCGCTGAATTATGGCCGAGATATTTTCTCCTACCTTGATTTTTGCATCTCTTCCATACCTTATCTTCTTTGCACACAGCTCCTTCAAGAACTTTGCGTATCTAGGAACTTGTTTGATAGCATCGATCAGGGGTAGGTTGATCTCGACCTTCTTGAAAAGCTCAAAGATCTCTTTCTCATCTTCCTCTTTCTTGTGTCGTGCTAACCTAGAAGAAAAAGGAGCTGCATTAATAGGGTGAGGAGGTTTAGACAAAATCTGTACCTCATTAGGAGCAATCTGTGTGGCAGGCTGTGTGCCCTTATCGTGGGGTCTGTTGTCAGCTTCTGCGGTTTGCCCATTCAGCGTGTGATTGTATTGCTTCTGCTTCTCAGTCTTTGGTAATTCTTTCCCATTCCGAAGAGTCACATCACTGACATTTTCTCTCGGATTCTGCTCTGCTTTAGATGGGAGTTTCCCGGTATGCCCTTGCAGCTTGTTCAATTGGGTGGCAAGCTGGGTGATCTGTGTGCCCATGCTGCCTAAGGCTGCTTGAGTCTCTTGCTGAAAGGCCTTTTGGCTCTGTGCCAGGCTACTCACGAGGTTAGTACTTTGCTCCAGACTTTTCATGATCTCGCTCGTAGATGGTGTGGAACGGTCTGTTTGGGCATACGGTTCAGCTCTTGGGAGTCTTGGTGGCAATTCTCCTGCTGTGGGTGGATCTCTAGGTTGTCTCCAATGAAAATTCGGATGATCTCTCCAACCGGGATTGTAGGAATTGGAATAAGGATCATTATTCCGTCTCCTTCTGAAATTGTCTCCTCGAGGGGCATCATAATTGATTCCTCTGAGAGCATCTTGCTGCGCATCGCCCGATCCATAACAAGCTTGTTCAGTGGAAGGCTCATTCAAATTAGGACATTCATCAGTGAAGTGTCCGTGTTCGGAATAAACTCCGCAGCGGTTTGGCCTTGCGTGCGCCACAGCCAGGCCTCTGACGAGGGATGTGAGAGCATCTATCTTATCGTTCACTTCGGACCCTTCAGCTACGTCGATTGCCCTTACAGGTCGATGTCTTCCTTCATCTTCTTCTTCGTACTGCTGTCCTCTAGAAGCCATATCAATGATGAGCTGTTTGGCTTCGCCGAGGGTTTTGTTGGTAAGGGATCCCCCGCTAGAAGCATCGACGATTTTCCTGTCAAAAGAAGACATGCCACGGTAAAAGTAATTGGTTAGAAGCTGATAATCAGTGAATCCATGGTCCGGGCATTTGCGGCAGAGTTGTTGAAATCGTTCCTAATATTCGGACAGGCTTTCATTCGGTTTCTGTTTGATACTACTGATGGCCATCCTTAGATTGGCAGCTCGAGTCTCAGGAAAGAATTTTCTCAAGAATTGTCCTTCTAATTCCACCCAGGTGGTGATGGACTCCGGTGGCAAATCAAACAACCAATCTCGTGTCTTTCCCTGCAAAGTGTGAGAAAAAGTGAGTAACCTCAGGTTATTAGCAGTAAAACCAGTAGGTCGCAAAGTTGAGCACACGAGATCAAATTCAGATAAATATTTGTGTGCACTTTCTCCCGGCAAATCTCCAAACTTCGGCAACACTTAGATGAATGCAGGTCGGATCTCCGCATTATTGGCAATCGGGGGCAGCACGATGCAAATGGGTCTATTACTCCAAAGACGACCGATTTCCCTGATGAGAGGCTCATGATCAGGTCCATGATCAGCCATGTTGGCTTGGATGAGAGCTCTTCCTGCGGAAAGGTCTTGCAGGTTCGGTGGTGGATCTTCATTATTGGCCATGTCGAGGCGTTGATCAGCTTCGAGAGTCTTTGTAGGCTCTTTGGTACTCTTCCTCAATCGGTGTAATGTTCTCTCTGGTTCGGGATCGAACACTAAAGTTTTATCTGTAGAGGAACGGGTCATATACCAGAAAAATTAAAAATAAAACAAAGTAAATACAAACTAAAAATTTTGAGTAATCACTGCTTTTAGAACCGATCCCCGGCAACGGCGCCAAAATTTGGTGCGTCGTTTTTCACCAAAAATAAATGTTCCGACTTTCATCAGCAAGCCCACACTGCAGAGTACAGTGGCGAGCAGGATCGTCTCCCAAAGGACCGGCGAGAATTACTCTTGACTTTCAGTCTGCGTGCCCAAACTTCCAGAATCGCGTGAATTATATAATAAAATAAATTGAAGAATTAAATAACCAACTAAAGAAAATATTTATGCAAATAAAACTGATTTAAACCAATGATAAAAGGGTATTCCGGATCCAACAAACTCCACTCCACTTATAACTCCGATCACAGATGCAAGAATTAATTAATCAAGACATGCAAATCGGTTATAGTCACCGAAGACGCTTCTGACATGACCTCATCTCTCTATACTGTTTCGATAGTTAAGAACACGCTTCATTAATTACTTCCCTAATCGACTGACAACTGTAAGAGACGCTCTATGAGTTTAATGAGCCGACAGCAATGAGCACGAGAAAGACCCGATTCTTAACTTACAGACTCTGACGCAGGACTGTAAAATTAGATCTGTTATTCCCCTAGTTATTTGAGCAACCGTTTTACCACTTATTAAACCTAAACCACGATTATGTATGGCCGATTTAAATTGACTAGTAATTAATCACAACCTACCAAATATTTGCAACTACTCGATAGACTTAGAACAATTACGACCCGAAATCCAAGAATAACAGATACATGCATCAATTAATTATGAACAAACAATTAGATCTCACAGTTATATAAGCGGAGCTTCGTCGTCGTCACCGGAATACGAGTAAATTAGCTACTTTTCATGCTAGAATCGATCAACCAAAAGTTGTATAATTGCGCTATGATGAAATTGAAGAGAAGAGAAAAATAATAAAACTGAATTGAAACTGATCGCTGCTGCGTTTCTATCGTCTATGATCTGATGATGGCAAAATAATCCCAAATACCTAATATATAATTACAATCCATAAAACTAAAGTCTCTAAAAGGAAATAAAGTCCTAAACTAGTTAATTTCCATGCATGATACTTCAAAAGGCGGCTAGGAAGTGTTTCCGCGTTCAGACTTCGCGCGCGGGCCGAGAATTGGACTTTAGCAAGCCCAATACGCATTCTGGGCTGAGCCTTCCAGAAATCTGCTTTCATCATCCCGCTGCATGCCTTTGCAGCTTGCTCTGCTCGAAATTCTTCCTTTTCTTCACTTGTATCTTTTCATTCCCAAAACCTGCCTCTTTTCTCCACTTTTACACCACACCCCTACACATCTCAACAACACGTCATATATCCAAAATACACAACTAGGGGATGAATAATAAGGAGAAAAGGGCACCAAAAAGCATAATAATAACAGGTATAATACGTCCTATCACGTACCGTGTTCCTCCAGCCGAGTACTTGCTCCCAACCGATGTTGGCAAAGTATTCATACACTTGGTCCATGACTCCAAGTGTATTTAGCATGCTGTCATGAAGAACGTACAAGGGCAGATGCTTCTTCTTGTTCAGTCTCTCGACAATTCCTTGTCTTGGGCTGCTTGGATCCTCCTTCTCCTCCTTCGCCAAGCGGCGGAGGAGGGTTCTGAGTGGCACCCTATTTTTTGTGCCCTTTTTAACCTTTGCGGGCACATAGGATTGAACCGGAGCTGGGATGATTTGGATTTCCGGTTCCACTTCCTCACTGTGCACCGACTTCTTTTCCTCTTCATTGTTGGACTGCTCCACATTTAGCCTTCTCTTGGTGGGTAGCTTCTCTTGTTTCTTCGACTCCTTGCTGACTGGCTTCCTTAACTCTTTGTTGGTTGACTTGGTTCCCTTTGACTTGCTCTTAGACTTTTCGGGCACATCGGGACCCTTGCTTTGACTTGGTTCCTTATGTGCCTCTTTCGAGACCTCCTGTGGTTTTGCCTTCTTCGACTTCTTCTTCTCTGCAGGTGGATCGGGTTATGCCTGTTTCGGTTGCTCAGACTGGCTGTGGGCATTCTCAGAGGTAGATCCCTCTGAGGTCACTTTGTCGTCCTCCAACGATTCCTCTTTCTCTTTTTCCGGTTCTGGTTCTTTCTCCTTCTCCTCTTGATGATCTTGCTCTAGTTTCTCCTCCTCTTTGTCATCTTCTTCCATGCTTTCAATTTCAAATTCATCATCGTTTTCTTCTTCATCACCGCTGCCGTTTTGTTTTTCTTCCTCCACCTCATCTTCTTTCTCTGGTCTACCATCGTCCTCCCCGTCTTTCTCTGGTTCCTTTTCAGGCTCAGAATTATTTGATTCTTCGCTGGGTTGGGGTGTCGGCGGCTTCTCAGGTACGGGCGTTGGGTCAGGGTTTTGCCCAGCTTGTGGCAGGCTCTGAGGTTTGCCCTTATCAGCCTCAACCTTCTTCTTCTTCGACGCACCGCCCTTAGCCTTCGGCGGTGCTTGTTTCTTTTTCTCTGCTTGCGGCGGCGGGAGCGGTGGGTGTTGTGGTAGAATGGTCTGGATCGGTGAGGGGTTTAGAACGGGTTCGGTGCTTTGCTTCTGCAGCTCTGTCTGGGTCGATTGGGTGGTCTGAGTTGTCTCTTGCGACGATTCGCCGACGTTGCGGGCACTGCGACGTGTGCCTCGCTTGGTAGAGTCTCCAGTTTTCTTCGCATTCACCATTTTTTTCTTGACAAGGGTTGGGGAATTTGGGAGGTAGGGTTTGCTTTACTCGATTTGTGAGAAATCGAGAGTGGGGGGGTATTTGAATGCTTCTGGGGACGTGGGGTGTTGTGAGGGTGGTGGGTTTGTGCAGGGAGATCGTGGGCGATAATTTAGGAAGAGGTTTTGCCTAATTTTGAGAGATTTGGGGGATTTTGAAATGGGAGAGAGATATGTTTGTAATTCAAAATAAATATATGAATATATCTTCTCACACTCACTCCCCTTTAATTGGCCTCAATTTTCAACGATCATCAGCTCTGCATGGGGAAAACCAACCGCCACTGCAGATGCTGTCCTTGTCCAATCAGTCAAATCTGCTACAGTCCCCACCCACACACTTAAACCTTGCTGTGCCCTGAACATTTAATTTGCCCACAGTGATGCGTTTCCCGTCTTTGCCTTCCTGCAGCGTTAATTCACAACAAAATAAAAATAACAAACATAATTAAAATTAAAGCAAGTAAGCAAACCGGGTTGCCTCCCGTCCAGCGCCTTTGTTTAAGGTCTTTCGCTCGACCATGTTGTGTCTTCAGTAGTACTCGGGAATGCTCAAAACTTGGGTTTCTGCCCAAGTTTCCTTCTCTTGCTCGAAATATGGTTTCACTCTCTGGCCATTGACTCGAAATTTGCACCCATCTTTTGGATTCACAAAATCGATTGCTCCACTTGGGTGTTGATGTTGCACCAGATAGGGTCCCATCCATTTTGACTTCAATTTGCCCGCATGCAATTTGAGCTTTGAGTTGAACACGAGTACCTTTTGCCCACAGAGCAACTGTTTGCCCCTTGCGAGTGCATCGTGGTATCTCTTGGTCATTTCCTTATACATCACAGCATTATCATAGGCCTCGGACCTCAACTCTTCCAATTCTTGGATCTGTAGCTTCCTCTCAATTCCAGCGTATTCATTATTGAAATTCAACTTCTTGATTGCCCAAAATGCTTTATGCTCTATTCCCACGAGCAAATTGCAATACTTTCCAAAAACCAGCCTATAAGGAGACATCCCAATAGGTGTCTTGTAGGCTGTGCGATATGCCCACAGAGCATCTTCCAAGTGATTGCTCCAGTCTTTGCACCTTGGTTCAACAACTTTCTCCAGAATATTTTTGATCTCCCTGTTTGAGATTTCTACTTGTCCATTTGCCTAGGGGTGATATGCAGTAGTAACTTTGTGTGTGACCCCATACTTTGCCATCATCTTCTTTATGACTGAGTTGCAGAAATGAGTCCCTTGATCACTGATCAGGACTTTGGGCATTCCGAAGCGATAGAACACATTTGCCCTCAGGAACTTCATCACTGTATTTGCATCGTTCGTTGGAGTGGATTTTGCCTCCACCCACTTGGACACATAATCTACAGCTAGGATAATGTAGAGATTATTACCTAACTTGGGAAATGGTCCCATGAAATCTATGCCCCATATGTCGAAGACTTCCACGGGCATGATAGATGTTTGTAGCATGGCCTCCCGAATAGAAATATTCTCAGTCATCTGGCAATTCTTGCACTTATTCACAAATATATAAGCATCCTTGAATAATGTAGGCCAGTAAAATCCTCCATCTAATACTTTCCTTGTTGTTCTACGTGGGCCAAAATGACCTCCACATGCATTGTTATGGCAGAACTTCAAGATGTCTAGGACCTCATCATCACTGACGCACCTTCTTATGACTTGATCAGTTCCAATTTTTCAAAGAGCTGGTGCTTCCCAGATATAGAACTTGCACTCACACTTCATCTTATTCTTTTGATAGTCACTCAAACCAACTGGAAACTGCCTTGCGACCAGGTAGTTCACTATGTCGGCAAGCTATGGTTCCCTTGCTGTTTTGCCCGCAACCTCATACAAGTGTTCATCTGAAAAATTCTCAGTGATTTCCTCTTTGCTCTCAACCATCAGACGGCTGAGATGGTCTGCAACTAGGTTTTCTGCCCCAGTGTTGTCTTTGATCTGCACATCAAACTTTTGTAAGAGCAATATCCACCTTATGAGTCTCGGCTTTGACTCCTTCTTAGACAGTAGGTACTTTAGAACTACGTGATCCGTGTAAACAATCACTTGTGCCCCCAGCAGATAGGAACGGAACTTCTTAAAAGCGAACACTACTGCTAACAGCTCCTTCTCCGTGGTGGTATAGTTGCGTTGTGCGGCATTTAATGTCTTGGAGGCATAATAGATAACATAGCTCTCTTTGCCTCTTTTCTGACCCAAAACTGCTCCCACGGCAAATCCACTGGCATCACACATCACCTCAAATGGCATTCCCCAATCCGGAGGTTGGATAATGGGGGAAGACACTAACATATTCTGCAATGTATGAAAAGCTTCCTTGCAGTCATCATCAAAGTCAAATTTTACCTCCAGTTGTAGCAGCTTTGTGAGTGGTTGAGCAATCTTTGGGAAGTCCTTAATGAATCGACGATAGAAACCCGCATGGCCTAGAAATGCCCGAATCTACTTAACATTGATGGGATAGGGCAATTTGGCAATGACCTCCACTTTTGCCCTGTCCACCTCAATTCCTCGCTCGGATACTACATGTCCCAGCACGATTCCTTCTCTTACCATAAAGTGACACTTCTCATAATTCAACACCAAGTCTTTTTCCACACAGCGGCTCAGCACCTTGCTCAAATGATCAAGGCATTGATCAAAGCTATCTCCATAAACCGTGAAATCGTCCATAAAGATCTCAATACAAGTCTCAAGCATATCAGAAAATATACTCATCATACATCGTTGGAATGTGCCTGGAGCGTTGCAAAGGCCAAAAGGCATCCTTCTGTAGGCAAATGTGCCAAAGGGGCAAGTGAATGTTGTTTTACCTTGATCGTCTTGGGATACCACGATTTGCATATACCCAGAATACCCATCCAGAAAATAGAAGTACGATTTTCCCGCAAGCCTCTCCAACATTTGATCGATGAAGGGCAAAGGGAAATGATCATTCTTTGTGACTGCATTCAACTTGCGGTAGTCAATGCAAACTCTCCATCCGGTCTGCAGTCTCACCTGAATAAGTTCTTTGTTTTCATTTTCCACCACCTGGATTCCAGACTTTTTTGGCACAACGTGAATAGGACTCACCCACTCACTGTCGGGCACAAGGAAGATAATGCCCATATCGAGCAGCCTTAGAATCTCCTTTAACACAGCTTCCTTCATCAAGGGGTTCAGCTTCCTTTGGGGAGCTTGCACTGGTTTTGCCCCTTCTTCCAACTGGATCCGATGCATGCAAATGGTGGAACTTATGCCCTTGATGTCGGCTAAGGTCCATCCAATTACTTCCTTGTGCATCTTCAATAGTGCTATCAACTTGACTTCCTATTTCATGGTCAAAGATGAACTGATTATAACTGGCAAATTCTCTCCTTCACCCAAATAGGCATATTTGAGGTGATCGGGCAACTCCTTCAACTCCAGCTTGGGTGGCTTGATGATAGACCGCACCAGTTTATCACCCTGCCTTGTTGTGGGCAAAGGCAGACGTTTATCTCTTGGAAAACTGGCTTCGATGCGATACAATTGCAGAATTTCCTCTTTGATTTGCTTATCTCGTTCCTCTTCAGCATCCTAATCGGTCTTACTATTCTGAAGTACCCAATCAAGTGGATCCTTTGCCAGCAGCCTTGGCATTTCTTCTTGGATCATAGGCTCAAAAACGTCGATCACATGTACACCCTCAGTGTCATTGGAGTACTTCATTGCTTCAATGATGTTGAAGGTAACTCTGTCTCCATCGAACTCGCACGTCAATGTGCCTTTATCGACATCAATCTTCGTATGTGCCGTCTTCATAAATGGTCTGCCCAAAAGTATACAGACAGCCTTTGGATTGGTTTTGCCCATATCCAGCACATAGAAGTCTGCTGGGAAAATCAGACTCTCCACTTTGATTAGGACATCTTCAAGCACTCCCTCGGGGTAGACACTGGAACGGTCAGCCAATTGAATAATTGTCCTTGTATCCTTGAGCGGTCCTAAGGTCAGCTCTTCAAAAATGCTTAGGGGCATAACATTGACCGACGCCCCTAAGTCCAGCATAGCTCTCTCAACTCGAAGTCCTCCAATTTCACAGGGAATAAAGAACATCCCTGGGTCTCCACACTTTTCAGGCAGCTTCTTCTGCAATAATGCAGACACATTTTCATTCACAACCACTTGTGCCTCCTCCGTGAATCTCACCTTCTTTGTACATAAGTTCTTCAGGAAACGGGCATATCGGGGCACCTGCCTGATTGCGTCCAGTAGGGGAACATTGATTTCCACTTTCTTGAAGATGGGCATTAGATCCCTATCCTCTGCTTCTTTCTTGTTCTGCTTCATCCTTCCTGGAAATGGTAAAGGCACCTCGATCTCTTTTGGAATATTACTCTTCAAGATGGGTTTGGGCACAACTACTTCTGGTTCATCATTTGCCCTCAACTCTGGTTCCTCCTTTGTGGGCTCATCATCGCTGTGGGCATCGTCCTCTGCAGTCTCTGGATATGGTGCAGGCAGTTGCCTTCCACTCTTCAGTGTTATTGCATTTACCCCAGCCTTTTTTGGTGGTTCTGTCTGTGAGGGCAGGATTCCTTTAGCTTTCTCCATCCTTGCGATTGCATCACTAATTTGAGATATTTGTCCTCCCAAATAGCTCAGTCTATTCCTTGTCTCCTGCTCGAAGGCTTCTGATTTCTTTTGTACTTCCACCATTTCATTCACAATCTTGTGAACCATGTCTGATAAAGACGGTCCTGCTGCGGGCACAGGATAGTATGGTGTTTTTTGCCTCTGATTGTAGTCGGGGGCAAGATGATTGTGCCTCCTCCTTTGCCCTCCATCAATAGCGTTGACCGTTTCTTCCTTCTCCTTCACTTGTGGACACTGGTCAGAGTGGTGCCCCATCAATTCACATACCCCACAAATTCGCAAGGTATTAGCGGAAAACATGGTGATCATCTTCTCCATCTTGTTGCAGAGTTGTTCGATTCGGTCATCAGTTTCAGGCACAGAGATAGTTTTGCCCGCAGCGGCAACACTTGTTCTTTCATATGAATCGTCTCTGTTTTCCTCGGCCATTTCTCCAATAAGTATTAGAGCCTCAGCTGCCCTCTTGTTCAGGATAGATCCTCCGCATGCTGCATTCAGTAGGGCCCGGTCCTCGCTTCTCAACCCCGAGACAAAGTAGTTCACCAGGTCATGATCTGGAATCTGGTGATGTGGGCATTTCGAGAGCAATTGCTTGAAACGCTCCCAGTAGTCGTAAAAGCTCTCGTTGGAACCAGCCTTTACGGTTGAGATCTTCTTCCTCATGCTCTGCACTCTTGATGTGGGAAAGTACTTCTCCAGAAACTTTTGTTGGAGTTGACTCCAGTTGGTTACACTCCTGGCAGGAATAGTGTATAACCATTCTCGAGCTCCGTCCTGCAAGGTGAAAGGAAAAGAAACCAGGCGAATGTATTCACCTGTCCCATTAGCTCGTGTGCGTTGCGTCTCACATGCCATCTCGAAATCTTACAGATGTCGTTGTGGATCCTCTCCTGGATGGTCATGGAATTTGGGCAAAATCGAGATGAAATTTGCCCTCAGCTCCCAGTTACCAGTAGTTGTGGGCAAAACGATGCCTGTGGGACGCATGTTCATGGTTTGAGGGAAACTCAGCTGCCTCAAAGTAAGGGTGTGCGGTGGTGGTCTTTGTTGTTCTTCTTCCTCATGGTTTGATATCTGATCATCCTTCATCTCTTCTTCGGAATAGAGTGGATTGATATTACTTGTCTCAGCTTGTTCGTTGCTTGCCTGACTTTCTCCGCCTGAGGTCAAATCGTCACTGGATCTTTCAGTTTGATTCTCCTCCTGCACCCTTTTCAAAAATGCCCTAGCTTGTGCCCTTCTTGCCCTCGCTGACCTCTCTATCTCCGGATCGTAGAGTAAATCTCCTGCGCGGTTAGAACGACACATATACTAAGGTAAACAGTAAATAGACAGAAAAGTGCGCTTACACTCCCCAGAAACGGCGCCAATTTTGGCACACCGTCGTTTTGGTGTGCAAAATACACTTGCGGGCAAATAGTCCACAAATGCTTAATCTGCCCTCAACGGCTAGTATAGCTGGTGAAGACGGATGTCGATCCCACAAGGAGTGTTCATAACCTTCTGTCTCTTCTTAATTTTGGTTTGGGTTTTCAGTGTCACTCTAAAAGCCTTGCTAATAAACTTAAACTAACTAAGTACTGAAAAGGAAATCACAAGAGAAAATATCAGTAATAAAAGTGCTCAAGTCAAAGCATCGAGTCATTCGGTAGGTATGCGCAATCCCGGGTAAAACATATGTAATTACCACTACTACCCGTTGTGCCCACACTAGCAGAAAGGTCAAAAACCGAATTCCTATGGCCAAATATGGGTAATTGTCACTTTGAGGGTTAACCGGTTACAGAAAATGGATACAATCGGCCACTCCCCAATCACTTCTTACATTATATCATCTAGATGATGCGATCGGCACCTAGGGACCTAACTATACAGAAACCTAAGGAGGGAATCACACAAAGGTTTTGCAAGTATAGCAGCTTTGAGGGTAAAAGTGACCCGATTCTAGTAGGTTTGACACGGTCTTGTGTCTGCATATACTACTCAATCTTAACTACCAAGGCTGTCACCCCCGGACTTGTTACTATGCGGGTATCGATGCATGATCACCTATACACTCCCACGTAACTAACACTAGTACCAGTTAATTAAAAATGCGCGCTTTCATCTCCAACCACCCTTTACCTATGTCTAAGTGAAATACAAGTTAAGATTGTGAACCCTTAAGGCGTTAAAGTCCGATTACCTCATGCACATATTCTACTCTTAGACCATTACTTTGACTTGAACAGTGGATACTTAGCCACTAAACATAGATATGAACGTAAAAGAAATGATAAAAGACATCTTACTTGGAAAGGAAATAACTGGATTAACTTCTGGGCCCAACCCCAGTTTTGCCAACAAAACAACTGAACTACCTTTATGCGGGCAAACCACCAGCTTTAGGCAGACAGAATATCCAGAAAATAAACTAAGTATGAAAACAGGAAATTGTATCTTCGAGGTGTAAAAACGCTTTTTTCTGAATGAAAAACAGATAAAAGTATTTATAGCAAAATGAATTAAGGCTTCAAGCAGCCCAGATTTCACCCACGCAGGGGCTCTTGCACTCCTCCACTTCATCATGTTCATGCTCCATGTTCTTCCTTGATTTTAGGAGTGATAGCAACAAACCCTAGCGCCTCCAGTAACTTTATGATGTCTCCACTTATTTCCCAACGTGTTTGGACCTCCCCAAGACTCGGAACTGACCGCCACATTGCCTCCACGTGCATAAAAGAGCTGGCCCACGATTCTGTTGCGTAATTCTCGCAACAACTTTGACTGGGTCCTCGACAGGCAAATTAGTCCTTTGTGCCCTCAGCATAAATAGCATCTGTCTGTGTCTGTTGTGGTGGTTTTGTGCCCTCATCTTCCTGTAATCAGTTTTACCCCAAAACTAGACTAGACTCTATACTAAACACTTAAAAAGGGTGTAAAAAGATAAAGGAAAAAGCACGAAATTGAGTCTTCATCAGCTCTACAACTTGAAGACGGAGAAAGTAATCACAAGCCGAGATATGATTTTTGATGAAAATGCAACTTGGAATTGGAAAACAAAGAAAGTCGAGCAGAGTGCATCATTTTTTGATGAGCAAAAACAAGTTCCAACAAATGAAGAGGAAGAAAATGATGATGAAGGTGCAGATTTTTCAAATGGCCCAAGTAGTTCAAGTTCTAGTTCGGGAGCAAGTTCATCTTCATCGGTATCAAATGCAAATCGAAAAATGAAAAGCTTGGAAGATGTGTATGCAAGATGCAATTTTTGCATGATTGAACCTAAAAACTTTGAAGAGGCAATGAAGGAAGAGGCGTGGAGAAAAGCCATGCAAGAAGAAATTGAAGTCATCGAGAAAAATAAAACTTGGGAGTTAGTCGAGAGGCCCGAAAACAAAGAAATTGTTGGAGTGAAATGGGTCTACAAAGTTAAAGTTAATGAAGATGGATCCTTCCAAAGAAATAAAGCAAGACTTGTGGCAAAGGGGTACACACAACAACCCGGAGTTGACTACGATGAAACTTTCTCACCGGTTTCACGTCTTGATACAATTCAGATGCTTATTGCACTTGCCGCTCAAAAGGGATGGTTACTATATCAACTTGACATCAAATCAGCCTTTTTGAATGGTGAATTAACCAAGGAGATTTATGTAGAGCAACCATAAGGTTTTGTGATTGAAGGAGCCGAAGAAAAAGTCTATCGATTGAAGAGCAAGCTTCGAGAGCTTGGTATAGCCAAATTGATTCATACTTCATTGAACATGATTTCAAGAGGAGCAAAAGTGAGTCTACATTGTACGTGAAGACTCAAGGTACATCTACACTCATTGTTGCATTATATGTTGATGATTTGTTATTTTGTGGTGACGATGAGAAGATGATACGTAATTTTAAAAATGAAATGATGAAAAAATATGAGATGAGTGATATGGGTTTGATACATCATTTCTTGAATATGGAGATTTACCAAGAGAATGATGGAGTATTTATTTGTCAAAAGAAATATGCCGAAAATATTTTGAAGAAGTTTGGCATGAGTGATTGCAACCCCACATTCATTCCATTGGTGGTGAATGAAAAAATGAAGAAGGATGATGGTGAGAAGAAAATTGATGCTACCACATATCGGAGTTTGGTTGGTAGTTTGTTATATCTTTGTTCAACAAGACCGGATATCATGTTCGCCTCAAGTATGTTGTCGAGGTTCATGAGTAGCCCGAGTCAAGTTCATCTTGGTGCAGCGAAAAGGGTGCTAAGATACATCAAGGGCACCACAAATTTTGGAATTAAATATTGGAGAGGTGCTCAAGTGAATCTACAAGGCTATTGTGATAGCGATTGGGCCAGATACATGGATGATATGAAGAGCACATCCGGATATGCATTTTCCTTGGGTTCAAGTGTGTTCTCTTGGAGTTCAAAGAAGCAAGAAAGTGTGGCACAATCATCGGCTGAAGCCGAGTATATTGCAGCTGCCATGGCGACATCGCAAGTGATATGGTTGAGAAAAATACTTGCCGATATTAGAATGAAGCAAGGTGAGTCGACCGAGCTGTTTTGTGACAACAAGTTGGCGATTGCCATAAGCAAGAATCCTGTTTTTCATAGCCGCACAATACACATCAACATCAAGTACCATTTCATTCGAGAAGCCATCGAAGAAGGTGAAGTTCAACTCATGTTTTGCAAGTCCGAAGATCAAGTGGTGGACATCTTCACCAAAGCACTTGCAAAGGAGAAATTTTTCAAGTTAAGAGAACTTCTCGGAGTGATGGAGAAGCACATTAAGGGGGAGAAATGTAGTTAATGTGCTAATGTTTTAATTAATATGTTAGATATAATTAATATGTATTAGTTAATTAATGAAACTTTTCTTGGAAGATTGCAATAGTAGCCTAGCCTAGCCTAGTCTAGTAATATAAGGTGTATTGGAGAAGCTAGTGTGTGAGAAGATCATTTTTGTATCCACCAAAAATTATCAAGAACCTATTCTCCTCTCCAAAAATTTCATCTCTAAAATCTGAAAATTAACACACTCAAATCAGACAAATATATTGGAGATTTTTAGTATTTCGATCCTCAAAACTTACACTTCCCACGAGGCTCCCGCTCCCGGGCCTGCTCCAAGATTTTCTCGGCGACAGCATCTTCAACTGCGACGGAGAGCTCTGGCGAACTCAGCGCAAGATCGCAAGCCATGAGTTCAGCACCAAATCGCTCAAGAACTTCGCCGCCGAGCTGCAGGGGCGGCTGTCCCGCTCCTGCAGAGCGCAGCGGAGACCGGCAGGGTTCTCAATTTTCAAGACATTCTCGAAAGATTCGCTTCGACAACATATGTAAAGTCGCATTCAATGTCGACCCATGTTGTCTGGATGCGAACGGAGCAAAATCTGCAGATTTCATGCAGGCGTTCGAAGACGCCGCGACGCTTTGCCTAGGCAGATTCATGTCCGCGTTTCCGGATTCGTACAGAATCAAGAAATTCTTCAATCTTGGATCGGAGAGAAAGCTGCAGAGATCGATCGCCGTTGTGCACGATTTTGCAGATGAGATAATAGAATCAAGAGTCGAAGGGATCAAGAACGACGAAGAAGATGATGATCTGCTATCAAGATTCATCGCAAGCGATCAAAGCAACTCACCTCAATTTCTGAGAGACATCGTGATCAGCTTCATTCTAGCGGGGAGGGACACGACATCATCGGCTCTCTCTTGGTTCTTCTGGCTGCTGTCTGAAAACCCAGACGTTGAAGAGAGAATCTTAAAGAACTCGAAGCAACTCGACGGAGAAACAAAAAGTCGTCGATCGACGATATCTACAGCTTCGATGAGCTGCACGAGCTGCATTATCTCCACGTAGCAATCGCGGAGGCAATGCGGCTGTACCCGCCCGTCCCTATCGACACGAAGACATGTGAAAACGATGACGTGTTGCCAGACGGCACGTTTATTGGGAAGGACTGGTTTATTTCATACCACGCGTATGCAACGGGAAGATCGGAGAAGATTTGGGCAGTGATTGCAGAGATTTTAAGCCGGAGAGGTGGCTGGAAGATGGGATTTTCCGACAGGAGAGTCCATTCAAGTTCCCGGTGTTCCACGCGGGGCCGAGGATTTGTGTTGGTAAAGAAATGGGGTTTATTCAGATGAAATCCATCGCTTCTTTTGTTTTGCAGAGGTTCAGATTGGAGGTGGTGTTGGAAGAGGGCAAAGTTCCAGAGTGTTTGATGTCTTTGACGTTGAGAATCAAGGGTGGATTGCCTGTTAGAGAGAGAGAGAGAGAGAGAGAGAGAGAGAGAGAGAGAGAGGATTCTGTGATGCCATTTAATTTCTCGATGAACTTTCATGTATTTATTCAACAGTGCTGTTTAATTTCGGAATTTTCATTTAGACACCCAAGTTGTGGAGATCCCATGCAGACTGCAGAAGGGATCGGAGAGGTATCTCCCGCTCCCCTTCCCTCAACTGAAAAAATGAATATAGTTCATATGTACTTGTGTTGTGTAGAAGAAAGTTTGTTTTACATTGAGAGCATATATAGCCGTACATATATATTATTGGAGATGGACTAATTAATTACGCTCCAAGAACGTGTCGACGATATTTACCAAGAGCCCAAATTGGAAAAATGTTCCGATAGGATGAGAAGTTGAGAGCAAAATTCTTGAAGAATACTCCAGTGATATTCTGACATTCAATAAAAAACAAGAATTAAATATCCATCTGTGTGTGTGTGTGTGTGTGTTATATCTGCATGAATATAATTACCTGTTGAGGAAAGTCACCATCTTCCATTTGTGAATTTACCAACAGCCTTATTCCACGATTTATAGGCCGCAGATCAATCTCAACCTGGCCGGCTTACAGTAAATTATATATAGTAATTAATAGTATATGACTTGTATGAATTTTGAGATATAAATTTAATTGAACCTGTCCAGCACCAATTAGAGCTAACAGAGCCCATGAAGTCTGCACCAAGTTTGATGTGTTTCCTTCAACATTCGTGTATGCCTGCACCATTAACAAACAAATCAAGAGTACATTAGTTATATATATATATATAGTGAGCTTGATCGAAGAGAGAGAGAGAGAGAGAGAGAGAGAGAGAGAGAGAGAGAGAACCTTGTTTGAGCTGGAGAGATGAGTCTCACCCCATCCACCATCTGGTAATTGTTTAGACAACAGAAATTGACAGGCTTTTCTGAGTGTGTGAGAATTATGGTAAGTCTTGCCACAATCTACCAACGCCTCCACCGCAAACCATATTGCGTAGGTATAACATACACCCCAACACCCGTACCTATATATATAAAATTAAATATGAAGATATATATTTTAATTTGTGAGCTAGTTAGTTACATGATAATTAAATATAAAGTTGAATGAATGAATTATTAATTATGAATACGAACCAAGAACCATCAGACTCTTGTGCCTCCTCTATGTAGTTAATTGCTCTTCCGATGCAGCTTTCTATTTCTCCCCGTCTGTGGGTTGGATGCAGCTTCTTGAAAAGCATCAGACTCTGTATTGCTGAAGAAGTGCATTCCACATAGCTGATTTTTTTTTTATAAATTAAATATAATTAATTAATATTCATTTCAATTATATATATATATATATATATCTTTAATTAATTGGCTACCTATATATGAATTGAAACAAACAATATTAATTATAATGAACTCACTCTCGCTCAATCAGAAAATCTTGCGCGAATTCTAAAGGGTTAAACTCCTGAAAAACACAAAATAAAAACAACGATGGATATAATATTAGTTGAGTTAATTCATTTGTACAAGTAATTGATGAGGCTAGTTTCTATGGAAATTAAATTACCTCCATCCACCATGGTGCTCTTTGAGGCTCCCACGCTGGAAATCCTCCGCTACCACTCTTATATGCCCACATACATAAAGATTTCAAATTAATGATGATCTCATCAATCATCAATCATGATGACAATGAGCCAAAGCCCCAAAGGTAATTCATTGAGAGAGAGAGAGAGAGAGAGAGAGAGAGAGAGAGAGACCTGTAGGGATAAGATGACATTTACAGCATCGTAGAAACGATGTGTTTGAAATTCTAGTCCCACATTCTCGGACAGTAGAAGTGCAGCCTTTAATTAATTTCAAAGGGGCGTGAGGGAATATAATTAATACAGTATAATGATGAGATTATAAGTGAATTAATACATAAAGGCAGTAATTAATTAGTAATGAATGATTGATTACTTTGAGTCCTTCAGCGGTGCAATCTGAAGCTTGCCAGCCGTGATCTTGAATAGAAAAAGCCCAACCGCCTTTAGATGCGTGACGCCACATCTTACCAAAATCGCCACACGGGTTATCACCAACCTATATAATATAATATAATTAATTCTTAATTATTTTCATATTCAACAACGCACGTTACTAATTAGTTCATTAATTAATTAACCTGTGATGCTTTGAGAAATTTGTGCGCTTTTCTGAGTGTTGGACCGTATTCTCCAACTAGATCACTCGATAATATAGCTTGAACGCCAAGTGATGCATCCCATGTTTGACTACCTAATGCCTAACAATATAATAACATCATCAAATTCAACTATATACTTTTTTACATTTTTTTTAAATTAAAAAAAAAAAACATTTTTGTATGCATGGATCGATCTATTTTAATTGTTAACCTGCAACTTCATCCCATCTTCAGCTATCCAAAAGTAATCCGGTATTCGTGCAAGATGACGTTTATAAGCTTCTGAATCTGGTGCTTCTGCCCAGCACGCCACGAGGCATAACTCCTAGGGACAATATAATATATAATTAATGTTGTTTAATTAGGAAATTAAAATAATTAAAGTATATATACCTTTCCTACACAACCAATGCAGAGGTAGTTGGTATTGATGTCTTCATAATGAAGGTGTTCCATTGCTATTGTGGTAGCCATTTCTCTCAATTTAGAAAAGGGCCATCTACTCATCAATGGCTCCACTAAGTTGTGGAGGAATTCCATCACCATACCTTGTGCTACAGATTGTGGGTAGTGAAGATCCTCCTGCATGCATCTCATCAATGTCACACATTAATATTATTAATTAATTGTGCATAAAAATTTAAATTTAATTAAATCCCATTAATAATTACCTTTGCACATGTCTTTCTAGCTTTGTTCCAATTAATTTTGTGATACGTTTGTGTATAGATCTCTTGCCTTAGGGATGACACCAATGCAGTTTTGGGCCCCACGAATCTCTTACCATACAGATACGACATCGGTATGTATGCTAACCGTGCATTGCACTCGATCATCCCTGCACCAACCAACGCCAAATTCAACATTTACTTACTTTACTTTATATATATATATAGCTAGAAATTAAAATTGATTAATTATTAACCTAAACATGATCTACCAATGAATAATAAAGGGCAAATTACAATTTAATTCCCAACGTTTGAAGGTTTTAACAAAAATAACCCAACGTTTTAATAATTACAATTTAATTCCCAACGTTTGGATATTCTAACAAAAATAACCCAATGTTTAATATTAACAATTTAATTCTCAACGTTTGAAAAATTTTAACAGAAATTACCCGATAATTTAGGTGAAAAAAACCATTTTGGTCATTTTTTCGGCAAAAATGCTAATCCGTTATATGGATCTCTAGCTCACTTGAGAGTAAATGTAATTTAAATCGACCGAAATAGTTTTTTTAGCTTAAAATATTGAGTCATTTTTGTTAAAATTTTCAAACGTTGGGAATTAAATTGTTAATATTAAACGTTGGGTTATTTTTGTTAGAATATCCAAACGTTGGGAATTAAATTGTAATTATTAAAACGTTGGGTTATTTTTGTTAAAACCTTCAAACGTTGGGAATTAAATTGTAATTTGCCCAATAATAAATTTAAATTGGAATATTTATTATTTTACAAAAAAGTTGTAAGATTGATAATTTAAGGTTCTTCAAAGTTCAAATCGATCACAATAATGTCATTACATCAGTAATATAATTATAATTATGTAACTAATTGAGTACGTATGTAATTACCATTTTGTTACAAATTATAGTTGATTGTTTTTTTGAGCCCTCTTT
Source organism: Perilla frutescens (assembly GCA_026008535.1). Taxonomy (NCBI): domain Eukaryota; kingdom Viridiplantae; phylum Streptophyta; class Magnoliopsida; order Lamiales; family Lamiaceae; genus Perilla; species Perilla frutescens. The sequence continues at coordinate 50,138,170 of BRKX01000001.1, read as the reverse complement.
ATTTATTTTTATATGCATTCCCGATACAGAAATGCAAATAATAAGTTAAAGAATATATAATTGGGATACACTGTTTAATTTAATTCGATTAATTAATATTTTAATTAAAAAATTCAATCGATATCTAGTTAATTAATACTTAACTGCCCAATTAGAAAAATAATATTTCATAATTAATGACATCGAATTATTAAATATGTGTCACACGTTAGAATTCAATTCGAATAGCTAGAAAATAAAAATAAAGAACCTGCATTTATGGGAAACCATGTTGGAAGCAAGCATAGTTCAGGCGGAAAGGGGTTGCAGCCTGCCCACTCATGGACCCCAAGCACCTATAAATTAAATAAAACGGAGACTAATTATTATACATATAATGCATCCATATATCTCATCTAATCAATTATCTTTGCATATATAATTAATTATATAAACCAATTTCAAATTGTTACTTTAAATTCTCATATTAAAAGTGTGATTTAATTACTAGTGGCAAAATATTGAAAAAAATCGTAGTAATTAAAAATGGGGGTGACCGTGAGCCAGAATTTTCCCCAGGATGGTATTCCGACGGCGCCGCCGTGTTCGAGTATCCATTTACGGCCTCCGGCAACGGTTTCCTCTTGGGGGCCTTCTCCGAGAAGTCTCAGTGCAATGTAATTCAGAACTGAGCCAAACATGGTGCTACTCCCCTCCACATGCAATCCCCAACCTCCATCCTCGTTCTTAATTAATTATCATATATATACATATTAACAATAATTAATTAATATTAATGGTGAAAATAGATAAATAAGTAAAAGAAGTGATGGCATGCATGCGCAGTACTTGATGATTGTATGTATAGCGACGCATTTCCTTCTTATGTTCCGATGAGAGGACACTGTCCAAGTCTCCGGTGATATACAAGGCCATCACCTGCACACACACACGTATCATTCAGCTAGACTCGACTCCACTCATTTATATATTTGATTAGGTAGGGCGTAGGGCGTACCAGAGGAGGGAGGAAAAACAAGGGGCCTGCGGATTCAGCAGGCCAGTGGCCGTCGTGGGCTTGGATTGTAGAGAAGTAAGTGAGGGCGCGTCGAAGCGTGGTGATTATGGCTTCCTTTGTTATTTCATCTGATTCTTCTTTGAGTTTTATGGGTGCCGGAACTGGAGCACAGGGATTCTCCTTTCGTAACTGCATGCGCATTAGCAAGTCTGAACTCTGCTTGCGCCGCTGCCTATTCTTCTTGAATTCGTCTCTCATTTTTCCAATCTCAGCAGCTTCTTCTGCCGACACCGCCGCCTCACTGTCGAATTCCCAGTACTGCCGCCCGGTGTGGTTGTTGGAGCTCGTCACCCACCGCCCACCGCCTTCCGCCACCTTCAGCTTCCACATGATACTACCTATAGCTTATCTCAACTCATCAAATTATTTAATATATATAATTAGGTATATATATCCTTTAATTAATCCCTTGAGTGACTTCATTAATTAGCTGCTCTATTGGTGGAGTATGGTGCATACATGTGTCCAAAACGTTCCCATTCATGCATTTCATACAATTGTGTGTCAAATGCAAAATGAACTCAAATATAACTACTATACCATGAATTTTGACACGCCACACTATCTGTCTAACACATTTTTTTGGATTATATAATTAAAATAGAGAACAAAATAACGTACGTGCATGAAAAGGGAAACTAATTAAACACTCGTATTGTTCTAGACGTAATTAATTAATCCTTAATTGGTTTAATTTCTAGCTAGTCTCCCGCTTCTCTAACCAGGTTCACATAACTAAATCGTGTTTGGAATTAATCGTAGTCGTATTAAATATGGGTATCCATAGCACATTCTCGAATATCTATAACAAATATTGCAGCTACATTTATTTAAGCAACTAACGCCTGTCGGCCGTACAAGATCACATTGCGGTATTAAGTAGCTAGTAAAAACGTAGATAGTAATTTTTTTATTTTTTTTGCTACCAAAAAAGATAATATGAAATTTCTCCGGTGTACGTACGTACTACGCACACCCAATAATTTTGTTGTTTGTTATTTTTTCTAAAATATAAATTTGTTATCTATCACATATATTTATATATACAAATTCTTTTTATTGGGCGTGTTTAGGATTATTAAACTAAATTTTACTTATTTAATTAGTATTTTATTTACATTATAATAACAACCGTACCACACCGGGCGGCAGTACTGGGAATTCGACAATGAGTATAATAATAGGACAGTGCTAAATGGCACAATTTGTGCCGGCACAAATGTAAAATTTAATAAAATTTTAATGTTAAATGACATTGTTATTCTTGATATGATTTTAATTAAAATTTATTCATTATTTTCTACACAATTTCCAACTATTTAATGTGAATGCATTAATGATCAATATTGCATGAGATTCATCCCTCATTTTCTACACCCATTCCCAAATACAATGAATTTGTCTAAAAAAATAAAACAAAAAATTAAACCACTCAAATAAATATTTCTACTTGAACATGAATATGAAAATAATTTAGAAAACATATATACATAAAAAAATACATTATAACACTAGTTATTTTAGTGAACATGGATGATGCTGATATTATGGAGCAATTATTTGGTTTGAGTGAAAATGATAGCCTTATCTATGATAAAGAAGCAACCGATAATAATTTTCTCATAATGTACAATTGATAATTTTTTTAAATGTTTTTTAATCAAGTAATTATAAATTGAATAAAAATTTGATTAATTGAAGAATTGGAGTTCAAAGTATAATTATCTTCTAAGAAATATTTTTTGATATATTATAAAATTGAACTCACTGTCATACTATGAATTGAATAAAGCCATAAAGTTAATTATATAATAAGATACTTTTTTTATTAATCAAACAGTCATAATTAAATTGGGTTGATCAGTGAAATGTTTAGACCAAATGGAATATAATGAGTTCGTATAAAAGCACAATCTGAAAAATAATCAGTGGTTGTTGAAGCTTTATATAGTGAGAGGAGTTGTGCACTATGAATCGAAAGCCATAATGAAATTCTAGAGAAAATTTCGATTTTGGTCTCATAGGACATGGCCTACTTTGATTTTGGTCCCAACTCTATCACATTTGATCTTATTTCAGAAATTATTATTAAATCTGGTCCCATAGGACCTGGATTATCAATTTTGGTCCCACAATTTAGACGGAAAAAAAATGGGATAACGACCGTTAGTTTTGGGACCAAAATAGATACTATGGGACCAAAAGTGAAATTTTCAGCGAAATAGAAATCCTAAAATGCAATCAACTATGAACGATTTTTGAATTGAAAAATTGATCAAATATTAGATTTGTAAATAGAGGTACTTTTTATTAATTTTTTTTTAAAATTCGATTATTTAAAAAAACACTACAATAAAAACACGATTTAACAACAAATTATATTTCGTTGTTAAAATACCGACACATTAACAAGTGATTAAGATTAAGATAATTAATGACGGTTTTTTTATTTCTTTATATTAACAACGTATTTTAATTTTTATTTTTTATTTCTTTATGTTAACGACGCAATAACGGCAGATTTTTCTAATATTTATTATTATTATTATTATTATTATTATTATTATTATTATTATTATTATATATATATTATATTTTTCAAATACTAATTAATTACATATATAATTTTTTTAATATTTTTATTTATTTTACATGATAATTTTTAATTTTTTTAATGCTATTAATTTTTTAATTACTATATAATTACGAATTTGAAATCAATCTTTTTAATATTATTGATTTTTTATTTATTTTACATTTTACAATTTATTTCATTTTTTAATTTTTTAATAATATATAATATTTTTTAATATTATATATACTAATCAATTACGAACATAATTTTTTTTAATATTTTTATTTATTTTACTTTGTAATTTTTAAATTTTTTAATATTATTATTATTTTAATTACAAATTAATTATGAATTTGAAATTAATATTTTTAATATTATTAATGTTTTATTTATTTTACATTTTTAATATTATATATATTTTTTATTTTTCAATTACTAATTAATTATGAGTATAAATTTTTATTAGTTTTACTTTACGATTTTTAAAATTTTATATTACTTTATATATTTTTTTATTATTTTATATTATTTTTTAATATTTTGGGCTTGGCTTGACGCGCTTCCATCGCTAAATTGTGAATTTTTTGTAGTGAAAGTTCAAAATGTAGGTATGCAAGTATAATTTTTCCTTGATTTTTTACTTTACATTTTATAAGAATTTAATTATGAAATAATCAACCATAATAATGAATTATTAGTTGAAAATTAAAATTAAATATTAAAAATAATTATAAACTCTAATTAGATGTGGTGAACGCTCATAAATAATATTGTAAAATTAAACTAAAGAAAAAATTTATCTGCCTTTAGGTGTGTAAACGAGCCGAGTCGAGCCGAGTATCTTCTTGATCGAACTCGAGCTCGATGGAAAATTAAACTAAATAAAAAAAATTGACTTTCTTTTGATTTAGTAGTTGTTATTTGATGATTTGGTGAGTAGACATATATAGATGCATGTCGGTGAGAAATTTGAATCCAAATCAGGTTAAATTTCCCTCCAAATCAGTTCAATTTTGCCTCCAATTGACTTGTAAAAAATTTTCTGAAATTTTTCTGTATGAGACCAAAATTGATACCAAAATGAGACCAAAATCGATAATTTTTTTAACGGAAACCGTGACGGCGAGACTAAAATTGATAATTCAAGCGATTTAGGACCAAATGTGATAGGATTGGGACCAAAATCGGACTAGGCCATGTCCTATGAGACCAAAATCGAATTTTTCTCTAAAATTCTATAAGACACGTTTTTTAACTAATTAAACAATCATAATCAAAATGAGTTAATAAATGATTAATGGAAGAATTGGAGAGTTCATTTAATAATGATAGGAGAGAGATGCAACATAAATTAATGGAGAGAGAAATATAAAGTTTCAAATTTTTAAAAAATAAATAGTCCAATAAGGACAATCTAGTCATTTAACATTAATTTTCTACTATTGTGCTAGCACAATTTGTGCTAAATAGAATTATCCATAATAATACTGTAACATTTATTGGAAGTGTGTTTCAAGTTTCTTTTTATAGGAATTAATGATAATCGCTTTATGTGTGGTCCTAATCATATATATATATATATATATGCAAAATTACTAGTATTGATAAAACAATAAAATGACGCTTTTAGTAGCATTCAAACTAACTCCCTAGATGTTTACTACTCCCTCCGTTCCATTTATATAGTCCCTTTTACTATTTTGAGGTGTTCCAATTATATAGTCTCATAACTATAAATAGTATTAATTTTCATAGTAATATACAAATATACCCTTGGTACGTGTTGAAAATTAAAATTTAACCAATTAAATTTTTAAAAGTCATAAATTTTAAATAAGGGTAATAATGGAAGTTAAGCTTTAATGTCTTATTTTCATAAATATTTTTAATCTACGTGCGAGGATAAAGTGGACTATATAAATGGGACGGAGGGAGTAGTTATTATATTCGATAGTTCCCAAAGTATGTTATGCAATTTTTTGGAAGTCTACTTAAAAACTAATTCAATAGTGGATTAAACTGATAAATGAAGTTGATATATTAAAACGCAAAAACTTCCCTACAGCCGCTGGAAATAGCACTATTTCAGACGGGTCGGATACGGGTTTTATCCGACCCGATATATATATAAAAAAAAAACCCGCTCCTCCCTCATTCTGATTCACTCCTAACCCTAATTTCACTCTGAAGCGCAGCCGTTCTCACTTTTCCTCCCAATCGAAAAACCCTAGCCTGAACACATAAGCTCTCGCCTCTTCATTGTAATGGAGTTTTCCGGCATTGATGTCCTGTAGTTGCAAGCGAAGAGGCACCGTCATTCGTTCCATCGATTTTTCCGACAACCGTGAAGCTTGGTGTGAAGCGAAAATCCGACGTTGTGAGTTCGATTGAGTTCTCCGGTGTTTTTCTTGATTTCGATTTCATTCCAGGTTCGTTTCTTCTCCTTTTTAGATTTTTTAATCTCGTCTCTAGTTTACAATTTTTTTTATTTCTTTTAAGCAACTGCTATTTATTTTTAATTTATTGCTTTTGTTTATTTCATTTTCGATGGTTTCAAGTGAAGACCCGACGTTGTGACTTCGATCGAGTTTTTTGGTTTTTTTTTTGAATACGCGCGATTTCATTCCAGGTTAGTTCCTTCACATTTTTAGGTTATTTAATCTCGTTTTTAATTTATAAATTTCTGTGATTTTTTTTTAATGTAGCACCTAATCGTGTGTTTGAACCAAAAATAAATATGTGTTGTTTATATTTGATCTATTTTCGTTGGGATTTTTTTCCCCTCTTTTGTTTTTTGTTCATGTTCTTTGTTTGATTTATAGATACATTATGTTTGTTAATGTTCTCAGATTTCCTATTAAGAAATCATATGTTTATGAATGGGGTCAGATTTGATATATGTATACAATATATTGTTGCTTCAAACTCGATTTCTGGAGTTATTGGTAGATTTTTTTATATACATGTTTGTTATTTGCTGTTCTTGTTTTCTTTGTATCTGTTATTCACAATCTCGAGTGAGTTTATTATAGTTAAACCATACCACAGTATTAGTGTTTACACAGTTAAGTATCATTCTATTCACATATATGTAGCAGTTGTGTACGTATCTGTGTTCTATACTTACAATCAATGGATTGAGTTTTGTTATTTGAAAAATGATATCTGGATTAATTGAATATAACTTATTTTTATCTCTATTAGTTGATGTTGTGGTTTTCTCTATATGTTTTCTTTTGTTAGAGTTTAGTATCACTTTTTACCCATTATAGTATCATGCTATTCAGATATAAGTATCACATTAGTATGTCTCTGTCTTATACACATACAATCAATGGAGTCTTTTTTTGTAACTTGAAAAATGATGTATATATTATTTGAATATAAGTTATTTTCATCTCTGTTAGTTGTTGTTGTGTTTTCTCTGAACATTTTGATATGTTAGAGATTAGTATCAGTTTTTACGCATTTAAGTATCATGCTAGTCACATATAAGTATCACTTGAGTATGTATCTGTTTTGTACACATACAATCAGTCCAATTAATTTTGTAAGTTGAAAAGTGATGTCTGGATTAATTGAACAAACCCTATTTTCATCTCTGTTAGTTGCTGTTTTGTTTTATCTTAATTTTTTGCTTTGTTCAAGATTAGTATCAGTTCTTACCCATTTAAGTATCATGCTAGTCACATATAAGTATCACTTGAGTATGTATGTGTTTTTTTCTTATACAATCAGTGGAATTAATTTTGTAAGTTGAAAAGTGATGTCTGGATTAATTGAATAAACCTTATTTTCATCTCTGTAAGTTGCTGGTGTGTTTTTCTCGGAATGTTTTGCTTTGTTATAGATTAGTGTATCATGCTGCTCACATATAAGTATCATGATGCTCACATATAAGTATCACATGAGTATGTATCTGTTTTGTACACATACAATCTGTTGACTCATTTTTTTTGTAACTTTCATATCTGATGTGTGTTGTTTATGTTTCAGGTTTCTAATGTTATCAAATTGTTTGTATTTCAGATTTTCACAATGAAGAGAAAACTAAAGAAGAATAAGGAAATTGATTCCAACACACAGGTTGTTGATGAAAATGCTGCAAATGAAGCAACACATATGTTTAAGAAAGCTGTGAAAGGGAAAGCACAAATCAGGTATATACTATGAAGTTTGCTTACGTGTTTGAATTTTGTTACGTGTTATGTTTTGATTTTATTTTCCTGTTATATGTTTATTTCAATTTTTTATTTTCTATTTTAGTTGTGCGGAAGTGAGTAAATCAAAGAAGCGGAAAAAGTTTTGCAATGCCTCCCCATCAGACTCTGGAGATTGCAGTTGTGCTAAGAAAAACTCTATGAAGAAAGTTTTGAGTACATCTGGTATTGAAAAAACGATGAGGTAATATATTTTTTATGTGATACTTTTATGTGATTTTGAGTGTACTTTGTGCTATAGACTAGATACTTTTTTTTTGCAGTTTGTTATTTTTTTTTCCCTTTCTTCCTTTGAATTTTTTGTTGCAGTGGAAGGGAATATGTGATTAAATGCCGACCTTCTTCAATATCTTCTCTTATTTCTTTATTGAATGATGAGCAACGGGCTGCTGTAAGAGATATTGGGTTTGGGGGGTTACTTTATTTTCAAGAGTTTAGAGGTGTGTTATGGTCATATGTTTATTGGTTTATTGAGCATTTTAACCCTGCTAGTCGATTGGTCTGTTTTGACAACAATGATAAGTTTGTCGTCACACCGGATGATATATGTGATCTGTTTTTACTTCCTAGGAATGAGGGTAGGCCTGTTTTGAGGGGTAGGGATGGTCAATTTCTTAAGTCTGTTATTACTGACTGGATCAAGAAATATTCTGAAAACAATATTGTGACAGTTTCTGGTGTTCGTAGTTTGTTGTTAGATTTACGTTTGGCTGATGGTGGAGAAGATTTTAAACGATTTTTTGTTATCTATGTTATGTCTGTATTCCTTGCACCTACAATGAATCGCTCGACTGATCTGAATTTGATTAAATCAGTAGTCGAGGTTCATTTGATTTCATCTTTTGATTGGTGCTCGTATGTGTTAGACAAATTGTGCAAAGGTGTTGTTTTCTTAAAGAAGAATCTTGAAAAGAAAAATGTCATTGATTGTATTCTTGTTCTTCCCTTACTGTATCTGCACCGTTTGAAATGGAAGGGTTTTAGTGTACCTAGTAGTCTGCCCTTGATTAGGCATTGGAATGCCTCCATTTTTAATAAGAGATTGATTGAGGAGACGAAAGCGGGGGGTTTCGGGCAGGGAGAATTTGTGATTGGAATTTATCCCGTGAGTCATGGGGCGAGTGGAGCATCTGCCTCTTGTGAGGGGGCACGATTTGGTGATGTGAGGGTGGATGAATCTGGGAGGTACATCCGCTACCTGCTCCCAGCCAATGAGAAGAATGATGCAGAGATTCACCATGTTTCAGAAGATGTCAGTATTGTTTTTTTTTCGTATTTTTCGTTTGTTTTTTTTAATCATTTTCTTAATTCCGAATTAATATATATATATATATATATATATATATATATATATGTATTTTAAACTTGTTTGCAGGCTCTCTAGGAGTCCTTTTTGCTGTTGAAGAGGGACTTAAATGTTGTGACTCATGCTCACATGGATCGATTGAAAAAGCTTGGAAAATGCTTTCAGGAACGAGATCGTCATCAAGCGTCTTCTTCTTCTGCTCATCCTATGGCTCAGAGTGAAGATTTTTTTGGATCCGACAAATTTATTGCGCTGGTAGATGAAGTCATAGACTCCTTCAGGGCAGTGCAGGAGGATTCAAAGTCATGTTATCCGGTTTTTTCTAATCTTAGACCTCAGTCACCGAATGTAGTTTTTAATGAGGTTTCAATAGATGAGATGATTGATGATGTTTGTAAGTATTCTGGAAGTTTGGATGCTACTGGACTTGTTCATGAAGAAGGTAAAAATGAAGCGAAAGAAGCTGATGAAGAAGCAATGGAAGAAGATACTCCTAGAGGTATTGATATTTTTCATATAATTATTAAATGATATGCTATTTTTATACTAATATTCTTTTCTTTTGTCTCCATGTTTTGAAACAGCAAATGATAAATGTGTTGGTCGCGGGAAGAGTACTATATTGAGAGATGTCAATGCAGGTAAAGATTATTATTTTAACTGACATGTTTAATTTTGATTGATGATTTCTTTTTTATGTATGCATTTTTTTACTGATTTTTTTTTTTGTAATGAAACTGGTCTAGATGTTGCTGTGGTTGATGAAGTGTTGTATTCTGTTGGTCGGCATGGTTCACAGCATTTAGATTATGATCCCATCGATCCGTGGCTTGTGGGTGATGATGAGTGGTCTGTGGATGAAACTTTTTCCTTCCAGTCAATTTTCATGAAGAAAAATGAACGTCGTTATTTGAAGGATTTGACTCTGAAGGAGAAATATGTTGTGGATTATTTTTTTCACAATCATCGTTCTGCAGTCGAGTAAGTGAATTTATTTGCATAATGTAATGTCTTCTAGATTGCTTTTCAAAAATATTGATTTCATTTATGTTTTTTTTTGTTATTTTGCAGTTACAATGTCTTTGCATGTAGGAATAATTTTTTCCTATCTTTTTCACTGATGCAATCTTTACAAGATAGTTGTTACGTTCATATAACAATTATCGATACATGGGCTCTGTTACTTGACCAATTCGAAAAACACAATGCACGGAGTGATGCAAGAGATCAGCTGAAGCTATATTTTACTGCCCAACAATCTGTAAGTTCGTTTATACTTTTTTCCTGTCATTGTTGATACTTCCTTTCTATCTAATTGATACTGTTTCTGATGTATGCATTTTTTTATTTTTTTTCATATCAGATGTGTCTTAATGATGTGATGAAGTTGAAACGCGAAATGGAATGTCAGAATTCTGATGTTGATGAGGGAATCTTAGAGATTTTTGAGGTGAAAAGGACAGCGTTGAGAGGTTGTTGGAACTACAGCATGGAGCAGATGGGTTCTTTGGGTGGAGTTATGACAGTAGAAGTGCTGTATTTTCCCGTCTATTCTTCTGGCCATTTTTTCCTTGTCATCATCAATTTCCATGAGCGCTTAGTGCAGTATCTGGACAATATCAAGCGCACGAGTGTTGAAGATTGCATTTTCTGGCAATTGTCGACTGTCTTGGTAAAGTTTTATATTACTTGATATATTAATTTTGTTATCATTGTATTGGTGTTTATTTGTTATTTATATGATACACATTTTCCCCCTTTTTGCAGCAAGAAGAATTTGCTGAATATCTTGAAGAGATGAAACATCCAAAAGCATCCGAGCTGAAGGGGTACCCTTTAGTGAATGTTGAATTGGAATGGCAGAAGAATTCTGGCGGTTTCGACTGTGGAGTGTTTGTGATGAATCACATGGAGAATTTTGATGGCAAAGTTTACTCATATCCTGATTTGATGAATGTGAGTTTTTGTTAATATATTATTTTTGCTTTGTTTTATTTTTTTTGACCTTTTGTTCTATTTTTTTCAGTCGTGCGGTCGAAGGAAACTACGAGCACTATATTGTGCTCGTATTGTTCTTGCTGGTACCAATGACCTCAGATTTGAAGTTCACAAATCAGTTCTTGCATTTATGAAGAGAAAGAAGAAATGATAAATTTTCTGTTATTGATGAAGTTTTTGTTTTTGGATGTGTTCACATGATAATCGCAGTGATCTAACTGTTGGATTTGAATTTTTTTGTGTATGGGGTGAAATATTGGTAATTATGGTTTGTACCTATGCATATGTTGTTTGGGAGAATACTCTTTATGATTATGCTTTTTTTTTTGTTGGTAATGCCGAATAGAAGAATGTTTCTGAATGTGTGAACAATGTTATTATCAAGTATTTTGTTTATCCTTTTTATGATTATACAATGGTATTTTGGTTGTGCAAAAGTTTGTTGTAACTTTTATTAAAAGTATGACAATTACATAAAAAGTATCAATTAATATTAAATGAAGTATCACTTAACATGTAATTTGGATACCTTGAAAGTTTAATAAATACTGAGCGTGTATGAATACTCATAGCTAATTATGGTGCAAATGTAACTATAAATTAGTTCCTTAATCATTATTCGTAACTTTAATTTTAGAAAATTAGATCATTTTTAAACATAATAATAGTATCATGTATGAAGTATAATAGTATTCGATAAGATAAAAAATAGTACCATCATGCAGATTGAAACAAGTGTTCTGAAGATATTAGCAATCGTTGTTTTAATGAATTAAAAAAAATGATTTGTCATAAATGAAAGTTTAATAAAATGAAATTACATGATAAAATCTCAAAGTAACAAAAATCTAATTAGTGTTTTTCCAATATAACTGTAAGATAAAAAGTACCATGCTGTAAGCAAAAAAGTATCAATTCTAATGAAGACAGGTATCAACCTGATATAGTTTTAAAACAATCGAGGATTCGGAGTTTTCGATCCAAACTCATTCAACTGAGTTGAGCTTGCTGCATTATTTGTCTTCTTTTTTTTGCCCTTCTCAAGTTGTCCTTTAATCCTCTTTTTCCTTCCCTTTGTTGTTGTTCTTTGAGGATCAAGTACACTTATGGATGATGTGGAGACATCGGTTTCCTCTATCAAATTTGGTGTTGTTGCCAATGCTTCAACAGCCTCAAAGATGCTCTTAGATCCCTCTTCTATAATAATTCTTGCTTCTTCACTTTCCTGGGCCTTAATAAGTATACTATAGTAGTTCCTCGCCATCTTGTGCCTCCAATCATTGAAATCCATCAGTTCTCCAATTCGATCACCCGAATTAGCAACTTTATCCCACAAATCCTTTTTTGCAAATTTAGTCCATGTTTTCGTAATATACCGAAGGGGTATTTGTTTTGCTGAATTCCTATCGAGTATCCTCAAGCAATGAGAGCATAACAATCCATACTCCTCAAATCTCCTACAGGTGCAAGTTATGAAATTTTCTTCAAGGAAAAAATTCACTCTATGTGAAATGCATGCATCATGATCTTGGACATCATATACTTTTACTCCAAATTCTTCTCCAACTTCATTGACAGCTGACGATATAGATTTTAAAAGCTCGTCCTCAAAATCATAAAACACAGATAGTGTGTATACCTCAGAGGCATGCTTGAGCATTCCTGTCAATGGTATACGTGAGTTTGGTATGGCTTTTGAGCATTCAAATTCATCAGCTTGTTCTCGGCTTCTCCATCGTTGGATTGTTCTCTTGAAAATTGTGTAGAACTCATGCAAATTTGTAGCCTTGCTTGCCTTAAATCCAATTGCATGGTTCGTACTCTCACTTCGCTGTGAAGAAAGAATTCCAGCTGAGAAGTAATCTTTGTTGTACGCAGTGCACCATTTTTCTCTCAGGTCATAAAGTCGTGCAAACCAACTATTGCTTTCCAATCCATGATCTGATATCATTGAGGCTCAACATCGCTCAAATTCTTCTTTGTTGACACATCCAGTTAAACATCTTTGAAAAGCATCATTGAAGTCCTTGTTGCCTTTTAGTCTCCCAAAACGGCTTACCGCATTCTGGTACAAATGCCATATGCAGAGTCGGTGCCTTGTATCTGGAAAGGCCTGATATCATTGAATTTTTTTTTTATATATTTCAATACAGGTATCATCTACTAATAAGAAAAGTATCACGGAAAGAGGAACAGGTATACCTTTGACAGTGCATTTGTAATCGCGTGATCTTGATCAGTGAAGATTGTGATCGGACATTTCAGCTTCATGGACTTCTTGAAAACCTCAAACAACCATTCAAATGTATCAATCTTCTCATCCGTTAAGAATGCACACCCAAACATGACATTCTTCTTATGGTTATTAAGTCCAACAAAGGGCGCACAAATCATGTTATACTTGTTGGTCCTATAGGTTGTGTCAAAAACAACCACATCACCATACAAGTGATAATCTTCACACATCATAGAGTCTCTCCAAAACACATTAGATAGTCTTCCATCACTATCCAACTTAAATCTATAAAAAAAGTCTTCATCATCAGTTCCATCCTGACCTAACATGTCAATGAAACTCTGTGCATCCCCCACTTCAATTGCACTCATCTTCATTCTATTTACAAAATTCAAGTGATCCTTCATCGTATGGCCAACCAAATGCTCGCCTCCTGCTTCTTTTACCATATATCTATATGAGTCGCTTGCTCCCATGCCCGAAGAGATCATGTCTTGAATACGAACATCTTTGTCATCTGTAATTGATCTTTGAGATCTATGTCTGTGACTCCATTCCTTCCTAGAAAGCTCATGGTTATGTTCTTGAACATGTTCAATGACTTTAAGCAATCCATCTTGGCCTCTCCTTACCCTCAATTATGCTTTACAATTTGTACGTGTAATATTTCTTCTCTGTGTCCACTTTTTTTCTTGATTGTTCAAAGGAACAATTGCTGCATTATTTCTAACTCCCTCACTAGAACAAACATAATATTTCTCTGTCACAGCACCGGTACTGTTGCGCCTTTGAGTATTTTTTCTGACACTAAATCCAACCTCCCGAGCATGTAGACAGTATAATTCATACATCTCTTTAAAACTCTCTCTTTTGAAACCAATTAGAGAGCCACTGAGGTCAAACGTATTTACTGTATTGCATAAAAGTAACAATGAGTGCAAAAGAAAGTACCACAACATGTAGACGTATGAAATACATAAGATTAGATTTTTCACCTCTTTCAATCAATGTAATGCTCTGCTCGTTTTCATCATTATGTTCATGATTCTCATCTCCAGATTTGTCAAGAATAACTAGATGAAGTTCATTATCTGCAACAGTAGCATCTTCTTCCCCAGAATTTTCATGTATCATTATAGGTTCTTCATCCATTTTTTTATCGTAACCTTTAATCCAAAATTAAAAATAAAAATAAAAAATCAGAATTTGAACTCAAATTCGATAAAAGTACGTTCTATGATGTTATGATAGTTGATTTTACCTCAATTTGGATGAATGTAGATCCAATTCAGATTTTGAGCTAATATTGATGTCGCAAACCTTAACAGATGGAGACAACCTGGTATTTGAAGTTGTTGCCAAGGTTCACGGCGGCGATGATTTACGGTGGCGAGGACTTGGCCTCCGCGATGGATGAGGCGCGAGAGATGCTGGGCAACGTTGAGCTTCAAGTTTTTTTTTTTTTGGCTTCAATTAGATTTTTTTTTTTTGGATTAGGGCTGGGTCAAATTGAGGTGGGCTGGGTCCGAATTGAAGTGGGCCGGCCCGTCTGAAATAGTGTTATTTGCAGCTGATGGAGGGAAGTCCAACTCTATTAAAAACTATCAACTTTAAATAGACTAGCTAGAAGCGCGTACGCTTGGAATAATTTATATATTTTCTAACAGTTGGGAATAACTAATTTCCCAAGTTTTAATTTGGATTGTCGAAGATATATGTTAATTCACACGTTAACTCTTTGGTAAAAAAATAGGAATAACTAATTTCCCAAGTTTTAATTTGGATTGTCGAATATATGTTAATTCACACGTTAACTCTTTGGTAAAAAAATAGAAGTACAATAATTATCAGAATTTAAAAATTACACCCATATCCAGAATAAAGATGTGAAATAGCAATACATTCATTATAAGAACACAAATTAAAGCATCAATTATTTATTAAAATTTAAATTTTTGTGAGGGATATAACATATGAATTGTAGTTGATGCTTAATCTGTTGTACAGTAGAATAATTATGGTCCATGAACATGGGCATGTCGACGGTATTGAGCAAGAGCCCATATCGGGAAGATGTTTCGGTAAGATGAATAGTTGAGGGTACAGTTTTTCATGAATACTCCTGTGATGTCCTGCTCTCCCACAATTGTACATTATATCAATATCAATAATTATTATATATCAAAATCAAATATATATATATTATTACCTGCTGGGGAAAGTCACCATCTTCCATTTGTGAATTTATTACTAATCTTATTCCACGATCTATAGGCTCCGGATCAATCTCACCCTGATTCACATCAAACAGATGTAACATGCAATATCATGTTTATCAAAATGCAAAATATACATATATATTGCAAACTAACCTGTCCAGCATTTATGAGTGACAACAGAGCCCATGAAGTCTGCACCAAGTTTGATCTGTTACCTTCGAGATTAGTGTATACCTGCACCAACAAACAAATCAACATTTAGAGAGAGAGAGAGAGAGAGAGAGAGAGGCAGAGAGAGAGATGCTGCTAACCTTGTTTGAGCTTGAGAGATAACTCTCACCCCATCCACCATCTGCTAATTGTTTTGACAGCAGAAACTCACAGGCTTTTCTCAGTGTGGGAGAATTGTGATAAGTCTTGCCACAAGCTACCAAGCCTTCCACTGCAAACCATGTACCGTACGTATAACATATGCCCCAACATCCATACCTATCAAAAACATATTAATTTTCTTGTTACAGAAGATCAAATTACTACATATTAAACAAGTAAGTTAGATTACAAATACTGGCCGCGTATAAGTAGAGTACCAAGAACCATCAGGCTCTTGAGTGTTCTCTATGTACTGTATTGCTCTCGTGATGCAGCTTTCTATTTCTTTTCTTCTGTGCCCCGGATGCAGCTTCTTGAAGAGCGCTAGGCCTTGGATTGCTGATGATGTGCATTCCACATAGCTAGTAGAAACACAAACACAAGTGTTGTTTTGATCAGTCCGTGCATGATTAAGGTGAATGTGAAATAGGGCTAACTATGAACTTACTCTCGCTCAATAAGAACATCTTCAAAGAACTCTGTGGGGTTGAACTTCTGGAAAAACATAAAATTTACTGATAATTTTGGGAAGATGGTGCATAAAACTTGTCAACTTGGTATAATTATCTTTTACCTCCAGCCATCTTGCTGCTCGCTGAGGCTCCCATGCTGGAAACCCACCACTAGCACTCTGCAACCAGATTTTTCATTAGTACTGTTTCAGTTGACAAATATATGATCACATAACACTCAAATTAAGTACTAATTTCTACCTGTAAGGACAAGATGACGTTTACGGCATCATATAAGCACTCTGTTTCAATTTCTTCCCCCACCAGTTCCGGGGGCATCTGAGAGTATAGAAGTGCAACCTGTCGAGAAACATGAAATTTACATTACTGAGATTTACTGTCCCCGAGCTTCAGGGAGAGTACAAAGAGTAATCAACTTACTTTGAGTCCTTCAGCTGTGCAGTCTGAGACTTGCCAGCCATGGTCTTGCATTGAAAATGTCCAAGCACCTTTAGATATGTGGCGGTACATTTTGCCTAAATCTCCAGACGGGTTATCACGAACCTTAATTTAAGCAACACAACGCGTTAGACTGGCTGTACATGATACCGGCACTCAATTTGGGATGATTAGTGTTAGAGTTATCAGATTGAACCTGTGAAGCTTTCACGAAGTTGTGTGCCTTCTTCAGGGTTGGTCCATACTCTTCAGAAAGATTAGCTGAAAGAATAGCTTGAATTGCAAAGGCAGCATCCCACATTTGGCAACCAAAACTCTGCACAAAAAGAATTAGGCCTTAGCAATTAGCATCACTTAAAACAGTTAGATTTCATGAGAACATGCCTGCATTTTCAAGCCGTCTTCAGCTACCCAAAAGTAATCAGGTATACGAGCAAGATGGTGTTTGTATGCTTCCGAATTGGGATCCTCCACCCAGCAAGCAATGAGACACAACACCTAAAACATAAATATTAGCTGGTCTGCATATTCTAACTCAAATTCATAGCATTAATCGAAACACTACCTTCTCCACACATCCTATGCACAAGTATCTGCTATTCTTGTCCTCATAATGAACATGTTCCATGGCTATTCCTATAGCTTTATCTCTCAGTTTGGAAAACGGCCATCTTTTCAGAAATGGCTCAGCAAAATGGTGAAGGAATCCCCACAGCATATCTTGCATAAAAGGGTGGGGATAGTAAAGGTCTTCCTGAGAATCAGTGTAAATTTTTGAGGAAATTAGTAAACTCTCAAGAATTAGGACATAAAATTTTCAACAAGCATCAAATTTATAACCTTTGCACAAGTGTTTCTTGCTTTGTTCCAATTGATTTCATGGTATGGCTCTGTATAAATCTCCTGTCTTAAAGTTCGAATCAACCCCGTTATAGGTCCAACAAATCTCTTTCCATACAAATATGACATTGGCATATACACCAATCTACAGTAGCACAACATCTTTCCTGCAATCAAATTCAACAAATTGGCAAAAACTACAAGTTACACTTGAGACCTCTACATTATCCATCAAGAATTGAAACAAATCACTAATAAGTAATAACCTACCTGGATGAATGGGGGAGAATTTTGGGAGCAACCAAAACTCCGGGGGCATTGGATTGCAGCCATCCCACTCATACACTCCCAACACCTTATTTTAAAGACACGAGAGAGAGAGAGAGAGAGAGAGAGAGAGACTTCAATACTTCAACATCATATCCCATATTCCCATCACAGCATTATCAAACAGGATACTATATTGTATGTGTGTGTGTGTGTGTGTTGTTGTCCTCACAGTGAGCCAAAACTTCCCCCACGACGGAATGCCGACGGCGCCGCCGTGGTCGAGTATCCATTTCCGGCCTCTAGCCACCACCTCATCTTCCGGGCCTTCCCCAAGCAACCTCAGAGTTACATAACTAAGAACAGAACCAAATATTGTGCTGTGGCCCTCTATGTGTATCCCCCACCCGCCATCTTGATTCTGTCCCACACATCAAAAGAATATGTCTACTAAGTGTTGGATAAAATGTCCAAACGAATGAAAAGAATGATTCTAATTTGTAGTTCAGAGTAAGATAAATGACCTGATGATTGTGAATGTATCGTATAATCTCCTTGTGATGTTCCGGAGAAAGAACGGCGTTGATTGCACCAGTGACATACAATGCCAGCACCTGCAGATTGCATAATTTTGTGGGTTAATTTAAATTAGCTGGACTCGATCAGGAGAATGTAAACGTACCAAAGGAGGGAGGAAAAACAAAGGGCCAGCGGACTCAGCAGGCCAGTGGCCATCATGGGCTTGAATCGTTGAGTAGTAACCGATGCCGCGTCGAAGGGTCGTGACTGTTGCACACTCACTTATTTCTTCTGTTTCTTTCACTTTTATGGCTGCTGGAATCTCACCGATTCCATTCTCCTTTCTCAACTGCACTAATCATTTTCCCATTAACATTTGATCAATAATCGATTTTTTCCCGTTTCAATTTTAATATATTTTTCCGGTTGATTGCCATGCCGTCTAAATTATTCCATGTTTTTTCCCAAACAAAAGGGTCAAATACTCTCCTCTCTTCACGTCTATTCTCCAAGATTCTATCGTTTCGCTGGCACAGAGTAATTTAATTTTTTTCTTTTAACATTATGCATTTGATTCATAGTAATTAAATTCATCAACAAATTGTGTAAATTTTCTGGAATCAGAATATTTAGTGCAAGTATGTATTCTCAATTTCTCATTTCTTGTGTTTGAGAGTCTGCTATCAAAATGATTTTAACTTTTATTAATTATTATTAAATTTGGATTCATATTTTTTAAATCTAAAAATAAAGATAATGGATTTTTTAAAATTGAAAAAATGGATTTATTGTTATCTTATTTTTATTGATTAATATTAAGTTTGGATTAAAATATTTCAATAAAAAAACAAGTAAACTATAAAATCTGATATATATATTTTTTAAATAGGCTATTTTTTTGTTGACAAAATTCGGGCAAAACTTCAGTTGTAAATCCCAATAATACCGTTTTCAAGGCAACTATGTGGGCTAAATGATGACCATACCATATAATTTTGATTTCAATTCAATAAAATATATTTAGATCAATAATACAATATTAATTGATCATGAAGATATATATTAACCCAAAATAATAAAATAATTATCTTGATTAATTTTTTTAGTTATATTTAAATTAAAATAATATATATGTTGCATTCAATTAAATTACATCAATGATATATATATATATATATATATATAATCAGTACTTTTACAAATTGAATTTGTAGAATTATACAATATATTGTTTGTACTTTAAAATTATAAATTATTGATAGTATGAAATAAGTTATATATTGTTGTATTTAATTCCCTACTTATTAAATTTTAATCAAATAATAAAATGAGAATCATGACAATTTCCTTATTATATTCCAAACCCGGAATAAAAAATCTATTAATAATCAGTTTCCTCAGAATCAATCACCTTCACATAAATCATATTCTCAGCACAATTTTACTTTCCTGCCAACCAAACGTGCCCTAGTTGATTTCCCGTTCAATTTTAATACTCCTTCCGTTTCACAATAAGTGTCATTCTAGCACTTTAATTTGTTTCACAAAAAATATCATTCTACACAATCGAGGTAAAAATTTCATATTTTTCTCATATTTGTCTTCATTTAATGCATTCAAACAACCATATTTAACTCATTTAATGTATTCACATAAGAGTGTATAAGATAATTTGATTATCTAATTAATATATGTGCAATTCATCCAGAATGACACTTATTCAGAAACGGTGGGAGTATATTTTTTTGGTTGATTGCCATCTAATTATTTGAGATTTTTAGCCAAAGCGATAAAGGTTTACTAGTCTCTCGACTATTCTTCAAGGCTTACATTGTCTTCTCTTTAACTATATGGTCTATTTAGCCATTTGAAAAGTTAACACAATTAGCAAACACACACCAATATATATTTTTCTTACATACTAAGATCTTTTCAAATACTTTTATATATAATTTTACACAAACTTTAACAATTAACCAAAAATCACAACAAAATTAACAAATTCTGGTTAATACTGAGTAAAATAACATATGTATACCCACAAGTTTATTAATAAAATTAATAAATTTAGAGTAATAATATAATATGAAAAAAATAATATTTAAAATATACATACATGTGTGTATATATATATATATATATATTAAGATAATTTATAAAATTATTTTGGATTTTGAAATTCGACGATCGATTCTACAGATATAGTTGGATCCTTCATTTATAAGGCATTAATATTCTGGAGAAGGAGCATGATTTTGGAATTCCATATTTACTTAGATTATCATCTTCTATAGTCATTATAAAGTGATATTGATTTGTGGATTGGTTTTGCCATTGAAATGGAGTCGAACATAATTATAGATTTGAAATACATGGATGATAATTTTTAGATTAATATAGTTTTATAAATTATCTAAATATATATATATATGTATATATGTGTGTGTGTATATATAATATACATTTTAAAATTTTCATATTATATTAATATTAGTCTTATTATGTATTTATTATTTTTTTAATAAATTTGTGGATATTTATTATTGTATCAATTATTAACCATAATTTATTATTTTATTGTAATTTTGGTTAATTGTAAAAGTGCATGTAAACTTATGTGTAAAAGTAAGTGAAAAGATCATAGTTTGTGGAAAAAAAAAAGGTTTGTTGGTGTATGTATTGCTAATGATGTTAACTTTTCATCCACATAAGAGGTAATTTTAGCCATTTCAGAAAACTGAGGAGCTACTTGACCTTTAATCCTTAGACATATTCTCCTCGAGAATGTTAATTAAAATTATTTTCAGTTTTTGTCATGCAAATTAGATTAAATGAACTAATAAAATATTATTTATGATATTCTGAGCCATAATTGATAACTATATGTTCTCTTATTCCACGTTAGTGTTCCACTACAAATATTATGATTTTAATAATCAATATTATAAAAATAAAAATTAATTATAACACATATTCATATTGACCTAGTCCACATTTATCAATAAAAATAAATTAAAAAAGTATAAATCATAATGACAAAATAATCGTCCATAATATTAAATTTTAATTAATTAATAATTAAATTAAATCCAATAAATTGAATTTGACAAATGAACAAACCAAAAATAATCATAAAATTAATTATGAAACACAAGTAGAAACACCAAATTTAAAATAGATGATCTCATTGAAATTGACATAATCCATTATTATCCCATGACGAATAGAGAGCATTCTATAGACAAAATCCACTGTTATCCCCATAACATATTTTTATTTCAGTATATACATGTGATGCGACGGTATAAAATTAATATACCGCCATCGACACAATTATAATATATAATATATAAATCTAAATATTATAGATGTAATTCAATCAATTTCAGCTCTAGCTACCAATTAAAATGTTCACCGTACCATTTAAAAAGGGTCCAACATCCATTAAATATAAATGAATGAGGATGTTCCTGGGTTTATAAATGAAAGGACAATTTCGAGGAAGCTGATCAAAAGCAAAATTGAAAATTAATCGTACTGGTGTTTGGAGAGAGAGAGAGAGAGAGAGAGAGAGAGAGAGAGAGAGAGAGAGAGAGAGACCTGCATGCGCATGAGGAGGTCAGAACTTTGTTTGAAGCGGAATCTGTTGATGTTGAATTGGTGACGCATGGTTTGGATTTGGGATAGCTCCTCAGGAGTTCCTGCTTCTGGGTCGAATTCCCAGTGCTGTCTTCCTACATGATCGTTCGTCGTCGTCACCCATTTCCCGCCGCCCTCTGCAATCTTCAACCTCCACATTTTTTATTTTATTTTTATTTCCTGCTGGCAGGCACCTTCACTAATTAATACTGTACTATTTAATAATACTCATACTGATCGAGCTCACCACTTAACTAACTGTGAGTCTGTGACTGAATTGAAATTAATTTAGAAGAAGAAATTTTCTTTAATAAACTGGACAAGAGAGACAGTTTAACGTTACTATATATAAATATAATTGATATATATATATATATATATACACACACAAAATAGAAAAGAAAAGAATCGTAGAATAACCTACATATTCTTTTACAACAACTAAATATAATTGATATATATATATATATATACATACATACATACATACCTTTAAAGAGACTAGCTACTCAGATAAGATAATTACTTCTTGAAAAGTTGCAGGGACATATCTATATATATATATTGCTGGCTAAACCGAAACGATATTTATAATTATATGTTTAATTTGTTGAAGCACAATTGGTTAAACCAGAAAATTCGCGTATATATAGACAGCAAAAACAATCACATTTCACATATCTGATATCACACACACATAATCGCAGTACTGCAGTAGTAGGTGTAAGTGGTAGTTGAAACTTAAAAGTTGGCAAAACATACCTTGATGAGCTCCTTTCACTTTCATTTTCTGTTTTAATAGATGCTTATATAATTTTTTCTCTTTAATATTGTACTTTTATGTTCAATCTTATTAGGTTCTTAAGCGTGAGAGATACTTGTACGAATCGCAACAAAAAATTAAAATATAATTAAGAATCTAAATTTATAAGTTACGATTAAGATTACAATTATTAGTTATTTATAAGTTTACATTATTTTGTAATTTATAAATTACAATTAGCGTTACAACTATTTTAATTTTCGAAAGGTACGCTTTGTATTAGTCCCGCTTAATTATAATTTAAAAGAAATAATTTTAACAATTAAATTTTAGAAATAATTATAAGAATCATAGGCTTACGATTTCAATCAACTGTAGACTACTAGTTTATATCATATGGGAGCATAATTTTAATTGTAAAAATAATTATACGAGTATCAAAATCAGTCGTACAACTACTAATTTTTAAATGGCCAATGATTAAATTTAGGAAATTAATCGGAGGCTTCTATAAGTTAAATTTATGATTCTTTAAATTAAACGTAGGCATACATTTTTATTTTTAAATTAATCGTAGGCTACTATAGTTTAAATGCTTATGCATGTTTTATTTTTAATATTAATCTTAGGCTTCTTTAAATTAATCATAGGCTTCTATATTTTAAACTTATGCTTACGTTTTTTTTTTTATATTAATCGCAGGCTTCTATGTTTTATTTAAAATAATTTAATTATAGACTTTGTTTAAATTAATCGTATTTAAAATAAAAATAATCGTAACCAATTAATTGTGAGCTATGATTATTTGTAAAAAATAATCGTAGCCAATTAATTGTGAGATATGATTATTTTTAAAATTTAATTATAGCCTACTAATGGTTTTTAAGATTAAAATTAAGCATGTGATTAATTTTCAAAATTCAACCATAGCTTATAATTTATGAAATTATCAAACAAATACATGAACAAATCATACAATAAATCATATATGAACAAATCATACAATAAATGCCAATACAACCTATACATTATAGTATAATTAAATTTATTCTCGAAACAACATATACCCTATATATATAGTATAATCAAATTGATTCTCGCAAGTGAAATCCCGATACAATTTATACATACTATATTATAATCAAATTGATTCTTGATTATAAATTTCCGAAACAATCTATACGCTATAGTATAGTCAAATTGATTTTTGATTATGAATTCATGAAACTACCTAAGCACTATAGTATCAAATTGATTCTCGCAAATGAAATCTTGATACAATCTATGCACTATAGTATAATCAAATTGATTATCGATTATGAATTCCCAAAACAACCTATACATAATATACTATAATCAAATTGATTCTCGATCGCCAGTGAAATCCTGATACAATCTATACATATTATAGTATAATCAACGATCGCCAGTGAAATTCTGATACAATCTATACATATTATAGTATAATCAAATTGATTCTTGATTATGAATTCTCGAAACAACTCATATGCTATAGTATATATAAATAAATTGATTATTGATTATGAATTTACGAAACAACCTATACACTATGGTATAATCAAATTGATCATTGATTATGAATTCTTGAAACAACCTATGCACTATAGTATAATCAAATTAATTCTCGCAAGTGAAATCCCGATACACCATATGCACTATAGTATAATTAAATTGATTATCGATTATGAATTCCCAAAAAAATATATACATACTATAGTATAATTAAATTGATTCTCGCCAGTAAACTCCCGATACAATCTATCCACTATAGTATAATCAAATTGATTATCGATTATAAATTCTCGAAACACACTATACAATATTGTATAAACCTTAAAAACAATCAATTCACCCAAATTATCGTGGTTGATCCACCTCCGAGTTCTTGATTTGTCCTCAAACAAGTTCATGGCAATTTGAAGTTCTTCATCACTCCCCCAATCTTGATGCACTCAATCTCGCCAACAATATCACAAGACAACATCGTTTTTATGAGGCATCAATTTTCTGGTCATTGAAAAATTTAAATTTATTTTATTTTACTACAAATCAAAATGTTGAATTATTACTGAAAGACTTTACAAGTTGTGTCAGAACGGTAAACTCTCTCTTTAGGCAATTAACGAAATATGCTAACGAATTAATAATGTAATAGATTGAAGTTAAACAGTACAACAAACTGATTTTCACGTTTACATATGAAACATAGTCCCCAACGAACCCTATATATATGTATAATTAAGATTTTGAGTATATTGAGAAACATCACATGCAAAGAAAAAGATACACCTAATTTATTAATGCATCGTGTTCTAATTATTAATGCACCACTAAATAAGTTGTAATGTGAATTAATTAGTAATTCGGTGATTAATTATGTTATAGAAATTTGTTATGTGGTCGATCATTTCTCCTCAAATGACGCACCAACAAACTCTACCGCAACCAAAATCAACGTAGCCTTTTATTGAAAGAAGAAAATTATAAAGGGTTGGGCTATCTTTTAGTTTTGTGATTTCTGACGAAATTAGAAATGATAAATATAATGACACCGTACAATATATATGAGTCCAAATTTGAATACGATAAGATAAAGATCACCTATGCTAATATATGACCTAATGAACATAAACATGCATGAAATATTTCATCAGAGCTAGAATTATATATGGAAGTTTCCCAAATTATAAAAATGCAAAATTATTTAATAAATCATTAATATTATGTTAACACAGTAATGACACGAATACGATAATTTGAACAGATGAACCGTTAGTATCATGTTTACACACAATTTTAAAAATGTACTTTTAATAATAAACTTAACAATTTTTTCAATTACAAAATTTCTATACTTCAAACTAATTGAAATTAAACAACGTGATTGAAACTAATTTAAACAATGCATGCAATTGAAATATAATGGCGCTGCTTTCACATGCACTGTATGCATGAAAAATATTGTAATTATAACATTTATTAATTAAATTTATGTTATTGGAGTTATGTTTTTATATCATGTGAAAAATTAAAATTATTGATACAAAGTTTATATATATATATATTTTAAGGCAATTATCTCTTAAAAAAACTATATATGTCCTTTTCACTCTGACCTTTAGTTTGATTATCCTTCAAACAAATAAATTAGCTTGATTTGTATCTTACTTAGACATTTTGATTATCATGATTTTTGTATAATTAATTATGTGAATGCACTGTTAATTGCCTTGCCTTCTAGGGTCAGAAGAGGGGAGAAATCTATTTTTAATGACTTAATTGGCTGGCTTTAGTTCTTCGATCAATTCTCATGTCACGGTTAAGTTGCTGACAAAAAAAAAAGATATCAAACATATTTATCTATATAAAAAAGACATATTTTTCAAATTAAGAAGAAATTCGATTCCGAAGACTTTGGTGTTCTCACGATCAAATAAAATGTTTCCAATTAGTTGCTTCCTACATTCACTAAACCATGCTATTTTTTATATATATCACTATTACGTGTTGATCCGTGACTCCATGTAACTTGCTCTCTCTTCCAGATGGACTGTTAATTAGCTAATTAAAGATTAAAAATGATTTGTCAGCACTAAAAAAAATTTGTAGCTTATGAACTCTTTCCTTTTTTTTTTAATCTTAAATCAAGTTGTAGAATATTTAATTCGAATGGATGGAAAGAAATTAATAAGTCTTAATTTCATCTAAATAAGTAAAATAATTATATATATATATATATATGTATATATGCATGCATGTACATGCATATCTATGTATAGGAAATGAATCATTTGTAAATATAGGACAAAACACGTCCTTAGGTCCATGTATTTTGATTTTTGATTTTATTATGTTCTTATACATTTTTTTCATTTTAGTAGGTCATTCTATTATTATATTTGATTTCATTAAATCCATATTTAATGGATCTAATGAATCATTAACTTTTTCATTATTTAAATAACATGTCACCTATTATTATTTATTTAAATTCTTTTTTTTTTAATTATTATTTATTTAAATTCTAAAGAGCATACAATTAATTTGGGTTGAAGCCTTTCTCGTATGAGAAAAAGCCACACAAAAATTAATGTAGTGCAGCCATATATCAATTTCAAGTTGGTTGATTATTTTCCTTTTTTTTTGCTTGTCATGATTTACAATGAGAGAGCCTTCAAATAGATGAGATGAAAGTAAAGAAAATAATGTTACGAGTTTATTTACAGAAGCATATATCATGTTTCAATTAGAATATGATTAGGATTTTCAATTAAATAATAATAGATTTTTTATAACGGAAAAATTAATGGTTTTATTAGATCCGTTAAATAAGTACTTGATATGATCAAATATAATAGTATATGAACTATTAAAGCGAAAAATTATATAGGGACTTAAAGAAATAAAAAATTAAAGTACATGGACCTAATTAAGAATGTATTTTACCTAAATATAGTCTTGATGTGTAAATTGTGAACTTGTCATATCTATTAGTTCTGTTATATATATATATATATATATATATATATATATATATATATATATATATATGTATATAAAAGCTAATATGACCGAAATAATGCACTATATTTTAAAACTTTTTTAATAGTTCTATTTTTGCAACAATAGACGTACATTAAGGGCTCATTTGCTAGACAATATAGTATAATGTTGAATATGTTTGTATGAGATGTGTTATACCATATAAGATACCAATATTATGTTTGTTTTGTTGTACTAAAATATACTCCCTCCGTTTCGAAATGTTTGTTGTTTTAGGTTTTTTTTTTGTTTCAAAATGTTTGTTGTTTTATATAATTTGACTTCCTCTCTCTCAATTTTAACCCTCTTAAATCCTACAAGATTTCTTGATTCTAACAAAATGGAGAGAGAAAATGTTGTTATTTTTAAGGAAAATATAAATGAATTAGATTTTATGACATATATATATGAAGGATGAGTATATTTGTTCACAAAATTAATTGTTAATTCTAGATAAAAAAAAAAACCTAAAACAACAAACATTTCGAAACGGAGGGAGTATGTATTAATAATATATAGTTTGCTTAGATCTATTAGAATCTATATAAAATTTCAATTCTTAAAATATTCTTTAATTAGTTACCATACATTATGTGAATATTCTATAATAAGATTTTTAATTAATATTCGCAAGGTTATTTCAGTCTTTAATTTTTAATAATTTTGTATGGTATTATATATCCTACTTGCGGGGTGTGCTATATTATACCATATAAATGGTTAACACATGTCGGGCCCTTACATAATCACGGGCTTTATTATTGCTAGCAAACATAATATTAAGATGTCATAGGTATATATTACACCCTTATACTACTTAGCAAATAAGTCCTAAGTAAATGATGTAGTAATTCAATACAGTATATTGCTACTTTTACAAATATAATTTTTATAATGATGTAGTAATTCAATATAGTATATATATTGCTATATTTATGGTTCACGAATTCGGTTTATGACACGCTTCACACAGCCATAGTTATGTACATATATACGCTTGATAATTAATTAATTGTTAGTCATCCAGAAAATGTGACGAGATTATGAACAAATTAAATATGTTTGTTCAATCTTTTTTTTCCTAAAATATATGTAATGACATACACAATCGCTTAGACACTTTTGGATCTTAAAGTTGGAAAATGCATCATCATATACATACCAGGTATATATTAATAATAAAAAAAATTAAATTAATTATCATATCATGATCTTTTTAATTAATGAAACAAAATTAATCTATAAATGATAATTATTAATTCCGAAATCTATATATTAACCGAGATTACAAGGCAACTACAGTCCATAAATTCCAAAAAGTGCGGGTCTTAATTGAATCAGATTTGGAGGGATTTTTGCTAATTGCTAATTAAGCTAATGATATATTTTAATTTGTATGATAAAATAAAAAAAACTATTAAAATCATTAAATGCATTGTTAAATGCCTTGCCTTCCATGTAATTAAGAGATTCCTTTTAGATGGCTACTTAATTAGGTGTCTTCATTACTAAACTTCTTTGAAGTCATGCCGCGAACAAAATATTAATTTGAAAAAAACAAAAGATTTCGCAGACTTTTGAGTCGAGCACGAGCAAATAATTGAAATGTATGTGTTAATATTTGAGAACAACAAAACTTTTAGTTGCTATCATTGTCTAAATTTATTTATTTATTTTAGACTGGTATATATCAATTGTCAATACATGTATGAATATTTCTTTCTATAAAGTTTTTCATTCCCTCCTAAGTTTTAATTTTTTTTATAGATTTTTTTTTTTTGCACCAATTCCGACTTAATTAATTTAAGTCAATGCTCTAATAATTTAATAATTTCTCTTACAAACACCGGCCAGTATATAATAATGAACTCGTGATAAATTATACATACATGATACCTTAGGACTGGATCCTGAAAATCCGAGTCATCTACGAAATTTGACAATTATATTATGTACAAAATATATACATATTTCTCTCGCAACGACAAGTAAAGTATACATCGTTTGTAATTAATGACATGACATGCAATGTCATATATAGAGTATATATATATATATATATGTACTAATGAATGATATATGATGTGCACACGAATAATTGAATCGAATTATTCTGATCTGTTCTTTTTAATTCGTTTTAAATTTATACAAAAAATTCCAAATTGGAAGAGTAAGATCCTCACTATTATTATTTAATTTTATTTAACTGACTGTAGTCGCCTTGTAATCTCAGCTGATCCTGGCAAATTAATTAATTAACATTAATTTCGATTCTCTAGCTATGAATATGCTGTCTTCGCACGAAATCATGTGATGCAATATCAAGAATTGCAACTTGTTTTTGTTCTTCTATAAAAAAAAGATGAGCCAATTAACCTGCTTCGTATATATATATCTTCAACTAATTCTAGCTAAAAGTTAGCAAATGCTACAAAAATTATTTCACAGCTGGAATTAAATTAGTCCAACCAGTCGATCGGAGATGATGTTTAGTCCTAATATAGTAATTTTCATTGAGCCATAGTTAGGACGATGTAACGTTGAAGAAAAATAAATTGTCACATATATATCGTTATGTTACAACGCATGCAATTATTTATCACTAACTGTTTCTGTCGGCAATCATTTTTTAACCTTTTTAGTAGAATTTAGAAACTAAAAGTACAAATAGATTTATAACTGTTTATCACTAACTGTTTAATTATGTCGGCAATCCCTCTTTCCTTGTCTGTTATCATATTCTTAATCTAACGTGAGAATTAGGAACTCAATTTATATTAAACAATGAATAAAAATTTAATGACTAGATTTGTTTAAAAGGGGTGATGACATTTCTGTAATATTTGATAAGTTTTTTAGGCGGGGTATTAATGTAATTTAATAATATTTATAAAAAGACACTGGGTAGTTGGTAATAGTATTGTCATGCTAATGAAGCATTACT
Organism: Perilla frutescens; assembly: GCA_026008535.1. Taxonomy (NCBI): domain Eukaryota; kingdom Viridiplantae; phylum Streptophyta; class Magnoliopsida; order Lamiales; family Lamiaceae; genus Perilla; species Perilla frutescens. Next base: position 50,107,741 of record BRKX01000001.1, on the reverse strand, counting down.
ATCATGCTAACGAAACATTATCGTAATGCTAATGAAAGTTTTTCATATTTTTAACGAAAAATTTAATTCTAAAACATAATTATAAATCCTAATTGGATGGAATAAACCATAATTCAGATGTAATAAACTCCAATGATCTAAAAAATATAAATAAATTCTAAAAAATAATTATAAACCCTAATTGGATGAATAAATTATAATAGCAATATAAATATACAACGTTAGCATTATGATATTGTTTTATTAGCACTGCGGATAAACTATATTAGCATATGACCATTCATTGTTAGTATAAGGTATAAACCACAAATAGATGAAGAAAATCCTAATTAATATATTCTAATTTGATGAAATAATTACAATATATAATAATTATTTAGTAACTAAAATATAAAAATTAAATAAAATAATAATTATAAGTTCTAATTGAAATGTACGTAATGAATCATAATAACAATATAAGTACGTGTACTACGTTAACATTGTGATAATCCTTAGTTAGCACAATGAATTCAGTATGTTAGCATATAACAAATGCTTCGTTAATTAGCATATTTTATATAATGTTGACGAACCATTATTAAAAGCTAATGAAAGCATTTTCGCGCTGAACACAAGTAAAAATGTATATTTTATATTTTTCGTCTATATTTATTTTTACAAACATATCCATGACTGATCTTGAATTAAATAACACGAAAAGAGCTTTAATTTGATAAATTATTTGCATTGATCTGATTAGAAACGAGTGAGATATGATCGTTTAAATTTTTTAAGATTTTTTTAAAAAAGTGATGACATCAGCTTTTTTTATAAGGATTGGAGAACTATACCCCAACTCTTTTTTTTGCCTTAATTTTAACATTAAATCTCAATCATTAGATCATCTAGTTGAATGGTATAAGATAGGTTCCTAGTTTCTACACGAGAAAAATGCGTATTTTTGATCCACTCCCTATATATGTGTGTGTGAACTAAACACTATATTTTGTACAATTTTATTACTCATCTTATTGTATTTTAGTGCTTATTAATTAGCATTAAATATAATTATCTCTAAAATACAATAGGATAATCAACAAAATCATGAATACATAAAAAAATGAGAAGAATATAAACCAAATGCTTAAAGGATCCTTTACCGAACGACATTAGTTGTCCCCTCCAAGGATATATAACTGTGCCACATTGAAAAATATTTTTATTTGTATAAAATTACAAATTTATATATTATATATTGAAGGAGATGAAATTATGAAATTCGTATAGTTAAATATAACATCATCATGTCCATCGTTTCCATGCCTCCTACTAGTGTTATTATAAATGAGTCGAGTCGAGCCGAACATACACTTTATTCAAGTTTGTTTGAAGTGTCATCAAACTTTAAAATCTATATTATATTTGAGTACGTAGTTTGATATTCCTATACATATATTTACTTCAATTTTACTTATTGAACTTGAATTTGAACCAAATTTTAAGTCTTATTAAACACAAAATTATAGTTTGATTTTCATCTCTACCTACTGCGCATATCGTCATAGTCATAATACATGATTGAGTGAAATGCAATTAATTTTATCTTATAAATAAATATAAGAGAGTACCTAGCCTTTTAAGACCGTTATTAGGCGTGATCAAAAGTCAAAACAGTCTCAAACTTTCACATGACTTGGCTGGGTAACCTTAAATTTTAGAGTTTATTACTACAATATTAATGTTGCGATTAAAGAGTTTTTCACGAACTTTTTACAAAGTTGTTAAAAAGTCGGTCTAAACTTGATTAAAATAATATTTCTTCTAAATTTTTTCAAAAATATAATTTTTGTTGAGTGGTTTAATAGGACTAAGATCGAATCCTTATTGCCAGCCGCTTTTTTATTTTTTTCTTTTCGGATTTTTTTTCCCTTCTTTTCAATTTTTTTCTTTTATATCTTTTATTCTTTTATTTAATATGTTTTTAACATTTATGTATATGCTTAAATGCACCATTTGTTTTATTAATTAACATTAATTCCTATAAGATTTAAAAAATGATAGCTACACCAAAAAATAATATCAATTTTATATATTGTTTTACACAAATTTGATTATAATTGTCAAGTTAAACAAATGTTGATTTTTTTCATAAATATGAATTAATCAAACAACATACATAATTTGCAGAGTTGTAAAAAATAATTATGCCTAATATAATGCCATATTAATTAAATGAAACCAACAATCATTGCTACTAATTTTTTATTTTTTAGTTTAACTGATGTGGGGATATGGTAAAACTACATATATAATTATATATTTTCAAATGTTAAATGTAATTATTAGAATATTTGAAGAAGGTCTCTAACCATCCATATAATATTTGTGTAATTATATATAAATATTTTGAGTACATTTGAGACCCACAATATTTTCTCATTTAATTACAATGTGACCACATTCAAATTTAAAATAATAATATTTTTAAACATTTAAATATGTGCAACGTACCTAAGAAATAATAGTATTAATTCAAAACTCAAAAGTTGTAGAAAACTCTTTCAAATTTTAAATTTATCGGAAAATTTTATAGGGAATTTAAGTCTTTAATTTTGTACAGATTTTATCAAAATGGTATAGGAATCGCAAACCCCAGCCGGATTTTAAGATTTATTTTCTAAAATTATGACAGAAAAGGTTAAGATTTGTGTATAATTTTGGGGATAAAATCCCCTATTTCACATTTAGTGTTGTATTCTCGATTGCACGCTCAATTTTTTTATTTTTTTTTTCAATTCTTTTATTTTAGTTTAATTTTGGACTTGTTATTTAGAATTCATCATACCTAATTAAGACTTATTATATTTTTTAGTATTTAATTTATAGTTTTTAATTATTAATTGATTATTTGAAAAATTAAATGCTAAAAAAGTTATAATGATCTCTAATTGGGTAAGGTAAACCCTAACAAATAAGTGTAAAAGTAAACTAAAGGACAATAAATTGAAATTGAAGAAAAAATAATGAAAAGGAACTTAAAAGTCGAGTATGTAGAAACTGCTATACAGAAGGTGTAATAGACGATTTCGTGTGATGATTGAGACTACTAAAACCTTAATTATTTTATTGTGTGTACGTACCGAGGAATATTGGAATTTCGGGAATGAAATCCTACCAACTAATATACTATGATGGAAACTCTTTATTAGTTTATCATTTAATGTCCTGTTTAGTCACATTTTCTCTTTAGTTTTCCTTTAGGGGTAGGGAATGCTACAATGAGTTGATTTCACTACATATATTATTTAGCAGGCGACATGCATGCATGCAACATATATATATATATAAGGTTGGATTCGGGTGAGAAAAGATCTTGGTGTGAGAAATGAGAAAAATGATTATCGTATTATATTTTATTGCTTAATTGCCATAATTTTATTGCTTAAATACTCTATTGCTTAATTACTATAATTTCATTGCATATGTGGGAGAAAATAATTATGCAATAAAATTATACCTATTAAAGCAATAAATTACAATAAGAAAAACATTTTCTCATTTCTCACACCAACAAATATTTCTCACCTGAACCAAAACCTATATATATATATATATATATATATAATTAGCTGTTGGAGTAAAATTAATAATACTCTATATAACATATATAGTTAATTAAGTGAATACAAAGTTGGATAATAAAACTAATTAATGAATGTATCATTAATTATATTTTGATGCATTATGAATAAATAGTTTGTTGTATCATATACGGCCTTTTGGTGAGATATACATATAACCCATTTAATTATATTTAAGGCCTCGAGTCTGTTTCCACTGATCATACAAAAAATCGAGAAAACATGCAGTAGCTAGACAATATTGAATGATTTGTAGTAATCGTAATTATCCATATTTGTTTTATTAACAAACACATGCATCTATAGTATATGAAAATTACATAATTGTTAGAAAATAATTGAGAAATATACAGAATTTACGTACATGGTCGACTAACGTTGTGTTAGTTCTATCCACGGACTACAAAGAGATGAATTTTATTATGGGGAAATTCTATTCACATTCCCTATTTTACTCTTTATATAGCCTTCAAATTAAGTAAAAATATAAATATTATGTGAATGTACTTTTTAGTCCTTATAGCCCCAAGCTAATTAAAATTCTAACAAAATAAATAAATAAATCCCCTTAATGTATAGCCCCTTTTCTCTTAATGATAACCATGAAAAAAGAAAACGTGTAGATGAAAAAAAGTCCCCACCCTCCATTACCCGAAAAAAGAGGTTCAAATTTTTATTCTGCAAACAAATAAAAAATAAATAAATAAAAGTTCAAACTTTCTTTTGCAAACAAACAGAGAACTAAGAATGAGTTTATAATTCATGAATGGCTTTTTAACCACAATCACATGTTATTAAAATAGATTAAGAGGGTTGAACGTGTGGAGAAGAAAGTATAAATTCATACAAGTTCCTTCCCTAAAAGAGATTGACTGATAAGTTCTAAAAAAGTTTGTATTGTGAAATCAAAATTTGAATTGAAAGAGACCCAAACGCTCTAATGGCTTTACCACTAACGCAATATATATAAAAAAATTAAAGAGTGAAATATTCTTCGATTAATCTTGCCTTGTCAAATTCCTAAAAACTGAGATGGTTTGCTATTGTAAATCCATGTCTTTGATACTATATATAAACAGCAAAATCAGAAGCCAACTATATATTAAAACTGTTGTCTGATCACTCATGGAATAAAAAGAAGTTGAATCCATGCCTTTGAACTACATGACATGGGAGGGTGTGGCCAAAGAGCCATTAATTAATGAACTCATTCTTGTGCTTGTGTCGTACGTGCTATATGTTTTTTAAATTTTGTTTTTATTTTTTTAATAATGGAGAAAGGTGGGGGCTGTAGGAGGCTTTAATTTTTTAGGGTTTTAAAATATTTGGGAGTTAGAAGAAGGATAAAATAGTCTACATAAAAAATATTTATATTATAATTAAATATGGGGGCTATAGGGAGAAAAATGAGGGGTGTGAATAGAATTTCCCTTTATTATGTGTGCAAATACAAATGATAGAATTGAGTAAGATATTTATAACCTTGCCCAAAATCCTAACTGATTATTGGTTGAAGAAATTAACCCAACAAACCAAAAAAAGAGCCCAAAAATAACATAGCCCGAAGTTGCAGAGACAACTGTTATACTGTTGTAATGTTAGACATGACAATCGATTTCCCAAATGATGATGAAAACACATACAGAAATAATTCATAACAAATCATGATTTGGGTTCCCATTTTTGCGGATGAAATATTTCGCTATGCAACAGCCTATGTTACACGTTTAAAAATATTAATTTTTATTCCATTTTTTTTATTTCATTTGGTTGTGTTTTAGTTTAATTTTACACTTGTTAATTAGGGTTTGCTTTTCTCAATTAGCTAGTATATAATTATTTTTTCAATATTTAATTATTTTCTAAAAAAAATAATATATCCGTAATTGGAAGAAGTGAACTCTAATTAATAATTATAAAATTAAATTAAAACACAACCAAATGAAATCCAAGCAAAAAAGGGAATAAAAATTGATAATTTTAAAAGTGTAGCATAGACAACACAGAATATAGTAGATGATTTCATCCGTACCATTTTGGGCTACAAAAATTACCAGTTTAATTCCCTTCTATATAAACACTATAATCTGGCTTCAGGGTTCTCATTCAAATTGCAGAAGTAATATTATTATTAATAATAATATAGAAAAAAAAAACATGCAAGAAAATGACATGGAGCTTCTTCTTCTCTCTGGCCTTCTCCTCCTAAGTCTTATTCTGTCTCTCTCTCTAAGATTCCTTTACTCCAAACCTAAAACCTCCCAATCCCACACCAACTCCTCCGAACTTCCTCCGGGCCAGACAGGGTGGCCTGTCTTAGGCGAAACCCTAGAATTCCTCTCCACCGGCCGGAACGGAACGCCGGAGAAGTTCTTCAATGACAGAATGAATCGATACTCGGCCGAAATCTTCACAACCTCGTTGCTCGGAGAGAAAACTGCAGTCCTCTGCGGCGCTGCGGGAAACAAGTTTCTATTCTCTAACGAGAACAAGCTGGTGACGTCGTGGTGGCCGCGAAATGTAGAGAAAATATTCCCCAGTTCTCTGCAGACATCAACGAGCGAGGAATCCATGAAGATGAGGAAGCTTCTGCCGGGATTCCTGAAGCCCGATTCCCTGCAGAAATACGTGGGGATCATGGATTCCATAGCTAAGAAACACTTGGAATCTCACTGGGATTCGGAAATCACAGTTTTACCCCTCGCAAAGCAATACACGTTTGCTGTGGCGTGCAGATTGTTCTTGAGCATTGATGACCCCAAACACATCGCCAGATTTGAGAAGCCGTTCCACGTTCTGGTGGCCGGCGTTTTATCAATTCCGATTAATCTTCCAGGGACGCCTTTTAATCGCGCAATTAGGGCAGCTAATTTGATTAGGAAGGAGCTGTTGGAAATAATAAAGCAGCGGAAACGTGAGATGATGATGATGACGACGATGGAGGTGAAACGTGATATCTTAGGTCATATGCTAACGACAACCGATGAAAATGGGGAGTTGATGTCTGAAGCCGACATAGCTGACAAGATAATAGGGTTGCTTATAGGCGGCCACGACACGGCCAGCGCCGCCATCACTTTTATTATCAAGTATCTCGCCGAGCTGCCTGAAATCTATGATAATGTCTTCAAAGGTAGCTACAATTTTAGTTAATTAATTTGAATCTATGTATATATATATATTATAAAATGATTTAAATATATGGCCGGTAAGTAGAGCAAAGAGACATAGCAGAGGGGAAAGCAGCAGGTGAAATGCTGAATTGGGATGATCTGCAGAAGATGAAATATTCATGGAATGTGGCGTGCGAGGTTATGCGGCTGGCGCCTCCGCTTCAAGGGAATTTTCGGGAGGCGATCACCGATTTCACTTATGCTGGCTTCTCCATTCCTAAAGGCTGGAAGGTATGTATGTATGTATTTAGATTAACTTATAAAATTAATGATGGTGAATTGGTGATCATGCAATAATAATACATATAGCTATACTGGACGGCAAACTCAACGCACAAGAATCCGGAGTATTTCAGAGAACCGGAGAAGTTTGATCCAACAAGATTTGAGGTTGAGGGGGAGAATAGTAATAATAATAATATTATTCCGTACAGTTACGTCCCGTTTGGGGGAGGGCCAAGAATGTGCCCAGGAAAGGAATATGCGAGGCTTGAGATTCTTGCATTCATGCATAATCTGGTCACCAAATTCAGTTGGGAGAAACTGCTTCCCCATGAGAAGATAGTTGTCGATCCCATGCCCATGCCTGGGAATGGCCTTCCGGTTCGCATGCGCCGCCACTCTACTCTTCAAGTTAATTAATTAATTAATTATAACCCCCTCTCTCTCTCTCTCTCCCAGACTCGTTTGATGGTTTGTGATGTTTTCAAAGATATATGTGTGTGTTTATAAGGAGCTGGCTTAATTATAAATTAATAAGCCAGGTGTGCTAATTAAATAAAAGGCTCCTTGTAATTAAGCTTTCGCAAGCGAATTATTGCAGTTATTACGAAAGGGTGTAATTGGTTTCCCCTTTCTGATCTTCATGATTGGTCAAAAAAAAAAATTGCATGTTTTTAATTTTATATGGGAGACATTAGTACATTTTAATTGGCTTAAGATTTAACTGAGTGACATAATTTTTAGGGACGACAACCAGAAACAAGTACTTAATTAGTAAGATATTGGATAACATACATTATTAATTTGTTAATTGTAGGTGAATATGAGATTCTCTTGTTCAAATTACGTATTTTATCCATGTACCAACATTAAAATTATATTAATTTAATTTAATAATACTTTTCATAAAAGTAAAATTTATTATATTATAAATATTCCTAGCTAATTAATATTTATTGCTAAAAATTATTATTTTTTTAATTATATACTCTAAGTTTGGAATGATCAAACCTAAAAATCAATTATATTAACTAAATAATGAAAATTAAATATTAAAAAAATAATTATGAGCCTAATTGGGTGGAATAAATCCTAAATAATAATACAAAGTTATAATAAATCCCAAAAAATTAAAATTGAAGAAAAACTAATAATTTTGATATTTAGTACGCAGTTCACACACAACTTTGGACTAGAGAATATCATCATTTTCCTAGATTTGGGTCCACTTTCCAAGTTCTACTTCACCACCTCAGATGAGCTATATTATGAGTTGTATTATAATTAAAAAATAGATTTCGGCCCGTATGATACACGAGATCATTAATTCATGGTCTCAAACTTCATTATTACATTTTGCACATGATACATCTTTGATGGGTGTCAAAACCAATAAAAATAAACTAGGTTTTTAGAATCAAATAAATTGTGATAGTAGCGAGCAAGGTTGATTCCACAGAGATTGGTAAACTAGAATTATATTCTTTTATCTAACAACCTAAAACTAAAGGGAGGGGGGGTTGAAGATATAGAAATATAACTAAATAAATAAAATATAAATATAAATAAAGAGAAAAATAATTAAGAAAATATCTAGCTCAAGAATAATCTCAACAATGGTCTACACAAATTGATCACAGATGCAAAGATATAACTTTTATTCTATCCATAAATTGGCTATAGTTGTTGGTACGACCTAATAACCTCGTTCCTCCTTAGTGTATCAGCAACCAAGGTACAGCCGTTGATTACTTCCCTAATTAGCAAACAATCCTAGGTACGACCATGGATTTAATCTACCAACAACTTTAATAACTAGAGAGACACCAATTCTAACCAACAAAGATCGTATGATGACCCATTCAAATTAGATTACATATATATATCTCTAAAGTGTCGAAAGCGGGACTGTTTACCCCCAATCTATCCAATCGTGCCACTTGTGCAAACAATCTACATAATTACGGATTTAGACCGCTCAACTAGCAATATATTATTCCAACAATTAATACAATATGCACTTTGCATAATCATCAAAATAATAATAGAAATCACAAGCAGAAGATATATAAATAAAGAGAGAATCAAAAGTAAACAAAACCAATTCGATCTCACAGCCATACAGAACCAAAGTCGTGATTATCCTCTCGCTATAGATAGAAAACTAAGAACTCATAAAAGAGAAAATAAACAAAAATAAAAGAAAGAAAGAAAGAAAGAAAGAAAGAAAGAAAGAAGAAGGGGCGTGTTCTACTCCTAATCTTCCGCTGTCTATCGTCTGCCTCCTCCTGTCCTGCTCGAACAATCATAGATATATATATCTATTCTAGGGCGCAATCTCTCCTCCAATATGGCAAGTCTCAAACCCTTATTAGGATTCTGCCCCTTTCCTCGATATGGTAAGTTTCCTTCTCCGATTAGGACTCTACTTCTTTTCTTTGTCGATCCGCCCATCTTTCAACTAAAAACGCGGACTCTCCCCTCATAAATCTGGCCCTCACTTTGATTTTATATTTAAGTTTCCGTCCCAGAGCTCCAAACTAAGGCATGTTCGTGCCTTATTTGCAGTCAACTCCTGTAGCATGAGCTTTAAATATGCTCCATCCAAACTCGATCAAATACTTGTATTTTGGACTTCTTTTCCATAAACCATCAATATTCCCTAGCAAAATACAAAATATAATTAATTCATACAAAAATCATACATCAAAGCTTAACAAAATGAGGTCAAATCACCCAAATAAAGGTGCAAATATGCGACTTATCAATCTTCGTGTTTTATAGATAATATTTTAGTTAATAAGTTAATACCATTTTTTAGCTGTCCGATTATCTTCTTTTTGATGTAAGACAATTAATACTTCAAATCTCAAAAGAGTTAAGTTGGCAATCGATAAAAGAAATAATTGCTTGAATACACACACCTACATATGTATATACGTACAAATTATAATATAATAAAATATATTTCAAATAAATGCATAAATAAATAATAAATAATTACAATCAAAATATTATATTATAAGTTATGTAACACTTGTTTGTATATAATGTTTGTAGTAGCATTTGCATGTTACACTATCATCATCTTTACAAATAAAAACTTTCAAACCAGTGCGACTTGTCACTCGTGAAACAGTTACATACAACTAATCATAACTAAAAACTTCTGAAAAAAAAAATATCTGCACAAAGATTAAAATAATAACTTATGTTTCTTTCAAAAGGTTTTTTAGGGTTGTATATATATATATATATATATATATAATCTATTTGTCAGATTTAACTCTTAAAGAATTGATAATAATATTGTAGGTAAATTGATAAATGTACTCAAAATGAGCTTAATAAATACATTTGAAACATAAAAAATTTAATTTAAGAAACTATGACCACTACAAAAAAAATCGCGGTATAACGACGGATTCATCCGTCGTTAGATCTCTATTTTCCGTCGTTAAAAGGGCCTAACGACGGATTATGTCAGTCATTAAAAGTCTGGTCGGCAGCATATTTAACAATGAACTAATTCAGTCGTTAAGAGTTAACGACGGACCTAACAGTGGACATGTCCGTCGTTAAAAAGTTGTCTGTTTCGGTCACTTCAGTCATGAGAATTCTTTAACGATTGACATGTCCATGGTTAGGTTTTTTTTTGGAATTGTTTTTATTTATGCATTTTTGATTGTGTGAATTTGAAGACGTTTTAAATCAAATGAAATTCTAACAAAATATTATATAAATATTTGGTTCGAATACGAAATTAAAAGTATACAAGTATTTATCAAAAGTCATATATAGTCATACATAACTATTTTAAAATTGTCAAATGAATCCACTACATGTCAGAAGGAGGCAGAGACGATGATAACCCACTGCCGTCCTTAAACTGACATTGCATCTCCTCATAGAAGGCTTGTTGCTCCTGCATCTGCTAAATGAGAACAAGTTGTTGATCCATCATCTCATGGTGCTTCTGTTCCCAGGTATGCTCCCGCTGCTGTGCACGCTCTTCTTGTGTCTACAGCTTCACTTCCAAATCTCGGATAGCAGACTGAGAGTCGAAATATTGGGAGCCCAATGAATAAGCACTATCACTCATCTGACTGGATTCGATGTAGGCAGCAGCTTGACAACTCAGCCCGAAGATGCCTCTCTTCTCCACGCCCACGACATCGATATAAATCAATGGTGTGTCCACATTCTACAGCTCAGATGAATCGGGAGACGACTGACTCATCTGCTCAATCGTATCACGTACCTCGCCTACATATATTAAATAATTAAATAAAAGTAAACATGTCTGAAAATATATAGGTAAAGATATAGTTTGAACACACTTACAGTGATGCGTCGTGAGTTGTGATTAGAGTACCAGCGTCAATGGTGCTATGAAATCTCATAAAGGTCTTCCACCCGACCTGACCTGTCATAACACCCTTTTTCATTCGCCTATGCAATAAAACCAAGATATTAGTATTTATATGAAAATCAACATAAATATTAAGTAACTTAAAAATAAATTATAATAATTAGAGTAGTATAAACGAATGCTTCAGCATGCGCCTGAGCACATTGGGATCTGCCTTTATGCTTCACAATGCCAGTACCAGGCCCATCCGGCCCAAACATTCTATTCTTTGATGAAATCTTAACCTTCTTCTTGACCTCTGGAGTGTCTCAGTATGCTAGCCATGTGTCCCAGACATCCTCAAAAATGCACAAATTAAAAGCCTACCTTCCCTCTTATACTTCTTGAATGTGTGGACCGTGTCCTTGTACCTCTGAGCCGCCTTCAACATCCATAACTTATGTATCATATGAGTGATACTGAGCCGCCTTCAACATCACACAACATATATAGTTTATTCAAATAAATTTCGTATATATGAAACATACCCTGAACTCCTCAAAATATCGCATCATAATATCCTTTGGTACCAACTTCCATGCATATCCAGTCGGATATATATATACCTCTTGAAGCTCACAGTGATAGTAATTGCCACCTCATGAGCTAGCATCAACACCCTTTAAATGCAAAACACAAATAAGTTGTTACAAGAATCATATAAAAATATAAAAAATCACAAATTTATTAATTAAACTACAACATACCCATCATCTATCTGTATCGCCCGTCGACCAGCAGGATTGTCAGCATGTCCTGAAGGACCCTCCAGATCCAAGCCTCTAACTCCACCACTAAGTCGGTGAATGATGATGATGATGATGGTGATGTTGCACAGACTTTGCTGGAGCCTCGTGAAGTATGCCACCACCTCTAGCTAATATCTGAGATATTAAAACAAAATATTCTTAATAAACAAATACAACACAAATTCGAGGTAACCTGATTGTTTTCTGGAACGATCTCCTGCATCAATTGTGTTATCTGATCAAAAACACTTATTTGACATGTTGTTCTTCGACTTGATGGCTATCAGACGTGCCACCAGTGATAATTGGAAATGTTTTTCACAATTGGGCCACAATTCTTTATTTGCAGCCACCAACATGTCGTAAAAGTATTGTGCATCAGGATTCAGGGGCTCTTCAATGTCATCTGTAGTGTTCATGTTTTTGTAGACCAGCATCATCCATCACCATCAAATGATATGAATCCAAACATTCATCATCAGCCATATCCTGTTCAATACGTTCAGATCTATTAATTTCCCCTTGAAATGTCCTAGTATCGTAATTCCAAACGAATCCATGTTTCGCAATGTGGAGTCGAATGGTATACGGTTCTTGAAATGAGATATTATTATATTTATGACATGGACACTTAATTTTATCCTTATCCATGAAAGCAAGTTGGCTACAGGCAAACTCAATAAAATATCCAAGCCCATTCAGAAAGTCTGGACTTAAACCACCATTATCAAGATATTTCTGGTACATCCATTGATGATCTAGACTGATTTTCGAAGCACCGAATCTATATAATCTTATTGTTAGGAATAAATAAAGTTAAAATCAAATAAGTAAGTGTCAACTGTGTATTTTAGACAACTTTTGGTTATGAATTGATGATATTTAAGTTGATAAGTTGTATAATTTTCATAGCTTTTGTGCTCACTATGTTATCATTTTGGGTTTTTGATATATTTGTGAGTTTTGCAGTAATAGTGGTGAATTTGATGATTATTTGGTGCAAAATGATCAAGTATGTGCTTGGAGAGCTAAATGAGAGACCAATTGTGCTCTTGGACCAGATTTAAGGAGAAAAGCCCATGAGAATTCATGGAAATTATTCAAAATGATCCAAATAGGCGATTTAAGAGCTTAGAAAGATAGATAATCGAGTTAGAAGCATTGTGCAAGCTGAATCGGCTCAATCAGATGAAAAACGAATGAGAATGGGCCGTTTAAGTGAAGTCCGAGCACGCAAGGTCGACCTGTGGGTGGACCCGACCCACCGGTCGACCCAAAAGGGATATTGGGTTGACCCAACCACTCGACCCTCCAATTAACTTGGATGGATCCAGATCGAGATTTTCAAGGCTTTTCTCCACTTTGGGCTTCATTTGAACCATAGGGTTCCTTTCAACACTATAAATACCTTACACTACAAGAAAAAAGCACATAGACCACGGGTATTACCCGCGGTGTATGAGAAATCACAATTGTGGTCTAGACGGGCGTTGTAAATTTAAACGCTCATACACCACGGGTATTACCTGTGGTAATTTTACCACGGTTTTTAATTAAACTGTGGTTAATTTACGACGGTTAAAATGCTCATACACCACGGTTTTTACCTTGGTCATTTTACTACAGTTTCTTCCAACCGTAGTAAATTTATGACAGTTTCGTAAAAATCGTGATAAAATTACCACGCTTTAATTAAAAAACCGTGGTTAAATTACAACGGTTAATAATAAACCGTCGTAAAACTACCACGGTTAGATTTTGCCCGTGGTAATTTTACCACAGTTAAAAAAATAACCATCGTAAATTTACCACGGCTAGATTATGCCCGTGGTAATTAGACCGCGATTTTAAAAAAAAACCGTTGTAAGTTTACCACGGCTAGATTTTGTCAGTGGTAGTTTTACCACTGTTTTTTATTGAAAACCGTGGTAAATTTACCACAGTTTTCAATAAAAATCGTGATCATTTTTTTTGCCCTAATTATGTTGATCCTGTAATAAATCCCAAATTAGAAAATATTATAATTGATAATCATCAAAAAATTTAAAATACCATTCAAAATGTAAATTCAAATATCATTCAAAAGACAAATTGAAATATCATTCAAAATGCCATACATACATCATGTCCAAAATACTAAAAGATTTAATCTACCAAAACTAGCTCCCAGTTAATGTTAAAAACTACTACAATATCCATCAATTCAAAACTCTATTACAATTAGATCTTACTATGAAAGCCTTGAAGTCTTCTTGTAGATCGAAGCTAGTCTTCTTGTGCTGAGATCTAAAATATTATTAATTAATCATATAATAGGTGATTAAGTAGTTTCTTCGAGCTAAAGTATAAAAACTGATCTAATGATTATAAAACTAAAAATTACCTTGCACGATCTTATATATGCTCAAGCACGCAATTCGCCCACTCCACTCGAACTTCTTCGATATCCTCGTGCAAATACTTGTCTTTTTTAAACTATTAGTATTAAAAAAAACAGAGTACATGGGCCCAGGTTATACATTATACATAGGCAGACATATATATATATATATATTTCTTGACATAAAAAGAAGTAATCAAGATCAAATTTAATTAATAGAATGGAATTAAACAAAATACAGATTATGTGATGTATCATAAAATTAAAAGAAGTAAAATCATACTTACCATAAATTTTATAGAAATAGAATCATTTTCTTGAAGCCCTTGAATGATTTCTTTCATGAATCGCATCACATAAAATCCGCATTGCTTGGAATCGGGTTGTTGAGGAGTCTATGTTAAAATATCAAATATTAGGTAGTAAGAGTTCCACGCACATGCAATAGTAAATATCAAATGGAAATAAGTATATACCTTTACAATCTCCCAAGTTGGTTGCGTTTTACCCTTCTTTGACAAACTTGTGTTGAACAAAGTTATTGCCCTTCATACCATATAAATCAAGATATTTATTTAGTTTATTGAAGGACGTCAATGAATAATCAACATAGAGATAAAGAATTGCAATAATTCAGATAATAAGGTTTGGTTAAGTTTTCTATCATCGTTTTAAAATGTAAAAATAAATATCTTCTGCTAGTCCTAATATCTCAAAATATTTTAGGATAAATATGCAATATTACAAATTTGACATGATCAGTAATGCAACAATTTTCAAGTTTTATCTATACAATGTGACTTATATGTGCACTGTTCATTACATAATAAAGCTGACAGACAAACATGGACATACAAGCACAGAGAAACCACAAGCATTTTGAAAGCCAAACTAGCATCAAATAAATTCTGGGCAAAAATCAAGAATTACCTTGGGTTAAAAGTGAACTTCTGCCAATGATTCAACAGCCCCTTGTTTAATGGATTCCCCTGAAACAGCCAACAATTACACTCTAATACCAAAATATCATTGAATTTAGATGAGATTCCAAAATTTTCCATTTTAATCATTTGGCTCAAGTGTCACATTGATCCATAGAGCTTCAAATAAAGGCATCTAACATTCACAGGTCAATATAGATTGACAGATTCAGCTATTGCACATAATGCACAGAGGTAAGCAAAACCTTCAAGTTGATACACACACACACACACACACAAAAATATCTATTGTATGTGTGATGCTTCTAAAATTAAGAAGCAATTATGCAGGTAGTTTTTTTCTTTTAGTTTTGTTCATCATCAACTGCTCAACCTCACATCTGTTTTGGGAAATTAAGTTGATTTTTCTGTAATTTGTAATCTGTTGGCTGCCTTTGTGAAGTAGTTAGCACGGTTTCTGCATTCTAATCATTTTAATGCCTCACTTTTCTCAAGCTAGAAAATGATTCTCTGATATGGGGTTTCAAGCTCCAAATTGCTACATGTCGAATTATTTTTGTTGCGATGCTGAAATATTCATGTAATATCAGAAAAAAAAAGATGTAATATATCAGAAATGTGAAAATATTCTATTTTGATTCTTGTATGTAATTTAAAATACTATAAAATCAAGTAATATCTGAAATTTTTATGTATTAGTGTTTTTTTTTTGGTGATTTGGTCATTTTATTTAAAAAATTGAATGCAAATTAAAGCCTTAATCTAAGTTGAGGCAGTAGAATGTGAGAAATTATGTGTTCCTCTACATTATGAAACCAAGTCCAACTCGTAACATCAGTTCATCACAAAGATTATAAATGCCTACTGATCTAGTCTGTAAGAGTTTGAAAAACTACCAAGCCCCCTGGTAGCAATACGACAGCATTACCTACATAATAAAACATAATGTAGATTGAGATATCACAGTTTTCCGAACATTATTCCTAATTGCAATAGATAAGAATCAAACCCGTCCCACCTCTCAACTTTATGTTATGCGCTTCATTAATTCTAGAAAAAAGAACAAAACTTTGCGTAGTATTACATGGTATGGAGTATGGACACTTCTTTCGCAGTATAAAAGCCCGATTACAGTTATCTTCCTCTTCCAAGACATATTTTTAGAATCTTAATGATGCTTAAGCTGATATAGCCACGCTACAACCAGCGTAAATATGTCATCAATGAAAGTGAATCATGACTATGTAAAACAGCAAGCATGCCAATAGAACAATGAAACAAAGCACTCACTTATACACACACACACACGCACGCACGCACACACGCACACCCCAAAACCTGGTGATTTACACAACAGATCTCCTACTAGAATTATTAGAGAGCAGAATGAAAGTCATGTGAATTTTGATATTGAAAATGCTCACATGATCAATAAAAGACATACAAGTAGCGGCAGCAGCCTCAACCATGTGGACTACCACAGCCTGTCTAACAGAGATATAGAGAACCCGCTTACTGTTTCTGATGTGATGAAAAAATTATTTCTAATACTGATCTGGTACACAATCAGTACATTCTTGACACTATAAGTTTTTCCTTCTCTTAAACATTGAATTAGCTAGGTTTAATTCACTTTATATACTCTGCATATTGTTATGTTTTTTGGTTTATTATATCTCTTGTTCCTGGATCAGGTATAATAAAACGTTGTTAGGGGATGATTTGGGGAAATTCCCTGCGCCACTGTAAATAAACACCATTCACTTTGTCATGCAAGCTGCTCTCTCAAATGTCATCACGTGGTTTAAACCTGAAAGATTTAACTCCTCTGTTATGTCTTGGAGAGATTATTTTGCAAGAGGTAATAAGGTTTATGATATTCCCCAATATTTATGTTCTTAGAGCCAGAATTGGACACTTAGCAGTTATATAGATTGAAAAAGATTAAAAGTATGGGCAGAATCTAGCAAAATCATTTTTCACCTTGCACCTCGTCAGATTTGATTTTAGTTCACCATTTCTTCTATGTTCCATTAAATGTCCCGACACTTCTTTAAGTTGGTTATTAGTTTTCTGAAACAGGCATAACTCGCTGAGAAATTAAACTGTGAGGCACACTTGTCTGTCTTTTATATTTCAATCTATATATGAGGATTCAGCATTTAATTAGAAAATATTGCTATTTTATTCCTTGTCATATTAAAATTTTCTTGTTTGATTAACTTCTTTAACAACTAATGCTACAGATGGCCTTTGCATTTCACAGTTGTAACTACGGCCCTCAGCACTGCAATGGATGTTAATCTAAACAATGCATCCCTGGTTTTCTCTGATCAAAACCGAATACTTCATCATCATTTCCCCCAATTCAAACAGCGACAGCACCATCAAAAATCCTCAGAAACGTACAACAATCAGAAGCACATGGTACAAGCATCTCACATCATTCGAGTACTAAACAGCTAATTTCAGTTATCGCTAAGCAAGCAAACATATGGCCTAGATATGTTTTACAAATTGGGGATATTTTCTTATATGAAAACATATCTCTATGGTTCAATTACAGAATGCAACAACAGTTATTGGCGAAATAATTCAAAAACTAAGCAAAAATACCGGGAGGTGGCAGCAGAAGTAGCAGATTTGATCTGTGCAAAATTAGCTCAAGCAAGAGAGAGAAAGAATGAGAGACATGAAAATTGAGAGGAGTCAAATAACACAAATTTCATTCAATTCGACTTCACCCGACAATGAGAACTGGAACGAGCAGAGGCTTCGGCAATGACCCTTTCCTTGTTTGGTTTGAGGTTATGGCGACGAGGGTGAGTTTAGGGATTTGATTTCCCGGTGAATTTCCAGGTGAGTTAATCTGAGCTTTGGAGGGAACGGCGCGCGGGTTCTGGGGCTTTAGCTAGGGATTTCAATTTTTCCAATCCATTTTTTTTTTAATTTTATTAAATCTGAAAAAGTGTATTTACTGTTACCACAGTTCTATTAAAAAACGGTTGTGAAAATCGTATTTAAACATACACCACCATTTTGAATTAAATCGTAGTGGAATAAAAAATTGCACATACACCACTGTTAATTAATAACAGTTGTGTATGCAATAATACACACCACCGACTCATCGAAACCGTGGTCTTTTTTTCGGGAAGACGTGCTCATACACTACCGATTTTATGAAAATCGTGGTAAATCTCAAATTTACCACGGTTATGAGAAAAAACCGTGGTGAATCGGGTGTGGTGTATGTGCTTATTTCTTGTAGTGTAATCTACTCATTAGAAAAAATGCGTACAAATTCATATACAAGTATACAATTATGGAGACACAATAGAGACTTTGGAGAAACGGATGTTTCGGCTACGTCAAGATTGAAGACTCCAGTTCTTTATTGTGTTAAACATTATTTTGTTTACTATGTTCATGTTTTATTCTTTTTATTTAATTATGTCTAGTTAATTGGTTTGTTGGATTCTTGGGTTTGTAATTACATTGGATTTCATGGTATAATTTATTGAGATATATTTTGGTTATCATTGGATATTTGATTTTCTAGTTTTGATTTCTCATGTGTATGTTGACGGATGCAACATATGTATGCAAGTTAATTAATTGGAAGATTCTAGTCGTGACTGATTAATTAATGGGATAAAATAGATTAATCATTTTATGTGATGCTTGGAAGAACCAACAAAGTGAACAAGTGTTGCATAAGAAACTTAAGTCCAAGGTACTTGATTATAAGTAATGACATGTGTGAAGAACCGATCGTAGTGAAATGCATGTTCATTATTTCTATGTTATGACATATGTTCGTGAGAATAATCTGATAACAGTTAAGTGATTTTTCAGCATTGATAAATTAAATAAGGTTAAGTAATCAATACACCTATCCTAAAAGCCATTGTATGAACTCTCATCTAGAATCCATTATTTTCATTAATTATTTTATTCAAGTTAATTGTGTTATGTTCTTGAAGTATCTTTTTACACGTTCTTTATCCTATTATTTGAGTGTCTAGATATTAATGATGTGTTTATGTTTTAGTATTCATATTTTTATTTGCATTACAATCCATGTGAATATGATACTCTTACTCACTGCGTATTACAATTGTACCGCACATTTGCGGTTGTTTTTACTACTAAGAAAATAGTGGTCAGTAGACAATTTAGTAAAAATTTCAGCAGCACCTATGTGAAAAATCCTACTCCCAAGTTCTCAACTCTACGCTAATTGATCTATGTTCATCTAATTAACCAATACCAACAAAACCAACAAAAATAAGCAATGCCAACAACACCAACAATCCATAGTTATACTCTAGACGATGCAGGGGTTTTCATCCCAAACAAATTAAACAAGTAATATAGATGGATCCAAGGACCCTCATCCCATAAAATAATTAAACATAAAAAAATCAATAATAATTATCAAACATATTTTCAAACTAAATATTATTTCTAAAATTGGTAGCATCAACCATGCACATCACTAATTAATTAATATCAAACTTTTGAAGCATTTGGCATAGCATACCTAGAAGGAATTTCTAAGCATTTAGCATATCATATTGAGTATAAATTTTATTATTTAATGAAATTACATAGTTTAATTTTTAAAATTTTACAAAGGCGTTTAAATTTTGATATTAATTTGAAATTCCATAACAAAAGTCTCAAACTAACCTTCGTTATATCAGTTTGCAGTCGTCAGAGGCTATTCAACGGCTACTTTGGAGATAGAGGCTGCCGGAAATATCAACATTATAATATAAAATTCACAAAAAATTTAAACACACACACACACACAAATCCACACAGATAAATTTATGATTTATAATTCTAATATTAACTATAGCTAAATCACTAAATTTAAAAGGTATTATATACCTAAATAGTATTAGTAATTCTAATATTTAGTTTCAATTTTCTAGCTTTATAATTTTTAAAATATTTCTTATTTAATATATAGTTTGTTATTGATTGACTGCATGTTATTTTCTTCAGATATAATTGTTTCGGAAAAATAAAATAATCATTGAAATTTCAGTTCAACCGATCGAAAACCAAATCAAACTAACAAAAGAATTATGGTTTGGTTTGGTTCGGTTATATATATTATTTTGATTGTTTGGTTTGAATTTTTTAAAGTAATTTTTTATTTGATTTTGTTAGTTTAGCTTGGTTTTGTACCAAACCAATCATTTGCACACCCCTAGTCTCAATATATACTAACACTTTTGAGACTAAAATTTGGTTTTTCTAAATGTTGAAGCCAAAAAAAAATTGAGACCAAAAAATTAACGTTAATAATCAATTATTATTCAAAATTAGAAATAAAATAATAAATTGTAATTGGTAGAATCAATTCCAATTAATAATTGTAAAATTAAAACACATCAGAAGAAATTAAAACTGGAAAATGAGAATCAAATCATAAATTTAATGGCGAGATAGAGGAGGAAACACGTTTTATATTTTTTCATTCCTTAGTTTTCGCAAAGTTGGTGTTCAAGGAGCATAATAGTAGAAATAGAAGAATGCAGAAACCATTAACTCGATCTCACGCATAATAAGCTAAGGAACATGGAATTGAAATATTGAACCTTGGTTTTTGAAAATATTTAGCCACCATTTTAGAACAAATAAAATAAACAAATTATTGAGAGAATTGAAATGGCCTACCACGATCCACGATTGACACTACTGTCACCACACTCTTTGTGCCACCAGCCCACCACTTATATTGATTTTTTTTTCAAGAAGTGCAGAACAATCACGTGTTCGTTTTTATTTAACTTTGGAAATAAAATATAAGTGTCATCTTGAATGGATGCGTACACATATTAATAAAAATATTAATTAAAGAATTAAATTACTTTGAACATGCACTATTATATGAATACATTAAATGAGTTGAATATGATTATTTGAATGCATTAAATGAGGGTAAATATATATGAGAAAAAGTGAAATTTTTGTTTTGATTGTGTATAATGATATTTTTTATGAAACAAAACTAAAGTGTTAATTAGAATGACACTTATTATAAAATGGAGGGAGTAATATACAAGTGAACTATAGTAAAGCGCGCATGTGATTTATTTTCATATTATCAAAGATAATTGATATTCGTTCATTCCAAAAAAATAATGGATGTTAAAGAATGTGTTATTTATAGATGTTAAAGAATGTGTAATTTATAATTAAGTCCTCAAATTCTTAGTAGTTTTAAACACTTACGTGCATTATTAAATAATAAAACCATCAAACTAGGTGTCTCGGTGGGGATGGTCTAGTGGTGGAGTGAGGTTGGTTGGGGACCAAAAGTCACGGATTTGAATCTGCTCAATACCACAAGTCGGGTATGTGGGTTACAAAAAAAGACCCATCAAACTAGGTGTATCTTTTTTCAATCGGTCTTTTAAGACCATGCAAGCTATCTATTAATTATATATTCATGGACATTAGTTTGTTTAACAGAGTTTGCATGTGTGAGATAATTTTCCAATGGGCTAACTATCTCAAGATAAATAAATTGCTTAATAGTTTTTCAAACTGAAAACTAATAATTAATTAAATCCAAATACATCCTTACTACTGTATTTAAATACGGGGACAAAAGGCCGCAATTTCCTATACATCGTCACAACTCCATTATTAATTCAATGCGATTCACACACATCACAAAGTAGTGTACAAATGAGTTTAAAATCCTGACCTAGCAAGCACAACGCAACTTCATAAAATAGCACATGTATCATATTAATTTGACACACAATGGGATTCTTTTATATGAAAAAATTAATATTTCATTTTATTTTCCAATACTATCAATAAAGAGATATTTGTATCAAATGTAAACATATATATAATATTCAAATACGCACGTCATTTATATACAGACGATACAATAAATATAAGATGAAGATTATTTAAAATTAAAATAGTGCTAGTAATGTGGTTGGTGACATATACGCGGGGCACAGAAAACAGCTAAAATAGCGCATCATTTCATTTGGGCACACACTAAATTAAATTAAATATATATTATGTTTGCTTTATTTTAATTTATTCCCAACTAATTAATTCAATTAAGATTTAAGATGATCAGCCGACTCTTTGGACTGACGTTTATGATATATTCTCATTCCTAACTCCTTCCTTCGATTATTTCCATCAAAAACCACTATGTACTTTTTTTTAACTCCTACCTACATCAATCTCTCTATATATACACACCAACACTATTTTTCCAATATTCATCAAACAAATTAAACACTACCTCAGCTCCTTAATTTTATATATATATATATATTCCAAACACATTAATTAATAATTGAATTGAACATGGAGGTCTTCTATGTCTCTCTCTTCTGCGTATTCATCTCCACCATACTCCTATCTCTCCACTTCCTCTTCTACAAGAAGGGAGGTGGGGGTGGGAGTGCCGCCCTGCCCCCGGGCAAGACGGGGTGGCCGGTGATCGGGGAGAGCCTCGAGTTCCTCTCCACCGGCTGGAAAGGCCACCCGGAGAAGTTCATCTTCGACCGCATGGCCAAGTACTCACCCTCCGTCTTCCGCACCCACCTCCTAGGCGAGAAGGCCGCCGTGTTCTGCGGCGCCGCCGGCAACAAGTTCCTCTTCTCCAACGAGAACAAGCTGGTGCAAGCATGGTGGCCGTCTTCTGTCGACAAGATCTTCCCCTCCTCCACACAGACTTCGTCAAAA
Source organism: Perilla frutescens (assembly GCA_026008535.1). Taxonomy (NCBI): domain Eukaryota; kingdom Viridiplantae; phylum Streptophyta; class Magnoliopsida; order Lamiales; family Lamiaceae; genus Perilla; species Perilla frutescens. Next base: position 50,084,502 of record BRKX01000001.1, on the reverse strand, counting down.
GAAGAGGCGATCAAGATGAGGAAGATGCTCCCCAACTTCCTGAAGCCGGAAGCCCTCCACCGGTACGTCGGAATAATGGACCACATAGCGCGGCGCCACTTCGCCGACGGCTGGGAAAACAAGAAGGAGGTGGTGGTCTTCCCTCTGGCGAAGAACTACACATTCTGGCTGGCTTGCCGCCTGTTCGTGAGCATTGAGGATCCGAGTCAGGTTGAAAAATTCGCAGAGCCTTTCAATCTGTTGGCTTCCGGTTTGATCTCCATCCCCATCGATCTCCCCGGAACTCCGTTCAACAAAGGGATCAAGGCTTCCAACTTCGTGAGGAAAGAACTGGTCGCCATCATCAAGCAGCGGAAGATCGAGTTGGCCGAGGGTAAGGCGTCGCCGACACAAGATATTCTGTCGCACATGCTCCTCACCAGCGATGAGAACGGCAAATTCATGCAGGAGTTGGATATTGCAGACAAGATTTTAGGGTTGTTGATCGGAGGCCATGACACTGCCAGCTCAGCCTGCACTTTCATCGTCAAGTATCTCGCCGAGCTGCCGGAAATCTACGACCGAGTCTACAATGGTACGTGTACACATAACAAAATAATTTAGAATTTAGACCATCACATATATATATATATATATATATAATATGTATAAATTTGATCTGCAGAGCAAATAGAAATATTGAAATCGAAAGAGGAGGGGGAGTTGCTGAACTGGGAAGACCTGCAGAAGATGAAATACTCGTGGAACGTGGCGTGTGAGGTGTTGAGGGTGGCGTCGCCGCTGCAGGGGGCTTTCAGAGAAGCCATCAACGATTTTGTGTACAACGGTTTCTCCATTCCCAAGGGTTGGAAGCTGTACTGGAGTGCCAACTCCACGCACAAGAATCCGGAGTTCTTCCCGGAGCCGGCGAAATTCGACCCGTCTCGATTCGAGGGGTCGGGGCCGGCTCCGTACACGTTCGTGCCGTTCGGCGGGGGGCCGAGAATGTGCCCGGGGAAGGAATACGCTCGATTGGAAATATTGGTATTCATGCATCATTTGGTGACCAAGTTCAGGTGGGAGATGACCATTCCCAACGAGAAAATCGTCGTCGACCCCATGCCTATTCCGGCTAAGGGTCTTCCTGTTCGTCTCTTCCCCCACAATTAAACCTACAATTTTCTAATTTATTATTAACCTTTCATTTTGATTTCTTTTAAATATATATATATTGTCTTTCTGTGTATATATATATTTAATTTCCCTAAGTAAGATCTAGAGCCACTTCATTTCAAGTTTCAACCTTGTATTTTTCTCACTAGCTCTTTTTTGTCTCCCGTGGTTGTATTGTTTCATTAATGTTTTTATTCCAACGATGAACAACAAGAAGAATAAGAAGCTCTAGCTTATCACACTCCACTCTTGTTTTTTCAATTCTCCCTCGTAACTAGGTATCATTCATTCATTTCTTTCGCACTGATTTTTTTTTCCTCGGCCTCTAATTTCGGAGACCGGTCCAATCTCAACCTGGGCCATGGTGGGTCTAACTTGGTCAGAGTTTACATGGTTTCCTTCACATTCAATGCGTGTCAATAAAGGAGGATTCCATGAGTGCCAATGACCCCAATTTTCAAATTTTAGTTTAAAAAAATATTTGTAACATATTTTTGTTTCCTCTTCTGCTAGGTTGATGACAATATTTTTTACATTATATCATTGAAAAAAATATGATAATATAATGTCATTTACATAGTAGGAGGAAGGGAAAAAAATAGAACCAATTTAATTAACATCTACTAATTATGTTGTCATTAATGTCCCCAAAAAATTATTTGTAAAAATATTTTACAAATATTTTATTTTAATTAAAAGTATGAATTTGGTTAAGGGCACCATCGAATTTTCCCGCCAATAAATGTTTGATAACTCTACCTATACTAAATTGAAAGTTCATATTTAATTAGTACATTCTTCAATTTTATATATCACAAGTCGCGTATCGATCTGAAATATGATCAACAGTTTTTAGCTTAATGATAAATTTATAGAGAATGAAAACAAAGGAAAATGGCTATTAATCACTGAGATATTCTTCAATCTCATTATAATTTACAATTATGATGAGGATGAATGTATACTTGGTTTAGTTGACATTAAATGTTTATTGGTGGGCGTATTAATATATTCACGGGAAAAGGTCAATCTGCTCTTTTAACTATTTGTAAAAGTGCATTTTGCTTTCAAATTAAAATTTTGGTCCAAATTACTCTTATACTTTTTAAAAAAATATTAAAATGGTTTCTTTGTTACTTTTTAGACGGAATGACGTTAACGTCCGTTACTAACTGGTTGGAAATCTAATTCTAAGAGACTGAATTAGGTCATCTACAACAATTGCATTATAATACGTCACTATCACTAAAATAAAGTAGAGTTTACATTCCATCTCCAACAGTCTGCACTATAATTCTATACAGAGAATATTTCATAATATGCTCTTTATTCCCTTTATAATTATTATTTTATAATTACCAACATATAACAAATATATGCAATTTCATTATAATTACCAACATATATTATTGAAATCCATAATTAAATTCAACAGTTCATAATAATTATTGAAACATTTTTTGGGAACAAATATATTTGAATTAATAAAAAATAAAAAATAGAATTCATTAAAATATTAATTACAAAACAAATAAAATGTTACTGTTGTAAACTAGAGAGAGGCGAGAGAAAATATGAATTGTATGTATTCAATATGAGGACCAACTGCCTCTATTTATAATAGTACAAGAGATAGGGTTTTAGAGTTAGTAACTTGGCCATCACTCATATCATATATATCTATTAGATATATTTACAACACTCCCCCTTGAGTGACCAATCTCTAAAACAAATGTTGCCTCATTAAAACCTTGCTAGAAAAACCCATTGGGAAAAAATCTATTCGAAGGAAAAAGAGTACAACTGTTCCCCCTGATCTTGAGATCATTATAGATCTTTGAGTCGGCGCATGCCGATCTTGTGTACTAATTTTCTAAATGTTGATGTTGGTAATGCCTTTGTGAATAAGTCTGCCAAATTGTCACTTGAGCGAATTTGTTGAACGTTGATATCGCCACTCTTTTGGAGATCGTGTGTGTAGAATAACTTGGGAGAAATGTGTTTTGTCCTATCACCTTTGATGTATCCTTCCTTGAGTTGCGCGATGCAAGCAGCATTGTCTTCATACAAAACAGTTGGAGTGATCTTTGATGAAGGTAATCTGCATGACTCTTGGATGTGACTTGTCATATTTCTCAACCATACATACTATCGACTTGTTTCATGGATTGCAATGATTTCAGAATGATTTGAGGATGTTGCAGTCAAGGTTTGCTTCACAGACTTCCATGATATAGCAGTTCCACCACATGTGAAAACATAGCCAGTTTGTGACTTGGCTTGATGTGGATCGGATAAAAATCCTGCATCCGAATACCCTACCAGAGAAGAATCATAATTTTCTGAATAATATAATCCAAGGTCTATGGTACCCTTCAGATAACGTAGAATGTGCTTAACACCATTCCAATGTCTCAAAGTGGGTGCAGCGCTATATCTTGCGAGAAGATTTACAGAAAAAGCTATATCTGGTCTAGTATAATTAGCCAGATAAGTTAATGCTCCAATTGCACTTAGATATGGTACTTCAGGACCAAGTATCGTTTCACCATCTTCAATAGGTCGAAATGGATCTTTCTTCGTATCAAGGGATCTAACGAACATTGGCGATGCTAATGGATGTGCATTATCCATGTAAAAGCGCTTTAACACTTTTTCTGTATATGTGGATTGGTGAATAAACGTTCCTCCTCGGACACGTTCAATTTGCAAACCAAGACAAAATTTTGTCTTTCCCAAATCTTTCATCTCAAATTCTTTCTTCAAATATTCAACAGTTTTATTGAGCTCTTCAGGAGTCCCAATTAAATTCAAATCATCAACATAAACTGCTATAATTGCAAATCCACTTTCGATTTTCTTTATGAAAACACAAGGGCAGATATCATTATTTTTGTATCATTCTTTCAACAGATACTCGCTCAATCTATTATACCACATACGGCCAGACTGTTTCAGCCCATACAATGATTTTTGCAATTTAATCGAAAACATGCTTTTGGGTTTTGACTTTAATGCTTCAGGCATTTTATAAAACTCCTCCTTGGACATTACGACGTGATGTTCATGCCTCGTTAAAAACCTCGCTGAAAAACCCAGTGGGAAAAAATTAGTCGAGGAAAAGAGTACATGGCATACGTTTATATGTGTTGCATTAGTTGCCTCATTAAAAACCTTCACTAAGAAAACCCCGTGGGAAAAACTTAGTAAGGAAAAAAGAGTACAACCATTGAGCCTTCAGAGAATAATGTAGACTTACAGGGTCTGACCTTCAGGGCCTAATCTTCTAGATTATTTTGAAAATTATCGCTCCCTCTCAAAACTACAATCATTGGAGCGAACTTTAAATTTCACAACTCTTCTATAGTTTATATGTGGGTAAAAGAAAATAATATGTGTTACGTCAGGTAACCTTTAACTCACCCACTATTCATTTGTGCAACACAAATACATTGTCTTTAAATAGACAATAGGAGATAATATCATTCGTCGCGCTACACATAAAAATAACATAAAAAAAACCAGTCTCAAATATGACAATATGAGGATCAGAATATAGCCAACATTTGAATAGTCCACCAATGTCATGCCATTGTTTATTTCAATAAATAATATCTATAATTTGAAAATAATGGAGGCTATAGTAATTGACATGCTAGTGTCTCATTGTAGAAAAACACTAAATCTTGCTTGCAAGTTATTTATAAATATGGTACCTGGCCAGGTAATCTTACAAGATAAAATATTGTAAGGAACTGCTGGTCCTAAAATATCCTCATTATCATCTTTGAGTTTAAATAAATACTCATTCACTTCAAGTGATCTAACAATTATTGGTGTGTTAAATGTGTGAAGCTATTCATAGATAGAATCTCCATAAATTTTGAAATAGATTGGCTGGTGTATATATAAAATCACATAAGGTGATTCTCGATCTGCAAGCCGAGACAATACTTGGTGCTATCCAAGTCTTTTATTTCAAATACTCTGTCTTTAGGCATGAGTTAACTTTTCTCACAATAAATGTTGCGATGTTATACAATAAATTTTAAATCCATCAGGATTTGCATATAAATATTATCGTTCAATGACCCATATAAGTATGTGGTCACAACGTCCATTAATTGTATATCCAATGCTAAAATTACTGCCATTTATTTTATGTAGCGGAACATAATGTTATTGTTAATAGGAGAATATAATTTATGGAATATGGGTCTCTGCGTAAACCCATAAGCTACAACCTCTTTGTATGTCTCACCACCTTATTAATTTTGTCATTTCTCATTCATAGAAATGCTCATTTGTGTCCTATTGAGACAATAATTGTTTCGCGGTTGAGCTTTACGCCTTTATCTCAATTGCTATTTTTCATTTTACATAATCAGAATATCAGAATGCTTCTGGCAATCTGCTTTCATCGTAAGTTTTGGATCCAAATTATAAAAGCAATTGTGGAGACAATATATGTTGTCGACAACTACGTTATTTATGTTATATATATCTCTCCCATATTTATAAAATATATGGTACCTTTAATATTAAAATTAATCAGATCATTGTCATTTCCCATGATATTTCGATCTGATTGTTCCGCAATCTCAGTATTAAGATTATTTGGTGCACGTGCAAATATACTGAGATTTTCTTCTTCAAGACGATCCTCTTCAGGAGCTTCTAGGAGTTATTGCATGTCTTTGATTTTTATTTTCCACGAATTTCAAATACTTTTTCGCTTCTAGCGTCAATGAACTCTTTCGCTTCTGGCGTTGAGTAATTCGAACTCGAATCTATATATGTGGAACTTCCACAGTTTGTAATGCAAATATATTTAATAATAACTCCATTATGATAACTTTTGACAGTTATGAACTTCTAGTTCATGTAGTGCGTGAAAATATTTAATTCAATGAGAATTTTGCGGCATTATTTCAGTCATATCTCCCCCTAATGCCGATAAATGATCATAAAATCAACGTACCAATAAACTGATCCCCAATTATTGGCTCTAAATAGGTCAAATATGATAGAGTACTATTTATTTTTCTTTAATTAAAGAAAGTCAATATAGGTACGTTTTGGTGGTGATAACAAGAATTCACAGATGGGAAATGTTTCTTTTGTTATTCACACACTAATATAAAAGGGGAAATTACCCGAACACTCATGTCATAATTCCAAACTTTGGGTCTTTAAATTTTTAATTTATCGCAACATAAAATGTTTGGTTGGATAAAGGTTCATTACAACCTTGATAAATTTTGAAACTTAACTAGAGTAATATTCAAATGGACATATAATATTTAATAAATATTAATTTAAAAATATCATCAAATACATTGAATGATGTTCAAGTAATCATTGACATCACCATTTAGTCTTACTGACAAATAATTTCATGTTTAACAATGAAATTATATATTAATCATGAAATGCAATATGGTATTTATTTTCAAATATAAAGTCAAGTAGGATCATAAAGAGATTATTGCCTACTGGGCAATGCTTATAAATTGAGAATGAGACAATCGATCCCAAAATCATATGTGTTATTAATATCATAAATTAATTACAGAAATGTAATTCATATATTTTATATAATATCAAACCAGAATAGAGAAATCTGATTTAAACTTGCAATTAAATAATTCATGTGAATTATATGGATTTTCTCTTTATGCTAGCATTCAAAATAATTCTTTCTAACATACAGATTTAAACTAAATTTCAAATCATATCAGAGACCATCATCACCTAGCATACATATATAATCAAATAATATATTCTATCAGATTATATCAATCGATCATTCTTAAACAAATTTATAAGTCAAATAAAAGTATCAATTTAAAACTTTTGATAACACATGCTAACCACAAGAGATTTAGGAGTGTTCGAATTCTGCGCTTTTTTTTTTTAGATCTTCGATGATTTCAGTACTAATTCACATCTTCTTTACAAATCAAACAATTAGTTATACAATTTTTCAAACCCACAATCACAATCAAATTCTTGATTTCATAATTTTGATTTAGAAGTTATTTTGATTTAGAAGTTACCTCGCAGGAAAGACACGATTCTTTCCTATGGCATTCTCAAACTCAATTGGCTAGTGAATCTTCAATTGGCTAGTGAATCGTGCTGATAAAGTGTTGTAAACTAGAGAGAGGCGAGAGAAAATATGAATTGTATGTATTCAATATGAGGACCAACTGCCTCTATTTATAATAGTACAAGAGATAGGGTTTTAGAGTTAGTAACTTGGCCATCACTCATATCATATATATCTATTAGATATATTTACAACAGTTACATAATTTTTATCTAATTTAATTTTTGGGTGTAATTGTTATCTAATTAATTTTGTATTTCAACATTTGCATTTAATTAAATCTATGATATATAACAAATTTTGATAGTAATTACAACACATTATTTAAAATAACAAATCTATTATATAAAGAATTAAACTCTTCTTCCTCAGATTTCTTGATCTCTTCCCTACTATTTAAGACAAAAGGGCCTCAAAGGAGTACCTTTCTGAAGGGGAGAGGGGCATGAATCATCGATTTCGATCACTTCTTTTTCTGCCATTGTTGGAACCTTATGAACTCTCCATATATCTTGACCTTATATATATATATATATATATATATGTTTACGTATTAATGTCCATTTTGAGGGACTAATTTATTGGAAAATATTACTAGAAATCGAGGCTCTCTCTCTCTCTCTCTCTCTCAACGGTCAGAAATTGAAACTTGAGATTTTCAAATTTGGAATCCTAAAGAAATAGAGGGAGAAACTCAGAAACACAAATAGGATGGATGCAGATGTGGAGAAACAAAGGTGATACATACAAGAGAGAATACATGTATGAGTGGAGAGATTTTTTTTTTAAAGAAATTTGAAAACAAATGGTTTCAATCCAAATGTGTTTAAAGAGTGTGTGTTAGTGTGTGAAAAGATCCGAGTTTTTATGAGAAAATGTGCTTTAGTGTGTGTCGTAACAAAAGTTTTTGACGAACATTAAAGGAGCGGATGGTCCAATTTGACACATTTTAACAGGTTATAGGAGCAATTTGAATTAAAATTTTATTTTCGAATCGAACTGCGCTTTTGGAAATAGGTAAATGAGCAGATTGAACATTATTTTCCCTATATATATTTACCGCCTACGATCCTAATATATTGATATATCACTATATAAAATGAATTATTAACGATCTTAGCTTAGTTTAAAAGAGGAGATCTCATGTCCAATCCTCGGGCCACTGCACTTTACCCCACCTAAAAAAATTCAAATATTTGCAATTGATAAGCATATATCTAGCAGATAATGCTAAGCAGGTACACTTTGTAAAAGTTGTTGTAATCTCTTCTTGTATTTATCTTTGCTAGATTATATAGGTTTAGTTGTTAAGCTCTCCATGTATATATCTCCCCTTCTCAGGAGCATTCTTTAGTTAAGCAATACAAACGTATTCCCATAGTTTCTTTAGCAACATCTAAGCTAAAATGCATTGATAAATATCGTAATTCTTTTTTTTATTTGAGAGAAGTAGTAGAGTAGTGAACTAGTGATGATTGCATGCACTCGAAACCTCTCAATTTATACATACGAGGAAGATTTACACTTAGTATACTCGAAATTAAATGATTATATATATATATATATATATATATATATTTGGGGAATCCGTAATTGCAGAAGTAAACCATTTTGACGTCGCATCGCAACATTCTTAAAACATACAAAGCACGCACTAAGTGCAGATTCTATAATAAATCTGACCTTCTACATTATAATAATATTTAAGATACGGATCACTATCCACTAATCAGCTGTCTGAAATTTAGGGGTGCTGCCCTGCAAGCAACAACACCATAACGTGGCTGCAACAATGAAAATAATCTGTTAAAATAATGAAATATTAAGTAGCTAGGTTGGAATATATATCTCATCAATTCACATATCTAGCAATTATATGTAGTAAGTGAAGGAGAAGACGATTTTACAAGCGAGATCGATGGTGATGTAGGCATGGAAAATAAATATAGGAAAAGTGCAATTTGCAGTATAATTAAGTAGAGAAGATTTTGTGCAAAATGGGTGGCCATTATTAAGAGTTAAAGAAACAACATTATGTTATAAGTTTCTCACAGTTGGGACGTGCTTTGCATGTCGATTTTTTGTGGGATTCTGATGTTTTCGTATAAATTAATTTTTTTAATAAATAACTAACAATTTTTAGTAATGTATTATTCATTATTGTTTCATATATAATTTACATTGTGGATATGGATTAGGTGAGTCGTCGGTGACACAAAATAAAGTGGAAGAAATTTATACAGTCGATGACGGATATATATATGGACTTTGTAAGCAATTGTAAAAATTAATTGATGATTAATAAAGGATTTTTTGTGAAAAATAAATAAAAATAATGGAAAAAAATAAAAAGAAACTACAATTCATGATTTTTGAGGTCTTAGATTGACAATTATCACCTTTTAGATCCTGAACATAGTTTTCATCTTTTAGGTTCTAGATTGACAGATTATCCATCTTTTGGTGAAAATTTACTTGAAAATAGATTGAGATCAACAATCAAAATCCTTGATTCCAACTTTGGGGAAACTTCTTTTTTTTATGTCGTAGGTAATCCGCAACCGCTACCGAAGTGCGTATTGGGTAAATTCCGCCCCTATGTAATAGCCTGCAAACCACAAAGGGGGGGTAAACCACACTTGACAAGCCAGGTGTGACAGGTTCACACCTAATGGTGTTGGTGGTGGGATTCGAACTTGAGACATTTGCCCTCAAAATAACACCACTCCACTTCTATTTTGTAAAATGTCTAGCTAGCTAAGATATAAGTATACGTATGTACTCTCTTTCATTGTAAAAATTAATAACATATCTTCCCTTTAATTATTTGTTTTGGTTTGGAGATGGGAAATTGAGAATGAAAGCAAACTTCTTGCATGTCTTTTTAAATTTTACTAAACATAAGAAGTAGTCTTTTATGGTGCGGCTCCGGCAATAATGTTATCGTAACAAATTTACCAAATTTTAAGTGAATAATCTAAAATTTGTTATGGATCAAAATCGATAAGCTCATAGCTAGTTTTCAATTAAACCTGTACCACCAACCTTCGATCGTAGGGTATAGTTCTAAAAAAATAGGTAATTAAATATAATTAATGATCTAAAAAAAGAATTGGGTGAAAAAAGAGTATATTTGGGGATTACAAATGTGGTGCCTGTAGATGCTAGGTAGTGCATTATATTGAATATTAAGTTCCACGAATGACTTGGGTAAAATCAAAATTAATGCAAATAAAATCACTAGCTCAAAGTTACGTAGGGACCTAAAATGAACAATATTATATATAGTGGTGTAGAATTTGTGCGTACATGTACCACGCGCACAAATATTGCATTTCTTCTTATACACCTATATACCTATATTATATTTGTAGTACGTGCATGTACGTGGCTTCCAGTTTCGAGGTAGCTCATATGATTTAAGGGACTAATATTTCATAATCCTCATTAATTTTTCAGTACATGTGCATGGGTAGTCATAATATTATGCTTTTTTTTAACCTCTTCATGCATGGTTAACTATGCATTAATAATGTCTCTAAAAAAAAAAAACTATGCATTAATTAAATAGAGGGAATCATCGTTATATATATATTAATTAACGCTACCCAAAGTAACTCATTTGTTTGTTTTAGTTTATTTTTGAGTTGAATCTTCAACCAAATATCTCTCTTTTTACACATGATTTTTCACCACTTCAATATCTCCAATATAATACTATCTTATTTGTCGAACCATGTGTTGGAAATGGTTGCATTTTGTCGATTTTCTTTTCTTCCTTTCTCTTGTTCGGGAAATGGGTTGTATTTGGATACCAACGGGACCAATATAATAACATCTACTAATGTTGCCCAGGGCTAATCTTAATGATTTGGTGGCCTGAGTCGAGATAAAAAATGAGTCCCTTTAATTTTTTATATTTTATAATTTAATAAATAAATTGAACATATATATCATATGCAAAATATTTATATTATGATTTAAATACAACTCGCCTAACAATTTTAGAAGCAAAAGTATGAATCAAATTTGTACAATCAAGTTCTGTAATAAATTCTTTCTCAATTGACAACATAGCTAGTTCACTCAACCTTTCTTGTGACATGGTTGATCGGAGAAATTTTTTTATGAGATTATTAATCAAATCAAACGAACAAATTGAAATTCTCCATCACAAATATATAAACAAAACATCATACAAATAATGAAATAAAATATCATATTATTTGTTCCAAAGTCCTGCAATCTTCACTGAAGAAGAAGGGGTCTCTCAAGCTCTTTGTAATATTTTTCCGTTGTTTTAACTTTTAATATAGATAGATATAGGATTAAATAACAAAAAAGATATGTTTTGAATTTAAATAACAAAGAATTAGATAATAATAAAAAAATATTTTTCTGTTATTTTAACTTTTAACATAGATAGATTTATAATTAAATAATAAAAAATATGTTTTAAGTTTAAATAACAAATAATTAAATATTAATAAAAAATTATGTTTTGCATTTCACACTCTCAGCTTCTGTATAATATTTTTTCCGTTGTTTTAACTTTTACTATGGATAGATTTAGAATTAAATAAAAAAATATATTTTGAGTTTTAATACAGTAACTAAGAATTAAATAATAATAATAATAAAATGTTCTTCTATTTTAACTTTTAATATAGATAGATTTAGAATTAAATAATAATAAAATGTATTTTGAGTTTAAATAACACATAATTAAATATAATAAAAAAACAGTAGCTTGAGTTAGTGGCGCCCACAGTTCCGGTTCCGGCCGATACCGGTTTGTAACTGCCTGTTACACGGTTCCGGATGGCCGGAACCGGAACCGCACTGTGCTCTGACGGTTCCTGGTTACGGTTTTATAACCGGAACCGCCGATTTGGAACAACGACGGTTAGCGCCGGTTACTGACGGTTACCCGGTTAACCGCCGGTTTACGGTTTATTTATTTATTATTATTTTTATTCGAACTCGAACGGACGATTGGACGAACTACTAAGTACTAAATCGACAAAATTACTAATTTACAAGTTAAAAACTAAGAAGTATGACAAAACACAAGTTTATTTGAATTTTGATATTATTATATAACTTTATAATTTATATCTTACAATTTACAAGTTACAACTTACAACTTACAAGAATATTGAGAAATGAGAATACAATTTAATTTATCAAATTACAAATTGTAAATTAATCAAACTATGAAAATATGAAATTACAATTTACAAATTTATAAGTTACAATTTAACACTAAATTACAATTTACAAATTAGAATTAACATTTAACGATTTGACTAATTTAGGGGGGGAAGAAATAATTAAAATTTGGGCTTGCACTTCATATGAAGCTGCCTACGTATCCTTTACCTTGGAATCAAAGTCCTCGTAGTTCATTTTACCTTTTTTCGTTGGCGAGTCTAAAATTCGAAGTCGTCATCCCAATCATCCCCGGTTTGGCTCCCTCATTCGGCTTCACTCTCCGAGCCAACTTCAATGAGCAGGCCATCCATCAAGTCATCCCAACGGTTCTCTTGCTCTCTTAGGTCGGCTTTGGAATCGTCCTTCAATATCATTTGAGCTTCGAGGTGATCCGGTGTCAAATTTGATCTCCGTTCGTCCAACATGTAACCGGATTCACTGAAAGCTTGCTCGACCGCAACCGTTGATGCCGGGACTCTAAAAATCTCCCTTGCCATAATTGCAAGCAAAGGATACCGTTCTTGATTTCGGTACCACCACTTGAGAACATGAAAATTGTTGGGACCTGCATTTTAATCATCGGGGGACACAATAGGGTCTTGCAAATACATATCTAATTCATTTGGACTACACCTAATACTTCCTCTACTTTGGAAAAAAAATTAAAATTGTTGTAAAGTACTACCACGTGAAGATGAAGTATATAATCCTAACGAAAAAGTACTACTAGAACTTGAAGAACGACTTATTTGACGAGTTATACTATCACCATATTTTATCTCATATTCTCTATAAAGTGAATGTATAGACTCATAAATATCTGTTTTAATTTCTTCAGTAGGTGGCACATATATATTCATACCTCCGTCGTCAGGATCGGATCCTGTAAACTCATAGTAGATAAAAACTGATAATACATATCAATCATCTCGTTAGTACCACTGAGTTTAAAAGTAGGATCCAATATTTTTGCAACCAAAAAAATATTAGGCATGTTGGTCTCGGTGCGAGTCTATGTCAGTTTAGAGGAGGGGTAAATAAACTGGCTTCAAAAACTTTAAACGGATGCAGAATAGATAGGGCCCTGACTCGCTTTAGATATTTTATATGTGCTTCTTGATCAGTTGAGAAGGCCTGACTGAAGCTTAGCTGGTGAGCTGATCAGTTTGCAACTAATAGATTTGAAGACTTGGCTAAAGCTCGTCAGTGCAGTCTGTGTGTGTGAAGGTGTGCAGTTTAAGAACATGCAAAGCTGAAAGCAATAAGAGCAGCACACACAAGACTTTATAGAGGTTCGAAGCTTCCTGATTCTACGTCCTCTCTTCCTTCAGTAGAAGGGCAATCCATTATGCAAATGTAAAGTTTCTTTATTACAGTTACACGGTGAAGAATTCCTGTTGGACCTGAAAACGGCACCCTTCAACCCGAGCGCGGCCTCCTTTCCAACTGTTGTTGTCCCGAAAGAACGGATCTGTCGGTATATGCTCCTCCTCAGCCAGTTTATGGATCGACAGCTCACACTTACCGGTCCTAACTACTCGTTGAGACTTTAGGTGCTATTGACCGTCTTTACACGATTTTAGATCTCGCTCGATCTTCAAGAAGGCAGTCTTGAATATGTTATCAACCTGGAATGCTCCTTTAGCTTGAGCTGAGTGGTTGATCTTTGAGGGACTGAACTGAGAAGCTTTGCCCTTGCTGGAATTATGCGTCAGCTTAGCAGCTTGCTTTGGACTTGAAGCATGCCTTCTCAGTTGAGACTTTTCGCACTTTGAGAGTATTAAGCTTTGAGCTGTGGGGAGGGAGAAAGAATAGCTCGTTCTGCAAAATAGCAAAGTTAGATTGGCGAAAGTCTTAGCCAAAATTAAGTTCACCCTCTTTAAATAGATGAGTGATTTTTTACCATTATGATTGGTGAATGTTTAGAATTCACCGGCAGCATTTTAATGCCTATAGTCATTTAAAGCTCTTAATGAACTAGCCGTTTGACTTTAATGTCCTCTGCTTTAAGATCATCGGGATCTTTTAAAGATTTCGTGTTAAGATCTTCATTGACTGCTTTGTCAGAAAGAGCAGGTGATTTGGCTGTCAGTTTTGGACATTCAGCTGATGGGCTTTCAGCTATCTCGGCTTTCAGCTCTGAGATTGTCCAGTTGGCAGATCCTCAGCTGCCTTGAGCTGAATATTTAATTCTATGAATATTTTCCCAGACATGGTTATCTATATATAAAGATACATTATAATTTTTATTCCTGCTCCTCGAGTATGTTTCCTTTGGCCTATGAAGAGGCTTGTTCATGTTGGTATTTGTTTATCCGTTTTGACCTGTAAATGGGTCTATGCTTGTTGGTATCTGATTAGTTAGCCATTTAGTTCCGCTAAAGCATGTTTCTTTCTTAATTAAGTAAATCCAGGTATCGTCGTCTATCTTTCAAAAGTATATTCCCAAACCTTCTTTGTTAATCTTCCGTCTTATTCATTAAACCCTTAATAACACCCCGTCCCCATTCGTTAATCCCTATCTCAGGACCGGGCTGTTACATCCCTACAACAACATAGTTCATAAGTGGAATGTTAGTACCAAATATACATGGGGGGACATGATAAGATATCTTCCAAATGATTCTCTTACCCAGCAAGCAGTATCCAGAATGCTCCAACGAACACTACTTCTAGCCACTCCCAAATCTTTCATCCGGGCTTGTACGACAATCAACACTA
This sequence comes from Perilla frutescens, assembly GCA_026008535.1. Lineage (NCBI taxonomy): Eukaryota > Viridiplantae > Streptophyta > Magnoliopsida > Lamiales > Lamiaceae > Perilla > Perilla frutescens. The sequence continues at coordinate 50,069,303 of BRKX01000001.1, read as the reverse complement.
GGATGGCGACCATGTGCTGCATGAAAACACCATTTTTAATCAAACACCTATCATGTGAAATCATCAACTTTCACTGCCAACACATTGTTCCTTACCTTATCAGCTAGCTACCCATCGGGATTCAAAAGAGGATCAAACCATAACGTGCTAACCCCAACAGACTACAGGGTCGGCAATGGAACATTGGTACACTGACCAAATTAAATGCACTAAATTAAAGCATTAACAGACAATGAAAACAAATAAGATATAAGGAAGATAACATACTCTCGATGCAAGCCACGACAACGATACCATTGAAGGAATTCATTTAAGGATGGATGCACTTCACGTGCCGTCTGTTCATTCAGGGCCGAGTCGACACTATCGTTAACAAAATTAGTCAGACCATGTTATACTTTTTCTTAGGGGGTGAGATAGAATGATGAATCGGATGACGAAGAATCAGAAATTTTCTCCCCTTGTAGAGGAGCAGATGGAACAGAGACGGGATCTTTAGATGCAGTAGCTTTTCGACCAGGGTGAGTTTTGGAGGTTAAGAGCATGTCGTTCATTTCGGACACTCTTAGTTGAAGTCGACTGACCTCCAGTACCAACTCACTTAGAGTCGGCATCTTACCCTGTATCAAACATAAATAGAATCAATATGCAAAATACAACAACACACTACTACACTCTTATCTGCTAAACAAACCTTCTGGAAATCAAAACTAACATCCTCCCGAGGGCCCGATGTTCAATCAATCATCAAACCACCTGTCCATATGGCCTCCGTTGCTTCGGCATGGCAAGGAGCCGATTTCATGATAAAAGTTTTCTTCAAACTAGATGAACAACAATCGGGATTCGTTGCAATCAAAGCCCCAATGTCAAACTTGGGCAAGGTGCTACTTTTACCTCTTTTGTCCTCACAATGCTCACCGAATGACATCTTTCTCTTAATCAGATTAAGCCATGTATGAAACTACAGGACAGGAGAATCGAAACATGTTTGATTGACTATGGCCGGGGTAGGTGTTCAATTAGAATTCAACAAAAGCAAAACCTATTCTTCATTTGAAATATCTTGTATTGAAGCGTGCATTGTATAAGAGACAACATATATGATGACGAGCTAAGAAAGAAAGATAGAAAATACATTTACACAGATAAAAAATATTTTACGTACCGAAACTTGGAGGTCAGATGATGCAAATAAGTCACTAATCTGGACCTTCGGAACTACAGATATAGGAACCCAACGTATGGCGTGAGGTAGTTTACACTGCCAACCAAGATTCTATTAGCACACAATCGGCCAACACTTGGCATCACCTCATAAGCCCATACTTGGAGGGCATAGGAGTACCCAGGGGAGTCAACTTGGGGATGGATATCGCCAGAGATGAAGCAGCTGAGCCTATCACATGCAGCTTTCATAGACTCGACCAGGTGCTCATAAGCAAGATGTCCCCAAGAAAAATGGTCAGATGCAATAAGATCGTCAATAAGGTGTATATAACGATTGTCTATTATGCTACTTCCCTTGCGAAAAAGTATTACTCCGTACACGATGATGAGCAAACTGAGTTTGTAGCAAATTTGACCTGCACTGCCTCGTCCCTTACATTCCGCCATGAAGAGATGTTGAACGTCATCGAAGCAAAGATCGTGGCGACCATCAAATATAAGGCTATGAAAAACAGACGATGTGGGGGTAGCGGGCAAAGGAGTGAAGCGCAGACAGGTTACTAAAGAAAAATCCGATGCACTGAACTCAAATGACTGATTTCTTAGTTTGAAAGCAAGACAGTCTCGAGATCGGGAGGATTCGTCTATGATTAACAGTAGCTGCAAATAGAGGCCATCTTGCAGTCTCAATGCCGGAATGCTCAGAATATTCCTGAAACATGATGCACGGATTTTAGTTTGGTTCTCAGGGCTTAATTCTTTGTTTACGGCTTCAATCCACGAAATCATGCGTGCCCGCCCCTCCTCACATAAACCTGTAAGCAAGACCAATTATGTCAACCAAATATATATGAAATGCCCGACATAAAAATGAAAAACGACTTTGATTCTTGTATGAGCACTACATGCAGGCCTTAACAAGTTAAGGCTAACTTAATGTGATACATAAATATATTTAGTACTGAAACTTCAACTATAGTCACTACGTAACAAAAACTGAAAACTTTACTATGATCAACTACGACACCTCAGACATCTCAGGACTCCATCTCAGCAACGTAATCATCAAAAATACAAACGAAACCGCACCGACACTCTTAACATTCACTACTAAATTATATAACTTGCGTCAGGGGAAACAAAAAATTAGAATTGTACCTGGGCCGGCAGAAGCTCCGCTTCGTTCCATGACACACGTCAAATGAGAAAACCAGCCGGATAATCGACAATGCACGCCGACAAAGCTTCTTACTCTGCAAACGATAACGCCTAATGGAAAAATGGCAATGGCACGGTCAAGTCTACAAGTGGGTCTTTATTTTACTACAACAATTAACTCGTCGTGCAGCCACCGATGAACATTGAACAACCGAACACAATTCTCAAACCTACGTCAATCTACACTAAGAACACAGCCTCTAAAATTTTGTTGCATCAAGTCGGAGATGGAGGTTGAATTTATAGTCGCTAAGGATGAAGCGTTTTGCGGGAAAAAAGTAGTGAAACTTGGTGCCGAAGTATATGACGCATTTATGAATGAAGCCGTTGTATATTAACATTATTTACTCGGTCTTTAGTGTGTATTGTTAACCTTCAATAACTACGAGTTTAGTTTACTTAGTGTGTATTCACTTTTCGTTTAAACTTTCAATTAATAACCTCATTATTGAAGTTCAGTTTACTTAAATTTATACCGAATATTTACGTAAATGACGAGCGCATGTTCATTACCATAATACTCAGTGAACCATTACTATGCTAGAACTAAAACTTAATACCAATTACAGAAATAAAGGAAATTAGAAATATTAAAATCGAGAGCGGGACCAACATTATTACATTTAAATTTTGATAATCATACTCAAACTTTACTTGGGGGATAGGCTTATGCTATTCTAGAGTGGAAAAAATGCTGCCACTGTCCCCCATTTAATATCTCAAAAAAAGATATGGCAGGTGGACCTACGAACGGCGTCAAACCACTTCCATATCGTCACTTGAATCGGGTTTAAACGTCTGAACCGCCAAACTGTACAACCACCGGTCTATTCCCAAATAATTTTACACATAGCAGGATCTCGTGGCCTCACTGCATTGGAGGGGGTGTCGAATCGAAGCACCCGAGTTCTAGATATTTTCTCTAATTAATTATTTATAAAAGTACCATCAAATGAAAGAGCCAAAGTTGCACATTAGTATGAATCATAGTATATGATGAACAACCACCTAATTTCACCATTTTTTTAATATTAGTAGTAATAAGTATTTATGGAAGAAGCACCACCAAATGAAACACAAAAATGCATTTTGTTCATCCCATTTCACGGGTGTAGACAAGAAGCTCCAAACGTTTAATATTAGCAGTAGAAGTATTTATGTTTCCATAAGCATGTTAACTATTAATTTATGTTTCCATAAGCATGTTAACTGTTAAGCAATACATTTTTGAAAGCATATCTAGATTATTGTAACCATTTTTTTAGTTGATTTTTAAATATTTTTTTATCTTATTATTGTAGATGTCTCTACAACCTTAATGTTGAAAGAATTCGGTTTTAAAATCGAACCGAATCAAAATATTTCGGTCCAGTTCGGTTCGGTTCCGATAAGTAATTCGGTTCAATTCGGTTCCATCTTCAAAATATTCGGTTCTTTTCGGTTTTAGCATATTCAGATGCGAACTGAACCGAAAAACCGAATGCTCACCCCTAGCCCTTAATACCTAATTCAAAGAGTAATACCAGCAGGCTAACGTTAGACATAATACCTTTTACAACTATATGTATATATATAACATTGCCACAAAATTTGGGGCCCCTAATTTTCCTGTATTTTTCACGGCCTAAGGCGACCGATTCGTTTACCTCATGCAAGGAGCGACCCTGATGTCGCCATACATGTCCCCCATATTTAAAAAACACACTTTCAAAAAATGTGTGTTTTAATTCAATTTTAAAATCTAGGCCCAGTGCCTGTTTGGGCAGAATCGAATTTTCCCTACTTTCTATTTCATTTACTTGCATTTTGTTTAAATAAAATATCATAGATTATATGTTTAGCCATTGTAAAAAAAGGATTAAATAATTAAAAAATATTATGAAATATTCTCTTTTAGTGCACATTGCTAGAGATGGAATACAGATTATGCGGTATTATACCTCAAATTGTTGGGATGCTCTAAAAACTATATATTAATTACTTAATGCTTAATCATAATAGACCTTTAGAAAATTAAGTAGTGACATTGACAAAAACTTATATCAGACTATCTGACGCGTTGCAAAAAAAAGCCCAAACCTGCTCACATGTTAGCCATGTTTTCCCCCTTTTTTCAATTTTTTTTATTTTTTTAAATCTTTTATTCCATACCAATATATGACTTATTAATCTTAATTAGAGTTTATATTTAATTAAATAATAATAATAAATATTAAACACAATGCATGTGCCCAAGCGGCCCTATGTGCACCGTGCGAGCTTAATCAAAAAATTGAATTAATTGACTTTAATTTAGGATTCACTAATTTCATTTTATGGTATATATTTATTTTAAAAAATTTAATTATGAGTGCGGTGCACGAGCATCTATCAATTCAATTTTAGGATTCAATTATTTGATTTAAGATATATATATATATATATATATATATATATATATATATATACGCACACACACACATATAGGGCTAATTAAAATTTGTTTTCCAACGTTTAGTAGTTTTAACAAATTAAATAACCCAACGTTTTAATAATTATAATTTAATTCGCAACATCTGGATATTTTAACAGAAATAGTCCAACATTTAATAATAACAGTTGAATTCTCAGCGTTTGAATATTTTAATAGGAATGACCCAACATTTTCGATGAAAATATTATTTCGGTCGATTTCGATCATATTTACTCTCAAGTGAGTTAGAGAACTTATATAACGGATTAATATTTTTGTAAAAACAATGACCAAAATAGTTTTTTATGTAAAATATCGGGTCATTTCTGTTAAAATATTTTAACGTTGGGAATTAAATTATTATTATTAAATATTAGATTATTTCTGTTAAAATATTCAAACATTAAGAATTAAATTGCAATTATTAAAACATCGGGGATATATATATATATGTATGTATGTATGTATGTATATTGAAAAAAAATCAACAAAAAAAAGGATAAAGAAAAAGAGTTGGAAATTAAAATACCCATTTTTATCACCCAAAATCCCCTTTTACCCACTATAAGGAAAGCATCCAATAAATACCCAATTTTACTTTTATAACCCTGTTTTTTCATTTTCCAATGTGAAAGGACGTGGACCCCATACATGTAAGAATTGTGGAAGGCTTTTTGCATATTTCCAAGGGAGTAAGAAGCATTTAATTTCAAAAGTAATATCTCAACAACACAGCACACGTGCATTAAAGTCGATCGTGATTCTATAAAACCACGATTGAGTTTTATATATCGGGTTTTCTACTTATCTATAGTAATTTGATCGGTAAACCATCGGGATTTCAACGGGTTTTTTTATCGGGATTTCTGGAATCCTATCGTAATTTGATCGTTAACTGATCGGGGTTTCCTCGAGTTTTATCTATCGGGATTCTTGGAATCCTTTCGCAATTTTCATCGTTAAACCATCGGTATTGCATCAGGTTTTATATATCGGGATTCTTGAAATCCTAGCGTAATTTCGATCGATAATCGATCGTGATTCATGTGTAGGGATTTATTCATACCTAAAATACAGTCGGGTTTCTATATTCGATCGTGATTCAGTCGTGATTTAATTCGGATTTTTCATCGGGATTCACACTCCATGAATATCCATTGAATAGATATTTCGTGATTTTCCTTACGTGTGAGCGGGAGATAGCGTGGGAATCTGGAAGGTACTTTTTCAACTTCCAAGACCACGTACGACGTGTTTTGACCCATTATCTCCACTATTTTATTTTTATATCTCTCATAAAAATACCTAAATCTAATTAATTACCCATTTATTACTCTCCCTCCAACTCCTTCACTCAATCATATCCATCTAAATCCCTATCCGTCTAAATCCCTAAAATTTACTAGTTCTCAACCCAAAACGATCGGAATAGCATTTTCTGCGCTCTATCAGGTTTCAATTCTCGTCGGGGCAAGGATCGGCGGTCTAAAGCTCCACGTTGCCAACAATGGCGTCCCACAGTAGTGAAGAGTCACACTGTAGTGAAGAGGTTAGTACTCGATACCGATCTGGTTTTTGACAATCTATTACCTCTGTAGTAGAAGTTGAATTTTCTGTGAATGCCGATAGTTAGGATGTGAAATTTTGTGTAATTGTTGATTGGATTATTGTGTAATTGTATAGAGAATAACTCTGCTAATTAGATAGAATCCCGATAGGCCTAATTAGTTTTAATTAATTGCCTTCCATAAGGTGAAATTTCGACGAATCCCGATAGCCCTAGCGGATGACGGATTAACGCTAGAATCACGATATGTCTAAATTCTGATATCTTCTCGATCATATTCCGATCGCAAACTATGGAATCATATTTTTTTATGTTATTTCTGAATTTTCGGTTTATTGAACGTGAATGCGGACAACAGTGAATTATTATTATCTGGATAAATGATACATCAATGTTGTGTTTTATTTTTAATTACTCATTGTTCATGCTAATTAGTAGAAAAATCCATGAATCCTGATGGAATGCATTATCGACGTAATAATACTTTATCATGAATGCGTGAATAATTCCCGTTAGGGTAATTATTATATCGCCGTCGTGTACCGATTGCGATTAAAAATCTTCCGGATATAGGCAAACATTTTGAAATAAGTTCTGAAATTCTTTCTTTTTTTTTCATGCAGCTTGGTTATGATTGGGTGAGGGTAGAGCTACAGTCCTCTTATAGGACGATTAGCCTTTACTACAAGGCTAAATATGTACAGAAAATAAGAGAACGGTTGTCGACAATCGGGGGAGTCGATCTACGGAATAGGTTTCAGTCGGGGTGTTTTACCCAATTTTTGAGTTGGAAGGATTCACGGACTAGCGGACGAGCACTCCATGCATTGATGGCTCATGAGATCAGGTTGGTTGGTGCTCCGAACCATGAGTTGTGGTTTAATATTGGTGGAAACACTATTCATTTTTCATATCCCGAGTATGCTCTAGTAACGGGATTACAGTTCGGGTCTTCACATTTTGATCCAAACGTGGAATATGACACGAGTGAAATTGGGGTATTCACACGATTTTGTCCTAGAAATGAGAAGCCAAGGATCATGGATTTTTTGAAGAGGTTCAACGATGGAGTTGTGGATGCCAATCATGATGACTATCTGAAGGTGGCTAATATATTAGTCCTCTATTATTTTGCACTTGGATACGACGATCATAGAGTCGTGGAGTCCTTTGCTTGGGTGTTAGTGGATAATCTGGACGAGTGGAATAGATTTCCTTGGGGGTCCTACACCTACACAGCACTAAGGCGCTACGTCTCACTATTGCCTTCCACAAGGAGCAAGCTGAAAAAGAGTTATCATTTTTACGGCCCTGTGTGGGATTTACAGGTATATATAGCTCTTATTTTGTTATATTTATGTTTATTTAGGTTCTAAATTTCTCAATACACTTAATTGCATAATCATTATTATTACAGGTTTGGGCGTTTGAGGCCATACTAGATCTAGCGAGGAATGCTGCTGTAAAGATTAATCCGAATGCATTGCCTCGACTGGCGTGGTGGCTCATGTATACGCCAAAGATCGATGATTTTCATGGTTTTCTAGCTGAGGAGGTAAACATGATTAAAGAGTTATCATTTTATGCTTTTAAATTGATTATGTCCATCACAAAAATTTAAATGGATTGCAGCACGAGTGTCAGGAAACGTTGGCGTTGGAGGATGATGAAGATGAACGTGATTATTGGATTAGCACTCAAGGATCTAACCCCCTTGGTGTTAGATTCCCTGCCCCGTTTAACCTGAAGAAATCTTTGACAGGCGAGGGACCTTCACGTCCACGCTCCGAATCTCGAAAGATAAAAAAGCAAGCTCCTCAGCGTGCGCCTGAGCCTGAGTCTCAGCATGATTCTGAAGAGCACGAGCGTGAGGATGCCAGAGAGTCGAGGCGGGAAAAGGGAAAGCGCACTCAAGAGACTAGATCATCCTCTTCGAGTGGCAGAAGTGATCACCATCGGAGTAGACGTGATCGTCACCAAGGTCTAGTGTCCAAGCTCAAAGAGGCCTTGCTTCCCGATATATTGGTCGCGATGAAACGCGAGTTTTTACCTGGCCTTAAGGATGCATTGCTGCTAGACATAAAAGAGTACATTAAATCCCTTTGGCATGGTTCGAAGCATCCACGTTCACAACGATCAAGAAGTAATGAGGGTCCACCGCCGGAACATGATCAGGAGAATTGCTCTCAGCCCTCTCGAAGGTCTGTGTATGTAGAAGGCAGTCATCGACAAAAAGACCTCCCTAGAAGGTCTCTACAGGTGGAGGGAAGTCTAGGGTCTGGACAGATTGAGGGTAGTCGAGGGTCTCGACCTAGAGATTCACCTCGAAATGATGTTGAGCTTTAGGGAATAATCGGGTCTCCACACAGCCATGCCTGTGGCCTGCAATTATCCCAGCATGTAGGAATCCCACATCAAGAACTTGACCATGCATATGTGCTGCAATTTACCGAGCATCTAGAACCTTACCATGCCTATGGCTCGCAATTTTCCGAGCATCTAGAATTCCCACATCTAGAACCTGACCAGGTATTTATGTTAAATTTGAATTATCTATTTCTTATCTTTCGCATTTGTGAATCCCGATCCAAAATCACGATCGTGAACCCGATACAAAACCACGATCCAAAATCACGATTGGGTTCCCGATTCAAAATCACGATACCAAATCACGATCCGGATCCCGATCCAAAATCATGATCGGGATCTCGATCTAAAATCACGATTGGGTTCCCGATCGTAAATCACGATACCAAAGCACGATCGGGATCCTGATCCAAATCATGATCGGGATCCCGATCCAAAATAATTATCTGTATCCTGATCCAAAACACGATCGGGTATTCAAGATTACTAACGATCAGGATTTATTATCTTTCTTATTTGCTCAAGGTGTATGTTTTGGCCCTGGAGTGGTTTTTGAAGAGGTCCAGACAAGTCCACCTGTAATGCCGTGCAGTTCGAAAGGGAAACAAGTTGAAGAGAGTTCTGCATTTGTAAAATCCTATTCGAAGGAAGCAACTCTCGCTGCTTACAAGGATTGGCGTAAAGGTCCCAAAAGTTCCCAGGTCTACCATCGCAAGAGTGACTTCCCAATAGCACAACAGTTTTTCGAGCGCCTTGAATTCATGAAGTGTGATATGACTGCCCAGGTAAGTAAATATTGATTATTTACAATATTTTTATTTTTTATTTCTTAAAAGCTTTGAATACAGGGGGTTGATATGTTTTTGGATTCCATGAGAAACCAATTGGAAAAAGGAGATTCATTACTCCATGGAGTCACTGCAGAGAACACGCGCATTATGGATACTGGATTCTTCGTAAGTTTTATTGTAGTTTGTTAACTTTTAATTTTTACTCTATGAAGTATAATCAACTCTAACTCTTTATTTATTTATATTGTATTCAATAGATTGCTCTCCAGACAGAATGGCGTTCGGGTAGGTTTGATAAGCCAGATTCTCCTAGGCGCCACCGTGGGCAAGAGGATTATTACTGGTGGGAACCTCCATTTGGTTTACTTGCTACGGTGGTAGGAAAAGATCGAGAAGGGGGTCGATCCTGGTGGGATGCCAGAAATGTAAGAATTTGATTGTAAAATGAAATATTAATTATTTTAAAATATTCTAATCAAACGTGTATTTTTTGTTCAATGTAGCTCATATTTGTTTGCAATATCAATGCACATTGGGTGACGGTATTTGTCCGTCCTACCAGCTGGCGGTTTGAGGTGTACGACTCAATGTTACACAAGCTAAGCAAGGAAGATATTGACCTAAGGGAGATTCAACTCAGACCATTTCTTAAGCTGTTGCCTCGACCGCTTATCGCGGGTAAGTATTGGGAGCGAAATGTTTTTAATGTGCGAACACCCTTGCATGCAAATTTCAGACTTACTTTCGCCGTCTCCCAAGATCAATTTAAGCAAAAGGACAACAATAGTTGTGGGCCCTATGCATGTATGTATGTTGATCGACTTATTACTGGCACACCTTCTATTGAATGGGGCAATAAAGCAGCCAATGTTAAGGCATATCGACATCAGATAGCAGTTAGGGCATTTGAGTTATGTCGTGAGAAGGCATAATTTTTGTTAATGTTTGTTTTAAAATATTTTATCATTACATTATGCTGTTAATTCGGTGATTTGAAGTTTTTTTACTGTTGCTAATTTTTTACGAACGGGATCCCGATCGGAGTTTGAATCCCTATCAAAAAAAGTGAAACCCGATATTGTTAGTCACGATCGGTTTCACCATCATTTTCCCGATGATAGATATGAAACCCGATAAAGGTATATCACGATCCTTATGTATATGAAAACTTGATTTTTTTTAATTGAACCGCGATTATAAAAACGATACCCGATAGTAAATTAAATCCCGATCACACACAATCGCAAACTTTAAATGCATAATAACATTAATTTAATTACATAATTACAATAGTTTTACAAGACAAGCGCTTCAATCCTCAATCTTAACCATTGGAGTAACACGAACAATGTAAACATCTTGACTAGTTGTTATTCCGTGGTATTTTTCAAATCTGAGAACATCTCCGCGCTTAATTTGTAGAAACTCAACAATATCATCCCACCCTTTATTAAGTCGAATCAGGGTAGTTGGCACCTCTTTTTTCTTTGATTCAATCAGCCGGTGTTCGTATTCAACGTCCCATTCTTGGAATCCCTTCCAAGTTCTCATTTTAATCGATCTTGACTCCACTCCAAATATCTCCCTAGCATTCGTGGGCAAATACTACAAAGTATAAAGAAAGATAATCAATACAGTTAGATAATCACCAAATACTCTATTACTAAATTACAGTTGGTGAATTTACCACTCACCTACGATATTCACTCGAGTGGCACTCTACTTCAACATAACGCCCATAAACTGAAATTAGAAAAAAAAAAGTAAGCTTCGTTAAAAAATATTTCGCATTATATTCAAATCCATCAATTCGATATTTCATAACTCCAGGAAATCGAGGACTTATGTATGAAGTTGGATCATTTACTGGCTCCATTGTTTTTTTAGCAGTTTCTTGCAAAAATACAAGATGAAGAAAGAATTGCAGATATGTCCCATGAAAATACAAGATGAAGAAGGAATTGAAGATATGTGAGCCAACTTTACAGAAAGAGACATTTATATAGACAAATAATTAACAAAAAGGGACGAAGACCTAAAAAATTAACTTAAATTCTGATTGCTTCACGATGGAATCCCGATCTTCTACAATCCCGTTGGAGATCATTTTCCGATATTTTTGTTCTGATTATTGTCCTGCAAATCAGATATGGGCCCCAAAACCCAACAAGTCTACAGTAAATCCCGATAACTTCGATATTCATTAACGATCGTCTACCGATCGTTGACCGATCACGTTGAAGATCATATTCGATACGTTTGTCCTTGCTAATCAGCTGTGGGCCCCATTTGCAGGTCTCTTTTTTATTACCAATAAAGTTGTACTTGTTGAGTCAACACACCATGCCCATTCACATCAACTTTTTATATTTCTGTACACACCCTCTATGTGATATACTAGAAAACGACAACAAATTTTAAAAAAACAATTGAATCGATTTGACCTATGGACGAATATACAAGCATACATTTGCATACCTTTCATGCTTGTTTGAGTAATAGTAATGATATTTCCCGATAAAAAAGGGAGATGGGTGAACTACTCTAATTCAAATTTCATCTCTAACTTTGGGTTGGATCAAATTTATGTAGATTGGATGAAATTTTGGGTGTTTATTTCAAAAAATTAGATCAAATAGTAAAACCTAATTATATGTCTACATATATACAAATACTTGGATGGTTGGCATGAATCACCGTAGTACATGACAATTATAAAAAAGAAATTAATATTTAACTTGAATGATATGTATTAATATTACTACTCTCTCCTTACTAAATTATACGCTTAATTATAATTTAGAATATGTTGATCTGAATAGCAATTAACACTGGATTGAAACGTAGCAGTCACTCACACCCAATATGCTCATATTAGAATTAACATTATAAACTACATATTAGTGCACAACTCATTCTGAAAAACCTGAAAAAATTAAGAACATAAATATTATTACATTAAAAGCCATCGCAAGAACATACACATTGAATTCAAATACATCGCTTCAATCAGTGTCGCTCTCGCTTACCTGAAAAGGATTGAGGTCATCGTGGGGAACGATGGGCGTCTCGCCGGTCTCAAACAAGTTCGTCAAGGCCAGGTAGTGCGGCTCACCGTTGTCTCGATAGACGGTCGTCAACGGATTCATCTGCATAGTCAACGAAAAATTATTGTGATATTTAACCTCTTTGCGATTAACTGGAAAGCAAAATCATTATAGGTAGTGAACCTCTTCAAAATGTATCCATGTATCTTCCAGCGCATAGAACTTGTTGTTCTTACGACTCCAATGAAACTCGGTCGGAGTATAGTCCCACAAAAGCTTCAAAGTCTCATATCGCGTCGCGAGCATTTCGACATGCGCCGTGTACCACTCGATACCATATTCCTTAGAGAATTCTTCATTGACAATCGTACGAACATTGGAAATGGCCGTGTTATTGTCCTCGAAGCCGACCACCCACACTCCGACCTCCTTTTGTTGGAGTAGATCGTTCACCACACGGGCTTCAAGCCTCTCCGTCCACTGTGAGTCGTAGAAATATGCTTCTTGAGGTGGCGCCATTTGTGGGTGAACTTGAGAAAGGGATGAAATTGTTGGGAGCGAATTAGAGCTTTAATTTGAGCTTTAATGGAGTAACCGCCGATATAAGATCACGCATATGGACAAATAAATGCATACTAAATGGAATATATTCCCTACTTTTTAAAGACTTCACGTAATAATAATAATTATTATACATATATACCATAACATTTCATAGTTTAGGGTAATCCCATTGATATGACGATCGATATTCCGATCGGTTCATAAATGCCGACGTGTTAACGTTCGGGATATGGCCGAATTTAGGGTAATTCCGTTGACATCACGTTCGAGATCCCGATCTGTTCTGAAACGCCGACATGTTCACGTTCAGGATATGGCCCAATTTCATCTCCTAAATTATATAGAATTAATTAATTTGTAATTATCAACGTGCGCCTTGATGGTAGGCATTTAGAATTTTCGAATATATTCGAGTAAAATTTGGATTACATGGGCACGCAGATTCGGATGTGGGCCCCTTTGTCAGCCTTTTGTATTTTCAACGTGATTCTCTTCTTCTTATCCTTTTGCGAAAGAATCATATTTTTTCTTTTTTTAACTCCTTTTAAACAAAAAAACACACGTGAACAATCATCAATCACTTTCTTAAAAAAAATTGTTTTTTAGGGTTTCCTGCCATCCCGACGAAGGGGCCGATCGTGAGCCAGGCGAAGTTACTACAAGTATGGCGTCTACAAGTCTGCAACAACAATATAACGAAGAGGTTAGCCTCAATTTAATTATTAAAATTGCTTGATTTTCAAGAATGATGTCTAAGTATGGAATGTAATTCTCTTTTTTCTTTCTTTTTTTTTATTTTGTTTCTTAATTTTTTTTTGTTTGGATCTGGATCCTGTTATTAAGACCGATCGTGACACGATTGTAGTTCCGCTCACAAATCCTAGTTTTTTTTCATTCTAGTTTGAAATTGCACAAGTGTTGGATTTAATTTGATGATTAAGTCATTACATCTATACGTCTACTCTTCTACAAAATACCTCCATATATTAGTTCAAGGATGATATTCATTCTAGTTTGGATCTATACGTCTGTGTTGCCTTAGATTGGGCACTTGGATGGTTTTTAATATTTCCTAAGTTATAATGAGATGTGCAAGTTGACATCTTTACTAATTGAAGTTGGAAATTAGCACAATCCTAATTTTTGCAATATTTTTGATTTTGTAGTCGGGATCCCGTAGTCCGACCCGATCGGTTCACGATCGTAAACCCGATCGAAAATGTGATCGGTCACTCAATCGGGATCCCAATCGTGTTTGCATTTTATCATAATCTTTTTATTCTTTTTTATTTTTTACACTCTAATGCTCAATGTTTTATATGTGATACTCAAATAAAAATGGTTAAATACATTGAAATTGCACAAGTGTTGGATTTAATTTGATGATTAAGTCTTTACATCTATACGTCTACTCTTCTACAAAATACCTCCATATATTAGTTCAAGGATGATATTCATTCTAGTTTGGATCTATACGCCCGTGTTGCCTTAGATTGGGCACTTGGATGGTTTTTAATATTTCCTAAGTTATAATGAGATGTGCAAGTTGACATCTTTACTAATTGAAGTTGGAAATTAGCACAATCCTAATTTTTGCAATATTTTTGATTTTTTAGTCGGGATCCCGTAGTCCGACCCGATCGGTTCACGATCGTAAACCCGATCGAAAATGCGATCGGTCACTCAATCGGGATCTCGGTCGTGTTTGCATTTTATCATAATCTTTTTGTTCTTTTTTATTTTTTACACTCTAATGCTCAATGTTTTATATGTGATACTCAAATAAAAATGGTTAAATACATTGAAATTGCACAAGTGTTGGATTTAATTTGATGATTAAGTCTTTACATCTATACGTCTGGATCGGTATACACGATCGGTGAAATAACGGGATTCCATCAGTGACTTGATCGGGATCCCGATATGAGAACCATGGAGTTCACGATGTGATTACCGATCGTAAATCACGATCGAAAAAAACATACAATGAACATTATATCTTAAATATATTTTGTAGCCATCATGGGAGTGGAAAAGGTTCGGAGTGCAGGGGACGGTGTCCAACATCAATCTTTACTACAAGCCTAGTATATGGATGACAATACGAAAGACGTTACTGAGAATCGGTCAGGACCCGTTGCTCGATAGGTTCAAAGCCGGGTGCTTTGGACATTTTATGAGATGGAGAGAAGGCCCCAACTGTTGCAAAGCATTGCACGCATTGATGGCTCGTGTGATCAGCATTCCTGGTAAATCGCAACATGAGGTTTGGTTTCGTATTGGTGGGAATCATATTAGGTTCTCCTTTCCAGAATATGCCCTCGTCACCGGACTAGAGTTTGGGCCATCCACATTTAATACGAATTCAGAGTACGACTTGTCCGAAGTTGGTGTGTTTGGAAGATTCTGTGGGGGCAGACCAATTGCTATAAAGGACTTGTTTGATATCTTCGAAGAAGGACATGTAAATGGTGCTGATGAAAATGATTACCTAAAAGTGGCAAATATTTTAGCATTGTATTGTTTCGAGTTAGGATTTGATGTATCAAGAAAGGTTGAGAGCTTTGTTTGGGCTTTGGTAGAGGATTTGGATGCGTGGAACAACTTTCCCTGGGGTGCCTACACCTACACATCATTGCTACACTACATTTCAATATTACCAAAGACAAGGAAGGGATGTGGGACGAAGTACCATTTCTATGGTCCAGTGTGGGCTCTTCAGGTATATTATTTATTAATTTTTTTTCAAATTCATAACATATTTTTAATGAATTATTAATTATATGTACGTTTAAAAAATAATATAATGGAAATTCTACACTCCTTTTCGAGATTTGGGCATATGAGGCCACCCCAGAATTTGGGACACCTGTTGCTAGAAGGGACAAGCCGGATAGGTTGCCTCGATGTTTGAGATGGTTTTTTGTGAGGGCAAGAGCAACCGATTTCCACGTATTGCTTAATCAAGAGGTATTCTATATGTATATATATAATTTTTGTTTTAATTTTTAGTAAATCGTGGAGGTAATTGTGGGATTTTTGTTTTAATTTTTTATATTAATATATAAAAATATGATCCCACTCATTTAGTATTAAAAAAATGTGCAGATTGGGTGCTATGAGACGTTGACGGTAGAGGATGTTGAACAAGAGCGTCCTTATTGGTGTAGCATTCATTGTGCTGAACCAATAGGGGCTTCATTCCATACCCTATTCAATCCAGTTGTCCCACGTCATGATCCTGATCAGAAGCGGGTTAAACACAAGAGACCGCGTCAGACACGATCGGGCTCTTCAAGCAGTGGTGATTCCGATAGACGTCGTAGTTCTCTTATTGCATCAATTAAGGAGGCGTTGATACCCGATATTATTCGTTACTTGAAGAATGATCTGATTGCCGATGTGAAAGAATCACTGCTACCAGACTTGAAGGAGTTTATTCAATCACTCAAGTGTGGTTCTAGACGATCAGCCTCTCATCACAGCCCTCACCGCATATCACCTGTTCGACCATCATCTTGTAGACATGATGAGGGCAGTCATGTTAGTCATCACCCTGAGATGGCTAGGAGATCTTTGCATGTAGATGATGACAACACTCGTACACCTGCGATGGTGAAGGATACTCCGAGAAGATCTCTACAGATGGACACTCGGACGAAGCCTCGAGAGAGGCCCCGTGATCGGTGTTCTCTACAAGTGGAGGATTTTTTGAGGAAAGATGTAACCTTATCCACTCGTGAAATAGGTGTGGATGAGGAGGTTGATCAAGTGGAGCTGCATGCGGAGCCAAACGCACCAGATTTCACCGAAAAACGGCCTCAGAGGATGAAGAAGACTTCGGCCCACTTGTCCTCACCTTTTCTCAGTCAGGCACCGCCCACTCTTAGTTTGAGATTAAAAATAGCCTATATTGAGTTCAGAAAACACGGACCTCGTGTCGGAGTTAATTTTCAAACTGGGATGCTACTAAAGATGTCGTTTTTCCAAAGGATTGAAGATTATAACACGGACATGCGATAAGAGGTAAGTTTTTTTCCAATTTAATCTATATCTACATAATGTTCACGATCATATTTTCAATCGGGATCCCGATCTTCAAATAAAACAAATCCCGGACAATTGTACTCGTAATATCGATCAATACCCGATGATATCTCGACCGTGACCGTTATCTCGATCACGCTCCCGATCGTGATCCCGGACGTGATCTCGATAGAGTTCAAGATCACGATCCCGATGGTGATCCTGATCAAAACCCGATCAATAACTTGATTAATATTTTCATTTTTTAGGAGATTGAAATCTATACGGCAGTGTTGAACCGTAGATTGTTG
The DNA here is from genome assembly GCA_026008535.1 of Perilla frutescens. NCBI lineage: Eukaryota > Viridiplantae > Streptophyta > Magnoliopsida > Lamiales > Lamiaceae > Perilla > Perilla frutescens. The sequence continues at coordinate 50,051,790 of BRKX01000001.1, read as the reverse complement.
ACCGGCCAGCACATACTCCCGATGGTCACCGCAGACAATACACGATTAGTTAGCCTGAATTTCTTCATAAGTTAATTATGTAGCACTTTCTTAAGAATATAGTACTCCTTATATAATAATATAATCGATTATGTTGATGTCTTTTTGTTTTTTTTGGTTGTATATCACAGATTGTCTTGGCGGAGGAATTCAATAACATTTTTAATCCATCTACCTTGAAATACAATGTTGGAGAGTGGGAACCTCCATCTGGATTAAAGTGGGAGATCACACGGGCGGGAGATGATGAATCAAGAGCTTGATGGAATGCAACACATGTAAGATATGAATTATTTATTATTTAACTTCTTGGTTAATTAAAAAATTAAACATAGCGAATAACATTTTTTCTTTAAATTAGATCATCACCGTATGCCTCATCAATGCGCATTGGGTCACAGTGCGAATTAGTTTGAGTGAGTGGCGGGTTGTTCTATACGACTCCTTGGCATTCAATTTGGATAGCTCGACTCGTGAATTCAGAAGGACCCAAATGATGCCAGTGACTCGCTTGTTGGATCGGCTCCTTACTACTTGCGAATATTGGGAAAGAAACATATTTGGGTTGCAGCGTCGTAAGGGTTTTGCTCGAAACTTAAGCTTGATTTCGCAGATCCTGCGGAGCAGTTCCACCAGATGGATAGTAACAGTTGTGGCCCCTTTGCATGCATGTATATGGAGCGTCTGCTAAGTGGTATGTCTGCTATAAGTTGGGAAAACAAGGAGGGTGGTGTCGTGCGATATCGTGAATATATGGCTAAAATGATATATGATATGTGCCACCCGAAAGTCATTCCTCTATTTCAACCTTAATTTGTCTTTCATCTTCATAACATGGAAACTTTATTTTCTCTTTTTATTTTTGTTAATATTGTTATGCAGACAATGACCTCTTTATGTTTTAAGTACAAACCTATTTGTACTTTATTATTATTCAAACAATGACTTGTTTACTTTTTCTCTTGAAAAGACATAGGAAGCTTTTTAGAGTTCCCAATTGTCCTTGATAGATTCGAATTTGGATTGGTGCAGTTTGGACTCATTAAGATCTCTTCAATTAATTTGAAATAGTGAATTCCTCACCTACTAGTCACGAGATTCCTAGATCATGATCATGATGCAATGACAGAAATAAGGATAATATTTAAAATTGAATTCAATTCACTGAACGTCTATTACATAAAAAGATATTTATCTAGCTTCCTCTCATCGGGCAAGACCGTTTACTATGTCCGGGATCACGACATATGCTACACTTCTTTAGACCGCGACGTCTACTACCAGATGCCTCTATCCCAGATGGACGCCGCCTTCCCGTACTTGGACGATCGGCTTGCCGATTCACGTGAATTGGTAACACTTTCATGTCTGCAATGTGTTGCGGTACCACCCACTCATCTCGACGAGGGAAAGGATTGACTGAACCTGCATATGTCTCTCGCCAATCATCCGTCTTGTAGTATGCATAGATGTAATCATGTATGGATTCACCATTTTGCCTATGAATAGAATAATCAAGAATCGATTACTGTTGCAAGAAAGAGTAATAATAAATTAAATAAATAGATAAATACGTACGTAATGGCAGCAGCTGCATGCGCACATGGCATCAAATCCAACTCAAACATCCGACATTGGCATGACCTCCGACGAAGATCAACGAGGAACTTTCTTTTCCTATCATTCACTTTGAATGTAGAGCTTGAGGTGGACACAACGCTATATGAACGAGATTTCTCAACTTCAACTACGAGCTTACTCACAGTCTCTTCAGTCAATACATTCTCACGGGCATTTGCGCGTGCTCGCCTAGAGTCGAACCATTGTTCAATAACATGTCTGATAGCCTCTATTAATGAACATATGGGAAGACGTCTAGCAAATAGTAATCTTGCATTGAAGCTTTCAGCTGCATTTGACGTTGGGAAACTGTAGCGCCGAACAGGGCATTTTGAGCGAGCCCACCTCTCAGGTCCATCATTAAGCAGCTTACGGTAAGCTCCATCCGGGCTAATTTTTCTAATACTTTCCATTGCTTTATTGTATACAGATCCTCGGTAAGCATATGCTGCCTTGTGGAACATTTTTGTGACACCAGCACCCCAATGCGTGAGCCTCCTCAACATATGGAAGTAGCAAAGGCCGTGGGCTGTGTCTCGGAAAACTTCCTTGATAGCATTAGATATGCTGATGTGTTGATCTGAGACAATCAACGTTTCTGGATTGCATCCGAAGGCATCCCTTACATGTCTTAGAAACCAAGTCCATGAACGATCATTTTCTATGGGGCCAACACCAATCGCCAACGGGAAGCACTGCTCGTTACTATCTTTAGTCACTGCTACGAATAAGATGCCCTTGCTATTCCCCTTTAGATGGGTTCCATCCACAACAATCACGGGTCTAAGAAACATAGCATACGATGCAATACACGCTCCGAGAGCAACAAACAAATATTGGAATTCTCCGTTAGGACCAAGCTCTAAATCAGTCACTGTTCCAGGATTGCTCTCTCGTAGCAAGTACAAATAGCTAGGAAGCATATTAAATGAATCTTTGTGCCCACCATAAATCATCTCGATCGCAGCATTCCGTGCTCACAGTGCAACACTATAACTTATTCTAACACCAAACTCTTGCTGCATTTCCGCCCTCATTTCTTTTGGTTTCATGATTGTTCCGAGAGTACGCATTTTTTTTGCAAAATAAGCAGCAATCACCTTTGCATGGACGTTTCTCGGTGCGACATGACCTAGGTCGAAATGACACGCATGTTGGGCTACGAACTTATGGACAATCCAAAAATCACCTCTGCGGGCTGCACGCACCTCAAAAGGACAACAATCGTCATGCTTACATACGATGACCAAACGATCTGCATCAGAACGAGACACCTTGTATTCAGTACGATGCTCAATACTCCACAATCCGACAGCAATCGACAAAGCATCTTTATCCCAGAACGTAGCTCCCAAGGATATTTTTCCGTCTCTTATCCTCTCCAGATCAGTAACCACAAGAGAATCAGATACATCAAGAGGAATCATTGGTATTAACCAATTATTCATATCTTCAGTCGGGATTGCATCTTCTTCAGATATTGGCATAGGATTGTTAGACCGTAACATGGATAATAATTTGTTCACACCACCCTCCCTATGTATCCATGAAACAAACTTTGCAAATGTGGAATGTTCAAAGGTGTCATGACCCCACGACGCTGTCTTCTTCTTCTTCTTCTTCGTCCTCGTACTCATCATCCTCATCAGCATCGTTCTCTGCATAATCTCCGTCTTCATCTTCATCTTTATCTTCATATCCATCACCATCTCCATCCCGATCTCCATTCTCGCCTTTGGCATCTCCATCTCCAGCTCCATCTCTATCTCTATTTTCATCTTCAGCATCTCCATCAGTACCCTTTTCGTGCTCAGCATCTCCATCTCTAATTTCATCTTCACCATCGGATTCATCAATATCTTGACCCTCATTCCTATAAAGATATGAGCTTGTTGGATCATTATTTATGCCATCAGTGGGTAGACTTCCACTACCACAAGAATACGGATCTCTAAACCAGTCGGAAGACACAAACCGCTCAATATCTGCGAATGAAGTATTGAACATCGATTGTTGTGTCTCAGGGGGGCGGCAGAGAAAGTACCGGAGTAATCAAATGATGGTACATATGGTTCTTGCTGGCAAATTGTAGCAGCAGCATTCTGTGTGGTGTGAACAACGTATACTGTTGGCTCCTCTTCTCGATCACACAACCCATGAAGATCTTGATTAGTACTTAGGAGAGACTTCAACATTCTACCAGTGCGAGTACGCAATAAATAATATAAAAGGTAGTTTACACCCAAAGAATTTGCGGACATAATGTAGTTGATTCTCTGGATTAACGATGCCAACGACATTGATTGAGCTGGAATGTGTGCAAGATGTTCATCACCACCTACATATTCTGCATTAATCCATTGCCCACCATATCTTATAATTATACTTTGCCAAGCCATCTGCAATTAAAAATAAAAATACACTATTAAAAAAACCGATGAAAATATCTTAACTCAAATGTTGTAGATGCTGGAAATTAGGATCCCGATCGGTATCCCGATATCAATCACGATCGGATCACGATCATGTCCCGATAAGAAAGCCGGTCTTATCCCGATCATTTCACGATCTAACAACGTGGAACCAAATAGAATCCTGATAAAGAGTCAAATTTTATAAAATCAAACAACGCACATACCTCTATACCTCTTTATCGTGGAAATGTTGTAGTCTGTCGTGCAAAAAGGAATCCAACTCCTATAAAACAATATTACACTCTATAAATGAATCCAACAGTGTTGTCGTTCTCTCTCTCATCTTTTAAATGCAATTGGGCGACACAGTTTGTTTATGAAGACCACTTTCACGTGAATTAAGATGTCTTAAATCCCACCTACGTCCACCACCTACCTCTAATGTATTGCACATGTGAACTTAAAGTAAAACGGACAAAAATATCATTCAACAGTACTATTCATGAGTCACGTCGCGTGCAGAAGAAACCCTAATTCACAGTCTGGATCCCGATAGAATATATCCAACGAATCGCGATTTTTCACGATCGTAACATTATCATAAATCACGAATTTACACCGATCATGATATATCAATTTTTCTTAATTTCGTGCAGTTGTTCAACGTCTCACAATTCCTTCTCAAATATGAACACGATCACACAATAAAATAAAATAAAATAATTTAAGAGCATTTAATAAATTTTAATTCACTCGATAACATCCCGAACGTAACAATTCAGAAATTTCATACTTAAATAAATAATTAAACATCTAAAAACTTGGAAAATAAAATATCACAAATCATAATTAAAAAACTATTTAAACCCTAGATACACTACTCATCATCTTCATCAGAATCAACCGCTGGTGTCACGGTATCTTCCTCACCCACATCATTGTCCAAGACTCCTAGGTCGCCTACTTCAAAGAGTCTTTTCAGAAATTCCCATTCATCATCCGCTTGATTCATGTAAACCAATACTTCGTTACAGCGCTGAAGAATATTAAAAATAAATTAGTTTGGGAATAACGCTCATAATAAAAATAAATCGCCCACTAACCTGTGCAATTTCAGTCCACTGGGCAACATCGGCATCGATGAGTCTAGTATACAAATCAAGATGCTCTTCCCCTACATACTTGATTAACCAAGAGAACATCTGGTACCTATGAAGCCAATGATCGACGCGGGTGACAAATTCTGACAACGGTATATCGACTCCAAAACGGTTAAGGACCATCACTTTAATACGAGGAAGACAGTTGAGGTTCCATTGGTCATCGCCAGGAACCCATCTTTTCCCGACGCAGTAATAGTAGAGCAATTGATCGAGACACGCACGGTCGATTTCTCGAGTCCAAGGTGCCGTGTAGAAAATCAAATCTTGTGAGATAGGCACTAGTAAAGCCATTGCTTTTTTTCTTTTGGAATGAACGTATGTTTTTTTGGGCTACGGAGGGCTCTCAGAAGACCTCTTTTTTTCGATATCGATATTTATAGCTCAAATACAAACCCTAATGCACACAACTCGAATCCCGATACTGCACCGACATATTTTGTGTATATCTCCATCGTTTCACGATCACACCCCGATAACTAATAATATTCAAGATAATGAAAATTGCCCGATGTAATCCCGATCGTTGAAAATATAGCCGTGAAAGTATATATCCCGACTCTGTCACGGTCGATTCACGATGAATCCCGATCGGCGCAAAAGTTAGCATTAAAGTATATATCCCGAATGTGTCACGATCCATCCCGATATATAAAACCCGATGCAATACCGATGGTTTAACGATGAAAATTGCGAAAGGATTTCAAGAATCCCGATAGATAAAACTCGAGGAAACCCCGATCAGTTAACGATCAAATTACGATAGGATTCCAGCAATCCCGATAAATAAAACCCGTTGACATCCCGATCGGTTACCGATCAAATTACGATGGATAAGGAAGAAACCCGATATATAAAACTCGATCGTGATTTTATAGAATCACGATCGACTTTAATGCACGTGAGTTGGGTTGTTGGAATATTACTTTTGAAATTAAATGCTTCTAACTCCCTTGAAAATCTGTAAAAAGCCTTCCACACTTCTTATATGTATGGGGTCCACGTCCTTTCACATTGGAAAATGAAAAAGCAGGGTTATAAGAGTAAAATTGGGTATTTATTGGATGATTTCCTTATAGTGGGTAAAGGGGGATTTTAGGTGATAAAAATGGGTAGTTTTATGTGTTTTGCGAAAGAAAAATGCCGGGACAGGAGAGTGGCAAGTGGACATATATAGTACTCCCTCCAATCACTAATATTTGATGTTTTAGGATTTTCTTTTTTTTTTATTTACTTGATGTTTTAGATTATTAAGATTGTTTTCTCTCTCATCTCATTAATTCATTCATGCATGGTTGTTTGAATTTCTCATTCTCCACCTCTTCTAAACACATTCCAAAAAATATTAAATTCAATTTTACAATAAACAATCATACTCAAAAGTCAATTTTGCAATATATTTTCTAGGAGTGAGTATTTTCTAAATGAAAAGTAAAATTTCTATAAGTCATTAATATTTTCTTAATTCTAGTGCAAAAGTCTGAAATATCAAATATTAGTGATCGGAGGGAGTAATACTTATGCAGTTATATGTATGCATGTATACGTTAATTTTTATTTTAAAATGTTTATCCCTAACACCATATTTATTAACAGATATATATTTCTTGTCTTTATTAATCATCGAAGAAAATTAGTGTGATAAAGCAGTAGTTTATTATTGCAACTACTTAATATATATTATTTTTTTCTTGTCACTGACTTCCAGTTGGTATATTATAATCACTGATTTATGAATGAGTTGTCGATCGTATTAAAAATATAATTAAAAACCGTAACGAAATCTTAAATCAAATAAGAATATTTGTATCTTTACTACTTGTACGTAAGTTTCAACGAAGTAACATATTCTATAATATATATGAGAGAGAGAATGCATTAGAAAATGGACAGGATAAATTATATATTTTATGATTTAATTAATTAGTCCCTATTAATTAATTATTTGTGTACTATTACCTTGACTTGACTTATTCGATCGATAATCGATCTGCAGCCGGTGGAAGTGGAAAAATAAATAAATCCTCAAAATAATCCAATATTTCAACTCTTAACTCTTTTGTCTTGTCATTCACCTAAGTATATATGTGTTTTCATAATTTGACCTCAAAATTAGATCAAGTTTAATTATTCGGTTTGTTGTAATTGAGCGCGCGCGATTAAAATTTGGAATGATTTTGATACTCTTGCTTAGTTTTTATAAGAATAATTAAATCGTATCCGCTTCTCTTGACTTGTATTTTTATTCTGATGAACATATTTAAAATACGATCCCACATCCAATTCACATATGTTGCCTAAATGTTTCGTATCAACAATAATCAATTTGGGAATTAATTTGGCCCTCTGAGTTTTCAATTTTTTTTTAAAGAATTGGGACCTTTGTTTCTCTTTTTTATTTTCTTGCGATATAATATTTCATTCTCTTGATATTTAGGTAATTAAATTATCTAAAAGTTCAGTAAACTTAGTTAAAATCAAATCATTTGGCCAGCTGATATGCTTTGGTCAACCGCTGACAGTTAAATTTCTTCGCTTACAACATGGAATAATGATTTCCTCAATAAATGAATTAAGGATCAAAATATCTACAAACAATCTTAGCAGACAGTTCCGCAGAATTTTGGAGAGTTTTATGTAAATACGTACATATTATTATACAATAATTAAATTATATACGCATTGAGTAAATGAAAACAAATCAGTATCGTGTAAATAAAAACCCCAAAGACTAATGATATAATTTTTAGTAAAGATACAACAGATTAATCACTTCCATCATCTTATAAAAATATCACATGTTATATTTTAAAAAATTCTGATAACAAATAATTTACTTTCTTAATTACTCAAATTCGACTCATGTTCAATTCTATCAAATCTTGTTTGAGATCAACTAAATAAATAATCAAGCACACTCAAATATACATTTAAAACTCAATATTATTTTAAACAAATTTGAACACGTTCTTCTCAGCTCAAATGGACTCATTTCCAACCCTATCTATATGACTTATATATTGTCATTTACAGCTGATTTTGTATTATTTCAGTTTTGTGTTTATTATTATCAATACATCAGAAAAGTTCATAACAATAAAAAAAATTGAAAGGAGAAAAACAAAAAAAGGTGTTTTTTTAGACTAAAAAGTATTTTGATTAATTACGCAATATATATAGCCACCGTATTTGAAAAAAATGTGTGTTCTCATTTATTATTGAAACATAAAGTGTTGCTGTCCTTTAATTTTTAACCTTTTTTTTCTTTGAGGAAATTTTGTTACCAAATTTCAATAGGCGTACTGTTCTGCTTCCAGCTTTAGTCAAAGGTCAATTTTGGGAATGCATCACTCGCTTTTGGCATTTGTGGGTAAAGACGTAAGGTCAATAATTTAATCACAAATCAGCTGCTAAAACACACAAATGTTTGACGTGGAAAACGCTCTTACATTACTATAATTGTGAAATTTTTTTTGAGAAATAATGTAATGGTAATAATTATTGTTTATTTTAGAAATTGTGAGAAGGTTTTACTTTAGTTATTCAATTTTGAAAAGGTTTTATGAAGAATTATTTTTAGGGTAAGACATGGTGAAAATTAAAAATATATATATAAAACCATTGGATGACCAGAGTATCCTGTAATGCAATAATTTGCAAACTACACAGAAGAAGATAAATCACAATTGTAAAAAAATTAAATGTGACAGACGAGCATCTAGCAGCGTTGATGTAATTTGAACTTAAGACCTTCTGGCCTTAAACTTAGACCACTCCTTCACTACATGTCTATGGTCTAATATATGGTACGTGAAAATTCAAATTTGACAATAATTAAGGGTGCTTTACTGATTAACTAACTCAATATATTTAGTTAGAACCCCCTGCGAGCAAAGCAGTATGTGTGTGTGTGTGTGTATAGATAGATAGATAGATAGTGAAAATGATTTAGATTATGGTAAAACAAAGTTTCACTAGTAATATTAATTAAAAATTATACCAAAGTCGAGTTTACTGAAAGTTCCTACAAAATTTAAAGCGATAGAATTTTAGGCTAGAAAACGTAGCAATCCGAATTATTGCTTACATATATAATCAGTGAATATATGCGCGCATAGTTTTTAACCTTCATGAAGTAGTTAAGTAAAGGTCAATTAATAATTATATGTTTGTTCCACATGGATTAATCTATCCAGTATACATGAACAACTAATTATTAATATTCTTCATTGTTTCCAAATTATATGTCGAAAATGTTAATTAGGTATGTACGTAGGTGGAGCACACTAAAATTAGCTTTTATATAGATGCACTCAAACATATGCTACTAGCTATATAGCTAGTTTGTTATGAACTATTGCGAAACGTCACTTTCTCGTACGTGTTTATGGCTCATTATCAATTTTCTTAAAAGTAGTGCTTGATTTTAATAAACCTTATATAGTTTAAGTATTTATTAACTTAATCCATGAAAGTATCACTTAACTTGATCTCCTTTTGTTAGTACTTTTTTGGAAAATTTAATAGCATTTACGTTTAATTTCATGCACATCCAATCACCGCATCAATATTGCTTTCGATCAGCTTCAATGCATATATATATATATATATATATATATATATATATATATATTCCAGTGAGGTTAAAAAAATTAAAATCCGGAATCACTATCCTATACAAATTGTACTAAAAAAACTAATGCAACGGGGGCATAACTTAAAATAAATGTTGGTAAAATTCAAACTCGTAGTGAAATTTGGTTGCAATCTAACGGACTACTCTCCATCACTATTAACTAGAACAGCCCAGTAAAACATCACCTAATATTGTGTCAATTAATTGATCCTAACCTAGCCTGCTCCTGGCATTTCATTTGGCTAAACTTAATGCAATTTCGAATGTAAAGTCATATAATAGTTCCAACACTGATTTTGTACGTTAATTAAGAAAGTACTTTTCGTGCGTATAATGTGTTACATAATGTTAAATTAGAGAAGAAAACAGAAATTAGTTACGGTCTCCCCTTAACATAAAAGATCTTGACTTCCAAAAATGAATAATATATATGCACATTAAAAGTATAAGAATTTAAAGATGTATTCACACGGTGTCTGCAGAGTTTGATGACCACTTCCAAATGCAACTGCTGAGAAATTTGGTGCTAACATAAATAAATTAGCAATATTTCTTGATTAGCCACCCCCAAATGTATGTGAAGCCTACCAAGGAGTGACTTTTGGTCCAGGCTGGTACAATTTAATTATTCTATAAATTTTAATATAGCTACCCTATTTTGACCTATTATAATATACGCATTTAATTACCCCTACCCACCCCACCCCAGGGGGCAAAAGTTTTAAAATATTAGCATGATTTATGTGTATCTAATTTCATATCTTATGTTGTCACCCTTTATTTTGGGTTCTATATTATATTTATCTTTTAAAATTCATAAAATATATATGGCGTAACTTCATTTTCAAAAGAAATCGAGCTGAATTTACTCTAGTTTGAGTTAACTAAATGATTATTAATTCATCTCATGGTCAAGCTAAAACTTACTTACTATTGCTCATGACACACTATATATTCGAGTCTTATAAACAAATTCAATAAATATAAATTATTAATTGAATTACTCGATCATCAATTCATTAAAATTTAAACCTGGAAAAAGTTGGTGTGATATATTTACTAAAATCAATAATTGTTTTCTAACAAATAAGTTCTGATGTTAAGTAATTTTCTTTTTTCCCAAGTAAAAGAGCATAAACTATAGTACATTAAAATTTAAAATATTATTCATAAATACAAAATAAAATAAAATAAAAATGGGAACAGTGATCAGTGGATCCACAACCCTCTCTCTCTCTCTCTCTCTCTCAGTAGGTTGATGTGTGCCTATAAATAAGCTAAACTTTGTATGCCAAACTTACCCAAACACCTCACACAAAGAGCACTCCCTCTATTTTTGATCTGCGCAGTAATTAAGACATGGAGGTATTCTATGTCTCTCTCCTCTCCGTTTTCGTGATCCTAGTCTCCATCTCCCTCCACTTCCTCTTCTTCAAGAACAAGTCCTCTTCCTCCTCCGGCCAACTCCCGCCGGGAAAAACAGGATGGCCGGTGGTCGGCGAGAGCCTGGAGTTCCTCTCAACGGGGTGGAAAGGGCACCCGGAGAAGTTCATCTTCGACCGCATCGCCAAGTACTCCTCCACCGTGTTCCGCACCCACCTCCTCGGCGAGAAGGCCGCCGTGTTCTGCGGCGCCGGAGGCAACAAGTTCCTCTTCTCCAACGAGAACAAGCTCGTGCAGGCGTGGTGGCCAGCCTCCGTCGACAAAGTGTTCCCCTCTTCAACACAAACCTCCTCCAAAGAAGAAGCCATCAAGATGAGAAAAATGCTCCCAAACTTCTTCAAACCAGAAGCCCTGCAGCGATACGTCGGCGTAATGGACCACATAGCGCAGCGCCACTTCGCCGACGGCTGGGAGAACCAGAAGGAGGTGGTGATATTCCCGCTAGCGAAGAACTACACGTTCTGGCTGGCTTGCCGGCTGTTCGTGAGCGTCGAGGATCCGAGCCACGTGGACAAATTCGCGGAGCCGTTCAATCTGCTGGCGTCGGGGCTGATATCGATTCCGGTGGACTTGCCCGGAACTCCGTTCAACAAGGCGATCAAGGCGTCGAACTACATCAGGAAGGAGCTGCTGACGATCATCAAGCAGAGGAAAGTGGACTTGAACGAGGGGAAGGCGTCGCCGACGCAGGATATTCTGTCGCACATGCTGCTCACCAGCGATGAGAGCGGGAAATTCATGCATGAAATGGATATCGCCGACAAGATTCTGGGTTTGTTGATCGGAGGCCATGACACTGCCAGCTCTGCATGCACCTTCGTTGTCAAGTATCTCGCTGAGCTGCCTGAAGTTTATCAAGGAGTCTACAAGGGTAATTTTCCTTAACTTATTATAATCAACGTGTCAAACCCCAAATATTACCTAACTCCTATATATATTTTGATCTTAATTTTGGAATATAAATATATAATTAAGTTTAATTACATATTTAAATGATACTATAACGTGAAAAATTATTAATTAATATAGTTGGTGGGGATATAGATCCAGAAACGGCGTCCATAGGCTGTGAAAAATGATTAATTAATCATTAATATGTCTACAAAACTTAGTTTAATTTGGGTATTTCAATGTGTCAAAAATGGGCAGCTATGAGATTTTGATATTTTCTCAAGTTTTTCGTGCAAAGGCAGCTGCCGGCTTACGCCCTATTAGTCAACTTAATTATTATTATTATTATTATTATTATTATTATTATTATTATTATTATTATTATTATTATTTGTCCTTTTTCCCACAGTGACCCATAGCACTATTTCAATTTTATATTTAATTTTATTAATATGCATATATACGCATATATATATATATATATATCACATTATATTTCATATTAATAATATGACATTAATTAAAATACAATTTAAAAAAAATAATTATTAATGTTATAGCATCCGGTTAAAAGAAAGAATCGGATCAAGAGTTTGATGCCTAATTGTGGAGCTACTCGATCATTGTCCTTATATGTTGGCATCGACACCTACGTACTTTAATTGGCCTGTCTATATATATTATAGTGTAGATATATATAATTTTTGAATTAATTGGATTAAAATCTAAATAAAAATATTTTGGATGCAGAACAAATGGAAATTGCAAATTCAAAGAAAGCAGGAGAATTATTGAACTGGGACGATGTTCAAAAGATGAAATATTCATGGAATGTAGCATGTGAAGTTCTAAGACTGGCACCCCCTCTTCAGGGTGCTTTCAGAGAAGCCCTCTCTGATTTCATGTACAATGGTTTCACTATCCCAAAGGGATGGAAGGTAAATATATATAATTCATCATAATATGTATAAATTAATTAATAGTACATATGATTTACAAGCTATTACACTTTTGCAGATCTATTGGAGCGCAAATTCGACACATATAAACCCGGAATGCTTCCCAAACCCTAGGAAGTTCGATCCGTCTCGATTCGAGGGGACGGGGCCGGCTCCGTACACGTTCGTCCCGTTCGGAGGAGGGCCGAGAATGTGCCCCGGGAAAGAGTACGCGCGGCTGGAAATTCTGGTGTTCATGCACCATCTAGTGAAGAGATTCAGGTGGGAGAAAATCATCCCTGATGAGAAGATTGTTGTAAACCCAATGCCTATTCCTGCTAAGGGATTGCCTGTTCGTCTTTTCCCTCACAAAGCTTGATTTTTCAATTTTGCCCCACCAAAAATTTCAAACAGTTGATTACTTAATTTGTGTAACTTACTGCTTAAATTGCATGTCGTGTAAACTACGTACTAGATTCTCTATTGTGTGCTTTTCCAAGAATATAATGATCAGATCAGGGAATGTGCTCATTTTGCTCTACTTAATTTCTTCGAATGTCTAATAAACCAATGCAAGAAATATAATTAAACTGTTTTTATTTTAATTTATATATCGGTGTATTAGACTAACTTATATATCCATGCAAACAAAGCAGTCGAGCCATACAAATAAAGAGCAGTTGAGATGCAAGGTGTTGAGAACTCAAAGCAGTTGGTAGTTATTTGTATAAACTGTTAGTTAGTTAGATGATTCCCTAGGCAGTTACAAGTTAGTTAGATGAGCTAGCTAATGTAGTATATATATCGTCATTTGTAGAATGTAAACTCACTTTTGAATCAATATGAATTTTACTCAAAATATCTGCTTCTCTCCTTCTTTTGCTTTCTATTAACATGGTATCAGTTTTCTGGGTTCGTTTTCCCCAATCTCTTCAAATCTTCCAATCTTCAAATCTTCAAATCTTCAACTCCTAAATTCTTCTAATCTTCATCAATTCATACATTCATCTGCATTTCTATTGCAGATTGATTCGGTGTTTGCATTTCTATTTCTTTCCTCTCATTTTTTTCAAATCGATCATGGCTACTCCACATGCTTCCGCCCCCTACATTCCAAATCTTCCAACTATCTCTCTAAAATTGGATCGCACTAACTACACTTTCTGGCGCACGCAAATTAACACTAATGCGCGTGCATACAGTTTTGATGATCTGCTTGATTCATCTGGTTCTGCTCCGCCCTCTCGTCTTCCGTCTGGATTGATCAATCCGGAATTTCAAGCTTGGATCCGTCGTGATCAACTTTTCATGGGATGGATGTTGTCTTCTATAAGTGAATCCATGCTTGGTTACGTTACAAAATGCACAACTGCTTCCGATCTATGGCAGACATTGGAAGGATTATTCCAATCTCAGTCAAAGGCACGAGTTATGCAGCTTCGCCTTCAGCTACAGACTCAGAAAAAGGCGACCTCTCGGTCGATGATTTCTTCCTCAAGATGCGCGGCTTTGCGGATTTGCTCTCTGCCGCTGGTCAAGCCATCACAGATGATAAACTGATTTTGTATATCTTGGCAGGTTTCGGTATTGAGTATGACGCAGTCGTCGTCAATCTCACTCATCGTGCTGGATCTCTGAATCTTCAAGAAGTCCAGTTTGCCTTACAATCTCACGAAATGCGAATTCAAAACTACTCTACCTCTCAGCCTTTTCCGAGTATCAATATAGCTCATCAGAAAACTTTCAATCACCCTTACTCTGCTGGTCGTGGCTATGACAGTCGTGGTCGTGGATCTTCTTTCAGAGGCCGTGGTGGATCTTCTTCGTTTTCCCCAATCTCTTCAAATCTTCCAATCTTCAAATCTTCAAATCTTCAACTCCTAAATTCTTCTAATCTTCATCAATTCATACATTCATCTGCATTTCTATTGCAGATTGATTCGGTGTTTGCATTTCTATTTCTTTCCTCTCATTTTTTTCAAATCGATCATGGCTACTCCACATGCTTCCGCCCCCTACATTCCAAATCTTCCAACTATCTCTCTAAAATTGGATCGCACTAACTACACTTTCTGGCGCACGCAAATTAACACTAATGCGCGTGCATACAGTTTTGATGATCTGCTTGATTCATCTGGTTCTGCTCCGCCCTCTCGTCTTCCGTCTGGATCGATCAATCCGGAATTTCAAGCTTGGATCCGTCGTGATCAACTTTTCATGGGATGGATGTTGTCTTCTATAAGTGAATCCATGCTTGGTTACGTTACAAAATGCACAACTGCTTCCGATCTATGGCAGACATTGGAAGGATTATTCCAATCTCAGTTAAAGGCACGAGTTATGCAGCTTCGCCTTCAGCTACAGACTCAGAAAAAGGCGACCTCTCGGTCGATGATTTCTTCCTCAAGATGCGCGGCTTTGCGGATTTGCTCTCTGCCGCTGGTCAAGCCATCACAGATGATGAACTGATTTTGTATATCTTGGCATGTTTCGGTATTGAGTATGACGCAGTCGTCGTCAATCTCACTCATCGTGCTGGATCTCTGAATCTTCAAGAAGTCCAGTTTGCCTTACAATCTCACGAAATGCGAATTCAAAACTACTCTACCTCTCAGCCTTTTCCGAGTATCAATATAGCTCATCAGAAAACTTTCAATCACCCTTACTCTGCTGGTCGTGGCTATGACAGTCGTGGTCGTGGATCTTCTTTCAGAGGCCGTGGTGGTGGCGGCCGTGGCTACCTAAGAGACACAAAAATTGTGTGTCAGCTGTGCGGCAAGACTGGTCACGTTGCCATAAAATGCTTCAAACGTTTTGACGTTCATTTCACTGGTGTAACTGCCCCTCCTCAAGCATACTTTACTGACTTTGCTCCTAATGATGCAGCTCACGCAGATTATGACTATGAACAGCAGGAGTATGATTCTCATTGGTATGTGGACAGTGGTGCGACTACTCATGTCACTAATGATTTGAACAATTTGCAGCTTAGCTCCCCATACACAGGAGGTGATCAAGTCCAAGTTGGAAATGGTAATCATCTACCTATCTCTTGTGTTGGTTCTTCAGTGTTAAAAACTCCACATGATTCTCTTCGTCTGAATAACATTCTTCATGTACCGGGAATTACCAAGAATCTCATGAGTATATCTCAGTTTACTAAAGATAATCATGTCTTCTTTGAACTACATCATAATTTCTGTCTTGTCAAGGATGCTCGAACACTCAAAGTGCTGATGAGGGGACCTCTGGCCAAGGGATTATACCAACTTGATTTGTCATCCCTAAGAGTGCAGCACAAAGGTGATCAAGTCTATCTTGTGGACCATGAAGGAAAACATCAATCTCAGCTTGAGTCCTGTATGCCATATGCTTCTAGTCAAGTGTTGAATACTCCTAAGTCATGTAAAGATTGTACTCAGCACATCTTGACATCCTGTATTCATACTTCTGATATTAATAAATGGCATCAAAAGTTGGGGCATCCAAACTCTTCTATCTTAGCAAAAGTCTGCAGTGGTCTAAATACAAAAGTAGCTCTGTCTGATCTAAATTTTTGTGAGGCCTGCAAACATGGAAAGTTGCATCAGAAACCACACCTTTCTCAGGCTATAAAAACTACTGCTCCATTTCAGTTGGTACATTCTGATTTGTGGGGACCAGCCTTCCCTCCAAGTTCTCAAGGTTTCAAGTATTATATACATTTTGTAGATGATTATACTCGATTCACCTGGATATATCCTCTCACACTAAAATCTGAAGCAGCATCGCTTGTGAAACAATTTTTGGCAATGATAAAATGTCAGTTCAAGACTAATGTTCAAGCTCTGCAGACTGATTGGGGTGGAGAATATAGGACTCTTGCGCCATTTCTCAAAGATTTGGGAGTCGTGTTTCGCCATTCCTGCCCCCACATACATCAGCAAAATGGAAAGGCTGAACGCAAGCACCAACACATTGTTGATACAGGTTTAACTCTTCTCTCTCAGGCCTCTTTACCTCTCAAATTCTGGTGGGAAGCAGTTGATTCAGCTGTGTATATCATAAACCGACTTCCTTCTCCCACCACTTCACATCTTTCTCCTTTCCAACTACTATACAAAGTTAAACCAGACTACTCTTATCTCAAGGTATTTGGTTGTGCATGCTTCCCATATCTGAGACCTTATAACACACATAAACTCCAATTTCGTTCTGAAAAGTGTGTTTTCATTGGCTATAGTGTCTCTCATAAAGGCTATAAATGCTTGAGTCCATCTGGTCGAACTTATATTGCAGATACCGTTGCCTTCGACGAACATGAATTTCCCTATCCTCATCTCTTCCTGCAATCCCTCAAAACTCACAAACTGATTTCTCTTTTTTCCCTCTTCCTCACCACGCTCCTACGCCACAAAATGATGCTGATTATGTCATGTCATCCTCTTCCTCGGACTCCTCTCCCACTTCCAGCTCTTCATCCTCACCTAATCCACCTCCATCTCCTCCTCGTACCTCTCCTCCACATACTTCTTTCATTCCTCCATCTGCTTCACATACTCCTCCATCCCCACCTCCCATTCCAAACCATCATCATATGCAAACTCGAGCTAAAAGTGGTATTCATAAACCAAAGGTTCTGCTCACCTCCACATCTCTTCCGTCTACTCCTTGTACTGTTGCTTCAGCAGTTAGTGCTGTTGATTGGTTTTTAGCTATGAAGGCTGAGTTTGAGGCTCTCCAAAGAAACAACACTTGGGTTTTAGTTCCTGCTCCCTCCGATCAAAAAATTATCTCTAACAAGTGGGTTTTTCGTGTGAAAACAAAGTCTGATGGTTCTCTTGATAAGCGGAAAGCCCGCCTCGTCGCTCGCGGTTTTGAACAGCTCGCCGGTGTTGATTATTTGGATACTTTCAGTCCGGTTGTGAAGTTTCCTACCATTCGACTAATGTTCTCACTTGCTGCTTCTCGAAACTGGTGTGTACACCAATTAGACGTGAACAACGCCTTCTTGAATGGAGACCTCGATGAAACTATCTTCATGGAGCAACCTCAGGGTTTTGTGGATTCCACCCATCCTCAGTTTGTTTGCAAACTCACAAAGGCTCTGTATGGTCTTCGTCAAGCTCCTCGGGCCTGGTATGACAAGCTAAAGGCGTCTCTTCTCCATCAAGGATTCAAAAGATCCACCTCAGACTTCTCCTTATTTCACAAAAGTCAACATGGCAACATTCTTTTGATCCTAATCTATGTTGATGATATCCTCGTCACGGGTGATGGTGCTGCAGCTGTTAAGAGTGTGATTGATCAACTCAGCACTGATTTTTCTCTCAAGAATCTTGGCGCCGTTGATTATTTTCTGGGTATTGAGGTGCACAACCACAATTCTACCTTCCGTTTAAGTCAGTCCAAATATATATCAGATTTGTTGGTGAAGAATAATATGCAGAATTGCAAGCCGACATCTACTCCTATGATTCCTGCTACTAAGTTGTCTAAATCTGCTGGAACTATTTTTGATAATCCCACTCTATACCGAAGTACTGTTGGTGCCTTACAGTATCTCACTTTAACCCGCCCAGACATCGCATTTTCGGTCAATAAACTTAGTCAGTTTCTGCAACATCCCACCGACGTGCACTGGTCTGCTTGCAAACGATTACTTCGATATTTGCATGGCACACGACATCTCTCTCTAGAGTTCACTCCTACCTCATCTACCTGCTTCGAAGGATATGCCGACGCCGATTGGGCAAGCTGTACAGATGATCGCCGATCAACAGGTGGTCATTGTATTTTTTTAGGGTCTAATCTTTTGGTTTGGAATTCTCGCAAGCAGGATGTGGTCTCTAGGAGTAGCGCCGAGTCCGAATACCGTTCTCTAGCTAATGCGGCAACTGATTTGGTATGGCTTCGCTCGTTATGCTCTGAGCTGGGCATATCCTATTCCTCTACCTCCAAATTATGGTGCGACAATACAAGTGCCATTGCACTAGCTGCCAATCCAGTTTTCCACTCCCGCACTAAACACATTGAAATCGATATTCATTTTATTAGAGAAAAGGTTCAAGCCAAGGTGCTCGATGTTGGGCATGTTCCTTCACATGATCAGATTGCCGATGTGTTTACCAAACCACTATCTGAAGCCCGGTTTCTTTTTCTCAGAGATAAACTCAAGCTCAAAGAATAAGTTTGGTCTCTCTGGGGGTGTATTAGACTAACTTATATATCCATGCAAACAAAGCAGTCGAGCCATACAAATAAAGAGCAGTTGAGATGCAAGGTGTTGAGAACTCAAAGCAGTTGGTAGTTATTTGTATAAACTGTTAGTTAGTTAGATGATTCCCTAGGCAGTTACAAGTTAGTTAGATGAGCTAGCTAATGTAGTATATATATCGTCATTTGTAGAATGTAAACTCACTTTTGAATCAATATGAATTTTACTCAAAATATCTGCTTCTCTCCTTCTTTTGCTTTCCATTAACACGGTGACAACTGAGTTGGACATATTTATCTGTTGATCGATGTAATAAAGTATGAAACACAATTTAATTTGCAATAGGGAGATCCCGTTCGATCGACGAACAAGAGTGCGTGCGTGTATATGTATATTTAGAGGTAATATTTTTACTAGGTGTCAATGTGTCATACAAAGTTTACAATTTTTTTTTTCATAACACATGCTAGTTGTCAGGAAATTATTAATTAGTGAATAAATTATATTGTTATAGTAAAACCATTTGTTTTTCTTATTTATGAATATTTAATCAAATGAATAACATATCTGCATAATTTATTTAGTCTCAACTAATTATTTTTAATATTTAACTTGATTTGATTCGATTGTACACCTAAAGGAAAATTAATTAAGGATAACAATACGTGTCAGACCGGGCCTATCATCAAGTCATGGTGGTGGTTTTTTCAATTAAATTCCGAGACTTATGAATTTTAAATTTACGAAAATAATTTATATATTCAAACAAACATCAGATTTGATACTATGAAGTCTTGAACTCAACATCAACTCAGCCCTCCATGTTTGAAAGTGTCATAACGAATTTATATTTCAATTAATTTCGATTACCTTCTTAAATCATTCTATTTTATCCTTCAATGTTTGCTAGTGGTTGGTTTAGTCCACTCATTCAGTTTTAGTAATGAAAAGGGCAAAAAAAAAAAAAGGAAAAGGAAAATTAAGGATTTAAGATTTCAAATTAATATGCTATTCAGCAAACCATGTGCAATTACGCCTACCAAACATTTTGCACATTAATTTAATTAACTGACTCTTGACCATTTTAGTCCAATTATTACATGATTGAAATAGTTATTAAATAGAGTGTATTGGACAGTGGGGGAAACGCGACAATAAAAAAAATTAAATTAAATGGTACTGTTATGATATGATAATATTGATGGATATGCTTTTCTTTTCTTGTAGGAAAGAAAGTTTGCTAGAAATTCCCAGGGTAACTCGATTAACGTTTCATTATTTTATTTGTTGGAAGTGATAAAGTTGAAGGAATTTTAGTTTTTTTTTTTTAATTTTGCGCACAAGCTAGGGTGTTGAATTATTGGAAGATCGAATTTCAAGAAATACTTTTCCTTTTTCTCAACTTTCTTATTCTGATTAATTAATTCGAAATGAGATTTACAGTCGCCCACTCAATTTTTATTTATTTTGAGTGTTTATAGTTGACTTGGGATTACACATTCTATCACTAAAAATATTACTACGTGCATTTTGGTAATATACTTGGTTTTTTATTATTTAATTCGCTCTATTATTATTTAATATATATATATATATATATATATATATATATAGTGTTTATATTGCACATGTGGTGTGAGTTGATGGAGAAACATGGGAGTAAAATACTTTGAGTGGATTTCTTAGAGGGGGCGGGGGGATATAAAGTGGAAATATATAAAATTAGTCGGTCAAAATTTTAAAAAATTTAATTTAGTCAGTAATTTTTAAATATATTTTATTTAGTCAGAATTATTAAAATACCTCTGTATTCATTTTTAAATCATATTTCAATTCCTCATCATTCAGCCGCCATTCACATTTCATATTTTGAAATGAGATTTTGAAAAAATTTCTCTCTCTTCTACATCTCATCTTCTTCAATACTAATGGAATCTGCAACACTGAAAATTCAAGCGAAGATTTCTCCAGATTCAAGCCGTCGTCGACCTCCGAAAATTAAGTGAAGATCTCTCTCTCCAGATTTCTTCACCAACGAATTGTCGACTTCCGAAAATTCAAGCGAAGAAATAGAAAATATTTCCCCAACGTGTGTATGTTTCAGATCTAATTATTAATAATATTGTTAGATTGTTAGGTGTTGTTTATTTTTGAAGTTTGATTTGGGGGAAAAATTGATTCGAAAAATTTTCTACACATAATAGACATGCTTTGACAATAGAAGTACTTAAAAATCATCACTAATATAGTTGATGTTTAAAAATCCGGAAAAAATGAAGTATTTCTGCAACTTTTGAAAAATCTAGAAAAATTAATTTCTTAACTGCGCGCGAGCCCTGCGCGCAGTTAAAGAAAATCGCGCGCACCTGAGTCCAAAGTATCAACAGTTGTTATGCCGGTGCTCAGAAATTATCAACCGATATTATGCCGATCTCTGGAGATGTCTGCCGATATGTTTTCTGCCAAGGTCTGCGTGCGCGCGTTTGCCTTGTGCGCGCATGCTTGTGGGCGCAGTTAAAAAGAAAATCGCACGCACCTGAGGCCAAATTATCAATAGTTGTTTTGTTGATGCCCAAAAATTATCAACCAATGTCACGCCGATAGTCTGCCAATGCCTGCGCGCGCGCTTACTTTGTGCGAGCATGCCTTGTGCGTGCATGCTTGTGCGCAGAGTTAAGAAAAAAATCGTGCGCACCTGAGGCCAAATTATCAACAGTTGTTCTGCCGATGCCCAGAAATTATCAATCGATGTCATGCCGATAGTCTGCCGATGTCTATGCGCGCGCATACCTTGTGCGCGTTGAGTCTTGCGCGCACTTAAGAACAATCCAGCGCTCAGTTAAGAATAAAATCATTTTTTTTTTGTAAAAGTCGTACTTCAGTGCTCACTGCACTAGCTCGACATAGACGAACTATGACGAGAACTATGGTCCAAGAAATGAAGATCAATGATGAAGATGAAGATCGACGATGAAGATGAAGATTGACGATGGAGATGACGATGAAAAACAGATCTGAAGATAAAGATCGACGATGAAGAAGAAAAGCAGATCTGAAGATGAAGATGAAGATCGACGATGAATATTGACGATGAAGATGAAGATGAAAAACAGATCTGAAGTGTGATGGGTAGGGGGTAGGTGGGATATTTTAATTTTTTTTTTATGTCTAAAGGGCATTTTGGTCCAAAGTGGCTAAAAAAATATATATTTAAAACTTATTGATTAAATAAATTTTTTAAAAGTTTAAGTGGCTAAAATAATATTTGCCTTAAATATAAATCGTCCATTAATTGTGTTTTAATAAATAAATTTACAAGCCCAAGCCCAAGCCCATGTCAGTTAAATCATTTTTTACATTGAAATTTGATATTGTATCCTGTGTTGTAACAATATATTACATATCAATATCATAAAAGAATTATGAGTTAGAGAGTCTTGTGTGACATTGTCTTACATCTTATAATCCATAAAATAAGTCAAGATTTGGATTCAAGTACAATCAAACACCAATAAAATTATAAATAGATCATGAAACATGGGATTTATTTGGGATTTTGACACGTCTTACAAATTTTTACCTATAAGATGGTCTAGCATAAGTTTTTTCAATAATTATTAATGCATCTCATAAATAATATTTTGGATGCGTTTGTAGATTGATTGTGTCATTTAGATATATTTTTTAGAAGGGGAAATTTTTAGATATCTACTAGGACTTATAGTTTCTGTTTCTTCCTATTTGCAAATATAAAATTACTAATTATTATTGCATATTTGATATTTTTCTGTTTTTGTGGTTTTATTACAATTTTATTTTATTTAATTCTTAAAATCTCGGAGAAAATCGCGTGTACCATTAATGTGTGGTTTTATTGAGCTTTATGAGATGCAAAACATGGTCATCATTATATTATATTGAAACAATGTTAATTATACTATTAGACCCTAATTTTCTTTTAGTTCTGTATTGCCAGCGAGAAAATGATGACAGATGCACATGCATGCGCATGATCTGTTCTACATTAATAATTTTGAGTTTAAAATGTCAAGGTTCAATTTATTTCAAGTATAAAACTAATATATAAGGTCGATCAACTTTGAGATTCGTAATTATCTCAAACGTTTTCCATGTAGAATTTTTAATAATTTTAGATTTGAATCTTGCAGAAAGAAAAAAAAAACTAATATAACTAGTATGGTCTATGGGTGAGAAAGAATTTCCTAATTTTACATATAATGAACTGATCTTATAATATTTTTAGTGTTGAGTGACCGGGATTTGATCCTCAATGAAAGTTTGTCCTCGTGAATATATACAATGAATCAAGTGGGATCCAAGGTAATATTATTATGGGGCAAAAACTATTTTAACTACTTGAACTTTAAAATATACTTATTTTAGTCAGTAACTTTAAAACATACTTATTTTAGCCACTTTGGATGAAAATGCCCCTGTGTACGATGGCATTGCGCGCAAAACACTGCGCGCTAGGGTTGCGCGCTGACAATGCGTGCAACACGCGGGGGGTAAAATTGTCATTCTGACTAAAATAAATATATTTAAAAGTTAGTGGCTAAAATAAATTTTTTTAAAATTTGACCGGCTAGTTTTATATATTACCAGTATTATTATATATATGCATGCAATTTGATGACAAATTAAAGCTATTTAATTAATCCATAATGGGCCGAAAATAAATGAACATAACAGAAAAGGTGACATCTTAAATGTAATAATCATATACACACATATATTGTGTGTATATATATATATATACACACACACACACTAAAATAACATCTCATAATTAATGCACCGATTACACCGGTACGTGAGAGTGCTGTTAGCCGTCGTCGATGATAGATCGCCTTCAAATTTTTTCAATGTAATCATTATATATCGAATATAATCCATGATTTATGAAAACGTACATCCACATTATTTTAACTTAATTAATTATTTTTCCTCAACCAAAAACAAATCTCAATTAAACTCATCATATCAATTTTCAACCTGAATGTATATAGAGCTGACTCTTTTACGTTGAGCTTCATTTGGAATCATGAGTTTCAGATGAACTATTAAATTTCAAATTAGAATATTCTGTTTCTTAATTGGCAGCAGTAATTTGTAAAAATGCATGCGTGCAGGTAATTTCCTCTTAATTATTTCGGGAAAATAATTTATTACAATATCGTCCGAGGAGGTAATGCTTTCCTCGTACTAATATATTTAGCTTTCATAAAAGTTAATGAGATATATATAATCAAGTAAGCAGTAAATGATCAAATGATCACGTAATTAATTTATCAAAAGTCTGAAGTTGAATTATTGTATTTGTATCAAATGAAAAAGGAACTGCATAACTGAGTAAATCTCAATCCAAAGTGATCCTTCCCAGTCAAACAATATAAATCACAATCTCTTCTTTTGTGGAAAAATTAGTTAGTTAATATATATATATATATATATATATATTGACACCAATTCTCTAGTTGAGAGAGTTGTAAACCCCACATGCATGGCCAAATACGTACAGTGGTGGTTCAGTGTTGCAATCATTTGTTAAATGATTATTTTGCAATTTATGGAATTTTTGTAATTTATATTAATATGATATAGATGGTTATCAAGCTTATCCCTTATTCTTTCTTTCTTCTTCCCTTTCTTTATAGAATTGGGACCACAACATTGTGCTACAGCCCTAAATATTTGTATAACATCATAAATTGTACCCAATAAAATTATTAGTGATAATAAAAAAAATTATTCAGTGCTATATTTTTTTGCTTATAGAAAATAAAAAATATATAGAATACATTTTGGTGGAAAATCGGGGTCGAAACACCAAAATGTGAGAAAGTTGCGATTTCACAGGACATGCTCCTCTTCGACTTTGGTCCCAATACATACAATTTTTCTCCTCAAATCTTGATGGATCAAACTTCTCCGGCTCTGTGAGATCGTCTGGATTCTTGTGCGTCGAGTTTGCCATCCAGTATAGCTACATTTATATATAAAGTGAAAATTATTTTAGTCATTTAATATTGTAAAAACTTTATTTTGACCACAAACTTAATACCCTTAGCTACATTTTGTTTTAGCCATTTTTGACTTGAAATGTCAAAAATGTCCTAAATGAAATTAAAAAATAAAAATAAAAGAAAATAGAAAAAAAATCATAAATAAAAATTGAATCCTCCACATCATCTTCTTCATGAGTCCATGACAATCTTCCCCATCCCACCCTCTTCCCCCTCACCCCCTTTGATGCGATCCTCGCCTGCAGATTGATGAAGAATTAAGGCCGTTTTAATATGGGTTTTAATATGGGTGAATGTGGTTAAAGACTTCGTCCTAATCCAATAGTCGGTCAGTGAGATAAGGTTAATTTCTCAGTAGATATCAGTTGAAGTTTCAATATGAACATGGTAACTCTAATTTGATTTTTTTTTCCCTTTTGAATGATTCAAGTGTAGAGTTCTCAATCCGCGGTAAGGGCTATGATTTATGTTGTTTTTTTTTTAATTATTATTGTATGCTATTTGATTCGCTTGGTTATAATTAAAAAGTACTTAGGGATGTTTGTTTTTTGGTTTTCTTAATTATAGAAAAAGTTGGGGATGTAAAAAGGATATGATTTTGTATCTTGTTTTGTTGTAGTTAGTTTATGATAAGGGTTTTAGACTTTTAGTATTCGAGTTATGACATGGTTTTAATTATTGGGGGCTAAGGGGCAAAATAATCTTATCATATTTATATTTATATTTTATAAAACAACGGGGTTGTGAAAAGTAAAATGGAGACTTTGTTTAGAATTTCTCAAAGAATAAATGTGAAAAAAGAATATAAATATGTGCAACTAAGGTATATAAATATGTGCAGTTTCACTGTTTTAAACGTCATATAAGCCCAATAGAACTTGTGATCATATCTTAAAAGAAAACTCGATGCAATTTGAAAAACTTCCAAAAATGATCAAAAACCCTAAATAGTAAACATTAATCTGGTGGAATCATAGCAGCAAACTGTAATGATGAGATGAACAGAGATAATGAACTAAAGAAGGCAACTTTTGATATTACACAAAGGAATGCATAAATACACATCAAATCTCTTCTATTACCACTAATTTGGTATCTCAAATCCAGAAAGGCAAAAAAAAAATCAAAACAAGCAGTTATTATCATAAACTCTCCCCTTTTCTCTATCCGAGGAGAGAAATTAAGCCTGATACATACATAAAGCTGACAGAAAACCAGTTTATCCTTTCCATTTCTTTACTCTGTTTTTAGCACTTCTAGATTCTTCTCTGCATCAATCTGTAGTCATTGGTTGACTAATACAGCACCTGAAACGAGCTTTTCGGACAGTAGTCATAATCTCAGTCTCCGCAGCCTCCAGCATTCTCACCACCTCACTGAAGGAGGGCCTAACATCAGGATTACCATCCCAGCAAAGTGTCATGATCTGACTCAGTGCAGGAAGGCAGTCATTAGGGATAGTTGGGCGAACACCTTTGTTCACAACAGCAAATGCTGCCTGAACAGCTGTCATGTTCTGGAACGGGAGCATCCCTGTGATGAGCTCCCACAGCACAATCCCAAAGCTATATACATCAACTTTCTGTGTGTAAGGCCTGTGCTGGATCATTTCTCTGCAATTTCACAGCTCAAACTACTCAGAATCACATAATATAATTTGATGCTTCAAGGTGAAATGCAAGGAAAGAGAGGTAACCATGTCGAGATGTTTAAATGCAGTGTTTCAACATATCTGGACTACAGAAAGATCTCGATGCACTAGAAAAACTATTATAGCCAATTGAACTCAAGATGCATAAAATGCAAGTTCACCACCACAAACTTTGAAATTCTACACAAAACTTACAAGATAAGGCCTAAGATTCAGAGCATTAGTTTCAAGGACATTACTAGCCTAATTCTTCACAATATTAATGCAGAAGCCTAAAAGTCCCATATAAGTAATGTTATTCCTTTACTTTCAAATTGTTGACAATAAGAAGCCATGCTACTACCATAGTTTTTAACAGATCCGTGCATAACTATATCCAGAAGATGCATGCATGCACTGTCATCCCACAAAGTCAAACCATCTCCACCAAATTCATTTTGGACTAACCTAGCAACTCAGACACCAGAAGCTCAATGTGCCCCTCCGGTGACTCACTCACTAATAGCATTGTGATACCACTCTCTCATAATTCCTTCCATAATAATACAACCCTGAACGTATATATATGCACTTGGGAGCTGAAGTTACCACATTGTCGTCAAAACCACTAGATCTAGTGACCTAAGATTTCCTCTTAGTGATTGTTCTCTGACAATTTGTCTGAATCAACCAAAAATCAACAAAAACAACCCACTCTTGCAGGACAAGTTATGAAAGAAAAACAATTCATCTTATGTTTGAACCTTTAACACAGCAGCAACTGCTCAAACACAGCGGTGAGCCATGAACTTGAGCAGGTCCCGTCCAAGACAAACCAATGGCTTGTGAAACTATAAGATCAAACCAGCATCACAAAACCTTAAACAAGCAGGATAAAACACTGATGTGTAACAAAACAGTTGCAACAAGCATTTATTTTCTCAAGACATCGAGTTGAAACACTACTTTCTAATACTAGATCATAGTACAGAATTTGTCATATCAAAACCAATACAGTCGCCTTAACATGAGTAAGAAAAGGGGTAGCCAAGCATCACGGTGAGGTTTTAGCCTGTCAGCTAGGTATTGATATCCATGTCTCGTCAAATGCATTCAATTTCTTGACGGTAAAATATATGGAAAGATGGACAAAGTAATAATAACTCCTCCAAAAAAGTGTAATGCACTACAAATATGCTTGTAGAATTTCAGCAAATACAGCAATGTTTAGGTTTAGTCCAATGACATCTATAAAGCCAGAAAATCAGTGGCTATCAACTCGACTCTTCTCTTATTGGAGTCTTACCTAACAGCATACGCCGATCAAGGTTTAAAAAGGTGGAGGCTAGCCTTGAGGCGTAAGCCTCAATATAAGAAGAAAAGTTTAAAATTTTTTTTTTTTTTTTACTTTACATAGTTTTTTTTTAAATATACTTTTAATTTGGTTGGCAGTAGTTTTCTTATATATATAATAACTATAATTTCGTTAACAATAATGGGCTTAATAAAGCCCAATAACACAAAAAGTAATATAACCCTATAATAATTGCACTCTCATTCTAGGGTTTGCATTTGTTTTTTCGGCCACACACACATTCAGCTCTCTGTCTCTCACCCTCTCTCTCTCTCTCTCTCTCGCTCCATGCGCCGCTATTTTCTCCACAGCTTGCTTTCTCTCCACCCATCTCCCCTCTTCAAGACGGGTTAGCATGATGTTTTTTCTTTTCTTCTCTTTTCTGTTTGAGGAATGAGGCGCACGCCTTGCATAAATCGCCTCACCTTGGGCAGCTCAGCTGGAACGAGGTGCAAGCCTCACCTGGTAGCAGCAAGGCGGCGCCTTAAGAGGTGTTTTTCCGGCGCCTCCCTTGAGGCTAGCCTCAAAAACACCTTTTTAAACCATGATGCCAATAACAGGAACAGACATTGATTGTACCTTAGTATGTCCCATTGTTTTTATCATGTGGTCCATTCCCGGAGACCTGGACAAGTCTAGGCATGACACTTCCTATTTAGCTAGATTTCTCTTATACCTACAAAGTATAAGCATATTTAAAAGAACAACTCATTCAATTTCTTCTCAACTGCAGCAACTCTCTCTCTCTCTCTCTCTCTCTCTCTCTCTCTCTCTCTCTCTGTGTGTAAATACACACACACACACACACATTAGAGATTGATAGAAAAGCAAGGATATGGGCTCGTGTAGCCCTGCTCAGTCCATAATGAAAATATTTTCATCTTAATAGACTCCCAAGCTAACCCTTGGCAGATTGGGGCGGAAGATCAGAATTAGAGATTGATCTGTTCAAAAAACAATTCAAAGAGAAGAGAGATCCTGTATTAAGAGTTTAACAGCTAGTTTTGGTATGTTGAGATACACACACACACACACACACATATATATATAGAGAGAGAGAGAGAGAAGGTAATTATATCTCTCAAACATGGACAAATTATCAATTTTACCTCACAGTGAAGTACACGTTTACCCTTATCTAAATGCACAGACACAAGTTCAAAGAACCTACAACATGACCACCTCAAAATCACCAATATGCTAGTGGAGAGTGGAGACAGAAGAAGACAGAATCAAACCCCGAAGATAATTTCAGATAGTGACAGCAAAAGATATTAATTACTCCAACAACAGACATACAACGAAGGAAGGGGGGTCATTAATGCTACGTAACAAACTAATGAAACTATTTTGGCAAAGGAAGGATGTGACTGAATCAATGATACTCTTGCAAAAATATCATCCCAATAACAAGAAAAAATATGATTAAAATTTATACACTGGCCCACCAGCAATGAAAAAATAGAAATAATAATATCACTGACAAAATAGGACGGATGATCGGGATGAGAGAATAAACTTACAATTCCTAGAAAAACAGGGGTTAGTGAATACATAGAATTAATAGGTTAATTAGCAAAAGAACTCCACAACTATAAGTTCAAAACAGTATATAATTACCGAACTGAAAAAAAGGGAGCATCCCAAAAGAAAGAAGAGCAAATATAACTTACGGAGCCATCCACCGATATGTGCCTGTTTCTGGTGTCATTCCTTCGGTCTGCACCTCAATACGAGCTACCCCAAAATCTGCAATCTTAATAGATTTGTCAGCAGCAATTAGAAGATTGTCAGACTTCAAGTCCCGGTGGATCAGATTTAATCCATGAACATATGCCATCCCTCTTGCCACATCTAAGGCCTGCTTCACAGCCAATTTCAAGGGCACTGAACGATTCTGACGTTTTGTCAAGAACTGGCGCACCGACCCTCCCTTGGCATATTCTGTCACAATACACCAGACCATGGGTTTTCGGCATGCACCAATAAAGCGAACAATATTCGGGTGTTTCAGCGTAGCCAACATCATTACTTCTTGTTGAAATTGCTGCTCCATCAAGTGTGCCCTCTCTGCGTCATTCTCTGGCCTCTCCAAAAGCTTAATTGCAACATCTTCACCATTATATGTGCCTTTGTACAGCTTCCCAAATGCACCCTGAGCAAAAGCAGGCCCCATGTTAAGCTTCCTCAAGTCAATTGTCCACTCATCATAATTACCAAGTCCCTCAGTGGGGTATCGAGGATCCATTAAAGCTTGAGCTAGGGCGTCGTCACTCAGACCATGAGAAACTCTCCCATGATTGACACTGGCAGCAACAGAATAGTCTTTGACATGCCTGAGCCCATTGTGACCCAATATATGAGTGTGGGAATCAGTCGATCCAACACTGCTGTTGTCAACTGACATGGCAACAGAGCCTCCACCATTGCTCATCTGCAAGCTCCCATAACTTTCAGTTGACATATTTGATCCCTCATTGAGCTTGCGATAGAAATGCGAAAAATCATAATTGTCATGATTGTTGTTTAGGCCTATGATTCCAGTAAACTTCGGACCCTCCAACATTTTTCGTGGTTTGTATTGCGGTGTGCAACTTTGGAAATTTTCTTACACCTTCTGCATTAGTATTTCCAACTTCAACCGCACAACCAAAACCTTACAACAAAGATGAAAAAAACAAACAAAAGAATATCAATTTAAGAAATTTCTTTATACACTTCATTATCCAAAATCTTTCAGTGGAAATCAAAGAGGCACCCAAGTCAAAATCCACAGCATCAAATAAAAGGCACGATCTTTCATATACATAGTTCAAAAACTTCTCAAATTAGACATGCAATCTATAAATGAAGCTTCCGAATGTAAAGAACTAAACGAAAATTTATGCTACTGGTTTAGCACAGTATCCATCAGCACTGACGTGAAAACTTATTCGTACTCGTCACGCTTCATAAAATTCTCAAACACAATTGGTATTCTAAACGAAGTGAAAAAAAATTAAGCCCTAGTTCCTCCATCTATACCCCATTTCCTTTGTGTTGACTACATTTACACCCGAAAGAGGTCATTTTACCATCAAGTTTCACTTCCATAAAATCTAAATACATCCAAAATTTAGCTGAGAAACCAGAAACAATCAAACCTTTATACAAAAATCCATAATCCCCACTTTTTTGAAAAAAAAAAAATTATATATATATACACACACACACACATATACATACCAGCTTAAATTATCCCCAAAAATTAAACCGCGTAAAACTAAATACAGGAAGGAAAAACTTCATAAACCCTAAAATTCGCAGAATTATTCAGTGATCCGAGGGGAAAATTGAAAAATGAAGAGCGAAACATACCTCGATCGAGCGGCGAGAGCCTTTACTTTTCTCGACGGCCTCAGATAATCCCGATAACACTCTAATGGAAGTTGGGTGAATTTACAGCACTGCCCTTTCTCCGCCGGGTCCTCACGAGACTTCTCACCTGGTGCACAAGAAACACGCGACGGCGGAGATAAAATGACGACGTCCGAAAGGGACAGTTGTAGAGAGAGAAAGTAGAAGCGGAGAGAAAGGAGATGAAAATGAATGGAAGTATAAGCAGGGCTCGTAGTCTTGGTCTCCTTTTCTTTCTTCTTTTCCAATTTTTCTTTTTTATTCTCATTTTATTATTATATTCACCATAATAACTAAATCGGGAGGAATCAGATGTATCCGGTAGCACAGGGCGTTCGCGCACTAACGCTGTTCTCTGGGACCCACGTGGCGGAAGCTCTCATCGTAGCCGTTAGATCCTCCCCGCGACAGAAAGGCATCGTCGTGAGGTGGGACCCGCATCATTACACACACGCGCCGGTCAATAGTCTACTCAGCGTGTGGGACCCACTCGGACGGTCATTTTGACTCCCCATTTTGGAGAAAACAAGATATACAACTAAGGTAGCGTAAAGTACCACCGTCTTCAAGCGCAAAGGATTGGACAGCTAATTTTTAATTCCTCCTTTTTTTTACTATAGAGTAGAATTTTACAATTCTTCTATCAGGACTCAGGAGGAAGGGGGGGCGGTGATTTTACAACAATTGTATTGCTCTTTCTTATTGTGGGAAAATTACTGAATTAATTATTCCTATTTAGTTTCTTTTTTAATACATTTCAATAATTAATTACTCACGGCAGTTCAAGTTATCGTCGAGCACATTAATATGCCATCTAATAACTAGGTGATCACTGTCGAGATTAGTTATAAATATAGTTCGTGTATTTATACAGTATAATGAATTGAAATATAAAACAACATTAATATGTGAAGTAGTAAATCAATGATCATTGTCGAGATTAGTTATAAATGTAGTTCGTGTGTTTAAACATGGTAACTAATTGAAATATAAAAAGACATTAATTTGTCAGTTAGTAAATAGGTGATCATCGTCGAAGTTAGTTATAGATGTAGTTCATGTATTTATACATTGTGACTAATAGAAATTAAACTCTATATTAAGTGATATTTCGACATATAATTAATGATACTTTACTTCATACATAGTGATATTTTACATTATATCTAGTGATACGCGTGTGGCCGCGTGTTGGCGGGCGCATGTAGCTCACGCACCTGACTGTTTTTGCGGGTTTGGGCGGCTTTTTTAAGTGGATTTGGGTCCTCTTTGACCCATCTAACGCAATAGACCCGTTAGACGGTCTCATACAAGTTTTTATCATTTATTATATATGGACATTACTTGGTCTCTACTCTAGGGTATTGGGTTCTAGCCTTATATATATCTTGTAATGTTCTATAAACATAAAACGAATATACACCGATGAATAAAATCATACTTCCCTAATATTCCGTGTTCTTCTACTTTCATATATTTACATCTTGAGTATTATTCTGGAGTTCGATTTACAACACCCTATCAACACGAAGCTCTATCCAATTGAGCTATAATTAATTTTATAGGTATGTCATAAGAAAAAAATCGTGTCTTTATTACGAGATAACTTTAAAATCAGAATTGTGAAACTAAGTTGGATGTGAATTAAGATATATGTGATTTGCAAATTGGTATTGATTACATACATGGTTAATTATCTTTGATTGATCGGTAGTTGAGATTTTTTAAAAAAAAGCCTTACAAATTATTGTCTTGCATATTTAATTTGTGTTTTTCTTTTGTCGTAGCTGGAATGAAATAAGGTTATTGTTTTATGATGTTTTGACATGGGCAATTGATGAAATTTTAATTCAAGATAAATGCATGAATAGCAATTATTTAGATTTCGTATAATATTCTTAAAAAAAATCCAATTAGTTAACTCATGTCATGCTTATGCTTATGCTTATGCCGAGAATACATTATATTCAATCATAAATAACTAATTATCATCAACTTCTACCAGAATTACATACAACTTGGGTGCTACTGATTTGGCATATATAATGCCAATATTTATATATTCAATTTGTAATAAGGTTATTTTGTGATAGACATGCTTTTGTATAATTTTAGTTATATGAATTTAGAATTGATTGATTTATAGAATTATATAATACGAAACAATTCATTTAAAGAATTTAATTACATGCATGAATTATATGTGGACTGCTATGATGGTTGAATTTTGACTTCCAAGTAAATTGGATGGATATATAAGTACATGTTTAAACAATCTTTGGACATATTTGGAAAAAAATATATGTGATTCTTAAGACAATGTCTAGTTTTGAACATGATGAGTATTAATTAAGGTTGAGCTGAATTTATTTCCTGAATTTGACTTTGATCTTCCTTGAAAATTTATATGGATTTGTTGTTGAAAGAGTTGTTTCAGTTATCATTTTTTTCTAGCAAAGTCTATCAAATTTAAGGGTTATTTTAAACTAACAATGATCAGTAAACTAACAAACTACACATGAGAGGTTTGCTAGTTTGTAATAATTAACGAACTAGCAAAAAATAAATTTAATTAAAATTGACTAATTTAATTTGCATGTAAATTGAATTTGACCAAGTCGTTGAGATAGTTACTATTTTCGGGCATTTTGTATTTAAATCAATTGAAGAGCCTCTACGTTGATGATTTATTTTTTTAGTGATATAGTATTATGTTTGTTAAGTTTATATCCAGGTGATTCTACATTTATAGTTGAGGCAACTTTCTTTTTTTTTTTACCCACTTAAAATTTTAAAAAAATTATTCTATCCACCTACTTTAAGAAATAATGTACCCATTTTGAACCAAAATGCTCTTTAACCCTATTTTTAAAAGAAAATATGTGTGTGTAAATATATATATATATATATATATATATATATATTATGCAAAATATCTCTTACATCTCCACTTCAGATTTGAAAACATCAATCAATTATCAATCTATCCTTCTCTCACTTAAAAATTTCGTAATATTTTCAGCTCATTTACATTTGCATATTAGACTTTACAAAAGAAATGTAATTTTATTTTTAACTGCGCGTCGGGTCATTCTTAACTATGCTCAAGACCCGGCGCGCAGTAGAAGGGATAAGTACATTGGTAGAACATCGGCACGAATATTGGCTGACAATTTGGCATTGGATGCGCTCACAAGGCATGCACGCGTCCAGATGGCTCTATGCTCAACAACAAATATCGGCAGAAGATATTGTTAGAACATCGATTGATAATTTGGCATCGGATGCACGCACAAGGCATGCACACGCGCAGATGGATTTGTGCGTAAGAACAAATATCGCAGAAGATATCGCATGAACATTAGCTGATAATTTGACAACGTATGCGCACACAAGGCATGCGTGCACGTAGATGTTGTGTGCGCAACAACAAACATGGCAGAAATCGACACAAACATCAATTGATAATTTGTGATCGAGTGAGCGCACAAGGCATACGCATGCGCAGATGGCATCGCGCACAACAACAAACATACGCAGGAATACATAGTCATAAATATCAACAAAAATCGGCAAAAGCATTGACATACTGCGTGTACTGGTAACTAGACACTAGGCTCGGCGCACAGGTTCCAATGTATAAAGTTAAGAACTTCACTTTTCCATATATTTTTAAGGTTGCAGAAATAACTTTTTTTTTCAAATTTTCAAATATAAACTACATTAAGTATGGTTTTTAAAAATAGTGTTAATATGAGAAAATAATCATTATTACTTAGTAAAAAATGTAAATAGCCACTTTTTTAAAAAAATAATATTTCTAGCCTTTTAGGATGAGAATATACATCAATACCCTTACTTCCATATAAATAATTTTAACATTAATTATTATCTAAAATAAAAACACTCTAATATATTAAAAAAATCACGGATACTGATTTCATATTAATCCTTCCACCCTCAAACAAAAAAGAAGATATATGGTCATCGTTGAAGTTGGAGACTCACAACTCAAAACTTAAAAAAAAGAAGTAGATATCTTTCGCCGCCATTGAAGTCGGAGTCTCACACCTCAAAACTGCCAGTTGCGTTCAAGTCGGAGTCTCACAAGTCACTACTATCAAATATTTTATTATCGTCTTATGTTGTTGTTGTTGCCGGAGACAAAAACTACAAGATTCAACCGCCGCTGAATAATCATGGATGATAATTTCGAACAATCTCATCCTCATAACAAATAATTTCCTCAAAAGGTAACAATTCAACCTTTATCGTAAATAAAATATTATTTGATGATTATTTTCATGGTTAAAGTTGTTCGTGTATTAATTGAAATTAATGCAACACAAGTACATGAGTGCGACGACACGAGTAATTCAAGTCGTGTTCTCGTGCATTGGTTCAATAATGATTTGATAGACGAGTACACGATTAGTTCAATGTGACAGTTCAAACTTCAAACATAACCGACCAATACATGAAAATACGATTATGCTCATTCGTGTTCACGTGCAGCAGTTGAACATTATGTTGAAACACGACTGCATTAGTATGTCTATTCGTGTACTTGAGCACTACTTTAAAAATGCATAGATACGCGAGTTCATTAGTCTGCTAATTCGTGTCATCATGCAATAGTAAAAAAATGGGTATTGCACGTGTCATAAATAAATTGTTACACAATTCAACTCCAATACTCGTATACCAAAAGAAATCGATTCGTGCACCAAAGAACATTCAATTTTTTCCACCCATTCCAAAGAAAGAATGAAAAAACTTAAGTATCTAGATCGATAAAAGTAGTACAAATACATAAACATCATCCCTTATTGACGCAAAAAACAACACGCGCGATGTCAACAAAACTTCAAAAATCACCAAATTCGCATTGAATCCCTAATTTTTTTATTTTGCATCAGATAATTTATTGTTGAAACAGTGATTACAGAGATGAAGAGTCGTAATAATGTAATACCTCGGATTTTCGGATGAGGTTTAAAGGATTCTTAAGTGTGATTAAGGAGTTAAGGAAGAAGTTTCATTAAGGTTTAATCGAAATTAGATGTCAGTCGCGATTTTTAGGAGTTATTTTTCGTAAAATCGTCTTTTCGTGAATTTCGATCCGAGCTCAGTTATAGCCGATTTTGGTCATGTTTGAAAGGCGTTAACCCAAGGAGCATGCCGGTGCTTTCGGATTTTTGAATCTGAAGTCGTTTGAGTTTCCGGTGATTTAAAACGTGTTTAAAGAAGTTATGAATAGTGCTTTTCCGTAAGCGCGTGATCGTTAGAAATTTATGAAATCTCGTGTGTTGACCCGAGCCTTGTTTCTTCAAGCCTACCCTATAGGAAATTTCTCAAGAAATTCGTTGGCGTTCCTAAATTTTCATTCTAAGGTCAATGGAACGCTCGGGAATTTTATTTGTCCCTTGTGTGGAATAGTAACTTTATTTTTGAAAAGAGAATCTTTTCTCGTTTTCCTTCAAGATGACTCGTTCTTTACCCTGAGTCAAGTTGGTTCAATAGTACTAGAGTCAACGAACCTCCCAGTATTTTCAGATTTCGTAAATGAGGTCATTTGGACCTCGCTATCGAATAAAGCGCTTTTTAACCGAACCCGATATTTTTAAAGCAGTATTGTTGCACTGCAGAAACTTCTCAGAGAAGCCATAATTTTTGGCTATAAATAGTAGCCCTCCCCTTCATTATTTTTCATCCCCTCATTTCATTCAGATATATTTTAGAGTGAGAGAGTAGAGTCGAAAGCGGAGAGAGGGTGGAGGAGAAGCAGTCGCCGTCGCGGAGCAGCAGAAGCGCCGCCGCCGCGAGTGCTGCACACGCGGAGGCTCCCTCGGCCCAGCAGAGCGCGGGGGCGCGCCGGGTCACGCAGGCGCGCGCAGGGCCAAGGCAGCTTCGGTAGGTTTTCGTTCGGAGGCCATAACTTTTGACTCGGTTGGAACCACAAGGCCCATGAATACTCAAATCGAAGCTCTTTTGAAGATCTACGATGTAGAAGTGGACAATTGTCCGAAATTTCAATCGTTCCAGTTGGAAATTCCATCCCCGTTTTCGGTAATTTCGAGCATTTAAATCGTTTAAATTCTCGTGATTTAAAGTTATAGCTAAGGATCGAGGGTTTAGATATCATTTTGATTTCTTGTTAGGATCTCGAAGAGGGCCGCTAAGTCATTGATCGACTTTCTTAAAGAAGAGGTGAACCCTGAGGAGGCCCGAGGAAGGATTTTTCGGCTCGTTGCTTCGTCCACGTGCTCGTGATCGAGGTGCTCGTCATCGAGGTGGGTGATTCGAAACCAAATATATGGTTTAAGATAGTAAGCTCTAGAAGCATGTTAAGGCAAGGGAAATATCTAATAAAAGTATTTTATGCTCTGCCTGGTTCGTCTCTGTACAAAGTTAAGAAAAGAAAGTAAAGGAAGTTATATGCATGATATTGTTGAATTGTTATTTGAGTTTGATAAAGTAAAGGAAGTTATTATAAGTTAAGTGAGCTCTCAAGCATGTTTAGATATGCTAGAATTGTTTAAATCCAATTTATGCTAGCATGAGATCTTAGAATTGCTTTTAGTTGCAATCTATGTTTATCTGCGTTCATTTTCTCGTATTGGAATGTTGGATTTTGCTAAAACTTATTTAGCTAAGTATTGACCTTTAAGGTAAGTTATAAATCCCTTATAGGGCGAGATCATACTCAATTAAAGAATTAGCCTTAGACGATTGCTCTGGGCTTGGTATCGGTAGCTAAGTTAAGGAAGGTTAACGTTAAGTAATGAAGGAAGTTAAGGAACGATATAGTTTATACTTTAAGCAGGTTATCGAGCTCAAAGAACAGTTTATTTGCATTATCATGTTGTGACCTTTGAGTCACCGAGTTGAACATTTGAAAGTAAAGGGAGTCACTGCTGGGTAACCCCCTCGCATACTCGAGTCACTGCTAGGTAATCCCCTCGCATACTTAGAAGGATACTTGAGGTAACCCCTCTCTTATCCCAAGGCATGCCTCAAGGTGCAGTAGACAACAGGTTTGAGCCAAGGAAGGCGCCGGAAAAGAAAGAAAAAAGTTTTGCGGATATGGAGAGGGCTTTCGTGTTTTGCTCTCCATATACCGCCAGTTATTAATTGGATATTTCTAAAGTTCATTAAGAGTTTTCTCATAAAACCCACTGAGTGCATTAGTGCTCATACCCTCTTTTTCAAATATTGTCAGGTTGAGATGCTGAGACTGGTGATGTGCTGCTGGTGGGGTTATCTGAGGTTTCAAGTTTATTGCTCTATATGGTTACATGATTTTTCTTCCGCTAAGTTTCTGCCAAGTACTCTGATATTAGTATTTAGTCTCAATATATGTAACTTGACTCTTGATAGTAGCATATCTTAAATGCTATGAATCTTAACATATCAATAAAGTCTTTAAAGCATGTTCTTTCGACATACCAATTATTCCTTGTTGATTCTGAGCATATTAGTATCTATTCATTTTTAGTTGACCTATGAATGGGTTTTGCATGCTTTTTGTTGTTGTTTGCCTATGAAGGGGCTTTTACTTTTCAAGCATGAGTTTGATCGTTTCTAGTGAATCTTAAGTTGTTTTTCCTGCTTTCGTCCTACGAATAGGACATTATGATTTATTTGCCTCCGACCTATTGATGGGTCTTAGATATTGCGACCTATGAAGAGGTCTTATTTATCTTAAATAATCAGTTCCTATTTGAAAGTCATTGGATTCTATTTAGTTTTCGATTGGCCTATGATTTTACATTCCTTTGACTTGATTTAACCCTTTTGACCCCTTTGATTCATTGAAATCAATTAGTTCTTCCAAGTCATAAAGTTAAGTTGCCTAAGTTTTTAAGGCGCTAACTTAGTTCGATTCTAAAAATACCCCCTGGATTTTTAATTTTTCGTGCTATTTTACGCACAACAACCCCGTCCCCATCCTTGGGACTGAGCTGTTACAAATAATCTTCAAAAATCATAGCTTTATGATCTTCGCTAATGGTAGTTATGTTCCAATTGATAAAACAATGATTGAAAATGAGAGGCGAGTCGGGAGAACGACGGCTACAGATGGGAGAGAGAGAGAGAAAATCAGATCTTTTTTCCAAATCTTATATATATTATATATAGGGTAAATTGCCTTAAAATATATAAACTTTAGGCCATTTTTTGTTTTTCACACGTTTTAAAAAATGTAGTTTTAATAACATGAACTTAGCCCCTGTTTGGTTTTCACATGGTTTTCGAATTCCGGTCAATCGAATCTGACGTGGCAGCCGTAGATATCATGTGTACATCTACATGGATACCAAATTGCCTTAAAATACAGAAACTTTGGGTTGATTTTATTTTTTCACAAGAATTAAAAATATCAATTTTAATTTTTTTTTTGCTTTTTCGTGTAATACAGAAAATTCATCAACTATTACTATAGAGTTGTTGTAGTAGACATTGTGAAATATTTTGAATTTTCTTAGTTCATCCAATATATAAAATTTAAGTTCAAAAAAATTAAATAAAATAACTATTAGACTTTTTTAGTTCTTTATTTGAAGAAAAATTATAAAAATATGACTTAAGCTAGTGTAATGGTATAAATAATTGAATTCCGAATACAACAATTATCAAGTCATAAATAATGGTTTATGACGTATCGTATATGTTAATGAATAATATTACACAATCAATAAATTAAGTTAACAAATAAATTGACCATGTATAAACTGCATATTAATTTTTCATATATATTTAATAGCATTTTTTGATATAATTTTATATGTTAGATAATCTCAAATAATTTTATGATTGAACATTTCCATTTATATTAATTGTTGAATAAATTCTTAATTCATTTATTTTATTATTGTTTAAACATATTAATAATATAAATATGTAACGGCTCCAATTTTTCCAAACGTCATAATGATAAATGTACACATCATACACACCCTAAAATCATAGTATGATTTTTATGCATATGAAATGAATTACATAAGATCAAAAAGATCACAACCGTCAAATGATGTTGATTAAAATTTATATCTTGTTCGATAATTAACTTTGAACAATATAACGTGAAGTATTCATATTACGTTTGCCACATTACAAGAAAAAATGTAAAAACATCTAAAATTGGTCTTTTTTAATGCATGTGAAAAAACAAAATCAACCTAAAGTTCATGTATTTTAAGACAAGTTGGTATCCACGTAGATGTACACGTGGTAATCTCCGGCTGCCATGTCAGATTCAACTTGTCGGAATTTGAAAATCATATGAAAAACCAAGCAAGGGCTAAATTCATGTTATTAAAACTACGTTTTTTAAAATGTGTGAAAAACCAAAAATGTCCCAAAGTTTATGTATTTTAAGGCAATTTACCCTTATATATATATAATATTTCTTAATAATAAATATGAAACTGAGGGTATTGTAGTACTTTTTTTATGATAATGGCTAGAAACATTACTTTTTTAAAAAGTGACTATTTACATGATTTACTAAGTAAAAATGGCTATTTAAAAATTTTCCTCTTTTAAATACCTCTAATGTCAAAACATATCTATTATGCCCAAAAACTTCTTCCATACTTGCCCCAATTTTTCCCCAAATTAAACTTCAAAATCAAACAACTCCCAATAATCTAGCAGTGTTAATAAGCAAATCCGAAAGCACATAGGAAGAAACTTAATCTTCCAAAGAGGTTGACGGGTTGGGGCAGAATTTTTTATTTCTTCTATTTAATTTGCGGAGGTCGACGATGTCGAGGTTGGTGGAGAAATTTGGATTTAGATCGATGGCATGAGGGAGACCTCATGACAAATTTTCAAAATCTTCAGATTTTGCAGAGGTGTGGTATGCGATGCTTGTGGAAGAGAGAGAGAGAGAGAGAGAGAGAGAGAGAGAGATTTTCAAAATCTAAATTTTTACAAATGTCGTGTGGGCGGCTGGTGGGGAAGACGAAGTAATTTTTTTTAATATGAATATAATTGTATTTTGGTAAATTGAGGGTAAAAAAATATGTTAAAACTTTGTGGGTAAAAAAAGTTTTTTATAAGTTTAAGTGGGTAATTTTCCCTATTTCCACTTTATGATTTCTCTAATAACTTTTAACAAGAAGTTTGGCACATTTTCTAAAATGAATGGCAGTTTTTGGTGCATAGTTTAAA
The DNA here is from genome assembly GCA_026008535.1 of Perilla frutescens. Taxonomy (NCBI): domain Eukaryota; kingdom Viridiplantae; phylum Streptophyta; class Magnoliopsida; order Lamiales; family Lamiaceae; genus Perilla; species Perilla frutescens. The sequence goes on along the minus strand of BRKX01000001.1, from coordinate 50,009,847 downwards.
AAAAAATTAAATGTAATTTGGTGCAAAGTTTATCAAAATTTAAAATTAAATTTCAAACAAATATTATAGTTTGGTGTATGATGATTGGAGAAAAAAAAACTGATGAGTTTCAATTGTATAAAATCTTTTGGCCTTGTAGATTTGTAAGTGTAAATTTACATCATTAATTGTATATTTTCTTTGATTCAAAACATACATTAAAATTGAGCTAAAATAATTATTTGTTTTAATTTTCATTAAATAAGGATAATAACGTTTAATTAAATTTTATGTTTTATTTTTATAAATATTTTTAATCCACCCGAATAGAAAAGTGATTGTATAATTGGGATGGAGAGAGTATAATTTTTTATTTATTTTTAACCAACTGAAAAGATAAATTTAAAGGAATTAGGATTCGTGAGGTAAACGTGTGTGTAAAAGTATCGTTACAACTGTTTCCACCCACAAAATCCATCAAATGACCAAAACAACAATCTCTCCTAAAATGTTCTATTAATTTTCTCCGCTATTGATGATCTCTAATACTTCTTTAATTACATTCATGTTGTTATTCTAATATAAATTGATCCCGCAAGTGATGTTCGAGAAAGTTTCTCTTCTCCACACCCAAAAATGCTATTTTTTAAACAATAAACAAAAAAGTATCAATAAATAATGAAAAAATAAATATGAGAAAATATAAATACAACTGACTAAATATAACTAACAAACTAAATAAATAAAATAAACTAGCGAAAAAAATAAAATTCGTGAGAATAATTCTCACAATTCACTGGTTTGTGAAAATATATACTCACGAGAGCTTATTTCGTGAATATATATACTACGACATCTATTTCGTGAAAAAGGGATCGTCACAAAAATATTTTTTCATGAAAAAAATATGGTCCTGAGAACATCTTTTCGTGATAAAATATTATCACGAAAACATGTAATTGTGATAATAATTGTCCCAAGAATTCATTTCGTGAGTATATATTCTCACGAAAGCTTGTTCTCGTGAACATGTTATCACAAATGCTGCTATAAAATTGACAACCCACACAACAAATTTGACAATCCAGACGACAAATACCACAATCTAAACTACAAATTTCACAACATCAAAACATATTGTAAGGTGTTAATTCACAAAACTTCACGATATAAATGCCCTAAATTGATCGACATATATAATATAATGAAATCATCTAAAATATTCAAAAGAACAAAAAATTCGAATTTAGGGTTCTAACCTTTTGATACTCAGCAGCCCATGACTTGAGATTTTTCATTGCTCGATATCTTCATCCTCGTGAGGGAGACTTGGCTGTCGATAGTAGTTTTTGATGCCTTTCGTGAGTTTACTGATGCCTAGTCGAGACAAAAAATTAATGCCTTTCGTGAGTTTAGTTTTTTCTTCGTGAGATTACAACAGCTTCGTGAGTTTGTTGCTTCTTTTCGTGACAAAATTTGCAAAGAGCGGCATTCATTTTGATATTTAGGTTTTAGGGTAAAATTAAATTTGAAATAAAAGAGTTAAAGGAATTATTGACTGAGCCCATCATTTAGTAAAAGTATTTAAGAGTTTGTGATAAAGTTTGAATAAAAAGAATGAGTTATAGAAGTGAACTGGAAAAGAATTTGTTATCTCAAATTTAAATACATGTAGCTATTTATACATATTTATTTAACTGGAAATTCTAAACACTAAATTCGATTGGTTATGAAAGAAATTATATTATCCCAAGCCTGTGAGAAATAGGAAGAAAAAGTCAGGACAATTGATGAAAATTAGGGCCATATAGACAAATACCAAAGAAAAATTAAATTACATTATTGCATGGGAAACCCATCTTCAATCAACTGTTCTTTTGAACTGAAATCTTATTTTAAGGTTGATAGCGTTCATTTATATAAGTAAAAAAGTTTTCCCTAATTTTGTATGGTTATTTTGCCAATACAAATATTTACATATTCATACCGTGTCATATCGACATGAAATTTTCGTGTCTGTGTTGTGTCAATCCAAAAACAATTGTGTTCATTAGTGTGTCGGGTTAAGAGCTTCTCCAAGAGATAGAGTCCGCCTCGGTAAACTGCAAAAATGGCGTGAAAATTAAGAAAACTTTTCTCCAACAGTTGATGCTTGGCTCGGTAAATTGAGCGGATGTGAACAATACCTCGGCCTAATAACTGAGGTATTATTCCTCTCGGCAATTGATTTTTTTCATTAGATAATTGTGGTAATTTTATTTGGTTGATTTTTTATATTTTCTATTAGATTTCTTTCAATTGTTTTAAAACACAAAATATATAATTAATAAAAATAGAATTACATAAACATTTCAATAACAATACAACACCACAAATATATTATAATAAACAATACAAATTAAAGCCACAAATGTATTACAATAAACAATACAAATACATAATTAATAAAAATACAAACATAATACAATAAGAGTAAAATATTAAAAATACAACACAATTATTTTAGTTAATAATCCCCTAAACCACTTCCGGATCCAGATCCTGCACCGGGAATATCTGAAAAATAACTTCCAAAGTCGAAAGTATTATTTGGTAGGGTAGAGTGGTTGGATTGTTCTTGCCTTTTTGCTAGAATTTTTGCTTGTTCTTGTTCAAAGTACATGCGTTTAGCAAGATTAGAAATCGTATTCGTATCAAGCATTAGAATTTTGTTTTCTGTTTCCCATTTTCTTACTTCAGCAGCTTGCCGTTGAGCTTCAATCCTTCTCAATTTATCTCCATATCACGGTCTTTTTTGCAGATGAAGTCTCAAATAATTGCTGAAGTTTTTGATTATTTTCTCTAATTTCTTCTACAACAATAGATAAGTCTTCACTCTTTTTTTTCATTTTAGATTTTTTAACACCCATTGGACGTTTTGATGAAGATCCACTACCACTGCCGTCACTACTTAAATTGAGATTAAATGTAGATAATCCATCAGGTGATATTGGAGAATCAGACACCGACGTACCTGGTCAAGATTGATATCTTTCTACTCGTGATTTATGGCAATCAAATTTCACCAGATCTTTCATCATGTTCCACACGTGATCGAACTCGAAACCTTTTTTATATTTTGGGTCTAGTTTCAGCATTTTTTTGCACGAATCATCTGCATAATGAATCAAATATTTTAGAAATTAATAAGATAAATAATATAAACATAATAATGACAACTTACAATATTATATTCCAATGCACCACTCGGGTTTAAAAGTTCGACTTGTTGTATGCATCCTTGTAATTTGGATACAACAGTGAAGATGGTATGCATACGCGTATCAAGGGATCTCAAAGGTCTGTCCAGCATGGATGGAGACGATTTTGAGTTGTTATAGACCTCCGTAACACGACTCTAGAGTTTCTAATTTTTACCATTTATTGGATCTTGAGATAAATCCATATACACGTGACAAAGATATTTATCTTCATCAACATTGCAATTTGGATTTCTATTGGCAGCCATATAATTGAGGTGTGGAAGATAGTGTATAATATGGAAAATGGTGATAAAATGTGGAAGAATTGAGGTGTGGAAGATTGTGTAAATTGATGGATATATTTATAGAATTAAAAGAGAAGGTTAGGTGTAGAAGATTAGGTGTAGAAAGTTAGGTGCAGAATGATTAATATTAGGTGTAGAATGTTATGTGTAGAATGCACCTTATTTAAGAAATGTGCATTATCAATCATTCTACATCTTATCCATCAATTGCCTTCTCTATAAAAAGATCTCAATTTCTTTAGCTCTGATACTCCAAGCTCATCTGACGATGACCTTGAAATTTTAGTACATAGCTATGATATTGATCAAATGATACTCCAACAAACTTTCACCAACAATCATCTTCTAGCATCAATTTTCAATAACCAAAATACCACACCTGTCTATGGAGACTCCGTTCCTGGTCATAGAACAATCCATCGTGATTGAAAATGAGTTGTTCAACGCCTTTTCAATGATTATTTTTCTGAAAATCTAACATATTCCGAAAATATGTTTCGTAGGCGTTTTCGAATGTCTCAAAATTTATTTCTTCGTATTGTTTATGCTATCAAAAATCATGATGGTTATTTTGTGCAGCGAAGTAATGCAACTGGGAGACGTGGTTTGTCTACACTTCAAAAAGTTACAGCTGTCTTTCGGATATTGGTGTATGCAATGCCAACAGATGCTATTGACGAGTACATTAATATTAGTGAGTTCACTGCCCTTGAATGTGTCAAGAGATTTTATCGTGCAATTGTGAAAATATTTGCTGATCAATATCTAAGATCCCCTACTGCTAGTGATATTGTTAAACTACTTTTTATTGGTAAAAAAGGTGATTCCCAGGAATGTTAGGTAGTCTAAATTGCATGCATTGGAAGTGAAAAAATTGTCCAACTTCAATAACCAAAATACCACACCTGTCTATGGAGACTATGTTCCTGGTCATAGAACAATCCATCGTGATCGAGAATGAGCTGTTCAACGCCTTTTCAATGGTTATTTTTCTGAAAATCTAACATATTTTGAAAATATGTTTCGTAGGCGTTTTCGAATGTCTCAAAATTTATTTCTTCGTATTGTTGATGCTGTCAAAAATCATGATGGTTATTTTGTGCAGCGAAGTAATGCAACTGAGAGACGTGGTTTGTCTACACTTTAAAAAGTTACAGCTGTCTTTCGGATATTGGTGTATGCAATGCCAGCAGATGCTATTGACGAGTACATTAATATTGGTGAGTTCACTGCCCTTGAATGTGTCAAGAGATTTTATTGTGCAATTGTGAAAATATTTGTTGATCAATATCTAAGATCCCCTTACTGCTAGTGATATTGTTAAACTACTTTTTATTGGTAAAAAACGTGATTTCCAGGAATGTTAGGTAGTCTAAATTGCATGCATTGGAAGTGAAAAAATTGTCCAACTGACAATATGCAGGTCATAGTGGAAATCCAAGTATTATTCTTGAAATTGTTGCTGATTTTGATCTTTGGGTATGGCATGCATACTTTGGTATGACAGGTTCCAATAATGATATCAATGTACTGGAACGATCTCATCTATTTACTGATCTTGCTCGAGATATTGCCCCACCTGCACATTATGTCATACAAGGAAAAGAGTATAATACGGGATATTATTTAGCTCATGGAATATATCCAAAATGGTCCACCCTTGTGCAAACAATCCATGATCCTCGTCCTAAAAAAAATTGCAATGAAACAAGAATTATGCAAAAAAAAAAGTGGAGCGCGCATTTGGAGTTCTTCAAAGTCGATTTGCAATTGTGGCAAATCCAGCACGCTATTGAAAAAAAGAAGATTTGTAAGATATAATGACTGCGTGTATTATTATGCACAATATGATAGTTGAGGATGAACGAGACCTTAAAGCACCAATTAATGATACGAGAGAAAAGTGCAAGTTCCAGATGTTGAAATGTCAAACGAAGGAATAGATGAATTTCAAGCGTTTTTGGGCCGATTTAAAAAAATCAAAGACAAAGATGCTCACTTGGCACTTCGTAATGCTTTGAATCTTTGATTGATCATTTGTGGGAGGAGTTTTCAAATTCAGAGATGTAATTATTATAACATGTAATTTATGCTTTTATTAAATGATCTATTATGAAATGTTGATTTTTATTTTAAATAAGTTGATTATTTTTACATGAACCTTTAATTTTTATAAAATAAAAATAAAATTTAATTATATATTAATTAAAAATAAAAAATAATGAGCAAGAATATTAATATATATATATATATAATCATATTCAATTAAATAATTCGATAATAAAAATTAAATCAATAGTAAAGAGTATAAAAAAGGAATATATTCCATTGTAGAGTGATGTTGTTGGAGATGAAAATTGAAAATCTGTAACTTTAACTGTACAGTAGTGTATAGTTAACTCTATTCTGATAAAAACTGTTGGAGACCGAATTGACATGTGATAAGAATATATGATTTGCCAACCTTAAATTGATGATGTAGCAATAATGCAATGAGCATATATTAATCTGTACATGCAAGAAATATGATAGTAAATATTGGGGTGGGGTGGGGTGGGGTGGGGGGGGTATTGCAATTTTAACCACCACTTTTGACCATGTTTATAATTTTGACATCGTTTTTAGAGCGTCAAAATAATAACTCCATATTTTTTATAGTAATTTCGACATCCTGAATGTTTTCGTTGGTTAAAAAATTCAATGTGATCAACGTGGCTCAAATATAACTGATTTATCGATATTCTATATAAGTTCAATACATAAGAAAAAACGAAACATATAAATCCCCACACTGGATTTTCGACATTAGAAAAATTAGGAATGTTGAAATTACTACAAATCAATAACTCATTCTTCAAAAGTGGTACCAAAATAACCCTAAATATTGAATTTGGCATGTAGTTGAACCGAACCCAAAAGGGAGGGTGTTTTGGTAATTCGATTAAAAAATTAAAGTTCCATTTGTTGTCATATTATAACGTTATACCAAAATCAATGGATGTCCAAAATAAGTTGAAAAGCATTTGAAGGAGAAGAACAGAGTCTGAGCTGAAGTGGGTAACTTTTTGATACAACACGTTAGAATTCATAAATACACATCAGACCTCTATCACCACTAATTCAGTATCTCAAAATCCACAAAGTTAAGAAAAGCAAAAACAAAATAAAATCAAAACAAGCAGTTATTATCATTAACTTTCTCTCCTTATCTCTAGCCAGGGAAAGAAATTAAGCCTGATACTGATACATACATAAAGCTGGCCAAAAATAATAATAATAATCATAAGTCTCCTTCCCAATTCTTTTACATTGTTTTTAACACTTCTAAATTCTTCTCTGCATCAATCTGTAGTCATTGGTTGACTCATGCAGCACCTGAAACGAGCTTTTCGGACAGTAGTCATGATATCTGTCTCTGCAGCCTCCAGCATTCTGACCACCTCGGTGAAGGATGGCCTAACATCAGGATTGCCATCCCAGCAAAGAGTCATGATATGACTCAGAGCAGGAAGACAGTCATTAGGGATGGTTGGTCGAACACCTTTGTTGACGACAGCAAATGCTGCCTGGACAGCAGTCATGTTCTGGAATGGGAGCATCCCTGTGATTAGCTCCCACAGTACAATCCCAAAGCTATATACATCGACTTTCTGGGTATAAGGCCTATGTTGGATCATTTCTCTGCATGTTTTCACAGCATAAAGTACTAAGAAAATGTGTACGCATTGATGATTCAGCTGACAAGTTCAAATGCAATGTCCCGATCAATCCAAAGGGGCACTCATCATAGAAGTCTTATCGTAATCTCTATATTCTGAACTCGAGATGCAAAGTGCAAGCGCACCACCACAAATTTCATACTTTTTTTACTAATCTTCTAAGGCCTAAAATTCAAACCATTAATCTGAAGGGCATTATTCTTTGCAACACTAATGGTGAAGCCTCACAGAGTAACAACACATCACGCTACTTACAAATCTTTCAATAGATTCCAGAATAATCATCTCTGAAGATGCATAAAATGCACTTTGTCCCCCCACAAAGTCAACTATCTCCACCAATTCACGGACTACCCCATCTACTCAGACACCAAAAGCTCAATCTGCACTTCTGGAGACTAACTCACTATGCCACTCTCTAGTCTCTAATAATTTCAAGTGTAACTATACAAATCTAGAATTTACACATGCAACTTGGGAGCTGAAATGACAAGCATTATCATCAAAGTAGAATTCTCCAACAATTTTGTCTAACGACACCACAAATATCCTTGAAAACTCCTCCAACAAATAAGCATGACAAAAATCTCAGCTATTTAGTGCAAGGGCAGCTACTATGCCAAAGAATCGATCACTAACAACTCCAATTAGCTGTTCCTAGAATTGTTCCTACCAGTATACTCTAAAAAAGCTGATTATGATTATAGCGAAGCATTTCCCTTGGTTTTTAATCAACTTGTTTAACTCCACGGGGCCCAGGAAAAGTCTAGGCATTACAGTTCCTATTCCCGCTAGATTGTCTTCGTATACCTAAAAAATTTCGGCATGCTCAAAAAAGAATATCAACTGCATCAATTTCTTAATTCCTTTTAAAAAATAAAAATAAAAAAGAACAGTAAGATGTAATAACATCTCTCTGCTATGGATAAATTACTGGTTCTCAGTAAAATAAATGTTTTCATTTATCCTCAGTTTACAAGTGCCTGAGAATACACAGGTTTATAGATAAGTATCATAGTGTCGGCTTCAAAACCACAATAGGTCAGTGGAGTGAGAATACAACACTCATAATCTAGTGTAATTTATAATAGTGGTGGCAAAAATATCAATCATTCAAACATTGGATACAGTGTGAACAAGGCTATTAACGCCATGTAAGGAAACTACTTTTGGCCAGGGCAAGATGCAGTTAAATAAATGAAACTCTTCCAAAATTTTATCACAAAGCACAATGGGGCATTAACTAACATACATACAAACAAAACACTTCAATACCAAGGAATGATAAAATAATCGTCCGACCAAAATGCATGTGCAAAACACTGGCTAAAATTCTCTTCAAAAAGGAGGACAAGTTAAATAAGGGCAATGGAATGATCAGACAGAGAAAATTATTTTATAGTTCCTCGGAAAAAAGGGGGTGTCACCGGTGTAGGAAGAAAAAAGTGTGTCATAACTCATAATCACCAAGTAAAGTAATAATCATCCAGCTTAAAAGGCAAGGCAAAAGGAAGAAGAAAAATAAAACTTACGGGGCCATCCATCGGTATGTGCCTGTTTCTGGTGTCATTCCTTCTGTCTGCACTTCAATACGAGCTACACCAAAATCTGCTATCTTAATCGACTTGTCAGCAGCAATTAGAAGGTTGTCAGACTTTAAGTCCCGGTGAATCAAATTTAATCCATGAACATAGGCCATCCCTCTTGCCACATCTAAGGCCTGCTTCACAGCCAATTTTAAGGGCACTGAACGATTCTGACGTTTTGTCAAGAATTGGCGTACTGACCCTCCCTTGGCATATTCTGTCACGATACACCAGACCATAGGTTTTCGGCATGCACCGATAAAGCGAACAATATTTGGGTGTTTCAGTGTAGCCAACATCATTACTTCTTGTTGAAACTGCTGCTCCATCAAGTGTGCTCTCTCTGCGTCATTCTCCGGCCTCTCCAAAAGCTTAATTGCAACATCTCCACCATTGTAAGTGCCTTTATAGAGCTTCCCAAAAGCACCCTGAGCAAAAGCAGGTCCCATGTTGAGCTTCCTCAAGTCAATTGTCCACTCGTCATAATTACCAAGTCCCTCAGTAGGATATCGAGGATCCATTAAAGCTTGAGCTAAGGCATCGTCACTCAGACCATGAGAAACTCTCCCGTGATTGACACTGGCAGCAACAGAATAGTCTTTGACATGCCTGAGGCCATTGTGACCCAAGATATGAGTGTGGGAATCAGTTGACCCAACACTGCTGTTGTCAATAGACATGGCAACAGAGCCTCCACCATTGCTCATCTGCAAGCTCCCATAACTTTCAGTAGACATATTTGATCCCTCATTTAGCTTGTGATAAAAATGCATGACATAATTGTCATGATTATTGTTTAGGCCTATAATTCCGGTAAACTTTGGGCCCTCCAACATTTTCTGTATTTACCAATGTAGCAAAGAGCGCAGAACCTTGAAAATCTTCTTATGCCTTCTGCATTAGTATTTCCAACCTCACGCTCACACACCGAGACCTTATAACAAAACCAAAAAACGAACAAAAAATATCAATTATACAAATTTTAAATTAGCACTCAATATACAGAACCTTTTGCTGCCAATCAGAGAAATATCCAAGTCAAACCTTAATATATAATATATTTAATACAAATATTTATAAATATCCTCTATTTTGCCGTTGTAGCCCCACATTCAATTTATATTGTATGAATCTCATATTTTTCTTCAATACAACCTAAGTAAGTAACTTATGAATCTCATATTTATAATTTGTGCTTATCATTTTTGGTTCAAACGTCCTTTACAACATTCGAAAACTATTTGCAGAACACCATTTTTTTCCAAACACAACTATTCTTCTCCACCGATCCTTCCCAAAATTCGAAGTACACAAACTGATTTGCAGTAACGCTTCTTCTCCGCCGACATTAACAACCACCATCGTCCACACTCCCGATGTCAACCCCCACCATTGTCCACCCTCCCCACGCCAGCTTCTTCTTCCCGGCCCCATTTTCTCTCTCCTATCCACTTTTTTCATCACAAGTGGTTTGAAAATTTCAGTGAATAGTGTTCGGAAATACATTTTCGAAACAACAGAAGATGGTTCGAAAATCTAATTTTCGAACGAAGTTGAATACGATTTTGATGTCTTTCATAAATGATTTTTCAAACACTTTGAATATGTTCAGAAACTATTTTCTGAACGTCCTCTACACTATTTGAATTTTTCAATTTGAATGAAAATCGCAGTTAAATCAATTATGCAGATGCAGTTTGGGTCTAGCTTAAGAGGAGGAGAGGTTGATGCAGTTGCGATTTGTCAGCCATTAAATCTTCTGGCAAATGCAGTTTGGACCCTTCGGTTGTTGTGTTCGTCGAGTTAGGGCTAGACGGCGGTCATTAACAACAAGTCACAGGAAAAGATGGTAGAAGAAGGCTGGCAATGGGCGTCTTCTACAATTGAATTTCTTTTAAAAAAAATTATGATTAAATGATATTTTTTACAATGAAGGGTAAAAAAAACCTATTGTGTAGTGTAAAGAAAAAATGTGTAATGTAAAAAATGAATGTGGTCTGAAGAGCAAATCTTGTAGTACACATGCTATAATGTGATTTTTCTGCTTTGAATCTTGGAATGATATTCAATTGACAATTGATTCATAGACTCAAAACAGATGGTTGAACTGTCCCTTGGGATGGCCTAGTGGTGGAGTAGTGTTATCTTGAAGCCATAGGTCTCATGTTCGAATCCCACCACCAACCAACACCACTAGGTGTGAGCCTGTCATGGCTTGTCAAGGGTGGTTAAGCACCCCTGTGTGGTTTGCAGCCTATTACACAGGGACGGGACTGCGGGTTACCCTTGAAAAAAAAAAAAGATGAACTTAGTGATCATGCTACGATTAACGGTTACAAAGAAACACACAAACTCCATCTCTCTCTAAGTCGAGTCCTTCACACAAGACTTTCAAAATCAACTTGATACATAAACTCTTATCACTTTCTAAGTCGGGTCCACACAATTCAAAGTCTGACACGAAACACATAAACTCTATCACTTGTCTAAGGCGAGTCCATTACACAAGACTTTCAAAAAGACGAGAATGAGTGGAGATGACACCTTGCTGCACATACTTGTCCGAGCGTTGGGGGTGAGGCGCCCATCTCATTTCACTCAAATTTGGCGTCTCAACAAAATTCATGGTAAATTCTCCCACTTTCTCCAGCTTCCCTCTTTTGCCAGCCCTGAGCAGAAAATTGTTGCGGATGTCGGAAAAAATTCCCTTGGTCAACACCAAGATGTCGCCGGGCTCCACGGCATCGCACTCGTCGCCCCACAGCTGGAAGTGGACTGCCGCAGTGTCGTCGGCCACCAGCGCACGGCACGTCTTGTGGTTCCCCTCGAGAGGTACTCGTTCTTTGTCGAGGACTATGAATTTGGTGTTAATGTTGTTTTGGGCTGCCGGAACGATGCTTATCAGAGGTTGCAGCGTCGTTTCCGCCTCCATTTTCAAGAAATCTGATCGAACACAATTGCAAATGGACAAATAGCTGTGTTGGCGGCGGAAACGGAGAGGGAGAGGTGGGTTGCGTTATATGGGGGTTTATAGACTAAATATTACGCCGTTTTGGGTGGGCTTAGAAATGGGCCTGTATTGAAGAAAAATATGAGATTCATAAAATTAAAAATGAATGGGGGCTACAACGGCGAAATAGAGGATATTTATAAATATATTTTTATTAAAATCAAATCGATCGTAAAGCTGATCTTTCCTAGAGCGCTCCAGAAGCTACTCAAAGGAGGCCTCCAATCTATAGATGAAGCTTCCTATACCTAAAGCTACAGAAGAGGTATACTATAGGTTTACCACAATATCCACCAGAATTCGAATAAAATTTAACCGTACTCACATCCCTAGATAAAATTCGGTAAAACAATTAGAAGCTCACATGAATTGAAACGATCAAACCTAGCTCCATCATTTAACCCATTCTTTTTCAGTCTATCGAGTTGACTATAGTTGCAGCAGACAGAAATCTTGCACAATCAAGTTTCACTTGCAAAATAAAGGAATAAGTATCCAAAACTCTGCCCAAAAAAATGCAGAAAATATCAGAATTTTCTACGGAAACAACAAAAAGCTAGACAACCAAAATTATTCTCCCAAAAAAAATCTCTCCTTTGTAAACTCACTCCCATAAAATCAAGGGAATAAGCATCCAAAATTCAGCTGAGAAACCATAAACAATCAAACCTTTAAACAAAAAACCATAATCCCCAATTAAAAAAAGGGGGCAAATTATCCCCAAAAATTAAACAGAGCAAAACTAAATACAGGAAGAAACAACTTCATAAACCCTAAATTTCGCAGAAGTAATCAGGCAATCCGAGGGGGGAATCGAGAAATGAAGAGAAAAACACACCTCGATCGAGCGGCGAGAGCCTATACTTTCTCGACGGCTTCAAATAATCCCGATAACAGTCTAATGGAGTTCGGTGCCACTGCCCTTCCTCCCCCGGTCCTCACGAGACTTCTCACCTGGTGCACAAGAAACACGCGACGGCGGAGATAAAATGACGACGTACGAGAGGGAGAGTTGTAGAGAGAGAGAGTAGAAGCAGAGAGAAATGAACGGATGTATAAGCAGGGCTCGCAGTCTTGGTCTCTTTTTCTTTTTTCTTCTGATTTTATTCACTATAATAACTAAATCGGGAGGAATCAGATGTATCCGGTAGCACAGGGATTTCGCGCACTAACGCTGTTCTCTGGGACCCACGTGGCGGAAGCTCTCATGGTAGCCGTTAGATCCTCCCCAACACAAAAAGGCATCGTGGTGAGGTGGGACCCGCATCATTACACACACGCGCCGGTCAATAGTCTACTCAGCGTGTGGGACCCACTCGGACGGTCATTTTGACTCCCCATTTTGGAGAAAACAAGATATACAACTAAGGTAGCGTAAAGTACTACCGTCTAGAAGCGCAGATAATTGGACAGCTAATTTTTCATCGCTCTTTTTTTTAAATTCTTCTCTCCGGAAAAAAGAAAAGATCAAATTTATCGCGTTGTCGCATAGTAAAAATTCGTTTACTAGAACAGTAATTAATTACTCATAACAGTTTAAATCATCGCATACCGGAACATTAATATACGAATAGTAAATATTATTACTCTTGAGATCATTAATTAATTACTCACAACAGTTTAAATTGTCGCATATGAGAATATTGATATGCGCATAGTAAAAATTATCATTTAAGAAAACATTAATTAATTACCCACAACAGCATATGAGAATATTAATGTGTGCATAGTAAAAATTATCGCTTAGAAGAACATTAATTAATTACTCACAACAGTTTAAATTGTCGCATATGAGAACATTAATATGCGCATAGTAAATATTATCACTCGTGAGATCATTAATTAATTACTCATAACAGTTTAAATTGTCGCATATGAGAACATTAATATGCGCATAATAAACATTATCGCTCATGATCGAGATCATTTATTAACTACTCACAACAGTTTAAATTGTTGCATATGAGAATATTAATATGTGCATAGTAAAAATTGTGGCTTGTGAATACTCACAACAGTTTAAATTGTCGCATATGAAAACATTAATATGCGCATAGTAAAAATTGTCGCTTATGAGAACATTAATTAATTACCCACAACATTTTAAATTGTCGCGTATGAGAACATTAATATGCGCATTGTAAAAATTATCACTCATGAGAACATTAATTAATTACTCAAAAACGGTTTAAATTGTCGCATATGAGAACATTAATATATCATCTAGTAAATAGGTGATCATTGTCGATCAGTTATAAATATAGTTAGTGTATTTATACATTGTAACTTGTTGGGTATCAGGTCCGGCTGGGGTTCACCGCTTGCTTCCCTGACCTCGGCGGTCTGCCTCACTAGCTGCTCAAGCAGCCGGGAGCTTAGGGCTTAGATTTTCCTTCAAGGTGCAGCCTCAGACGCTAGATCAACCGGATCTAGGGCTATCTCTTAACAGGCTCATATAGAGGCTCAGAGAATACGGTTCTTCACAGCCCTCTTCTTCTTTCTTAGATCTGCAGAGACATGGACAAGTTAGGGGCTCACAAATGGCTATATAATAAAAGAGAAGCAACAAGAGCATAAAGTAAAGAGCACAGAAAGATTGAACAAGGAAAAATGTGTCTCAAGACACTGATCGGCTCAGATTTTCCCTCCGGCGACGGTGGTGACACTTCCGGTGACAAGAAAGGCCCTAGACCACAAAGGGGAGGTGGGTTATGGCCTGAAGCACTCACAAACCCTTCAGCTATCGGAGTAAACCAACAACCTCTCAACTCACGGCCAGATCAGGAGACCACAGGCAGGGCTTCGGCCAACAACTCAGAGAGGAAGGCAGAGGAAGCTCAGAAGCGGGTAGGGTTAGGAGAGAATGGTGTGAGGCTTGGTTTGGGAGGTGAAGAGGCGCGGCCATTTGTAGAGAGAGAGGGGGAGATAGAAATGGAAGATTAGGGTTAGGGATTAGTATATAAGGTAGATTAGGTTATCGGGTGGGAATGGGATTTAGCAACTGGGCCGAGATAAATAAAGTAAGTGGGCCAAGGCAGAAAGCCCAAATGGGCCAATACACCACATATCCACCTTTGGTCCATTTGGTCTTTATGTCTCCATGGAAGTGCCTGCCACAAAAATAGAGGTTATCATCACAGCCTTTATTTTTACTCATCACTTATCTTTGACCAGATAAGATCAGAGAGGGAGAGATATAATGCTATGCGCATTATTCTCAGTCTCACACAACTTGAGACCAACCCCAAGTACACTGACTCTAGTCAGATTTTGACCTTCCCAGTTCAGAGTACTTATCTAGCCAGGTACCAAGAAGAAGGGGAGGGAGAGAAGAGAGAGAGAGAGAGAGAGAGAGAGAGAGAGAGCCCTTTTAGGCTGATCAGGATCCCATAGAAGTGGTCAGGGGATCCACCCTTTTCAGATCTTCAAGTCACCATGTTTAGAGCCTTTTTACAGGCTTCTAATTTTGCCACAGGTAGAACTTTGGTCCCCCATGTCTGCGGGATTGTACTTAGATGGGATTTTGTCCAAGAGAATTTCTCCTTTTTCCACAACATCACGGATAAAGTGAAACCTCACATCAATATGTTGTGTCCTGTCATGAAAAACAGGATTTTTGCACAGCTGAATAGCAGACTGGCTGTCAGAGTACAAGCAAGGTATATCATTAATATATTTAATCTCAGATAGGACACCCTTTAGCCAAATGGCTTCTTTCACAGCCTCAGTTGCAACAATATATTCAGATTCAGTAGAAGACAAGGCAACAATGCTCTGCAATTGAGATTTCCAGCTAATGCATGCATCACATAAAGTAAAAGCATAGGAGGTTGTAGATTTTCTTTGGTCCCTATCATTGACATAATTAGAGTCAACATATCCCACACATTTAACACCATCAGAAGATTTAGAGAACCATAAGCCATGGGACACAGTGTATTTCAAATATCTTAAAAGCCATTTCAAAGCTTCCCAATGGGGCAATCCAGGATTAGCCATGAATCTACTCAAACAAGACACAGCATAAGCAATATCAGGCCTTGTGCTAATCATCAAATACATCACAGATTCAATAGCATTGGCATAAGGAACAAATTGCATTTCTTTCATTTCAGATTCAGATTTAGGGCATTGGTCTTTACTTAAAATAAAATGAGAGGCAAGAGGCACAGAGACAGCTTTACTGCTTTCCATATTAAATTTTTTCAAGACTTGTTCAGTGTAAGCAGTTTGATGTAATTTAAGAGTGTGATTTGCTCTATCTCTGACTATGTTCATGCCCAAGATTTTCTTTGCATCACCAAGGTCCTTCATATCAAAATTAGCACACAAGCAAGATTGAATATGCTTCACAGTATTCAGGCAAGGGCTAATTAACAGCATGTCATCAACATAAAGGAGAAGGAACACAGGCACTCCAGATGTCATATAGTATAAACAATGGTCAAATTTACTTCTAGTGAAGTTCAAACTTTGCATGCACTTGTCAAATTTGATATTCCATTGTCTTGGGGATTGTTTTAAACCATACAAAGATTTTTTTCAATAAGCATACATGGTTTGGATGTCTTTTATCAATGTAGCCTTCAGGTTGATGCATGTATATGTTGTTTTCCAGCTCTCCATGCAAAAAAGCAGTTGTAACATCCATTTGTTTCAATTCCCAATCAAAATGAGCAGTTAAAGCAAGCATAATTCTCACAGTTGTAAATTTAACCACAGGAGCAAAGATCTCATTGTAATCAATCCCTTCCTTTTGTGTGAATCCTTTAGCAACAAGCCTTGCTTTGTATCTAACATTATTGATTTCTTGTTTGATTTTAAAGAGCCACTTGCATTCAACAACAGAACATGATTCAGGTCTTTCAACTAACATCCAAGTGTTGTTATCATGCAAAGATTTCATTTCAGAATTCATAGCAGTGATCCATTTATCAGAATCCACAGAATTGACAGCTTCCTTGTAAGATTTAGGCTCAGATTGATCCACATTACTGAACATATTAAAGGCATACATAGACAAATTATGATCATCATACTTGGCAGGCATTCTAACATTTCTTCTAGGTCTATCCCTAGCAAGTTGATAGTTACTCAAGTCATCCACATGAGGCACAGGTTCAGGTGTTGTTTCAGATTCATTTGAGCTGGCTTCAGACTCAGATACAACCATATTATCAGGAGAATCAGTTTCATTATTTGAGACAGAGTCATCAGGATTAATATCATCAATTGAGGCATCATTAATAGCAGGTTCAGGCAGAGAGGGGGTGGGATCATCCACCTTATTATCATTATCAGAAGTAAACAAGTAGTCATGCAATTTCTCCACATGTTTTGGTATAGCAGAGGGTAAAATTTCAGGTAGGCAAGGGAAATCAAGCTCATTAAACATCACATCTCTGCTTATACAGGTTTTAAAACCAGGAACACTCTTATCCCATAATCTGTAACCTTTAATACCTTCAGGGTAACCAAGGAAGACACATTTTCTTGCTCTAGGGTCAAGTTTGCTTAATTTTTGATGCACATAAGCAGCACAACCAAATATTCTCAGATTATTCAAGCAAACAGGTTTATTATAGAATACAGATTCAGGGAGTTTGCCATGCAAAGGAACAGAGGGGGACCTATTAATCAAGTAACATGTAGTCATTAAAGCTTCACCCCAAAAAGGTTTGTCAAGACCAGAGGCAATTAGCAAGCTTCTTACTTTATCAAGCAAGGTCCTATTCATTCTTTCAGCCACTCCATTTTGTTGTGGAGTATAAGGAACAGTCTTATGCCTTTTTATTCCTCTAATAGAACACCAATGATCCATGGCTTGATTGCAAAATTCCAGACCATTATCAGTTCTAAGACATTTTATTTTCTTATTGGTTTGAGTTTGAATTTCAATGGCCCATTTAGAAAACTTATTAAACACATCAGATTTGTTTTGCATTAAGAACACCCAAGTTTTCCTGGAAAAATCATCAATTATTGATAAGAAAAACACATTTCTACCATGGGTTGGATCCCTTGTAGGACCCCATACATCAGCATGCAGATACTCAAGTATTTCAGAGCTAACATGTTTTCTTGGATAAGGAATAGTGGCAGGCAGAGACACTTTATGATGTTTTCCAAGCACACAGTGTTCACAGAAAGGCACATTAGATATTCTATCATTTCCAAAAGCACCAGCTTTACTCAAGATCTCCAAGCCTTTATTACTCATGTGACCTAACCTAGCATGCCAAATAGCAGTTTTATCATGTTGAACAACATTAGCAAGAGGCAAAGGAACAGATTCAGCAGTTACAGCATACAAATCACCCTTTCTTGGAGCATTGAAGTATAGCATAGAATCATTTTCAAATTTGAACCTCAGATTGTTCACAGACCCATCAATCATGTGATCAGCAATTTTAGACACAGAGAGCAGGCTGAATTTTAATTTTGGGACATATCTGACTTCATTTAAAGTTAACATAGATCCATTTTCAAATTTTAGACATACATCTCCCTTCCCAAGAATTTCACAGTTTTGACCATCAGCTAATGCAACATGCCCAGAATTCATGAAGTTCAAATTATAAAACATGTCCTTGAAAGGAGTAACATGAAATGTGCAACCAGAATCAATCAACCACTCATTATTATGCACA
The DNA here is from genome assembly GCA_026008535.1 of Perilla frutescens. Classification (NCBI taxonomy): domain Eukaryota; kingdom Viridiplantae; phylum Streptophyta; class Magnoliopsida; order Lamiales; family Lamiaceae; genus Perilla; species Perilla frutescens. The sequence continues at coordinate 49,991,356 of BRKX01000001.1, read as the reverse complement.
TTTTTGGAGATAGCATTGGTATAATTGATAAACTGAAAGTCATAAACATCATGAACCATGTAGATACCACTACCATCATAGCTTTCATGCACATTATGGGGTTCAGGATCATGTGAAATCAGGCCAGAGTTATGGGGGTTTAAATCAGACATATGAGAATCATAGTGCATCACATTATTGGCATGATTATGCATATAACCCTTATTCTTTTTAGGCTGCTTGCATCTATTTGCAAAATGACCAGGTTTACCACAATTCCAGCATGTTTTTCTTGGTTTTTGATCAGAATTGGGGTAGTAAGCATGATTTGGAGCAGTATGACCATGATTATGAGCATAGTTATGAAAGTGAGCATGATTAGGAGCATGATTGGATGCACGAGCAGGATAATTATACATAGAATCAGAAGAATGAGCATAATTTTGATTCATATACTGGTTTTGCCTCATATTCATTTCTCTACTATGTCTTTCAGCAACCAACACACTTGGATTCTCAGGATTTACAACAGGCTTTTTAAACTCATGATTTCTGTTATTCACATACATAATGTCATGCTGCAGAGGCTTAGATTTAAGTTGTTTAATCTCATTTTCTTTGGTTTTCAGACAGCTAACAATCATATCAGAAGTAACTTTAGAGCCACCATATTTCAAAGCAATTTTCACATTAGAAAAAGTTTCAGGAATTGATCCAAGCAAAATTTGGGCAGAATATTTTTCCAAAGTGTCATCACCAGCTAATTTCAGATCCTTTAAAAGTTTGAAAAATTCATCAACATTAGTATCAACATCTTTTGAAGGATCCATTTGAAAATTCATAATTTGATTTTGCAATGAATAAGCAGCTTCTTCAGAGGTAGCAGCATATAAGGAAGTCAAATTTTCCCATAAATCTTTAGCACATTTATGATGGGACACTTTTCTCACAACAGAACTGTTCAAATTCAACAAGATAGTGGCTCTGGCACTAGCATTCAATTTAATGAGATTTTTATCAGTTTCTTTTTCACCAACTTTTTCATAAATTGCATCTTGCAGATTTTCTTTTGTTAAAATGCATTCAACTCAAGTCTGCCAATCACCAAAATCATCTTTTCCATTAAAAGGCACAACATTCAAGTTATTCATCATGCCAGAAATCACAGAAACACCAAGAATGCAAGAATCCACCTTAAAACATACAGGGAACACAGAAATAACCCTCAAAAAACAGCTCAAAACCACCTCATGTATGAAATCAAGTGCACCCGGAGGATAGAACGCTGAGGAGAGCCCAGTTCTCAGCACAAATTGATCTGTGGAGCAAGGTTTCACTCAGGGCAACCTCAAAACTTGAATTCAGTAAAAAACCAACTGACTTGCTGTAAAAAAGTCAGTTCACAGGAACGCATACAACTCTCAGAGTTCCACACAACCCTCAATAGAATCACAAAGAGTTCAATAGCAGAGATCTCCAGGAATAACAACTCACACAGAGAACAACTCACAGCGGAAGGCACATAGAATACCAGAGAACCTATTGAACCCCTTTCCTAACCCTGTTATTCGGGCAACCCGCTTTGAGGAAACCCACAGGGGAGTCCAGACGGTCCGGACCGTAAGCTAGGGTTAGGGATGGCTTGGAATACCAAGGGGTTTCAATAGAAGCAAAGAACGGAAGCAAGATAGGAAGCAGGATCGCAAGATACCACAACTAGGAGTTTTAGGGTTTCAGAGCAATACCAGAGCCGGTCTTCTCAGGCACGAGAAGACCGGACTTACCGAAAATGATTCAAGCCCAGAAGGGCGACTCGGTGCGGCCCTTACCGGCGGCGGGGTGAGGCAGATGTAGACAGGAGGGTGCCCCGGCCAGGCCGAACCCGGCTCTGATACCACTGCTGGGTATCAGGCCCGGCTGGGGTTCACCGCTTGCCTTCCTGACCTCGGCGGTCTGCCTCACTAGCTGCTCAAGCAGCCGGGAGCTTAGGGCTTAGATTTTCTTTCAAGGTGCAGCCTCAGACGCTAGATCAACCGGATCTAGGGCTATCTCTTCACAGGCTCATATAGAGGCTCAGAGAATACGGTTCTTCACAACCCTCTTCTTCTTTCTTAGATCTGCAGAGACAGGGACAAGTTAGGGGCTCACAAATGGCTATATAATAAAAGAGAAGCAACAAGAGCATAAAGTAAAGAGCACAGAAAGATTGAACAAGGGAAAATGTGTCTCAAGACACTAATCGGCTCAGATTTTCCCTCCGGCGACGGTGGTGACACTTTCGGTGACAAGAAAGGCCCTAGACCACAAAGAGGAGGTGGGTTATGGCCTGAAGCACTCACAAACCCTTCAGCTATCGGAGTAAACCAACATCCTCTCAACTCACGGCCAGATCAGGAGACCACAGGCAGGGCTCCGGCCAACAACTCAGAGAGGAAGACAGAGGAAGCTCAGAAGCGGGTAGGGTTAGGAGAGAATGGTGTGAGGCTTGGTTTGGGAGGTGAAGAGGCGCGGCCATTTGTAGAGAGAGAGGGGGAGATAGAAATGGAAGATTAGGGTTAGGGATTAGTATATAAGGTAGATTAGGTTACCGGGTGGGAATGAGCTTTAGCAGCTGGGCCGAGATAAATAAGGTAAGTGGGCCAAGGCAGAAAGCCCAAATGGGCCAATACACCACATAACTAATAGAAATTTAACCTTTTTTTTGTTGTCGAAGGTAACCCGCAGCCGCTACCGAGGTGCGCACTGGGTAAACCCCGCCCCTGTGTAATAGCCCGCAAACCATACAGAGGAAGCAAACCACACTTGGCAAGTCAGGTGTGACAGGCTTACACCTAGTGGTGTTGGTGGGATTCGAACTTGAGACCTTTGGCCTCAAGATATCACCACTCCACCACTAGGCCATCCCAAATGGACAAAAATTTAACCTTTTGTTATTACAAATTTAAAACTAAATGATAAAAGTTAACATACCATACTCATTGTCTTCTCTACGTTGATTATATTGTACTTCAGAATTCAAAGAGTGGGTGTGTGTTCGGTACTATTTATCACTAGTATTGTGTGCATGTGTGTGAGGTACATGAATAAAGTATTGTGTATTGTATTTACGAAAAAAAACGTATTTTAAAAAAATTTCATCTTAGCACGACCATTGTATATTTGTATATGTACAGTAAGAAAATATTGGTCCGTGTGGTTTCACCTTCTTTTTTTTTTTTTGTATTAGCTCACGTATGCTTTTCATGAACGAGCTCTTATATACATTTTAATTGCACTATAAAATTAATTGGTGTCTATATGTTTTTATTTGCTTTGAAATTTGATTCCAGACACACTTATTTTCTTATGGCAGGAATAACCCGCGGCCACTACTCAATATACAATATGCATTATGTAAATTTTGCTCTTCTGCAGTAATTATCAAACCATCCATAAAAGATAAACGATCGATGATTGCCATACTTTGTAAAATTATATGCATTATAAAATAGTTATTGTCTTGAACCAGGCTAGCTTATTTGTAAACCGGAGTTATTATATTTTATTTGCACAAACAAGTCATTTATACCTATATGTAGCTATCCAAACGGCTTAATATTTATACAGATAAAAGTATAAAGAATCAATTTTAATACACAGTAATTAATTATTTTGTTTCCATACAATAGTACGATACTTAAATCATTTAAAAAACATACAACCACCAAAGTAAACATTTTTCGAATAAAAATTATCTTAGCAATTACCATATTACCATTCAATATATACTTGAGAAAAGTTTCAACTACGTACGCATGAGAAATCAAGAATGGGGACAGTGAGAATTCTTAACGATCTTTCCTTTTTGTAGCTTTAATCAATACAACACAAACAATGATGATGTTAATACACCATAGCGAAAAGTAGTCAATTTTTATCAACCAGCAATAATGATGATATTGTTTTGTTATTTTTTAAATTAAACCGGAGATGAAAAGTAAAATTTAAAGGAATTAATTAGGATTCGTGAGGTAAACGTGCATAGATATTTAATTGGAAATTCTCAATGCTAAATTCTATTGGTTAGGAAAGGAATTATTATATTATCCCAAACATGTGAAAAAAAGGAAGAGAGAGTTAGGAAAATGATGGAAATTAGGGCCACACAAATACCAAAGAAAAATGAAATTACATTATTGCATGGAACCCCATCTTCAATCAACTGTCCTTTAATTTTGTACTGAAATCTTATTTTAAAATAGAGATAACTATTCATTTATTAATGTCCACATATAATTAAATTAAATGTTTCAAGTTCAATTAGCTAGTCAATTACTCTTTCCTTACTTATCTATATAATTATTTTTATTTTTACCATGTTCCTTTCCATTTTTTCCGCTGTGTTATGAGATGAAGGTTTTCTTGATTTTATTCAAAAAAATTATCATCACTCACATTATAAAAAAAAAAAACAGATTACATTTCATCAAACTGTTTGGTGATTTAGCTTCAATATAAGACTTGCACTCTTAGGCTCTAAAAATATAAGAAGAGGTTATAAGATGGCTAAGTTTTTGTGCTTTTATTTATTTTTCAATGAGTCAATTAAATTTAATATAAACGGGAGTAGGGGGAGTTCGTTTTTGCAAATGAAGATATGGAAATGCGCCCAGTTTTAAATAAATAAAAACGAAAGTAATCCGTTCTGAGCTTACAAAAATTATATAACAACAATTTACTCTTTCTAGAAAATAATAAAGTTAGTAGAATAATCCATTTTTTTTTTCAATATTGCAAGTAAAAGAAGATGCACGGCGTCCTAGTTTCTTTTTTAAGTATATAATAATTTTATACTATATTCAAACAAATTGTACTGGAAGTCCAACAACATATCTCTCTTACTTTGCTCCGAAAAATAAATAATCAATCTATATCTCTTACTTCAAAACGATTAATATTTCCCCTCAAAATGTAAATATATCTATTTAACCAAGATGATTTTGTAAAATTATTTTCTAATCAAAAACTGTAGATTTTTTTTTTAACCAAGCTTTTTTTTTGGTTCACCATATACCCCTAGCTAATTGTGGGATCGGTCAAATTTTCAAAAGGGATTCGAAACAAAAAAAAAAAAAAAAAAGTTGCACACGACCAAAAATTAAAAATCAAATATATGTAATACACTTCCAATTATTCTACACGCCTAACTTGCTCCCAATAATTAAAAGCATGTGTAACACAGCCTCAATTATTCTACACGTCAACTCACTCCCAATCATTAAAATTCAAATATGTGTAACATGCAACACTTCTTCTACATGACGAACTCAATTGTGTAAGAAAATCACTAGTGTAATATGTGTAACAACCCGAATCTTTTTAAAATTGATTGTTACTTTTATATATAATGTGATTCGAAAGTGTTATTTGTGGGTGCATATTAATTTAAAAAGTTTTGGTTACATTCCTATAAATCGCGCCTACATTATTATTATTTTCATTACCTATCATCATCATCATCATGCTTACTGGAGCTTTTATATCTTTTAAAGTTAAAATATTTTATGTGAAGTGATCCAATTTCGAAACTATTATATAATATTATTGCATTGAATAGTTATTTAAAAATGTAAAATGATTATTTATTTATTTATTTTTGCTAAATTAAATTGGATTTTAAATGTTTTGAAAGAGTTCATCAATTAATTAATTATCTTTAATTATTACAATATTTATTTTATTTTGAATCTAAACACAGGTCATTTGAAAGGTTTATTCTTCATGTGAATAATGACATGAGTGTAGATATTTTCTATAAACTCATGATACTTATTTAAGTTCTTTCAACTTTATTAAAAAATAAATTTGAGAATTTAAATTGGTGACTTTTCAAAGCTCCAAAATTTATTTTATACAATTAAAGATGAGACATTTCATAGCTCCAAGTTTCACTATAAATAGAGGCTTTTGTTTCATTGTGAAAATACACCAAACATCAATTGTTTTCAAGCATTTTTCATGCATAATATGTTGTGTGGGAGAGAGTGTGAGTGAGAATTTTGATTTTTATTATAAATTGTTGGGGTTGGTTGTTCTAAAAGAGAGTTGGTGAGAGAAATAATTATATATACTCCCTCCGTCCAATTTTAATAGGCTGATGGGGTTTTTCACGGGGATTAAGAAAATGATTAGAAAATACTATTAATCAAGAAACTTCCTAATATATCTCTATTTATTTCTTTGATATTGAATTAATGCTTAATGTGAACATATTAAACAGGGGTACATATTAGTAAATTAGCTATATATATATAGAAACATGCATATATATCGCCAAAAAGGAAAACAAGCCTATTAAAGTGGGATGAAGGGAGTATATATTTTTCCAATAAAGAGAGAGAGATGATTATATTTTATTTATTATTAGGCGGCGCATGGACTAACTAATCCATACTATATTTTCAAAGTCGAAAAGTTCAAGTCAAGACTAAGGTGGGGAATCCGATGTGATGCACAATATTGTTTATCTTTGTTATGTTTTTATACAGGTTCACAATTATTAACCTTCGGGTTACAAGAATTATTATTGGCTGACGAGCTGCATATGTCCCGATATATTATTAGCCGCGGGCTACCAATATTATAATTTGTTATATAATTGTATAACTTGGATAAATGTGTTCACCACTGAGTTAATAGCACTCACCCCAAAGCTATTATTTATTTCAGGTTGACAATTTACTCGGGCGATGTGCGTGGTGACATATGATGATGAATTTCTAAAGAGCTTTTATTATTTAGCTTCCGATGTATTAAAAAATTAAATATTGTATATTTTAATAAAAGTGACGCTCCTTCTTTATTATTGTTATTATTTTATTTTATGAAAATTGGGTGTCACAACATAGCTCCGACCGTGATCTTTCTGCCGATGCTCCGACCGCCAGCGCCACCGAGCCACCGACACAGAAGGCCCCACCGTCACCCCTCTGTCGCTGAGCAGAAGCCGATGCCGAAAAAATGGAGGAGATTCAACAGGTTTTCCTCATTAAATTTGTCTCTTTCTTATTAATTAGTATAATTTCATTCAATTAATTAGTTAATTGATGGATGAACATTTGTAGTTTGATTGTGAATTGAATTTTGGTTGTGAATTAAGTTGACGATTGTTGCAGGAAAAAAAAAGCTTTTTGAATGTGCTACGTGGGGGCTCCAACGTGTAACACGCTGACAACCAACGTGTTACATGGGCATCCAACGTGCAACACACTAGCGGCCAACATGTAAACACGTTCATTGCTTCTTTTTTTGGGGCGAAATTCTTTGGTATTGTATCACATCTATTAGTTAAAATGTTGGATTTATTTGGTATTGTTTACATATTTGGATTTATTTGGCATCTCGTTTATGTATTTGGATTTATTTAGTTATTTATTAATTAGAATTTAGTTGAATTTGGTAATAGGTTTCGATTTTTTTGAAGGGTTTTGGGATTTATTTGGCAACGATTTAGATAAGAGAATAAATTTGGTTATGATACGGCTTCTTTTAATTTTGTTTAATTTTTAAATAAAAAATAGAACTAAAATTATTTAAATGTTGAAATTGTAATCCAAACCCAAAAAATAACAAAAATTAATTAAATAATATTTTAAAATACTAATTAAACCGTAATTGTGATTTTATCTCAACATATGACATTTGTAACGCCCGACCCACGGGAGTGGGGTCCAGTAACGAAATGACGACACAATGGGATCCGCTTGCAACTACTTGACATCCGTCCTCGATTGCCAAAATGGTTAGCCCAAGTTACTAGAGAATCCATTGAGCCCACTTATATACTTATCATACTTTTGTTCTCCCACCGATGTGGGACGTCACAACATTAAAACTCTAATCCTAAATAAAAAAAATGAAACAAATATTAAGTAAATCCTAATTATTATTATTTTTTTTGAAAAATTAAATATTAAATTTAATTTAAAAACTAATTAAATTACTAATTCCAAATTCATTTCAACATGTAATACGTTGAACTTGTAATCCTAAATAAAAAAATAAATAATTAAATCATAAATCAAGAACATATTAAAATTTAAAATAAAATCATAATCAATTTAAAAAAATCACAACATGAATTCTTATTAAAGAAATTAAAAAATAGTTAATAAATTTGTATAGCCATTAATATAAATTTATTTAATTTGTTTTTGTTTAAATATGAATTAATTTGTTAATGTTTAGTTATTAGTTAATTTGCTAACTAATTAACAATGTATTTTATTTATTTATTAATTATTAAGTTTTTGTTTGCAAATATTAACATCATTGGGTGTGGGAGAGAGGTTATGTAGAATGTTTCATGTTCGATTAATTTATACTGGAAGAATTACGCCTCTAGTATTATAGATGTACTGCAGACTATAGCAGATGATGTCGATCTTGTTTAATGGTTTAGGGATGAAATTTTTGGATTAATAATGAATTTTGTTGGATGAACTAGTTGCAATATTGCATTACACGCCCTCATGGCACGAGAGATTTCACTAGATGATAAGATCATGAGGTTTGGTTCCGTATTGGAGGAACCAATATTAATTTTTCTCCAATTGAGTATGCACTAGTGACGGGGTTGATGTTCGGTAGATCTGATTTTGATCCATATGTAGATCACCATATTCATGTATCAAACCATCATGAGAGAATCGATTGAATGGAATGTGTACAAGTTGATTTTCACCATCTTGAAAGAGTATGTGAAGAGAATTGTTTCACCGTTGATTTGATGATTGTTGTATTGACACTATAAATAATGTACATTTACAAAAATAAGATCCGTAAATCATGGATCAAATCAAACTATACACAGAAAGGATAATCACAAATAATAAAGGAATATATGCTAAGATTTATCCTCAACATCCCCCTCTCAAGCGTTGCGTGGGGTGAGAGCAGACGCAAAGCTTGGATCTGAGAAGTTCGAAGGCTGGGCGAGGCAGACTCTTGGTGAAAATGTCAGCGAGCTGCAGATGAGAAGGCACGAACTTGGTGGAAAGTTTCCCTGCAGAGACTTATTCACGAATGAAGTGGCAATCAATATCGATGTGCTTGGCTCGCTTGTGTGAAACTGGGTTCTGACTGAGAAAGATAGCACTATTATTATCGCATAACAGAACAGGTTGAGCCGTGATAGGGACTTGAAGTTCACGAAGCAGATTAGAGAGCCAAACGACCTCAGCCGCAGTATTTGCAAGAGCACGGTACTCGGACTCACAGCTCGAGCGAGCAACAGTAGGTTGTTTCTTCGCACTCCAAGAAATGAGATTTCCTCCAAGAAAAATAGAATACCCATATGTAGAGCGGCGAGTGTCAACACATCTAGCCCAATCAGCATCGGAATAGCCAAGAATAGACAAATTCGACTGTCGATGGAAGGAGAGCCCAAGGTGAACAGTGCCTTTGACATATTGAAGAATGCGCTTAACTGCATTAAAATGATCATCAGTAGGTGAATGAAGAAACTGGCTCACAAGGTTGACAACATACGAGAGATCAGGACGAGTGATAGTCAGGTATTGGAAGGCACCAACCAAAGAACGATACAAAGAAGGGTCGGAGAATGGAGTGCCCTGCTTAAGTAAAGATTCACCAGTGACCAAGGGGGTGGCAACAGGTTTAGAATCCAGTAGCTTGGCACGAGATAAGATGTCGTGCGCATATTTTGCCTGCCCAATAAAGAGGTCGTTCGGCTGAGGGGTAATTTCAAGGCCTAGAAAATACGTAATATCACCTAAATCATTGAGAGCAAACTCAACACTGGCACGAGAGATGAACTTCTGAAGCAAAGGAGTACTGTTTCCAGTTAAAATGATATCATTGACGTACAAGAGGAGATAAATAAGAGAGGATCCCTGATGAAGAGAAAATAAAGAAGAGTCGCACCGACTTTGCCGAAAGCCAAGACCAAAGAGAAAGCTGCTGAAATGCTGAAACCAGGTAAGAGGAGCCTGGCGAAGGCCATAGAGTGCCTTTTTGAGGTGGCAGACATGAGTCGGATGCTGGGGATCAACAAATCCTGGAGGTTGAGCCATGTACACGGGTTTAGTTAAAACATCATTCAAAAAGGCATTTTTAATGTCCAATTGATGCAAGGGCCAAGAAAGTGGACAGAAAGAGCAAGATGACGCGAACTATTCCAGCTTTGACAACAGGACTGAAAGTATGATGAAAATCAGAACCCGGTACTTGAGTGAATCCTTGAGCAACTAGACGCATTTTGTAACGTTCAATAGAGCCATCAGACTTGTACTTTGTTCGGAAAACCCATTTGGAACCAACAATGTTCGTGTTTGGAGGTGGAGGGATAAGATCCCTAGTGCGATTTGTGTGGAGAGTAGCCATCTCTTCTTTCATAGCCGAGAGCCAATGCGGATACTTAGCAGCAGATTTAAAACCCCGAGGCTCAGTAGATGCAGTTAAAGCGGATAAGAGAGGAGACGTGGCAAGATCAACCGGATGACGTGGTTTGAAGATGCCAGCTTTGGCCCTAGTGATCATGGGATGCGTTGACTGCGGTGTTGTTGGAGGAGGCATTGGCTGCGGTGCTGCTGGAGGAGAAATTAACGGTGTGGGGACTGGCGTTGGAGGGTCGGGAACAAGGTCCGGCGTAAGAGCCGCAGGGAATTGTGACGGTTGCAAGGCAGGTAGACAAGAAGTACATGGCGATGGGGACTGTAGAGGTGCTGGCTGCGCAGCAGTGGACGGAGATGGACCATGAGAATTCTCAAAAAATGATGTAGTATCTAGCAGAGTGCAAGAAGTTGCAGAACCTGAGGCAGCAAATGGAAAATAACTCTCATCAAATTGAGCATTACGCATAATATATGTACGGGAAAAATCCGAATCGTAGCACCGAAAACCCTTATAGGTGGAGCTATAGCCCAAGAAAATACATGGCGCACTTCGCGGAGCAATTTTGTGGGGAGAATAATCACGCAAATATGGGAACACACGACAGCCGAAAGGCTTCATATTGGGATAGTGAGGAACACTGCCGTATAGAAGCTCGAATGGTGATTTAGTATGCAATACAGAGGATGGCAATCGATTTATGACATAAGCTGCTGTGGCAAAAGCGTCAAACCAGAAGACGGCCGGAGCATGGGCATGAAAAAGCATAGAGAGACCCGTTTCTATAATATGTCTGTGCTTACGTTTGGCGCGCCCATTCTGTTGCGGGGTGTATGGACAAGAAATGCGATGATGGATGCCGTGAGAGTTAAAGAAAAGGCGAACACGAGTGTTGAGAAATTCTGAGCCATCATCACTCTAAAATTGTTTGATATTGGCCGAAAATTGATTGCAGACAAACAAGTGAAATTTAACCAACACATCATAGAAATCCGATTTGCTCGTAAAGGATAAATCCAGGTAAATCGAGAGAAATCATCAATGAAGGCAACATAGTAACGATATCCATCAATAACAGTAACAGGCGCAGGGCCCCATAAGTCACAACGTATCAAATCCAAAACAGAAGCAGCACGTTTATCGTTCAAATTAAAGCTAAGACGTTTGCTCTTGGCTAACTGACAAGGAGAACAAAGTCGAGGAGTGGGTAATAATGAAGTAACGGACAAATACCCTAGCTTATTAAGCAACGACATAACATGAAACGGGACATGCCCCAAACGAAGGTGCCAAAGTTCATAACTGGCCTTGGAACGGTTGGAATGCATGGCAACAAGTAGAGCAAGTGTTCCACGGTCCAATGCATAGAGCCCGCGATCACAGTGTCCCTGTGCGAGGATTTGCTCTGTGGTTCGATTCTGAATAACAAAGATACGATCAGAGAAAAGCACATCAACAGGGTGATCATGAGTTAGTTTGCTAATCGAGAGCAGATTTTTAGTGAGGTGAGGCACGACCAAAACATCAAGAAGACGTACACCATTATTTATCAAAGTAGAGCCAGTATGAGAAATAGATAAAATGTTGCCGTTACCAACAACAACACTGCCATTACCATCTGAATATTGTCAAGAGAAGACGGGTCGGCTGTCATGTGAGCCGACGCGCCCGAATCAACAAACCAATCTGATGGAGAGCCGAAACATTGCAAGATGATGTGAAGGCTGCAGCAAGGTTGGCCGGAGTAGAAGCTGTACGCTCAAGAAATTTCGGACATTTGTCCGTGTAGTGCTCACCACGACAAATCTGGCAGCGTGGCTTGCGAAACTGACCACGACCACCTGAACAGCCACCCCGCCCATGGGAGGAACGGCCTGAAAAATTATTGTGGCTGGACTGCCGAGACTGATTGAAGGAAGACCGGGGAGTAGAGGCTGTGAACGCAACCTGAGAGGACGAGTCAGAGGGGTCCATGGCTTTCGACATCAAGTCGAACTGGATAGCCTGATGCAGTAAAACCGAGAAGGAAGAAACGGGCTGCATAGACATCCTGGTGTCGGCAAAGTTGGCGAACTGAGCACCGAGACCACGTAAAAACCAATGACTCTTGTCGGAGTCATCAACCGGTTTGCCAATGGCGGAAAGCTGATCACAAAGGCCCTTGAATCGTGCACCATAGTCTTTGATGGAGAGAGAGCCGCGGCGAAGAGAAAGAAGCTCTTCATGTAATTGATGAACACGGGACACAGAAGATTGGGAGAAAACAGCTTCTAACACCGTCCATGCTTCTCGTGAAGTGGTGCATTCAACCACTTCAGCCATGGCTTCTTTAGAGAGGGTCGAGAAGAGGACACCGAGGAGACGCTGGTCAGTGGAAAGCCAGGTGGTGTAATCGGGATTGGAAACAGATTCGCCCAATGGGGAGAGAATGGTGGAGGGCGGCGCGAGTTCTTTGCCATTGACAAAACCTAGCAAGTCAAAGCTGGTAAGCATAGGGATAACCTGCCTTTTCCATAACAGAAAATTGGTAGATGGTAGTTTGATTGGCACCATGTGAATCATGGTAGTAATGGGGAGAGAATCGAAGGAGGAAGTGGCAGCCATGAGGGTTTGTGGTGTTTAGACTGATACCATGAAAGAGTATGTGAAGAGAATTGTTTCACCGTTGATTTGATGATTGTTGTATTGACACTATAAATAATGTACATTTACAAAAATAAGATCTGTAAATCATGGATCAAATCAAACTATACACAGAAAGGATAATCACAAATAATAAAGGAATATATGCTAATTATCCTCAACACATCTAAGTACTCTTATCTTTCCCATCTACCACTATGTTGTACAACTACACGTTGGTAATCCATCTGCAGATCAAGAAACGTCTCATTCCATTAAAAAAACAAACCGTGTTATACGTTAGTTTTTTTTCAATTTTTTAAAAAGTGATACACGTTGGATTCCATTCAAGTGTAACAGAACGTGTTACATGTTAGGAGCGATCGTGTAACACGTTGGTTGTTTTTTAATTATTTTTTTAAAAAGTGATACACGTTAGGAACGATCGTGTAACATTCTATGAACTTGTTACACGTTGGTTGTTTTTCAATTTTGTTTAAAGTGATACATGTTGGATTCCATTCAAGTGTTACACCTTCATAGAACGTGTTACACGTTCGTGTAACACAATCTATGAACGTGTAACAATTTTTTTTATTTTTTTTTTCTGTTTTTATTTTCTTTTCACAACACATTTGGATGTATTAATACATGCTAATCTATTTCTATCATCTTACAAATACAATGTATATAATAATCTAATCATTTAAGAGATACAAAATTTCAAATACGAAATATAATGTTTTCGAATTATCATATTTCAATGGATGATTATGATTCTTTACAAAAAATAATATTTTCATAAATCATAAAATTTTACCAAATTAAACCATAAAAAAATTGAACATGCCTTGTAATGTGTTTACTTTCGGATTATCTCCTCCAAACTTTTCGACCAAAGACTACAACCAATTTTTGCAAATTTTCACAGAGTCTACATCTATTATACCATACTAAATATTGTGTTTGGTGTGTGACATTTAATGCATTTCATTTAAAATTGAATCCCCCACAACTGTGAGCAGTGAAATGAACAAATGAAATAAATAAATAAATAAATAAATAAATAAAAAGTTTTAGAGTGTGATTGGACGTATCACATATTTTTACTTAATTTTTTTCATTTTTAGTTTATCATTTACTGTTTAAGAAAATTAAAAAATAAATAAACTTAAAGTGTGATATGTTCAAATCAACGTGTCACAAAAAATGAAAAAAAATAAAAATAAACGTGTAGTGTGTAGGTGTATAGTGTGTGCGTGTGGTGTGATAGTGGCGTGTAGTGTGAGTGTGTTAAAAAATAAAAAATACAAAAAATAAACCAACGTGCATAATGCTAATTATTAAAAAAAATATACATGTTCCTTTTTCATGTTATGCACGTTCATTGGACATGTATAACACATTCCTTTTTTAGTTGGTGATGATTTATTTAATAATGTGGTGCACATGATGTAATGTAATTTAATATTTAAATTGAATACACACACACACACGTTCCTTGAGCGTGTATAACGCTAATATACAAAAATGAAATTATAATTTAATGCAATTTAATATTTAAATTGAAAAAAAACACGATCTTTCAACGTGTATAATGCTAATTGTTAAAAAATATGAAATTACTATGTAAATTGAGTGTGTGCGCATATTATAGTTCATTACCGTGTAATAAACTGTGCAAAAAAATTGAAATTACCGTGTAAATTGAGTGTGTTTAGTCTGATTTGAGGGTGGAAATATATTGTAGTGTGTGGGCAAGATCCCACATTTTCATTTGACTTTTTCAAATTTTAAGTAAGGATAAATAAGACTTTTACACATCTCTTTAATTAAAAAAGAATAAATCATAATTTTTAATTACAAAAAAAGTTTATAACCTGCTTTTTATTACTTTAATTTTCCTCCCATATTTACATATGTGAATTTTATCTTACATGTATATGTAAATATCCCCGAACGCCTAATATTGCGGGTGTATAAATAAAGCATCTCTTAACATCCATAATAATAAGTGCTCACAATATGCCTAAAAAATGCTCATAACAGGATAGTTACTTTTATACACGGGTATTATGTACATGAACGAAAAAGGGTATTATAGGAAATAAAATAGAAGGGGAAAAATAAATAGAAAAATGAGAATATAGCTCATGGTAGGAATTAGGGATGTCAATCGGGCCAACCCGTTCGGTTTCGGGCCAACCCGTTTCGGTTTCGGGCCAATTCGGTTCGGGCCGAATCGGTTAAAAATTTTTTCGGACCAAAAATTCTTGGCCCTAACCCTAACCCTTCGGTTTTCGGGCTAGCCTGTCGGGCCAACATGCTAATGAATTTTTTTCACATGTATAGATTATATTTTGATAATTCTAAAAAATAGTCACCATCTCTTACTCTTGAAACCAACACGTTTTCTTTTTACCCTTCCCAAAAATAACATAAAATGAAAAAAAATATGGCAAATATAAAATTTCATTAACATCATAGTGCATCAAATAAAGAAATCAACGGTACATGAAATGATAAATTACAATAATTTTCAATCATAATTTGTTCTTTCAAAAATAATAATTTCAAACTAAATCATAAATCTAATTATAGTTCAATCTCCGAACTAATTGAAAATACAATCTTCTTCTATTTCAACAATAATATTTGAACATCTTTCAACTTCATGTTCATATTTCATTTTTAAAGTCTTCATTATTTATTTCATTTATTTTTGTATTTTTTCTTATACAATAAACAAACGATAACATTAGAATGTATATAAAATTAAATTATTGAAAACATGATAAATAATATAATTTTAATACTTTAAAACATCAATATTATATAATAATAGATGGATAACGAGTGAAAGATAATTTTCTTAATGAAAATAAAATAAAATAATTAAAAAATTAAAGTGAAAGGTTTTGACATTCAAAAAGTAACAAACGAATAAACAACATGTTTTATACATCATACTAAGCACTTATAAGTTATAACATTGATAAATGCAATCATGTATGTCATAAATGAAAATATAACATTTAATGAAAAATTGCATCATTGAATAAAACTCATTTACTATTAGTTGTAACTTTAAAAATTCATAACTTTTAGCATTCTTGGAATCTTTAAATGTATAATATATGGATGGAAAGATAATTGAGTTAGCTTTCCAACGCTTCCGACCGTTCGTGAATCGGAGTTTTCTAGAAAAAGTTATGACGAAAACAACGAAGGCTGCCAGGCCAGCCCGACGGGCCAACCCGCGGCCCGACCGGGCCAGCCCGTTTGGCCCGCCAGCCCGACCGGTTTGGCCCGTTCGGTTAATATTTTTTTCGGGCTGGAATTTTTCGGCTCTAACCCTATATTTTTCTCGGTCTATTCGGGCCAACCCATCGGTTTCGGGCTAAATTGACATCCCTAGTAGGAATTGTTTAGAATTATTAAAGTAAAATATTTTATTTTTATTTTTTTTAAAAGAGAGACTAAAACGTTGCATTATGTGGGGATAGATGGGTTGAAATTTCCTGTTACGTTTTTTCATGTTTTACTAAATGTTTTGTTATCACATTTATGATTTTAATAATATTTATTATAATATAAAAATTAATTATAATATAAATAATCATAATTAATATTTATCAACATGAAAAATAAATTAAAAAAAATTATAAAACATAATTTTGAAAAAATCAACTATAACAGTGAATTATTAATTGAAAATAAAAAATTAAATTAAAAATGATTATAAACTCTAATTGGGTGGTGTAAATCCTAAAAACAATCATAAAATTATATTAAATAAAAAAAATTATGAAAAATATACACAAAAAATTACTCCCCCCGTTTTGTTGTGTTTGTTGTTTTAGAATTTTAATCTAGAATTACCAATTATTTTTTGAATAAATATGATAAGTTTTGAATTAAACTCCCCCCCCCCAACAACCCCACGTTTCTCTCTCTATATCCCCATCAATATACACATGTGGAAACCCAAAAATAACAGTTGCTATCACTCTTGTTTTTACCGATCTGAAACAGAATTGGGGTTTCAGTCTTTACCGCCGCTCGAGAACAAGTTAAACAGGTTGAAAAATCTCTCTCTCGCGCTCTCTCTCTCTCTGTAACTCACGATATTTCATTGTTCCTAGTTAATCATCGCCGACAATGGAGCAATGAACGGGAGCACAACCGGAGACATCTTCATCATCACATGTGTGTTTCGGATTTTTATTTTAAATTTGTATTTAGCGTGTGCAATTTCTGAAAATTGTTTATAGCCCTAAGACTAGTTCAAGAAATTAGTTGATTATGTTAAATTTGTTGATTGTGTTAATAATCGCGACCCTAATTTAAATAATCATAGCTTATTAAATATTAATCGTTGCTTGTCATAGTCAATTAAAACATTAATCGTGGCTTTTTGAACTTACCTTTTAATCGAGGCAATGTTTTACAATAATCTGACTTGTTGAAATCAATCGATGATTATATTATGTTAATCGTGGCTTTTTGATATTAATCGAGGCTTATTATGTTAATCATGGCTTGTTGAAATAAATCGAGGCTTATTATGTTAATCGTGGCTTGTTAAAATTAATAGAGCTTATTATGTTAATCGTGACTTTTTGAAATTAATCGAGGCTTATTATGTTAATCGTGGCTTTTTTGAACTTGACTTTTAACTGAGGCTTATTATATTAATCGTGGCTCCAATCGTAGCGTGTTGAAATTAATCGTAGCAATGTTTTACATTAATCGTGGTTTTTTTAAAATTAATCATGGCTTATTCTATTAATCGAGGCAATGTTTAAAAATAATCGTGGCTCATTTAAAATTAATTGTGACTTTTTTCCAATTAATCGAGGTAATGTTTAAATTTAATCGTGGCTCATTTAAACATTGTCTTGATTAATTAAAACAAAAAAAGCCACGATTAATTTAAACAAAAAGCCACGATTAATTTTTTTAAAATGCCAAGATTAATTAAAAAAAAGTCACGATTAAGTTAAATAAAAAGCCAAGATTAACTTTAAAAAGCCAGGATTAAACAAAATGCCACGATTAATAAAAAACCACGATTAATTCTTTAAAAAAGCCACGATTAATAAAAAAAAAGCCACGATTAATAAAAAAGTCACGATTAATTTTTTAAAAAAGCCACGATTAATTACTTACAAAAGCCACGATTATTAAAAAAAACCATGATTAATTCTAAAAAACCACAATTAATAAAAAAGGCCACAATTAATTTTTTTTAAAAAGCCACGATTCATAATAAAAGCCACGATTACCTTTTTTAAGAAAACCATGATTAATAAAAAAAGGCACGACTAATTTAAAAAAAAAGCCACGGTTAATAACAAAGGCCACGATTATATTATATAGGGATAAAGGCCAAATAGGCAACTAAACTAATTTGGGGGCTCAATTGACCCATTGTAACTTTTTTTGGCTCAATTGGGCTATCACATTTTTAAAACCGTGTCAATTGAGCCATTGTATAACGGAACCCTAACGGAGGACGTTACGTCGGCTCGAAACGACGTCGTTTTATTTAAGTTTTTACCCTAACCCATAACCCGACCCATCCTAACCCCTAACTCGACCCATATTTTGTTGATATTTAAAAGGGATAAGGGCCAAATTGGCCACTGAACTTATTTGGGGGCTCAGTTGACTCACTACAACTTTTTTGAGCTCAATTGGGCCACCGTGTTGTTAAAATTGGCTCAATTGGGCCACCGCGTGACGGAGCCCTAATGGGCTCCTTTAAGTGTACCTAAAACGACGTCGTTTTGCTTATTTTTTTACCCGACCCACCCCTAACCCCTAACCCTACCCATTCGTCCAAACTACACAGTCTGCTGGGCTAGCTGCCCAGATTCCGGCCTCCCCTTCCAAAATATCTACTAAAAATTGGCAAAAATGGCACAATCATCTGTGTCCAAATCTGCAAAAAAAAAAAAACATCCAAAAAAATCAGCATCCCTTGCTAAATCTTAGCCTGACATTGCAGAAAATCAAACACAAAATCCTAGCACCAAAACAGAGCTGTTATCAAGCTCCAATTCTGACAAAAATCTCCTCCCAAACTCAATTCATTTTCCCAGCTCTAATGCAGCAGATCACAACCCAATAAATCCATCTCTTCACAGTCATCTCCCCTTTGCTCCAGATTCCTCAAATCTCCACTTCCATGCCCCTGACCTTTCCAATCAACCTCTCAAGCCTTTTGGGATCACTACGAGGTCTCAAAAATTGAAAACAAACAAACCCTCAACACCCAAATACATTTCCCCCACTCCTCCCGATCCCGTCACCTCGTCGGGGCAGTCATCGAGCTCAGAGCAATCATCACCGTCAGACTCGAATCCCCTCTCTTGCCTCTACATCCCCAAAATTTCTCTCCACAAACTTCTGTCTCCAGAATCACACATACAGCCTCCAACCAAAACCAAAAATAAAAAATCCAATAAATCCCAAGAAAATTTCAGATTCTGAGCAAGAAAGCTCCAGAAGCAAAAGAGTTGGGAGATGAGCATTTAATTGAAATATCAGATGAAGAGAGCCCTGATGATGAAAGCTTACCTTCCATTGCTCCTGCGGATCTACTCTCATCTGCTTCGGCTTCGTCAGGGGATGAATCGAAGGAGGATCTTCTCCCTTTAAATCGAGTGATGGCCCAAAAGTTCCCCAAGACTATTTCGTCAAGCCCCTGACTGGATTCCCGATCTCCCTGGCCTGAGTTTGGACGAGTGGGTAGGGTTAGGGATTAGGGGTGGGTTGGGTAAAAAAAATAAGCAAAACGATATCATTTTAGGTGCACTTAACGGAGCCCGTTAGGGCTCCGTCACACGGTGGCTCAATTGAGTCGATTTTAACAACGCGATGGCCCAATTGAGCCCAAAAAAGTTGTAGTGGGTCAATTGAAGACCCCAAGATCAGAGAGAGGGGTTGGGCTATTCCGATCGGCGGTGGGGAGGATTTAGCAAAGATCGACGGCGCTGAGTTCAAAGTACATATCGCCAGCGACGGAAGGTAAGATCCCAGCTTGAGCGGTGAAGATTCATTTTAGGGCGACAGTTAACGACTCCCATTGGCGATTTGAGAAACCAGGGCCCTCCTGGCTAATTGCTCATCGATTTTAGATGGCGAGGAGTGGTCTGACTCCGGTGAAGCTACTGACGGGGGAAAGGGGATGGGTAGAAGGTGTGGGTTGGAGCTGGGGGTGAATTGGGCGGCTTTAGAGCGAGTTTGAATCCCAGCTGGGTTCAGCGACAGTGCAGATGCACTTGATGAGTGAGGCTGCAGGTGTTTGGGTTGAACAGTGAGAAAAAGGGAGGATGTGTGGGGATCTGGGTTTAGGATTGTGGTTGCAGATGGGATAGTGTGGTTAGATTGTGGCTGTGTGGGATTGGTGAAAAGTGTTGAAGTGTTATGAAAATATAGAGATGAGCAAGAAACTGAAGCAGATATTTTTGTTTTTTATTTTATTTTTTGGGACATAGAAGGGTCTAAATCAGAACTGCTTGTTGATTTTTTTGCAGGTTTATTGGCTGTTTGGAAGGCGATTTTGGCTAGTTTTTTCTACGTTTTTTTGGAGCCAGAACTGGACAATGGTGCTAGAATCTGGGTAGACAACCCATAACTTCTCTTTTTTCGACTCATAACACAAAATTATGGAGAAGAAGACCAAAACATGGCCAAGTTTTGATTTTTGGAAGGATGAATAGTAAAAAAACGAAACAGGAAAATAAAGAGGAAAAAATTGGAAAAATAAAAAATTTAAAAAGAAAGGACACTAAAAAAGATCTAAGGGGGAAAATACACATGAACTTGGATGAATTTGGACGAGTGGGTCGGGTTAAGGGTTAAGGGTGGTTCGGGTTATGGGTTAGGGTAAAAATTTAAATAAAATGGCATCGTTTCGAGTCGACTTAACGTTCTCCGTTAGGGCTCCGTCATACAATGACTCAATTGACACGATTTTAAAAATGCGGTGGCCCAATTGAGCCAAAATTTTTTTACAGTGGGAGCCCCCAAATTAGTTTAGTGACCTATTTGGCCCTTATCCCTATTAAATAAATAGCCACGATTAAATTTTCATAAGAAAAGAGTAACTAAATCTAGGCTACAATTAGCTTTTAAAGTCTACGATTAACTAAACATTGCTAAACATTACTACGATCAATATATTAAAGATTAAAGGCTATGACATGCAAATCTCTCTCTCTCTCTTGCCTATTTCCAAATCTAACAGCACATATGCAATATAATCAAAACGAGAAATATTTACAAAATAATTTCACAAAAATGGACAGTACAAAACGTACCTTTGAAAAATGGAAAATCTCGTGCATTACTTTCTTCTTGATGAAAAATCTTGCACACACCTTGCTCAAAAAAAAATTCTCCAACTTTTGCTCTAACTTTTTTGCTTAGATTTGTATTGAAATTTGTATTGTAGTGTGAATAAGCTCGGGTGTTCATGTCTATTTATTCAAAAAATTTACCTACCTCCTTACACAAAAATAAAAATATGCATTAAATTTGGTCAACAAATTCCTACCTTCCCCTTCTTTTTATTTAATGAAGCTCAATAACTACCTCACTTATACAAGAAATAAATACATTCAATAAAAAAGCCACGGTTAATTTAAACAAAAAAAAAACCACAATTAATTCGGTAGACAAAAAAAGCCACGATTAATCTTGGCTCATAACAAAAAAAAGTCATGATTAATGAAGGCAATGTATTACATTAATCGTGGATCATTTAATTTAATCAGGGCTCATTAAAAATTTAATTGAGAAATTAATCGAGGAAAAAAAAAGTCACGATTAATCTTGGCTCATAACAAAAAGTCACGATTAATGAAGGCAATGTATTACATTAATCGTGGATCACGACTCATTAAAAATTTAATCGAGAAACTAATCGAGGTAGAAAAGCCACGACTAATCTTGGCTCATTATAAAAAAAGTCACGATTAATGAAGGCAATGTATTACATTAATCGTGGATCATTCAATTTAATCAAGACTCATTTAAAATTTAATCGAGGCTCATTAAAAATTAATTGAAGTAATGTTTGAAAGTAATCGTGGATCATTTTAAATTAATCAATGCAATGTACATAATTAATCGTGGCTTATTTAAATATTAACTCTTACCTTTCAAATATATATATATATATATAGGGGAAGGATCAAATAGGAACCAATTCCCTCTGAAGGAACCTAGGAACCAATCCTAGCTTTAGATTTGATTAAATCTAATGACCATACTTTAGTCAAAGTAAGGTGGCAAACTTGTAATATTTGAGAACTTAATGAAAGCGGGGTTATTTTCATAATTTAGAAATTCTGTTATGTTTTTTCGGATTTTCGGCCTAATTCCCGGAATTAAATAGACAACACTTTAAAACCGTTGTCTTTTCTGGCGTTGTATTAACATGCTAACATGAAAGATGTATATTGCTAACATCAACAGATTTTGTTGCTATCATGAGATAGACTCATATTGTTAACTTGACGAGATCATAATATTAAATTGACACGTATTAAACACCACACATATAACATTGGACCACATTTAAAATAATATTATGTAACATGTGTAACATCATTCATACATACAACATATTGCTAATATGTTAGAGAATATACACACTGCTAATATGTGACTATTAATTTGCTAATATGTTAGTAACACATTGCTAATATGTAAATAATGATATGCTAGCATGACTTAAATTCTCAAATATTACAAGTTTTCAAAATAATATTAAGCATTGATAAAGTTATAATTGTTTATGAACTTAACTATATATAGCTCATACTTAAACTATTTTCTCATGAAAGCAACTTAAAATTCAAAGTCGTGCATAAAAAATTTCATGTTAGCAACATAAACATAAGGTATGAGCAATATTGTGATATCATATTAGCAAATATCTGACAGTTACGAGTTGAATATACGTGAAAAATAGTTTTTTGTATTTTTCATCAATTTTTGCTCAAATAAACATATCCATTATGGATCTTAAATGAAAGAGCATGAAAAAATATTTAATTTGATATATTTTTTGCGTAAATTGGATAAAAAATGAATAAGTTATGATTATTTAAAGTTTTTAGGAATTTTTTTAATAATTGGGTGTGAGGATCAAATGTGTCATGGGATAAATTATCAATTTTTTTTTTAATTACTTTTGTGTATTTATATCTATTTTCACATACAGAGAATGTAACGAGAAATTTCATGTGAGATAGATAAACATTCATTCTGAAACAGAGAATATTTTGGAGAGGTAAAATGGATTATACTTGTACCACTACAATCCTCGACGGTCCACAAATTTAATATCATATATTCATATCATTAAAAAAAAAGGATATTTTTATTTTGTCACCTTGTGTTGCTACAGATGCTAAAAAAGAAGAGCATAAAAATTAAGTGAAAATATCTGACACTGTCTCCTCAAACAGCTACATTGATACGATGATTATTACATCTCAGCCCACTTCAACTCCAAGAAACTGCTTCTCCACCTTATTTTTGTTGCCAAATCTTAAGAAATATAATTTCAAGAGAAGGGTTTTAACATTGAAGCATGAATTAGGTGGCAACTGTCGTTTGAAGCCACCGTCGAGAAATTTCAGGGTTCAGGCGCTTGAAACAGAAGCCAATCAGGTAAAAAAAATTCTAGATTTTCTGACCCATTTGCCAGTTAGTTTAGGCAAATATGAATTCTTGAAAAAAATCGTGCTGTTTGGCCTTTTATCTTTTGCCAAAATATTTAGAATGATGATATTAGTAGGTGGTGCTTACTGGTCTGTGACCGAACACTCAAGGGGTGACTTGGTGAATAATGTGATTTTTTTTTTCATCCAGGATTCAGTTGAGATTATTTTCATTAGGTGTTGTCGAAATGAAATGCTACAGTCTGATAGTTCGAAAATGAGAACATGAATGTTTGACTGCGAAAACGAGGTGCTGATGTGATGAATGTGTATAGGTTACAGGAAAAAGAAATAATAAAAATTTTGCTGACAGAGAATAATGTAACTACTTATGTTCGAAATCAGTGGATGGAGAGGGAATACTTGGCATTACATAAAAAGCCTTCAGAGACAGAGTCATCTTGTTGTGTTAGTCATTCAGTGACTGCGGTTCTGTGATTTATGTTCCCGTTTCGAGTGTTCTTTGAAATTGAAATGACATAAGCGTTACATATATGAAATCTCCGTTCATATTCTTCTTTAGCCTCGCATTGTATGTTCCAAACATGGTGTGGCTCCTTCTACTAAAAATAATAAGCTCTCTAAATGATTCTACACATTAGTGTTCTTTGTTGGTTTTTATCTCATTGCTTATCCTGATATCAAGTTCTGCAGCTGGAGGCTGCAATAGCAGAAGTTTCAAGATCAAAGTCACAGTATGCTGATCTTATATGGCCGTCTCCAAGTGATGAAATTCCATTTTGGAAGAGAGAGTTTCCTTCTTGGGACATTAGCACCAGTGACCCTGTTGATCTCCAGAAGGATTCTGATCCTATGCATATTGTTCATGTCACAGCTGAAATGGCACCCATAGCTAAGGTTGGAGGTCTTGGTGATGTCGTGACTGGGCTAGCCCGTGCATGTTTGATGCGTGGCCATACAGTGGATGTCTTTCTACCTTTCTATGAATGTATCAACAAACAGAATATCAAAGAACTAACATTGGCCAATACATATAGCTCGTACTATGATGGGAGTTGGATCCCTACTAATGTCTACCGTGGAGTAGTTCTCGGCATTCCTGTGTTATTTATTGAACCATCCAACAACTTTTTCAAGGGACAGAGTGTGTATGGAGGTTCATACGATGAACTAGATGCATATTTATTCTTTACCCGTGCCTGCCTTGAATGGATGCAGGTATTTTGACCCCGTATCTTATATTAATCTACTAAGGACCCTGAGTTATTAGGACTTATCTTGATCCCTTTTCCTATATATTTTTGACTGAGTTGAACCTTTTTCTAGGTCTCTGCAACTCAGCCCGACATTATTCATGTTCATGAATGGCAGACTGCTGGATTGCCATTGCTCTACTGGGATATGTATCAGTATCTTTCGCTTCAGGTGGAATACAGCTTTCATATAATTGTTTCTATAAGCAGTACTTGGCAAAAATCATATATTAGGAGAGTTCATTTTGCTGATTATGATGCTATCATCTTACCCCTTATAGAAACCACGAATTGTGTTGACAATCCATAATATGGAGCACTATGGAGAATGCAGGTATGCTGCCAACTTATTGCTGTCTCCCGTTCAGTTGAAACTGCAAATTTACTGAAAATTGGCTTTTGCAGTCCCCTCTTGTGTGCTCTCATTCTTTTCATCCAAATCAACCTTTACTGATCATTGATGCACTTGCTCCTTTTGCCAATTATATCAAAACTGGTAAAATTTGTGGCATGATTCCATAGCAATATAGCATCATTCTCCATTAAATCAACTATTTAGGAGAAGTCTCTTACATTTTGGGATTACGGACATAGGAGTAATGCCTGGAGACATCATTACCTCCACTTTTAACATATTGAGATATGCAAAATATTTTCCATTTATTAGTTATAAGCATGAGGCATCTAATGAGTACGACTACTAACTATACTATCTAAGTTGATGTAGAGCTCGTCTCTGTTGATAACATTGGAAAATTTATTATTTTTCTACTTTCACTTGCCCGATGTGGTTCTTTTGAAGGCAAGAGCAACTTAGCAAGTGCGGTCTTGATGGATCTACATATGCGACTGAAGAGAAGGTTAGTCTTCAATATGTCTTGCATGTTATAGATGTGTGGGATCTTATTAGACTTCTGAACTCCTGCTCATTATTAGTAGAAGCACATAGAGAAAGTACTTTATGAGCAATTATGCTCTAAAGGATGATCTTTTTCTACTGATTATGCTGTGGTTTTATGTAAAAGGCGTGAAGCACTTTTTCTTATGAGCCTGCATTACTTTATATAGTAGATACAATGAACATCAATTAACGTACCATTATTATATAGCATCTTCTGTCAATTAGCAGTGAACTGACTGTGAAAATTTAATCTTCAATTTCAAATTGGCAGGCTATGGATGATAGAACTATTGGGCATAACCCCGAGAGATTAAGTTTGCTAAAAGGAGGCATTGTCTACAGTAATGCTGTAGTGTAAGTTATTGTGCATCAAATGCGTACCTTTTTTTTTTTTTTTTCTTTTTCATATGGATTCATATAGGTATATTTCTGTATTGTTGAAGAATATATATACATACATACATACACACACATATATATATAATTAGAAGAAGGGTAGTTGGTATCATTAATCAATGAGTAAATAGAAGGACCATTGCTGCCTTGATCGTGACTCATACTTAAGTTCACAAGGCAAACGAACTCCTAAAACCTTGTCAGTATTATTGGGCAATCTGGCTGTTTTAGAATGCACTGTTGGTATGCAAGTTATACAGCTTCTAAGTGTTCTTTTAATTTCCAGTACGGTTTCTCCGACATATCTCAAAGAAACTCTTTGCTCGGGATGGCTTTCTGCAACACTTATAAGACACCGTGACAAGTGAGTACATATCTAGTTACACTCATCAGATGCTTTTCAGTCTGAATGATAATTCTGAAGCCTTACACTTCGTATGATTTATTTCTACTCTTTCATTTACCTGTTTCGTTTCTGCAATTTGTTGCGTTGATTTTTTACTAATGTGACCAGTTTGTCTGGAAAATTGCTGACCTATAAATATCTGCCTGGAGGGTTTCCAGACTTCTAGAATAATAACCTCAGAGAGTTGTATGGAGTCCCTCTCTTGGAAGTCCTTAAGTAATCTCGGTTAGGGAAAACTGATGTTGGGTGACATCTTTTGGGCTAGTTCAGCAAGGAGGCTGTTTGAAGAATAGTCCTTTGCTTGGATCCATTTTTAGATACCTTAGAATAGTTTCATCTTTTTTTTTCCCTTTCTCCTTTACAAAGAAATTTTACTCACCTTACCAATAATCAGATACCATGTTAACATTTTGTCAGGTACTTTGGTATTTTGAACGGAATAGATACTGCAATTTGGAACCCTGCAACGGATGCATTCTTGCCTGCTAAGTTTGATGGTAACTATTTTTGTCCCCATAAGATTCTTGACATTCCATAGTGTACCATCATGTATCTATGCTTTCTACTCTTATGCTACATTAAGATGTCTGACATCTATAGCAAGTTTCAGTAGAGGAATTCAGCAAAATGCATGTTGGAGTTTCCTCTCTCTAGTTATGTAACCTGCTTTTTTGTGACTGTTGAATAATGTTTATGATAGATTATCAACATGCAGTGCTTCTCATATCCACCTGCATGTATATTCTGCAATGTTCATATGCGAAATAACTGTAGTTAACAGAGATAGATAAAATGTTGATAAGATTTCCATCATCGTGTTGCATCAGATGTAAGACTTCATCAGTCCAGTATTAGAGTCATAGTTCCTTAAGGGAGTTAATTTTATGGTGCATTTATATGCAAACTTACACTTCAGAAATTAAAATAGCTTTTGACATTTTTTTTGCGGTTATGCTCTTGCATCCTGTTATTTGGCAGCTAACCAAATTGAGGGCAAAAAGATCTGCAAACTTTTTGTGCAAAGAGGGCTTGGTTTGGCTCCAGAAGCACGGGACTCTGCTAAGATACCCCTGGTGATATGCATCACTAGATTAGTTGCTCAGAAAGGTCTTCATTTGATAACTAATGCAATCAGACATGTAGAAGCCCTTGTAAGTATCTCTCTCTCTGACTTATGGCCTACTAGTTGAACATATTTGATGCAACTTCTTATCCGATATGGTTTTCCTTCTCCCTGTTATTTGACACAAAAAAAGAATAACTCGCCATGGCCTTTGGCCATCCATACCTTAGAACTGCTGTTGAATATGCAATCCTGTGGCATTATTCATGTTAAATGGAAAGTGAGCATCTTTGTCTATGACCATGAGCACCTTAAAAAAGCGTTTTAGGAGTGTTTGAGAAAGTGAAGAACATAAGGGGATTTTTAGCTTTGTGGTAGTCGAAATCCCAGTCGGTATGAGTAAATCCCATCAGAAACAAAGCAGAAAAAGAAAAAAAATGAAGTTTTTGTTTGAAGTCATTTCATTCCTTTACGTAAAACATGTTTTTTGAGTGTATATGCACCAAAAAAATTGTTGGGGGGATCCACACCTCCAGTTAAATGTGGGGATGGGGTTGGGGGCTGTAATAATTAGAAATAATTAAATGTTGGGCTCCATCCAAGCCTTCTTATCAGAGACCATCCATGCATTTATTTCTTTTTTTTTTCTTCTTTAATTTGAGGGTGTATCATCACACCTGACTTAAACAATCTCTTCGTAAGGAATTCATGAATCATTCTACTGTGCATCTATTGTAACTGTTTTCCTTTATTTTTGTGTGTGTTTTGTAACGCAAAATATTTTTTCATTGCCTGGAAATGAGCTGTTAGATAATACGATGTCTTCTGAAAATTTCAACTTCCCAGTGAGCAGAATCTGGTGATCCTACTTGACACTTGCAAATTACAGAAGTGTCTTTAATAATCTTCTTTCAGATTGCAACATTTGTTTTATTTTGTAATATGATTTTTGCCCCCTATTTACCTTTTTTTTCTCATGTTGGAAAAAGATTTAATGTCATTTGATGACGTGTTGATTGGGGGTCTGTTTTAGGGTGGACAAATGGTTATTTTGGGGACTGCACCAGATGCTCGAGTTGGAAGGGAATTTGAAGGTCTTGCTGAGCTGGTAATGCAAATTTCATTCTCTATTCAAGTATCTTTCTCTTGTAAAAATTTTGTACTCCATCTATCTTCTGGATCTTAGTTAGTGACAATGATCTTGTACTCCGCTCCAAAATTAAAGGATTTCTTTTCCCTTGATTTTCATGTTCAATTCACCTCTATTCCTTGTTAATGCTATAAATTTTTCTTTGACCAGATTTGTTACTTTTTAGGTTATCAAATGAGCAATATGTGCCAACAAGAATTATTTGGGCATAACAAATAGAAAAAAATGATAATAACTTCATGACTGGATTGAAGTGGTAGTTATGCTCAAGGTTTGTTAGCATAACTAAAATGAAGCCACGGGAAAGCTAAGTTTGCATGGACCTACTGTTGGTTTTTCTGTTTATAAGAGTCGAAGATGGAAAGTACAGGAAAGGGGGAGAGTATGAAATGTTCATTCTTTACTCATTTGTTACTAAGTGTGTCAATTCCTTTAGTGCCTCCACTCTATGTCATATATTCTTTTATTGTATCAGCATCTTGTGCTACAGGACGTCCTAATCAAATTTTTGTTGAGCAACATTTGATCCCTTATATTCCACGAAGAAATTTAGTGCCTGGAAAATCCAAATAATTTAACCCTTCAAAGATGTTCTATGACTTTTTATTAGAACTTGAATGAACGTGTTCAATCTGCATGATGCACTTCTATGATTATTATGTTGGCATGCCATTCTTTGTTGGGAAGCAAACTGTTTAATTTTTTTTTCGAGGTAAAAACTGTTAACATTTTTATATAGTCTTGAATATCTTATATCTAGTGTACCAAGCTGACTTCAATTTATTCTTGTAGCATAACCAAGGTTCCAGCATCCGGATTCTTCTGATGTATAGGTAACTTTTCGTTCAAAAACCTTATTCAGACATCTGTGCGTTTTACACGAGTCTTAATATGTTCGATTTTTGGCATTTTGAAATACCATATTTAGCATCAGATAGATGCCTGATAAAAAAAAAGCAACTTGACCTGCTCCATTTTGTGGTGAGAATTATGCAGCGAGGAGTTGTCCCATATGCTCTATGCAGCTGCTGACATTGTGTTGGTTCCATCTATTTATGAGCCATGTGGACTTTCTCAAATGATTGGGATGCGCTACGGAGCGGTATGTGCATCTGCTACAACCAAGCTATCACAAGTTGCAAGCACTTCAGATTCTTTGCTCTTTTTACATAAGTTTTAACATATATGAACAAGTACAGCATGATCATGAGTTGTTGTTTCATTAATACCAGGTTCCTGTGGTCAGGAAGACTGGTGGTCTTGCAGATACAGTTTTCGACATGGATGATCAGTCGAATCCTGAAATGGCGAATGGGTAAGGATCAATTTTAATGTATATTTGTTTAGAAAAATCTTGAGAGTTCTGTCATGAATAAATCTGATTTATTGAATATTCCTAACATTCATGGCCGAGAATTTGCTGCATGATATATCAACAGCAAATTTGATGCTTCAAATACCTTTTGCATATAATTGGATTGCTTTCTGAGTATGGTTTATGTCTCAATAGTATTGTCAAACAATCTAATTTACATGATTGACAGCATAATTTGTGGTCTGGTACTGTTAGGTTTACAGTGTTGAAACTAGATCGTATTATTATTATTATTATTTTTTTTTTTTTTTTTTTTTTTTTCCTTCTTTTTTTTTTCTTTTTCCCTTGCAGCTTCATTTTTGAAGGAATTGATGAAGGATCTTTTAACTGGGCTCTAGATCGTGCCTTTTCTTACTACCGAGAAAGTAAGTGGACAGCTTTTGGATTCTAAAGTATGGTTTGTGTATGTGTGTGCATGTGTGTCGATATTTACTTTAATTTATGCAAAAGTATATCTGCTCTAGGAGGAGCCATCTTGTTTACAACCTCTGAACGACCCTTTGATCTTATCTGCAATCCACTTTCATCAAATTGCTGTGCTTGCTGCTATGAATACTCAGAGGTCAAAAGTCCATTCTTCTTACCTACTTTCGTCTCTTACTCGGCCTCATTCTCATCCAGCTTATAAATTCAGTAGGTGACTTGCTATTTCAATGTCTAAGGACAAGCACCTTATCTGTTGCTTTCTGTGAGAAATGGGAATTTTGAAAACACCTGAGGTAAGACGATTGAGTTTCTAGTATAACTCCAAGATTTTTACAAACTTTAGTTTTGAGAATATTCGAACATAGGCGACTATTTTGCTTATCATAAATAACATGCACCATCCACCAAGTGTGGTAGTTTCAGGAACCTCTGTTTGTATAGTACACAAAGAGTCATTATCCATCAATCCATTCTACACCAATGGAACCTTTTTGTGCGTTTCTGTCAAATATTAGATCAAGATTATGTACTTAGGGTGAGCTCCGTAAACCGGGGGCATAGACTCTAGAGTAAAACGAGCATGGCCGGGTAATAGAAGAGACAAGACATCTTGTAGCTTAATGATAATTGTGGTTGCTTTTGGTGCAGAACCTGATGAATGGAGGGGTATAGTGAAGAAGGTTTTGCAGATGGACAATAGCTGGAATAATACAGCAGGGAAGTATGTTGATGTGTATAACAGTGTAAGAGTTAGAGATCGTTGAACAATGGCTCTGGCAACGTCACCTATGTACACCTTTTAACAATAAATTAATAATAATAGTTCTCTTTTGGTTATCCTACCACTCTGCCTACATTAGTTACCATATTTAACTTCTCTTACATCCGTTTCATAGCTTATACAACAAATTAAGTTTCATGTTCATATTCGATTGTATATTTGTAATTTTAAAGAATTTCAAGCTAGCCTGCACAAAATAAAACACAAATAAGAGCAAGTCCAACCCTGCATCATTTTACTAAATCACTCGATCGTTGCACTAAAACCGGTGGATCCCATGAATTAAGCAGATCCAAACAGGAAATTGAAAGATAGAAAGCAACCACCAGGAAAATAATCGGCTATTTTTTGCTCTCTAAATGCACCACCTTACCTTTTCTGATCAAGGCAATATGATTTGAAACAAAAGTAGAGAGAAAGTTGAAGCTGTCTTAAAATCTTGGTTATTTAACAAAAGGAGAAATATTCATTTAATTGCTGTAATCATCTAGCTGCATTCCTTCGATTAACTGCCACCTATTTAGAGGCTTATACAAATTGCTACTGCCTAGCAGATTAAAATAATTGCCCTGCACTTGAACCAATAAAAGGTAAAAGAAAAAAAATGCAGTAAGTAGAAGGCATGCGAGGCCTCTAATCCTCCTATGCCTAAAACTACAATCTTAACAAGAAACAACTGAGCAACAAATGAAGACGACCGACAGAGAGGGGTGAGCGAGAGAGAGAGAGAGACAGAGAGAAGTATAAGGACTATCCCGGATTTCAGCCTCCTTTCTTACCTAAGAATCACAAATAACAACCAAGTACTCACACACACAGAAAATGAGAGATAGTATCTAGGGGCAGAGATGCAGCGCGAGCAATGACGGCAGCAAGCATGAGATGAATTTAATGTCACCCCAGTGATCCCAGTCAGCAACTTTCTATGCCAATTCTCAACTAATACAAGCAGTTGTGGTCTGCTATCGTCTCAAGATCAGAGGCTACTCCATATCTTTCTTCGAGAGGCTTTTAACACCGTCTAAATGCAGAGCGTCAGCCAAGTTATCTGACAATTGATTTATTGATTCAGTAGCAAGAGCAGCTGTCGTATTTCCAGTTGAACTGCTTCGCTGTTTTGCCTTCCTTTCCAGCAAGGCTTTCTCTCTCTCATCATAGAAGTTGAAATCATCCAGAAGGGAGGTATCGGCATCATGATTCTTGAAGATCTTTAACATTTCAATTCCCTGTTCCAGTTTCACCTAAACAGAGAAATATAATCAACTCAGTCGTGCATCAGTACAGAGAAAACAAGATGAATTAAATGGTTAATAGACTTCAAATCATGAGGCTCCAACAGATGAGCAGATCTACGTTATGGTAAACAGAACTAAATTTCAAATTTGTTTGACAGGCTCAGTCATCAGCCCCCGAACCCCAACCCTCATGCATGTTTGGGACTTGAGTTTTTAATTTCAGTGCCAAAAAGTAGGATTTGAGGAAGAAGAGATGATCCAATAAAGAGGAGAAAAAAAAAGCAAGAGAAGAAAAGGGGGTGAGGAAGAGGATGAAAAAGGTTTGTAATCTGTATTCTTTAGACAGAAAAATATTCCCCGCATTTTAATTGGTTGGGAGCTGGAGAACCTGACAAAACCTGACACCTGATTAAAGAACCCAAAACCCCAACTAACAGCCTCCTACATACCAAAGTGCAATTGACAAAGAAATCCAGCGATTGGCTAAAATTCTTCCAATTACATATCCCTTTATTTCATGAGTTCATAGAAAGCTGTTACGTATCTTTCCTTCACTGAAAGTCTGAAAGTAGAAAAAAGACTGCAGGCTCATCTAATTTTCATTTTTTTGGTCAAATCTTTAGCAAGTTAAGGGCAGTTTTATTAGGACTTGTTTGCTAGGTAGTATAAGGGTGGGATAGATACTTATGACACCCTAATACTTTGTTTGGTAACAATATTGAACCC
This sequence comes from Perilla frutescens, assembly GCA_026008535.1. NCBI lineage: Eukaryota > Viridiplantae > Streptophyta > Magnoliopsida > Lamiales > Lamiaceae > Perilla > Perilla frutescens. The sequence continues at coordinate 49,957,948 of BRKX01000001.1, read as the reverse complement.
CATGATTATGCAAGGGCCCGGTATGTGTTAACCATTTATATGGTATAACATATCACACCCTGTTGGTGGGATATTTAATACCATACATAATTATTAAAAATTATAGACTAAAATAACCTTGCAGATATTAATTAAAAATGTAATTATAGAATATTCACACAATATATGGTAAATAATTAAAGGATATTTTAGGAATTGAAATTTTATAGAGAATCTAATACATCTAAGCAAACAATATATTATTAATACATATATTTTAATACACCAAAACAAACACGATATTGATATCTTATACAGTGAAACACATCTTATGTCAAACACATCCAACCTTATACCATACAACCTAGCAAACGAGCCCTTAAGGTACGAAATACTAACTGACTTGATACAAACTATGCAAAATCTAATCTGTCATGTCTACCAGAGTAGAAGATTACTTTGGCTATAGCAACCTTGAGCATTAACAGTATAACACTTTCAAACAGAAAAAAAATAATATTTCAGGGGATAGTCAAACCTCCTGTGAATCTCGACTATGAGTAACAGGCTTGTTGTCATTATTTTCAAGAAGTATGTGACGGAAGCGACTGTTGGGTACATCTTTGATAATATGCCATTTTACAGGAAACTGACCACTCCACCTATCCTGCTGCCAATAATCAGCATCATTGTCAAAATCAACAGATCCAACCATCTCAGCTACCCCACAAAACTGTCCACTAGCATTGACCTGCATGTCATCAGTCATCACACTTGTTACAAGAGCTAATACACAAAAAATGGATATAGCTGTCAACAATAACGGAATCACCAACATGCAAGCTTCAACTGACAAATGATGCAATTCCAAGCAACTAAAACTGGTTCAATGTAGAATGAACAACTAATGCAATTACAGAACATTATTGCAAAAGTTGAAGAACGCAGTCGGATTCCACCATCCTAGATGAGAAATGGGACTGTGGCAGGGTATATTAGTGCTAGCCGTTTATAATTTCAAAGATGCTGCAGAGAATTATACAGAGCCATCACCCTCAAATATTTACTGTAAGAGGTAACTCTTAACTCAAAAAACATACCTTACCTAGTGGAAAACATAAGAAAACACCCAAACCCAACCTCAAAAGACACGCATTCAGCAACAGATTAATGTGCAACAGCCCATAGCACAGTACAAAAAAGAAAAAAGAAAAAAGAAAAAAGAAAAAAAAAAGAACCAGAATTCCTCAAATTTCTCAAGGACAGACTATCATTGACACCTGGAAAGCACCTAGGAAATTATCTTCCTGAACTTCTGCATTGGCAAGGGATCCTAGAGACACTTCTAACACACATGCTAACATCAATCTATTAGCAATACATGTCCCAATCACCAAAAAAAGTTTGGTTTCACAATAATGCTACTACGTTTATTCACAGAGCCATTCAGTTACTTTGGCAAAATACGTGGCTTATAGAGCAACTATGAAGTCTTAAGAAACTGAGGATAAGCATATCAGCTTCCTTACTGGACATATATTAAATTGAAAGCAAACACATGAATCTTACTGAGAAAAAGAGAAAGACTGGACAAATGCCCTCCATTTCCTTTGCCTCATGATAAGCAGCATCCAATTTTCGGTTCCCAAGTGGTGTGCTGGCCCAAACATTGTATTTTATACTTTTATGGATATTATCCTCGCTGAAAGACTTGATAACAAAGAATTTTGCAAGTTCATATTCGGTTACGAAATCTGGGGAGTTGAAATGTTGGACATGAAACCTAGAAGTAGATTCAACATCTTTAATGCTATCAGATGATCCCTCTTCGGGGGAATTCTTGCTTGTGGGCTTCGAAGCCCTAGGTCCTCTGTTCCGATCACCAGGGATACCTAGTGCGTCAGTAGAGATATTGACAGTGTCCCTATCCCTTTCGCGTCTTCCACCTTTGTCACCAGCAAATCGAGCCCGGTTGGAACTAGGCCCAAGCGTGCTTTGGTATGTACCACTGTGGGCATAGTGTCTAGCCGAGGAATTCACTGTTAAACCAAAACCCTGATATGGTGCCTGCCATTACAATATCAGCAATCCAGAAAAGCGTGAGGATTTAACATACATACTGCATGCTTCCAACTGTTTTAAAAACAAAATGTTCATGGATCAACAATCACAATGCCTATATTTTCATAAGAGCTGCTAGCAATAAATATTCAAGAAACAAGACATGCAACGAAAAAACCTGCACAGACAGAATTCAATGGAAGGTAACACAATAAAAGATAAATGTTTTAGAAGTGTAGCAATGTAGCATGGATTGTAGGTGAGAAAATTGGCTGGCAACATCAGATGAACTGAAAGCAAAGGGGTAAAAACAATAGAAACAGAGAGCCTACGGGCTTTTAATTAACCACCTGGTTTACTATGACCATGCCAAACATGATATGGAAGGAAGATAATGAAATATTTATCATGCACTGCATATACTTAACACAAATATCATGACTCTGCTTTTTCCCCTCAAAGTAACATACCATTCGTCTTATCAACAAACCTATCCATTTTTTAAAACTTTCTAGCCAGATATGATCTTTCACTGCTCGTCGCTCGAACATAATGAAACACAGTGCCAAATAAAGGACAACCAGTTTTCTTTACTGTCCCTGAGTGTGCATGGGTGGCTGTGCAAGAATATATCCTTTTTCTGCACATTGTGTATATTTTGTCAAAAATGTTTAACAAACCTGTGCAACATTTTGCTCATACGATCCAAGTATCCCAATAGGTTGAGGGTACACATTTCCAGAAGTTAATGGAGACATGAACCTGCTAGTATCTAAGGAACTCGAGCGGCTTGGCAATTGGTCGTTGGATCCAAACTCGCCAGGGAAATTGTAAAGACCATGGCCACTACTCCCAGAAATATCTCCACCACTAAAAGATCCGAATGGTAGATAGTAACCTGATCCTGGCCCAAAAAATGCATTGTCAATAAGATTTTCTTGGCTGCTACTTCCTGATGGCATTAATTCAGTCTGTGAAGCTGGAAGTCCTGAAGTAACATGAGGTGGGCCAGGTGACACTGCTGGCGGGTAGTAAGGGGGAGTCACGGGCATTTGGTGTGGAGAAAACAGCTGACCATCAATCATTATTGGAGACATAGGGCTGGCAAGTGGGGAGAACTGTCCATATGCCATCTGGGAGTCAAATCCATAGCTTGGTGGAAAGAAGAGTGAAGAATTATCATTGTACATTGCCTTTAACAAGGTTAGAACACAGATTAGTGTCTATACGCATCAATCCATAAGAAAATATATGTATGGAAAAAGTGTCTACTCACTGGAGGTATGACATGCAAGTTGTTGGCATTGACATAGTTAGAATGTTCATCCCAGTTACCACTGCCATTTTCATAACCTAGAGGAAAGCAAGGTCAGAGGAAAGTCCGAGTTAAGGAAGGCATAACATAAACATGCATAGACAGCCAGACAGGACACAATCGACATTCATAGCTAGCACCTGACCTACATCCAAAATCCTTTACATATTTCTTTTTGGTAGGTGGGTGGGGATGGGAGAGGCAACATAGTGTGCTAAATATAAAAAGGCATGATGACCAATTCCAACAAAAATAACACTGCTAGGAACTTTTCTATTTTTTAAAATTATAAGGCAACGCTTGCAGAAACCAGTGTAGAGAAATAACAATCTTTAGAAGATTATCTAAGCATAAAGTCAACATGGATGCTACACTTGAAATATGAGCTGCTAATCTAGAAGTCCACAATGGGAAAGCTAAATGCCTACTCGATCAGGTAACTGCCAATTGAATAAATATAAACTATATACAGATTATATTAATATCTTATTTTGCCTACCCCGCAGAAAGCTCGTATAATTATCCTGCTATAAGCATGATACTATGATAGCATTATCAGTAACCTTGGACTATTAGGATGTGACTTTCAAAGCACGAGAATCAACAAAAGTGTGACCCCTAGATTGTAAAATCATCATTGAACAAAAAACTTGATTGTCAATGGAGCAAATTAATTCTCTTACTATTGTACTACAGAAAAACATTCATCAACAGGTTTGTCAAAATAACTACCTCCAAAATAGTAACCCTGTTCTTGAGGGGTATACGCATTAAATGAATGCAGTGTGGTAAAAGTTCCACTTGCTTCTGAAGTTGCAGGCTGATCTTTCGTGGTTCTTGAAGCCCCTGAAATGACAGTATCAGGGGAAGGATTTGTAGGAACAATCCTTTCACCTTTGGGTGAGGGACGCTGCTAGCAGGTTGAAAGAGAAGTAGAAATGGAGCACATCAGCTATGTTAGTAAAAACATATGGATTTACAGGCACAAAATCAAGTAAATAATCAGACTATTGAAAATAGACCTGTTCAGGTAAATTATGTATCTCAACAGTTCGGTCACCTGGATGGATCAACAACAATTGTCAGGGAAACACAAAAAAATCACCATCAATATCCAGAGTATGAAGCTTACTGAGGTAACGAACTAAAAAATAGTGTACAAAACACAGTCAAACACATTCTTATGGCCAATTATATATCATAACCTGGTTATTTCATAAGAGTACCATTTCCCTGAAGATGGTAAGTGGGGTTGGACAAGAAAGGATTAAGTAAGAAGTATGGGTATGTAAAACATTAAGGGGTTTATAAAAGGATGAAGAATACATTTTAGGAGTTAAATGTATCCTTCTCCAGTAAACCATGTTATGAGTTCCTAGAGAATTAGGAGCTTCTCACAGAAACAAGACAAGCTTACCCAGTCATCATGGTTTGGTTTTTTGTTTTCACATAGAAAAATACATCACTTTTTTTCTCATGCTCAACTCAAGACTTCATCTTGAACTCTTCAAAAAAATACAAATCAGTACAAAATGATACATAAAATGGCTCCAATATCCTAAATCAAAAACCCTAAAAACTAAATCTGAAAAATGCAAATCAAAAGGAATTCTAAAATTTGAACATTCAACCTCCCCATTCTTGACGACAAAATGCTTCGCCGTCAATGTACAAAACGAATTCGAGGGCATCACGTAACGAATATACACAATTTGCAATCACAATCAAGTAAACTCAAATAAATCAGCACAGTCAATCCAGAGCTGAGTACAAACCAGGAGATTGGATGGGGGCGAAACGATCGAGGCTCTGTTGATTACCGTCTTCCATTGAACTCAATCAAATGAACTTAAAACCAATCAAATAAAAAATCGAACAAAAAACAGCCACTGAAAATTCAGATCTACCGGAACTGAATTACCCAATCGAAGATCCAATTGAACCAATCGAATTACTTGAATCGAGTATATCAATCTGTACGCGAAAAAAGCCCTCTCTTTCCACAACTAATTGTAATTAACTCTCAATTTTGCGAGGGCATCTAGAAAATGCAAAAAATTGCTTCGCGGGAGGGTTTGAAAACAAACAGACACGAAAGGGTTTTAGGGAGTCATATATACATATTATAATAATATGCATGCATATATTTATGTAAATTTCTAAGAAATTTTGCCTTTACATTTTTCGTAGCGCTTTATATTAATATGTCTATTGTCTAATAAAAAAAAAAAACATTTACAGGTTTTTTTTTCTTTTGAGAAGAACATTTACAGGTTTTTTGGATTTTAGTCCTTTATTTCAAAATTGTAAGTTTAGATATACTTTTGTTAGTTCATAATTGAGTAAAATTGTGGTCAAATTAAATTAGTTTTTTTTTTTTTTCGCCTTATGTGTAGTATTTTATTTCGGACTAGTAAATAATATTTTATAAGAAGTTTAGTATGCTTGTAGGATTAGTTAGAGAGTCTTTTATTCTTGATTTTTGTCACGTATTTGGAGAGACCACCCTAGTCTCCACATAATCTAGCAATTAAAGGTACTAGGTGTGGTGATTTTTCCATTTGGGCCACTAAATTTCCTACGTGGTTCATAACTATGATGGATTGAAACTCTTTAAGTTTTAATATTTAGAGAAAGACAAATACTTGCATGCACAAGGTGCATATAAGACTTATTTTAGATTGGCGGGGTAAATTTGTGGGTCAACCCGCAAAAAAAATCCGATAAAATCAGTATTGACAGTAACATTAAAAAGTATAACTCAAAATTTGAAAAGTATCACTTGTATCATTAAATAGTAAGAGGTCTGCTACTTATCTTAGGGGTTTTGGGGGGTGATTTTAGTGGTTTATTTTGTGTGGTTTAGGGGTTTTTTTTGTGCTTTTAGGAGATGACTGGTATGTCGAAATTGAATCAAGTGGAAATGAAATGAACTTAGTAATGGAATAGTGATGTGAATGAAATTGAATGACTATTGTCATTCCTTTGGATGGTATCACAAGTAATAACATAGGAATAAAAATTACATTTTTGAATTGATTTTATTATAACAATATGTACTTAATAAATAAAATACACGAACTGGCATATTTAGTTCTAAATAACAAATTACTCTTCTTTCAAAGATACTATTATATTTTAATAACATATTGTTTAATATTATGCATTTTTTTTACTTTATTAACATTAATTGTGGAAAAATTTGAGTATACTTTTAATAAGTATTTCGCTAATGATTAGCGGTTTGTATATTTTATGTTATCCTATAATAGCATTAGTACTTTTGTGAAATATTACAAAATTTTATGAATCATTAATAAATTATTAATGAGTTTAAGAAAATCATAAATTTCAAATATTTTATATATTTACAGTCGAATAATTTTGAAATTTTTCAAATTTTCGTATTAATTTTTAAGAATGATTGATGTCTTTTAAATTTTTGTATAATTTTCGTTAGTTTTTTTACAATTAATTTAATTTAAAGTTGTATAGAAAAAATATTGTATTTATTATAATTTTATTTTTTAATAAAATATTTTATAAGAATATGAGATTTCATTTGTCAATACAAAAAATAAAGTATAGTTTTGCAAAATAAAATTTATTTTGATTATTGGGAATACATAATACTATGGGAGTGGGGAGTAATGGCTAATCCTATGTTCATGGTAATGTGATTCTTTCGGGAATGACCATTCCTAGTTGAAAAAATCATACCAACCATATGAATGAGAATGGAAGTGGGAATGTGATTTCATTCAATTATACCAACCATGCCCTTAGGGGTTTATTTTGTATTTTTAGGGTTTTTTTGGGGTGTTTTTAGGGTTTTTTTATTGTGTTTTTTAGGATTTTTTTGGGAGTGTTTTAGGGTTTTATTTTGTGCTTTTTTAGGATTTATTGATTTCATTTTAGGGTATAAATTTATATTAATTTCAAATAAATTATATCAAATCGATTTAATTTTAGAGTTCACTATTTTTATTTTAGGGTATAAATTTTGTTGGGAAAAAAACAAAGAAAATCGAAAAAAAATTAAAAAATTTGCCAAAAAAAAAGACATGCGCGTGGGCGCCACACACCGTCTGATGCACATACGCGCCTCCTGCACGCAAGAGCTTCTCTTAGAGAAAAGACTAGACACCTTGTGCTACTCTCTAAACTTTAGATGATTAGTATGGTGAAATGGAATAGTCATTCTAACTTTTATGATTTTTATGGTTTAAAAGTTTAAAATCATGAATTATTATTTTCGGAGGAATCACTATTCTAAAAAAGAAAGAGAATAGTAATTACACCCACCCTTATGAGTTTAACGATTTTCATAGAACCAAAAAAATTAACATATGATATATTTACATATAATCATGTCGTATAATATTATTTTATCATATTTAGAAAATTAATGTGTTGCTATTATTATTATTATTTTGTAATTATTTATTTATTTTTGAAAATAAATTATTAATTACGTCATGTGTTGATAATATTAGTTACTGTGTACACTTTATTCAATTATAAGAAAATTTGAAAATATATGAAATATTCATTTTATGAGATAAAAAATAAAACGATATTTCATCTCATACTTTATTTCGTAGACATATAAATCATAAAAATTATCATTCTATGCATACCTAACTTCGTTTTGTTGTATCAATCACATGTAATTTTAGTCTGTTCGTATTTTGACGGATATATACTTTAACGGCAAATGTTGGAAATGATCAATTTAAGGGTAAATATATCCAAATATAGTCTGTTCGTATTTTGACGGATATATACTTTAACGGCAAATGTTGGAAATGATCAATTTAAGGGTAAATATATCCAAATATAGTCTGTTCGTATTTTGACGGATATATATTTTAAGGGCAAATGTTGGAAATGATCAATTTAAGGGTAAATATATCCAAATAATTCATCGTTTCACTCATTTTCATTTTTTTTTTGTTGGATTACAATCATCGAGACCACTTCCATAATTTATGTTCAATTTATCATATTTGCCCTTCCAAATTACCAACTCCAGTATTCTTATTTCAGGACCCCCAAAAATAAAATAAAATAAATTAATTTAACAAAATTATTAACAGAATATTCTACTTCATATTCTTATTTCATGACCCGATATTTATTAACAAAATATTTTACATAACAACTATCCCGTGTTATAGAACTGTCATATTTATATATCACTATAATGGAAAATATATTAATATCAAAATCAACAACTTTTGTTTACTAATTCCCTGCCGCTTCTTCCTTCCTTCCTCCTACCGTAGGAGAATAGTAGTGTTATTGTATGATTCTCCTTTGCTATTTTTCTACATTGTTTATTCAATCTTTAGTTTTCAAGTTCGTATATTGGGGTAGGTTCATACCATTATTTGTAGGAGTTTTTTTTGAGGGAGATGTGTGTCTTCTTTATTTATTTATTTTTTGTTGCTTTCTTAGTTTAATAAATATTGGGCTTATACTTGAGAGTTTGGGCTTGTAAAGGAAAAAAACATAGAGATTGAAAAGGAGTTGGGCTATGAATAGAGAGTGATGGGCTAAAATTTCAAGATGAACTTAGTTATTTAATTTATTTATGGAAAATTCTAAACAACTCCCGTTTTATTCTTTATTCTTAACCTCAATACTTTATAACCTAATACATATAGCCACTTAAATATATAGTCCCCATCACTTTATTCGTTGTATTTCTACAGATTAATCATCAAAGAAAATATGTGATTTGTCATTTCTTCCATCAGACATGAGTCGTATGCGCGCGCGCACACACCCCTTCCGTTGGAGACCAAGAATTAACAATGATGAGTTGAATTTGAAAAAAACATTTAAACAAAACATCATTTATGTAGAACTCGAATTCTGCAATTAACAATGTTTGGATTCGGGCTCCGACGATCTACAAAACAAAAATAAAGAAATTCGTTAAGCCGAAGAACCATCAGGGGGTTGACGATGGATCAATCTCCGACGCTCAAGTCAGAAATAAATCAGAGATGAATTGATAACGATATTATAAATGTAATTCTAAAATATTAAGAATTTCGTAATGCAATCTGTCGATGCCTAGTTATCCTGCTTAGATATTCGTTTTTCTTCTTGAATGGGATTGGAGATCATGCCCCTCAGTACTCCCCTTTTTCCACTATATATTTATTCTGAGTTCTCTCAACCTCTTCCCTATTTTTCTGGGACTCTATCCTCTCTAGGATTTTGACATGGTCTACTCTTTATCTACAATGGGGTTTTGACCGGTCCGGCTAAAAAATCATTAGGCCTCTATTATTGCTCATGGAGAGTTTGCAGCTGTCGACATCCGTGATACGATCTTTGGCGTTTGACCTCGCAGGACTCGACCTCAAGCCGGTATTGGGCTTTTCTAAATTTACCACTTTGGGCTTTTGCGAAAAATAGCCTCTATAATTTACAATATGAGAAATTAATTATGATAAACTTCATTTAATCCAAACAATATTCCTTGTTTGGAGATACAACATTCTTAAATTTATGTTTATTCGTGCTTGATGTCTTCAACAAAAGACGAAACAACAATATATCAACCTTTTTACGATACTGTCGTGACATTTAACTCCACTCACTCTAGCAAAGGATGAAACAACACCAAACTATATTTCTCCATTTCCAAACCAATTATTTCCACGTTTCTCAAGTGTTAAAGTCTATGAGAGTCTTCAATTCGCTTTCAAAATAAAGTAGTCCAAACCAAAGTAAGGCTCGTGCTTGTATCGGTAGAAACAAGGGCAAATAACATATTTTCTTTGACAATCAAAATGTAGAGCAACAAACAAAGTGTTGAGCCTAGGGGCTACGCTAGATTTTTAAATTGAAGGTAATGTGCGAAATAGTATTATCATATTAATATTTATATTTAATAATACAGTGGGGGAAATATGATTGTATTTAGAATTTTTCTTTATTTATTCATTGTACATATATATTTAACTTAAATTATTTCATTCATTTATGCACTTGGTGTTTTACAAATTTTACTATTGATAGACAATGCAAACAATGGTTTAACCATTTTAATTTTGATTTGTGTGTCATCCTTGGACATTGTTAGGAAAATACGTATATTAGTATTGATGAATGGCATACACGTGTGAGTAGAAATAATCCCCTTAGTTTAAGTGCTATAACAAATTTGTATAGGCCAATTCAGTATGGAGTATATCCAACTAGCCAAGCTATGCTCAAGGAAGAAGCTCAAAAAGACCAAAGAAGAATCGAGTCTGTTGAACTAGGGGAAGACGAATTGAGTCAGCCATTGGACCGAGTCAGTTACACATTGAATTTCAAATTAAAGAAGAAGATCAAGTTAGATTGAAGTTTTCAGTTAGCAATAGAGCTGCCAAAATGGGCTAGGCCCGTCGGGCCGGCCCGTACCCGCAAAAAAATAGACGGGTTGGGTTGCTATTTTGGAGGCCCGTCATTTGGCTGGCCTAAATAGGGGGCGGGCTTAGCTCGTAGGCCTATGTTTTTTAATTTTTTTTCATGATTTTAAATCTATATTTATTTTGAAAAATAAATGAAAAAAAAAATAAAATCACAAATTAATTTAATGATAGAAATTAAAAATATCAAATAATGGTGATCATTTGTGTTTGTGAAACAATATATGTTTTAATATAATTTGATGATGAAGAAAAAATATATGAATGCTATAAAATTTAAAAATATTGAAATTGGTGCAATATTAATAATAGTTTAAATTTTTGAATGTTCATATTCATATTTGTATATTATTATATAAAAATAAAAATTAGTGATTCAAAAATAAATATAAATTTTAATTTTTTTTATTATTTTTTGAATAGGCCCGCGGGCCGGCCCGCCAACCCACAACCCGTGGTAGGGGCGGGATAGGTTGGAGGTTTCTAGGCCCGCCCCACCTAGATCTGCTGGCGCGCGGTCATTTCACGCTCAAAATAATAGTTGTAATTCTTGTACCACAGCGATCGTAGCTAGCTTATGAGTATGAGTTTATCCCACAGAGAGCTGATGTAATTCCACCTTTGGGTCATCAATCACTAAAGGGGTTGGTTTGTATTGTCACCTTACTGAAATATAAATATGCAAAACAATCTAAAGAGAATATCAAATAACAAAAGTTTCCGGCACTTGAACTAGATTCTGATTTAGGTATTAATTCACTCAATCATGGGCATACGATTTTCCTGCATTATTAAGTCACCGAGTTATGGAGACCGGATTCCTCACTACGTCTCCTTATTCATCCGTTTAGTATAGGCTAAAAAGTGATTCCTCTTCAATTAAACCCCTAACCTAATCACCCACCCTCCAGTTCTCCAAAGAGATGTAAATGAATGGTAGCAGTGTGCCCTAGACGAACCCAAATTTGTTGTGTTCATTGATTCCTCGTGTGTCCACAACAACCCACCAATTTTCTAATTACTATATGAATCAACACACAATCATGATTTGCCAATTCAAATAATATTGTTGTGCCCTCTATGATTAAAGAGTTATCAGCCACATTAGTCATTTCAAATACACACTCACGTGAAACAAGATAAAAAATCGGCAGCAACAATTCATGCAGTAATATGCGCATACGGCCTCACGAGTCTAGAATTTTACCTAAACTATTATCTATCGTTCAAACACCGAAATAGAAATCTAGCTACTCATGCTAGATGGAATTAAATGTGCCGAAATTAAAGACATAATTTAAGAAGAACTTACTGAATTAATAAGCAAAAAGACTCAACTCCAACGTTGAGTATCAAAACAGTTCCTACGCCCCGAGGGCATAAGACACCTCAGATTGTTTTTGGCTGTCGTGGCAGCTTCAAAGTAAAACGAAAGCAAAATGCAAAAATTAAAGATTGTACCTGACTATATCTAACTGTTGTTTCCAGAAAAAATAACATGTTTAAATAGTGGACAATCCGAATTCAAATTCCCCCCACAGACAGGGGGTCTTCAGCTACTTTCCGGAATTGGCATGTCCTCTCTACCTGACTGGATAACCCTTATCCAGTGGGTTGTTGAGAAAATCCTGTGTTGCATAGGAATTTAAGTCCAAGGTATTTGATTGTGAATAATGACGTGTGTGAAGAATCGACCGCAGTGAAATACATGTTCATTATTTCTATGTTATGATATATGTTCATGAGAACAGTCTGATAACAGTTAAGTGATTTTCCACCATTGATAAATTAAATAAGGTTAAGTAGTCAATAAATCTGTCCTAAAAGCCATTGCAAGAACTCTTCTAAAGAATCCATTGTTTTCATTAATTATTTTATTTAAGTTAATTGTGTTTATATTCTTCAGTATTTATTTACATGTTCTATGTTCTATTATTTGAGTGTTTAGATATTAATAAGATTTCTATGTTTTAGTTTCACATTATTATTAGCATTACAATTCATGTAGATACGATACTCTTGCTCACTACGTATTACAATTGCGCCATACACTTGCGGTTGTTTTTACTGATAATAAAATAGTGGTCAGACAGACACCTCCATGCTTGCACCTGTAGCTTTGTCGTTTCTTGTTTGATCGATACACGACGTACTTAACTCGATTCTGCATATGATAGATTCCCACGGCCAGAGCCAAGTCATTCTTCGTACAAAAAATGGCTCCCTTATGCAGTGTATCTGTCTGTGCTACTGGTCCATCATCTCAGGACAGTGGGCCCGTAATATCTAAATCAACAAGGGGAACCATCTAATTGCTCGAAGCTCTCTCGACTATATCTCAAAGACCAGTAGTAGATGATGATACGGCTCCCATCAAACCTAACAATCTGTCCGTACACAACGAATCCATCCACAGAGCTTCGTTAACAAGGATTTGATTAAGGTCATTCTGTCATTCTCTTGTTCTTGTTCTTCTTCTTCTTCGTGTAGGAAGTCACCGCCATCTTCATGGTTACATGCAGCCTTATAGTATTGTGAAAAATAGAGGACATGATTTTCTCTACTTTGATTTCTCACTTATGTATTAGACGTCCCGACTCCGGAACTGCTCAAATATCTCACAACCACATACACGACCATCTTGATGGTCTGTTCGTGAAGCAGATTGAGCAAATCTACATCATCTTGCAAAGAACCTCTGATCAGTATGTCGATGTTAGTGCTTGTCGTGTAAAATAATTGATACTCTACCATGCTCAGATAAGTCTGTAACAACTTGTGTACCTCTCACCAGGGAACTAAAACATAATTTATCGGCTGACATAACCACAGTTGCTCGTCACCATCTACGTATTTTGATCTCACCCATCCATAACCTCGTATTTTTCATCTATTTTGAGGTTTATTTGAATGTTATATGATGGGTATTACATGCATGAAGTGATAAGATTCACATTGTTTTTTTTTAATTTGTGCAATGTCACGTGTTTGCTTATTTTGAAGGGATTTAGTGTTATTTTTGGTATGAGCTTCAAATGACATTAAAGAGCCCAGGAGCATAGGAAATTGAGTAAGGAATGCATTGAAAAAAGAATCGGATCAATCGGATAAGAAACAAGTGAGAATGGAGCAAAAGAGTAAAGTTCTCCGAGTGACGTCGGATAGCACGAGCCGCGCAATATATAGCACGGTCCGTGCTAATATTTAGTCCAATACAGATTGTTCCAGAAGCTTAGTACGACTCGTGCAACAACTTGCATGACCCGTGCCATTTTAAATAGCACGTCCCATGCTATCTAGAACGGCCCGTGCTGAGTTTTCTGCGATTTTCGGGAATTTTCTTATGGGCTCAATTTTGGTTCCTTGTAAGCTTTGGACTTCTCCAACTATATATAAAGGATATGATGCACGAAATTGAGAGAGGAAATGCACCATATTCATCCCCTAAACAGAGAGATAGAGAGCTGCAGAGAAGAACATGGAAAGTAAGACTAAGAGATTCAAGCCAAGCAAGAATAGAGACGGAATAATTACTTCCGGGTTTTATTTATCTTTATTCGTGTTAGACATGATTTATTGTTGGATTTTAGTTTTCTATATTTATATATATAGCTAAACCTTAGTTTTCTAAGGTTGGATGATGAATTATTTATGAAGTTTATTTAATTGGTTTTATCATATTTCATATGATTTTATCTTGATAAAAATCAAGATACAATTCGATGTGTTAATTCATAAATCGAGAGAGGAGTTTAACACGTAATTTGGAGTAATTAACTCGTTAATCAATAGCACTCGAGAGGGTTGATGTTAATTGAGAGAGTAATAGACCCTAATAGCCATTAGGAGTTGCATGCTAAGTATTGAACGGAGACGTTACTACTAGTTGTGTAATCCACGCTTTAGGCGCTTCGAGAGAAGGTTTAAAGTGTAATTATGGTTGAATAAGCTAGATTTAAGTCCCTACATAGGAATATGGTGAATTAATTAAATAAATGAATTAGATAAGGATTCTCCAACTCTAGAATTCGTCTTTCTCCATTGTTTTTTCTTTACTCTTTCTTCTGTGTGTTTCTATTTATATTATATATTTAAGTAATTTAATTAGTTCAAGCATTTTAATTGGTTGTCTAGATAGCATTTAAGAGTTGAGTTCGAATACTTAGTTAGTTAAATATTAAGTCCCTATGGATACGACCTTGTTTACCGCTATACTATAAACCTCAATGTGCACTTGTAGTTTGGTTAAAATAAATATCGAACACCCATCGGCCACTGTGTTGTGCAATAATACAACGTCTAACCATCTGCATTTTAAAGCTATGCTAAATTTAATAAATTACCACGATTAATTAAAAAAAATGCTACGATTCATATAAAAATAAACCTATACGATTAACATAAAAATTTACTACGATTAATTTATAAAGTAAATTAACTAAAATACTAGCTACGATTAATAAAAATACAAAGCTACGATTAATATAGAAAAGTCCTACAATTAATTAATAAAATGATAAGTGTCAGTGTGTCACATATGATTAATTAATAATAAGGATAAGCTTTGATTAATATAAAAATACAAAGCTACGATTAATAAAAATACAAAGTTACAATTAGTATAAAACAAGGCTACGATCAATATTAAATAATACTATGATTAATTAATAAAAGCTACGATTATTAAAAAACAAGGGTTTGATTATTAATGAAAGTTACTATTATTAAAAACAAAGCTACCATTATTAATCGTAGCTTTGTATTTTTATTAATTGTAGCTAGTATTTTAGTTAATTAATCGTAGTAATTTTTATATTAATCGTAGCTTTGCATTTTTATATTAATCATAGCTTATCATTTTATATTAATCTTAGCTACTTAAATAGCTATTTAATCGTGTATGTTTATAAATAAATAATCAATCGTGCTCATTTCAATGTAATCGTAGCATTTAAATCTAATCGTATCATTGTAAAAAATTAATCGTAACATTTTAAAAAACATACCTTTTAAATTAATCATAGTGGTGCAAATTTTCTACTTTAAGTTTTAAATCCCGAATCAAACTTGCAAGTGTACAAGCGAATTGTAATACAAGGCAAAACGAGATCGATTCCACATGGAGTTATGATGATTCAAGGTATACAAGCATCACACTCATGTTATTTCACAAGTCAATCAACACATATAGCATGGATTTGGTTTGATTTTACTCTAAGCATAAAGTGTTAACAATTTGTTGGAATAAACTAAATTAGACTCAAAATGTTCACAAATGCAATAAAGAGGGGCAACAAATGAAGGAAAGGTCCTAGGACAATATTCATCAACACGAATAATGGATTTCGGGATAAGAACTCATATTAACTCCACTCAAGATTAATATCAAAAATAATCATAGGCTCTCTCGAGCTTCTAAGATTTAATTGAACAAAAGGGAACTCTCCTATCTCTAGGACTAAATTCCAATTTCCTCAAATTAAGCACAATTAATCAACCAAAATCCAACTAGGCACAAATTTTCATTCAATACCTAATGGGGCTCATAAATCAATTTTCAATGCTAATTAGTTCTTCTCAAAACATAATCAACACAAAATCCAACTAAAGGAGGCCAACCCTAGTTAAATACAATCACACTATTGATTTATGAGAAATAAAAAGAGGGGAGATTAACATGCTTTTTCATCCGTTAATCCATCATTCAATGTTAAATCATATCACCCTAGGATTTGAAAGATTTAGCTAGACATGCTTAAAACTAAAGAAAAACAAAAATAGACAAGGAAGAAGGAAATCATAAACATAGCTTAGAGTAAACCCGAAAATGGAGTGGATAATCTTCAAACTTCAACTTTGTCTTCAAAATTCTTCAAAAACTTCAAGCATCCAACAAAATTTCTCTCACAAGTGCCTATCTTCTATTTTGGGGGCTAAATATGAAAGGTTGCCCTAGAATTTGAACAAGGTTGGGTATTTATACTACTACAATTTCATCTATTAAAAGAAAATGAAAAAGAAATAGAAAAAATGCAAAAATCACTCGGAACAGGGGGCGCGACACGGGCTCGGTCGCGCCCCGGTCGGGCCGCGCCACCCGTGGTCTCGCCGGACCACTCTATGCCCGCGCCGCGCCACTGGCCGCCTTTTCGGCCCTCTGGTTGGAAGCGCGGTCGCGCCCCGTCTGTGTGCCCGCGCCGGGTGGCGCGACCGAGCTGGTCGTGCCTTCTTGGCGTGGGTCGGGCCGCGCCTGGCTGCTTGCTTTCGGGGCATCTGTATTGACGCGCACTCGCGCCGCTTCTGTACCCGGGTCACGCCGACTTCGTGCCTAGAGTCCCGACCCGATCGATTTTGCCCTGAAAATACACAACGGTGTTTAAAAGCACTTATTACACGATTAAACGGAAAAAACAATAAAATAAAAGAGAATGATACTTAAAACACGCATGCTATGCTCGGAAATATGGGCGAAAATCCCGTTTGTCACATAGCTACTTAAATAGATATTTAATCGTATCTATTTAACCGTATATATTTTTATAAATAAATAATCGTACCTAATTTAAATATAATCGTAGCTATTTAAATGTAATCGTAGCCTTGTAAAAAATTAATCGTAGCTGTTTAGATTTAATCATAGCATTTTAAAAAATAATCATACTTTTTTAAATTAATCCTAGCTACTTAAAAAGCTATTTAATCGTATATAATTAATCGTCACTATTTAATCGTATATATTCTTATAAATAATTGATCATACCCATTTTAATGTAATCATAGCTATTTAAATGTCATATGTAAATCGTATTTCAAATTCAAAGTAGGAATATATATCTATATATAAGAGATATAGTTGTTGTGTAATGAGTAATAAATGTCAAAGTACACTTATCCAATAATTGGGTGTGGGGACCAAGTGTGTCATAGGGGTATTTGAGACACTTACAATTCCAAATTGCCCACAGAATTACCTATTATTAAAAGTTTTTTTTTTTTCTCAATCCCATTTACTTTTGACCCTTTTTATCCATTTACACTAAATTTATACTATATATTAAACAAAGTAGTGCATAATTTTCAAGAAAATTTTTCTCTAAAAATGTCAAATTATAAAATAAAAAAAAATATTTGCACTTTTCAATTGATTAAAATATTAATTTGAGTAAAATATAAAATATTATTTTTATGCAATTTAATTCGAAAGCTTAAAAAAGCTAGCGCATATATAATCATTCCACAACTCATATGATATGATTTCAGAGATCAAACCATATATCTAAAAAAGTAAACTCATCTTTTATATCGTCACGCAACTCGTGGGTGTTAAACTAGTAGTTGACAAATGCACGTGTAGTAGTAGTTATTAATTCTCACTTTTATACCTGAAAAGTCGTCATAAATTCATGGGGATACACCACGTAAAAACTTAAAATTGAGAAAATGTCTACAAATAAGAAAGGTGGGCAAAATACGTCATAAACTAAAAATCGAGTCGGGTCGAGTGGTTGCTTATTCAGTTAGTTTGGGGGGATAATTTCGCTTTTAGTCCTACTAGAATAGGGTCAAAATACTTTTTTGTCTCATATCTTACGTTTTTGGTCCCATAGCTTATTACCTCGACACTTTTGGTCCCATATCTTACATTTTTGATCCCATAGTTTATTAGTTCGACACTTTTGGTCCCAAGTGTTTTTTTTTTCCGATATTTTTAGTCCTAAAACTAACAGTATATTTTCTTATTATATTTTTTTCGACATTTTTTTTCCGTATATTTTGTCAAGAATTTTGTTGAACAAAAATCGTATATTGGTAAGAAGTTGAAATGGTTTTGTTAAGTATTTTGCTAGATATTTATTGGACATTTTGCTTGATATTTTGCTGAAAATTTTCGAGATATTATGTTATTTTGTTGGGTATTCTGCTGAATTTTTTGCTATATATTTTTCTCTTTTTTTTTCTTAATGATTTGCTGAAAAAATGAAATCAAAATGTCCTTTGTATATATATATATATATACACGCACACACACACATACATATACTACACGTGAGACTAAAAATGTCGAGAAAAAAATATTTGGGACTAAAATTGTCGAGCTAATAAATTATGGGACTAAAAACGTAAGATATGAGACCAAAAATATTTTAACCCTATTCTAATGAGATTAAAAGTGAAATTATCCCGTTAGATTGGTTCGGTTGTTTACGAATTATGAATACCAGTTCAGTTCAATTCAATTAATAAAAATGACAAGTTTTAATTTTTAATTTTCAGTTTAGTCATTAGTGATGTATGATTTCAGTTGAGTAGGCCGAATTAACTATCCAAATATACATACTCGTCAAGTCCAACAATGTATGCAATCTCCCCTCATTAATTCCACCTAATTCATCCTCGATCAGAAATTATCAAATTTACATCCATGAGAGAGTCTTGTGTGAGATTTTATTATGGGATAAAATCTAAATTTATTTAAAATATGATCATAATATAATTTCCAAATTTATGACATTTTCACATTTCAAGTATACAAAGTGCATGTATATATTCATGAAGGGAAAAAAGGGAATATCTATTCACAACCCCATTTTAACCACTTGAGATCCTCTAATCTAGTCTCAGTCTGTATGTGTCAACCGTATACCAAATCTCAAAATTAGAACTAGAGGATATCTCTACTCCATTTTAACTTTTGTAGTAAAAAAATTAAAAATCATTTTGATATTCCGTTACTTATAATTTTATGAGCCCAACCCAAAATGAGAACGGGAGCCCGTGGTCAATTGTAAATGTGTTAATTGGAAGAACATACGTGGAGTTTAAGAAATAAATAAAAATATTCAGATTTAATTGAAAAAAAAAATTCAAATTTTCATGACATAAAGGATTACGTGTCACGATTCCAAAGTGGTAGAATAGAATACGATAGAGATGATAGAAGTTGAGATGAATCCAAAAGGACAAACGTTAGCGTGCACCAAACCTCATTTTCCCACTTTTAAAACACGCTTTTCATAAAACGAGCTAGCGCCTTTTAATTTGCTTGCTGACAACAAGATCATGCCAACAGTACTGTTACCAAGGTGGTCCTAGAATGAAAAGAGATGGATATATAAAAATCAAAATTAGCTTCATCAATCCCAAACTACATGTACATGTGAAGATTCTTTATTTATTTAAAAAACAAATTAAAACAAAACAAAATTAAAAAGGGTGTTAATTTCTCTTGATGATGATGATGTTGTTGTTCTTGTACGTATAGTGATCGAACAACATGTACGCTTTCTGCAACGAAACTAAGAGTACAAATTAAAAATAGAGATACATCAATACGTGCATGGTTTTTCCCGTGAATCCAAAAATTGAATTAAGGAGACGTTTTTTTTTTCCTGACAAAAATAGTGGAGATTATAGTTGGTGGGGACAGGGTCTTTAGGAGCCAGTTATGGTATTTAGAAAGGGATCGGATGTGTTGGAATATCCATCAATATATACATGTTAAGTATTTATATATATATATATATTGTAATATAAAAAGAGAATTGAAATAATATTACGGTTATATGAAAAATGCGCCTTATTGAGTCGTCCAACAGAGTGAGACAAATTAAATTAAGGTTGCTAACTATATATGCATATATATCACTCAGCTACAGTACGGACTGATGACTGATATATGAAATGAAGTACGTACTCTGCTATATATACAAATATTAATATTAATACTAATTAGCACTGCAAATCAAAATCACATCCCATTTTTGGAAGAATATAATTAATTAATTTCCAACGAAAGTAGTCATGCATGCCATGAAATTAACCTCGCTCCCATGAATATAGTTATTATAATTTAGAAACATAGTAAAGCTAGGTAGAGTCAACACAGATTAATTTATTGACAGAACATAATATTATATATATAGTCTACAACGAATTGAATAGAAAAGAGAGAAAAAAGAAAAGAAATGATATATGATGAGGTTGATGAAGATGATGAGGATCGTAATCCATCACAAAGTCCTTTGAGTGGAAAAAAAGGAGGCAGAATCATCATAAGGTGGCTTAAATAGGTGATATTGTTGGTGAGCATGAGCATGAGGATTGTGCAAATCGAGTCCTCCTCCTCCTCCTCCATTAGCATTAACGATGTTAACGTTGTTGTTGGTCTGAAACAAGGTTAAGTCGGGGCTGTAGTTCCCCTCCTCGCCTTGGTTCAGGCTCCAAGAGTTGGATGACAGAAGAGAGTGAGCACTCAGCAGCTCCGGACCCATCGAGGAAGAGTTACTACTACCACCTACATGTACATGATGACCTATATATACATATATATCAAGATTAATTGATCAAGAATTAATCAAACATATATGTATTGTATGTATGTATAATATAATTAATTCTGCTGTTGAAGCAATGAAGCAATTAATTATCTATAAGGTAAGTATTTTTACAGTGATTGGAGGTGTGGAGGTTGGAGAGGTCGTCGTCAGTGGCGCCGAAGTTGAGCGTCGTTCCTTGGAGGCCTCTAGGCCTAATTACGCCATTCTCCCACGTCGACACTGGAAGTCCATTCAACAGAACATTCTGCTGTCTCTGATGATCTGTTTTAATTATATATATTTTTTAACAAATTAATAACAATTGTATATATATACAGACATTACAAATTAAACTAAACTAGGTACGTACCGGCAGCATATAGCGCAGCAGGAGAGGTAGCGGAGTCAGGCTGCACCCGGCGCCGTCTAGCATTGTGATCGGAGAGGCGGCGCCGACAGCTTCTCTTCTTATCATCGAACTCCGACAAGTCATGGAACCTAATTAATTATATTCCAAATTACCAAGAAATTATTTAATTGACACAAATTAAATATTAATATTAGAAATTAGGTAGGTTCTTATTATAAATTAACCTGCTGCATTGCTGGCAGAACCTGCGTTCCATACCGGCTACGATGACCTTGGGGCTCTTGGAATGCGTCTCGCAGATCCGATGGCGGCGGTGGTAATCTTTAGCTAACTTGAGGTCGAGGTTGCAGCCCTCCACCTGGCAGCAGGGGTTCTGCATATTGTGATACGACGCCCTAGACCTTTTTGTGGGCATTGGCAATGGCAATGGCAATGGCAATGGCATTGGCACTGGCATGGATGATACGGGAATAGAAGATGAAGACGAAGACATCAAGGCCCGGGCATGATATTCGTTATGCTGCCCGTGCCCGTGCCCGTGGCCGAGCCCCAGACCGAATTCATTACAAGAAGAAGAAGAAGGAGAAATGTGAACATTATTGGGATTCCCAGTGAAAAGAGCGAGATTCTCCCACTCCAATCCATTATTCCCCTCCATCTCCAACATGACGGGAGAAGTCGATCGAGTGGAGGAAAGTGAGGCTGAGCTAGCTTATAAGGGGTAGGTGAGAGAGAGAGAGAGAGAGAGAGAGAGTGTTGTTGGGTGTTCCCCTCTAGGAAAACAAGCTAGATAGGTTGCTAAGAGAGACCCACAACAGAGACAGATGAAGATAGAAACGACTCCTCTCCGGTCGTCCGTGTCCTTGCCATTTCAGTCCACCACTAATTTCATTCTTCAAATCTGCAGTCACCTTTTCATTCACTCACTCACCACAAATTATAACTAAGCTCCATCCATCATTTTGCATTTATATATAGCCACGCATGCACCCCCCCTCCCCCCTTATTATTATTTTTTTAAAAAAACCTTCTTCACTTCTCAGCGGCATTTTCTGTCTTTTCAATCTCTCTCATCAACCAATAATTCTTCTTGCAATATTCGAAAGCAAAGGGAAGAAAGTAATTTGTCCAATATTTTTCCTTTTCTTTATTTTTTTAAAAAATAAATAATAAGGAGAAGAATAAGAAGAAGAAGAAAATAAAATATAATAATAATAATAATAATAATAATAATAATAATAATAATAATAATAATAATAATAATAATAACTGGGCGGGGCTTAAAAGGGTTGTTGAAGCAGCATTAAATAAAAGCAGAATTGTGGTATTTTGTTGGTGCCTGGTAAATTGATTCATGAAGGGATGTAATTTTGCCTGTCAACAGCTATGCTATATATATATTGATTTGGATGAATAAGAAGTGATCAGTTATTTAACATTGACAGATCGAAGAAGGCGATCGATGATGATGATATATGTAGGGTATACACTATACACTATACACTATATATAGAGAAGTGATTAATTCAGTGCCCCAACTATATATCCAATTTCAATTACTACAAACAATTAAACTACTACTTCTTACAGCTTACACCTTATTACACGACCCTGCCCTCTCTTAATTCTATTCAATCATCTTAACTAACTTCACAACTTTTCTTTTCTTTTTTTCTACCACCTCAATGTCATTTTATCATTTCAATCACACTTCTTTTTAAAAAGAATGTTAATAATAAATGCAAATTTGAAAAATACATGTAACATATATGTAATAGATTCTATTCACAAACATAAACACACAACAACAACAACAACAATAATAGTTTGTTAGATTTGAACTTGAGATATGTGATTCCAGCTACCTTACTCCACTAGTAAGTCATCCCCAAGTAAACATGGTCTCATCCATGTCCCAACATTAAAACTAAGGTCAAATCTTGTGTGTGCAATAGGTGCACATCAGACGGTCAACACTCGTCGCCCCGCTCAATGCGTTGACCAAAAAAATATTCAAAATCAGTATCAATCATAAAATTAAGAAATATCACTCAAAATTCAAAAAGTATCACTCATATCCCTAAAAAATATCACATATTTTAACGATTTTTTGGTCAACGCATTAATTGAGTCGACACGCGTTGACCATTTGATATACATTTTATGTACAGAAGAATTTGTGTAAAACAAATTCTATTATAATTATTCAGAATTAGTATTTATTGCTAAGAATTGAAATCCAAAAAAACAGATAACAAAATTCTTTTCATAATAAACTATAAGATGCATTATTATTTGTTTCCA
Organism: Perilla frutescens; assembly: GCA_026008535.1. Taxonomy (NCBI): domain Eukaryota; kingdom Viridiplantae; phylum Streptophyta; class Magnoliopsida; order Lamiales; family Lamiaceae; genus Perilla; species Perilla frutescens. The sequence goes on along the minus strand of BRKX01000001.1, from coordinate 49,934,170 downwards.
AATGAAATGATCTCGTGTCTATATACACTCGAAAAGGGTTCTTCTCGTGTCTACGTATAAATTCTTTTTCGATAAAATATTGATTTTGGCTTCAAAACCCCGTTTTCACCTTGATATACGGAGATATTAATTAAATAAAAAAATTGATGGCATTGAACCTCTTCTACGGGCCATAAATCATAGAGCATTTCTTTTTTGGCAAATATTAATGGTTATGGTTGGGTAGATAGTTGATAATGATAGATAGGAGCCACTCAAAAAATCTGAACTCTAATTTAATCAGAAATTATGTCGACATTGACAAAACTAAGTGAAGTAATGCAAAATAATAACTAAGGTGGCGCAAGAAATCAGACGTTAGTTATGTTAAGACCCCATCATAGCAATAATCTACATTAGGTAATTATAACCAATAATTTCTTACTTCCCCACTAGGGTCCCAAAAACCCTTGGACATAACTACCCCTCTTTTTTTTTAAAAAAAAAAACTTATTATTATATACTAAAATGAGATCAATAATTATCTTTATTAGCATGGGAAGATCTGGACTAAATTCTCTATTTCAATATTGTATTCCTTCTCATATTTTAATAATTGAATTTTCATTGCATGCACTTAAATGTACATGAAATACACATGACATAAATCCAATAATTATAACTCGACATGGAAACACAATTAATTAATATCTCTAAATTCAATTGAGAAATGAAACATTATATATTTGCAAAATAGTTCCTAAAAATTATATTTTCCGCAAATAATTTTCCAAAGAAAGTACATTCTCAACATATAACACTACAAGAATTTAGCATTATGGCAACGGAAATAGTGACGAAATTTCTTCCGTCAACACGGGCGATGGATTGGCGACGGAATTGACCGTCACCGAATGGGGCGACGGAATTCGCGACGGATTGACCATCGCTATATAAAGGCGACGAACATATTCCGTCGCCTTCTTTTTTTTTCTTAATTCCGAAAAAAATAAGGTGATGGAATGATTCCATCGCCTTGTTTCTTTTTTTTTAAATTTTTTTTCGATTAATAAGGCGACGGACACGTTCCGTCCCCTTATTTAATTTTTTTATTTTTTTAATTAATTTTAACGGGCGACGAAACACGTCCGTCACCAAATCCGTCGCCCCGTCTTGACATAAGCGGGCTGCAGAGTCTTCTTCCCCATTTTCCTCCATTTCTGAAAAAACCCTAATCCACCGCGATGTCGCCCCCCGTCGACTTGCCGACCGCCGGGCACCCCCTTTTCCCGAGACGACGACCACCGTCCGACTGTGCCCGCTGCGACGACCCCCCTCTCCCTCTCTCTCTCGCTCTCTGTTGCTGCACGCCGACCGCCGCCTGGAGCTGCCCAGCCGCCGCTCGCCTGCCGTTGTGCCCGCCGCGCCGACGAACTCCAGCCGCTGCTCGTCTCCGTCCGCTCGTCGCCGCCGGTAAGTTCCAGTTTTTCCTTTTTTTATTTTGTTATTAATCAGGTTAATTGTATATTGTTGCTTTTAATTTGATTAATTGTATGTTGTTGATATTAATATGATGAATTTGATGAATTTGTGATGAGTTTGATTAATGTGTTATTAATTTGATTAATTTGTTATTTATTTCATTAATGTGATTAAGTTTTGATTAATTTGATTAATTTGTGTTTAAATCGATTAAGTTTTGATTAATTTTGATCAATTTGATTAGTTTTGATTAATTTGATTGAGTTTTGATTAATTTGATTAAATTTTTTTAAATTGTTAAAGTTTCTATTAGTTTTTTTGTTTTTTTACTAATGTTGATTAATAAACCAAGAATGTAATTTAAAAATTCTCAAAATGAGACTAATAATTGAGACTCCCGTCTCACTAATTATGAAAAAAAAATCTAAGGTAAAAAAATAATTGAACAACTTAATTTATACCTAAATAATTTAAAATTATGAAAATTAGAATAATTATTGAGACTCCCGTCCCATTATCTTAAAGTTCAATTTATTTATGTTTAGTTACTTAGAATTCATAACATATACACTTGCTTTAAACTCAAATTTAATAAAGTTATTTTAATAACTTTAGAATACCAATTTTAATAAAGTAAATTAACTTTATGTATACAAGCTTAGAATTCATAACACTTACACTTGTTGAATTTATTTAAGCATGTTAATTTGTTGAATTTATTTAAGCATGTCAAATTGTTGAATTTATGAAAGCATGTGAATTTGTTGAATTTATTAAAGCATGTGTATTATTTGAATTTATGAAAGCAAGTTAATTAGTTTAATTTTTTAAAGCATGTTAATTAGTTAAATTTATGAAAGCATGTTAGTTGAATTTTTTTTAAAGCATGTTAGTTAAATGGGACGAAGGCCCCTGGATCCCCCTATATTAATTGTATGTAGTTAGAAAATGGGACAAGGGTCCCTGGATCCCTCTAATATAATTGTTCGTATTTATATTGGGACGAGGGCCCCTGGATCCCTCTGGTGTTTGGTATCTGCTAGCTAGTTAACTTCAGAACCTAATTAAGTTACGTCGATGACTTGGTCAAAATATAGGTTTTACGCCGTTACGAATTTTTTCCTGATTACTTTTATAATTTAGGCAAGTATGAATCAAAACCCTAATCGAGCTTGGATGTATCAATGGAGTCGCGACGGATCTAATTTATTTGAATTTGCACAAAAGATCGAAAATTTTATAGACTTTGCCACTAGCCATCCAACATTTTTAGATGGGGAAAATATGAAGTGTCCATTTGCAAAGTGCAAGAATCGGCCTTATAGAAATCCATTTGAGGTCCGAATGCAACTTTGTTAGAGCGGTTTTGTGCCGAATTATTACACGTGGACCTTTCATGGAGAGACGAGTCCGACTAAAAATTTAGTTGACACGTATGAACCGAATACGTATCACACGATGGTGATGGATGCTGCTGGGCCGGATTTTGTTTTTGATGAGATGAGTGGCATTGAAGAAGCTCCTAATCCTGAAGCACAACGCTTTTATGATATGTTGGTTGCTGCGGACAACGAACTGTGGCCGGGCTGTGGGAGTCACACACAATTATCTCTCGTGGCCCGTTTGATGGCCTTGAAGTCTGAGCAGCACTTCTCAGAGAGGTGTTTTGACCAATTTACAAGTCTTCTGAAAGAGGTTGTGCCCAAAAATAATATGGTCACCAGTAACTTCGACAGTACGAAGAAACTTCTGCGTGGTATGGGTTTGCCGGTGGAGACAGAACAGACAGGTGAAGAAAGTAGCCCAGAAAAGGATGTACTACTTCCCTCTTACTCCAAGACTGAAGAGGTTGTACGCATCGAAGGTTACTGCAGAAGAGATGTGTTGGCATGCAACATCGATTAATGACGGGGTTATGCGTCGTCCAGCCGACTCACCAGTGTGGAAGCACCTAGACGAGACATTTCCTAGCTTTGCAACTCAAAGTCATTTGGACAAACAGGCAAGCAATATTCCTCATGGTCTTTGATAGTCACACCCTATAATTTGCCACCTTGGTTGTGTATGAAAGAATAGATTCTTATCGTGTTGTGTTCGTGTTGTGTCGTGTTCGTGTTTGGCCTTATTGTGTCGTGTTGTTATCATGTCGACACGAAACACGACATGTTAACACGAATTGCCAGGCCTAGTGTCGGTTACATATTCATCCAACCAGGAGTTAACTGAGGTGTGAGCCCAAAGTCCAATTGCCGAGAACTGATGTCTGAGTGCTGAGATTGAGCACGCGGACGGGTGCGTGTGAGCTCAGAGCCCATATCCATTTGCACATTATATATTACACTTAAGTGTTTAAACACTTAAATACACATGTTAACTAGGTAGGAATTCAATATGGGATTCATTAAATGTGTTCTACACATTTCTCCACACTCCATAAATGCTCAATTGTGTGATCAACTTCGACAATTAATTTCTTACTCATCGAAAATCAATTTTGAGAAAATAAAAATACCACAATTATCTCCTACAAACCTAGATCAATCGAATACTATTTAATTACGCCAAAATTGAATATTTTAGCCACTAAAAAGGGAATAAAATGAGTCACGACTCACTTTATTAAAAATCAATTTTTCAACATTTCTAAAATTAGTTTTTATGTAAACTAAGTTGTTTGCATAAATTTCAACGCTACAATTTATATAAATAAACCAACGTACGTTACATGGAAGATACACTAGTTTAATTAAACAAATGATAAAAGCACATACCTTCTTCTCAGAAAATAAAATAAAAGTACGTACCAAACGCTTTTAGTGCCTCTTGAATTCGAGACTCCCATACTTCCAAGGTTTTGGGAGCACACAAAATAATTCGTATTTGTATATGAGTGGACCATCTATATATAAATGCCATTCTCTCCCTTTAGTAAACGAGAGGATCTTGAAGTTATACTTAATTTATTGTACTCGTATTCCTAAGTTGGTATATTAATCGAAGGGAATACTTATTATTTTCACATAATTTTTATTTATTTATATCAATAAGGTACCTATTTTTTCTTTTGACTTGGGAGGAAGAACGATTAGATTTAAATAATAAAAGTCGTCCTTTATAAAGAGGACATCACACCATTTGCATACCCCAATAAAATAATTATTTTTATAAAAATATTTACTTATATATGGACATTACTTCTTTTCTACTCTAAGATGTAGTTTCTAACCCTATATATATATATATATATATATATATATATTGTAATCTTGTGTAGATGAATACAATAATAAATAAAATTACACGGATGAATAAAATCATATTTCCCTATATTTTGTGTTCTTCTACTTTCATATATTTACATCTTGAGTACGATTCTAGAATTCGATTTACAGCACGTTATCTACACGAGTCTCTATTCAATTGAGTTCGAATTAATATCGGATATATGTCATACGAAATAATTGTAGAATCGTGTCGAGGTAACTTTTAAATCAAAATTATGAAATTAAATTTGATGTGAATGAAAATTGTATAATATGAACTATGTGATTGCAATTATTTATCGGCATTAAGATTTATATGAAGATTTTGATATTACCTTGTCTCGTTATTCTTTTTGCTCATGGAATGATGTTAAGCATATTGTGGTGTGATTGTTTTGGCAAAAATGTGTATGTGAAACTATATTCCAAGTTATTTTCCATTAGTGATATTATTGCTTTTTGAAAACGAAAAAAAAAAGAGAAAAAGAAGACGTATTAACAGCCTCTGCAATATGCTTATGCTAACATTATGTTAAGGAATTCGTAATATATTTTTATATACATATATATGATACTTCCATAACATAGTTTTATGATAAAGTTACGAGCATAATTAATAATTTTTTGACAAATTGATAATTAAGCTATCGTTTGACTCTGGCACAATCTTAACTTGGACAATACTTTTTTTTACATATATTTACATATTTAATCTGTTTAAGTTATTTTTGGATAGATGTTTATTTTCGTATGTATATTGATAATATTGTACTTTTTCTGATAATTGTTTGATTATGTTATCAAATTGAAAAAATATTTTGATTAAATGAACTTTATATGCGTTAGCACTTGCCTATAATGATTTCATGATATTGAACTTCACTTTGCTTCCTCCACTTTTAATACTACCTAGAGGGCAAGACACTAGTATTTCTTCATCACCTTCTAAATTCAAACTTGAAGAAAAATATTTTTTTTTTTCGAAAAATTATGTAATCCCCAGATCATTTAATTCAATTAGTTACAATTATTATATTATTCAAAAATAATTTTTTGAGGGAGAGACCAATGACTTATAAACTTCTCCTAGAAGTTGTTGATGTTGGATAATACTACTTATTAATATCAAAGTTATGAAACATAACTCGATATATTATGTCAATTTGCCAGCAGTAAATAAGATTAAATGATGATGTCAATGATTACATTGGTGGGCTATTCAAATATTGGCTATATGTATAATCCTCATATTGTCATATCTGAGATTGGTTTTAATTTATTTTTATGTGTAGCGTGATGAATGATATTATCTCCTATTGTCTATTTAAAGACAATGTATTTGTGTTATTGCACATATGAATAGTGGGTGAGTTAAAGGTTATCTGACGTAATACACATTATTTCCTTTTACCCAAATAAACTAGAAGAGTTGTGACATTTAAAGTTCGCATGTAGGTATACATTATGCCTTGAAGGCTCAATAGTTGTACTCTTTTTTTCTTACTGAGTTTTTCCCCATAGGATTTTCTTAGTGAAGGTTTTTAATGAGGCAACTAATGCAACCATATAAACGTATGTCATGTACTATTTTCCTCGACTGATTTTTTCCCACATGATTTTTCAGTGAAATTTTTAACGAGGCATAAACATCACATCGTAATGTTCAAGGGAGAGTGTTATAAATATATTTATTATATATGGACACTTATTTGTTCTCTACTCTAGAGTTTAATTAGTTTCTAACTCTCTCTCTCTCTCTCTCTATATATATATATATATATCTTGTAATCTTGTGTAGATATACAATAATGAATAAAACTATACCGATAAATAAAATTATATTTCCCTATATTTTGTATTCTTCTATTTTCATATATTTACATCTTGGGTATGATTCTAAAATTCGATTTACAACAATTATAACATACAATTAGTCACTCCTTAATTCTAACGCTGTTTTACCAAATTTCAAGTTAAATCTATGTTTTTATTGGGGGAAAAATCATCATCGGTGTGTGTGTGTGTTATGACAACTCTACTCCCGAAAACTTCTTTAAGAAATTGAAAAAAAAAATCTCATATGAATAGATTAAGGCATTTTATAGGAATTGTCTTGTTGTAAAAAATTGGGAAACCTCATGATATGATTACTTCTTCTTCTTCTTTTTTTAATAAAAAATCTCTAGTGAAGTCTTGTTAGAAGTGTATTAATATCTAACTCCTAGCTACCATGTCAATAATATATTGTATAATATTATTTCTTATATTTTATTTATTTATTCATTTAAATGCATAGTGTGACGGTGTGAAGTACGTAGCTATAGCCTTCTAGACCAAGCTCATCATACAGGGTTTTTTATGCGATTGATTTATTATGTGTGATTTGCATGTTGTTACATAGAAATAGAGACAATATGTATTGTCAAGGTATCATTTTGACAAACATAATACGTATGGTATTAAATTGATAAAATATCAAACATAGAATATTGAAAATGTCATTTTCTCTTTTGAGTAAACTCTTTTATATGTAATAAATAATATATATGTAACTTAACATGCATAAAAATCCAAATTACCGTAGACTTAAATATAACTAGAAGAAAACCTATTATTTCAGATAATTGAGACTGAAATAAAGGTAATATGTATTGTTAGGTACTATTTCGACAAACATAACCTAGGGTACTAAATTGATAAAAACCAAACATAGGGTACGTAAAAGTGATTTTCTCTTACCCAAAATGTACATTTAATTAAAAATCTGGCACGAATAGATACCACTCTTAAGAATTGTGCCTTTGTTGTAAAACTGAAAAGTTTTAAGCACATTTATTTCGATGATCACTTTTGTTTTTCAATCTCTATTTTTTTTAATTTAAATAAAAGCACAGTATTTGATTCTTTATCGGTATTTTAATATGAGAATGACATAATTTACACAATAAAACGATCCTTGAAGTAACCCCACTCGAGAATCAACAATTTTATGTGTGAAAATGTACCAAATGAGTATTAATTATACGTATCTCAATAATAAATTAATAACTCGTCAATTACTCTACATAACAAAAATCAGGCTCATTAATCCTCAATTATATGAGGTAATCAGCATAAATTCCATCTACGAATCGACACAAATCAGTAGCGTCAAGTATATGGAATTAAATAATTATAGCATAAATAGTTGTATCCAATGTACTTTTAGTGGTGGCTTCTTTTTTACTTATATATATATATATATATATATATATATATATATATATATAAACACACACACACACACTATATACTGTATAAAGTAACGCTACCCTTTGAGAGTTACTATTGTTGGATTAATGACGTGATCATATATAATTTTTCAATGTATCATATATTTTTTGTTTAGTTTAGAGATTATTATCCATAAAACAAAAGGAAGTAATTTTTTAACGCTATATTTTATCTTTAAATTAAGTTACTATCACAACACACACACACATAGTTATATATATACTCCGTGTATATATATATATATATATATATATATTGATGAAATAAAATAAATAATTTATCAATTTCAACATAAGTTGTACCCCAACCTAGTATCAATTAGAAGTAGTTCCAAGATAATTATGGAGTCTGGGAGGCCAATTTGACAAAACATAAAACCCATCGAATAAACTTCAAAATGTACCATCTCCTAATTAAAGTTACCACCAAATCTTACCAAATGCTAGCAATAAATATATTATTTGTCGCTAGCCTATTCCTCACATGTTAAAAAAAAGAAGCTGAATATATTTAATAGGGATTAATTTCACTGACAATTACAATTCTTAAAATTTACAGCATCAATAAGTCAAATGCTAAATTAATATTTCACCATACAAAGGAAAAATTAAAAAGGGGGCTACATCTATAGTAACTTAATTGGTCACAATTTTATGTTTCGGTGCTTAATCTAACAATAATCGTTTTTGGATGTTGACGGTAACTCCAGTCTCTATCCAAAGGTGTGAATCGTATAAACTATTTTTTTTCTCAAGTTTGGAATAGGTGGACATTAGAGTATTTTCTAGTAAAAAAACCATATAATTAAAAATGTAATATAAAATTGAAATATATGATTTGCAGTCAAAATAAATAATATCATTTTTTTATGACGTAACTAATCTACACAACGGCTACGTACACAATAGTGCGCACTGAGTAAATCTCGTTTTTATGCCATAACATGCAAAATGCACAGAAAAAACAAAAACGTTACTCAGAAAACAAAAGATCTGCATTTATACTTCCAAATGATGGTCAAGGTATTTTACCAAGATCTAATATTTGAAACATGGTAAATTAATAGCATTTATTTGTGTTAGGGGGGGGGGGTAATATAGGAATAAAAATTGGAGTAGGTAGGGTTTGGAGGAGTGGAAATATAAGGATTTAAATTAGAGAGGCAGCTAAAATTAGGATAGCGGGCAGCGAATCGGTCAGCATCTCAATGGTAGTAGGAATGTGTAGGATCTATACATATTAGTGTAGCGGGCAGAAATTTGGGCAGCATCTCATTGGTTGGGTTCAGGTAGTAGGTTTCCTTATTTCAACAAGCCACCCTGCCCCTCTAACTAGGTTATTATTTTTCATCACACACACACATCTAAAGTAAACTTTATTTTTCATGACACACACATATATATATATATCTAATTAAAGAAACTATGTAACGCTTTCATAATTTGACCTAATTATCATCTGTCAGGGTTTAACTTAATTTAATAGCCGTATTATCTAAATTCTTTTTTGGTCGAACTTTGGACAAATATGGTGATATATACTGATAATTTTTAGAAATAATTGGAATAGTATATGAATTTAAGGTTCATTAAAACCACGGATAATTTGTTTAAACTTCAAATATGGCTGACGTAACTATTTAATTGCCTAATTATAGTTCTTAAATTACAATATAATAACCCCCCTTTTCATTGAAAAGCTCTCTAATATCTATATGTTCAGTGTTAGAAATTAAGTGGAGTATTTCTAAGAGCAACTACAACAGGACAACTGTAGACTCGGCAAATCTTGAATTTAGGTTAAAATTGCAAGTTGCTTCCTCCAACAGCAAGGCTCCCGGCTCGGTAGTTTGGGGGGGGGGGAGGTGAACAGTACCTCGATTGATTAACTGGGGTACTGTTCATCACGGCAGCTATTTCAATTCCTTTTTTTTTTTTTTTTTTTTTTCATGAATGCATATTAATTTATTTAGTGTATTTTTTTTAGTTTCTATTAGATTTCTTTCACTTGTTTGAAAATTATTTTATACATTGATTAAGTAAATACTATTACATTAATTTAAATTTCTAATTAAACACAAAATACATAATTAATAAAAATAGAATTACATAAACATTTAACAATACAAAACCACAAATATATTAATTAATAAACGATACAAAGCCAAAATATATTACAATAAACAATACAAATACATAATTAATAAAAATATAAACATAATACAATAAGAGTAAAATATTAAAAATACAACACAATAATTTTAGTTAATAATCCCCTAAACCACTTCCGGATCTAGATCCTGCACCGGGAATATCTGAAAAATAGCGTCATGTATTATTATGCAAAATATGATATAATGACTGCGTGTATTATTATGCACAATATGATAGTTGAGGATGAACGAGACCTTGATGCATCAATTAATGATGCGAGAGAAGTGTCAATTCCAGATGTTGAATTGTCGAACGAAGGAATAGATGAATTTCAAGCGTTTTTGGGCCAATTTAAAAAAATCAAAGACAAATATGCTCACTTGGCATGTCGTAATGCTTTGTTTGATCATTTGTGCGAGGAGTTTTCAAATTCAGAGATGTAATTGTTATGACATGTAATTTATGTTTTTATTAAATGATCTATTATGAAATGTTGAATTTTATTTTGAATAAGTTGATTGTTTTTACATGAACCTTTTAATTTTTGTAAAATAAAATTTAATTATATATTAATTAAAAATAAAAAATAATGAGCAAGAATATTAATATATATATATATATATATACATATATAATCATATTCAATTAAATAATTCGATAAAAAAATTAAATCAATAGTAAATAGTATAAAAAGGGAATATTCTATTGTAGGATGAAATATAGAGTGATGTTGTTGGAGATGAAAATTGAAAATCTGTAACTTTAACTGTACAGTAGTATAGAGTTAACTATATTCTGGTGAAAATTGTTGGAGATGGCCTAAATTTACGGATTTTCTCACAATTTTTTTTTACAAATGAAATAAAATATAATATTTATCCTTTAATTAAACTAACACGTCGATGCTTGTTACTTTCCTTGATAAAGCTAGATATATAGTTAAAGGTTAATTACGGTTAAATATATGAATTTAGATATAATTTGTAATTTAGACACGAATCTTGAAACGTTTTAATTAAAATATAATCTTATAAATTTTTGCAAAATACACACAATCTGTAATAATTTGAAAACCAAACACAATATTTTATAAGGATCTTTATTGTATTAATAAAATTCAAATTCAAATTATGCCATATCTATACAATTTTGCAATATTTCATATTATACGTCAGTTTTTCGTTCATTCGAAAATTTTGGGTGTCTATTTTTTCAAAAACTTACAAGATTGTCTTGATTGCAACGTGTCAAAAGTCCGTGTCTAAATTTCGAATGAGGTCAAAATTTATGTATTCGTTATTAACCATATAGTTAATCTTACTTAATTCCCTTTTTCTCAAAAAAATAAAATAAAATATTGCTTAATTCGGCATATACTCTGACATACAGAAAATCATGGGATATCCAAAGCCCAAATATTATTTTAAATAATTTCATTATTTGGGTGATTTGTATAATATCACGTGAAGTAAAACCTCTATAAATTAATAAACTCTCTAAAATAATAAAATCTTCCGGTCTCGATGTGGGCCTTTATAAAAAATCATCAAATTCAATAAGATAATAAGATAATAATTTTTCGGAAAATCCCTTTATAAATATTAGGTCCCATTAAAACTTTAAATTAATAATTCATAAATATTACAATTATAAATATTATGGTAATTTGCTAAAATATTATGGTCTCTCTTATACTTACATAATGCTTTACGCATTTGATCATTCATGGATGATTTTGCGATGCCTTTTAGATGAGAAGACGTGGTTGGGTGTTATGAATTATTCTATTTCCATATTGAGATTTATGTATAGTATATGTTTCATTCATCATGCATGAATATATTTAATTGGCTATAATAGTTATTTAAGTGCAATGAATTAATGTAAACATGTATATTTAAGTAATTCTAATGAATTGATACATGCGTCCATGAATATAATAGTTGATTGTATACGATGAATTGATATTATACATGAATATATTTAATTAGTTGCAAAGAATTGGTTGATGTATGAATATAATCAATGAAACATATATGAATTCATTTATTTTCAATACATATGTACTAAATTTGCTGAATTTAAAAAGTCTATCTTTTAATTAATAAAATATTAATTTATCGTAATATCAATATCTCTCTAAATTAATAAAATTTCATGGTCCCAAAATTATTAATTTATAGAGGTTTTATTATATATAAATGTTCTTATTTAGAATTTATAACGTCATGATCTTCTCCATTATTCATTTCTCCTTCTCTTATTCATTGAGGTTGCTATTTGGTTGTGAAAAATTGTAACATTAGGCGGACACAAATTGACCAAATTATATCCTTAAAATTGGTATGAATCTCAATCCTCCTGCTCCATCCCCAAACTCGAAATAAATAAATAAATAAATATCCTTAAAATTGTAATATTTTTTTTACCAACACCTCTGACCTGTGGTATTGAGAAAATTTGAACTCGTGACATTTGATCTTCAACCTTACTCCACCACTAAATCATCCCCACCGTGACAACAATTGTAATAAAGTTATTTTAGTGACAAATAATCTGAACCCTACTAAATATCAGTCACGGTATAAATATTCTCCATCACATATATATGCCTCAAAGCTAAACAGATGTGAATTAACATAAAATCAAACATAGTAAATGAGTGTCGATATGTTAATTTAATCCTCATCCTAGATTTAATTAATGGATTGGTGTTTCGCCTTTTTCTTTTGTGAACTAAACTTTATATGGCAAAATTAATGAATAAATTCCATACATGATATGCTGGAGATTCAAATTACATGTTACAATTTCTATATTTTACTATTAAATTATAATTTTAATAATATTTGTTATAAAATAAAAATAATTATAATATAATTAACAATAGTAATTATTTCTCACCAAAACATTGAATTAAATATATATATATATAAATTATAATTATAAATAATTAATCATAATGATTAATGATAAATGATTAATTGAAAACTAAAAATAAGAGATACCGCATATTTTTTAATTCTTGAAACATCTATTGACCATCAAAATTACTAAGCTAGCTCTCCATACTTTAAAATATTCTCAAGATTTTCACAAATATTGATTAGGCAAAGCATAGTATTATTTATAAAATATTAGGCCAAATATTGAGCTGATCTTTCTTATATTACTTTTTAAAAAAGCATGAATTTAATTTTCGCAAACTAAGAGACTAATTTTTTTATTTTTTTTTTATAAACTAGCATATATATTAATATGACTACTAGTGTTAAAAATTTATAAAAACGGTGCTTTTAAATTTTTGAGGCCCCTGTGCAACGCACCTCTCGCACGCTCTCAGGACCGTCATTGTATGCACGTATGTATATACGTCAAGCATATCTTAGCAATCATGTTTTAAGTATTAATTATTTTCTCTTTATTGTTTTGGTAAAAAAACACACACACACACACAAATACAAATGTAGAAAAAGGGGGTGGGAAACATTTATGAATGAGAGCCCACATTGTACTAATCGACCACGAAAAGATTCAGAAATGGGGTATCTTTCCTTATGCATGGTTCAATTAATTATTATTCAGTTGAATTGTCACAAGGCTCAGTCAACACACAATAGCCAGTTAATAATTAAAATTGACACATCCAGATTAACATCTCTTTTATATATTCATATTTTTATTATATTTTTTAAAATCCATGCAGAACAATTTCATTCTAAAGCTACTTGTAGAGGTATGCAAATCATCGGTCCGATCTAAAATCAGATTGAATTGGACTGACCTATCGATCGTAATGCAGAAAAAGGTGGGCGAGACTGAACCGTGCTTGGATATCTGACCGGACTAAAGACTGACCAAAGTTAGTTGATAGGACCGTTTTTTACCTTTTTTTTCCAGTTTATTCCTTTAATTTGAGCAAGATTCAATTCAACAAAATAAACGCAATCAAGATTACAAGTCATGACGAATGAAAAAATCACAAAATCAAGACAAGTAGTCATCATAATAGAAATAGTCATAAAAACTAATATTACAAGTCATTCAAAAAAAATAATAATCTCAAAACCAAGACAAATTCAATTAGGAATTCTGAAATGATTTTTTTCTCTTTAAGTTTTAGGATAAGGAATATTATTCGATAAAAAAATCATAATAGAAATAGTAATAATGAACAAACACAACTATTTAATTACTAGCAATCTAATATATGATATATTAATATTTACATACACACAATAGAAATTCGGACCGACCGAAATCATGAAAATTCGATTGGACCGGTCTGATTTTCTGACCGGTCGGTCCTTACACACCCCCTAATTACTTGAAATTCTTCTTCAACCTCAGAATTTGTGTAATATCATTTTACGAGACCATATTTGTTCATTTGAACGTTTAAGTTTCTTACTTCAACATCAGAACGACATAATTTGACCTATTCAATTTTCATTAGAATTTTTGAATTCCATCAAGAACAATCCCATTCAAAAGCCATTTGAATTTCTTTCAGGTCCCATGTTATTTTATTTTCCATTCTTAAACGCAAAAATTTATGTGACCCGTCTCATGGGAACATATCCTTTCAGCACTTTGAACTATTTAAGTTTTTTATTTCAACAACTTTATTTTTTACCTATCATAATTTGAAAGCATTCGATTTTTTGTTAGTTAGATTCTGAAATTCACACACGAGGAAAATGGCAGGAACTTTTCCTCCACTCCAAAATTCTTGAATGCACTCCCACCAAAGTAGTTGAAAGTAGACACGAATAGTGTTGACAAAGACAAGCAATAACTAATCACATAATAACCCCAAGAAACTGGGAAAATTCTTCCCTCGTCTCAAAAGTGTGCCCATTCGAAAACAGACCTGGAAGTAGCAATAATCACACCTATCTACCCATCACTCACCTTTTAATTTTCCTGACATATTGACATTGGGTTTTTTTTCCTTGTCAGAAACTCAGAAATAATGCACAAGCACAATAGGGACTACACACACACACACACACTTGCGTTTGCACGTGGGTGTGGGGGGCTAACGTAGAGTTGAGCCTTTTTCCCAGACAGATTGCACAGAATTGCTTGTCTGATTTCAAGTCACATGTAGACCATGGCAAAAGAAAACACATACCATATTTTATCGAGTAGCTCGACGGAGTGGGGGGGGCCTTGTGCGGAAGCAACGGGAGCGAGGCTGAGAAAGCCATCGGCTGCATTTCATTGCATGGCTTTAGGCTGTAGGCTGCAGCGCACAAACCTCACCAATTCATGGTGAAACTTAATAGAAGATAATAACAATAATAATAAATGTGCATTCTGGATTCAAACCAACAGAGCATGTGTCTCCACTGCATCCATCGCCAACTTTAATGCTAGAAGGTCCTACATGCCTTCTTACCACAGTAAAGAAGGGAGTAATACAAGTAATACCGATAATCTTAAGTGGATCTACAGCCTGCCTGAGAACTACAGGGAAGAAACGACAAACCAGCAAACGTACATTTGAAAACTGCTCGAGGTTCCAGCACTTGTTACAGCTAGCAGTTCCCTAATGCCAGCTAGATATATAGAGCTATGTAAATACTGACCTTAAAGAAGATGAGGGGTGAGGATAAGTATAGTGAAGATTTTATTAAACTCTGCATAGGTATTGTTCCAAGAAGTTCAGGAATATCTCCTAGAGTCTCGAGCTTATAATTGTGGACATAAATTTGATTGTTGTCCTAACCTAGTACAACAGAATGTGCGGCAACTAAGGAAGCAGCCACACTTCAACAAGGTTCAGCCGCATTCTTGTAATATTTAGGCACAGAAAAGGAAATGATAAGTAAATAAATTGTTAGTATGTGAAAAGAATATGAGAGCCCCCAGCGGAGAGAGAATCATGTACAGAACAAAATCTTCCTAATGTCTCTTCATTTCCTGGAAAATATTGGCCACCTTTGGGGATAATCTTGGCAGAAATTTAAACATCTGAAAAAGAAAAGAAAAAGAAAAATGAAAAAGGATTACAATTATGAGTTGGAATACTTATGACAAAAGAAAAACATAAAACCTCAAAACATCATGAAGAGTAACTGTGGTAAAAATGAACCTAAAAATATTAAATAAAAATATAATTACTAGCTTATCCCTCTGTTTGGCTTGAAAAGTTTCATATGGAAAAGATCAAACTTATGAGAAAACAATCTTCCATCCAATTCCTTCTCTCTTCATTCTTTACATTACTTTCGTCTTTTCTCTCCCTTCCTTTTGGGAAAGGGGAGATCATTACTACATTAAAAACGAGCAGCTGCAAGGCATGGAAGTGACGATTTAAACATGCTTGAGCAAAAATACGATCACAATTGAATGCAGTATTCATAGCGCAAAAATAATTAGAAGTCGATCCTCATTCAAAGCCACCTAAAGATGGGGCATCTTGTACCAACATTAAGTAGTGAAGAATTGAAAAGATAGTCGCAGCAGTTAACATGTGCATGAATGGAATCTAGGTCAGGTCTGTGACTACGCAGGTCCCACTAATTTCAGATTAGAAAGAAGGATAGTAAATGTAAGCATGGAAGAAACTGGTCTTTTCCTTGGGGACTAAGCAGAACAAGGTACACACATTACATAATGCACTTACAACTTACAAGATTGCAGGGCCTATAATTCACCACATCAAATATCACATAAATTCAAATAGAATAATGGGATATTGTGGCGCTCTAAGCACAACTTGCAATAAGAATTCCATGTATGGAAATTCAATATAAAGAGCAAAAAGTAGCATGTCTCTCAAAGAAACTAAAAGGCATAAATCATGATACAATAAAACAAAAACATACCCACAGCTTCACACAAGCATCGATGATAACTGGAATCAGGCATACAAAAATTGTTATGGCAGCCTGATCGATCTCAAGCCCATAATGTTCAACCATGACCTCTAACAATGTCTGCCAACCTGATTCAGAATGATATCTGCAAGTTGTAAATAGATGAGCTTACACTAGAAAGGAAAAAATATTAAAGATATATTCACACTACATTTTTATAAAGAGAATGCTTTCAACACGAAAACTAAAGGCAGCAACGAGCAGAGGCAGTACTCTTAAATCTAAATCATCTTCGAGAACAAGTACAATCACTGAAATGACATACCACAACTGTTTACAACATCAGAAAAGTAAGCTAAGGTCCACTTTTGTATAACTGAATTATCAGTGTAGACATGCTATAAAAAGGGACACAAACTTCACGTATGAAATCATTTTAGATGAGCTATATGGCTATCAAATATGATGCTTGAGGGGAGAACAGCAGAGAAATTACCCTAAAAAAATATCAGTGATAAGTATTATCATAAATGCCTTTCCGGTGTCTGAAATATTATTCACTAACTTATAACCGGTAAATTTCAGCAAGGCTACCTGCAGGAGTACAAGTTGAAGAAACATAGGCATCATCAGAA
Organism: Perilla frutescens; assembly: GCA_026008535.1. Taxonomy (NCBI): domain Eukaryota; kingdom Viridiplantae; phylum Streptophyta; class Magnoliopsida; order Lamiales; family Lamiaceae; genus Perilla; species Perilla frutescens. Next base: position 49,916,558 of record BRKX01000001.1, on the reverse strand, counting down.
AATATGAATAAACATCATTGAAGATATAGGCATTGAACAAGTAACAAAATCTAATCACTTTATGTTTTCAAGCACAAAGAATTATAACTGTGTTTTCAGAAGGATGAAGAATGTAAAATAAAATGATAATATTTATTAACCGCACATCAATTGTCATATATCAATATATGGAAAGTCCTACATTACTTCGTTTGGTAATTCTTTAGAAAGTGATGCCATTTTAGAAATAGTGATAGGAGACATAAAGCAATAAAGCAACTACTCACTCTGAAATGATCAAGAAGATGCATGGCAAATGTCAAAGAGATTAGTTAGCAAACAAGCTACCTTTTCTCAAAAGACTTTTTTTTTTTCAAAATTCCACTCTAGCATCTCGAGGAAAAATAAATTTTCATGTAGACTTTTGACCTTCAGATGTTTGTCCTTTTTCTCCCTATCTGCTCGGTTCTTTAATGGCAAAAGTTTCAACTAGAAGTCTTTTGTATCAATACATTGGATATTACTAGTTGCGACCATTTAAAAGATGATTTTTACCTCACCAGAGGTAACTCTTTATGAATTGTGAAATGAGAAACAATAAATTCACCGTCGTGTATTTTCAAAGAAAAGAGCAAAAAAAGTACCATATTAGTGAAAAGAAGAGAGCAGATTATTTGATGATAACTCACTTGATTCTGATTGAAATAAAGAAGAAGGAATAATGAAACCCCAAACACCATATCTGACCAGATGTTAGCAAATGCTTTCCGGTTCTCCAATCTCCATTCATCTCGCAGCTCTAACCTGTCAGTACCAGAGAAGACAAAAATGATCATATTAAGTTGCATGATAAAGCACTGGAAAGACTTTTATCAAAGAGTAGAGTACATTACAGAGATCCACACGAAATAATCAAAAGGTATAGCATAGGGAAAAAGCAGTAGGTTTTCCGAAGATTGAACTAAGGGTCATAACCTGATGTGCAATATTAAACCTTCTTTTCTAGTACAAATGACAGCAGCAATGATCCTACTCTTTCTATGAATCATAATTCACATAAGGAAGCATGCCAATTATCGTTTTCTTCAATTCCTACATAAAAGTAAGCTATTAGACAAACCGGAAATAATTATTTGAGACTTCACAAGCAACAGTCCTTCACTAAAATGCGCCAACGAAAAATATCGATAGCAATAAATCACTTACGCTTTATGCCGTAACTCCAAGTAAAGCGCCTCATCAGAAAGAGGAGGAGATTTACCAATCTCTACTTCAAGCCGATATCGTGCTTTCTCAAGTTTTAGAGCCTTGACCATTTCAAGCTTTTGAGTCTTCCTAACATCAAGCATTTGTGCGGCAAGTGGTACTGTTTTGACATATCTGCTCGGAAAATTGTAGTACTCAACTACTTATCAATTCCATTCACAAAAATATGCAACAAGAAGATGTCAGCAGATGCCATATGTACATAGTTCAGCAATACTCATATAGGCTACTGGTGCGGAAGTACAGGTTTTTTTCAAAGTTCAAAGAGATATATCAAGTGATCATCTAATATTTCAAATTTCCATAGTTTGCTTCATGTCAAATTTTGAGCTTAGCTGAATGTCAAGGTAAATCTGTTCCTGCACTCACGAATCATAGCCAAGTCCATACAATTTGTTGTATATTTCTGAGAGGTGAGAACAAGTTAAGGGAGGAAAATCCAGTTGAAGCCTTGGAGGAAATGCTCTTGAAGGGCAAAGGCTACTTGTTAGTTGCTAGTGGGGTTATAAATGCTTATTCTTACTTCTTAGCAGTTTAGAAAGCTTGTAAGATTTGAACTAGAAATAGCAAATAATATATGAGTACAAAATTACACAAGCAAAAGCGATATCAACAACATGCTAACATTACATTGACTGACTTGGGAAGCAATGCATGAAGTAGTACTATCAGGTTGCAGATGCAAAACTTCAGTTAAAATTCGTAGATCATACTAAGATCAAAGCAAGCCATTTCTTTGATACCAAAAATAATCTTAATGTGGACAGCTATGATAATAGAGTGTACTTATTTCTCAGAGAGTTTTAACGTACTTATCAGTTTTTTTTTTCTTTTGCTACTGAATGGATGAGGATAAACTAATGCTGGATTAATCTTGATGAATATTATCTTTTTTACATCATATTATGAGTTGAGACAAAGAAGAATGATTGAACTAATGAGAAATTCTAGTTCATAGCAGTAATCCAGGTGTGAAAAATTGCATCATATGGTACGATGTACCTGTCCAAAAAAGGCATAAGAACATAATCATGAACCAAGAAATCCAGAACCCATGGAACAATGACCAGGACAGCCAAAATTTTAGCCTGAAATAAGAAAGGATGTCATGAATTTGAAACATAACTCACTAACAAGAAGAAAATTATGTGGTTAACCAATGAATCCTCAAAATTGTTCATAAAATACTATATTAGCCATAGTATTTAATTCATATCTACACACAAACAACTAAATTGGCAAGACAAAGCTGATTACTGAATTTTTTCTATGGAAAAGGTCCAAGTACGAAGCACCAGAATATATGTATTTTCAGGTTTATCCACTTACTTCATTCTCAGCTATGCATGTATACGTTAAGGAATCTTTCTTTAAAAAAGAACTGCCCATTTACAGATTGATCTAGCTTGAACATAATATGATGAGCGAATTTATCTTTAGATTATAGGAAAGAGGTATTTGCTTCCATCAATAGGATCTCCCTAGCTACTGTAAGGTGTTTCAGCTCCATTAGAGAGAATCTAATTAATCACGGAGAACACTAGCCGAACATCCACATACATGTGCAGCAAAAAAAAACTGCAACTAGACCGATGATTTCACATAGTTTTACAAGTTTATTAAAGCATGGCGAAGTTACTGAGACTGCAGATGATTAAAACTGAGCTTAATTGCGCATGCAATAACTTAGTCCAATGTTGGTCAATGGCATAGAATTTTACCCTCAATAGCTAATAGGTAAAAAACGCAGATCTAAACCTAGAGGCTTCCAACTTCAGGAAAATAAAAAGTCTGGTTACTAGAGGACAATAACTTCAACTACAACACATTCATCTTTCTCAAAAGTTTCCGATGATCCACTGGTAGTGCTGCATGTAGAATACATGTTCTTCATCAGATGTGTGCTATAAAAGCAGATAGAGAAAGTACATCTGACACCTAATATGTTTTTTCCAGAACTTTAATCTGAAAAGGACGCAGATTATGATATAAACCGTATAATTTTCCATATTGTAAGAGGCATGGATTGATGTAATTAAAGCGGGATCATATTTGGTGCACTAGCTTATATTCATTCTGCATAAGGCTTTCTCTTGTACTAGGAATAGGTTCTCTGTTAATTTTAAAGTTAGATAAAAATATATGCATATGTAACACGGCCAATTCTAACATTAGAAATGTCACTGCATAACCATGCTTAAAATTGAAATACCGCCTTAGGAAACTTAATATGTGAATGGTTGAAATTAAATTCCACAATGCCAATGCTACAGGATATTAACACAAATAGGTCAAGTGGATTTATCTTTATGACAATAAACTTAACTCTCACTCACCGAATTGGACGAGGCATAACGGAAAACTCGATCTTCATACAGAATATCATCCTCTTCTCTGCCTAGAATCAAATCCCTCACAGACTTAACCAATCCTCTACTAGAAAACACTTCACTAAATTGTTCCTCTACATCATCTCCCGGTTTTCCAATTGCACCATTTGAGTTTTCAAACCATGATGCACCATTACCAACACCATCATTAGTTCCATTCGTTCCATCCACAAGCCAGTCCTCCCACCTCCTATTCTCCTCATTCTTCACATCTTCTTGTGCTTCCCTCAACTCCACAATTGCCTCAGCTCGCCTTCTCCACGCCTCAAACTTCTCATTTGAGGATAAATACTCATCACCTGATTCCTCCTCAGACTCCAGCACTTCGAATGCACCCTCATCCTTCAAACCAAACCAATTCCCATCCTCATCAATGAAGAACCTCTGCCACCAACTCCTCTTCTTTGCATGCCTTTTCTTGGCATTTGGCACCAGCCCACAAGGTTTTCTCCTCCAACAACGCAATTGAATCACAGAACACAAGGCATTTCCCGACGGAAACGAATTATCAGAGATACAACTATTCTTGCACAAGACTAGATTTTGGCATAAGATAACTGAAGTGCTCATGAAGAATATGAAAGAACTTCCACATTTTTCAGCCTCATGAAGCCGTAAAGACGCAATCTTGCTCGAACAAAATCATCAAACGCGCAAAATTAACCATCGAATCAATCAATCACGCAAATCCCACAAATGTATGAATCATATTCCAACCCAGAGTTCAAAGATAAACAAAGGTAGTGGATAGTTGTTACAAGAAAGAGAAATGTAAAAAGCCAATCGAACTGCGAAAGAAAGTACAGTACTTGAAAAAATGAAAGAAAACAAGATATTTTGTGGGTTTATCTGTAAGGATAGTAAGAGCCAAGCGGGAGAGGATAACGGTTTTGGTTTGATTCTCTTCAGATAAACCTCTTTCCGACACCCGTCTCAAACGGGTTTTTCAATTCTGCCAATTTAATACTTAATACCAAATTTGGAATTTCAGCCTTTCATGTTCTAAATATCTACTAAATAAAAGGGATATTTATTTCCACATGTACTTTTTATCATCTGATAATAATTTCTAAAAATAATATTTTCTTTTTGTTTGACACGCCACCTACAATACAAAAGACGCATATTGTTGTTGTTATTGTAATTAGGCTTTCTATGTAATTGTGTATAACTCTAGCTATAGCTATTTATTTATTTTATTTTTATCTCAACGAGTGCTAAATTTGTGACGGAATTTGCATTTTGCAGTACTGTATTGATGAATAATAACTTTATCTGGTATTGAATCGACGACTTTCATTTACCGCTTGTGATTTTCATCATCCATAATAAAAAGTTCAAATTAAATTGATATATAGTAAATGATAAGATAAAACCTTTAATCCCATTTGGGCTGAACGGCAACTGAAAGCCCAAAAAGCCCAGCCCGACTGAAGAATCACACGACGTCATTGGGTGCGGAAGGAGGGTTTAGCCGCCTGGGGTTGAAGCAGAATCTGTCGGAAATCAATTCTGAGATGAAACCGGTGGTGGGGACGGTGGTGTCGAACAAAATGCAGAAGTCGGTGGTGGTGGCGGTCGACCGCCTCTTTCACCACAAGCTCTACAACCGCTACGTGAAGCGCACCTCCAAATTCATGGCGCACGACGAGCACGACCACTGCAACATCGGCGATCGCGTCGGTACTCTTACATTCACACACACACACACGCTCACATGTGTGTAAATAATTGAAGAGATGATGAGAGATTGAGATTATGTTCGCCGGTTGGATTGCAGGTGAGGTTGGATCCTTCGCGGCCGCTCAGCAAGCGGAAGAATTGGGTTGTGGCCGAAATCCTTAAGAAAGCGAGGATATACGTGGCTCCGTCTCTCAAAAAGGAAGTTTCTACTCCAAAAAATTCAAGCACCCCGACATCTTGAGGTGTGATTCTAGCTGCCTCGCAGCTTACTCTGTGTGTGTGGATCGTTTAGCATATCTGTGGGAATAGTATATTGCTTAAGTTAGGATTTTGCGTGATTTCGTCAGGTAATTCATGAAAAATGCGTGAAGGGCGGCATATGTTTTGTGCAGAAATTTCACGGTTCTGTTTTGTGATGAAGTTATTGTAGATATTCACCTAAATAGGAAGGTATCTGAAGCGCTTTGGGATCAAGATTCATTCATGGGTTGCCCCTGTTTATTTACAGTAGGTAACTAGGATTTTTGGTTGTGGAGTTGCATGAATGGAACACTTCTTCTTCTTTTTTTCTTTATAATGTATTTGATTAAGGAAAGATATGATCAAAATGGTAGAAACTATGCTTTTGAAACAACTCCGTCTTTCCCTTCTAGTTTCCTGATGAAGTTTATGCTCTTTATTCTGGTCTAGATACTTCTTAGGTGTCTTTTTTTGTTAGTTCTGGAGGCCTATGGAGTGATATTGGAACAAACAAAAGATTTATACATACGGTTGTTTGAGATTCCTGTTCATTGTTGTGATAAGTAAGATGGTTATTGCCAATATGATACATTTTTTCTCCATTTCCTTTCTGGAAGTGATTTAAGAAGAGAATGAACATAACAGGATATGTCATTACTTGAGGGGAAGGGGAAAAAGCGCGGCACATTTACTTAGTCTTTACTCTTTACTATTTGAATGTTCTGTGTCTCCACCCTCCTAGTTATTCAATGGCTTTGTTAATTTTTACAGAAAACCCAAAAATAGATCTACATAATTGTATGCTATGGCGGATGCTTTTGTTCTTTTAAGCTCCAATCCTTTTCTGCTACCGTGCTGCTAACTAGTACATGAACCCTCCTTATGCTGCTACTGCGTGCTGGCTTCGTCATACAAGGAATGTTTATAAAACAGAACAATTGATGTAACCGTGGTTGTATGCATTGGCTTTTGGAGTTGGTAAATATCATTCGATGGTTATCGTTCTGAAGCATTAACTGATATGTGCATTATTTATTCTTCAACTATTGTTCCCAAGCATTCTGTAGTTGCAAGATTATTGTTCAAATAGCTATTTCTGGGGGGCAGGTAATTCAAATTTCCCAAACATGATGATGTAGCTAGACCTCTGTGTTAGTCTTCTAAAGAAACTAAACGGGATCCGAACATCAATATGCATCAATTTCTATGCCTTCACTGTTTCTCATTGCTTTGTATATTGGGACCAGGTTTGAAATTTACCAGATCCTAATAGCAAATTATTAATGTTTCAGGAGAAAGCCGAATGTACAATTCCTCTCGGCCCAATTCAAACTTAGAGAAGAATATCAGCACTAGCAACGCGTAGAGAGATACTAGTTCTGGTGTTTTGGAGCCAATTCCTCTGTGATTCCTAAGAATTTTTGTCAGCAGTTTTATCTATGAGGTTTTAAATGTGCCTGAATTCTTTGACGATACCGGGAATGATGGGGTTATGAATATGAATATACTGCTGTCGTGTCCTTATTTCGATTGTGGTTTATTTGGGTTCAAGTAGTAGTACATGATTACATGCTCTTATTCAGAGATCATATTTTATTTAATTAATGCACGTTATGTATCACATATTCACATTATTGTTATAAATACATACTAGCATTCTATCCCGTGCATCATGTGTGTGTGTGGGTGTATGTAATTCTAATAATACTTTGTACAAAAAATTAGTTAAATTACTTATAAAAAATTATTATAAAATGTATAGCAAATATTCAGGTTTCTCTCTATTATATTGGCAGACAACTCATATCCATAAATAAATTCATAATTTTCATTTATTGAGCCCAATAAAATAAAATAACATAATTGTTCATCTGAATTCCATTATAAGCATAATTGAAATCCTTTATAATTTTAGGTATGATGAGAACAATTAAGACGATAATGACAACACATTTAAGAAAATTATTATAAATACATCTTCGTCATCCTTCTCACTGTGTGAAGTAGATATATAGGACATCATCGATAGAGAGTCATCACACCTTGAATAACTCCACTATTTGATTAATGTTTCGCCATCATCTCTTTTATTTGTGGAGAACGCCTAAATTCCATCTTTGACAAATATCATTTTATGTATCTTTACACACGGGCATGAATTATTAAATTATATTATTTGGTCTATATATAGTGTGAAATTAAACATTGATCATTTTTATGTATGAGGTGTAAAATATACATATGATATCGATCTAACTTTAAAGAACAACATTAAGGAATTTGAAATGTGTAAATAATTTATTGCATAAAAAATTGAAGTATGGAAATATTCAATGATGTGCTCTCGCATATTTAAATCTCATCTTAATATAAATCTACTAACTAAAACAATTGTCCATTTTCGACACGATTTAACATAATTTTCCTATCGAACTATCAAAAATCTTAAAACAGGCCTGAAGTTTCACATATAAATGAATGATCACATCCAATCTCATGCCAGAACATATAATTAAGAATATGCTCCACTAAATTAGTACGCACGTAACCAAATGTGCCCAATTTCATAAAAATTAATATACATAAGTAAAACTTAGAAAAATAAACATTTAGTGTGTAAACAATAAATAAGCAAGATTATAACTAAATGTACAAATTAACAATTAATATTAATTTGAATTATATAAATATTAAAAACCTCCTTACAACTATACAAACAAAACCCAAATATTATAGTTATGTTGTCCACTAAGATTATATATTAAACAATAAGAACAATGATTTTATGTATCATCTAACAATGTAAAATATAATAATATCTCAACCCACTATTATAGAATCTCAAATAAAGAAAATTTCATTAGAAGGCTAAAATAATACTTTTTGGAAACATATCATCGAGATTTTGCAATCTAGAATTATTCACTTAAAAAATGTATAAAAAAATTATCAAAACATTGATTACTCAAATATAAGTGGATATGATTTGCACGAAAATTTGGGTGTCTCACTTCATTTGAAAACTTATATATAAAGATTATGAAATCCACACGTTCAAGATCACTCCACCATGTCTCATAATGCGTGAATTATATAGGCAAAACCTCCATTAATATACTCTATTAGACATTGAACATGCTCAATGAAATAAGAAACTGTGAATATTTCAATTAAAAAATCATTAAAATATGATATGTATCTTAAATTGTTTGCACTTTTTTAATAAATACTACATGTCTACAGCCTTTTTTAAGAATTTTAAGAATATTATTTGTTATTCGTCGATGTAAAATAAATTATTCATTTGAATTTTAAAATATATTTAATTATAATTTTTTAAAATAATATTGTGTGTTCATATAGAATTTTTTTTAAATATATTAGATTGAATTTGTTTAAAATATATTTCACATATACATTTAAAACTTCAAACTAAATAATAAATATATTTAATTTAAAAAATTAAATATTTAAAATATATTTAATATTGATGCAGTTGAAAGACTGAGAAAACACAAACTGAATGAGTGATTTAAATATATATTATCATACCAATATTAACATGAATATTTCTACATTACTACAAAATAACAATTTAATACTAACAGTTAAATAAAAAAAATTAACATCAAACTATGGATATGTGCTTGAGGCAAATTTATTCAATCTAGCTTTATATATAATAGAATTAATGCTTGATACATAACACTAAAACCCTCAATATTATAGAATATAATAATTAAATGAACAATTTTAATAATAAATTGTGGCTTAACAACAACATGATATTAGAATAATTTGTTTGGGTGAAGATAAATTAAGTAAAATTAGCATAAATATTATACAGTTGTGATGGAAGAAATAAATTAAATAAATAAAATTAAAATTAGTACAACTAAATATTAATCTAAACCCAGCTACAATCAACTAAAAAATAAATTATGCAGCATCCTCTTTGGCCTCTTCTAACTCGAAGACTCCACTTCCTCAAATCAGATATTGTTGAATTTCTTTTCAATGCGTTGTCCACATTTTTGAAATGACATCGATTTTTTTTTCCGGTACACAGGTGGATAAATCCACTTTTGGATTAGCTACGTTCTTCTTCTTCTTCTTCTTCTTCTTCTTCTTCTTCTTCTTCTTCTTCTTCTTCTTCTTCTTCTTAAGTGTTACAAATAAAGAATATACATTGAATTCAACAATTATATATGGATACAAACTTCACAAACCATTAAAATTAATTAACAAACAAAAAATGTGTACATCAAATTCAAGAAACAAAAATAACAATGTAAGCGACTTGAAAATAAAAACAAAAACACAAAGAAAAAACTTGGCTAGCTCAGTGGGTAATAGCAGAAATCAGAAATACAAACAAACCATATAATCTCAAAATTCACCCTTCCGTCAAAGGTAGTGCAACGCACCACAACGTTATTTGCTTTCAGGTTAATTATTTTAATTATTTATACTTATAATTTGAATAGTAACGGGTATATTGCTGTTTTTTTGCGAAATTGAATGAGAAAAGTATAACAGTTAATTAATGCGTAAAATTTGGCGTCCATTACAACAATAATTATGAAATCAAATAATTAAATTTTCATATTGGGTCTCAAGTGAATCAATGACACATTCACATTCTAGGTATTATATATATATATATAATTATGAATATGTAAATGTAATTGTTATATATTATTATATTATTTGTATATTGTATGAAATATATACTGATATATAGATTATATGAATACACTATATTATAATATTGTATAAGATATAATAATATGATATAAAAAATTAATATATATTGAATGAAGTTACTAATTTGAGTAGGTATATTTAGGTTAGAAAATGGGAGGATTGTTATTTATGAGAGATTATGCTTATATCTTAATATATATACATATAATTAATTAATAGTGATATGGATACTTTATATATTACATCAATTCCGCAATATTATACAATATTATAAGGAAATTAATAATTTAAACAAATAATTGCGGTTGATTTGATAGGGTCTTAAGTGGATTGATAACTAATTAAGTTAAATACAATAAATAATATATTTTAGGAATTGATTTTAGGTAAATATATACAATAAACAAATTGAATTAATAATTTATTATTAAATTAAATAATGGAAGATAACCTTTATTTTTCAGACAAACAATACTCTTAACTCTTTATATATTTAAGATTATATTATATTATTATATATTATATGTATATTACATTGTATTATATTATTTTATTATTTATATATGAGATTCGATGTATACTTATATATAGGTATAAATACAATTGATTAGCTATACATATTTATGTTGAGCATCTTTTTTTAAGAAAAATTAATTAGATAATTATTTTATTTTACATAATTAATATATTAAAATAATATATGTATAGCTATGTTTAAAGAGCTATATATATATATATACCTATAGTTATGTGCGTAAAATATAATATATTATATTATATATGATATACAATTGAATTAATATATATTTATTGATCTTACTAAATTGAGAATGTGCGTTTTGGCGGGAAAACACAAAAGTTACTAAAAATGTGACCTTTGTGTTTTTATATATACTAGCATTTTACCCACCGTGCGATGCACGGATAAAATTTATAAATGTACATATATTATGTTATAGTAATATTTTAATTACAACTCATAAAAATGAAGATTACACTTAAGTACCCAAAGTTTGCCCATTTTTCACTTTTGTCCCAAAATTAAAGTTGCACTTCAATAGCACTAATGCAATTTTTTGGTGATTTAAATATTGATTTAGAATGTCACTCTCACCTTCAAATGCCTCCACACCTTCGCTTAAAATTTCCGGCATTCCACGACAATATTTAGGACACCGAGAAATTGCATTGATGGTATAATGTTAATTTGTCAAATGTTCAGTATTGAAGTGTAACTTCTGAATTCTGGGACGAAAGTGAATAATAGGCAAACGGTAGGTAGTAAAGTGTAATTAACCCTAAAAATAACTATAAAATAAATTCAGATGATATTCAATTTATTTTGTTAAATATAGTAACGTTTGAACCAAAAATATCAAATAATGTATAATTATAAATTTTGAAGTACTTATATACACACATTTATAATAAGATATATTTATGAAAATATAAGCAAAACAAAATATAAGAGAAATGGTGACGAAGTTCTGATATCTTTTGCTGTAAAAAAATATATAAAAAATTAATTGATTTTCTAGTTCCTCTTATAGTTTATCGTCTAACCAAGATTAAAAGAGAATAATTTGCTATACAAATCTTTTGAGTTTGTCATATTGGATATAAGTTTCGTGTGTGTATTTCTACTCAAAAAAAAAAGAAAAAAGAAAATGGAAACGATTCATATCGATTGCAAAATGTGTGTAAGACTTATAAACGATTTTGCAAACTTTAAAGTCGCTAACCTTTTAAGTTTGAAGTGTTGGATATAAATTATATCATGTATGTATTATGTGTTTTTACTAAAAAAATGTTATATACGGAGATCAAATTTCACCAAATCTTTTTCACCCAAAAAATGATACTTAGTTCTCAATTGCTCTAAGCATAATCCAAAAATCGGCAATCATATATGCACCAAATTATTGTTGCAAAAATTATAATTCACACTTCAAAACTATACTAAAATCATGAATTCTTAAGATATAAAATACATACATAATTACATCCACACACAAAGAGACAAAAACTAATATAAATCAATCAAAATTAAATAGAAGAAAATCAAACTCCAAGTTTTCTCGATGTCTGCTCTTACTTTGTATTTAGAATATCACGCTTTAAGAGTATTTTCGGACATGTTTGTTGTATCTTATGTGCTTTAGTCTTGATTAAGAGCGACTCGAGATTATAAAGATAATGGACAACTATTTGACCATGAATATAAATGCATCGACATACAAAAGAAAAAAAATGTAACAAAAAATCAACCAATATTAAAAATAGAATAATTTAAACTCAAATATTTATCCTCATTGTAAAAATTCATTCACTCTCTACTTTTCTATTTAATATGTGAAATATAAATGTTGTATGTCACCTCCATTGTCCACATTTAATTAGCTGCCACGAACATTTCCAAAAAAATAAAAAAAAAAATCGATGGTCATTGCTGTAAATTAGAATTAATCGTCTTCTAGTTAATGTTTATAATTGAGTTTCACTTTTTTCATTTGTAGTTTTAGTAGTTTTAGTTAGGATTGATTATTTTATATTAAGAGTCATAGTTATTTTAAATTATCAATTATTAATTATTACAAACAATAAAACACAAAATAATTTAATATTCGTGATTATATAAATTTGTAGAACAAAATAATGGCAAATAAAAGATGAATATATTAAGATATATTGAATAAATCACATTGGCATACATTGTTAATATTAAATAACAGTGAAGGCACTAAAGTTATTATATATTTACTAATTAAATACTACATAATAATTTTTTTCAATAAAAAAATAATGTATAATTGTCTAAAATAAAATTTTAAAAAATCACACATTAAAAAATTGCACTTTAGAATTGCAAGCAAAAAATTCAAATATTGATAATATTAGCTACTACAGTTTATTCTATTAGAAAGAAATTTGATGATACTTTCTTAGAACAACAATTTGAAGAAACAATAAGTATCACCAGTCTCATGAACAAATTGAATGTGTATATGTTGTCCATTTCTACAAATGGATAACATATACAAATATTTGCTAGTAATTATTTTTCACAATAATAAAATAAATATACAATATCTTATTTTGAGGATAATTGTCGATTAAATCACCACATTTTTATCATTATTATTTTTTTGTAAATTAGGAATCACATGTAAACATCTTTCAACAAAATGTCAAAAAATTAATACAAACAAATCTTAAAAAATAGAGGGGGAACAATCAATGTATGTAAGTTGTAACACCATTGAGGAGACTAGAAAAGATGGATTGGATCGGGGGTGATGTTTATGCCTTTTTTTTATCGATAGGATTCTTGTCATTTTCAGTCTCGAAAGAGCATGATGAGGCTCATCCCAAATTGAATCTTAAATGAAATTTAACTGAATTATGTTATTTTCAAATAAAATTAAAATCAATGGAGCTTAAAAATGTAAGTATTCATTCATTTAAAGAAATATTAGATTACAATTGAAATGCAAAATAAATGTAAGGTGTAATGGTAAAAAAATTTATTTCAATGATATAAGAGTTATAAAAAAAATCGTCAAATATAGTAGTAACTCATAATGCTAACTCTACTGGCCATATTACATGCGACTTATAATTAAAGTGTAATAAATTAAATTAGAGATGAACTGTTTAAAGGTGCCGCTTGCAACAAAAATATCGATTAAATAGTAGTGATTTATGAAATGAATAATTTATAATATTTGATTGCTTCTTTCACATATAGTGTAAAGGATATGACAATGACAAAAGTATATAAAGCTAATTAATGAAAAATCCCAATTTTGAAAACATATAATATTAATATTCATTATATCGATCAACATATAGCTAGATAGATAATACAAAATAAGTATTTTTATGTTTTTTGAGGATACTAAATAGCAAAGGATAAGATATTATTTTGAGATAAGATAAAGGGCAAATTACAGTTTGATACCTGACCTTTCAACCTGTTAACAAAAATGTCCCGATCTTTATATATTTACAGTTTGATATCCAACCTTGTAAACTTTTGTCAAATCTATCTCATGGTCAACTATCTAGTATCCTATAACACATGTGGACAACAAAAAATATTATGTGGATTTTTATAATGCCATGTCATACCTAAAAAAATAAATATTAAAAACTTTATTTATTTCCATGTAAGTTTACCATCACTTATTGAAGAAGTCATACCTAAAATTCGATGAGAATACATATAATTATCCATTTGTCAAAGGTTGTAACTCATAAGATTAAAAAAAAAAAATTATTTAAATCTTTTATATATTATGTGGATAGTTAATTATTAAATAATGTATGAATATTCATTAAAAATAATTATATAACAAAATAACATTAAAATATTTAATGAATGTATTATATTTAAAATTAAACAAACCCCGAATAATTTTCTCATTTTTTAATTTATTAAACTTACATGGAAATAAATAAAGTTTTTAATATTTATTTTTTTAGGTATGACATGGCATTATAAAAATCCACATAAGATTTTTTGTTGTCCACATATGTTATAGGATACTAGATAGTTGACCATGTGATAGATTTGACAAAAATTTACAAGGTTAGGTATCAAACTGTAAATATATAAAGATCGGGACATTTTTATTAAAAGATTGAAAGGTCAGGTATCATACTGTAATTTGCCCTAAGATAAATGATGAATCTCTACAACATAAAAAAAATCTCTACAACATAAGATAAATGATGAATCTCTACAACATAAAAAAAATCTCTACAACATAAAATTGTTATTATAGATGCATGATTTTTTTATCCTCTATTTGGATATTATTAATAAGTTTATATATAATTTTTTTTATCGTAAATTAAATTTGTAAATATTAAACACATACATATATCTTTTTCTAATAAATAAATATATACACATATATAACAATCCTAAAATTTATTCTTTGAACATAAATAACTTGAAATTTTATGACGATAATTATAATTTAATATTTTACAGTTTAAAATCAAACATAAAACATAAAGTTAAATTGAAATAAATTTACAATTGTGGGAATTAAGCAAACAAATTAAACGCTCATTGTCCAACAATTACAAATTACGGTGCATTATTCAAGAAAAAAAATACAATGAACACTCGTCCTATTTGAATTTCGATTTTAATTTACAGGGCTTTAGTTACATTCTCCATCAAGGGTGGATACCATTGGCATATTCATCTCCATCTTCATACATTCACATTATAATCAAACAAAAAATGCTCCACGATTTCATATTCTTCTCCCGAACTGTAGTTAGTACGTTTACATTTCCATCTTTCTATGAATAAAACTCAAAATATAAGGTACTGTTTCTAAACTCCCAGTTACTGTATACAAATTAAAGTTGTTCTATATGCACATCTTATAAATATTGTAATACAGTAAAACCATATAATTTTTTTGGCTAAAATTAATAAATATACCCTTATTTTTGGAAGATCCACGCTGAAATGAAGAATGGGACAAACAATTCTACAAATGAATAAATTAGATTCATGGTTAAATTCATTTGGTGAAAATTGAGAAACATACCTCCTAGTTTCATATTCATGGTTAGAAGTTCTATTTGTGCCAGCAGACTGAAAAATGAAACAAAAATCTTCAACATGTACCTGTTAATGGTGTATTATTATTAAATAAATAATGATTATCTTCTTCTCAGAGTTTCAATTTGTGATGCTAGACTGGAAAAATTGAATCTTGCGAAATAGAAAAGAAAATAAAAATATCAACAACTATATGTTAATGCAAAAAAAAAAACTCTAAAGTATTGGAAAGAAAAATACAATGCGAAAATGATAGTCAATCACGTTCCTATTTATAGAGAAATAACTTTTTTTATATATATTTTTTAAATAAACAATGAGTCAGCTTGAAATTTGTTTGAAATCAAATCAATTAAAATTATTACCGAAAATAATACTCACGAATAAGGAAGATTAATCTACCCTTTCAAAAAATAATAATAAGGAAAATTCTTATATATATATATATTGATATTCATATATGTATATTGATTAATCTGCAATATATATTTATGGAAAAGTCACAAATCAATCCTTAATTCCAATTCCAATCTATTAACATCAAAATCTCTAATTAATATGTATCGAAAAGTCAACTATATCAATTAAGGAAAATGTCTAAATATTAATTGATTAACAATCTCCCTAAATTTAAAAATAAAAGTAAAAAAATTGATCAACAATCAAGCATTATATTAACTACATAACTTAAAAACCGATTTAACTAAATATGTATATTATTTAATAAATATAATCTCGGCAGATAGATATAGAAAGACAGATTAGTCAATAATTACATTAGGTTAATTAGCTAGTGATTCAAGAAAAACGTGATCGTTAATCTTGCTTTCATTCATCTACATATATATAATTAAAAATTATAATTTATTTAACTATCTATACTACATCTAAATATTGATATTGATTTATATTCGTATATAGATGATCAACACTGTGATATTATATATATGCTTCATATATTGCATTATATTATTTTACTTATGTATACATACATATATATGTGTTTACGTGTGCAATAATATTATTATATGATTGCATTATAAATTAACAATTATGTATGACACTATACGATTAATTAATTATTAATTAATATACAATTAAATTGGTATATAATATCAACTTACTAAATGTAGTAAGTGATTTTGGCGGGAAAATTACATTTCTATAAATGGTATAACTACTTACTTTTATATATATTAAGATTAAGATAAGATAAAGATAAAGATAAAGATGTATTAGTGGAAGGAAACACAAGCAACAAGTGATTGAATGCAAAGGATTTTGATGGAGAGCAAAGTGGTGATGTAAGCAAGCATTTAAACTGTCGAAATCGTTGCTCTGTGATTTGGCATTGTCACAAGCTAAATCTTGCTAAAACTAGGCTGCTTTTTTAGTTTTCTTCCCTTCATGTACCTCCTAACTTGTTCTACCCCATCCCACTTATCAGATTCAGCATATATCATACTTAGAATAGTATGATTTGCTGCATTCTCAGGTTCTATTCTAACAAGTATATTAGCTACTGATTCTGCTATATCCAATCTTCCATAAAGCCTACACGCAGATACCAAACAGCTCAAAATTCTGGGGCTCGCCTTCATCGGCATTTGACACACAACATCGTATGCAGCTTGGATCTCCCCTGCTCTTCCAAGAAGGTCAATGTAGCAACCATAGTGTTCCAAGGTCAGAGACACATCCCCATCGTTCAATGCTCGTTCGAAAAGCATTCGACCCTCGTCTACAAGGCCAGCGTGGTTGCAGGTGGATAAAACTGCAAGATATGTAAGCACATCTGCCTTTATCCCACTCCCTTGCATGTCGTCAAAGAGCTGCAAAGCTTCCCCTGCACACCCATGGAGCCCATACGCGCTAATAACACAACTCCAAGAAATGCAGTCTTTCGTCGTCATTTCATTGAACACTCGCAACGAAGCTTCAAGACTACCACACTTGGAATACATATTGATAAGGGCATTTTGAATGAACGGATCGTTGCCCAAACCCGATTTCAAACTGTAGCCATGCACACCAGCACCATCACTTAGAGATGATAAGCTAGTACATGATGAAATCACGGCCAAGATCGTAGCATTATTTGGTAGAATTCCTTCCATCTGCATTTGATTAAATAGGCAGATAGCTTCTCTAGCACTATCTCTACTTTGAGAATATCCCGCGATCATAGAACTCCACATCACAACCTCCTTATTCACAGATATATCAAATATACGTCTCGCAATCTTCACTGCTCTGCGACACTCACAATACATATGCAAGAGCGATGACGAAAACAGGGCATCGGAATCATAACCATGCCGGACAGCATAACCATGAATCTCCTTCCCATGCATAATCGAGTCTAACTTAGCACAAGCTGGTAAAACGCTAACCAACGTTACCCTGTTTGGTTTTACATCACTAAATTGCATTGTTCGTATGCAATCAAACGCCCTAACATAATCTTGATACTCAATGCATCCAGAGATCATTGCAGTCCACGACACCTCGTTCCTCTCCACCATCCCATAAAAAACACGAAACGCCATATCCGGATCACCAAACCTCCAATAAAAATCCACTAGGGATGTTTCCAGGAACGTTGAAAACTCCATCCTCTCGTCGACGAAGAACAGAGCATGCATCGCTCGCCCCAATCTCCAATTCCCACTCCTAACGCACGTAGCAATACAACCCGCAACCAACTCAGGCTTTGGCATAAAACCAAGCCCGTACATATCTTTGAGCATCTTAAGTGCTTCAAAAAAGAGCCCATTTTGCGTGTAGCAGTTTATCATGGAGTTCCAAGAAATGGTGTCCCTGCTAGGCATTTCATCGAACACCTTCTGCGCGAGCTCTGAGTCGGAGAACTTGGCATACATGGATAGCATAGAATTCGATACAGTAAAATCTGAATCGAACCCATTTTTGATGACGTTGCAGTGAAGCTGCCGGCCCAGAATCCGGTGGGATTGAGAATGAGCGCATGCTTTGGTGATTGATGGAACGATGAAAGCTGTGTTTATGGTTAGCTGGAAAGGGTGGACATGTTGCGCGTAGAATGTGAGAGCTTGCTCATATAATTCTTGTGAGATCAGATTCTTGATTTTGGTGTGGAGCTCTGAACAAGTTGTGATGAAGCGTTTGATTACACGATGATGCATTTAACATCTCTTACTTCTCTCATTTTCATGCTCAACTATATATATGACTTTTCAAAAATAAAAAGATTGTTAAAATCAACCATTTACCTATTATGGTTAAAATCATAGTTAGATTGACAATTTAATAATTGAAAATATTTGATTTTTCTTTTAATTTTTTTATATCAAACCTATTTGTTTTAGGTTAAATTACCTTTTGTAATCTGAACTTTAATTTTAAAAAGATTTTTTTATTAATATAGTGCCGATTGTATATCAACTTGATATTTGAAAGATAAGACTACATTTGATCTAAATGACAAAAACTATCCATCTAAGACTAAAAAAATAATACAAATAACGTCATAATTTCATCCGTACCTTCAACTCTTTTTTATCTGATGAAATTGCAAGTTACAAGAACCATACAAGATACAAACTACATTTTTGTTGTGGTTGAATTGACTTGATTTGTTAGTTTGGTATTGGGTCTAAAACTCACTTATGTAAAACTTAGGGCAATTCAATTACTTTTAGACCTACTACCAGATCTAAATAAGCACCATCTTGCATGAAATTAAATATCAATGGTAATAATATCAAAATCTATTACACCTAATATTAATTTTGTCGTCACAAGAATTACTACAAGAACTTCCCATGCATCTTTATGCAGTTACTCCTGGGCAAATTCTGCTGAATGAAATATCTATAGCAAATAGCAATCATCATATGATGTTATCTTACTGATCATCTAAGACTATAACGTCAACCAAGTTCCTCCCGTTCGTCTCGAACGGGGAGAGCAACACACTGAGAGCACAACCAAGTATCATAACCTGGAAAAGAATCACTGCGTATGTCTGCTTGCAATCATCAACCAGCCCTACTGCTGCAAGAGGGCATATCATACCTCCGATTCTCCCCACAGCAGATGCTATCCCAACAGCACTTCCCCTTATGCTAGTCGGATATAACTGTCCAACCAAAATTCAAGATACCAAACAATTAAACTAGATATATATATAACATATGTCAAGTAAAACCAAGAAAATAGTTTTTCTTTTTTTTTTTTTTTCTGTATAATGTTCTCAACTAACAATAAACAAGACCAAGTGTTGTGTGTTAAGGGCAGAAATTTGAGATACTATCTTGGCTGCAATCAACATTCTGATGAAGTGAAAAATCCGAGCTACTATATCCTTCCTTACATAATGGTTCAGAAAATGCATATGGTTTTGACATCTTAACATTGATTTATGCACTTTCTAAATTTGGGTGTTTTAATCCCTCATCTTTCAAATATACGATAGGAACACAGAGGTTAATCACTCGTGGAGCAATGAGTCTGAAAATGAGTTGAAATTTCAAATATTTTTAGAAGGAATCCCAATATGATAATAGATATCAAAGTCTCTTGAGGATTTTGGTATATGTTGAAGAAATTTAATCAGATTTCATTTATAGTGTTGCATCAGCATAACATTCCTTGGAAGGAGACAAGCAGATTGTGCAACAGTTTTTTTCTCGAAAAAAAAAGGAATTATAGAAAAACCTTACCTCTGGGGCATAAATACAGGCAACAATGAAAGTTGCTGAAACTAATGCTCGAGCTCCAAACAACAGAGCTGTCGTCAAAGCCTCATCCTGATGGGTTAATAGCGGAATGAGTAGAATTGAAGCCAACACGAACATGATTATCATGCAAAGCTTGCGACCAACTCTGTCCACAATGAAGGCAGCTATGATCAGGCCAGGAACCTCTGAAAGAAAACTTGTAGTCAGCCTAATCATGAACAATACCGGCAAGTATACTGCAGTAACTTTTTATTATGTCCATTTTGGATTCACCTGCCAAACTGGTAACAAAAACATCAAGATAAAGGCTTGCATTTTGGATTTGATCTGAATGCAATGTGGTTGTCATACTCGTACACTTACTTCCACCACTGCTCAGTTCAGATGTCAGCAGTACAACACCATAGTATGAAAAAGTATTTCCAAAATATAGAAACCATAGAATAAGGGTTGTTCTAATTAATTTTGGAGAAAATATTATGAAAGGTGATGAGGGACTGCCTTTGTAGTTGTATGCTTCATCCCTTCTTGGGGACAGAAGACGGGCATTTTCTGGTGCTGCAAACTCGTTATCATCCCCAATGTGATCAAGAACAAGTGTTCCAGATTGGAGTGTGGTACCGTTGAGTGATGCTGCTTTTTCAAGAATATTATGAGCCTCTTTGATTCTTCCTTTCATGCATAGAAACCTTGGAGATTCTGGTATCAAACCGTATAAGAGAAGTACAATGAAGCAAGGTACAGAAGAAAGTGCGAGCAACCATCTCCAGCCAAAATTGGGCATGACAATCTGTGAAAAGATAGCAATCACACTTTTAGGTTTCAATTCACTGTCCTGTTAGTGGCAGAACAACGTAAAAATGTTCAACATGTCAATGTTCGTCATAGGCTCATAGCAACTGTGCTCTTAAGTCCACCCCCTCCTGTCTCTATTCTACACTATGAAATGTTTGTCTTGATGTTTCTGGACCCAAAGCCTAATATATGTATATCGATGTTCAGCTGCAGAAAGGATTTAAGCAAAGCCATAATAGTCCTCAGAAGTAAAGGCAGAAATGAAATGCTAAAATGTTTGGCAAACATTAAGCTGTCATACGGCAGCAGTTATAAGGCCACCTAAACACGATGCAGTAACCTGATGCAGTCATGATTAGATGTGGGAGATAGATACAAGATACAAAAAAGAGGCTGATGATAGCAGCATGTTCCATACGAAGAAGAAAAAAAACGAAGGAAATCTTGATAATAACATACCCATGCAAGACCAGCCTCAAATATTGTTCCAATTGTCCAAAAACTTGAAAAGACAATCATCCAGACACCTCTGTTTGGTACTGGTATGAATTCCAAAAACCATGAGGTGACGATATGCATACCCCCAAGGCCAAATCCAGCTATGCAACGAAGTACGAGTAATGACATGTAATTTGGTGAGAGAGCACTGAATAGTCCAGCAGCAGATGTAATAGTGGCAAGACCTAGGATGCCCTTTCTGGAAAGGAAAAGGAGAACAGAATATACTTGTTCAATCAATCAATATGAAGGCAGACATGATCATGAATGAACCTAAAAATGGTAAATCATAGGTCAAATAAGACTCAAGTAGACAAGTCCAATCAGCTCACGTTCGGCCATAAGTATCGGATATGACACCCCAAAAAAATGATCCAACCAACATGCCTGCAAAGACCACAGTTGATATCATGCTCTTCTCACCAGGAGACAGATGCCACTCAGATTCAACTGCTGCTCCAATAAATGAGAGAATCATTATCTCCATTGCATCAGCAACATAACCAAGTCCTCCATAAGCTAGCAATAGACCTTGGTATTTACCAAAACCAACCGTAACAAGTGCTTCGTCCAGAGAGTACACAGGATTAGAATCTCCCATCTGCACAATCAAAAATCGGAAGATGGGAAAAACTTGCATATGGTTGGAGTTTACCACAACAAATTGGAAAATGCTGCAGGTGATATGAAGGAAGAAATCTCATTATTAATTTATGCAGTAATGCTATATATATTATTAACATATATGATATATCATGAATGAGCCTAGTGAAAGAGTACCAGAAAAAAAAAATTGAATAAATGAAACTATTGCCGTCCCCACCACTACCACCTCCACTGAGGGAAGTGAAAGTAACAAAACCGAAAAGTTCATATAGTCCTCACTAATTGAAACATAAATTCTTAAAGTATCATATTTTCTGCAACAGCAATGTGGAAGCAAGTGAAGCATCATCCTCAGCAAGTTTTATACTTAAATCCGCTATATTTGTAACACTGCATTCCCTCTTACTATTGTGGCAAACAACCATAGCGCTATATATTTAAAGATATTCTCTTGTTTTATGCATTGCTAACAATTGTCTATTTCAAACATCATCTCCCTAAAATAGAAACCGTAAACTGCAGAACAAATCATGAGAATTTTATTCTTCTGTAGCAAGCAATCCTTACCGTTGTTGTTGCACTCTGAATGTAGCAGTTGCTTTTATCTGAAATCCAGTAAACGCTTAGACTGTTGATAACAACCATTGATACACAGAAAAAAGGAAAGTAGGGAGGAAAATGATGAGAACAATATTCATAAAATACTTAGCTACGGATGATAATCAAGAAGACGGAATTCAACCCCTTACAGTATGAGTTATATGAGCAAAACAATAATATCTCCACATTTTAATTAGCAGCGCAACAATAAATTCCACCGAAAAACGGAAACCAACATATAGAAAAAAAACACGCTGTAAAATCAATTGAAAAAGAAAAAAGAAAAAAAAGCAAAGGTGATTCTTACAAAGGGGTTGACGATGGAATTGAAGGAAAGAGAGTTATTGGGTGAACTGATATGCAGTTTATGGTGTCGCTGAGTTACCACCATTTTTCCTAAGTGGGCCAGCCCGCACTCTTTTTTTCTTTCCTTCTTAACCGCAATTGTCAGTTACATCACCACGGACGCTGACTCATCTCCAACCAATGATTACGCTAACTATTTTACAATCATAAAAATGTATAAATAAATATTTTTCAGTGTTTAAAACCTTACAATTGTAAATATATATAATTAATAAACAAAATTCACAGCACCCAAAATAAAAATTACAATTTCATTTTTCAAAGCCATCATCAGAAAATTATAGAAAAACATCATTCTTAATGAAAATGGCCAACACTCATTTAGTAAAGTATTGCAGTATTTTCTTCAAAAAAAAATATTGTAGTATATTTTAGATTGAAAAAAATAAATTGTTGTTAGTAAGTTGTATTTTATATACTTGAAATTTGAATAACATGTATCTTCCTATTTATATATGTATTTTTTTTGGGGGAGGGAGGGGTGAGACTATGAGAGTATCACCTATTTATTTATTTAATTAACATTTATCTCCACGTGTCAATTTTATCCATCATTTTCTTTTCTCTTAAACCCTCCCCACTTCTCTAATAACAAGATAGATTATCGTTATTTAATTTTTTCTTGAAAAAATTAAAAATGAAAAAATATAATATTATATATATATAATAAAAAAAAATTGGGGGTACAATTGCGTTCCATACTATCTCTGGTAAATTCCATACTAAAATACATGCATTGGATTCCCACTTTCAATAGGTGACAAGTGTTCGTGACCCAACTAAATTTAATTATTTGTACTCTATTTTTTAGTTTGTCCGAAAAAAAAATTTCAGCCAAATTTTTTTACATCAATTAAATACTCCAACATAATTTATTTTTAATATTACACACCTTGTAAATGTTGAAAATTTTCTATTGGCCGATTGATAAAAATTAGAAAAAAAAATGTATATAAAAATGGAAATGCATTGCATGCACCTTAATATGAAATTCGGCAACGCTGACTATGGATAATTCCATGCTTATCTATATCGAACTGTTCAAAGTGAACTGGCTATATTTTTTCTTTTTTTTTTTGAAATACAATAACCCCTGTATGATGGAGAGGGTGTATGGCCGGTGTCCCCTCTAATTTTTTCGTAATTAGAGTTGGAAATAAGTTAGGTGCGGCAAAGTTTTGGATTAGAAACTTCTACTAAAATTAAGTCTAAGTCTGATTTATTATTTATTATTATTATATGTATGTATATAGATCTAGGCTCGACTTATTTGGTAATGCAAGTGGAGCTTCAAGTTTTTTGAAAAATTATGTAAGCCTAAAAGAAACCCATATCAAGTAATAAATAAAATTAAGATAATTTTATTGTTAAAATATAATTCTATTTTTACTTAAATAGAAAATTATCTTTGTAAATTTGAAAATCATTCTATTAGCGACTATAAAATTAGTGTGAACGGATACAATCCAAATCTAAGTATTTAGAGTAACAATATCACTAAGCTTTCTTCCCTTGGTT
Organism: Perilla frutescens; assembly: GCA_026008535.1. Classification (NCBI taxonomy): domain Eukaryota; kingdom Viridiplantae; phylum Streptophyta; class Magnoliopsida; order Lamiales; family Lamiaceae; genus Perilla; species Perilla frutescens. Next base: position 49,891,602 of record BRKX01000001.1, on the reverse strand, counting down.
TCAATTGGAAAGAGAAGCACACTAATTCCAGAGAGAATTACTGCAATCTCAAATAAACCTATTGCTGCCATTTGATGGCAACCAGAAACTAGCTCCACTGCTACAAGAGGACATATCATGCCTGCAACTCTTCCCACAGCATTGGCAACACCGGCTCCTGTTGTCCTCACAGACGTCGGATATAACTGAAACGAGCACGAGAGCGGGGAAAACCCCGGGGTCAACTAACTCGTTGCTTAAATTCTTTGGTTGAGGAAACAAAGGTGGAATGAGAAACCGAGCAGCTTACCTCTGGACAGTAAATACCAGCCACTGTATAGTTTCCAATGATGAACATGCGGGCTCCAAACAGTAGAGATATGGCTACAACTTCATGTTGCTGGAACATGAGCGGTAGAAGACATATGAACCCCAACGAGTACATGAGTGCCATTGACATTCTGCGACCAATTTTATCCACGAGTATTGCTGATAAAATGAGCCCGGGAAGCTCTGAACGCATATTGAGTAGTCAAGTCAGACGATTCATGTGCGGCTCAGAAGAAAGAAGAAACAAGGATAACACCACCATACCTGCAAAGCTAGTGATGAATACATTTATGTAGAGGCTAGAATCTGTCAAGAGGGTTGAATGAGAAGCAGTCGTGCGGCATTTACTTTCTCCACTGCTTAATTCCGAGGTCATCAACACAACTCCATAATAAGAAAATGAATTGCCAAAGTAAACCACCCATAAGAGGAGGGTTGTTTTAACTAAACTTGGCGAAAAAAGCGTGAGAATTGACGACTTCCCTGATTTAGCATCATTAATTTCTTGTTCCCTGCTAGATAGTAATTGGGCGTGTTCCATAGGAGTGAAATCCTCATTTAGGTTACTCATTTTCTCAGAAACAAGTTTGCCAAAAGGAAGCTCCGTTTTGTTGATTGTGGCCATTTTCTTCAAAACATCATGCGCATCAGCAATCTTTCCATTCAGGTATAGATACCTCGGAGTCTCCATTGTAAGGAAATACAAGAAAAATGCTGCAAAACACGGTGCTGATGATAGTGCAAGCAGCCATCTCCATCCCAGTCCAGGAATAATGATCTGAAAAAAAATGTGAAGTGGAAGATTACGAGGATGGACTATTGATTGATTAGTTCATCCAAATGCATACTTCAGAAGAAAAAAGCAAAAACTTCAGAGAGAGAGAGAGAGATAAATCAACTTATGTGCATGCCAGGACATTTGCAAACATGTAAGCAGATATATCTCAAAATGATATGACTAAGCTTTAGGGAGTCGTACACATAAGTTAATGTGCTAGGATGTCTTTGCTATAAAAATCAAATGCATAAGATTATTGTCACTCTGTGATGCATAACAAGTATATCTTGTTAGTAAACCAGCCAATATTGCAGCAGAAAGTAGGCAGCTAGTAGAATCATCATGTTTCAAGATCAAAATATCAAAGAACATGAAGGAAAGTGAATTTGGATTTGGGCGTAATGGTGCATAAAGAAAAGAGGTTAAAAGAATGCAATAACACGAGATGGATGAATACTGCATCAAAACACAGGGATAGCTGGTATTTTTTCATCTTACTTAAAGTAGCTTCACTTGTAAAAGCTATAGTAATTGGGAAAAATCAACAGAGAAGACTTGCATAGACTGTTTCAAAAGAATCAAGACATACCCATGCTAATGAAGCCTCAAGTATGGTTCCAATTGTCCAGAAAGCGGAAAAGATAACCATCCAAATGCCCCTATTTCGCACAGGTACAAACTCAAGAAACCAGGATGAGTATACAGGTCCGCCACCCAAACCAATGCCAACAGCCATTCGGAAGACGACCAATGAGATATAATTGGGGGAGACAGCACTAAGGAAAGCGAATATGCTAGTTACTACGGCAACACTTAGAAGGCCTACCCTGGTGACCAAAAATACAATTTGAGAGTCCGTGAAAATACCAGCACTTTAAAATGTTACGATAACTATAAAATTCAAATAATAAAAAAAATACTTTACTACTTGAATGTCTAAAGGCTAGAAAGATTATCTGACAGCCCATTAAAATGAGCTAGGTAACCATGGAAATAAATTAAAATATATCAACATATAAATTGGAGATGTAGATTTTGATTCAAATCTTAGATGAAGCTGTGAAACAAGCACTTTTTTATGGAACTAGCCTGACACAGGATACTTTTGTGGTTTATCTATCCCTCTAGGGAAAGAAATATCAGTATCTACACGCTCTTCTATCATTTTCCCAAATATTCGTATGGATTGGCTGAGCACCTCCTACAGCAATAACTTTAGGACAAGCAATTTGATTAACTTCTTGAGTGCACATTTGGGAACTTATATCAAAAGTCAACCAATAAGGCATGTCCTCTTTCTCTCTACAAGGCATAATAGAGATCTTTTACAGTGTGAACAATGAGATCCACTATAGTTCAAGAATCAGAAGTCAAAGAACTTGCCTTCTGCCATAATTGTCAGATAAAATCCCCCAGAAATAAGCTCCAATCAGCATGCCAGCAAAAACCATAGTGGTGATCAAGCTCTCTTGCCCCGACGAAAGCCCCCATTCTGCTTTAACAGAAGGTCCAATAAAAGACAATATCATCACCTCCATTGCCTCAGCCATGGCTCCAAGTCCGGCATAAGCCAGCACCAGACCTTGAAACCTCCCAAATCCCACCACAGCAAGAGCTTCATCCAGTGTATAAACTGGTTCATTCCCATCATTATCCACCACCTCATAAGAACCCAAATCAGAAAATTCAAGATCAACACCAAAGCTACATACTTGAACCACACACACACACACACACACAGAGGTTGATAAGTTCAACTGAAATATAAGATTCATTGTTTGCAGAAAATGGAATCAACTAAACCACGAATGCCCTTCACAGTTCTGCAAGATTTCCTTATTGGGAGTCAGCAGCAATCAGAAAATGCCCAAAATCAAGAAACCAAGAAATGCCCTTTTGAGTTCTTACTACTCCTTTTTCTTTTTCGTATGAACAGCAAAGGAAACTATTAAGCATGCCTCCAATTCTTTAAAAACATGTAATAAATGGCGCCACCTAAAATTTGAACAACTGAAAGAAGAAATTCTGATAGAGTTTAGAATTACCTGAGTGTTCATGATGGGCTCTGGTGCATTAGCTGATTGAGCTAAAATTCCATCAATTCTTAAACGGGTGCGGATGTGGATACGTGTGCGCGTTACTGTTATTTTCCAGTTGAGTGACTCTGAACAAAATATCCAACTGAGCCATCAAAAGTCAATAATTCACCATATAATAAATAATAATAATTCCATGTTTAGAGACAAAATATGTTATCAAAAAAAAAAAAAAAGTTGAAAGAGACTCTGGGAGCTAAACATCTCCTTTTTTGTTTGTTACATTCTTTTTAAGTTTTAGCACCAAAAATAACAATTTTGAAATTCAATAAGTCGGCCACATCGTGGCCTGGCCATATGAGGATGTATTAATAATTACTATATATTGCTTTATTTAATATAATAGTCATTAGTGCTGTATTATATTCTATTTTATTATCCTTTTTCTCTTAATCTAGTGAGAGAAGGAAAATAAGAGATTCAAAATTCAAAATTCGAATCTCTCTCTCTAAACATTAAACTAAACATTAAAAATTATTTTGTTATTTCCAATAAAATTAGGGTTAAGTATTCATTATTCTCTTTCATCTTCATTCTTCATCAAAATATCTCTCCATTTCCGATCTTCAAATATGGTTAGTATTCAATATTATCATTCATCTCCAATCTTAACTATTTCCATTTTGTTAACATATACTGATCCTCAATGGAAATCAAACATAGCTATAGGTAGAAATTTTATGTTGTCTTCAAAGGTATCCGAACGGGAGTATATTCAGATTGGGTAGATTGTGCTCCATATGTACTCGGTGTTAGGGGAAGCTTGTACAAGTCGTTTCCAACTAAAGATCAAGCGGTTGAGACCTATAAAAAATATATGATTTGGAAAGGCCAAGAATATGATAGTGGATGGAGTGGTGATGTCGATTCATATTCCGAGTTGAGCAATGATGAAATTAGTTCAAGATATCCAAAAATGAAGAAGTGCAGAAACGTTGAAGAGAAGAAGATAACATCGAGATTGAATTTCTTTATTTTGGGATTCGTAGTTGGAATTTGTTGTTCGTTTTGTATTGCTAATTTAACTTGAATTAGTTCGGATTTCTTTGTACAATAATTTATATTTCAAGTTTTATTTTATTTTATTTGTATGAATGAAGTTTTGTATTATGTCTCGATTATGCCTCTAGAATTTACTGTTTTTGTATTAATGCTCAATTATTTATCGATTTCAATATGTTCATACATAATATAATCTATCTCTACATTAATAATAGTGGCTATTCGAATATATCTTACTTTGAAATTATAACATATATATATATATATATATATATTAATCATGTATCACTTACTTTAGGATGAGATATGATAAGCACAAATATTCTTATTATTCATATTCAACATTCGATTGTAATCTCCTTAGTTAAATTATCATATTATATCTAGGTTTAACCTTATTTAATATGTGTTATTTAATATATGATATACTTTCAAATATCATATTATATATAGGTTTTACCTTATAATATATATGTTATACTTTCAAATTAAATTATATTCGAGTATATTCGATCAAATTAAAGTATATATTACACATCTCATCCTAAAATTAGTGATAGATATATAGATTAATTCGTGGCTACTACTCGAATATATTTTTTCAAAAAAAATATAACATATATATATATATATTAAACATCTATCACTCTTACTTTAGGATGGGATATGTGATAAGCACAAATATTCTTATTATTCATATTTACCTACTATTTTTTTTTTGTTTTAAAAAAAAAAACCCCTAAGGGTGGGGCATTCGGCACCATGCCCAGCCTGTAAATAAATACTAAAACGTCTCATACAATGTCATGGGCGGAATATGTACCAAAAGTGAACATATTCCTAACCAAGAGCTGGAACCTGATAAACGCAACAAAAATATAGGAGATGCATCCACAACACGAATGCTAACTCCTAAACTAAATAAATCACAAACAAGTGGAGCGCAGCCACAAACCAACTGAGACTCCAAACACAAAACCAAACCAAAACAATAAAATAAACAAAACATAGAAAACACGAGCCTCATCAATGATACCGAAATCAAAAGTTGGGATAACCCAACTGATCCATCCGTACCAAGGAGAGCAGATATGGAGGTGCTGAAACATCATCATAAAATGTCAAAGCCGAGGTCTGGGCCCCTCGACCAGCCAAGAAATCAGCCGCCCGGTTCCTCTCACGATGGATGTGCGTGAACCGAACAATCCGACCTCTACACAACAATCTGATGGAGGTGAGCATATGTCGGGTAACAGCCGAGCCCTGACGTCCCGACTGCAACACCGACACAACAGACGCCGCATCCATCTTGATCTAAACATGATCCGAATACTGAACTGCAAGCTGAAGACCGTGAAGTAGAGTCTGGAACTCAGCATCGAAGCTGGAGGCCGCCCTCAAGGGCGCACAAAAACTAACCAGAAGGGAACCTGTATGATCCCGAACAAGTCCCCCCACCAGCCGCCATCTGAAGATCCGTTGAGAAAGATCCATCCGTGTTGAGCTTCACCCAGGGTGCCTCTGGAGGCCGCCACGACACCATTCTAGAACGTAAAGCTCTAGGAACGGGGTCAGCAATAGGCATAAAAGGCACCTGAGGGTAACAGCCCAACCAATGCTGCGGAAGGAGCTTCCCAGCCGAAACCAGAAGATGAAGGTGATGCTGTACCTGCCAAAAAATGTGAGACACAAGGAAAGGAACGCCGCGGTGCTTGCGGCTGTTCCTCTCCGTCCAAATAAACCAGAAAGCCAAGCAAGGAATCAAAAAGCTAATGTGCTTCGGAACGGACTGTGGGAACAGCCCCCTCCAAAACCCAAAAGCATGTGCAACAGTGTGTGCACGTGGAGCAGTAATATGGAGCCAATTCGCAACATATGCCCACACCGATTTCGCAGACTCAGACTAAAGAAAAACATGCTCAATGGACTCGACCTGCGGATCGACACAACACTGACAACGAGACGTAAGATGAATACGACGGGACTGTAACCTAACATCAACAGGAATGTGATCATGCATGAGACGCCAAAGAAAGACAGATATAGTGGGAGTGAGACAATCATGCCAAAAGGACCCAAAGATGACACGTTCAGGCCGCCGGTATCTGACCTAATCCCAAGCAGAGGTCAAAGAGAACTCACCTGTCGAGGTCAAATTCCACCGCATGCTATCCCTCTCTCCCCACATCACCGGAGTCCGGATCACCGAATTAATCAAATCAACGGGCAAAGCAAAATGCTCATGCAATGCATGTAGATGCTCAACATACCAAGACTCACCAGATAAGTACCAATTAACATGCAAATGATCAAAACGAGAAGCAGGGCAATAAGAAGATAAGAGAACATCATCACACCAAATATCATCCCAAAAACTAACCTGTCCGTCCCCAAGGGACCACCGGATATGATCCTGAGCCCAAGCACCAACCCTAACCACTCTCTTCCAAACCTGGTTGTCATGCGGACCCAACGGCACCCTCAAAGGATACAAACGACCCCTGTAATACTTAGCCCACATGTATCGGGCCCATAAAGAATCACGAGCTCTGAACCTCCACCAAAGCTTCCAACTGAAGGCAGTGACCAGATCACCAAACCGACGGATACCCAAACCTCCCTCAGAATCTGGCAAACAAATGGTCTTCCAACTGATCCAGTGCATCTTCCTCTTCTCCCCAACAGAACCCCAAAAGAAACGAGCAATCATCTGCTCGAGCTGATGAAGGACCCCCTGAGGCGGCTCCATGACCTGGAAGATGTGCAAAGGAATAGTAGCAAGGGTGCTCCTGATGAGCGTCAGACGACCTCCAAAAGACAAGTGCCTATGCGACCAACTGTGAATCCTGTCACTCAAACACTGTCTCTAAGGGATGAAAAGCGAGCCCTTCAGAAAGCCTCTGTAGATCGGGACCCCAAGATAAGTGAACGGCAAAGAACCCTGCTGATACCCACAGACGGACTGAATCCGGCGATGCCAAGTCGGAACAAACTTCTCCATGATGTAGAAGTTGCTCTTTCCCCGGTTCACCAGCTGGCTTGAAACCAAAGAATAGTGCTCCAAGCAGTCCATAAGACGACCCAAACTATCCGGGTCAGCTCTAGTAAAGATGATGATGTCATCAGCATACGACAAGTGAGAAACCGGAAAACCCTTCTTCGTCGTCCTGTACCTCATGACCGGATCACCACAAATCAATCTGTCCAGAATCCGAGACAAGTAATCAGCCGCAAGAACAAACAATGAGGGTGAAAGGGGATCACCCTGTCTCAATCCTCGGGAAGAGGGAAAGAAACTAGCCGGAACTCCATTCACAAGAACCGAGAACCAGCAATCCTTGATACACTGATTAATCATATCCACCCACTGATCCGGAAAACCCATATGACGCAAAACAGCAAGCAAGAACGACCACTAAACCCGATCATACGCCTTTGCCATATCCAGCTTAAGAGCAACATTGAGATTATGACTTGTAAAATAGCTACACGTCTGTGTTGTTACTCAAATTTAATAAAGATTAAAAGAAGCTTTCTTGTCTAATATATGAAATTATAAACCATATATTAAAACATGGACCATAAAAAATATGAACTTATTAGATTATACTTCATGATGTATCAATATTTAAGTTAATTTAGGATGAGATATGGAATTAAAAAAAATACATCACTTTATAACATAGTATTATATTCAAATACTCAAATTCACGATATATTATTACTCGAAATTTTTGAAGCATTTAGGGTTTAAGGTGCAGTTCTAAATGTGCTCGATCATTTCAATTTATTTTAACAATAAATTTAGCCGCCTCATGCTTGGAAAGTATATATAACATGATATTCACGTAAAGAAAAATATAAGAGACCAACATAATAGAAAACCAAATGCATAGATAGATTAATAGATAGTTCTTTTAAGAAAGAAAATACATCAAAAGAAAATTAAAACGATAGTTCGATAATGATTGGGTCATAGAAAACCCACAAAAAAAGCAAGAAAGCAACGTTAAACGTTGCTTGTGCTGGAATCGGGAATGACAATGACGGGAACTTGGCTTGAAGTGCCCTCTTCTTCTCCACGCTTGTCCATCGTCAGAAAACTATCGTATAGCTTGGTGAGAGGGTAGTTCTCAAGAAGCAACTCCCTCACAATGTCATCATCAGCAAATGATGTCATACGATCAAAGAGCTCCTTAATCTCTACCTTTAGGTTATTGTGATCCTCTCTTAAAGTTTTATAGAGAAATTCCAGGCTCTGTGGGGAGGGAGGCACAATCCATTCGGAGACGCTCTTGGTAGGGGTGGCCTTCTTGGTAGGGGTTGCCTTCTTGCCGTTCTTGGTAGGGGTGACCTTCTTGCCGTTCTTGGTAGGGGTGACCGTGACCGTGACCTTCTTGGTAGGGGTTGCCTTCTTGGTTGGGCTATCACTCTCGGTTGGGGCGGGAGGGGAAATTTTTTTGTAGGGTGTATTTTTTTTCCATTTTTTATTTCCTGATCTTTTGATGAGTGCTATTCTGCTAGATTCCATAGTTAATATATGAAGAGATGATGGGTTGAGATGATGGGTTGGGGACAATAAGAACTCTCATATATATAAAGAGAACCGTACCCCTCATCCCATATCCCACAACCTTTAATTAATGCATATAATGCAATTAGCAAGCATGCATATTTAATCGAGGGAGTAATTCAATTCTAATGTTTTGGTTCAAATATTTATTTTGAAGCTTAGCATGCACAAATTAATTACAATTACAATTAAAGTGATAAAAAAGAACCAATAGGGTCACACCGGAAATTGTGATTGAGTGTGAAGAAAGGAAGTGTAAGAATTAATGAGTGTTTAGCATTGAATGTTAAAGGTTTATTTCAAATTTATTATTATTTAATTAATATTTAAAACATATAAAGTAAATTTGCAAATAAAAATGAGTGTGGTTTTTCGATTTTTTTTTGAAATTACTAATTATTACGATTTAGGGAAAATTGATGAAATCTAAATTAGTGTTGTGAAATATAATTTTTTCAATTAGTATGATATGAAAATCGTAATGGAATCTAACATTTTTATGAGACATAAGTACATAACACACTGTTCACTAATAAATATTATTAAATTCTTATTCTTTTTTTGGATGGAGGGATTAGTTCAAATTATTTGTTCAAATCTTCGAGGGATATATCACCAAATTTCTCAATCGTTTTTTTTGTAAAACAAATTATAATTTTTTGTTCAAAATTTTGTTCAAATCTTCGAGGGAATTGTTCAAATATTTTGTTCAAATCTTCGAGGGAATAGTTCAAATTTTGTGTTCAAAATTTCGAGGGATATATTTCAAATTTTTTGTTCAAAATTTTCGAGGGATATGATTAGTTCAAATTTTTTGTTCTAAAATATTTCTTAGATATTTTGTCTAGTGAAAAAACTGACCAATTAAGCTGCGTTGGGAATTGCAATGGACACCTTAAAAAATGATTAAAGTTGAGTGGTTGCTTGTAAGAAATTTAAGCCACCTTAAAGGTTTTCTCGTAAAACGAAAACAAAAACTATTTATTAAATTTTAACATAAATTATAATATAACTAGGATAATTAATAGAGTAAGGTTTAGATTTCCTATATCATGAGATTCGAACTACAGTGAAATCTTAATGAAACTATATATTTACGAAAATATGGACGGTACTAATATAAAATTTAATTAATTACGAAAACATGGACGGTGCTAATATTAATTTTGAGTGAAATCATAGACTATAGGCTAAAATATGGGAAATTCAAATTCAATCTTAGTGCAGAGCAATTAAGGTACAATCACATGTTGATCTAAGGAAAAATTGGTCACAATTCGAATTCAATCATACAATATGGTTTGTGCTCCAATTGGGAAATTCGAGATCAACTTACTAGAGTGATGATTAGTGAATTCAAACATACACTATAGAGTAAGGCTTCTTTTCAATTGTAATTGAATGAGTGGTGAGTTATTAAGTTTTAGTGAAATCATAGACTATAGGCTAAAATATGAGAAATTCGAACTCAATCTTACTATAGTGATGATTAGTGAATTCACACATACACTATATAGTAAGGCTTCTTTTCAAGATCAATTGAATGAGTGATGAGTTATTTTAATTTTAAGTGAAATCATAGACTATAGGCTAAAATATGGGAAATTCAAACTCAATCTTACTATAGCGGTTATTAGTGAATTCACACATACACTATATAGTAAGGCTTCTTTTCAAGATCAATTGAATGAGTGATGAGTTATTTTAATTTTAAGTGAAATCATAGACTATAGGCTAAAATATGGGAAATTCGAATTCAATCTTACTATAGTGGTGATGAGTGAATTCACACATACACTATATAGTAATGCTTCTTTTCAAGATCAATTGAATGAGTGATGAGTTATTTTAATTTTTAGTGAAATCATAGACTATAGGCTAAAATATGAGAAATTCGAACTCAATCTTACTATAGTGGTGATTAGTGAATTCACACATACACTATATAGTAAGGCTTCTTTTCAAGATCAATTGAATGAGTGATGAGTTATTTTAATTTTTAGTGAAATCATAGACTATAGGCTAAAATATGGGAAATTCGAACTCAATCTTACTATAGTGGTGATTAGTGAATTCACACATACACTATATAGTAAGGCTTCTTTTCAAAATCAATTGAATGAGTGGTGAGTTATTTTATTTTTAGTGAAATCATAGACTATAGGCTAAAATATGGAAAATTCGAATTCAATCTTACTATAGTGGTGATGAGTGAATTCACACATACACTATATAGTAAGGCTTCTTTTCAAGATCAATTGAATGAGTGATGAGTTATTTTAATTTTTAGTGAAATCATAGACTATAGGCTAAAATATGGGAAATTCGAACTCAATCTTACTATAGTGGTGATTAGTGAATTCACACATACACTATATAGTAAGACTTCTTTTCAAGATCAATTGAATGAGTGATGAGTTATTTTAATTTTTAGTGAAATCATAGACTATAGTCTAAAATATGGGAAATTCGAACTCAATCTTACTATAGTGGTGATTAGTGAATTCACACATACACTATATAGTAAGGCTTATTTTCAAGATCAATTGAATGAGTGATGAGTTATTTTAATTTTTAGTGAAATCATAGACTATAGGCTAAAATATGGGAAATTCGAACTCAATCTTACTATAGTGGTGATTAGTGAATTCACACATACACTATATAGTAAGGCTTCTTTTCAAAATCAATTGAATGAGTGGTGAGTTATTTTAATTTTTAGTGAAATCACAGACTATAGGCTAAAATATGGAAAATTCAAATTCAATCTTACTATAGTCATGATTAGTGAATTCACAAATACTATAGTCATGATTACTATTCGAATTCAATCTTACAATAGTTTAATTTTATGATGATTATTTAGGGTTTATTCCATCCAATTAGGGTTCATATTTATTTTTTAATATTTATTTCTTATTTTTTAGGTAATATACTTGATTAATATGGTTGATTATTCCAAAAGTAGGGTATATTTTTTTTTAAAATTTTTAATTTATAGCGATAAATGTTGATTATGATTTGTAATACTATAATAAAATTTATTTTTTTAATAAATATTTTTAAAATATTAAATTTTATAGTGAGACACCATAGTGGGACATGAAAGTGGACTAGACGATTTTATCCCTACTTAATTGATATAATTTTCTTATAAGTCATCTCCCTAATTAATGAGTAACGGGTTTAAAAATAGTGAATTTATGAGACCCTATTTATTTAATTTCGTTTCACACTATATACCTTCCTCATTTTTCACTTTCTAACTTTCATATTTTCCATTTTCTCTCCAAATAGCCAAACAAAATCGATCTGAGAATAGGAAAACTCGATCTCAGACTAGGAAAGCTCTGTTCTCGCGAGGCAATCTTTCGCCGGACGAATGTCGGTATCTTGCCAGGACCTCGCAAAGAGTTCAGTTCAACACACTGTGCAAGATGTGAGAATACAAGTATCGAATGGTAAGGTCTGCTAATTTGTTTTTAATTTTTTGTGGGTTTGGAAAAATGGTGTGCTAATTTGTTTTTAAATTTTCTCAAGAATCTGCCGAAGGAGGTGATCAATATATACGGCACGGAGACACCTTGGGTGGAGATTGAGATTGGCTACACCGATTTAGGAAAAACTATCAAGGAACCCCTAGATCAGGTTTTGATGATATGTCAAAATTACTTATGAAAAACTGACCAAAATTCAAGATTGTAGATCGAAGTTGATCAGCCCAGGGCATCATCAAAGAAGAACTCTAGAAGAGTCAAAGTCAACCAATTTGAAGAATGACCCACAAGTTGAAAGACACGTCATCCAGTATAAAGTTCAACTTGGCTGAGGAATCATACCGATCAAAGCAAGCTGACAATCGAGTCAGCTGAACTGAGGGAGAAAGAAGTTGTCCAAAGATTGAAGAAGCTGATAGAATATCAGTTTATGCCAAAGACTGACAAGAGCCAACTGGAGCAGCGGCCAATCTCAGCTGACAAGGCTCATAACTGCCAACTGGAACAACGGCCAATCTCAGCTGACAAAGCTCAGAACTGCCAACTGGAGCAATGGCCAATCTCAGTTGACAAGTTCAGAACTGCCAACTGGAGCAACAGGCAGACTCAGCTGACAAGCCCAGAACTGCCAACTGGAGCAATGGCCAATCTCAGCTGATAAGCTCAGAACTGCCAACTGGAGCAACAGACAGACTCCGCTGACAAGCCCAGAACTGCCAACTGGAGCAACAGGCAGACTCAGCTGACAAGCCCAGAACTGCCAACTGGAGCAATGGCCAATCTCAGCTGATAAGCTCAGAACTGCCAACTGGAGCAACAGGCAGACTCAGCTGGTAAGCCCAGAACTGCCAACTGGAGCGATAGCCAGACTCAGCTGGCAAGCTCAGAACTGCCAGCTGGGATGATACTGCAACTAAGCTGAGAAATTCAAAACTGCCAACTGAAATTCCAAACTGCCAAGAGAACTGAAGCCAGAAGACTCCTGGAGTGTATTGCTTAAATCAACATATCTTGGAATAAATGCCCTTACAAAGATCCTGGAATTTAATGAAGATCGATTGGCAGAGTAACGGCTACTTCAACCAAATGATCCAAGCGATCATTTAAAGACCACATGCCATTGATGAGCCAACAGAGCCACTGATCAAATGGACAATGGAGCTCAACGGTCATAAAATCACTCCTCTATAAAAGATGGGTGAATTAGAGTTATAAAAAAAACTTTCGCAAACATAACCTCTTGCCAACCTTCGCAAGCAGAGCTTTTCTTTCTCCCTCCCAATCAAGCTCAAGTGCAACGTTCGATAGAAACTGCGAAAGTCAAACTGAGAAGAAGAATTCAATAATCAACATACTCAGCCAGCTGACGACGATCCAGCCAGGGCGACCTTCTCAGTTCCAGTTATTCAAAGATCAACTACTCAGCTTAATCAAATGAGCACATCAGTTGATGCCCCCTTATTCAAGACTAACCTCTTGAAGATCGAAAGAGATCTAAAACCTTGTAAAGACAATAATAGCACCTACCTTCCTAGCGACTAGTTAGGGACTTCAAGTGTGAGCCGTCGACCAGCTGAGTTAGGGAGCAGTTACCAGGTTCAGCAAACTGTCCTTCATTGTGTAATTTGTAAAGGAACTCAAGTTATATAGTGAAGTTGCCCTTCTACGGAAGGAAGAGAGGACGTAGAAGTTTGAGACTACGAACCTCTATAAATTTCTTGTGTGCTATACTTATTGATCATTGCATATCTCTAATTGCACACAACATCACACAAGCTGCACTTAAACTGTCTCAACTGATTATTAATTTGGTGCATAGATAAATTTCTTCAAGCGAGTCAAAGGGCCCTATTTTCCGCATCTAAAGTAAAAGTTTGTGAATCAGTTTATTCACCCCCTCTCTAAACTGATACCGACTCACCCGGGACCAACAAGTGGTATCAGAGCGGTTGATTCTAAGGATCAGCCGTTTTTGCAGATCAACTGAATCAGCTCTAACTATCTGTGCTAACATTCCAGCTATGGGAAACCATAAGCTACCTTTGTTTTCAGTTGAGAACTATGATAATTGGAGCAGGAGAATGAAGGCTCACCTCTGCTCAATTCATGAGAATATGTGGGAAGTCATTGAAGAAGGCCCAATCATCATCATGATGGACAATGATGCTCACATAGTTGATATCAATCAACCAGCAAGGATCCCGAAGCCAACTAATCTTCTCACCAGTGAAGAGAAGAAGTTGAAGAATCTAGAGTTCGTTGCTCAAGCTGCATTATTCCAAACTCTAGATGAAGATCGTATAAAGGATACAAAGAACTGCACAACTGCCAAAGAAATATGGGACCTACTAGCAGATCTTTGCAGAGAGTCCGAAGCTATAAAAGGAAACAAGCTCTAACTGGCAGTTGACAGGTATGAATCCTTCAAAATGCAGGCAGAAGAGTCCATCTCAAGCTTTGAAACTAGATTTCTAGGCATTATCAGCGAAATAAATAACCTCGGGAGAAGTTATCCCAATTCAGAGATGAATTCCAAAATACTGGATAATCTCACTGACGAATGGGATATGAAAGTGATAGCTACAGAGGAGTCAAGAGACCTAAACAGCATCACTCCAAGGGAACTATTTGGCTCTCTTAAAGCTCACGAGTACAGTCTAAATCGAAAGAGAAAAGCGTCAACATCATCAATTCAAGACGCAGCTTTTTATGGTGAAAGGTCCAGGTTTAGAGATACTCGAGGAAGAAACAGCTTCAGACCTAGGAGCTCACCAGCCAAAGAAAATCAAGGCGGATCTTCAACTGAACGAAAAAGGGAGGCAACTGAAAAGAAGGAAAATCTAACTGAGAACATCAATGATCAGATTCAATCAGTTACCAAGCTGCTCGAAAAGTTGAAGAGGGCTCGGGATAAACAATCAGTTTCACCTCAGACTGATGAAATCCCAAAAGTTGAAAAAGCCTACCAACCAGCTGAACGGCCAGCTGAACCATTCAGAAGTGGCAATCGCAATCTTGGAGAGTGTTTTCATTGTCATAAACAAGGACATTACATGTTCGAATGTCCAGAACTCCCCGAAGACAAGAAAGCCAAGGTAAAAAGAAGCTTCTTCAAAAGAAAAGTAATGGTCGCAAATCTCGAGAATGCTGTGCTGGATGATTCAGACTATCCTTCTGGAATCGATTCTGACGGCTACAACTCAGATGATGATGAAGCATTATTCTGCCTCATGGTTGACCATGATGAAGAGGTTAATACAGCTGACTCTCAAACTTCTTTTTACCATATCAATGAAGCAACTGTCTCTAGTAATGAGCTTGATGTGAAACTTATGATGCTAGAAGACCAATTAGCTTCAATATCATGTTTTCATGTTGAACTGAAAGATGAAAATGATGAACTGAGAAACAAGGTCAGGAAACTGAGCATTGATCATGAAAGACTAGAGTATCTTGAATCACAACTTATAGAATTTGAGAAATTGAAACTGAGAACTGCTGATCTAGAGGAAGAAAATCAAAAACTCAAGCAAGAGATCCTTGAAAAAGAAAAGGTAAACCTAAAGTTCAAAAAAGGATCTCAAACTCTAGATGAAATACTCAGTCATCAGAGAACTGGAAATGGCAGGTCAGGGCTAGGATATAACAAGTTCACTGCCCTAGAAAAGGGAAAAGCAGTTTCTCAACCTAGAGAAAGGGTATCCTAAAAGGGTTCACGAGATCTTATGATCAACCAGCTGAGTCAAACAAAGAAAATGGAATATTGAAAAATCCCCAGACCCAGCCTAAAAAGTTTGGTTAGTCCTACCAATCTAAAACACCGAGTCAGCCAAAGCCCAGTTCTTAGCCAAGACCATCAGTTCACTCAAGCCAGTCCACTCGTTCAAAGCCTCCAGTTCAACAAAGGCCACCAGCTCAGTATAAAATGCCCTCAAGGAAAATTGGCAGATCAGTTCACTATGAAAAGAAAGACCAGTTTAGATCTCAAACCTACCCTGCTACGCAGTTCAATCAAAGCACTTCTAGGAGAGATCAAAGAAAAACATTTCAACCCTATCATCATTACGATGAATATTTGGATTCCAGAAATGAACTAAGAGCTGATCCAAAAGGGTTCAATCCAATGAACTGGAAACATATAAGACATTGGCCTGATCGAAGAGCCCAAAAATCTCAAAATAATTGTGTGCTAGTTGAAGTGTTTTATCCCACTAACTTTCAACGCATGTACCATTCAACCGACTCAAGGAGAATTGAAAGAGAGTCGAAATTGATGAAACGATCTAAGTCAGTTGACTCTTTAAGTGATAAGAAGCCAAAAGTTTGGACAAGTCTGGATTCCAAAAAGCTTAATGTATCAAAAAGGACCCGATATGAAACGGGTCCCTAAATGCTAATCCTTTCTTTGCAGGACAAAAGCATCCTATCTATGAAGAAAACCAAAGACATTTGGTATCTAGATAGCGGATGCTCCAAGCACATGACTGGAGACAGAGAAGATATTGACAGTTATGAAGAAATCAAGGGTCCACTCGTCACATTTGGAGACAATTCCAAAAGCCGAACCATTGGAGAAGGGTTCGTTGTCAAAGGAAAAGTAGTCGTAAATGGAGTATCCCACGTGGATGGACTAAAGCACAAATTACTCAGCATCAGCCAGCTGTGCGACAATGGCTACTTAATTGACTTCATCAAAAACTCCTGCAACATAAGAGACAAGTCAACTGGAGTAATCTTGCTAACCGGAATCAGGAGAGGCAACATGTACATTGTTGACTGGTCAACCGGCTACTCAGAAGCTTGCTTTCTCTTAAAAGGATCAATTGAAGCAAGCTGGCTATGGCATCGTCGACTGAACCACCTCAACTTTAAAACAATCAACTACCTAGCAAAGAAAGAGCTAGTTGAGGGGCTTCCCAAGGAGATATACAAGAAAACAGGTGTATGCGGACCATGTCAAAAAGGGAAGCAAGTGAAGTCATCTTTCAAGAATAAAAATCACCCACTAGGAACAACTGACTGTCTTCAACTGCTGCACATGGATTTGTTCGGTCCAGTTAGACCTCAAACTCCAAAAGGCAAAAGATTCACTCTTGTAGTAGTTGATGATTACTAAAGATATACATGGGTGGAATTCTTAAGAAGCAAAAGATGAAACATATGACAAGCTCACGACACTGATCAGAAGACTACAAACTGAGAAGGAAAGATCAGTTCAAAGGATTCACTCCGACAATGGAACCAAATTTGTGAATCAACACATGATCAACTTCCTCAACCAGCTTGGAATCACTCATGAACATTCAGCTACAAGAACTCCACAACAAAATGGTGTAGCTGAAAGGCACAACCGAACACTAAAGGAAGCAGCTCGAGCTATGATAGCTGATGCAAACATAGTTGAAGGGTACTGGGCTGAAGCAGTCAATACAGCTTGCCATACTCAAAATCGAAGTGCCATTGTAGCAGCCCATGATAAGACACCTTATGAACTATACAAGGGTCGTAAGCCTTCTATCTCTTATTTTAAAATATTTGACTATAAATGTTATATTCACAACAATGGCAAGACTCAATTGAAAGCCTTCAGTGCTAAAGCTGATGAGGGAATATTTCTTGGGTATAACTCTCCTCATGCACAGGCTTATAGAGTGTTCAATAAACGAACTCTTGTTGTGGAAATAACATGTCATATAGTATTTGATGAATTTGCTAATAAGTACAGGAACAAAGAAACTATAAACACATCAGTTCAAGTACTACCTAGTGAAACTGAAAATTCACAGGACTATGTGGATCACATTGTTCCAGAGCGGTTTGAAGTTTCATTAGAAGAAGGCAATGAAACTAGCACTAAACCAGTTGAGAACAACTTGGTCAATGAAGACACAAATCGTGCTGAGACCACAAACCCCACAACTGAAACAAGAGGAAGAAATAATGAGAATGCCGAGCCAACTGATGAATGAGCAACTGATGACGTCATCACAGAAGAACCAGCTGAGGACCCAGCTGAAGCCATATTGCCCAAGTGGCTCCGAAGCTATCCAACTGACAAGATTGTTGGTGATCCAAGAAGTTGAGTTCAGACCAGAGGATCAACTGAGCATGCATTATTCACATGCTTTATCTCTCAAACTGAACCAGCAAATGTCAAGGAAGCCTTAGAAGATTCAGACTGGATCATGGATATGTAAGAAGAACTGAACCAGTTCACACGAAATGACGTATGGTTTCTCGTTGATAGGCCAAAAACCCAGAAGGTCATTGGCACAAAATGGGTGTTTCGCAACAAACTGGATGAACAAGGAGTGATCACAAGGAACAAGGCTAGACTGGTAGCCAAAGGTTACTTACAAAGTGAAGGTATCGACTTTGATGAGACATTTGCGCCAGTTGCAAGATTGGAAGGCATCAGACTGTTCCTAGCCTATGCAGCTCAGTTTAACTTCACAGTCTACCAAATGGATATCAAAAGTGCTTTTCTTCAAGGAATGCTCAAGGAGGACGTTTATGTCGAGCAACCGCCAGACTTTGAAATTGGTGATCAAGTCTTCAAACTGAAAAAGGCTCTCTACGGACTGAAGCAAGCTCCAAGAGCGTGGTATGAAACTCTAACAACATTCTTGCTGAAAAATGGGTTTCAAAAAGGAGTCATTGATCGGACTCTATTCCGAATAGAATGATCAACTGAGATCTTAATGGTTCAAATTTATGTGGATGACATAATTTTTGGATCAAAAAGCAAAGATCTATGCACACGGTTCGCTCAACTGATGCAAAGCGAATTTGAGATGAGCATGATGGGAGAAATGACATTCTTCCTAGAACTCCAAGTAAAGCAGCTGGAAGATGGAATTCACATCAGCCAGACGAAGTACACCAAGGAGCTAGTCAAGAAGTTTGGAGTAAGTAAAGGAAAAACTCTCAAGGTTCCAATGAACACATCAGTTCAACTAACTCTTGATGAAGAAAGAGAATCAGTTAGCCAAACCTACTACAGAGGAATCATTGGATCTCTACTTTACTTAACAGCCAGTCGACCAGACATCTCATATTCAGTCGACCTATGTGTGCGGTTTCAATCAAATCCAAAGAAAAGTCATCTTGAAGCAGCTAAGAGGATTATAAAATATCTCAAAGGAACCATAAATCTTGGATTATGGTATCCTAGAGATGACAGTTTGAGTTTAATTGGATATTCGGACTCAGAATTTGGCGGATGCAAGATTGACAGAAAAAGCACCAGTGGAACATATCAGTTTCTTGGAAGCAAACTGATATCCTGGTTTAGCAAGAAGCAGCACTCAGTTGCCACGTCAATGACTGAAGCAGAGTATGTAGCTGCTGGAAGCTGCCGTGCTCAAATACTCTGGATGAAGCAACAGTTGAAGGATTACAAAGTTGAAACTGAAGAAGTGTCTATCTACTGTGACAACAATAGTGCAATCGCGATATCTCAAAATCCAGTTCTACATTCAAGAGCTAAGCACATTGACATAAGGCACCATTTCATCAGAGATCACATCGAGAAGAAAGACATATGCATCAAATATGTCAATACTGAGAAATAGATAGCCAACATCTTCACCAAACCATTGCCTGAAGCAAGGTTTATGGAACTATGTATACAGTTGGGATTGCTGGAGCTAGCATCACAGAATGAAAATGATGAACTGGAAGAAAAAGGCCAAGGAATCACTCCAACTGAAGAAAGAAACTGAGTCAAAAAAGTGAAAAACTGATCAGATCGCCACATAATCCATCAGATTGAAGTATATGCAAGAAGCTGCTGAGAAATGAGCAAACTGGAAATGATCAGTTTACCCTATCAAGTTCAACTGAATCATCAGTTCAGTCACTCAAACTGATAATCCATTCAGTTATGCAGAACATTCAAGCTGCAAATTGTTCAAACTGAAGAAAAAGTCATAGGAACTGAAGCCAACTCAAAAGGAGATATCAGCTCGAGGACCAGCTGAACTGAGAAGCAGCTGGTTGAAGAACTAAGCAGTTAAGATCAGCCAGGAACTGATGAGAAGACATCCCAGTTGGAACTGATCAACGGAAAAACCATCAGTTACGGCCAAACTCAACTGATGATGAAATCAGTTTTCAAGTCAAGAAGAAACTGCTGAAGAGAAAAGATAAGTTCAAAAGTCTCAAATAGTGGAAACAGTAAAAACACGTGTCATCCAAATGTTACCGTTGAACCGTCCTTCTCTCTCCTCCTTAATTCCCAACGGATAGAAATGAAAAGCCAATCGACGGGTCGATTGATCTAATCCGACCATTGAATTTAGGGAGACCAAGAATCGCAACCGTTGGATGAGCCAAATCTCTCTATATAAATAAGTCGGCTGAACAATCGAGATAAGCTTTCCAATTTTTACCACAAAGTTACTGGCCCTCTACCTTTCTCTCGTCAAAAGCTTGTTCAATCTTGAAAGATCTAATTCCTCAACTTCGCAAGTCAATCTCTTTCGAAGATTCATGGCTCAAAATCCATCACGCAGAAGATTCAATTTTCAACAATCCGGAGAAGACTCTAAAGCTTTCTGTGATAAGCTTGATAGAGACAAATTCTTCAATCCAGCCGGATTTCTTCAAGCTTGCAAAGTTTCTCCACTAAGCAGAATGATCGTCGAAAAGCTTTCACAGGCCAGGCTGAAAAAGTTTATGGAGGTGTTTCCAGAACGAATCTACATTGAACCAGTCGCTGAATTTTATCTAAATTCAAACGGATCTTCGAATCCCAGAGAAATCAGATCAGAGGTCAGAGGACACGCTATTGTCGTAACAGCTGAGTCCCTGAGCAACATATTTGGACTACCCAACAACGGACTCAAGCTGGAGGATGTTCAAGTGAATTTTCAAGAAGCATATGACTTCTGGAAAAAGGAAGAAGAGCCTCAATCATACAAGAGTAATCATCTTATATCAAAGTTTCAAGATGAAGCTTCAAAGATCATGGTTGGAATAACGGGCAACCAATCAGAAATGACAGCAACAAAGTATAAAATCTGCGCTGCCATCTACAACCGAATGGATATTAACTGGGCACAGTACTTCTTCAAACAACTGAAGAGGTACGTTGATATCATTGAACGAAGCTGGAATGGTGAGAAATTTCCTCAAAGAATTGGATATATATGAGCCGAGTCAGCATAATTCTGGAGAAGCAGTTCCCATGGATAGCTGAGGAGAATGAATTCAAAACAATAGTCAGTAATGACTTCATCTCAAAACCTCTCAAAATTGTTGAGATTGATCTGGAACAAACTGATCAGTCAAGAAGAAAGAAGCCTGCAGCTGAAGGCAAGGGAAAGAAGCCAGCTACTGACTCTGATGACAAAATTCCAATAGCTCAGAGATTCAGACAACACAGTTTAGTTGCTACCAGACCTGGCATGATCGGACAGTCAGCTAGGCCAACTGCTGTCAGATCAGCTACAAGGAAGAAGCCAGTTGATCAACCACGAATGAGAAGAATACTGCTCTCTCAGTCCAGAAGGAGAAAATGATCAAGTCCTATTCCAGATCCAACAATTCCACCAAACTTAACTATTGAAGATACAGCTCCATGAGACAATCCAGAAGATATCATCCCTGCAAGAGGGATTCCTTACAATGGAGCCGGAGCTGATTACTTTCAAATGACCTGCCCACCAATGGCTCAAGTCGAAGAAAATATAAGAGCCTACTCCCAAGGAGAGTCCGTGAAGAAATGGGTTGATGAAACTACACAGAAGCACATGGCTCAACATTTTGCTCAAGAGCTAACCGGTCATGAGGAGCTCTTCAACACCTTAACCAGGTACATCTACTGGTTTTTATGGAGGCACGTATACCAGTCAGAACAGTTTCTTTCATTGCTAGCCTTTCATGGAATGAGCTTCTGGAGGCGAGAAGAAGAATGGAGCCTATGGTGGACAGACAGTGAGAATGTCAGCATCACTAAAGGCAAACATCTAATGAGGCAGCTACAACTGAGGAAAGAATGATCAAGTCCAGCTGAAGATCAATGAAGGATGTATTTGATAAACTGTGCAGATTCACTGCTTAACCCTGCCAGTCATCACAACTGAACTGGAGCAAGAAAGGTGGTCGCATCCACATGTTCAACACAAATGGCTATTCAATCAACTGATGAAGAGGTCACATAGCCATCAGCCTGAACAACAATCAGCTGCTATAAGCGACAGAACAATGAATCCAGTTGATGATCTCATCGATGAAGTAATAAGAGAACTTCACTCCGAGAAATCTCCTCTCAGAACTGAAGTCGAAATCAATGTCATTCCAGAAGATTCAGAAGAGTCAGCTGATCAAACTCGTCAGTTTGATAAGACAGCTGAGCCTCAAACAGTCATGACACAAGGGCCAACTGCTAAGAAAGGGGATGCCACACCTAGCCCCCCAGCTGATCCAGTGATGAATAAAAATGATCAATCAACTGATCAATCAGCTCAAAATAATCAGGCTGTCTGTCAACGCGCTATGGAGACAGATGAGATTTCCCACACAGTTCCTTGCGAGGAACTTGTTGGAACTAAAGAAGGGGAGGAAGCGGACTCAAGAGCGGTCCAGTTCATGGCTCAATCCAGCAGTTTCACGGTCCAGCTCCCTCCACATTTTATGGAACTGTTTGAGTCCCTGCAGCAACATGTTAAACTGAATACCGAGGAAATCAAACAGCTGCAAGCCCAATAGAGACTCCAGTTCGCTGAAAATGAGCCAGCTAACAGCACTGAGGATGATGATGAGGAGGCTACCGAGCCGCTGGCCAAAAGAAGAAAAACTGATCACAAGAAGGACTAGAGGCTGATCACACTTAAAACATGATTAGAAAAGCCTTAAGTACACTTCTTGTTAATCAGTTGTAATTATCTTCTGATTATATCTATAAAAGTTTATTTCTTTCTATTTTCAAATAAATGTCAAATTTTACATTTATTTTTGAAATTTTTGACCGTTGCATATCAATGACACGTGTCAAGGTCATTAATTTCCAACGACCAAAAGAAATCAGAGGCTAGTACCATTTCAACCATCATACTTATGAGCCTGTCCACACACTCATAAAAGCCTCTCTCTCTCTCAAGCCTCTCAAAAAGTCTTTTTCCTCCAAAAAGATCTAAAAATCTATTTCTCTCTCAAAGATCTTGAGTACTCCAAAACTTCAGCCAAAACCAAAGATGGTCGAATTATCCAGGTCTTCAAACTCCTTCAAAAGCCAACTTATGAGAGATAAATTCCTTGACAGACATAAATTTCAATTGATTCTTGATGAATCAAAGAATCCAATTCTTCTGTCAAATATTCACAAAACAGGAGTTCTTCACTACCTGGAAACACCACCAAAATTCTTTAGACAAAATTTGGTGAGTGAATTTTTGCTTCAAGCAAAATTATCTGCAGATGGGAAGATGATATCTTCAGTGGCTCAAGGAAGGATGTTACACATCAATGAGAAAATAATTGCTGAAGTATTTCAACTCGCGCAAGAAGGCTTATCCGTTCAAGATCTAAAGGAATCGACAGAGACGCACTGGAGAGAATGGAAAGCCTCAACCTGCAACAAGCAATTCAGTTTTACCACCGCTAAAACTGATCTCAAGCCTGTGTATGGAGTTCTACTTGACATAACGAACAAAATGATGTTCGGAGCAATTGGCAATCTAAGTCAACGCACTCAAGAGAGATACAAGGTTATGATTCACCTTGCTGAAGGAAGACAAGCGAACTGGGCAGAATTCGTCTTTCAACAATTCAAGCATCAAGTCATCAAGGCTGCAGACTCAAAGAAGTCCGGCAAGTTTGAGTCCAAGGTAGGACTTGTTCTAAGGATGAGCAAAATGCTTGAAGACCTGCTGAAGCTCCCAAATGATGAATCACTACCGCTTCTGATCTCCGACTGGATCCCCAAGAAAGGAACTGCGCATCTACAGTCCCTGAAGAAGAAGAGAAAAGGAAAGGCCAAGATGAGCAACTCAACTGCCAATGCCGTTCACTCTCCAAAATCAAAGAACGGATCACCAGTTGATTTTCAGATTTGCTCTGATCCAGATGAGCTTATTCCATTAATAGGAATACCCCATCCAAACTAAGGAGTAGACTACTTCAGAGGCACATGCCCTCCGCTCCAGCTGACTGAAGAGAATATTCACACTTTCTACAGTGGCAAATATGCAGTCAAAAGTACACAAAAAGAAGTGACCAATCTCCTTCTCACTCACTTCACTGTTGTTGCACAACGTGATCAAGAACTGTTCAAACAACTTCACCGATACTTCTATTGGTACAACTGGAGACATTCTATGTCTATCTAGTCTCACTTCTTGCTAACTGTCTTTCATGGCATGAGCTTCTGGCAAAGAGAAGAAACCTGGAGCATTAAATGGATAGGATCGTCAAATCCATTCCCTCCAACCATTGTGCAAGTTCAGCATATCATGAATCACCGGATGGTCAACAAAATTCCACCAACCGCCTTACTGGCCGAATTCAAATCCAGATTCATGTTTCAAGCAGTTGGAACTGCAGGTCAACCAGTCAACTGCCCAACTGACTCACTTTATCGTCAGTTGAACTTTGATAATCTATCAAGTCAATCAGCTGAGCCATCACGACGAACTTCATCTGGTAATCAAAGGATGGAACCTTATCTATCCCACACTGCAGTTATAGCTTCTCAAAGGAATACAAGGCATAATGATACAAGAGATAGTGACGATGAAGACACTGCCACGTCACCAAATCTCCTATCCAAAGGCTATATGACTCCACTGCTCACCACAAGCTCAAAAGGTGCGCAGTTGACCAAGAAAAATGATCAGTTACGATCATCTCCAAAGGGAATCTCACACTCCCTTAGTCAAAAGATGAAGAGCTCGTCAATTGAGATCCAGCTTCATCTTCGCCAAGTCAAGAAGATGGAAAGGCCTGGACCATCAACGCACAGAACTGTATCTAAAGGAAGCTATGCAGTCAGTCCAGCTAGGCTATTCAAGAAGCGGAAATTGTCTACAGAAAAGCCGAGCAACTGATCAAACTGACCGATCAATTCAGTTGCAAGCCTCAACTGCAGCCAGCTCAGTAATAATAATAGAGTATCAAAAACTCAACTGCTCAACCAACTGCCACGTCACCAGTCGGTTGGACTGTATCCCAACTGACTAAGGATAAGTCTTTTTAAATTCAAAAGCTTACCTTAACTATTTTATTACCGTTGAGATCATGAAATATCTTATATTATATGTCAACGGTTACAATTTGAAAATCGGGCTCAATATCACAAAGTTGTCATTAATATCTCTGCATGGATCTTAAAAACAACACTTCAAACAGGCAAAAGAAAATATATTTTATTGCGCTATGAATGGAAAGATCTGCAGAAAATATTTCGCTATTTATGGCAACTACCTCATTTTCAAAATGACTTCATCCCAGCCACACGATCATAAAGCCATTTAACTGATGAACGGCTGAGGTACATATATCATTAATTCAGCTAATCAACCATCAAATCGGATAGCTGATCAGCCAAGAAAAGCAATCGAGTACTCTCGATTCTTGCATGCATAAGATGCATAAATATGAGCAAAGAGATGAAGGCTCCGATCACCTGAAAATCTCTCTCTCTCTCTCTCTCTTACTCGATCTATTACTAAGCCTTCCCTCTCTTATCTACATTCTCACATTTATAAAACTGAACATCTTTCTTTTGCAGAAATGAAGCCTCCATTTTCCATGGTGGACATTAAAGCTCTTGAACGCAAAATGAGAAAGGACAAGTCTCTAAATCTAGAGATGCTTAATGCACGTCTTGGCCCGGATATCTTCCAACAGATTTATCGACCATTGGCAGCGACTGGATTGCTTCCCTTTTTGACACAGTTGCCGGTCAAGAACATACCTGAGTATGTCGCCGAGTTCTACTACAATGCAAGTATCAATGGCGACAACATCATCTCCACCGTAAAGAATCAAGTGATCACAGTCACAAAGGACACGATGATCTCCACTCTACACCTCCCCGGCACAGGTGCAGATGTGATGAACCTAAATCTGCCATCCAAACATGAGCTATGGAAAATCTGGAAGCTTCCTCATGTGCACCACAACGACAGTTCGCACAGATTAAAGGAGAGCTTGCAAAGTGATATCATCCAACTTCTGGATATCACCAGCCATATTATCCATGGCAACTTTGAGATCGTTCATCTCTCCGAGATCAAGGCTCATATCACTGCAGCCCTCTACTTTGGATGTCAAGCCGACTGGGCTTCATACATCCTGGCGCAACTGAGAGCCAACGTCGAGCGAGCGACATTTGATCCTTCAACTGGCACATTCCGAGAAAGAGTCGGCTTTATGAACCGCATAAGCCACATCATACAAAGCCAGTTTGATAAGATCATACCAATTGGCGAACTGCTTGGAAGACGGGACATGCTCCCCACAATATACTGTCATCCTACCCCAAAGCGCTCACACGCACAAGGGCCTTCCAGCTCAGATCATGGAAAGGCACCCTTAGAGGCAACCGTCAGCTCCACTGATGAAAGAGAGCTGATGCTGGAGAGTGCATCTCTTTTAAGGCTAAGTGATCAGCCCACAATATCAGCCAGCTCCCAACCTCCACCTTTAGTCCAAAACGACTATATTGAGGTTGATTTTGAAGAGGTTCTCGACCACCAGCTCCGAAGCTGCTTTGGTCTCATTGAGGACACCGACTCCTCCCTCT
This sequence comes from Perilla frutescens, assembly GCA_026008535.1. Taxonomy (NCBI): domain Eukaryota; kingdom Viridiplantae; phylum Streptophyta; class Magnoliopsida; order Lamiales; family Lamiaceae; genus Perilla; species Perilla frutescens. The sequence continues at coordinate 49,864,598 of BRKX01000001.1, read as the reverse complement.
TCGCGCAACTACGGCGGTACTTGCAGTATCATATTTGGCGCTTTCAACTGGATGAGTCAACTATGTTTCACCTCATCCATACCCGTGGCTCAGCCTTCTGGATCAGAGAGGGATCATGGAGTCGAAACTGGATGAATCATCCACTTTCCTCTCCTCCAACGCTTTCGGAGATCATGGATTCAATGATCAAGCGACTCCAGCTTGGTATACCCGCCGATGACCCTCTCCCCGACAATGAACCAACCAACTCCTCGTGCGCACCCGTCGTTGGTGATCCACCACTCCCTTCAACTGATGAAATCTTCACCAGCGTGGCCCCCATGAGCTTCAGAGATCAAGATATCTCTGATCCAAGTCAGTTCATGCCAACTGAAGATGCCTATGCATGGCTTTCTCCGTCCATACAAATATCTTCAGTTCCTGCAGCTCATGATGACAATTTGGCAACCGCCTTCACTTTTCTGCCAAATTTGTCATTACCATCATGTGATCATTTTCACCTTTTGAATGATGCCAAAAAAGGGGAAGATGGACAATATGATGATGGACAGTATGATGGATGCATGACTCTTTGGGACCAAATTCAAAGAGAAATCCATCATGAGGGGGAAGATCAGCTTCAGGGGGAAGCATGGACACTACAAGGAATTCAAGGAAGAGGAGAATCAAGCAGAAGGAATAAGAGCAATATGAGCAACATTCAGGAAGTAGATTAGTAGTCTTAACTACTAACTCTTGAATCGCTTGAAGTTATGTCTTAAAGTGAATATATAATACAAGTTTTGATCTTGATTTTGCTTCAAGCTTGAATAATCTGACATAATTCATTATGCTCTAACACTTCAGTCATGCTCTGAGACTTGAATGAGAAGCATGAATAAGCCCAAATTGCTTTTAAAACCAACATGCTCTGATATTTGAACATGCTCTGATATTTGAATGATAAGCATGAATGACAAATGCTCTAATAACTGAATAAAAATCATGAGCCAGTTTGTCTCAATATGCTACGAATATTACATGTTGTGATATCTGAATGACAAATGCTCTAATAACTGAATAAAAATCATGAGCCAATTTGTCTCAATATGCTATGAATGTGTAATGACTGAAAGATTCTATTTAATGCATATTCTACATTTGCAGTTTTTCCATCATCATCAGCAAGGTTTTGACATCATCAAAAAGGGAGAAATTGTTAGAAAAAACTATTAAGGAATCCCTAGATCAGGTTTTGATGAGATGTCAAAATTACTTATGAAAAACTGACCAAAATTCAAGATTGTAGATCGAAGTTGATCAGCCCAGGGCATCATCAAAGAAGAACTCTAGAAGAGTCAAAGTCAACCAATTTGAAGAATGACCCACAAGTTGAAAGACACGTCATCTAGTATAAAGTTCAACTTGGCTGAGGAATCATACCAATCAAAGCAAGCTGACAATCGAGTCAGATGAACTGAGGGAGAAAGGAGTTGTCCAAAGATTGAAGAAGCTGATAGAATATCAGTTTATGCCAAACACTGACAAGAGCCAACTGGAGCAGCGGCCAATCTCAGCTGACAAGGCTCAGAACTGCCAATTGGAACAACGGCCAATCTCAGCTGACAAAGCTCAGAACTGCCAACTGGAGCAATGGCCAATCTCAGCTGACAAGTTCAAAACTGCCAACTGGAGCAACAGGCAGACTCAGCTGACAAGCCCAGAACTGCCAACTGGAGCAATGGCCAATCTCAGCTGATAAGCTCAGAACTGCCAACTGGAGCAACAGGCAGACTCAGCTGACAAGCCCAGAACTGCCAACTGGAGCAACAAGCAGACTCAGCTGACAAGCCCAGAACTGCCAATTGGAGCAATGGTCAATCTCAGCTGATAAGCTCAGAACTGCCAACTGGAGCAACAGGCAAACTCAGCTGATAAGCCCAGAACTGTCAACTAGAGCGATAGCCAGACTCAGCTGGCAAGCTCAGATCTGCCAGCTGGGACGATACTGCAACTAAGCTGAGAAATCCAAAACTGCCAACTGAAATTCCAAACTGCCAAGAGAACTGAAGCCAAAAGACTCCTGGATTGTATTGCTTAAATCAGCATATCTTGGAATAAATGCCCTTACAAAGATCCTGGAATTTAATAAAGATCGATTGGCAGAGTAACGACTACTTCAACCAAATGATCCAAGCGATCATTTAAAGACCACATGCCATTGATGAGCCAACAGAGCCACTGATCAAATGGACAATGGAGCTCAACGGTCATAAAATCACTCCTCTATAAAAGACGGGTGAATCAGAGTTATAAAAAAAACTTTCGCAAACATAACCACTTGCCAACCTTCGCAAGCAGAGCTTTTCTTTCTCTCTCCCAATCAAGCTCAAGTGCAACGTTCGATAGAAACTGCGAAAGTCAAACTGAGAAGTAGAATTCAATAATCAATATACTTAGCCAGCTGACGACGATCCAACCAGGGTGACCTTCTCAGTTCCAGTTATTCAAAGATCAACTACTCAGTTCAATCAAAGGAGCACATCAGTTGATGCCCCCTTATTCAAGACTAACCTCTTGAAGATCGAAAGAGATCTAAAACCTTGTAAAGACAACAATAGCCTACCTTCCTAGCGAGCAGTTAGGGACTTCAAGTGTGAGCCGTCGACCAGCTGAGGTAGCGAGCAGTTACCAAGTTCAGCAAACTGTCCTTCATTGTGTAATTTGTAAAGGAACTCAAGTTATATAGTGAAGTTGCCCTTCTGCGGAAGGAAGAGAGGACGTAGAAGTTTGAGACTTCGAACCTCTATAAATTTCTTGTGTGCTGTACTTATTGATCATTGCATATCTCTGACTGCACACAACATCACACAAGCTGCACTTAAACTGTCTCAACTGATTATTAATTTGGTGCATAGATAAATTTCTTCAAGCGAGTCAAAGGGCCCTATTTTCCGCATCTAAATTAAAAATTTGTGAATCAGTTTGTTTACCCCCCCTCTAAACTGATACCGACTCGCCCGGGACCAACAAACCCTAACTTTCGCCTGATCTCCGGTTGGAAGCACGTGGTGGAGTTCTTGGAGATCCATCAGGGCGATCGTGTCTATTTTGAAGGGAGGCCCGACATACCGTGGTTGCTTCGAGTTTCAAGGGATAAGCATCCTGATGCTGTGAAGGTGGAGAACGAATACTGGGCTTAAGTTATATTTTTTTCTGCTTTTTGTGTAAGACTCCTACATATCTAATATTTTTTTGATAAATAATATGGAAAAAAATGCACCATATTGCATTTTTTTATATGTAAATTAAAAAAAAATCCACTTGTTACATTTTTTTCATGGTAATCGACTAATGTTTTATTTTGGTGGTCGTTAGATGTTCATTAATGTTTTCTTAATGTTTTATTTTGAATATGTTCGTTAATGTTTTCTTAATGTTTTATTTTGGTGGTCGTTAAATATGTTCTTAATGTTTTTGTACTTGTTAGTGGTTACTAGATTTTAATTGAATTTCATCGAACATTAAACTTACGAAAAATAATTAAAATTAAATTCTAAAGATTCTGCATAGGTCAAATTAAAATATTTGGATGAATATTTAGTTAAATTATATGACGAGATAATATTTGGTCAAATTATTATTATCATTTGAAAGATTACGAACGATTTTCTTACAATATATTTCATTAATTTATTTCAACTACTCCCTGACATTGCATTAATTTAGAAAATAAAATTACTTTTAAAAAAAAAGTTAGAATTTAAAAAAATTGATATTCTTCCTAATATTGGTGGTTGTACGTTATTTCAATAAATGAATATTATATAGTGGAAGATGAATGATTACTATTGAGTAGGGTTTATTGAGAATTGTGAGATGAGTAATCTTTGTCCCATTTTATTCACAACCATCATTCCTTCTCATTAATGTTGTGAAACCCTAAATCTTTGTTTGATTTTTTTTAATTATCATTTTGTAATTCCTTCTTTCATTGACCTTTTAACTTCCGAAAAACAAGTATTGCGTATCTATTTATATTTGATCATTATAATAATATAACAAAGACTATAGGCTAATTAATGTCATCATCCAGAAAAAAATTGTTCAACTTCTCTCGTGTTTCCTCTCTCTTCCAAACGATTACAACCGTTCATACACGACTAATAATAGATGGCTTGTAATTCACAACTATAAATGGTGCCATCATCAAGTCAAAAACTGTTCAACTTCTCTGGTCTCTCCTCTCTCTTCCAAACGAAAAATTAAATCTCTGAAAAAAAATGAATTGGTCCCGAACCAATGAGGAATTTTTTCTTGATCTGTTGCACTCTCGAATTGGGGTTGTAGATACATCTGACAACTACGAGGTTGCATATGCTCTAGAGGAGGTTTCATGGACAATGTCGAGAGTTCTGAATCGGAAAGTTTGATTGATCCAAGTGGTCCTGAAATTGCACGAGTTTCAGGAGAAGATGTGGAGTTTTGAGTCTTTCTTAATGCAGTCAGGAATCCATTACGATGAAAATACCAACCGAGTCCGTGCGATGCATGAGTATTTTGATCGAGTGGGGAAGAATGTAAGTCTACGCTTTGATATTACACAGTTTTACCTTAACAATATATAATTATTTATCATATTTTATGATGCTAGGAGAGTCCGCGTTGAAGCGAGTTCAGAATGAAAGGAATGCCCCATCTTGGAGTTCTTCGTGAGATCATGGGCGATGGTGGTTTCGGTAGTGTGGATTCGGAGTGGCTATCTAACTATGCGGCTTGACATATGTTAGGGATTGAATTGAACTCAGTGTTTCTGTTTTATCGTTTTTATCTTTTTTTTTTGTTAAACTTTTGATAGTTCATCTTTTTTTTTGTTACTTTTGATGGTGAACTATGATCGGGTATTGCGATTTGTAATTAAAATTGCACTTGGTGCATAATTATCGATTATATATCTAATTATCTAATTAACGGCTAATTATTGTAATCGTTATCAATGCATTAAGCACCCTACTTGCATTAATGTAATGCAAGTAGTTGACACTTGTACTTGTGTTTCAATTTGGTCATATTTAATTGTATTTGTCACTTTGTATTTCAGTTTAATTTTAGTTGATGTACAAGTTAAATTACTGATTTCCTATATAAATACTAATAGAAATTATAGCCAAATTAGAGTTTCGGTGAATATAATCAGTGTAATTTATTGTGTAGAAGATTTTATTTTTGTCAAAAATAATTAAACGCTAAAAAAATTAATTTAACAGTTTAATAAAGTATTGGGAAAAAAACACTATTTGGGACTAATTTATTATTTATAGTCAAATTGTACGATTTACAAATTAGAAAAAAAATTGGAACAAAATAATAGAGATATTAAAAAAAATTCATAAGGGCCGGCCTTACAGGCCCAGTTAAAGTATACTCAAGGTCCAGATCAAACATAATTCAAAGGCCCAAGCTGTGATGTGAGTTCATGTTAGTGGGATCAGACCCCATGCATTGACAACCAACCCTCACATAAGATATAATATATACAAGCGTAAAATTTGATATTTTTTCGATGTGGGATACGCGGGTACTGCCTTCTCAAAAAGTTCCTCAACCAGTTTCTCAAGTATTTTCTATATCAATCAATTATGGTCTAATTTTAATGCTTTGGTAATATATTGACTAATTTCAATTTAATTATAGTTAAAGCACGTAAATATAGCCAAATTACGTCCCTGAATTGTCCTAGAATCGTAGTCCGAATATAAACTTTTTTACTAAAAATACTTACGCCCAAAAAATATACAGTAGGGTTTAAGCATTTTTACCAAAAATATGGCTCAAAATAAGAAGCTCAAAATATAAATTCTGAATTAAAATCAACTGAATATCTAGTTCATTTGGACATACAATATTACCAAAAATATTAAAAATTACATAAACATAATTTTAATCGAGATGATCCAAGCGAGCTCGGAGCACCGCCAATCTTGCCTAGATGTACTCTATCTTTGCTTTCTTCATCTCTATTGCGTGCTCTATTTGTTATTTTTGTATCATAGCAAGAGCTTCCCGATGGAAGCGATCCTTTTCATACTAAAAATATTAAACAAAATAATATTAATTTAAACCAACACAAAATAAAATAACAAATTTTCTAAAATATTTGATAATACCAGTTGGTTTAAAATCACTTGATTCAAACGTGCATCCGCTTCCGATTTGGCTTGAATCGCTCTGCCAAACCTTTCAGAGTCCTTCGCAAACTATTAACGAGGAAAAAAACAATCGAAATATAAAAATTAATGATAAAACCCTACATGCAAATAAAAAGAAAACATACCTTTTCGACTTTCTCTTCCGTGGCAGTTTTAATCCTCTTCGACGAGGAGGTGTTTCCAGCTTCGTTCGATCTTTTTGCAGACTCCATTTACGTCAACTTCGAAGGAGAAGAGAGTGTTGTAGTTGGAAGGTGGAGAAAGAAGTAGGAGAGATTTTAGGAGACGTGACTCTTGATATGATCTCTAATGAATTGTGATAATTTCTCTCATTAAATATTGTGTATAAGTAGGGTGGGAAGTTTTAGAGTCAATCCACTCCAATTCAATATACTTATTTAATTAATTAATAATTTTAATTTTCTGTAATTACGAAATTACAGATAGTATATATAACCTTTGTATTTTTATTTAATTGGTATAATTATGTATAAAATTCATACTATAGTCATAATTAACATGTATAAAATTAATAATAATTGGCATTAAAATTATATTCACCCATTCTAAACATTAAAAGAGAATTAAATTTATAATTTAATTAATATTTGAAGTTTTAATTTGAATATTGTTTCGTTTCAATCAAATTGGAACTATAGTCACAACAATTAATGAGTTGTGATGATTACATTCAATATATATTGTGTATACATTACTTGAGAAATTTTAGTTGGAAGGCTTTATGTCTTTTCAATTAAATCCAAATAAAATTAATATTTTACTTTCAATTTTATTATTAAAAAAAATTCGAACTAATATTTTATTTGCAATTTTTTAAAATTTTAAAAATTATAAGTAAATTTAAACAATATTATTTTATTTTTTATAAATGTTTTTACGATATTTTATACACTATATCAAACAATAGTTAAAATAAAAAAAAATTGAATTTTTTTGGTTTAGGGTTTTGTAGCTTTAATGAGAATCAATGATGGTTGTGTGTAAAATGGAAGAAAGAGTAGTTTTTCACACTTCTCAATAAACCTTTTTTACGTAAATATTTTTTTCCAAATAATATTTTGGAATTATCCATGCTGCAACATGCATGGTGTTTTGGTTACTAGTCTTTTCATGCCTTTAATGAGGGTCTCTATTTTCTTATATATAAGTAGGTATTCGTAATTATAATTTCATAATGTAAAACAAAAAAAAATCGCCAAAATCATGTCTTGGTCCAAATCTGATGAGGCCGTGTTTGTTAGTTTCTTACGTCTAAGGATTGGATTTGTTGATCTATCTCACGCACCGGGCACTGCATTGACCCTCGATTTACTCGCGAAGTTTATGTCTGGTGCTCGGTATCGTCATTTTCGGACCATCGAACTGGTCTATAAATTGAAAGAATTGAAGGAGCTATTTTATTCATTCGAAAATTTTAAAATGCTTCCGGGGATCACCTACGATGAAGATAGCAACTGTGTCACAACCACCGATGCATATTTAAGTCTTTTCAGTGATATTCGTGCTGTAAGTAAACATTACCATTTTGTTAATTATATTTTTTTATGACATTAATTTACATTTATATTTCACTACAGGAATGTGAGATGCATAGAGACTTTCGACTGAATGGAATGCCGGAGTATTGTGGAATTCGTGACATTATTCAGCTTGGAGGCGTTGTGAATACTGATTTTGAGAGTTTAGTCAATAGATTTGCTTGAAGAGTTTAAGCTTGTTGTTATGGAGTGCACTTAAATTATCTTTTATAATATCTATAAAAATTATCTTATATTATCATTATTTTTATTGGAGTCTACATAAATAAGATTAATTAGATCAATCCAAATACTTTTTCCTTACAAATAATGGTGTGTGTAAGATGCAAATATATGGAATTAGTTGGTTTAGGGTTTTAGAGCATTAATGGAGAATGAATGATGGTGTGTGTAAGATGCATCAAAAATTTGTCAACCCACACTTTAATTTTAATTTTAAAAAATATTAAATTTGTTTTATATATTTTTGTACGAATTTTGTTATACTGTACGAAATAGTACTAATTATACGAATTTAAGCATTTTAATTTGGCCATAATAATTTTTCCCTTAATTAAATTTCTAAATTTCTCTCCATCGTTTAAAGCAATCAAAACATATATATTCAGCGATAATAATTGTAAATGACAAACACACCAATAATTTTAAACATAAAACATTCGGAATATTAAATATTGAAAATTACATAAAACATAAAATTAATCTATCAGGTCTGAACGACCACGAAGGTCCTTTAGCCTTGCCCAAATACACTCTAGTTGGGCTATTTCCTTCTCATATGCGTGCTTGATACGTTGTTCTGTCATCAATTTACGCATTTCGATCTGGAATTCAGCCTTCTCACGCTACAAAGATTAAATGGAACACATTCATAATTAAATCAACAAATGAAAATAACACGAATCTAATGTAACAAATTTTCTAACAAAAAAGTTGATACCAATTGCGCCTCCACACATCGATGCAAATTTGCATCGGCTTGTGTTTTGACTTCAACAATTTTGGCAAGCCTCTCCGATTCCCTCATAAACTACAAACAAAAAAACTATTCAAAATAAAAAAAAATCGATGCTAAAACCATACATGCAAAATATAAAAAAATAATAATAAAAAAAAACGAAGAGAACCTCTTCAAGTTTCGTTTCCGTCCGCTTCCAGGACGAGTTGCCCTCCTCTTCGTTTGGCCTTCTTGATGAAGAAGCCATATCCAGAATTTTCAAAGTTTTTCGAGAGTATTGCAAGTAGATAGAGATAAATGAGGAGACGTGACTCTTTGAGATTATCCCTAAAAAATTGTGATGATTTCATTCATTAAATAGAGAAGTTGGAGTTGTCAATATATCGTGTCTTTTCATATTCAGTCCAATTTAATACATTACTAATAAGATAGTATTCTATTATTATATTCTGTATTAAATAAGTACTATATATATAGTTACGAAATTAGTATTTATCACTTTGTGTTTGAGTTTAATTTTAGTTGATGTACAAGTTAAATTACTGATTTCCTATATCAATACTAATATAAGTTAAAAACAAATTAGAGTTTCGGTGAATATAATCGGTGTAATTTATTGTGTAGGAGATTGTATTTTTGTCAAAAATAATTAAATGCTACAAAAAATTAATTTAATAATTTAATAAAGTATTGAAAAAAAACACTATTTGGGACTGATTTATTATTTATAGTCAAATTGTACGATTTATAAATTAGAAAAAAAATTGGAACAAAATAATAGAGATATAAAAAAAATTCATAAGGGTCGGGCCTTATAGGGCCCAGTTCAAGGATATTCAAGGCCTAGGTCAAATAATTTAAAGGCCCAGAAGTTGTGATGTGAGTCCATGTTAATGGGATCAGACCCCATACATTGACAACCAACCCTCACATAATATATAATATATACAAAAGTAAATTTCGATATTTTTTCGATGTGGGATACTCATACGCAGGTACTGCTTTCTCTATCTTAACTTTGTATATGTAACAATCGAATAGATATGACTTTTCATAAAAAATTTAATTGATATGCCCGGGAAATAATTAACTCTATAAATCACAATTTTATATATCAAAAAAAAGAAAAAAAAATTATTAGTTAAGATAAAGATAGTTCACGGAGAAATACTTAATTAAAAAAAATTAACAGAAATACTTAATTAAATATTGCACGGATATGAAATATAATTAAAATAAAATTAAGATTACGAATTTAATAAATAAAACTCAGATTACAAAAAGTACTAAACAATAAGAAATTAAACACTACAAAATGAATAATTAATAATCAACAAAATACACTACAAGTTTTGTGTGCCAGGACCCGAACCACTAGCGGTATTTTTCGTCCGCTTGTGTCGTGTAGCACCTGCTGCCTTCTTCTTGGTCTTGCTATTTGACGCTTGTTCCGCACCCGATTTGTACCTATTTTATCTTGGCCTCCCCTTGCGAGTGATATTAAGTGGATCTAATACGGGAGTCGAACTATCTTGTTCGATAGTGCGCGAAGAAGTACTGCGATTCGCTATTACTGGATTCTAGTTATAAAGTTCATCCTTCAAAGATTGTAACCTAAGTTTGATGAATTTCATTTTCTCACTGTCCTCATAAGCAACATCCGTGCATTCTTGAAACTCTTGTTCAACATCTTGAAACATTAAATATTCCTTCGTCATGTGCGGATATCCCCCGGTAAAAAAAATGCTTGCATGTCGTCTATACACATCCTCCTCCATCTTCTTAGTATGTATCTCTCATTTACAGAACGGATATCCTTTGAAGCTAGAACCTTCAAGATATGACTGCAAAGAATTCCCTTAGATTCAAACTTCCGGCAATTGCAAGCTAAATATTGTCCAACAGGCCTATACTCCACAGTGAACGAAAATTCTTTATGATACCAATTGTTCAACATGGTACTTTCAAATACTTCATAGCTCTCCACTCCTCCAAGTATGGTTGGATCATTCTTGATGTTGCAATTCCACATTAGCCTGATTTCACGATGAAATTGCTCGAAAATGCTATTCGTGTATACTTTTCCTAATTGCTCCTCCCATTTAAAATTCGATATACACTTTCTCGGCCTACACTTGGAATCAAAGTCAGCCCGCATCTCCTTCTGAATCTTGTGGCAAACGGAAATCTCGTATTGTTCCGTGAATTGCTTCAATGTGCTCTTTGAGTTGATATAACCGTCGAAGAAAGAATGCATTGACTCACTTCTTTGTGTAGAGACCATGTCAGCCCAAAAAACATGGTTCAAGTACACGGGCATCCAACTTTGTCTTTCATTGTAGAGGTCTCTAAGCCATTTATTATTTTCGAGCCCGTGTGTCGTTATGAATTCAGCCCACCTTGTTTCAAATTCAGTAATCGTAAGGCTGTCGTAGATCAACGCATTGAATTCTGACACCACCCTATCAAACTCGGCAACCCCTTTAAACTTTTGTGCCGTCTTAGACAAAATGTGCCATAGACATAACCGGTGGACGGTGTCGGGCATCACTTCCCTCACGGCAATTCGAATACTATCGCACCGATCCATCAACATTGCCACAGGTTGAACACCTCCCATTACTTCCAACCAATTAGAGAAAAACCATTTGAACGATGAAGCATCTTCGTGTGACAACAAAGCACACCCTAGTAGGATGGACTGATGATGGTGATTAACACCAACCACGGTCGCAAAAGGCATATTGTATTGGTTGACGAGATACGTCGTGTCGAAGCTGATCACGTTGTGAAACTCTTCGTACGCTGATATGCTCCGAGGATGAATCCACAACACATTTCGAAGTCTACCTTCGTCATCAATATCCATCAAATGAAAAAAGCTCCTATCTTTCTGTTGTAACTTCATGAAAAGCTTACGAATGGCTTCGGCATCTCCTTCACCGAGTCTCAACCTTCTTCTATGCTCAATGTAATTCCTACAATCTTCCCCAAGCATCCTAAATTTTGTGGACCACCAGCCTGCACTTCCAATATCCTCACATTTTTACAAGTTCTTAAGCCGGCAATGTTATTAGCTTCTAACTGTCTCTTCATATTAATTGATAAACTCCTATGAGTAGGCATGAAAATTGACATGTGAGGTTCTAAGTCATGATTATGATTTGCAGAAACAGTCGACACTCTCCATGTGCCGTCAAGATTTTGTATAGCATTCAAGCGAGCAGGGCAGTTAATCCTTTTGGTATATAACTTCACTTTTGAATTTCTACCCCTATCGCACGCAATCATAACATACTTACCTCGACAATTTCTAACTGCAACACTGAAACACTTATGCTTTGCATGAGCTTGATAGGCGGCTAATAGAGCTTCTCTACTCTCGAATTCCATATTAGGTTGAGGTCCTTCATCTAGAATTTCCTCATTCCGATCTCCTTCATGTAGAATTTCCTCATTTTGAGCTCCTAAATATTCTTCGTATTGCAAGTTCACTTCTTCTTGAACCACTTCTTCCTCTTCAGTTTCTACATGTTCGCCGGAATCCCTACTACAACAATCGAGGTCGGAATCCTCTCCAAATAAATCTACAATTACAGCCCGTGGATCTATAGCCATGGAAGCTCTTTATTTTCTTCTCTTTAGAATTAGAGTTACAACAATGGAAGAATTGCAGGTTTCAAACATGATATGATCATTAGTTTTATTGGGAACTTCAAGAGTTGCTTACCTTTTTGCTTTTGTAGTATTTCGATTGGCTAGTAAAAAAAAATTAAATCACAATAAATCACTCACAACGGGATTATTATCCAAGTAAATGATATGTTCTAATGTTAGATTTTTTTTTATTGAATCAAAACGTGTATTTTATAAAATTTTATACTATATTTTCTGTATATAGTATGAGAAAAAATCGATTGATAATATATTATGACTTATATTAGAAATTTAGACGCAAATTTTAATGATGAATTTATTTTTAATTTTATATGTATACTTTAAAGACGAAAATTTTGGACTAACATGTTTTGAATTAAAATGAATTTGAAGTTTAATATTATTTTAATTCTGAAAAAATCAAAGACGAATATTTATGCATAACATCTTAATGATGAATGTATGCTTGATAATCGAATTTGACTAATATTTTCATTTCAGACTAATCTATAAAAATTTGTAGGTCGAAAAATGATTAAAAAATCGAAGCAAGAATTGTGTTTATGTTATATATACATAACCAGAGCTATATATTATTTTATAACTAAAAAAAATATAAATATTGTGTTTATGTTAAATCGATAATCAAAGTGAATATATTAGTTCAAACCCCAAAAAAATTTAAAATACTGTGTTTATGTTAAAAGCCTTAATCGAACTATATATAACCTTTAAAAAAATGAAAAATACTCTTTTTATATTAAAATTGATGATCGAACTCAAAATAATAAAAAAATTATACACAATTATTTATGTTCAAAATATTTAATATCGGATATCTAAATTATTAGATTTATTGCTGGTATAATATTTTTATTTAATATTATAATATGTATCGGATATCTAAATAAGAATAATCGCTGATTTAATATTTTTGAAAGAATATTAATATTGGTAAAAAAATCTAGTTGTTAATGGGAGGGAATAATTATAGATTTGGGAGGGAAGAGTGCATTTATTAAAAAAATGGCGGTAGTTGTGTTATTTTTGGAGGTAAAGGGTATTTTTGGTATGGTAATAATTTGGCCCCACATAAACCGGTTTTTACTTAACCGGTCTTAAGGAAACCGATTTTTTTCTGTGTGGCCGCGGCCACAGTGTGGCCATTTAGCACTGCTCTTTGAAATTTTAAGTCACCACATTAATTTTTTTAGCATATATACGTAGTACCAATTCTCAAATTAGAGCATGACCTACGTGCACAAACCCTTCCCCACCCTTATTTACATCACTATTTCAGACAGCGCTTATCTTTTTTTTTTTCTATTCTCTGGGCAATTTTTTTATATATTTTCTTTTTGTTATTGTTTCTCAAAAATTTTATAACCAAAAATAAAATTAGTGAACTTTAAAATTAAAATGAATTGATTTAATTTGTTTGAAATAAATGTAATTTATATCCTAAAATAAAATTAATTTATCCTAAAAAAACAAAATAAATCACTAAAAAACTCCTAAATAACACAAAATAAAACCCTATAAAACACAATATCAGCCCCTAAAAAAACTTGAACCTTAAAAATCATGAATCCTAAAAAAACCATGAACTCATAAACTCTAAACATTAATTGGAATTGAAAAAATATAATTGAACTAAATAGACTAATATGAAATAACTACCAGACACCTTACTTTTTAATTATGCGGGCGACACTTTTTGAATTTTGAGTAATATTTTTTAGTGTTGCAGTTAATACTGATTTTACCGGATATTTTTTTGCGGATTGACCCACATTTTGACCCACCTTGTCTGAAATAGTGGTATTTACACCTAGTGTATCAAAGTGTTTGTGCTCAAATTATATGCTTATTTCCATGTTTGTATTGATTTATGACCCAAAATATATGTTATTTATCAACTCAATACATGAAATATGAAAATTATGAATTCAGTAAGTCATTATAACATGGGACTCCAAAAATCATACTTCATCCGTTTCCATATAAATGTTATTTTAACACTATTTTTTGTTTCAAAAAATTTGTCATTTTACATAATTAAGGTAAAATTTTCACTTTTTTCTCCAATTTGCCCTTATTTAGATGTAGTCAATTATTCCCTCATCGCACTAATAATTGAAAGAAATTTATATTTCCAAAGCTCCGTAGATTCAATATAGATGTATATATACATGAATTATCATTAAATGATTCAATATAATTAATTTGATTTGATAAATTAAATAGAGGTATATTATATAATTTGATTACTTTATTAATTTGTATGCATTCATTCAAATCACATTTATATAGAAACGGAGGGAGTGTATTTTTAGTTCACAAAGTCTCTTGTCAAACTTTAAAAACTCAAAATATATAAAATCAGACGGTCAGGTCGGCGGGGCACGCAGGTCAACCTTGACCCGACCCACCCTGCCCAGAAAAAAAAATCGCCAGAAATAGTATCACCCTTAACACTAAAAGTATCAATCCAAAGTACAAAAGTATCACCCATAACCATAAAAAGTATTAAGCCTGCAATTTGTCATATAAAAGTTTCTTTAATTCAAATTATGATTTATTCTATCTCAATTAATATTTAGAGCTCAAGGGTTTTGGGTTTATGGTTTTCTAGGATTTTATGGGGGTTTTAGGATTATTTTTAGGGTTTATTAGTACCAATTAGGGTTTATATTTAATCCAAAAAAAATTAATTATCGAGCGCAGTACACAAACTCACGCGCTATCATCGAGCGAGTGCACGGCGCGAGTTGTCAAATTAAAAAATTTA
This sequence comes from Perilla frutescens, assembly GCA_026008535.1. NCBI lineage: Eukaryota > Viridiplantae > Streptophyta > Magnoliopsida > Lamiales > Lamiaceae > Perilla > Perilla frutescens. The sequence goes on along the minus strand of BRKX01000001.1, from coordinate 49,849,445 downwards.
ATTTTACTTTAAGAGATATATGATTTTTAAAAAAAAAAGAAAATAAATTTAAAATCAGAAAAGCAAAAAAAAAAAGATAGACGTGTGACGTCTACGCATGGCCTGCCTGGCCGTGTTTGACCCTAATTAAGCCTGATAAGAGACCATACCTTTTTAGTTTTATTATTTTTAAAAATTATTGGTATATTAATTTCAATGACAATTATTTATTAATTATCAAATAAATTTAACATATGATATATTAAAAATAATTAAAAAATAAATAACCGTCAATTATGTATTTAGAAATACTAAATTATAATTTTCATCTTCTAGATCATTAATTGATAGTTTCATCTTACTGATTTTTAAAATTGATATATAACTTATCTTTCACGTTCTTATGGACAATTCTCTTTGTTTAAAAAAACGTTCAATTGCTTATATATTGTTTTCCATTTTTAGTAATAAATCTTAAATGCTTTTGTAAGGAACTCCTTGTGATTTAACATTCAAATAAACCTACATAATTTACTTAAGGCTCAAGTACGATATGAGCTTGGACATTTTTGACTTAGATTGCCTTTTACCGAATAAGATATCAATATTATGTTTGTTTTTTGTGTATTAATAATATATTATTTGGTTAGATTGATCGGCAAAATATTAACTACCTGCAAGTGCATGGTGTAGCTGTGTACAATGATAAATAAGGTTGTATTCCACAGAGAATAATTATTAATTTATATTTGAGTACTGCAACGTCAATTTCCTAACACTATTTAGGCAACACATTAAAGGATTTGATTTAATTAACTACTTAAATAGAAACTAAATAAAACAAATAAATGATGAGAGTATGAAATTCGGTTCTAAATTCAGAGGGAAAGAAATATTTTAGGGTTTTGATTTCATTGATTTGTCCATATAATGTCAATCCAATTATATGATTTATTCAAGATTCGACTTTTATTAGGACAATCACTCATTTAATTTAAACCTTCTCTCGAAGTGCTTAAATTGCAGATTACATCTTAGAATTAATGTGTTCATTCAATTACTAACATGCAACTCCTAAAAGCTCTAAGGATTTGTTGGCCCTCACAAGTAACCTCAAATATCTCGATTGTTATTGATTAATGTGTTTTGTGCTCTTGTGTTCAAGTGTTAAAACTCCTCTCTTGATTTATAAATTAATACAACATATCATGCTATCATGGCGATCAATCAATCAAGCAAACAAGGCTAAGAGCAAAAGGAATAAAAGAATAATTAAAATTATATAATTAAATATCCATTGTACTTCAAAATCAACTATTATCAAACCCTAGAATACTAGAGAATTAATTACTCATAATTAAATAAATAGATAATAACAATTCAAGAGAAAACATAATTAAATAAATAGAACACGATAAACCCAGAGGTTGAATGTTGATCTTGATCTTCAACATGTGCTTCTCTTGCTCTTCAATCTCCATCTTTAGCAGATAAATATGATGTGTGTTGTTTTGGTTTTTGATATAATGTTAGGGTTTGTGATGCCTAATTTTTGTGCTTAAGAAAATACATATAGTGTTGGAAGTATCCCAATTGAACAAAGAAATAAAACAGGTCAAAATAGATCAAAATCGGACTCCCGGAGCTCAATCATGACTAGGTTGGTTTCGAGTCCACGTGGTGGCAGATTTTTCGCGACCACATCACTATTCACGAGTGGGGTCGCTAACAAATCAAAGGCTGACCCCCCTCAGTAGTGAGCGTGTAGAAGGCTGACCAGAAGGTAATTTGTGAGTGGATTTGCAACCCCGGCCATGAATTTGGTTGCTACTTCGATCGCGGGTCCACGTGGCGTCCGACAACCTTTCACTATTTTACTTCATTCTCACTCATTTCTCGTTCGATTGACCCGATTCTTTCTGTAACGTGTTCCTTACTTGGTTTCCTATCTGTCTAGGTTCTTCACAAGCTTGTTTGTGTTGGGATTTTTTTTGAATTGAACCACCACATGATTTTTGGATGCTCGTTAATCATAGCCCATGTATGTCATATTTTATGCATGTGATGTAAATAATTAAACCAAGTACAATTAACATGCAAGTTCCGATTTTTGAATCTACTAAAAATATAAACATAGAATCAATCGAAAAAGAACTTACAAATTGAACGTCGGGTTGATCACAAGATTAAAGGTCTAATCTTGTTGTTCAAGATGTATGGATCGACGCCCATTCAAAGTGCTATTCCACTTCTCGATCTTCTATTATATTTCCGGATCGCGTCTAGATACATGATGGACTGTATACTACTAAATAGGTGTGAATACTTTGGGCATCAAAAGAGCACAAAAAGGGGCTGATTTCTATTAACCCTAATTTCGATCCCACATCTCTATTTAACAGGGATGTGAATGAAATTAGCTTGTCCAAACCCTAATAGGGTTAGGCCTCTTACTCTTGTTCCATTCCTTAGTCTACTAAGGTCATATTGGGCTACAACAGGAATCTAGAAGAATATTAAATTGACCTGCTAATTTATTTAATTTCTAATATCCATAACTTAGGATATAATTAAATAAATTAAGTATTATTTTTTATTCCACTAAAGAAATAATACTGACATACCAATTTAATACATATTTGCAAATATACTTTCTGCTTTAGTCTAGTCATTCTCCATGTTTAAGATATAATGTCTATTAATTAATTATTAAGCTTCTGACAGTTATACTTAATTAACATCTTATTCGTAAAGTAGTACCACATAAGCTTTATCATGTACGGAATAAATTCCACTTACAGGGTTTCACATGAACTTTGTGCTTCCTCAAGGGGACATCATCAATCTGGCACACCAGGACACAATGACCATAGATAATGTACGATCCATCATATATGTAAATGTCACTGTCCAAAATATTGAGGTTATCGATCCTATGAAAGAATCTCACTCATTGATAAATCAAAGCAATAGACCTAACATATATATATATATATATCCGCCAATATATATGGGTTAAGAACTCTAGCTCTGTGGATATTTATTCTCTCACTTAAGGTCAGAATAGATAATAATATCATATCGTGATCCTCCTTAATATACAAGCGGGTATACTAGAATATTGAGCTAGTCATGATAAACTAACCATCAAATTATTATACGGTGTATCGATGATGGGTTCAGGACCATCTAAGTCATGAGCCTTTTAATACAATGCAAAGAATCTGATGATATGATCTTTACCATGTGTATGCCCACACCATATCAACTACAATGCAACTAATAATTTAAAAAGTTATTAGTTACATAATATGGAGGTTTTGAAGGGAGATAAGAGAGAGAGAGAGAGAGAGAGAGAGAGAGAGAGAGAGTTGAATATGGGGTGGAGAAGAAAGGAGGTTGCCCACTGACTGGGGCATTCTACTTTATTCCATATTTCTATTATTATTATTTTTTTTGCATTTTGATTGATTTTTAAATTTGTAAATAAAAACGAGTTTTAAAATGAAAATGATATTTAAGTAAATTTGTAATTATTTTTATTTTTTATTAATTCAAATAAATTTTAATATATATTATGAAATGGTAATTTAATTTTACGTTGATAAATATCCTATTAAATGAAAATTCATATATTATATGTTTAACAATTATAAAATAAAAGATTAAATAATTGAAAAGAGAATATTATGGAATATTCTATTCAGGTATAAAATTATAATGCAGATTGTTGGGAATAGAATATAAATTCTGCAGTATTTTAATAATAGAGGTATTATATTATAGTGTAGTTGGGGATGACCTTAATAATATTTTCCTCAATTCTCACCCTTCAGAGTTCTAAGGTAAGAAAGCGAGATTCAATCAAGTAAAAGATAATAAAAAATGGCAATTCTATACACAACCTTGAATTTACTCACTGTTCGGTATTTATTTTCACCTAAACTGCAAGTGTACAGTGAGGCTTCTAGTATAGCAGTGAACAAAGTCGTATCCACAAGGATTTAATGATTAATCTGCTAGTTATTTAATTTAATCCCTCGCAGTTATCTAGACTATAAAACATGGTTGAATTTAACTAATTAAAAATTAAAAATAATAAATAAACTAAATTACCACATCAGAAATCAAAACAGATAAATCAAGCACTGGAGAAAAAGACGCATTCTAGGATTGGATACCCATTATTTAATCCATTCTCTTAATCAATTCATTTAGTGCCTATGTTGAGATTTAAATCATGCTAGAACAATCACTCATGTATTCTAAACCTTCTCTCGAAGTGCCTAGATTGTAGATCACACAACAAATATTAACGTCTCCGTTCAATACCTATTATGCAACTCCTAATGGTTCCAAAGATTTATTGTTCTCTAAATTAATCGCAACTCTCTCGAGTATTATTGACTAACCAGTTAATTATTCCAGATCTTGTGTTAAAACTCATCTCTCGAATTATGGATTAAAACATCATATTGCATCATTTAGTGATCAGGTAAATAATACAGAGAAAAATAGAAATAATCAAAACATAATCAAATCATAGACACCAAATAAAATGAATCAAAAGAACTTCATAAATAAATCATAATCCAACCCTAGAATACTAGGGTTTTAGCTATCCATGGCAAAACAAATAACTAAAATAATCCACAAAGAAAACATGAATAATTCTAAGAACAAAGAAAATAAAACTCGGAAAGATTTAATTTGTCTCTAATCTTGAAAGATCTTGAATCCTCTGGTTTTGTTCTTCGCGTCTTCTTTTCCTCTGCTGTAAACCTCTGCTGGCAATTTTTGGGTATGAGAGAATGTGCGTAATTTTCGTGCATTGAATCCCTTAAATACCAAGTTAAGAAAAGTCCAAAATAGGTCAAAAATCGGACAGGCCCGCTGCATTCGCGAGCTCGCTCGTGATCAGTCACCCGCGACTCGGGTCGAGAGTCCACGTGGCGCTGACGTGGCCAAAATTCGCAACCAGATGCCCAAATTCACGATCGGGTCACGGGTATTTCAAAGGAGAACCCCCTCTCTATCACGCACGTGCAGAAAAAGGGAAAAGGGGTGATTCGCGACCCGGTCGCGACTCCGGTTGCGAGTCCACGTCAGCTTCGGCAGCCTGTCACTGTTTTGCTTCGTTCTCACTCGTTTCTCGTCCGATTGATCCGATTCTTTTTGCAACGCGTTCCTAACTTGATTTACTATCTTTCTAGGGTCTTCCCAAGCTCATTTGAAGTTCACATAAAAAATGGCATTAAATCCCTTCACAATGAACAAACACGTGACATTGCACAAAACGTAGAAAACTATGCAAAACTCAACACTTCATGCATGCAATGCCCATCAAATACCACTCAAATGTACCTCAAAATATATGCAAAATATGAGGTTATCACTCACTACAATCCCAACATTTTAAAAAATAAAAATATAATTTTAATGTTCTTTTTTGCCATTTAGCATTTTTTTTTAGTTTTAACCTCATTATTTTTAAAATGATGTTTCTAAATGTCCCACCAAATTTACTTTACACACTACATTTACTTTTCACACCATAAAAATTATTATTTTTTCATGTTTGCTTTACACACCACACAAAAAGACCATTATATTCTTCCACTTAAAAAAATTAAAATTTAGAATTTAAGTTAAATTTAAAACAAAAATAAAATAGATACCCAAAATTCTACATCTCTCGTCTCTCTTCCATATACTCTCGGTAGCAAACAACAAATTGAACGTGAAGAACATGGAGCAAAATCGAAGCATACTCAAGAAGCATCGAACTTCAATCTTCGAAATACTTAAAAACCTCGTGAACTATGAAGCCAATGGAACGAGTTTGTAAGTATTTTCATTCCCTTCATGATTGTTAGGGTTTACATAAATTTTTGATTTTATGTGAATTTTGTGTCAATTTGTTAGTTTAAATTTCTGTAATATGTTTCAAAGATGAAATACAATGAATTTTAGTATGAATTAGTTTGAATCGTAATCTCCATATTTATCCTCCAGATGTGGTTCATGAATCGAGCTGTTCAATCTTTGTAATCGAGTTGTTCTTTTTGAATTGTAGGTTGTAGGCTCATAAACAAGTTCTTGAATATGAATGATGTACTTCATTAGCATGTTTTTGAATATGTGACTAGTGCATTTATTCGAATTCCACAGTTGCAGTAGCATTTGCTGTTTTAGTTGGATCATAAATAAGTTTTTTAAATAGAAATAGCGTGATTCTAAAATATGTTTTTGAATCAGCTTTAGGTGGTTCATAAAGATGTTGTTGAATGTGATTCGTAAGTATATTTTTTTAACTAACATAAGGAGGTTCATAAACATGTTTTTGGACTTTAAAAAAGTGTTTTATAAACATATTTTTGAATGAGATTCATAAACGTGTTTGAATGGAATTCATAAACATGTTTTTTGAACTGACAGAATAAACATGTTTTTGAACGATGTTGTTCTGCCTTGGTGAATTTTATTGTTTTTTTTTTATTGTTGGAATTGTACTTAACTTATAAATATTTGATATATATGTAGATTCTCGGAGGAGACCCACAGCGTCTACAAAGAGACAGAACATCCTTGAACGCGCAAGTCCTATTGCAAATATGCTTGTTTAATCAAATACTAATAGTCTACTATAATTTAACCAAATACTAATAGTCTATTACAATGTAATGAATTTGTTCAATTAACCAAATATAAATACTACATTGCTTTTTCATCAAATGTTGTGATAAAATTTTCCCACCCAATTGCACAATCACTTCGATTATTTCTCCACTAAAGTGTAACAGGAGGAAATGGGTGATCAGAAGTTAGACAGACATGAAATTAAATAAGCAAAACAATAATTAGTATAATGTATATTTTGGAAATTATTTTTGTGAACCTAAAGAAGGTGGATCATAAACATGATTGTGAAATCATAAACGTGTTGTTGAACCTAAAGAATGAGGACCATAAACATGTTTGTGAACCTATTATTAGGTATTCGGAAACATGTTTTTGAACTTCCTTCACAACATTCAAACTGTTATTTCTGAATGTTTTTCGACGATTTGAATATCCAAACACGATACAACTCACGAAATAACAAAGAAAATCGGTGGAAATCACTTACATTACTTGTTTCTTCATTATTTCCACCCTCCATGGTTGATTTAAACCTAATGTGCTCAAATTCAAAGTTTGTAAAACCCTATCTATACAATTTCTCTCGAATTAGTTTCTCAAATTGAATGTTGGAATGAAAATAAAATCATTTTATTTTTGTATTTTTTAATTTAATATATTATTTTATTTTTGTGGCGTGTAAAACAAAAAAATATAGTGTATTGAAGTAAAAAAAAATATTTTAGTAATCTCAAAATTAATTATTTCTACATTTTTTTTATGGTATGTAAAGTAAATTTGATGGTCATTTGGAAACACCTTTTTTTAAAACTCTGAAGAAAAAACATAGCCATCGCAGCAGCAACAATCCATCCGCCTCCCAATTTATGCGAATTCATGTGTTCTATGGCTACCTTTTCACATCTAATAAAACTCTAAAATTTAAACTAGAATAAATTTGTCCATCAATTTTTTTTCCATATTCATTTAATTTCTCGCGGGTTAAAGTTTTTTCTCTACTCTGTTACCTATGTCGTCTTCAATTATCCGGTGCATTAGTTTTTATTTTCTCATCTTTCTATTGCTCTCCATTTCTTCATCTTCGCCCACATATTTCTTTTCTCTTGAATATTCAAATTTTGCTACTTCAGAAATTAGCTTATTGCGAAAATTAGGCAAAATTCAATTGCTATGTTTTTCGGTCGAAAATATGAAAATAAGATGGTCACATGAATAAATAGGTTAGGGTGGAGTTTGATGGTCGTTGTTAACTATTACGAGGTTGGGACGAAAAATAGAAGAGGAAGAGGAAGAAGAAACCAAACAATTTCTGCACCTCTGTTACCATAGTAGGAAAAGAGTGAGATGAGGGGCTATGATTTGTCAAAACAAAAATAAAGCAATATAAGAGTAAAAATGAAATTTCCATTAATTTTTTTTTATATTATAACAATATTAGAGACTATAAAGAATAAAACGATTTAAAATCACCCTTAAAAAATTGTTTATTGCGGGTCAATTGGACAGTTCAGTCCAGAACCAGATCCGTATAAACTATATAAAATTCCAGAAAACTCTACAACATTACTTTTATAATTACAAAATAAAAACATTACTTAAATTAAATCAATAATATTAAATAATGAGATTTGCTTGCAGCCCGTCAAAGTTGAACCACTAATTTTAGGAAGCAGCAGCCGTTACACCCCACACCCGCCAGGAACTTTCTCGAATCACACAGAAACCCTCTCTCTCTCTCTCTCTCACCAAATTTCAAGAATTCTATAGATTTCCGCAATCAACTGTTGCCCTCAATTTTCTGTATTTCGTCGACCATCTCGTCAGGTTTTTGATTCGTGCTCGAATTGCGAACAATGGAGGGAGGTGCAGCGGTGTCGGCGGAGAAGGCGGGGGAATCAGCTTCGTACACTTATTGGGTCCGAGAAGCGAGCCGCGACGCCGCGCCGCTGCCCGTGCCGAAGAAGATTGAGCCGACGGATCTCAGCAATCAAACCACCCAATCTCATCTAGGCTCCGCTTGGAATCGGGTATGCATTTTGGGAGCAATTTTTTTTGGTTTGGGGGGGGGGGGGGGGTTGGTTTTTCTACTGCTGTTCGATCGAATGAACCTTGGTTTTCTGATCTTGTTCGTTTTTTATTTTTTGATAAATGTGTTCATTTTGATTAGATGTGTGCATAGGGTTTGAAGTATGTGGGAATCACAGAGTTAGTTTTGAGGGTGAAGCGATGTCTTTTTTGAACATTGTATTGTGGTATGTATAGCACTTAGTGATTCAAAGGTATGTGGAATAATGGGTTTTTAAGAAGCTCTCTCGAACCTGAATCAACATTTGAAGGCAATTTGTATGTCCTAAATTCTAGCGCTATATGGACATTGCGGAAGTAATGTGTTGAATATATAATTCTGAAAATGCTTCCAGACTCCATTTTTCCTGAAAAAATGGGGCTAAACAGTATTGCTTACTTTGTTCGAACCTCTCCTTTTTTAATATATAAATGAAGCTAAGTTGGGCCAGTTGAATAACCAGAATTAATTTACTAATTTCACTTCAGATAAAGTTTGTTACACTAGCCAGTTGGAATATTTTTTCTTGTTGGACCTAGTCTCGTCTTGTTGAGTTTTAGTTTGGGTCCAGATAGCTGGGACTGTGCTTATGATTCTTAGTTAATTATTATTTACTTGCAGTTTTGTCTAACCTTAATTTTCTCTTTGCAGGCTGGGACATGGGAGGAAAAAAATTTAAATAAATGGGCAACTGAGAGAATTAAGGTCCGGACATTTTAATGCTTCAAACTTCTCATATATAAAACTGGGTTGTTGACATTGCTTGTGTGGTTAGGGATTAACCAGAGACGAAAAAGAATAGTATAAACCAAAGGCAATGAATGCCATACAATTATGAACCTCATTCCATGACGTCAGACTATATGATATTGTTAAATTTTGTATTCTCTGAAGGCTTGAGCCTGTAAATGCTTCGAATTTCTTTGCTGGTTGATGCGATGCAAGAAGTCTCATTTAAAGCCATGTATAAAGGTGCGTTGTGGGCACTGCCATGGGTGGATAGAGATGAGCAAAACAACAATAGATGTAGCATAAACATAAAAGGAAAATTATGTCATACTGTTATGGACCTCATCGTCTATGAAAATTAAAACATGATTCACATTGAAGTTTGGCTTTTATGTACCTATATATGACCTAAATGAAAAACCTAAGTTTCTCTAGAAGAAAAATCAGAGTGTGCCTTTAATGATAGATTTTGAAAGAATCAAGTAGGATTTTGTATGCCCCAATCATACAACCGTCTGGCTTGTTTGTGCATGTATAGCAACTGGGTGTCCTATATACTAAGTCCCAGCTAATTTGTCTTCCGTTGCAGGAGTTACTTCTCTCTATGGATTCACTGGAGTTCTCTGGGGGCAAGGCAGAAATAACAGAAGTGACAAGATGCTCTGGAGATGTGAGTGCCTTTTATATTAACTGTCGAAAGATGATATGTTTGTTATTAGCCTCTGGAGGATAAAGATATTCAGAACAATCTAATGTACTCTTGGATCGGCAACCTATAAAAATCTGAATTTGTCTGCAATATTTATTGAAGTCTTTTATCACACTTGTTAGATTTCCTATCAAGATAAAGTTCTATATCAAGAGAAAAATGTTTGTTACCGTTCTATCTCCTTTATATTAATTCCAACCTTATCGTGAGTAACAACAGAGACAATTGCAGATATTCCAACCTTATCGTGAGTAACAACAGAGACAATTGCAGATATCATGGCCTGTTTTCATCTGAAAAGAATTTAGGATGTTTTTGCTGTAGAACTGGGAGGAGATTTTTCTGGGATTTGGACACCCATCCAAATAGATGGAATCCCCTTATGATTGAAATGAGAAATTATGATATTTTGGCGAGCGGGTGAAAGAATTATTCTGGACTAAGTGATATAATTTTTTTGATGTGTCGGGATTTTGTGGTCTTGGTTGCTTATGCTTGGCTACATTTGAGAAATTTTCTTATCGATCTGGGAAGCTCAACAATAGGATTTATGTACATTTTCTTGTAGGCATTCTTGGTTACTGTTAGAAACAAGAAGCGGGTTGGCTATACCTATGAGTTAGCATTAAAAGTAAAAGGTAAACAATCTTTCCCAGTGCAGATTTCTTCAGCTGTGAATGTTAATTGAATTTTTTCTGTTCTTATTTATCTTTCTGTTATCCGCCTGAAATGAAAATCAGGAGAATGGAAAATAGGAGAGGAGAAAAAGAAGGTGAAAGGCAACATAGATGTGTCCGAGTTCTCCTTTGGTGAGCTGGACGACTTGGAGGTACGTTTTATGTGATTTGAGTTTTTGTTTGAATGAGCTCAAAGGAGACCCGATAGTAGATGATGGTTGATTGTTTTATTCAGAACAGAGTTTGCATTGTGGTTATGCCTACTGTTTTTCGATCTTTATCATATTCTTTTGAACCTCTAGCTAGGAACTTGAATCTCATTTTGGTATATTGTTTGCAGATTCAAGTGAAGCTCAGTGAAGACAAAGATGTTGCGGCACAAGATAAGCATCAGATTATTCAAGATCTGAAGTTATATTTGCAGCCTCTTCGCAAGACGCTGCTTCAGTTTGAGGAGGAACTCAAAGGTAGATAAGGATATATGTGTTTTCTCCCATTTGCTTATGTATGGTGGTTGATAATCCATGGCTTCTATCGATCCCATTTAAATTTTATTGTACTCAAATGTAACATTAGCTTTCCTTGATCGTAGTTCATGAGAGTTGCAGAGACCAATGGTATTTCGAATCTTATATTTGACAATGGAGCTTGAGTTTTTTTTTTCTTTTTTTCTTTTTTCCCGTAATCGTGCTGCTTTTTTGCAGTCATCATTGGTCTTGAATAACAGAAATTTGCCTACTGCCGATTGAGTTATTAAATTTTTTACACATCTATTAAACTATTGAATTATTAACAGACGCTTCTTTTCTGCAACTCTGCAAGCCATATATAGTGAGATCCGAGAGTCCTATTGGATATTTTGTAATGTCCTTACATGTCAATGGTTAGTTGCAGTTGAACGAAGTAATTAAAGATTACATTTTCGGATTTGTGAGCATGAATCCCAATTAGGACTTATTCTAATTTTTCAGTATTTAATTTTGAATTTTTAGGTATTAATTGATTATTTTAAAAATTAAATGCTAAAAAGTTACTCTCTCTCTCTCTATTTCATGAAGTGTTATTTTGACACTTCAATTTTTTTTCAGAAAGAACGTTATCCTGTACAAGGCATGGCATGGAAAATTCACATTTTACTTTCATTTAAAATTAATTTGAAATGGACACTCTTTTGTCGCAGTCAAGAGGTCTTTTCTTGATTATGACGCAACGCCTAATTACCCCCATACTATACGTTAATTTTGAATAATACTTTTTTTTTTTTGAATTTTGAATAATATTGTTGCCACAAATTTTCAACGTTAGGTTATTCAAATAACAAGTTTCTACGGGATTTGGTACAATTATTAACGGCACGTCATATTCATGATGCGACGATGCATGTATAAATATTGAATTCTTTTGTAGGGTCTTCTTATATATCTGAATCTTACTGTCAGTTATATATACTCATTTTTCTTTAATATTTAATAGGACAAGTCATGTGTGCATTATGTGCACGTCAGACGGTTAACCTAGTCAATGCGTGAACTAAAAAAATAGTAAAAAATCAGTCAACCGTAATTTTAAAAAGTATCACTCAAAAATCTAAAAAAAAGAATTCTATCCTTAAAAAATATCGGCCATAAAAAATAAATAAAAAAAAGATCAAAATCAGTATCAATCGTAATACTAAAAAGTATCACTTAAAATTCAAAAAGTGATAAAAAAAAGTATCACATGTATGTGTTGATCGGGGCGTTGATCATCTGATATGCACCAAGCGTTAATGCGCATTGATTTGGTCAATGAGTTGATTTTTCCGATATGCACCTATTGCACAAGAGAATTGGCTTATTTAGTATCTTCGACATGTCACTTCCAAGCAATTTTGATTAATTTGGACTAATTCTTATGCTGAATAAGAACCTCATCCTTCGAATTTAGGACGCTGGAGCGGATATTTGTCTAATATATATACCTACTCTATGTTTTATCTATATTCTTGGAAAAGAAACAAAAAATAATAAAGATGGCATAGTGTGTTTGATCAAAAATAGAAAAAAAAAAAGACGTGATATATATTAAAGAATATCATATAAGTATAATAAGCTGATAATGAATTAGCTAGCTAGCCAGCCGAATTATTTTCGAAGAAGGTAATATTGGCTCTATTAATCCAATCTTATATTTCATAAATATATCTCGTATTTGTGTTTTATTAATGAGAAAAGTAAGTTGAAACCGTGATAGTGTGTGATACCATGCATCTCGAAGAAGATCGCGCGTCTGGAAGATTAAATACTTGAATTAAGATTACTTATTCTACGTTTCATAATTAATTTATTTTGTGTGCTTGGATTTCTTCTTTCTAGTTAGAGTTTAATTTGGCCAGCTGATTACACGGAATAAGCTAGGACATTGAGATATGCCATATTCTCGCTTTTGGTGGAATAAATTTTTATATATTGTTGACAATCATAAAATTTAACTAAATCATATCAAATGATACTGAAGTTGTAAAATAAAAACAATATTAAAGACTTATAAAATTCTTAATGGGACATCAATTGAGACATATATAAAGTGAACTAAATAATCTCATTTGTAATTGTATATATCGGGAGTTTATGACGATTAATTATGTAGTCTATGTTACGGGTTACGTTGTTTTCCTTCTCATGAGTCAAGCAAAATCATCAATCAATAATATAATATTTGTAAGTTCATAAATTATAGGGCTTGAAGCCTCGCATATGATCCAGATATACGGCGTTGGAGAGTTTTTGCGCATTCAATTCGAACCGTTATCGATCGATACAACCTTTAAGTAATTAATAATTATCTAGTGGAATATCAATGTTAACATTACTTTACATTAACTCATCTTAATTAATTATTTGGCTAATATATTTAGTAATATTATATTGTACAGTAATCATCAACACTTCCATATATATTGCTCTCTAACGAAATATTCATCATATTGAATTGAATGTGTGTGTGTGTGTGTGTATAAATTAAGGATAAAATTACTATATATATTTATATATATATATATATATATATATATATATATATATGTATGAATTGCCTTGCCGCGAACCAAGGTCCATATCTCTCTCACACACACATACTGCAGAAGTCTTTTTCAAATTTCTCTCATCACTTCAATTCACATATATAACTTCCAGCTTCCACCATGAACTCCGGCAGTTTCCCGGTGACAATTAAGCGGAGCGAGGTGGTAGCCGCCGTGCTGCCACTGCAGGAGCACTGGCTGCCGATGTCCAACCTCGACTTGCTCCTCCCACCCCTAGACTTCGGAATATTCTTTTGTTATAAGAATATCAGCAATCAGTCGCCGGAAAATATGGTGGCGGAGCTTAAGAAGTCCCTAGCCCAAGTGCTAGTATCCTTCTACCCTTTCGCCGGAGAAATAGTGTCGAACGGCCACGGCGAACCGGAGATTCTCTGCAACAATCGCGGGGTCGATTTTGCTCATGCTCATGCGGATGTTGAGCTCAAACACATTGATTTTTATCGACCCCATCTGTCTCTTCATGCCAAACTTGTTCCTATTAAGATGCATGGTCTTCTTTCTGTTCAGGTAATTATATATGCATTTTTAATACTACTAATTAGTATATTGAACCCGATATATAATTTTAAAATAGATCATCGTTCAATCTCATATTTCAATCATTGAATTTTCATTACATTCATTTTATTTTTGACTGTCTATGTTTGAATGAAATTCCACCTAATTAATTGATTAGTGACTATATAGCAAAAGTATACATGCATGGGATTTTGATTTTGGAAAGGAATGAATCACATGATTATTTTCAAGATCATACTCGGACAGTTAGCCACCATACACTCCAGCAAAATTTATTTAATTAATTTATTGATTCGTTTATCTATTGTTTTAGAGAAAAACAATTCTTTTTAAATTCGATCCATTAGGGATTAAGCATGACTTCCGTGCACAAGCTCTTATTTAAGACTATTTATGGAGGCGCCACGTGCCTGTTTTTTTTTTTTTTTTTCTGGGCAATTTTTTGCTTTTATTTTCGATTTTTTTATCCGATTTTTTGTTTGTTCCTTTTGTTTTGTTTCCCAAAATTAAAATAAAATTATATTAGTGACCCATAAAATTAAAATAAATTGATTTAATTTGTTTGAAATGAATATGAATTTATATCATAAAATAGAATTAATAAACCCTAAAAAACACAAAATAAACAAAAAAAAACTAAAAAAACCCTAAAAAATAGAAAATAAATCCCTAAAAACTCACCAAAACACAAAATAAACCCCTAACCCCCCCCCCCCCCCCCCCAAAAAAAAAAAAATCTAAACCCCCCCCCCCCCCCCCTCCTAAAAACACCAAATAAACCCATAAATCCCCCCCTACCCCAAAAAAAAAACCATAAAATCACAAAATAAATCCCTAAAAACCCCTTAAAAACACAAAATAAACCCTAAAAGACACAAAATAAATTCCTAACCCCCCCCCCCAAAAAAAAAATCCTAAAAAATATAAAATAAACTTTTAAAAAACACAAAATAAACCCCTGAAAAAACCTTGAACCTTAAAAACCATGAACCCCAAAAAAATCCTGAATTTTGAAACTCTAAACATTAATTGGAATGGTGAAAATCACAATTTGAACTAAATAAACTAGTATAAGATAACTACCAAACGTCTTACTTTTTAGTGATGCACGTGATACTTTTCAAATTTTGAGTGATACTTTTTAGTGTTGCAATTGATCCTGATTTTGTCGGGGATTTTTTTTTTGCGGCTTGACCCGCAGATTTTGACACTATCCGTCTCAAATAAGCCTTATTTGCACCTCGTGTATGTAAGTTTTTGCCTTAGGGATTAGTGGTTGGCTGGTTTGATTAGCTCTAACAAAAATCTGTTGTACCATTCAAAATATTACTAAACGAAAATTTGATGAGCATTTTAATAAAAACAGTCAAACTTGGTTTAACTTATTTTTACTTTCAAGTTTGTATTTTTAGCATTTTAATAAATTTTAGGGAGTTAAAGTCGTATATTTACACTTTAAATATATTTACTTATCACTTCTTTTGTTGAAATTTATTATAATCATCATTTCACTCTGTGAAAGTGGAATATTAATTAAGATCTCAAGATATAATTAAGTAATAGATTTGTGGAACAGTACTTATATAATATATACAATCAAATAGTTAATCGTGTTAATATATACGTATTGATGCTTTCCTCCTAGCTAAGCCTATAAGCAATCTATCCATCAGTATAGATTGGAGAGGTCAGTCTTTTTTCTTTTTTACATATTTACATATATGTAATATATATATATATATATATATGTATGTGTGTATGTAAATACCAGAAAATTGTTATCTAGCTAGCTAGGCTGGTTTAATTATCATTTAAGTAGTACTACTACTATACATGTATTGTCATGCACATTTATAATGAAATGACATCTCACAAATTAAAGCAAACCTTAATTAAGAAACAAGAATTTTAAATAGGTCACATCTTGACATTAATTAATATTCGTGTTTTCTTGTTTGATACTTTTGATCAAAAGAGAGAACAAATAGCTAAATTACACTTACTCTAGGAATAGTTAATTTGGAATTATCTTGAGTAATAGTTGATACAAATTTAGTGGGTGGCTTACTCTAGCGAAATTCCAAGAAACTGGAAAACGTATATATCAAGCTACTAATCCAGCGAGATATATTATATTATATAAAAGATAGCCACATGTATAAGCATGGGGCATGAGCTCATCAGACTAGTTCGGGTCCAATATAAAGTTCAACGGTAAAGAAAAAAGGAAAAAAAAAAAAAGACACGGCCCATGTCCAGTGGGTACACACACTTTTTGCCATTTTTATTCCCCCCCCCCCCCCCCAATTATATACTTAAAATACAATTAACAAACCCTAAAATTGAAATAAATAAATTTATTTTTCTAAATAAATATAAATATATACCCTAAAATTGATTTAATGAACCATAAAATTAAAGTGAATGCATTTTTTTCCTAAATTCGGCGACTCACGCAATGCACTCACCCTACGATAACGTGTGAGCTCATGCATTGCGGTTGATAATTAATTTAATTTTTTTGAAACAAGTATAAATGGTAATTGAAAATTAAAAAAAAATTAATTTTGAAATAAATATATACCCTAAAATGGAATTAGTGAATCTTAAAATAAAAGTGAATAGATTTAATTTATGTGAAAAAATAGAACCCCTAATTAATATTATAACTAAAAAAACATGAAACCCAAAAAACACAACATAAACCCCCTAAAAATCTAAAAATTACTAAAAAAAACCCTAAAAAAATCATGAACCCTAACAAAACCTAAACTCTAGACATTATTGGAATGGAAAAAATTACAATTTAAATTACATAAGCTCATATAGCATAAGTGGCAGACCGATTACTTTTTAATGATACAAATGATAGTTTTTAGTGTTAGAATTGATATTTTTTTGGTAATTTTTTCTTTTGTGGGTCAACGCCGATCAACCTGGGTTGACCCGCGTTAAACCTGGGTGCAAACATCAAAATTATTTTATTTTTTTTCTTCAATTTTTATTTCTTTTTGTTTAGTATACTTTTACATTATTATTTAGGGTTTATTCCACCTGATTAGGGTTTATAATTATTTTTTTTAATACTTAATTTTTAGCAATAATAACTTTTATTTTGATAAAAATTATTATTAATAATATATACAATTTTAATGTTGGCAAAGCGGTTGACAGTTGACACACATAAATTAAGACCAGAGGATCTTTACTCGTTATATTGGGGAATAAATATAATGTTGATACTTTGAAATTGTGCATGTTAAATTAAAGTGGATTCTACATAAGGTGACCTGATATTTCGGGGTCTGGTGAAATGTGAAAAGAAGCCCTAATACACACACACACACACGCGCGCGCGAACATCATAAAGCCTTTTCTGCTATGTCTTAAAATCATCCTAAATATTGAAAAAGTGCAATTAACATTTAAAAAATTTGATTTGTGATTTTTGTAAGTTTCAAACACTTTCAATAATAATTAAATAATCAAGAAAGAAAGATATTGATTATATTAAAATGACAATAATTCAATTTTTTATTGTGATATTTTATATATTTGGGGATTTTGATAAACTCAAAATTGGGGAATAGAACTCTAAATATAACTCAATTATTTCTTTTTTTGTTCCTATGATTTTGATATAAATTAAAAATTTATTTAATTGTGTCTTTCTTGTACTTGATCGTAGATAGTTGAGATATATATGAGAGTTCAGAATCTACATAATAGAATTCCCAACAAATGATCATTAATTCAACTTTGTATATATCTATTTTATTTTATTTTTTAAAATTCCATATTTTTTGGGGGCCCAAAAAAATCGGGACCTGAGCCCGCCCACCTAGCCTACCCACAGAGTCACTGCATATATATCTCAGATTTGGATGCCTTTCATCGGATATGGTTCTCACCATGGACTTTATATATGTGTACCACATAATTCTATTCTATGTTGGGATTTATATTATTAGAATTTTGGCCTCAAAAATTAACGTGTTAGCTTTAAGTTTTATTTACTTGCGTTTTGTTTTGTATGGAGAGAACAAATTAATTACTACAAATCATTGACTTAAAATTCTCTATTACACACCTTTTTTTTTTTCCATTTTTTTTTTCGAGTTCAATTCCTTAAACTTTAGTGTTTTTTTTTCGAGTTCAATTCCTTAAACTTTAGTTTCATTTTACACTTATTATTTAGTATTATAATTTTTTATATTTAATTTTTAATTTTAGTTATTAATTGATTATTTAAAAAATTAAATACTAAAATATTATATTAAGTCCTAATTAGGTAAGATGAATCCTAAATAACAAGTGTAAAATTAAACTAAAGTATAATAAATTGAAATCAGAGAAAAAACTTGAAAAAAAATTAAAAAAATATAATGTGCAATAAAGAATGCAACCCCAGATGTGCAATAAACCATTTCGTTTGTAAATTATTATGCAGTATGGATATGGTTTTCGGAATGAAATCTTCTATTTTGACACTGTAAGAGCAGCTCCAAGAGACAAGAATAAAGTGAGAGAAACGGCAAATCGGATAAAAAAAATCTCCAACAGTCGCCACACTTCTCGGCAAATTGGTGTTGGATAAATAGTGCATCGGTTTCATCATCGGTGAAATACTCTTTTCTAATTTTTATATATTTTATATGGATTAATAATATTTCATTTATCTTCATTTTTTTTCCTTTTTGTGTTTAAATTTGATGAAACATATTTTCATTACTTAAATTATTTCATATACTAATTAAATGAATAGTATTACATTAATTTAAAGGCAAAATACATAATACATAATTAATAAAAATGCAAATACATAAACATTACAATAACAATACAAAGGCACAAATATATTATAATAAACAATGCAAATATATAATTAATAATGATTGAAAAGTAATTTTTATTTAATGTAAATTATTTGCTTTTGTTAAATTATCTATTATGAAATGTTGGTTTTATTTTAAATAAATTGATCGTATTTATCCGAATTTTTTTAGTTTTGTAAAACAAATATGCTTATTTATTTATTAAAAAAAATATTACAATATATATGTATATAACCATATATTGAATTTAACAATTCAATAATAAAAACTAAATGAATAATAATAAGTATAAAAAATGAATATTCTATTGTAGAGTAACATGTATAGAGGTAGAGATGTCAATCAGGCCAACCCGTTCAATTTCGGGCCAACCCTACTCGGTTAAAAAAAAATTCAGGTTGAAAATTTTTAGCCCTAACCCTAACCCTTCGATTTTCGGGCTAGCCCGTCGGGCCGACATGTTAATGAATTTTTTTCACATGTATAAATTATATCTTGATAATTCTAAAAAATGATTACCATCTCTTATTCTTGAAATAAATAAATACATGAAAAATAACATAAAATGAAAAAAATATGACGAACTATACATCCCTGTAGAGAGGTGTTGTTGAAGATAAATATTGAAAATCTGTAATTTTATCTCTACAATAGTGAGTCAACTGTATTATAGATTTTGTTGTTGGTGATGGCCTAATACACTAATATTGTTGTGTTTCAATCGTGGGATTGATATATAACACACACACGCATATTAAAAACTGTAATTATCCACTAAATTGTGTAGTAAAAATTAGAAAGAAAATGTATAAAATAGAGAATTGCACCAAAAGAAAACGAAGTTTGAAAATAGAGAATTTCGTTGATTATCAATCATATTGACCTAATTAACGTTGACTTGAAAAAAGCTTGATGCATGCAAACAATTGTACGTAACGGCGCAGGTGACGGAGCTGAAATGCGGCGGATTGTTCATCGGATGCACCTTCGACCACCGCGCCGCCGACGCCCACTCCGCCAACATGTTTCTCACTGCATGGGCGGATACTGCCAAATCAACCCCCATAAAGCAACTCCCCTCATTCCGCCGCTCCCTCTTCAACCCTCGCCGCCCTCCGCAACCGCATAAGTCACTCGACGAATTCTACGCGCCGCTGCTGTCTATGCCTCCGCCTCAATCCGCCGAAGATGACGACTGCCTCACCAGTCGCATCTACTACATCCACTCCGACGAAATTGACGGCCTCCAATCCCAATCCAGCCACGACGGCACCAGAAGAAGCAAGATCGAGTCATTCAGCGCATTCCTCTGGAAAACCCTAGCCGCCGCCGGAGCCGACCGCTCCAAGACGGTGAAGCTGGGGATCGTCGTCGACGGAAGAGCGAGGCTGAGCAACGGAACGACGTCGCTGGAATCCTACTTCGGGAACGTTCTCTCGGTTCCGTACGTGGAAGCGAGCGTCGGCGAGCTCCAAACGACGTCGCTGAGGGGGGCGGCCGACATGGTGCGCGGATGCATAGCGGCGGCGTCGACGGCGGAGCATTTCCTGTCGCTGATAGACTGGATGGAGGTGCGGAGGCCGAAGCCGGCGGTGGTGAAGGTGTACTGCAAGGACGAAAACGAGGAGGCGGCGGTGGTGGTGTCGTCGGGGAAGAGATTCCCGGTGCAGGAGATGGATTTCGGGTGGGGCGGGCCGGATATCGGGTCGTACCATTTTCCGTGGGGCGGTGAGACCGGGTACGTTATGCCCGTGCCCGGCCCGCATGGGAATGGAGATTGGATAGTGTATATGAATCTCAAGAAAAAGCATCTGGATTTCATCGAAGCACGTGCCGCTCACGTGTTCAGGCCTTTCTCTTCTCACTATTTCAACCTTGCTAATTAGCTCTCTCCCCTCAAAAAAAATTTTTAAAAAAAACTTGCTTGGCTTGATTTTTTGTTTTGTTTTGTTTGAGTGCTCCTCTTGCTAATTGTTATTGTGCAATATAATAATATCTAAAGTGTGTTTAATTATTTGAAGTTGAATGTTTCATTTTTCAAACTTTAGAATGGGGGATTTATTGTAATAGTCAAATTGTTAAAGCAGTGTACAAAAATAGATAGACTTTGTACCCATAAACACTTTTGGGGAGCAAGAGGTGACCTGCAAAAGTAATTGGGGTTCTAAAATAAATATGAAACAAAATCTAACATGTTTAGTGGGCAAAAAAAATTGTAGAAATTTACGTATGCCTTCTCACCGTGGGAATGAATAGCGTGGTTCATGGGGCTTCTTTTTTTTTTATTATTTTATTTTACTTGTCGGCTCTACAATCAAATTAGATCATATATCAATCTTTTCACTATACTAATTGTGATTTTATCATTGTCCTGGTTTATAAGATAAACAAATTAAAAATATTTGAATCTTGAAGTTCTGCTATATATTCATGAGTCATAAACTACAAAACATTTTTTAAATTCATGATTAATCTTAAATGTGACTAACCTAATTAACATACATTTTTTTAACCCTAACTAATTGAGTTCAGAATCCCAATTTTTATTCCTTTCTGAATTACCACGATTATGGTATTTTTCGAGGTAAAAATATTAAAAACAAATAAAAGAACTCGAACGTTATAGTATTAAATCAAAATTACTTTGGAATATCATTATTTAAGCTTATTGTATGAAGTGAATATTATTGCTGTTCGCCTATTTGGGATATTGTGAATTGATTTTGAATTTTAAATTTGGCTCCTTGTGAGTCAGTAAAGTGTATCAGTCCAATTTATTATTTTTTGGTAGATATTTGTCCCTCAAAGGTTAATGTTTATGTGGTGCAAAAATTTTAACAACCTTTATATATTTTTGTAAATGAACTTAGTGAGGTAACTAGTTTTGATAATTCCCCTTTTTTGGGAATTGGATAGGGTAGGTGGCGGGATCCAAACCATTGACATCGCCTTTTATACCATACGAACACCACTAAATAGTATAAATTAACATATAATGGCCGGGTTCTGTTACCAAGTCGGGTGTATGAGTAAAAAAAAAACATATAATGGGTTGTTATGTTCTATTTTTCTAGTAGAAGTTCTATCACTTTGTCATAATTCGTATCCAGTAAAATCTAACAGTGTAAATTTTTCTTGAAAATTAATTACTATTTTATTGTTTTGATATTTTTATAGAAAAAATAATTGGTTAATTGTGAAAAAAAAATCGTGAGGAGCACTTCAAATGGTAGTAGTAGAATTTTTCTTGACAAAATACCAACAACTGTGTTGTTTAAATTGGGCTCAGCCGAAATAGCTATGCTGAAAATTACGGGCCTGGCCCGTTATCTAAATTAAAGATGCTAGATTGGAGTCTCTTAAATATTACTCTCCTTCGGTCCCATATATATTTAGAAATAAAAAAATTATTAAAAAAATTAATTAAACAAGTAAACTTTGCCAGTATTTATTTTCGTTTATAGTGAATAACGCTTAATGAAAATTTATAACACATCTACATGAATTGGAGTATATATATCATTTTATGAGCTAAATAAATATTACTATATATAGAAACCAGCCTATATATTTGTAGTATCTAAAAAAAAAAAAGGCTTCTATATAAATGGGATGGAAGGTGTAAAACTCTAAACTTCAACAATTTTTAATCATGAAAAATTTAAGTATCGAAAATTGATTTTATAATAAATAATCATTGTGTCTGTATACAGTATATTGGATTGATTGTTGGAGGGCCTAATCATCAACGACTAATTAAGTATTGTCGGATTAAATGGGGAATACAGAGAAGTGTCAATCCGGCACACGCATGAGAAATTGGGAAGGTTGGAAGATTTAATTTGAAAGGAGGGATGATTAATAGATTTTTGTTGTGAAATATACACTATCTTGTATCGATTTTAATCAGTAAAAATAGAGACATGAGAACAAGAGAAAAAAGATGAGAGAATGAAATATCTTTTTATTCATTCCCAAAAGTGTTCCACATTGTATATTATATAAAAACCCTCATAGAATACAAAAGGTTAAGCATATGAAGAGTTATAGAGTAATGTCCATAAAACCACATATTTACAACACTCCCTCTTGGATAATACTATGTGATGTTCATGCATCATTAAAAATGTTCTCGCTGGAAAAATCCTGTGGGAAAAAACCAGACGAGACAAGAGTAAATGACATATACTTATTTATGTGTTGCATCAACTGCCTCATTAAAAACCATAACTAAGAAAACCCAAAGGGAAAAAACTTAATGAAGGGAAAATGAGTACAGTTATTTAGCCTTCAGGGCATTATACAGACTTTCAGGGCCTAAGCTTCAGGGATGATTTTTGAAATTGTCGTACCCCCTGAAGATAACAATCTTCCAAGTCTACGCATTCCAATATTATGAACATATTTCTCAAATGTAGAAGTAGGAAGAGATTTAGTAAATAAATCTGCGAGATTGTTAGTGCCACCGTTATGCACTAAATGTTCATGTTGTTTTGTTGGCGAGATATGTTTGACAATGTGTCCTTGGGTATGTCCTTGAAGCTATTCATTCCGTTGTGCGAGAAAAGAACAACAATTGGCGAACTGTTCCTTCTGATGTCCCAGACATACCCAGGGACACTTTAATTATGGCAGTTTCCATATCAGAAAGATCTTGGGCCCGATCAGTTTGGAAGGTCAAGATATATTCATTTGACTGCCTTTTAGTGTAGATACCGTGCTGAATTTAACCCTACTACACATGGAAATCATCTACACACGTTTGGAAAGATCACAAACCAATATTCACTTACCTATACCGGCGGAAAGAGACCAACGGTGTTATTGAAGTGAAGATTATAAGAAGACCGATTTTTACAGCAATCGGTGGACGACTTTTCTTAGATTCTCTTAGCATATTATTTGAGAGTCAATTTCATTTGTGTCCCATGTAATTAACTAGTAGTTGTTCCATAAACAGTTCAACGTGATAGACTAGTTTTTGAGTGTTTTGAGTGAAACACGTGAGGGGTTGTTTTAATCCATTTTGTACGCAATCTCGGGAGAGATTGTAAGTTGAAGTTGTGGGTAGCTAGAAGGAGTCTAGTGTCACGGTTGTGAGGAGATCTCACAGCTTTCGTTTAGTGAAGGAGCTCTTGAAAAAGAACGGGTGACATAAGGAGGGAGTCCTATATGTGTAAAATCATCAATACACTTCATGAAGGAGTAGCAAACGAATCTTCAAGTTTGGGCGAAGTCCCCCAAAGTAGGTTGATTAACCGAATTAGGTTACCAATCTCGTGCGTTATTTACTGCTTTCTATTTACTGTTCTTACGTTTGTCCTAAACATATCGTAGAACACTTGTCGAGCAGTTATCATAGTACACCATTGCATGGATTATTATTTTTCAATTGGCACCAGAGCAGGTCACCTTATCTTAAGGTGTGATCGTGGGTTTTTAATCCATGTATTTTGTGTTGTTTTGCCAAGATGGACACAATAAAAGAAGGAGCCTCGACGATGCGACCTCCGCTCCTTGATAGCAACAATTATGCCTACTGAAAAGCTATAATAACAGCTTTCATTCACTCAATTGATGAGCGTGCTTAAGGATGGAAGCCTCCCACAAAAATAGATAATAAAGGCAAAACCGTGCTGAAGCCGGAAGAAGAGTGGGATGATGCTGAGTACCAGATCATGGGGCTAAACGCTAAAGCCATGAATGCTATCTTCTCGGTTGTAGATATGAATGTCTTCAAACTTATCTTCACTTGTGACAAAGCTAATGATGCGTGAAACATACTGTAGACCACGTTTGAAGGAACAAGTAATGTTCGTGCATCTCATATGCAACTGCTCACCACCAGATTTGAGAACCTCCGGATGGATGAGGCTAAAAAACTTGCTAATTTCAATGCCAAAATCTGTGACATTGCAAATGAAAGCTTTGCTCTTGGAGATGCGATTTTTGAAGTGAAACTTGTGCGAAAAGTTCTGCGATCTATGCCCAAAAGATTTCCTTAAAAAGTCACGGCTATTGAAGAAGCCAAAGATGTGAGCAAGATGAAGTTACAAGAATTGATGGGGTCCTTGCGAACCTTCGAAATGGGGCTGACAGATGAAGAAACAGTGCAGAAGAAAAGCATAGCTTTTCAAACAGGTTCCAGTACTGATGTGCCAAATAATGTTTCTGACAGAGCCGAACTTGCAGAATCAATTGCCGTGCTTTTAAAGAATTTTTCCAGGTTTACAAGACGATTTGAGAAATCATCTCAAAATAATTCTTCCAAGAATAGGTTATCTAAACCTCGAAAAATAAATGATGATGATTCCAATAAAGAGAAACTTAAAGAAGAAAAATGTAGAGAATGCGGTGGCTTTGGTCATTACCAAGCTGAGTATGCTAACACTCTTAAAAGAAAGAACAAGTCTTACTGTTCTTCCTTAAGTGAGAGCGATGATCCTGATGAAAGTGGAAGTGATGAAGAATGTGCAAGCAATCATATTGCTTTCATGACACATTCTGTCATAGAGTCTGTGCCTGCATCTGTTCCTGACAGTAAGGTCGAGAAAATTTCAGAATGCAGTGATGATGAAGAATTTACTGAGGAATCAGTTATGGAGGCGTATAAAAAGCTGCATTCCAATTGGCTCATGGTGGTTAAAGTCAATGAACACCTACCGAAAGAAAATTTCAATCTCTTGAAAAAAAGAGATAATCTCTCTACTGGCCTCAATGAGATGTAGAATGAATTATTGGAGTCCAGAAATTGTACTCAAGCACAGAATGGTGAACTCTAACACCTAAAGAAGCTTGTCAGAATGATGAATGCCGGATCATCTCAACTGGATGAAATTCTCTCCAAAGGAAAAAGCCCTCAGGATCATACTAGGCTTGGATTTAATGGAAGTCAGACTTATGACAGATTCTATCAAGGACAGACATCTGGAAAAAAAGATTCAACAGTTTCAGAATCGAAAGCTGAACCAAAAAACTTCCTCAAAGAGAAGTCACCATGTCTGAAGAAGTAAAAAAGAAGGACTTTTCCTATTTGCCATTACTGTGAGAAACCTGGACACATTCGTCCACACTACAGAAATTATCTCAATGATCTGAGGAGAATGAGAAGAAGAGGCCCATATCAGCCTGAACAGTATGTCATAAAGAAAGATGTCAGAGACACATCTAGGAACAACAACAGAAACTATGTGGTTAACACTGCTCTCAACATTCATGTAAGGAGCAATTGGTTTTTTGATAGCGGATGTTCGCATCATATGACTGGAGATGCAAGCATGCTGAACAACATTCAAAAAGATTGTTCTTATCAATCTGTTACCTTTGGTGATGTTGTCAAAGAAAGAGTGCTTGGACGTGGCCAATTGAATGTTCATGGAATGCCCAATTTGGAAGATGTGCTGCTTGTGGATGGACTAAAGGCTAATTTAATTAGCATTAGTCAGTTATGCGACCAAGGTCTCTTTGTGCATTTTACAAGAGATAAGTGCTTGGTCAAGGATAAAGAAAGAGTTTTGCTGATGGACGGTGACAGATCGGGGGACAACTGCTATCTGCTCAACGAGAAAGGAACAGATGTTGTGAGGATAAGAAGTGACCATGATCGAGAGTTTGAAAACATGTTCTTCAAACTGTTTTGTGAAGAAAAATGCGTCGATCAAGAATTTGCTGCCCCTAAAACATCTCAACAAAATGGTGTTGTTGAGAGAAAAAATCAAACTCTTCAAGAAATAAGTTACTTGATGATGAAGGTAAAATCTGTGCCTGACAACCTCTGTGCAAAAGCAGTTAACACTGCATGTCTTGTTATAGATCATGTGTACTTCAAACCCAAGACATGAATTACTCCTTATGAGCTGTGGAAAAGGAAGAAGCCAAACATATAGTACTTTCACATCTTTGGAAGTATTTGCTATATGTTGAGAAATCGAGAGTATCTTGGCAAGTTTAATGCCAAATGAGATGAATGCATTTTTCTTGGATTTTCAAGAAATAGCCGTGCCTATCGAGTCAACAAAAAAACTAAAACTGTCATGGAATTAATCAACATTGTTGTTGATGATCTGGAAGAACCTGCTACCCATATTGATGATGAGAACCTTGATGGTACTATCCATGATCCTGCATCTGTGCCGGACAGTTCTGAAAATAGAGACCTGACTGAAGTAAGACCTCAGAAACAAGATGTGTTTGTTAGCCAACCCAAAGGCTTTGAATACCATCACCATCCTGGGTTTTTTTACAAACTGATAAAGGCATTTTTCGATCTTAAACAAGCTCCACGAGCTTGGTATGAACGGCTAACCAAGTTCCTTCTAGAGAAAGGATATGTTCGTGGTGGAGCCGATAGAACTCTCTTCATCAAGAGAGAAAAATCTGATAAGATCATCATTAAGATCTATGTCGATGATAGTGTCGTTAGGTTTGTGTTAAACATAATGATGGATGAGTTTGTTAAGTACATGATATCTAAATTTGAAATGAGTTTAGTAGGAGAACTAACCTACTTTCTGAGGCTTCAAGTGAAGCAAAAGGAAGATGGATCTCTTGTGATTGAGTACATTGCCACAGATGCTCAACTTGCGGATATTTTTAAGATACTTGATAGTGAAAGATTTAAAACACTTAGTCCTCTTTGGGTCTTTGTGTTCTCTAAACTTCTCATTTGAGAGAAGTATCTATATACAGTCTTGGTCAGTGATGTATGTACAGAGATTGTAAAATGACCAAGTGTTTCATGGTCTTTGCAAGTGTGTGCCTCCATATGTGCTTGACAGATGCAAGTACAGTATGTAGCAGTTACTGTTTAACTACCACGGCTAGTGGGCTCTCGAGTTTCTCGCCCAGTATCTACTTCTCGAGGGCATGCAGAGTAGATTGGACAAGGGACGTGATCCCTAATTATGGAAATTAATCTCATTATTCCCTTATTCAAATTGTGATTATGAAAGGCTCTTGGAGAACTATAAAAATCACTTGTGTTCTCCACATCTGTTCCCACTGCCGTCGTTCCCAACAGTGATGTTGTGTCTGAGCCTGCAAAAGTCCCTGCATCTGTGCCCTATGATGCTCTTGAGGTGTCTGCGACTCTGTTTGAGTCAGTTCCGGAACCCTCATCTCAATTTAGGGTTTTCGATGTTCTTTCTTCATCCCCGGCTGTGGAGCCTGCATCATTGGAATCGATGATTGCCATTGATAACTGTCTTGATCTCTCTTCATTAGAAAAGTTTGCTGCATCAATTGATGTATTGATTTTTATTTCTGCGCCAGCGTCTGTCGCTGACGTAACCGCTTCTATGGCTATTTCGGTGGTTATGATCCAAGTTCCATGGGAAAAGCCTTGTCGAAGGCTGCTGATGTTGTTGCTCCCGCCTTTGCTCAGTTTGAGAGACGAGAATTGAAGATGTTTTTGTTGTTGAGGAAGATGTTTCCTTACCTGATGTTGGATCTGTTCCACCTATTTTGGAATAAGGAGGGACTTTTTCCAAGTCCCATGGTGTGAAGCTCAAGCTTCAATTGCTTGATGAACTAGAGGAATCCTCTACTGCCTCTAAGAATCGTGTTGATTCTGTTGATGCTAAGTAGAACTCTGATGAAGATGAGATTTTTATATCTCAGTTGGGAATCAGAGCAAAGTCCAAATCTGTTCGACCAAAAGCTAGTGCCAAGAAGGCCTCTGCCTTTGCTTCCGCTCGTTGTGTGACAAGGAGCATGTCTGAATGTCTCCTAGGCCTGGCCTCGTCTTCTCGCCAGCCGCTGATGAAGAATGCTAGAGTTCCGACCCCTTTTGTTGAAGAGGCTGATGATGTGCCAGAGGATGTGTCAAATAGTGCAGACCCTGAATCAGTATGGTTGAGCTGCTGTTTGATTTGAAGTTTGAAAAATATGTCTATGATGTGCCATTGTTTTTAAAGGCTATGTTGCATGAATTTTATGCCAATCTATGTAAGCCCATCCGTGATGTGAATTCTGCACATATTTTTTCTATTTATGTGCGTGGAAATTGGCGTTTCTTTTTCCCTGTAGTGATTAATGAGTATCTGGGCTAAGAGTACTCTACTGCTCCTGAGTCTGTCCCTGACATAAATGATGTGGCAGATGAATTGATTGAAGGAAGTCGTTTGGTGTGGCCAAAAGGAAGGTCCTTGTTGGCATCTGACTTGAGTGTGAAGTTTTCAATACTCCACAAGATTGCAGCGAAGAACTGGCATCCTGGCCAACATCGTTCTTCTGTTAGTAAGACGTTGAAAGTCTTGTTGTTTTCGGTTGGAACACATATGGTGTTCAACCTTGCCCAGCTGATCTTTGATTAGGTGTGTGACCATGCTGAGTCCAAGAGAAATCAGCAGCCCATTGGTTACCCAGGAATGATTTTCAGCATCCCATCTTCCCAGTATGTTGTTGTGACCTCGGAAGATGTCTACGAAACCAAGGAGCCCCCGCTCGTGATCAGCCAAAAGTTGTTTTCTGCGCAGTATACTCGTGATATTCCTGGTGCAGATCCTGATCCCAGCTCTGTTGAAGATGTGCCACCATCTGTACCTCACAGACATGCGCCCAGATCCTCTGCTAATGCCGTGTTCTTTGAATGGCATATTCAGTCCTTGGATCGAGAAGTTTAGGACTGCCCAATCTCGAAAATAGGAGCTTGAGACTTTGATGATGGATCAAAAGGCTCATGCCTTTGGTTTTACCTCCCCGCTGAATACACCGGGTCCTTCTGGTATTGTCTTTAATTTTATAGGTGCAAGTGCTGCGGCCACTTCTCGTCCTGCTGCTGCTGTTCAGCCACCTCCTACTGGTGTTGTGCTAGAATCTGTTCCAGCTATTGTTGCTGCTGACGTGTCTCCCGCCTGAAGCTTTGGCTTTTATGGCAGCCACTGAGGGGGAGAAGTGATGATAGCATGGGAAAGAAGATCAACACAAAGATGATGTGAAATGAAGATGAAGAGAAGCTATTCCTCAGCTCAGATTAAGGAGGAGTTCGGAAAAAACTGTGCCTGATAATTTTTTTATATATCACTTTTTGATATTTGTTTAATCTGCGGAGATTTTTCATGAGGTGTGCAGATTAAGAGTTATTGTCTTCCATAAACGCCAAAGGGAGAGATTGTTAGTGCCATCGTTATGCACTAATGCTTGGTTCATGTTTGTATTGGCGAGATATAGAAGACAATGTGTTCCAAGGTATGTGCCTGAAGACAAAAGTTCCGCTATGCAAGTTTTGAAGACACTCCCGGTTCAGATTCAGGGGGAGTGTGTAAAACTGTCCCAGACAGTTTTTAAATGTATCGTTTGTTTTGATATATTTTGATCTGCAAAGTTGATTCAAGTGTTGTGCAGATTGCAATGATAATTGTCGACCATAAATGCCAAAGGGGGATATTGTTAGTGCCACCATTATGCATTAAGTGTTCGTGTTGTTTTGTTGGCGAGATATGTTCGACAATGTATGCTTGGGTATGTCCTTGAAGCTATTCATTCCGCTATGCGAGAAAAGAAAAACAATTGGCAAACTGTTCCCTTTGATGTCCCAGACATACCCAGGGACACTTGAATTATGGCAGTTTCCGTACCAGAAAGATCTTGCGCCCGATCAGTTTGGAAGGTCAAAATATATTCATTTGACTGCCGTTTGGTATAGATACCGTGCTGAATTTAACCCTACTACATATGGAAAGCATCTACACATGTTTGGGAAGATCACAAACCAATATTCACTTACATATACTGGCAGAAAGAGACCAACGGTGTTATTGAAGTGAAGATTCTAAGAAGACCGATTTTTATAGCAATCGATGGACGACTTTTCTTAGATTCTCTTAGCATATTATTTGAGAGTCAATTTCATTTGTGTCCCATGTAATTAACTAGTAGTTGTTCCATAAACAGTTCAACGTGATAAACTAGTTTTTGAGTATTTTGAGTGAAACACGTGAGGGGTTATTTTAATCCATTTTGTACGCAATCTCAGGAGAGATTGTAAGTTCAAGTCATGAGTAGCTAGAGGAAGTCTAGTGTCATAGTTGTGAGGGGATCTCACATCTTTCGTTTAGTGAAGGAGCTCTTGAAGAAGAACGGGTGACATAAGGAGGGAGTCTTGTATGTGTAAAATCCTCAATACACTTCATGAAGGAGTAGCAAACGAATCTTCAAGTTTGGGCGAAGTCCCCCAGAGTAGGTTGATTAACCGAATTGGGTAACCAATCTCGTGCGTTATTTACTGCTTTCTCTTTATTGTTCTTACGTCTGTCCCAAACATATTGTAGAACACTTGTCGAGCAGTTATCATAGTATACCATTGCACGGATTATTGTTTTTCAATTATCACTAGAATGTACTTTCTGTACAATAATTTCACCACTCTTCTGGAGCTCATGCGGGTAAAAGAATTTAGGTAATATTGTTTCATTAAATTTTCTTTAACGAACCCAACCTAATACTCATTTGTGTAACACATGCGGCATTGTCCTCGTAAAGGATAGTGGGTTATTTATTTGTTGTAAGACCACATGATCTGTAAATATGTTGTATCAAGGACCTTAACCATGCACATTCTTTTGCAGTTTCATATAATGTAATAATCTCTGAGTGGTTTGAAGATGTAGTAACCATAGTCTGTTTAATAGACCGCCAATAAATAGCAGTACCACCACAGAGAAAAAATAACCAGTCTAAGATCCTAAGTCATCTGCACTTAAGTGTTCGGGATTGTCATTATCTGTTTAAGATGTTATGGCAATTTCAAAAGAACACAAAAAGTTTTGGTTATTCATGTTCGAATAACATGTTCTGGACATTTTAGTGAACATTCCGCTGTCAATCTGATTGAAGATCAAGACATGTACTTAGACATGTTCTGGAACATGATCATGTACATGGTTGTCCAGAGAGTTTTCAAGAGACGTATCATGCTGGAATTAAAGAGCTGGTGCTGCAGATTCAAGATGGACGTTTCAGAATAGAAGCTGCCTTGTTCGTGATGAAGATCAAGAAGGAAAGAAGGAGTTCTATTCAAGGAAGACATCTAAACTAGAAAAGTCCGATTTATTTAAGAAATTGATTTCCTTATTAAATCCTAGTCTAAATAGGACTTCAAATTACCTTATTAAGGCTATATCTGTTGTTTATAAATAGCCTGTGATTCAGACTAGTTTCGATGACATGAATTTTTTACGAATAACAAAAGGGTTGAGAGGTAAAAGACTTCACATTCGAAGCATATAGTATTCGGGTAGACTAGGTTTGATCAGTTAGATCATTGTGTTTCTAGTCTGTGTTTGAAACTCACTTTCATACACATTTAAAGGAGTCTCGGGAGAGATTTCCTGTGGGAACTAGAGGGATTCTAAGTTATGAGGGGAGCTCACAATTCAGTTTAGTGAAAGAGGTTGAATCGGGTAGGAAAGGGGTTTAGTGACGGGAGTCTGTGTAATAACCTTTGTAACCATTCAACGAAGTAGTAAACTATTTCTCACGGACTTGATAAGTCCCCCTGACGTAGATCAGTTGATTGAACAGGATTACTAACCTCGTGTTCATTGTTTGCGTAAAGTTTTTACATTCTGACCTTACATGTTCACAACAATGTTCAAGTACATGATGATGAACATGACCACACAGTTTATGTAACTTCATAGCATTATGGGGATCAGATAAATAACCGGCATCCGAGTAGCCCACTAATGTCGCATCTTGATTTCTTTCATAAAATAGACCAAGATCTTTTGTACCTTGAAGATAACGAAGGACATATTTAACACCATTCTAATGTCTTTTTGAAGGAGAAGCACTAAATCTTGCTAGGAAATTAACTGCAAATGCTATATCTGGTCTAGTACAATTCGCAAGATAAAGTAGTGCGCCAATAGCACTTAAGTAAGGAACTTCTGGAACTAAAATATCTTAAGTATCTTCTTTTGGTCTAAAAGAGTCCTTATCAACTTCAAGTGATCGGACAACCATTGGTGTGCTGAGTGGATGTGATTTATCCATATAAAATTTTTCTAAGACTTTTTCAGATAGGTTGACTGATGTATAAAAATTCCTTCAGGGAAATACTCAATCTGCAGGCTGAGACAATACTTAGTTTTACCCAAGTCTTTCATTTCAAACTCCGTCTTTAAGCATGAGCTGGCTTTTTCAAGATCTTTGCGTGTTTCAATTATGTTTATGTCATCAACATACACAGAAATTATACAAAAACCATGTTGTGACTTTTTAATAAAAACACAAGGACATATATCATTGTTCACGTATCCTTTCTTGAAGAGCTATTCACTAAGTCGGTTATACCACATTCTTCCCAACTATTTTAAACCATATAAAGACTTTTCTAATTTAATATTGTACATGTTGCGATTTTCATTGTTCTTTAATTGAGGATTTTATCCATCAGGGATTTTCATATAAATATTAGCGTCTAATGACCCATACAAATATGCGGTGACGACATCCATTAACTGCATATCTAACTTCATGGTTACTACCAGAGAAATTAAGTAGCGGAATGTAATGCCATCCATAACAGGAGAATATGTTTGATCAAAATCAATTCCGGGTCTCTGTGTAAACCCTTGCAACTAGCCTCGCTTTATATCTCACCACCTCATTATGTTCATTTCTCTTTCATACAAATACCCATTTGTATCCTACTGGGATAACATTCTTGGGTGTGCATGTTATAGAACCAAAAACTTTTTTTTTATTTAACGAGTCAAGCTCGACCTCAATTGCTTCTTTCCATTTTACCCAATCAGAGCACTTCCGGCACTTTGTTATCGTTCTTGGTTCTGGATCCAGATTATCATATGAAATAGAACAAGTAATGGTAGAGGTAAAAGTGTTGTCGACAACTATGATAATTCTGTTGTAAGTTTCACTTGTATTTATGAAATTTATGGCAACTTCAATATTAATATCAACCAAATCTTTATCATTTTCCATATTATTATGATTTGGTTGTTCCATAATTCCAATATTATGTTTATTTGGTGTACGTGCAGATAGATTGGGAAATTCGTCTTCCAGACGACCATTTTGAGGAATTTCTAGGAGTGATGTCATTTCTTTATTTGATTTCATTTTCTACGGATTTTTATCTTTAGCACCGACAGGTCTCCCACGCTTCTGGTATTGAGGAGCATCAGTTGATTTATTTAGTCCATGCGGGACTTTAATTCTTTGTGGAGCATTTATAGTAGGTATATGAGATTTAGTCACTCCTTTATGATCAGTAAATGCATCTGGCAGATTACTTGCTAAATATTGCAAGTTAATTATCTTTTGAACTTCTAGTTCTGATTGATTTGTGTGTGGATCTAGAAAATGAAGAGTTTTTTCATTCCATGATTTTTCTCAGCATTTGATAGAACTTGGGCTGTTATCTCCTCCTAATGCTGGGAAATGATCTTCATCAAAAATACAATCAATGTACCGAGCAATAAATTGATCCCCAGTCATGGGCTCTAGATACTTGATAATCGATGGAGATTCATAGCCGACATAAATCTCTAGCTTGCATTGTGGGCCCATGGAAGTACATTTGGGGGTGATATAGGAAGTAAGTTAGAATTTTGTAGTAATGGTCTAGATACAAGTTTTAGGCGCTTAATCAATGATTCAGCTAGACCATTTTGAGTGTGTACGTAAGGAACATGATGCTCCACTTTAATACCCATTGAAATACAATATTCATCAAAACTTTTAGATATGAATTCACCAGCATTGTCCATTCGAATGGATTTAATTGTAATCATGAAATTGAGCACGTAACCCGATGATTTTAGCAAAGAGTTTAGCAAAAGCATTATTTCGAGTAGACAGCAAACTCACATAAGTCCATCGAGTAGATGCATCAATCAAGACCATAAAATATCGAAAAGGTCCTGATGCTGTATGAATTGGTCCACAAATATCTCCTTGAATTCTTTCTAGAAAAGTAGGACATTCAAGTCCAACTTTAGTACAAGAAGGGCGTACTATAAGTTTGCCTTTTGCACATGCATCACAAATAAATTCATTGAGTAAAAGAAGATTTTTGTATATTATGCCCAATAGAATTATTAATTATCCGACGTATCATATTCTGCCCAAAATGACCCAATCGTTCATGCCATAATTTAAAAAATTGTGGGTCTTTAAATTTTATATTCATCGCAACATGATTATTGGGTCGAATATAGGTATAATACAACCCGGATGAGAAAGAAGGTAACTTTTCAAGAACTTGTTTGCGGCATCCAACAGTGTGGGTCATTAGCAAAAATTCAGTAGTGCCCTCAGTTTCAGTTTCAATATGAAAACCATTCAATCAGATGTCCTTAAAACTAAGAAGGGTACGTTTAGATTGTGGATATAAAAGCGCATCTGGAATAATTAAAATTGTACCCATAGGGAGAACTAATAAAGTTTTTCCCGAACCGATAATAAGGATATTGTCATGTGCAATTGTAGACACACTCTCCTTGCTTTTCAGTAAGAGTTTGAAAATATTTTCTATTCGTAAGGATAGTGTGCATTGTGGCACTATCTACCAAGCATAAAGTACTGTCATTCGCCATGGATTACATGTGGAATGTGATATTCTAATAAGAAAATATACACATAAAAAAAAACTAGAATAAGTAACAATCATAAAAGGAAAATGGAGAAAAGAAAAGAAAAACATAACATCACAACCAGTGGCCATGATCTAACAAAAACTTAACAATAATCCAAGTAAGTGCAACATGTATAAAAAAACACAAAGGAGATGCATAAAATGCAAATAGTCTGATAAATATTATTATTATTTATTTATTTGTAAACAAATCATGCTTGGTCACCATAATCTTCGAGCTCCAATTTCAGCAAGTCATCATCATCTGCATTGAAAGTTAGGTTTGCTTCAGGCAAACTAGCATGGTGTGATTCACCTTGAATTCCTTTGCCTTTTTTATCTTTTTACACTCGTTGATGGGCCTCAATCAAGTGCTTTGGAGTGCGGCATGTGCGTGACCAATGGCCATCACACCCACACCCATGACATATTTGTTTTTTTATCTTGAGTTGGATGAGATGAACAAGGTTTTTGCAAAGCAGATCGAGAAGTCTCTCTTCTATCATAACCTGAAAATCTAGAAACATTGTTATATCTACGACCTATACCACCATGTTGTGACCAACCACCATCACATCCACCACATGGAGACCAACCACCATCACGTCCACCACATGGAGACCAACTAACATTTCCACGACCTCCACGTGGAGACCAAGCAAAGTTTCCACGACCTCTCCCTCGACCACGTCTATTGTGATGATTATGAGTAGTGGCATGTGCTACAGGCACTGCTTGAGAACCAACTAGCCTAGCATTGTGATTTTTCATAAGAAGCTGATTATGTTTTTCTGCAACCAGTAAAGCAGAAATGAGCTTAGAATGAGTAGTATAATTTTTAGCTCTATATTGCTGCTGGAGTACAAGATTACTTGCATGAAAAGTGGATAGAGTCTTTTCAATAAGTTCAATCTCTGAAATGTTCTGCTTACAGAGTTTCATCTGTGACACAATACGGTGTAAGGAAGAATTATACTCAATGACAGACTTAAAATCTTGAAAGCGTAAATTGAGTCAGTCATATTGTGCTTGAGGGAGAATAATAGTAGTTTGTTGATGAAAGAGATCCTTCAGGGATTGCCATAATACGGCGGGGTCTTTTTCAGTGAGGTATTCATTCTTGAGGCTTTTATTAAGGTGATGACGAAGGAATATAAGTGCTTTCGCCTTCTGGGCGGAGCTACTGGAAGAATTGGGAATGATTGTTGCACTTAGATCGTATGAGGTGAGAAAAATCTCAACATCTAGAGCCCAAATCAAATAGTTACTACCATCAAGGGCGAGCTCAGCAAATTCTCATTTGTTGATGTCAGACATTTTCAACTATATTCTACAATAATTGTCACAAAAACAAATGATTATTACTAATTTTGAAAACGAAATCCAAGAACATAATTAATTGGTATAATTAAAACTTAAACATGATAACATAATAATCCAAAAAAAAACCAAGCACATATAACATTACGGATATGGATCAAATAAAGTGATTTAAACAAAACTATATTTAAGCATATCACAAAAATTCATCGATCACAAAGTGTTCTCTTTTCTTTTATTCACTGTGGCGAACATGATTTATTAACTATGTTTATAAAGCAAGCATGCATTACAATTAAGCACAAGCCAGACAAAAAAAAAATTAAAAGAAATAAAGAACTGACAAATAATAAAATAATGAGTCACTTATAGCATCAAATAAAATTTGAAAAATATTATTATGTCATGAAAATTATGTGGCAGCCAAATTATAAAAATAAAGAAAGTTATTCATCTAACATACATGGCAATTGAATATACATTCTAATGCAAGTCAAGAAATAATAAACATATATTGAAGCTCACCGCATAGCCAACAATCATCATAAAAAGAATGCAGAAAGATTGAAGAAGATATATAAGACGGATCCTCAACTTCAAGATTATCCATCAATGACTAAAATATGTAAAATTATTTTATTTCAAAATAAGAACCAAAGGTGGTGATCATACACTATTTTTGTATAACATGAATTATTATGTCATGCATTATCACAAATTCAATTATACACTCGGTTTTCACTGATAAAATAAATCGCAAGGAAAAGTTATATATATTGAATTTTGAAGATATATATGGCAATCCTAACAATATCAACTTTAATTTTTTTATGCAAAAACAGATCAAATACAGAAAAGAACTATCTATTCGGCCTTTATTTTGATTATTATTTTTTAGTTGAAAGGATGTTTTATATTAAACATTTAGTAATTTTCAATCTTGTAAATCCCTTTCTCTTAGTGATAAAATCCCAAATTAAAGAAATCAAATTAGTACCCCCAAAATCCTAATTTTGACTTCATATACGCGACATAACACACAATATTTGTTGATTCACAACCTTCAATATTTCCTCAT
This sequence comes from Perilla frutescens, assembly GCA_026008535.1. NCBI lineage: Eukaryota > Viridiplantae > Streptophyta > Magnoliopsida > Lamiales > Lamiaceae > Perilla > Perilla frutescens. The sequence continues at coordinate 49,811,210 of BRKX01000001.1, read as the reverse complement.
GACGCTTGAAAATATTAATCTTGTCTATATTTACTAATAAAACCGACAACAAAGCTAGATCATTTTTTTTAGATATGGGTGAGGATGCAGTCAATCGGCTAATATTTAAAGATTTTTGCAATAAAATTTTACAAGACATCATATTGACTAATTCATTCACAATTCTCAACAAATATTAAATCTTGATTAGAATTGTTACCTCGCAGGAAAGACACGATTCTTTCCTAGGGCATACCACCAACTCAAACGGTTAGATAATCGTGCTGATAAAGTGTTGTAAAATATACACTATCTTGCATCGATTGTAATCAGTAAAAATAAAGACATGAGAACAAGAGGAAAAAGATGAGAGAGTGAAATATCTTCTCATTCATCCCCAAAAGTGTTCCACATTGTATATTATCTAAAAACCCTCATAAAATACAAAAGGTTAAACATATGAAGAGTTATAGAGTGATGTCCATAAAACCACATATTTATAAAAATTTTGTTATTTTTTTTTTTAATAATTAAGGACTTTGTTTATATTCAAAGTGGAAGAGACAAAAAAGCCAAAAGAATTTTACTTTTTTTTAAGAATGCAAAAGAATATTACTAATGAAGGATGAATTAAGGGTAGTCATTTATTGTATTGTATAAAGCAAAATTCTTAAGTGCCATTATTTGAGAAAATTTCACTTTTGGTCCCATAAGACACGTTACTCTCCATTTTTGGTCCAAATGGTGTTGATTTTGGTCCTTTTTTAATAAAATCGCTCACTTTTAGTACCATAGGTTTGTCACTATCAATTTTAGTCCCAACAATTATAACGCCAGTTACCTGAGTGACGGACGAGTTTCGCACGTGTGCCAGCGGGATTCAAATCCCTAATCGATCTAAAGCCCTAATTTCATAATTTTCAACCCATTTACAGAGAAAGTCCCAAATTCCACCCAAATCAAAGCCCTAATTTTACCCTAATTCACCACTCAGATTGTTCCCCGGCATCGCCGCCGCAGAAAGAATACTTAAATTCCATCAGTTTCTGGTTCTCCTTCTCACATTCACTACCTACGCTTCTTTCCACGCTTCCCGTAATCCCCCCTAGCATAGTTAGAGCGGTTCTCACAGCCCTAGTAACTAAACCCTAGCCACTTTCGATGGCTCCTCCTGAAATGGAACTGGGTGGGCCCCATGGCCCACACAGTCTTGGCGAGCTGGATCTCACGTTCCTATTGGCCTATGCCATTAGCATGCATTTCATCGGTCATTTCGGAGATACGGTTGATTTGAGGATTCTATTGACTGTTGGGATGGTGGGAAGTGGCGTTTTTGTGATCCTATTTGGGTTGGGCTATTTTCTTGATTTGCATTCTTTTAGCGCGTTCAAGTAGATTCAGGTGCTTTGTGGGGGTGTTTCAGTCGATTGGATGGTCGTGCGTGGTGGCGGTTGCGGGGAGCTGGTTTGATAAGGCCAAGAGGGGGTTGATCATAGGGGTTTGGAATTCATATACCTCAGTGGGTAACATTATTGGCTCTGTCATAGCTTCCTCTGTTTTGGGGTTGGGATGGGGATGGTCGTTTCTCCTGTCCGGGTTCTTGATCATGTTGGTCATGATTTTCATTTGCTTATTCCTCATTGTGCATCCTCAAAATATCAGGATTGAGATGTCTGGAAGGGATGTTGAGATGAGCATTGAGGGCGTTGCATTGGTTGCTTCTGAAAAAGTTGAGAGTAGGGATGGTGATGGGGATTTCATTGAAACTGATGATGAGGAGGGTTTAGTTGCTATTAGTTTCTTAGATGCATGGAGGTTGCCAAATGTGGCATCATTTGCATTTTGCTTATTCTTCTCCAAGCTTGTAGCTTAAACATTCTTGTATTGGTTGCCCTTTTACATTAGAGAAACATGTACTTGGATCTTTTTTAGCCTCCTTATTAAAAAGCAGAATATGCATTGCGTATTTGGTGAATGATTATAGACTTATAGTAGTTATCACTAGTCATTGCCTATCTTGAATTAGTTGCTGAACATGCTTAAGCTATTTAAATAGCCATTTTTCTTAGTTTGGCTGTAAACCTCAATTTTAAGGACTGAGATTTTTTGTCCGTTGGAGAAGATTACTTCTAATTTTCATTTAGCTGTGAGAACTTATATGTTTAAGATCATTCTTTGAAATGTTTGAACCTGTAGCTGCAAAGCATTTAGTGCTTAACTAACTAATCTGGATGTTGGGTTTTAAGCTTTTTATATGATCATTTTCAGATAATTCTAAATCTTGTTTGTTGCCGAACTACTATGATATTTTCTAAACCTCATTGTCAAACTGGTTTTTGAATGCATCTGTGCATTTAAAAGCTATTAATGCATAGCTGGACGCACTTCCATTATCAATGTTGTCTTGAGTTCTCAAGCTACTTGAGCTAATATGTTGTTATCACTTCTTATGAAATAATTCGTTCTTATGATGATTACTAATCCATGAATTACTTCTTTTCTTACTGTGATTACCAATGTGTATTTAGTATTTACATTGAAAAATTTGATTCTTAAGCATATCTTTTTGCATAAAATTTCCAACTGATATTACTTGGTGTTGAAAATATAGTGAAACTTATCATGCTTCTGTTTTGTTCATGTAAAACTGCAACTGTTGCTGGGGTGCATCTGTCCCATAAAACTGTTGGGATTCTTTCGACTATCTTTGATGTTGGTGCCTTGCATTCATTCATAGAGGCTAGTGCCATTACATAGCAAAACAGAACATATTACACTTCCAAATCATAGAGGCTAGTGCTATTTGTTACATATTATACTCATTTGAAAAATAAAACTGCCAATGAAAGCATTAGGACAATACATATCATTGTGAGGGGGTATTTATTGATGTATATAGGTGGCAATTCTCCCTCCAAAACCATGTGGAATTTCCCTCCAAAAGCATGGCAAAATCTGTGAAACTTTCCATCCAAAAGCATGGCAAAAAGCTATGAAATTCGCTCCAATGAATGTTACTATAATTTGGTTAAGTTTTCATTTGGGACCGAAATTGATAGTGAAATGGGACCAAAATTGATAGCATATTTAACGGAAACCGTAACGCCGAGGTCAAAACTGATAGTTCTAACTTTTGGGACCAAAATCGACACCGTTGGGATCAAAAAGGGAGAGTAGCGTGTCTTGTGGAACCAAAAATGAAATTTTCTCGCCATTATCACTTTAGAATTAGTTTAAAATGTTCCAATCTATTATAGAATCAGTTGGTGCTGACAAAATATTGAAAGAATTTGTAAAACAAAAATACTATGAGCAAATATGGTTAATTACAATTAAATACACAAATTTTAACGAAAGTTGTAATTTAGATATAAACTTTAAAAATTTACAACTAAAACACAAACTTACATCTTTTGCAAAATAGATACCCCAATTTTTTCTCATCAAACGGAAACTGATGTGACACAAAAATCATGTCATTACAAGTTTTATAATGATATGAAAAATATTTTTCACCTCATCGCAAAACGATGTCGTTTTGTGTCTAAACGAATAACTAAATGATGAATATACAATTTTGAATTTTGACTTTTTATTTTTTTAGGTACAAAATTACAGTTCTTGTGATGAGGTAAACGTATTTTCAATCTAAGCACAACACGACATTATTTTTTTATCAAGGTAGTTTTCAGTTCGCTGGAGAAGAGAAAAGAAAAAAAAAAAGAGGTGTCTCTTTAGCAAAAGATACAAGTTTGTATTTTAATGGTAAACTTTTTTAAAAAATTGTGTTTAAATTACAAATCGACCTTATATCCGTATCGAATACTGTGTATTTAATTATAATCAACCCAAAAAAATACTATCAAACTATAGATAACTAACAGCATAGGATTAAATAAACATTTAATGGTGAGAGACTAGATTGGGTACTTATTAGTTATTCCCCAATCCCATCTAAACAAAAACAATAAAAATATTTAAAGTTATTGTTTCAGCATGGAATTCTTCCAACTTATCTCAAACTTTCAACTTTCCTCAATGAGAGAGAGAGAGAGAGAGAGAGAGAGGCGTGTAGTAGGTTGGGCTGGAGGAATAAGTAATGGGCCAAGATAATGGGCCAAGAAAATACAACAGTTTTGAATCATTATAATGCGAGCAGGTTTCTTCCAAATCGAAACATTGCTTTCTTATCAATTTTCATTAGTTATAGACTTAGGGCTTGTTTGCTAGGTAGTATAAGGGTGGGATAAATACCTATGACACCCTAATACTTTGTTTGCTAGCAATATTGAAGCCCATGATTATGCAAGGGCCCGGTATGTGTTAACCATTTATATGGTATAATATATCACACCCTGCTGGTGGGATATTTAATACCATAGAGAATTATTAAAAATTGTAGACTAAAATAACTTTGCAGATATTAATTAAAAATGTTATTATAGAATATTCACACAATATATGGTAACTAATTAAAGGATATTTTAGGAATTAAAATTTTATAGAGAATATAATATATCTAAGCAAACAATATATTATTAATACATATATTTTAATGCATCAAAATAAACATGATATTGATATCTTATACGTGAAACACATCCCACGTCAAACACATCTAACCTTATACCATACAACCTAGCAAACGAGCCCTTATAGTATTACAAAATTATTGTACCTTTTTTTCCCCTTTTATGGGAGTAGAGCAGTCGAATTTAAATCATAAACCTAACCTTTTATATAAAGATGATAATCGGTTAGCTGTCAGTCTTGAAGAGATGAAAATAAAATAGATATTCTCCCATATTTGAACGGTGAAGTGGTTGAAAAATTGTGAGTATGTCCTGCAATTTTTATTTTTATTTTTGATTTAAATTTAGGATTCACCTATTCTGTCCCATAATTATAGACTCCTCATTTTCACACGTATTACGGTATTAAGATACTGTATTTAATATGTATTGGAAAAATAATTTATATATAATTATCTTATATTACCCTTATTTTCTACTCTATGATTTTTCCTTCATAGTAGAATTCAAAAAACATTAAATAGGGTCTTATTGTAAACAGAATGTTTTAATATAATTCCAATTGAGAAAATATATTATAATTTTGGGACATTCAAAAAGTGTATAATAGATTACAATTATGGGACGGAGGGAGTAATTAATTAGCTATAAAATGGATTTTTCGTGACTTTTTCAAAAATGGGTACAACTTTATATTTTTGGCATAAATTTATTTATAAAACTTCAATTGGTATGTTTAAAGATTCAAATAGTATTCAATAAAAAGGAAAAAAAAATCAAATAACAAAAAATAAAATAAAAATCATCCTATATAAAATAAAGATTTCTCAGGAAGCGCATGCTCCGATGAATGTCATGTGAAATGCGACGAGATTCACTTTTCATCCTATGTACTATATAATCTAAATACTGTATTTGGCTTATGTGTTAGTATTAAGTTATTAACTATTAAAAAAAATAAAAAATATTAAAGAACCTATTTTTTATTTTTATTTTTTTATTTTCAATCAATATGCAATATAAAAGATATATGCTTTTATTTTCATTTTCGTTCTTTAATCTTTATACGTGAAAAGTAAAAGCTGGGAGGTGGGAAAATATAATTAGTAATTATTGAAAAAAAAAAAAGATGTGAGAGAATAAATGGTGGAAGATATATATGTTTTGGTTGGCGGGACAGCCTGTATCCAATATGGAAAGAGAGAAGAACGGTGATTACTTTAACATATTCTCAGCGTCGCCTTCTTCTTATTCTTTTTTTTTTCTTTTTCCTTTTTAATTTTCTCAACTCAATTAAATGTTTTTATTACTAACCCGTCAGGCGTTAACGATTATCAACAAAATCTAAATGAGAATAATATATATATATATATGTGTGTGTGTGTGTGTGTTAACTGTTAAAAAGTTGGATTTAAAAAAACATTTGTAGGATTAATTGATAGATCTAAAATCTGGGCTATTGTCTTATTGAACGAGTTGAGATATTCAATCAATAAATTTAAGTTGATATATATCAAATATTGTCGATCATGTTTAACTTTATAAGAGATTATCGTATTTAACTTTGTAAGATCGATCAACATTACTTGCTTATTTTCTGTGTAAGGATACATGCCACCACAAACATTAATATAATTGTTTTAATATAATTATTGAATACTGTAATATTAATACCACATAAAACTCATATATATTTTTGTTATCATCCGGTCCCTTTATGCTACTCTATTATTGTCACAAATAAAAATGGTATATGCTTAAAAATTATATACAACCATGCATCATATTGAATGCATGCGAACACATTAAATACGTATTCACTAATAAGTAGATGAATATGATCCGAGTTTGAAATTCGATATAATCGATATAATTCGTCAATTATATATGAGAGTGAGTGAAGAAATTAAATTTATTTCTCTGGATAACATAAATAGTTATAGAAAAACAGAGATAATATATACACGAAATGTAATACTCTCTCCGTCCCATTTATATAGTCCATATTACTATTTTGAAGTGTCCCAATTATATAGTCTCATAACTATAAATAGTATTAATTATCATGGTAATATACAAATATACCCTTACTATGTATTGAAAATTAAAACTCAATCACTTAAATTTTTTAGAGTCATTAATTTTAAGTAAGGATAATAATGGAAGTTAAGCTTTAATATCTTGTTTTCATAAATATTTTTAATTTACGTGCGATGATAAAGTGGACTATATAAATGGGACGGAGGGAGTATTTTAAATATACATATATATATATATATATATTATTGTTACTTGTGTATTAAGCTAGCATATTCTCCTCTCAACTGGCTGGAATTTCATATAAATAGAATTGTACCTACAAAAAAATATACGAAAAGGGAAAAAAGGAGGTAGAGTTTATATTTGAAAAATAATTAGTAATATAAATTGACATACGCAACGCGGTTTAAGTTTGAATTTTGAGAGAGAGAAAGTGTATTGGGACAACGTGAGAACAGTGTATTGAGCGGGTCCCATTTCTGCTCTGGCAAAACAAGGTCTAGATAAACAACAAAAGTCTTTTGCCTGCTTCCTTTCTCTCTCACACAACACGTACACTTTTTTGTCTGAAAATAATTGATGGGATTTTAACATACAAAAAAAAAAAAAAAGTAACTTTCCAAATTACCCGTGATTACTTTAGGGTAAATTATATTTAATCTCATAGCATTTAACACGTTTAATAATAATACTTCAATCAATATTCAGTGGTACTTTTATTTTGAATGTTTCATTTCTGTCTCAATTTTAAATTTCGTAAGTTTTTTCGACAAATTAAAAATTGAATCATTACGTGGGAGAACACGCAGGCAAAAAAAAATTGCCCGTTTACCCACATAAAATATGAAATCTTATTTGAAATTATCATTATTTTGTAAAATATATTGAACTTTCGAGACCTACGTGCATGTTCTGAGTTTGACAGTTGAATTTAATTTACGTAACTTTTGGAACCCACTTCATTTTGAAATGTGATCACCTGTTGCATTCTCTCTTGCAAATCTTTAATATTTTTTCAAAAAAATTAATTTTTTTATTTTTTAATTTATTATGATTTATTTTGATTTAAATTTTCTATTTAGCGTTTATCCATCCCCAATAAGGGTATATTAAAAAAAAAACTTAGCTATAGAACACAAAATGTAACACAAAATGCAACAAAGGATCTGCTCTGCTTCATTTTTTTATCATATATAATTCATTTTTTTCATTGTCGTGTTCTCCCACGTAATAATCTATTTTTTTAGCCATGAAGCATATCAAATATATTTTTGAATGTTTATTACTTTATTTTTGTTGCATTTCTTGATTTAAAAAAAAAACATTTATGTATTTTTTATATTTTATAAATTACCAATTAATTTTTTGTCTTTTTATTTTTTGATGATTTTTTGTGATTTTTTTATTTCCCATTCATGTTTATTATTTTTTTATAATTTTATAAATTAATAGGAATATGAACGCCCAGTTGCGCTTTATTTGTTTTCAAGATTTTTCATTATATATATATATATATATATATATATATTTAATTGGGGAGAGAGAACCACGAGTCATGCTATGTAGAGTAGTGATGATAATATACATGTTTGAAGAATTTTATACATGTTTGTTAGGATTTAAAACAATGAGACTATATTTCCAAAAAAAAAAAAGGGACAATAGTGGTAAATAAGTCTATCCAAATTCCAAATACTAATAAAATATGAGGCTTAAAACAGGGGGTCTAAATAGATTATTCCATATGGTAAATTACGCTTTGATACTTACAGTTTAGACTCTTCTTAAAAAATAGTTCATTTTTTAAAAATTAACAAAATAGTGCTTATTTTTTTTAAAAAATACAAATTTAACATTGGATCATTTTTTCGGCCCCGTAAAACCCTATGTAACTAATTACATTATAACATTTATATTTTTCCAACCGAGTAAAAAACATTCAATTAAAAATTTTAAAATACAATCAATTACGTATGATTTTTGAGATGTAAAATTGATCAAATTTTATATTTACATTTTTTTTAAAAGTAGTTACTATTTTGTTAATTTTTAAAAAATAAGTTATTTTAAAAAAAAATAGTCCAAAAAATATAGGTATGGAAGTGAATTTACCATTTCCATAATCTTATTATTGCTGAATGTTGACTTTAATCGTAAACCCCTTTATCCACTTTGTATTTTTTTCTACTATTATACAATTTTTCATGGTTTTTTTTTTGGAAGAAAAAGGCAATTCCATTAAATCAAACGAAATCTATACAAAATAGATCACTAATATATGGCGGTTCTATCTTAAACACATGATATTATTTTGTGATAATATATTAAATAATAATAGTGAAATCTGACAAACTTAATTAACATATGAACGATAAACACATTAAATTGCATGCATGGTGAATATCACATGGAATTTCCTATATACTCTGTGTGTTAAACTTCGTATTACAGTTTTAAATTATGAATTTTTCTTGTAATTTTATTTTTTTGTGATTTAGTTTAATTTTATGATTGTTTTTAGGAGGTTCAACCCATCCAAATATGATTTATAATTAATTTTTAATATTTAATTTTCGATTTTTAATTAATAATTCATGATTATGGTTGATTTTTTTCAAAATTACGTGTTTTATAATTTTCTAATTCATTTTTTGTGTTGATAAGTGTTGATTATGATTATTTATATTATAATTAGTTTTTATTTTATAATAAATATTATCAATATCATAAATTTGATAATGAAATATGAAAAAAATGTAACAGAAAATATCAACCTCATAGGTATAGAGATGTCCTCTTATGTTGACTGAGTTTGAAATTTAATTTATGGTATGTAATTCTAGGCCCCATCCATTAAAATACATTCGATAATTCATCTCATCGAAGTTCGGGGGGGGGGGGGGGGGGTTCATCCACTATATAACATTTTCATCTCACCATGGTTTCAACTTTGGAAGAACTTACTGAAGTGGCACCATAAGTAGAAATATTAAAGTTAAAATGTTGGGTAAGATTCAAGATTTTGTGACCCAAATGAAAAAAGTTACGAGGATAGTAACAAAACTTAATGATAGTAATAATAATTAGGTATGACCAAGTCCAATTCCAGCACAATATATTTAAAGAGTAACGTACTACTCTTTTCAATTTCACCTGTACTCTCTCTCTCTCTCTCTCTCTCTCTCTCTCTCTCTCTCTCTCTCTCAATATTTGCAACGTGCTGCCTTGTCACAATATGATTGACGATTCTCCAACCTCTCCCGCCCTCCTACTATATTTTTGCCCTTTTTCATTTTCCATTTTTCTTTATCGAAATACAACATTATATAAACAATGAAGTCATCATGGGAACAACTAACATCATAAACCAAAACAAGGGTTGGCAAGTAAATTTAATAATTCGACAATTAATTAAAGATTGTTAAACGTAACATAAAACATAATAAGTCCAATTCGATTTTGTTGAAACTCAAGAAGATTTATTTATATAAACGATGAATGTATTTGGTTTAATTGAGAAGCATTTTAACGGTACACAAGATCCATTATAAATAAATAAATAATACTAATTATATTGAATTGGAAACACTATATATAAAAAAATGGGTCATAGGACGGTGCCTTAAATTGATTCTACAATCTTTTATTATAAAATTGGTTAATCTCAACTGTCACAAGACTAATAAACTTTTGTTATATCTCTGTCTCCAGTTTTCTAAAGAAAAAATAGATTGGAACATCAAATTTTGATGGCACCAATCAACTTAATGGTCTCCCATTACACAATTTTGACTTACCAAATTTATCCTTAAAAAAATGCGACGAATGGCATCTCGTTAAAATAATGTTTGTATTCAGCGAAAATAATATTTATCCTCACCTTTAAACGCATTGATTCGACAAGAGGTGTCTGTCCATCATAAAATTAGTGAGGGATGAGTAAGTAAAAAAAACATTTAAAAATAAACAAAATATTATAATTGTAAAAAAATAAATAAATGAGTGAATAAATTGAGGCAGCAGGGGGTAGCTTATTCATTCAATTCAACACATTATTATAATTATTTTGTCAGCTGAAACCACTCCCCTCTGTTCCCTTTTAATGTGCGCAAATAATCACTCTCTTGCCTCATTGCACACCCCTCTCCTCTCATGAATCCCTCCACCAGCATGCCGCCGCCCTCACGGCGGCGCCGCTCCTCATTCTTGTTCCTCACAGCCCTCATTATCTCCCTCGTAGCATCCCAGATCCCCAATGCGGCTGCCGGAGAGCACGACATCGACTTAAAAGACATCGCTAGCGACGCCAAGAACTTGACCTTCGAAAACCCGAGCCTCCGGCGAGCCTACTTGGCCTTGCAAGCGTGGAAGCATGCCATTTTTTCCGATCCGTCCAACTTCACTTCTAACTGGACGGGGGCGGATGTTTGCTCCTACGGCGGCGTTTTCTGCGCCCCCGGCCTATCCAACTCCTCCGCGAGGGTGGTGGCGGGCATCGATCTTAACCACGGCGACATTGCCGGGTACCTGCCCGATGAGCTGGGTTTGCTGACCGACCTCGCTCTCTTCCACATCAACTCCAATAGGTTCTGCGGCGTCGTTCCGGACAGCTTCAAGAAACTGAAACTGCTTTTCGAGCTTGATTTGAGCAACAACCGCTTTGTTGGTGGTTTTCCGAAGGTGGTGTTGTCGCTGCCGTCGTTGAAATTCTTGGACCTCCGGTTTAACGATTTCGAGGGCGGCGTTCCATCGCAGGTCTTCGATAAGGATTTGGACGCCCTCTTCCTCAACGACAACAGATTCCGCTTCGGCATACCGGAGAATCTCGGGAACTCGCCGGTTTCGGTCTTGGTTTTGGCGAATAACAATCTCGGCGGCTGCATTCCGGCCAGCATTGGGAAGATGGGGAGGACTTTGAACGAGCTCATTTTGATCAACGATAACCTCACCGGCTGCCTGCCGCCGCAGATTGGGATGCTCAAACAGCTCACGGTGTTTGATGTCAGTTTCAACAATCTGCAGGGGCCGCTGCCGTCGGAGATCAGCCGTATGAGGAGTTTGGAGCAGCTGGATGTGGCACACAACCGCTTCACTGGGGAGGTGCCGGCCGCCGTTTGCCAGCTGCCGCGCCTGCAGAATTTCACTTACTCCTACAATTACTTCACCGGGGAGGCGCCGCAGTGCAGTAGATTCGGCGGCGCCACCGTGTATGATGGGCGGGAGAATTGTGTTCCGAATAAGAGCGGGCAGAGGTCTGCCAAGGAGTGTGCCTCCGATGCTGCTAAGCCATTTGACTGTAGCAAGTCTAAATGCGGCGGCGGAATCAGGCCGAAGCCGACTCCTCCCTCGCCTAAGCCAGCTCACTCTCCAAGGCCGTTTGTGAAGCCTTCTCCACCGCCTCCGCCTACCTCCAAGTCTTCGCCGAGTGGTAGGTCCCGCCCTCCGCCTCCTCCGCTACCACCCAAGTCTCACCTCCCGCCGCCGCCGCCGCCTACTCACAAAATCTCTCCAGGGACTCACGTTCGCCCTCCGCCGCCACCTACAGAGCATCACTACTCTTCACCACCACCACCACCGCACCATAAGTCGTCGCCCACATCACACTATAGGTCACCTCCACCACCACTAGCGTCTCCGCCGCCAAAACAAGAGTGGCACTACCCTCCCTCATCCCCGCCTCCGCCACCTCCATACGTTTACTCATCACCTCCGCCACCACCTTACGTTTACTCATCACCTCCGCCACCACCTTACGTTTACTCATCACCTCCACCACCTCCACCATCCCCGCCACCCCCTTACGTCTATTCATCACCTCCTCCACCTCCACCATCCCCACCTCCACCGTACGTATACTCATCACCACCACCGCCACCACCGTCGCCTCCACCACCTTACGTCTATTCCTCACCTCCACCACCCTCACCGTCGCCTCCACCACCGTACGTCTATTCCTCACCTCCACCACCGTATGTCTATTCCTCACCTCCTCCACCCTCACCGTCGCCTCCACCACCATACGTTTATTCATCACCTCCCCCGCCCTCACCGTCTCCTCCGCCACCTTATGTATATTCATCACCTCCTCCCCCCTCACCCTCACCTTCACCTTATGTATATACATCACCCCCACCCCCACCCACCCCCGAATGTTCACCTCCCTCACCGTCTCCACCTCCACCATACAAGTATTCATCTCCACCACCTCCGCCATACAAATATTCATCACCACCACCTCCTCCACCATCTCCACCGCCGCCGTACAAATATTCATCTCCACCACCTCCTCCGGTAGTGCACATACCACTGCCACCAATAACAGGAGTCTCCTACGCATCTCCGCCACCCCCCGTCATTCCATATTACTAATCTCCATCAAAATCCTCAAATGTGACAGCCAATTACTAAACAAAGGCAAATATTGACCGACTGTCCATCATCATCAACATCAACATCATTTCAGGAGCTGTTGCTGCAACGATTTAGTATAGTTGTCTTTTATTTCTTCTTTTTCTAAATTCATTTTATGGGTTTGTTTCTTTCATTTTTTTGTTCCAAATGAAATTATTGGCAATGTAATAATTACAATGTATTATTGAAGATCGAGAATTGCTTGGATATATCGGGGGAGAGACGCACCATATATAATTAGTTAATCTTTATACTACTACTGAATTCTGATTGTGTAAAACTCCACAAATTTACACTTCTTCAACAACGAACATATATATCTTGCTAGTTGCTGTATATGTATATTTATTATGAATGTAATGTATATTTTGTTTGGTTTTATGTCATCTCAAATCTCTTCAATTCTGTCACAAAGTTATCATCTTCCTGTGTATTACTAATTCAAGATCTCACTCAAAATAGCTGCACCAGATTAGGAGCATCTGAATTCTTGATTCAGGAATCATGATTGCTTCTGGAAATTCTTAGATGTGTGTGTAACATTGCAAAGTTCTTAAAAGTACACACATCCATAAAAAATGCAGTTCAAATTTCATATTGCACTTGGTGTTTCACTCTTCAATTGATGATTTTAATAATATATAAAATATACATAAATCCCAATTGAGTGCAATGAATCCTAATTAACAATTGTAAAATTAAATTAAAACACAAAAAAAAAATTGAAAATTGAAGATAAAACTCAAGAAAAAAAATCATAATTTAAAAATGAAACGCAAACAGTGCAATAGAAATATGATATTAAAAAACAAAAGAGTTGATTTTGGACTCTTGTTACACATGTCCATATGTGTGCAGTACGCTTACACAGAAATTATGCAAAAAATGGAGTTAATTTAGGACTCTTATTCCACGTGTCCACACTTGTATGGATGTGTGCAGCGTACTTAAAATACACTAGAGAATTTCTCGATTCCTTACTACAATGGCATGGTCTCTAGTACGAAAAATCATGCAACAAGATCATAATCAAGTTTATGTACTCATGAGATATAACATAAAAATATAACAGAAAAACTACTTCGATCAGCAAAAAATATTCCACACGACACTGGTAAAAGACGAAGTAATTCTCCCAGGAATTTAAAGCCTAAAACTCAATAAGTATGTTCCCAGTTTTAGTTATTTCTCATAGATATATATACACATACAACAAATACGAAAGTGACCATCCCAACTATATAGGGAAGAAATGTGCGATTATTAACAAAATAAAACAAAAAAAAGGCTATGCACTCGAGCTTTTCCTATCTCAAAATGGCAAACGGTAAATCATCTACTCCGAAACAATTTTTTATAAAGAAAAAAAAGGGATAGAATCAAACTATCTCTACTTTGATCATTTCAAGCAGTTCCAAGCAACACTACCACAATTTTTTCTTTTCAAACAAAGCAAATTATTTAAACAAGGGCAACCTGCAAAGCAAGACACTTTTTAGATACATGATACCAGTCCATTGCTCCATTTCTTCGCTATGTTTTTCGTTTAGGACCCTAGTTTTTATGGCATCAACCAAAGCGTATCACAATGCATGATATGTCATCTTTGCTCTTTCGTGCCAAGGCCTCCGTGGTTAAACGCTTCGCAGCAGCTTGAGGGTCCTTGATGCCCTTTACAGTGTCGACCGCCTCTTGGTTGTTCATTACCTGGAAATTGAAGAATCTCAAACACAACAATTTGTGTATCATCGTTGCTGAAGAAAATGTGATACCATTCAATTATGATTCTAGACATTATTATCTCATGAACATCTATAATTTGTTATTCTGTATATGATAACTAAGTCCAGTTTTGTTGACAGGTATAATTCAGAAACCTTTTACTAGCACAGCTTGCTTGATGCTATGAATTTTCTTCAAACAACAACATCCATCTCCATAACGGACAGGCAATTATCAAGAACCAAATAGAAAATAAAATTGCAACAATAAGATGAAATTAAGAAATCTAATAGAGTTAACTATTAGATTTGGAACGGAAGAGACTGAGGATCTTATATTCTGAAATTTCCACGGCACAATGTTGAATCTCTAAGTACTCTCCAGACCGCATAACCTAATTAGTGATTATGCAACATCTCTTGATCAAACAATGTTTCAGCTCATTATGATACACTAAGTTGGATACATTAAATGCTAGACGCGTCCCGAGGGTTGATATCCATCCTAGCATTTCATTCTCACAGCAGTACCACCCTCAGATATTGATATGGTTTTACAGTTCTAAAGAAAGCTAGTACAGAGACTCTTCAATGTTTTTCTTTTATTCTTTTCAATTATAAACAGCACATGCAGATCTCCCAGCAAAATTGTCAGTAGTAAAATCAAAGTTATCATGCCATATACACTCTTTTTATATCCTTATAACTGAAACTGAAGAGGACATAATTTCATATGCATATTGATGCCGATCAAGGCAGTGAGCATCATTAATTTATAGCTTGAGTGTGAAACAAAGCCAGTACAATTTTTTATTACTAAAAGAGGAATGATTATTTGCCAAATATATTAAAAAAACTGACCTTCCACAAGCCATCACTTGCCAATATGACAAACTCTGTATTTGAGTCGATGTGTATATTGCATACATCAGGTTCCGAACTCAAATGTGCTTTAAGGTTTTCATCCCCAAAAGCACGTGCAACAGCAAGCTGTCCATTAACACGAGGTACATCTCCTGAAATAGGAGTCTTAATTT
The DNA here is from genome assembly GCA_026008535.1 of Perilla frutescens. Classification (NCBI taxonomy): domain Eukaryota; kingdom Viridiplantae; phylum Streptophyta; class Magnoliopsida; order Lamiales; family Lamiaceae; genus Perilla; species Perilla frutescens. Next base: position 49,795,490 of record BRKX01000001.1, on the reverse strand, counting down.
TCATGGCATCAAATCACAAAATTCAATAACATTCAACATATCATCAAGATGTCTACAATGTACCCAGAAGAGCCATTGAAAAAATAGAAAGTAATACCAGGAAGAGTTGTCACGAAACCACCCTGCTTCTCAATCCTCTTCCTCTCATTATGTGGCTCGTGGTCCACAGTTAGTTGTTCGGCAGTTTTATTCCGACAAACGACCGCCCTGGAATCTCCAACATTTGCCACCCATAGATCTTTTCCATCAATAACAATTGCAGTAACTGCAGTTGAGCCACCAGGTCCTAATTGCATGGATTTCTCTAGGATAAGTTTATCAGTTGAACGGTAAGCATTTTTTATAGCAGCCTTAGGGTCCTCCCAAAAATTAGGCTGCACAAGTTAATAAAAAGATACTTTTAGATAAAAGAAAGGCTGAAATGATACAATACAGGAGAAGTTTCCACAGTTTAACCTCCACCCTTTTTACAATTATCTACAGACAATGGCATCATGTAAAATAAGTTGAATGATGATAGAGGTTGAAAGAGTTAATTAAGCTTTACGAGAAACTGAAGTGTTGGAATGCATAAACTTCACACCTCGTCAAGGAATTCTACAGTACTTACACTTCATTGATGAAAAGAAGCACACTTCGAAGGCTCATTTCAGTAAAAACAGAAACTGTCTTTATTGCAAGACCATGAAGTAAGACCTTCTCGGTGTTGTTAATGGTCTATCTTATGCATATCTATAGCATATTAAAACTTACTAGAAGCTAGAAACCTTTTTTTTTTGGACCATTTTGCCTCATTCAAATTTCATCAGTTATAAATATGTCTTCAAATTATCAAATTTATTTGTTATATTCAATTGATTTCCCCTTTAAACATCATGCATACGTAGTAATTACATATCACATGTCTTTTGAATTGTCTTGATCTAATTCATCATTGTGACAATAATAAATCCATTCATTATCAATTCAAATGTTTCAAATTAAGCAATTATTGAATTCCCAATACAATTAATTGTATATATCATAAATCAATGTGATAACGCTAATTCTATGCTAAATATAATGCATGTCAACAAATCATAATTTTGTCAATGTATGTTGGCAAACCTTTTCACAAATTTGATATTTTTTTATTTCACAAATTCAACGTTTAATTATTAATAAAAACTAAACCACATAACATACACAATAGGCTACTATTCCACCTAATTGCAAAAATCATGGTTAAACTAGCAATTTCTATAGAAATAACTAAAATAGCAAGTTCAAGCAACGATTTGTATTCTTTGGCTGCTAAACCCTTTCAATAAGAATTGAGTTGTGTAAGTAAAACAAAAAAATATGAGGTTTCCATGTATAACTTTGTCATGTATGCAAAAATGTCAATTAGATGTGAATTTGCTTTATCAGAGAGAAAATTTTATTCCAAGAAAACTCCAGTCACTAATAATCATTTCTGTAAACAAAGAAGTCTTCATAAGTATTTTCCTCTATTATGGAAAATAATATTCTATAATGCGAAGTGCTGCATATGAAGAATAACCAACTCTCTAAATTTATATACCACCAAGAAATATTTACATCGTGTTATGACTATTGGTCTTGTCGCTTTACAAGAAAACTTAAATGATCTAATATGATCCTGGCAACTATATAGAGTTTTTGGTTACTCAGCATATCTTTGCCTATTTAGCCATGCCATCTTACTACGTAAAGTTCAATATCTAAGAAACACGAATTCAAACATTGTTTATGGTACAAAAAGACATCTACTATAAAATTTAATGTCTGAATAACTCGTTGATTTCCCAAAAAGTTCGATAAAATGTCTAGAAAAAATTGAAGCACAGTAATTGGCAATTTGGCATGGTAGGTATATAAATATATGATGATAATCGCAGGCTTTAGTCGCCATCTTATATGAAAGTTAGAATGCTCACTAAGTTGGTCATAAAGGGTGATATAAGTTTCTCAGTTATCAGCAAAGATCAAATTTCTGGTTGTTATTAGCGCAGACTTAATTCACCAGTTCTAAGATTATTGCCCCTCATACAATTTTGTAACATTTTATTATTTCAAGTTCAACAGAGTTTTCAACAAGAACATTTACATAACTGGAAAACTCGCAGGTCTGAAGCAGATAAAACATTTGCTTTTTCTTGCATCTTTGTTTAAAAGCCAATGTGATCATGCATCTGCCCATGAATATCTTTCTGTAAAAGGGCATCTAATCCTATTATCCATCTGGTCGCTTTCAGTAAGTAACTAATTGCTCTGCCACTCCTGTCGAGCTGTATAATTGAGTTAATTAATATTGTCAGTAATCTTTGACAACCTTTTGATCCTGCCATACATCAGCTAAGCCATTCTCATATTATCCTAATGAAACATGAATGCTCACACCATCTATAATTGCATAACTTACCACTATAAAAACATAAGATCACTCACAACTTCAGGAACAATGTAAGCATATGACACGATGACTCTAAGAACTCCTTAGACGTACTGATCATTGTCTGTAACGTACATTATTTGGTAGCATACTAGGCACTTTACTTTTCAGTAGATAACATCAGTTTCTTAAAGCATAACTCTAGGTTTCAGTCAAAAACCACGAACAGTAACGAAGGACAAAAGTTCTAACCTAAGAATATCATGATCCAGAAATAGAGACAAAACAAGAAAGAACAGACTGATGAACTGAAACACACCTCCTCAAGTATATTGTTGAAGAGATTATCCTTTAGATAACTGGGGACACGATCACCTAGGTGGCCGTCGAAAATTGCAAACAAACCAAGCACATGATCCTTCTTCTTCTGGTACTCAGCAAAATGATAGTCCTCCATGTCATGACCTGATTGTCCTTTAACCAAGTGGAACCCATGACTCACTCGATTCGTGATTGCTGAAGACTTGCTCTTCCCTTTTCCAGTATCCGGTGATGATCCTTCTAAACAAATAATTTTCTACAAATCCCACATGAAAACAGAAGAGGGGCAAACGTTAAAAAAAGAGGTCTTGAAACAAGATACCATCAATCTCAACTTCTTGTTATTCAATCATCGATTATACCACAGCAACCGGGCCACACATCAAAACCCAATATAGAAACCAAACAATCAGCACTTAAACCACCTCTACAGCATCTAATCATCCTTGATTACACACAGAATCAAGAATCATCATACAAGAATAAGAAGGCCTTCAAATTTCCAAACCCCCAAAAAAAGAATCATAGTTCAATTTAAAATAAAACTAATTCCATGATTAGCAGAGAGTTCCAAGAAAGTACCTTGATCAAACCAAGAACAGTCCATCTTTGAGAAGAGAGCCTTTTCTCCATCTCTACAAACTGACTACTAACAATTCTTAATCATACAAAGAAAGAACACATACCAAAACCGCATACACAAACGGTTTCCTTTTCCTTTTCTGATCAAGAAAAAACACCAACAAAAAGGGACAGTGAGTGATTTTCTTGAACTGAAATTTTATTTTCTTGTGTGACGAAAAGAAGAGAAAAAGACTGTAATATGTGAAGTCTTTGGTACGGCAAAGAACATGTGAAAAGGAAGGATTGTTGTTTTAGTCCGAGGCTGGTATTTCAAGAAGATTCATAGAAATTTCTGTTGTCCCATGTATTTTTTGCCAACTTATTTATTTTATTTTATTTTTTTCGATAATGGGATTACTGCAATTATTCTATTATTGCTGGAGTTGTGATGTGGAGGCGAATGAATTGGAATTGATTATGGTAGGTTGACATATTCAAAGTCGAACTTGAAATGAAAGCGTGTGTTTTTGTTTGACTCTTCTCTTCTTCTTCTTCTCCTTTTTTTTTCACTTTTTTGCTATTTTACCTTCCATATTATCGTTCGGATTCCTAATTTCTCCAACTCCATAACCACATTTTGCAGAAAAAGACATGCCAAATTTGTGAGATCTAAGTTTTCGAGTTCGCATTCCACCAACATTATTAAATATGAACCCGTCACACGTAATTTTTCAAGCGTCATCTGTATGATTTGCAGACTATTGCATACAAACGAGTTTACCCCGTACGCAGCGGCTACACACCCTCGACATAAAAAAAATGTTGAATTTGTCCCTTTTTTCCCTTTGATCCCCATTCTAATCAACATACATTACATGCGTAACAGGTGATAATATATTTGAGTGAGTTTGTGAGGTTTGATCGTTCATGGAAATTTTGATTTGTTTATTTGAATCTTCAAATTTTGCATTGGGAAAAATATTATCTTTCAAGATTGGACAAAATTTATTAGCCAAATCAAAATTCAGATCTAACCACTATCAAAATACAAGTAAGATTATAAATATGTCTTTATTGGATTCGATTATCAACCTGTCCTATTTGACAAATATCCGACACTATTTTTTTTTTTGCATTAGGTAATAACGGCGACGGATCTCATTTAACCGAGAAACATGATCTTCATTCCTTTTCTTTTTCTTTTTCAGTGACCCCTCCACTTGTCCCTTTCATTTTAGTTTTTTTTTTCAATTTTTAATTTATTCTTTTTTTTATAAATATATATTTATATTTTTGAATTAATTTAATTTTGTTATCCGGTGTCTCACACAATGCATTCGTCTGATGCTAACGTGTGGGCTCATCCAGTTTTTATGAAATAAATATATACCATAAAATAAAATTAGTAAATCTTAAAATTAAATTGAATTATTTTTTTTATCATGAGTCTCGCGCAGTGCACTCGTTCGATGCTAACGTGTGGGCTCATGTACTGTGCTTGGTAATTATTTTTTTAAAATAAATATATACCCTACAATGGAATTAGTAAATCGTAAAATTAAATTGAATTAATTTTATTTTTTATCTGGCATTTCGCACAGTGCACTCATCCGACGCTAACGCATAAGTTCGTGCACCGTGCTCGATAATTTATTTTTTTGAAATAAATATATACCCTAAAATGGAATTAATGAACCTGTGGAGATTGGCTCAATTGCTCTTTATTTTTCTTTCTGGCCCATTCCCTTTATTTTTTCACTCGGCCCATCTATAAGCCCATTTCCCTTAAACCTAATTTACTATATATGATTTCCCTAACCCTAAATTACCATTTGTTGATCTCTCCCTCCCCTATTAAACTCTCGCGCCGTTTCATCTTCTCAAAAGCCTCATCTCTGATCTCTTCTAAGTGTTGAGCTCTGTAAAGCCTTTCTCTCCGTTTCTTTGGCCGGAATCCTGACCCTTGGATACCTGAGTGACTGTGAGTTGAGAGCAAGTGTGAGCTAACCTGTTAGAGTGAAATAGAGGGCTTCAAGCCACTGATCCCACTTTAAATCTCCTTTGTGGCCTGAGTTGTTGTCGCCGGAAGTCGCAGTGCCCCCGACGGGAAAGATCTGAGCCTAAGTGTCTAAGAGACACATCTTCCCACTTCTCAACTCTCTGATTTTCACTATTTTTACTTTACTTTTTCTGTTCTTTGTTTTTCTGGCTTCTGCTTTATTTTTGCTTGTTTTTACTGCTCGTTCTAACCACTCTACTTTGCAGATCTTTGTCCCCTAAAGGAGTCTGTGAAGATATCCTAATCTGAGATCCCCCTAAGTTTGAATCGAGCAAGATTGCTAACCCTAGTTGCTTGAGCAACAGTGAGGGTGAACCGAGAAGGGATGGGAGCCAAGAAGGTGAACCTCCGGCTAGACACGATACCTAACATAACCTTTAAATTAAATTGATGAACCTTTAAATTTAATTTTTTATCCACAGTCTCTCGTAGTGCACTCGTCCGACGCAAGCCCATGCACTGCGCTCGACATAAAATAAAGGATTTTACAAAAATTAAACAAATAAAGAGAGAAAAATGAAACAGTGAAAAACTCAAAAAAAAAGGAAAAAACAAACAGCGAAAAATAAAAACAGTGAAAAAAGCGAAACAATGAAAAAAGAAAAACAATGGGGTCGTCCTGGCGCATGAGCTTCACGTGTCTACGAGTGAAAATGCGGGTGGGATAGGTTTGGATCATATTTGATCCATCTAACATAAGAGACCCGTTAAAAAGTCTTATATGAGTTTTTGTCTTATAATTTTGTAGGATAATTGTTTTTTTATCTAAGTCTTTACCATTTTACTAATTTTGACCTTTAATGATCTAAGACAAGACTCCCCTCCTCAAAATGTAACTCACTTCTCGTCATATATTTTGTAAGCTTGGAAATATATTAAATTAAAAGGAAAATAGATAAAAGAAAACACCCTAAGAAACATAAATTATAGTCGCCAAAAAAACAAAGGAGTTTAGACGATAGTGCAAAATCTTCATAGTTTAACGGGCAAATTGCAATTATCTCTTCTTTGGTTATTTATATAATCCTATAAAATAACAATATTCTCTTCTAAGTGGATGGAAATGATTTCTCCCATAGAAACTGAATGTATATTGGGATATAAACAGTACATTAGAGCTCTGTGTCAATGATTTGATTAAGAAATTGATTGAATCGGCGTGGCTCACACAAAAACTTGTGAAAATATATATCAGTTGACCCAAATTGAATGTGTGCGTCAACCAATCATATGTATGTAGGAAATAAGAACTCATTTTCTACAACTCAATTAGATTAAATTTACACAAAATATTATGATATAAGATAAACTTCAAAAGATGCCGGCATACTTATTATGTTTTGTTTTTATAAAAGGGCAATGGCATTTTCGCAAAGTGTAAATGGGAAAATACTGATTTCAAATTTTATTTTAATTTTTCACCCACAAAATTTTAAAATTATTTATTCAACTACGCTTGCCAAAATATCATTCAATTAATAATTTTAAGATTGTTTTTTATTTTTATGAATTTTAAATAATTCTCCTCTCATATCTCCTCTTTTTTATTATATTATGCATCTCGATCACTTGATCATCGGAATTCGTTTGATAGTCGACTCCAGACGGTCTTTCAACTTCATTGTTTGTTGGTGGTCTTGTTTTATAGATTGTGGTAGCCCGGATCTATTCAAATTAATTGTAGACTTTTAGGTCTACAATTTTTATATTATTTTTTATTTTTATTAATTTGAAATAATTCTCCTCTCCTCTCTCCTCCGCCGCTAAGAACCGTTGTCGTCCTCATTTCCCGCAACAGATCTCAGGTGCCATTTTTCCCGCAGGTTCAACATGTAGCCAGGATACACAAGTCGGCTTGGTCGTGAACATGTCGGAAAAAATGGTGCACGACCTTCGTTATTTCCGATTACTACTGTAAATTCAGAAAGGGGAGAGAGGAGGAGCCGATGGTGAGCAACAATGACAATAGAAGTCGTATGGTAGTGACAATTGCAAATGGGAGCATGGCAGTGGACAGTGGTGGTGGTGGTGGCGGCATAGATCTCTGCTGGAGAGATGGGATGGGGGAGGGCTCGAGAGAATGAGATTTTTTTTTTTTAATTCTCAATTCTTAGTTTTGATTTTTTTTCTTCATTTTTTTATTTTATAATTAAGGATATTTTGATCTGGTAAAATAAAAATTGATGATTAAAATAAAGTTTCTAGAATGTTATGTGGGTAATATTTTTTTGGGCTCATTTCATGAATATGAAGTCCGTCATATGTCTTGCTAATATGTTGATATAACATTACTAATATGTTAACAAAACATAGCCAGTATGAAACTTGTCAATTCCTGCACGATTCTTGACTTTAATGCAATATTATTTAAGTGTGAAAATAATTGAATGATGAGCCCATACATGCTTGTAATTTTAGTTAAATTTATTTTTTAACCAAAAAGAATTTAAAACAATTATTAATCGTTGATAAAGTTTAATTGAAAACTGTCAGTTATTCGAAAGCTATCCAAATTAAGGTTCAAATAAACCTGGTCTCGGTGGGGATGACCTACTGGTGGAGTGAGGTTGTTTGGAGATAAAAAAAAAATTATGGGTTCGAATCTCCTCAATAGCACAGATCGGGTGTGTGGGTAAAAGAAAAGAAAAGAAAAGAAAAGGTTCAAATCAATCTGATAACATTTATCAATCATATTAGTAAAATCATTGCTCACATATTGGCAATATATATGTTACTAATATATTGAGCCAAAAATTCGAAAGACATAACATAATTTATACGAAAATAAACAATCTTTTAAATGTCTAAAATATTACAAGTTTGTCACAACTTTTGACTAAATTGTGATCATGAGATAAAATCAATCAATGACTTGCAAGTTGATTCACTAAGTTTAGGTTTAATACAAATACAAATTGGACTTTTTTTTCATTTCAAACAAAAAACAAAAACCAAACTCCATTAAAAAGAACTAAACATAAAAGTTCAGGTTTAGGTAATTTTTAGTTTTGCTATTTATTAATGTGTGTATATTGGGTGAAAGACCAAAAAAACACTCGAACTATATGTCTAATTCTAGACATACGAACAGTGGTGAAATTGGGGAGAGCCAATGAGAGCCTTGGCCCCAAGCCCAAAAAAAAAATACATGAATTTTTTTAAAAAAAATTAGTACATAAAATTATTAGTGAAGAACAATTTGGCTCCCTGATGAAAAATTTATAGTTCTGCCCCTGCGTACGAATTATTTTCTTGGCCCAAATGCCAAGGTTGCAGAAATCACTGGGCGCTAGTCGGGCGATTAGGGAGCGCCTAGTGCCTAGGCGGGATCTATGCGTTTTTCTTTTTTAATCCCAATTTATTTTATTAGGATGTGAGTGAGAGTTAAGGGGGACATATTTGATTTTTTAAGTTCTTCTAAATTACTAATTTTTAAATTTGAGAAAATTATTTTTGTTATTTGTTAACGAGAGACATCCCCACCATTATCAAAAGCACTCTTCTTCTCCCCGATGCCTTATTCGATTTGTTCAGTCTTCCTCTCCGTGTCTACCTACTTATCTCACAACCCAGCCTAGTGTCACCTAACCAAAGCAGATACCATCCATCAGGAACAACACGACGACACCTTCATCTTCTTCTTCATCGTCGGTGACAGGGGCAACACTTCTGGCCGACGGCAAAAAAAAATTCTGGTTTGGTCTGAATCTGAATCTGTCACGCTAACCACCTAGATTCGACTAGGGGCCGCCTAGCACCTAACCCGATTTCTACAACCATGCCAAATACACACCTAAACTATTTAAAAAGTACAATTGGCCCATAAATCATAAAACAAAAAACCGATATTTGGCGTTAACATTGTTATTTTTTTTAGTTAATTAAAATATGTCAAACTCAATTCTATCATATATGAATGTCGATCGAACAAATTAAAATCATGGCTAAATAACCCATATTATGGAGTTTCAAACCCCCTATTTTAATTTCAAAATCCAATATCGAATCAGTATCGGGATTTAAATTCTAATTAACAATATAAACTCTCGTCATCGATATTTATCAATGTAATTATTCCACCGTTTAACACCTGATTGCCAAATCGAGAGTATAATTAGAAAGCTCATAATTAGGGCTGAAGTTACATAAACTGTGCGATCATGTTCATCATCATGTACTTGAACATTGTTGTGAACATGTAAGGTCAGAATGTAAAAACTTAAGCAAATAAAGAACACGAGATTGATAACCCTATTCGATCAACTAATCTACGTCAGGGGGACTTATGAAGTCCGTGAGAAACAGTTTACTACTCCGTTGAATGGTTACAAAGGCTATTACATGAAGACTCCCGTCACTCGACCTCTTTCCTACCCGATTCTACCTCTTTCACTAAACTGAATTGTGAGATTCCTTCACAACCTAGAATCCCTCTAGTTCCCACAGGAAATCTCTCCCGAGACTCCTCTAAGTGTGTATGAAAGTGAGTTTCAAACACATATTAGAAACATAGTGATCTAACCGATCAAACCTAGTTTACCCGAATACTATATGCTTCGAATGTGAAGTCTTTTAACTCTCAGCCCTTTTGTGTATTTGTAAAAAATTCGTGTCATCTAAACTAGTCTGATTCCCAGGCTATTTATAAACAACAGATATAACCTTAACAAGGAAATCAGAAGTCCTAATTAGACTAGGATTTAACAAGGAAACAATTTCCTTAAATAAATCGGACTTTCCTAGTTTAGATGTCTTTCTTGAGTAGAACTCCTTCTTTCCTTCTTGATCTTCATTACGAACAAGGCAACTTCTATTCTGAAACGTCCATCTTGAATCTGCAGTTTCAACTCTTTGAATCTAGGATGGCACGTTTCGTTGTAAACTCTCTAGACAACCATGTACATGATCATTTCTCTGAACATGATTAAGTACATGTCTTGATCTTCAATCAGATTGGCAGCGAAATGTTCACAGTAATGTCCAGAACATGGTATTCGAACATGAATAACCAAAACTTTTTATGTTCTTTTGAAATTGCCATAACATCTTTAAATAGATAATGACAATCCCGAACACCTAAGTGCAGATGGCACTAACAATCTCCCCGTTTATCTTTATCTGGTTGCAAATCAGCTCCATGTTTAAAAGAACACAATCCATTGAACTGTAGGATCATGTACTTAAAAACAGACTTGAATGTTTGGAAGAACATTATATGATTCATCTGTTTTTCACTTTCTTATCAGTTTGTACCTGCTCTGCTATATTCATTTTTTTATATTTTATCTTTTGATAGCAGTTTCAATTTTTTAGCAGATATGAATCATAAAGAGAAGAAAAATCTGTTTCATAACAAAATAGCTAAAAACAAGCTATCATAGCAAAAAAAAAATATCTTGCAAAACATGATGCAAGATAAGTAAAACAGAAACAGAAATAATAAAAAAACTTATATTGCATTATTCCCCCTATTTGCCACTGAGAAAGGCAAATGAGTAAGTCACAGAAACTACTCGGATTTGTCAGAGTCTTGGGCATCATCATCTCCTTCGGATCCTCCTTTTTCAGATCCTGCTTCAGCATCATCATACTCCGTTTCTTCTCCATCATTAGCATCCTCCTCAGCCTCCTCTTCATCATCCTCAGCTTCAGCAGTCTCAACTTAATGATCCTCCTCTGCAGACTCCTCTTGGATAGCTTCTGCTTCCTTAGTTTGTTCTGCAGTATGTGCTTCATCTAGCTTTTGTGCTGGAGTAGACTTCTTCTAAGCAGCAGCTTCGACAGTACTTGCAAGCTTGTGCAAGTTATGAACATTCTCAGGAACATCTGCTGTTGGGGAGGCGAACTCTTCTCCTGATGAAAGATCAACAATCATTGCTTGGATCTTCATCTTTTCAGAAGTATGCTCAGAAATCAAACGAGCATGGAACTCCAGACTTTTCTCTAAAAATCTCAGCATAACACACTTTGGAGAGGATTCTACAACAGTTTCATCTACTCCCTTTCTTGGATGACATGAATTGCTTGAATTGAAGGCGAAGATGAGGATCTCCTATTTCAGGAGCAACCTTGATCACTAAAGGCATGCGAAGATGATTAATTTTGTCTTTCTTTGAAGACACATTCTTCTTCTGTTGCTTGATAATGTTGTAGATCAATGATGGATAGCATAGTGGACCTTTGACCACTGTAGACTCTACACTACTGATGATCTTGCTAAAAACAAACTCACCATAGTTGAACTGCTTCCCAATTCCAAGGTGAAATAGAAACCTCCCCTGAGCTTGAGTCACTGCTGCCCTGTGCTTAGTTGGTAGCCAATTGTGGATCAGAATTCTGAACAGGGCGCCATACTTGTGAGTCAACTTGGAGGTTGGAATAGTCTGTGGATGAGATGACCATTTGATGTAGACGCCCTGGGTCAACTCCTCTGCAACCATCCCCCAGTCATCTATTTCTTTATACTCTCCCTCAGATGAACATCCCAAGAACTCATTAATGAGATCAGGGGAAAACTGTACCATTTCTCCTCTCACAAAGACTTTCTAGAAGTCTTCAGACTCTGTATCATCAATATCTTTTGACAAATTACAGTAGAATTCTGTAACTATTTTAGGAACAAACTCATGAACCTTCTGAACTGTTCTTAACAAACCAGCTTGCTCCAGCAAAGTATACACCGCAGTAGCCAACAATGTGTCCTTATCCACCTTCTTTTCAGAGATCATGGATCTCTGCTTCACTTTTTCCCATAACTCAGCATGCTTAGAAGAACGAAAAATGGATTGACTAGATGTACCTGAAATATGGACAATCTGTTTGTGAACTTCAGACTCATGTTTACTTGAATGCGAGTGAACATCTTCAGATACATGGGTCGGCTGCGCAGCTCTCTTGACCTTCTTGGAAGGACCAGTTAATGCAACAACCTTCCTCTTCTTTGTGGATGCAGCAGCAGATGGTGGGGTGGCAGACGCTCGACTTCTGGTCACAGGAGTTCTTGGAACTAGCTGTACCATAGCAGTAGATGCCTTTTTCCTCGGTGTTTTCTTCTTGATTGGAGATTTCACAAAAGGATCATATTGAGCAGAGGCCAACAATTTTTCCTGTTGTGGAATAGGAGTCTTCTCACTAGATTTAGAGGATGAACTCTGAATGACTTCCTTCTCTGTTGGATCAGCAACTAACGGTTTGCGAATAACTTTTTTCTTTTCTTTGGCAAGAGCAGCAACTATAGCTTTCATCTTTAAGCTTAAGGGAATGTCATCTTCCCTATCTTCATCATCACCTTCTGTAGTAGAAGGTTGCACAGGCGTTTGAAGAACAACATCAACTAGAGTAGATGTCGCAGCAGGGCTTTTCTCTACAACATGTGCCTCAACATGCTCAGGCACATCTAAAGGCTTAACAATCACCAGCAAATTCCTTCTCTTTCTAAAGGTCTTGGTCAGCAGGTGCTGTGATGATCTTCTTTGATGAAGGAGCTGTAGTCTTCTTAGATTTCTTGACCGCAGTTCCCTTTGTTCTTGCCTTCTTTCTGTTGACATCGTATGACTTCGCAGTTTTCTTCAACAGATCATCAATCGAAAGACTCCGGGTCTTTGTTTTCTTTGCAGAAGAAGCAATTTCTTGTTCTTTTGTATCTTCTTCTTCTTCTTCTTCTTCTTCTTCTTCTTCGTCTCAATGGAATGTTTCGATTAATTCCTCTATATCTTTGCTCGAAGATTCATTGCGAAGTGCCCTCTGAACAGGGTTCTTGTAGATTGATTCTCCACGAACCTGCCTGTCGAACTCGTCCTCTTCATAGAACTGATCCTGAAGTTTAGAATATGTAACATTTCCATACCTCATCCTGGGTTTTACGACTTTCTTGGGACGAACGAGCTTTCTTTTCGGAGCCATTAAAAGTGTATAAGTATATAAAGAGATGAAACAACAAAAGAATTAACGATTAACAATGGAAGAGACTCAGAATATGCAGAGGATTTATCCAGAGAGAAGGGTGTTTGATTTCAGAAAATTTGAAAAGTGAACGTTCTATCGAAACGGCTAAACATATATATAAGAGAGTATTCTGTTCTCAGGTTTCCATTAGACTAAGAAATCAGAGAGAAATCCCTGAAAATTAGAGATGACGATAGCATGTTAGAACTAACCATTGATAAAGATGTACTCAGGGTTTGAATCATGAACATGTACATCCGTATGAACATTTATGGGAATGTTCAGTACCTTTGTGCAGGAATGGTTCTTTCCTGCTGAGTGTGAAATAGTCACACTCATACCCTTCTTCTTAGTTACACTGAACCAAGAACACCCCAAGGGCTGCTCTAAGTTTCTCAACTTGAGCTGAAGCCAATCCTTTGGTAAACAAATCAGCTAGTTGATCTTCTATCTTCATGTGTTCAATCTTCAGAACTTCTTCTTCAACCAGCTCTCTAATGAAATGATGTCTGATGTCTATATGTTTGGTCCTTGAATGCTGCACTGGATTCTTTGAGATGTTGATAGCACTTATATTATCACAGTATAGAATTGGAGTATCATGACTGACTTCATAGTCTTTCATCATCTGCATCATCCAGATAATCTGAGTAGAGCTGCTCCCTACTGCAATGTACTCTGCTTCTGCTGTAGATATGGATATGCGGTTCTGCTTCTTACTGAACCAAGAAACAACATTGTTTCCTAAAAAGAAACAAGCACCCGAAGTGCTTTTTCTGACATCTGGAGATCCAGCCCAATCAACATCACAATATGCAGTAATACTTGCGTTAGTATCAGAAGTATACCACAAACCATAATCAGCAGTTCCATTGATGTACTTGATGATGTTCTTAACAGCCTTCATGTGACTCTCCTTTGGACAGGCCTGATACCTGGCACATACTCCCACACTGTAAGCTATATCTGGTCTGCTTGCAGTGAGATATAGAAAACTACCAATCATGCTTCTGTAGAGAGTTTGAACAACTTCAGTCCCTGTATCATCTTTTCCAATCTTAATTGTAGTGCTGATAGGAGTTCGTTTGTGTTTTCAATTCACAAGTTTGAACTTTTTCACCAGATTTCTGGCATACTTAGATTGAGAGATGAATATCCCTTCTTCTGACTACTCTATCTGAAGTCCTAAAAAGTATTTTAGATCTCCAACAAGGCTCATCTCAAACTCAGTTTCCATGTCCCTGATGAAGTCCTTGACCATCTTATCAGACACTGAACCAAACACTATATCATCCACATAGACTTGAACCACAATTACTTGTAATTTTTCATCCTGATGAACAATGTTCTGTCTTCTCTTCCTCTATTATATCCATTACTTACCAGGTATGTAGCTAGTCTTTCATACCATGCCCGAGGAGCTTGCTTCAAACCATATAATGTCTTTTTTAATTTAAACACAAACTCTGGATGATGTGGATCTTTAAATCCTTTAGGTTGTGCAACAAACACATCCTTCTTTAGGAATCCATTCAGAAAAGTACTCTTGACATCCATCTGATATAGTTTGAACTTCATGATGCATGCCATGGCTAGGAGAAGTCTGACTGATTCAATCATTGTGACTGGAGCAAAGGTTTCATCAAAATCAATTTTCTTGTAATATTTCCAGCTTCATCAGTCTTGTTCTTGAAAATCCACTTGGTTCCAACAATATTGACCCCTCCAAGCTTCTGCACCAGATCCCAGACATCATTCTTTTTGAATTGAAGAAGTTCTTCCTACATGGCTTCTATCCAATAGTCATCTTTAAGAGCTTCTTGGATGTTCTTGGGTTCTATCTTGGAAGTGAAATAGACATAGGATATTTCATCATACATCCTTTTTCTCAAAGTGCTCCTTGTCATTCTTCGTTCATGAATGTCTCCTATTACTTCTGAAGTAGGATGATTCTTGATGATTTGCTTTGAAGGCTTTCTATGTCTTACTATCTGTTCTTCAGCTTCTCTGTCTGTATCATCATCGACTTTAGGATGTTCAAACACATCCGTGTGAACATCATCTTCAGGAGCTTTGACAGTATTGTCCTGATCATCAAATCTGACATTGACTGTCTCAATTACAGCCTTTGTATCTTTGTTGTAAATCCTGTATGATTTACTGTTTCTGGAGTATCCAACAAAGATCCCTTCAACTCCTCTTTTGTTCATCTTGCTGAGATACTCTCTATCATTGAGAATATAACATGCGGTTCCAAACACATGAAAGTACTTCACTGTTGGCTTATTTTCATTCCAAATCTCATATGGAGTAGTGAAAGTACCTGGTCTGAGATGAACTCTATTGCTGATGTGGCAAGCTGTATTGATAGCTTCTGCCCAGAACATTGCAGCAACTCCTTTAGCAGCAATCATGGTCCTGGCCATCTCCTGGAGAGTTCTGTTTTTCATTTCCACAACTCCATTTTGCTGATGAGTTTTGGGGGATGAGTACTCATGACTGATACCATTCTCACTGCATAATGTATCAAAATACTGGTTCTCAAATTCCTTGCCATGATCACTTCTGATTCTGATAATTTGATCATCCTTTTCAACTATGATTTTGCAGGCTAATCTCTTAAATGCTGTGAAGGCTTCACTCTTGTCTCTGAAAAAATCAACCCAGATAAACCTTGAGTAATCATCAATGCAGACGAGGACATACTTATTTCCTCCATAGCTTTCCACAGCCATATGCCCCATTAGATCTATATGAATGAGATCTAGAATTCTCTTGGAAGTTCTGTCTTGAACTTCTTTATGTTGAGATCTGGACTGTTTCCCAATCTGGCATGGACCACAAACTTTGTCTCTGTCAATTCTGATATGAGGTAGACCTCTGATAATCTCCTTACTGATGATCTTCTGGAGATTTCTGAAGTTGATGTGTCCATATTTTTGATGCCAGATCTCTGACTCTTCAATAGATGTTCTTTGACATGTTAAAGAACATTGTGCAGGAACATGTAACTGATAACAGTTATCAGCTGATCTCTTCCCTTCCATGAATAAGTCATTGTTCTTATTCATAACTTTGCAGCTTTCCTTGGTGAAGACTACAATCATGTCATCATCACATAGTTGACTGATACTAATTAGATTAGCTTTGAGTCCATCAACTAGCATAACTTTCTTGAGTTTGGGCATTCCTTCAACAATCAACTCTCCTTTTCCCATAACTTTACCTTTCTTTCCATCTCCAAAGGTAACAAAATCTGATAAGCAAGCTTTCAGATTCTGCATCACAGAGCAATCCCTTGTCGTGTGTCTTGAACGGCCACTGTCAAAGTACCAGCTTCCTTTAACTTCAACTCTCAACGAAGTATGAGCAATTAGACTAGTCTGCTTGACCACCCATTGCTTTTTATATGCAGGCTTTTTCTTCTGTTGAGTAGTTATTTTCTTTTGAGTGTTGCTAGAATGTTGAGCCACAAATCTTCTCCTCATTCTTTTCAGATCAAAGAGATACTTCTCACAGTGTGATCGAATGTGGCCTTTTTCTTCACAATAGTGACAGATAATTCTTTTCCTATAGCCATTATTGTTAGTCATCTTTTTATTAATGTTCTTCTGGATGGCCTGAACATTATTTTGTACATGCGCTGTCTGGTTTGTACTGGCTTTGACAAACACTGTCTTGGATTCTCCACCATTATATCCAAGACCTGGATGACTTTTTCCAGAATGTCCCAGATTGGTAAGAATCTTATCAAGATTCTTAGCTCCATTGATGGACTTTAGCTCTGTAGTCAGTTCTTCAATCTCATTCTTCTGCTGTTGGATAATGACCTTCTGTTCTCCATCAGACTTGATCAAATTCTCTTTTTCTTTGAGAAGATCTTTGTTGTGAGATTGAAGAGTTTTGTTGATCTCAGCAATTTCAAGCCATTTTTCATACATCTCCTTGTATGTCTGAATAAACTCCTCATTACTGACATCATCATTGTCTGAGTCTTCATCTCTGTCTGCAAGTTTGAAAGAATTCTGGAACTATGAGACTTTTGTTGTAAAGGCATAGTTCTCTTCTTTTGATTCACTGCTACTTTCAGAATCATTATCACTCAGAGAGGCATTGTAGTTCTTTTTATTCTTCTTTAGAGTGTTGGCACATTCAGCTTGAATATGTCCAAAACCTTCACATTCTCTACACCGAATTCCTCTCTTTGTGTTTGATGGTTGCATCTCGTTTTGCTCACTGTTGGAGTTTCTATCTTGCTGAGCAGTTCCAGGTTGTTGTCTCCTGTTGTTTGACCTTCTGGAAGACTGTCTATTCACTCTCTTAAGCATTCGACTGAAATTCTTGGTGATAAGGACTATATTATTCATTGTTTCTGAATCAAGTACAGTTTTTTGTTTCTGCACATGTTCAGGAACATCCTCAGAAATTTCAGCTTTCAGAGCAATACCTTTCTTCCTTGAGCTGCTGTCATCATATTCTAGATTCATCTCGAATGTTCTCAATAATCCCATCAGTTCATCAAGTCTCATACTCTTGATGTCCTTGGCTTCCTCTATGGCAGCAACTTTGTAGGCAAACTTCTTTGGAAGAGATATGAGAACCTTCCTTATAAGATTTTCATTGCCGATAGGTTCTTCCAGAGCAAAACTTTCATTTGATATGCTCCTTAATATGGCATTAAACTCACCAATGGATTCAGATTCTTCCATTCTGAGACTTTCAAACTTTGAAGTCAGATTTTGAAGTCTTGACAGCCTCACAGAACTAGTCCCTTCAAAGGTAGTTTTCAGAATATCCCATGCAGCTTTAGCAGTCTCACAGGTTGAGATTAAGTTGAATGTTTCAAGTTCAACTGCAGAGAATATTGCATTGAGAGTTTTAGAGTTGACATTGTACCAGTTCTTTTGTGGCACAGTCCATTCTCCTTCTTCAATTTCCACATGCCTTCCTTCTTTGGCAACAGTTGGCTTTTCTCATCCTTCAGTGACACTCTTATATGCGAGTTCATCAAGTGATCTCAGAAAGGCCCTCATCCTTGCTTTTTAGTAAGGATAGTTGTTGCCTTCTAGCAGTGGTGATCTGACCGTGGATCCTCCTTCTTTGATTGCACTCATAGCTGGAATGCAACCAAAACCCTCATGCAGATATGTAGATTTCAGGATTCTTTTCACATTAACACCAAAGGCGACCCGCTCTGATACCAATTGATGTTACATAAACTGTGTGATCATGTTCATCATCATGTACCTGAACATTGTTGTGAACATGTAAGGTCAGAATGTAAAAACTTAAGCAAATAAAGAACACGAGGTTGGTAACCCTGTTCGATCAACTAATCTACGTCAGGGGGACTTATGAAGTCCGTGAGAAACAGTTTACTACTCCGTTGAATGGTTACAAAGGATATTACATGAAGACTCCCGTCACTCGATCCCTTTCCTACCCGATTCAACCTCTTTCACTAAACTGAATTGTGAGATCCCCTCACAACCTAGAATCCCTCTAGTTCCCACAGGAAATCTCTCCCGAGACTCTTCTAAGTGTGTATGAAAGTGAGTTTCAAACACATATTAGAAACACAGTGATCTAACCGATCAAACCTAGTCTACCCGAATACTATATGCTTCGAATGTGAAGTCTTTTAACTCTCAGCCCTTTTGTGTATTCGTAAAAAATTCGTGTCATCTAAACTAGTCTGATTCCCAGGCTATTTATAAACAACAGATATAGCCTTAACAAGGAAATCAGAAGTCCTAATTAGACTAGGATTTAACAAGGAAACAATTTCCTTACATAAATCGGACTTTCCTAGTTTAGATGTCTTCCTTGAGTAGAACTCCTTCTTTCCTTCTTGATCTTCATTACGAATAAGGCAACTTCTATTCTGAAATGTCCATCTTGAATCTGCAGTTTCAACTCTTTGAATCTAGCATGGCACGTTTCGTTGTAAACTCTCTGCACACCATGTACATGATCATGTCTGTGAACATGATTAAGTACATGTCTTGATCTTCAATCAGATTGGCAGCGGAATATTCACAGTAATGTCCAGAACATAGTATTCGAACATGAATAACCAAAACCTTTTGTATTCTTTTGAAATTGCCATAACATCTTTAAATAGATAATGACAATCCCGAACACCTAAGTGCAGATGGCACTAACAGGGGCTTTCTAACCTTACCACATTAAATGATATCATTGTCCGAATCAATCATAAGTAGGTTGAAAAATTTATACTGTGACATTCAGGGCTGAAACATAGAGCGATTGTCGTTACAAGACACGGACAAAGAGCGGCTCTTGTCAGACTTCAAGCGAAAGGGCATATTGATAACCTCATGTTTTACATGTGTTTTGAGGTTCATTTGAGTGGTATTTGTTGGGAAATTCATGCATGAAGTGATAAGTTTTGCATAGTTTTCTATATTTTGTGCAATAACATGTGTTTGTTCATTGTGAAGGGATTTAATGCCATTTTTCGTGTGAACCTCAAATGATCTTGGAAAGACCCTATAAATATAGGAAATCAAGTAAGGAACATGTTGTAAAAAGAATCGGGTCAATCGAATGAGAAACGAGTGAGAATAAAGCAAAAAAGTGAGAGGCTGCCGGATGCCACGTGGACCCGCGAGCGGACCCGTGACCGTGGTCGTGAATCCACTCACGGATCCCATTCTGGGCACTTTTCTACCTGCTCGCTACTGGGGGGTCTGCCTTTGTATTACCCACAATCCCACCCGCGGATTTTGCACTGGTCACGGCTATTTTTCCACATCAGCACCAAGTAGACCCGTGACTGACCTGGTCACGGGCGAGGTGGTGAACGAGCCATGGGAGTCCGATTTTGGCCTATTTTGGCTTGTTTTCTTTCTTTTTTCGACTGAGATACTTTCTAAACTATATATACTTCATCAATCATGAAAATTAGGCATCACAAACCCTACCATAACATCAAAAACCACAACAACACACACCATATTCCTCCCCTAAAGATAGAGATTAAAGAGCAAGAAAAGAATAAGTTGAAGATCAAGATCAAGATTCATCCTCCGGGTTTATCGAGTTCTTGTTATTTAATTATGTTTTCTCATGGATTGTTATTAGCTATTTATTTAATTATGAGTAACTAATTCTCTAGTATTCTAGGGTTTGATAGTATTTGATTTTGAAGTATGATGGATATTTAGTTATATAATTTTGATTCTTTTTTTATTCTTTGTGTTTTTAGTCTTGTTTGCTTGATTAATTGATCACCATGATAGCATGATTTGTTTTGTTAATTCATAAATCGAGAGATGAGTTTTAACACTTGAATACAAGAACACATAGCACATTAATTAATAACAATCGAGAGATTTGAGGTTAATTATGAGGACAATAAATCCTTGGAACTTTTAGGAGTTGCATGTTAGTAATTGAATGGACACATTAATTCTAACATGTAATCTATGATTTAAGCACTTTGACGAGAGAAGGTTTGAATTAATTGAGTGATTGTCCTAATAAAAGTCGAATAGTAAAATTATATAGTTGAATTGACATTATATGGATAAATCAATGAAATCAAAACACTGGAATATTTCTTTCTCTCTGAATTTAGACCCGATTTTCATTCGTTTATCATTTTATTTGCTTTATTTAATTTCTTGTTTCATTAGTTAATTAAATCTACTCTTTTAATATGTTGCCTAAATAGTATTAAGAAATTGACGTTGCGATACTCACGCATAAATTAATCATTAGTCTCTGTGGAATATGACATTGCTCATTATTGTACACAGCTATACTGTGCACTTGCGGGTAGTCAATATTTTGTCGATCAAGTTTTTGGAGCCTAATTTCTATGGTTCAACAACACCAATATGAGGAAAAAGCAACTGAGGATCCAAATGTGCATCTGGTACAATTTCTCGAGATATGCAGCACTGTGAAGTTGAACGGGGTACCAGATGAGGCCATACAAATGTGTCTTTTCCCATTCTTCCTAAAGGAAAAAAGCCTGGATATGGTGCTAGTCTCTAGTTACTGGATCAGTAGAAAGCTGGACGGATCTCATCACCAAATTTCTCCATAAATTTTTCCCACCTGGAGTTACTTTGAAACTCAAGGGAGAAATTACGCAGTTCCGCCAGTATGATGATGAGTCACTCTATGAAGCATGGGAGAGATTTAGAGAGATGATCCGAAAGTGCCCAAATCATGGGTTTGGAGTAGACCATCAAGTTTACATCTTCTACAATGGAAACGTGGAGATCAAGAGATTACTGAATGCTTCTGCTGGAGAATCTCTCCTAGGCAAAGGATCCAATACATGTATTCGAATCATTGAGGATATGGCAGCTAACAGTTATCAATGTCCAGAGAAGAGCCAAGTTCAAATGATGAAAAAAGTGGCTACAACATCGGATCAAGATCTCATTACTTTGTGGCTACACAGTTGTCCGCTCTAAATGACACTCTCAATAGCAGATTTGATGCGTTTACTCAAGTTAAATCTGGAAAAGCTATAGGAGAAGTGAACTACATAAGTCAAAAGAGTGGAAACCATTATCCAAACCAAGGGAAAACTCAATTTTCCCAAGAGAAGAAGACTAACATGGATGATTTGCTTGTCGCATTCATAGGAAAGATAGAGAAATACATGGGAGAATCTCAAGCCCGTTTTGAGCGGCTTGAAAATATAGTTGTTGCCATGGAAAATCAAATGAACTTGTTGGAGAAACAAGTTAGTCATTTGAATAATGCAATGGAGAATTTACAGCAACAAAAGTTGGAGCAATGTAATGTCATTTCTTTGAGAAGTGGGGGGTCCTATGAAGAGACAAATGTGCCTATAGGTAATCCAACAAATCTAAAAAATGAGGAGGCTCCATTGGAAAAGCAATTGCCAAAGAATGAAGTGCCTAAAGCAAGCAAGAACTCACCAAGTAAGCCATCCTCTGCACATATTGTTCCTTCCACTATTAACATGCATTTTCCTCAGAGATTTCAAAAGACAAAGCTAGATGAGCAGTATTCCAAGTTCTGGGAAATCTGAAGAAAGGTCAACATCAATTTGCCTCTTATGGAAGTTTTGCAAATGATGCCTAATTATGCAAAATTCCTCAAAGATATGGTGTCGAAGAAGAGCAAATTGGGGGAGTTTGAGACTGTGCATCTTACTAAAGAATGCAGTGCCCTCATTCAAAAGAAGTTGCCTACAAATCTCAAAGATCCAGGAAGATTCACCATCCCGTGTGAAATTGGAAAGAAATTTTATGAAAGAGCTTTATGTGACCATGAAGCTAGCATTAATTTGATGCCATATTCTATCTTCAAGAAGCTAGCTATTGGGACACTTAAGCCAACTTCTATTTCTCTTCACATGGCAGATCGATTAGTTACATATCCTAAAGAGATCATGGAGGACATCTTGGTTAAGGTACGAGATTTTATTTTTCTTGTCGATTTTGTTGTGCTTGATATGCAGGAGGATGCAAGTGTACCGTTGATCATGGGACATCCATTTATGAAAACTGCAAGAGCTTTGGTGGACATGGATGCTTGTGAACTCACTTTACGAGTTCATGAAGAGAGCATAAAGTTTTCCATCCATGATGGGGGAGATGTTCACGTAGAAGGCCGCTAAAAGAGCTTAGAAGAATGTCGAACTTTGTTTATGCTATCAATGGACGTGAGGAGCCACCATGAAATCCAACAACAAGAGAAACCTCCGGATGATTATTTTAGGATTTTTTATCCAGATTTTGCAGCTGGAGTTGGAACTAAGAAGTTGAAGAAGAGGCAACAAGTGTGGCGTCGAGTGCCACCGGATCTACCTTAGTCATCTGTGAGGTCATCCAAGGTAGACCACTTTCTTCTTTTCAAACTCATACCCAATTCTTTTTGCAACGCGTTCCTTACTTGATTTCCTATATTTATAGGGTCTTTCCAATATTATTTGAAGTTCACACAAGAAATGGCATTAAATTCCTTTACAAAGAACAAACACATGGCATTGCACAAAATATAGAAAACTATGCAATGCCCATCAAATACCACTCAAATGAATATCAAAACACATATAAAACACAAGATTATCAACTCCCCCAAACTTAGAACATTGCTCCTGTCAGACTTCCAAGCGAATGGGCACATGAATGAACCGAATCCACCCGAAAGAGAGGGATTCTGAAGTTATACATGAATGAGACTGTATAGTCGAGGAGAGCTTAAATGATTTCATTGGTGCTACTCATACCACAAGGTGTATTTTTTTACGCTCGTTCCACCAGAACTCCAAAGTTAAGCGTGTTTGACCTGGGACAATGACAGGATGGGTGACCCTCTGAGAAGTTTTTTCAGAGGACCAGCGACTCCTATCAGAGTCGGGTCATTATAGGTGGTTTCAGAGCCGAACCTCTCGTAATAAGGTGTGGTTCAAGGGCGAACCAAGCTGAAGCTGGTGGGCATGTGATGCCCGAGGCTGAAACATAGAGTGATTGCCGGTGTAAGGCCGGGCAAAGAGCGGCTTCTATCAGACTTCCAAGTGAAAGGGCACATGAATAAACCGAATCCACTCGAAAGAGAGGGATTCTGAGGCTATACAAGAATGAAACTGTATAGTCGAGGAGAGCTTAACAGTTTTGATTGATGTTAAATATACCACAAGGTGCATCTTCTTTTCTGGCGCTTATTTCACTAACTGCATAGTTAAGCGTGCTTGGGTGACCCTTGGAAAGTTTTCTCAGGGTGCGTGTGAGTGGGGCGTGCGAGTGAGGACATAGTACGCTGTAAAGACTCATGTTGGTTTGTGGGGACAGTCATCAGTTCTGAACCGGGTCGTTACATATGCATATTTTATTTAAGGGTTAATTGCCTTAAAAATCATGAACTTTGAGCTTAATTGCAAATTTAACATGAACTTTAAATGTATGCAATTCAAACATCAACTTTGAATTTGTGTGTTATTCAACATCCCTAAATTTTTATAAAATAAATTGACCTTTAATCCAACATAAAATTGGGGCCACTTTGATGTTATTTTCAAAAATTGATGGTCGAATTGTGACGAGCTCGAAGAGACGAGAAAATTGCACGTTGGATTGGAGGTCAAATTGTTTTATAAAAATTTGGGGATGTTGAATAACACACAAATTCAAAGTTGGTGTTTTAATTGCATATTTTTAAAGTTCATGTTAAATTTGCAACTAAGCTCAAAGTTCATGATTTTTAAGGCAATTAACCCTTTATTTAATGGAAAAAACTAATTGTGTTAAACACATGCTCATTTTATTTAGCCATCAGTCCAAAGCCGGATCGTTACATATGGACATTTTATTTAATGGAGAAAACTAACGGTGTTAAATGAAAAATGAGAATTTGATATATTTTGAATAATTCATAAGATCGATTGTATTTTTTAAATAATTTAATTATATATTTGAATCAAAAAATAATTCATACGTCTAGGTTAAACTTGACATATAGTTCGGATGTTTATTCGGTGATTTAGCTCGTGTTAATGTATTGTGTTTGTATTTGACATTCCAGCCCAAATAAAAGAACTAAAAATAAAATAAGAACATCGTGTACGATCACCACGTGGACGGCTCAAATAGGATATAGTTGAAATGGGATCAACGGCCCAGGGAATTTCATAAATTATTAACAGGATATGCTGCTGCCTCGGAAATTATTACATAGAAACCAAGTGTTGGGTGAAATTACATTTGATCAAACCGAATTGAAGTCGCCAGTGACGATAGCGAGAGTGCTGCAGTGGTGAAAATGGCGATGGAGCTGCCGCCTTTCCAGGAAGCATCTCGCTGCGATGTCTGTAAATGCAGCTTCTCCACCTTCCGCCGGCGGGTAATTCTCGGTTCCGATGTCAAAATTAGTCGGAGTTACTTTTTGTTGATTGTGTTAATTTCTTAATCGTTTCGGATTTTTATTGACCGGCGGTGGAGTCGAATTCTGATTATGTGGTTGAATCTGTCGATGCCTTTAGCTGTGGAGTGCGGATAGTGTGGAAGTGTTGTAGGTTTTCTTATTATACTGATGAAGATATGGGGGGATTGCTTCATTGCATGGCGTGACGATTGATTTGATCTGGCTGATTTTTGTAAAATTAGTGCGAATGCCTACGGTTAATAATCAGATAAATTGATTGTTTAGATACGGATGTTTATGGATGCCCTGTCCTTCTATAATGAAAGCGTGGTTTATTTGAGTAATCAATAGGATATATTGGATGTTGTGCGATCTGTCTGTATGAGTATTAGTGGGGGATGGATTAATTAGGACTTTTGAGATGAAGTTTCTTATGGTTGTAGACATATGCTGCTTTTGATTTGTGGAAAATAGTAGATGCCTTACTAGATTTGGAATGGGAAAAGTAGAAACCTCATCTCCTACTGACGAGACTTGATGGATTCAATAGTCAAGGACACAAAGTTAGTAGTTTCTTCACGTGCGAGGTTTGTAAATGGCCAAGAGTTGGATGGAATATTAGTACTACACTACTACTACTGCAAGCTCAAAATTTGCTGAAAGGTGTTTTGAGCATCACATCAAGATGGTTGATTTAATGTAGTTATGTCATATTTGAAATATAGACCAATGTTTGAATTATTTCTTAAGATTATACTATGCATGAATTGAGTTATTTACTAGGGGTAAAGAGTGCCAAAAGGTTTGCCATTTAATCTTGTTGTTTAATAGGGTAAGTAGAAAGAATTATTGTTGGTATTTTACGCTTTATATAAGCTAATCTTGCGTGATTAGGAATAAGCGTGTGCTACCATCCTCAACTTCTTAAAAATCTTATGGATGCTTAGCTGCTGCTGCCTTCAAAATCTAAACCAATGCAATTATTGAAATTGGAAAGACACATCAATTGTTCCAGTTTTGAGAGTAGTAAGACTGGTACTGACAAGCATTTTTTATGACTCAAATATCTAGATTTATTGAGCCACGTAGAAAAGTTAAATCACAAATTATAGAAGGATCCCTTGCATAAAGATAGGTCAGCCAGAATTAAATCAAAACTAGTTAAATTTTGTCGAATTTAAAATGAAACCTGCACTATTATGTGTATGTGAGAAACAGTAAAACTGGAAAATTAAAATCAAAGTGAAGAATCTATGAATTTGTCGCAACATTGTTACTAAATGAAGATTTCCATAAATTGTATTTGTGGTCTAGCATCATGTTGTAGGATGTTGTCTGGACAGGGTGAGGCTGTCTTCTCTTGAAACATCCCTCTTGATTTTCTGTTTATATTTGACATTTGGCAGCCATATCACTTGAAATCTATCAAGCATAGCATGGTGGAAAATAGTGGCTGGAATCTCTTCTAGGATCTGTTATTCTTTCTCAACCAACAAAGCCTGATGCTAATAGAGTGTACGTTCCTTATATCAATTTAGCTCACCCATGCCTTATCCGAGTTTTGTTATTAGTCTGAGAATTTCAATGGTTTGGCCCAAACAATGGGCACAAGAAATTTGTTTAAATTTCTTAGGTCTTAAGAAATTCTCATCAAAGGCTAGGTGTAGGACATTGTGTCCTTTGGGACCTCTGCCTGTCCGTGCTGTTTTAAGTGAGAAAGTTTTGGTTCACTGTATGCTATATTATGATTTTCTAGTCTTTTCTATTTGTGAATCCTGACAAAATATCATTCTTGTTGGTAATTTGAAACTTCCACTGGCTTGTGTAGGATTGTTTATTGTATTTTTTATAAGGTTTCGCTGACATGGTACCCAAAATTATAATCTGTTGGAATCGATTGGATTGCTATTTGATTCCACATTATGTAATTCTTTTTTATCACACATCTTGTATTTGCAGCATCATTGTCGACGTTGTGGCCGTACTTTATGTGCTGAACATTCATCAGATCAAATGGTATGCAATCTACAGTCTACAGAAAACACACATCTCATTATGTCTGTATATATGGAAAATTCTTAATATCTCTCCCTTGTTTCAGACCTTGCCACAGTTTGGTATTCACTCAAACGTGCGAGTTTGTGCTGAATGTTTCAATGACAGCTCTAGGTAATTTATTTGCATAGGGATATGAATCTTAAAACCAATTGTGTTTGGGTTTGACAATAGCAGATTATATATTTTTTTGCTTGCATTATTTTGTTGGTTATCTTCTTCATATATTGTTTTATTTATTTTCTTTTCTGTGTGGGCTGTGTGTGTATGCATGCATACACATGCATGAACTAGCATTAGCTTTGGGCTTTAAGTTTAACATTCTTATGGGCATCACCATGAAAGATTACTTCTTCAATGTCTCCATATTTGGCTTAGAACTATCACAGTTCTGCACACTTGATTTATAAATTGCTGGTAGTTATTTGATGGCTGCTATTTTTGTGGCGTAGCATCCCCCTGGTGAATTATAATGTTTTCCCCCATATTTAATTATACAATTATTTCATTCAGTCTCAAGTACCTAACATAGCTTAAATTTTACTCTAGATTGAAGAAGGAGGGTGTGTCAGGTACCACAAATGAAGTTAATGCCGCAAATGATTCATTTTCCAGATTAGATATCGGTAACGTTTCAGATACCAAACCTGAAGTTAGTGCCGAGAAATCTCCTTTTCCTAGCATTTCAGAATGCAAGTGTGGAATGCCTTTATGCATTTGCGAAGCACCAGATCCTTCAAAGGATTCTACGGCACCACAGGCAAGAATTTTGTTGTGTATTCGTCCTTAGTGAAATACATAATGCTTACAATTTGCATCTCATTTCAGCCATTTAATACATCCGCGAACCCTCCCGTTCACTCATTTCCAAAACCCAAAAAGACAGAGCCAACTCCTAAGAGTAGAGGTTCAACATCAAACAGTTGGCAAAGGTATGCAAATATTACCAGTTTCCTAGCATTCATTATAAAATCTCTATTTTCTGTATATTTCAAATATTGTTTGTATTCTTTTGATTTTGCATCAACAAGAGAAACTCTTGCAGCAATCTTTTCAATCCTGGTCAAGTTGCCAACTCTTCTGTGGATGTATCATCCATTGACTATGAAGTCACCGGAGAGGTAAATACTTGGCATGCTGATCTCTAGTATATAAGAAAGAGTCCTTTAATTCCCCTTAAGTGTCATTTGAAGCTAAACTTTTCTTAATGCTTAGGGCTTACGAGAAGCAATAAAAAATGGTGACACTGCTGCTGCTAAGAAACTTTTGAGTCAGGTACCTTTGTTTTCTTTTCCATTTGACTCTGAGTGGTAGGTTGAGACTTTGTCTCTACCATTGTAAGCCTGAAAACGTCTTCAAATTTGTAGGGAGTGAATGCTAATTATCGTGACAAGCAAGGCTCATCTTTATTACACTTGGTACTGTCCCGGTCCTCCCTCCCCCTCTCTACCTCCCCTCTCCTCTCTCCCATTATTCGTGTGTTAAAGTAAAAGTTATGCACATCTAAATTACCTCCGACTTAAATGATACAATAATGCAGGCAGCAGTTTTCAATCAAACGGAGATAGTTTTTGCTCTCATGGACAATGGAGCAAGTTTGGAGTGCAAGAATTCACAAGGTAAATGATTTCGACAAGTTTTGTCTCATTTGATGTTTTTGGTGAATGAAGAATCATTTGGAATGAAGAATACTTATATATTGTCATAGAGAAGAGAAAAGGAAATGATGATACTAATCATCTGTAATGCTAGGATGCTATTAAGTCTACCCAAATCATCAAATCCATTGATCCATTTGTTCTATCCAGCCTGAAACTATCAATGGTTTTCTGTTGGAGTGCAAGAATTTTGTCCAAATGATTCTTGAAAGTACATTCTGCATCACTGGATAGACTACTCTAAACAATAGATTGTCTCGTGGACATAATTTATTGTTTCAACTGCGTGAGAAAGAGCTGGATTAAGATCCACTAACCACTTTTGCTGTCATACATACATACATACATATATATATGTATATGCAGGTGAAACACCTCTAGAGTGTGCTCCTGCTACATTGCAGTACAAGATGAAAAAGAAGATGGAAGAAGATGCATGAATAACATCTGTTATCGTTTGTCGAGCAATTTGAACTTTTGCTGAGGTTCGCCTATTTGATATTGAGATGAAAGAGTCCGACTTTCTTGATATTGCAATAAGCCTGCAAGGTTGCTGTACATTACTATGCCCATCCAAGTAACCAAACAGCTATGGATGGGAACTTGTAGAAAACATTCCCAGATGTAGTGATGTTTAGTTACTGCCTGAATCTCGCACAACCAGTTTCCAGAATTATGCAAACCAGATTACTTCAAATGATTTTTTTATCAACATTAGCATAAAGTCTGCTGATATCCAACGTCGTCGTTTTGGTAGTAAAGTGTCTTCCATGGCTTATTTTCGTGTACAGTACACGCATGTTCATGTTTGTTCCTTTACAAAAGATAAGGTGGCGATAAGTTTACAAAGGAAACATGCCATGTTTCTGCATATTTTACAAATTAACTAAACATGGTATGTCTTCTGCACATTTTTTTTTTGGCAAACCATGTGGCAGGGTTTGGATGGACTAGCTCACTTTTAGATCTGCGGTGAGTGTAATTATTTAATCAAGCATGTGGCTTGCACATGGGATTTTCTGTTAAACTATCTTGTTTTGCATTTTCAAAATATGAGTTTTTTTCTTCAATTTTTTTTTTTTGTGATTTAGTTAAATTTTGTTTATTAGGGTTTATAATTATTCTTTAGTATTTAATTTTTCAGTTTTTAATTAATAATTCATTATTATGGTTGATTTCAAAATTAATTTTTTTATATATTTTTTAAAATTCACTTTTTTTGTTAATAAATGCCGACTATAATAATTTATGTTATAATTAATATTTATTTTATTATAAATTTTATTAAAATCATAAATTTGACCGTAGAACGCGAATAAGTGCAACATGGAGTTTGAACCGAGAGTGGGTGGATTGCCGGTCTTGTGTTGAAGGGCTACCATTCATATTATGCCATTGCTCAGATAAATGAGGTGTTTGGTTGAACTTCATGCAAAGTCGTCTTCTAATCATTGTTGATACCTAGAAAGAAACATGCTTTCGAGCAAGACTATATACATTGTTGCTAGAACCATAACACTCTTAGATGAGCAAGCAAAACGCGACCATCTAATGCGTTTTGAGAGTGATATGATTGTATTCAAATTAAAAGTGTGGGATCGATTTTGAAAGATAGCATTTATATAAAGATGTTGAATGACAAAGCAAGTTGGATACAGATTCTTCTGTTAAGTTGTTTCCAGATAAAAAAAAAATAAAAAAAATATCAGATGACCTTCCATCTTTTCTTTTCTTCCCTTCTCTTTAGCTAAAATCAGCCGTCTAAAGCTACTTTTATTGTTGGATAAGATTTGCGTTTTCTCCCTTTATTAATTTGCCCCTATTTTTTTTCAATATGTAGGAAAAGCACGGTTTATTTTTTTTTGCTGCCATCAGAAAAAAAAGGCTTTTTCAAAAGCATATGCATACATATATCTGATGTGTAAAAATACCTTCTTTTTAACGCATTTGGTGCTGTGGATGTCATTAGCATCCATCAAGATTTGGTTGTAAAGTTAAGTTATCATCCCATCTTTAGTTGTGAGAATGTGGCCATCTCCATGTCACCTCTGCCTCTCTTTTTATTCTTACTGGACCTTCAAAAGCATTAAACCACCACTAAAAAGTAAACGTCACCTACCCCCCCACCCACCTACCCATGTCATCCATTTCTCTAAAGCTCAATCCTCCATACACATGTATTGTAATGTAATGTAATGTAACACATCTGATCTCTCTTTCTCTCTCTATATATACACTTCTTCAATCAATAGATACCTCCCCCCTTCCCTCCTCCTCCATCTTCCCTCACTCCTAACTTCTTCCTTGCTATCGGTGTTTCCAAGAAGAATCCATTACACAATGGTTGTAAGCGATCAATTCGTTCTGTGCAAAGCAGCTCTGATCTTCGCAGTAACAAGATGGCTCTTATCCTTCGCGCTCAATCTGCTATCAACTTTCATGGGAGTGTTGTCGCCTTCAATATCAGATCATTCCTCCTCATCTTGCTGCTCCACCTCTCAATCTTCTTCGGCAAATCTGCGGCTGCTCAAGGGGACCCTCTCCCTCACCACCTTCGGCGACATGAAGCTCCGGCTGCCGGCCGCCCACTCCGCCGACGAGTCATGCGCCGTCTGCTTGAACAGGCTGAGGAAGAGCAGCCACGTGTGGGAGCTGACCAACTGCTGCCATGTCTTCCACAAGCACTGCCTCGAGAGGTGGCTGTCTTATGATAACCGCCTCACCTGCCCCCTCTGCCGCGCCTCCTTGATCGATGCGCGCCCGCTTCCGCCGCCGGAGACGCCCAGCTGGGCGGTGGAGCGGATGCTCTACTTGTTTGGAGATGATCTGCTTCCTTGATTGATTTACTTTCTTTGATTCTTGTTTTGTTTTTTTTTTAGCAATGTCCCTCTCCGATTAGGTTGATTAATTGGTAGATTATGAATTATGGGAGAAATAGATGGGAATTTTTTGTATTATATATTATTTTTTTCCCAGAGGTTGTTAGGTTAGATTTGTGCATAATTAAATGGTTGTTTTGGGTTTGCACATTTGCTAACCTATAATTAAGTAGACACATTTGGGAAGTACTGCATTTGTAACATTGAGGAAATAAAGTAAAGCAATTCTTTTCCCAATTCAGTTATCGATCGATCAAGTTTTTTTTAATTGATCATTTATTAATTAGCAAGTTTTTTATGCTAATTTCCTGAATAATATTTATTAATTAACAAGCTTTTATGCTATAAGAAAAACTCGTACTTTGACCGTAATATTTATTGATTATTTATTAATTAACAAGTTTTTGCGAGATAAAAAAAATTCGTAATTTTATAATAATAAAGCACGGGGTGAATCATGAAAAAATGTAACAAGGGAAAATGTAACAAGGAATTTCAAATCTATTAGCTAGGCAAATAAAAAAGTCAGCAATATATAATAGATTTAGATTCATGAATAATCACGCAGGTCAAGATATCTATAGTATGTTGTTTGTTTGTTACACTTTAACTGAAATTACAACTGAAGTACGAGGAAACAGAAAGAGTAAAATGATAGAATTATAATAAACTAAATTTGAACAAATTAAACGAACTGAACCGGTATACAGATTCCGGCAAGCCGAGTCGAGGGGACCTCTCTCCACAAGACAAATACACCCCGGCTAGTGCTCACGGTTTGGCGGATGTCTTTCAGAGATGAAACGGCTTCGTCCTTCCGGCAGTAGCACCACAAGTCCAGCAAGGCTCCGGCGAACTAGACAACGTCGAGAACCGGGAAGCTGTGACTCGAAGGAACTTATATGCAACAATATGATGATGTTCGTTTATGCAGAATGTAGCATTTTTGGCCATGCATGAATGTGCTATTTATAGGCACATCTCCACTGCAGGGGACATCTAGGGTTTGAGATGTTCGTTTATGCAGAATGTAGAATTTTTGGCCATGCATGGATGTCCTATTTATAGACACATCTCCACTGCAGGGCACAACTAGGGTTTGAGGGCATTCAAACCAGGTGTTGTAACCCCCAGGAGTTACAGCTCTGCCATTAAGCCCTCCAGGAGTTACCTTCTGCAGATCCCGACAGGTGTCCCATGTCGGCTCAGATCCCAACACGTGTCCAGACAGCTGCAGACTTTGACTCCCGACAAGAGTTACATTCCAGCCCACTAATTCCATCAGCTCCAGGTGGGAGTTGAAGCCCACGTATGCCCAAAGTCCACCCAAAGTCCAATTGCCAAGATCCAAGTCCGAGGACGAGACGAGACGAGCTGAGCACAGGCACCGGGCATGGGCGGGCGCGTGTGTGTGCGCGTGTGGGCTCATGGCCCACATCCTTGTGCACTTAATTACTTCAGTTAAGTGTTAATACACGTAAATACACTTAACTTGATTAAGAAATCAATGTGAGATTATTTAATGTGTCTTAGACACATTATCCACACACACCATAAATGCCCAATCGTGTGACCAATTTCAACCATTTATTTCTCACTCACCGAAAATCGAATTTGAGCAAATAAATCTACTACGATTATCTACTCACAACATAAAACAATCGTACGGTATTTAATTCCTCCAAAATTAAATATCCTGGTCACGAAAAATCGGATAAAATGAGTTAAAACTCAATTTAATAAATCCTATTTTCCAACAATCCCTCACATGAGTGGAAATATTGCATGCATGTATGCAGACAAGCAGCCCAGTTCTTTAGAAACACAACTGCAACAGAATTGGTAGCTTGTGACTTTGAACCTTCCATATTCCAACACTATCGAGTATACCGACTGTTTAGTGGACATGATGCCTTAAACTATACATCCTTAGTGTATACCGAGACAATAGTATTGAAAACAGCTATGTCTCAAACATTATCTGTTCTCACGTTTGTGTCCTTTTCAGGCCATGGACAACCTCTTTGAATTCATAAGTATCTCTTAGAAGCGGCCCCCACTTCTCACTTGTATAGGTGATCTCCTCTTCCGAGTATCCTGCCATACTCAACCTCATTAGGTTTAGGAATCATTAAAAGTCCTAGGACTTACCCTCACCACATTGACAGGTGTGCACTTGGTTTGCTCACAGGGAAATGTTCACTTATAAGTTTCCAAGTGTTACCAAACTGAACGTTTGTAGCTTAGTTTTCCCATTGAACCAAGTTTTTAGGATCTCTAGTCATCATGGTTGGGTTACCACTACAAGCATTCTTAGAGTGTGGATTTTAAACCAATTCCCTCTAGCAACTTAGCCATTTGATCTCGGTTTAACCCTTTGGTTAGCGGATCCGCTAGATTGTCTACTGACTTCACATAGTCAACTGAGACAACTCCACTTGAGATCATATGCCTCACAGTATTTTGTCTCCGACGTATATGTTGAGACTTACCGTTATACATAGCATTATGTGCCCTCCCGATAGCCGCTTGACTATCACAGTGAATCATCACTGACGACATTGGTTTTTTCCAGCATGGAATATCCTCTAGAAAGTTGTGAAGCCATTCCGCTTCTTCACAAGCTTTATCCAAAATGATAAACTCAGATTCCATGGTAGAACGGGCTATACAAGTTTGTTTCGTGGATTTCCATGACACTGCTCCACCACCGATAGTGAAAATAAATCAACTAGTCGAGAATGAGTCTTTTGTGTCTAATATCCAATTCGCATCACTGTACCCTTCAAGTACATGAAAAAATCTTGTATAATGCAGCCCGAAGTTCAAAGTATACTTCAAGTATCTTAGAACTCGTACTAGAGCTTTCCAATGCTCTTTGCTTGGATTGCTCATGTACTGACTCAACTTGTTTACAGAACATGTAAGATCAGGTCTAGTGTAGTTAGTGATGTACATCAAACTCCCAATGACCTTTGCATACTCTTCTTGAGCTACCGGTTCTCCCCGATTTTTACTCAAGTGTACATTAAGTTCCAATGGGGTCTTAGTCGGCGGACTATCAAAAGCGTTGAATTTCTTAAGCACTTTCTCCACATAATGAGATTGTGTTAAGACAATTTCACCACTTGTCCGTACTATCTTGATTCCTATAATCACATCAGCTAAGCGCATATCTTTCATGTCGAAATTTCATTTCAACATTTGTTTCGTTTCAACAATCACTTGATGGCTACTGCCCATGATTAACATATCGTCTACATAAAGACAGACTATGACATAGCCATTAGAACTGCTCTTTATATACACACATTTATCACACTCATTGATTTTGAAACCATTTGATAACATCACATTATCAAACTTCAGGTGCCACTGAATAGGTGCTTGTTTCAAACCGTACAACGATCTAACAAGTTTACACACCTTTCGTTCTTGCCCTGGTGCAATAAACCCTTCAGGTTGTTCAATGTATATTTCATCCTCCAGCTCACCATTCAGAAACGTGGTCTTTACATCCATCTGATGAATTTCAAGATTGTGTAGAGCAGCAATCGCTAAAAGCACCCGAATAGATGTAATCCTTGTTACTAGTGAGTAGGTATTGAAGAAATCATACCCCTCTTTTTGTCTAAAGCCTTTGGCAACCAAACGAGCTTTATATTTATCAACAAAACCATCTGCCTTATATTTTCATTTTAGGATCCATTTACATCCTACGGCTTACACCCACTTGGGGGATCTGTCAACTCCCAAGTGTGATTTTGTATAATGGAATCGATTTCACTGTTGATAGCTTCTTTCCAGAACGCAGCATCTGGACTAGATAGAGCTTCTTTCAAAGACTTTGGCTCATCATCTAGCATATAGGTGATGAAATCTGGACCAAAAGTCTTAGCCGTCCTAGCTCGCTTGCTACGTCTCGGTTCTTCATCTACAGGATCAGAACTAGTAGCAGCTTTAGAAGTTCGTTTCTCAGAACTACCTTCTGCTCTATCCTTATCTTTACAAGGATAGACATTCTCGAAGAATATAGCATTCCTCGACTCCATCATCGTTCCTTCAATCAACTCGGGAATCTCTGATTTATGAATAAGAAAACGATATGCAATACTGTTAAGTGCATACCCAACAAAGATACAATCAACCGTTTTAGGGCCGATTCTAACTTGTTTAGGAAGTAGTATTTCAACCTTAGCCAAACACCCCACACTTTGAGGTATTTATAAGACGGCGTGCGTCTTTTCCACAACTCGTAAGGCGTCACATCCTTATCCTTAAGTGGAATTTTGTTCAGGATATAGTTGGTTGTCAACACAGCTTCCCTCCACAAGTTCTGTGGTAATCCCAAACTTATCAACAAAGCATTCACCATCTCCTTAAGAGTTCGGTTTTTGCATTCAACAACACTATTAGACTGTGGTGAATAGGAAGCCGTAGTTTAATGAATTATACCCGCCTCTGCGCATAACTCTTCAAACGGGGCAACATATTCTCCACTTCTATCACTTTAAATTGCTTTAATTCGACCGCCTAGTTGATTTTCGGCTTCATTTTTGAAGTTCTTAAAAGCTTTAATCGCCTCATCTTTACTTTTTAAAAGATAAAGATAACAGTACTTTGTGCAATCGTCAATAAAAGTAATAAAATACTTTTTACCGCATCTAGTTTGCACAAACTTTAAGTCACATACGTCTGTGTGAATTAAATCTAGAGGTTTAGTACTCCGTTCAACTAAATGAAATGGTAACTTTGCCAATTTTACCTCGACACAAACTTCATATTTGTTTTGTGTATTAAATTGGTTTATCTTTAGCAAATCTAAATTTACTAAACGTTTTATAATATTTAGATTAACATGTCCTAATCTACAATGCCATAAATCCGAGCACTCAACAAGCAAGTAAGCAGAAGAATTCACTTTATTAGCACTTTCTTTGGCAACACGGTGCATGGCCATTACATTCATTTTGAAGAGTCCATTGGCGAGATAGCCCCGACCAAGGAACTTTCTATACTTGCTTAAAATAAACTTTTCAGACTCAAACACTAGTCTAAAACCATGATTGACTAGAAATGAATCCGAAACCAAATTCTTGCGGATGTCCGGAACATGCAACACATCCTTCAAAGTTAGCTCTTAGCCTGAAGTCAGCTTCAAAACCACGTTGCCCACACCAACCACTTCAGACGAGGCTTGGTTCCCCATGTGCAACTTTCTACCTTCAATATCTTTGTAGGTAGCAAACGAGCCCTTGTTCGAGCAAACATGACAAGTAGCCCCGGTGTCGACGAACCACTCTCTCGGGTTGTCCACGTGATTGGCTTCAAACACAACGGCGGCCAAATCATCGTCATCCCAATCATCTTGTCGGGACTTGCCTTTACCTTTGTTGTTATGTTCCGCCAAGTGCGCACCATAATTGGTACGTTTCTTCTTTGGAGCTGTGCAATGTTTGGACATATGCCCCGACTTGTCACAATTGAAGCAGTTGCCGTTGAACTTTGTCATTGGCTTCTTCCCTTTGTCAACTTGACCCGGACGCTTCCTTTTGTTGCTATTTGATGGTCCACCATGTTCCATTAAGTTAGCCTTGGCCTCGATTGGGACTCTTGGTCTCGGATCCCCCTTTCAGTTATCGGCTTCAATTCGAAGCTAACCACAAGGTCTTCAAGAGTCATCTCCTTTCGCTTGTACTTGAGATAGCTCTTAAAGTCCTTCCAACATGGTGGTAACTTCTCAATCACCGTAAAAATGGTGAAAGAGTCGGGAAGGACCATCCATTCAGCATGAACGTCGTGCACAATGAGCTGAAGCTCTTGCACTTGATCCATCACTGATCGGGAGTCCACCATTTTGTAATCGAGGAATTTTTCCATGACGAAATTTTTAGTTTCGGCATCCTCCGTTTTGTACTTCTTTTCTAGTGCCTCCCACAGTTTCTTAGCCACTAGTTACATTCCCATACACAGAGTACAAGCTATCTACTAAACCATTAAGAATGTAATTTTTACATAAGAAATCTCCATTGATCCATTGATCATAAGCTGTCCGTTTGTTGACATCCGACTAATTCTCTTCGATCACTGGAGCGGCTTCCTTGATGTATCCATCAACTCTCAACGTGGTGAGGTAGAAGAGCATCTTCTGCTGCCACCTCTTGAAGTCTATTCCGGAGAACTTCTTCGGCTTCTCAGCTTCGCCATGGGGAATGGTCCTTGCAGCAATGGTGTTGGATGATGACGCTATTCCAACAAAGGTAGTTGATTGTTATAGTCAAATATTTGTCTTGCGATTGTTGTTTGTTTGTTACACTTTGACTGGAATTACAACTGAAGTACAAGGAAACAGAAGGAGTAGAAGAATGATAGAATTATAATAAACTGAATTCGAACAAATTAAACAAACTAAACCGGTATATAGATTCCGACAAGTCGAGTCGAGGGGACCTCTCTCCGCAAGAAAAATACGCCCCGGCTAGTGCTCACGGTTTGGCAGATGTCTTTCAAAGATGAAACGACTTTGTCCTTCTGGCAGTAGCACCACAAGTCCGGCAAGGCTCCGGCAAACTAGACAACATCGAGAACTGGGAAGCTGTGACTCGAAGGAACTTGTATGCAACAATATGATGATGTTCATTTATGCAGAATGTAGCATTTTTGGCCATGCATGGATGTCCTATTTATAGGTACATCTCCACTGCAGGGGACAACTAGGATTTGAGGGCATTCAAACTAGGTGTTGTAACCCCCAGGAGTTGCCATTAAGCCCTCCAGAAGTTACCTTCTGCATATCCCGACAGGTGTCCCATGCCGGCTCGGATCCCAACATGTGTCCAAGGCAGCTGCAGGTACAGATCCTGACAAGTGTCCCATGTCGGCTAGGATCCCAACACGTGTCCAGACAGCTGCAGACTTTGACTCCCGACAGGAGTTACATTCGAGCCCAGTAACTCCACCAGCTCCAGGTGGGAGTTACCATATTTGAATACATTGAAGCTACTTAACTCAGCTGGGAGTTACAAACTTCAAGGCTGGACATGCACCACTAAGTGCACCCACGACCCGATCATTTCTGTACCGTAAAACTAGTACGGTGAAGCCCCGAAAGCCCACGTATGCCCAAAGTCCAATTGCCAAGATCTAAGATCCAAGTTCGAGGACGAGACGAGCATGGGCACTGGGCACGAGCTCAGGCTCGGGCACGGGCACGGACGGGTGCGCGCGTGTGTGCACGTGTGGGCTCATGGCCCACATCCTTGTGCACTTAATTACTTCACTTAAGTGTTAATACACTTAAATACACTTCTTAACTTGATTAAGAAATCAATATGTGATTATTTAATGTGTCTTAAACATATTATCCCACACACCATAAATGCTCAATCGTGTGACCAACTTTAACCATTTATTTCTTACTCACCAAAAATCAGATTTGAGCAAATAAAAATACTACGATTATCTACTCACAACATAAAACAATCATACGGTATTTAATTCCTCCAAAATTAAATATCCCGGTCATGAAAAATCGGATAAAATGAGTCAAAACTCAATTTAATAAATCCTATTTTCCAACATAGTAGTATTCAATTATCACTAAATAAATTAAAGTGAATTTTCGAAGGAATTTAGATAGGCAAAACTCGTTCAATTATGCCGAAATACAGACACGCCATATATACTTGATCACTAGAAAAAGTTTGGGCATGTTTCGATTCCAAAAAACTGAAAAAATTATATTGTTATTGTAATGTTTCAAAAATGATGTTGTAATTACAATTTACGAATTTGTTGAAAGGGTGTGTTAACATATGAAATTAGCAGAGAGAAGTGAAGGGAAAAAGAGAAGGAAAAAAAGGGGGGGTTTCTTTATGTGTAAGGTAAAAGCAAAGGACATCAAAAGAGAGACTTTACTACTTTAGATATGCCCCCTTGACCAATTTCTTTTACATATGGAAAAAGCTGGAAATAAATACTACCTCCATTTCAAAATGTTTGTTGTTTTGTTTTTTTTTTTTCATCTGGAATTAAGAATTAATTTTGTGGACAAATATACCCATCCCTCATATATGCCATAAAATCTAATTCATCTATATTTTCCTAAAAAATAATTATATTTTCTCTCTCCATATATTTTTCTCTCTCCATATATTATAGGTAATTTAGAATTAATAAAATCTTGTAGGATTTGAGAGGATTAAAATTGGGAGAGAGGATGTCAAATTATATAAAACAACAAATATTTTGAAACAAACAAAAAAACCTAAAACAACAAATATTTTGAAACAGAGGTAGTATAATTTAACAAGAAAAACGGACTAGTTTTAACTTGATGTTTCATCTCATATTCTAATCATTGGATATATGTTATGTTGATAATTGTATATTCATCTCATATTCTAATTATTGGATGTATGTCATGTTAATAATTGTTTATTTTATACAACTTTCGTACATGAATTGATATCATTTATCTTATTATGTTGTGTGAATTTATTTGTTGATGTGCTTAATTTACTACCATTTGGTATTTTTGATGTGTTTGCGAGTTTTGCAGTTAAAGTGACGAAAATGTTATATTTTTGGTGTACAATGATCAATTAAATGCTTGGAGATCTAAAGGAGGGTCTAATTAGGTTTTGAGCTTAATTAACTACTCAATTAAAGTCTATTGGACTTGATTAAATGAGCAAAGTCCGTTGAAATCTGAAGCCCAGTGAGAAAAGAGAGTGAGTCGACCCGGAAAGCTTCGATTGACCCATCCATGTGCAATTTATGAAGGCCTAGGTCGATCCGATCAATTTTTGTTGACCCAGTGTATTTCACTCTACCCACCCTTGTAACTTCGCAGATTGACAAGTTTTTCCTCTATAATTAGGGTTTCAAACCTAAAATATAAATAAACACAGTTAGGGAGAAGAGGGAGACACTTATAGACGCCATATACACTTAAAAAGACACTTGATACAGACTCAATTTCATGTCCTTTTGCCTTGTCTTTTTACTTGTTTTTAATATTTTTAGTTGTGTCTAGAGTCTTGTTGGGGACAAAGTATAACAGGAGAGAGAAGAAGCACAATTAGACTCATTATGGGCTTAACCAAGATGCCAACTAGATTGAGGGCATAAAGAGGATCAACTGCTGAAGTTTTGATAGTCTGTTGGAGATTTAGCGCGGAAGTTTAGCAACAATCTCTACTCAGATGACGTGGGTCCACATGCACAGTAGTTCCTAAATCTGGGAAAGGCCAGGTTGAGGTGGAAATAAAACATGGAGAAAGGAGATAAGGAGAGAGAAGGAAGTGGAGCACATCCCTATAATCTAGGGACCATGACCGTTGATGATGAAGTGGACTCCTCCAACTAATTCACGCCCCTACGTAGGCCGGGCTAGGCCGATCTGTGGCTTTTCAAACGATTATAAATACTTGTTAACTTTCATTTGTATAGAATAATAATCTAACAACATTCTGCACCGCAAGATACAGTTTATTTTTTCACACTTTACGTTTCTGAATATTTTACACAACCGTTGGTTTGCCCTCAGTTGATGCAAATACTTATTTTTGCCTAAACTGGAATTGGGTCCAGTCTTTAATCTAGTACATTTTTCCTTTCATTATGAGTTGTTCATTTACTTTTGTTTTGTTTATTAATATGTTTTCCGGCTAAATATCCGGTGTTTGAGTTGAATGTGAATGGTTAAGATAGATAATATGCATGAGGCTTAGTGTTCTGAATTTATCTTGAACTGGTTCCAAACCTCATTCTAGGTAGAACGTAGACATGGGTAGTAGAATGGTTAGGTTGTTGGCCACTCTTAATCAAACTATTGCTAATGCAAGTCAAGTGGAAGTAGGGATGCCCGTATCTTGATGAGCCACTAAGTGATAAAATGAGAGCCGAATCTTAGAGAATTAGGTATGGGTAGATCTTGTGGGTACACTAGTAGATCTTGTGAGTACACCGAGAATGTATTCATGTTCTAGTGTTGGGTCTCTCCGATTATAATGTTGTTACCCCTGTAACACCTCTGTATGACTCTCTTCTTTGGTGCTCGGGTAGTTACGAACTAAGGGTTGCCGCTCATATCACTCTTAATGTAAATAGTAAGAAGAGATTGGGGAGTTAGTCATCCATAGCTGCTTTCTATAACTGACTGATCAAATCAAGGTACCTACTTAGTTGAGCATGGGATTACATGTATCTACTAAAGCCGAATTTGCATTTGACTTGAACATTTATTTTATATTTATTATCTTCGACTTGTATTATTTTATTGTTCGTTTAGTTCTGAACTGTTAAGGGAAGAATTAGTGATAGTAATTCCACAAAACCCCGAAAAGTTACTAACAAGATAGAAAAGTTAATCACTCCTCGTGGGACAATATCTACCTTTGGGCGCTATACTATCCTCTGAGGTTAAATTAAAGCATCGGCAGGGCTTTTGATAAACTCTTAATTTTCATATAATTCATACGAGTATGAGAGTTCATGTGCATCGTATGTATATATTGAGAAGTTGTGCATAGTTGTCCATATTTTGTGCAGTGTCACGTTTTGCTCATTTTGAAGGGATTTAGTGCTAAATTTTGTATGAGATGAATTTGAGCTTGAAAAGTGCCTACAAAAATAGAGGATCGAGTGAGGAGCGTGCTGCAACATGAATCAGGTCAATCGGATGAGAAAGGAATGAGAACGGAGCAAAACGGTGAACAGTGTTAGCGGCAGATTTTCATGCACGACCCGTGCGGAAAGACATCCTTCGCGCATGGCTCGTGCACCTCTAGGCACTCCCAATCCAGCAAGTCATGCGCGGCCTATGCGCGAGAGAACCCTTGGCACACGGACCGTGCGCTGTGAGGCGGTTTGTGGCGGATTTTTCTCTCTTTCCTTGTTCAACTCCAACACTCATCCAAACTCGGTCCAAACTATTTAAGGCCTCTTTGAGCATGAAAATTAAAGAACTTTTACCCTATAGAGAAAGCAGAGAATATCGTGGAGAAGACGGAGAAGAGACTACAGAGAGATTGAAGAAGCACATCATAGACTAAGTTTATTTTATGCTTTATTCGATTAGTTCTATCATGTTGACTACTTTTGTGTATTTATTCTCTTTGGATTTTGAATATGACATGAGTAGCTAAATTTTTTGAGTTCCTAGGGTTGTTGATTGTTGATGGATTTATGGTTTGAAGCAATTTATTGTTCCTTTCTATTTCTTGTTTATGCATCCTTGTTCATCGTTGTCTTGTGTGATTGAATTGATCAGCTTTTGCACATGTGTAGTTAATTTGTTATTCACTCGAGAGAGGTTAATAGATTAACAGATTAGGATTGCATAACACGAGTCTGCTAGATCAACAGATTGATAGGTGTCGTGAGGAGAATAAACCTGATGTACTAATTGGACTTAGATAATAATTTGAGATCGAGAGATAAGAATCAGAATCTAATCTACGTTTAGAACTTACTCGAGAGAGAGAGAGTCTAGATAATTTAACGATTCTCCTACAAGATTTAGAATTAAATTGGTTTAATAAATTATCTAAGAATAGGAAAATCCATTTCGCATCAACACCCTATGATCTGTTTCTTCGTCTGTTTATCCAGTTTTTTTTGTTTGATTCTATTTATTTATTTATTTTACAATATTTAGTTAATTAAATTCGACTATCAATTCGGTTATCTAGATAAAGTAGGACAATAGAATTGGGCACTTAGCCGCATTACATAGCCAGTCTCTGTGGATATGACCTTGCTCACCTTATTTTTGCTACATTTACCTCGTACACTTGCGAGTAGTATTTTTAGTGAAATAAAATACCGAATAAGTTTTTGGCGCCATTGCCGGGGATTGGCGTAATTGACGGCAAATATTTGATTTAATTGTTTAGCTTTAATTTAGAGTGTAATTTATTTTTATTTGCAGTATTTCTATTTTTTTATTATTTATTTTACTTCTCTCTGCTGCGTTTGATTCTTATTTTGTGTTTGGCAGATAAGTGTATGAATTTGAGGTCCAGAGGTACAACTGATTTAGTACCAATAGACCTTGAGATAGAAGCTTCTGCAAGACACAGAAATGCAGAGAGAATCAAAGCTGCAGAGATGGCAGCTAATCGAGAAGAAAAGATGGATGCTATGCGCCGGGAGATGGAGGCGCTGAGGACGTTGCTGCAGCAACAGCAGCAGCGAGAGCCACCTGCTACACCACCACCAATTCGACAGGCTTTAGAGCCTGAAGCAACTGGTCATTATGGAGGATTGAGGATGCCGGCTATCGCAGCAAACAATTTTGAGCTCAAGCCGACTCTGATTTTAATGGTTCAACAGAACCAATTTGGTGGGGGAGCATTGGAAGACCCACATGCGCAACTGGCGCACTTTCTAAAAGTATGTGGGATAATAAAGAT
The DNA here is from genome assembly GCA_026008535.1 of Perilla frutescens. Lineage (NCBI taxonomy): Eukaryota > Viridiplantae > Streptophyta > Magnoliopsida > Lamiales > Lamiaceae > Perilla > Perilla frutescens. Next base: position 49,751,322 of record BRKX01000001.1, on the reverse strand, counting down.
GAACGAAGTCGGAGACGATGCCATCAGACTTCATTTATTCTCATTCTCACTACGAGATAAAGCGAAGTTGTGGTATCAATCCTTGGATGTGGACATAGCTACAACTTGGGAGGAATTGTACAAGAAATTCCTCGCCAAATAGTGCCCACCTAGCAAGACTTTGAAGATGAAGAACGAGATCACCCAGTTCTGGCAGTTTGATCAAGAAGCTCTATATGAAGCTTGGGAGAGGTTCTGAGACCTTATCAGAAAGTGCCCACGCCATGGATTTGGAGCAGACCAACAGGTTTACTATTTTTACAATGGTCTAATGGAGCACACCAAAGACCGGATTGAAGCAGCTGCAGGAGGAGCTCTGTTGGAGTTGTCTGCGGATGAGGTTATGGAGTTGTTGGAGAGAATGACTGCAAACAGTGCTCAGTGGCCATCTCAGAGGAACCCAGTCAGGAAGGTAGCCGAGATTTCATCTTCTAATGATCTGAATGAGTTGACGGCTCAGATGTCAACTATGGCCAAGGCGATTACACTTCTGACAAAGAATAGCTTAGCCTCAGTGGAAACTGTGCCGGAGAAAGTAGTTGCAGTCCAAGATGAAATTGAAGTTGTGAATTATATGCAAGGACGAGGCTACAATAACAATTTTTGGCCAAATCAAGGAGGAAATCCATACCACCAATTTGGGCAGCGGAATGATGATAAGTTGAGTTATGGCAATCCCAATAACTTTCAGCAGCCGTCTCCCGGGTTCTCCACCACCAATGGAGTCATTAATGAATCTTCAATGCCGAATTTGGAGAACATTTTGGGGTCCTTTATAACTGCCACCAAGCAAAGGATGGACGTGGAGGCAGCAAATATGGATAATTTGACCATAGCATTCAACAAATTCACTACAAACACGGGGGCACAATTGAAGTCGATGGAGATTTAAATTTTTCAGCTGACCAAGATCGTTGGAAGCCAGCAACAAAAAGGCCAATACCCGAGCAACATGAAGGTAAACCCCAAGGAGCAATGCAATGCAATCCATGTGTGTAGTGGCATAAATGAAGAGGATTTTGGCTAAAAAGAAGAAGATCGGAGAAGGGGAACGAGTGCATATGACTGGAGAATGCAGTGCAGTGATACAGAGACAAGTGCCAATGAAGTTGAAAGATCCGGGAAATTTTACTATCCCGTGTGTTATTGGAGGCTGCAGATTTGATCATGTGCTATTCATTTGGGATCTAGCATCAATCTGATGCCACTGTCTGTATACCAACAGCTGGGACTTGGCCCGTTGAAGTCGACAACTTTAACTCTGCAGCTAGCTGACCGGACTCTGAGACATCCACATGGCGTAGTTGAAGATGTGCTTGTGAAAGTTGGAAAATTTATTTTCCCAGCTGACTTTGTTATGGTGGATATGGAGAAAGATCATAGAGTTCTTCTTATTTTTGGGCGGCCGCTTCTTGCCACAACGGAAGCGGTTATAAATGTGAAGAAAGGAACTTTGGTGCTACGGGTTGAGGATGAAAGTGAGACTTTTACCGTCTATCGACCTCTTCAAAATCCGGCATACGAGGAAGTAAAAATGGCTGAAGTGGTGGACTCTCCTGATGAATCTAATAAACCCGCCGCACCCATTCATCCAAAAAGGCAACTTAAAGCGCAAGAAGAGAAGAAAACAAAGGCCAAGAAAAAGCATGTGGAGTATTGGGGACGAGCCATTTTGATTTTCCCAAAAGAGTTGATGAGATGAAGATTAATGTGGCGTCGAGCTTCACCAAATTCTCCTTAGCCATTTTCAAGAAGATGTCGAGCTCGAGACAATAAATCAAGCGCTGATTGGGAGGCAACCCAATCTTTTGGTGCATTTTTGTTTTGTTTCCTTTATTTATTTTTGTACTTTAATTTTCTGAATTTTTGTGCAGGTTAAAAAAAAAGTAGAGCCTTCAGTTTCCTCTGCCTCCACCTCAGTGAGTTTGTTCTTCAGGATACTTCACTTCTTTACCCTCTAAACTTATTCTCCTGACATGTGAATAAGTTTGGGGGAGGGGGCTGGTGTGGTAGTATCCTAAATTTATTTATTCATTTTGCTTAGGTTGTTGTTTTTATTTTTAGGAGTAGTTTGATGTTGCTTTGATTATCTTTGGATTTCTCTATTTATTTGAAAATAGTTTGTATTGAGATATCGGAGAATATTTGTGGATGTGAGAGTATGAAGTTGTGGAAACTTGACTAGCTGATGATGAGATTGTGTTTATTTGAAAAATTGCTAATTGGGTATGTGATAAGGAATTACTTTGTGCTTTGATAGATTCATAGATTTATGCCTTTGGAATGTGATTGAGCATGAGAGATTTTGAGCTTAAGACTTGTAGTTTTTTTTTTTTCCGGTGTGATTATCAATCTTGTGTGTGATCTCTAGAACTTGCCTTCATATCTCTCTCGAGACTACGTGTTGTGTGCTGATAGTTTGAAAATGATTTAAGGCCACTCTTGTTAGCCAATTTTACCCATACACTTGTCCTGATAAAATAATTATCCTTAGTCAACCACGTTGAGCCTTAAAGCCTATTTTCTTGAGTTACCATTGAAAATTTGTGGAGAAAAGATAGTTGAAAAATTGTGGAATGATGGGTAGTTGGTGTTGATGTAGACGTGGTAGTGCCCAGGATATTGGTATGGGTTTAGATGCTCGTATTGAAAAAAAAATCTCTCTTGTGTGAAAAAAAAGAAAGAAAAAAATGAATGAATAAATGAGTATGGAAAAATTATACCAATGGAATTAAATAAGACTCGAAGAGTCTAATGGGGATATAAATTGAGTGAAAAGGTTGGAAGAGGATTCAAAAGGATTCTACTGTGGAGTGGTATTTGTTTGGAGAGTGTCGGAGTTTGTTTAACTTAATCACTTAGCCAAAAATTTTCCCACCTTAGCCAAAGCCTACATTACAACTAATGAAAAGTCCTTTTTTGATTCTTACTTTGAAGCACACGTTATTGTAGTGGAGAGCTGAGATTGATTGCAAGCTTATGGTGGATTATACACATTGAATTGATTTTGAGTGTAGACACGTCCTTTTAAACACTTGAGTGTTGAGAGAAAATACACACCTTGCGAGGTTCATTTCTTTTGAAGGCTTGATTTCTTTGAGTTTATCTTTGTGCATTGTTGTTTTGATTTATATACTTGATTGGGCAAAAAAAAAATTAATTTATTCTCTGAAGCATTGCACGTTTGATGATCCACACTTCAATTCTTTCATATTTCTCGGATGTTCGAGGACGAACATGTTTTTAAGTTTTGGGAAGTTGATAAAATCTTGATTTTCATATAATTCATGCGAGTTTAAGGTCTATTTTGATGGGAGTTCATGTGCATCGTATGTATATATTGAGAAGTTGTGCATAGTTGTCCATATTTTGTGCAATGTCACGTTTCGCTCTTTTTGAAGGGATTTAGTGCCAAATTTTGTATGAGATGAATTTGAACTTTAAAAGTGCCTACAAAGATAGAGGATCGAGTGAAGAGTACGCTGCAACTTGAATCGGGTCAATCGGATGAGAAACGAGTGAGAACGGAGCAAAACAGTGAAGAGTGTCAGCGGCAAATTTTCGCACAAAGCCATTGCGGAAAGACATCCTTCACAAACGGCCCGTGCACCTCTAGGCACTCCCAATCCATCAAGTTATGTGCGGCCTGTGCGCGAGAGAACCCTTGGCGCACGGACCGTGCGCTGTGAGGCGGTTTGTGGCGGATTTTTCTCTCTTTCCTTGTTCAACTCCAACACCCATCCAAACTCGGCCCAAACTATTTAAGGTCTCTTTGAGCACGAAAATTAAAGAACTTTTACCCTATAGAGAGAGCAGAGAATATTGTGGAGAAGACGGAGAAGAGACTACAGAGAGATTGAAGAAGCACATCATAGACTAAGTTTATTTTATGCTTTATTCGATTAGTTCTATCATGTTGACTACTTTTGTGTATTTATTCTCTTTAGATTTTGAGTACGACATGAGTAGCTAAATTCTTTTAGATCCTTGTTGATTGTTGGTGGATTTGTGATTTGAAGCAATTTATTGTTCCTTACTATTTCTTGTTTATGCATCCTTGTTCATCGTTGTCTTGTGTGATTGAATTGATCAGCTTTTGCACATGTGTAGTTAATTTGTTATTCACTCGAGAGAGATTAATAGATTAACAGATTAGGATTGCATAACACGAGTCTGCTAGATCAAGAGATTGGTAGGTGTCATAAGGAGAATAAATCTGAGGTACTAATTGGAGTTAGATAATAATTTGAGATCGAGAGATAAGAATTAGAATCTAATCTACGTTTAGAACTTACTCGAGAGAGAGGGTCTAGATAATTTAGTGATTCTCCTACAAGATTTAGAATTAAATTGGTTTAATAAATTATCTAAGGATAGGAAAATCCATTTAGCATCAACACCCTAGGATCTGTTTTTTCGTCTGTTTATCTAGTTTTCTGTGTTTGATTCTATTTATTTATTTTACAATATTTAGTTAATTAAATTCGACTATTAATTCAGTTCTCTAGATAAAGTAGGACAATAGAATTGGGTACTCAGCCGCATTATATAGCAAGTCTCTGTGGATACGACCTTGCTCACCTTATTTGTAACACCCCGGAAAAATATTGCATTATTTTATAGCTAGAAATTTCATGAAATTAGAACCCAAATTATTATGGCTAGTTAATTATGGGCTTAGAGGCACAATAAAACTAAGAAAATTCTCGGCCTTAGTTGTTGAACATCTAAGTTAATTAGAATTTATATTATAAAAATATGATATCAGTGGGATCGTTTTGATATCAAGTTCATCCAACTCGGATTTCATTTGACCTTCCAATGGAATTTATTCCATTAAACACTTTGAAATTAATTTATTCATTCAAACCCAACTTTATAAATTCAAGCGCAATTAATTACCCACTTTTGGCCCATCCAATTTTGTCAATTCCAACCATTTAACATATATATCAACTGTTGGGCCAAGCCATTAGAAGAATCCATGAGAGAGTAGTTATAAATTTATATCATTAATTGTGCATGTTATTCATTTGGATAAATTAAAAATTCCACCTATCATAATTTGCCATCTAGAAGATGTTTAATAAATATTAGTGTTAAGGTTGAAACACACATGTAGATATATGTGCACAACATATCTATATTATATATATATATATAAGTATATACATATATAGTATAGTAATGGATAGAATTGAAAGAAAATAAAATAATAATAATAAAATAAAAATAATAAAATAATAATAACCCAACATATTTTGTCACTTGGAAGAAAAGGAAAAGAATTAGTGTACTTGTTGTACACATGTATAATGTATGTGTTTGTGTGTGTAAATATATGTATAATAAGGCTTAGCCCTTGGGTTTCGGCTATATTATAAATAAATAAAAACAAACCAGAGCAAGAAAAAGGGTAAAAAGAAACGTAGAAGAAGAAATTGAAAGAAAAATAGGAAGAAAAAAAGAAAGAAAAGAAAGGTGAGTGTTTACTTTTTTATGCTTCTTTAATTTTAATGTTATTTGATCTATTTAAATCTCGAATTTGACCGTAGAATATTAAATGAATCTAATTTTTAAATTCATTTTTTTCAGTTCTAGTTTAGTACTTGGGAATTAAATTAGGATTTTTTTTTGAAAACGTGATTTAGTCTTATAAGTAAAGTATTGTTTATTGCTCAAATTATATTCTAAAAAAAAATTTAAAATTCACTCCTATGTGTTAAATTGAGCTTATTAGTTATTGAATTCAGTTCAATTTATCTTTATCCCTATTCAATTGTGTCCACAAAGTCTGATAAATTCTCAAATAGAATTACTAACTTGATTTAATCCGTCAAATGCGCATTATTCGCCCGTTTGACTCCATTTCAATTCTAAACGATCCCAAGGCATAGGAAAACCCTAATTAAGTTATTTAGGACTTAAGTTATTACCTTTGTGACCTATTTGAGGATTCTAAGTTAGAATTTTAATTTTATAGGTCGAGACGAACGAGAAGTATAATAGCATCTCATAAAAATTACACTATACTTTGAGATCATCCAGGTGGGTTTTTCTATAACTCACAACTATATTTTAAATTCATCCATGAAAAGTATGTTAAATGTTTTAATAACATTTTTTACACAATGATTGGATGTATTGAGACTTCATGCATAGAGGAATTCCGACTTACAAGCAAGACGGTTTACTTTGTGACTAAATGTCTAAACAAGTAACCGTAAAGTATCATGTAATCACATTGGGTCTCTCATCTAATGAAAAAGAGTAAACTTTGTTATAAAGAATGTTCATGGTTATTTTCCATGATTTATGCAGTATAACAATTTTAAAGCATGAAAGTTTGTCTTGGACGAATGTTAATGCCCACTAAGTGTTTTCTGGCACTCAACCTAAATATTTTCAAATGTTTTCAGGTCCTGGAGATGAAGCTGGTTGATGACGACCTGCTGGAGTGGGTTTTGATGGTTGACCCTTGTACAGTTTTTGCTCAAAGCCATCCTTAAATTTATGTTTCTATGTTAAATATTATATGCTTCCGTTAATCTCTGCAAAACTTATAAGTTTGAAAGTTGTTGACCCTAGTGGCCAATTTTTGATTGTATATACAAATATTTTGAATGTTTATAAGGATTGGCCGTGTTGTTTTTAAATGTATGGTCTGATTGGCTATGTATATTGCTTGTTGACAGGTCATAATTTGGTTATGTGTGTGTTAATGATTTCGAAAAGCCTTGTTGAAAGTTGACTTTGAAAGCACCTGAGTGTGTGGTTTGAACATTTTTAAATCGAGGTGCTGCTCGTTTACAAATTATTTTTAAAGTTAATTTAATTTCTTGAAAAATATTTATCACGTAAGCATGTACGTATGTTTTTGGTGACGTTTTGGTCCTAGTGGGACTAGGGCGTTACAGGTGGTATCAGAGCGAGGTTTACGTGATTGTAGGCCTGTGATGTTTTCAAAATTAAAATATTTTGAGTACTGTATTATTGAAATGGTTAACCATAACCCATCAGCTATCGTCTTAGCCAAGCTTACTCCGGGAAGGTACTAAAGTTCATGTTTTGAATTTCTCTAGTGCTCTTATGAAAAGTACATGTATATAATTGTATGCATAATATACAAATGCAAGTGATCTCAATGTGTGATTTAAAGCATGGTGAAAAGTATGATTTAAAGCATTGTGAAAGTTATGTTTTATAAAGCATGGTTATCAGTGTTTTCATGTCAAATCCATTTGATGCATAACACATCATCTGAGCTAGTTTTAGATCAGAACTTAGCTGGGATTTGAGCATAGATGCACTGAACATAAGTACCTAGTTTGACTTTAGAGCTTCTTTAACTCACTGGAATTTTATGATCTACACGAATCTAGGTGCGCTATATCATTACCTTAGAATCTTATAAGAGTATTTGACGATCAAAGAATCTAACGTATGAAATACGTGTTTAGGATGCCGCAAAGACGTCAAAATAATCAGACTCAAAATCCTCCAATGGAAGATATGGTGCGTGTTATCGCTCAGTTTTGAACATATCAACCTCCGACCTTTAACGGTCAGGTGAACCGACTGAGGCTGAAGAATGGCTACGAATGATGGAACGTACATTCGCGTACATGGTGTGTACTGACTCTTAGCGCATTGCATGTACAATATTCCAGCTCACTGGTGATGCTGATCATTGGTGGGAAACGCATAGGAGGTCGATGATGCCTGAACAATTTGCAAATATGACTTGGGAGGAGTTCAAGCAAGCGGTCATGCGGAAGTTTGTTCCTATGTGTTACTGGGACCAGAAAGAAACTGAGTTCTTACAGTTAACTCAGGGAAATATGATAGTGAATGATTATGAACGGAAGTTCAATCAACTATCTAGGTATGCTCCACACCTGATAGACACTGATGAGAAAAAAGCTCATAGATTCAAAAGAGGTTTACGAACTGAGATTAGCAGTATCATAGCGGGGCGCGGCATGGCCACATATGCTGAAACTCTTGAACGAGCTCAAGATGTGGAATCACTACTTTGCAAGAATGAGAACAAGGTTGATGAACCAAATGGGAAAAGAAAATGGAATGATAACAAGAATAAGGGTCGTAGTTTCGATAAAAAGGTTAGGATAAGAGGAGGATCAAATCCTAAAGCACAACAAGAAAAACCATTATGTCAAACTTGTGGAAAGAAACATAATGGTGAATGTATGAAGAGAAGGAATGTGTGCTATAGGTGCTCGCAACCAGGACATAATGCATATACTTGCCCAATGAATAAGGGAAAACAAGTGGCTAGGCCAGGTCAACCGCCGGTAAGAAATGCTCGAGCCTTTGCTCTTAATCGGCAAGATGTTGCACGGGAGCCTGGAAATATGGCAGGTGATAAACTGAGATTTTACACTGATTTTGATACACTTTTGTGTCGAGTTTGAATTGGTTATGGTGTGTTTTATCTCAGTTTATGTGTGTTTTCATGCATTTGGAAGTTTGGTATTACTTGTTCGAATTTTGCAGGAATTGTACTTGGAAAGATGGTGATTGAACGAAGTATGGAAATCCTAGAAAATATGTGAAAAAATGGCCGAGAACCGCGGTCCACGTGGCAGCTCGCGGGTGAAGACCTCGGCCATTAATTGTCGAATCGCGACAGAGGCTGGGGTGCTAAGGGGAAAAGTCGCGAGTCGCGAATGAGATCGCGAATCACCAAGAGGCATTCACTGTTTGATCGCGACAGAGACGGGGGTCATCTTTGATAAATTCATGACCCGGTCGCGAATATCAGTAGCGGTCGCGAATATTATGACAGCTGGATGCCACGTGGAGTCACGACCCGAGTTGCGACCGACATACTCGGGAGCGAGCTCGTGAATCGTTAAGGCGGTGCAGCTGTGGTTTCCTACTTTGGATCAAATTCGTACTTAGTATTTAAGGGTGGAAATACACGAAAATCACACAAAGAAAACCCTACTATAAGTTTTGGAGTAGAGAAAAATAACAGAAGGAAGCTATCGTGAAGAACAAGCTCTGGGAATTCGAGGAGTACAAGATTAGAGGCAGATTTAACTTTCCGAGTTTTATTTATTTTTATTCTTGTCTTTCTATGGATTTTTGGATTTGATGTTTATTTATCGGTTTGACTATGGATAACTAAACCCTAGTATTCTAGGGTTGTTTATGATTCAATTATGAAACCAATTAATTAATAGAATTCTTTTGTCTATGGTTCTTTTTATGCTTTAATTATTCTTGTTTTGGATGTTGTGTTGATTAATTGGCCATTAATTGATGCAATCAGAGGTGTTAATTCATAATTCGAGAGATGAGTTTTAGCACGAGATTCTGAATAATTAACTTAATAATTGATAATACTCGAGAGAGTTTAGATTATTTAAGAGAGCTTTTGACCTGCTGATCATTTTGGAGTTGCATATTAGATCATCAGTGGAGACATTATTATTTAATCTGTAATCAACATTTACAATACTCTGAGAAGGGACTATATATACTTGTGTGGTTGCTCTAGTGTGATTTGAATCTGAATATTGACATGGAATTGTGTTAGTTAAACAGGTGGAGTAGTTGATGATTACAAAATCCTAGAATGCTCTTTTTTTCTTCTGATAATATTACTTGTTATTTTTCTTTTGTTTTATGCTTGTGGTGATTTTATTTATTTTGTTCGGTTAGTTTAGTGAATTTCACACTCATAATCTTGTAGTTTAGATAACAGCCGTAGAATAAATAGAATAACTAGTGATTAGATATTGAGTCTCTGTGGATTCGACCTTGTTCACCGCTATACTAGAAGCCTCACTGTACACTTGCAGTTTAGGTGAAAATAAATACCGAATAAGTTTTTGGCACCGTTGCCGGGATAAAAACGAGACAAGCTATTTCGTGTAATCTACTATGCCAGTCGTACTTTAGACTCGGCACAAGTAAATTACACGACCACCGAGAAGGAGTTATTAGCAGTTGTTTATTATTTTGATAAATTTCGTGCTTATCTTATTGGTGCTAAAATGATTGTTTATACTGATCATGCTGCGTTGCGATACTTGTTTGATAAGAAGGATGCTAAGCCTCGTTTAATTCGCTGGATTTTATTACTGCAGGAATTTGATCTCGAAATTCGAGATCGGAAAAGGTATGAGAATGTGGTTGCGGACCACTTGTCTCGATTAGAGCACCCTGTGGATGGCGAGGAGGCTCACGTGCCAATCAACGAGAAGTTTCCCGATGAGCAACTTTTCGCAGTACAATCTCAAGCTCCGTGGTTTGCTGACTTTGTCAATTTCCTTGCTGCTAATGTGCCACCACTGGATTTGTCTTCACATTAGAAAAAGAAATTTTTCCATGATGTGAAGTTCTATATGTGGGATGACCCGTACCTGTTCCGGCGTTGCTCGGACACTGTCATCCGCCGTTGTATGCCTTAAGAAGAATGGAGGCCAATCTATTTGCAGTGCCATGCTTCGCCGAGTGGTGGCCATTTCTCAGCCAATCGTACCGCTTTCAAGATCTTGCAAAGTGGTTTCTATTGGCCTTCTTTGTTTAAGGATTGCTATGAGTTCACTCGGGAGTGTGACAAATGCCAAAGAATGGGGGGGCTCTCCAAGAAGAATGAAATGCCACTCACAAACATTGTGGAAGTCGAGTTATTCGATGTGTGGGGCATCGACTTCATGGGCCCCTTTCTAGTCTCTTCAAGCGGTTTTCAATACATTTTGCTAGCTGTGGACTATGTCTCGAGGTGGGTCGAAGCCATTCCAACAGTCACCAATGATTCTCGGGTCGTCATCAGTTTTCTGAAGAAGCTGTTCTCTCGTTTTGGAACACCAAGAGCTCTACTAAGTGATGGGGGAACACACTTCTGCAACAAGCCCCTGGAGTCATTGTTGGCCAAGTATGGGATCAAGCACAAGGTCACTACACCGTACCACCCACAAGCAAATGGGCAGGCTAAGCTAGCTAATCGGGAGATAATGCAAATTCTGGACAAGACGGTGAATATTAATAGAAAGGATTGGGCCGGGTTGCTTGATGATGCACTTTGGGCGTACCGGACTGCTTACAAGACGCCGTTAGGAATGTCTCCATACCAGCTGCTCTTTGGAAAGTCCTGTCATTTGCCAGTTGAGTTAGAGCACAAATCTTATTGGGCGGTGAAACAGCTGAACCTCGATTTCAAGACAACGGGGACTAAGAAAGTGCTCCAGCTCAATGAGCTCGATGAATTCTGCACGGAGGTCTTTGAAAACTCGTTGCTTTACAAACTGCGTACCAAGGCGTTCCACGATCGGATGATTGTTCAAAGGGATTTATTACCTAGTGATAACGTGTTATTATTTAACTCTCGTTTGAAATTGTTTCTAGGAAAGTTGAGGTTCAAGTGGTCGGGTCCTTTTGTGATAAAAAAAGGTACTTCCCGGTGGTGCGGTTCAACTCTTGTCACATACGGGGGAGTTGTTTACTGTCAATGGCCATAGGGTCGAGAAATATTACAGCCCGGAGCAAAGACACGAGGTGTCTCACATCAAGTTGTTGGAGCCCTAAGTTGCACGATCGTCTGGCTGTCGATGTTAAATGCAGCGCTTATTGGGAGGCAACCCAATGGTTTTCATTTTATTTTATATAGTTTTTTTTTTGTTTTTCTTTATTTTGTTTCCTGTGTTGATTTTTTTTTTGCTGAGTTTTGCAGGTGATTTTTGAGGGAGTGATTGAATGATGATAAAAGTGTCCCAAGTAACCTTCAATACGTGTGTCCCAAATATTGGGCATGCGCAAAGAAAGTTGCGATTGGGGTCGGTTGTACCTTTACTTGGGGTCTTTTCTCGTACATTCGATCATATCCAATCTCAATTTTCGAGGAACAGCGACAAATCGGAGACCGTTCAGTTCGTCGGATTGCGCTGAAGGATTTTCATGACTCAATTCACGAGTCCGGACTCACGAATGAGGTCGCGAATGATAAGTGGGCCGTTTTCTGTCGAATCGCGACAGAGGGGGATTGCTAAGGCAAAATTCGCGACTGGGTCGCGAATCCGGATCCAGGTCGCGAATCCACGTGTAAGCCAGATGCTGACTGGGTCGCAAATTTTCCAAGGTGGACTGAAGGAAATTCGCGACCTCAGTAGCGGTCGCGAGCGAGGTCGTGAATCCTATGCTGACGTGGCGACGCGAAAATTGGTTTTATCCCTCTTTTCTCTCACTTTTCACCCATATCTCATTCTCACTTCACTCACACACGCACACACATAAATTTCTTCTCCAAATTCAGCATTCAAGGTATGTTTTCTACCCATCAAACTTATGTTTTTCGATTACCCATCACGTGTAGGTATGAATTTCATGAGTTCTAGGCAAAATCTATGGATAAATTGGCATACCCTAGTTTTAGGTTTTGCAAGTTCAAATTTGGGATTTTCTTGTGCTTCTTGGCTAAATATTCCAATTAATGACCCAATTAACCCCTACATTGTTGCCCAAGCATGTACACGTGAGGATTTGATTGCATTTGATGCTATTCGTAGTATGTGTTGGGAATAGGTTAAGAACATGGAGACATTTTGGGGATAAATCCTTATTTTGCTTTGTTCTTAATGTGAAAATTATTTTGGTGGTGTTGATATGTGTTCACACTCGAAATGTCGTCTATCTTGTGCTTCATTTTTCGAAATTTTGTGGTTTTGTGTGGTGATTGCGGGATTGTGGATGATTTTCCATGCTAGTTTGGATTGATGAAATTGGGGGATGCTTTTGTTGACAACTTGCTTTTATGCAAGTTTGGGGAGAGCCATGCTCATCTTGTGGTGTTAGTTTGCATAGTGTGGTTTTGATTGGAACATCTTTTGCAGATATCACAATGGCTCGCGAACGTCGCCAACGGGTCATTAGTTCCTCTTCGTCCTCTGAGGATGAAGGACGCGATTATGAGGAAAATCCAGAGGACGAGGAGTACCACTCAGAAGAGGAAGAGTTCGAGGCCGGGTCCCAGTCTGAAGAGGACGGCCAGTCCGATGAGCAAGAAGATGACTACAACAGTGCTGAGGATGAAGACTATGAACCAGAGCCCGAAGAAGATGATGTTGTTGAGGAATTGGAGCCCGAGTTAGCTGAGGATGATGAAGAAGGGATGGAACCCCTTTACCACCCACACCGGTATGGGATCCGCCTACATACGGAGGAGCAGCAGCGCGCTTGGGCCCGTCTGGCCGAGATGAATATTTATCTCACTAGATACCCTTGTGCCGAGACGACTATGGCCCTGGGAATTCATGAAGACATCTGGGGCCTCATCAATAGAATCGGATGGAATCACGCCTTGGCCGGTGGATGGTCAACATATCCCATCCTGGTGTATGAGTTCTTGAGTACCCTGGAGGTACAGGCGTCCACAATGCGCGGCCCACACACGATGACATTTCAGTTAGGCGGGGTCTCGCGCATCCTCACAGCTGCAGAAGTCAACACCATCTTCCATGTGCCTCCAGGAGGCATCTTCAATGGTTTTCCAGTTACAGCTGAGGAGTTTTGGCGACAGCTTCAGACGGAGATGACTCGCTTTGATCACAAGAGAGTCAAAGCCTCTATGATGCCGAACCCAGTCTTCAGGTATCTTCAAAAGATATTCGCATCAACAGTCTTGGCCCGTCATGAGACATCCGGCATGCGCTTACCCGAAGTCCTGTTTCTCTACTGCATGTTGAGTGACCACAACCTCAACTTTTCCGCTTTCTTGATGCAGCAGCTCAAGAGGCAATCTACTCAGGCCACCGATGCCATTGAGATTGATGGGATGATTACACCCATTGCTGCACACTTTGGCATCCCGCTGAACCGCTACGGGGCCCTCCCTGAGACTCGCCTCATCGATCTTACCACTTTGAGAAATTCTCTGATGCTGGCCACTCGCACAGAACAGTTCCTGTTGCACCTGCACGGTTCTCAATGCTTTCCGCTGCCCAACAAGCCACTCACTACAGTGTCGGATCTTACTGACACTCGAAATTGGTTGATGGATACACCGGCCCACCGGCACGCGATTGTTGGAGTCGCAAATGAGGGCCGAACTAACTTTGAAGTATATGAGGCTCAAGGGCATGTTCCCTTGGGAGAGTCATCTGCTCAGGCCGAGCGTCGAGGCCACACACGGACTAGGGATGAGAGGAGTGTAGATCAATGGGACTTTATCACCCAAATGATGGCCAACATGAACACGGCCATTGGCTCGATGAACAACGCCATTGGCACCTTGACCACAAACTACGGTGCGATGAATGATGCCTTTCAGACATTGCAGACGGATGTGCATGCTATGAGAGGGGAGGTGCATGAGATTCGAGACGCGGTTAGGGGCCTGCAGTCGGCACCCGGCTACTACCCTCATCCATTTTACGGTGCCGGCCCGTCTGGTCCACACCAGCCCCAAGAGCCCACATCTTCCAGCCGCTCCCAGTCTTAGTCTCACCAGAGACAGATGCCGCCACACTTGTATCCATACATACCGTACGGATACCAGCCATATCGACCGCCCCCGTCCTCCTGATCCGCTGTAAGTGGTTGAGACACCGTTTCGTCTTTCTTCAAACTTATTCTTCCTCATTGTGTTGAATAAGTTTGGGAGGATGTGCGTTTATGATGTCTCGACCAAATTTGTTTACCTACATCCTTAGTTGTTTTCTTAGTTATTTCTTTTATTTTAGAGTGAAAAAAAAGTGAAAGGAAACCGGGAAAATTTTTGAATTTGAATTCTGTCTGCCTTAATCTTTTGGGTTTTGAGGAAATTGATCGAGTTATGTATTGAATTCATGTTTGGTGATGATAATTGATGGAAGTGAGGATATGTATGTCTTGAAGTTTGTGAGTTCTGATTTGATCACATGTGTACATTTGAGCTTGATAAGCATGATTAAGACCAATGTTTAACCGTGAGTTTTTGTGCCTTAGGGTGATGAACCCATAGTTTTCTTGATGTGTGTTGGTCAGCATGTGTTGCTGTCACTAGAACTTGCATGATTCCTCACTCGTGATTTGACTATGCTTAGGATTAAAGAAATGATTTTAGGCCATCTTTTCTTATAGCCATTTGCCTAAACACGGTCCCTAAATACACTTACTTCCTTTGAGAACCCCTTTGAGCTTGATCATCATTTTTTTAGAATCCCGTTGTGGTATGAATGATAAAACGTGTGGACAATAGGATTGGAGAAAAAGGGAAGGATTGTAATGGGGAATGGTAGAACACTATGAATGTTAATGGTTGTGAGGTGGTGAGTGTTGTTGGCACTCCAGAATGAAAAAAAAAAAAGAAAAAAAAAGAATTTGAAATGAAAGAAAATTTTGAATAAAAAGGATGCCAACAACATAGATGAAAGAAGAGAATAACGGACTCAAAGAGTCTGAAAAAAAAAAACGTGGTTGTGTAGGAGAAGTGAGTTAGACAAAGTCTAACCTGTGCCTTTGTTAAAGAAAAAAGGGTGGTGATTAGATTGATTGCTAGAGTTGAGTTGATAAAGCTGTGAATTTCAGTGATTTTTGCAGGGTTTTTGAGTCACTTTAGCCATATAATTCAAACCCTAACCCAAAGCCTACATTACAACCCATTTAAAAGACCTATTTGATCTTTAATTCCGGCATGATTTTATTTGAAGAGAGTGGGGAAGAAGTGCAAGCTTATGGTTGATGTTTTCATATGTTTGACGTTCGATGAGTGGTTACCTCGATATATATTTTGTGAGAGTTTTAGTGATATACACACACTTGAGAAGAACATTGGTTTGATGCATGTGTGTTGGGTTTCAAATGTGCATGTAGGTGATTTGAAGGGCTTATGGATTTTAAGCTTGCGTTTTTCTTACCTCTTGATTTCGTCATTGCTCGATTGTGAGTTGTATGCATGATTTGTATTGATCCTTGAGTTGAGTCTTGTTCTTTGTTTGTGGACAAACAAACTTCTAAGTTTGGGGGAGTTGATAAACTGAGATTTTACACTGATTTTGATACACTTTTGTGTCGAGTTTGAATTGGTTATGGTGTGTTTTATCTCAGTTTATGTGTGTTTTCATGCATTTGGAAGTTTGGTATTACTTGTTCGAATTTTGCAGGAATTGTACTTGGAAAGATGGTGATTGAACGAAGTATGGAAGTCCCGGAAAATATGTGAAAAA
Organism: Perilla frutescens; assembly: GCA_026008535.1. NCBI lineage: Eukaryota > Viridiplantae > Streptophyta > Magnoliopsida > Lamiales > Lamiaceae > Perilla > Perilla frutescens. Next base: position 49,735,111 of record BRKX01000001.1, on the reverse strand, counting down.
ATGGCCAAGAACCGCGGTCCACGTGGCAGCTCGTGGGTGAAGACCTCGGCCATTAACTGTCGAATCGCGACAGAGGCTGGGGTGGTAAGGGGAAAAGTCGCGAGTCGCGAATGAGATCGCGAATCACCAAGGGCCATTCACTGTTTGATCGCGATAGAGACGGGGGTCATCTTTGATAAATTCGTGACCCGATCGCGAATATCAGTAGCGGTCACGAATATTATGACAGCTGGATGCCACGTGGAGTCGCGACCTGAGTCGCGACCGACATACTCGGGAGCGAGCTCGCGAATCGTTAAGGCGGTGCAGCTTTGGATCAAATTCGTACTTAGTATTTAAGGGTGGAAATACACGAAAATCACACAGAGAAAACCCTACTATAAGTTTTAGAGCAGAGAAAAATAATAGAAGGAAGCTATCGTGAAGAACAAGCTCTGGGAATTCGAGGAGTACAAGATTAGAGGCAGATTTAACTTTCCGGGTTTTATTTATTTTTATTCTTGTCTTTCTATGGATTTTTGGATTGGATGTTTATTTATCGGTTTGACTATGGATAACTAAACCCTAGTATTCTAGGGTTGTTTATGATTCAATTATGAAACCAGTTAATTAATAGAATTCTTTTGTCTATGGTTCTTTTCATTCTTTAATTATTCTTGTTTTGGATGTTGTGTTGATTAATTGGCCATTAATTGATGCAATCAGAGGTGTTAATTCATAATTCGAGAGATGAGTTTTAGCACGAGATTCTGAATAATTAACTTAGTAATTGATAATACTCGAGAGAGTTGAGATTATTTAAGAGAGCTTTTGACTTGTTGATCATTTTGGAGTTGCATATTAGATAATCAGTGGAGACATTATTATTTAATCTGTAATCAACATTTATGGTACTCTGAGAAGGGACTGTATATACTTGTGTGGTTGCTCTAGTGTGATTTGAATCTGAATATAGACATGGAATTGTGTTAGTTAAACAGGTGGAGTAGTTGATGATTACACAATCCTAGAATGCTCTTTTTTTCTTCTGATAATATTACTTGTTATTTTTCTTTTGTTTTATGCTTGTGGTGATTTTATTTATTTTGTTTGGTTAGTTTAGTGAATTTCACACTCATAATCTTGTAGTTTAGATAACAGCCGTAGAATAAATAGAATAACTAGTCATGAGATATTGAGTCTCTGTGGATTCGACCTTGTTCACCGCTATACTAGAAGCCTCACTGTACACTTGCAGTTTAGGTGAAAATAAATACTGAACAAGTTTTTGGCTCCGTTGCCCGGGACTCAAATTCTGATATTGCTATTATTCGATTTTATTATGTATTGTTACTCTAGACATTGTTTTTGTTTTTTTATTTATTTTTCTCTTTTTCTCTGCAGATTCATAGGAGGTGTATGAGCACACGCTCAAAAGGAGAACCACTTCAACCTTTTGATCCTGAGATCGAAGCTACTGTTCCTCACCGGAATGCAAGGAGAAGAAGAGGAACAATGGCGGATCAACAAGCAGCCCCTGTCACAGCTGAGCAGATGCGTCAGATGCAACAACAACTCGCAGAAATGCAACAGAGATTCCGAGAGCAAGAGGAAGCTAGAGCAGCTGCTCCGGCGCCTATTAATCAGTTGTTTACACCAGTGCTGAATCATGGTCAAGTTCCGGGCCCCGGGATCAATGCAAACAATTTTGAACTGAAGTCAGGCTTGATAGGAATGGTCCAACAGCACCAGCATGGGGGGCACAAGACAGAGAATCCGAATGCGCATCTTCAACAATTCCTGGAGATTTACAGCACCATAAAGATGAATGGGGTATCGAATGACTCTATCCGGCTTCGCCTGTTCTCGTTCTCGCTAAGGGATGCTGCCAAAGATTGGTACCATTCATTGGATCTTAGCACAGTCGACACCTGGGAGGCTCTAGCACACAAATTTCATCATAAGTTCTTCCCTCCCGGTTTGACTTTGAAACTGAAAGGCGAGATCACCCAGTTTCGCCAATATGATGATGAGAATCTGTACGAAGCTTGGGAGCGGTTTCGAGAGCTGCTTAGGAAATGTCCTAATCATGGATTTGGGATAGATCATCAGGTGTGCATCTTCTACAACGGATGCGACACGGAAGTGAAGAGGCTTCTGGATGCCTCGGCAAGTGGATCCCTACTTAACAAGGGACATGATCAGGCCGTATCTATCATAGAAGACATGGCCACAAACAGTTACCAATGGACCAACGATCGACAGGTGAAGATCATGAGGAAAGCTGCTACAGTAGAGGACACTAATCCTATTTCTCAGCTGGCTGCCCAGCTTTCGACATTGAATGCTACCATCAACAGTCGATTTGATGCCATGACACGCACGGGTGTAGAGAACCCCGTAGGAAACACTATAGAAGATGTAAATTACGTTAATCAGCGTGGCTATGGGAACAACAGTCACAATTACCGAGGTGGGAATCAGTTCTACCAAGATAATCGTTCTAACCTTTCTTATGGAAATCCCAATGCCGCACTGCAGCCTCCACCTGGATTTTCCGTGACTAACGGGGTGATTGATGAAGAAAAGAAGCCGAAGTTGGATGAACTTCTGATGGCTTTTATGGGCAAGGCCGAGAAATATATGGGCGAGTCTCAAACTCGAGTTGAGAAGCTAGAAAATGTTGTTGGAGCTATAGGTACTCAAATAAAGATGTTCGAGAAGCAGTTGGGACAATTAGCTACAGTGGTGGGAAATCAGCATCAGCCAGGCCAATTCCCCAGTAATACCACTGTTAATCCAAAGGAGCAATGCAAAGCCATACAATTGCGAAGTGGAACTTCTTATGAAGGGCCAAAGAACCCGGAGCATACATCCACTCCTGAAGACAAGAATGAAAAGATAGAGGAGGATTCACAACATTCAGTTCCGAGCACTGGTGGACCTACAACGCCACCACCATCGTCTCCTCCAAGGGCCCCTGCCCCTACATCATCTTCTGTTCCCATTCCTTATCCTCAGAGGTTTCAAAAGAAGAAAAATGATGAACAATTCTCCAAATTTTTGGAGATTTTTCAAAAGGTGCAAATTAATATACCTCTGGTGGAGGCTCTACAACAGATGCCGAGTTATGCCAAGTTCCTCAAAGATGTCATTTCGAAGAAGAGAAAGTTGGGGGATTATGCCACTGTGAATCTCTCTGAAAATTTCAGTGCTCTCATTCAGAAGAAGCTTCCAGCTAAGCTTAAGGATCCTGAAAGTTTCACTATTTCCGTCACCATTGGAGGAGATCATACTAGAAAGGCTCTATGTGATTTAGGAGCCAACATCAATCTCATGCCCTTGTCGTTCTCAGAAGCTGAACATCGAAAAGATAAAGCCCACTACCATTTGTCTTCAGATGGCCGATCGATCCGTGACTCATCCGCGGGGAATAGTCAAAGATGTCCTGGTGATCAAATATGCCTGTACTTGCATTATTCGACACTGGAGCTTCACATTCATTTATATCTGCCACACTAAGCTCTAAGTTAAAATTATTGAATGAAAAACTTAGTGAGGCTTTAGAAGTAAGTATATACCTTTGGGGAGGATCTTAATTATTGATCAAATATGCAAAAATATAGATTTAAACCTTGGGTATAGATCACTAACTGCAGATCTACATGTTTTAGACTTAAGAGACTTTGATATTATCCTTGGAATGGATTGGCTAGAAGCTAACCATGCCACAATTAAGTGTCTTGAAAAGGAGCTAATCTTTCAAAGACCGGAAGAACCAGAATTCACTTTTCATGGATCAAAGTTGGGAACTAGAGTAAGAGTTATTTCCGCAATGAAAGCAGTAAAGATGCTTAGAAGAGAAGGATGTGAATCGTTCTTAGTAAGTTTGATAATGAACAAATCAGAGAAGGTGACAATTGACGATATACCTGTGGTACGGGACTATAAAGACGTGTTTCCAGAGGACTTGCCAGGTCTGTCTCCAGACAGACAGGTTGAGTTTATAATAGACTTGCTACCGGGAGCTGCTCCAGTATCAAGAGCGCCGTATCGCATGGCACCAAAGGAGTTAGAAGAGCTAAAGGTTCAACTGCAAGAACTCTTAGACAAAGGTTATATTCAACCCAGTGTCTCACCGTGGGGAGCACATGTGTTGTTCGTTAAGAAGAAAGATAGAACACTCCGAATGTGCATAGACTACAGAGAGTTGAATAAGTTAACTATCAAGAACAAGTATCCACTTCCCCGAATTGATGACTTATTCAACCAATTGAAAGGAGCAGATGTATTTTCCAAGATTTATTTAAGGTCTGGGTATCATCAACTTAAAATTCGGAAGGAAGATATACCCAAGACTGCATTTCGTACACGCTATGGTCACTATGAGTTTATAGTGATGTCATTTGGTCTTAGCAATGCACCTGCAGTTTTTATGGGTTTAATGAATCGAGTTTTTCACCCATATCTGGATAAATTTGTAATCGTCTTCATCGATGACATACTGATATATTCCAAAAATAAAGATCAATATGTTGAGCATTTGAAAATTGTGTTAGACACACTATGAAGGGAAAGACTTTATGCCAAATTCAGAAAATGTGAATTTTGGTTAAGAGAAGTGGTGTTTTTGGGACACATTATCTCAGACCAGGGCATTAAAGTGGACCCTGCCAAGGTAAATGCAGTTAGTGAATAGAAAACCCCAACAAGTGTACATGAGATACGTAGCTTCTTGGGTCTAGCCGGGTACTATAGAAGATTCATTGAAGGATTCTCCAAGATAGCAAGGCCTATGACCCAGCTATTGAAAAAGGAGAATAAATTCAAATAGACTGATGATTGTGAGAGAAGCTTCCAAGAATTGAAAAAGAGGTTAGTTACTACACCAGTACTAGCTATACCAGAAGAATCTGAAGGGTTCGTGGTTTTTACGGACGCATCAAAGCAGGGCTTAGGTTGTGTTCTGATGCAAAATGGAAAGCTGATTGCGTATGCATTACGTCAGTTAAAGCCACATGAGAATAACTACCCGACACATGATTTTGAATTGGCCGCCGTGGTGCATGCATTAAAAATTTGGAGACACTACTGAAAAACAGTAATCCGTGCTTATACGTTTTTAGTTAACTGCTTAAAAACTGTTCTGTGATATGTGTGGGACAGATGCAAGAACATAAAAGAATAAAGCAGTAAAAACGCACGAGATGATAACCCAGTTCGGTTCAAACAACCTACTATGGGGGGATTGTTCCCAAACTTGAAGTTTCAACTAGTACTCATTCGAAGAGTGTATTAAGGATCTTACACATACAAGCCTCCCGCCTTATGTCGCCCGTTCTTCTCCTCGAACTCTTTCGCTAGCCGAAAATTGTAAAATCCCCTCACAACCATGACACTAGACTCCCTCTAGCTACCCACGACTTCAACTTACAATCTCTCCCGAGATTACGTACAAAACTGGAATAAAAATCCCCTCACGTGTTTCACTCGTAAACACTCAAAACTAGTCTATCACGTTGAACGTATTAATGAACAACTACTAGTTACAAATGACCACAAACTGATTCTAACACTAGAATCTAAACAAAATATAAGTGGTACCGATTTCTCCTCAATTCGGTCTTCATATAGGCGTCGATCTCCATCTGCCGTCAACATGGTAAGTAGATTGTGGTTTGTGGCCTTCCAAATGTGTGTAGATACTCTCCAAGTATGGTGGGGTTAATTCAGCACTGGATCTACACCACAAGGCAATAAAACGAATAAATCTTGACCTTCCAAATGAGTTCGGTGCAAGATCTTTCCAACAAGTAAACTGCGATAAATAGAGTGTCCCTGGTTCTGTCTGGGACATTCTCTGGAACAGTTCACCAACTGTTCTTTCTTTTCTTGCACAGTGGAAAACAAATCTTCGTGGGACATACCCAGGCACACATTGTCGAACATATCTCGCCAATACAACAACACAAATACTTAGTGCATGATGATGGCACTAACAATCTCCCCCTTTAGCATTTATGGTCGACAATTATCATCACGATCTACACAATACTTGAATAAACTTCGCAGATCAAAAATATATCAAAATGAGTGATATATTCAAAAACTGTCAGAGACAGTTACAAGCACACTCCCCCTGAAGTTGAACTGGGAGTGCCTTCATCACGATCAGAGCATTGTTTCGCAGTATAGAACTGTATTGTCAGTTGATCAAAAATAAAGTACAGACCAACAAAAAGTAAAGTGGGGTAAACAGCATCCCCAATAAATCGTTTGTTCAGAAAATATCAAACATTAAAAAATGAGCATACGCTCAACATAGCAGCAGCAAAAGACCATCCTTCATCAACATCACGCCGGGGAGGTAGCAAAAGACCATCCTTCATTAAAAACCGTGGCCTTTGTTTACCAATATCTTCTTCCCCTTAATTGTTGCCAGAAACGGCAGACACCAAACATCACGCCGGGGAGGTAGCAGCATCATCAATGTCATCAGCATCAGTCGGCTTATCAGCAGCAGAGACAGAGGAAGCACTCGGTACATCAAGCGGTGAGGCAAGGCCAAGGGCTCAGGCCCGGAGATCAATCAGGAAGGCCTCCAACTCCTGCTTCCTGGTTTTGAAAGTCCGAATGGACTTGCTCAGGAACACAACTTCACACTCCAGAGACTTGATATGTCTGTCAAAGAAAACAGATGTGACAGCAAAAGAAGCAGCAGATCTGTCTGGGACAGATGAGGGCACAGGTCTCGATCTTTTATCAGCATCGCGGGCAGGAACATCCGGAGCATGCTGGGATGAAAATAGCTTATGGCTGATTGTCAGAGGCTGTGCAACAGGCGCATACACATCATTTACAGAAACAACATCATGCTGGGTCATGATGATGCTGAAGATGAGACCAGGATAGCCAACAGGTTGCTGGGCATGAGCAGATTCAGCATGAGCAAACACATTCTCAAAGATCAGCAGACCAAGATTAAACTCGCTACGAGTGCCCACTTTGAACAGCAACAAAGCCATGGACTTGCCAACAGTAGAATCATGAGTACTGGGCAGCCAATTCGGAACAGCAACCTTGTGAAGTATCGAGTACTTCACACTCAAATCAGACGCCAACAACGCACGCTCCGAAGGCCAAACAACTCGACTTCCTCCAGTCAATTCCGGCACAACCTCATTCAGATCAAAAACAGGCGCAGGAGCAACTAGATTCTCACGACCCAAAAATTCATTAATCACAACAGGGGAAAAAGCAATCCAATGACCCCGCATAAAAACTGAAAAAGCATGCTCATAGGAAGCATCACGCATGCGCTTGGACAAGTTGGCATAAAATTTATGTACAATAGCAGCAATAAAAGGAGGAGCAGAATAAGCAGATTTCTCTAACCGGAGATCATGCAACAGAGAGTCAATACCCGTTCCCTCTATATCGGACTTAACCAAACAACGCTTGGAAATTAACGAGCAACCAGCAACAATTTAAATTGATTTTGGTGAAGGGCAGAAATAAACTTACTTGAATCAAAGTCCTCAGAATCAGAATCTGATCTGTCTGGAACAGACTCAGGGACATCCTCTGCTTCTTCATCAGAGGGGGAAGGTGCTCTGGCTTGCTTCATCAGCGGGCGATGACGTCCCGACATCAACCCCATCCTCTGCTCAGACACACTCCATGTAACACGGCGAGCAGGAACAACATCAGACTTCTTAGGCACAGCCTTTTTCCCAGAAGGCTTCACTGATTTGGGAGGTTTTGATGAAGACCCCTTTTTAGCAGCAACTTTCTTGGATTTGGGGGGGGGTTTGAAGAAGAACCCTTCTTCGCAGCAACCTTGGCCAACACTTTGGATTTCAAATTGGCAATAGGTGTGTCATCTTCATCATCAGACACTGGAGAGGTGACAGGAACATCTCTCAACTCCAACTTGCGTTTGGACCCGTGAGTTTTGGAGAAGATAGCCTTTGGAGGAGGGACAGAATCATCCTCATGAACAGGAGAATCCTCATCGAGGAAGGAGATATCAATATCATCTTCACCTTGATCTTGAACAAGGGTTTCAGCAGCAGCAACAGGTGACACTTCACCAAGAGGAACTTGAACAGTGACAATAGGCGTGTCACTAAACACAGGGACAGCAGCAGAAAGCGACGGAGCTTGAACAAACTTCAGAGCATCAAGAGATGCAGCAAATTCCTCAATAGAGGTAGGCTCTTCGTCAACAACAGAGACGGTGACATTATCTTCAACAGAAGCCATGGAGACTTCATTACCTCCAACATTCTCTATAACAAAATTGAAGTATCTAAGATTTTCGCAGACACCATGGGTGGAGAGGATGGCTCTTCAGAAACCTTAGGAGAGGGTTGAACAACGAGATCTGTCTCAGACACAGATCAAGGCGGCAAATCAGCAGAAGGTGCCACAGAAGTTGGCACAGAAGCAAGGGCTACGGAGGAAGTAACAGATGACTTCACAAGAGCAGGGACAGAGGCGATTGAAGACGAGAACACAATTGGTTGTGAAAGCTCCGCAAGCTGTCGTCGCAAGTCTTCTGTAGAAATTCTAGGTTTCTTCGCTTGAGAGGGCTTAGAAGAAATAGCTTTGTCCGCCATTGGAGTTCGAAAAAAAATTCAAACAAACACTAGACAGAGAGAACGGCTTTGGAAATTTTGCAAAGATTTTATCTCTTTTGAAAAAATAAGGTTGAGACCTTAATTAGGAAATTCTAAAAGAAAATTTCCTTAACTCACTTATTCCGCATACATCACCCCACAGCTTGATGTGGAGAAGTGGAATCGATCGTGGCGCGAAAAATAAGGCACTACTAGCCGTTGAAAAGTAACCGTTCCTCCAACGCAGAAACTGTCCGAGACAGATATTGGCACAACACATACAGACCATATTAACCGTGGTCATTTTATACTCTCTATACATACATCACTGACCAAGACTGTATAGAGAGTCTTCTCACAACGGAGAAGTTTAGAGAACACAAAGACCCAAGGAGGATCTTAGTGTTTCAAACCTTCTACTATCAAGTGCCTTTGTGAAGATGTCCGCAAGCTGGGCATCTGTTCCAACATATCCGATCACAAGGGATCCGTCTTCAACAAGCTTCCGAATGAAGTGGTGACGAATGTCTATGTGCTTTGTACGTGAGTGCTGAATTGGATTTTTTGAAATGTTTATCGCACTCATATTGTCACAGTATATGGTAAGGACAGACTGTGGGACACTATAGTCATGCAGCATTTGTTTCATCCACAAAAGTTGAGTACAGCAACTCCCAGCAGCGATATATTCTGCCTCGGCAGTAGAAAGCGAGATAGAATTCTGTTTCTTGCTGAACCATGAGACCATGTTATTTCCAAGAAAGAAACATCCTCCAGAGGTACTCTTCATATCTTCAATATATTCTGCCCAATCTGCATCGCAAAACCCCACCAAACTAGGGTTCGTATCATGGGAAAACCAAAGTCCCAACTCAGCAGTACCCTTTATGTACTTGATTATGTGCTTGACAGATTTCAAGTGACTTTCTTTGGGATCAGATTGGTACCGAGCACAAACTCCCACGCTGTAACATACGTCTGGCCTACTTGCTATAAGGTAGAGCAGACTCCCAATCATACTCAAGTACAAGGTTTGCTCAATAGCAACACCAGCTTCATCTTTTGACATCTTCGAAGATGTCCCCATCGGAGTTCTTTTCGAGCTACAACTCTCCAATACAAATTTGCTGATTAAGTTCCTTGCATATTTCGTTTGAGACACAAAGATTCCATCATCACTTTGCTTCACTTAAAGCCCCAGAAAGTAGGTTAGTTCACCTACAAGACTCATCTCAAATTCGGAAGTCATGTTCTTCACGAAGTCTTTCACTATTCTGTCCGAGACAGATCCAAAGACAATATCATCAACATAAATCTGAACGATGATCACATCAGATTTTTCTCTCTTGATGAAGAGAGTTCTATCAGCTCCACCTCGAACGTATTCTTTTTCCAGAAGAAATTTGGTAAGTCGTTCGTACCAAGCTCGTGGAGCTTGTTTGAGACCGTAGATGGCCTTCTTCAGTTTGTACACATACTCAGGATGGTACGGGTCTTCAAAGCCTTTGGGTTGGCTTACAAACACATCTCCAGATAAGTACCCATTTAAGAAGGCACTCTTCACATCCATTTAGTACAATTTAAACTTTATCCATACAGACATGGCGAGGAGCAACCTGACAGATTCAAGACGAGTAACTGGAGCGAACGTCTCGTCAAAATCCACACCTTCAACTTGGGAATAGCCTTGAGCCACAAGTCTTGCCTTATTTCTGGTTATGTTCCCTTCTTCATCGGTTTTATTTTTGAAGATCCACTTTATGCCGATCACATTAACACCTTTAGGACATGGAACCAAATCCCATACTGTAATACCCTGAAATATTTTAGAAGATTTTATTCCACTTATATTACCCTTTGGTAAGTTAGAAAATAAGTTGGGTCCTTAAAGGATTCAAATGAAGGAAAATCGCAGCCAGGGAAATTTGTTAAAATTTAATTTGCTCAAAAATTGCTTTAAAAATATGTTTTGATGTTTTTCTCGGGTTGATAGAAAAAGTTTCAAGGATCGTGCCAAACTTTGAATTTTCCAATTCCGAGTTCAAATGAACTCTTGGCACAATTTTAAACTAAAAGGTAATAGATTTGGATAGAAAAGGCACATCCGTCATTATCTAATTTCTTTTTCGAAAGATTATCCTATTCTTTTTCCATCATTATCCTATTCCATCATTATCCTCTTTCTTTTATTCGTTATTATCCTATTTATTTTTCTTCTATAAATAGGAGGTTAAGGTTTCATTTTCATTCGTTTTCAAAATCGAAACGCCAAGCAGCTTCTAGAGAAGGTATATCTCTAGTTTCCTATTTCAATTCTAAAATAGTCATTTTGAAGGTGTCAATGCATAGATCACGAATACGTTATTTAAATGATGACACGACGGATGATCACGATGGAAAACCGTCATGACCGCCGCCGAAAGTCGCCACCACCCCTCAAATCGGTGACTCTTTCGGGTCGCCGGATCAAAAAGTGTCTTTAGGGTTTTATGTTCTATGTATATTTATATACATTTTCCATGTTGTCACTTTTTAATTTCGGATATATTTTGGGTATCCGAATATTAAATGGTAGTCTTTTTCAGATCTATCCTTCATGGATAACTCGATTGTACTTTTAAGCTCAAAAGTTGTTCCATGTCAAAATATAGTATTTTTATTTAAAGTTTCATATTTTTCCAATGGGCAGATCTTGCGCTATGAATTTATTTGTACCGAGTTAATTTTAGGTACGGGTTTGACCACCCCGTATACTAAATCTTCTAAAAGGATTTTTCTTTATAAAAATGCCCTAAGTAAAGTTCCCTTAAGAGTCAAAATATTTTGATGACCCGGGTGTTGCGTATTAAGATAGTAGATATTATAAGATTTACTTCGTAGCTAAGAAAGGTTAGATTTTGACCTAATGGTAGTCTTTCATCGAAAATAATCTTGTAGGCACAGAAGAAGAAGACTTCTAATTGAGACCAGAATCAAAATCTAGATCTAGCTGTTTCAGATCTGATTACCAGGTGGATTTTTATTATATAAAATTTATTTCGGGTTATTAAGCCCCGATATTTATAAAATGAATGTGATTGAATATCCAACTCATGACTGTATTTGATGCGCTCTCCTGAATCATGTGAGTCTTACTACTGTTTTTAGTGACGAAACTACAATGGTTCACGATATCGAGCCCCAAGCAAACAGGGCAGTGTCCAACCTTAAGCAGTCGGGTTGTGTACACGAACCAACTCACCGTAAGCGTTCTAGAGGAGAGTAGCGCGCAATGATGGAATTAAAATGATTTTGTATACATGGAATTCACAATTTTTCTGTTTTGAAAGCTTTCCATGATATGCTTAAAATATGATTGGATATTCTGTTTTATAAAATGATTGTGAAGGTTTTTCTCAAAAGTACCCACTGAGTGCATTAGTACTCACGCCCAAAATCTTTTCAAATATTTTTCAGGATGAGCTGCGGGATGGTGGACGGCTGTGCTAAGGCTGAAGGGCTATTATTTGATGTAAATCTTTCTTTTTCCGGTACGGAGTCTAACTGAGAACATGCTTTCTTTTGAGTCTGAATAAATGCACTACGTTCTTTTCCGCTTACTCTGATTATTGCTACGGAGTGTTCGGTTCTCTGAATCCCGTTTTCTTTACTGTTATGGAGTGTTCAGTTCTCTGAATCCCATTTTCTTTACTGCTATGGAGTGTTCGGTTCTCCGAATCCCGTTTTCTTTTACTGTTATGGAGTGTTCGGTTCTCCGAATCCCATTTTCTTTATTGTTACGGAGTGTTCGGTTCTCCGAATCCTGTTTATTTTCCGTTCCTGACAGGCAAAAGCCTGACATTTATTTACATTCCGCATTCAGACAGGCGCAAGTCTGGCTTTACATTGTTTTCCATGTCAAGGCAAAAGCCTGGCTTTATATTGCTTTCACGACAGGCGACAGCCTGACATCTCTTTACTTCATGTATTTGGACAGACATCAGTCTGGCCTTTTTCATGCCTAACCTATTAACAGTTAACCTTTGAACTGTTATTATTTACATTGAAGTTTGCCTTCATTATTCTTTCTTGGGTTCATCCTAAGAGTCATGGTATCTGGTTTGAGTCATTTTTTACGCTTTAAAAGCGTGGATTGATCCATTTATAGAGGTTATGCTGTCCAAATTTTTGGGGCACTAATCCAAGTTCTTTGATTGCTTCTATTCAACAACCCCTTCCCCTAAGTAGTGCACTGGTCCCCTGCCCTTCTCCCGGGATCGGGGCGTTACAGAGTGGTATCAGAGCGAGCTGCAACTCTACAGGCCTGTCATATTGTTGATTGAGTCTAGTTCTCAGTGTAGTCTCTTAATTCATTGTCTGATAGCCCTAGCACGTCTCCTGCACAGCACTCATCTGCTTCAAAAAGAAAGGTACGCGAGTTAAATTTTTTTTTTGAAAATCAATGATATTTACTGATTTCAAGAAAGGAAATGTGGATAAGGACCATTTTCCACATTGATGGTATTTATGAAAAGTCGCACAAATGACGGTTTCAAAAGGATAATGGTATCATTTTGGGACTATGTGTCCATATGATGATGGTTATGAATGAAAGGGACTTATTGTCCATGATGGTAAAATTTTAGGACTTTGTGTCCAGAAGGTATTAAATGATTATTTTGAATGGGACTATATGTCCATTATGTTCGAAATGAAATATGATGTTTTAAATGAGACTATATGTCTGTGATATGTTACGAAAGAAAGTGTGATGATAATAATCAATGCCCTATGATTATAAATGTTATAATGTGTAAGTGATTGGAATGTGAGAATGTTAAAGTGTTAGGAAACCCATAATGCTTATGCAGATAGAATGTGAACATAGAATGATTTGATTGAGAATGTAGATGAATATAGCTAGATGTGACTTATTCACATAGATTAGATTTTAAGTTGATAATTGTTAAGATTCTTATGGAACATAGATTGATTAAGTGTTTTTCCACGTTTAAGATTATGAGCCCACATGGATTGGTTCCACTAAAATGTGTTAATCTGTTATGATGTGAAATTTAAAAAGAATGTGTTATGTCATGTTTGGATTGAATCCTACATGAAAGAGGGTTCACGGCAAGGGCGTGGTTCGCCTATGGTTTTAATGGGATGTCTGGGACATCTGGATTCTGGTTCAACCGAGAATATGATGAATGATTATAAAGAACAGATTGACTAAGATGGTGGGAACGACTATGTAGTGCCTTGTAGTCTTGAATGTAGAAAGAACTTAGAATGGATAAGTATATTCTTTTAGATGGCTTAAGTTATATGTATTTCTAGGAAATGCAGTTTGCGTGTATATGTATTTGAGGATCATGTTGGGAGAATTTTGAATGTCTATGAAGAATCGTGATAGATAGATCTGTTCTCGCTACACCTGTCTCTATACGTTTTTTATCGAGGAGCAAGGACAAGTGCAAGACTGGATGTCTCAAGTTCAGCGTGACGTATACGATGATCGAGATAATATGCTTTGATTCAAGTGGATCGATATCTATTCTCTCTCTCTCTCTCTCTCTCTCTCTCTCTCTCTCTCTCTCTCTCTCTCTCTTTTCTCGACTCAAAGGATGATGCTAAAGAATATTCGAAGAAAAATGTAGAGAAGAACGTATGAAGAGTTATGCGCATCAAGTTAAAGTGGACCAAGGCAAAGTATACGTCCTAGTAAGATTTACGAAGATGTGAAAGTACGTTAAGTTTGGTTTCTTCCCTTTCCACAGTTCGTAGGGAGTATCTCTTGTCTTGGGTCTGAAATACACCCGATTAATAACATGACATGTTGTGTTCACAGCTTCAGCCCATAGATTGCCAGGGATAGATTTTGCCTTCAATATGACTCGGCTCATTTCTTGAAGAGTCCGATTTTTCCTCTCAACAACACCATTTTGTTGAGGCGTTTTTGGTGCAGAAAACTCCTGAGCAATACCTCTTTCTTCACAAAAACATTTGAAATAAGCATTTTCAAATTCACGACCATGATCACTTCGAATTCTCATCACAGCTGTTTCTTTCTCCACTTCGAGCTTGAGATAAAGATTTTTGAACGTCTCAAAAGTTTCTCCCTTATCTCTAAGGAACTCCACCCATGTGAATCGTGTGAAGTCATCCACACACACAAAAATAAACTTCTTTTGTCCAATACTTTCAGTTTGAACAGGCCCTATCAAATCCATATGCAACAGCTCCAAAGCTTTTGAGGTGGTAATCTTCTTAACAGATTTATGTGATGAATGAATCTGTTTTCCCACTTGACACGGTCCACAAATTTTGCTACGATCAATATCAAACTTCGGGACTCCATTCACAGCTTCTGTCTTCAAGAGACGTTGCATGTTTCTGTAACTCACATGGCCAAGCTTTTCATGCCATATGTTTGCTTCATCAAGTTGAGTTCTGAAGCAATTACCTTTCATGTTGAGAAGGTAACAATTGTCCATTGATCTGTCTCCACCCATCAGTAGCACACATTCTTTGTTCTTCACAAGACATTTGTCTTTAGTAAAATGAACCAAGAGACCTTGATCGCAGAGTTGACTTATGTTAATTAAGTTAGCTTTCAGTCCTTCAACAAGCAGAACATCCTCCAAGTTGGGCATCCCTTCAACATTTAGATCACCACGGCCAAGAACTCTTTCCTTGACACCGTCTCCAAAAGTAACAGATTGATAAGAACAATCCTTTTGGATATTCTTCAGCATACTGGAATCTCTAGTCATGTGTCGCGAGCATCCGCTGTCAAAGTACCAGCTGCTCTTTGCATGAATATTGAGGGCAGTGTGAACAACATAGTTCCTATGATTGTTCCAGGATCTGTTCCGCACAGATTGTCTTTTGATATTCAGGTCATTCTGAGATCAACCTTTCCTCCTGATTTTTCTGAGATCATTGATGTAGTACCTACAGTATGGTCGAATGTGACCAGGCTTCTCACAGTAGTGGCATACAACTCCAATCTTTCGAGGCTGGAACTTTTGAGGCTGTGGCTGCTTGCTCTTTGGTTTAAATTCAGGTTCTAGAACAGATTCATTATGCGTTCCAGATGATTGTCCTTGACAGAAACGGTCAAAAATCTTCCCACCAGTATATCCAAGACCTGTATGGTCCTGCGGACTTTTTCCTTTAGAAAGGATATCATCGAGCTGAGATGATCCAGAATTCATCATCTTGACGAGCTTCTTTAGATGAAGCAGTTCACCATTCTGAGAGTGAGAATTGTTTCTGGATTGTTGAAGATCATTCTGCACTTCACTGAGACGCATGGACAGACTATCTCTTTCTTTAATGAGATCACCATTCTCTTTCATCAGCCCTTCATTGACTTTAATCACCATGATCCAGCTCTCATGAAGCTTTTTGTATGCTTCTATGGCAAATTCTTCAGTAAATTCTTCATCATCACTGCATTCCGAAACATTGTCAATCTGTCTGTCAGAGGCAGAATTAGGCACAGGTTCTTTGTGAGAATGTGTCATAAAGGCAATATGATTGCTCACGCATTCTTCATCACTCCCACTATCATCTGGATCATCACTTTCACTAAGAGTGGAACTGTAGGATTTATTCTTCTTCTTTAGTGTGTTAACACATTCAGCTTGATAGTGCCCAAGACCACCACATTCTCTACACTTGACCTCCTTCTGTTTTTCTTCAATGGAATCTTCATCTTTAGATCTCCGAGGTTTGGAGAATCTGTTCTTGACAGAATTATTCTGTGAAGACTTCTCATAACGTTTGACAAATTTTGAGAAATTCTTTGTCAGAAGGGCAATTGACTCAGTCAGATCATTTTTGTCAGGGACATTACTTGGAACATCAGAACTGGAGCCGGCTTGAAAAGCTATGCTTTTCTTTTGAACTGTCTCTTCATCTGTTAGTCCCATTTCAAAATTCCTCAGGGACCCCATCAGCTCCTGTAACTTCATCTTGCTCACGTCCTTGGCCTCTTCGATCGCCGTGACTTTATATGCAAATCTCTTGGGAAGAGATCGCAGAACTTTCTGCACCAGTTTCTCCTCAGAGATGGCATCACCAAGTGCAAAGCTTTCATTAGATATGTCACAAATCTTGGTGTTGAATTCAACAAGCTTTTCACCTTCATCCATTCGAAGGTTTTCAAATCTGGTAGTAAGGAGCTGCACACGAGATGCACGAACACTGCTTGTTCCTTCGAAAGTAGTTTGAAGGATATCCCATGCATACTTTGCCTTGTCATATGTGGAGATAAGTTTGAACACATTCATGTCCACTGCAGAGAAAATGGCGTTCATGGCTTTAGCATTCAGCCCCATGATCTGATAATCAGTATCGTCAAACTCTTCTTCTGGCTTCAGCACCGCTTTGCCTTTCTTATCCTTCTTGATAGGAGGCTTCCACCCTTCAATCACCATCTTCCAGGCACGCTCATTAATTGAGCGAATGAAAGTTGTCATACGAGCTTTCCAATAGGCATAGTTATTGCCATCAAGGAGCGAAGGTCGCACCGTCGAGGCTCCTTCTTTCATCGAGTCCATCTCGGCAAAAACAACACAATGACACGGATTAATACCCCAAGATCAATCCTGAATACAGGAAACCCGCTCTGATGCCAATTGAAAACAGTAATCCGTGCTTATACGTTTTTAGTTAATTGCTTAAAAATTATTCTGTGATATGTGTGGGATAGATGCAAGTACATAAAAGAATAAAGCAGTAAAAACGCACGAGATGGTAACCCAGTTCGGTTTAAACAACCTACTCTGGGGGGATTGCTCCCAAACTTGAAGTTTCGACTGGTACTCTTTCGAAGAGTGTATTAAGGATCTTACACATACAAGCCTCCCGCCTTATGTCGCCCGTTCTTCTCCTCGAACTCTTTCGCTAGCCAAAAGTTGTAAGATTCCCTTACAACCGTGACACTAGACTCCCTCTAGCTACCCACGACTTCAACTTACAATCTCTCCCGAGATTGCGCACAAAACTGGAATAAAAATCCCCTCACGTGTTTCACTCGTAAACACTCAAAACTAGTCTATCACGTTGAATGTATTAATGAACAACTACTAGTTACAAATGACCACAAACTGATTCTAACACTAGAATCTAAACAAAATATAAGTGGTACCGATTGCTCCTCAATTCGGTCTTCATATAGGCGTCGATCTCCATCCGCCGCCAACATGGTAAGTAGATTGTGGTTTGTGGCCTTCCAAACGTGTGTAGATACTCTCCAAGTATAGTGGGGTTAATTCAGCACTGGATCTACACCACAAGGCGGTAAAACGAATAAATCTTGACCTTCCAAACGAGTTCGGCGCAAGATCTTTCCAACAAGGAAACTGTCATAAATAGAGTGTCCCTGGTTCTGTCTGGGACATACTCTGGAACAGTTCACCAACTGTTCTTTCTTTTCTTGCACAACGAAAAATAAATCTTCGTGGGACATACCCAGACACACATTGTTGAACATCTCTCGCCAATACAACAACACAAATACTTAATGCATGACGATGGCACTAACAACTACTTATATGGTGGAAAGATGTAACACCCCGGAAAAATATTACATTATTTTATAGCTAGAAATTTCATGAAATTAGAACCCAAATTATTATGGCTAGTTAATTATGGGCTTAGAGGCACAATAAGACTAAGAAAATTCTTGGCCTTAGTTGTTGAACATCTAAGTTAATTAGAATTTATATTATAAAAATATGATATCAGTGGGATCGTTTTGATATCAAGTTCATACAACTCGAATTTCATTTGACCTTCCAATGGAATTTATTCCATTAAACACTTTGAAATTAATTTATTCCTTCAAGCCGAACTTTATAAATTCAAGCGCAATTAATTACCCACTTTTGGCCCATCCAATTTTGTCAATTCCAACCATTTAACATATATATCAACTGTTGGGCCAAGCCATTAGAAGAATCCATGAGAGAGTAGTTATAAATTTATATCATTAATTGTGCATGTTATTCATTTGGATAAATTTAAAATTCCACCTATCATAATTTGCCATCTAGAAGATGTTTAATAAAGATTAGTGTTAAGGTTGAAACACACGTGTAGATATATGTGCACAACCTATCTATATTATATATATATATAAGTATATACATATATAGTATAGTAATGGATAGAATTGAAAGAAAATAAAATAATAATAATAAAATAATAATAACCAAACATATTTTGTCACTTGGAAGCAAAGGAAAAGAATTAGTGTACTTGTTGTACACGTGTATAATGTATGTGTTTGTGTGTAAATATATGTATAATAAGGCTTAGCCCTTGGGTTTCGGTTATATTATAAAAAAAAAAAAACAAAGCAGAGCAAGAAAAAGGGTAAAAAGAAATGTAGAAGAAGAAATTGAAAGAAAAATAGGAAGAAAAAAAAAGAAAGAAAAGAAAGGTGAGTGTTTACTTTTCGATGCTTCTTTAATTTTAATGTTATTTGATCTATTTAAATCTCGAATTTGGCCGTAGAATATTAAATGAATCTAATTTTTAAATTCATTTTTTTCAGTTCTAGTTTAGTACTTGGGAATTAAATTAGGATTTTTTTTGAAAACGTGATTTAGTCTTATAAGTAAAATATTGTTTATTGCTCAAATTAAATTCTAAAAAAAAAATAAAATTCATTCCTATGTATTAAGTCGAGCTTATTAGTTATTGAATTTAGTTCGATTTATCTTTATCCCTATTCAATTGTGTCCACAAAGTTTGATAAATTCTCAAATAGAATTACTAACTTGATTTAATCTGTCAAATGCGCATTATTCGCCCGTTTGACTCCATTTCAATTCCAAACAATCCCAAGGCATAGGAAAACCCTAATTAAGTTATTTAGGACTTAAGTTATTACCTTTGTGACTTATTTGAGGATTCTAAGTTAGAATTTCAATTTTATAAGTCGAGACGAGCGGGAAGTATAATAGCATCGCATAAAAATTACACTGCACTTTGAGATCATCCAGGTGGATTTTTCTATAACTCACAACTATATTTTAAATTCGTCCATGAAAAGTATGTTAAATGTTTTAATAACATTGTTTACACAATGATTGGATGTATTGAAACTTCATGCATAGAGGAATTCAGACTTACAAGCAAGACGGTTTACTTTGTGACTAAATGTCTAGACAAGTAACCGTAAAGTATCATGTGATCACATTGGGTCTCTCATCCAATGAAGAAGAGTAAACTTTGCTATAAAGAATGTTTATGGTTATTTTCCATGATTTATGCAGTATAACAATTTTAAAGCATAAAAGTTTGTCTTGGACGAATGTTAATGCCCACTGAGTGTTTTCTGGCACTCAACCTAAATATTTTCAAATGTTTTCAAGTCCTGGAGATCAAGCTGGTTGATGACGACCTACTGGAGTGGGTTTTGATGGTTGACCCTTGTACAGTTTTTGCTCAAAGCCATCTTTAAATTTATGTTTCTATGTTAAATATTATATGCTTCCGTTAATCTCTACAAAACTTATAAGTTTAAAAGTTGTTGACCCTAGTGGCCAATTTTTGATTGTATATACAAATATTTTGAATGTTTATAAGGATTGGCCGTGTTGTTTTTAAATGTATGGCCTGATTGGCTATCTATATTCCTTGTTGACATGTCATAATTTGGTTATGTGTGAGTTAATGATTTCGAAAAGCCTTGTAGAAAGTTGACTTTGAAAGTACCTGAGTGTGTGGTTTGAACATTTTTAAATTGAGGTGCTGCCGGTTTACAAATTATTTTTAAAGTTAATTTAATTTTTTGAAAAATATCTATCACGTAAGCATATACAAATGTTTTTGGTGACGTTTTGGTCCTAGTCGGACTGGGGCGTTACATTATTTTTGCTACATTTACCTTGTGCACTTGTGAGTAGTATTTTTAGTGAAATAAAATACCGATCAGCTTTGCCTACAAGTGTAATTTTACACACAAAATGATGGTGTGTCAACACTTTCCATACGACTTACACATCATTTGTCCACTTCCACACACTCCAAAAAGACGAAGGAGGTTATTTATCACCATCTACTCTATTAGAGAGCTACAATCCATTGGAGAAGAGAGTTCTAATAGTGGCGGAGAGAGAATTCATCATAGGAGAATATTGGATACCACATAAATCATTCGACATGCCATCTATATTTATTTTATGATCAATATTTTAAACTCCGTTTTATATTTATTTCCTTTATGTCCATTTAAATTTCTCTATGGATTCTAGGGTTTGCAAGTACTATGGATTGAATGGTTTAATTAATTGAATTATATTTTCCATTCATTATGGGGCATTTAATTTTCTAGTTTTGATTTCTCATATGTATGTTAATGGCCACAATATGTATATGCAAGCTAATTAATTGGAAAAGTCTCACCCGTGATTGATTAATTAGTGGGTTAAAATAGGATAATTAATTTATGTGATGCTTGGAAGAACCGACCAAGTGAACAAGTGTTGCATATGAATTTAAGTTCAAGGAACTTGATTGTGAGTGGTGACGTGTGCGAAGAACTGACCCAGTGAAGAACATGTTCATTATTTCTATGTTATGACATGTGTTCTATGAACAGATGACAAACTCGTGATTTTCCACCATTAATGAATTAAATAAGGTTAAATAATCAATCAATCAATATGAGATCCATTGTATGAACATTTTCCTAGAATCCCCCTTTATAATTATTTGCTGAGATATTTATTATTTGATTTTATTGCATTTTTATGTTATTTTGCTATTTTGCATTTATTCTCTCTCTACTTTAATTTCAGAGTCTAGATATTAATAAGGTATTTGTGTTTTAGTTTAGAAGTTTATTCGAGCTTTAGTCTGGGATACGATACTCTTGCTCACTACATATTGCAATAACATCGGGCACTTGCGATCACTTATTTGTTAATAAATACTGTGTCATATGTATATTTAAAAAATAAATAATTATATCCACTAAAAAACTAAATACACATGACATACATCTAATATTTTGAATATGAGATGGAGCACCAAATTGGAATAGAGATCCCGTCTGAAAACAAAACACTTAAATTATTGAGTGTATTAATTAAAGAATAAGTAATTTATATCGTGATTGAATATAAATATAAAATCAAATTCTCATGTACAACAATTATATATAAGTCTTATATCAGATGGATACTTCAATTTTTAGTGTTAAAATTGATACTTTTCAATATTAAAATTGATCATACTTTTTTTAATTAAAAAAAGCAATAATTACAAAAATACCACCCAATTTTTTAGAATTATTTTACAGTAAAATAAATGTAATATTTTTCAATATTAGAAGTGATATTTTTTTCCCATCAGATAGTGGCGTACACAAGATCAACCCAAATATAAATATTAATGGAAGAAAAATAAAAATGATGTGATACGATTTGGGAACAAAGGATTTAATCCGGCCATTGGGGATGGAGACTTGATCTTGTTTTCTTCCGCACCAACATTGAATACACTAAATAAGTTGTTTTTTTACGTTTACATGCTAAGAACTAATTAACTAGTTCCGTTTGAACTAAATCATATTCATACACATATATATGCATGTATGTATATGCAAATGACAGATGTCAAGAATATCACAATTTAATTCGGCAGTTGATTTGCAGAAGAGGTTAGCATATTCAATATTTATGTATCATATATCTAATTGAAGAATCGACAACGAATGGATTAATAGTGGTAGATAAATATTCAATGTTCAAGTATGGAAGAAAGGCTCCATTATGGAAACTAAAAAGGTGCTTTACTTGTGCATGCCCACCAACTCCAACTGATTATCGAATTTAAGGAAATACTTAATTGCCGCCAAACGTATTCTCTCTCCATTCCTTTCTTCACAAACAATATCAATCTCACAATGTATCCTAGTGTTTTTTACCATGGAATTCATTATATATTAATATATAGAATCCAGTTCTTTGTCATTCCTTGCTGCAATCCCTTCCTTTTTACCTCCCATAAAAAAGTGACCACTTCTTTCTTGTTTATATTCCCAGTTGCATGCATGATAATTAACTATCAATTAAACTCCAATTAATGGATCATTTCCTCCAATTTGTGATCGCCTCCATTTTCTTGTTTTCCATTAATGAAGTCGTGGATGGGCTCGCCTGCAACTGGGGGTTACAGGCGTCGCACCGTCTTCAACCGGATATCGTGGTGAAGCTAATGAAAGACAACGGTTTCAACAAAGTGAAGTTGTTCGAGGCTGATCCCGACGCCATGGAAGCCCTCGCCAAGTCTGGCATTCAAGTTATGGTTGGCATTCCTAACGATATGTTAGGGCCCATTGCTAGCAGTGTCACCGTTGCTGAACGATGGGTCGACAAAAATGTTTCTTACTATCTCTCCAATCGAGGGGTCGATATTAAGTATGTTACATATATATATATATATATACTTGTATAATAATTACTAATTACTAATATTATCATCATGTACGCATGCAGATACGTAGCTGTAGGGAACGAGCCATTTCTCAAGACCTACAACAACAAATTCACGCAGATTACTTTCCCGGCGCTGCAGAACATCCAGGCGGCCCTCATCAAGGCCGGCCTCGGCCGCGACGTCAAGGCCACGGTCCCGCTCAACGCCGACGTCTACCAGTCCGATTCCGGCAAGCCGTCCGACGGAAATTTCCGGCCAGACATCCACACTCTCATGCTCTCCATTGTCAAGTTCCTCCACGACAACGGCGCGCCGCTCACTATCAACATCTACCCTTTCCTCAGCCTCTACGCCGACCCCCACTTCCCCGCCGACTTCGCATTCTTCGACGGCGGCGCGGCCCCCGTCGTCGACGGCTCCATCTCGTACACCAACGTGTTCGAAGCCAACTACGACACCCTCATCTCCGCCCTCGAGAAGAACGGCTTCCCCTCCGTGCCCGTCATCATCGGCGAGATCGGCTGGCCGACAGACGGCAACATCAACGCCAACCCCCAGCTCGCCCGCCGCTTCAATCAGGGGTTGATCAGCCGCATCAACTCCGGCCGAGGCACGCCGCGGCGGCCGACGTTGCCGGACATCTACATGTTTTCGTTACTGGATGAAGACACGAAGAGCATCGACCCGGGAAACTTCGAGCGCCACTGGGGGGTCTTCTACTTCGACGGAGCCATAAAATACCAACTCGATCTGGGCGGCGGAAGGAACCTCACGGCGGCGAAGGGGGTCCGGTACCTGGCGCGGCAGTGGTGCGTGATGGCCCCCGACGCCGACGTGGCGGACCCGAGGCTGCCGCAGAGCATGAGCAATGCGTGCACGTATGCCGACTGCACGAGCCTCGGGTACGGGTCGTCGTGCGGGCAGCTCGACGCGAGGGGAAATGCTTCGTATGCATTCAACGTTTATTATCAGACAATGAATCAGCAGAAGGGTTCGTGCGAGCGCTTTGATAAACTGTCTGTGATCACCAGAATTGATCCCAGTAATCGTGATGGGTCTTGTAGGTATGAGATCATGATTGACACCGGAAAACATGAGCCCGCCAAAAAGCCCAGGACGTCCACCGCCGGAAAGATCACCACTGCTTTCTCTGCAGCTGTGCTGTTGCTTAAACTTCTTCTTTGGGGTTAATTAATTATTGTCTCAATTAGCTTCACTATATATAGTGAATCTGCTTGTACATGCATTTTTCAATTTTTTAATTTTTAAATTTTTTTTGGGGTTCATGAAAGCATATATGCTGAGGGTAGAAATCTAAAAAAAGACTCTAAAACATAGATAGGTTTAAGATAGGTTTGTGAATGAAAATAAATTTAATAAAAAGATTCTTGAAAATCAGCACCTTAAATGGTTGAAATCTCTATTGCACATTGCATTTTCTATAGGACAATTGTTTTTTTTTTTCAATTTAAATTTCTTATACTTTAATTTAATTTTACCCTTATTCTATAGACTAGTTTTACACTCGCGCGTTGCGCGGCGTAATGCTAATTTGGGTTATCAATTATTATTTTTTTGAAAGATTACAATGAGGTATATATTATATAATATAATAAATCACTACACCACCATATAGGTGGGACCTCTACACCGCACAAAGGTGGGACCACTAAACCACCTTTCTATGATACAAAAAATGAAAATTTCAAGCAAAAGTAATAAGATAATATCAAACTGATTTCTTCAAAAAATCTACCCTTCGCAACTCCAACAACAGTGAGAATCATCAATTTGGTGAAGCTCATATATTGTAACTAATATAAGTATATAAATAGAAGGTGTAAAGTATGAGATTGCAAAAAAAAAAAAAAACTACAAAACAACACAAATACAGGATCAAAAAAACTAAAAAATATAAATTAAAAAATAGTTAACAGATAAAAATAAAGGCATTGCAAACACAAAATAAGAAGAAGAATCAAACATAGCAAAATACATGAGACACAGCAAAATGAACTGATGAGTAAGGATTACAATGAAAGTGTATATACACAAAAGCATTAAGCTATAATTTCAGTCATAACCTGTTCAAAAATATGTAATCAATAAGTCGCAAACGAAAGACCACAAAGAAGGCATGATTGCAAAACAAATCGGGGAAGCAAGTGTGATTTACAGAAAGCAAGTGTGATTTACAGTAGAATTGAGGGGAGATTTTATAGAATTTTAATGTGAATGCATAATATTTTATTAGTGAGAATTGAAGAGTCTTTTCTAAAAAGACCTAAACCCTAAACCCTATGAATTGGTGGCGGCAATATCTGAAAACATTCAGAGATTAAGAGTTTTTTTATTGTTGAAATAAGAGGTGTTTTTTAGTCTACAATCTAAAGATTTTAAACAGCATAATAAAAACTATTATATATTACAAAAGATCGACTAACTGCCACTATAGAGTTTTTCAAGTTTTTTAAGTGGAATATATATAAAATATAGAATAGATTATATGCTTAATAGTTGAGAAATCAACTAACTGCCACATGAAAAAAAAAATAAGAAAATTCATGCATATCTTATTTTAAACAAATATATTATATTATGTCTATAATGATTAGCTTTTGTTTCAAATCTGAAAAAATTATGCCATTACCAATAATACAGTAGTGTGAGGCAAACTAATTATTGATTGGTAGTAGCCCAACAGTCATATATTAATTATAGACTACAATACTCCTTTCTCTAACTACTAATATCTTTTGTTTATTGGGTGTTGTAAAAAAACAACTATTATATTATATACTTACAAAAGTAATAGGTGGAATGCATGACTGAGTAAGTATTAACTTTTGTTTATTGGGAGTTGTAATCAGTTCATTGGTAGAATACAAAAAAGAGAATAAGTATAGTATAGATTCGTTTGTTTGCTTGCTAGAATACCAAAAAATAAAAATTTATCATTAATTGCATGCAACTCAACAGCTGCATGGAGGCTCCTCACGCAGAGCAACCCAACAGTCAGCCATGCAGTTTGGGCGGGATAAGAGCATTTTGGGCGGAAATTTTCCATGCAAAAGATTTTGCTTTAATATAGTATAGATTTATCCTACCAATAAGAATGCATTGTAGTTTTTTATTATTTAATTTTAAATTTTGAGTTACTAATTGACTATTTGAAAAATTATATTAGGCCCTAATTGGGTAAGATAAATCATAAATAAAAAGTGTAAAATTAAACTAAAGCATAATAATTTGAAATAAAAAACAATTGAAAAAAATCAAGTGTGCAATAGGGAATCCACACCAAGTGCAATAAATGATTTCAAATGCAACTTTGAATCCATATCATATTTCTTACACGTTCAAATTTCCTATCATATATCCATGTGTTTCACTTCGTGCTTCACTATTAAATTTATGATTTTAATAATATTTATCATAAAATAAAAATTAATTATAACATAAATAGTTATAGTCAACATTTATCAACAAAAAAAAAAAGAATTAAAAAAGTTATAACATTTAATTTTGAATTAATTAATCATACTAATGAATTCTTAATTGAAAATTGGAAATTAAATACTAAAAAATAAATATAAATTCTACTTGTGTGGGGTGAACCCTAAAAAAAATATTAAAATTAAACTAAATCACAAAAAATATAATTAAAGAAAAAAAATTAAAAAAAACTCATAATTTAAAAATGCAACGCGTATAAAGTGTAACACATATGGTGTAATAGGAAATCTCAAGTGATTTCTTACGGTTACTTTGAATCATTATGTCATCCTAAATACTTGAAAGTTAGAAAGATAATTGAACTGACTTTCCAATTCATCTAGCCGTTCATTATTTGTAATTAAGTTCAACACTATTTTTGAAACGCTACAACATAATGCCACAATATTTCGATTTATAGCAACTTTGACATTCTTTTTATTTTGAGTTATTGAAAATATGCCGTGGCAAGAAATCCAAAAATCTTAAACGCCTGATTTGGAATATGAATATTGTGTCGACATTGTTTTCAAAATGGACACAACACAAGAACCTGCAGAAATGAAGCTATACATTAACATACTGCCCCAAATACCAATGTAAGAATGAGCTCTAATTTTTAATTTATTTTTACAATAATGTCGACATGTCATTCATATTTCAAATCTTTTCCGACTGTTGAAAAAAATTGGGTGTTGAATTTACTACAAATATATTTATTATTATTTTTTTTGAATTTGTTAGATTTCTGACTACCAGATTTTTTTTTTAATTTAAATTTTTTGTTGATAAATATTAACTAAATCGATTATGTTATAATTAAATTTTAGTTTTATAATATCTATAGTTAACCTCATAAATTTGATATTGGAATATGGATTGAAATAACAAATCTATAATAACAGTGGATTCCATCGATCCGAACAAATCCACTACTAGTCTACTATATATTTTTATCACTTTATAATCTCATTCGAAATACGGCCGTATATATTTAACTTAGTCTATGTGAATTTCTCAAAAAATAAACTTAGCCTATGCATTAAAGTTATTTTCTTATTTAATAATTATTTAAAGTTGAGAGGATTTTTTTTAATGAAATCATATATTTATTTGTGTTTTTTTATAACGATTTTGTTAATGACACTTTATTCATAATTAATGATACTCCACATCACAATTAATGATACTTCACCAGATAAAAGTTATATTTTCATTAAAATGAAAATTACCAATGATTAAGCATTAATTATTAAATTAACAACAGAGAAGTATCATTAATTATGAAGTAAGTATCACTATTAATAAAAAATGAAGCATCACTAATATAATGAGCTGTTACTACTCACTATCATATTCAATTTTTGAATTGCAACATTTTCTTTTATGTAGCTAATGATTCAATTTTTGAATTTTTTTTTTTAACTCACACACCCGACCTGCGGTATTGAGGAGATTCGTGGTTCAATTTTTGAATTGCAATATCTTTGAACTGATACTTTTCTTTCTAATTAGTGATACTTTCTTCTGCAATTAGTGATACTTTTCTTCGAATTAGTGATACTTTCTTCTGTAATTAGTGATACTTTTTTTTCTAATTAGTGATACTTTCTTCTGCGATTAGTGACACTTGTCTTCTAATTAGTGATACTTTTCTTCTAATTAGTGGTACTTCTTCTGCAATTAGTGATATTTTTCTTCTAATTAGTGATACTTGCTTCTGTCATTAGTGATACTTTTCTTCAATTAGTGATACTTTCTTTGCAATTAGTGATACTTTTTTTCTAATTAGTGATACTTTCTTCTGCAATTAGTGATACTTTTCTTCAATTCGTGATACTTTCTTCTACAATTAGTGACACTTCATCCCTAATTAATACTATAATTATTTTAAGGATACTTCAATATATATATTTTTTTGAAATAAATCTATACCCTATATTGAAATTAGCGAATCCTAAAATTGAATTGAATTAATTTATTTTTTTAAATAAAATTTATTTAAACTGTATATTGCGCTTTAAATAAATAAAATTTATTTAAACTATTTATTTTTAGTTTACAAGTAAGTTTTCACCGAATCATTATATACTAGTTAGCTTAGGCCTTAGTATAAGAGATGCAACACCAAAAGAAAAAAAAAAGAGACGAAAGAATAAAAAAAAAACAAAAAGAAGAAAAAAATGAAAAAAAGGGCAAAGGCCCAGCAGCCCCAAGCCCGAAGCAAATAATTTTTTTTAAAAAATCTGCCAGGCACGTGGGGGCGCATGCAGTGGAAGCGTGCAACTCACGCGCCTGGCGTGGAAATGGGCGGATCAGCAAATATTGGGTGAGTTTGAATTTTATTTGATCCGTCTAACGTAAAAGACCCATTAGACGGTCTCATACAAGTTTTTGTCTAAAAAAAACATTTTCCCTATATTATATGATATAAAATATTTAGAAAAAAATTGTAAATACCAAATTTTCTAATAAATATATTTTTTAATTTTTAGATAGTTAAATCAAATAATAATTATTGTTATATTATCATATTATATCCATCGTTTAATATCAATATAGTTCACCAACTATTAATACATTTTCCCACTAATATTCACTTATAAATTGATTTGGCCCACAATAACTTTCAATTCGCAAAAACACTATACATAATAAATTGCTTATATATTAATAAACGTAATACAAATACTTTTTTTTATGAGCAACAACAATACTATAATTTATAGCATAAAACTATAACATTTGGAACACTTTTTTTTTTTTTTTTTTTTTTTTATGTCGAGGATAACCCGCAGCCGCTACCGTGGTGCGCACTGGATAAATCCCGCCCCTTTGTAATAGCCTGTAAACCTACATAGGGGAGATAAACCACACTTGACAGGCCAGGTGTGACAAGCTCACACCTAGTGTTACCGTGATGCGCACTGGATAAATCTCGCCCCTTTGTAATAGCCTGTAAACCTACACAGGGGAGATAAACCACACTTGACAGGTCAGGTGTGACAGGCTCACACCTAGTGTTGTTGGTGGTGGGTCGAACTTGAGACATTTGGCCTTAAGAAACACCACTCCACTACTAGGCCATCCCCAAACAGACACTTGGTTCTGTTTTTGGCATTATGATATATGTACACACACATAGATTTATAGTTACAGTAAAACCTCTATATAAGAATACTCTGTATAAGAATAACCTCCTTATATCCCAACTCGGGACCAGTTACAGTATATAAGATATATTAATAATTAATTTTTTTTCTAAGAGATATAATACTTTGCTATTAAAATAAAATGGAAACGCGTGTTTCTAAATATGCTTCGAGTATATGACAATGAATTCGATTGTTTAATTTAATTTAATTTACAATATTTTTTTTAATGAATTGTATAAATAAAAGCAAAAAAGTAACCTGAATTTATCAATCCCAAAAATCATAAATTGATACTCAAAGGACCGGACTTCATTAAAATCCATATGAAAAACTCAAAATGAAAAAAAAAATCATATGGAAAAAGAGTATCCTTCTAAACAAAACGGAAATAACCAATACCATAAAAGTCTGCTTTAACTAATATATTTATCACAAATAATGATAATAATAATAATAATAATAATAATAATAATAATATTGATCCAGAATTAACAAAATAGGTTATCTACTACTTGAAAAATGAAAACGATATTTTCGGATTTTTAAATATATATATATTTAATTACAACGAAATACTAGTAATTAAGAAATTGTGTGTTACTTTTGTGTATAAATACAATATAGTGAGATACACTACAGTCCGCAGGTGCCAGTTTAGTTTAATTCGAGAAAAAGGTTTGAAAAATGGTTTGATCGGCCATGGCCATTGATTCAACTCCAAATCTTCTCCTCTATTAAGAATAGGGTTCTGTTTCCTCAGATTTAGTGATGTCCTATAATACTCAATAATGATTGGTGGGTATTCGCGAAATTATCCCACAGAAAATCCTGCCATTGTTTTTCTAATTTTCCTTCTTCACTAAAAAATATCCCATTTGGAATCCAGAAAATCCGTGAATGTATGACAAATCGGCATGATAAAGAGGCATTCTTGGCAAGCAATTTCCTCGAACACTAATTGCTTTTCTCGATTCCGCCGTTTGGGGGGTTGTTTTATGGCGGCGGCGGCGGCCTCGAATTTCATGTTGGGGCAAAGGGATTTCAATATGTCTCTCAGAAGGCTTTCTTCTAATCTTTCTGCTACATCAGCAGCGATTGATTTTAGTAAAGGAAGGATTTTTGCATATGGGTTCAGGCTCAAGGGCTGCTCCTCCGAGAATTATGGCAATGTTTTGCGGAATAGTAATGATTTCAAGAACGATCGTGTTGGTGGTATTGAGGTGCAGAAAGCGCGGGCGTACGGTCCTTCCGTCCCGCAGTTGCTGCGTGTTTCTGAGGAGGTAGTTAGGGCGGAGGACCAGCGGCTGAGTCTTGATTCTAGGGCTGTTAATGGCGGCGCCTCTGCGAACAGAGGGAATTCCGCCGGCGCTCTAGGCCAGCCCTCACCGGAGAAAATCATGATCGCCGTTGATGTTGATGAGGGTATTTTCTTTTCCTGAGTTTGATATTTGCAGTATGTTTTTAATGGTCTATTTGGGTGAACAATATGTTGGCATTGATCGACTATCTTAGATGGAATTTACTTGCATTCGTAAAGAATCATTGACTATTCTATGAAATGGTCAATCTCTGTAGGTTTTGGTATTGAATAATCCTGCCTCATTGGACATTATCTGGTCATTAGTCAACTAAATAAGTTATTGTTCTTGCATTGTGCAATTACCATAGTTTAGAATCGCCTTTTTGATGTGGTGATGTAGATGCTACTAGAGTCCCTTATGTTTCTCTGTACACGGGATGCTTTGTTTGGTATCAAATTGCTTGTTGTAAATTCAGCTCGACTTGCTGATACTACTGTTGGAAGTCTAGAATCATTTGCTTTCTAAATGAATATTGAAATCCTTTTACTGATTCGTTGGCAGTTCTGGGGAACTTCGTATCAGCTATTAATGAATTCATTGCGGATCGCTACTCCCTAAACCACTCAGTTTCTGAATACCACGTCTATGAGTTCTTCAAGGTACTGCAGGCTTGCTTCCTTTATTCTCTTTTGTAGTTGCTTCAAATTGAATTCTTTCTAGATAGATCTATTCAATATTCTAAATTTTTAGAGATTTATCAGTGATGTTTGCTTATTCTGCTTTATTGGTATACCTCAATTCTGCATTGGGATTATCTTCTGCTATATAGGCATAGCAACTATAATATAGAAGAAAACAGTTGCTGCAGTAATCTTTTTGCCATCCTGTGTTACTTTTCCTTGTTGAGTTGAATCAGTTTGTGGAAACATTTTCTGCATCGATTATGTGATGCATATATGCATGTTCTCCATTTTTCATCTGCTGTTCTGTGCTTTTATTCCCTGGATTTGGATTCCACACCCATTCGTGCTTTGTAATTTACTCTTTTTAAGTTTCTGTTATGTGATTACTTCTAAGTCCTTCACCAGAAGATTAAGTAGAGAAACTGCAATTACTTCGGGGTTGTTGGGACTTTGTTCTGGTAAATTATCTTCAACAAGAAGATTGCTAAGTCATCCATTTTCTGATCCATTCTTATATTTCTTGCAGATATGGAACTGTTCACGTGATGAAGGTGTCATTTTATATGCTCAACTTGGCTGGTTGCCATACATCTGTTCCTTTTTAATCATGTTTTTTTTTTCTTTTTTTGGCTTATACAGGATTTCCAATTATTGGAAGTTCTAGTTAGGCATGCTGCTTTATCATTGTTTTCTTGCTGGCATTTTCAGACGAATCAATAATTTTATTTCTTCCTTTTTTCCTTGAAATAAAAGAGAGAAAAGTATAATATTCATCATAGTACCATGATACAGTCAGTGAGTGGAATATTGGCTTAACCTGCGATATTCACGCACCCTTCTGTCTGATTTTGTTGGCTTAAAGTGTTGTTTTTCTATATCTTTGTTTGGATGATTTTGTGTGTTGGTTTCTCTCTGAGTATGAGCTGTATTTAAATTTAATGGTTGCTTTTCTTACGGCAGCTGATCATCGTGTTCATGAATTCTTCAAGACACCTTACTTCAAGAGAGGGATAAATCCAATTCCAGGTGCTCGAGAAGCCCTCGAAAAGTTATCAGAAATTTATAACCTCTCCATTGTCACGTATGTATCTTGGCTCCCTCTAATTGGCTTTAGTCACTTTGTTACCTTAGATAGTTAGCTTATTTCATATTTATGTATAGGTCTCGACAGAATGCTATTAAGGAGCACACGATTGAATGGATCGAGAGACATTACCCAGGGCTCTTTGAGGAAATTCATTTCGGCAACCACTTTGCTTTAGATGGGCAGTCAAGACCTAAATCAGACATTTGCAAGTATTAATCAACTCTTCTATCTGAACAGCTACTCCCACATCATGTTTTGCCTCGACACAAGCACGTTTTACGTTTATTGTTTTTGGCAGGTCCCTGGGAGCAAAGGTATTGATAGACGATAATCCGAGATACGCGATGGAATGCGCAGCAGTCGGGATAAAGGTTCTTCTATTTGATTATGAGAATTCATATCCATGGTGCAAAGGGGAGTATGCTCCTCAACATCCTCTTGTAACCAAGGTCCACAATTGGGAAGAAGTCGAGCAACAATTAGCCTCCTGGGTTGTTTCCTAGTTATTTATTTTTTTGAGATAGAAATTTACAATTTTTATTGCGATTCCTTCAAAATTGTGAAAGAGAATCGTCTCAAATATAGTACGATGCATGTAAAAAGCTTCTCGAGAGGAAAGCTTTTGCTGCAAGCGTTTACTGTTCAATCTTCTTTCATCCTATAATTTTGTTGTACAGGGAAAAAAGAAGAGAAAAAGTAAAGCAAAGATAAGCACTTTTATATCTGAAATTCTGTAGGGATGCTTCCACGGCATGAAATAGCTTAATTATTCGCGGTATATGAAAGTATGTGTTCGAGTCGAGTCGAGTTTCTGTCATCGATAGTCAAGCACTTTGCAGAACTATGTTGAATTTGAGGCAGAACGAGCAAGAACTGGAATTTACAAACTTGTGCCTATGAATACTGCAATTTAGGTCGTACTTTCGCAATCTGGTCTTGAAATAAGGCTATTTATTATAAACTGTTGCATTTCAAAGATACATAAAAGAGCCATATTTGTAATCAATCATTTTTCTCCACCAACTTGAAACCATATGCCTCCAGAATTTGCAGAGCTGCAAAACAAGCAAACATAATAAATGGTAAGTTCTATTTGACACTTTCTTGCACTAGAAATGCTAATCTGTTGGCATAATTTACCCGGTTTATAAATCTCGGGATCTATAGGCCGTATCACGCCCTTTGCTTTGACGTTTTTTCCGAGTAAGAGCTGAGAATACGAAGCATTGTCATAAGAACTACTAGTTTGAGGTATTAGGAGCTGGGAAGAAACACAAAAATAGAAAGGACATACTAGAGCTCCAATGGCTGCAGGTATCCCGACAGTTAGAGCCATGGCGGTATGTGGCGTCTTTCCTTCAGTCTTTCCGAATCCCAGTAGGGTTGCTCTATGGAATTCAGTTGGTTGGCCATTTGGGAATTCCACTTCTACTTCATGGTGCAAAAGGACCATGTCCTGTTCATGAATAGACGACGATCATCCTGTAGCTCCAGGCAAACCATGAATCTTTATGATTAGTCTACAGAAGCAATATTATGCAAGTTACCTTCTCTGTGCCAGAATATGCCAATCTTTCTTCCATGCGGAGACAGGTAACGTCAAATGCACATTGGCACGATTTTGGAATTTCTTCATTCTCTTGGAAGCCCAAAAATCTGATTGAATACACAGAAGTGGGCGTAAGTTACATCCTTCACCCTCAACAACCAACAGCATTTACAACTAGAACAAAAGAGTCAAAACAGGTGACTTTAAAGACAGCTGCCCGACATTTTTACTATGTGGCAGCTTCCTCATCATTTGAACTTACACAATTGTTTTGGCAGTCTTGATTGCTGTTTCCTTCTCTTTGCACAGACCAAGGGCAATAATCTGATCTCCAATCCATTTCTCACCTATGATTAATCCCTCTGAATTTTCTGTATTGTAGTTAAGAAGCTCTAGCAAAAAGGTTCTATATGTTGGCCTTGTTTCGTTTTTTAGGATTGGGGTTGCTTCGGTATTAAAGAAACCGACTCTTGCTAAAGTTCCCATTATCCCTCCAAAACCTGCATTAAGATTGATGTCCACAACTTCATTTCAAAGATATTTATTTATCAGGAGTAATCAGAAGTGAAATGATTTCTCTTATCAATATGGCTGTACAAGGCGATATGAGTTTGCAAGTTTTATCTGGAATATTTAGCTGCATGATTACCATTAATGTTTAGTTTAAATGAGTTATGTAAAGGAAAAGGAGATATTGCCTTCATATCTAAGAGTTCCTCGAAAGATGACTGAGGCTTCTTTTCCTATTCCATAAAGGTCTCCATATATCAAGGAGTTCCGATTTGGGAGACATTCCAATGCAAAAGCTGGGAAGTATGGTATCCGAATCTTTGAAGCAGAATCGTATAGCTTGTCCCCTGCATTTTTGGACAAATATTACCAAAAAGGTACGAATAAGCAAAGAAGGTATTAACAAAGAAATTTAATAGAAGAAAATCAATCCATGCACTTATGAATACGTAGTACTTGATCGAGAGTGATATGATGATTGTTAAGTTACCATCAACATGCACAATTTCACCATTAAATTTGTACACTGCTGGATTGCGCCCGGCCCGTATTGCACCAACTGGACTCCAACTGAAATGTTGTAGACAAAATATGCATAAGGATTAACACTATCATTTAGTTCCAAAAGGATAAGAAAAAAAAAAAAAAAAACTCTCGAGGTATTACATAACTAAAATTTGGAATTAGTTATATGTTCATGCATGTAATAACACCAAATATAGCAAGTTCAGAAGAAACTGAAAACTCAATGTAAGAGCATACCTAAATTTGTAAGCTAATGTGTTGTTTGCAGCATCTGGAGATGGAAGACCACCGCAGTAGGAAGTAAAGGAGTTAATCTTGCCCCCTCTTACGTGAGCTTCATCGATCATCTTCATTGCCATCATATGGTCTGAATAAAGAGGATTTAATTTCCATTATTGACGTATCTCCAATGCTCAACCTTGGTTTATAAGATTCCTACAAAATGAGATACTGTACAGTACGGTGTATATAATTTGTTTGCTTTCTGCCATCATTACCCGTGCCATACTAATTGATTCTTAATTAAGTTTTCTACTTCTAAGCTATTATAACCAATTCTTGAACATGGCTAAACCTAATCGGTGTTCTATAATTCTAAATAACGCAGATACACATAGTAAACAGTAATGAGGAGAATCAAGTTCTGAGTAGATTGGTTTGAGAATTTTTTTAAAGCAAAATATATTGGCAAGCTACGAAATTTGAACTTTTTCTGAACAATACACAATAGTTGTTCCATTAACATCAGTATTGTTGAGTGCCAAAAAGTTACCGATTCCAGGATCCAATCCCATCTCACAGAGAATTGTAACACCAGAGCCTTTTGCTAATTCGTCGAGTTTGGACATAGAGTCGTCCACATAGCTAGCAGTGACGAGATGTTTCCTGAACTGAATTAGGAGGCATGATATATCATATTCAAAAGAAGTTGGTGAATTCAATAGCAACAAAGAATTCAACTATTGTTGACTACTGTATTTCTTGAATAGAAAGAATGCTCAATGACATGTTTACTAGCATATATTTATTTTCTCGTCATTCTGCTTGACAAAACTTCTCCTGAAGTTTTATGATTCTTCTATTTTTTTTGGTGAAAAGATCGCTTTCCAGATCTCATTGATTATAATGCTTATTCATTTGTACTTCTGAGTAATGCACTTCATGTGATCACTTTCATGAATGAAAAGCTGAAGGCCCTTCAATGAATACAAGATTTCTCAATCCATGTTATGCTTAAGAGCATTGCATAATCATAGAATATTAGAAACTAAATTTACAAGATAATCGAAACAATTACTGCATTACCGGAAAGACAAGACGATAATTGTCAGCATTAGAAATGATTTTCCAAGTGGTTCAAAAAATAGACAGACTGCGTCTTTAGTAACTTCTTTATCTCACTATATGCTTCATGCAATTTGTAAAGAGAAGATAAAGAAGAAAAAACATATAATTAACATGCAATGTGCTTTAACCTTTCTAGCCATTTAGCTCAATATTTCGATAATTTATATCTAAAACATCATCGGACATGGGATCATTAGACATAACTGATGCCATTTTGCACTATCTGCAGAAGCACATTGTAACGTGTGCTAGTTAGATCTATGATGTAAATATGCGAACCTGAATACAAGCACTTGCTATGGTACTGTGGCAGCTGGGAGGCAGTAAACTGATTACTACATCAACCTGCAAATAGCCAGTAAGCACATCGATCATTCTTTCTAAATTAAGAAAGAAAATTTAAAATGAAGTAATCAGTTGGAATTTGGAAAATTTTAGACCATTATGTCAAGTTTCCTTAATCTATAGTTTGAGCTTGTAGAAATTTTTGAACAACTATTGCTCCATCAAAATGATTGCTGCGCAGGAAGTACCTGCGAAATGTAATGGTGAAGTTTTTCCTCATTCGTAATATCAAGTTGAACTGCTGTTGCATTTGGAAGTCCTTCAGTGATCTGCTCCATATTATAAAATGTAGATTTTCTTTTACTTCTCCTTCATAATCTTTAATCAAATAGCCAACATCAAAGAGAAACCGGAAGTAAATATCTCAAGACTAACCTCTTCTGCATCTTTCAGGAAAAGAGAAGCAACAATAACATGAATATAAGTCTTCTCTTTCATGTCTTCTGTCATATATGAGTTTAATAATTTTTTTGATGAACCCCGGCCAATTGATGTCAGAAATTCTGCAGCTGGTCGACAAACTCGGCCAGCACCTAAAATAAGGACGACGGCTTCACCTCTTGTCCCATTTTCCTCGTCAATGTCATTGTCATTGAATTTCCCAACCGTAAGAGATATCGTATTGTTTTTACGGTCCCTTGGCTTATCAAGTGAGTTTAGAGAATCAATGATTTTATCTAGGACTGCCTTATCATCTGCACCAATCTGTTGAGAAAAGGAACTAATCATTTATAAAGAAAGAGAGCCAAGAACGAATAATACATCTTTCATACAAAATAAAAAAAATAAACATGTGAGGTGACATAGTGAACTCAAATATCTATGATATGAGATCTAAAATAATTACTAATGTGGTACGAATAGCAGCTCCATCAATCTGCTCTTTTAACTAGAGCTGCAACACATGCAATTAAACTAAAGAATTGAGATGTCTAAAATTACATTGCATTGTTTTGTGGGGTTTAACGCTGATGGATCAATCTGGGTCATTCAAAGGTTTGTATTTAACTTTTGCTCGTATCATGCGTGGGTTACGATCGTTTCTCTTTTTAAAATGCATAGAAAGAATAAAAATGAAAAGAAAAAAATGCATGAATGCATTAATATTTGTTTATTTGAATTTTGAAATTCATACAACGATATCCATTATCTGCACTTTATATTTTAGTGAGGGCTTACTTACTTCCAGTTCTGAATAAGACGTGTCGCTCGTGCTTTGACCGACATGACATTTCACCAAATGGAAGGAACCACCTGCTGCTTCAATGATATCCAAAGCCTCATTTATCAGGAATTGGTCGAACAAATGACCGCTCAGAGAAATCTACAACATCACATCAGCAGTAGTGATGTTAATAAAGAGCAAATCAGCACTAAAGACGATATTTTTACTTAATAAATAAATTTGCAACTTTTCTTTGATCCATCCATAAAAAATAATTTATTTATTTTTTTTGGCGTTCATAGGGAAAGCCTTGCTGCCTCTTTCTGTACAATGTTAATCATGCCCTCCCTATAAAGATGGATGATTTAATACAACTGATAATTAGATGTGCATATTATCAAAGAGAAAATATACCATCTTTGTGTATTTCATTTTTGCAGGTTGCAAGGGTTGTAGAGTTGGTGATGAAACCCTGCCGAGGAAAGAAAATTAAGAAAAAAAGGTTTTCAATTTAAGCTGAAAAATCAAATCTAGATAGAGACATTCAAGAGACTGCCATGCATATTTGCTTTGTGATAGGCTGAGCTGCAGGAGAAGAGTGTTCTTTTTTCAAATACGAATTGCATACGAAGCTTTTAAGCATGAATTTTGTGCTTTACAAGTGCATGGACAAAAATAATGATGAATCAGTACATGCAAAAATGACTAAATAAAAGGAAAAATTATACGGACAACTTACTCAATGTCAGAATTTCTCATTCTAGGGATATATTCAAACAAGGGGGTCAGTGCTCCAGCATGGACTATGCAAGCTCTCTTCAGGTGTGACGGTAATTTATCAAGGGACGTTGAAGAAGCTAAATGTCCAATAAACTTGGATAGTATATCACCAAAGTGTTGGGAAGCCTATATTATAATCAAATACAATGTTACAGTGAGGAACATAAGCAGTTCGGTTA
Source organism: Perilla frutescens (assembly GCA_026008535.1). Classification (NCBI taxonomy): domain Eukaryota; kingdom Viridiplantae; phylum Streptophyta; class Magnoliopsida; order Lamiales; family Lamiaceae; genus Perilla; species Perilla frutescens. The sequence goes on along the minus strand of BRKX01000001.1, from coordinate 49,695,948 downwards.
TGGTTCATGACATCCACGACAAAGTTTAGCAAATGAAACTGAATACAAGCTCAAAAGATGGGTTATTTTCACCTCTCTTGCGAACTCTGTTGGAAGAATCTCAACAGCTGAGCAGATAACGCCACTACCGTCCATGTCATGATGGTATGAGTTGTCATGAGGATCATATCTAAATGTAACATTCACCCAATTATAAAAAGAAAAAAAAAAGCAAAAGAATTGAGTCATACTTGGGCGGGATCGAATTTTTTTAAAAACCTGAATAACAAGTGAGATTGTCTTTCCCAAACATAAACTTATACATGCAACCATATCATAAAAATGAATATCATCAATATAGTCAGTATATTTAATCTTGAAATTTACGATAGAGGCAACATCACTATACGTTACCTGATGAAAGGTGAGTCAATTGATGTAGTTTGCTGTACAAATTCTAATGAGCCACCTACATCACAAGATATATCTGAGAGCCCAACTAGTGGACATCCTTTCTTGATTAAATCTTGCAGCTGTGTGGTGGTTAATAACCGAGGAAATCTTTGCTCCCAATACATACAATTGACTGCCATAAAAAATAAATAACCCGCTCATTCATATGGCTTTTGACACATGGAGATGGAACTTTTAATTAATACAAGAGGAGAATACTAGGTTCAGTCATGCTAAATACATTTAAGGTTGTTTGTCAGTAGCACTAACTCCCTGACTGAAAAAGCAGCTTTCCCAAATCTTCGATAAAACCATGATCCAATAGTAGAGTGAGTGTCAGCAATCAAGATAGCATTTACATAAATTCGGTCTTGCATAGATAACACATACTTCAGTGATATAAGAACTAATACAAAATGAATTGACGCATGCCCGAGGCTCTTGTCCAGGTGTTGATTGCGAAGTAGTTAATGCAGTTGGGATGTTTAAGGATTGCTGCTAGATATACTACTGCGAAATGTGCATAAATAAATTAAGCATATGTAGAAGAAGATATCAATTTAGGATCATAATAAGAAGTCCATCCAACTGTTTTCAGTTGCAGAGATGTCCATATCAGAACAAAATGGAAAATTAACATCTCGGAAATCCAATTCTTCTGATATCCTTTTTTTTTTTAAATGTTAAGGATTAGTGTTGCAGAGTCAACACAGTGTTAGTGGTATCAGGAAAGCAAATAACAAAGAATGAGCTCTCATGCCTTTGACATAAGAGATAAATAACAATACAGTGGCAATAACTGACAGTTCATGCACAAAGAGTAGAGGATACTGACCTATTACAGACGCAAATGGAGCTATTTTTTCATGGAAAACAGGTCTATAGTTTTCTGGATGTGCATAGTAGTCCGCCTGAGCAGAACAAAATATTGATTTCAGCATGCATGAGGATAAAAGACACACGTATGATTTCTAGCTCCTAGCTTTATCCATGGGTGAACAGGTTGGTTGAAAGATGATTAAAAAAAATTGAAATAGGTTTTTTTATTTGATTATTATATGTATCGACCTATTTCACTTATATAAATAGGTTTCTTTTTTTAATTCTACCATGAAACTCAAAATTAAGTTCTTGAATTTGTTAGCACAAATCTTCAGATTAGGTCTTTATGGCGGTCTTTTTCTAAGTTACATGCAGAGAAATGATTATGTAGCCTCGATAAGTCCAAGAATGGTAGACCTACATCTTAAGAACTCACCTTATCAAAGGATTTGGAAGGGTCATTGTGCACCACTATGTCTTGACTGGTTACAACACATCCATACACTTGAAAGACTCTTTTTGAGCTTTTCCCTCCTTGAGGATCTCTGGCCTAAGCATAATACATGTTTATATTACGTATAATAATATCCCAGTCAGCAAGGAAGAGCTAATGCAAACAGGAAAAGGAAGAGCATAAATTAAAAATGGTAAAGAATGTAATAACTAGTACGTAGATCACAGGAAAAAGGAGAAAGTCTACACATTCAACTTAAAGAGCTTAAATGAAGACCAAACGTAACAAAATGAGCATGAAGATATCATTTCCTTTGCTATCAACATTCCTTTCATTTAGGACAACAGAAATTGAATGATTAAATAAAATTACTTTAGGAGTTGCCTACAAATGGACCAAAAAGCACATTATTTCACAAGATCAGTAACTTACAATAAACATGCCAACTTGGGGCAGCTAGATATAAGCAGCTATTTTACACAAGCAACCAAGTAAATGGTCTGGAATTAATATAAATGAAATTACCGTCTCATATAGATCAGGAAGTTTGCTTGGATGAACAAAAGTGTGAGGAAGAAGATTAAATATTTCCCGTGCTCCTTGAGAGACTGCAGAAAGGATAAATGTTTTAAGAAATTAAAAAAACCTGTCGTTCAAGTTTTCTAATTTTTCCACATAATATTGATAATCAGAGAGACAGCACAGAAGATAGACTATAGAAGAAACACATAGTTGTTTGTCACAGATTTTATAACTCAAAGAAATCTGCTGAAGGAACAGAGGACATCATCTGAAGAATATGGAATTGGTTTAACTTATATGTCAGTTATATATTTTGTTGGGCAGCATATAACAGTTGATCATACCATTTCCAGCGCCAGTAAACACAAAGACTAGGGGACAGATTCTTGACGGGAGTCCCATTGTAGCTATCTCTTCCCCGACAGATATTACAGCAGCCTTTGCAGCAGCCAGTGAAGAGTACATGTACGATTGACCCAAGGAGAGAAAAGGTGTTGAATATCCGAGACTAAGAAAACCTGAAAAAAGAAACAATTGAACATGCTAGATTATTTCATTTTCATATCACGTGCAACCAGATAAACTAATAATACTAGATTTGGCATGATAACTGAAAGGCACATGAATTAAGTCATATTTTAAATTTGTACAAGATGCAGTCCCCAATTTAAGAGGTACCGGCGAACTAGCTTCAACTTTTGAAATGGAAAAATAGAAGGCCAAAAAAACTTGATGACCTAGGCATTTGAGGTCATTGAAGAATTATCTTGTCTTTCCCATTGAGCAAAATGAAGAGTCATGCTATTTGGTCCTACCAGTCAAATGATTTCTTGATAGCAGCAAATACAAGACAGGAATGGCTTAGAAAATAACATAATTTCTATTGTAGATGTTAATGCGATGAGGAAAACATAGTGAATGCTTGTCCTCTCCCAATACAAGAATATAGAGTTTTACAGGGAAAAAAAAAATACACAAAAGAACCTAAAACTCCTAATGTAATTCAGCCAGAAAAAGATATATTGCGTACGCTGTCCCAGGCCACACAAGAAATCGATTATTCCAGCTCTTCCAGCAAATTTTCCGAATGCCAGCAACCTCTTACCATTGTCTCCAGTTATAAGCTCATAATCGAACAAAGTAGCCCTCTCAACCAAAATCTAAACAAAAGAAAGGTCGAGCTGATAATAGATATCTGGTGAAAAGATTTTATTTTGTACAGCATGAAAACTGACCTTATCAAGAAGTGGCATATTTTCTTTTTGTGCCTTGTGAGTGTGGGAGAAAAATGCATATGTCTTGTCAGGAAGTATCATCTCCAACTGCACGAAACATGACAAAGTTCGAATATAATTATACTAGTTTCTAAATGAGGGCCATGGAGAAAACCAAAAGCAACAACAATCTTAATCACCTTAGGTTGTTTGATACCCAAAATTAAACCACATTCAGACAAGTCCTCTGATATCTCACAGCCAACATCCTCATACTGTGCATCATGATGAATACGTTTTGTCGATGGCTGCACAATGATGCGGGCAACTCCAGTTTTCTCACTGCCTCTCAGCAGTCGTGCACAATGTGCGGGGGCCAGTGGAACCCTCCTCTCCCACTTATTTGTGGACTCAGAGAGGATTCCGATAACTCCATTGCCAAGCATGGTGTGTCCTGATCTACCTCAGCTGCTTATATTTATCGGTTCTGCATGTAAATATTACACAAGTTTATTCCAGTTTTAACTTCCTACTCATTCTGAAACCAGATTAAAGCAAGTAATGAAGTAAGGCCCAAAACACAAGAACTGCTCCATATCAATACTTTCTAGTTTCTACTTGATATCCCCACCCCATCCCCCACCCCAACAAAATTGATTCTGAGAGCTTTGCTCCTTTACCAATTGTAGAACTTTGCCTAGATGTTTTGATCTAAGAGTTGCAGGTGGTTAGTAAAGGTGCTTTATAGAACTCCACAATAATTGGACTATGATTCTTGAAAGGCATAAACACATAAATGCGTGTACATATGTAAATGACGTGCACAATTGACAATTCAGACCACCTTTTGATAACACAGGCATACAAAAACAGAGCATCATTACAAAACACCCCAGATTACACCACAATTAAAAGTCGCAAAATTCACAATGCCACTACTCAATTAAACATGCACGGCCACAAACAATTTGGATAATCAAGAAACACCACAGATGGAAAACAAACACACTCGATGTTGATGAAACGAACAACAATATATGGCCATATTCGGACAGATTTTCTTTTATCTATGTAGTTTTCCAAGATCACCAACAACGACAACGAAACCCTGCTCTAAACAAGATCCCGTACGAGAAAGCCACTATGAAAGACTCAGTTTTTATCAAAACTATAAAAAAAGAAAAAAGAAAACAAGAAACGAAATGAATCAATGATGATGGGAAAAAGATGAAACTTGCCTTAATCGTAAAAATCGCTTTTTTCTTGAAAAAGTGAAGGCCCTTTTGAGCCGCGATCACAGCGTTGAAGTTCGTAGACGTCGTATTTTGTATGCAAAGATGTAAGTGTCAATCACTGCTTATACAATCAAACGTAAAATGAGGTGGAGCGACAAAGCCTTTGTAATAAATTTCGAGTGACACGTGAAGTTCATTCTCTCTCCTTTTGTTTCAGTTTCTGTTTCTCTTTCTTTTATTAATTATCTAAAAAAATGGATTAAATGTGAAACTAATAATAACAATAGAGACGTAGATCCAGTGCCGGACGGAAATTGAATAATGCAATTTAGATGGAGATCCGACGTGGTGATGTGGAGGTTGAAAACGACATATATATATATATATATACACAGAGAGAGAGAGAGAGAGAGAGAGGGAGAGTATGTATGTATTTGATTTTTTTAATAAATTTAATAGTTAATTTGTGAAGAAATTTATATTGAAAATTAATATAAAAATAAAAAATTAAAGACATGATTTTGAGATCTTACTTTGATAGTTTCAATCAATAAATTTCATATTAATGATTTTCATTCAGGTTTCGGATTGATGGTCAACGATTTTTCAAGTTCTAATTAAATTTATAAAACTCAATGAGGCATATCATCATATGAATTTTTTTAAAGCTATTTCATAATAAATCTTTTTTTTTTCTTGAAATAATTTCATAATAAACTAATTAATCATTGATTATACGTGTTACAAAATTAAATAATGTGGTAGAAATGAAAAGAAGAAAGTTGAAGCAAAATATTTGAAGGTATTTCAACCAATCAATCAACTTTCTTGAATTTATTTGTGGGAGTGAATCGCATGAAATTACAAACTAAAAGAACTCATGAAAAGTTAGAACCATCTACATTGAAATAAAGAAATTCGACTATTCACTTGTTTTGTATGGATACATTAATGTAAAAAAAACCATAGTGAAACTCAATTTCAATGATAATTAAAAATTTCAATTTTCATACCAACACCATGTCATCTCAAAATAGCTTCCAATAAATAATAATCGGCACGATATTAATTTAATAAAACTAAATAAAATATATGAAGTGTTATATTTTGCGAAGGGCAATGCAAAAACCGGTGAAGAATGCGACAAAACAAATGACAGCTACTAAATGGATTTGGATGTTAACAGATAACTAAGTTAATCGACACATATACACGTGTATTAATGCTCCAAAAGATGATAACTTCTTAGACTATTATAGATACCATATCAAATACGTTAGCTATACAATGTGTCGGTTCGGATGCCTCTTACACATTTGTTTTATATTTTGTATCTTATTATTAAATTAAGGGTTCAATAACTATTATTAAAAAAAATAATTTAATACATAATCAACCGCATCTTACATTTATCACAAAAAAAATTGAACTCAAAAATATAAATTCAATATAATAACTAATTAGTAATTAATTATAAATTGAAAATTAAAATACTAAAAAATAATTATATAGCTATGTTGATAGAATGAGTCATAATTAATAATAATAAAATAAAAATAAAATGCAGTAAATTAAAATTGAAAGTCTTTTTTTCATATGTATATAATTATATAGTGGAACATAGAGTTTAATACATATAATGTGTAGAAGGTACACTCCTATAGGATGGTCTAACGGATTCTTTCTTCTGCAATTAGTGATACTTTTCTTTCTAATTAGTGATACTTTCTTCTGCTATTAATGATACTTTCTTGAGCAATTAGTGATACTTTCTTCTGCAATTAGTGATATTTTTCTTCTAATTAGTGATACTTTCTTCTGCAATTAGTGAATTCTAAAATTGAATTGAATTAATTTTTTTTAAATAAAATTTAGTTAAACATATATATTGCGTTTGATATAGAATAATTATTAAAAGAGAAAAGAAAAAAAAAGAAAGTTAAAACTAACGAAAAGAAGAGAAAAGGAAGAAGAAAAAGGAAAAAAAGGGCAAAAAACTATTGCTCAACCGCAATATATATATATATATATATATGTATATATATATATATAATGAAAAATAAAAAAGAAACGAAAGAAAGAAAACAAAAAGAAAAACAAAGAAAAAGAAATGGATTGGAAAATGGCTGCCGGGCCAAATGAAAGGAAAAAAAAGGGAGAAATAAAGATAAAGAAAGGAAATGGAAAATGGGCTTAGTTGTTGGGTCAAAAAAACTGAAAGGAAAAAAAAAGAGTGGGCTTATGTGCGGATGGGTGGGTTTTGTGGGGCAGGTCGGGTCAAATATGACCCGTCTAATGTAAGAGACCATCTCATACAAGTTTTTATCAATGTGTAGTAGGGGATCCATTTTCATATATGTATTCATTACTTATTTATGTGGATGTATCTATATATATACCCATTGAATGATTATCCTACGCATTCGATATAAGCACTTCATGAGAACATGTTTTTATAGATATCATATGAATTATTGTTTTAATTATTTATATATGTTGAAAGATCGTTTCCCTATATCTCTATCTTCAATTAATGTGTTCACAATGTTAGAAGATATATATTATGTTATATGTATTTTTATTTATTATGGTACTTTAGTCCTTTTCCCTTGTACTCTAATTTTCTCCATTTTTATCTTGGATTGTTTTTTATTAGGAATCTCATCTTTTGTAAGCTTCTTGTAAATTTCTCATATATATAGAACTCCTCATCTTCTCTTTAATGACGTGTACTATGATTTATGTCTCCTTAGTTTAAACACACAATTTTTATAGGATAAAACTAATGACCCACGACCAGTCATAAGATTTGGAGTGCCCTGTTAGAACATTAAAAATGATACCCCTATTTGTTGAATGAAGAATGACTGCATAATAAAAGTAGCACAATCATATTTGAAGGTCCCTTACCAACAATATTAGCTGAATTTCTAATACATATCATAGATAAAAAAAAAATGTCATTTCAAAACTATCTTTAAAGTTTAGAATTATGAAAAATATTGGATATATATGCTCAAATACTTGAAGATTTCAAAATCATCCGACTGAACACACTATAATCTCTAAAACAAAATAAACAAATTTAGTTTAAACAATATAATTCAAAAATACTTATTCTACCATTTTTTCAAAGCAAACTCGATTATAAATTTTTCATAATCAACATTTTCTAGTAAATCATGTTCAATGGATATCAAATCAAATTCAATCATTATTGTGACATGGTGAACCACAAATAAGAATTAACTATCTTTAATTGTGAAAAACTTCTTTTTATATATACAACTGTAACGAGTGCGGTTAATAAAAATTTTATAAGCAATATATACATTAGGTCAACTATTTAACATATTCAAATAAGTTAATATATCTAGAGTTGTATTTTTTTTTGTTTAGGTAAAAGATATCTTAATACGTTTAGCCAAGGCCGATCCTGAGATTTTGAAGGCTTATGCGAGCGCTAAAAATGATGTCCCTATTTATTAAAATTAAAATTTAAAAATACAAATAAAATGGGATAAAATACACTTTGATGCCTACATTTTGAGTAGTTTTTTTTTTCAAAAATGACACTTTTTCAAAATAAATAAAATCGCACCTACATTTCCAAATTTTTTGCAATTCTAATATTAATCGATTTTACGGGCCGAAAATTGTATATAATTGATTTTAAATTAATCATTCTTAATTGGATGAAATTTTTCCACATGGCTGAGGAAATATGAATATTAAAATACAATCAATTACGTGCGATTTTATGGCTGTAAAATTGGCTATATGTTTATATTTGAATTGTTTTTGAAAAAATACGTATTTTTTGTTAATTTTGAAAAAGTGGGTCATTTTTTAAAAAGTATCCAAAATGTAGGTATCAAAGTGCAATTTACCCTATAAAATGCACCTAAAAATATTTGTTTGATATGTTTAAATCATTAAAAGTTTGCATTATTGAAAACTTTAAAATCATGTGACTCATGCGCGCTCACTGATATTTGAACAAACCTGAAACAAAAGAAAAAACATTTTAAACAATATCATGTACGAAACGCAAACTACAAAATATTATTTAAAGATATTTCTCTTAGCATTTTTTAAAGCAAACTCATTTATAATCTTTTCAAAATCAATATTTTCTAGCAACTCTTAAGGGATATCAAAGCAAGTCTATTCAATCTTTCTTCTGACATGATCAATTGCAAGTAGGATTTTAATAAATACATAAATAACAACTTTGCAGATGCAGCTATAACATGTATGATCAATAAAATTTTATAAACAATGTATGCATTGTGACAACTATTCATCATCTTCAAGTAAGCTAATATATCTAAAATTTAATATTCTTTTGGTAAAAGATACCGCAAAGTTTTTAATTCTTGAAATACATCTTGACCATCAAAATCACTAAGCTCTCCATGCTTTAGAATATTCTCAAGATTTTTTTCACAGATATTGATTGGGTTAGGCCTAGTATTATTTATAAAATATTGGGGCAAATATTGAACTAAACATATGACTACTAGTATTAAATTTTTATAAAAAAGGTGCCCCTAAATTTTTGAGGCCCCGTACGGCGCACCTCTCACACACCCTTAGGGCCACCAGTGCGTTTAGCTGTTGAAACAACTATTGGTCGATCAAAACATGATCCCTAACTCTCCATACTTTATAATATTCTCAAGATTTTCAAAATATTCTTTTCAAATATCATCCAGTGAGATTTTCACAACATGTTTTTCAAGCAGCACCATCTAGCTTTGAATGCAATTTATTAGAAGAAATAAAAATTCATTTTTTTCATATGAAGTGAATTGATCAAATCTTTTTTTAGTGATCTAATTGCTTGATCTAATAAGAAAATAATTGATTATGAAAGAGGCATAATTCAATTGGAGGTCTTAAAACAACCACTCTTAATTAATGCCCCAAAATAATGTACGTAAGGTTTATCACTTAAGTGGCTACAACTTTTTTTTAATAAATGAAATAGGTTAGAGTTAATTGAACTAATACATTTTTTTAAAGTAATGGGTCAAACTTTTAAAATTATATTAGACTTAATATATACTTTTTTATTAAAAAATTAAACTAAAATAATATTACCACACACACACATATAATCTTTGATGTTCCTATAATTCGGAGGGCCCTGCAGTGCGTTGCACCTCAAGTATGCCTTCAAGGCCGTCCTGACCCACATATAATATCTACAAATAAATAATGAGTATTTCTATTTACACCACCAAAATTACTCTATGCACCACTGATTTTACTCTTTGAACCACACACATTTACATTAATACCCTTTTAGCTAAAAATATTTATTTTAGTAAAAAAATATTTTAACCTATATTAAACTGTAAATCATCGAAAATATCGTGAGTGCGAAGACATGGAGATCGAATTCGAAAGAAATAGGATTTTTCGAATTTTCTCCAAAATCTAGGACGAAGACCGAGTTAAACTTGAAGATAATTTTAATGGAAGAATTTTGTAAGTTCTGTGTTCTATTTTATTAAATTTACATGTTTTGTTTTGTAAACTAGAAACCAGTGGGTGATTGTTTAATTCAAATTTTCTAGTAGTTTAACATGCTAGGACGAGTTATTGGAATTATTAGATGCTAGTTTGTCTTGATCGTGCGGAAAAAATCGAGACTGAGACAAGTTTTGGAGAGTTTTTTTCCAATCACGTTTTGTTCGATCTGAACAAGTCGATCCACTTAGTGTTGTTCGAGCTGTGAAGTTAGAATAAAATGATTATGTTTTAACATCAGAATTCGACCTGATATGCGTGAAATTTGTTCAGAGTGTTGTTCTAACCTTGAAGTTAGAACAAAGCGATTATGTTCTGACTTCATAAGTCGAACATTTTTGTTATGTTATAAGTGTGAAGTTCGACCAATACTTATATGTTCTAAGTTTGAAGTTCAATCCCGATTTTGAACTGTGTTATTTTGCAGCTACTTATAAGAGGAGACCAACTACACTAGCGAGACGTCAAAATGTGCTAGAACGGTAGAAAGCATGGTACGATGCCCAATTAGCCGAAGAAGAATGAATGAGGAATCAAATGAATTTTGATTCGTATTGTATCAGTATTTGATGGATTTGGAGACTACTATTTACTATTTCTTGCATTTGAAGGCTATGTGATCATTATTTATTTTGTATATTTGTCAATAACAATATTAATACTTCAAGGACTTGTTTTCAAATAAGTCAGCAAGATGTGTACAATATCAATGTGGCAACACAAATCTAACTGTTCGAATGAAGATTCTCGAACATATAAGTTAGAACAAAAAAGTTACATTCGAATGTAATCACCCTCCAAACATATATTTCAAGGCTCATCCATAGTTTATTTAGGCCTAATCCAACTTTCTAAATATGCACTTCATCTATTCCATAATTATAGTCATTTTCTCATTTTCATACAGATTAAGAAAACACATTTTATATATGTATTGGAAAAACATAATTTATATACAATATGTATTGGAAAAACACAATTTATATACAATTGTCATTAACCGCCCTTATTTTTTTTACTCTATTATTTTCCTTCATACTAAATTGAATCTAAAGAATATTAAATAGAGTTGTATTTGTAAAAGAATGCTCTAATCCCCCCAATTTAAAAATATGACTATAATTTTGGGATATCCCAAAAAAGAATAATGGACTACAATTGTGGAACATATAGCGTATTATTATAGATTATACATTAATAAATTGTGTAACAACCCGATTTTCCAAAAAAAATATTTTTAAATATAATCTTTTGATCTTGTCGTTAAGACTTATTCATAATTAGATATTTATATTTATTTTAATCGTCCGCCTGCGGAGAAAAAATTTAAAAATAACAAGAACTAATAATATGAATAAAGTAATAAAATACCATAATTTATGTTCCCAAATTTCATAACTCATCCAAAAATTCAAATGATGATGATGAATCCTTATCCAAAAGAACAGTTAATTCTTCCATAATCTTTGATCTCAACTCATGTTTTGTTAACCGCATAACTGCTCCATAGTTTGGCTTCTCTCAAATATAATTTATCTACAGTCTGTAATATTCACAGACTAACTATGCATCATAAATTTTGTGACATTTCTACAATAATGCTCTATTGACATCGAGTCTAATTTTATGTTCTTTCTAACTCAACACCGGAAATCTCCACCAGAGTTCCTTTGCCAAATCTCTGTCAAGAAATTCGATTACACACTACAAATCAATGCTTAAGCACGAACGAAAACAATAAATTTCAAACTCACTCTGAATCAAAGTAATTCATTTTTCTATCAAAAGTCAGTATGTGAATTGCAAATATCGAATTTAGTGATCATCTTGCTATTATCTAAAAATTACCGTTTGTAATAGAGAAATTCTTGATTTATCTGTATTATATATAAAAGTAGAATAAATCTAATTTTACCGCCATTTTTATTTACAATTTCATATATATCACTGATTTTGAGGGCAATATTGTCCATCTACTTATTAGAGCAGTTTTTTCTTCCTACGGTTTATCTAGAAAAATGCCACTACAATACTTATCCACAACCCAATTATCGGAACAGTTATTTTTTAAATTTATGAGTCAAATTGTTCAGATACTACATTTCTCCTCCGTTTTTTTGTTTGTTTGGTTTTTTCAGATAAGAAAACATAGTCGAAACTCCATCACATTTTGTGGTCGAAAACATGATTAGAACATGTCAATTTGTTAACTAAGGTTATGGTTTTTTTCAATGTTTGCCCATTAGAACTTTGAGAGAAAGCACAATGGCTCTGAGTCCTGTCGATGGTGAGCGGTTCACAGTTCACAACTATACGAATGCACAAGATGTGGTTATTTGTATACAAGGCAATGATTTGATTGTTATGAATTCAAGTTTTTGTAAATCACATTAAGATTGCTATTGATTAATTTTTTGTCAATATTTGTTTCCATCTTCTTTTGTACAAAACTAAAACTCAATGTGAAGGGAGATGGGCGATGACTGAAATTTTCTGTAAGGGAAGTGTTGATGAGCAGAGAAACAACTTTTTCAACACAAGGTAGATAAATCGCACTATGATAAATCTCCTTTCTCTCAATGTGTTTGTTACCCCTCTATCTGTTTAGTAGAATTGTTCTTTAATGTGCAGAGATTCTAAATTTTGATTTTCAATTTTGTCAATATTCTATCTCCTCAATTTCTGTTCTCACAATTCACAAATTAATAATTGTTAAGGTTTTTTTTTATTCAAAATCAATCTTCTATTTAAATCGATACATCCCCTCAAAACTCGTGATTTTGCATTCTCTTTTCCTCCATCCTACCTATTGCAGGAGCCAAATCTACAACTTGTATTTTTTAGGGATCAAAGCAAATAGCTCCAGAGCAATACTTTTCATGATTTAGAGTTGTTATCTTGACTTGGCTACTACATTTGGAATGTTCAACTTAAATAAAATGGAGGTTTTAATTCATAATATGTTTCTACCGATTGATCTGAAAGTTATAGTTTATTTTTGTCGACTCTGAGTATTTATAGTCGTGCTATGCTTTAACCCTGTTGTTAGATGTCTTTGGGACTAAATATGAACTGTTTTTATGATTGCTCTCATTTATATATAAAGATTTTGGAGTTCATGATATGCTTGCTTCATTTGTAGGAGGGAAAGGTTCTAAAGCTGAAAAGGGGCCGGGGCAGCATATTATACAAATTCGTGAACTTCTAGAACATATTCAAGAGAAAGATTGACTGTTCATGGAGTTGCAATAACAGGTCCGTCCGTATTTATTCTTAAATTCATTTATTTTTAACAGATTATAATAATTGTTTGATTAATTTTGATCAATCTTTGTTGTATTTATGTTCAGAATCCATACTAACTATACTTTGCTTCTCTTTTCCCTATCGACGATTACGTGTATTTTGGATTATCATTCATGTATCTACATTTTCTTATATTACAGGGACAAGATCATTATATTCTAATGAGCTCAAGGCAGACAACTTGGAAATATGTGAAGAAAGGTTTAGCAAATAATTTTATTTTCCCAGTAACCCAATTTTTATAATTCATTTTTCTAATTATACAATCAGAAAACTAGTTTCCAAGATTTCTATATATTATGAATATTATTTCTCATCATTTGATATAATCCATTTCCATACAAAAAACAAAAAAACATCAAGAAATGAAATAATATATCTATCAGTAGTAGGCTGTTCTATAAATCTTATGTTTCAATGCTTCTGAATTTTAAATGAATAATTTATAATTTATTATAGTCAAAGGCTCTCCTGAATTTCAAATGAGCGCGCAATTTATTATAGTCAAGGGCTCTTAATTTTACAGGTTTGGTTAAGGTTTCTAACTTTCCTTTATGTTGTTTCTCTGCATTGTCAAAGTTGCAACGAGTGTGTGGATGGTTTTGATTATTATCGTACATTTGCTGATGCTAATGCATCAGTCTTTTCTTCTTTGGAAGATTTGAATAACTTTTATTTCTCTCATCGTAGGGCGTCAGAATATAGTGCATTGCGTATTTATGCTGTCAAAACACGTGGTCTTTATGAAAGACTGTCAAACAGTGTTTTTTCATCTGAGGTGGTAACTTTCTCGACTTTTTATGTGGTTTAACTCAGTCTTTAAGCGGGTAAGTGCTATTGCCCATTCTCAACATTGGCATAGTTAGTTGGATTGCACCTTGCACGTTCTTTGATGATAATTTTATACGATTTTTATGCATGTGGTGCTTAGATGGTTTGTCTGCTGAAAGATGATACATTTTCAAGCTTCAAAATATATTCTTGATTTGCTACAAATATTTACGTACTGTGTTTCAATTGAGATATGTCGCTTGTATAATCGGATATAAAATGTAATGCAAGTTCTGGAGATGCGCCTGTTATTAGCTTATCATTTTGAATGCATGTTATTCTTTCTGAGTACATCTTCTTTACTTTGCTTTAGTTTTGCTAGGGATTGGGAACGGGAATTGGTGATAGTACTAATAATGTTGTCAATGAAGCGAAATTGAGGTTTGATTAAATGTCTTTAAATTTGAAGTGTTACGCTGACAATGAAAACGACAATGATGGTATCCCTGAACATATAAGTATACTAGCAGACAGATAAAGTTGGTGTTTTGTCTAGACAACTTGCTGAATTCATTGATAGAGACTTCAAAGCTGAAGTTTTAAATGACAAGCATATATACTATTATACTAAGGAATTAGAAGAGAAGAAAGAGTTGATCAATATTAAAAAATTGAATATAGTAAGTGCTTAAATTGTCAGAGTTTTCATTTTGGATCTGCACAAAAGTTGAAGGTGATTGTGCGCTATAGGTTTTGCTGCAATGGCTGTTGTTTTGGCTGTGAGTTTGCAAGCGTTTGTTTCTGAGAGAAGTCAAAGATGAATCGGACGATGACTTTCAATTATGGTGAAGGTGGAGACTCAGTCACCTGATTGTGTCTATATATGTATCTGGTACTACAGGTTACAATATATTTATATATAAACTGTTTGTTTAGATGCTTCTGTGATTGTTCGTCATGAAGATTTGAGATTTTATCAATTTGGAATTTGGTGGCTTTGATGTGCTTTATGTGAAAGAATCTTAGTATATGTTTGAAGTTTGAACTATTCAGATACTAGAGTGAGTTTTGATGCTTACAATGTTAGAATAGAGAAATGAATCTTGTGGTTTGAGAGTGAGATTATCAGCTTAACTTATTTGCTTTATATTATTTACATATAATTTACATATGAGGAAAAAATATGATGATGTTTTTACAATGTGGAGATGTCACTTCTAAATTCTTAAATTATTAAACTTAATAAATATTATAAATTATATATTATTTAAATTTCTTTTCGTGCAACGCACGGATCAGGCACTAGTAGTAGTAATAGTAGAATGTATAATAAATAGATGTTATAAACTAAAATGCAATTCAAATAATAAATAAAATAATTATAATAAGACCTGTAATTCCCTTAAATTAATATGGGTTGTGCATGAGTGAATTGTTTGTAGGTGTCATGCGTAATAAGATATAAAAAAATAGTTATCAAGTATTGATGATAATTAAGAAATTAGATGAAGAGAATTAGTTAAAAATAATAATTTTTTGTCAATACATAGCATATCATTTTATGTCAAAATCTAGTTTTATCTTTAAGATATGTTAAATATTCTAGTCACTCCTAGAACCTCGTCAAATCAATAAACAAGATTAATAAAACTTGTTATTCTTTAGGCTAACCGATAGTATTAAATACACATATAAAGCTTACCATAAATACAAAATATTGGAATAAATACAGAACAAAAATAAGTTAACTCTTTCAAAATTGATAATGCTTAATTTTATTAAATTATTTTAATGTTATCTCTGCTAAGCGAAGATGAGTTAATTCCTTCAAGTCTTTATCAGTTTGTGATTTATTGTTCGACTGAGTGTTGATGTGAAAGTGAAAGTTAAAGTATGTCAGGGACCGTTTATAGGTCCGGGATAGTAAAAGTTGCCCTTAGGTTGCCCACCGTGTGTTAGAGCATGGCCAAGACTGTGTGTCTGGTCTACCCCAAAATGTAGCTGTCTTTGTGATTCCTACATGGGAGTAATGGCGATGATGACAAAAGAACAAGGCTCCTTCACTGTGGAATAAACCCAAATGTGTCAAGGTGGAGAATGTTAGAGTATGTTTGGTGTTTATTTGTGGTGTTTTGTTGCTTGATTTTGTATGTTTCATTTGTATCTTCTAGTATTTTGTTCTAGTTTATCTATAGGTTTTGTGTGATTTTATTCTCTTGCTGCTCTTATGGTGGAATAAGCCAAGTTTTGGAAAACTTGAGCTTTTGTACGCAAAATCTTGATTCTTAGGTAATAAGGTGGCATTGAGCGAAGATAGGCCGGAAGAGATGCACCGGAAGGAGGAGCTAAAGGCCCCGCGGCCGCGCACCATGAAGACCAAGCAACCCCCGCGGCCGCGCAAGTCCCGCGCCCGCGCGAGGGTGCTCTCGGCGGAGACACCCCGCGGGCGCGCACATCCCAGGCCCTCCGCGGGCGCGCAAAGGGCTCTGTTCGCCCGATCATCGCCAATCTACACTCATCTCTCGCCCCCTCTTCTAGCATGAACAAATCTTTCTTCCTCCATCTAGTGGCATGATGAAAACTAGACTCTTGAGTCACCCTAATCTAAGCCATAAAGGGATAGGGATTAATCCACCCTAAACCTAGTTTTGGATTTTTCTTCCACAAAATCCTCCCCAAATCTTCCACATCTAGTGGCATGATGAAAACTAGACTCTTTGTATTTCTTGGATGTTAGTGGAGGTTGTTCCAAAACTCTTGAAGGATACTTAATATTGTAGAAGTTTGAGTTATTTACATTTGATTTATGAGATGACTGTCTTCTATGATATTTGTGTTGTTTTGAGCGTGTTTAGTGGCTAATCTCTCTATTAGGGGGTAGAGGATCGATGTGGTTTTGATCTATGCTTGTTCTTGTTGATTGTTGTTGTTGGAATCGTGCCTTTTCATGTTTAGGTACTTGATCACTACTTGAACATTGATAGGATTTAGAGGAGTCTTGATTGTGAATCTAAATCCAGAAATTAGTTCCTTCGACGTTAGGTGGATGGGGTTCCTAAGCCTAATATGTTGATCTTGCTTGTATGATATAGCTAAGAGATATTTAATGGATAGACGGTGACAGTAATTGAAGTTAAACTAATTGGAAGAGACTATCGTAATTGTGAGAGTAGCATTATCAACTTGAATAAAACATAGTGATAAAACCATTGAGAGAATCTACACCCTAATACCTTAATCTAACTTATTTCCTCTAATCTTAAATTAATTTGTGTATTTGCATTTAATCATCTCGCTTTATTGTCTATTTCGAATTCGTAGCATAATCATCATCAAAACCCTTGTTAGAATGTTTAGATTTTATTCTAGTTGTTTTGTTGAAAGCATGTGTAGTCTTTAGATAATTTTTTCATATAAAGTCTTCCTTGAGAGATCGACTCGGGTTAAGCTTATTACTTCTACAATTGACCCCGGCCAATTGCGGGTGTGGTCCTAAGCAGTCGTCTAGAGAGCATAAACCGGAAATATAAGTGTAAATTTGTGGACTGCTCAAACAGAGTATATGGCCCATTTCTATTGGGCTTCTAATTATTCAGCATTGGGCCCAGACTGCCCGGCCCACCAAGAAGGCCCATCTCCCACAACAGTGTTAATTAAGCAATTTATACAAGCTAATTAGCTCACAAATTAATCCTTGAATTTACTCACTAGTTAATGAATCGCGAATTATCATTCTTAGTTAAGCTTAGTTTATTTAATTTATCAAACCTTCCTAACCGAAGTTGAATAAACTTTTTCGTCAAAAAAAAACGAAGTTGAATAACCTTGAGCTAATTAAGCTTGTGTGTGCTAGATGCACCATCAGGCGTATTCACTTGTCAACACCGGAAAATACGCGTTAATCCGGTCAACCTGTAAAAAAAAAGTAAAAATCAGTATCAACCGCAACACTGAAAAATACCACTCAAAAGCCAAAAAATATTACCTGTATCTTTAAAAAGTATCGGTCAGAAAAAAAAACCGTCAAAATCAATATCAATTATAACATTAAAAAGTATTACTCAAAATTCAAAAAGTATCACCTGTGCCACTTTTTTTTGCTGATTGATCGCGCCAACACACGTTGACCCGTCAATACGTTGATCGTATGAAATTAAATAACACTATATACAACTCGTGTAGAAAAATTTTTGCCATAAACTTTTTATATAGTGCTATTTTAATTTGTTTCTGTTATATAAAGGTCAAATAAAAGAAAAAGGGAAAAAAGAAAAACTATTTTCCCAGTTGAGGCATAGAAATTAGAAAGTGAGCTTAGCTAAACGCGTTTTTGCGGGGCCATGGTTTGTGGCTATATCCAACTTTTAGGTTTGATGATCAAATAGTTTGGAGAGAGACTAGTACTTATCAAATGAACTGGATATTATTACCAAACCAAAGTAAAAAGGAAAAAATACAAGACCAAATTACAAATCAGGAACTAAAATCCATCGAGTACCTATAATTTGATGTTTACGCATATATAGCAAATTGCATGCCATTCCATATTCTCAGTTTTCATTATCTCACAAGTTTAATTTTAATTTACTGTCAATTATAAACTATTTAGTTATGCAAGAGAGTGACGTCACAAGTTTCGAGATTCATCATTCTTCTTCTCCAACTTAATATATGCGCATATATTTTTAATTAGTCAATATATGATGGGGAAAAAAATAATAGAAGGCGATGTATGTTGTCATATAAATGCACTATGTTCACCCAATAATTTGCGAATTAAGTTTGTTAAAAGGCGGTTAAAAGTTGAATGAAGTTTCCAATAATTAAACAAATAAAAATAACTAAAGTATAATTAATTAAATCAAATAAAAAATATCGGAACAAAAAATAATGACGCCTTTAATAGGAGAACAAAGAAAGTAACACAATTTGAGAACATATATAGAGTAAATTATATTTTGGTCCCGCAAGAATAGAGTCCAAATAGTTTTAGTTAGTCTCAAAATATATAATTTTGGTCTCAAGTAAATTTTTTCGACACTTTTGGTCCCACAATTTATATTTCAACATTTATGGTCTAAAAAACTAATGGATTATACTCAACACCACTTAAGTTATTTTGAAGCCAAAACCATACATATTTTGGATTGAAATTTGATTAATTAATTCTCATCCACTTCCATCATGTAAATCATAGAAGAACTGGGACGAAATCTAATTATGTTCTTTAAATACAATCATAATAAAATAATCACATATTTAAATACATACGAATATAATTACAAAATGAAAAAAAAAGAGAAATGATGATCATGGTTGCACTGCCTAATTAAGGTGAAAAATAGAGGGAATGCAGTGAAAATTTCAATCCAAAATAAGTATAGTCAGTTAATTATTTGGACAAAAAATGTTGAAATAGTGGGACCAAAAATATCAGAAAAATGAAACTTGAAACCAAAATTTTACATTTTTTAAACTAAAAATATTTAGATCCTATTTTTACGGGATCAAAAATGTAATTTACTCAACCGAAAACTAAAGGAAAATTACGAAAGATTGTCTAGCTAGCTATATATATCTACAACCTTACGTAGGCATTATGATATCGAGCCGCCCAAGAAAAAAAAAACTTTTCAAAAAAAAAAAAAAACTTATAAATTGTTACAATTTTTAATAGAGTACTTAGGCACGAAGGAAATAAAAGGGCTCTCTCGTAGAAGTTCTCAAACCTGGAAAGGCCTAAAGAAAAAGAAGAGAGGCCGTCGCTGGCACCCCTTCATCATTCATTTCTTCTGATTCTTTCTTTTTCGACTTTATTTTATTAACATAAATTAAATATAATTGGTCAGAATATTCCAATTCAGAAAGCATATAAATAATATCGAGTCGCAGCCTCTGATTATGGGATAGACGTACAGTAGAATTTATAAATTCTATCATGGCTGCTGCTCTCTTGAAAATTCTGTTGATAGTGATAATTGTGTGTAATTTTGGCAGTGGAGGGCGTGCCGATTTTGGTGAGTCGGCATGTTTGAGAGTTCCCGTGTCCGAGTTCGCCAAGACGGTTAACTCCACCGTCGGCGTAGTGCAGAAGGTGGTTTCCACCGTGTCCAAGTTTGCCGGAAAAGTAGGCGATTTCCGGCTTAGCAACGCCGTTATGGACTGCCTTGAACTCATGGATGTTTCCATGGATCAGTTGAGCTCCGCCCTATCGGCCTCTCAGAATACAAACGGTACGTGCCTTTCCATGCATGCATGTCATTCATATATCCAATACACATGACGTGCATTGAAGAAATTAAAAATACGAAATAGAAAAGAATGCCTCTTTTACGAGTATACATTTTGCACGTGACATGCACTTAAGCATTGAAATATCAAATGCATCACTTAAGGTCCAGGAATTGAAATGCATTTGTTATATATTAGCATACATATATACATTTTACGCACACTAATTTATAAGTTTGTGTTTCTGCTTTAATTTAATTTTATAAAAACGATTCATTCCATTACAGTTTATAATTATTTTTTAAGTATTTAATTTTCAGTTTTTAATTAATAATTAATTATTATTATTATTTAAGAATTTTTAGTATTTGTTGATAAATATTGTTCAATATAGACTATTATGTTATAATTAAATTTTATTTTTATAATAATTATTGTTAAATTCATAAATTTGAAAGTAAAATACGAAATTCTAATTAACCATATCTGATGTATTTTGTACACGTAACATTCATTAAAAGCTGAAATGCGTATATGGCGGCACACAGGGAAGAGTAACGGCACCGGAAATGTGATTGACGACGTGAAGGCACTATTGAGCGGAGCATTAATCAATCAAGATACTTGCATAGAAGGGTTTGACGGCACAAACAACGGCCTTCTCAAAAGTCTGGTTTCCGTTAGCCTAGACCAAGTCACCTCATTAGTCCACAACCTTCTTTCAATGGTAAAGGCGAATCCTGCCGCGCCGTCTAACGGCGGCGGCGGTTCTGGTGGGAGAAGACTTATAACCAACGAAGAGTTTCCACAGTGGCTGAAATCCCACGACCGCCGGATACTCCTCCAAGCCGCCAGCAGCGCCAACGCGGATGCGGTGGTTGCGGCGGACGGCACCGGAAATTTTAAGATGATCGGTGAAGCTATCCGTGCAGCCCCGGAGTATAGCAGCAAAAGATATGTTATTTATATTAAGAAAGGTGTTTATAATGAGTATTTAGAGATTCATAAGAAGAAATGGAATATAATGATGATTGGTGAAGGCATGGATGCTACAGTTATTTCTGGTAATCGCAGCTTTGTTGATGGCTGGACTACATACCGATCTGCCACATTTGGTAAGAATTCAATCTATCTATCAACTTTAATATTGATCCAAATTATACGCATCTTTAGTTAATTAAGTTGGGTTGCATGCCGGTTCCTACCTAACAAGAAAATTAATTGATTATTGTTTTCCTCTGCATCCAACGTAGGATTTTCCTGTCTCGTGGCATGTTTCAATCACTGCCTTGGTTCAATATATATAATTTACGTGTTGTAGAATTCTATATATGATAGTTTTAATCAAGCACATACATACATACATATATATATATATATATATATCACTCATGATTTTCTAGAAAATATAACCATCATCACATGATCCCCCATACTTGGTTGCTCCACGCATGTTCAAAAAGGGCTCCCATCCCATGTTTATGTGTTTCTCTACTAGAATCATTTCTCTGAAACTCATCGACATAAATGCATGTTCTCCCATATTTCACAATATTCGCTCGATTTGGAATATTCTATTCAAAAAATTAAATCTTAACACACATTAATATTGCCGGTAACATCATGTTTAATATGTGACATTAATCTAACGTAGCTAACAACAAATTACATCATGTTTAATATGTGACATTAATCTAACGTAGCTAATTAATTATACATTATTTCGTACGTGATCATATCGACAAATGAAGCCGTAAGGGGGCAAGGATTCATAGCCCGCGATATCACGTTCGAGAACACGGCAGGCCCTGGAAAGCACCAAGCGGTGTCGTTCCGGTCGGATTCCGACAGATCGGTGGTATACCGTTGCGGCATTAGAGGATACCAAGACACCTTATATGCTCATTCCATGCGCCAATTCTACCGGGAATGCAAAATCACCGGCACCGTCGACTTCATATTCGGCGACGGGAAGGCCGTATTCCAAAACTGCGAAATCATGGCCCGAAAAGGGCTCCCCAATCAGAAAAACACCATCACTGCTCAGGGCCGGAAGGATTCAACCGAAGAAACGGGGTTTTCGATCCAGTTCTGCAACATTTCAGCTGAGCCCGACGTTTCGACTCCGACGTACCTGGGCAGGCCGTGGAAATTGTATTCCCGGACGGTGATCATGCAGTCGTACATGAGCAGCGCCGTGAGGCCCGAAGGGTGGCTCGAATGGAATGGTGATTACGCTCTGGATAGCTTGGTGTACGCGGAGTACATGAATTACGGGCCGGGAGCGGGATTGGGGGCCCGGGTTAAATGGCCCGGTTATCATGTGATTAATAGTACGGACGAGGCGAGAATATATACGGTGGCTGAGTTTATTGTGGGGAATACATGGCTGCCTTCCACTGGGGTGACCTACATTGCTGGCTTGACCAATTGATATTAATTCTTCTTCTTCTTATTATTTTTTTGTAATTCATTTGGGTTTTTTAAATGTATTCCGTTTTGTATTTATCATCGATAATGTCACGACGTACTAATATTGGGATTGTCATTGTTAATTATGAGCTAATGAAATGTTGATACACTCTCACTTCGCTTCAAATTTCGATCATGTCAAACTTTTTCGTGTTTTATTCCGTGTTTCACTCTCAAATTTATAATTTTAATAATATTTATTTTAAAATAAAAATTAATTATAACATAAATAATCATAGTCAACATTAATCAACCAAAAATGAATTAAAAAAATTTATAAAATTTAATTAAATATGAAATAATCAATCATAATAATGATTTATTAATTGAAAATTGAAAAATTAAGTACTAAAAATTAATTATAAACCCTGATCGATCGAGTGGGGTGAACACTAATAAGCAATTGTAAAATTAAACATAAATCACAAAAAAAAACCGAAGAAAAAGATAAGAGATAATAAACTCATCATTTAAATGTGCAACACAAAATAAAACACATAGAGCACAACAGGAAATCTCATATATTCTCCCTTTTACGACGATTTAAAAAAAAACTATGCGAATTAAATTAAAATAACATGATTTCACTATGGTGAGCTAGGTGCAAAGGTGAAAATATTTGAACAATTTGAGAGAAAAAGCGATGAACAATAACATTTATGTTCGATTTTTATCCTTGGGCATCAAAGGTGAAAATATTTGAACACTTTTTTTCAACGGGGCGAAAACCGCAATGTATTCAACTTGCAACTTGCTACTTGCAACCACATAGTTTAGATAGATAGCGATTTTGCGAAAGGACAAATTCAAGAGATTTAATTTCATCGACTTCAAACTTTAGGCTAGATTAAAATAGATATATTTCACGCGCTTTTATTTGTTTTTATTTAATTGAATGCTACAAAGATATATAATGGGCATAACACTTTATATGATACCATAATTTTCGAACTTTTTTACTTGAATTTGTGTCCTCTTGTTTCTTTTCAAATATCTTCTTTCAGCTGCTTTTTTTTTTTTTGCATGCATATCAATGTGCTTTTAAGTCCGGCCGAACTTGTAAATCCAGTACTAGATCGCGCTAAGTTTCAGTTATACGTTCGTCTCTATATATATATACATGTATGTATACATTAAAATACAAAATACCAATGCAGACTAGCAAGATAATAGTGAAATTATATTAAATATATATATGTACAATTTTATCAATCTAAAGTAAATAGAAATTATTTATTAACATTTGTTCCACACCTCAATGAAGTACTTTTATTTTTTTATTCTGGCTCAAAATTACTATATACTCATCATTCATCACGGCCATGGTCGAAACTCAAATTGGTTCGATCGCCAATATTTTTTCTTGAATTAATAAAGATATAATCTCTCAAATTCAATTTCCAGTTATGTCGATCGGATGGAATGATCGGGTTCGAGTTTTTTTTAGTTGAGGATGAAACTTAGTAATTGAACACTGACCACTCACTCATATAAGAGCAAAGCGGAAACGCTAAACAGTATTATGGAATATTATGTAATATTCTCTTTTGATGTTGAATTATATTTTAGACTGCTGAAGATTGAATATAAATTTTACTGTATATATATTAGTGATAGAGATATTGTATTACAGTGTAAACAACTGAAAATGGCCTTAGAGTGAGAATATCACTAAATTGTAAGACTAGTGGTGGTCCCAAGGTTTAGTGAGGGTGCATATATATATATGCTTCAACTTTTCATATGTATGTACATATATATTCTTTCTATTTTGAAATTCAACCGCACCCTTTACTACTCTAATGTGTCTCCATCATCTTTATATAATAATAAATATGTGATATCAGTTTAAATAAAAAATATCTAAAATACAGGAAAACTACACTAAAAACTTGTAATCGTAACAAAATATTAATATTACATAATTCATGGATCACCGAAATTTATGAATTTTAGAAACTCTAAACCACACAATTATTTAAGAGTACATTGACTAATTTATTCATTTCCCATTATGAACCACTCCATTTAAGATCTTTCTATCACGTTATTTTCGAAGATATTTTCATGCTCACAAACACCGATACGTACTGATCGGTTTTGAAGTCGAAGACACACACGTTAAAATCTGTTGTATGACTACCTCCTATCTTAAATCCTCGAATACTTTAATTAAACCGACGAAATTAGAAAATAATCAAAAGCTAATTATACAACATATATATATATATATATACAAATTAAATAATTTGGGACAAAGATCATACGTTATTTTGAAAAGCAAGATCTTTATGTCAAATCAACTTAAATTAATCGAATTCAGTCCCAAATAAAGTGCATTGGCTTTTTTTCGCAAAAAAAAAGGTAGTACGAAATTCAGGTGTTGATCCATTTCCTGAGAATGTTGATTATTAATTGATAATTAATATTTTGAAAATAGCTGTATTATGAGAAATTGGGAGCCAGGGAAAATAATATTGCTACTCTATTTAGAAGTTGAAATATATAGTATACTCGATAAAAATAAATAATGCATTTTCTTCTTCTTTTTTTGGAGTAACAGGCGAAGTTTACCGGCCGACACTGGTACTAAAAAAAGCAAAAAACAAGAAAAAAGAAACAGACATGCAGTGGGCATATGTGGTCTTCATATTATTAAGTAAAAGGATTTGGAAGTTTATGTGCAGAAATATCTTCAATAGTAAAATTCCCTAACATTCACCTAATAAAACAAACCTACCTTCACATGCCATAAATTATTAACTAAATAATAAAGAATGATTGATGAGCAAGTGTGATATTTAAATTAATTTAAGATGTTTTTTTTAGAAATTTTTAAATAGTCATTATTACTTAAATAATATAAATAGTCACTTTTTTAAAAAAAGTAATATTTCTAGCCATTATCATAAAAAATTTACTACAATACCGTTAGTTCCATATTTATTATTAAGAATTATATATATATACATATATATATATATATCAATACTATTAGAAAAAATATAAGCTTTTCTCTTTCTTCTCTCTGCAAAAACCGTCCTCTCGTCTCTCTCATTTTTCAATTTATGTTTTATTAATTGAAATAAAACTACCAATGACAAAGATCATCAAGTTATGATTTTTGAAGATTATCATGATTCTTTCTCTCTCTAATTCCCGTTTCAACAATAAATTATCTGATGCAATATCGAAAATTAGAGATTCATTGTGCATTTGGAATTTTTTTGAAGTTTTGTTGATATCACACGTGTGTGTGTGTTTTTTTTTGTGGCAATAAGCTAGGTATATGATACAGATATGTACTCTTTTTGTCGATCTAAATATTTAAATTTTTTGAATCTTTCTGTAGAATGGGTGGAAAAAATTTGAATATTCTTTGGTGCACGAATCAATTTCTTTCGGTACGCGAGTATTGAAGTTGATTCGTGTATCTATGCAGTTTTTAACTAGTGCATGAGTACATGAATATACACACTGATGTAGTCGTGTATCCGTTTAATGATTAACTACTGTATGTATACACGAATGACCCTAATCGTGTTTTCGTGTATGCGTTACTTTTGAACTGTCATATTGAATTAATCGTGCACTCATATATTAAATAATTATATATTAAACTAATACACGAGAACACGACTTGGACTACTCGTGTTGTTTCACATGTGTACTCGTGTATTCATTATAAGGATGAGGTTGTTCGAAATCATCATCCATGATTGTTTAGTGATGAGGGCATTTGAACCTTGGCAGAGACCGCATTTAAATCTTGTATGTAGTTTTCATCTCCGACAACAACAATGACAGAAAACGACAACGAAAAACTTGGACTTTTGAGACTTTGACGTGGAACGACAGCGAAAGATAGATTTTTTTTAGGGTACGAATGATAGATTCTGAAATCATCATCCATGATTTTTTTATTAATATATTAGGGTGTGTTTATTTTAGGAAATAATTAATGCTTAAAATTATTTATATCATTACTAAGAGTATTGATGTATATTCCCATACTAAAAGAATAGAAATATTATTATTATAAAAAGTGACTTTTTACATTATTTACTAAATAATAATGGTTATTTTCTCATATTAACACTTTTTTTATGTCTCCAATGTCCACCGCTCGGATATTCTGAATAAACTATTATGTTGATACATGTATACTAATGAAGTTAGAATTTAGAAATATTAAATAAAGGACAAAATCCTCTGCAATACGATCAAATTTATTAATCAGTTTTATTTTATTTCAATTTTTGTGCTTTAATTTTTAATTTCACACTTGTTAATTAGAGTTGATAAAATTTTCAGATGTTAATTAATGATCGATTATTTGAAAATTAAATGCTAAAAAGTAATTACAAATCATAATTTAGTAATTAGAATGAGCCTTAATTAATAAGTGTAAACTTAAAATAAAGTATAAAAATTTGAAATCGAAGAAAAATATAGAAATAAATTTGATGGTGTTGGTTGGCGTTGGCGAGGGAGGATATAGACATATAGTACAATTGTGTTGGGGAAGATTTCAGTGTAAAGTTACAAATTTGATTTGTGAAAAACTCTCTCTCTCTCTCTCTCTCTCTCTCTCTCTCTCGTGAATACTGAAAGAAAAAAAAAAAGCTTGTCACGATGGCACCGCCTGCCCTTTCCCCAGTATTGTTGCCCATCAATCTAAACACATTATCATGCAGAATTCATTGCACCATAATTTATAATAGAATAATCATTCACGGATTCTTGTTTGTAGTTATAACCATTCCAAAATTTCAACGCAAACACAATTATATACATATTTATCCCTAATAGTATAATTTAATGATTTATTAGCTCTTATAATATGAATGACCAGGATGAGCTAAGGTCGATATTCACCTCCCTCAACTTCAAATGAAAAATGGATATCATTATATTCCCATTTCTCTTACTTGGAAAACAATGTTATGCCGTGAAATTTACTTCAAAATCTCACATCATAACTCATATTCCTCTACAATAAAATTACAAAAATTATATCATACATTTAGAGTAAGTTGCAAATAAACTCCTTGACATCAATTTCTACTTTGCAACTTGCATGCAGATAGACCAAACTATAATTAAGAAAAAAAAAAGACTTCGATCAATAATTTTGTGTTCTTATTCTAGCTGATTTTTACATTCTTTTTCATTAATCGAGATATATATATATATACACACTTACCTAAACGTGATAAATATTAAATTCGAAACATCACACACATTAAATATGTTATAGTTAATTGTAAGAACAGGCAGCAGTGTATAAGACAAAGCATCATTTATTTTCACAGAATCTGATGTATGTTAATGTTAACAACACACATTTAATTTATAACGTCAAAAATTCAACTCTTTGAATCTGCTATCAACAAAACACAAGTAGAGTAGTCGATTAATAAGCCGGTCTCAATTTCTCTGTTTCCACAACTTTAATTTCATGGCTTCCACGACTCTCAAGTCTCTCCTCTTCCTCTTCCTCTTCCTTTCTCTCTCCCTCTCCACAATTTCCGCTCTGAATCCAAACTCTTCTTCTTCACAATCCCATCTCTCCTCACTCAACCAAATCTGCAAATCCACACCACACCCAAATGCCTGCTTCGACTCCCTCAAGCTTTCTCTCTCCCTCAACATCTCTCCCAACATTCTCTCTCTCCTCCTGCAATCACTCTCCGCCGCCTTAACCCAAGGCAACAAGCTCTCCTCCCTCTTCTCCACCGCCGGCGGCGCGAACCTCGTCGAGAAACAGAGGGGAGCCATCCAAGACTGCAGAGACCTGCACCAGATCACATTAACTTCCCTCAAGAAATCCATGTCCCGATTGACCGCTGCCGCCGATTCAAGAAAACTAGCCGACGCTCGAGCATTTCTCAGCGCCGCCATGACTAACAAGATCACATGCTTGGACGGCCTCGATTCCGCCACCGGCCCGATGAAGCCATCGCTGCTCAATTCAATGGCTAGTGTTTATATGCAAGTGAGCAACTCACTGTCGATGCTGTCGCAACCGGGCGTTCGCAGCGGCGGCGGTAACAGGAGGCGGTTACTCGGCTTCCCGCGGTGGCTTTCGAAGAAAGCGCGGCGGCTTTTGCAGAGCTCCGGCGACGAGTACGATCCGAGTGAGGTGATGACGGTGGCGGCGGATGGAACTGGGAATTTTACTAGTGTTACTGATGCGATAAGTTTTGCGCCGAATAATAGTATTGATAGAATAATTATATATGTTAAAGAAGGTGTTTATGAAGAAAATGTAGAGATTCCGAGCTGGAAAACTAACATCGTTTTGCTTGGTGATGGGAATGATGTTACTGTCATCACCGGCAAAAGAAGTGTTGATGATGGGTGGACTACTTTCAGATCTGCTACAGTTGGTAATTATTTCTCTTAATTATATTCTTCATTTAGATTTAAATGCCCTTGTTTAGATTTTCGTATGTACCGTATTTATAATGTCATCGAAAAATTCTATGACGCGTGAGGACATAATGTATTCTTTGTCACAATAGACCTAGTTTGATACTTTCATTTGTCATAATAGACCGACACATGAAAATATCCTATCAGATCTATTGTGATAGAGAACACACTACATGTGGTGCGTTGTAGAATTTCCGGTCATCCAATATATACTTTAGTATAGGACAAAGGATCTTGCATGTGGGGTCTAACTAAAGCTAATTTCCACTCTTAATTAACTCATATTACATTATATATATAATATATAGTCACAATAAATAGATCGATTTTGAATTTACTAAATTATTAATGTTGATGATATAATTAATTATGAATCTCAGCTGTGTCGGGTGAGGGATTCCTAGCCCGTGACATAACGTTCGAGAACACGGCCGGAGCCGAGAAGCACCAAGCAGTAGCCCTACGCATCAACGCCGATCTAGCAGCCGTGTACCGGTGCGTGATCACGGGGTTCCAAGACACGTTATACGTCCACTCCTTCAGACAGTTCTACAGAGAATGCGACATATATGGAACAATCGACTATGTATTTGGAAATGCGGCGGTCGTCTTCCAAGGCTGCAACATCGTTTCGAGAATGCCGATGCCAGGGCAGTTCACGGTGATCACAGCCCAGTCGCGGGAAAGCCCTGACGAGGACACTGGGATTTCGATGCAGAATTGCTCGATTTTGGCCACGGATGATTTGTATTCGAACGCCAGCGTGGTTCGAAGCTACCTAGGTAGACCGTGGAGGATCTACTCGAGGACAGTGGTTTTGGAGTCATATATTGATGATTTTATACGCCCCGTGGGGTGGACTAATTGGGACGGGGATCAAGGCCTCGACACGTTGTATTATGGAGAGTACGAGAACTACGGGCCAGGGTCAAGCACCGATGGTCGGGTTACTTGGCCGGGTTACCATGTCATGGGCTACGATGAGGCCTCAGCTTTTACGGTTTCATCATTTATTACTGGACAGGAGTGGCTCGATTCTACTTCGTTTCCTTATGACGATCAAGTATGATATGATCATCATAAGGAAGCTTGTGTTAATCATTGTTTATGAGTTGATTTAGATAATGAAAGCATAAATGTAAACAACACGTGCATTTTGTTATTATTATTATTATTATTATTATTATTATTATTATTATTATTATTATTATTATTATTTTCTTTTCTCTAATGATATGAATATGATGATTGAAGCTGCATTAATTTTTAGCCGTGCTAATTTTTCTTATGGGTGTAGTGCATATCTGGGCCTTGAAAGAATGTGAGGATTTGAACTTGTACTACCTTGCAATCTGTTTGTGTTGTCATGGAATTATACATATGGTAGAGGTGGCAAAAGAGGTCCAGGCCGATAGGTTGGGCTAGGCCATATTAGCTAAAAAAAAATATGGGCCAACCCAGAACATGACATTGGCTTGACGGGCTCTGCCAGCTTGGTCCAAAAACAAAAAATATGCATGGGCAATTCTAAACATAGTCATGTTTTTTCTCATCATAGCCCCATATTTATAATAAAATAAAATAATTATTTAAATGTACTACTTTACCCTCATAGTCTCCAACTTAAAACCCTATTTAAAAAAATTAAAATAACTGTATGTATAGCCCCCATCCTGTATCCCCCACCCGTCTAAGAAAGAAAAAAAAGAACATAAAAGAAACTTATTTTTTCATATGCTCTTATTCGATCAACAATTATCAAATCAACCGTAGAAGACGGCGGATATGATAGGTGGTAAAGATAATGAAAATTGTGGAGGTTTCGAATTTTTTTTTTTTTTTGTTTCTGGTGAGAATCATTATTTCTGATTGTGTTTAGGTATTGCGAACACAATTAAGAAAGATAGGTCGAGCGATGGTGAGTTTCCATGGATGCATCGAGAGTCAAAATAATGGTTTTTTTATTAACTCAATCTTGTGAAGCACAAAAGGACAATGCGTATCTCAATTTTTGTTTTCTGCAATTAATTTTCACTTTTTAGTTATTGTTTTCTTAGTTGATTTTTTTTTAATTATTATAAATGATGTTTCTATCACTGGTTTAGTCAGATAAATGTTAGCAATGATATTCAATATGAATATGAGACGAAAAACACATCAAAGCTAATGATCACGTGGGGAAAATAGATTTGTGAGGTGGGGGCTATACAGTTTTTCTGTTTTTCTTTTCTAATAAGGGTTTATTTAAGTTGGGGGCTACACATTTTGTTTTTCTTTTCTACTAAGGATTTGATTAAGTTAGGGGGCTATAATTAAGTTGGGGGCTATATGAAAAGGGATTTTTTTTTTTATTTAGTAAGGGTTTTAATTTAGGGGCTATGACTATGAGGGTAAAATAGTACATTTAAATTATATATTTATTTTATTTAAAAAATGGGGCTATGTTGAGAAAAAACATGGCTATGTTTAGAATTGCCCAATATGCATGAGCCTAGGGGCGGTCAGAAAAGTCTGATGTTTGGGTCGGGCCGAGCTGCAAAAATAGTGGTCAAATCTTCAACTGGGCCGGGTCAGCCGTCCACTCCAACACAGTGGCCCATTTTTCCAACACGTTAAATAATATAATCTATGCAGTTTCGCTCCCCTACCCACCATGAAATAGTATCAACTCATTCAACCATAATATATATAGGGTTGGGTCCCAGAAGGAACCACACCCTAGGTGAGAATCGAGAACCAATCTGAGCCATAGATCCGCTATATTTGGACGGCCAAGATATGCTCCAGATTTTAAAAAATGTGGTGACAATCTCGTAATAACGTCCAACTTCGCTGCCCCTGAACCTTAGTAAGGGTAAAATCAGAAATTTTGAAAATATATGAATACTCAGAATTTACGTGTATATTTTTCAACTTAGGGTTTTAGCACTGTCATTTCCTATTTTAACACTGTCATGACCTTTTTTTTAGCATTATCATGACTTATTTTAGCATAACTCTTTTTTAGCATTAGCATAAAAAAATATCATCGACATTGTAAAAAAACCGTGAATAAACACTGTTACATGTTGAATTATCAATATATGAATACTCAGAATTTATGTGTATATATATTTTTCAATTTAGGGTTTAGCATTGTCATTCCCTATTTTAGCATTGTCATGACTTATTTTAGCACTGTCATGACTTATTTTAGCACTAACATGACCCTTGTTTAGCATTACAATAAAAAAATATCATCTGCATTGTAAAAAAATAATGAACACACTGTTACATGCTGTTGAATTATGAATATAGTGCAAACACTATTATAATTGTAAACTCTCATTTTTAGCATTAACATAACCATATATTAGCATTGTGATTAAAAACTTGTCATGATCATTACAAACCTAACAAATGTGATTTGTGGTGCTAGCATCATTGTTAACTGTATTTGTATCATCATATCTCATTTTAACATTATCATTAAATTATAAAACACAAACATGAACATAAATGCGATTACAGTTTTTATAATGTCATAAATTGAACCTTACCATTATTTCGTAATGATTTAGTAGTTTCATTTTTTGGTTTTTTGTTTTTTTGGTAAACCTAACATTTTTGTCCATCTGTAATTTATCTGCGCATTTTCTTGGTTTTAGCACTATAGCTTAGAGTTTTAGCACTGTCATCTCATATTTTAGCATTCCGATTATGTTTTTTAGCATTGTTATTTTTGTTTACTTAACAATATTATATAAAAAATTATAGGTGCTAAAAGGACTGTAGAAGATGAAAGTAGCAGAAACAAAAAGAGCTAAAACTGCCCGAAATAATGAAGATAATAGAAGCAGTGATGTATATTACAAATATCCATTCTTAGAAGCAACAACATGCCCATCAACTCTCTTAGAGGCTGTAAGGGAAATGAATAAAGCACAATGGGAAGCCCCAAAGGTCACAAGCTTCCCATGATTGTCCTTTCAAATGAAGGGTGCAAAAATCATTGAATACCTGCAACCATGTAAAAATTCACAAATCTCTGTTATTATTATGTCTTTCTCATCGTAAATAAAAGACTACAAATGCTAACATTATCACCTACCAATATATTCAAACATTAACTAACAGTGCTAAAAAAGAAAATGGAAGTGCTAAAATATAAACTACCAGTACTAAAATATAAACTACCAGTGCTAAAATAGAAACAGGAAAAGTACAACAAAATTTTTGGATGGTTCACATTCAGGTGTGTAAAATTCAGAAAATAAAAGTGAAATCTCGAAAGTGGTAGAAACACAATCTGCACATTAATCAATACACAACTAATCACGTTAATGCTTAATAATGCTAAAATTATTCACAGTGGTGCTAAAATAGGTTACAGACAGTGCTAAAACTAATTACACCAGTGCTAAAAATACATGTTGATCCTCAAAAATGAAAAACTCAACTTAATCAGCTTAATCAACATAAAACACAACAAAATCGAAGAAAATCAAAGAAAATCGCAGGAAAGGTACAACAAAAATATTTTTACCCGACATCATCATCCAAGAACAACGAACAACCAAAACTCTAGGGAAACTCACGTGAACGACGATTAAAATGAATCGACTGGAATCTGAATTACATAAACACAATAAAATCGAAGAGAATCGCATGGAAAAATCTCAGCTTCATCAATCTTATTGAAAAAATCTAAAACAAAAATGAATTAAAAAATCGCCGAAATCCATCCAAAAGCATGGAACAACAAAAACTCCAGGAAAAATCGCATGAAGAATGATTGAGAAGAATAGATTACGAAAGGAATCGACTGAAATCTAGATATATAAACACAACAAAATCGATATGAAGAAAGAAAACAGATTCGGAAAGGAAAATAACAAAAGAAATAAAGATTTCATTCCAAAAATAATAGAGTTCCTAAATTGGATTGTTGATCCTTTTTTTTTTTTGTTATCTTTCAACAATCCTTAATCTCATCAAGACCTTGTGAGTTGGAAGATGGCCCTAGAAAAAAAGCTGCTATCGATAGTTGATAAAAAGGTTACAAGATAATGCTAGAATATAACTTGTTGATGAACTTGGATGCGGTCAGGGGCGGAGGGACTATGGGCCCGGGGGCACTGGGCCCCCTGAAATTTTAAAAAAAAATTAATATAGTAATAAAAATAATAATATAGTATTAAAAATATTAGAAAACCTATTCTTCTATTTATCCCCAATTTCGTCCCTCCCCAATTAAAAGCCCAATTCAATTTGCAGCTCTGCTTGGCAGCTTCCAATTTCCAAATCACCGGTTGCTTCAGGACACACAGTGAAAAAGAAAGGGTGTGGTTAGTATCGCGAGAACAGCTCTTTTGAAAGCTAATTTTTCTATTCCGCCTCCCGCCCCAAATTAGATCTATTTCCGAGATCGGGCTCAACAGCAGAAGAGGAAAGCCAGAAAGGTGAAAAGAGAAAGAATCTTTCGTTAAATACAGTGTCAGCGGCTATTGAGCTTCAGTTACGTATCATTGCCTTCTACATATTCTTATTGCTGATTTCTTCATTTCTCTCAACTTAAAGCTGATTTTTTTTTTTTTTTTTTGCATTTTTGTGTTTCTTCAACTGCTGAAGATTGTGATTATCTAATAATGCACTTATGCACCTTTTTGAATATTTCGAGGCTGATTTATGTGTGAATTTATTTATGTTTTTACACCCCTTTTTTGGGATTAGCCAATCTATAAGTTTGTTTCTCTTGGAAAACATAATTTTGCATTTCCCTTTGTTGGATAAGTTAACTAGAAGATGCTTCAATTTTTACAGCTTTGCTGCAGCCTGCAAGATTGCTAGTTCTTATTGTTTTGGTTCTATTATTCTATAGGTTTGTTGATACTTGATATGAATGTTCGTGATTTTCCAGAATTCTAGAGTTAAATCAACGTTTTGATGAAGTAAACACGAAATTACTTTTATGCATGACATGTTTCAATCCCATTGATTCTTTTTCTGCATTTGATAGCAGGAAACTACTTCGACTTGCAAAGTTTTACCCATCTGAATTTCCCGAAGTTATTTTGTATGAACTTGAAAATCAACTTGAGAATTTTATTATCGATGTGCGCTTAGATGAAAAGTTCTCAGAAGTATCAGGGATTGGAGGTCTTGCTCAAAAGATGGTTTCTACAAGAAGGCATGAAATTTTTCCGTTGGTTTATCTGTTAATTAAGTTGTCGTTGATTTTACCAGTTGCTACTGCTACAGTGGAAAGAGCTTTCTCAGCAATGAAGATTATCAAAAATTCTCTACACAATCGTATGGGAGATCAACTATTGAATGATTGTTTGGTATCTTACATCGAAAAAGATGTATTTGTGAATGTTACTAATGAAAATATTATGCAGAGATTTCAGAATATGAAGAATAGAAGAGACATGTTATAAGGTTGCCATGTTTAGATTTTTATTTTCAGACATTGTGATGTAATTTTAAGAATATTAGACTTGTATTACTTTTATTTTGTATCATTTTATTTATGAATTTTTACATTATGAATTTGGACCCCCCCCCCTGAGCAATATTCCTGGCTCCGTCACTGGCTGCGGTGGTAGCTGACATAGTAGCTGGAGAGCAGGGTATTATAACCCTTACATTTGGGGAGTTTCCACAGGTGAACGAATTATGCTCCTTAGGCATGTGCTTCTCTCGTTATATAATTTGCATTGCATAACTTTTCTTGCCAAAAAAACCTGTGACAAGCATAGGTTGCCATTACATTTTCAACTAGGAATGCTTTTGTTATTGGTAGTGAGTAACGGTGGTAAAATGAATACCCAACCCAGCCCACACTAACCCAATGGATTAAACACCACACATTGACCTAACCCAATCCAGCCCAAAAATGGGTGGGTTGCTTTTTCCAGCCCAATGGGCTGGCAACCCATTTGTAACACATGCATTAGTCATAAATCCTAATATAACCCCATTTTATTTTTAAAAATTGAAAGTTCAAATTTAATATTATAAAACTTCTTATGTATTCAATATACAAATTAAACTAAATTAACCAACTAAATAAACATTATATGCAAATACATAAAAAAAATATTTTTTTAAACAATTAAAATGTCTTTAAATTCAATAAACAAATATAACTAAATAGTCTAAATTAACCAACTAAATAAACATCATACTCAACTTTTTTGAAATACTTAAAATGTCTTTAAAATTAATGAAAATATAATAAAGAGAAGAGTAAATAACTATAATCAAATGTAAAAATTGGATGTGATAAAATTAAAATTAATAAATTATTACTCAAATCTTCAATTTTCTTGAAACTATGTAACCAATTACAAGTACAAATGAGAGCTAGTCCTCTACTCATGAGTTTGAGATACCAGGCGTCGACATATTTTCTGTCCAAAATTGTAAATGGTTTATAATTCAATTAATTAGGTTAAATTAGAAATGAATATACCTGATTATTTATGACATAGCTTTAAGGCCAACTACGTGCCATCATGCTCATTTTGACAAAGTGGATTTCCACTTCAATTTTTGTATATATATTTTAATTATCTTTTTAATTAATAATATTTTTCTTCTAAAATAATATGTTGATGTGTTTAAAACGTGAAATTTCATAAATTATGTCACCATTCTCGTGAATTAATAATGCTGTCTTTTGTACTTTTCTTAAATATAAATTGGGACCTCTCTCTCTCTAGCACTACCAGCCCTACATAATTAATTCAAATTAAATGATTACTTCAAAGCTAAATCTATAAATGAATGCAATAAAATCTTGCTCATGAGTTTTCAATTCATCTGTGTTAGAGAGAGAAAGAGAACGTCAAGTGCGGTGTTGTAGAGAGAGAGAGAGAGAGAGAGAGAGAGAGTTTATCTGAAGAGAGAGAAAGAG
This sequence comes from Perilla frutescens, assembly GCA_026008535.1. Taxonomy (NCBI): domain Eukaryota; kingdom Viridiplantae; phylum Streptophyta; class Magnoliopsida; order Lamiales; family Lamiaceae; genus Perilla; species Perilla frutescens. Next base: position 49,658,613 of record BRKX01000001.1, on the reverse strand, counting down.
AGAGAGAGAGAGATTCTTTGGAAGGCCACATTTTTTTTTATTTTGTATATGATAAAAAAATTGTGCTAACCGAGAGCAGCCCAAAGCCCAATTGTGCTAACCCATTTTAGCCCTTTTTTTTGTCTTTAATTTTTAGCCCAAACAAGCCCAAATATCATGTGGGCTGGGCTAACCCATTGGGTTGGGCCAATTTTGCCACCCTTAGTAGTGAGGAACGTTCACGAATTGAAGCTGAATCTATGGCAGGGAATTCTGTTTGAGTGCTCCATTTGCTCAAGTTGAGAAGGGTAAGGAAAAATATAAATGCGGTTGATAAATTGGCTGTGGAAGCAAGAAGAGAAGTGGAGAATGTTGTTTGGATGTTTCTGTTTGATGTTTTTTTTTTTTCGTAGAATTGTTTTAGAGTTTTTTTTCCCCCTTTTATGTTTGTTGTTTTCTTTTCTTGTGGATTATTTTAGAGTTTTTTTACCCTTTTGTATTATTTAAGGTGGGAGCTGTATATATTTGGAGATTGTATTTTAGTTTGTTAGGATTTTAATTAAGATAGTGGGGTTGTGAGGACAAAAAAACCTAAAAAAATATATGTATACTTTAATTAATTTAGGGGTTGTGAAGAGAAAATTGAGGATTGTGAATAGAATCACCCCCTTTAAATTAGTGAATATTTATGTCTCCATCAGCAAAATTTTAGCTCCATTAATTATTTTCAATTTTGTTTTGAACAAGTACAACAAAAATGTTTAAATTATTTTCAACTTCTTTACCTTTAAATTGCGTACGTAATTTAACGCCCACTCTTTTTTTTTTCTATTTCTTTCTCTTTTTGAAAATTAATTAAGGAAACTCAATTCATAAAAAGTTGAACCCAATTTAAAATTTTTAACTAAAAAATTAAAATTAATTTTAAATCCTAGTTGAACAATAAATCCTAAATAGAAATTAACTGAAAAGGTAAAAACTTAAAATTAAAGAAAATAATAAATCATATTTATGAAAAATTCAACCCTAATAAAAATAATTAACTAAAAACTTATAAATTCCAATTGTGAAACAATTAACCCAAATTAACAAACGAAAAACAAATAAAATAATTATAAAGCCTAATTTTTAATAAGAAACCTTAATGAATAATTTTAGATTAAAAATTAAAAAGAAATTATAACCCCTTATTTTGATATAATGAAGTAATGAACCGGTACACTACAAATATAATTATGAATAATTTATTAAAAAAAATGAACCCTAAAAAATGATTAACTAAAAATTATAAATTCTAGCTAATTGCATGTGAAATAATTAACCCAAATTAACAAATGAAAAAGAAAAAACTAATTATAAACTCTAATTTTGAATAAGAAACCTTAATGAATAATTTTAGATTAAAAACTAAAAAGAAATTATAAACCCTTATTTTGATATAATGAACCAGTATACTAAAAAATTACAAATTATAAAATCTAGCAAACAACGTATAACCATAATTATAAAATAATAATTCTAAATTTACAAAACTAAAATTGAAAATTATAAATAATAGATCTATGACTCCACGTCATGTGCGCTGCCACATGTGGTGATCAATTTCCCATTATATGTTTCGAATAAATCTTAAAAGAAATGTATTATAATTATGCTGAATTTTCAAATAAAATTAAAAATAACTGAGCTTGAAAACGTAAGTATTCCATCATTTAAGGAAAGACAATATTAAATTGAAAGGTAAGAATTATGTAAGGATTAATGATGGTTAAAATAATAATTCCAATAATATAAGAGTTAAAAAAATACTTAAATGATCGTAGTCAAATTAATATAGTGGCTCCAAAATTTGACTATATGGTATCACGTCACATCAACGATGAGCACAAATTATATAGGAGAAACGGTTTTGATCAACTGAAATATAAAATTTAATATGAAAATATAATATAAAAATTAACTTCTTAATGAGTGTACGTATTCACTGTGTTATTGACATACATGTGAATTAACAAAGGAAGGATAGCGGTACTTATAAGATTACCTTCCCTGCCAGAACCTAGCTAGCTACTAATTGCATTTTAAACTTTTCATAACAAAATCAATGCTAAAAAAAAAAAAAAAAAACTACTTTTCATAACAAAATAAATGCTACAAAATAATTTAGCGTCGTCGTTTGCATTATTTGTTTGAGTGGTAATTGCCTGCAGAGTCACCTCATTATAAACTTTTCCCAGCAAAGTCAATGCTACAATCCATTTGTCCAAGACATTATAGCTTTTAATTTGCATAAATAATGGAGTTTAAAGGGTAGCATTTTGATGTATAAGTTCGATCTACGATCCCAGTCACTTTAGCAAAACTTCTACTCTAAATCTTACTTCATATATATAAAATCATCACCTCTGGTTCATTTTTCTTTATCCCAGTACTCGTCTTTCTTCATCAAATTTTATAATAATTTTATTATAAAAATAAATTTATTATAGTATAAACAACCTCAATTAACATTTATAGCTAAGAATAAAAATTTAAACAATACATATACCCTCTAATTATGGAATAATTAACCCTAATAATCAATATAATTATATTAACTAAAAATAATTATAACCCCTAATTGGGTGAAATAAATCCCAACTAATAATCATAAAATTTAGCTAAATTAACCAAAAGAAATTGAAATTAAAGAAAAAAAATAGGAGAAAAACTAATTAAAATTCATAATAGGAGATCAAATGGAATAATGAAAGTGGATCGGACTACTACATAATTTCCTTTGTTATTCGATGCTGAGTTACAACCTAATTTTGTTAGATTTATATACATGCACACAAATGAGAAATGGCAGATCAGTGATCAAATACATGAGAGCATGGATGCATTTTACAAAATTAAGGGGAAAATAATGTATATTGCCGGAAAATAATAATAAAGAACCCTCTTATATATGTTAAATAATTATTTTAAAAGGACATGAGATTTCATGTTTGTAGTTTGTACTCCGTGTTTCACTTTAAATTATGATTTTTTCTTGTATATTTTTTCAATTTTTTTTTGTGATTTAGTAGTTTACAATTGTTTATTAGGGTTCAACCCACCCAATTAGTGTTTATAATTATTTTTTAGTATTTAATTTTTAATTTTCAATTAATAACTCATTAGTGTGGTTGATTATTTCATAATTAAATTTTATAACATTTTAATTCATTTTTTTGTTGATATATGTTGGCTATGATTATTTATGTTATAATTATTATTTATTTTATAACAAATATTATTAAAATCATAAATTTAATAGTGAAACATGAAATAAAACATAAGTGCAAACGAAATTGAAGCATTTTAAAAGACCCGGCCCCCATTATTGCAAAATTGACCGGAGATCAATACAAATTAAAACATAATTTTAAATATTTCATCAAGTATAAATACATTTTAATCATATTATTTGCAAACGATAATTAATTTGGTCAGATTACTATATTTTTTTATTATTATGAGGATTACCTGAATTTCTGGAGTATTTTTTAAATATTTATTTCTTCAATTATAAAAAATGGTATAATGGGAAATCCATGTTAAATTAAAATTGTTTTCAGACTATTTATTAAACAGGTGATTTTTTTATTTTATTTTTGAGTGAAACAGAAGAGTTATATGCATTTTCCCCAAAATTAATTAAATAGAATTGACTGCCAACCCTCTGGAGTATAGTATCGAATGAACGAATTAATCGACGATGTTGTTGGCCAAAGAGATGATTATGGAAACGGACCGTCAAGTGTTACAACTTAATTATATATATATCCTTCAAAGAGGATAATGAAGATCTATTGATCATACCCAGGAGATCCAGGTGTGTACGTAAGTCGATCCATACGTACGGCCAAGTTCTTTACAGTTGGACTCGTCGCAATGCAAACAAAGTATATATGTTCGTCGGTCATTAGGAATTCTGCTTTTTTCCTTTTTACTAGTGTTATTCCAAAATTATTTTATTTGATGTTCCGTACGTCTCTCGATCAATTTTTGTTAAGAGTTTTAATATAATTCCCCTTTTTCCTCTTTAAAAAAACTTTACCATAAACTACGTATTAATAAAGGATCACATCATAACATTGAGTACGTACCAATTTCAATTTACCACTAGACACATTTTTATTCACTCTTGAAACAATAACACAATCACAAAGCGAAATATTATTACATCTTCAATTCTGGAACCAACCACACTCTAAACGTACGAAATCCTTAAACATTAATTTTCACAAGTAATTAACACTCAAAACCACGAATTATTAACTGCGACTTAATTAAATAATTAACACACACACACACACACACATATATATATATATATATATAAATAGCTAGCATGCATATGATGCCATGCATGGATTAACATACTAATTGGCAGAAATTAACAAGTAAAGCCAGGTGGAGGAGTTCTTCCACACACATTGAGCAGCAGGCTTAGTGAAAGCGGCACGTTCAGATTAATGCCCAGCACATTTGCCCTAATGGCGGTGCAGAGGCACACCGCCACCTCCAGATCAACCAGCCCCGCCAGCAGCGTGCAGCACGGCAACGTCGGAGGGCTTCCCACCACCACTCCCACCAATCCCCCCAGCAGATTTGCACACACCCCTAGCTTTAGGGCGTCTCTCGGGCATCTTGCCGTGTTGCCGCCACCGCCACCACCACCACCGCCGCCGCCGCCTCCTCCTCCTCCTCCTCCGCCTCCATTTCCGGGTGGTGTCATGGAGCCACCACCACCACCACCGCTGCCAGGGGGTGTCACAGAGCCGCCACCACCACCACCACCTCCGGCGCCGGGTGGAGATGTGGAAGGTCCGCCACCACCACCACAAGTGCCGCATGCGGTGGCGGAGAGGACGTAGCAGAGGAGGTTGAGAGAGAGAAAAAGATAGGCTTTTGATGGAGTTTTGGAAGCCATTTTGCTCGAGAGATGGGTGTGATTCATCATCGAGTGCTGGCTGCCTTTTTATACTACTTGAGAAGCTGTGTGACATGCAATATATGTTATTTTTTTAGGCAATTAAATAATTTTTTATTTAATTAGATACATATAGTACGTATATATTGATCAGATTTTTGGGTGGAGCCTAGTCTCACATGGGGAGAAAAGAGTTGAAAGCAAGAGATGCGTGTTAGCTAAGATTTCAAAAGTTTGGGAATTGTTTGCATGATTATATATATGTGTTGGAAAATATGCAATAATTAAGTCTGGAAGGGATGTTGTTATTAGCCTAGCTTTGCCCTAATGCAAGTTGCATCAATGGCCTTTGTTTTCATATTTAGATATATACTGGTTGAGAGTCTAGTCTAATTTCCAATCATCAACATTTTCATTATTTAAAATTAATTTATATCCATAAAAGTTGAGTTTCCTCTAGCTAGCTAGTTTATTTTGTTGATTGGAAACACCATTACATTTTAACAATTGAAAGGCGTTAAGCGTGTCTGGTTCAAAATATTAATTAACAATATTACATTTTGTATTGAAAATTATCTCGATCACTACAATTGAATGATTTTGGTGTCGAATTAAAATATATAACTATCGTAGTTTCGGCATTTTCTCGAATTGGTGCCCCTACCCCCAAATAGTCACTAGACCGATGTCTAATGCCATTCATATAATTTTTGTCGTCAAAACTTTTATCTCTACGGACTTTTCGATTTTGGATGTATATATATATATATATATAATATATGATCCATTTTGTCCATTTTCACATTTCATTTAAAATTGTCACTCTAGATTCTAGCTAGCCAACAGGCAACATCATCATTTTGGTATTGCGATCAAGTGTAGAATATTAGAAGATATGTTGCGTTGCGTGCCAAAAATATTGTGGTGTAACTTTAATTTAATTGACCACTATATATTACGTTAATTTACAGGTTTAATTATAATTTAATTTAATTAAGGATTAAAAAAATCCAACATTTTAACAATTACAATTTAATTCTCTACATTTGCACATTTTAACACAAATGACCTAATGTTTTCAGAGAAAAAGGCGATACTTTAATTTCTAGTCATTTTCCGGTAAAATTGTTATTATGTTATGTAGGTTGTGAATGTGTCTGAAATCAACCGAAAGAGCATATTTGGTGAAAACAATATTGGGTCATTTCCTATTCAAATATAACCAAAAGTTGGGAATTAAATTGTAATTATTAAGATGTTGAGTTATTTTTATTAAAATGCTCAAATGTCGAGGATTAAATTGTAATTGAGATTAATTTATAATGAGCTTTCCTTTAGTTTTGTTTTAGTAAGTGTATATATATTTGTCAAGAAATTGGGAAAAAAGAAAAGGAAAAGAGGCAGCAAAATGAATTACATACTTGCCTTAATCATGGAAACGTAGGCGTGGTGACCCGTGTAAGGCTGTAAGTACGAAAGTGCATTTTTGAATTTTTCTGCATAAGAAGAACGCATTGTGGGGAAATATATTGCAATTTCAAGCATATATAAATATAAATATAAATAGCACATGTACGTATATATATATATATATATTCCGTTTGTTGTCATGAGTTCGGAAAGTTGCGATTCAATATAAATATATCATAAATTTATTGGTTCCGAATTCATAATGAATACTAATTAATTTGTGTTTCGTAAAAGGAACTCCCATTTTATTCTTACTGCCAACAGTTTAAAATCACATTATTATGCGCTAACAATCTAACATATATAGTGTCGTACATGAAACTTTTGAATCCTCGTTCATTGAAATACAACACGCAATTTATATCTTCTCCTCGGAAAGCACGACGGTGCAATTAGGAAATGCCAAAACTACCCCTATGATATGAGATGGACATTCTAATCATGGTTGCTCCAAGTCTCTATATATATATGCTCCTCGTGAGCTGCTGATAATTTCCCGTTCCAAGTCATTTGACCCTAGCTACTATAATCACATGATTGTTTGACATTTGTTTACGTTCACCTAATTTTACTTATGGATTTCAAACCATATCAATATTAATTAAATAAATTATTCCGTATTCAAATAATCTAAACTTAACATATATTTCAAACTAAAATATATATTAAATCGGAATTAGGGTAAAAAAATCAGCAAAAAATTCACGACGTACGTCGATCTGATTAGTAGCTATATATATATATATAATCATTTTGCTAATAATTCGATCTCATTTTCGTAATGCTTCGTTAGCAATTTTTTCCAAATGCTCCATCATCATTTTTGCAGTGCTTACTTAATTAGTACAATTGTAATATTTCGTTAGCAGTTTGATCGAGGAAGCTAAGTTAGCATTATGATTTTGAATCCATGTAATATGACAATGTTATATTTAGATTTTTGTAGTTCGCTAATTAGCATATTCTTAATACTTCGTTAGCAGTTTGATGAAATCCAGCTAGCATTATGATTATGAAGCCATAACAATATGACAATGCTATATTTAGCATTTTCGCAGTGCTTAGTCAGCAATAATGATCCGTTACCATTTAAACAAGGCTAAATCTATACTAATATCCTGAAATTTAGTCTGTTTTGAAAGAAAATTATAAAAAAAAGAAAAAAGATATTGAACATCAAAATATGTTAAAAAGATACCCAATATTTCCACAATTTTGAAAAATTGACTTCTCGAAGCCAATTTTTCAGTTTTGGATTTCTGACAAATTAAAGCACGCATCAGATCGAGTCCAATGTATAAAATGACAAGGAAAGTCATTTTCACACTTAGATGAAATATGATTTTCATTTCATTAATTTACACATGGACTCCAACGTGCCTTGTTACAAAATATATAAGTGAAGGCTAAATATTTTTTTGACATATATTGAAGTTCAAGACAATATTTTTACAAAATATACAAAAATTGATCATGATAAAAATATATATTTAACATTTAAATAATGCTTTGTTAGCAGTGATTAAGTTGAGTTAGCATTATGATTTTGAAGACATAAAATTATGACATTAATGTTATATTTAGCATTGTTGTATACTTGTAATTCGTTGATATACTATGCACGAGATATATGGAAAGATTACTTGAAATCTGAAAAAGTGTCTTAATTAGAATTATTAAATTACACATACAACCTATCGTTCAGAAAATTAGTGAAATATTACAAAAAGGAAAAAAAAAACACGGGAAATTCAACATCAATCAGGACCGTCCATATATTGCATAAAGACAATGCAAGAGTCACGGGTGCTTAGCATCATTAATTAATTACTGGCCCATTCATTTATTGCTTCTCTTCAAGGCAAAAAGCTTGAGTTATTGATGCCATTTCGTCAACCAATCTAAACTAAAACCAAAATATTACTATTATTATTTTAGTTAGTCAACCACCATTGATTAGGTAATATAATTAAGACAATATTAGAGTGAGATATCATATCAATTCTCCCTCCCTACAAATCATTTCGATTTTGACTATGTGGTGATAATTTTTGACACAGTATGATAACACGATACGAACATGCATGAAATTAAAGAGTAATTATTTGATCTTATTATAATATTATAACATATATGGGCATATATAGATTATTAGTGTTATCATTAATTAATAATTTTAGCATTTTTTTTTTGTTGAAGAGTTGAATTTTTATCATATGATTTTGTTATTGTGTCATGTCGACTCGATAAAAATCGTGTCCATGTTTGTGTTGTACAAAACGGATCTTGTTCGTGTCGAGTAAAGTTTTAATGGATTGTGTTCATGTTTGGCCTTATCATATTGACCCAACGCTCATAAATTAATTGCAAGATCTAATTTTGGCATTGGCATTATTATAAGTTAACAAAAACATTTACAATTTGGGTATGCATACAAATTTATCTTCTGTATTTTTCATCTAAATATGGTCGTTCGACATCTTAAATGAAAGAGCACGAAGAGAGCGTTAGTTTGATATATTTTTTGCGTGCATTAGATTAAAAATTGGCAAGTTATGATCATTTTAAGTTTTTAAGAGTTTTTTAAAATTGCTGATATAATCAATGTTAAAGGTTTGGACGAAAATAACCCCCCTTCCTTTGTGTTTTGACTTATTATTTATGAAATTATCACAATCTTTTCTATTAAATCTCAACCATTAGATCATTAAATTGGATGGTGCAGATGTGGTCCTAGTTCTCACACTATGAAAAAGGTCTTATTTGATCTATTCCCTATATATATATAGGTGAGGAGTTAGGTGAAAACCAATCCTAGTGTAGGAACTAGGACCACATCTCACATCACACGATCCTAAAAATCAAAGGTCCAGATTTGATTAAAATGACGGTGACAATTTTGTAATTTTTGAAAAGTTTTTCGAACAGGGGCATTAATGTAATTCGACAATTCTTATAAAAATCACGGATTATTTGATAACATGATTGTCATGCTAATGAAGTTTTATCATCGTGATAACAAAGCCTTATCGTGACGCTAATTAGAGTCTTTTAATATTATTAGTGAAAAAATATATTCTAAAAAATAGTTCTAAACATAATTTTATTTGATAAACCCTAATTGAATGTGTAACACCTTGAAAAAATACAACATTTAAATTTATTATATAGTAAGAAATTTTATGAAATTAGAACTCAAATTAATTCGGGCTAGTTAAATTATGTGCTTAGAGACACCTTAGGACTGAGAAAAGTCTCGACCTTAGTTGAGCATTTGTGTTAAAATTAGAATTTATATTATAAAAATAGACGTTAATGGGATCGTTTTGGTACCAAGAACATCCAATTCGGACTTCATTTGACCTTCCAATGAAATTTATTTCATTAAACACTTTGAAATCAATTTATTCTATCAAGCCCAATTTTATAGATTCAACTCCAATTATCCAATCCACTTTCGGCCCAATTAAGGCTCATTTGCAGCCATTTACTCAAGCCCACATTCAACAATACCTTAATTAACATATAATTGTTATGCCTTATCATTTAGATAATCATGCTCATCCACCAATTAATTTTAGTCATGTGGATGATTTCATAGTTGAGCAAGTGTATAGGTGTATACGTGTGTTTGCAAGAGAAAAAATAAATAAATGCATAGATATAGATATACAAGTGTTAAATGAGAGCCATTTGGATAAAATTAAGAAAGACACCTAGCAAACTAAAAATAAAATAAAAATTGTTATGTGATATATACATATAAAATCACCAATCAACTATGGCCAATTGGAATTCATTTGGAAGTGTAAGTGTACTTATGTTACACGAAGAGTTGTAGGTATCTATCTATATATACATATTTTGGGGATTAGTTGGTAGATTAGTACAAAATAAATAAATAAACGAATAAAGTTAAAAAAGAAAAGAAAAGAAAAGAGAAGAAGTAGGAAGAAGATCGAAAAGAAAAGGAAGAAAAAAAAGGGTGAGTTCCTAGTATCAATTGTATAATTTTTATATTGTTGTAAACTTCTTGTTATAAGCTTTATCTTCATTGTTCCCAAAATTTTAATCCCATGTTATTTGATATATCAATTCTCAAGTTTTGCCCATAATATATTAAATGAATCCAATTTTCAAATTCATATACTTTCAGTTCTAGTTTAGTACTTGGGAATTAAATTATGATATTTAAAAAATATTATTTAGTCCTATAAATTCTAAATGTTATATTTTTCCAAAAGAAATTCTAAATACTATAATTTACTTCTAAACGTTAAACCAAACTTCTTAGTCATTGAATTCAATTCACCATCCATATCTCTTCATTTTGATCTAGAAAGTCCGATAATTTCTTAATCAGGGTCGCTAAATTGATCTATTCCGTCAAAGCGCATTTTTCGCCCGTTTGACTACATTTCTGTGATACCCCGACCCTTTTTGCTAAATTATAAAGTATAGTTTTGGTAAATGATACTGAATTAATATTTTTTTGAATATTAATTATGATGGTATGTTCGTATTTTATGTCGTTGTTTCAATGCAGGCTGTTCCACTCGAGCCGATACGTCATAGCACGGTGATATTATACTGAGCGTATAATACAGTTTGAATTTTAATACTACAATGTCGAGTTATATGATAATGAATGAATATGATTGTATTCAATTTTAGTTTGTCATACCTTGAACACCCTAACGCTGAGTTGATCGGGGCTCTCTTTGCCCGGTCAACGAGTCGGGGGTTCAGGGGGTGAAGCGCCCTGCCTGCTTTTTCGATAAATATTAAATGTGTTTTGAAAGATAAATGGAGTTGGAAATATCCGGGAGTCGAACTGTATTCGAAAATAGCAAACAGCCTGAAACGCGACCCTCGGGCGCGACCTCCTCTAGGTCGCGTTCCAGGGCACTTGCAACACGGCCTTGAGGTGCGACCCCCCTTCAAGTCGCATCCCGAGCCCTCTGCAACACGGCCATGGGGCACGACTGGTTGGGTCGTGTGACACCACTTCTGTCACGCCCCAATTTTTGTAAAATAAAATAATAACAATAATAAAGAAAGGGACGCCACTTTTATTAAAATATAAAAATATTTAACTTTAATACAGCGGAAGCTAAATAATAAAATCTCTTTAAAATCCATCATCACACGTCACCACGCACATCGCTCGAGTAAATCATCAACCTGAAATAAATAATAGCTTTGGGGTGAGTACTATTGACTCAGTGGTGACCGCATTTATCCAAATTATACAATTATAACAATTTAAACTGTAGGTAGCCCCAGGCTAAATTCGGGACATATGCAGCCCGTCGGCCAATAATAATTGTAACCCGTAGGTTAATAACTGTGAACCTGCATAAAAGTATAATAAGGATAAACACAAAAATGTGCGTCACATCGGATCCCCACCTTGACTTGAATTTTGACTTTGAAAAAATAATACGGGTTAGTTAAATCCACGCGCCGCCTAAAAATATAAATAATTAATTAATAACAAATACTAAATAACTAAAATAATTAAGGAATAATAGAATGATAAAATAAATTAAAATGCATGAACTTAAGCCCCAACCCATCTAAACCTCTCGGCCCACTTGAAACCAACCTAGACCAACTAAATAATAAATAATATTAGCCCAAATGATTTTGAAAGAATTATCCACTCAAAACACTCTCTTACCTACTTTCCCTCACCTTTTTCGGCCACCAGTCCACCACACACACAACAGAAATGATGTCCCTCTCTCTCTCTCCTCTTTATTTCATTCTCTCTCCTCAACTCCATCACTAATAGAAAAAAAAGGCTCTCCTCCAACAAATTTAGTTCCCAACGACAGCAACCTGGAACAAAGATTTTACCAAATTCAATTCCCACCCTCTCTACTCTACTCTACTCTACTCCCTCAACCGCCATAGCAGCAACGCACCGTGACTCAGCACTCGGCTGCGGTCCCTGCTCCTAAGCTCACTTTCTCCCACACCCTCTACTCCCAATGAGGTACTAAACACTAAAATGTACACACACACACACACACACACATATACCTTGAAGAAGGACCTAATGCTCCTGAAATGTTATGAAGATGGTATATTTTCAAGAATATTTTTGATGTGTTTATGATGAATCCTTGAGGCCCCCTTTTATAATGAAGAATTTGCGGTTGAAAGGGCTGGAGGTTAAATGATAGAAATAAATTTTGGTGATTATGGAGGCTAATGGAGAGGCTTGGCAAGTGAAGGGGTGTACGTTTCAAGATCTTTAAATGTAAGAAAAAAAAATGGTGATGGTTGCTCTTGATATTTGTTCACGATGAAGAAGATGAAGAAAGCAATATTTTGGCTAGATCATTGGGCCAAAATAAAAGAAATTGATTATTGGGCTAAACAAAATAAAGAATGGGTTCAAATCCTTAAATATTAAGAAATATATAATTTAAACTTTTGGAGGATAAATTAAATAATTAAAATAATATTTACTAACTAATAATAATAATAATAATAATAATAATAATAATAATAATAATAATAATAATAATAATAATAATAATAATGTAGGCGCGACTTACAGGAACATACCCAAAATAACATAACATGCATTATAAATTTTATTTTTTGAAAAAAATGTAGCAAATTTTATAAAAAGTTTCGGGTCGCTACAACTTCAGAGAGCTGTTTTCCTTTGGCTCGAGTGCTCCAAGCGCGACCCCCCCTAGGCCGTGCCTCGTTTCAGAAATTCCATCCTTTTAATACCACACTTCACTCATTTCTCTTCATTTTCTTCATCTACTTGGGCGATTTCCTTCCAAATTCTCTCAAGGAATTCTTTAAGTTTTGGGAGAGGATTCTCTCATCACCCTCCATCAACCAAGGTAACTTCATACCCTCTTCTTCTCGGTGATTAAACACCATTTCCATATTGATTTGAATCTAGGGTTTATACCCAAAATTTAGGGTTTTCGATCTCATTGATTCTCTTGCCTTGATATCTTGAACATATGGTTTATTTACATCCTTGAAGCTATATGTGTTGTTAAATTGAGATTCCTATGGTTTATTATTGCTAGGGTTTGGATTTTTGTCCTAATTTCCCCTAAATATGTTGGTGTTTGGTTGGAGGTGTTGTGATGGTTGTATGAAGTTGATTTTCATGTATATTAGAGCCCTAGGATAGAGGTTCATGCATTGTAAATTATGAGTTCAAAGGATTTAAATTGACTCTTGTTCTTGTGGTCTAAATGGGTGCACGTAACGTGTTCGATTAAATGTCTCAAAGAGTTTTGATGTGTATTTTGAGTCCAAAATTTTAGTATGAGCTCGTATATCCATGGTTGAGTATGTGGATATGCATGAAAAACATTAAAGCATGTATAGCATGTGTTGGGTAAAAATTATGAAATAATTATATAACTCGACGTCTAAAATGAAAAATGGATTTAAAGGTGCTAGGCGACGTATTGGGGTTTGAGGTGGACAACTTGTGCATGACAAATGAGTATTTCAAGGTTGAAAGGATTTTGAAAGCGTCTCATAAGGTGGGGTAACTCTAAACTGTGAACACGTGTAAAGTTATAGTTATTGTTGTGCTTTGATTGTATACGTATGCAGGGTCTTCGGACCAGTGATATGAATGAGACCCTTCGGGGCAATACAGAGATCCTTCGGGGTTGACACAGAGATCCTTCAGGGTCGATAAATAGATCCTTCGGGGTCGATAAAGAGGTCCTACGGGATCAACATAGACTTGTTAATGTCCTCCCTGGGGATAATAAGCCTGCGGGCATCCCTACAGGTCTAAGATGTTCATTAACAGGGACATCATGATGTTTGGACCCTAAGGGTTAAAAAGTAAAGAAATTACCATATGTTATATTTTCACTTGTGCAATTGGCTATAATTGTTTGCAGTGTTCCCCACTGAGTATGTTGATAAATACCCACCCCATTCATTTAATGAATTTCAGGTTGAGGAGTTGGGGCCTAAGTAGGAGCGTTGTGAACACAAGAGAACCCCCACAAGCTTGTGTTTATTTTTGCATGCTCTTCTTTTGAAATACTCGCATTATTAATATTGCATTGATCATTCTTCTTTTGTTTTTATGATCAATGATCATTGGGGATGAGACTAACCCTATTTTGTAGTTATATTGTATTTAATTTGATATATATATTATGCAAAATATTTTAAAGGCGGGTCGTTGGACCTGGGAGCCTTCTATATGCGAATTATGTCAATGAACCCCTATGCTATATATGTTAATTTAGGGTGCTAGACGGGCGGGTTGTGCAAGACCTATGAGCCCGATAGGTAGATGATTGTATGATTTTGTGGATGAGCTTACACGATGCTTCTACTTAATACTATGTTGTGTGACAAAATAGATATGATATGTTGCATGTTATAATTGCAAAAAATTTATATTGAGAATTATGATGCCTTACCTTGTCATGCTAATTGACCTTAGCTTCCGCTCAATTAAATATAAGCATACCATTATAAGTAAGTAAATTGCATATTAAGTGACGTGGCCAAACGGAGTAGTTTGGGGCGTTACAATTTCAATTCCAAGCGAACCCAATGTGTAACAGCCCGGATTTTCAGAATATGATTAAATAATTCCTAAATTTAATTAGGAAATATTAAGAGGAATTTTGAGCATAATAAGGATGTTTCGGTTCTAAACCACGATTTTAAGGATTATTTTTTGTAAAATCGTCTTTTTGAGAATTTCGATCTGAGCTCAGTTATAGCCGATTTTGGTTATGTTTGAAAGGCGTTGACCCAAGGAGCATGCCGGTGCTTTTGGATTTTGAATCTGAATTCGTTTGAGTTCCTGGTGATCTAAAACGCGTTTAAAGGAGTTCTGAATAGTGTTTTTCCGTAAGCGCGTGATTGTTAGAAATTTGTGAAATCTCGTGTGTTGACCCGAGCCTTATTTTTTCAAGCCTACCTTATAGGAAAGTTCTCAAGGAATCCGTTGGCATTCCCGGATTTTCATTCTGAAATTAATCGAATGCTCGGGAATTTTATTTATCCCTTGTGTGGAATAATAACTTTATTTTGAAAAGAGAATCTTTTCTCGTTTTCCTTCAAGATAACTCGTTCTTTATTCCAAGTCAAGTTGGTTCAATAGTACTCGAGCCAATGAACTTCCCGATATTTTCGGATTTTGTGAATGAGGTCATTTGGACCTCGCCATCGAATAATGCGCATTTTAACCGAACCCGATATTTTAAAGCAGTGTTGTTGCACTGCAGAAGCTTCTCGAGGAAGCCATATTTTTAGCTATAAATAGCAGCTCTCCCTCCTTCATTTCCTCGCACCTTTCATTCTTTCACCCCTATTTCTTGAGAGAGTAGAGTCGAGTGAGGAGCGCACCTCCCAATTGAGAGTGGAGGAGGAGCCGCCGCTGCGGAAGCAGCAAGAGGCCGCCGGCGCGGGGTATCCCGCCGCTGCGGGAGTGTCCCCTCGGCCAAGAAGGCGTGCGTGCGCGGAGGACGTCGCGGGCGCGGGGGCTGGTTCGGTAAGGTTCCGTCCGGAGGTCATAACTTTCGCTTCGGTTGGAACCACGAGGCTCATGAGTACTCAACTCGAAGCTCTTTCAAAGATCTATGATGTAGCAGTAGACAATTGTCTGAAATCATGATCGTTCGAGTCAGAAATCGCATCCCCGTTTTCGGTAATTTTCGAGCGTCTAAATTATTTAAGATTCTTAGCTCCATTGTTCAGCATGTTGACATTCCTTTTAATGGACTTTAGCTCTGTAGTTAGTTCTTCAATCTCCTTCTTCTACTGTTGGATAATGGCCTTTTGTTCTCTATCAAACTTGATCAAATTCTCCTTTTCTTTGAGAAGATCTCTTTGTTGTGAGATTGAAGAGTTTTGTTGATCTCAGCAACGTCAGGCTATTTTTCATACATCTCATTGTATGTCTGAATAAACTCCTCATTACTGACATCATCAATGTCTGAGTCTTCATCTTTTTCTGCAAGTTTGAAAGGGTCCTGGAACTGTGAGACTTTTGCTGTAAAGGCATAGTTCTCTTCTTTTGATTCACTGCTACTTTCAGAATCATTATCACTCAGAGAGGCATTGTAGTTCTTTTTATTCTTTTTTAGAGTGTTGGCACATTCAACTTGAATGTCCAAAACCATCACATTCTCTGCATTGAATTCCTCTCTTTGTGTTTGATGGTTGCAACTCTTTCTGCTCACTATTGGAGTTTCTATCTTACTGAGCAGTTCCAGGTTGTTATCTCCTGTTGTTTGACCTTTTGGAAGACTGTCTATTCACTCTCTTAAGCATTCGACTGAAATTCTTGGTGATAAGGATCATATTATTCATTGTTTCTGAATCAAGTACAGTTTTTTATTTCTGCACATGTTCAAGAACATCCTCAGAAAGTTCAGCTTTCAGAGCAATACATTTCTTCCTTGAGCTGATGTCATCATCTTCTAGATTCATCTCGAATGTTCTCAATGATCCCATCAGTTCATCAAGTCTCATACTCTTGATGTCCTTGGCTTCCTCTATGGAAGCAACTTTGTAGGCAAACTTCTTTGGAAGAGATCTGAGAACCTTCTTTACAAGCTTTTCATTGCTGATAGGTTCTCCTAGAGCAAAACTTTCATTTGAAATGCTCCTTAATTTGGCATTAAACTCACCAATGAATTCAGATTCTTCCATTCTGAGACTTTCAAACTTTGAAGTTAGATTTTGAAGTCTTGATAGCCTTACAGAACTAGTCCCTTCAAAAGTAGTTTTTAGAATATCCAATGTAGCTTTAGCAGTCTCACAAGTTGAGATTAAGCTGAATGTTTCAAGATCTACTGCAGAGAATATTGCATTGAGAGTTTTAGAGTTGACATTGTACCAGTTCTTCTGCGGCACGGTCCATTCTCCTTCTTCAATTTCCACATGTCTTCCTTCTTTAGCAACAGTTGGCTTTTCCCATCCTTCAGTGATACTCTTCCATGCGAGTTCATCAAGTGATCTCAGAAAGGTCCTCATCTTTGCTTTCCAGTAGGGATAGTTGTTGTCTTCTAGCAGTGGTGGTCTGACCGTGGATCCTTCTTCTTTGATTGCACTCATAGCTGGAATGCAACCAAAACCTTCACGCAGATATGTAGCTTTCATGATTTTTTTCACACTAACACCAAAGGCGACCCGCTCTAGTACCAATTGAAGTTACATAAACTGTGCGGCCATGTTCATCATCATGTACTTGAACATTATCGTGAACATGTAAGGTCAGAATGTAAAAACTTGAGCAAATAAAGAACACAAGGTTGGTAACCCTGTTCGATCAAGTGATCTATGTCAGGGGACTTATCAAGTTCGTGAGAAACAGTTTACTACTCCGTTGAATGGTTACAAAGGTTATTACATGAAGACTCCCATCACTCGACTCATTTCCTACCCGATTCAATCTCTTTCACTAAACTGAATTGCGAGCTCCCTTCACAACCTAGAATCCCTCTAGTTCCCATAGAAAATCTCTCCTGAGACTCATTTAAGTGTGTATGAAAGTGAGTTTCAAACACAGACTAGAAACACAATGATCTAACCGATCAAACCTAGTCTACCTGAGTACTATATGCTTTGAATGTGAAGTCTTTTAACTCTCGGCCCTTTAGTGTATTCATAAAATTCGTATCACCTAAACTAGTTTGATTCTCAGGCTATTTATAAACAACAGATATAGCCTTAACAAGGTAATCAGAAGTCCTAATTAGACTATGATTTAACAAGAAAACAATTTCCTTAAATAAATCGGACTTTCCTAGTTTAGATGTCTTCCTTGAATAGAACTCCTTCTTTCATTCTTGATCTTCATCACGAACAAGGAAACTTCTATTCTGAAACGTCCATCTTGAATCTGCAGATTCAACTCCTTGAATCTAGCATGACACGTCTCTTGTAAACTCTCTAGACAATCATGTACATAATCATGTCTCTGAACATGATTAAGTACGTGTCTTGATTTTCAATTAGATTGGCAGTGGAATGTTCACATAAATGTCCAGAACATGTTATTCGAACATGAATAACCAAAACATTTTGTGTTCTTTTGAAATTGCCATAACATCTTAAACAGATAATGACAATCCCGAACACCTAAGTGCAGATGGCACTAACAAGATACCTCAATCAAACATATCTAACCTTATACCATACTATTTAGCAAACAAGCCATAATAATCAACGATAATTTTTTTAATGAAAAAATTATTATAAGTAGAAGTGATTGTCTTTTTTTGTATCAATTTTACAATTTTCAACTACAAAATTTTACAATTCTCTCACTTCAAATACCATTTCCTACAAAATTCAAAAATTTTCATTATCAAAGTTGATCATGATCTAATCACCAATTTGCTTCGTTGTTCCAACATCGAAGAAAATTTATCTTCCCAGATGTCCAATATTCATGTGTGTTTTATATTCTATGCTTAGAATTTTCAGAACTTACTTTTGCTCTGCTCCAGAATGAGAAGTTTGAAATGTACGTATAGATGATTTAGGCAATTTCTTTCTTGAGTCTACTAAGCCAAATGCAATAACCATCATGTAACACCGCTTTGCGACCTTTTTGAGTTATTTGAATGCCCTGGTAGTTTTGGTGATAAGCCTTACTATTTTAAGTGAGTGCATCACAAAATAAAGATATAAAGGACGTCACGTGCGATCATTTCACGCTCAAAAAGAATTTATATTTTCCTGATGTCTACACCAGGTGTAGCCAACGATAGAGTACATGGTCGATCTTACAGAGAGTTGATGTAAACTTTTCTTTCTAGATACCAATCATAAAGGGGGTTTTGAGTTTCTTGTGGTCACAACAATGATGTTAATAAATCTGTAAAAACTAAAAGAGAAAATCAAATAACAGATAATTCCCAATTTGAACTTTGAATCAAACTTAACAAACACGCCTTATCATGGGCACACTAATTACTTATGTGAATTTAATTATCTGGTTAAAGAGACCGAATTTCTCTTTGCGTGCCCAATCTAATCCTTTCAGTTTATACTAGAGGTGATTTCTCATCCACTAACCCCTAACCTATTGACCAACCCCGATTTCTCAATTGATTGTAAACAATAAAACAACTTTATGTCCTAGACAGGCCTAGATTTAATTTACTGTAGACACCGATTTCTCAATTTACCCACAATACCCATGGTGTTCCCTATCATTTTATGGCCAACACACAGTTACGATTCATTGACCATATATAGATGTAGCGTGCTCAATTCTAATTAATGAGTGATCAATCATAATTAATTAGCTTAGCCCACTTTAATGCAACAAAGAAAATGATAACAAGATGGAACTAAATTCACACAGTGTTATGCACAAACTGCCTCACAAGTTTTATATTTGTTAAATTATCATCTTATGTTCAATCCAAAATAGAAGATCTAACCAAGCATACTAGATGAAAACATAAATGCAGAATTAAAAGACATAATTAAATGTTAAACTTGTTGATATATATTAAAAATGAAGCTCAACTCCAACATCAAACTTAACAACATAAACTGGAAATCCTATGTCTCATGGGCATTAGGCCTAGGGAAACTATTGGAAACTAAAAAACTAAAAACTGAAATAGTGCGTGAATGTATGGATTTGGATAATTTTTTGATGTGTGAATAAGCCTCTCTAGTGGCCTGTCGCCTTATTTTCGGAAAATAAAATTAATTTTAAAAAAATTATAAAGCGACGGAAATGGTCTGTCGCCATCTTTTTCATAAAAAATAAAATTAAATATAAAAAAATAGAAGGCAACGGAACTTGTCCATCGCCATATTTTTCAGAAAAATAAAATTAATTATAAAATAAAAAACATATAAAGCGACGGAAACTGTCCGTCGCCATATTTTTAGGAATTTTTTTTTTAAGTTTAGAAAGATAAAATAATCTCCACATGACACTAGAAAAATCGGAACAAACATGTTAACACATGTAGTTTGTATTTTATTTTATTTTATTTTCAAAATACCAGTTATTTGATTTATTATTTATCTTTCTTTCTTTATTTTTATTTTGTTGCATCTCTTTCTTTAGAACTTAAAATTTTCACATTTGTGATGTTTACTATATTTAATTTATGAGATAAATTTAAATTTTTATTAATCATATTTTGTTAATAGTATATTTATATTTCAATTTTTGGTGTTTGATATATATGTTTTGTTAATTTCAACTTAAATTATTATTTTCATTATTAAATTTTTGAAACTTAAATTAGTGCTTCATAGATTGAAAACCGTCAACTTCAAATTTTAATATTAATTGTGGATTGTGACTGAGGTTACACATTCATATTTGAAAGCTCAATTTATTTTGATTAAAACTATCTACATTAGACGTGGAACAATATCAATTTTGACATTATTTCTCTAAAGAAAAAAAAAACACATTAGTGAACGACATATTATTTCATTAACACGACTGTAATTAAACTAAGAAAATTAAATACAAAAAAAGTTATTGATCATCCATAGCATCTACTATTTTTGCTTAATTGTATAAGCTACTAAATAGAAGTATGGTGAGAGTTATACGTACATGATCCAGCCCCCTTCGAAGAAAATTTTCTGGGTCCGCCACTGGTTGGGACTATTTTAGTTTATGGGATCATGCGCGTATTATTTAAAATAATCAAATGGTTCTGTTATTTACTTATTCTACACATGGATTTATCAAAAAAATCTTCTGAAAAGACCAAAATTATTTCACACATACATTTATTATTTTTTTAAATCTATATTTGATTATATTATTTAATTGACGATAGTTGAGGTTCGCTAACCACTTTAATTTCGATTTTTACAGCGGAGGTGGCACGACTATGCGGCCTAGCTGCACTTCCATTTTTCTTGTTGAAAGATGATATTATCGTAAAGAAAGATAACCACGTTTCGCCATTGCGAGGGTCGCTAAACACCACCCCTTAACACCATATTAATATCCCTCAGATCATAATCAGAAGAGGGATTCATCACTATGTTTTAACTACCCAATATATTAGAGTCAGGACTGCAAGTAGTGTAGTTACAAAGGCTGTAGATTCGGTTTGTAGCTTTCACCTTAGACTGCTTTTACGCTTTCCGGTTATGTATTACTCACCCCTAAGAATAAGGGGATCTCTTATAATTTACAATAGTGCTTGAGGAACTTGACCAGGACAGATTGCAGCTTCTGTTGACCAACAACCTGGTTCTGCCCAAGGGGTTGTGATCCCCCTGCGGGTTCTCTTCTGGATCCAGTGAAACCGGTGGAACACGGAGGTGGTCCGAAGGAAGCGGTGGTTTCCCTCCACCTCCAAGATTCATTCATCCCGACGTGGATGGAATGAACTGTTCAACAGCCCGCTGGAGTTCGTCCATGAAGACATACCCACAAGCGAAGGCCAGTTTTACCAGAAGAAAACAAAAGAGATATTTGGCAATAAAAAATAAAACGATTTGTATTCTGCCATATGGGATTTAATTATGTAAATAATTAATTAGCTTGATCATTTATAGTTATTATGGTTCTGTCACTAATCGCGATTCGCGTCGAGTGGTGGATTGGTGAAATCATGATTCAAAGGTGATTGCCATTGTCTTCTAAGTCATAAAATAAAAACGGTATTTGTACTTCAGCAAAATTCTGCCACCAACACTATGTGAACCTGTCACAACTACTTCCCTGTATGGTTTGCAGGCTATTACATAAGGACGAAGTTTATCGGATTATCAAGTGCGCATCTCGATTAGGGCTGCGGGTACCCCCTCGACCTAAAAAAAAGTATGATTATTATTATTATGATTGAAATCATAAATTTAATTGTAAAATACAGAACAATACACGAAAAATGTAACATAATTGGAACTGAATATTAGCACTATATATATATTCGGTCGACATATGAAGCCGGCCGGCCTTGACTTTTGCATTAATATACGTAACGTTGGCGTTCTACAAACTGAATAAAAGGATTCAAGATTATGTGTGTGTTTTGTTGCATGTTGTTGTTGTTTGCCATTTGTTTTGCGTGTACGTACAGAGTCAACATTGATCAATCTTCCCCTTTACCTCGGAAGTATCGGTGTCGTGTTATGTTATGCTTATCGATCAGTTTCAGAGATTGATATAATTTTAATGTAGTTTTAAGATCAACTAATTCCACATGCAACAAAGACTTGACGATTGGCGCCATTTGAGACATGATATAATTATATATGTATGTATAGCGCCTGCAGCCGCGCCCCCCTGCTTAATTGGCAATGAAAAAACAGCTGTCGTAGACATATATATTTTATAAAATACTAAATCTGCCTTAATCTCAAAAGCTGCAGTGGTTGAAGATCCATGGATTCTTTGAAAAAAGATCCATTCGAAGAGGTGGAGGAGGAGGAGGAGAAGGAGCACCGGAGAAAAACGCTCAGGCGTCTCATCACCATAGGGGTATCCTCCATCGTCTTGGTGCTGCTGATGGCCGGAGCCATTGTCGGAATTCTCATTCCAATCCGCACCAAAAACAACTCCTCCGGCTCCGAGAAACAGTCGTCCATGATGATGATCAAGTCAATGTGTGGTGTGACATTGTATCAAGAATCATGCTATTCAAGCATATACTCCCTCGAACTCAGTGATTCATCAGATTCTGACGATGATCATATTCATATTACTCCAAAACAGATTTTCATGCTATCTCTACAAGTCACATTGAATGAGCTAATGAGCCTCAAATCTTCCATCTCCCAAATTAGGCAAAATGATGATCCTTTTAGTGGCTCCATCACTCTGAATGCGTTGGATGGTTGCAGTCGTCTCATCCAAGACGCAGTGGATCATGTCAACATGTCCATAGCCGCCTCATTGCAGCCTGATGTACCTCAGTGGGTCGGGGACGTTAGGACCTGGCTCAGCACTGCATTAACAGATCAGCAGACATGCTTGGATGGCCTAATAGAGTTTGCAAACATCTCTTCCTCACTCCGGGGAGGAATCAGTGCATCAATGATAAATGCCACCATTTTCACTAGCAACAGCTTGGCCATTGTTTCTAAGATCCCGCCTGCCATCATTCAAGGTGGTGAAGGTGTTGGTGAGATTTCTGTTCACAGAAAAGTGCTCCAGATTACACAGGAAAATAAATTGAGGCCTAATTTCACAGTGGCCAAAGATGGCAGTGGTGATTACGAGACTATTACTGAAGCTGTGAATGCCATGCCTAAAAGAAGCAAATACAGATTCTTCATCCACGTTAAAAAGGGCGAATACAACGAAAACGTCCATGTTGATACCAATTCTTGGAACCTAATGTTGTATGGAGATGGAATGGAGAACACTGTGGTTTCCAGCAACTTGAATTATGCAGATGGAGTTGGCACTTACGACAGCGGCACACTCAGTAAGTTCACAATTATATACGTGTCAGACCGTCTAACAGGCCAAGATCCTACGTACATATATGTTTTCATTCACCTTAATTAATTCCAATATATATGCATGCATGCATATTGATATTGCAGTAGCAGAAGGGCGGGGCTTCATCGCAAAAGACATGGGCTTCAAGAACACTGCCGGGCCGGAAAAGTTCCAAGCAGTGGCTCTCCGATCATCGTCCGACCAATCAGTTTTCTACCGATGCAACATCGAGGGCTATCAAGACACCCTCTACACGCACACGAATCGGCAGTTCTACCGCGAATGCGTGATCACGGGCACCATCGATTTCATATTCGGAAACGCAGCCTCGATTTTCCAGAACTGCACGATTCAAGCAAGGCAGCCGATGAAAGGGCAGTATAACACGATCACGGCGCAGAGCAAATCCGACCCAAATCAGAACACGGGCATCTCCATCCAACGGTGCAGCATAAGCCCGCTCGGGAATTTGACGGCCCGAACTTACTTCGGCAGGCCGTGGAATATTTACTCCACCACCGTTGTGTTGGAAACGGAGATCGGGGGTGGGATTATAGATCCCGCTGGATGGAGTGCGTGGAAGCCCGGGACTCAACCGCCCGATACCATTTTCTACGCTGAGTACAATAATTCCGGGCCGGGTTCGGCTTTAGGTGGGAGGGTCACTTGGCCCGGTTACAGGCCCGGGATTACGAATGAAGAGGCTCAAGTGTTTTCTGTGGAAGACTTTATCCAGGGGAATAAATGGCTAGACCAACTAAATATCCGGTACGATCCACACATATGATTTTTTTTAATTATTTTTTATTTTTTCCTTTATAAATTTAGCCTGTGAGACTTTTTTGGTGGAACAATTGATTGAAAATTTATATTGACAAGTTTGATTGGAATTTGTAATGAAAAATGTTATCTGCCTATTGGGTTTAATATTACTTGATGCAAAAAATTTATATGACGAATGTGGTTGAGGAAAATTCAGTAATTCAATCTTTGATATTTATGAACAAGTTAGGATATTGTCCCGAAATACTACATTATTTATGTGTTTTTACAAAAATAAGTCAATTAGTACGATATTTGCTAAGAAAAAAACTATGATGGATAAGAGTGGACTGATAAGTTATCCTATATTTATTTTGCATGATATTAAAATGGTGGATAACCTAAGGCCCGTAATAAATGAACTTTGTATGTCTATTTTTGGCATATGTATCTCACCTAAAGAGATGACATATGATTTATCCATCCCCTCATCCTCTAAACTATCCACTCAATTGTAAATTTTTGAACTAAACAAGCCCTGAGTGGACTAACCGAATTGAATTTATATAAAAATTAAAGTTCAATGAAATACGTCGGTACCCTTACAATTGTTTATAGATCACAATTGCAACTTTTGAGGAAAACATTGATTATTTATTTGATAAATAAAATAAAGGCTTCAAACTGAAAACGTCATTTTTTTTAGGATTTTAAACACTGCTTGGGTTGAAATCATAGGTTAGATCATGCCACCCAGGCCGGCCCATAAGTATATAAAACAAATAATTCTCGAGTAATTTGGCCCAAAACAAAAATATCCTTAATCATCGTCACTAGCATTATTATATTAATCTAAAAATAGAAGTTTAAGATGTATAATTTATAAAATCAGTTATATATTTAGCTTTAGATTGAAGGACTTGGAGAAAGTGTTGGAAATCCGTCTTTTCGATCAAATTGAACTGGAGCGGAAGCGGTATAAATCAGACAATAGATCGTGATATACAAATATAATATCCATGCGAATTAAATTTATTTAATATTAAAGAAGAGATAAAGAAAATACATTTTTCTATTAATTTCTCCTTTGAATCTTGAAGCTCGTAAACACCACGATCTTTCGATTCGATCCTTCTTTTGAACGGTAGTGAGTGAGCACCGAGATAAATCTATTAAGTTCCTAACTAAATATTTCTACGATTATTTTAACACATGAAATCGTAAAATTGGACTATAATATGAGTAGGAGTTTTAATCTATATTAAAAATAAACATCAGAAGAAAAGAGATTAGCAACTAAGCTTTCTGATTTCGTAAATCAAAACAGCCGAAATTTGATTATGGAGACAACCAATTCCTTTTTCTCTCTCTCTCACAAAGCAAACATCTCACGTTTCGAGAATTGGTTCTTAGCAATCAATTAATATGCTAATTCCAAAGTTCACGTCTCACGTGAATTCTATATTGGGTGTCCTCAATTCTCTTCTCTTTATGTTATATTTATAGTTAGATTTAGGTTAAATCCCAGTACATATCAGTTTTCTATCTTAAACAATTCAGAATCATAAAAGATAAGGAAACAATATAATATCACTAATATGTAAATAATATAAATATTTTATATTTATTTAATTCCTAGCATAGTCAAACTGTGGAATATCATATATTCCCGGAATTAACTAATATTTACACATAAGCCCAAATTTTATGAAAACTTATTTTTCATAACACTTTAGGAACTTAAATATTATTATCAACCCGTCAATAATATAGGAAGGCGAATCGGGGACCATGGACCTATAATCAAGAGCTCCAATAAATCAAATAAATAATTAAACTCTTTAATTAATTTATTTGATTTATTAATTCTGATATTATTCCACTAAAAATTCGGAATTGCACTCTCTTTAATTATAGAACATATTTACTCTACGAATTTGAGCAGTCCATTGATTTAATCATTTCATACGAATAAATCCTCCATAGATAATTCATAATTGAAGACAAGTAATATCCGTTAACCTCTTCAATTATTTCTTTTCCTCATTTACCCTTAATTCACCAGTGAGCGATTAATTTATAAACAATTTATAAATTAGAGATCTCAAATTACTCAGTTCCAGAATTAACAAATGAGAGAATTATCTTTCTACTTCTCAAAAGAAGGAATGGATTTCATATCTATAAATTACATTCCCAGCTATTTAATTCAATTGTGAATCTAAAATGCAAGTTTAGAGAATGTTGGCAAACAATCTTTAACGAGCAGATTAAGAATCACATTCAAATAAACAAGAGTCTATAATCACTCAGGATTAAGATTATTCATATATGATCATCTTGTGATTTAATTTAATATTCCTTTTCTTTAACGGAATTTGAAGGAATAATTAAATTAAATCGGTCCAAGTCCTATATGTAGCGACCCGGAATTTTTTTTAAAAAAAAATTGCTACATTTTATTTTCAAAAATGATTTTTTTTATATAATGCATGTTATAATATTTTTGGTTACGTTCCTATAAGTCGCCCCTATATTATTATTATTATTATTGATGATATTATATGATTTTCTTATTATTATTACTATTGTTATTATTATTAGTTGGTAAATATTATTTTATTTTATTCCAAGATCTTAAACTTTATATTTCATTTGTGTAGCTCAATATTTGCTTAAATGTCAGCCTAAGTGATTATTTTTAGCCCAATGGTTTATTTTAATTTGGGCCAAGTACAATTATTCTGATCCCAAAATCTGAGCCAATATGAATATTTATTCTAGCCCACATTGATTGCCTTCTTCATGCAAAATCAGACGAATCATTTCTTCAATTCAAGATGAGAAACGTCTGGGGATTTAAATTTTTGATTCTCCACTTTCTCAAAATTTATTCCATGACATTTAAATCAAACCCTTTCAGCTCCAGATTTTGTGCTATAAAAGGAGCTCCATGGTTTCAATCTAAACACCAGTTATTTTCGAAGCATCATTTTCTAAACTCTTCAAAAGCAGTAGTTTCTTCTTCAAGGTATATATGTATATATTTTATGTTTTGCATTTCATTGGGAGATAGGGGTGAAGGCAAATTCAGGTGGTGGTGTTGAGGGAGGTGAGGGTAATAAGGGAGAAAGATTATATTTGTGAGATATATGTGCATGTATATATACACACACATTTAGAGGGAGAGAACTGTGTTTCCATTAAAATTCTTTGTTGCACTCACCATGAGATATGAGAGTGGGAGGGAGAAGATTTAGTTAAATTTTGGATCTGTGGATAGCCGAGAAAGAGAGAAGGTTAGAGGGAAAGAGAGAATGCTATCTGTGTATTTTTGATGGGTGGCCGAGAGATTAGGGAAAAAGAAATAGAGGTGCTGTTTTGGGAGTTTGGCGAGAATAGTGTGAGGTAGATGAATTATTTTGTTAAATGATGTGTTGGCCGAAAATGAATAGTGATTAGAATAGTTTGGGTGTGAATTAATGGGGTTTGGGGTTTGTTAATGGTTTAAATGGGCCAAGAATGTTTTGTAGAGGGTTGGACTTAGTATCATGCATTATTTATTTTTAGTATTTATTATTTATTTATTTATTTATTTATTTATATTTATTATTTATTATTATTATTATCATTATTATTATATTTAAATTTTATGTTAATATTTATATGTTTAATTTATTAATAGGCGGCGCGTGGAACTAACGAGTCTCGTATTTTCAAGTCAAGGTGGGGAATACGATGTGACGCACATTATTATTTATCCTTATTATGCTTTTATGCAGGTTCACAGTTATTAACCTACGGGTTACAAATATTATTATTGGCTGACGAGCTGCATATGTCCCGAATGTAGCCTGGGGCTACCTACAGTTTAATTTGTTATAATTGTATAATTTGGATAAATGTTGTCACCACTAAGTCAATAGCACTCACCCCAAAGCTATTATTTATTTCAGGTTGACGATTTACTCGGGCGATGTGCGTGGTGACATGTGATGATGGATTTTAAAGAGTATTTATTATTTAAGCTTCCGTTGTATTAAAATTAAATATTTTATATTTTAATAAAAGTGACGTCTCTTCTTTAATATTTTTATTATTATATTTTACGAAAATTGGGGCGTGACACTATATGATCGTATCATATATAAATGCACCCAACTGGATGTCTCCACATCAACGGTTTGGATAAAACGGTCACATTCATAATGTCATCGGGTTGCATTAGTGACATTTTAATTAAAGATCCCATACTTTAATTAAATTCGTCACGGACTTCATTTTTAGTTTATTTTTCATAATCTTAATCCTCTTGTATATAACACTTATATACTAAGATTATGGTAACATCAAATAAACTAGGAATTTTCTGTGATGTAAAATAAATGCATACAAGAAGCATATTGTTCGAAAATAAATGTCGCTTTTATAAATAAGATAAAAACAATTCACAATTGCGTTAAGTGCACAATCCCCAACAATCTCCCACTTGCCCTAAAGCATATGGGACATGTCTCTAAGTCCAAAAATTATGAATATGCCTCTCAAACACTTTTGCAGGTAGAGTCTTGGTGAAAGGATCGGCAAGGTTGTCAGCAGACGCAATCTTGAGAATTGTCGCATCTCCTCTTTGTACTATCTCTCGGATCAGATGATACTTCCTCTCTATATGCTTTGACCTCTTGTGACTTCGAGGTTCCTTTGAATTGGCCACTGCACCACTATTGTCACAATATAAGGTGATTGGTCTATTCAAATTTGGAACAACTTCCAAATCAGTAAGGAACTTCTTTAGCCATACTGCTTCTTTACCTGTTTCAGAAGCTGCTATATATTCAGCCTCCATAGTGGAGTTTGCAGTACTGGATTGTTTGATACTTCTCCAGACTATGGCACCGCCACCAAGAGTAAACACTGTCCCAGATATCGACTTTCGATTATCCTTGTCTGATTGAAAATCAGAATCAGTGTATCCATCTATTTGAAGGTCATCACCTGAATAGATAAGCATATAGTTTCTCGTTCTCTGAAGATACTTGAGAATATTCTTCACTGCTATCCAATGATCAATTCCTGGATTTGATTGAAAATGACTGACTATACCCACCGCATAACAAATGTCGGGCCTAGTACACAACATGGCATACATTAGGCTGCCTACTGCAGAGGCGTAGGGTATGTGTCTCATGTTCTCTTCCTCTTCAGGTGTCTTAGGACACTGTTCCTTGGAGAGAACGACTCCATGTCAGGTTGGTAGGTAACCCTTTTTGGAATCTTGCATTCTATAACGCAACATCATCTTATCAATATAAGATGCTTGAGACAGTGCCAATAATTTATTCTTGCGATCTCGAACAATTCGAATTCCAAGAATATAATTCGCTTCTCCCAAATCTTTCATTTGGAGTTGCTTGGCCAGCCAATCTTTAATTGCAGATAACGTTTCCACATCATTCCCAATGAGTAGAATATCATCCACATAAAGTACTAAAAATGCCACTTTACCATCCTTGATTCTCTTGTAGACACAAGGTTCATCAATGTTTTGGTCAAAACCATATGATTTAACGGTCTCATCAAATCTATGGTTCCAAGACCGAGAGGCTTGCTTTAGTCCGTAAATGGATCTAAGCAATTTGCAGACTTTCTGCTCTTGCCCTTCGGCTACAAAACCCTCTGGTTGCTACATGTAGATATCTTCATCTAGATAGCCATTCAAAAAGGCCGTCTTGACATCCATCTGCCATATCTCATAGTCAAGACATGCAGCGATTGAAAGAAGTATACGACTGAATTTAAGCATGGCTACAGGAGAGAAAGTCTCCTCATAGTCGACTCCTTCCTTTTGGGTATAACCCTTAGCCACAAGCCTTGCTTTGAAAGTCTCTACTTTCCCATCCACACATTTCTTTCTCTTATAGATCCATTTGCACCCTATTGGTCTGACACCTTCAGGTAGATCTACAAGAGCCCAGACAGAATTGGAATACATAGACTCCATTTCTTGGTTCATAGCCTCAAGCCATTTCTCTTTATTAGAATCTTCCATCGCATATCTAAATGTCAATGGATCATCATCGACTCCATCAGAAATGGCAACATTTTCCTCTTTATCTTGACGATAGCGGATTGGTGGAACAATCACCCTCCCACTGCGTCTAGGTGCCATGATATTCTGATTTGGTTCAGTGGTATCATTAGTGGTTTCACCAAGAACTTTCGTGGACTGTGGTTTGATCTTATCATTAAGTAACTCCTCGAGTACAACTTTACTACGAGGTCGAAAATTTTGCATATAATCATTTTCAAGAAATATAGCATTAGTCGAAACTATTACTTTCTTTTCTTGTGGATCATAAAACAAACCTCCTCTTGTTCCAATGGGATATCCTATGAACAGACACACTTCTGATCGTGGATGCAATTTTCCAGTCTTTCCTTTAAGCACATGTGCTGGACACCCCCATATGCGAAAATGGCGTAAACTAGGTTTACTTCCTTTCCACAACTCTAGAGGTGTCTTTAGGATTGACTTAGACGGAACTACATTCAAAATGTATACCGCTGTTTGCAACCCATATCCCCAGAACATAACGGGCAGTGTAGAGTAGCTCATCATGGATCTAACCATATCAAGTAAAGTCCGGTTTCTCCTTTCAGCAACACCATTTTGCTGAGGGGTGCCAGGTGTTGTGAGTTGGTGTAAAATACCATGCTCTATCAAATAGTCTTTGAACTCGGTATCAATATACTCGCCTCCTCGATCAGATCGAAGACACTTCAAAGATTTACCTAGCTGCTTTTCAGCTTCTGCATGGAATTCCTTAAACTTGCCAAAAGTTTCGGATTTCCTATGCATAAGATAAAGATATCCATATCTAGAGTAATCATCAATAAAAGTGACGAAGTACTCAAAACCACCTCTAGCTTGTGTGGAGAAAGAACCACAAACATCACTATGTACAAGCTCAAGAGGTTCTTTGGCTCTAAACCCCTTTGCCGTGAAAGCTCTCTTAGTCATTTTTCCTTCTAGACAGGATTCACAAATAGGAAGAGTGCTAACATTTAGCTCTCTTAAAGGACCATCCTTTACTAGCCTATTTATCATATCTAATGAAATATGACCTAATCTTAGATGCCAAAGATATGTATCATTATCATGAAAAACATTTTACCTTTTAGGATGTTCTATTCTAAACACTTCGGCATTTAGCAGTGGTTGTTCATTTACCTTAATTAAATAGAGCCCGTTTTCAACTTTTGCATTACAAATATTACGCCCATTCTTGGAAATAATAATCTCATTATTACTGAAAGAAAGGAAAAACAATTGTTCATGCAACTTTGAAACAGAAATCAAATTTCTACGAAAACTAGGAATGTAATAAACATTGTTCAAAACCAGATTCCTATCTATGAAATCAAGTTTAACAACTCCCACTGCTCTTGCTGAAACCACTGCCTACTCGCATAGTGAAAGAACCATCTACTAGCTCTTCATAAGAGTTAAGCATCTGCAAAGAAGAACAAACGTGATTAGTAGCGCCCGAGTCAACTACCCAAGTAGAAGAATCTTTAGCCACTAAACAAGATTCAAGAACAAGTAAATCAAATTTACCTTTCTTTTTCTCCTTCAACTGAGCAAGGTACTTGGGACAATTTCCTTTCCAATGTCCATCCTCACTGCAATGGAAACATTTTCCCTTTGATTTCTTTGAAGAATTGTTCTTCTTTTCATAAGAAACTTTCCTTTTCTTTTGTTTTGATTGTCCACCTTGACCTTTGCCTTTTCTCTTCTTAGAAGAAGACTGCTTATTCTCGGCAACATTTGCCTCCCCTTCTTTGACCTTTCCAATTGAAATGGCCTCAAAAGTTTGCAATTCATTCAGCAACCGAGTTAATGTATAACTCAACTTATTCATCACATAGTTGCTTTTGAATTTTAGGAAAGCAGGTGAGAGTGATTCCAAAATCATACTCACTTGGGTGCCATCATCAATTGTTGCACCAAAGGTTTCGGCTTCAGTGAAGTAGTTGATCATGTTCAAAACATGCTCTCCCACTGACTGTCCTTTTTTCATCTTAGCGTTCATAGCCATCTTAATAGCCTCATGCCTTGATTGAATAGAGGGTTGACCAAACATATCATTCAGAGACTCCATCATTCCACGGGCAGTCTCTGAATTCTCATGTTTTAGTCTAAGCACGTCATTCATACCGGCAAGCATATAGGCACGAGCCTTATTGTTTGCCATAACCCATCTTTCATAATTATCTCGTACATTACGAGCGGCATTTGCAGGGGGTTCAGGCGGAACATTCTCAGTCAAAATAAATTTCAGGTTCTCACATGCGAGTGTAATATTAATGTTACTTTTCCACTTGACAAAGTTGTAACCAGATAATTTTTCATGAAGCAGTGCAAGCATTGGACTAGACATATTGCTGAAAAATAAATAAAGCGACATAAATTTAAGAACAAACATCACATAACATGTACTTTAGGAATCATAAATGTGATGCATGATGCAATAACAATTTATCCTACCAATTCCAAGATAATTTAATCTCACAATTGATATGCCGCTGTAGGGTAGGTCAAATCAAAAGATAATTAAATAGAGACAATCTCCATTAATAAAATAAATAATCAAGACATCTCATATCTTCATTTATTTTATTAATCACCTTTTATTTCAGTCAGAAATATTAACAAACAATTTATTAATATTTTTATGAGTGTGACCCACTATTTCAGTCTTTTAAAACTAATTCATAATCGCCGCCGTAGGGTAGGAAGATTAAGAATTAAATTTCAAAAACTTATCCTTTCGGAGACAAAGCCTTGATTATTGATTTTTAGTGAAAGCCTTTCGTAGGGGGATGAAAGCTAGTCGTCGCGAGGCGTCACTAAAATCTCACCTTGCTTTTATCAATAGTGGAGACTATAGGTATTATTGTCATAAAACCTTCTCCCACTCATTATTTTATAATAAAAGTTTCAAAAACTTTTAAGTTATAAAACATCAAATGTTTTAACAAAATACAATCTTATTGGTTTACTTGATTAAAGATAATTACATTTCAATCTAACAGTTAGATTAAAATAAATTATCTAACCAAAATTTTATAATAAAAGTTTCATAAACTTTTAAGTTATAAAACATCATATGTTTTAACAAAAACCAATCTTATTGATTATTTGATTAAAATTAATTTTCAACAATCTAACTTTTAAACAACAAAAATTAAATATTTAATCAAATCCTTAAATTATCAAAATAATTAAGGAATTAGGATGATCCAAAAAGAACAAAAATAAACACAAGAAAAATACAGAATTAGTCCATCTTAAAATTCGAACAATTCGATTGCTGCCCCCGATGGACCATACCAGTATTTTTATTTTATTTTCGTTTTTTTTTATATAAAATCTAATTTTTCATAAAAATCATATTTAAATCATCCATCACAAAAAATAATAATAATCTATCTCATAGATTATATCTATCTTATAGATCAATCATAATATTAAACTATTTAAAATTATGAACATGCTCAGAGTGGGTTTCATGAATGACATAATAATGCATGACACATATATCACATATACATAAAATAATTTACAAGAAATTATAAACGATGAATTGGATCGATGCCTTAAATTACACCCCTAAATCTAAACAGAAAAATTAAATTACATAGCGGGATAATCGGGGAGGGATAGGCAAAAACCAATCTATATAAAATTACAACTTCTATACCCTTTAAATTTAGGGTGTACATCATGATCCTATCAAAAACCAATTTAAGGCATCAATCCAAAAACATCCATGCATCCATTCATTCATTCATCATAAAAATTAAGATAAAATCCTATATCCCACTCCTAAATAAATTTAATTCCATGGAATCATATTCTTATATCAAAACAACCTGGCTCTGATACCAATTGTTGGAAATTAAATCGGTCCGAAATGATTTCGGATTGAATAAAATCCGTCTTTTTGATCAAATCGAACTGGAGCGGAAGCGGTATAAATCAGACAATAGATCGTGATATAAAAATATAATATCCATGCGAATTAAATTTATTTAATACTAAAGAAGAGATAAAGAAAATACATTTTTCTATTAATTTCTCCTTTGAATCTTGAAGCTCGTAAACACCACGATCTTCCGATTCGATCCTCCCTTTGAACGGTAGTGAGTGGGCACCGAAATAAATCTATTAAGTTCCTAACTAAATATTTCTACGATTATTTCAACACATGAAATCGTAGAATCGGACTGTAGTATGAGTATGATTTTTAATCTATATTAAAAATAAACATCAGAAGAAAAGAGATTAGCAACTAAGCTTTTTGATTTCGTAAATCAAAACAGCCGAGAATTGATTATGGAGACAATCAATTCCTTTTTCTCTCTCTCTCGTTTCGAGAATTGATTCTTAGCAATCAATTAATATGCTAATTCCAAAGTTCACGTCTCACGTGAATTCTATATTGGGTGTCCTCAATTCTCTTCTCTTTATGTTATATTTATAGTTAGATTTAGGTTAAATCCCAATACATATCAATTTCCTATCTTAAACAGATTCAAAATCATAAAAGATAAGGAAACAAATTAATAATTATCTCATATAATTATTAATTATCACTAATATGTAAATAATATAACTATCTTATATTTATTTAATTCCTAGTATAGTCAAACTGTAGAATATCATATATTCCCGGAATTAACTAATATTTACACATAAGCTCAAACTTTATGAAAACTTATTTTTCATAACACTTTAGGAACTTAAATATTATTATCAACCCGTCAATAATATAGGAAGGCGAATCGGGGACCATGAACCTATAATCAAGAGCTCCAATAAATCAAATAAATAATTAAACTCTTTAATTAATTTATTTGATTTATTAATTCTGATATTATTCCACTAAAAATTCGGAATTGCACTCTCTTTAATTATAGAACATATTTACTCTACGAATTTGAGCAGTCCATTGATTTAATCATTTCATACGAATAAATCATCCATAAATAATTCATAATTGAAGACAGGTAATATCCGTTAACCTCTTCAATTATTTATTTTCCTCATTTACCATTAATTCACCAGTGAGCGATTAATTTATAAACAATTTATAAATTAGAGATCTCAAATCACTCAGTTCTAGAATTAACAAATGAGAGAATTATCTTTCTACTTCTCATAAGAAGGAATGGATTCCATATCTATAAATTACATTCCCAGGTATTTAATTCAAATGTGAATTTAAAATGCAAGTTTAGAGAATGTTGGCAAACAATCTTTAACGAGCAGATTAAGAATCACATTTAAATAAACAGGAGTCTATAATCACTCAGGATTAAGATTATTCATATATGATCATCTTGTGATTTAATTTAATATTCCTTTTCTTTAACGGAATTTGAAGGAATAATTAAATTAAATCGGTCCAAGTCCTATATGATCGTATCATATATAAATGCACCCAACTGGATGTCTCCACATCAACGTTTTGGATAAAACGGTCACATTCATAATGTCATCGGGCTGCATTAGTGACATTTTAATTAAAGATCCCATACTTTAATTAAATTCGTCACGGACTTCATTTTTAGTTTATTTTCCATAATCTTAATCCTCTTGTATATAGCACTTATATACTAAGATTATGGTAACATCAAATAAACTAGGGATTTTCTGTGATGTAAAATAAATGCATACAAGAAGCGTATTGTTCGAAAATAAATGTCGCTTTTATAAATAAGATAAAAACAATTCACAATTGCTTTAAGGGCACAATCCCCAACAGAAAGAACTTAAAACTAATCCACTATCTAGGGAGGCTTTGGACAAATTCATTTTAAAAATGGATTCAAAATTTTGAATTATATTTTGAACTATTTTTGTAATTATTTGTTTTTTAGGGATATTTTTGTAATGATTTTAGTTGCTCCCGTGAAGTCATTTAGCTCTTCACAAACCAAGTCTTTATTTTGAATTATGCTGGTATTTTTCCCGTAAGATATATGAAAATTATTTTATTCATTTTTTAATTTAAAGCTTAAGAATAGTCGATACTATGTTTATAATAATAATAATAATAATAATTATTATTATTATTATTATTATTATTATTATTATTATTATTATTATTATCTGTAGCGTCCCATTCCCGAAAGACCATAAAAATGGGTATCACGAGGGTTGGAATTAAGAAACGTGGAAGAAAGAGAGTAACCTAATTAACCAAACCTCAACAGAAGACTCAGAAGAACTAAACACACTTTATAATTACATATACTCATCCATAATACCAAGATATGAGTTCTTAGTATTTAATAAAAGAGGATCAAAAGTGCGGAAGCTCAAATTCTTAACAAAAAAAGACAACGGGAAATACATAGATTGCAATAGCCCATTTATCAGCATCGTCACCTTTATGCGCCAGCCTAATGACCTGAAAATGTTTGAAAAGATTTGGGTTGAGTACTAATGCACTTAGTGGGCAAGTTTTCACAATTTAAGTTATGCAAATCATTTTTTAAAAGTGATTTATTTGTATCCATGCATGTAGTGAAGCTTAGGAGGATGTTTTAAAGTTGGAAGCATCCTAAGTTCACCAAAATATTTTTATGAAGCGCTAAGAGTAACCAGTCACTGCCCTCAACCCCTACTACAAGCGTAAAGTTTATGAGGATAGCCAATGAGTGTAACCATTCATTTTAGTCTTTCGACAAGGAATATGGCATAATGAATAATACATGCAATACTGTAGCTACTCACATTGACACAATGCTGGTTTATAAAACTCCGACAACATACAACAACACATAAATATTTAACACAGATAATCACATATGCAATTTTAACAAAGCAAAGTTTAATAGCTCGAAAGATATAATTTGCTAAGATATAATAGCCCACCTTATAGATACAAAAGTCATAACAAGGATCCAACACTCGATCATAGTCCTGAGGACGGAGCAACAATTTGAAAGTTTCTTCCCGAGTTTTCCTTAGGCTCAGAGATTCAAACATTCACCTTTTTCGTAAGTCATGAAAGTCCTACAAGGATCAATCCTTGCTTCAGGATCAATTACTACTTCCGAAATTAATCTAATATTCGTTTTAATATAATTAGAGCTTTATTCATTTTACTTCGACTAGGAATGTACAATATTCATGTTTTAAACCCAACACGACTCGATAATATGTTCTTATGATACTCTTCAATTAACTTGAAACAAATCAGATGAAAAATGGAATGACTTAAAACAAGGGCAGTAACTTCAAAAAAATATAGAAAATTCAATTTTAATCTGATCGAGACACGGCCAGTGGCCACGCGTCCATCACAAGGGGACTACAATCAGTCAGAAGGAGTCGAAGATAAATTCCAATCACCTTAGCCTAAAATTGGTTGAAAATGCAACTGTGACTATTCACCCGAACAAATTAATCAACAAAAAGTTTGGGGCTCAATCAAGCTCGATACTCAACGGATTTTTGATCAAAAGTATAACTTTTAGTATGGAAAACAAAGATTTAAATGAGCAAAAATATAGCATATCCAACATAGATAAAATTTACCAGAAAAAAGTGTGGTTTTCGGAAAACTTACAGCTGATATTTGAAGGATGAAATGATGTCTAATTTTAGATTGGACACAAGAGATTGAAAGACTGCAAGGAGGAGTTGATAGATACCAAAAATCAAGTCTAAAAAAACTTAATCCATGCAAAGTGTGTTATATATGTACTGCACACAAGAGTTCTTAGATGTGTTGGGAACAGGCGTAAGAACAGAAAATAAAAGGCAGTAAATAACGCACTAGATTGGTAATACAGTTTGGTTAATCAACCTACTCTGGGGGGACTTCGCCCAAACTTGAAGATTCGTTCACTACTCCTTTATGAAGTGTATTTAGGATCTTACACATACATGACTCCCTCCTTATATCGCCCGTTCTCTTTCACGAACTCTTTTACTGAACAAAAGCTGTGAGATCCCCTCACAACCGTGACACTAGACTCCCTTTAGCTACCCATGACTTCAACTTACAATCTCTCCTGAGATTGCGTAACTCAATAGAAGACTCAGAACAACCAAACATGCTTTATAATATAATATATACTTATCCATAACACCAAGACTAGAGTTCTTAGCGTTTAACAAAAGAATATTACAAGCGCGGAAGCTCCATTATTAACAGAATACTTAACAAAAAGAGACAACAAGAAAATACGTAAATAACAAAAGCCCATCTCTCAGCATAGTCACATCCATGTGCCAACCTATTGACCTGAAAATATTTAGAAATATTTTGGCTAAGTACAATTGCATTCAGTGGGCATGTTTTCACAATTTAAGTTATGCAAATAATTTTGTAAAAGTAATCTATCTGTGTCCATGCAGGTAGTGAAGCTTAGGAGGTTTTAAAGTTGGAAGCAACCTAAGTTCACCAAAACATTTTATAGTGAAGCGCTTAAGAGTATAATCAGTCACTGCCCGTAACCCCTACTACATCACCAACGCGTAATGTTTATGAGTATAACCAATGAGTATAACCGTTCATTTTAGTCTTTCGACAAGGAATAGGGCATGAAGAATAATGTATGTATATTATAGCTACTCACATTGACACGGTGTTGGTTTATGAGACTCCGACAACATACAGTAACATGTAAATATTTAACACAGATAATCATATATGCAATTTTAACAAAACAGAGCTTAATAACTCGAAAGATACAATTTGCAAGGATATAGTAGCCCACCTGGATAATAGATAATCTCTCAAATTATGGGTTGGTTCTGCTCAAATTTTACTACTTCTTCTAGCCCTACAACAATATATCAGTCTTTGCTTAGTTTAACTAAAAGAACTGTCAAAGTTTAATTCCTAAGCTCCTAAGTAGAAATTACTTAACTAACCGTAATTTATAAAATATTTCAAGAATACCAATATTGCTAATTAGTTGAGTTTTACCATATAAATTCTAATTATAGATTTTGACCACCTATAAAACAAAGGGGTTATAACACATTTCCACAAGACAATAATAATTAAGTCTATTATTCTCTTTTTATACTTTAAACATATTTCCTTACTTGCAATTATATATTGTTACAAAAGCAAGCCATCAATTTTTAAATATTAATCGATTAACATAAAACAAAATCCATTGACTATTATTATTATTATGTAACTAAGCCTATTATTTTAGCTAAAACACACGTAATAGATAAAAGTATTTAATCTTATAATTTATAAATTAAATCAAATGAATCATGTCTTCTAAATTGTAAATTAATTATGTATACACCCGTGTGTGTGTGTGTGTCTAAATTCAACAAGTTTCACCTAAATCACTAAAAATCTAGTTTAAACAATCATTAATTAAAGAAGACGAAGATTAATATAGCAAGATGAATAAAATAATTTTAGTCAAGGTCTTAAAACAAAACATATCATTCTGCTCTAATTATAATTTTACTAGATTTTCAATTATAATTTTCAAAGCATAAGATTTACCTTTCCCACAATATTGTAAATGAAAAATATTGTTAACTTGGTATCCTTTCTAATTCTCTTTGATTTTTTTTTCCTTTTGTTTCATCCCCTACCAACTTGTGTGTGTGTGTGTATAGTTATATTATTATTTTTACCGTAACTTTAGTAGGCCTCATCATTCCCAAGGCATGCGATTATGTGTAGAGAAGTATTAATTCATTAATATCATTTGTTAAATTGTTATACACATTTTCATCATCTAATTCATACAGCTGCCACCAAAAGCCACGTGTCTTCTATATAGGATTACACTTAGTGACTATCTTAAGCTAGAAAGAATAGGATAAATCTTTATATATATAAAAGTACAATGGTCTTTTTTTTAGGAACTTTTGCCTTTTCCCATCAAAACGTACCTGCCAAATGTAGTAAGTTCAATAATTATATTTTTAATTTAATTATATATTATATATCTTTATATATTATACAATATCAGTCTACATATATAATATACTTGACACTAATAGTTAAGACATATATTTATATGCATACTATAATATAAGTTTTAATATATTATACAATATATTATATTATATTATATTATATTATATATATGGCAAATTATATAATCAACTAAAATGAATATTAATCAGATTGTTAGACTTATACATATATATATATATATTAATTATACGTATATTAACGCAATTTAAAAATATACAATTGATATCTTTTTATGAATTATGTATTGCAATTATAATATATATAGTTATATTGCTATTAATTATTTATAGATTTAATAGATATTAACTATTCTATATTAACTATATGAAATACTTATTATATTCTAATCATACACATAATTAATGAAATTAAATTTCATTGGTTACGAATTAATGTATTTATTAAATAATTTGGTGGTTACAAACCAATCCATATACTAACAACCAATTCTCCACACCAATTTTTGTACCTTACTAAAAATGATCACCTCCTGATTTGATGAACATTAATCGGGTAATTATTTGTCTCTATTATTGGTTCTATAAATACCATAACTAATAGGATTTTTTAATAATCCGAGTTCTTTTGTGCTAACTAAAATAGATAATGATATGACTTATATTAGATTCTATTTTAATTTTTGTTTTGATTTCGATAGAGAATTGTGTGTGTTTTGTATTTTGTTCGATACTAATTGAGTTTGTTGTTTCTTATTATAAGCATTATAAAAAGTATTTTTCAGAATTTCGATGGCGCAGCAGCTAG
This sequence comes from Perilla frutescens, assembly GCA_026008535.1. Classification (NCBI taxonomy): domain Eukaryota; kingdom Viridiplantae; phylum Streptophyta; class Magnoliopsida; order Lamiales; family Lamiaceae; genus Perilla; species Perilla frutescens. The sequence continues at coordinate 49,617,209 of BRKX01000001.1, read as the reverse complement.
AGTGTTCTTTCAAGTATATTATCGATCCATATCGCCCACAACAAACATTTGCACACTAATTCAGCTTGTTGTTTCTTATTTAGGCATTAAAAAAAGTATTTTCAGAACTTGACGACGCAAGCAAGATGTTCTTTCAAGTGTCTAAACGATGCAGATCATCCACAACCAAATTTTCACGATAATTCAGTTTGTTGTTCCTTATTTAAACATTATAAAAAGTATTTTTCAGAACTCCACGCGATGAAGCAAGCATAAAGTTCTTTCAAGTGTCTAAACGATCCAGATCTCCCACAACCAAAATTTTCACGCCAAAATCCACTAACAGTAGTTCTTGGGAAGATGTCGATCGATCGTGTCAAATAGAATACAAGAAAGATAAGAAGCGATGTCCACCTATATCGTATTTTATATAAAACATCTACTTATCCATATTCTCTTATATTAATATATAAAATTAACATGTACATATTTATAGTAATGATGCGGCTACTATTTCCCAATCCCCAAAGCCCTTTCTCAATTATTCGATCATTTTTCATGAATTTTCCGTAGTAGGGTACATATTTATGTATAATCGTAATAATTATTCCATAATATAATTACGTTATAAACTATAATTATTAAATTATTCCGTATTAATATGTCACTACTTTAAAAAGATTATATATAATATCTTGGGAATGTCTCGACCATTATTTCCGTCATTGAAAAACATGTATCAATTAGAATTTGAAATTTAAAATCTAAAATGTTCATTTCGTATGGATCTTGATGTCTATAAATTACCACTACAAGAATTCTTCATTTTAGCGATGTACTTACCAACGGCAAAATTTTGGGTCATCTTTACCGACGGACTTGCGACAGCATGTCTGTCGGTAAACTTCTCAGGCATTTAAAATTACGGGAATTTTTCGCGCATAACATTAACGACGGACTACAGACGGAAAAGCAGTCGTTAATGATAACGACGGACGCTCTCCATCGTTAATATTTAATTTTTTGAATTAATTAATTTTCTGAAAATATAACGACAGAACCTTCTGTCATTAATATTTTAATTTGACTTTAATTTAATTTTGGAAAAGAATACCGACGGAACATGGACGTCGTTAACATTAAAATATTTATTGTTGGAATTATTTTATTTTGGAGAAAACTCTACGACGGACGTGGGCCGTCGTTAATATTAAGATTTTTGAATTATTTAAATGCCTGAAAACATAACGACGGACCGGGCTGTCGTTAATTAAGTCGTCGAATCCACAACTGCAGACGACACGGCTGTTAACGACGGACACAGTCCGTCGTTAAGTGCTAACGACAGCATTTTTCCGTCGTTAGATTTTAATGCCGACTAACGACTTATTGACGGCCGAATTCCGTCGTTAGTCCGTCGGTACACAGTACTAACGACGGAAAATTCAGTCGCTAATCAGTGATTTTTTTGTAGTGTACACTTGCTTGTTTTATCGAATCTTAACTCCAAATTATTTGTTCAGTATTATTGAGACTATTGAAGTTTTCTTAATTATTTTCTTTTTCTCCATTTTAATGATGTGGTGACTTAGTTTTCAGTTGATGGGAAACTTATGAAGGATATAAGTGCTATTAAAATGAAACACTAGGGTAAATAGTAAACTACTATTAATTATAAGTTGAGGTAATGTTGTTATAAATTGACAACGTTAAATTAAGTATAAAGTATAATTTATCATATAGCATAAATACATGAAATATAATATATAATATTTTATAATATAATAATTTAAATATGATAGATATTATATATATTTTTACATTTATATATACATTTGATATTTATGAAATATTATAAACTATAAAATATTTGCGTGCACCGCATGCGGGAATTACTAGTTATATATAATAACATTTCATTTGATAGACATTCAACTAAATGTATTATAAATAGAAAAGATTTACTATATATCAAAAATATATAATAAGATAATCATTAAATAGAATTATATTTATCTAGATAATTAATTATTAGAATCAGATATGACTATATCTCAAAATCATCTTTTTATACCCGGAGTGATAATAACAAGCGCATTTTAGGTTTAAAATAACATTCGGGGTTCATAATAAAAATACAACAATGTCTCGGGCCTCACTAACGTGCTCAACGGCATACTTCACCTGAAAAATGAAATCTACAATGGTCTATTTTCTTTCATAACTTACTTTTAATGGTAACATAGACTATTCTTTTAATACATAAAAGTTTTGGATATTTCACTTATTCTAACTATTAGATGTATATTTCTAATTAAATTTAGATAAAAAAATTTGGGGTATTACATAATATTCATTACATGTTCTTAATTAGTTCATGTGAATTTAGATATAATTATGAATTATTTATATTGAATGCAAATAATTGTTGGCATTTGCTCTTTGCATGACTTTCGTGAAGTAGTAGTGATTTTTAAAAGTTTTGAGTTGGACAATTCAAAATGAAATTGAATATGATTGTGGTTTTGATTATTAATTCATATAAATTTTGTGGCTAAATAGTGATGAGATAAATATCTTATTCATTATTATTTATTTGCATATGTTGAGTCAGGAAATCTTAATGTTTATAATTGTCACAATAACATTATATGCAATAAAATTAATGCTTTTGAATTTCGTAAAGAAAAATTATGTCTTATTTATATGGTGGATATTAATCAAGTTTCAAATGAATTTATTTCCAAAACATGACTTTGTTCCTCTGAGACACTTTATGAGTTATGTGGTTTTCTTGTTAAAAGAGTTGTATTAAGTTATTATTCTTTGCAACGTATAGAATTTTGATGCCTCTTTTGAAGTTGGTATTTCTGTGAATTACAACCAATATTCTCTTTATTTAATTTCGTTTACATATGAAGATTTTTTTTCATGTTATTCATTGGTATAGTTGAAAAATCTAAAAATACATGAAATTTGATTGGCAAACTTTGTTTTATGGAATTCATATATCCAAATTTCATACCATAAATGGTTGAAAACAATTTATGCATAAATTACGCATTATATGGATCTTATTCATAAATCAATGTTTTTTCTTCGAACTTGAAGAACGAGAACTATTTTTTTAAAATTATACAATCCCTCAATGATCATTTAGTTTAATATTTACAGTAATTATATTACTAAAAATAACAATTTTGAGGGGGAGACTAATGACTTATAAAGTGCTCCTAGAAGCTGTAGAAGTTGGATTATATGGTACTACTTATTAATTTCAAAGTTATGAAACATAACTCAATTGTGTCAATTTGCCAGCAATAAATAAGACTAAATGGTGATGTCAATGATTACTTGAGCATCATTCCATTATTTTGATGATATAATATCATCTTTTTAGTTTAATATTTGTTAAAGATTATATCTATCTCGATTTGAATATTACTCCAGTTGAGTTTTCTAAAGTTATCAAGGTTGTAATATACATTTATTTAATTAAACAATTTATGTTGCCATAAATTAAAAAACTAAATAAAGACCCAAAATTTTAAATTATGGCATGAGTGTTCGGGTCATTCCCCTTTATATTAGTGTGTGAATAACAAAAGAAACATTTCTCATCTGCGAATTATTTCTATCACCACCAAAACGTACTTATATTAGCTCTAAGGAAAAGTAAAGAGTAAAGTCAATAATTGAGATCAATTCATAAATTGGTACGTTGATTTTATAATTATTTATCGGCATTATGGGGAGATATGATTGAAATAATGCCGACAAATTTTTGTTGAAAATTAATTTCACACACTACATGAACTGGAAGTTCAATATATTATTAACTGCAAAAATTTATCATAATGGAGTTATTATAATATATTTATATTATAAACAGTGGAAGTTCCACATATATTTAAATTACTCAACGTCAAAAGCGAGAGAGTTCATGAACGTTAGAAGCAAAAAAGTATTTGAAATGAAAAATCCACAAAAAAAAAAAATCAAAGACATGTGATAACTCCTATAACCTCTTGAAGATGAAATTCTCGGTACATTTGCACATGCACCAAATAATATTAATACTGAGATTGTGGAACAATCAGACCGAAATATTATGGGAAATGACAATGATCAGGTTAATATTAATATTGAAGGTATATTTTGTAAATATGGGAGAAACCTATATAATAAATATCATAGTTGTCAACAACATATTTGCATCTACAATTGCTTTTATAATGATAATTTGGATCCAAAACTTAAGATGAAAGCAGATCTCCAGAAGCACTCTGATTATGTAAAATGAAAAGTGGCAATTAAGGTAAAGCTCAACCAACTATACGATTGTTGTCCCAGTAGGATACAAATGAACATTTTTATGAAAGAGAAATGACATAATTAATAAAGTAGTGAGACATACAAAAGGGTTGTAGCTCGTGGGTTTACGCAGAGACTCATATTCCATAAATTATATTCTCCTATTAGCAATGACATTATGTTCCGCTACAAAAAATAAATGGCAGTAATTTTAGCATCGAATATGCAATTAATGGACGTTGTGACCACATATTTGTATGGGTCGTTGAACGACAATAATATTTATATGAAAATTCTGATGGATTTAAAATTTCTTGTATAATATCGCAACATTTATTGTGAGAAAAGTTAACTCATGCCTAAAGACGAGTATTTGAAATAAAAGACTTAGATAATACCAAGTATTGTCTCGACCTGCAGATCGAGAATCCCCCTATCTGATTTTATACACCAGTCAACCTACTTGAGAAATGTTTTTTATATTTTATTTATGAATAATTTTATTTAGCACACCAATATTTTTGTTAGATCACTTGAAGTGGATGAGTATTTATTTAAACTCAATGTTGATAAGAGAATATTTTGCAACCAGAAATTTCTTACAATATTTTATCTTGCAAGATTACTTGGTCAGGTACCTTATTTATAAATAACTTGCTAGCAAGATTTAGAGTTTTTCTATAGTGAGAAACTATCATGTCGATTACTATATCCTCAAATTATTTTCAAATTATAAATATTATTTATTGAAATAAACAATACCATTACATTGGTGGACTATTCAAATGTTGGCTATATATGTATGATCCCCATATTGCCATATTTGAGACTGATTTTATTTTTAACTATCCATTTTAGACCATTGTAAGATTATAGCGTTATATAAATATCACGAAGGAATGTTTACTATTAAAGATACTGCATGCTTTATATTCACGATTTGTGTGATATTGTTATGACTGATATTATCCCCTATTGTCTATTTTTCAAAAGATAATGCATTTGTGTTGCACAAATAAATAGCGACGGAAATTTCCGTCGCCCCATGGCCAAATTCCGTCGCTTACTTGACGGGCGATGGAATGGCGACGGATATTGTCCGTCTCGTTATTATAGTCGCTAAAAAAATAAGGCGACGGAATAGTCCGTCGTCCAATGTGGTGACGGATTGACCGACGGAATATTCCGTCGCCTTCAACTGTCGTCGATTTCGGTCGTGGATTTTTCGGTTTTTTTTATTCGGTTATTTTTCAGTTTTTTTTATTTTTTTATTATTTATTTGTACCCAAATATATATAATAAAATATCATAAAATTAATATATATATATATATATAATTGTACATAATTTAAGTACGAATAAATAAATATTCAAAAATGTAATATAATATAAATTTACACTACTCCTTGAATCCATTATCTTATCTGCCGGATCCGCTACCAGTCCCTCTGGATCCTTCAGCACCGCGGCTGCTGGCTGAGAAGGCGCTCAAGCAGGGACTCTATCCTGGCCTGCTTCTCCAGCACCTACTGCACAATCGCACGTTCGGCACTCAGCTTCTCCTCCATCTGTGCCTCCATTTGTGCCTGCATCTGTGCCTGCATCTGTGATTGCATCTCAGTCAGTCTCGTATCGAGCTCTGCCTGGGTGTACAGCGAGCCAGAGCCCAGGCTGACTGACGAGGAGGACCCTCCAACTGCAGTAGAAGAGAGACGAACAGCAGGGGCCATGTTCCCTAGCCCGATAGCGCGCCCCTTCCTGTCAGACGCCACTACCTGGCGGTAAATTGCACCCATGTCCGGCTCTCTGCCGTCCTCTATCCACTCAATAGCCAAGGCGTCACACTTTTCCTGCATTTATCAGAATATTAGTAAATAATATATATATATATATATATATACACCTAGGGATGGGATCTGGTGAGAACCGGTCGCTAGGTGATAACCGGGAACCGATCCCATCCGTCCATCCTGCAAAATCGACGCCTCAGATCCATCCAAATTTTCGGTGGCCTTTTTGTAATTATCGCGAAACTCTTCAATTCGCACGTCTCATTAAGGGTAAAATTGGAACTGAACTCAGAAATTGCCTAGATTCAATTTTAGCATCCGACTTCGCACATTTTAGCCTCATGCATTTCTCATTTTAGCATGTGTTGATAAACAAAAATGGAACGATGATTTCATTGGAATGAAATGCAATACACCCTATTTGGGGACAGTGAACCCTAATGGGAATCTCATAATTACTAGTTGGGATCAGGAACTTAATAAACCCTAATTGGAAACGGTGAACCCTCGAGGAAAATGTCACATCAATTTTAGCCTCCCACTTCGATAATTTTAGCATTATGCGATTCTCATTTTAACCTCATGTGATTCTCATTTTAGCCTCAGAACAAAAGGGAAGAATGATTAAATTACTATATTACCCCTTCGTCCAGAAAGTTGCCGAAAATTACAGGAATGCCACCGCCCATCCACTTAAATCTGATTTAATCTGGACCGTCCAGATTGAGTCAAACAAGGGCTAGGATTGGTTCCTAGTTCCCACCTAGGGGAAGGGTTCTCATTTGATCCTTTTCCTTTATACCTATATACACACACACACACACATATATATATATATATTAAAATATTAGTAAAAACTTACATTGTTCTCTATCGCCTTGGCTGAGGTCCAGAGGTTGTCCGGACAGTGAAGCCGGAGGTAGGTCTGATAGCGCGTCTCCCACTCGGACAGGTGTTGCTCTCTAACCTGATTCAACAAAATAAAACAAAATCAATTAGAAACTATTAATTTTTTATATTATAAACTTGAATATATATTGTAACTCGTACCAAATTGTGCATATGATCCACGGCTCATCTGGAACCTCTATGGTGAGTTTGGCTGGATGATCCTGGTCCATCAAGCTCGGTCAGGCGGTTCTTCTTAGCCACTCGAGCCTTCTCCTGAGTGTCCTCCATCTGCCAGTATGCTATCTAGCCAGGCCAGTCCTCCTAGCGCACAAAATCGGGCCTCTTGTCGGTCCGCTGGTAGTCATCCTTCTTCATGTGGTACACCATGTCTCTGTACCGATCCTGACACTTCTTCCAGAACAGTGGAAGCACCTCCTCATCAGGATAAGACCACCTAAACTCCATCTGTATTAATTAACACATAAATAAACAATTGTGTCAGTAATAACATTAGACAACATAAAATACAGATATATAATTTTTTTACCTTGAACTCTCCCTAGTACAACATCCTCCTCTCCACGGGTACCTTCTTCCAAGCGAAGCCCGTATGATGCATATACCTCTTAAAGATAGCTGTAATTGCCCTCGAACAGGTGTTCGAGGGCCTCTTGACTCTAAAAATACAAATTAGATTAAATTATAACATATATAAAGTAAATTAATTAAATAAATTGATCAACATACCTCTCCCTGCCCACGGTCTAGAGCTCGAGCTCTCGTCTGGAGTCAACTGTGCAGGACTCCTCAACCTGAATGTCGGTCTCATCTGTCGGCGAAGACGGCGGTGGCAGCGGCTGGAGTCGTCTCTGCAGGCGGCGGCCAAGGCAGAGGAGGCGAGCGGCGCGGCGGAAAGCGGCAGAGGCACGGATTGTGGCGGAGAGAGAGAGAGAGAGAAAGAGAGAGAAAGCGGGGGGACGGTACAAGGGAAGGCGGGGCACAGCGGGGGACGGCAGGGAGGGTGGGGGGAATTAGCTAGGGTTCTGAAATTGAAAATTGGGGGAAAGAGATGCCCGCCCATATATTACAGAACGGGGCGACGGACCATTCTGTCGCCCGTTCTTATTAAATTAAAATGTAAATTAAAAACAAATAAGGCGACGGAACCATTCCGTCGCCTTATTATTCGGTATTAAAAGAAACAAAATAAGGCGACAAACTATTCCGTCGCCTTATTTTCCCATTACTTAAAAAAATAAAAAATAAAATACATAACATAAGGCGACGGAATCAGTCCGTCGCCTTTTCGTCGCCCGAGTTGATGGAATCAGTTCCGTCGCCATGTCCGTCGCTAAAGCCCGATTTTCTTGTAGTGTTAACTGATCCACATGAACTCCTGACGAGTTATGAAATTTAAAGTTTGCTCCAATGATTGTTATAAATATTAAAAAAATACTTTGTCTAATAAATTCTAATAATAAAAATGCTTGAGAGGAGTTAAAAAATGATAAACAAAGAAAATTGTAAAAAAAAGAATAGGAAATTAAAATGAAAAAAGAAAAACAAATCTAAAAAAAAGGTAAAACAAAAAAGAAAGGGACGCAAGGTTTCGAACCCGACTTGAAAGCTTTGGGCATCACACTGACCACTGCACCAAAGCTGAAATTTCCTAGTTGTTAAACATAAATATTTTTTAAATAAAGGTTTCACTAATTTTTTTTATGATAATTTTAACTTTATGATTTTACCTTAATATATGTATAGATAGATAGTACACGAGTTCACCTTTTATTTTCTTTTCCGAATGTCTTATTATATATTAATTTTAGAATATATTACACCAAATGAAATTTATTAGCGTTCTATTTGTATTGAGGAAGTATATAACTAGAATATAGACATAAATTTGTGTGGGATCATTTTACGGGTCGAAATTCAGGTGGCATGTTCATAATTTTATTGAGGTCAAGTCTCATATACATCACCCCAAGCCTAATAAAGCTCATACATTCATGAGACGGGTCGGGAGAAAAATTAAATTAATTCATTTCAATTTTATGATTCACTAATTGTATTTTAGAGTATACAATTTTGGGGGAAAATAAAAAAAAACAGAAAAAAATAAAAAAATAAAAAAATTATGGTTGTGTACCCCACAAGCCGCGCGTGGGGTCCACGCATTGGAAATGGATCATTTTTTTACATTGGGCCTTATTAGGCTTGGGCTAGTCTGATGCGTCTAGGCATGTACACCACATGCATAAGAGACCACCTCTTTTATTGATGTTTGATTGTGCTTTAATATGAATCTTGATCCATCTTATAGATTTTTGATCCATAACATGATTTCAATTTGCGATATTTCGCCGATACTCGGAAAAAAAGATATTCTCCCCAATATCCGTATCGCAATGTCAATATCCGCGATGTATCTGTGATATTTCGCGATATATTGCAATGTCACATTAAATCTATTGTGTCACTTGAGTACTACCCGCGGGATAGCATAAAATTCCTCCTATTTCATAATAAATCAATGCAATTAATCATCGAACTAATGAGTTTGCAATTATAGTTTTTCATATGCCCATCTAATCTTCAAATTCTTCCATTCAATGCAATCGCGCAACAAAGTGTACCGTATATGCATCTACACACACTGATCATACATTGATATCACATGCATGATTTTATATGTATTTATACATATATATGTTATAAATTAAATATTTTATGAGACGTAGCATCCATAAATCGATCGTATCATATATAATTAACGAGAGTTTTATTATATACCTAAAGCATTGATGAGTACATGTGATTATGCTGGATTTGAACCACGCAAAGACGCGCACTTGGATTTCATACATAAATAGGTGTCGATGAAGTCTCTCTCTCTCTCTCTCTCTCTCTCTCTCTCTCTCTCTCTCTCTCTCTCTCTCTCTATATATATATATATATATATATATATGTCAAATCTTGCTGCCTTAACATGCTTATGCGTACCACGTTACCTTAGGCTCTGGTTTCTTCTATTTATGATTTTATTTGATCAATTATTTGAATTAAATGATTAATGTGTCGTTTATGGAGTCATCAATTTATCTTGCATTCTGAAAACGACATATCATATATATAACAGTCCATGGATATGTCTAGCAAAAACTGGGAAGTTCTGTTTCCTATCGCATTTCAAAATTTCAATAAAGACTCCATGTAAGTGAAAGACGTCTCAGATTTGAGACCGGGCCAACACTCATTTCTCACCAAAAAAAATGTTTTAGCGAATTTAAATCTTCAATATCCAACTTATTTCACCAGTGAAAATTAACTTATCATGGATATATAAACTTTAAAAAAAATCTTAGACTTGATCGACGATGTATAACTTAAAATTGTAAACATTATGTATGAAAAAACGAAGCCCGCGCGACATTTGTAAATTATAATTCTTGTTTAAAGAAGATGAATAATTTAAGAAAATTAATTGGAAATCATTATGGAAAAATAAGGTTGTAACATAAATTTTTATATTAAATTGAGTAAAACACAAAATACAATCAAATTTGTAATGACCCGAAAAATTATTTTTAACTAGTCGTTACCATTTTTCCAAAAGAATATATTTGTTTAAACAAGTTATTGATATTCATAAAATCATATCAATTTTCAATCATCAATCATCAATCCATTTCATAAAATTTGGGATTTGATTCAAATCAATCCCCTACAATTGTGATGTTTCCATTTTCATGCCCTAGCCTACTAGTATAAATAGTGCACTCAAATCACTTCTCTAATCACACCATAAACATCCTTCTCTTCTCTACTCTAGTTTTCATTGAGGCAGGGCGCACAGATCTAAGTAAGTTAATTTTCAATCAAGTTTTAAAGTCAAGTTAAGGTGGGAATTCTCTCGGAGAATAAATATGAACCCTTATCCTTATTATGCTTGTGTATGTGGCGTGCAGGTGGACCTCCGGGTCATATGGGCCTTCGGGCTATTGCTATGGGCCTACGGGCTATTACTATGTTTAACCTACGAGTTATATGCTATGTTGGCCTACGGGCTCTATGATATAATATGCTATGCTTTGGTCTGTTTCTTACTGTTATATTTGCATAATTTGGATAATCGAGTTACTCCATTGAGTTAATAGCACTCACCCCCAAAACTATTTATTTTTCAGGCTAAGATAAGCTCGGGTGATGACGTGGAGACGGAGTGATGGTCTAGATTAAATAAATATTGTTTTATTATAAATATTGCTTCCGATGTATCAAATTCTTTTATTTATTATATAAATGAGATATTTATATTTACGAAATTTTGGGACGTCACAAAATTTAAATGATTTTCGGATCAAAATGTAATTTCAAGGATCAAATCTCTATTTTTCTCTGATTTTTCTCTTCAAAACTTGATCTTCAAACGGTTTTTCAAATATTTAGAATAAATTTGACTCTTTCATCTTCTCAAATTTGTTGTTTGAACTTTGATAATGTTAACCGGGGTCGACGACCTTGATTCTGGATTTAAAATTCGATTTGAAGTAATATTGGAACTTTATAACGCCATCTCGAGAATTGAAAACCTTGATTCCGGATCGAATTCTGAATTTGAGATGATTCCGAAGAACAATGAACCTTGATTCCGGATCGAATGCTGGATTTGAGATGATTCCGGCGAACAATGAACTTTGATTCTGGATCGAATATTGGATTTGAGATGACTCTAGTGAATGAAAACCTTGATTCCGGATCGGATGCTGGATTTGAGATGAGTTCGGCAAACAACGAACCTTTATTCCAGATCGAATGTTGGATTTGAGATGACTCTAGTGAATAACGGCTTGAATCTTGCTGGAATGCCTTAAATGCTGAAAAAAACTTTGTACATAATTTTTCTCTAACTTCTTAAGCTCTACAATTTTGGCGTCTGGAGTGATTTTAAACTGATATGGACACATTATTTATAGGTGTAGGGAGGGAGTCTAGGGCTAATGTGGCATGCATGACATGATCTTATTGGTTTCTTGAAAATTGATGTATGTATGTATGTATGTGTGTGTGTGTGTGTGTGTGTGTGTGTATCTTTTTAAAGATATTCAGTTATTGCTAAAGAAACAAGATATTTATCATATAATAATATCTTTATTATTTAAATATTTTATCTAATTTTCGATTTCATAAAATTTCAAAACTAAATAAATATATAAAAATCAATAAAAATATTATATATAATATCTAAATTTTTCGTTATCTAAATGGTAAATTGTAAAACAAAAAAGAAAAAATAAAGTAATACAAATATTTTAAATTTACTAGATATTTCTCCAAATATATGACAAATTAAAACCTACTTGTCTTGTCACAACTAAAAAAATCACGATTTAGCGACATAAATTAACGACGGATGCATTTCCGTCCTTAGTTACGACAAACACAGATTGTCTATCCTTAAGCTTTTCAATGATTTAAAAAGGTGGGAGTCTTTGGCGCTAAAAGCTAACAACGGACTTGAGACGGACTTTTAGACGTTAATAGATAACGATGAATTATTCCGTCGTTAAATTTTTTCATAGTTTAGTTAAATGTAATATAAAATATTAGCGATTAACAGTCTGTCGTTAACAATTTGCTGGTTATTTTTAAATAAAAAATCAAATTTAATTGATGACCGATATTATTCATCATTAAATAATTGGAAATTTATTATTTTAAAAATATAAAACTAATGATGCAATAGATCTGTCATTAATATTTTCCGATTTAAAAATAAATTAAAATTAAAACTAACGTCGGACATGTTCATTGTTAGATCTATTGTTAATATTCAATTTAGTATCAGATTACGGGCTTCTTCTTCTTCTTATTCTTCTTCTTCTTCTTCATTTTCCCTAATTCAAAACCCTAGCACTGCAGCCTTTGTCCCCACCGTTCGCCGCTGAGCCAACCACGACCCCACATTTGTCTCTCGCCCTAGTAACTCTCTCCCTTTATCTCTCTCTAAATATCTCTCTCGCCCTCTCCATGTCTTCACTGCCACATCATCGTCTCCTCATCACAAATAAGGTCTCTGTCTCTCTCTCCCCCTCTCCCTCTATCTCTCTCTAACTGTCTCTCTCTTCCCACTACATGGACGCTGCCGCGGCCACACACAACCACCGCCGACCACAGACCACAGTGTGTGGTTTATCTCCCCTGTCTAGGTTTGCAGGCTATTACACAGGAATGGGGTTTACCCAGTACGCACCACAGTAGCGGTTGTAGCCGCACCGATAAATAATAAAGCAGCACACAAAGTAACGAAGGAAAAATTGACTTCATTATTAGAAATCAAGTTATTGAGTATTTGGAATAAATCCCGAAATTCCTCCCCAGCCGTTTCGGGTCAAGAAGATGTGAAAGCGCGTTTACCCTTGACATAAAAAAATAGTATAATACTCATTGTATTATTATTCTTTTTCTAAATGAGTGAATGTATTACTATATAGAATATGAGATATTTTTATATTTATCCTTTTAGATTCAATATTTAATTTATATGTTATATACATCAAAACGATACTTCAATTGAGAAACTAGATGATGATTTCAACACGCTTTTTTCCCTATCCAATATGATTTTATCAAATGTAGTGTATACGTAGGCACGTAGCTAATATATAATTAATAACTAGCTAACTAAGTTCACATAAATCTACCATTTTTCTGTAGTGTAGCTAATAATTAATAAATAGCAAAGTTCACACAAATATTCGAAGATGACTATAAGATAGATGATCACTTTTTGGACAAATTGTAAAAATGATGATTTTTAAATAAAAAAAAATCAAACATATATATATATATATATATATATATAGGATTTGGTTCAAATGAGAACTGGGTATTCGCGTGAGAACTATAAACCATGCTTATTTAGTGCAATTTTATAGCTTATTTTATTGTATTTTAGTGCTAATTTTTTTTAAAAAAATTTATATCTTATTATCTTGTTGTATTTTAGTGCTAGTGACAATAGCACTAAAATACAACAAGATAAACTACAAAATCATATTAAATAAACATGATTTATAGTTCTCACGAGAATACCTAATACCCATTATAACCAAGCCCTATATATATATATAGATCGTCATCGTCGTCTCTTCAAAGAAACCCAAACAATAGACCTCTCCACATAAATATAAAAAAACTTAAATTTAATAATCAATGTTCAATGATTAATTTTTTATTTTATTTTTTGATAAAAACTATAGAGAAGCATGTATATTTGTGTCACATTAATATTCATATATGTACTATGCGTGTAAAAGCTAGTATGATTGATTATCCAAATAAACATAAATAAATAACATAAACTTCATAAATAAATTCACCAAGATCTTTTTAGTGTTATGGGACGAGGGCCCCTAGATCTCTCTAGAGTATAAATATGAATTGTTGGTATTGTTTATTTTTGTTGGTATTGGTTAATCAGATGAACATAGATCAATTAGCGTAAAGTCGGGAAGTTGGGACTAGGATTTTACACAGGCGCTGTCGAAATTTTTACTGAATTACTTATTTAATTTCTAAATTCAATTTCATTGTATTGTTGGTATTGTTTATTTTCGTTGGTTTTGTTGGTATTGGTTAATTAGATGAACGTAGATCAATTAGCGTAGAGTCGAGAATTTGTGGCTAAGATTTAAACATAGGTGCTGCCGAAATTTTTACTGGAACACTTATTTAATTTCTATATTCAATTTCATTATGTTGTTGGTATTGTTTATATAAAAAAAAAATAAGTCTAAATCGTCAATTGATGTACCGGTAATATCTTGATAATGGTGCTTTAAGTCCAGACTTCTTTATAGACTTGAATCTTTTATCGAGTTTGCATGTAGCCAACCTGCTTTCATGGATAAGGATAAAATTAAGTGTCTTGATGCATATTATCTTCTTGTTTTATATTAAGCTCGCATCATGCCCACAAGTGTATAAGCAATTTGTAGAATCTGATGAGATCCTCAGGGAAAATTATATGTAAATTAACAAAATCAATTATCACAACTTCAAAGATTGAATTATCTAGATTCTCGGGTTAATATTTGATTTCATAATATAAATTTAAACAACAAGAAAACTAAAATATCCAAACACAATCTAGAATCACTAAATCAATGGAACTTATGAGAAAACAAGGGAAAGTGAAAGACTGACATGGGTACATTGCTCTACTTGCTCACAACTAGGGTTATTTCTATAATTACAATTTACTCAAGCTAGGAAGATCATAAAATTACATAGGTTGATCTCTCGATATATCTCACCTACATTAGGATGCAATACGGATGATTATCTCTAATACATTCCAAGATTTTATTTTCCAAAAGCACAAAAGGTTTACATATCTTCCACATACTCAATCTTTTCTCAAGGACACAAGTATATGGATTTGGTCCTAAATGTTCACATGATCACAATCTCTCTCAAGCAATGTGGATTAAAATATTTGATGCCAAATGAAGGCCACTTAAACAACATCATAAACAATAGTTTAGGAAATAAAAGCTTGAACAAATCATAAATATAATATAACCCATAAATGAGAACAAGGTTCACAAGATTTACCACATCCTAGAGCCTTAGGGATCTAGCCAACCATATTTATATCAATAACTAGAACAAAGAAGAAGATATCAAAAACCATCTGTTGGGAAAAACTATCAAAGTAGCCCAACTAATGGTTTTGATGAAATGTCAAAACATATGGAAAAACTCTATGAAAAACTGCAGGTTATTCAGGTTGGAAGTCGAAGTCATGACCAAGTAAGACTTCAAATCTTAGCTCAGCTGAAGCGAAAGTCAATCGCCTTGAAGCATGGTCAACCAGCTGAAAAGGATGTCTCAACCAGACCAGTCAGAGTCAACTCTTCAAAGCTTAAGTAAAAAGGGGAAAGAGAATGTTGAAGACTGGAAGGCATCCACAAATGAGTAACCATCAGTCTAGCTGAAAGCCAAGAAAGACTGATGAGAGAAGAGCCAGCTTGAAAGCTCAAAACCAAACTGAACTGATCAAAGAATCAATCAGTTGGGAGAAAAGCTCAGAAGAAAAAGCCAACTGGAATCCAGAGCTGAAAGCTCTAAAGCTAAGCTGCCAAGATCCTAAGCTGAAAGTTGAGGCAGCTAATCTAAGGCATTCCAGAAGTAAAGCTTAAGGCAGCTGAGGAACTGCCAACTGGACGATCTCAGAGCTAAAGGCCGAGGCAGCTAAGAACCTATCAGTTGAAGTCCAAAACTGATAGCCGAACCAACTGCTCTCTGACAAGTAGTCATTGAAGATCTTGACAGGAAATCTTGAAAAGATCCTAACGATCTTGGAGCAGAAGCCATTAAATTCAACAACTAGTTCATTCAAAACTTTAACGGCTACAAGCATTAAACTGCCATCGGTGAAATCAATTGAACCACCGATCAGCAGAACCTAACGGTCACTAGAATCACTCATCTATATAAAGGGGGTGAATCTCATTTTGGCCAAGACTTTCGCAAGACTATTTCGCCAAACTAACTCCTGCTATATTTTGCAGAACGAGCTTTCTTTCTCCCTCTCTACAGCTCAAAGCTTAAATCTCTTAAGTAAAAAAAGTCCCAACTGAGAAGTTGTGCTTCAAGTTCCAAGCAAGCAGCTAGCTGATGAAGAATTCCAGCTAGAGCAAAGCTTCTCAGTACAAGTTCTTCAAAGATCAACCACTCAGCTCAGTCGAATGAGCATTCCAGGTTGATAACAGATTCAAGACTGTCTTCTTGAAGATCGAGAGAGATCTAAAATCTTGTAAAGACGAGCAATAGCACCTAAAGTCTCAGTGAGCAGTTAGGACCGGTAAGTGTGAGCTGTCGACCAGAAACCGGCTGAGAAAGGGCGTACTGACGGGTCCGTTCTTCCGGAACAGCAACAGTTGAAAAGGAGGCCGCGCTCGGTTTGAAGGGTACCATTTTCAGGTTCAACAGAATTCTTCACTGTGTAACTGTAATAAAGAAATTTTACACTTGCATAGTGGATTGCCCTTCTGCGAAAGGAAAAGAGGACGTAGAAACAGGAAGCTTCGAACCTTTATAAATTGTATGTGTATTGTACTTTCTGCGAAAAGCTTTTGCATGCTCTTAAACTGCACACTATAGCACACAAGTCGCACTGACAAGCAAAGCCTTCAGGCCATCAGTCTCAACTGATCAAGTGCGCAGATAAGCTTTCTACGCGAGTCTAGGGCCCCATATATTCTGCACAAAAGTTCAAGTTTTTGAGTCAGTTTATTCACCCCCCCCATCTAAACTGACCACGACTCGTCCCAGGACCAACACCATCCTAAATAAAGACAAGAGAGTCAAGAAAAGATAAAACCCAATGAAGACAAACTTCTCTTCAAGTTCTTGGCTTGAATCTTTAAGATGGTACTCTTCTCTTTGCTTGATCCTTGTTATTCTCTCAAAAAATCTGATTTCAAAATGTGAAGAAGTCTGTTTTTCTTCCAAAAATTGAGTCTTAAGTAGTAGGCAATAATACAAATTAAAGTCAACAAGGAGTAAAAAATCGGATCCCTTTGCCCGGAACGCGACCACATGAGGTCGCATTTCAAGGCCGCATTTGGCCATGCACTAGGATACGATCACAATAAGTCGCGCTTAGGGGTCGCTTTTGGCAAAGCATCGAGGTACGACCACGAGCAAGTCGCGCCTAGGGGTCGCGTTTGAGCCAAAGGAAATCGGGTCTCTGAACGGCTGAAATGCATGATGCAGGTCACGTTCGTGGGCCGCATTGTCGTGTTCATTGAAACGCGACCCCCCATGATCGCGTAGACGGGCCGCATTGAGGAACTCGCGCTTTAGGGTCGCGTTTCAGCTAAAGAAATTCGTGTCTCTGAAGTCTCTGCACTGTGATATTTTGGTCGAGTTTGGTGGTCGAGTTTGACATCATTGTGAGGTGCGATCCGAGGAACTCACGTTCTGGGATCGCGTTTGAGCTTGCAATTGTATTTCATACCTTTTCTTCGCCTTTTCTCGACTCTCGCGGTCCTCGTTGGTCAAATCTCCATTTTTTGCTTTAATTTTATACGTTAAGATCAATTTTCCTGCATTGACTACAATTTATAAGAAACGAGAATTCAAACTATATTTATAATATTTACAGCATAATTTACATTATAAACTTATAGCATCTACAAATAAATGCATCCAAAATGAGTGTAATAAAAACACTCATCGAATTAATTTCCTTTAATAATTGAATACTGAAATAGTTGATTTTTTCGGTTAAAATTAAATGTGCTTTTAATTTAATACAAATTTTAATAGTAATATAGTTGTCAAATTTGATATTTTAGGGTGTCAACAAGTTTAATGACATATTTTTATAGAATTTAAAAAATTAAACGAACAAAATATTATCGTAGTAATTATAATAATTAATTTATAATAAATAAAATTTCTAAAATAAAGTGTTTGGAATATTCTAATATGTAATTCACAACAACAACAACAACAATAATAATAATGTTGACATATTTTATAAACAAAATACAGATAAATTAGAGAAAGCATGATTATTAATTAAAAATAAATAGAAGAAAATTTGGCATAAATCTATTTTGGAGTGATAATAGTAGTGGGGCATGTATGTTATTAATTACCAATATTAAGGGCCTATTTGTACCTAAAAAACTTTAGGGGATTAGCAGATCCTAGAAGGAAATATTAAGGGTCTATTTAACCCTTTTTCCTTTTGTTTTTATTTATTTCGTTTTTATTTTTTTCATTTTATTCCTTTTTCGAATTTTTGAGAAGTTTTATTTTGTATGTAGTACAGTGCACGAGTCTACATGTTATCATCGGACGAGTGCACTTCATAAGTTACTGAATAAAAAAAATAAATTTATTGAAAAAATTAAATTACTTCAATTTAATTTTAAGGTTAACTAATTCAATTTTAAGGTAAATATTTATTTCAAAATAAATTAATTATCGAGCGCAATGCACGTGTTAAAATCGGATAAGTTCACTGTGCGAAACATCAGATAAAAAATTAAATTAATTCCAAAAATAAAATATGTATTTGTAAAAATAAAAAAGAAAAAGAAATTGAAAATGAAAAAAAAGAAAAAGAAAAAAGAAAATGAAAAGGGGAAGGGAAAGAGGAACAATAAAAAAAGAAAGATAAGATCTTGTGCACATTAGATATATGTGAATGGGCGCACTAGACTAGTCCAGACCCAAAAAAAAAAAGGCCAAACGTTGTATAAGAATCTAGTGCCGCGTGTGTACCCCATGTGCGTGAGGTACACGCGCCGGATTTTCATTTTTTTTTTATTTTTTGTATGGGATAAGTTTCAATTTGGCTCTAAACTATTTCTCAAGGAGCATCCTGACCCTTAAACTAAATTTGGTCCCGGTTAGCCACTTGAACTATTGAACTAGGCTCAGTTAGCCCCTTGAACTATTGAATTTGACTCAGTTAGTCCCCTCGAAGATAAATAATTTTATTTCACTTATTTCTAAATAAATAAAAAACTATGAAAAAAATAAATATATATACATAACAGTAATAAAAATTTGAAATATTTTTCTCATAAATAATTTTAAGGGTACATAAATTTTAATTATATTTATCACACATTAAACGACTAAAATTGAAAATATCAACATAGAATTGACCATAATTATGATTATATATATATATATATAATTATGGTCTATATCAAATTGATTAATTATAGACATTAATAATATATTATAATATAATCAACGTTATACGTATATTATACATAATTTATTTAATATAATATATTTATTAGAATATATATACTTTGATTCCCGAAATCCATATAGTATAATTTCATACATACATACATACATAAGAAATGAAGTATTTTCCGAATTGTATTTCTAGTGAATTAATTTATGATAATGTGATTTCAATTAATTCGTTAATTTATATTTTTCTTCAATGCTATCTTATATATATTTGGATATGTTGAATGAGAAATTCCCGTATATTCATAGATTTTTTTTGGAATAATAGTTACAGATTTTCCTTTATTTTTTATTTTATTTTATTTAAAACAACCAAAACAAAATTTTTTAGCTTCAAGTGGCTAATTGAGCAAAGTTCAAAAGTTCAGGAGGCTAATTGAGCTGAGTTTGAAAGTTCAAGGGACTAATCGGGATGAAATTTAGTTTAAGGATCAAAATGTTCATTGGGAAATAGTTTAGAGACCAAATTGGACTTTATCCCTTTTTTAATTTTTTATTATTTTTTACTTTTTCCAAAAAAAAATATATCCTAAAATGAAATTAGTGAACTCAAAGTTAAAGTGAATTAACTTTTTTTTTTGAAATAATATAAGTATATACCTTAAAATAGAATTAGTGAACACTAAAGTTAAAGTGAATTAATTTAATTTTCTTGAAATAAATATATAGCCTAAAATGAAATTAGTTAACCCTAAAATTTAAGAGAATTTATTTATTTATTTTTTTGAAATAAATATGTACCCCAAAATAGAATTAGTGAACCCTAAAATTTAAGTGAATTTATTTAATTTTTTAAAACTCGATGACTCGCGGAATGCATTTGTCCGACGACAACGTATGGGCTCATGGATTATGCTCGATAGTTGATTAATTTGAAGAAAATATAAACGCTAATTGGGAATAATAAACCCAAATTTTAAAATAAATATATAGTTTAAAAAGGAATTAGTGATCCCTAAAATTTAAATGAATTAATTTAATATTTTGAAATCTGGCGACTCGTGCATTGCACTCGACAATTAAATTTTTCAAATAAATATGAATCCTAATTTTGAAATAAATATATATACTAAAATGAAATTAGTGAACCTTAAAATTAAAATAAATTAATATAAACCTAGGAAAATTATCATTTTGGTACCCTATGTTTGACCTCTTATCACTTTAAGTACCCTATTTATTATTTTAGCTAAAATGATACCCTAACAATACTTGTTTTAACCATTTTGGTCATAACTACGTAGAACATCAAGTTTATGAGGTATTTGGGTCATTTTTATAATTTTATAAAGTTGAAGGACCAAAATTAAAATTAAAACTATTATATAATTTTTATTTTTTTCAAAAACTTATATAATTTAATTTATTTTAAAAAAATTTATACTTAATTTTTTAAAAAATAATTTTAGTTTTTTTAAAAAAATAATTTTCTTTTTTTAAATTTATAATTTTAATTTTAAAATAATTTTTATTTTTAATATTTTTTTAAAATTAATTTTAAATTTTCTAAAAAATTTATATAAAATATTTTTTCTAAAAAAACTATATAATTTTATATCTAAATTTAAAAAATTTATATGATTTTTTTTCTAAAAAATATTTAATTTAGTTTTTGAAAATATATGTAATGTTAATTTTAAAAATGTATATTTTAAATTTTTGATTCTAAAAATATGTTTTTTTTTTTTAATTTTAGAAATAAAAATAAAATAACACTACAAAAAAAGTTCATTCTAGCAACGGGAACTAGCGATGGCGCCAACACGGGTCGCCACTAGCGACAGGAATAGCGACTGAAAATCTTGCGACGGGGCTAGCAACGGGGAATCACGTAGCTATATTTTAAAATTTTAATATATCATTATTTTTTATAAATTAGCGACGGGGGTTCCCGTCGCTACAACTTAGCAACGGGGCTAGTGACGGGAACCCCCGTAGCTAATTTTTTTATTTATTTTTTAAATTTTATTTAATTATTTTTAAAATAATTAAACATGATTTCAATCTATTCTAATACAAATATTCTCCCTATTAAAATTATTTTTATATTTTTATTCATTTATTTTAATTTTTGAAAAAATAATATTGCAACTATACACATTTATTAATAGGGAGTTTCTGTTTGCACCCCCATATTTACTCTTTGCACCATAGCTACTCCATGCACCCCCTTTTTTACTCTTTGCACCCCTAAAATTGACTATAATGCCCTTACTTAAAAAAAACATAAAATCTGAAAATTAAAACCATAAAAAAAACCGCGTTCCGTTCGAAGTTGTGTATTCGAACATTCTGAATATGTTTGAAATTTTGTGTTCGAACGGTACTTAAAAAAAATTCATGGAGTCCGTTCGGAAATTATTTTTCGAACATGCCATGTTTGTTCGAAAATCAATTTTCGAACAAACATGATGTGTTCGAAAATTAATTTCCGAACGTGACTTATTTTAAAAATTATGTATGTTCGAAAATAAAATTTCAAACAAACACGATGAGTTCGAAATTTCATTTTCGAACTATACTTAATTTTTTCTTTTTGAACAAAGGGCATTTAAGTAACTTCAAAAATATTTTCTTTTTTCTTTTTTTCTTTTGGGGTGCAAAGAGTAAATATGGGGGTGCAAACAGAAACTCCCTATTAATATCACATCTTTAAATTTGTATGATTTCCTTATTAAATACAAACCTATACAAATTAGCTTTATTACAATTCTCATAAATAAACTAATTAGTATATTATTATATATTTAAAAAATGTATTAAGTTTAACATAATATTTATTATAGTTACTACTACAAGATTAATCAATTATACACTAACAAACTAAAATATGCTATGAAAATATATATATAATATAGTATATAATGGATTTTAATTTTTAATTATAAACTATAGTTATTTACTATGTAAGTAAAAATAATTTAATTCATCATGATATTTAGTATGAAACACAAAGTAAGACTATTTAACCACATTTTCACCATGATATTTATACATACATATATATATATATATAATTTTTAAAATGATTTAATTAAAAACTTCTATAATCTTTCTCCATATTAAATTTATATTAGAGATATAATTTTTGTATGCATGGATAGTTAATAAGTATCACCTTAAATTATAGTTCTTATATACAGATATATAATACAATATAATATCAATATTATATATATATATTTGTGCACAAATAGATATAAATATATTAATAATAATATAACATTTTTAATTTATAGAGATAAAGAAAAATAAATTATGAAAAAATCGTATAAATATATATATTATTTAAACTATTAATATAACATCAATTGAACTTGCCCCAATGGATAAGTGATTGGCCATCCTTCTAGGAGGTCACAGGTTTGAATCCTCTTAGGTGTATATTATACACAATTATTCTCGGCGGGCTTGGGCGCGACCCTTTCATCGGGTCGGGTGGGCTCATTCACAGGCCCGGGCCCCTGGGTCGGTGGCTCATTCGCGGGCGGGGCCAATCAATAATTGTAAAATTTTAAATTATAATTTTAGCGACGGATCTAGCGACGGGGTGCCCCGTCGTTATTTAGCGACGGCGTCACTATTCGCCAAACTCGTCGCCCAGACTACGGACTTAGCGACGGGGGTCGCAAGGCCCTGGCGACGGGTGAGCCACCGTCGCGCGTGATTAGCGACGGGGTTTTTCCGTCGCTAGAGAATTTAGCGACGGAATCGTACCATTATAGCGACGGAAAACCCCGTCGCTAGATCGGGATTTTTTTTGTAGTGTAATTTTTTAGGGTATCATTGTGGCCAAACCAATACATAAGATACAAAAATTGATAAGAGAACAAACATAGGGTACCAAAATGATCATTTCTCGATTTAATTAAATCATAATCAAGAATTAGAAACCTTAATTTGGAATAATAAACGGCTAATTGGGAATAAGAAATCATAATTTACATTTCTTAAATCATAATTCGGATGTAATTAACTCGTATAATTAAAAAGGTAAGGTGATACTTTTAAAGTTATAGTTGATACTTTTTAATGGAATCGGTGATACTTTTTTCGGGTGTGAATTTTATTTTATTTTTAACCCAAAATCTGGGTCGGGCGAAGCAGATCGACCCATCCCAGCCCGCGCGGCTCACCCATTTGATTGTGGATCCGTGGATGTATGAGCCTCTACTGGGTCGAGTAGGTCTCACGGGAGTTCTCTTTTTAAAAACCCCAAACACTCTCTTATAAAAATTTGAAAAACAAAAATACAATGAGTCAAATGTTCATTCACAAAAGCTGAGGGACCAATTCTAGAATTACAAAAATCTCTAAAATCCCTAACCACACGATAATTAAGCTACAACACGGATTTTACGTTGAACGTGGCAGACGGTAAAATAGCAAAGGTGATCAAGAAAATATTTACAGCCCGCCACAGTAAAACCAAAATCCGAATTATCCTTGTAACTAGAGTAGACATGCTATTATAGCATAACCTCCACGTCTCAAATTAATCACAATTCTAGCTATACAACACGTACACAGTGGCCTAATCCAGAGTCCAGTACTTCCTAAACTTTTGTTTTAATCGGTGTAAATATTCTCCATATAATTTATAAGATAATGCATTAATTTGGCTGATGAGATTGATAAGACCATTGAATGAAAATGTGCTTCCCTACTTTGTGCTAAAGTTAATGATATCAATTTTTATTTTTTTTCTGATAGACTTTATCAATCGTGATGCCTTACCAATATTGTTAGTTGCATGTGGTTAATTAATTATTATTTTTATGGTACATATTTTAGACAATATAAAGTTTTTTTCCCCACAAAATTTGTTTCTAATTTAGTGGAATGGATAAATTTTGATGAATTATGGAACCAAAAAGTAACCCAAGTTATGTTTTAGTAGAACTCAAAAGCAAAGTCTCTTGACAAATAGGTCTGATGCAAGGCTTGCGTTAGACGGGTTGGTTATCCCAAAACTCGGCCCAAACCTGTGGGAGAAAAAAACGTAAGAAAAAATGTCACTTCTCATGCGGAAAAGTATCACATGCAAACACTAAAAAAGTATGTCTTATATTAACTTATATGAGTTTATACCATTCCAATTACGATTGCCCAAACCTGTGGGAGAAAATAACGTAAGAAAAAATGTCACTTCTCATACTGAAAAGTATCACATGTAAACACTAAAAAATATGTCTTATATTGACTTATTCGAGTTTATTCCATTCCAATTATGGTTTATTTTATTTTAATTATAATTTTTTACATCTCAATTAGGATTTATTACATTTCAAGTATGTTTTATTAATCTCAATTATAATTTATTAATCTCAATTAAAATTTATTAATCCCAAATTAGATTTATTACATCCTAATTAAGGTTTATTATATCTCAATTGAGTTTATAATCATTATTTTTATAATTGAATTTTATTTTAGAGCTTGTATATGAATGAAAAAATGAATTTTTTTGTTCATATTTTGATCATCTAAATATGCACATGAGATATTTTAAATGAAAGAGAATGAAAAACTTTTAATTCGATATATTTTTCAGCGCAAATTCAATTAAAAACAAAAAAATTCATTTGGAATTTGTGGTATGTTTGATAACCTCAACACTTATATATATATATATATATATATATATATATATATATTTAAATTTCAGGACTGACCATGAATGAGCTATTTATAAATCGAGTTCAAGTTCACAAAGATCAATTATTTTAAAATGAATCGAGCTTAATTAGGTTGAGTCATATATAAAAACTAGCTAGACTCGACCTCAATCTATGTAAAACTCAAACAAATTGAGCTCCAAATGGATGGATATTGTATGATACGACTTGATTCATATATTTGCTCCTCTGTTTTTAATTTTTTAATAAAAACTCCACTATGTTAAGATAAATTCATTGACGAAAAAAAAAAAAAAAATATATATATATATATATATATATATTGATCGAGCACCAAGAAAATGTGCCTTCCCTGTTCTCTTCCTAATACGGGTACTGCACTTTTCCTTAAAGTCATGGTCCCATGGAACGAACTTTTTCACATTAAAATGTCAATTACATTATATTCTAAAAAAAAAAAAAAAAAAAAGAGAAGAAAAACTCAAGCCAGAAGTTCCCTAATTAATTTCAACCACAAAAACTTATAAGAAAGAGTCATCACATAAATGAGTTGTTAGCCACATATATGCATTGGTAGGCTTTCACAATAATTATCAGTACGTGTTTATATATAAAGAAATGCACTTTTCCAAAAAGAAAAGAAAAAAGTGTAAAAAACAGGATTTAATATGGTTTAATCTTCAATTAATTATTGAGAGCGCTATTGCTTAACTAGAAAGTGGATTCCTTGTCATGAACAAGACATCTTGGATTAAGATCTTTTATTTTATTTTATTTTATTTTGGATTAAGACATTTACACCATTAATTATATCTTTATACTATTAATTAATTAATTAATTAATTAATTAATTGTATAGTTGGGAAATAAACCTGCAGCCATTCGTCAACCTCGACCCATTGGCTCAAAAATTTGGAAACATCAATTCAATTAGTCAAATCCGAAGAAAAGGGTTTTCTTTTTTCTTCAGAAAGTTTAATTAAGATTGGTAATAATTTGGTCAACTTAATGGTCAATAATATTATACGTACGTATATGTAGTTGTCTTGTTTAATCCTTTTTTTTTGGAGGGGGGGTCCTTTTAAAGGGTTTTTCATTGGTTATTTATAATGATTTCTAAAGCTATTGTAATACCATTTTATTTCATTAAGTAAAGAATAAGTTCATTTTTCAAACAGTGATGCTTGGAAAATATTAGGTGAAGAGTTAACTGTTAACAAGATCGAATAAAATCACTAACTTAATTATCATGAAAACGCTGCCTAGCTACAACAATTTAGCTTCACATACTCAAAAATGCTTTTATCTAAACTAGTAAAATTCCTGATAAAGCGGCTACTTTTGCTTGCATTGTCATGCTTCAAATCAAGAGGGAATATATATACTTTAAACATTTTTTTTTATTTTTCACACGTTGTTTCAATTTTTATAACTAATTCCAAAACTTTACATTTTTGTTGCAATTAATTCATGGGATGAAAATTAATTTGAGATTGCTTAAATTTTTTACATATGTGCACTTTTAATCTGATATATTTGGCAATAACTTGTAATAATTTTATCATATTTTTCATAATTATAATTTCTAACAAATAAAATTATATATAAATATCACATATGTGCAACGCACAGTACAGATACTCTAATTTAATTTATGCTACATCAAATTAAGAGTGCACATGTGTAAAAATTTAGGCCATGTCAGATTAATTTTTATCTTATGGCTCAATTCCAACAAAAAAGATGAAGTTTGACATTATTACAAAAATTAAAACGTTGTGTGAAAAATCAAAAAAAGGTGAAAAGGTTGTGATATTTGTGGATCCGAAAATCTGCAATTAATCGTATCAGTCCAGAACAGCAGCCATTAATCTGTGAAACAAAATCAGAAAAAACCGTAAGAGTCAAAGACTATCGGGGATGATGATCGTTGGGCCTCCAACACTCAAGTCAAAAAGGAGAAGAGTCAAAAGAAATAAAATATGAAATAACTGAATAATTAAAGGGGCTAAATAACGTAATCTCTAGCCAGAATGTGACTAGAAATTAGGGAGAACATCGTTCAATCCTAGAACAACGTAGGAAAGAAGCCCGATGTTGAATCGCCTGAGTAGAATTAATTCAGAAAACGGTGAACTCTGTATTCTTAGGGTATGATATGAAGCTTGTGGGTATTTCAACGTAGTCGTCAAATGAGGAGGGATGTCTCTTTTTATAGACAGAGGTATGTATTCTTAGGGTATGATATGAAGCTTGTGGGTATTTTAACTTAGTCATCAAATGAGGAGGGATGTCTCTTTTTATAGACAGAGGTAGTGGCTAGGGTTCATGTAAATTACGGGAGCGATTGAGGCCTGATTTCATTCGTTTCCAGGGGCAGGGCTAGCCTATCACAGACCCTGTGCAAAATTTAAAATTTGGCCCTTTATTAATGGAAGAATATGGCCGGACCCTATATCAAAGGGGCCCAAACGCAAGCAATAAAAAAAAATGTTACACTGAAGAATCGAACCCCCACACTAAGAAACTTAAAGAAAGCGATTTTCCATTGAACTGGGTGATTAATTTATAATATTTTCAACTATTTATCTATATAGATCAGAGTTCAAATAGGAACACAATCCCTGTGTAGGAAATAGGAATGAATATCAGCCATAGGATCTAGTTATTTGGATGGACAAGATCCGTTTATATATGAGGGATCAGATTGTAAATTGTATAATAATTTAATTAAGTCAGGGTTATACTTGTAATTCAAATCTTATCATAAAAAATCTAATCCCACGTTTTAGGGAAATTTCCATAATCCATGCAATTGTGGATTCTATTTTAATTTATTTTTAAAACAATTTTTCAGCCGTTGTTTTTTTCTCAACTCTGCCGCTGACGGTTAATTTTTTTTTTTGTATTAATTTTCTTTATTTGTCATTTTCATTTGTATAATTATGGATGTGCAATAATTTTTATGGAAAATATCTTGATATTCTATATACATGTGTGCCTGGCATATAATTTTTATGGCATTTTGCTATCCACACTTATATATTTGCTAATAACTTCAATAACGTTTGCTAATTTAAGACGTTTTTTATATTTCACATGTAAAACATCCTCCATACAGATTAAAATTCTGCAAATTCATACAAATAGTTTCCAATATTAAACAGTAATCATAACTAGCATATGTATTTTTTATTTGTTATTTTCATTTGTATAATTATGGATGTGCAATAATTTTTATGGCAAAAATTCTTGATAACCTCTATACATGTGTGCATGACATATAATTTTTACGGCATTTTGCTAAAATTTATTCATAAAATTGATACACTTTCGCACATTGATTGGTAAATTTATTCAAACGGATATCGATTGCTATCAGGTTCAATAATATTTGCTAATAGAACAAATAAATTTGCTAATTCCGCCCCAAATCAATTGTTAAATTGCATGAAAAAATATATCAACTAAGATTCCCTTCTATGCTCATATTCAAATTGTAGCAAATTTGGTTACCATGAAAATTATCTAACATATGCAGATGTATTTTGCTAACAATACACATGTATTTCATAATAAATATCAGATAGTTTGCTAAATGCCTTCAAATTAATACCAAATGCTAACACTTTTATACAGATATGCTATTACAACAAATAATTTTACTAATACAGTCCAAATCATATGTCATTATACATTCAGCCAAAACAATTAGCAAACATATACACTTATACTACCAAATCGATTGCTATCAAGTTCAATGATATTTGCTAATAGAATAATTAAATTTGCTAATTCAGCCCCAAATCAATTATAAAACTGCAAAAAAAAAAACCCAGATAAATACTAGATGATTTGCTAAATGTATTCAAATACCAGATAATTTGCTAAATGTATTCAAAGAAATACCAAATGCTAACACTTTCATTCAGATATGCTATTACAACAAATAATTGTGCTAATACAGTCCAAATCATATGTCATTATACATTCAACTTCAAATTGTATTAAATCTATAACAAAACAATTAGCAACTCCTTTCCTGAATGCTGTGTTTTCTAGCATGTTGGCTGGTAACTTGGTGATAATGTCCATAATGCTTGACAAAGTTTCATTGATTATTTTACCTTTTTCCAACAATTTTGCAGCCACAACGTGTAAGTCACTGATTGTTAACATATGCAGATTTATTTGCTAACAATAAAATTAGCTAACATATGCAGATTAATTTGCTAACAAGATACATTTATTTGCTAATGAAGACCAGATTGTTTGCTAATTGTCTTCTTCTACCCCTTCATTGCAAATGTTACCCACATCATGATCTTCATTTAATGGAGGACCATTCGCATGTTGATCTGCACCTGCGACATCTTCTGGAATATCACTATGATTATCTACACAATAAGCTGCAGATAATTGCTAACAATGCAGATTTATTTGCTAACATAAAAATTAGCTAACATATGCAGATTTATTTGCTAACATAAAAATTAGCTAACATATGCAGATTTATTTGCTAACAAGATATATTTATTTGCTAATGAAGACCAGATTATTTGCTAATTGTGTTCAACAAAATACCAATTGCTATAAGTTTCATTCAGATTTCCTATTAGAACAAATATTTTTGTTAATACTGTCCAAATCAATTGCCCTTCTATATTCAGCTTCAAATTCTATCAATTTTATAAAAAAAATTAGCTAACATATGCAGATTTATTTGCTAACAATACTCATTCATTTGCTAATAAAGAGCATATAGTGTGCTAAATATATTCAAACAGATAACAATTGTTATCAGCTACAACCATATTTCCTAATAGAACATGTAAATTTGCTAATATTGCCCAAATCAATTGTTATTCTCTTTGAAAAAAAGTAATCAACAAACTGTCCTTCTATACTCAGCTTCAAATTGTAGCAATTTTGGTTAATATAAAAATTAGCTAACATATGCAGATTTATTTGCTAACAATATACATTTATTTGCTAATAAAGGCTAAATTGTTTGCTAACTGTATTCAACCAAATACCAATTGCTATCAATTTCATTCAGATTTGCTATTAGAACAAATATTTTTGCTAATAATGTTCCCCCCATGAAGAATAAGGTATTACTTTGTTAAGAATACATGCAGAGGATCATTAGACTAACCTAATTGACCAATCAATTGGAATAAATTACATCAGTTTTGAAGAATTTCTTTTGGGAGCGGATATGCATATACTCCAACAAAAAACTCAAAACACAAATTGAAAAAAGTATCATAGTTTGCAGGTATAAATGTAAACGTTCGCACTTTTTTTTATCGTCGACAAATGAGACAAATTAGGCCAAAACTCATCTAAATAAATCAATATTTTGTTCAAAGATCTGGATTCGAATTCAAAATAAAAACGGAATAAGAGCCAAAACAAACCCCTAAAATTAAGAAAAACTTGTATGAAAAATTCCTATTAGTATCAATTGTCAGTCAACAACCCGTTCTGCCCTAACAAATGAAAAGTAAAGACATGAATCCATGAAATAAAAAAGAGGGAGAACGAAATTGTAAGAAGGTTTCAACAAAATCCAGCAACCAAAGTGACAGGAAAATAAAGAAATCGCGAACTAAAACCTGGGTTACGCCTCGTTGAACGGCCACCGGACATCCCCCTTTGCTGTTACTGTCGTCGCTCGTCGCCGACTTTGTGTATTGGTTGAGGGAAAATTTTGTATGCTCAATACAAAATCCTAAATCTAAAACCTAGTTTTTTTTTGCTGCAAATGAAATCCATCCAAATCTATTGCTCGATTTGGCCAGTTAACGTAATTAATGGGGGCGTGATTTTTGGGATTTTTACCCCAGCCCGTTTTTACCCTTTCACATATAATATTGTATAATAATATTAAATATATTGCTATTTAGTTCCTAGAAATGAAATTGAATCTGGACCATTTATTTAGACTAGGGGGTGTATTGGATTGAGATTTCGTTGGATTTCGTTGGACTTTTAAAATTCGGGTGTATTCAATCCAGACTTTTAAAAGTCCAACGAAATTCTGGTGTATTCAATCCAGACTTTTAAAAGTCCAATGAAATCTTGGTGTATTCAATCCAGACTTTTAAAAGTCCAACGAAATCTTGGTGTATTCAATTCAGACTTTTAAAAGTCCTTTAAAATTCTGCGGTATTCAACAATCCACGGACTTTAAAAAGTCATTGACTTCGTTGGATTTCAACTGGATTTCACGTGAAAATTACAAAGGATGAATTCCGACCTCCAGACACGAGATTTCGATGGATTTGAAAAACCCAGCGAGCGCGGTGTCCCAGCGGCCGGTGAGGAGTTAAAATCGGGCACCCCAGCCGTTACCCGACCCCAGCAGCCGCTGGCCTTGCCGATGATGGCACTCCAGCGGCCGCTGGGATCAAGGCCGCTCGATTCCAGCGGCCACTGGGTTCAATTTTTCTTACCAGATACACCGATCGTTGTGTTCCAACGAGCGATGGCGAGATGGATTTGAAATCCATTGAAATCGTTCAAAATCGATCCGAAATCCATACGAAATCCCCCAGACTCTGCGTGGAGTTTTGGGAGACTCCATTTGGAGTCTATGGATTTATCAAATCCATAGAAATCCATGGACATTTTAAAGTCCAACAAAATCCATTAAAACCCCAATCCAATACGCCCCCCTAGATCTATGGTTTAAGTTTGTTCCTATTTTCTACATAGGGAGGTGGTATCCATTTTAACCCACCCCTATCTATATATACATATATGGACCTATATATATTTGGGGGCCCTCAATTTTTCGGGGCCCTGTGCGGTCGCCCACCCCGCACACCTTCAAAACCGCCCTTGTTCGTTTGATCACGTCAACCCTTTCAGGTAATGTGGACGGCTGATTCAAAATAACTCAAATTATCCGATCTTTATGAGGTTGCTCAGTTAAATGACAATGTTTAACTTTCATGTACCAGTATAATGGGTTGACGAAAAATGACTACTACAATATTAGAACTTATTAACCCATATATATTATTTATTGTCAATGCCGTAGGAGAGAAAAAAATATCGAAAGTTACTCAAAATTTTAATTATATATACAAATATATATAATATTTATATATAGCTCGTTTTCTAGCTTATATAGTATTAGATATGATTAGTATAAAATAAATACAGTCATATGTGCTGTAATATAAATCTATTACTTATTTTCTAACTATAAAACATTAAAACCTCAGTTTATTTAGCGTTAAGAGGGTTAATTTGTCTAACAACAATATATAACATCCAATATTCATAAGTTATTGTGATTATATGTGGTGGACCCCTCTTTAATAAATGGTCCAACATTTTTGTAATTTTCAGAATTATACTCCCTCCATTTCTGTATAAATGTCATTTTAATTTACGCACACAAATTAATAAATTAATTAAATTACTAACACACTATTATATGAATACATTAAATGAATTAAATAAAAATATTTGAATACATTAAATGAGAACAAATGTGTGAAAAATGTGAATTTTATTATGTCTCGAATTTATAAAATAATTTTTTTAATCAAATTAAAATGCTAGAATAGCATTTATTTTGAAATGAAAGGAATACATTTTAAGATGCATGTATGATACATTTGTGTTAATTACCATTAGTTTTCTATTAAAATGGTTTTGTAAAATGATTGGGATAATTTAAAGACTAAAAATTTGATGCATACGACTTTGGTTGCCTTTAGCTAGCGTTTTCTCGAAAAAGTAAAAGAAATATAGTAACTATATATTTCCGAACCCCTCAAGAATAATTTTTTAGAATGAATCTCAACTAATTATTTATTAACAATTATTTACAAACTGATACCGCCGCATTTAGTGAAGTGCGTGGGATTGGTGGAAACGTGTAGCAATTTCCGAGGTGTGCTGCGAGAATGTCCGTCATGCAAAATTATGTATTAATTGTATATTCCAATATTATTTGTTTGTTAGATGGTAAATATCATATAAAAAAAATTAAAGCGGTTAATCAAAATCCTTTTACCTTTAAAAAGTTATAAAAATATTCTAACGTTTTAGCATTTTCACAGATCTAGTACTAGATAAATTTTCGATATCTAAAATGTGACGTGATTTGCTAGGATCTTGCAAGTAATTTGAGCTAAAAAAAATAAAGGACGTGGAAAATGGTATTTAGTACCATATATGTTATAAGATTTGTGACATTTTTATAATTTTTAAAATTCTTTTTATTACTTAGGAATTATGAATACATAACTCACAATATTTTATTGGAGCTAACATCCGCATCTGTAGTTTGGTTCTAATCAATGAGGCCGAATTTGATTTGTATGACAAGTACTCCTAAATCGTTTTTAGCTATTAAAATGAAATTATAGCTGGCTAATTAATTCGATTAGTAAATTTTGTAGGACTTTGTCTATAATATGTTTATATTAGCCAACTATAAATAATTAAATAAATTGAATGTGACCAATAAAAATTCAGAGAGGCTAAAATGGGAACCAGCTTGACCACTTACGGGGTCCATGCATGAATGGACATTAATTATTGTTTCTTTTCAATTCGGTATTGGATTTTTTTTTCATAATTTTTTTTTCAAGATTTGTAATATTTTGTTTACTTATTATTTAATCATATTATCAATAAAACACTGATTGTATGTGCATGTAAATAAAATATAGAACGCATTTTTAATCAAAATCTTTGCTGATTTACGTAAGAATTAATGTTTATGAGATACGTATGCATCTAGAATATATTATTTTTTTTCTTTCATTATTTAGTACAATAAGTAAACAAATAATTCACAGCGCAATAATCATTAATATTTCATTGATAATAGACCTATATAGCTATCATAACCAATAATTAATCAACAAATTAAAGTAAAAACAATAACGTCTATCGAAATTTCAAGATAACTAGCAAATGCAACTCAACTCGGAACATATTAATATTATCTAGCTAGATTTATATGAATGGATAAAAAATTTGAAAAACCATATATATATATATATATATATATATATATATATATATATATATATATTACTCCTACTAATTAGTGTTCGGATTTGACCCCTTACCACCCAATATTCATAGCCACACAATCTACGAGACAGACCTAGCAATTAAGGCCTTATGTTTGACTTTATTATTAAGCAAAAGTACTTACTGTATTTTTTTTCCTCCATGCCATCAATTAATTTGGCTGTTTAACCAACCCAGACTACAGAACCACTTATAATGATTAATTTGCTGTAATTCGGTTTATTAATCATCTCATTTTCATATCTAACATAATAATATTATATATATCCACACCACCATATATATATTAATGATATTATTTTATGCAGTCATGACAAAACAAATTAAAATATCATCTGGATAAACGTATGGTAGAAATTTATTTAGTATAAAATGATGTATAATAATAATAATAATAATAATAATAATAATAATAATAATAATAATAATAATAATAATAATAATAATAATAATAATAATAATAATAATAATAATAATAATAATAATAATAATAATAATAATAATAATAATAATAATAATAATAATAATAATAATAATAATAATAATAATAATAATAATAATAATAATAATAATAATAATAATAATAATAATAATAATAATAATAATAATAATAATAATAATAATAATAATAATAATAATAATAATAATAATAATAATATGATGATGAAAGACTCGTGTAGATATTAGTCAACTTAAATTATAGCGTTCAAATTTGTTGGTTTCTAATCATCAATATTTGTATATAGAAATTTATGAAGCAACCACATAAATTATTTCTAGAAAACAATTTATTTTCTTTTCATTTTAAGCATGAAAAAGGCCTTGATGGGGCCAATTACAGCTTATCCTAATCAGTCTTGTTCCACGATGCTGGCACTTATCCATCTAAACTACTTTCCAGTTGACCCTCAAATCATTATGTTTTTTACTTAAGCAATTTATGTATAAAAATTAATAAAAATACGATCAATTGGAAGCATGAATTATCAAAATTAAACTATCAGTTCAAGTGTTCCAATTATATATATATATATATATATATATATTATATTTTTTATTAAATTGGGAGATACATCATTCAAATAGTTTTGTCATTGGAAATTAAAAGGAAAATAATTAAAAGTAAACTGTGAAGACGACTAAAATAACGTCCCAAGTAATTTTGAGTTTATTCATA
Organism: Perilla frutescens; assembly: GCA_026008535.1. Taxonomy (NCBI): domain Eukaryota; kingdom Viridiplantae; phylum Streptophyta; class Magnoliopsida; order Lamiales; family Lamiaceae; genus Perilla; species Perilla frutescens. The sequence goes on along the minus strand of BRKX01000001.1, from coordinate 49,581,552 downwards.
AGTGCAACGTGCTGCAGTTAAATTAGTTTTTAGGTTTCCCATTTTTATTCTCCTGCATGCATATGCACATAGTATCTCTCAACCTAAAAGAAAAACATCAATAAAATTCAAGTTCGTGATTTTTCAGTGGTCATCAAATCGCTAATGGTAAATCTATTTTTATCGTGGTATACAATTAATACTTTTTTTTCACCGAAAAACATTATTTAGGCTATATGTAGGTGAGGCGTTTACTTTGGATGATAGATTATATTGACAATGTATAAGATTGAATATTTGAAGGATTCAAGCTTTAAAATGGTTTAATCCATCAAAGTATGTTGTAGATTGGGCTATATTATTTTTACGCAAAGTCTCCTGTGCATCAGATGCATGGGTTGGCCCATGAGACGGACCTGCTCCGACCCGGGCCGACCCACATCTGACCCGCGAAAAAAAAAATCGCCACCCATAGTACCAATTCGTGTTTTTTTGTGTTTTTTAGGGTTTTTTTTTGTTTTTTTCTGTTTTTTGGGGATGTTTTTAGGGGTTTATTTCGTTTTTTTAGGGTTTTTTGGGGGGTGTTTTTAGGGGTTTATTTTCTATTTTTTATGGTTTTTTTGGGGGTGTTTTTAGGGTTTATTTTGTGTTTTTTATAATTTATTTGGGGGGATTTTTTAGGGATTTATATGTGATTTTTTTAAGAAAAAAATAAAAAATGAAAAAGAAAAACATAATAAATGCAAAAAAAAAACGAAACAAAAACACCCAGAAAAAGACAAAAAAAAATTAAAAAACGCTGGCGCGTGTACAACACGCGCCGTGCATGGGTCGCCGTCTCACGCGTCTCACAGGGGAGGCTCTTGCACAGGAGACCTCCCCTTATTTTTATCAATCTAATTTATCTAATCTATCCTTTAAAGTAAACGCTCCCTTAAGTATCCGACATGGAAATCGCAAATCCTTGGCATAAAGAGGCAAACATATAATTGAGAGAAATAAATGAAAAGGGAAAAAAAATGAAGAAGAAATTAAATGTAATCAATAAAACATGGGCTGTCCACAAATACTTGGATTGGGACATTACTATCTACTTGGGTTTGGGTGGGCACGTCATAGAAATATAATACACCAATAGTTGGAGTTCAAACTCCATCAATTCGTTATAAGTTGATAAGTACTGTGTGCATATAATTAATTAATTAATCCAATCTACTATGGTCGATCGACCAATAAACTAATTACTCACCCAATAGTCCAAGACACATAATATTTTAAATATTTTTATATCATACGATGAGACTTTAGAGCAATAATTATATGGATACAAGCTACTGATCAACCTTAATATAATTCTTAACTTAATTATTTAATCATATTGCCATATATATGAAAGTATAATAGTAATAATATTCGTCATTAATTTAATTTTCCTCCTCCATGATATGACAAAATATTATGATAATTACTATATCATATATATGCATATATGTATGTGTGTACAAATTAATTAATTAATTAAGTTGAAGGCATGATGATGTAATAGACAATTCATAAGAAATAATATATATATATATATATATATATATATATATATATATATATAGTGGTGTAGGTACCCTGACGCGTCGATTTTCCGATGGAGACATAAATCATTACAATATTGATGCATGCTAGGTGAAATTCTACATGGATGGGTATAGCTAGCCGCAGCTAGCTACTACGGCACTCTCTTTGTTGTCTACACTTTATTAATTATAATTATTCACATGAAAATTACTTCTACTTCAGGTTTATTATGATCAATCCCCTTTCTTTCAATGCAAATTGACTAAATTTATTTTCAGGCCGGCCACATCCAAACAGGAAGATGCACTGTGCATGCCTATATATATATATATATGTATATGTATGTATGTATCCATTTATTAATGGATGAAACGGTTAAGTATTTCATATGATATATATGGAACTAGGAAAACTTACTGAAAATAGTTAAATAGGTCAAATTACATTAAATAGAATTAATCTAATGATTTCAAGAGTGTGGAATACTTCAATATGTCAAGTATAATATATATGTATACACACGTACACACATACGTGTGTGCATATAATTAATTAATTTCACATTTTGTTTGGCCTAGCTAGATTCGGTACTAGAATGTCTTCAATGCGTGCCTAATTGATATGTAGATCGGCTTTTGTATCAAATTGCTTTAATAATCATAGTATTGGAAGCAAAAAAAAGGTATAATTAATTATTTATTTCAGAAAAATATTAAAATACAAATTTAAAGTAAGATTTGAAAACAAGGTGAGGCAGGCTGCAGGTCCCAATTCTAGGTTTTTCTACGAGTGACGAATCTCTAATTTAGCAAACATGTCCCACTATCATTTCCCCCAATTAAATGTTGCAACGCCAGCTACAGCATGATATAAAAGCTCACAACTTATAATTGAAATTAGATGAAATTGTAGAAAAGAATGCAAAAATAAAAAAATAAAAAAATCAGTGTTACGCCGACATTGTGGGATATATATATATATATATATATATATATAGAGAGAGAGAGAGAGAGAGAGAGAGAGAATAAAAAAATATGTGAGACTTTTTTATGGGTCAAAATTTGTAAGACTAGTAAAGATTTGAGTCCAAATTCATATACAGTGATAAATTTATAATTTTATTGGTGTTTAATAGTGTTTAGATCCGGATCTTGACCCATTTTACGAATTTTGACCTATAAGACAGTCTCACAGAAGACTTCCTCCTACATATGGGATCTCATGTGCTTATAATTACACCCCTCCTAACGGGATGCGAACCTCTATCATACAACTTTTGTATCGCGCAAAAAAATACCATTTTAATAATTATTATTATAAAAATAAAAGGTTATAATTATAAGATAATGAATATTGATTAATACCTATCAACAATGAATTGAAATAATATAAATTATATAATGACAAAATAATTTACGCTAATAATCAATTATTAATATAAAATTTGAAATTAAAAACTAAAAAAAATATAAATCCTATTTGAATTTAATCAGTATTAATTAAAAAGTGTAAAATTAAATTAAATTAAAACACACAAGCAAAACTAATTAATGTGCTCATGAGCATATCATTTAGAAGTAAAACTAATGAATTTGATATGAGACATAAAAATCGTGGGAAGAGATAAGAGGATCTCATGTGCTAATTAACGAGCATATCATATGAGATCAATCCCACATTTTTTATGCATCACTAGTGTAGTTGTGTACCACCGTTAAATCTGCTATTAAAAAACAAAGTTATTACCAAATAAAAAATGATTTTAATATAATCAACCTAATTATCTTTTATTTATTTAAGAATTGAAACTAAAGAAAATTATACAAATCACAATTATGAAAATTATAAACATAAAATAGATTGCAACATCAAACGAAAACACAAGAAATAAAAATTGAAATATAATAAAGAGATGGAAAAAAAAAATATGACGGTGCACCAAAAAGTGGGATAGACGATCTATGGCGTGCCTCCAAACAACCTTTTTATTTTTACTATTTCATTTTGTGATTTGTATAGTGATGTGCATGCATTAATTATATGATAGAATTGAAATTTCATTTTGTAAGTGAAGTCATGCATAACCAAGTTTTGGATTAATAATTAGTGTTAAACGTTGATTATATTAAACTATAACAATATATGGATGGTTTATTCACTTAAGCGAGGACGACAAGAGAGCTTTTCCAATTACAGTGAATGAGATAGGTTTAATTAATTAATTAGTGTGTGATGACATATATGTAACATACATGCCCAACGGAATTGACCCCCAAACTAACTCTATAGTCTTCATGCAGGCTCAATAGCTCACTTCTCCTCTCTATAAAAACCCAACTCCGTAACCACATCAAAACACACATTCACACAATCGATCATCGAGCTACCAACCAAAATCATCTTTAATTTGAATTTTTGTCTCGCTTGATTCGATATCCAAGCAAATGGAACCCCTAAAATGCATTGTTTTTTGGTCGTTGATGGTATCGAGCTTAAGTACAGTGTTGTGTGGAAAAGATGGCGGTTCGTTCGAAGAAAAAGTGAGAACACAATGTGGGTTCACTAGGTATCCAACGTTGTGTGCCCAAACCTTGACAGAATTAGGGTCAGGTGATCCTAACATTGATTTATTGTCTGCCCTTGTTAACTCCACCATCTCCCAAACCAATCTCCCCAATTCCAATTTCGAGATACTTACCTCTCATTTCATCTCCACTCAAGCTCAACAATCTCGCCTCGCCATTGGTAAGCAATTGCAATTGCTAGCTAGCTATATATATATTTGACCTAATTAATTTTGACTTACCCGATGGATCAATCATCATAATATTAATTAAATACTTAATTAATATATGTACGTATTTATCAATCTCGTATTTTATTTCATCTATATGATGTGATCAGATTACTGCCACGAGCTGATGAGCATGTCCCAGAAGAGGCTGAAGCAGGCGATGGAAGCCCTAAAAACATCACCGGGGAAACACAAGGCCGACATCCAGACGTGGCTGAGCGCCGCCCTAACGTTCCAGGAAACGTGCAAGGATTCGGTGGAGGGTCACGTGCCATCGAATTTGTACATGGGTGAAGTTTATAAGAAAATGGGATTCTTGTCGGAATTAGGGAGCAACCCTTTGGCCTTGGCGAATAGAATAATGGGGGAGAGATCATCGCCGGCGGCGGGGCGTCGGCTTCTTGAACGGCCGGAGAGTTTCCCGAGGTGGTTGTCGGCCGGAGAGAGAAACCTGCTGCAGAGCACGGAGATTAAAGCAAATGCGGTGGTGGCGAAAGATGGCAGCGGTCACTTCAAAACGGTGACGGAGGCTATCGAAGCTGCGAGTGGAGGGAGATATGTGATTTATGTGAAAGCTGGGACTTATAATGAGAAGATTAATACTAATAAAGATGGAATTACATTAATTGGTGATGGTAAATACTCTACTATTATCACTGCTGGTAGCAGCGTTGGTAAGGGCGGCTCTTCCCTTCGTGGCTCTGCAACCTTCAGTATGCTCTCTCTCTCTCTCTCTCTCTCTCTCTCTCTCTCTCTCTCTCTCTCTCTCTCTCTCTCTCTCTCTCTCATTACGCAAATTCAATTGAATTGACGTCTCTTATCTGGACTATTTATCTGTCAAAGGAATCAACTATTTCTGTTTAAGGACTTGGACCCTTAATTACGTAGGCAAACTTAAATTAAACTTCTTAATTTAAGAATAAATTTGTTATATAATTAATGAAGAAATTAAAAAATCTCTTTAATGAAATGTCGGTAGCCGAGTTTTGAAGCAATATATATAATAATTAACTTGTTACGTTATGTTTTATAATGTGAGGATCATTAATTGTGCTATAAAAATCTAAACAGTAGTTAGTTACATACCAATTATAGTAAAAAATTAAAGATCAATTTTGTCTGCGACAGCCGACAGAGACATATATCATTTGTTAACATTTTTTTCATATTTTCCAACTGATAAACAAATATCTGCAGCTGTCACCGGCGACGGCTTCATTGCGCGGGACATTGGATTCCAGAACACGGCGGGGCCGAACGCGGAACAAGCGGTGGCGCTGACAATCGCCTCCGACCACTCGGTGCTCTACCGGTGCAGCCTCGCCGGCTACCAAGACACGCTGTACGCGCTCTCGCTCCGCCAGTTCTACCGCGAGTGCGACATCTACGGCACGGTGGACTTCATATTTGGCAACGCCGCCGCCGTCTTCCAGAGCTGCACACTGTACCTCCGCCGCCCCCGCGGCGGCGGCGCTTACAACGTGATCCTGGCTAACGGCCGCTCGGACCCGGGGCAGAACACCGGGTTCTCCGTCCAAAACTGTAAGATCACCGTGGCGTCGGACTTCTCGCCGGTGCGGAACTCCTACAAATCCTACCTCGGCCGGCCGTGGAAGCTCTACTCGCGGGCGGTGGTGATGCAGTCCAACATCGACGGCGCGATCTCGTCTCAGGGGTGGGTTGCATGGCCCGGCACCGGAGGCTTCGGGTCGCTGTACTTCGCCGAGTACGCCAACATGGGCGGCGGCGCCGGGACTTCTGGCAGGGTCAAATGGCCGGGATTCAAAGTTCTTGGAACGCCGGAGGCGTCGAAGTTTACGGTGGCTAATCTCATCGGAGGGAATTCATGGCTGCCATCGACGGGGGTCGTGTTTGTTTCTGGGCTTTGAGGAATAGTTTTGTTTGCTTACTGCAGTAAAATTCTGGTTTTTGTAGATATTTGAAAGCCAAGATTGTGATTGAGGTGAATTAATATTTCTTGTTTAGAAATATATATATACACATATATAGTTAAAGAAACTCCCGGGAAAAATAAGTTACCGGAAGTTTCGATCGATGTATTTTGTTACCTAAATGTTTGTAATATTTGTAAGTGACAAAATGACGTGTAAATAAATATACGTCTGCTTTGATTTCAGAGAATTCAAGCACCGCTTTTTTTGTTATCTATTAATTACTATCATATGAAATTTCAATAATGCATTTTCTTCCGTATATCGGTATATGTAATTGCATGCAAGTACGTTGTGATGGAGAATTCAATAATAGATATCGGTTTAAAATGTAAATTAAATGTGGGACTGTGATAAAAAAAATTAAATCATTTAAATATATATCTGGTCAAGATGCATGATATAGCTAAGATATATTTATATTTTATTGGATGATCGTACTAAAAGTTTGCATGAATTTCGAGTTGAATGGTAAAAGTTAATATTAAGCTCCGTACATTGTACAACATATATTATTGGTGATTTGATTGAAAAGGGAAACAAAAGTGTTGCCTATATTAGTAGAAGATCAATTATTGTAATTATCATTATTAATATAAAAAGTGCATGGATATCTCCATCAAATATATAATCATGCATCCTTATCCATGTATAAGTGGAGTACTTAATTATTCCACAATCACTTGTTAATTTTAAGCATGAAAGCGTAGTCACCTAGCTCCTTCGCAATTGATCGTAACGCACATATATAGCAACGTTGAGATTCATTTTATACTTTTTCTAGTCGGCTCATTTAATATTTTTCCTATTTCTAAATTTGATATATATATATATATATATATATATAGAAAATTAGAATACATAAAAATTCGGGAATACGGGTAAAGTAAATTAAATATTGTATTAAGAAAATTTCATTTTTGAAAATATATGACGACGCGCGAGTTGTGTGCCTCTGGGGGTATTGGAGTTAATATTGGCTTGAGCCTTGAGGTATTGGTAATTATTGGATATTCAAAAAGAATAAATATAAAGTATTGCTCCCTCCGTTTCATAATAAGTGTCATTCTAACACTTTAATTTTATTTCAAAAAAAAATTCATTTTACACAATTGAAGTAAAAATTTCACATTTTCTAAAGTAATTTGATTATCTAATTAATATCTTTATTAATATTTGTGCATTCATCCAGAATGACACCTGAGGGGGTATTTGAATGTGAATTGTTTGTATATATGAGAATTAATCGTGTATTATGTGTCTAGATTAATATATGATAACGACCTTAATTAGTTGATTTTCTGGAAGAAAATATCCCTTAAATGTTATATGAAATATTTATGTATCGCTTTTGGACAAACTACTATTATATTCGGCGTTATTTTATTTTTATTTTTTAAAAAAATAATCAGTTAAATGTTTGTATAATTATTTTATGTTTTGTAATCAATTCATGCGACATTGTTTAAGTCTCCATTATAAAAAAAAATGGCCGAGATGTTTAAGCAAATTAGAGGCTTAGAATATTTGAGCTTTCGTTATCAAATAATAGATCCATTAATTAAAGGACGACCAATTCCGATTGGCCAAAAAAGATGTTATTGGTAGTTATGATTGAGTAGAGATCCTCTAGTCCCACTTGTGTGTGCCAACGGTGTGCCACCATTAAAATTATATATTGTTAATAATGTTTTTTATAAAAATAAAATTTGTTTTATCATAACTAATCATAATTAATATTTATTGTAAAAAAATTAATATTTTAAAAATTTATATACCCTAAGTTTGGAATAATCAACCCAAAAACCAATTATATTAACTAAACAATGAAAATTAAATATTAAAAAATAATTATAAACCCTAATTGGGTGTAATAAACCCTAAATAATAATGTAAAATTATACTAAATCAAAAGAAATTAAAATTGAAGAAAAAATAAAAGAAAAGGTAATCATTTTGAAGTATGGCACACGGTTGGCACACACAAGTTGGGACTAGAGGATCTCAAGTGGTTATGATTGCTCCAAATTTAAACTAATTGACCATTTACCCTATATAAATATGGACGACCAACAAAGAATTGTAGTAAAATATATGCACTATATCAATATGTATAAGTGTTTTTTCGTCCAAAGTACTCTGTGAAAATATTTTCTACTAACTTTTCTTAATATTTCTCAGCAATATGAAAATATCTTGAGAAATGAATAAATAATTAAAATAAATATATTTAAAAAACTCAACCATCATCACCTTGCCCTCATCGACGATGAAAGTTGAATTAATCTCCGAATAATCAAAACGTCCCATGCATGAATCAAGAGTTGTAATGATGTGGGTTAATTACCATTAAATACATGAATTTTGATATAATATTTTTAAATTTAGACACGAATATTGTAATTACAACACTGTTTTGAAATTAATTTATTACAAAATAGTCACAACTTTGCATTAAAATAAAAATTACATACAATATTTCTATACCGATCTATGTTGTATTAATGAAAATCAAATCATCATTATTATATTATATTATATTTGTATTATATTTTAATTATAATATTTCATGATATATATATATATATCAATTTTTCAAATATTGAAAAATTTGGGATTGTCCATTTTGCAACAAATTGTGAAATTGTATTGCAAACTTTCAAAGTTCTTGTCAAAATTGCAATTAATATCAAAATTTATGTATTTTTTCGTAAATAATCGTATTAGATTTGTGAAAACTTATATAATAGTACTTATTGTTTTACTTAAATTAAAGTTTATGTATTGATCAAGACAATGTTAACTTGTCAATATATATCGACATGAAATTGATAACTGATGTAGCATAACTGCATAAGCATGTGAATTATAAAAGTTCAAATGTAATTATCTCGACATCTTTGTCAAAAACTCACTCTATTCCCTCTAAAAGTACTATGGTACTACCATTGCATTGGTGTATATGTCAATCAATGAAAAAAATTTCATCCTTAATGGCACCGATGCTTTCACTGACAAGGATTTGATTAAGATTTTTTATTTACAATATATAGTTATTTTTTATGATTAATTTATATTGGCTACAAGCAAAATACAGGTCTTTATCAAAGCATCACTGGATGTAAATGCGCTTATCTTTTTCAATGCCCATGTGCGTTAATCCAACTAATAAAGTACGTCGCCATGTGTCAGCCGGTACTTGTAGAGCTAAAAGTTTTGAATGGTCTACTAAATAAGAACAAAAAAAAGATGGAGTTGAATGACTCTGACTCCGACATTTAAGTCAGAATCAAATTATAGTAAAAAATGCAAAAATGTAAACAAGAGAGAAGGTTGAAATGCACAACTCGAAATTCTGAAAGGTGGTCTATCATGAGTTCAGAAAGAGCATTATGCGTATGAAGCTTGCCTTGTTCTCCCGTTCTCACTTATTATCTTGCAGGGCTATCTACATCGGAAATCTTTCCGGCCCCTTTTCAGGATCCATCTAAGAATTTGGTCCACATATCCTTATCTTTTAAAGGCTTTTGTTTTGATCCATCATTCTGACGGCGGCTAGTCTAGTTGAGTTCGTCTTTTCTTTTATTCATTTCGGATCGTTCGACCCTGATCAGGTTCGATCTTTCTTACTTGGCCCATTCGGCTGTTGGACCATTTCATTTTGGGCCTGCCGAAAATGATATCTACAATACTCATATTTAAATTCAAGTTCATATTAGGTTGCATGTTTATAACTACACTCCTATTATTTTACAATAATGAGAAAACCAACTGTCACTACAGGCTTTGACCTGTAAGGCATTGGTTGGACTCAAATTGAGAATTTTTTTTGATACAAGCATCCCTGCTCCATCAATAGACACCCAAAGAATTATTACAATTTACAATACAAAGAGGGGTAAAAATATGTTTTATATGTTGAAAAGTGGGAAAAATCGATGCTACCCGTAAGGGTAGCGTTCCTTTTTTATTTTTTAAAAATATTTTTAAAATGTTATTGGAAAAAAATGAGATATTAAGGCGATATTAGTAGATGTTAATTATATTCGTCACGGTTTTTTTCCGTCTTCTATATATGCAAACACTACAAGAAATTTGCTATTTAGCGACGAATATTACCGACGGACTATCTCCGTCGGCACTAGCGACGAACATATTTCGTTGTTAGTCCGTCGCTAGCCGTATCTAATGACGGAAAAATGGGGTTTACCGACGGAAGTGTCCGTCGCTAATTAGTGAATTTCTTGTAGTGAAATGACATAGGTGTGTATTTTTAACGATATCATGTGAAAAACCCATAAGATTATCGTTTATATAGTAGAAGACGAAATAAAAAACTCGGACGAACATAATTAACATCCGCTTAAGAAGTAAGATATGTCCCCAATTTTTTGGGAAATTCTAAACATAGCTCCCATTTTACTCTTTACAGCTCACGTTATTAGATAGAAGTGTTCTATGATTTTATTTCTAGTTATGTATATATATTTTTAATTTTTAATTATAGAAAATAGGTGGATGCAATAATATATGGGGCTATGATAGGATTTTAGATGTTGGGGGCTGAGGGGCAAAAAAGTATTATTATATTTATAATTATATTTTATAAAATTACGGGGGGCTATAAAGAGTAAAATGGAGACTGTGTTTAGAATTTCCCCCTTTATTTTTTTATTTTTTTTTGCAGAAACATTTTTTAAAAAAATTGCTAACAAAAAAAGTGGGCAAGCATTAATTATATAAGTTTAGGCCCAAACCGAAAAACAAATATGAAGCCTATGATTAAAGCCGAAGGCCCAAAAAATGAAGGCATCTTACAAGAGAAGCTTCAGCATTTCGGCTCCAATTATTGATCGTAATTCGTAACAAATTCCCCCTCTTCTTTTGGCGCCTTCATTAACCTTTTCAAAACTACCTCTCTCTCTCGCTCTCTAGCTCTCTCTACTCTCCAGCTCTCTTTCTCTCTCTCTCTCACACACACATTGATGGAGCAGCAGGGGAAGAACAGGCAGTTACAGCAAGAACAACCAGAGGAAGCGGAAGATATTCAGCACGGCCCTTTCCCTGTCGAACAACTTCAGGTTCCACCATCTGCATAAGTTTCCCCAATCAATTTTCATTTTCCTTTTTGGGGGTTTTGTGTATCTTGGCAATGCGTGTTTCAGTGGGTGTTATTTTAATATATCGAAATGCAAGTAGAAATTTTGAAGCTCCCACCTTTTTCATCCGGTTTGTTATCTGTTGTTTTAGGAAGTTCGTCTTAATTGGGTCGTCTTCTTTCTCCTCGTTGGGAAAACCCATTTTCATTTCATTGGTGGAAGATCTCTTTTTGATTGAGTTTTGAGCATTTGGATCTTGTACAATTCCTTTCAAGAAAAGGGTTCTTGCAATTTCTTGTGTAATGGGATATCCTTGTATCAGGGAGAATTCTTGAATCAAGAATGTTTTGGGTTTCATGAAAATTGATCTTTTCTTGTAATGCCATCTTTCTTCTTCTTCTTCTTCGTTTATTTGCCAAATACATTCAAAACTTCGTGAATCGGTTGGAATAACTTTTGGGCTGGTGTATTTACATTTTCCTTTTTTGTGATAGCAATGACATTAACTCTCCTGATTATGTTAGAGAACCATTTTATGTCATTTTTTTTTCTTCTTAAAATTCACGAGCCCCAATTAGGATGGGGGTGTTCTTTTGCGGTTTTGCCAAATTATGTTTTTATAATCGAAAGGGTTCAATTTGTGCCTTGAAACAATGTCTAGATATATTGTATAAATGTGCTACAAGAAAGCAAGTTATCTGGTATGTACGATGATGATGAGCCTTTAAAATGTTTGATCTTTTTCATGTTCGATGGTTGGGACTATTGAGCATAAAGAATTAATTTCTCTTGCTTGCGATCTGTTCAAAGGGACTGGACATCAATTCCTCATTTCTCTATATTATTTGTATTTGGTTACTTGCCAATTCACCAAGTTGTTGACAAAATTTACCACATCATATTGAGAGGTTAAAGTACTAAGGATAGCTGATCTCTTTAAATGTCATACAATTACTCCCATCATTTGGATGTTTAAAACTTGTTTTGGGCTCTGAATTTTGCTCGCCTGTATTCATTTAAGGCGTCTGGCATTGCTGCTATAGACATCAAAAAGCTCAAAGATGCGGGGTTGTGCACTGTGGAATCAGTGGCATATTCTCCGAGGAAAGAGCTTCTGCAAATAAAAGGAATCAGTGATGCAAAAGTTGATAAGATCATTGAAGCAGGCATGCTTTCTTCTTGTTAGAACTGCTGATTCTATTATTGTCGATTTCAACACATCTCAACCTTCTTTCAATATTAGCAGCTTTATTTACTCTTTTTGGTCAACATTTAACAGCTTCAAAATTGGTTCCTTTGGGCTTTACAAGTGCCACCCAACTACATGCTCAGAGGCTTGAAATAATCCAAATAACCTCTGGATCTAAAGAACTCGACAAAATTTTAGAAGGTAGGTTTTCAGTGATCATAATATAGAAGTATTGGCCTGGAACTGCACATCCTCATGTGATTTATCTTTTGGCAGGAGGGGTTGAAACAGGGTCTATAACTGAACTATATGGGGAGTTCCGCTCTGGAAAGACTCAACTATGCCATACGCTTTGTGTGACCTGCCAAGTAAGATCATGTCAGCTGAATAGTATACAATAACAAGTGTGCAAATTGTTCAACTTGAGCATTATTCATTTATGACTTGCCCATTCTATGTTTATGAGTCAGTAAAGTTCCACCAAAGTCATTCTGTCGTCGAATTCATTTATTTTTCTGGATTGGTACATATTAACTCACAAATTTGCTACTGCGATTGTGCTTCAGCTTCCATTAGATCAAGGTGGCGGTGAGGGGAAAGCTATGTACATTGATGCTGAAGGGACATTCAGGCCACAGAGATTACTTCAAATAGCAGACAGGTTAGTACTGGTTTGTGATTAACCCTTTGTCGTCTATTTTTGTACACTTTAATTGCCTGATAAGTGCTAACCATGTAGGTTTGGGCTGAATGGTGCTGATGTTTTGGAGAATGTGGCCTATGCCCGAGCTTATAACACTGACCATCAGTCTAGGCTTCTGCTTGAAGCTGCATCAATGATGGTGGAAACCAGGTATTTGCTTATTGTGCTTACATACAAGCCCGAGTGTTTTTGCCATATTGGACATAACTGAGCCACTCAGTAACCCTAAATTATATTTCCAGTAAATAAGCAGTAGTCTCTCATCAAGTTCCCAACTTCTGATGATCAGTATTTTGCTGATTAGTATCACACCTCTTCCTGAAAATCACATTCACATCCATTGGGATGAAATCTCTTTGCGTCAAGCAGCATTGTGGTGTTTTGTTTCGTGAGAACTATAATTTCTTCGAAATTAATACAATGAAATAATTGTATACAGGTTTGCCCTCATGATTGTAGATAGTGCTACTGCTCTTTATAGGACTGATTTCTCTGGAAGAGGGGAACTGTCGGCCAGGCAAATGCATCTTGCAAAGTTCTTGAGGAGCCTTCAGAAGTTAGCTGATGAGGTAGTATCGGCTAAAAAATAATTCCCTGATGCAGATGGATAAATTAGTAGGATTCTTGATTTTTTTTTGTTGTTTTGCAGTTTGGTGTTGCTGTTGTTATAACTAACCAAGTCGTGGCACAAGTGGATGGTTCTGCTGTTTTTGCTGGTCCTCAAATAAAACCCATCGGTGGAAACATTATGGCTCATGCTACGACAACAAGGTTTTTAATCGAGTCAAGTCGAGTTGAGTCTTGTTAAGGTTTTCATCATATTTTTCTGAATAATATGAGTTGTGGTGACAGACTAGCTTTGAGGAAAGGAAGGGGAGAGGAGCGTATATGCAAAGTAGTGAGTTCTCCATGTCTCGCTGAAGCTGAAGCCAGATTTCAGATATCCACTGATGGAGTAACAGATGTTAAAGATTGATGTCTCTTTTCTCTATCATTAATTGTATCCAAAAACAAACGTTGGGTTTATTCACTTCAAAATCCAGAAAAATGATCATTTTTTATATTTTAAATAGTGAATCAATCATGCTTCTTGATGCCTTCAAGAAACCTGAAAATTGAAATTATTCGCTTTTCTAGAATTAATTAAACAAAATAATAGTTGAAGATACACATTTTCGATACAATGCATTTTACTTGTACTGAAAGATTCTGAAAACTATACACATGAAAAAATTATGCCGGGCCAAAAGAGCCTTCTGCATCCAGATCTACAACCAGACACAGATGAGGCAGCTACAGGAAACATGAAAGAATTGAAGCACAAAAACGAGGCGTTATTGTTTGAAGACGTTATCTTGTGAGTTCTCTTCACACGGGTCCGACTGGGAACTGCTTGGAGGGATCATTGAGGAAAGCCATTGATCTGGAACCATTAGAAAATAAGCAGACATAGCTTTCCTGAACCTCTTCTTGTATTGTTTCGGAGAAATTATTGTGGGAGAAGCATTTTTGGGCCCTCCAAGAATGCCGGATGCCTTCACCCAGGTCTCGAGATGCTTGTCCCATGTGTATTGCCTCATGAAATCGATAATCCCAAGCACCAGCTCGTGCTTTTCCTCATCCACGCCAACAAGAAGTGAGTAGTCCATCACGTCTATTGACTGGTGCACCATAAGATGAATCGGATTAGTTTTACTGGGTTCAAAACTGAGATGGAACAAATTAGAGGATAATAAAACATAAGCGTGTCTCAACAAGTGCAGGTGGTGCATTGCGCTAAGTCTTCTAAAATGGAAAAAAGCAATTTTGAAGCTTACAGCAAGAAATGAAGTGTCGTTCCACACAGCTCTCTCTAACAGACGTTTTGCCTTAGTTCCCAAGAAAATAGGTGAGGTTGGCATAGCCTCTAGCAGATTTTGGTCAAGCAAAACTTTATTGCTTCCACTTGAGTCTGGATTATATCTTGATCGAGCAGAACCTTTAAGGTCATACAGTCGGGTGATATTGCGTCTGAAAAGAAGATTCTCCATCACCAAAACATCCATTCTTGACTCTTTTCCTCCTTTCATATGCTTTGATGTGACCTTCATGCCAACAACCAACCAAAATATAAGATAACACAAGTTTGTAACAGGATTACTAAGAGTAAGCAATAAGCAAGATGATCAGAGAGCACTGAAAGCATAGCAACATGGTAAAAATGATTTTTTTTTCTTTCATTAGAACAGATATGTAAAGTCTCATGCAAGGTATTTTTCAACTTCTAAGAGAAGTTATCTGAGAGGGGGGGAAACAAGGGGATAATGGAGTAGATCCAACTAGTACCTGGTAAATGCCTAAGATCTTTGCTAGGCACGTCGGGCATCCAATATTTATCGATTCAGATAAGTACTTGAAGTAAGACGGCGCAAACTTAATAAATGACTCGAGCTCTGTCTTAGTTACTTGTTTGATTATAAATCTGTCATCCAATGTTTTGGCAAAAAAGACATTGCTTTTACCACCCTGTGCACCCCACTTCTTACAGCGACTAAGAGAGCGGATGAAATCCAACTCACTTGGACAGCAAGTTTTCCTCAAGGCCTCGAACTGCTTAGCAAAATAACAAGTTACAGAGTACTTCACCTTCCCTGGAGGACCATCATCGGTGAAAGATATTCTGGAATGCAAAGTACTTGGAAACAGAAGAGAGTCCAAACCCGAAAAACTCCGAGAGCCAGAGGATAAGATGCTTTCATCAGCATAACCGAGAATCTTCATGGATTCAGAACTTGACTCATCAAAAGAATTAAACGAAAATAAATTGACTGGATCTAATATTGAAAATGAAGATGAGGATTCCATTGATTTTTTCTGTTGATCAGGTTCTTCTGACATAAAGTTCTGATACTCAGGTGACACCAGAGTATACGAAATGACGCTAGTAGGCTCATCATCATAAATTGGCACAATAATGTCGCTACATGCCATAGGTAGCAGCATTCGAGCACCACCCAGATGTACCAGTTCTCTAAATGATGAGATATAAACTGGATTATAGTCAGTAATCTTGCCAAGCTTCTGCGCAGTTGTTGAACAATTCTTGTTGAGTGACCGATACAGAGTTAAAAAGGGTGTACTCAGCCAACTCCTAGGATTTTCCATATCATTGGGCCCCTTTGCAGGCAATTCAGAACGTAAGGGATTAGTGTCTTCACCCACAGACCTATCACTTTTACACCTGTCAACAACTTTCCCTGCAGTGGTTGAGGAAGTACCACATGACTCTCGTGGCAATGTGTTAGGAGATGAAATGGTCTTGTCTCCAGAATGTACATTTTCTGGCTGCAGATTCCCTGTCCATGCATTATCAAGATTATCAGATATATTTTCCATCACCGGGAACTGCCCCTCTGATCGAGCCCTTCGCACAGTTTTACCATATTCCGGGATGTCTGACTGGTTATTCAAATCTGTGTCTGAAGAATGATATGGGTTGGTATCCTCCTTATTGCTCAAGGCCCTATCTAAATCTATTCCTTTATGAATCCCATTCGGACAGATGATCTTGCAATCTTCTCCCTCATTAGGCATTATATAAGGCATAATATGAGCAAAAGAAGAATCCCAACTGCTGAACCCTCTACTGGGCCTAGAAACCGCTTCCACCTCCGACCGCTTCACCCTAAGATTGGTAGGCTTCTCCTTTGGTATTGAACCGCTCAAAATTTGAACATTATATTTGGGAAGATGCAATAACCGCTGGTCCCAGACATAAGAATGAAAAACTAGCTGCCTTTTTATTCTGTTGATCTCAAGAATGTCCATCTCTGGCTGACCATATTTCACTTCCTTCTTAACTACGCACCACAATGATTCCTAAAAAAAAAGTTCACTGTTTCAGGAACACGGAACGAAATGACATCTAAATTTGTAGCAGCTACAGCCTACAGCTTACAAATGAATCCATCGTTGAACAGTTCAATCACATGAGAGATGCCAAGGTGTATTTTATGGATGCAGAGAACAACGAAGGAAATACCAGTAAACTTAGCATCAAAAGTAATATAAACCAGTTAGTTAAAAGGGAAGATTAAATAATAATCACATTCATTTTCTTTAAATAACTAAAAAATAAGTAAATTAAGAAGCAAACTAAAAGACCTAGTCATTCACCAAACTTGACCACTAAAAAAAAGGCAGACTCCAATTAGTTTATCTAATTCATGGATGAACGAAGAGAAACAGTCTGTAGAGAGTAGAGAGACAGCTAATGTTAACAAGAATGACCTCAAATTCTTGTATTTCCTTCTGAAGCATCAACTCCAGTTCAGCAATCAGTTTTCTAGATTCATCTGCTTTTTTGCCAGCATCATCCTTGACTCTGTCCGATATCTGATGCAGCACTTCCAGAACCTCGGTGAAAAGGAGATCTGCCCAGCTACTGACCTGTTGTTACATCAAATCCAACTATGAAACTGTAAATTACAGAAACCAGAACAAGAATAAGCATGTTCTCAGTACATTATTACCTCATTGAATTCTTTCAGTATCCACTCCTCTTTGTAATAGTTGAATTCAAGCTTTGGGGGTGGGAGATACACAGAATGAACATTTATTGGAGCATACCGAAAACATGCAACCATCCTCCCAAAACTGCATATAAGACAACTATTTCAATAAGGTAGAGGAAACAATCAATACAAATTAAATTAATGAGAAGAAAGCACTATTTGAATTTGGGATGAATATGTTAGAGCACTGAAAAGTAAGCTGTGTTGTCCAATCTTGTAATATGATTCTCACATAATAATGAAAGAAGCGCGACTCCTTATTCTAAAATATAGAACACACACAACATCCTAATTACACTCCTCTCGACGGCCCACCATCCCCCACCTCTCCAGAAGAAAACGCAAAAACAAAACATGAGGTCAGATTCAAAGAGGCAATCCCCTTGTAGTAATGTGCGACATCAAAGCACAAATGGACTTAGCGTTCACATGAATTAAAAACCCTAATCATCTAATGACTCTTTCTTTTCTTTCCTCCAGACTACATACTTCTTGGCAGAAAATGCGTACCCATAAAACCGAAGGCAATCTCTATGAAGGGAATGGCCACAGCTGGCAACTCTGCTTGCAGCAGCATGATTTGAAAAGCTGAGTTCCAAGAATTTTCCAAAAGATAAACCCCAGGCAGCATCTGACATTACAACTCTTTTTGTGGCTGGAGGAAAACCACTGGTTCTTGGACATCGTAAGCATCGATGCCACATCCAAATTTTTCCTTCCCTCTCACCTGGCAAAAGGGGTTCTTGAAGCTTTTTCACAGAGATGGTAAGGCTGCCTTGTTGATGAGTATAGCAATGAACATGGGCTTCTGAAGGCATTTCGCATGAGTGACACCGGAATCCCTGCCAAAAAGTTTATAGACCGAGATCTTGAATCATCTTCAAATAGATGTAGTAATATTAGTGTATGTAAAAGAAAATAGTGTACCTGATCAAACAAATGGTCTCGAAGAAATCGACCCAAAGGTTTATCAAAATTTCCATAGTATTTAATTCGAAAGAGATGAGCACGCTCACATACACTTCCTTTCAGCACACATCTCGTTGAAAGAGAGACCAAAATGCTCTGATGATCGGATGGTGAGGGTGGAAACTCATCTTTCAGTGTTTCCAACTCCCCAGCGCGATCAGTGTCATGCTGCCCCAAGACTGCCGACTCAGATTTGTACAAGTTCAAAGGTTGTCTATTTTCATCACCAGGAGATAAACTAAAACCTTGTGCTAGAGCCTTCGACTCAAATAAATGGTCAGAATATACAGTATCATCTCTCTCCAGATAACCCAATGGTTTAGCATCATAGCATCCACTGGCATCCAGCCTTCTGCTGTCCATAGAATAAGGAATATCAGAGAGCCGCTCCCACTGAGAACCTGATAAGTCAACACCAGATGTGGTGGCCTCCACATTTCTAATTCTAGATTCAGTATTTGGAATTTGAGCAGTAGAACCTTTAGAAAAAATAGACCCTGCCTCAGACATTGGAACAGCTGGTGGCTGTCTGCTATTGAGAAACGGGTCATTTCTAGATTGAAATGCATTGTTGGGATGCTGCTGTGCTTGAGGGTTTTCAGTGGAAGGAGAATTATAGCCAGGTATCATAGAGATGGACCTATCAATGATAGAGGCTTTATCTGGCAATGCCACTTTTATTGGAGATTTCAAAGGGAGTTCTGGCAGAGAAGCACCTTCATCAGCAAGAAATGAGGTCTCTAGTGCTAAATGATAAGCAGCAAATACACCATAATGGACTACATGTTTAACTTTCTTCAGCTCATCCCCACTGGCACCCTTGAGCAGAATCTGACTCCCAAAATGAAATAAAATTAATACTCAACTAAGAAGTACCTAAGGACAGGAAAAGAAAAGGTAAAAAAGAACTCAAGAGGCTCCAATTTAAAGATCAATCAATTGATTGTAGAGTACATATACACTAACCCCAAGCACCAGTTTTTCTAATATTGAACATCAAAATGAAAAGGGCAAGAGTGTCAAAAATACCCCAAAAATAATCCTTTTGCAAAAGAGAAAAAAAACAAAAGCTCTGTTATTTAGAATACAAGACTACTAAGGAAGCCACATAAACCCAACTATTAATAGTGACAAGCAAAAGAAGAAGATTGAGATACACTGTTTACTGTGCCATAAGTCACAAAAACAAATATACAGAAGTTGATAGGAAATCCATTATCTGGTTAAACAGGTTGTATAAAGAGCTAATACAATTGCTTTGTCTGTTAGCCAAAAGAGGCCAAGAGAAACTTGATATCATCCACTTGTTGCATTGGAAGTTAGATTTCTCAACAACTTAACCAATATTGCTCAGTACTATTTATCATTCAAAATTGAGTTACTATTTCTTCTTAAGAACGATAAGTGTAATCTATTATACTATTCGAGTTCATATGATTATATGAATGATTGTAATCAAATTTCATACGTTTAAACAAAGAAATTGATCAATATAGGCCAAATATTGCATTACTACCATCTATCATTTAAACATTTAAAGATGCATTTGGCTTAAGTTGTTGAGGGTATTAACAAAGAGAATCGTTTCATTTGGCACACCAAAACTTACAATAATCAGGACACATACACTAGCTAAATTTCAAAAACCTTTTTATTCTTTTTCTTCGTCAACATTATTAAAAATCACATATTTCACAATAATGTGTGCTTGTAATACACTTAAGTCTTGTAACTTACAGTACATCCCAGTGGACGCGGGCAACCTTCAAAAAACATCAGTGTCTTTGTTAACTTTTTTCCACCTTGTCCAGCAGAACCAAGATTTTCAAGAAACTTCTCCACATGAAATGAGTCACAAAATCCCAATTTCGGTGAAGAAAGATTGTCAACTGAAGGAACTATTTGGGCCCCACTGCAGCGAGCTATGCGCTCTAAAAGTGTTCTCTTGATGTTAAGAACCAGAGATATGTTCTTGGCGAGAAGATATTCTTGTGCATATCTAGATACTGATTTTTCTACCAAAAGAATGTTTGGGTGGTGTGCATCAATTTTGGCAACAGCCATTTTTAGATGGTCCATTTCCTGCAACAGCAAAAAACACAGGCATAAGGCCAATAAAACCAGTAGACAATCGGTTGAAAAGTAGATAGCAAGATGGTTCCTTAGTAGTCAAGGAGATTTTTCCTTATTCATGAAGGGAAGAAAGAATATTCAATTTGTAGGGCATTATGGTATAATAATGGCAATATTTAACTCAGAGACATGGAGTTTAGTCATAGTCACAACCTGCTGTAATAAAGTATCAAAACTTGATAAGTGATTAGCAACCCGCTGGTACTCCAGGGCACCACCAAGCAGTAGAAGTCGTGCTTTATCAATTTTTGAACTCATGCGCCGATGAGCCACATTTTTCTTGCAAACGATCCCTTTAATCACCATACTTGTGAGGAAGCAGTGAAAATCTCATCAGAATTGTCAAATACAAGACGGAACCCGGCATGCATGCATTAAATAAGAAATGCAGGAACGGTATTTTCTTAATTTAGAGAGTTAGATATTTTATTTATAGTTTACTTAACGAGATTCGTGTCTCCTGGAAATATCAAAGCCAAAATGACACAAAAATAATCAGCAAAAACAAAGAACCCAAGTTCAGTCAATAATCCCAATTCAAATTTTGTTTTGTTTTTTCTAAAACCGAGGAAGTTATGGTGATGTTCATTCAAACATAGTGTATGCTAAAATCATGCCAGTCACACGTTAACAGTCTAGTGAAAGTTATCAAACAGAACAAAAACATATGACAGCATACTCTAACAGACATCACCACTTTGCCAAAATAATTCAAAAATAATTAGCAGAAACAAAGAACCCAAGTCCAATGAAGAATCCCAAATCATTTTATTTTTATTTAAACCAAGGAAGTTCTAGTAATGTTCATTCAAACATAGTATATGCTAAAATCATACCAATCAACACATGAACAATCAAGTGAAAGTTATCTAACAGAACAAGATCACATGAGAGTGTACTCTTAACAAACATCACCACTCTCAATATGAGAGCCTACTATTTAGATATCGAAAATAATAATATCTAGCAGCCATCTACATAATGAGAAAATAACAATCATGTGAAACCTGTAATGGTGATGGCCCGTAAGAAATATTTAACATATCTGGATTTTTAAAGTGAACTCATATATTTCCATTACTACATCATGTCTTGAATAAATAAGTTGAAAAATGGTGTGATTCCTAAATAAACTGACACGGAACAATTTTAAAAAATACCTCTCATGTCGATTCCCACAAGCTATGCACTTGACTTTAACATATCCACCAGGATCCATTCCTCCACCCCGACTTGTATCTGGCTTGAGAAGAGTGGCAGCTTCCCAGGACAATTTTGTAATAATGTCTAACCAACTCTCATGATCTGGAGCAGGAAGGTTCTCAGCCTGCAAAAGTTGAGATATAAGACCTCTAAAATGCCCATCAACGACTCTTGTCATCGCTTTCCGGTGTTCCTCATTTGATCTATCCCTATTTCGAAGTTCCCCAACTACAAAGCTGCTTGACCGTAGGTAACCCCACTCTCCTGTGGCATCCTCACCCGGATCACCATCATCATCATCAGATACAAAGGCTTCCCTCTCGTCCTCTTCATCTTCAGGATCTGGAGGAAGCCAGATAAGACCATTATTTTCATAATCCACTGCTTCAACATCTGCACCATCCATCACATTTAGAGGAGATGATCTAGATTGAACATGATTATTTTGTACATCTGCTTCTTTTCTTGTTCCATAGTCCAATGATCCTTGCATCTCAAAATTCTCAGGCACCAGAGCTGAATTATAAACCGGGTGTGTGCCTTCCTCATTAGGTTGTGCTTCAAGTGGCTCATAGATATGATCAATCTGACAGTAGTTGTTGGTGCCATAGCCCATGTCAGTGCTTATTATAGGTGTTTCGGAATGTGATCCATGGATAGGGTAGTCATCATCCTCGTCGTCACTCCTGGGATCACCAATAGCACAATGAACAATAGATGAATTCCAATAAACGAACTAGTAAAGAAAACTACGTTAATGAAGTATGCAACAAATAAAATCCCTATCTTAAAATCAACTTTACAAACACAAGTTTTCTTTAGGAAAAAAAAAATGCTTAATGACAGGAAATTTGGAAAAATAAAGTATATGAACATAATTGAACAGCAACAAATATCATGACCTGAGAAATTGTAAATTGAAGATAAGGCACAAAGCTAGTGTCTAAGCACAAATTCCAGAACAATAACTCCTTCTATGCAATTAACTTTTCAACTTGAGCCTGATAAGAACTGTCTAATTCAAACAGTGGTCAAAGATTCCCAATGTATTCTGAAGAAGCCTATCTTCGGCTTCGCAGCCACTCAATGGAACATCTAGCATGGTTATATCCTAAATGGATCTCTAAAGATCTGCCTTATTTCAGAAGGCCATCTGCAGAATATTAGCAATCATCTAACATCTAAGAATGTTGTACCAAACCCAAAAGATAAGGTTGTCAAACATATAGTGGAAACGCAACGGAGATTGCCATTGGTCCACCTTTTTTTTAATTTCACAATAGTTATTCTTTCAGATGCTGGAAATGTAATGAGGAAATTATTGACAACATTGAAGTTTCACCATTGGCATCATTCCTTGTTTGCGTTTTCAATTCAGTGACACTCAAGATGCCAATAATAGCTTTGGAAAATTCACTTTAAGATCCTTAATGATATTTTTGGGAAACAAAATAGATGCACTATTGCAACTTTACAGGCAACCTCACGGACACCCAATCAGTGGAGGACCGAGGATCCTGTGTAAAAGGGAGACGTCTCAAGTTTGAGACCCACCCTCCCCCCCAACTAAGGAAAAAAACACCTTCAACTTGATGCTCAACCTCTCAGGCCGTGAAAGGTCAAGAGAAAAATGTTCCACCCTTAAGCAAAAACAAGAAAAGAAAAGGTAACACAAAATAGAGCATTTACCCAAAAAAAAACGAAAAAAAGATCTAATCAAGATGCAGTGAGTGAATGAATCAAACAAAAGAAGTAATGCCATTTTCTCACTATGTCGTAAAAAAAGAAGGATGATTATCTGATAATACCTGCTGCAAGATCCTAACTGGTGGTTGAAAGGATCCATAGAATCAATATAATCTATTTTTCCTGGGCTCCTTGCCTGGTCTTGCTTTGGTGACTTTGAATCCATCTCTGTAGACAGATGAGGACTCCGACCAACACTACATGAAACATGCTGGAAAGGCCCTGTTGAGAATTCGGTAGAACCAGCACTGCTGCCACTGTTACAGGTGCAGCAACTAGATTGAGTGCTCACCAAACTTGATGAGGAAGGAGATGGAGTGAGTTTGGGGCTTGACTGCATCACATTACTGCCAGTAGCTGACTGCTGCTTCCATTGCTTGAAGCAGTAATTACAAACCTTAATCCTATCCCTATCTTCCCGCCCGCTCTTGGGCTCATCAGGAAGTGCAGGGACAGTGTTTATGGTGCACCTGCCACAGAAAACTCGTCCGCACAGCCGACAATGATGCCTGCGGTTGAAAATAGAAAATGGGGAATCACACTCGTAGCACACCCTACAGCTCTCATCAGGCATCCAGAAATCTCTCGACATGTTGATAGGTTCCGCCCTCATTGGAATCCATGATCTCAATATGTCAACAATCTCAGCCACTTTGCTGTTATCCGTACTGCCCATGAACCCATATAAACATCAAAGCTCATGGTTACGAACCAATCATCAGCCACTGCCAGGCTACTTATAGAATTCCTAAAACGCCATAAAGGAGGAAAAAAACAAAAAACAATAAAAATAAAAACCAAAAAAGTAAAAAAAGAAAATTAGAGCAATTACCAGGACATCAGAAATAACCTCTCTTACAGAAAAACCAATAGACAATCAACGCATGAGCAGCAAACGGCAACAATTAGATCAAATTACAACATCACACAACTTCTTCAGAAATTCAAGCTGCGGGATCGTAACTGAATAACAAGCTTAAGATTGAACTAGGGAGCAAAACAATAAATGCAAGTGGGCCAAAAACAAAGAATCAATCAACACAATCTCCAATAACAGCAACTGCTACTGATTTAAGAACTTCAGATAATAAAAAAACTCAGCTATTTATTAATTTATTTTAGAAAAAAGGTGAATACCTTAGTCTGAATCGTTACGGAAGTTGGGCAAACTTAATAAATAATGTCTGCAACGTTGTTTACATATTGACCTTATAAATCCAGCGCAACTCTTCACACTGCCGCATGTGAGCACCTGTTGCTTAAATATTAATCCAACCACACAATATCTATAGAAAAAATATTCATACAAACTGCTAACCTGGAGATTTTTGTGCAGGAAACAGATGCAGAAAATATAGGAAATTTGTGGTTCAGGAGCGCCGAAAACTCCCCCCAAAAAATAAAAATAAAAAAGTGATTGTGTTTTTTGCTTGTGAAATTGGCGGTTTATGCAGAGGTGGCTGGAATTAATTAAATTGTTGTAATAGATATATAGAATAGAATGGAATAGAAAAAAACTACAAAAATGGAAAATAGAGAGAGAGAGAGAGAGAGAGAGAGAGAGAGAGAGAGAGAGTGTGGTAAGTGGGAGGGTCACGAAAATGGTATGAGTGCGGAGATGGTGACGCAGCTGAAAGAGATATAAACTCCAAATAATAATTAATACTTACTTAGTACTCCGTAATTAAATTAAATTAAATGGAATGACTTGTCTTAGACTTTAAATTTTTATATAATTTCTCATATACGTTCTGAATTTCATGCCCGTTTCAACCTCCACGTGTATTGCCAATTCAATCAAAATGAATTCACCTCCAAATAAATAATTAAAAATAGCACGTGCATATCTGTAGTTTGTGTAATGGTTCGAAAACTACATATTCAAATTTATAAATATATAATATATATTGGGACCTTATATTTCCATGTACATTCAAAATTTTAATTTTATTCTAACGCAGAAGAAAGTACTTGGATCTAATACTTATGTCTAGCAAATGTATAATCATATATGTTAATTAAGACTCGTAAATTACGAACTTCTTGTTATATTTTTTTTTATTGTAGTGCGCACTGAG
Organism: Perilla frutescens; assembly: GCA_026008535.1. Taxonomy (NCBI): domain Eukaryota; kingdom Viridiplantae; phylum Streptophyta; class Magnoliopsida; order Lamiales; family Lamiaceae; genus Perilla; species Perilla frutescens. Next base: position 49,555,585 of record BRKX01000001.1, on the reverse strand, counting down.
TAAACCCCGTCGAACTTGAGACCTTTGACCTCAAGATATCACCACTCCACCACTAGACCATCCCCAAGGGGACACCAACTTGTTATATTTATTTGTATTAGTTTGTGAGTATGAGATTTCATATATCATACACAATGTCTAAATTTAGTGTTTCACTATCACAAATATATCTCACATATCCTACAATATAAACGTATTAAATGATATAATAAACATATGGATTAGTTGCCTTAAAAATCATGAATTTTGAACTTAATTGCAAATTTAACATGAACTTTAAAAATAGACAATTGAAACACTAATTTTGAATTAGCATGTTATTCAACATCCCTAATTTTTTTATAAAATAATTTGACCTTCAATCCAATATACAATTTGCTCGTCTCTTCGAGTCCATCATGACTCAACCATCAATTTTTTAAAATGGTGCTAAAGTGGCCACAATTAAATATAGTGTATGCATATTCGTTAAATAAAACACAAGCTACTACAAAAAATATGTATAACAAAAAAAAATCCGAATTTATGTGATTGGGGAGCATATCAAACTATTTGATATCCAATTTGAATAGTTAACTAAAAATTTGTTTGAACTGTATCTTGTATGCGTGATGAAGGATGTGAGCTTATTTAATGAGATTACACTTTCGTATATGCAGGAAAAGTTGAATGGCTCGATTGTCGAGATTAAATTATGGGACAAACCCCCGGTAAGAGTGTGGAAAGTTAATGTGGATGGCGTTTGCAAAGATGGAGGCAATTCTGGTTTCGGAATTATTATTCGTAATGATGCTGGCCAGGTTGTGGTGTCGAGATGTATATGTGGAGTTTTCAGTTTTTATTCAGAGCTCGCTGAAGGTATTACATGTCAGGAAGGTTTGGTCCTGGCTTGAGAATATGGTGGACGAAAAACCATGTTGGAAACTGATTGCCAATCGGTATACCATCGCCTTCAAAGTGATAAGGATGATACATCGTACATTGGTGAAGTTTGCAACTCAGTCAAAACGGAAGTTGCCCACTTTGAGAGTGTTATCTTTTCTTAGGCTAGATGAACGGCAAACTCTATCGTCCATGATCTAATTGTGCTTGCTTCTTGTAATCCTTCCTTTTTTTCTTATACCGGTCCTTTGCCGGCTCCTATTATGTTGAACGTTCCTTTAGTTGAACGATTTTATTTAATTAAGTTTTCTTCTTCTCTCAAAAAATTAAAAATTTGTTTGAACTTACTTAGATAAATATATTAAACATGTTTTAACATTTGATAAATTTAAATTAAACTTGGCAAGTAAAGTTCTCAAAGTAAAAAAAATCGTCCAAAGCAAACTCAACTAGAAATCGAATCTTTTAAAAATTCACCCAACTGATCCAATTGCAGGTCAAGTTTGATAAACCATATCAATACGAACTCCAAATAAGATATAAAATGTAGAGAAGAAATAAAATCTATATTGAATTATGATACTAAAATAAAACTTACACATTCATAGGGTTTATTAACTCAATAGCAAAATATTCGAAATATACTAAAACTTTAACTCTTAGAACAACTAGTAAAAGAAATATCATCTATTAATTAAGGGTCCAAATAGTTTTAAGCCATTTATTGTTAAATTGGGAAGTTAGTTCATTAAAATGGAGATTTTTCCATCTTTTGTAATCTTCGTTTGGAGCCAATTATCTTATCTTTGAAGGGCAGAAAGGCTTTTCGCTCGGTTAATAAAAGATTAATTTTGGATCAAATTAGAATTTATTTTTTCCCACAAAATAATGATAATAATAATTTTAGATGAAATTAATCCCTTGAATAAGGTCCAAATACCTTAATCTGGCGGCTGGTGAAGATGAGACAACAATAACAAAAAATCAGACTTATAAGTAAATCACAATTAATGAGAGATTGATCGAGGTAATCCACCCAAACCGTCATTGATGGTTTTTACCACGGACGTGTAGGTTAACGATATTCCTCACCTTTATAAAATTAAAATTGAGAGACGATGATACGAATCACAGTCCTCGTCTTAAACCAACCGTCATTTTAATAACTAGTGGAATACGGAAATACCCGGTTTAACGAGAAGAACCACCAACGTTTCACGCTTAAATTGGTAAACATATTTAATGGAAATTAATTTTCGATTAAGAGATGTGCCAAAACGACCTTCTATGCACTATATGGAAATGGACACGTTTTGTTTTATAATTCCACGTCGCCATTATTTCACTTATTAAAGACGTGTTTCTTTTCTTTTATTTTGTTTCATTTTTGCTTCTTTGTTTTGTGCCTAATTAAACCTAAAAAAAAATAAAAAAAATTGATTGAATACACTGTATCATCGCTAATTTTAGATTAGTCCTGAACCCGATTTAGATTCAAGCTAACGATACCTTAAATAGTGTTAACTAACTCGAATTTGTATCATCATAATAATGTATAAGCTAATCCGAATGTTTAAATGCTCAAGTCTAAATAAAATTTTCATAAAAATATATGGCGACGCCTAAGTCATAGGATATGACAAAAATATATACAACGAGCTATTAGATAAAGATAAATTGACCAGCAAATATCATATCAAAAGTGTATATGTAACAAATACATCGATCGCTAATCATTTACCATATATAAATTAGTCAAATATGAGGACTTCAATTATTAGAGGTTCGATCTCAAGAATAATCCTGTGTGTTGTTATTATCAGATGACTAAGCAAATATTATAATAATGCATAATTAATAGATAGTCCCACATTATTAAATCATTTAACACAGTCTCACACACTCACTCCCATGCACGAAAGGAGTCGGTCCAAATCAATCAAAGTAATGTGCCTTTCACATCCAAATGAAAAGGACTTAAAATAATATTTTCTTCAACTATTTAATTAGTTGGGGTAATTATATTAATAGTTTTTTTTTTCTGTTTGTAGAATTGTAGACTTTGTAGATTCAAAATTAATTCAAATACATCAATATTTTATTAGATATTTTTGCACTAACAACCTCCAAACTCTAATTTTTCCGTATGAGTAAATTTATATTTTTCATTGGTAGTGACTTATGATACAAGTCCTAAATTATTGGAAAACTGCATGAATCTAATTTCCAATTAAAAACGGGGCTAAAAAATAAAAATAAAAATCACATAGAGTTGTGATTATTTCACTAAAATGTGTCAAGTACAAACTTTTAAACGGGAATTAAAAATATCCAACCAACTTGGAAGTTAGTTATTATCCAAGTGTTATATCATTTGAAATCCAAATCTAGTTTTCAAGAACAAAAAAAAAAAAGAACTAAAAAGATGATGTCCCATTGTTTCTACATAAAATTATGATTATGTTACTAAAGTATGCCATAATACTACTTACATACGTGATACGTGAGTTCATAATATTCAATCAACTTTATGAGTTAAACTACTTTATTTGACAATGAATTGTTGTTCAAATCCTGAAAAGAGACATGAAGCTATTTTTAAAAAAAAAAAAAGTAAAAGAACAAAGCTAAGAGACGACAATGGTTCTATCAAAAGTTATTATATTTTTATTAAAATAAAATATGTCACGATACTTATTCTATGGAGAATTCAGAATATTCAACCAACTTTAAGAGAATTTACGAATATTACTATTTTTGTCAAAGGTGAATTATGGTCCATATTTTATATAATTGGAAAGCCACGAAAACCTAATTTCCACAAAAAACAAACGAAGCTAAAAATAATGTGTATAAATAACTATGATCGTTTAATAATGTTTATAAAGAGTTATGATCGTTTGAGTGAAGTACGTCGACTACTTCTAGTCTTCTATACAGGAAAAGGGGGTTGGGACTATGAGGGCAACAACGTCTAACAAAAGTACATATGAATTTAAATTAAGTTTTGGCTAAGAAGAGAGAGAAAAAAAAAAAGAAAAAAAAAAGAACGATTCCAATTAAATAGAGGGATTGAAGGCCCTAGGGCAAGTATTTCGTGTCATTTATCACATAAAAAACATCATCCACAAGAAATGCTTTAAAAAAAAAGACAAGAAATGCTGTTTATGGGAATTCTACATTGCCTTAATGGCAAATCTCATAACAAATTCAACAGTAAAAAATCCCAAGACATGTTTTGTAGAGTAGTCCTGTAGCAGAAGCTAGATTTTTACCAAATTTATCGACAGTGATCGACGTTGTCACAAGTAGTAATAAAACAAATATGTAACATTTATGTACAAGTGTTGAATGACCTTTTTAGGTTATCAAAAGGCCAATTTTCGATATGCACATGAAGAAAATGGAAACATCTGAAATGTACATTTATGTACTAGTTCAACATATTTTCCCTTCCTGTGTGAAGCCAAAGCATAAAGCATTTCCCATCAGCAAATTTTATGTACGATACTACTTCAAAGCTTATACACAAATGGACTCTCTGCCATATATAGCATATCACAATTTGGAGTAAAGGTCTCTGAGAGCAGCATACAATGGTTCAGCAGCTTTTGGCCTCTCCACCGTTCCAAGAAGGAGATCAGCTGTAGTTAGGTACGGATCGCCATAGAAACGAAGATTTGTGTCCATTCTAGATGCAACTATGTTGCCTTCTAGTGAGACCCCAACAAATGCACCTGAGACAATCACATCAATACACATGGTGAGTCATTCCCTTGGGCGGCGTTTACTTTGGGTGATAGATTGGATTTACAATACATAAGATTGAGTGTGAAAAGGATTACATGATATATAACAAGCTAAGAGTTGTTAAATCCATCAAAATGTGTGGTGGATTAGCTAGCCTATATTATTTTTATATATCCAAGCAACCTTAATGGATTCTTTAACATATTGACATTGGCCCAAGAATACACACCACAGTGCTTATTTTATTTTGTTATATAACTCTCAGATTGAGATTCTAATCTTGTGCTAGAATCAATGTTCATGAAGTCAATCCAATACAATCAAGCCATATTCACCAAAACTATTTTAGTATCTTACGAGTTATGTCATTACATCTATACTAGATTTGGAATATCTTTGTGGCACCTAATAACTTGCAAAGAGGATTATTAATATTTATAAATAATAAGCTGACCAAAGTTGTTAAATGTTTATACATCAGTTTGTCCATTTCACAAATGGAGAAAATCCAATTTATCCTTTTAACTGAGCATGAAAGAGAAATTCATAGAACCGATATAAATGAGGATTGCAATCTAATACTGTCTAGAGTTGCTATAATAAGACGAACGATGATTACTTTAAAGGGATAAGGTGCGAATATACCACAGCAACGTTATGGCCAAGATACGGGATTCCCCCTAAGCTTTTTCTTTTTTTGCCCATAACATTTGGAGGCCTTTGCACCTCAATACGTCATCCCTAATTCAGTCTATGCTACATTGAGGTAAAAAAAAATTCAAAAGATCATACCTTTACTACAACTATAAGTATAGCACATGCCAGAACCTTTTTCTCCAGCTCGCAGATCTGCTTCAACGACTCTTCCAATTGGTCCAGCAGCAGCACTGCAACCCGCACCTAGAGAAAAATGCATGCGACTGCAAAATGTTTTCACAGCTTTGGAGTTATGCAGCACAATTATAAAATCCATGAGTTCACCCCCAACCTGTGATAAGAAAATAACAAAACAAAAATTCAGGCTTAGCTAAACAACCTTCCAGCGGAAAACAAAAAAATATTGTGCATATGAATAAGTTCTATTCCAGGGAAAATGAAAATTTTTGTAGCTTATCAAAGTAAATATACAGATATCCAAATGTATCAAAACTCACTGAGGATTATTTTAGTTCCTGCTTTCACATAAATAAACAATTCATAGCAGAAAGTATGCAATAAAAAAGTTGTTCCTGAAGACTAAAAGCATACCTGTGCCCCCCATCCCAAACCAGCAGAGAGAATGGCAGATGGTGCAGACCATGACCCATCTGATCTTCGAGCAACCACCAAGCCAGTCCCAAGTTTATAAGCAAGTAGCACGCCAGCTTTAGCAACTGTCAAAATTGCCAAACCTCTTGCTCCTTTCAAAACAGCAGCAGGGATGGACTTCTCAGGGTTCAACCTAGCTACCTGTCAAGTAAATTCTTTAAAGTTCCACTTTCTACATATGAAAGTAGCTTTCAATCAACGATGAATAACTTTTCACTCATCAACAAGGACCAAGGTTCCAGAGGACTCTTACAACAAAACTTAATCAACTAAAGCCAAATTCTTGAGAGACAATCACGAAAATCTTTTAACATAATTTTCACATCATTTAAGAACACATATAAAATAAGCGACAAGTTAACATCGCTCCTAGAGAATTTAAAGAGCATTTAGATGGATAACACTTGGACCTGGGAAAAGCTCCGCAGCGTATTGGTGGACTTGTATATTTCATGCTCCATGGACAAACCCACAGGAAGATTCAGCCACCCTCTTGAACAAGTCCAGTCCATCACATCATGCTTTGCAACCTGAGCGGCATTGCTAATTGTATTGATAAATACAGGTTGCAGTGGGTCAAGCCTATCGTAGCAAGTGTCACACACCCTCTGCGGATTCCTCTCTCTAAACTTAACAGGTAATAAACACCTCCCTTTTGAGCACACCCTACAAAAGACGCCTCCACAAAAGCGACAATGGTGTCTACCGCGTGTCAAAGCTGTAAAGGGAGCATTGCACTGCATGCAAACTGTTGTCGAACTGTCTGGAAGCCATTCTGGTGGTTCAGCTTCCAGGACCTCTTTGTAAGCACTATAATTAAAAGCATTCTGCTCAAGAAGTGGGGGAGCACTCGGAATGTAAACTGAAGAGTGCAAGACCGTCTCTCCATCCTTAGCAGATCCAAGGAATGACACATTAGAACTTGGCAGTTGAGGAAGACTTCTTAGACCAGAATGATCTTTATTGCTTCCGGTAAGGATAGCCATTATTCCACTCATTACATTTCTCAAGTTCACCTCAGGTGGGCCATTTCTTGCCACAGGGGTGTACTGATCCTCACCCGAGTCATACCCTCCATCCATGAAATCTTCAGAATCAATAGGATATGGATATAGTACTTTCTGATTCGACACCTCAACATTCTGGCCTTCTTGCACCGGCCAAGGAGTGTCATCAAAATCATCCACATAAGTAAACTTGCTATTCTCCCTTTCAAGGTTAGACAGGGACGCATATGAAACTTTCCCTTCTGAGGCCATGAATCATGCCCCTGCCAACGGATAATAAAGATACATGGAATAACACCGGAACCAGCAAAAGAAAATAAGGAAAAATATGAAGGCAAATTCATTTAAAGCTTAGAATTTATAATATAGCCTCATTTCAGAAGATAAAAATAAATTGCTAAAGCAAAGTAAAATGAACACCATCATGTTAGCAAAAATATAAAGAAGTCGAATTTAACTAACTGGTGGAAACGCAATGAAAAATAATACATCCGGTCATCTCGATTCTGGATATATCTACAAAAGAAGCTACCTTCTCACAAAAAAAGAAAAATGAAGCTACAAAATCACCATGACTACAAAAAAATAACCAAACTATTTAACTGAACAGGAAAATTGTACATAAACAATCGTAAAATTCAGGAGTTGAAACTAACTCTACCTCAATTGAAAGTTCAAGATGCTTAATTCAACACCTAACTAAATCAAACAATATTTATAAACTAATAACTAATACTGCACCAATCTTAATTCTAGTCGAGAAAATAAAACAGCTAACATAATTACTTACCGAGAAAACAACGAATGTGTATTGCAAGCCTTGAATTCCAAAGTTAAGGCGGTGCAGGAAAAATAAATGGAAACCGCTAAAAGGAATATTCCAAAGAAAAGATTTCGGATTTAATTGATAATATAAAAAAAAAAAGTTGATCGATTAATAACTGAAGAGAATCCGCAAAGATTGGACAAACCCTAATTATCGGGATTTGGCAATTAGGGGTTTTTAGTTTTGATGTTTGCGTTTGTGAAGAAGAGAAGGATGTGCAAGAAAACATTACTATTTATTTCGGCGAGAGCCTCAAACGACACGTCAATTTTATTTTTTCCAACCTCCAATTATTTCTTAATGATAAATATTTCGCCTTAATCTTTTTTTGAGGGATTCGTCTCATCTTTATATATCAGACTTTTCATTTTATTTTTCAGATTTCATAGGGATAGTGGATTTTAAATTATTTTGAAAAAGTTTCATCTTATATTAATTTTGAGAAATATCTTTGATTTATAAAAGAATAAAAATAATTAAAAAAACAATTAAAATTAGTCTACTGATTTTGCTAGGCAAAGTATTTTTGAATTAATGAAAATTATTTGTTGAATATGTATAGCTTTGATTTTAAGTTGTATTTTTAATGCATTAAAATCCTTTATTTCATAATAATTTTGAATTTTCAGAAATTTGGACCAAAAAATAAAATTTTGAATAATAATAATAATAATAAATGAAAAACCCTGGTGCAATATATGGTTACATGTCAAGTAGTCCACTGATCATCATATTTATATATAACCGTGAATCAGAATTCAAATCCAGTACAAACCTCAGGTTACAAAAAACGTAAATGAAAAAATAAGGAAAGAAGAAGAAGAAGGTTTCCTACTAAATGGCAATTTTTTTTATATGTATAAAACAAATTGCTAGGGAAATACACTACAGTCGAAGGGAGATTAAAAAGAATCATGAAATCATATCCTTAGCTTCTTTCCAGGATGCGAGTCATCATCATAACTCCTGCTATCATCAATTTTCTCGCCCATCTCAGCAGCCTTCTTCCGTGCCAGTATCTTGTTTATTTTGTGCAGGTCGTTGGTGAGTTTCTGATCCCTGTTCTGTTTACGGGTTTTCCGACCATCCTGCATCTTCACACCAAACTGGAATGCAGCTTTTGGCATTGCTTCCTTCTGCTCGTTGTATTTAGTCCACTCGTCTTCCGTTTCAAAGTCCCACCGGTGAAGGCGTCCCTTCGCCTGTAGGAAAAGTTGAATCTTTTAGTTATTGAAATGAAAAAAAAAACAAAAAAAAAAAACTAACACTACAATCAACAATACGGGTTTCTCTTAACAGTGTGGATCAGGTAATCTTAAGGCAGATATCCAGAACACGGCATAGAAGTGTTCACTGCACTGACCAAAACTGAACAGTGATATCACATTATGAATGATAGGAAAAACTCACCCGTCCACCCATGTCCATTTTGGACAAATCACCTTCATCATCGCTGTCAACAACCTCACGATTATATTCTTGGTAACCAGGGTAGCATTCAGAGTAACTCTCAGATATAAAATTAGGGTCTTTCTCTCGAGAATCCTTCTCCCTTAGTTGTTGAAGTCTCTGATCATCCCTCTTAAACACGGATCCTAAGCCCCTATCCTTCTCTTCTTGAGTCATGAAACGTGGATCCTGTAGGACAGTTGATCCAGCTTGCATATCATAACCCTGAATGTCTTGCTGAAGATACTGCTCAGGGTAAGCCAGTTGCTCAGAATATTGGTAATTCTGCCACTCTCCCTGGTAGCCAGCAGCCAATGCTTGTGCTTGCAAAGCATCATATCCATTCTGAACATTGAAAAGATGAAACCCTTTGATAAACATCGAGTACTTAAATTGAAGTGTCATGGAAAAATGGAGTGGAGCCAAAAGTATCAAGCGGTAAAGAAAATTGTATTAGAAAATTGGGTGAGGGTTGAAAATTACAAACCAAAATAAATAAATAAATAAATTCAATCAGATAACTGCAAAAGAGAATGAGCAAAATTGTTGTGTCATCACTAAATATAGCACGCACTCACCGTCTGTTGCCAATCATGAGACAATTCAGCAGGTGGAACTGGACCGTAGGCAGGTTCATCAAAGTAGGACTGTTTCTCTTTGTTCCGAGGAGATTCTTCCATGTCCTCTGAAATTGGGCTTTGGCTCATATCTTTACTGGGAATGGTGTAATCTATACCTTCACCAACAAAAATATCTTCCTCTTCTTTTCTAACAAAAGTTGATCCCTGCTTCTCTTTCGGGTCAGGATGGTTCTTTTTGGGAGGTGGGGGTGGTGGAGGTAGGGATCCCCCATCATTTTGATTCTTCAAAGAATCAGATTTCAAAATCCTCTCATCTTCCTCATATCCGTTAGAAACAGATAAATTCTTACCTATAACATCACATGTCGTATTAGAATAGGCATATTAAAACATGTACAAAATGAGAAGGCCAACACAGGAGATATAAGAATGGAAATCAAAAGAACCACAAGAATGACAGAAGATAAAATGGTGTGAATAGAAGATGTAAAGACAAATAAGAAGATGGAACAATGATTACTATATGATGGTGCCAGTGCTCTATCCTGATTGCATTTTGCAATCATGCTCAATATCCACTTAGTCTGTATCAAATGTTAAAATGGCACATTAGTGCGACAAGCTTTTCAAGATTGAATAAGTTCATGGTTCAATAGCTAAACTAAAATGAACATTTCGACCAGATAAGAGCGAAACAACTGGGACAAGTTTGGCAAATGCATGATAAGCACCTTTTGCATCTTTGTCTTTCTTCTTCTTTTTCAGAACTTTCCCTGATGACCCGAGCCGAAGATATGACATGATTTTAGCAATTCGATCTAGTACTGAACCATCAACACTCACGGTAACCATTTCCTGGAGATAATGAATGACATAGTGCCACACACAATCATAAGGAAGACATAACAAAACCAACAAAAATAACACGAGAAAGTAAAATACCTCAGGAACAGGACAATCAGCTTTACTTCTATGGACGGTTGTTGGAATGTCATGAGAGAACCCACTTTCCTGACATACACGGAACATATTTTTTATTACATTGCAAACAGAGCACTTTTTCTCAATAAATAGGACTGCATAAACTATATATGCTTCGAAAGCACACACATATTTTCAATAAAAGTAAACACTCAGCCAGAGTGCTGTCAAATCAGTCTTGTACAGATGCAGAGACCATCAACATACAACAGAAAGCAATAATACATAGTGGCAGGGTGAATATCAAAAGCAACACTGATTCTTTGTAAGGCCAACTGAACTATAATAATCACGGTGCAGGAATCAATATCATGAGATTTTGACATGAAACAATTAGGTTAGATGATCTCAGTGTAACTAAGTGCAACGATGGAGAAGGAACTCACAGATAGTTTGCACTAAGCATCATTACACATTGGGAACAGTCATGTAGCTGGAGATTCCCCAGCTATGGATGACGCATAAAATTTATTTTCCACTTTATCTTTCATCAGATAAGCAAAAAATGTGAATTGACTGAAACACACAAAAAATAAAAATCTTACCATGTTAAAAATAAAAGCCATTCGTCCAGGAAGGAACATTTCATTTGTCTTGATGACTGTTTGTGGCTTGACTATCCATTGATAAACTGACTGTTATAAGAACACTACACTTAGTTCAAAGAACAAACAAATATCATGCAGCAGCCTCAAGAAAAATTCCCCCTCATTAGAAAAGGAAAAACGCACCTTTGCTGATTGAGTGCGGAAAGTTATGGGTTGGTCGTCCTTTTGTGCTCTGTTCACAGAGAGATACTCTTAATGAATGATATTAAGAAAATAAAAAATTACCAAGCCCATATTGTTTGCATCAAGCACTGAAACATTCCTTTTATCCTTTTGACTTATCCAATAGGAACAAAGCAATGTCATACAAGACACGGTTAGTGTAAAAAGACTCATTTTCAGACAAAAGAGATCCATTGTTATATGCAAGGGTGGGCTTCTCCCAGGAAGGGCCTTCTATAATTAGAATAAAAGTAAAATTGTGAAGGAAAAAAAATGCGAACGTGAGTTTACACAAGAGAATCCAAAGGAAGCAGCTTTCCTAAGAAAGCCAAACAAGCCATAAAACAAATCTAATAAGGGTAGAAACAGATGTCAAGCCACTCAGGATCAGATTAGAGTAACGTACTTAGGTTTCCCGTCATTCTCTTCTCCAGCATCAGGCTTCTTATCAATTTCACTTCGCACTTTATTGAGTAAAGCATAATCCAGCCCTTTGACCAAATGAGTGTGCTCAACATCACCTGAATGACAATCATCCACTCATAAGAGACCTTCACAGGGAAAAAGTGGAAGAGTTCCAACTCATTCATCACTCAAGAATAAACACGAATAGACAAGTGATAAGGTTTTCATATTGGTTGAGACAAACCCTTAACAATGGCCAAGATTAATGAAATAGGATGTCTTTAGATAAGTATTTTAATACAACATATAGTATCATAATTCATATGTATGAATTATGATAGCACACAGGAGTTGCAAGCACATTCTAAGTATTAATTTTTAACCAGCATTTTCAAATACAAAGGAGAATAAACTTATAAAAAGTTATAAATCTAAGAATCTAGAAACATACTTTGACATTTAACTGCATTAAGAAAAATAGTTCAAACTTCCAATGGCAAGAAACACAAGTAGCAATTCCCAGGTAAGCATGGCTCTTCTAAATCCAAATGAAGCTTCGAATAACAAAGAAGTCAACTTGCTTATAGTGTATCTAAAATACATGCTAGGTCTATCTTATTATGAAAAGGTACTCCATATTATTGGAGATATTTGAGGACTTGAATATATTGGTCAATAACAATATCCATAAAGTCTGAACAGTTTTAGAGAAGTATGAATATAGAATGAAGTAAGAAGCTCAAGCTAGGTTCCCTAAAGCTCATTTAACCTAAGCTTGTCCAAGAGAATAATCAAGCTCAAACATAAAATCCACAACAGCAAAAGTTCTGATGATATTAATAACTGCCTAATCATTCAACAACTCCTACCTCCAAGATATTTGCTCTTCTCAATAGATAACTTGTGAGCATCAGCAGACCTAATTAACAGACGAAAACAAGAGTAATTATTACACACGGAAATAAAGGTGCGTAAAAACACAAAATCATGCATAAATAAATATAGCTGATGGCAGTTATGATGCAGTATCTCACAAGAGATCAACAGTTCCCGGGGGAGCAACAGCATGAAAGGACGTCAACTCCGTAATCTCGTAATCCGGATTCTGGTCTTCTCTCCGTTCTTTGGCTCGGTCCCTGTACTTCGGCAGCTCGGGCTCTTCCGCCTTCTCCTCCTTACTGGAAATGCAACCCCACACTCTCAACACAATCACACCACAGAAAAAACCAGACAGAACACCTCCAATGATTCCCATAAACAATTGCAATATCAATTAGAAGCATGAGGAAACACATGAGGCACTACAAGAACTCGAGTGTTTCAATCAGGGCAGCTCAAAAAAACTCCAAAACTGAACTTTTAGCATAAACATCGCAAATTAACTGTAGGAAGAGATTAAAAACGTAAACAAGCACTTGAATTGCAGCGAAGAATATGAAGACATTGAAGGAAGCACGTACTAATTGCGGCGAACGGTCTTTTCCTTGTTCTTTTCCTTGTGATTACGCTTCGACGACATCGCTGAGCAAGTACGATGAGCAGATTGTTTAATCGGTACAAAAAAAAGGAGATAATTTGATGAAATTTTCGCGGTTAGGGCTTATGGATTGGAAATTTGGTACTGAAATGGTTAGTAAATAAATAAATAAATTTCCAAAAAAAAAAAAGAATAATGGTTAGGGCCTAGAGAGAGAGAGAGAGAGAGAGAGAGAGAGAGAGAGGCGGTTGCCCGTTCTTTTTCGCAAATTGGATAATAAATTAAACACGGGGCTTAAAATTTAGGCCCAATGAAAAAAATACTCGTTACGAGCTGGAAGTTGGGCTTAGTTTGATTTAAGCCCAAATTAGAATTATGAAATGTGGCACCACTAAGCCTGGAATTTTTCTTTTTCTTTTTTAAAATTATTTAATAATATTTTTACAACTTTTCTTTTATATAAATGGCGATATTAGTAGATGTTAATTATGTTTATTGCGGATTTTTTTTCCGCCTCCTATTATGTAAACGGTATAGGTGTGTATTTTTACGATATCGTGTAAAAAAAAATTAACAACATTGTCGTTTACATAGTAGGAGGTGAAATAAAAAATCGGGACGAACATAATTAACATCTACTTAAGAAGTAATATATAGTAAAAAAAAATATTATGAAAAAATATTTTAAAAATAGTTTTAAAAAATAAAAAATAAAATTCGAGCATGCTACCCTCGAATTTTCCCACTAGCTTTTAGTAAATTCCTGAGACAAATAAACAATAATAATTTTTTTGTATACATATTAAAAAATAAGGTTAAACCAACATTTATATCGCAAACTATTTTCATTTTCTCAAATCTATGACAAACTAATACTTTTATCAATTAAATATCTGAACTATTAAAAAAAACTAATGAAATCTAACATTGAATAAATTTTCCGATCAAAATTGAATCTAAAAAAATGTTAATAAAATTAGAACAAGGATATTATGTTACGTATTTGATTGATTTGGTTGCAACGCAAGAACATGACCGAAGTATTTACTTTAAACACGAGGTAATTTTTCGCCAAAAAATGTATTCATGGATAGATTTAATTATTTTTAATAGTTTATATCGATATAAAAATTAGTTTGTGAATTGTGAAAAATGTGAGAAAATGAAAATAGCTTAAAATATAAATGATGGTTTACTCTAAAAATAATAACGATTGAACGTTTAGGTTTTATCTGGCTAATGATTTTCTTTCTCAAATTAGCAAATTAAAAGCAGACTAAGTTGAACTGCTTAATAATTTGATAACTTATCCGATTAAAACGCACTACACACGGCCCTAGATAATCAAAGAATTTCTTAACAGTTATATATAGAATCTTAGAGTTCCATAGGATTGATCAAATAAAAGTTACTACAATGATTCATAACATTCAGTCCTAGGATGACTTTATTAAGGTTAGGAAATTCACATGATCGAATCTCATATATAAATCGTTATTTCAATACAGATCTTAATCGAGACCGAATTAAAAAAAAAAAAAGCTCAAAGTAAATTTTATAATTGGGACGGAGATAGCACTATTCGTGAAAACGGTCGAGAGCAAAATGGACAATTAAATACTGCCGCCGGTGCTGAAAACTTCAAAGTTTGATAATCTCAGCAGGCTAAAGATTTTCCAACGATTACGTATTACAAATTAAAAGGAAGATAAAACATATAAGAAAACAAAAACTTACCCTACCCCTCAATTTGCATTTGCATTGGTAGAAACGCCCTCTCCAGTAATCTTACGTTATTATTTAAGTAGTTATGTGATAGCCTCTGAATTAAACTAATTAAACCATTAACCAAATTAATTAGGTGATCAAATAAATTAATCAAGTAGCTCGGACATGGCGATTATTGCCAGCAGCCTAGTAGTGGCGACGATCATCATATATTATTCCACGTTGATTAATGGAGAGATGGAGAAAAACGGTGCGTTTTTCATATTTGGTGACTCCACCGTGGATGCCGGCAACAATAATTTCATCGAAACCATACCAGAAAACCAAGCCAACTACATGCCTTATGGTCGGAATGCCTTCTTTAAGGATCCCACCGGCCGATTTTCCGACGGCCGGATCATCGTTGATTATTTAGGTAATTCTAATTAATTCAATCATATATACATATATACATATATATATATATATTGTTTAGTTATTTAATTTGTGATTAATTAATACAGCTGAATATGGTGGATTGCCTATAATTCCACCGTTCTTGGATCCATCTGCTGATATCAGTCATGGCGTTAACTTTGCTTCTGGAGGAGGTGGAATTCTTCCTACTACAAATGAGGGTCAGGTGATTAATTAATATTAATTGAAAGCTAATCGAGATTAATTTTGTTTTAATTTATTAATAACAACTGTGTTAATTAACTAAATGATGATAGTGCGTAATATTATAAATTTATAGGCCATTAATCTGAAGACACAATTGAAATACTTCGAAGAAGTGGAACAACGTTTGACGGCAAAATTGGGAGATGCGGAAGCAAAAGAAATGTTATCAAATGCAATTTATTTTGTTAGCATTGGAAGCAACGATTATTTAGGGGGATATCTTGGGAATCCTCAGATGCAACAATTACACCATCCCGAACTATATGTTGGGATGGTATTAGGAAATTTAACGCTTGCAATTCAAGTAAGTTCATATCCATTAGTATATATAATTAGCTTCTAACGGCTACTTGTGATATATATATATATATATATATTGAGAAATAGGATAAATTAACATAAAGTTTATCATATTTTGCGATCTTAGCATGCCTTTCAAAACATAGCAATAAAATCATCACAAACTTTCAATATTTTACAGTTATAGCTACGTTCAAATTTTCCGAAACTTCGCTTTTCAACGTCCAAATTCTTCATTATCATTGGTAGTGTTTGCCCGTCTCCTCGATCCCGTAATTTGATCTCGATCAATTGAGGAAAATGATGTTTCAGCTCATCATAATTTCATTCAAAAACTCATGACCATCCCAATATTAAAATTTTTAAATACAAATTAAATGAAAATTTTTTACTTAAAATATACACGCACATCATTTTATCATACCCAATATCATCGATCATAAACAGCCAATATCATCAATCATAAACGGCGGCATTCAACCCTTAAAGTATTAATCTCTTCTTTATTATGTTTAGTGCATAGTATTCTTGAAAAGTGATAGGTTTGCATTGAGTACGAGGACCGTCTGACAGGAGCTATTCAACGAAAAATTGATTAATTAATACGTGGTTGTTGGTTGAATAAATATAATATAATTCAGGAATTGTACGAGAAAGGAGCGAGGAAATTTGGGTTTTTGGGTTTGTCAGCGCTGGGGTGTTTGCCAGTTATGAGAGGTGTGAATCCAAATCCAAATGCTGTTGAAGGAGGGTGTTTTGAACAAGCTAATTCGCTTGCCTTGGCTCATAACAATGCCCTCAAAGCTCTCCTCATAAATCTTCAACACCTTCTCAAAGATTTCAAGTATTGCAACTCCGATTTCTACACTTGGCTTCTTCATCGGATCAACAATCCATCCCACTATGGTAAGTCCGGCATCTAATCATATCAGATAGAATCTCCGTGTTTTTTCCAGAAAATAAAAATAACTAGTCTAAAAATCATTCAATTATTGTAAAAATTTATTAAAAGAGGACCATTTTTGTTAAATATGACCATGTGTGAATTACACTAATAGGGAAAGTGACTGGGGACTTTTTCCTTATACCACTTTTACTATACAAAAAGATAATTTCACATTTCATTAAATACAAATTTGTTTTATATTATTACTTGTAAATGATAATTGATCAAGTTAATTATTACTCTTGTATGATTTTGTAGCATTTTCTAAGTATTTATTTATTTAAATTTGAAAATGTATAATGGGAAAGTTATGTTAAAATTAAGTGTGTTAGATTATTAGAATATTTGAGAATAATGTGATGACTTTTATGTACGTACCATAATCGATATGTATTGATATAATGGGCATGACACAATTTTGGATCGTTCAATTCGCCACGTCTTCAATTCTTTTTAAATATTTTTATAATGACACCGTCAATATACACGTGACAAGTATAGGTTTCAAAGAAGGAAAAAATGCTTGCTGCGGAACAGGGCCATTTGGGGGAGTTTTCAGCTGCGGAGGCACAAAGAAGGTGACGGACTATGATCTGTGTGACAACGCCGACGACTACGTTTGGTGGGATTCTTTCCATCCAACCGAAAGGATTCATCAACAGTTTGCTCAAGCTCTTTGGGACGGGCCACAGGCCGCCGTCGGGCCCTACACTCTTCGAGATCTCTTCTTCGACCTTGAAAGCCCGATCACCATTGCAGATATAGTTGACGTTGATCAAGAAAATGATGAGCACACATTTTGAATGATTTATCGACCATGATCACTTCTTTGCTCGTTACTTTTCATCACACCTCAGTTTGATTTGGTTTTGCACGAGAGTAGACATTATGTTTCCAATGAAATAAACATATCATACACGTGATTTTCCGCACTAGATAGATGTAAGTGGCGACTTTTTTATTAGTCACTTAAATTTTTAAAAAACTTATTATACTCATCCACTTTTAAACATACTCTTTTTAAAAGAAAATTATATATCTATTATAATTAAAGCATCTCATACATTTCTACATCTCACTCAAAAATTCCAGTCGCATCTCATACTCTACATTGAAAGCTTTGAAAGATTGTTTAATTTAACTTCAAGATTTTGAGCTTTAATTTGTAAGGATCAGTTTTCAACTCATTTACATTTGAATATTAGACTTTACAAATTTAAAAAAAAATGTAATTTTATTCTTAATTGCATGTTGGGTCGTTCTTAATTGCGCTCAAGACCTAGTGCGTAGCAGAAGCTACGCGTAAGTACATTAAAAAAGACATGAGCAGAACATCAGTTGCATGTGCATGCGAAGATGGCTCTACGCATAACAAGAAACATTAACACAAGACATCGGTTATTCATTGACCGACATCAGCATCTATTTTTTTTAAGATCACATAATTCAAACCAACACCCAATCGCAAAAAATTCATGAACTAAAATCAAAACTCAATCAAACTTCAAAATCAAACAACACCCAACAATCTAATAATGTTAATAATCAGATCTGAAAGAACATCGAGTAAGAACTCGACTCATAAAAACTATAAAAATTTTGATTTACTCACTTAAATTTGCAAAGGTTAGGGGTTGGGTTTACATAGAAATTTAGATTTATTCTCTTCAATTTGAAGAGATGGACAACTTAGAGGGAGAACTTTTGTTAAAATGGTCAAAATTTGTGGATTTTTTTTTCTTCTCTTGAATTTGTGGAGGTCGACAATGGTTGGGTTGATGGAAAATTTTGGATTTATTCTCTTCAATTTCTATTGATTGATGACATGGGAAAACTCTGATCGGCAAATGTTCAAAATCTTCAATTTTTTACAAATATGGTGTGGGTGGTTAGGTGGGGGAGATGAAGTAGGCCTTTTTTTAAAAAATTAAAAATATAAACATAAGGGGTATTTTGATAATTGAGGGTAAAAAAATATGTTTAAAATTTTATGGGTAAAAAAGTTTTTTGAAAGTTTAACGGTTCCTATTGATGCTAGACGTAAATGTTATATATTTCCAATGAAATTGTCCCAATCTTGAAAAAATTACAAAAATATGAAAAACCTTTTAGCAATTTCAAAAATCTAATACTAGAGTCGATTTTCGATGTTTAAAATTTGACGATATAAACTCTTTTCTCTATAGTTTCGGTAGCGTGTTCAGATTTTTAAGCAAGATTAAATTTGTAGATGAGTTTTCATAAGGTTGCAGAGGTTGCTGCACTTCGAAATGGCTCCAGCTGAAGGTATGCTTTATTATTATTTTTTTGTTAATTTTGTGCGTTTTGAATTTTGTTCTGAGTTATTTTTTGTTATGTCTTGCTGATTTGACGACAAATGTGAGAATATTGATCTTACATTATTTTGAATGGAAACAACAATTAACAGCTCTCATACCATCAATTAGATCTCTATGTTTATTTGTATTCATGATGTATTTTGAATGCTACCACTGTTACTTATCACCGAAATCGATGCGAAAATGAAATTAGTATAAAAGCCGTTAGGATGCAAATGGATCCTAAAACGAAAATATAAGGCAGATGGTTCTGTTGACAAGTATAAAGCTCGTTTGGTTGCCAAAGGCTTTAAACAAAAAGAGGGGTATGATTTCTTCGATACCTACTCACCAGTAACAAGGATTACATCTATTCGGGTGCTTTTAGCGATTGCTGCTTTGCACAATCTTGAAATTCATCAGATGGATGTAAAAACTGCGTTTCTGAATGGTGAGTTGGAGGATGAAATATACATGGAACAACCTGAAGGGTTTGTTGCACCAGGGCAAGAACGAAAGGTGTGTAAGCTTGTTAGATTGTTGTACGGTCTGAAACAAGCATCTATTCAGTGGCACCTGAAGTTTGATAACGTGATGTTATCAAATGGTTTCAAAATCAATGAGTGTGATAAATGTGTGTATATAAAGAGCAGTTCTGCCTTAAATTTTAGACCAAATTAAGAAATTGACTCGGCCCACATAAATATTTTGGACTAAAATTTCATGTAAGGTCCAGACTAGTCGCGTCATATTTAAGATTCTAAAATTTTAGTATGGTACTAAATTTATTTAAATGGTAAAAGGATATATGATATTTTTGAAATTATTTAAGAGTCAAAACATTTTTGTTAATATCTTCTTATCTGGGATTGGCATTTTGCATGTTGAGAAGATTTGAGGTCGAGTTTGAATATACATTCCTTCACAATTTGCTTGGCAGTGACTGTTGATTTCATTATAAGTGCAATTAATTTAAATCAATGCTTGAATTCGTGTATCAATTAGCCCCACCCAATCTCACCTGTATTCAGGGGTGAGCAAAAAGTACCGAGAACCGAGAACCGAATCGAACCGAACCGAATTAATTCAGTTTTTTCAGTTTGGTTCTTTTCAAAATTCGGTTCGATTCGATTTTTTTTTCTAGTAAAAATTCGGTTTTCGATTTCGGTTCGATCCAAAGAGAAAATAACCGAATCGAACCGAAAAACTGAATTTATATATATTAACAATAAAAATACTCAACTTTGTTGGACTTTATAGTTTATTTGATTTTATTTTATTGGAATTTATACATTTTTGGACTTTATTCAATTGTTTATTGTTGTTTTTTAAACTTGAATCTTGATAATTAGCTATTCAATTGTTTATTGTTGTTTTTTAAACTTGAATCTTGATAATTAGCTAATTCATACTTGTACATATTTAATTATATCGAATGAATATAATTTAAAGCAAAATAAATAAATAAAAAAATTTAAGAAAAATTTCGGTTCAAAATCGAACCGAAACGAACCGAAATATTTCGGTTCGGTTCGATTCTGCTGAGAAATTTGGTTTAGTTCAGTTCTATTTTTAAAAAATTCGATTTTTTTTCGGTTTTAACATTTTCGGGACCGAATCGAACCAAAAAACCGAATGTTCACCCCTACCTGTATTGCTGTAAAATATGAATATATATATATATATATATATATCTATTTATCTATCTACTGTATCTATCTATACCATTTATACCTATATTAAAGTAAATTTGTATGATAGACAACGGTACTGGTATAAACCGTCATCTATAGCCCGATTTAATAATTATATTTTAGACAATAGTTTTCAGTTAATAGACAACAATAGTAACATTTATTGATGTAAAAATTCTTTTTTTACATTTTTCAAGACATTAAATTACAATCGTTGCCGTTTAACACATTTTTCAACCTTATTTATTTAACTATCACCACCGTTCAGAAATTCCTTAAGTGATCACTGAACCCCCTGTTAAGCCCAGTTGACCACCGGAGAGAGACCATTGGTTAGTTCGGGTAAGCTGCAAGTGGCAACGACTGAAGACACTGGCAGGGGACGAGACGGCAGTGATTGGTGTATACCAGTGTGAACTAAAACCCGAAGCCGGTCAACTACACCGAAGATAGCGACAACCTCGTTAGAGGTATCCTATTTCTATGCCGACCGAAGCGACGATGGCTCCATACTGGTAAAGACTGAAAGTGTGTTAAAACTCACAGTTCAGTCCAACCATGAGGCTTTTTTTACTTGAAAATTTGAGAATTGTAATATTTTTTATTTTATTTTGTTATGCATAAACATAGTTTTCATTTGTGTTACACTATAATAATAATAATAATAATAATAATAATAATAATAATAATAATAATAATAATAATAATAATACTAGTAGTAATAGTAGTAGTAGTAGTAGTAGTAGTAGTAGTAGTAGTAGTAGTAGTAATAATAATAATAATAATAATAATAATAATATAACATAATTTGCAATAATTTAATATATTTCTATTTCAATTTCATTATTTAAAATAAATAAATAATAATAATATAAGTATAATATAATTTGCAATAATTTATTATTATTCTGTTTCAATTTCATCATTTAAAGTAATTAAATAATTATATTTTTTTATATCCGTCACATATTTAAAGAAATCAAATATTCTTTAATCGTGAACAATTATGCATTGATATTTATAAAACCATATTGTTTGAAATATTCCAATTCAATCTTTCTAACTTGGATTTTCATTTAGTTCCTAAAACTTAATATTTTTTTATCGTAACAACACAAAATTAATCTTCTTATCTAATTAATTAATGCTTGTGTATATTATTAGTTTTTAAAAATTGAGCACGGCATAAAAATTAAAAAATAATCATAATATTACAAATCTAAAAATTAATAATTATTTATGTATCGCAAGGGAAGAAATACTAATAATATATAAAAGCAAAAGACGTGAAATAAACATAACACGATGAGACAAAGTTACCAAAATAATTAGAATTTGGCAAGAGAAATGAAAAACTAGCTTTCTTCGGAGAATGAAGACTAGAGAGATATAAATTAGTACTGCAATAAGAAATAAAATTAGTTTCCAAAAGAAATTTAATTATTTGGTAACTATCTAGGTTAAATATATTTCTCGTATTTTATTGATATGTTTAATCATTAATATTGATTTTTTTTCATTTTAATATATTTTCTGATTGAATGTTAGTTTCAATTTCAAGTCTAATAGTCTTGTTGTTCACTGAATTTTAGTTAGGTAAGATCCTTCTCAGGGTAAATTTCTGGTAAATTAATTACGTTATTATTTGTAGGCTGTACCCAATTCCATCAACAAAACTGGATATGCTTTTCTCTCTTTTTTTTTCCAGTTTTATCTTTTTTCCTTTTTTTTTTATTTTCTTCCCCAAATATATATACCTTAAAATGAAATTATTGAACCATAAAATTGAATCATCGACAGCTCGCGCATTCGCTCAACGCTAACGCATGGGCTCGTTAATTAATTTTTTTCAAAATAAAAAATATACCCTAAAATGAAATTAGTGAATCATAAAGTTGAAGTGAGTTAATTTAAATTTTTTATCCGGCGGCTCATGTACTATACTCGACAATTAATTTTTTTGAATTAAATAGAAATCATAATTGAAACAAAATAAAAGTCTTTTGAAACAAAAACAAAATAAATAAAAAATTAAAATTAAAAATATCGGCAGGACACACTCCTGTATATGGCGCGGATTTTGAATAAGTTTAGATTGAATTGACTCATCTAACGGATTATGACTCGTTAGACCGTCTATTCTAATATAGATTTTTTTCTTTCTTAATTCAATTATAACTTCAATACAACAATGGAACGTGGTATTGGCAGGAAACATTACATTTATTTATATTAATTATCTTTCTGTCTGAAAGTGCCTAGCTTCTAATGAAATATGGTAGGAAACATAAAATTTATTTGATATTTAAGTTCATAATTAGTTACATGTATTTGGCATGGAACTATTGGAACTTCAATATTTAATAGGAATTAGGAATACGAATGTGACAGTAAGATGATAAGTATTTTATAATCTGTAAATAGTATTAGACATGTATATTAATTATAATCTGATTGCAAAACATGATCCCATTGAAACGAAAGCGAAAGTAAACTAACACATTCATGCATTATTTAAGGAAACAGTAAATTAGCAATTATTATGCTATCTTGGGGTTTGACTTCGTAGGCTATTCTCTATCTTTATTAACCGGAAATTCTATACCGCACCACCTATGTGCCATTATAGATTTAATGTGATACTTTCATATGTCATAATAAATCTATCATGACATATGAAAATGACACATTAGATCTATTGTGGCACATGACATACTACGTCCTCACGCGTCATAAAATTTTTCCTTTATTAACTACTAGAAGCCTCTTCAATAACTTTTTTTTATTACTATCGAGTTTGACGGAAATATGAGCATTGACTCTCAAATTCCAAATACCTTTCACTTATATCTGCGTTTTGAAACCAATATTTCAAAAGAAGTTTAAGAAACAATCTTAAAATAAATTCCAACTTATAGCTTAATAAATAATTAAATTGCATATTATGATAATTTTTTAAAATAGATGTGATGTAATTGCAAAATTAGGTCCCAATGCGAATAGATGATTTCTTAAAATAAGACCTCTCTACATAATTCTGTTCGTATATTAATGAATATTCCAAACGCCCTGAAGAATCATTCTTTCACATAATTAACAATAGATTTCTATAGACATATATATGTCATTGTTTTTTTTTGTTTTTTTTTTTCACTTCTGTAAATGGCAGGCCATTTGCCAAAAAAATAAGCGGTGATAGGAGAAAAAGGAGCATTTTAAGTACTTACATATATTATGAACCAATTTGTAATTTATACACGATTTTTAAAAAATGATGTAATAATAATTCAATATTTTGATTTGTAACAATTTAGACACCTCAATCTTTTCCCTACAATTGAATAATGACGTCGTAATGTTTTTGTAACACCCCAGATTTTCGATCAAGGTTTAGAGGATTCTTAATGATAACTAAGAAGTTAAGGAGGAAGTTTAATTAAGGTTAATTAAGGTCAGATATCAGTCACGATTTTAAGAGTCAGTTTTCGTCAAGATCATCTATTCGGAAAATATGATCTTAATTCTTTTATGGTCATTCGTGGTCTTGTTAGAAAGGTTTTAACTCAAGAAGTACGCCGGTGTTTTCAGATTTTAAATCTGAAGTCATTTGAGTTCCCGGTGATGGAAAGCGTATTTAAAAAGGTGAATGGATAGTAACTTTTGCGTGCGTTCGTGTTTTGAGAAATTTACGAAATCCTCCTCGTTGATCCGAGTCTAGTTCTGTTAGGCCCCTCTGATGGAAAATGACTCAAGGATTCCGTTGGCGTTCACGGATTTCCATTCTGAGGTCAATCGAACGCTCGAGAGCAAAATCTGTCAGTCTGAGTGAATAGTAAAAAGTAATTCCAAAAAGGGATCTTTGCTCGTCTTTCTTCAGACGACCCTGTCTTTTTCACGAATCAAGTTCGTTCACTAGTATTCGAGCCAACGAGTCTCCCGGTATTTTTAGATTTCGTGTCTGAGGTCATTTGAACCTCGACATCGAATAAAGCAACTTTTAACCGAACCCGGTGTAACTTTTGCAGTATTCTTGCACTGAAGTGGCTTCCCTAGGAAGCCAAAGATTTTCCTATAAATACAAGGCCACCCCTAACCTCTCATTTGCTCATTTATCATTCAAACTCACTTCCAAGAGAGTGGGAAAGCTCGTGAGAGTCGAGAAAGTTCTGTCGAAGTAAAAAACGTTCTTCGTGAGTATTTCGCAAGACAACGAGTAGAGTGGCGTGGAAGGGATGCGGTGAGGGAATGTGCTAGGGGCGTCTTTGGGTTGTAGTGGGCGGCTCTGCCGCCGTTGCGACTCGACGAGACACCGAGCTAGTCACCTTCCTTCGACGCACCTAACCCCGTCCATTCTT
Organism: Perilla frutescens; assembly: GCA_026008535.1. NCBI lineage: Eukaryota > Viridiplantae > Streptophyta > Magnoliopsida > Lamiales > Lamiaceae > Perilla > Perilla frutescens. The sequence continues at coordinate 49,530,145 of BRKX01000001.1, read as the reverse complement.
GTTCGTCGGTCTCGAGTTCCATTTCTTTTTCCGTCTTTTAAATTCCGCATTTATTTTCCATTCTTTACGTTCTTCGCGTTCTTCATTATTGCTCGTCTAAAGTTGTATTTCGATTTTTATTGAAGTTCCAAGTTAATAACATTTACATTATATTTCTCGTTTTACTTCCATTATTATTATTCTAGAGATTAGCGTCGTTTATTCCGTTAAATTCCGTTCAAGCCATATTTAACGATTTCATCGTTATTCTAAATATTAAGGAGGATTATCATGTTTATGCCATTATAATGCCAAAATTCTTTCTGAGTTAAAGCATGTTGTTGCACGTTAATTTCAAGTACGTTGTTTTTAAAAAAATTCGGGTTAAGTGTTCTTCGTGTTCGTTGAAAGAATCAACGAACACGAAGAACCCAGTTGAAGATCGCCCAGAATTGGGCTGAAGAGAGAGAAAGGGAGAGAGCCCCACCGGGGGGGTGCGCCGCCGCGCCACACCCCCATCGGCCTCCATAAGCCCGCCGGGGCTGGAGAGCCCGCCGGCGCACCATACGCCGCGGCGCCCCCCTCTTCCGTGTTGTTTTTCCGCCATTTCTTTTCGGCTATTTTCGTACCCCCTTCCCGAGCTTTTCAAGCTTTTCAAGTCGTGCTATTTCTAAGTTATTTTCAAGTTTAAATTTTAGAGAAGCAATCAAGATATTTTCAATTTATTTCGAGTAATCTATTCAAGTTATTCTCCGTCTAAAAATTGAGAAATCAAGACGAGATGTTCTTTAAATAAATTCTTCTCGAAATTTATAAACTCGTAAAGTCGTGCAATCTGTAAATAAGTCTTAGATTCTAGTCTTCAAGTTAGATGTCGTTATCTCTCGCTTTAGATAATTAACTTCTTCGAAGAAGGACACTAAGTCGATGATTCGACTTTTGTAGGAGGAAGTGAACCTCGTAGGAATTCGGAGAAGGATCATCAACTCGTTGCTTCATCTTCTGCCCAGTAATTGAGGTGGGTAAATCTATACTCATCTAAAGTTTGAGCTAATAAGCTCTAGAAGCATATATGGCAAATGAAATATCCAATAAAATATTTTTGCTCTGCCTGATTGATCTCTGTACAAGGAATAAAGGAAAGGAAAAATATTATATGTTGATTGAGCTCGAGCATGTTTAAGAAGCGTTAGAATTGTTTAAATGTTGTTTATGCTAGCATGAGGTGATTTGAATTGCTTTAATTGCAATTTATGATTATGCACGTTCATTTCTTCATATCTAAATGTTGGATTTTACTAAAGCTCATTTAGCTAATTAAGCATTGCCTTTTTGGGTAGTGATAAACCCCTTATAGGCCGAAGTCATGCTTAAGTAAAAGATTAGCCTTAGACGTTGCTCTAAGCTCGATAATTCTAGTAAGGTTAAGGAAGGCTAAGTTAAGAAAGGAAGAATATAGCTCTATAACCAGGATTGAGCTCAGGATTCATGATTTTTTATCGTTAAAGGAAGTCACTGCTGGGTATTCCCCTCGCATACTCGGGAGGATATTTGAGGTAACCCCTTTTCTATCCTATGACATGCCTAAGGGTACAGTTGACATTAGGTTGAGCCAAGGTTGGGCCCAAAAGTAAAGAAAAGGTTTTGCGGATATGGAGAGGGCTTTTGCGTTTTGCTCTCCATATACCGCCAATTTATTATTTGATATTTCTTGAGTTATTAAAGAAGCTTTTATTAAAATCCACTGAGTACATCAGTGCTCACGCCCCCTCTTTTTCAAATGTTTTCAGGTTGAGATGCTGAGGATGATGGTGGCTGTGGATGTGGGTTGGCTGCCAAGATTGTTTTACTATTATATAAGTTTCTTTCGAAATCCCATGATGTTTGTGCTACTCTAGTACATTCTTTCTAATTTCATTTAAGTTCAATTATGTTTATCGAGATTATAGGGATATCCTCCAAGACATGATTATCTAAATATATAAGTGATGCACATTCAGTTTTATTCATACTTCTCGAGCATTTTTTCCTTCGCCTATGAAGAGGCTTGTTCAAGTTGGTATCTGTCTATCCGTTTGGACCTGTAAGTGGGTCTGTGCATGTTGGTATCTAATTAGTTAGCAGTTTAGTTCCGCAAAAGCATGTTTCTTTCTTAATTAAGTAAACCCGAGTATCGTCGCCTATCTTTCAAAAGTATATCTTTATCCCCAAACTTTCTTTGTTAATCTTCCGTCTTATTCAATAAACCCTTAATAACACCCTGTCCCCATTTGTTAATCCCTATCTCGGGACCGGGCTGTTACAATTTTTTCCACGTGAACAGATTAAAAAAATAAATAAAAAAGTATTACCACATCATTAATTTAAATTAGTTTTGGAGTGCCGAATTTGGGGATGTTTCTCATGCGCGCAATGTCAATTTTTCAGTCTTTGAAATTTTTTGGAATGCCTATTTTGCTACTGCCAAATTATTATACTTCCCTCGTTTCACAATATTTGTTGTTTTGGAGTTTTATTTTTGTGTCAAAATATTTGTTGTTTTAAATATTTTAACACCCCCCTTCTCCCAAGTTTAACTATACAAATATATGGAAAGAGAAAATTTTGCTAACTTTTTAGGAAAATAAAGGAATAAGATTTTATTTGATATAGAAAGAATTGGTATATTAATCCAAAAGGTTAATTGTTAATTCTAAATTAAAATTCTAAAACAACAAACATTATGAAACAGATGGAATACTTTTTTTATTTTTTGTTAGTTAATCATACTTTTAATATAAATACTAATATTGTTAACAATAAAAAATGTATGTGTATTTGTATATGATATCATTTGACGTTTATGTACGAAAATAACATTTACAGAACCTTTCAATGAGTTGCATTTTAATTATTAATTCGACAGAGCTTTAATTAAAATGTGATAGAATTTCGACAATTCAAGGTTAAATTTCTTGAACAAATTAAATTCGTATTTCGAATGGGGTTTTGTGCTATAACTATTTTAATATTTTGTTTTCGTAAATAACAATGAGTTTGTAGTGAGTTAGGGTTTGAGTGTTTTCTCATTGACATGTTTTCTATTTGAATTAATGTAAAACAGTATTATAGTGCTTCTGGAATACGTACAATCTGAAGTACACAAAATGAGAAGAATGGTAAAAAGTAATACAATAAACTGAATTGAAATCAAAATTAAATTGGTAACTGAAAACTGGTGAAAACTGCAATTTTTCGGGAAGTAAGCTTAGTCAAAGGGACCTCTCTATGCAAGACAAATACGTCTCGGCTAGTGCTCACGGTTTGACGTTCTGTCTCTCAAAGATAAAATGACTTTCGTCCTTCCAGCAGTATCAACACAATGCCGGCAAGGCTCGGGCGAACTAGACAAAGTCAGGATTAGGAAGCAGACATCTTGTGCCCTATCTCCATATACAGTATCGAAATGAAATATATTTGCACCCGATTATATCAAAATATATATTCCCTCTGTTTCTAAATAAGTGTCATTCTAACATTTTAGTTTTATTTCACAAAGATAGTTTTTCCACACAATTGAGGTGGAAAAATCACATTTTTCTCACATTTGCCCTCAATTAATGCATTCAAACCAAATAAGAGTGTATAAAATAATTTGATTACCTTATTAATATGTATACATTTATACATAATGACACTTATTTAGAAACAAATGAAGTACTATATATTAATTATAATATTGACACTGGAGTCAATATCATGTACAATATATATACACTTAGTTATATACTTATATATCTAAAATGTCCATCTATACATATATTAAAATAAAATTACTGGAGTAAAATTGTCCTAAAAAAAGTCATACAAAACTTGATTTAAATTAATACTTCTTTTAAAGATTTTTAAAACCTCTATTGTGGCATGGTGATTTCATTCCTAATCATTAACATGATGGCCTGTGATCGAATCATGCCAAGCACCCCCTGGCCCCTGCACACCGCCTCTTTTTTTCTTTTTCTTTTTGGCCATTTCTATTTTTTCTATCCTTTAATGTTTTTAACCCTTTCAGCTTTTTTTCTTTTGTTTTCCTTTTCGAACTTTTATTTTATTTCTACAATTTTCCTTTTTTTTTTCTTTTATCACTTAAGATATTTTAGGTACATGAATGATGATAAAGCCCATCGTTTATTTTGATATATGTGTTAATTACAATTTAATTCCCAACATTTGAAGATTTTAATAAAAATAACATCATCTTTTAGTAATTACAATTTAATTCACAGTGTTTGGATATTTTAATAAAAATAATCCCAACGTTTAATAATAACAATTTAATTCACAACATTTGAATATTTTAACATAACTGATTGAAATCATCGGGTCATTTATGTTAAAATGTTCAAACGCTGGGAATTAAATTCATATTATTAAACATTATGGGTATTTATGTTAAAATATCCAAATATTGGGAATTAAATTGCAATTATAATAAAGTGTTGATTTATTTTTGTTAAAATCTTCAAATGTTGGAAATTAAATTGTAATTAGTCCTTGATATATTAACATCAATTCAAATTTATTTAATATTGTAACTCTTTTATTTCATTTTTTAATTTCTTTTTTAACATTTAGGCATGGTGAAGTGCACCGTTTATTTTATTAATAAACATTAAGACCATCTCCAATCCACACTCACATCTCATTTTGCAGTTACCTTTTCACTCCAACCAAGACTTATTCACAAACTCAAAATGGGTATTTACTGTTTTTATGAACAGTAAAAACACAAATATGCATTTACACTGTTCCAATACCCATATATTCTTTAATATTTTGTAAAATTACAATTTAGTCCTCTGTTTATGTGTAGATTTATAATAATGTATTTTTAGTATTTTGTAATGATTTGTATTGTGTATATGTTTTCTTTTTATGTATTAAATTTTTTGTATATAATATTTATTAAGAGAATAATTAAAATTATAGTTGTAAAAATGAAAGTGACACAAAAAATAAATTTATCAACATAAACACATAAATTAAAAACCATACCAATGGCATTAAAATAGAGAAAGTATTCCAAATAATGAAAATAGGTGTGTACGAATTATTTTTAATTTATTTTTTTTTCTCAAGTTTGCAATTTTTCTCTTATTTAATAAATATTTAATTTAATTTTATTTTTTTTTGTTATAGCCCTTCAAAATTAAGATATCTAGTAATATTATATTTTGTAAGATATTATTGATTAATAATTATTTATATTAAATGTTCCATGAATATACTAAAAAAAGAGGTTCAATTTGTAAATTTTATAAATATGTGGGTGTTATTGGAAAAAAATAAAAAATAGTATGAGAATGAATATTGAGAGAATATTCTTTTTAGTTTGAAAATGAGTTTGTTGGTTGAAGATGAATTACTGTTTGATAGAACATCTTACTGCAATATGGGTTTGAGTTTGAGTCAGAGACGGACGCTGGAATATTAATTTGGGTTGGCAAATTGTAGGAATTTCAATTTGGGAAGGGGGGAAATAGTATTATAATGTATTATAATATAAATTATATTATATTTATATAATACATTGTGTGTGTGTGTGTGTGTATATATGTGTGTGTGTGTGTGTATATATATATATAATTGTCAAAAATTGAGGGGGTGCCCCCACCAACTCCCCCCTATGTTCGTCCCTGGTTTGAGTTACTCAGTTGGAGATGGTCTAATTCTACCTATTTAATATCGTACCTGTTGGTTGTTTATATTGTAATTGATCACATCCTTATGAAAATCATGATCCTTCTAATCATAATTGTTTTACATTTATAAATAAAGTTTTCCTGGAAACATTTCAAATTACTCCTTATAATATTCTTTAAATTAGTCATTTATCACGATTCACGATTTTCTTTTTAGTTCTTTAATGCTCTCCATCCAGTGCGCATAAGTGGACGAGGTAGAAATGAATGAATCCGTTGATATGTTGCATTTGAAATAAAGACGGACACACTCACACTTTTTCTATCAAAGTTACAATTTTCACGTTATATTAAATTTTATTATTTACACATGTAATATATTTTCTTTTCTGTAATGCATTTTGCAGTCGGTCCATTTTTTATGTAACTGTAGTAATTAAGTGGCAAAAAATAGTTGCGTGAAGTTAAATATATGTTAATAATGATAATTACATATTTTTTAGTAGAATATAATTACATGAATTAGTAGGTAACAACATGGAACAAAAAAATATTTTGTCAAAATTTATTAAATCTCTATACCGTTTAAAAAATGATTGTTAATACCTAAAAATAATAATTTTGATTATGATTACTCGGTTAAAAAATACATCATAAATATAAAATACTGTAACAAAATTATATTGACCCTAATTATTTTTTATAATTAAAGTTATGTATTTTGTTCAATTAATAACATATTTTTATTTTTTTATTTTTGAAAATTAATAATATGTTACCATTAATCATGGTTATTGGTTTTTTATTTTTTAGTTTAATTGATGCTATATTTGGTAAAGCTATATGTATATTTATATGATTTCAAATGTTAATTGTAATTATTAGAATATGTGAAGAAAGTCTCTAACCAACCATACGATATTTATGTAATCACATATCAATATTTTGAGTACATCGGAGATCCACAATATTTTCTCAATCATTTAAAATGTTAATTAATAAATATTTAAATCCGTGCAACATACGAGAGAAATACTTGTTATAAAACAAAACATCAAAATCTTAAAAGGATAAATGTATAGAAAAAGATGCATATATATATAAGGGTCCTCGGATTTGACTTAACGTTACGAGAAATACAAATTTATACATAAGCGTTGTCCAACTCTCTTTGCTTAACCCTTCGTTTTCACGGATGAATTATACAAGTTTGTCGATGATAATTTAATAATTCTTTTGATGAGTTAATTTTAAATTAATTAAATCCATAGACCAACCGATAGATCAACTTAATCACTGGAAATTTAATATTAGACGCCATAAACTATATGAATTTTGTCCATGATAGTTTCCACGTATTTAGATTTTAGAGGGGGCCCGGGGAAACTAATTAATTAAAATTAATGTTGGGATTTGATAATAACGTTCATATTTGAGTTATCGGATTTCTTGGAAATAAAATTGGTCAATCAAATGAAGTAATTTTTTCCTGCCTTAATCGAAACCCTACATCTTTATCTTTTACTGCAATATAGGAAATGGAAATGCAATAAAATTAACTATCTGATCACTCTTGATGTTTCTTCGAGAATGAATTGAATCAGATCACATTTTACTAAAATTTACTGCAACACCATTCAATAAATCATTTAATTTGTGACTTTAATTAATATAATATTGATATGACTTTTAATCAATGCGATGAGTACGTACTTTTTTATTATTATTATTATTATTATTATTATTATTATTATTATTATTATTATTATTATTATTATTATCATTATTATTATTATTATTATTATTATTATTATTTATGAATTTTAATTTTATAATCCTAAAAAATATGTTATTGGTATAATAGTGTTCACTGGTTTAGTGTTCTCAATTGGCTTGGGACGTGATCAGCACGTGCAGTGAACAAAAAAAAATATTTCATTAGGTTTCTTTATTTTTTTAGTAATATTATAAGATGTACCATCCTTGATTTGACTTACAAATGCACGGATAAAATTATATATGTTTTAATTATTGTCTATAATATCTTCATAAACATTATATAGTTTTCGAGATCGAGATAAAATACATATATTTTTTAGTTGAAAAAAGGAGGAGAGTCGAATGTCTCCATTTAATACAGAGAATAAATTTAGGTTATAGATTCGACAAATGCCACTATTATTTTTTAAGGAAAAATCACATTTCACGATACACTTGATAAAATACATGTATTGCTCTACCGGTTTAGGTTAGCAATGAAATTAGGAGTGATAATTCATAATTGTCAAATAATCCCACGTATTAGTCTCGGATTATATAAGTAACAACTACCAATTGACTATATGTTGCCTGATCATTTTTGCGTTCCATTTATTTATATTAATAATAATATACTTTATTAAGCATGTTATTTTAGTGAATGAATAACATGTATTATATTTGTCAATAATACATGCATAAAATTCATTTGAAGCCTGGCATTATATCCGTGACTGATAAGCACAACTTTTGGGGACATGCATTTTTTTAGAGTTCATTGCACATTCATTTATAAACTTTAAGCCCTCGAACTTTCATTTATAAACTTTAAGTCCTTAACTTTAAATTTGAGCATTGTATATTCATTTATAAAATATTGAGTTATCATACTTTCAAATTTATTATTTTTTTGCCCTTTACACGGGTTTAGACCAACAAAAAAAAAGGGTGTATACTCACTACATAACCAAAAAGAAGGTGGAAATGTGTTTTTTTTTTCCAGGGTTTCAAAAAAATAAAATAAAAAATCATTTGTTAAATATGGACAATAATAAGTGAGGAGCAATGTTTTCTCATACATGTTATTAGCACATAATATTATAAGACCTCTAATATTGAATCTATATATACCAGATCAACAATTCGATTGATCTATAAGTCTCTTAAAAAAAATACATTATATATATATGTACCAAATTCCTTTAAATACTATCAAAATATTCACCTAATTAGAACGACAATTCGTAAATCGTGTTAGCAATTATCAAGGCAATTATTGGAGAAATATAATGCATCCCTCCCCACAGGAGAGAGAGAGAGAGAGGCACACACATTGACATTGTTGCCGAAAAGAAACCCAACATATTACCCCTTCCAAGTTTGTAGACGTGGGCTCATGTTCACATCTTCCATTTCGTTTCCATTCCCACCTCCCAAAATAAAGAAACCCTCAATCATTGAAACAGACTTTTTATTTATTTCAAACCTAAACTAACAGCAACCCCCCTTTTATTTTATTTTTATGATTATGATTTATGATACTATAATTTACCTTTTCTTTTCAGCCTAATTTCCAGTTGATAAGTCTTTCCCTAACAAAACCTCTATATATTTTCCCAGCTGTTACGTGGAACACTGCTGCACCTGGTCGGCTCTTGACCTCCATTATATATATATTTTTTTAATTTTCTTTGATTTTGATTATCCTTAATTTCTCTAAATTAGCTGGACGGTCAATTGGAGATATTAACACGTTTCCATTATTTATTTTTGTAATTTGTCTGACCAATTCCTTCACACAATTCATATGATATATGGGTGTCTGATGCTATGACCTAATTGCCACAATAAAATAAAGTAAAAGTAAAATGTAATTTCATGAAGGAACAATATGTATATATTGAAACAACGATAATAGTTTTAAATTCGAAGCACAAATTTCACATTTATTACTCCATTGCTTATTCCCAAATGTTGCATATCTTGAATTCCTTCCAATTTAGTCCATTTTTTTTAGATAATCAACGTGAAATGCAGAGTGTAATAAGCCCCACATTGTTCATAAAAGAATTAGGCCTACTCCTACTTTATGTAATAATTACTCCATGCATAACACAGCCATATATCTCGAACTCAGTTATTAGACTTTTTTTTTTTGTTATTTTTCAGGAGACCTTTTTTCAAAACCATATATTATCATAACACTAAATAAATTTCTTAATTTGCAAACTACTTCAACTTTTGCCGTTTAATACTTTTGTAGATCCTACACCCATTGCATTTGGTTTAGTATGTAAATTTATGCATGGTTGATATATTGTAGCATATATATAAGATTTATTTACCGCATGCACTACATTCGATTGATTCCATGGCTTTATTAAATATTACAATGGATTGTAAGATCGTCCACCCTATATTTATCCAACATATGTTCAATGTATTTAATTCTATATTTTAAAAATCGTAATTATATAAAATTGAACGAAGTAAATCCTACTCTTATTTTGTACTAATTGGCTTTCTTTAATTATTTCATGAAAGGGAGCAACTTCGATGTAGCTAACCATTAATGATGTAAACCCTTTAAATTAATTCAAATTTGTGAAAAAATCAATGGGACGCGTAAAAGAAAAAATATTTATGTATTAATAGGGGGAAAGACTTTTGCAATTTTTTTTTTATGAATAAATAATGTGTTGCCAAAATCGATAGACAAATAGTAGGGAAAATATTTGAGGAAGAAGAAAAAGTTTCTAAAAGATATAAGCGAAAGGCATATTCTTTTATTCATCAACTAATAAGTTGTGGTTTTCATTCTGCCTCCTGCAGATCCAAGCTGTTTCTCTCTCTCTCTCTCTCTCTCATATCTTTCTCTCTCTTAAATTCCAGTAGAATCAATCAAAAACCATAACCACTCTCTCTGCACATCATCATCATCATTATCATCATCATAATTTGCATCAAACAGGAAATTTTTGTTGGCATCTCCACCTCAATTTTCTTCATCATTTTTTCCACCCCAACTTTCTTCTGGAAACCTCGGTTTGTGTATCTCAACTATCACAGGCAGGTTTGAATTGAACTATTTTAGCTTTGTATAGATTGGGTGTTTTCCTCGGGAAAATGATGCCTGAATTTGTTCTGAATCTGTCGAGTTTTAGTCTTTGATAATTTCGGTTGAAGATCAGCTACTGGTTTTTGTAATTTACGTATCTACAGTTGTTGAATTTTAGGGTTTGGATTACTTAAGAGCCGAGGAAGAAAGTCAAATGCTGTCTGAAGTTTGATTTTATTGGGGAATGCTATATCTGAAACAACCTACGGCGGTGGTGATGGGGTTTAGAAGTTGGGAGAGGAAATAGAGAGAGAATTGTGGGTTGAAATTGAATGCCAGAGTGATTGATTCCCGAGCCCGAGGCTCGGGGATCGCGAAGAATATTTGAAAAGCAATGGAAGATGTGTCGGAAATTGTACAGCAACAACAACATGAAGTTCAGCCTGATTCTCCACCTCTTACGCCGCCTCCTGAGGGGTTTATGCAGAAATTCAGACTCTATGAGACTCGATCGGTACAGTATTGTCTTTCCAGTTGATAATTCTTGGTGGCCTATCCAGAAAAAAAGTGATCTTTCGTTTATTGATCCCGGAATGCTATGTGTCATGTTGTGAGATAGATGACTCTTAGATAACATTAGAAGCCATGTTTGTTATGTTTAAATCTTTGTGATTGCTTGCTATGTTAAACATGTTTTGTTGGTTGCTGGGTTTTGGTTCCCGATTTCCAAACATGGCAAGTTCAAAGTTAAACTGATCAATCCGATATCTAACTGTATGCTTAACTAATTAAATTTCTGGCCGTGGTTTCCACAACGCCTGAACTTGCATATCTTGTCTTACACTCTTACGTAAAAGCCTTCACCCAGAGCTTAGTTTAGTACAAGATGCAGAAATGCTATATCTCCGGTCCACGTGCTAGGTTCTTTTGTTAGATAAGAAATTTTCATAGTATTTGGAGTTTCTTTCATCATAGTTCGATTCAGATGTGCTGAAAAAAAGTTACTAAGAGTGCACTTTGTTATCACATATTTGGCGTCTTCTATGCTGATCATATTTAAATCTGTTAGTTACTACATTTTGATGTACGCTAGCATTTCCGTTCTGAAGTACTTTCTTACCCACAGGTTTTTCATTTGATTGTATCTAATTTTGTTTGCAGAAATTTTATATGGTAGGAAGGGACAAAACTAGAACCTTTTGGAAAATTTTGATAATTGATAGGTTGGAACCATCAGAGCTTAACATTCGTGAAGATTCTGCCACATATACTGAGAGGGAGTGCTCTGATCTATTAAGAAGAGTACATGAAGGAAACAGGGCTACAGGAGGACTTAAATTCGTCACTACTTGTTATGGCATTGTTGGTGCGTTCTAATGCTAATTGCATCCTATTCAGAGGACGGCTCGTAGTGCTGATAATCTCATTCTCTTTTCTTTCATATTTCAGGATTCATTAAATTTCTAGGGCCGTATTACATGTTGCTCATAACAAAAAGGAGGCAGATTGGTGTAATATGCGGTCACGATGTATATGCTATCTCCAAATGTGAGATAATTCCCCTGCCAAATTCAGCAGTTAGAGCCAGCATGGTCAACTATAAGAATGAGAACAGGTTATATAGCCTTTCTGCATTGTAATGTGCTTGTTGAAGCTAATCTTTTGAATTTAGAGGAAAAACCATGAACCATTTGTCACTTATTTTGTTTTTTGATCACCCCTAAATAAATGTTTTAGCATTCATGTTGTGGAAGTTCCTTTAGTAACTATTTTTTGTATTCTGTTTTAAGAAATGCTGTTATTGCTTTAGGATATTATGCTTGTCAAGCATGAATTTTTACTGTTGGTGCAGCCGTGCAGGTGTTTTGTATTACTTAAGTATGTATTGTTTTAAGTAAAATGAATATATCTTCTCCATCCTCAGCCCAAACTAGTAGTTACCATCATGATTGGACTTGTCCAATTTTTTAATCATGGACCTCTCTTGGAAACTATTTAACGTTGAGTAGAGAACTGCAAGAGTAATGCTAGTTCAAATAAGTTTTTACGTGTTTCTTCTATATCATATGGTCCTCCACTCCCTCTTCACAAGACATTACTTATATGACAATGGTTGTAGTGACTAAGTAACCTGCATGGAAGATTATCGGTGGCGGCTGAATTGAAATTTGAGATCATAAATGTATATGTCTTTCTGTCTTTGTGTGTATGTGAGGGGAAGGGAGAGAGGGGGGTGGTTCATGTCATAGTCTGAGGCTGGCATCGGGAATTGGTATCCAAAGAATGTTGGTGTTTTTGATATTTCATATATGTGTCGGTGCTTTTACTTAATTTATTGACCCCAAACATTTTTGGCTACTTTTCTCAAAATCTTGGTAATTAAGACTGAAGATGCTGGAAACTTGTTACCTAGTTTCTGAATGTTAGCCTGACCCCTCCTTTATTTGTTTTTTCCTGTAAATAATGGTCTAGTTCAAGCAATACACTATCCCTATCTCAGTCTCATTTCAACTCCTATTAGATGATTAGTAATCCATAGTTTATATTTCCAATTAAGATTCGCGCCCTAACTGTAGCTTGCTTTGTTTGATTTAATGGCACAACATTAAAACTCTCTAAAATATAACATACTATGCTGCCACTATTTGCGTTATTTCTTAAAGGCAGTTTATGAGTGGGTTTTTGTCCTTACATATTGAGTGAGGGATGATGAAAACTTCATGCTTTTTAATTTTATTCTATGGCCTAGTATTTTCCACTCTTCACAAATGAAAAATATGGTGATCTTGGTTCTTATAATTTTTTTATTTTTTTTTCCAACTTTGAATTTCTAATCTGCATTTCAGGAGATTTTGCTTGATTATTTATTTAATACTGTTATTTTATTGATGACATAGATATAAGAAGCTCTTGTGCATGGTGGATCTTACTAAGGATTTCTACTTTAGTTACTCCTACCATGTGATGAGAAGTCTCCAGAGGAACATGTGTGATAACGAGACAGGGCAAGTCTTGTATGAAACTATGTTTGTGTGGAATGAATTTCTGACTCGTGGAATACGAAATATTCTTCAGAACACTTTATGGACCGTTGCCTTGGTCTATGGCTTTTTTAAGCAGGTGAGATTGCATAATGTTCGAGCGTCAATGCTTTGGCTTAGAATACATCCTTCCTAGTTTCATCAATGTCATATAATAATTTTCTGATGCTGTTTCACTCAGTTCAGTCACAATGATTGTGCTTATTAAATGATTTTTTACACTTGCCATTGCTTACTATCTCTGAGTATTTAGAATCTGATCGTGATTGCATGATCTTGATGAACCCAGGCTACACTTTCTATATCAGGGCGGGATCTCAAGCTAACTCTAATTGCCAGGCGTTCGCGACATTATGCTGGTACTAGGTAAGTTCACAATTGTAAATGTGACAGAATTTTGGAGTATATAAATCAAATCCAAGTTATGTAATCTCTCTGAGATGCCACTTTGTTTTGTTTCAAACACGCATTGATGTATGTTTGAGGCATCTTCTTTGAGACCAATCTCTGCTGCTTTAATAGTCACCGAATGCAGAATAAACGCACCTTACAAGTTCTTAGAGATATTTTGCCAGTTTTGTCCAAGGTGTGGCAGTAAAGAAATGCTGAGAGATGTTTTATGCACCTGCTGCTTCTCTATTTGTGTTCAGAAGGTATCTAATGTCATGAAGTGAAGTATTAAAAAGGGATGACTCAGGATGAGAAATCCCAATCAAAATACAAAACAAACTAAACTAAAGGGCACTACATCACATTCTGACTATGTCAATGATAAAGGAACTTTGAATTTATAATGGCTTGACACCAGCCAGCTGATTATTTGATCTAAGAGTGTTCTAAGAATAAAATTATTATTTATCTGTTGGTAATTTTTAAAATTTTATAACGTGTGGAGGTCCGTATAAGAAAGTAGTAGGAGATATATATCAACAGTTCCTATCAGTTGAGATGCACTGAACACCATGAGTTCAGGAAACAGAATTTTTATGGTATTGCATTGCCTTACCAGACAGATGTTTTGTTGCATAACTTGGGTTTTATCTACTCATAAATTACCCATTTTAGTTTGATCATATTAGATGATTGTTCCTGTCTTCAGGGTTTTTTTCCTCTGCTTTTTTCACCTATAAATTGGTCGGTGGGGAGTTTTTGGTAAGGTTTCTACCTTTTCCAGCCTGTGCATATGAAGCTAAAAAATCTATTAATGTAGATATCTGAAACGGGGTGTCAACGAGAAGGGCAGAGTGGCAAATGATGTTGAGACTGAGCAAATTTTGATTGAGGATGTTCCAGAAGGACTACCTTTGCAAATTAGTTCTGTGGTCCAAAATCGTGGGTCAATACCACTCTTCTGGTCACAGGAGACCTCCCGCCTAAATATCAAACCGGATATTATATGTATGTTTCCACAATTACTTGATTTATGTCTCTTCATTTTTCATATCTAAGAGATGTATATATCCTCTGAACTGTGTGCTGTATTTCTCTTTTGCAGTGTCAAAGAGGGACCAGACATATGAAGCTACCAGACTTCATTTTGAAAATCTTGTCAAGAGATATGGGAATCCCATAATTATTTTGAATTTGATTAAGGTAAGACAATTTTATGAGTTTGGCTTTCATATTCAAGACAAGATGTGTGGACTTTTTCTTTTTAAAATACAAGGCCAAAAGTTTTAATAACTGCCAAAATCATCTGTTCCTTGCTGAAACCCTTCTTTAAAGAAAAAATAAAACAAAATATAAACCATGATATGATTTTTTTAAAATTAACAGACAAATGAAAAGAAGCCACGAGAATCCATTCTTCGCACAGAGTTCGCTAATGCCATAGAAGTCATCAATAGAGATTTATCCGAGGAGAACCGTCTTAAATTTCTCCACTGGGATCTGCATAAACATTCTCGAAGGTATCTAATGTTTATCTTTTATATTGCTCTTGGTTATGTTTGTAGAGATCTGATTTGTGTTTGTGTTATACTTATTTTTCACCAGCAAAGCTACAAACGTGTTGCTACTGTTGGGAAAGGTGGCTGCATATGCTTTGACGCTGACAGGTTTTTTCTATTGTCAAGCCACACCAGAGATGCTATCAGAGGGGCAACTTAAATGCCCTAGTTATGAGTAAGTAATGTATTCCGTTTGGAATCAAATTGAATATGTTCTCTTTGACATTCCTACTTTTCAGCTTACCAACTAAGTACATTATTATATGATTGTCAGTATGTCACACCAATGATATTCTTGGATATCTGTAATTTATCAGCTTGTTGTTTATTGGTAATATGTCCGCATTTCTAACTTTCCTGAGACCATAATAAACAATATGTTATGTTCTTATTTTCATACTACGTACTGGAGTACTTTCACCCAAAGTAATGTTAAATTGTTTAACTTTTCATTTGCTAGTTTCAACCGCAAAATTTTGATGTGATTAGAATTAATACACATATATAAAAATATAATTCAGTTGATGACTTAATAGTGTACTGAGGAAAGACTGAGGTTCTTAGACTGTTGACAGAGTAGTCTGACAATGGTCACTGGCGAAGCACATTTATGTTTGTGATATTATGAATGAGTATAGATGCTAAACTGGAGTTTTTGATGCATTCTGATACAGGAATTTTCTTGCTGCTGGCATAGCTACCTCAACATGTTCTCACACTGAAAATGAAAAGCATAATGATGAGGAGACTGAGGATTCAGATAACTCAGATAGAAAATCCACTGGGGGCAATAGTAGTACAAATAGCAATCCTTCTGTCAAGCCACCAATGATCCAAAAGGGAGTGCTTCGGACTAATTGCATAGATTGTTTGGATCGCACGAATGTTGCGCAGTATGCATATGGTTTGGCTGCTTTAGGGCAACAGCTACGTGCCTTAGGAGTAACAACCTCGACAAAGATGGACCTTGATGATCCTTTGGCTGAAGAATTGATGGGATGTTATGAGAGAATGGGTGATACTCTTGCTCACCAATATGGTGGATCTGCTGCTCACAACAAGGTAAGTTAATCTTTTTTCTCTTCATATTTTGAGATATATTTACTGTTTTTCTATTTCCTGGTTAATATTCTTTCAAGAGTTATTTGTGCAATGATGGAAGCCATGCATTGCATATCTGGTTGAATGTTTTAAGTTGTTATTAAAATTTAATGTTGTCTCAAGATTCTTATACTTGGAAGGGGCCTATTATCAGAACCCATTCCTTATGTGGGGTATTTGTCCGTATGTACTATAGGTACTCTCTATAAAGGCGTACTTAACCATCAGCACTTATATCAATGCAGAACCTAGCTTTTAAAAAAAAGTATTTTCGATTGAGGCTATTCAAAGTGAGACTTTTTTAAGTATCTAATTGCATATATGATCCATTACTCAAGGTTGTTTTAATTAGGTACATAACTTTCTGTTCTTTAAATATAATTTCTTTTGTGGTTTTGGTAGCTCCATAAGGGGAAGAAGACAAAACAGAATGCTGTGGCTTTCTTCTCTTGTAGCCAAAATTTGCTGTCAGTTAGGACTTTAATGATTTTCCCATTGACATTTCCAAGTTCGTTGTGTCATAGATTTTCTCCCAAAGAAGAGGCCAATGGAAAGCAGCAACACAGTCACAGGAGTTTTTCCGCACACTGCAAAGATATTATAGTAATGCATACATGGATGCAGAGAAACAAAATGCCATTAATGTGTGAGTTGATAGTTGTCACATTTTTATATGCATTTTTCAAAATATTTATTTATATCTAGAGATTAGATAGGTAATGAGTTTCTCCCTTTTGGCATTCTCCATAAAAAGTTAATAATTAATTTCATTCTTCAAATTCTTTTAAATAGTTAATAGTTAATTTCATTCTTCAAATTCTTTTAAAAAGTTAATAGTTAAATTCATTCTTCAAATTCTTTTTCTTGTATCAACTGTCTATTGGTATACTTTTCAAGGTCTAATCAAATTTTCACCTTATTTAACTGATTGCGTCTTTGATATTCGAGCAGATTTTTAGGGCATTTTCAACCTCAAGTAGATAAACCTGAAGTGTGGGAACTTGATTCAGACCAGCATTTCAATGTGGGAAGAAATGGACAACCATATGTAGATCAACATGGAAGGTATAACTAATAGTGATAGCTACATATCTGCTACAATGTTATATGTCTATATCACACCTGGTGAACATCACGTACCAGATGTGAAAATTTTAGTGGACACAATTTTTATCAATTACACTTCTAAAAATTCTTCTAGACCTTCTAGTCATGGACATCAGGTGGGATGTAATTACTTGTAAATGGCTGATTGCGACTTCTTAAACAATAAGAACATCAACCACTCTCTCATGACTTCTAAAATCCAACTAATTTCTAAGTATTGTTGCCAGAGGTATATGTACTTGCATGCATTAAAAATTGAAAACAATATGGACCTTCACCAAGAGTGGCCTCTTTGATGGCCTGTCTTTTGGCTTCCTCCCATCTTTGGCTGTTACCTCCCTCAATTTCACTTTTCTATAATGCGTGGTTCTGTTTCTCGTGATAATTCAAGAAGGACTGCTGATTTTAACACTCAAGTTTTTTTTTTTTTTTTTTTAATTTTCCCTTTCATATCCAGTAGATGTATTTCACTTTTCACACTGAAGCTGGTTAAGTTAAACACGGATGTATGGGTGATTATCTTATAATTCTACATCTCTTATATTTATGTTTAGTATGATTATATTTTTGTCTTGTGCACTATTCATTTTCTAGATATTTAGAAGTATAAACCATAGCCACTGACGATAATTGGATCCTCAATAATAGTTTAATTTACAAGAGTATTAACATCCCGTTTTATCTGCCTCAGTTGTATTTGAATTTGGTTCTTGAGAATATGATGTGTCTGGTAATGTTCACGAGTGGCATGTCATTCATTTGGTGTGATGTGGTTTTAATTGGTGAATTTGAAATCAATAGGGAAAGGTATAGTTTGCCTCATAAGTGATGTGCTGCTGGTAATTTCCATGATGACACTCGCTCTTCTTTTGCATGTTTAGGTCACTTTTCAAAAGATCATGGTCAGATGGCAACATTCTTCGTGAAAGTCATTCACCCTCATCCACACCAAACATGAATAAAGATACGTCTAGCACTGGTTTCTCCGATGAGTCGAAAAGAAGCAAAATTCTTTCTGAGTCAACACCAGATATGTGTACATCAGAAAGCGAGTTAGCATACTCAAGGTGCTTTACTCTCCTAATGATTTGATGCTTTATTTAGTTTTTAGGCCAATTAGATTGCAATGACACAAGTACAACATTTAATTTGTTTTAAGTGATGCAGCAGTAGTAATGAATGCAACATTTTGTTATCTCATCCACCAACAAGAAAAACTTTAGTAATGGATCCTTGTTTTAAATGGAGAGACAAAAAAGGACTTTTGGAAACAGAGACCTTCTCAGAAGGAGTTCACATTACTTTTTTCTCTTTCTGTTTTGTTAGAGGAGATGAAATACTAGCATATTGGAGTCTAAGCACACTTCATGTACTACTATATTCCAGGCCTAAGAGTGAATTTTTTTTTTTCTGCTAATATTTTTGGAACCCTTCTTTGGTGACCTCAAGGTTCTTTTATCTGTAACTAAGCTCTTAACGATCTCTTAATTTTGTCCATACTTCTAGGCTGAACTAAAACTTGAAAAATAATTACTAGAGGATAGCACTTATTTCAACAGTGATCAAGTATGATGGATCTGACTATTGAACTTTTCAAATTATGTTTAGGCTATAAATTTCTTGAAATTGGACCTATCTCTACCCGTATCACAATTTTATTTGAATATTATGCATTTCCATATGTTCTGCAATTCCTAGTTTTGATTCAGAGAAAATCTGGTTCTAAAATCCTCAAATTTATGCCTCAAACTCAGTCATACAGGTTGTGTTCTCTGAGTACTTGTGAGTTGTGACTGACTCCTTTTGTTACCCCGTGTGAGGGTGACTATCCTGTAATCATGATGATGAACTTTAATGTTATTTTTTTTTAAGTAAAGGTTGAAAAGCTACTCTACTCAGTTGTTATAGATTGTTTTGAACAAAAATCGCAGGTTTTTACTTTTTCGTGAAGATTATTTCCTACTCTGCCTCATTTTTTTTGCTTTCAGTTAGGACTTTAATGATCTTTTTCTGGATTAAAAGAGCTACCTTTTTTTGTTGTTGTTGATAAGGAGGTTCCGTACTCTGTTGTTATATATCTAATAATCTAATAGATATTTTCTATCTTTTCTGCATTAAAACAGCTACCCTAATTTGTTGTTGTTGATAAGGAGGTTTCGTACTCTGTTAATCTGTTATATATATATATATATATATATATAAAATAGATAATAGATATGTCCCATCTTTTCTGGATTACAAAGGTTACCTGACCAGTTGCTGCTGGTACTCTCTTAAGGAGACTCCCTACTCTCTGTTAGATGTATTTGCAACCTGAGAAGAGATCTGTGACTTCCGCATAATTATGTGAATCAGGAGTTCCATGACTTTTCTTTCTATCATAGGTGAAGCAGCTGGATTTTACTGAAAATTTTCCTTAAATTAAGAGCTTTTTGTTAAAATTTAAATTTTGAAGAATATATTTATATTAAGGCTTAGTTTTTTGGGATTCTAATTGATAAATAGTTCCATAGAGTAGGCAAAAGCTTAACTGAGCACGAGGCTTAAGGTTGGAGGATAAGAGATTTGGTACATATGGCCTAGGGTTCTCATACAAAATATATTCTTTAGTTGGGATGACTCACTCCATTGCTTAAAAGTGGTGTTTGCAGTTTTCTTTGCATGGCCCTCCAATAGGTTTTCCTAAAATCTTGTGGTGGCCATGGACTCAAATTGTTAACAGACTCGGAAACTTTGTGTAGCTCTTGTCAAAACATGTGGGTAATGCATTGATGTAGTTTAGGGGTTTAATCCAATTTTTCAGTTAAAGGTGATGAGGATTTTGAACATTGGTTATTTTAATCCTCAATACCATCTTAAGGTTCTTTTGTATTTTCCTGAACATTTGCGCGCGCACACATGTATAGGTCCATTTTATTTGGAAATGCTGTGTTGTTTTTGTGGTTCAATTGTTTAAATTTAAAATAGGGCCCTTTTTGCTATTAGAAAGATTATTCCTTTTGTTTTATTTCTTCTATTTGTTGATAGAAACTTGAGCTCTTATTCCTTTTGCAGTTATACTTCTCCAATGCCTACTAGGGAGCTTTTTGCTGAAATGCAAAGAGTAAGATACCTTGAACGTGAAAATGGGGATGCAATTGACTGCTCAAACTTTGTTGACTTAGATTGGCTCTCTTCCTCTGGAAATTCATGCGAGGAAGAGTTATTGGAAAGGTAATACTTCTATTGATAGTAATATGGCTTCTTTCTTTTCCTTTTTTGACATCATTATATGGTGGCATAACCAAACTTATTTACCTGTGGATTGATTAGCACTTGAATGTCCTTGTTAGTAATAGATATGGGATTTAGTTTTCATTCTAGAAGTTGACACCCCAATATGCTTTATGGATAACATGTACCTTGACATCAAGATAATTGGAGAATCGGTTATGTATTTATGTTCCATTCCTTTGTTTTGACAACAAATGGTTGGGGCCCTTTTTTATTAATTTATTATTTGTAATATCTAATATGTATTGTTTCTGAGTCCCATCGTACAAATCTTCAAAGGTTTAGTTTTCTTTTCCCTGTCATTTATAGAATGACCCACTTTCGTATGCTCAAAGCTTCATGGACCTTATAGCTAATCTATTTGTAGCTGTATGTACTAACTAGTTCTCAGTTGTTTGTTCTTGCTTCATTTACTGAGGCCTGCATCTCTCTGTTTCTTAGTTTGTTTCTTCAGCACTTGTTGGGTATAAATCCTTTTACTGTTCTTTACTGAGTCACGGTCTAGATATTCACCTCGTAGCATTTTCTTATGTGCCGTGATGGAATGGTTTCTTAGTCTTGGCCTTCTCATTTCTGATCTTAGTATTTCTGTCTCTGACTTCTTTGGTACGTTGATGATTAATTGTCCGAACTTGGATAGAGAGAACAAAAGTATCTTGAAGATTTTCCTGAAATTTCCACATATGATACCACACTTGCGAAATTTGCCAACACAGTCCAGAGTTGTAAATTTTCACAACAGTACACTCTTCCATCCAATTTTGACTTTTCATTCTTGACTTCCTATTCTTAATGTACTTTTAAGTCTGAGTTAATTTAATTAATTGCTTACAAATTAAATTTATATCCACACACATCATTTTATTTGCATAACATTTTAAATGCTTAGATTGCAAAAAGGGACCGCAGTGATTTATGTGGACTGCAGTGGGTCTTGGGAATTAACTACGGACTGCTCTGAGATTTTTGTTGTTTTAAGTAGCTAATCTTTCCACTCTTTTCCATACCCAGGTCAATGCTGACAATATCTCCAACAGCTATACTATCTTCAGAAAATGTTATCAATGAAACAGCTAGTGAAACAACACCCTCCACCAGTGAATGTGGATCTAGCAGAAGGGTAAGTACATCTTCCCAACCATCTATTTGCTCACAAGATCAAGTTACAGGGCATGTGTAAAGGAGTGTATAGGAGTATATGTGTAAAAGAATTCGTATGTTATGAAGTTTACTTTCCAAAAGCACTGAAAAAGTGGTCATACAAACTAGAAATCTATGCAAATCATGCAAATTGATTGTAGTACCTTTTGCTTGGCTTAGCTGTAACATTTGCTGAAGTCCATCAAGCCAATAGTTCTGAATTTTTTGCATCATAGTAGTTCAGCCCTTAAATGTGTTGCATGAGTAGCATCAGGTTATGTATAGAGTTTAGATTGCGACCCATTTCTGTTTGTTTTTGCCCCCCTTAAGTGGCTCCTAAATGAATAACTGATTATATAGAGTAATTATATGCATTTGCATCTTCAATTCCAGATGCGTATATGCTTTTTTATCTGCAAAACACTTGATGCATTCTTGGTACTACTTTATATATATGTAGGGTAGAGATCCCACCGGGACTGACCTTGGCTATGGTGAAGCCCATAATTACGAAGTTCTCGAAGAATTCTCAGATAGTTTTGTGCGTTGGGTGACCTATGGGGAAACACTGTGTCATTGAAGGTGTTAGTTTTGTCTCGGACAATAATAGCTATAGGCTCCAGATCCTTTCGGGGGGCCATTAATATACTATGGGTGATGCTATAGGGCGAGATGGTGAATGAGGAGAAAGACATGTGTAGCGGCATTCTTTGGTTCGATGGTGATGGAAGCGCCCCCCACGATCTGGCATGCGAATTGCAGCAGTCGACCTGGAAACCTGGGTCTTACCCTGATAACCTAGCTTGGAAGAGTAAATAGACTACAGTTTTCAGATTCTTTTGGAGCTCTTTCCTTTTCCCTCCCCTTTTGTTTTTGTGCTTTGATATTAGTCCATCACCTAGTTAATGGATATGCCCCCGCAGGCGTCATATATGTGTATATATAAACAAACGGTGGGAGCTCCACGCTTGTAGCACTAGGCTCTATTGATTCTTTACATTTATTTGTGGTTTTAACCCTTTTTTTTAAATCATAACATTTCACGTTGCAAATAAGTTTCTTCTCCGTTGGATGATTCCGGTGTTGCTGCTGAGCTGCCTCAGAGCCCAACCCCACTGAGTTTGTCCTTCAAAATTAGTTGCAGCCTATTATGCTTTGAAACTCTCATTATTAGCTTCAGTTTAGTCTTGATTTGGCTATTCAATGTGTTTTTAATTTATTTGTTATATATAGTGCTTGAAACTCTCATTATTGGCTTCAGTTTAGTCCCTTTTTTTTGAGTAGAAGCTTCAGTTTAGTCTTGATTTGGCTATCTTGCTTCCATTTGAATTTGATAGATTATCAGCTGAACATTGGGAATCCGTGAATAAAAAATATCGAGTTCGAATTCATTCTGTAAATTGTAATATTGAACAATCGATTGAAGGTATTTCAATGAATTTGAAAATTTTATGATATTCTTCCAAATAAGTGGATAGATAATGGAACAAAAAAGAAATCCTGAAGGACTTGATAATATTATACTACAACTAAAAGCAAGTAGCTCAAACAGGTCTGGCCTGATCAGAGCACTGTAGTTCCACAACAGATTTAATGTATGTAGTGCTCTGGCAGTGACAAGAAAAACATGAGTACGCATTGCATCACAAGAAAGGCCAAAATTCGATTCAAATCAGAAGAAGAGATCAACCGAGGATTGGAAGGATCCGGGTAATATGCTCCAATGGAATCCCATCTGCAGAACTTTTCTTAAGCTCCGGAGAGTTGAACTCATTACGAGGAAGGAGGATAAGCTGGCCCTTGCTTTGATTCTTCTCTATAGCCCAACCAGAGTTAGTAACATGGTGCTCAATGAACTTGTCTAGGGCCAGACCTTCAATGTTGATGGCCTGTGAAATAATCCGTCATTTAGAACATCAGAATCATGTTTGGAAATAAACGGAACTAAGTGCTTTTTACTTGAGACACAATCCAGGAAAAAAGTTCGAAATTAGCACAGGGAACTTCCAGGCACAGAACCATACCTCAGCAAGAACAGACCTTGAAACTTTTTTATAAGTTATTGACAGGACATGAATTGCATATGCCTGAACTGCTTGCTCAAAACCTGATTAAGCTAAGCATGTCAGCAAGCTATTGTGAAAATATGCCTGACCTATGGTTACTTGTAGTATAACAGAAAACCCTCATATCTTCAATTGAAAATGAAAAAAAAAAGTTCAGTATAACTCAACAGAGAAAAAGTTGTCCAATTCTACAGTAATACCTTTGCTATTTCCTAAGAAGTTCAGCCAACAAATATAGTAAAACATGATAATTCATTCCAAACCCCACATACCTGGTACGACCTCTAATATGTGACGGCTCTTAGCAGCTTCATCCCAAAACTGACAGAATCTGGCAGTCTATATGTGAAACAGAAGTACATGATGAGATGCACTTCTTACAAATGACCACTAAATAAGGCATAGAACCAAAAGGAGCATGTTTCACGAACATCAAGGAAGACAGAAGATGATAAACATACCTCCAAGTAGTGCGAGAGAACAATGAGAGTCTTAAATTGTTCTTCCATTTGCTAATGGTTGCACAAAAAAATAAGAGTGAGAAGATATTAGAATAGGTATGCCCTTTAAAACCCAGAAATGAAAAAAAATATCAAATTCAAATAGTAAGTAAAGAAAGAAAAGCTCATTAGACTTGCAGGCTAAAATGACAATTGTGTCCAAGGGATCAAGGATGTAAATAAAACAAAGATATGTAAACATATACATACTTCCAAACAGCCAACAAGAGTATACATCTCTTGTTTTAAATTGATAACATGATTAAAGGAGAATGATTTGAATCATATACCGCAAGTCCTCATTGTTTATGTAACTTCTTATTTATTCATTCCCTCTAATAAATCAAAAACCCCCTCGAACCTCATATTATAATTGAGCAGTAAAATACCTATAGGTTCCTAGAGTAGCACCATTACTAGGTAAATGAAAATCTAGCATTCAGTGATCCAATCTTCAAATTTATCTCAAACAGTCTCGAGCAAAAACTATGCTATTAGCCTATTACTTGTTTATAACAATTGGACTACTCCAGCTACAGGGACTAAACCTAGTAATCTCTCACCAAGTGGATAACGCCTCAAGTTAAACAGCACTACAACAGGGATAATAATACCTGATACAATTAACTTCCCCATACGAAGATTAATAAGTTTTAAGATGGAGTTAATGAAATCACATTTCATTGAAAGGACCTCATATGCCCCAGTTCCCAAACCGAAGCTGCAGCAATATAGCTTTTCATTATTCTATTAATATTCGGGAAGTTGTGCAAGTCTTCATATCTGAACTGTAGGCTGACATTTGGCCACACGATACTTTATAGGAAGAGAAAGGAACCATTTCTCATAAGTCATAAGACAATGTTATGTAGTCTAAACAGACTTGGCCTTAGCATTAACCTCTAGACATAAGGCAAAACTTGTAAACAATTATGGTTTGATATTTAAGACAGAGATAAAGTACCACTCTTTCAGGAATGAGAAAAAGGCAGAGGCTGAAATCTGGGGCCGGCATTGCCATCAGTGCCTGAATAAATTATCAAGACAATATATACTTAATGACGCAAAACTTAAAACAAAAAGAAGGGAAAGAAAGGAGTGAAAGAAGATGAGTTCTCTGTATCAACTACGCACTTAACTAACCTTGATCAAAATGCGAGCAACAATTTGAGTACTCATCCTCTCTGGTTCAAACTGAATGGGTTTGTTTTTTGAAGATAAATCAACAACAACAAAATATTCCAGCAACAAATGCAAAAAAAAAAAAAAAACTACTGCAAACAAGTAAATCAAATGAAAAATAGAAAGAAAAAAAAACCTGGTAGAGACGCAGAAGGCAAAGATTCGCATTCAAACTGTATGTTTGCGAAGAAACCTAAAATTACATTATCAAAGAAAACCTAATTAGGTCCACCCAATTCTCAATTCGATCGAATACACAAAGAAAATTAAAAAAATAAAATAAAAATCTTGCATGCACAAAACCCCAATATTTTTTTTAAAAGGGGAAAAATTAGAAAACGCGCACATTTAAATCCTTAAAAAAAAAGGAAAAAGAGGCAGAGCAGCTCACTTGCTCGTTGACGTAGTTCTCGAGATCGGGCAGGATGTCGGGGTTGTAGGGATTGACGGCAACGAGCTGCTCCACCGTGTAAGACATCTCGGACTGCGGCTTCTGATTCGACGTTGTATTGGTAATCTCCCTCCCCATTTTTTCGATTTGATTTTCCGTCTCAAAATCTTTCACAAAAACACTGATTCGATTTGATGAAGGCAATTTTTTTTCTTCAGAAGCGGAGGAACAACGAGAAGTTCAGTTTTAGGGCTTTATTCCTCTAATAGTGCGCTAAATGACAAATATACCCATCCTTTTCTATTTTTTCATATCAAGGATTGTAAAATTGTAAATATATCTCCAAAAAATGATTGTCAAATGTATATAGAATTACTAGGATATTTTCTCAATAAACAATCATAAATAATATATATTTTTCTAATATTTTGTTTTTTTTTAATTTATAGTCATTAGTATTGTGTATAACAAAATTCTTACAATTTATTTTTTATTTTTTAAATGTGTTCTCTTACATTTGTTAAAAGACTATTCACATCAGTGACATTCATCCAATCCAATCTTCAAATAAAATATTAATTTATCTCTCCTCCACATCTACAACCCCCAATATTTTAAAATTTACACTCCATCAGTGACACTCATCCAACCCGACATTCAATTAAAATATTAATTTCTCTTTCTTCCAATCTACATAAAATATTTATCATTTTATTTTTAAAAAAAAATATATTTAATAATAATTTTTACTATATTTAAAAAATTCTAATTAATTTATCAGATATATTTTTAAATTTATAATTTAAAAAATACACATATAATTATAAATTCATAATTTACTTGACAACAAAATGAAAATTACAAGAGTTAAAATAAAATAAAACATAATTAAATAAACTACAATGAGAACACGTGGAATTCTAAATTACGAGTACATAAGATGTAAATTACATATTCAATTAGTACTGAATTTTTATCATATGTGCTCGATCAACTCCTTTTGAAGAGCGCTATGAGTCTCTCTGTTGCGAAGTTGATCCCTATTAATCATATAAGCCGACAAACTTGTGATGCGTTTAATAGAGTAATGAAAAGGTTTGGTATCTGAAGTTGAAGATATATTCGTCAAAAATTATGTGGGATCATAATAGTTTTGGTATGTGTTTCGTTTATCCTCTACAATCACATTGTGTATGATGATACAAAATATCATAATTTTTCCCATCAAAACATTGTCCCAAACAAGACATGGGCGTCAAATAAATGCAAAACGAGCTTGTAGAACTCCAAAGGCCCACTCTACATATTTTCTAACAGCCTCTTAGTGTTGAGCGAACAACTTATGCTTTCGAGTCATCGGAGATGTAATAGACTTGGCAAATGCAGCCCATGGAGGATATATGCCATCGATGAGATAATTTGCCCTATCATTTTGGCGATCATTGACGATGTAACTAACTTGTGGTGATCGGCCTTCTAAAAAAACATTACTAAAAACTGGAGATCGATGGAGAACATTAATATCATTGCACGCACCTAGTGTTCCAAAGAACGCATGCCGTATCCATAAATCATATGATGCAACGGCTTCCAAAATGATTGTTGGCTTTCCACTTCTCCCTGTAAATTGTCCAGCCCAGGGAGTGAGACAATTTTTACATTCCTAATGCATGCAATCAATACCAGCAATCATGTCAGGAAAACCACGTTGTGTCCCAACATAGAGTAATCTTGCCAAATCTTGTTGATTAGGCCTTCTAAGGTATATATTATGACACCATCTATGAAATGGATGACAACATCTCTTGTAACCATTGCACTCATTTGTATCATTTGTAAGTATTCATCAACAACATCAGTTGATGTCCCATAAGCCAACACCCTCATGGCTCCGTGACAACTATGTATTTTATACAACTTTTGGAGTTTTTGATGTGTTTGTTAGTTTTGCAGTAATTGTTGTGATTTCATTGCATATTTGGAGCAAAATTAGTGAATGTGGACAAGAGGAGTTGAAGGGGTGTTTAATTAAGCTCTTGAGCTTAATTAAATACTTAATGGAAGCCTAATGAACTGGATGAAGTTATCAAAATCCGAAAAAATTCGA
This sequence comes from Perilla frutescens, assembly GCA_026008535.1. Lineage (NCBI taxonomy): Eukaryota > Viridiplantae > Streptophyta > Magnoliopsida > Lamiales > Lamiaceae > Perilla > Perilla frutescens. The sequence continues at coordinate 49,501,812 of BRKX01000001.1, read as the reverse complement.
AGCCCAACTCGAAGCAGGGGTGGGTCGACCTAGGAGAGCTCGGTCGATCTGATCCAGTGTATTTTCTGAAGAGGTGAGTCGACCTGGCTCAGCTAGCCTGGGTTGACCTTGTGCAAAAATAGGGCTCTGGGTCGACCCGGATGGCTTGGTCGACCCATGTGCAACGGATCTGCGGGATGCGATTTTGTCAATCAAATTCAGGGTTTCTAACCTACATATAAAAGCCTCCATTTTAATACATGCTTAGACACGTTGGATACAAGGGATAGACGCCCCAATACAATGGAATACACGTCCAAGAAGAGATGAGAGAAGAAAGAGTTGTCGTCTACTCGAGAGGAGACGTCAAGGTTGTTAGAGACGAAGTACCATCATAGAGGAGACGAAGTCGCTGGATTACATATTGTTCATCGGTTTTCTTTATTTTTTCTGTCATGAATTCTAAACCTCTATGGTTGTTTATTTATTTTATTATGTCTAGCTAAATCCGTAGCTAGGTTTTAGGGTTTGGAACCTATGGATTTTAATATATGAGTTGATTACCTTTTCTTCTTGCTTTCTATCGGGATTTAACTTTTATGATTTATTTTATATCTTGTATGAATACTTGATCACCATTTATGCATGCTAGTCGTTAATCTGAAGCATTAATGATCATAGAAGGATTAATAATGGAACGATAGAAATTAGGTTATGTGTGCTTGGAAGGACAGACCAAGTGAACAAGTATCACATGGGATTGAATAGATCTTCGAGTACTTGATTAAGAGTAATGACATGTGTGAAGAACCGACCGCAGTAAAGTGCATGCTCATTATATCTATGTTATGGTATATGCTTTAAACAACATCCTGATAACAATTTAGTGATCCCCACCATTTATAGATTAAAGACAAGATAATTAGTCGGGTTGAGATAATCAATAAATACAGTAAATTGATATAATAAATTCATTTTCCCTAAAGCCTAGTATTTTCTCATATTTGTTTATTTCAGTACTTTATTGTTTTGTGTCTTTATTTTATGCTTGTTATTTTCATTCATCTTTATTTGTTTGTCCCGTGTCTAGACATTAATTGTGCAGCTGTGAATAAGAACGGGTAAATACAGTCTCTGTGGGATACGATACTCTTGCTCATCTAGATATTACAATAACACCGTGCACTTGCGGTATGATTTATTTGTTACTAAATAGTGTGTCACTCTGGTACATTTTTGCAATGGTAAAAGACTTTTTCTACCTATGCAATCAGGCCTCTGTTGAAAATATTCATCATTAGTAGTAACGATATCCACTATGCGAAGAAAAAGTGATTTCTGCATGCGAAATCAACGTCAAAAGAGCTCCGGAGAATACGTGGATTAGAGACAAAATAGTCTTTCGCTCTTCACCAATTTCACGTTCCCTATCACAATACCTTCTTCTAATTGTAGAAGTTTGAGCTCCTACAACCAGATGAGGATTGGTTATGAGCATATTCTGGATGATGTTATCCTCTTCACGACGTTGTTGATGAACTCGTTCTTCCATTCATCAAGTTCGTTGGGATTCGAATCATCAAAACTTGAGTTTAATTTGATTGAAGCATTTTCATTGACGTGCATTTTTATGAAGAGAATTGAAAATTGAAGAGAAAAAAAGTAATATTGAGGATTTTTATGTGAGTTTAATTTTGATATGTATTTCATGATATATTTATAGACAATGCAAATCAATAAGAAAGAGTTAAATTAAATTAGAATCCAATGCAAATAATGTAACAAGTGCATGCGATTTTTTGCAGATAAATTAGCAAGATCTATATTAGAATGTGAATACATCAGAAAAAATAATTTACTCCAAAGCATGAGAATCCAATGCAAATAATATGACAGATGCATGTGATTTTTTGCAGATAAATTGACAAAACCTATATCAGAATGTGAATACATCAGAAAAAATAATTTATTTCAAAACATGAGAATCCAATGCAAATAATGTGACAGGTGTATGTGATTTTTTATAGATAAATTAACAAAATCTATATCAGAATGTGAATACATCAGAAAAATAATTTATTCCAAAGCATGAGAATCCAATGCAAATAATGTGAAAGGTGCATATGATTTTTTTGCAGATAAATTGACAAGCATAGGAATCATGTTAACTTTACTTTTACATGTTAAATTTATTTTTGCATGTTAAATTTTACTTTACTTTTATATGATTGAGACATATGCATGTGGGTTTGTATGGAAATACATAAGAGTACTAGAGATATATAAAATACATTAATTATATGTGAGGAAAAAGACATCTCACAATCACAACACACATTAATTATATGTGGGTAAAATACGCCCCACAATTACAACACACATTAATTATGTGTAAGGAAAAAACATCTCACAATTACAATTACATTAATTTAATTTTGTCCAAACACAAGGGCTATTAGTCGGCGTTTCACTCCTTCGTGTTCTGGTGATAAGTGATCTTTCGCCAATAATGTGTTCGACATTCTTTTTTTTCCATCTTCAAGAACATTATTTGTAGCTTTTGGCTCTCCAATTCGAGTTTCTTAGCAATTAACCCATTTTCATTGTCTCTGATGAGCCTCAATGCACGAAGTTCTGCAGCAATTTCAAATCCAAATTATGTTGCCTTACATTTTCTTTTCTTTTTTGACTTATCTCTACCTGTTGGACGAGAAATAGCCGAACCTCCAGTAGTTGGAGTTTCTGGATTTGAAGGAATATGATACTCCCCATCTTCAGAAGTTCTTGATCTTTTGATGCTGCCGCCACTTTCTTCATCATCTCCCATTTCATCTTTAGGACGAAGTCGTGTTGCATTGTTATGAAATGATGCAGCCCACCTTGAAAGTTTACTCATAACATCATTATAAACAACCAAGTCTTGAAACTTGCTGCCATTCACTTCATAAATTGTATGAGCTTTCATCTCAATATCCTTCTGACTCATTCTACTTCTTTTTCTCCGATTTGCTTATTCCAAAGCACCAACCCATATTATTCCTTCATAATATGTTTTTTCTTAATCTAACAATCTTCATTGATCTTTATGTACAAGTGAGAAGTAACTTTGGTTTGAGAACATTCTTATCAATTAAATAGTAGATTACAATAAGATAAGCATGCTCCCATTTCTTACATCAACATATAATTGCAAGTCATGATTAAAATTAATTTTGGAAGCTAATGTATGTTTTAAAAAGTGGTTGAAGCTAATTGTTTTTTTAGTTTGGTATTTTTTTAGTTGTTATTAATAGGATCAAACTCAAGAAATGGGAGAAAATCCATGCATATACTAGCTATTTATTTTATTTTATTTTTTTTAAATGAGGGCATATATGCTATTAAGTTAATTGAAAATTTTATTACAATATAAATAGACAACATTCGTATCAATTAAATGGTAAATTATAATAAAATAAGCATATTCTCATTTCTACAACAATATATAATTTTCACCTGAACCAATAAAACCTATATATATATATATATATATATAAAGGAGTTAATTGCAAGTCCGATTAGAAAAAATGAGGGAACATATGCTATTAAGTTAATTGGAAATTTTATTACAATATAAATAGAAATGAAAACACGTATAAGAACTATGACATGTGCAAAACGTGACTAATATTAGTAGTGATAATGCACGTTGGAATTCATGTATTCATTATGATTAATGGTGTTCGGATTGAATATTATAAAACCGTAAATACTCTAATTTCTATCATATGATAACCAATTAATATTAGTCCACCATCCACTTTTTCTGATTTTGTATGTTATCACATTTTTGTTGGTATATTTTATAAAAATATCATCATCCATTGAGTCTGAAAATTAATTTACATTTCATAGTATTAAATGCATGATGTAGTTGGTCATCCCCACTTGCTTCCAAAATTATAGTTCTTTTTTTTTCATTCAATACACATGTGATCATTTTGAGCATGTCAATATGTCCACGATAATGATAGATATTCTCTTACATAGTTTTCCTTTTGTATTTGCTATTCCCATATACACACATTTTTATGAATTTTTCTTTTATATATTACATGTTCTTAATTATATGTTATTCATATTGATTCAATACAATTAATTACTACTTATAATAAATTGTTATATTATGTACATCATAGTAATAAATTAATTAAGTACTTTAAACCATGTGCATCACACAGATGAATTGCTAGTATGTGTAAAATAAAGGAAGAATACTACAACCATATTGACATATATGGAAGCTTCCAATTCCATCATAAAATAATATTCTTAGAAACAAATATTTCCACAAAATTTAATGAATTATTTTACCAAAAAAACACTGATGAACAAATACTACGTACAGTACTAGTTGGAAGTTTCTCTCGGCGCTCTTAATTACCCAAGTTATTCTATAAAATGAATAAATATACTAGTTAGAAATATAAAATAAACACTTGTCAATATTAAATAGAACATAAGTAAGACAATGCATGGATAAACTTGCTCAATATATATTATGTAAATTAAAATATTTTGTCAAAATAACAGACGATAATTTAGGAAAATAAGTTTATACAAACCAAAAGTTTTTTGCTGGGTACAAAATGATCTCAATCAACCCTCTTTTTGTAGTTGATTGATGACTTATTTGATATTTTGCCAACAACTTTTGATCTGTTGACTATAATTTACTATCTAGTGAATTATACCAATATTATCACAGATAATTCACTACAATTTTATACTTTAAAGACGAAGAAACTATCTAGAGTTACATACAAGGACAAAGATATTCCCAACATTTTTTTATCCAATATGGCTACAATTTAAATTATAGAGAATATACTAATATGTCCCAGTGGGGATGACCTAATTGTGGAGTGAGGTTGCTTGGAGATCAAAGATCACGATTTCGAATCTCTTCAATACCACAGGTCGGGTGTGTGAGTTAAAAAAAAAAGAGTGAGAGAAATAATATACCAATATTATTTAATTAGGTATATATCTCACTATATAATTTTCCACTCCAAAATATAAGAAACTATCTAGTTAGAGTCCAATTCTAGAAGTTGGGTTTGTTGGACTGAAGTTCAATATTTTTAAACCCAAACTTTCATTAGTCTTGATTTCATATTCTCTTTCAAAAATATTTAACATTAATTAGGAATTAATAGCAGTACATATGCGTATATAATTTTGAGTAATATACGTTGAAAATATATTGCAACTGAAGAGATTGATAACGCTCATACTTGAAGCTTAAGAAATGTTTTCCAACAACATTTATTTACTGTATATATAAATATAATTGAAAAAACAGTGTCCCACAAACCATCAAAACTGTCCATTGTTTTCCTTCATTTAGATTTTTAATTAGGAGACAACTCAAGTCAACCTTTGAATTTGTTTTTTACACTAATTAAATCGTTGCTTAAAATTATGACATGCAATGGTTTGCTTGCTTTCGGACAGCCTGGACTTTATCCAAATCTATTTGGTGACACGTCGGCCACTGTTCACCATTGGTGTGTGTTTGTGTATACAAGGAGAGATATAAATGTCCTCTTAGGATGGCCTAGTGGTGGAGTCGTGTTATCTTAAGGTCAAAAGTTTTAAGTTCGAATCCCATCACCAACACCACTAGACGTGAGCCTGTCACACCTGGCTTGCCAAGTGTGGTTAACCTCCCATGTGTGGTTTGCAAGTTGTTACATAGGGACGGGGTTTACCCAGTGCGCATCTCAGTAGCGGTTGCGGGTTACCATTGACAACAAAAAAAAGAGAGAGATACAAATATACAATAACTAAGAAACATATATAATTGATTCACTAAATAAGTATTTTAAGTACAAAAAAAGGCACTATGAGTCTATCATATATTTAAATATAGTTTAATTTAAACATCAAAAATATAATTATTAAATATTAAATAATTTATTTATTTAATTGGTAGTAAGTATAGTTATATTTAATATTAGTTATTTATTGAAATTAGAAGTTGTTGTGAACATCAATTGATAAAATTATACATTTTAAAGATTTTTTTTATAAATTTATATACTAGCCCGAAAATTGGAGGGTTAAGACTAGACCTAAAAGTTTCCGATCAAAAGAAAATAGTTGAAATTGATCGGAAATGAATAATCTGATAGCTGAATAAAAATGACCGGAAGCGAACAGATGAATGTGATTGACATCCCAAATGACAAACACATAAGAAATTGTTAATTGATGAGACTATTGCGTTGCAGCTATTATATGATATATGATCCTCACCAATGAGGTCTCTTCCCAACATGTTATGTGATGAGCTATTACTGGTAAAACTTGCCATCACATTCCAGCATGCATCAATTCATTGCATAAAAAAGCAAAAGTAGCACCAATAATATATTAAATACAATATTTATATAATTTCTTGTTCAATATAGATCCGAATAATCGAGGCATGAGAAAATAGGATGAGGCTTAATTTGTTTTTATTATGTTTTATGAGAAAAGTGAATATTGAAATACATGCAAGAGCATAGGAACCATATCTTTTGATATAATTTAATTCCATTTTCAAATTCGTTTACCATTTGATTGATTGAACTGAACGTTAGTGCGTGCTTGCTTACTTTTGTTTACATTTTTTCACCTTTCCTAATTTAGATAGATGTGGACACGTGCTTAATTCACACACACACACACACACACACACATATATATATATATGATTAGGTTTAAATGATGATTAGTATTCGCCTGGAAATGTGAAAATCAGCATGTTTAATGTTTAGCATGTTTTTAGTTATTTTCTTACAGTTTCAAATGATATTTTTCTTTCCATCACAAATTCGAAATATACTCTTAACTCTTTTATTTTTTTTTTTAAAAAAATCTATACTCAAAACATCTTTTCATCAAACAGAAGTACTGTCTCACACTCCCACTTCACTTGATGACTTTTATCCACAAACTATTTTAATAAATGATTTTCCTTCTAAAAAAGATAAATGATCTTAAATTCCTCCAAGATAATCGAAGGGGTTTAAAAGAAAATTCCCATGAGCTATAATCATTGCATTTTCACTTTACATCTAACACAAACTCTTTTTTCTTTCCCATTTTCTAAATATTATCTTCGCTAAATAACTTATAACTAGTGGGCTGGTCAGAATAGTTCGAGAAAAAAAGATGGTCACAGTCATAAAATTTCAGGCTGAAAGAAATTAATTAGTCTGAATTGTCCTGAATCGAATAGTCTGATAATATGAAAGGGTCAGTCCGAAATTAAGTGTGCTAGTTCGAGTAGTCTTAATTTATATTGTGGTTAAATATTAAAATTTAATGTTTGGTGTAATTTAATTTAAATACTAAAAATATATTTATTGTAATTTAAACGATTTATTCAATTAATTAATAGTAAGTCATGTTATATTTGGTGTTAGTTTATTAAATTCAAAATTTAGGTGACATTAGTTAATAAATTTATTCCTATTAAATATTTTTCATAAATTTTATGAAGTGATGAGTTAGCCCGGAAAAAATGTAATCCAAAATTGACCCAAATCAAATAATTCTAGCCCGATGGACTTGTTATTCACAAGTCACAATAATGATAATAGTTGAATATTTTCGTGAATATAGAAAAAAGAACTTTATCGCACAGTAGCCTTTAGACAAACTCTCTATCCGAAAGAATCATAAAAAGCATGTGATGTATAATTGATATTCAATCATGATTTGATGAAAAAAGGTGGAGGGCCAATATGCAAATATAGTTGAATTGATGGCTCTATCTCTCTATTCCCAACCGCAATTTGAGGGACCTCAAAACGTGAAATTAAAGTAAAGTTGTTTCCAACGAGATTTTCACATCATGTAAAATTATGGAATTTTAGTTCGGGAAACAATTTTATAATAAGTGCACTCCATGTTTTATTGGAAATAATTTAGTGACGGAGTATATTCGGGATCGAAAATTTTGAGTTTAAATTTTACCAATATTTTATAAGTGTGGATTTGTGACATTTAATTTTTTAAATATAATTTATTTTTTCTGTGTTGTTTGAAAGTTATTGCACATGATTGAAATTTATTCAGTATATAGTATATACTATCTATTTTTCAATTGATAGCAATTTAAGAAGTAAAATTTTAAATAGCCATTTTGACTTGGCAAGAAATGTTTCTAGCCACTATTTAAAGGAAAATATGTCTCTAACCACTTTGACAAATAACCTTATGTCGTGCAATAATGTAAAATTATAATACTACACGAATGCACTTAGTCGTGTAACTCTATTCGTGTAGTAGTGTAAATTTGAATTGTTGCATGACTAGGTGTACCTTCAATTCATGCAACGATATATAAATTTATATAGTTGCACTTGCACGAATGTAATCAGTTGTGATCCCCATTCATGTAGCAATATTAATTTGTACTATTACACAATTATATTTCATTCGTGCATCCAAATAATGCACTTTAATCGTGTAACTCACAATTTTAATGAAGAATAATTAAGTATTTTTAGCAAAAAAGCGACTATGAATAATCTTTTATTAAAAAGTGGCTAAAATAAAATTTACTAAATTAAAATGACTATTTTTATATATTACCACTCGATTTAAAACACATCACTTTTGTTTTGAACTTTTTTTTTTTTTTTTTTTTTCTGTGAAGGATACGAGTGGATTTTGAATCCCATATATTAACCTATAAACAAACACAATGTAGGTGAATATTTTTGTCCCCACACGCCAAATTAGTCAACACATAGTTATTCTCTTTTTCTTCATATCCTATGAAAGCTACACCATACATTAGATTTCATTTGTTTTTGTTTTTGTGTTTTTATATGTCATTTACATTCATTTCAATTTAATAAGGGACAAATGGATATTCCATAAAAATTCCCTAGTGGTGTATATGAGCTTTCATCCCAAATTATCCCACTTGATCATTAAGCCTCTCCAATGCTACATGACAATCATAATTTTTTAATTAGAGGGCATACTGTTCTTCACTAATAAATTGACATATTCATATTTTTTAAAAATATTTTTTTATGAAAAACTACATATAAAAATATAAAAATTCCGGGAAGGGGGCGAGGCCCCACCAGCCCCCAGCAAGGGACATGATTTTTTAATTCATGATACAAAGAGTAAATAATGTAGTTCAAATAGCAACATCCTTTTAACAAACCGCATCATATTTGGAAGGACATAAATCCCATGAGTTTACAAAGGGGCGTGGTATTCTAAACTGATGTAAAAGGGATTCGAACTGATAAAACTCTATCGTTTATGAGCAAAACAAAAACCCTATCGTTGAGAATATATATATGTATATAAGAATAACAACAAAAAAACTTTATGCCAATGTCCCATGCTTTCCCAAAGATAAAATTAACCCTGCATTCTCTACCTAGCCACTCTTAAATTTCAAGATTTTGATTTTGAACCACTTTCCAATACCAATAGTATGAAAGTGCATAAATAAAGTAATATACTCCCTCCGTCTCATTTATATAGTTCCTATTACTGTTTTGAGGTGTCCTAATTATATAGTCTCATAATTATAAATAGTATTAATTTTCATAGTAATATACAAATATATCCTTGTTAGGTTTTGGAAATTAAAAATTATCCACTTCAATTTTTAAAAGTCATAAATTTTAAATAAGGACAATATTGGAAGTTAAACTCTAATATCTTACTTTCATAAATATTTTTAATCTACGTGCGAGGATAAAGTGGATTATATAATTGAGAGGGAGAGAGTATATATACTAAGAATCTAATATTGTGAAAGTGCATAAATGATGCACCAAAGTACTCTAAGCTGGAAGCTAATGTGAATATGTGTCACTTTCCAATTAAATACAATTTCTGAAAATTCTCTCTTTTATGTCCAATAATTAAACTTAATTACAAGATATGTAGAATATATATTTTTGCCTTTTGAATCAAATCAAGATATTCCAAAAATGTTCTCATTTACTTCTTTATTTATCCAGATGTTGGAATCAGGAATTTGCTTGTGGCCAGTTTTGCTCCTAATTTTACAAATGTGAGCAACCTATATATATATATAATATTTGCAAATTAAATTGTATGTGCCTTGTGGGCTGTGATCAGATTCCAAGAGCATAAATCATATCATCCTCTATGATATACCAATTCTTAATTATATTCTTGCTACTCTCATTTTTTTTTTCTAAATTTAATTTTATGTTATCGTGTTGAAACATTGAATATTATATATCCTCCGTGACCGTGAATATGTAATGTTATTTAGTTTTGTAGTGATGATTCAAGCTCTCCAACCAATGTGCAGTGTGCTATAAATTATTATAAAACTACATATAATGTACATGTTATTACATTAATGGAGAATTTCTTTCGCACAATCGTGTATGTGAGTTGCTTGCTCTGTTGGGACCAATACTAAAAGCACTGAGCGGTGTGAATTGCGTCGTCATCGTGCATTAAACTTGTGAGTAAGCTTTAAAACGATGAGATGGGAGTAGTTTAATAATTCGAACAGTTTAGTAGCCACACTGTACACTTTTAGAACTAATCACTACAAGCACGTGGTGACAGACATTTAGACACACACATCAAAGTGTTCATGGAGGTGTACCCATGAGGCCATGATAATAGTGTAAGTAACATTACTCATATCATATGACTATATAATAATAAGAAAAACTGTAAAATAAGATTTAAAAAAAAAACAAATAATTTTCCCTTTTTTTATTTTACTATTGACTTAATTTTCTAGTACGATTTGCTTTCTATAATCCGGTAACGGGCTTTGTTGACCGAGCCTGTAAAAGCTGGTTTCCATTCAACAGTGTGCATTATGATATAGACATTCTACTACAATTAATTTCCATTCGATGATGAAACAGACTTGCTATCAAGCTACACATATAGGCCACTTCTAGAAATTAAAATACACCATAAATAAGTTTAATTTTACTTCTTTAATTAACATTAACCTTACACATGACTTAATTAATTATAGTAGCATACCTAGTGGCATGCAGCATTATAACCTCACCCTCACCTAAGTGATAAACATAATTAATGGCGATATTGATTATACAACCTGTTTAATTAATAGCATCACCAGTAATATATATATATATATATATATACATGCATATATATTGATTATAGAAATTGGTTGATAAATTTTAACCCATCAGACTATCTCTCGGACAGGAGACCACCCATGAAGATGATGAAGTGGAAGTTACGTGGGGAAAAATGTAAAAAGGCTTTCGATGTTAATTGAGGAAAATTCTACCACATGGATCATTACATGTCTGCAATTCTCTTAAAAAGGCAAAAATCTTCTAATGTGGCATGATTCTTTTGATCTGCAAGTACAACCCCAAGCACATAAAATCATCTATTGCATATTTTGTGTTATATTCTCTATTACACATTCAATTTTTTTTATTCAATTTCAATTTTTTGTATTTTAATTTAATTTTATACTTTTTATTTAGGTTTCATCCTACCCAGTTAGAATTTGTTATAACTTTTTGATATTTAATTTTTTAAATAATTAATTAGTAACTAAAAACTAAAAAAAATAGATAGGATGATGAATAAAAATGTAAAACCAACAAAATATGAAAAAATAAAAATAAATAAATGTGTACATAAAATGTGCAAGGATCTCATTCCAACCCCCAAGAAAATATGAGAGAATTTTCCGTTTAACGGAATACGAAAAACTAAAAAAAGGGAGGATAAGATACGCGCCGTGGGGGGATGAAAATCACATCAAAAATGTCGGTTTGCCTCATACGTGACGGTCCTATTACCACGCGCCACGTCTGCATCAAATTTATATACATTTCTACCCCTCTCCATAATTATAATTATATAATAAACTTATAAATAATGGGAGGTAGTTTAAATTAAGTTCACCAACTTTGGTATGTGGTTTCTTAAAATATATATTTTACTACATAAATAATAAATTTAACAAAATAAAACTAAAATCATTCAACATTTGAACCACCTTCAGGTGCCATCCGTCAAGAGAGTAATTAATATTGTTAGATTAATTTTAAAATTAATGATCATTTATTTTATCCGAACACGTAAAATGTTGTTCATTGGTTGGTTTCTAAATCCAATTGTATTCATATATAAAAATGCATAAATTTTCCAGAAAAACAACCTTTTGTATGGTGATATATGTATAACGTGCGGCTATTGACACTTGGGATGTTTATGAATATAGTCGAATTTTTTTCGGACATAAATAATATTAAAATAAATTGAGTAAAATATATATATATATTCGGTGACATCAAAAATATATTATCTATAATATACATGATATTGTACATTGATGAAGAAATATGAGATGCAATAAGAAAGTCAAATTACGTGTCCGTCCATCTTTAATCGACTGGACATTCACTACTAGAAAAACACCAATAGACAACCCGTTAAAGACAACGGGTTTTTGCATACCCGTTGTCTTTACAGTGATAGACAACGGCCAAAGGTGAAACCGTTGTCTATCGCCGCGTTTTTTATTTTTTTTCTCACAACGGTCGTCAAAACCGTTGTCTACAGGATAGTAGACAACGGGAGATCAGTGTCTGTTGTCTATTTCCGCGTTTGTACATAGACAACGTTGTATAAACAACGGTTTACTAGCCGTTGTGAATTTACAACGGTTATTGCGTAACCGTTGTCTGATATTCTCATAAAACGACGCTGTTTTGGTAGAGATTTTAAATTTTTAATTAATCGGATTTTTTCGCCAAATTTCATTTAGGTTTCCCCGCACAAAATTAAAAATCCCTCAAAAGTGAAATATCTCCAGATCACCGAGCTGATCGCTGCCGCCATGAGACGTCTCACCATCTCCGCCGTGAAGATAATAAGCCTCCTCGGCGACATCGGAGAAGGGGAGTAGGCGAAGCTATCTGTTGTTGTCACCTCTCCTACGGCGGCGCCACCCATCTCCGGCAGTCTACCAATGTTATTCTTACACCGCTCAGTTACTAAGTTGTCACAGATGTTCTCTCGTGAGTTTCTGTTGTTTAGGAAAATAAAACCAGTTTCAAAAGTTGAATTACAGAGTTCAAAGTTTTGGGTTTCAATCGATTTAGGGATTTAAGTAAACATTTTTGCAGAATTTCTCCGTATTTGTTTGTGTTATTTCTGGGTCATATAATTGTTTACATTACCACTTTTAGCTATGAATATTCACATTTTCCTGACATTTTGCAACTAGAGTTTTTGTAGTAATGAGTAATGACGAAATGATTTGTTTCCCCTCTCAAAATCTTGTGAAACTGCTTTATCTGCTCTAATCTTTGAATAGAGGTAATCAATTTTTGATTATTTTGTTTTTCCCTTTGATTTTGAGATTGACAGAGTGTATCCATGCTTGAATGTGTTTTAATCATTTGAGTTTATGGAAAACGATTTTGGCAGCTTCATGTTTGCTCTTTTTGGTTCAAATTTGTGTGGAAAGCAGGAGTTTGTGTGGCTTTTCATTTTGTATTGATTTGATTGGCACATTGATTTGTTTATCAGTTGTTTTATTATTTGATTGTTTAAGCTCTGCTTTTTACCTATTTGCTACACACTCTTCCTGCAGAGAGAGACTGAGAGAGAGAGAGATAGAGAGATCCTTTTTGATTGACTTATAAATTTGAACTATTTTCATCTTTACATGCATGTAGTAGAAAGAAGCTTATTTAGACAATTTGCTCTTCTGAAAAAATGATGCAAAAACTGATACAGTCTTTCCTTTATCCCTTTGGTTTTTTATTGGATGAATAGCATCCAAGAGGCAAGAGGGTTCTATTGTTTCGTCAATTAAAAAGGATAAATCATATTGCTGCTTGTGATTCTGTAAGGTACATCACCAGTCTAGCTAGCACCCACGATTTTATTTTTTTTATTTTCTTTTAATTTGAAACTGTTGCACCAATATTGTGGCCCTGTCAAGAAGAGAACTATATATCTCTTTGTTCATTAGCCGCCGATTAATACAACTTCTAAATTGTCTATTTTCTATTTAATTTTTTTTATCAAAATAATGTTTTTTAATAGTGTTATTCTGATATTTGGATCAAATCGATAAATTACAGGAAATTATAATAAGAAACTTTACGAAATTTCCACTCTGGTATGTTGGAGTATCATTGTAAAAGTAAGAATGAAATATTGTACATTTAGTAGAAAGAAACTCGAGAATTTGTTTATAAAGATATGTGGCATTATATTATATATAATGTTTCCGTGTGTAATTATGCATTTTAAATTTACATTTCCAATAATGCACAAGCAACTAGCCGATTACAGATAGATATATACTGAAATTATTCCTTTATTTAATTGTTTGTTTGTTTGTGGGCTAATTATGAAATTTTAATCAATGATATATGTCCTTGCCATCTGCAATGGATTTATCATCAAACTTCGAGCTTGCCTATATATGAGTTTATTTAAATGCGAATTTAATTATATGCATCATCGATCTTTTGCAAAGTTTGCTTCTTCCAGCAGCTTTCTTAATAAAAAATAGTTTAATCTTTACATGCAGGTAGTAGGAATTGTCCAGCAATTAATTGCAGTTCAGGCAAGGCTTCCTTTGCTCAAGATTTATTTCCCATATTTCTGACGTACTGTTACCTTCTATCATACTGTTCTAAAACTCAATTTTTTCATTCTTATAAGGCTATTAGTTCTAAAAGATTATTGAGGGAGCGTTTGAAGAGAAATTTTGGATTGGTGAATCTGCTCGAGGAAAATTGAAACTACTCAAGTGAGTGATTTTTTTTTTCAGTTTAATTTCTTCTCTTTTTGGTATTATTTGGCTTCACTGTTCTGCACTCATCTATGTCATGTTTGAAATAATAAATAGTACTAATTATTTTGCTTTTGGTTTTCTCCCTTTTCTACTAGGATTTTACTTTGGAGCAAGACAATGTGACCCCACCTAACGGGTGGAAAGCTTATTATGCTGCTACAAGAGCTATTGCTACTGTAAATGCTGATTTTTAGGGTAATCAGAGAAAGATTGCTTCAACCTATGCGTCAGTTTTAGCTAAATGCTGATTATGTGAACTGTTTTGATGCAACTGGGAAGTCATTTAGTAGGTATTAGTATTAACCATCTTTCTCTGGTTCTTAAGTTGATATTTTTGGTTCTCAACCACATGAGGAAACCTATTTAGGAACTTACCTTTTATTCTTGTGGTGTAGTTGTCTGCAAATTTGAGCTGTTAAACTAATTTTTTCTCTGCCCCTTTTGGTGAATATAATAGTTTTTCAATTTAAGGCTTGATTTCTGAAATCTCTACATCTAATATTGAGTTATGTTTACATCCAGTATCAAAGTCATGAGGGTAATACTTGGAGTATCTAAATTCTGGGGTCTTCTCATTATATGCATGTTTTGGATTGCATAAATTTGGGAACTAGCTAGTTACTTACCAGTTACCACACCTTAATGCTTTCTGGTGAGGTCTCCCAAGCAATTAATATATATACTAGCAGATCAGAACCAGCCCAACAATTCTTTAGTTTATTCTCCCAAGCAATTAATATATATATATATATATATATATATATATAATTGTTAATTATTAATTATTAGTGCGTATATACTCATAATCCTTGACAATTGCAGGTTCCTTTTTTCATTAATGAAGAAGATAGATTGTTCCAGATTGATATTGTAAGTTTGAATAATTAATCTTAACTTTGGTTCTTTTAAATTTATATGACATGCATTAATGGAATTGATACTTAATTAGACAATTGTTTATTTTTAGTTGAGATGATGATGAAGTGGCCATTCTTATAAGTGAGGCAAGGGAAGAAGCAGAAGGCTAGAAAAGTTGAACTTCTTTCTTTTTACTAGCTACTTGAACTTATGAACTTATGACAATGTTGAATGCAAAATATTAATATTAGTTTATTTCATATTTAATCATGTTATTTTGGAGAACTTATATGTATTATTTAATTTGTATACATTATGGTTATTATGTAATGAATTATTGTTTGGTTTTAGTTATTTATTATTTTGAAAAATTTTGTAAATAAGCTGGTTCAATTTGAAAAAAAAAGCTACAAGAAAAAAAAATTAAAAAGACAACGGTCAAAGACAACCGTTGTTTGTTGCAAAAATTTTACAACACTCAGAAAAAATTCCGCCCGTTGTCCATTTGAATACAGACAACGGTTTTTCACAAAATCCGTTGTCTACATAAAAAAAGACAACGGTTGTCATAAAAACCCGTTGTCTATTAAATTATAGACAACGGTTTTTAATGAACCATGGTCTATTTTTTAATGTGTTGTCTATATTTAACAACGGTCAATATACCCGTTGTCTATTAATACACAGACAACGGGTATTGACCGTTGTCTGTCAGCGTGCGCTGATAGACAACACCCTTAATAACAACGGTCGATTTCTCTATAGACAACGGGGAATACCCGTTGTCTATTAGTATTTTTCTAGTAGTGATTTTCCACATGTTCGACAAATGGTGGTCGAACATACCTATAGTGAATGATCGCGCCCTTAATTGAATTTTATTATATATATGGTCCCAAATAGAAATTGTATTTTGAGTTGATTTATTTGAATTATTTTGACAAAGATAAAGTCTTGTTCAAATTCTACTGGAGATTCCGGCAAGAAAAGAAGTTTGTCATGGGAAATTTGAAGTGTTCCCAAAACTCAAACAATTTGAAATACTGTAGCTTCTTGAATAGTTATCAATCAAATTAAAAATACGACATGTTCACAATCAATCTATCATTAAAATATACTTTTTTTCTGATACGTTGATGAATAAGTGGACTAAACCATATTTGTTATAAGTTTATTCAATTAAATATTGAAACAAATGTGAAGTACAAGCCCATTCTCTTTCAATTTTGAGTTTATTCCATTATATTAACAGAAGCATACGTAACATTAAATTATACATAGTTTACATTGCATAATTAAAATAAAATTCAAAATTGAAAAAGATAAAAAGTTCCCTAAAAAGGATAGAAGGCTGGGGACGACACATTCTAGTCCATGCACCCTTTGCGTCCCATTTTATGTCATACGATCGAATACATTATTTTATTAACATTTATCATAAAAATAAAAATTAATTATAATATAATCAATCAATACCAATATTTATTAATAGAAAATTAAAATTTAAAAAATTATAAACTCTAATGATGACATAATCAATTATTAAATAAAATTAAATACTAAAAAATAATTATATATCCTAATTAAAAATTATAAAATTAAACTAGAAGAAACTAATAAATATGATAACGAGACATGCTGGACACAAAAAGTAAAGGGAAAAGGTGCAAACACACCCTAATGTTTACATGGAGGAACAAATTCTCCCTTAACGTATTGTTTAGAGCAAATACCACCCTAACGTTTTCCAAAGAGTGCAAATTCCCCATTCCCTCCCCAAAAATAGTGTTTTTTGTGCAAAATACAATTTTATTCATGACTTTTTCCCAACACTATTTTTTTTTTTTTGTATAATTTTCATTTTAAAAAAAATTATAATCTCCCTTTAAATATAGACCTAAAATCACCACCACCACCACCACCACCACCACCATTATTATTATTATTATTATTATTATTATTGAGTTTGTATTTTTGTAAATGAAATTTATTAAAAAATGTATGAAAAATACATGTAAGTTTTTTAATAAATCTTATCCTATAAACATTATTATTTTTTAGGGATGAAAAATATGAAAAAAATAAAATAAATTTTTGTATTTTTGAACAAAAATACTACTCCCTCTGTTTCTGAATAAGTGTTATTCTGGATGAATGCAATATATTAATAAAGATATTAATTAGATAATCAAATGATCTTATACACTCTTATGTGAACATATTAAATGAATTAAATATGATTGTTTGAATGGATTAAATGAAGACAAATATGGAAAAAAAATGAAAATTTTATCTCGATTGTGCAGAATGACATTTTTTGGAAATAAAATTAAAGTGCTAGAATGACACTTATTGTGAAACGGAGGAAGTATTTTGGGTTGGGTTGGGTTGGGTGGGGAGAGGGAATTTGCACTTTTTTTAAACGTTAGAGTGTTATTTACTCCAAAAATAATTTTAAGAGTGAATACGCCCCCTGAGATAAATGCTAAGGGTGTATTGTCCATTTTTTTCAAAAATGAATTAGAGAATTTAAATATAAAGTTTCAAATAACAAATAAGAAGGATAACTATCACTTGAACCCTACATTTTAGGGACTTTTTTAAAAAAACATCCAAATCAAATTATTAACAAAAGCATGCATGCCCAAAATTTTGTAAGTTTAGAAACTCTCAGAGCCTTGAAAAACGAGGTGGAACGCCGTATGCGTGTTTGAAAATTCCACCACAAATATAATATAAATATAAATAACATTGAAAAATTAATCACAAGTTGGATAAAAAAGACATTATTTTTATCCAACTAGTAATTAATTTTTTTCCACGTTATTTGTGTCATTCTAATTGGAATATCCATGCACCCATTCGGTACGCCACGTCATTTTTTGGGCGATAAATTTACGAAACTTTTGAAAAAAATAAATTATATTTACCCAAAATCAAGAAAAGTGTAAGGGAAATCAGTAAGTTACAATTATACCCCTGTCGTCAACAAAAATACGCGCCAAGATTTATGATTTAGGAGCGTGGTCCAGTACAACGAGCAACAGAGTCAAAGACCGCATAAAATTAAACTTTGAAATTTCTCTTTCTCAAAGCCAAGCCCACCGCAATTTTCTCTTTCCAGAATAGTTAAAGATCCAACTTCGCCAGTCAGAAAAAATATACAAAAATATTCAATCTTGAAATAAAAAATAAAAAATACGTAAACAAAACATAATCCGATAACAAACCATGATTAAACAAATGGGTCCACTGATCGAAAACCTTCGTAGAAAAGAGTGGTTTGGTGATGCTAATCACAAGTGGTTTTACCAGAAAAAAAAAGAAAAAGATTAGGTATACTTGTTTAGTAAAATATAATTAAGCCAACTAGAAGAAGGTGAAGGAGAATTTTCTCCCTTTCACGAAATGCGAAGTGCCACCGGCCACCAGCTTTATCACTGTACTACAAAACCATCATTTTTTGTGTAGTTTTCAGAGATAGTGGTTTTCGAATATGGACCTTTTTTTGCATATATAAACACACCTTCCTCCCTTCCATTCTCCACCATCACAACTAAAACTCTTTCATTTGCTCATTCAATCGTGTTACGTTTGTTTGTTTCTTTCCCATTAATTTTCAACCTTTTTCTTCCCATTGGCTCATTGATTCTGAGCTCTCATTGGCTCTTTTTGCTCCTTTTCCCGTTTAAGGTAAGAAAAGGAAAAAAAAAAGGTCTCCACATTTTTGCATTTATTTATTTTTGCTTAAACACATCTTTTGCTCCATTTTCCTAATCGGAAAAAGGAAATCAAAATCTGGGCCTTTCTTATAGAACAGATATGCAAATTTGCTGCACTAACTTTGAATAAAGTTCTCAGATTTTTTCAATAATATATATTTAATTTTCTTGTAAGTATAAGAAGCTGGAAAACTTGTGCTCTGTTATTGATGAAAAATGAAATCTTGCTGCTTTAACTGAGTTTATTTTTTCTCAGTTTGTTGTAAGATATTGTTTCTTGAAAGTACATGATTCTGTTATATATGTCCGAGACTCTCTCACTTTACAAATTATGGAAAATGTGTAATCTAATCTAGGGGCAGGATAGTTAATGATCTTGATATTCTTGAGTAAGAATTCAATGTATCCGTGTGAAAATAGAAAATAGCAGATTCGAGTGGTATTGTTCATGGAATTAATTTCTTGTCATCCAAGCATATAGTTTCCTTATTCTATTTGGTGATGCGTTATAAATTGGAGCATGTGGATTAGCCATTCCCGTACGAAAGTATATATTGGTTAGGTAAATAAAAATTTTGAGGTGATCTTCTAGATTCGTCTAATAGTAATTAGGTGGACACTCATTGACTAAATTGGAGCCAGTTTTCCTATTTTAATGCGCAATTTCTTTTGGATAAGGCCTTGTTTAATCATACCCTGTTTCTGATATTTTCTATTAATTTTCCTTACAGTTGAATCTCTTCTGTCTGAACAATCTCTCATTCTCACCAATGGCGGAACGTGTTCTGAATCGTGTCCACAGCCTCCGCGAGCGCTTGGACGCCACTCTCGCTGCTCATCGCAACGAGATTCTGCTGTTTTTATCAAGGTTCTTGAAAATGGCCTAATCATCTATCTTGTTTTTTTCGAGTTTTCGATGTCTAATCTTTGATTCATGATTTGCAGGATTGAAGCTCATGGTAAAGGAATTTTGAAGCCTCATCAGCTTCTAGCAGAGTTCGAAGCGATTTGTGAAGCTGACAAGGCTAAACTGCAAGATCACGCCTTCAAAGATCTACTCAAGAGCACACAGGTATACATATAAATATACTCGAATAATGCTCCTCTGTTTCTTGTGTTTTAATGTTAGTTTTGATTGAAAAATTTGGCACGTTGTTGTTCATTATCTAGGAAGCAATCGTGTTGCCTCCATGGGTAGCTCTGGCGATTCGGCTGAGGCCTGGCGTGTGGGAATACGTCCGAGTCAATGTGAACGCATTGGCTGTGGAGGAACTGACTGTGCCTGAGTATCTGCAGTTCAAAGAAGATCTAGTGAATGGAACGTATGTTTTTTCAGAGTCCTAAATTTCTTTACTAGTTAATTGTAGCTTGTGATGGTGTGTTTTTGATTGAGAGAGAGAGAGAGAGAGAGATTGATTTTGTTTTGTGATGCTGCAGTGCTAATGGTAACTTCGTTCTTGAGCTGGATTTTGCGCCCTTCACCGCGTCTTTCCCGAAGCCTACACTGACTAAGTCCATTGGCAATGGAGTTGAGTTCCTCAACAGGCATCTCTCTGCCAAAATGTTCCACGACAGAGATAGCATGACCCCTCTTCTTGATTTCCTCCGCATGCATAACTACAATGGCAAGGTAGAAATTTAGTTAAATGTGTTTTCAACTTAGAATCTTAGATCATGATGTATATATAGTATGTACTAACTACTAACTACTAATTGATTGTGTGTTGTGCAGACGATGATGCTGAATGATAGAATACGAAACCTTATTTCTCTGCAATCAGTTCTGAGGAAGGCTGAGGAGTATCTCTCTACCCTTCCTCCACAGACGCTGTATGATGATTTCGAGCACAAGTTTCAGGAGATCGGATTGGAGAGGGGATGGGGTGACACTGCTGAACGAGTGTCTGAGATGATCTCCATGCTTCTTGACCTCCTCGAGGCCCCCGACTCGTGCACTCTCGAGAAATTCCTTGGAAGAATCCCTATGGTGTTCAACGTCGTCATTCTCTCGCCTCATGGCTACTTTGCTCAAGAAAATGTCTTAGGCTATCCTGATACCGGTGGCCAGGTATGCAAAAGTAGATGAAGATCGCATGTTTTTCTTCAAATTTATTTGTATACGAACATTCTCACCAATGGATTTTGCAGGTTGTTTACATTTTGGATCAAGTCCCTGCATTGGAGCGTGAGATGATCAAACGCATCAAGGAACAAGGACTAAACATAACACCACGCATTCTCATTGTTAGTTTGCACGAGAGTTGTACCATTTCTTGAATGTTGATTAGCATGATTTCGAATGTATGTTTAATCTTGTTGTTCTGTTCTGTTCTGTATTAGGTTACTCGACTCCTCCCGGATGCAGTTGGAACCACTTGTGGCCAGAAGCTTGAGAAGGTTTTTGGAGCCGAGCATTCACACATTCTTCGAGTTCCCTTTAGAACTGAGAAGGGAATTCTTCGAAAATGGATCTCTCGTTTTGAGGTCTGGCCTTACATGGAGACTTTCACAGAGGTGAGAGACAACTACTTGGTGTGTACAAACTAGTTGATCACGTACGTGTTTGCTAATGTTTTCGAGTCTTGTTTTGTAGGATGTGGCGAAAGAACTTGCTGTAGAATTGCAGGGCAAGCCAGATTTGATCATTGGAAACTACAGTGAGGGCAACCTTGCAGCCTCATTGCTGGCTCACAAATTAGGAGTCACACAGGTATAAAATCAATAAATAAATAAATAAATCATGTTGTCAAATCTGCCAATTTATGAGCTGAGTTGAGTTTTGACTGATTCTATCACTTGTTCATTGTTGCAGTGCACGATTGCTCACGCGTTGGAGAAGACAAAATATCCAGATTCCGACATTTACTTGAAGAATTTCGATGAGAAGTATCATTTTTCATGCCAGTTTACTGCTGATCTCTATGCAATGAATCATACTGACTTCATCATAACCAGCACCTTCCAAGAGATTGCTGGAAGGTAGTTTGAATTTCCAACGACTTTGATGGCTATTTGATATTATTAATCCTCTGCTACAAATGAAGCTGAGTTTGTTTTGTTTTTTTTGCTTTCGTTTTCGTGTTTTATCAGCAAGGACACTGTTGGACAGTACGAGAGCCACATGGCGTTCACAATGCCCGGGCTGTACCGTGTAGTCCATGGAATCGATGTGTTCGACCCCAAATTCAACATCGTCTCACCCGGTGCTGATATGAACCTCTACTTCCCTTATACAGAGAAGGAAAAGAGGCTCACAGCCTTCCACCCTGAGATTGATGAGCTTCTCTTCAGCCAAGTTGAAAATGATGAGCATTTGTAAGCTAGCTTGCTTCCATCTTCAAATTTCAAACTTCAAATTTTCAAGCTGCTGATGCGTTACTTCTGTTTTTGTATATTTGATAGATGTGTGTTGAAAGACAAGAAGAAGCCAATAATATTCACCATGGCACGATTGGACCGGGTCAAGAACCTGACCGGGCTGGTCGAGTTGTATGCCAAGAGCCCTAAGCTGAGGGAGTTGGTGAACCTCGTTGTAGTTGGTGGAGACAGGAGGAAGGAATCGAAAGATTTGGAAGAGCAAGCTGAGATGAAGAAGATGTATGATCTAATCGAAACGTACAAGCTCAACGGCCAATTCCGGTGGATATCATCACAGATGAACCGTGTGAGGAATGGTGAGCTCTACCGCTACATTGCTGACACGAGGGGGGCCTTCGTGCAGCCTGCATTCTACGAGGCCTTCGGGCTGACTGTCGTGGAGGCCATGACGTGTGGCCTCCCGACATTTGCAACCCTGTACGGTGGTCCAGCCGAGATCATCGTGCATGGCAAGTCCGGCTTCCACATTGATCCGTACAACGGGGAGCAGGTGGCGGAGACGCTCGTTAGCTTCTTTGAGAAGTGTAAGAAGGAGCCTCAGCATTGGGAGACTATTTCTGCCGGCGGCCTTAAACGAATTCAAGAGAAGTAGGGGGGATTTCTTTTCATTTGGTTTTCTTTTCATGGAGAAAGTAAAAAATAGGCCTAATTTTGATTGCTTTCTTTTTTGGCTGACTTGTGTTGATGCAGGTATACATGGCAGATTTATTCGGATAGGCTGTTGACATTGGCGGGGGTTTATGGCTTCTGGAAATACGTGTCGAAGCTCGATCGTCAGGAGATCAGGCGCTATCTTGAGATGTTTTACGCACTCAAGTATCGTAAGTTGGTAAGTAGATGGTCTCACACGAGTTTTTTTGATTTGTTTTGAGTGAGAAATGAATGAGATGATGATGATGGGAAATTTTGGAATGGTGTGTTTATTTCAGGCTGAAGCTGTGCCGAGGGCTGTTGAGTAAATATGGCGGAGTTTGTGGAGTTGATAAATAAAGCACAGCTCATGGTGTGTTTTTTGGGTTTTATTTTTCAATTGAATCTCTCTCATTGGGATTGGGCTGTGGATTCTATTTTTCATTTCATTTTTATTTTTGACTTTTTGGCCCCCCCCTTTTTTTGGTTTTATGTTTGAGCAAATATGTAATTTCGGCATTCTTGGATGTCAGTATTATAAAATAAAGTTCCAATATTTCTGTTGTTTCTGCTCTTTAATAATTTCACATGCATCTAAAGTTTGCTGGGTTCATGCTTATTTGTACCCTAATGAATGAAAAGTTACAGATTCTCTTGAATCTTTTTATATTCTCTTGCTTGATGTATTATAGATATTTATGTAGAAATATATTTTGAGTTGGGTAGGGAGAATCCTATTTAATAATTATAAATTATAAAATTTCAAATTAATAATTATAAATTATGAAATTAAATTAAAGCACAATAAATTAACACGGGAAAAAAATTTGAAGAAAAAATTAATGAATTTAATAATGAAACACTACTTGTATTAGTATAATATATAAATTGGTGTGGAGAAAGGTTTATTTCTCAAAGTCTTAAATGGTATTTATAATATGTTTTTTAGGAAGAATGTATAGTTGTCTTTTGACATACAATATCGAAAATGGAAGAAAAATTAAAACTAGAGAATTATTTCATGTGCAATATGCCAATATCGTATCATTAATTGTTATCTAAAAATAGTAATGTGCTTTGGAACACACTAATTTTATCTTGTCCATTCGTGATTGCATCACTAACCTCTCGTGTCCTACAAAATATGTTCAAATTGTTTGTTTTCCAATTATTCAATTCCTTTTTGGCCGTTTTAGGCCTCACAATTACCAAAATGCTCTCAGTTATTCTTTTAAAGAAACATAATCATATGAATTAATCGCCACTTCAAGAAGCTCCAGGTTACTCATCTTCCCATAATAAAAATAAAACTAAAACTAAAAATAAAAATAAAGATCAAAATCACAATATTCCAATTCATGATCATGGATTCGAGAGGAATCATCAAGAAGTCTAGTTTCTCCAAGAAACTGAGCAAAACCCAGATCAAAATCATCATTTCTCTCACCATCTCTACATTTCTTGCTTCTTTAATAATCAACAGCTCCCAAGATTTCTTCCCACATTCAAGAAACCACACACTCTCATTCATCAACAAGGCCTGCTCACAAACTCTCTATTCCTCTCTCTGCCGCTCCACTCTCTCCACCACCAACTCCACCATCTTCCTCGACATCCTCGACTTCGCCATCGATCAAACACTGAACTATGTCAAGGCTGCTCGAATCACCACCGTCGATCATTTCATCCACCAAGATTTGAACGCACGGGAGAGGAACTCCCTCCAAGATTGCATGGAGCTGCTTGATCAGACGCTATACGAACTCGAGTCGGCCATGGATGAGTTGGCCTCTTTCCCTTCTTCCATTCCCCATCTCCACAGATCGTACGGCAATATCAAGACCCTTTTGAGCGCAGCGATGACTAATCAGTATACCTGCATCAATGGATTCTTGGATTTGGAGCAGCTCGATTTGGCTGGAAGAAGGGGAAGCACTAACACCCAATTTCTGCAGAATCTGTTGACGCCGGTTTCTCACATGCTCAGCAACTGCTTGGCCTTGATCAACCAAGAAACTGTCAAGAAACCGAAGGAGGAGGAAGAAGTTGTGGATTATGTGATAATGGCTCGTCGAAAGAGGAATGCAGCTGTGAGGAATTTGAGGCCAAATGTGATCGTGGCATGTAATGGAAGTGGAGACTATCACATCATTGGAGAGGCGGTTGCAGCAGCACCAAATATGAGCAAGAAAACTTATACTATCAAAATAAATGCAGGGATTTACAAAGAAAATGTGGTGATCCCAGGAGAGAAGATGAACATCATGTTAGTTGGAGATGGGATGAGCTCAACAATCATCACTGGTTCTAGAAATCTCGTAGATGGATTTTCCACCTTCGAATCAGCCACACTAAGTAGGTTAATCATTAATTAGCTAGTTATGAACTTACATTACATCTCTGTTCAACCATACATAATAAATTAAACTAATTATTTGCTGCATGCATGATTTCAAAATTTTCAGCTGTGGTGGGAGATAAATTCATGGCAAGGGACTTGACCATAGAAAACACTGCAGCTCCGGAGAAGCACCAGGCCGTAGCTCTGAGGGTGACGTCGAATGCCGCCTTCTACCGGTGTGGGATCATCTCTCATCAAGACACACTATACGCGCACTCACTGCGTCAGCTGTACCACGAATGCACGATTCAAGGAACAATCGATTTCATCTTTGGAAATGCAGCAGCAGTCTTCCAAAACTGCACGATACTCGTGCGGAGGCCGATGAGAGGCCAGAGGAACACCATCACAGCTCAAGGGAGAGAAGATCCTTACCAGAACACAGGGATAAGCCTGCAGGGATGCAACATAAAGGCAGCGGCAGACTTCAATCCGATGGAGAGGAAGCACTTCTCAACGTATTTGGGCAGGCCGTGGAGGAACTACTCGAGAGCCATCGTTGTGAATAGCTATTTGGGCGACCTGATACACCCTCGAGGGTGGCTGGAGTGGGCGGAGTACAGTAGTGTGGAGACAGTGGACTACATTGAGTGCATGAATTATGGACCCGGTGCAGCTACGAGGCGTCGGATTTCGTGGGGTGGGTATAGAAACAACTGCAGTCTGGAAACAGTGAAACAGTTTAGGGTTGAAGAGTTCTTGCATGGATCAGATGACTGGTTAGAGTCGACTGTTATACCAATCTTTGGTGCCTCCTAAAGAATTTAGGAAATCGAACACAATGTGCAGTAAATGTATATAGTTTTGCAATGCATCCGATCTGCAAGCTTTGATAGTTATGATTCTTGAAGCAACATAATTTGAGAAATTAAAATTTGGTGGTTCAGTAACACATACCTGCACGATGCATGGAATATAAATTTCATAAATATCTAAACCCCAGATTAATTTCTGTATTACAAGGAAAGTTTACCAAAAAATTAAGAAAAGCACTAGCCTATAAATCTAATACTGAGCTACTTCTGAAGAATGTACAACTTTTGCTCAGCCTTCCAAAATTAGGTAGTGAAGGGCGTGTATAGAGCACAGAAAAACTAGTATAAATTTACATCACTTTGAAACTGTCCAACAGAACATAAAATCTCAAAACTTCCTATACATGGGCATGGCATAATATTTCACATACCCTATTCCTGCTCAAAATTAGCTACACATGTTAACAATTTTACGAGCGCCTCAAGAAAGAAAGAATGAAGCAGTTTCCTTAGTATCCTCTTAACTGCCTTTCAGAAGTATTCAGCTTCATTTGCTTAGTGGCCCAAAATCTTGAGAGCAGCAGACATTTACAAAATAGCTATGTGCGTGAGCCAAAAGGAGATTGAATTTACTCTCGGATGACTCTGGTTCTTGTTTCCTTACAAAGTGGCTGTTTAGGATAGAAAATAACTACCAAAATCAAAGAAAAGGCAAGACCAACAATTCCACTAAATGGTTTCAAAGGATGGACTCCGGTGACCCATAGAGGTAAAGTGGGTCGATATGCCATAAAGCCACCCGTTCTTAAGATAAATGTAGAAGCCAGTATCCCTGCACGGAGTCCAATTGGTAGCGAGAGACTTCCTCGACTTCTTTGCCGAGCTCCAGATAGACTTATAGATAACAACCATAGCCCAGGAATTTCCCATATTGACCTAAGAATAAAGTCATCAGCAGCATAAGAAACATTAACAAATCATCAACTTTAGCATTGCAAGGGAGATAAGAGCTAAAAATAAATATAATAAAGTAGCTGTTATAAATGTTTATCTTGGTTGGGTGAGAAATGTTGGTTATCTTTTCTTCTTTTAGTGAGGATTCGTTTTTGTGGCTTGTGACAGATGGATGTATGCTATCTGAAAGTATTCCTACAAGTAGCTCATAGCTTAGATGAGATGATTACGTGAAACAAGGAGATAAATATGCAGAATCTTCCTTTCTAGCATAATTATTTGCAAGAACAATTGATCCAATGATTCAATTCTTTAAAGGAGAACTCTAAAACAAAAATAAACGGGATGCAATGTGAACCGTGAAAGCATCTACCTTTGAGATAAAGCAAATAAAAGTCCCGAGATAGCTACTCCACGGTGATATCCAAAGTCAACAGCAATTTCTTGGGGCAGCCATGACCGGAAAAGCAATTCCTCCACAACTGCAATGCCAGTTGCTGTTGCAACTCCTCTAACAATTAGCAGAAGCATATGCCCATATGCTTTCATCAATGCAAGAGGTTCTGAAGATGATGAAGACAGAGTGATTGGCCAATGTAGATGTACACAACCAAGTGACAAATTGACAGTATGTGTCAATGCAACGAGGATGGCTCCTCCAATCAGACCCTTCAGAAAATTCTGCAACTGAGGTCACAACCATCATCATGTGTTAAAATAGATAACCAATGCAGTACAAGCTAATCAACTCCAAAGTTCTAATCTCAAAATGAATGTATTCAACATAGTTTCTAATCTCAGACTGCAGAGAGGAAACAAAAGAAGGGTTCAGGCGCCCCTAAAATTTACTATCCCCTTCTCCCTTGTTCTTCCTTCAATACCTATCCAGGCATGTGGTGGAGATTACGGTTGTTGTCAGCAGTAAGGGTGAGGAATCTCCATATGTAGGTTTAAAAAAAGCACTTCAAGTTACACAAATGTAGTATGAGTATCTAAAATTGGCCACCAAACTATTCAAGTAAGAAAGTTGATCATATAAACCCTGTCTCAAGAGCAAGGGCTAGTATAGTAGGAAATTAGGTAAAAAAATATAGCACATAAGACTAGAAGTACGTGAAGAAAAGGGCATATTTTTCTTTATAAAGTGGCTTCCATCCGGGTAACTTGCTGACGAAAAAGTAGTAGAACAGGAAATCCAGGAACTCTTCAAGCTTGAGACTTAATGAAAAGCATTCTTAAGTACTCACTATAACTCCAGCAGAAACTACTATGAGATCATTTTGGTGGTAGTGACACAATTTTCATACAATCATACTAATAATATAGGAAGCTTGCATTATATTCAGTCCATACCTTCGGCAGTGAAGCCAAATCAAACCCATATTGCAGTAGAGGATCATCATACTTGCGAATTCTTTTACCCCACAGTGTAATCATGATCATGATGGAGATGTAGAGGCCAGCAATGCAAGCAAACTCAGCAATTTTGAAGGGGTTATGTGTTGCCCAACTTTGCAGGAGTGTTGGAAGCAGCGGAAGAACAACAGGCGACCACAGAAGCAGCACCATAAAGAGAAAGGCAAGGATCCTGGATTTACAGAAGCATAAAATGTTAATTACCATCAAGTGAACTAGCTCTACAGTGTTCAGTAACAATAACATTAATGTGTATGATATTTAGCTCAACAAGATGTCTGAAATGCTGAGAGTTTTTTCTTCTAGAAGGTTGTACTCAATTGCTTAGTGATTGCATCTTCTAAAGGTTACACATGCATCAGTAGACTCATGGGACAATCGAGAGAGGAACTTAGAAAACCAAACTGAAACAATGTCAACAGAACGAACTGGAAGATCAGAAAATAAAAATTAGGCGAAGTCTGCCCAGCAATTCTTCATAATTAAAATAAAAATAAAAATACTTGCAGGCAAATATGCCACTAAACTGATCTGATACTTTCTGATACCTCGGCGACTCCACTAATCCTACTACTAAAATAAATAAAGCAAGGCTCGAAATGTAGGGCTCCAGAACAAGAATCAGGCCCACCCTTTGACTATATGAATTTCTTTCATCCGTAACCATTCATCATAGTGGTACTGCTCTAGCTCAAGTATACAAGTGGAAGGTGGTGATTTGACTATATGAATTCCTTTCATGGATGACAATTATGTGAAATCAATTTACTTTGGATAGTTATTCAGATACCGCAAGAACATTATAATAAATGTTCACTTCATATTTAAAGAAACAGAACTGCTTCAGAACTCTACAAACTCCCAGGCATATAAATCTGAGGTAATGTTGTGAATTCAAGGAATTAACACATGCATAACTAATCCAACTTATATAGACACCTTATTTATCCAAAGAGTAATAATTCAGTTCACCTTTGAAGAAGTGGACGCTCTGCAATGCGTAGAAACGAGATGAGCTTGTCAGTTAAACTCATAGCACCACGTATTCCACCCCAAAGTAAAGCAACTTTTCCAATAAACTTCAAGATACCTCCCTTCTGTCCCAGTTCGGCAAGCATGGATACAAGTCTATTTCACAGATCAAAGAGTTCAACAGCTTTACAAGAAAGAGAACAATAAAGAACAAGCATTATATATGGGCAAAAGTAAACAAATCTAACCTTTCATGGTCAACTTCACCATCTTCCTTCATAGGCACCACGGGACTAGCAACAGACATTGCTTTCTCTGCAAGGCTTGTCACAATATTGTTCTTGGTTTTGTCAGGCATTTCATCTAGCTCGAAGGATTCTTTGCTGTTTTCTTTCTCATTCAGGAGCTCATTCGAAGGTCTAACAATTTCAGTACTCTACAGCACATTGTTTGTAAAATTTAGACAGCTAAAAGGGCAATATTGAAAGAATTCACTCAATGCAATTACGCATGCATAAGTTATAAAACTTATATAAAGGTAGCGATACCCATGATCCAGAAATTCCAATGATGCATGTAAAATAAGAAAAGCTGCATCATTCTAGATTTTCTTAAACATGGACAAACTCAATTGTTACTTTGTTAGTCCAATAACTGTAAATAACAATTGGAACAATTTAGATCCAATGGAAGGGGTAGCATCCAGTAGCCACAGATCGAATTTGGACCATCAAATTTTCCTTTTAGCCAATCATATAGGTTATAACCATTTGAGGAAAGGTCACTACAAAACCTATACCATATGTTGATTGATTGTCATCATATGGAAGATGCTTGATCTGATATATAAATAGGTTCTATAGTAGAAAATATCATGTTGCCAAACATGGCAAGTGTTCAACCAGCCTTCACTAGTTTAAAGGCAGTTCATGCAACAACAGAGTTGGAAGAAATTGATCGTATGCAAAGCCCTAAATGATCAGAGAATCCCAAAATTGACTCAAAAGAAGAAACTTATAATGTATAACTAAATATTTTCCAAATGATGAATAGTAAAAAAAACAAAAAACTTACATGCTGATGAGCAAGTAAAGCAGATGCCCCCAGAGCAGCTGTAACAGCACCCACCATAACTTTAGAATTTCGAAGATCAATGTCATTGTCTTCTTCATCAATTAAACTGGTGAAATTATCTATATTTTGTCTTTCCTTCAAGGGCTTTTGACTACTTTCTTTTTCACCAACTAGAAGAAGCTTCTCTGTTGATTTATCGACCTGATCAAGAGCCAACTTCTGTTCATCATCACCATCCACTGCCGCCACATCGAAGAACTTTCTAAGTGCAGCTAAACTAGACCCCACAATAACACCAATAGGCAATACTGTTCTCAAACATTCTGTGTCCTGAACAGCAGATGAAATAGCTCTTACTACATTCTCTCCATCAAGGACGCCGAGTTTCCCTGGCAGGTTATCATTCAATTTATCCATACGGTGCTTCCCTTTCCCTGCTGCCATGGATACAGCATTGGCAACATATTCCATTTCTCTAGCAAGTTTGAGCTCCAGATCTTCCACATTAGCAGCACTGGCTCTTCGCCCAACTTCAACCTCTAAACACTCCAAAATGAGACTTTTGATGAGAGATGTGGAACCATCAGATTTGGTCTTGTCAAATTCAGCATTGTTGCTGAGAGTATCCTTCTCAAGTTCACCAGAATCCAATACTACGTAAGATGGTTCAATAGTAATATCACTATTCTTAGATCCTGGATGGCTGTCTTCTCTGTAACCTCCACTAGCAGCATATTCATTAAAGTAAGCAATATCATTTTCAGTCTGCTCTAAAAGCTTCCACTGACCTTCTTCAGGAATGTAGTCTAAATATAATGCTGATGGTTTATCCATACCTAGAGGATTTGCATTTTTCATCTTCAAAGAAAGATATGCCTTGAGGCACTCTTTGTAGAGTGGATCACCAAATGGAGAAGTATTTAAACAACTAGGAATCTTTTCTGAACTGCTATTCAAATATTTCACAAAATTCTTAGTTGGAAGTTTTCTGGCTGCAGGCATATAACTGATTTCACACTCGGTCTCAACATGGCTCCTTTTAATGTTCATATCAGTGCTGTTATAGTTGTATTCATTGTGTGCATCATATTTGCCCCCAGAGCCTTCTGTATCATGCAAAGGAGTGCCATCTGAATTACCAGACTGTGTGCTTTCATTAGGCCTGAGAGATATTGTCCCAGAAGATCTGGGGTCATCATGTGGCAGACGATTGTTAGACATGGAGTCTTCACTGAATTCCTTCACCTCCTCAACTCCATTAACTTCAGTTGTATTGTTTTTGTTCTTCACTTCATCTACTTGGTCCTTTTTCTCCTCCAACTGATTAATCATGCCTTCAATTACATGGAATACATTATTAACAGCAACTTGGGTCGAATCATCAAATCCTGTAAATGCATCTAATGCCTGAGAGACACTAAAGCTTGATGAATCACTCATATTTTCTGCCCCACTTTCCATAACTTGTGCTTCAGAAATGGGGGATGGAGCTGATTTTTTGTCCTCTGTGTTACCGGTTTCAGATATCTTATCCCGATCATTTGAAAAATCACTTTTTTGCTCATTATTTTCGTTTGTTGGGTCTGATTGACCACTACCAGTTCCTCTGTCCATGTTTTGTGGGCCGGGAATATCCTCAGCTCCATCAGGCCCATCAAACATGCTGGAAGAATCTTGTTTTGCATTTACTTCTGCCATAATTTCCCTTTCAGAAACTTCATCAGTATTAGCACAAGAAGATTGTGCATTCTCATAAATATTTCCCATCACATTCTGGTTCCCCTTTCCTAAATCAGGGCTGGGGTCGTTCTGTTTCTGTGAGATCTCTGATGACTGTTTCTCTAATTCCATATAGCTAGAAGACATGTCATGGCTATGATCAACACTAGAGTAACCATCTTCAGGGCCAGTAGTCCTCTTCTTTTGGTCTACAGACTGAACATCTTCATCACGATTTGCTTTTGTTAGTGCATCTTTATCTAGCACTTTTGAGTTATATCTTTGTGCCTCCTCACTGTTATGTCCCGATGTTAAAAATTTATCAATCTTTAAATCAGACACATGATTCTGCAGAATACCAGAAACAGCAGTTGTAAGCTTTCCTCTAACATCATCAGGAACAGCATCTTGCAAAGCTTTAACTATCGTTTCTCCTTGACCCACAGCATTAAGGACCTGCAGATAGTCCAAATTATACTCTAGATCTTAAACATTTCCGAAAAAATACATTGGATTTTTCTCCATGCTTATTAAGTGGCACTGAATTTAAAGGCTTTTTTTATTTATTATTATTTGAGACCACAATTAATTCCACTTGTAAAATCTCTATTTATTAAGTTTTAATAGAAAAAAATTACTGTTTACAAGCAGCCAAGACCAAGCAGACTGAAACTTCCCCAATACTTGATGGGTATAGCTCACCTGTATTGCCTCCACAAACTAGCCAAAAATGCCTTACCCACACTGTACTAACTAAGTTTAAGTGATGCAGGACATTACCTTTTTCTTCTGATCATCAGACAGAGCTTCGGGCATAGTGATATCAAGCATATTCATGACCACTTGTGCAGTCTGTAGAACTTTTCCTCTTTCAATGTCAGAAGAGTTGACTCCTTCCTCAGTGGTTGGGTCAATTGCGGTATTAGATTGTTTCCCCACATTCTTGTCCTCTAGCTGCAACCCTTTGATATGCAGCTCCCCTATATCTTTTTTAGATCCTAATTGAGTTCTCATCGCCATATCATTTTCCTGAAACATCTCCAATTTAGGATTTGTAGAACTCCCATTAGTAAGATTCAAGAGTCCGCCAACTCTTCCCCTTCTAGAAGTAGCTCTGCCGTCCATCAGTGCTAAACCCTTTGATGGATTTAAAGTGACATCAACATCTTTCAGAAGTGGATGGCGACCTTTTAGAAGTCCAAGCTCCACAGCTGTGAGCCACTGCAGGCGACCGTTTTGGCCATGAAGTCAGTGCATATCAACTATATTGTGGTAATATAATGTAAATTAAAATGCACATAACATAATTACCTCCAAGGCAAGGTGCTGGCACCAAGAGAATGTTGACCAGTCATCCATAATTTTGCTAGATGGCTTATATGAACACAGAAGAAGGCTTGTATATGGATTCTCTGCTATCAAACTTCGTGGGATAGAGAAGAATGGAACTTTTCTGTCATCATTCTGTGAACCAATCACAAGCACAATTGTCAAACTTAAATATATTATGAACCAAATAGGCACTTCTTATTTGTAGACATGTGTCATGCACCCTGGTTTTGTTTGTACTTCAAGCATTCTATACAGTGAGAAATATAGCTTTCCGAGCAACAAGAGTTGGAGAAAGTTAATAGAAGACTATTGACTAATGAATGACTAAATATTGATACATTGCTTGGAAGATTGTTAGCCAGAAGATATTGTTGTCAACAAAAGCAAGATCAATAAAAAAAAATCCACATTATTATGGTGCCAATTGATGGTAATCAAATTTAGCTCCCAAAGGAGGGTTAGATATATCACTAACCAGAATTTCGCTGAAACGGAAGGGGTACAAGAAGCACATAAGCATGCAATACATCAGTATCGTTGCTGACAGTCAAGTCTTCACTCATTTCCTCTCTAGCTTTATTACTTAAGATAAATCCGAGCCACTGAATGGAAAGCAATGCGACTAGCAGTAAATGTTTCTCTTAACCTACTTTCCCTAGTTATTGACACTCAAAACTATCAGGCTAGAACACAAACAGACCATGTTGTACACATCATTCATAAGCTATAATGCATGGATATGGGCCATATGGCTAGTGGGAATACATATAAAACACTACACTGATACCATATCTGTCTCTACATATGAGCATTGTCAATTAATTATAAGATAATGAAAAAGAACATTAAATATCTACATCAAGTCTGTCTTGTTTATACGTAAAGATGCTATAATTACAAAATATAGTAAAAGTTGAATTTATACAGGATACTTTTATTATTTTATTCAGTACAGTATCCACAACATTTCCCTCTTAGTTTCAGAAACTTCAAGAAATTTATCTGCCAAGTATCTAAGATCCAACCCATGTTTTGCCCAGTACATGAGTAGTTTCAGATTCTGCATGGGACTCTTTTAAGGAAATTGATGCACCATATAAATATGTAACAAGAAAATACTAATATAGCAACCTCAAAGATCAATTTATTAGCAACATAATATCAAGGTAAGGAAATAAAACCTGTATAAACAGAACAGGAACTTTCACTTTATCGATCACATCTCGTGTGCTTGATTTTGCATAAAACTCTTCAATGGTATCAAATCCATAAGGAATCATAGAAATTGCTCTCTCAAAATCGCGAACAGATGATGCCGAGAATGCACTTTCAACATCAAATCCTTTACCTCGGCCTTGAAATAATTCCTGAGAATAGAACAAAATAGATAAAAAGGTCAAAAGCGCCCTCGGAACAGATGATGAAATCGTAATGATTATGAATGATCTTCTTGCATTGTACAATTGACTTTGAAACAAAGTCTCCTTTATTGGCATGAAAAGTCTACTCCGAGACTGGCATGATCCTAAGAAGTATACTTGAGGAAAAGGGTGTGAGAAAATGTCTATAAATGAAAACAACCTTGTTACATTGAAGTATCTTAATCAAGCCATCTGTTTGCCTCTGATGGAAATCTGGATGATAGACAGAGGACCTTGTGGCTTCCTCTAAGTCAAAAGGATTGTCTATGCATATTGCAGCTGTAAGAGGTGTCCTCTCCCCAAATTCTGCCAAGTACTTTGTCAACATGTTTGCTCCGTACTCCCAGCCAACTGCCATTAATGTTGTCCATGGCCTTTTCTTGGTTATGTACTGAACAGCTACGGAGATATCATCACTATCAGCAGCTGTAAATAACCTACATAAATGAAGTAGTTATAGCGATCTGCTATCAGCTTGTTTTGCCAGTCCAGGAATGAAAGAACCTTCTGAATTAGGAACCTGAGCATGAAACTAGATGATTACCATTTTTCTTGTGATTTCACCCAGCATCATTTATCAAAAACAATTATAAAAAACAATCATTTATCAAATAAAAATTCAACGTTTATTGTTAATAACAAGAGGTGAGATTTTTAAGTGAAGAAGGAATAACGTGTTACTCTTAGATCTTGCAGACTCCATCATAATCCAGATGCTAAGAGGAAAATAAATTACATTAAAAAAGGTACATTCAGACAGCTACTGCGCTAAGCTTGATGAAATTCAGCCTTAAACTACTAAAATGAACCCTGTGAGATTCCTATTTGATGTACCCAAATAGAAGTAGAAATTGTAGAAAAAAGCTACCACCCTAAGCTTGGTGAAACTTTGCTCTACACTACTACGTACAAAAAACCAAAATGGGAAGTGTATAAGCAACGAACATAACAATAAAAGTTGAAATAGTATTCGAAGATGCTAACCGTGGAGTGGTCAATGGGGAGCCAGCACATCCTCTCGGATTCATGACTAGTGGAAAAACACCTCTCTTGAAGCAATCGCACACGAAAGCCCTAATTTTCCTCTCACTGCTCCCGTCCGCCGTCCCTGGAACAACCAACACCGTGGTATCGAAGCCGCGCTCCTCCTCCAAGTCCAAATTAGCCGGCCAATCAAACGATAGGACTCCGCCATCCTCTGTGCCAACACAGAGCCTCTGATACACCAAATTCTCATCTTCGGCACCATCACTACTCTCGATTATTCTCCCGCTGTTCAATTTCACATAATGCCTCTCCTCTTTGACGAGCTTCTCGCTAACATTCTCCAGCAATTCGTTTTCAGGGAAATCAATAGACGGACACCGCAGCATCACGAACCGATTAAACGGCGTCGGGCTGGTGAACAGGATCCACTCCCCAATATCAGAGCCCGAATTTCTGACAGATTTAGGGTTAGGAAGCAATTTTGGGGATTTAGAAGAGAAAAATACAGCGATACCGGAGGCGAAGCCGACGGCGGGAGCGATTAAATCAAGCGGAGTAACAGAGGGAAATTGGGAAAGCAACCCATGGAATAGGTTATCGAGAGGTGACGGCGTGGGATTCAAGTCGCAGCGGACGGTGGGGAGCTTGAGACGACGGCGTTTCCATGCACGATGGTGGTGGCATGGCGGTATGGCACGTCGGTGGAGAGTGGACGGTGGGAGCAAGAACACGGTCTGTCCGGACGCCAGGATCATAGAAGCGGTGGCAGTTAGCAGCGGAGGTGGTGGTGGTGGTGGAGGCAAAGAGTGTGGAAGATCGGAAGACCGTGCATGAGTGGTTCGTTTTGACGGTTGAGAATTTTGGAAGTCGCATTAAAAAAAAAAGGGAGGTGGAGATGTCTCTCTCAAGTATCATTGCGTGCGGTTCCTTGCGGTTTTGCATATGCTGGATTGTTCGACGGTGCCTAGGAACTTGGACTCTTCTATTGCTTCTCCACGTACGTGTTCTTCCAAAAACAATTAAAAATGATGCTAATTGAAATATGATATATTAATGTGAACGTCAAAAAATTCTCCAGCTCAAGCTTAATTCCAGCTTTCATTTATTCAACTTAAATTTGCCTTCACAATTTAAATATTAAAAATTAATTATATTATCTGTCCAATAATCTAATTACTCCCATCATTTCTAATTAAGTGTCATTTTGAATGAATACATACAGATTAATAAATTAATTGAATTATCTAACATTCACTTGTGTGAATGCATTAAATAAATTAAATATAGATATATAAATACATTAAATGAGGGTAAATGTGTGAAAAATGTGATTTTTTTTGCCTCGAATTTGTAGAATGACACTTTTTTAAATAAAATTAAAATGTTAGAATGACATTTATTCAGAAACGGAGAAAGTATAATTTATATAAATATTTAATTTTGACTTGACTCTAGTAATGTTCAATTCAAATTCGATTAGTTTTGAATTAATTTAAAATTATTTTCCAGTTGATCAGGCTCACAAAGTCACAATGGTATTTCATGTTTTTTGTTAGGTTACTTAACTTTTCTCCTTTTCTTAAGTTTACTTTTTCATTCTCCTCACAACACCAAAAATCACGTAGATTCATATATAAAAGGAAAAGTGTATAAAAACATCCGTTAACATTTATTCTGAAGAGTAAATCCCCTTTTATTATTCTTTTTAGAACAAATATCACCCTAACGTTATCATCATGTACCAATTATTGGTGTATGTGTAAACTATTGTAAAGATTGGGGAACTACCATCCATGGGCTGATTTTTGGTGAGAAAGTTAAGATGTTCTGGAAGGACACAAAGTATTGGAGTATTATGAAGAGATGGAAGCATACTTCCTTGAAGGTGATTGGGACAGCTGCTTTGGAAGTTGGGGAAGGAGGATTTTGAGGTGTGGGTTGTTACTCTATCATCTGTCTGTTTCCTTTTATGTCAGGAAAAGCATGAATCACAGGGGGTGAAAGTGGATGTAGGAGTTGGTTTTTCGCAGACCTTGTTAGCAGCTTTTCATGCTGCAAGAGAAACACTTCTTCTATCAAGATCGTTGGGAGTTAAAGTAGGGGAAAAAGAGTGGACTCCGCCAGTTGAGGGGGTGTTCTGTCTAGATGTTGATGTGGCGTTCAATGATGGGAATGGGTGTTATGGAGTAGGGCGATAGTTCGAGATTGGAGAGGACGACTAAGGGCAGCTCTAGCGAAACCAATTCAGCGGCCAATGTCAGTTCTTGACGGAGAACTTAATGCGATATTGTATGGTATTGGCTTATGCTTGCAAGAGTAGCTGGTTCCGTTTGTGATTTTCTCAGATTTCTTATTGGCAATTCGATTGCTTGAAGATGGGGAGGAGGGGTATGAGTACATGAAGAGGGAGTTAGGCTCGCTAGCTGAGGTTTTTCAAGCAGGTTATATTATTGACTTTCGACATATGTACCAGGAAGCCAATTATGTTGCTCCTGGCTCAATTTGGAGCAGGGTGTGAGGATTTATGTATGTGGAGTACAGATCATCCTCACTGGTTGAGGAAGATGTTGGTGTAATAAAATTCATTTTACTTCAAAAAAAAAATAATATCATCCTAACGTTTACTAACAGGTGCAAAATCCCCCCCTTCTCTCCCTTATTTTTTTTGTGGGAAAAAATCATTCTATTAACATTTTCCCCCTTTTTTTCTTCCCTTATATTTTTATTTTTTTTAATAATTTCTCATTATTTTATTTTTAAAAATTATAATTTTATTTTAATTATAAACCTATAACAATATATACATGTATAAAATTAGTATTATTTTATCATTATTGAGTTTGTATTTTTATGAAGAAAATTTATTCAAATATATATATATATATATATAGGGTTGGGTTCCAGAAAGAACCACACCCTAGGTGAGAACCGAGAACTAATCTCAGCCACAGATCTCGCCTATTTGGACGGCCAAGATCTGTTCCAAAATTAAAAAAAAAACACGGTGGCATAATTGTAATAACGTCCAATTTCGCTGCCCCTGAATCTTAGTAAGGGTAAAATCAGAAATTTCAATGTATATGTGATTTACGCGTATATTTTTCAATTTAGGGTTTTAGTACTGTCATTCCCTATTTTAGCACTGTCATGACTTATTTTAGCACTAACATGACCATTGTTTAGCATGGCAATTGTTAGCATTACAATAAAAAATATCATCGGCATCTTTTTATGCTTCATGATCTTCCGTTTTTAGCACTATAGTTTAGAGTTTAGCATTGTATATGTGATTTACATATATATTTTTCAATTTATGGTTTTAGCATTGTCATTCCCTATTTTAGCACTGTCATGACTTATTTTAGCACTAACGAGACCCTTGTTTAGCATGACATCACTGTACTGTATTTCTTCTATTTGAGTGATTTTTATTTGGCTGTTGTAACAGGTGGTTGCAAAGAAACAAATGCAAAAGTCATAGATAATAACTATAATCAAGCAAAGGAAATTTTCAGACATTGCAGAAATAATATAAAAATGAATGGCTAGATTCAAAGTTAGATAAATATTTTTCTTTACATTAGACTAATGAAAAGTGATTTTGCAATATAAGCTAGCTAATGTACAGAAGCAAAATCTTTAATGATGAAGCAAGACACCATGTCTATATACAAAATTTGAATTTACCTTCTTCTCCTTCTCCAAAACTGATGATCATGTAGTCGAAAAAATCATACAACTCGACTGTTCCTATCATTTTCCCTCTATTGTGCAATGCTCTCACCATCAATGTATCAACTTCCTTCTTATAGCCACATCGAGATTCAGCTCCACCAACAACAGTCAAATCCTTAATCAATGCATGTTCATTCTCTTGCACAATTTCCTCTTCAATCCATTTGATTTCTGTTCAAGTCTAGCAGTGCTAAAACAGTTCACAATAGTGCTAAACTAGGTTACAACAGTGCTAAAATAGTTCATAGTAGTGCTAAAGTACTGATCGTGAAAAATTGAAAATAAC
Source organism: Perilla frutescens (assembly GCA_026008535.1). Taxonomy (NCBI): domain Eukaryota; kingdom Viridiplantae; phylum Streptophyta; class Magnoliopsida; order Lamiales; family Lamiaceae; genus Perilla; species Perilla frutescens. Next base: position 49,461,315 of record BRKX01000001.1, on the reverse strand, counting down.
AACTTAATCAACTTCATCAATCTAAGTGCTAAAATAGGTTACAACAGTGCTAAAATAGATCACAGTAGTGCTAAAGTACATGGCAGTGCTAAAATAGTTCACAGTAGTGCTAAAATAGGTTACAACAGTGCTAAAATAGATCACACACAGAATGACGATCGTGTTTGGGTGCAAATAATTTGGATCCCACGCCTATCAACAATTGCATAATAATGGCCTTGGTTTTGAGGTTAATTACTTTATATATATACTAGCATTTAATTTGTTGCATATAATAAAATGTCTAACAGTAATAATAAATTAGCAGTACATATTTAATGTAAAAATAAACAAGCAATTAGCAGCATTGTTATGCAAGTGGAATTAAGGTGGAAATTTATGTTTTCTACTCAATGCAGCTTGAGAAAGGATATGATGATGAAACAACTCAGCTCAATCCTCGACACAGATTTGTGCCATGGGAAGTTGTCAACAATTCTCCTCTTCAAGAAGTTAGTCTCTCTCTCTCTCTCTACACACACACACACACACACACACACACATACAGATGATCAACCATATATATTTTTGCTTTCATGGATATAGGATTTCCAGAATTTCATATATTGTAATCAAACAAAATCATTCGACATCTGCACATGGATGACGGAAAAATATCATCATTACACTTCCACACAAAGCTAAACCCTAAAAAAGACAATCAAAATCATAAATATGAGAATTACGCCCAAAACCCCAGTAAAAAAAGGTGCGAAAAATAAAGACGATTCACAACTCGATCCACAATGAAGAGAGAGAAAATGTATTAAAATCGTCATATGATTTACCTTTCATTCGAGCACTGAGAAGGAGAGCTCCGTTTTAGTCACTCGTCGATAAGCTCTTGTTGAGAGAGAGAGAGAGAGAGAGAGAGAGAGAGAGAGAGAGAGAAATAAAGGGGTCAAGAAAGAAATATATTAATTATCAAAATACCCCCGCATAATTAAAACTTGTAAAAATTCACAATTTTGCCACCGCTTAAAAGTCTAATTCTGCAGTCATCCAAATTGAATAGATGTGTGGATTAGATTGGTTTTCAGTTCTCACAGGAGGATGTGGTTATCACATGATCTCATCTATATATATATATATATCTGGAATGGTTCAAATAGGAATCAAGTCCCCCCATGAGAACCTAGGAACTAATCTAAACCCTAGATTTTATTAGATCTAAGAGTCATAATTAAGTTAATGTTTTAGTCAAAGTAAGATGACAAACTTGTAATATTAGAGAATCTTAATGAAGGAGGGTTATTTTCGTAATTTAGAAATTATGTTATATTTTTTGGATTTTGGGTTCAATTTTCAAAGTTAAATAGACAACGCTTCAAAACTGTTGTCTTTCCAGACATATATATTGATAAGCTAACATGACATATATGTTCCATAAAAAAACATGACATATATATGTTGCTAATATTAATGAATTATATTGCTAACATGAGAAACTCATATTAATAACATGACAGAATCATATTGATAAATTGATAAGTATTAAACAATATTCATATAACATTGAATCACAGTTAAAATAACATTGTATAATATGTTGTAACATTATACATACATCATATTGCTAATATGTTACTAACATATATTGCTAATATGTGAACAATGATTTGCTAATGTTTAAACAATAATTTGCTAATATGTGAATAACGATTTGCTAATATGATTTTTAAGTGTTGTTAGTTTTTTTTACAATTTTCATGATAAAATAACATCCTTCAATCAAACGGTCATAACTTTTTCAACAGTTAATATTTTTTTGAAATTCTTTTTTTTTGTTGAAAAATAGACTAAACTAACTTTCCACTATATATATAGTTCATATTTTACTTCTTTTTATATGATAGCAGTTGTGTATTCAAAGTTGGGTATCATGTATAAATTAACATGTTTTATATTAGCAACATAAATGCACGATGTTAGCAATGATGTGATACCATGTTAGCAATGTCTGACTGTTACGACTTATATACGACTAAAAATGAGTTTTTGTATTTTTTATAAATTTTCGTTCGAACAAACATGTGCAATATGCATCTTAAATGAAAGAGCATGAAAAATCTTTAATTTGATATATTATTCGAGTTAATTGACTTTAAAACGAACGAGTTATGATTATTTAAAGTTTTTAAGAATTTTTATAAATATGATGACATCACTATTTTAAAAAATATATGGAAATATCCTTATTTTTTAAACTTCTCATATTTATAATTATGTCACCTCCTTTTTATCCTCCATGTCATCAAGATGGATCAATTTGATTGGTTCCTGAGTTCTCATAGGGCTTGGTTCCTATTTGAACCTACCTGTATGTATGTGTGTATATATATATGCAAGGGGTTTTTTTTTTTTATCAAAATTAGAATATATTATGTACTTATGCAACTTCAATAATAAAATGGTAATTAAAAAATAATGACCCCCCCCCCCCCCCAAGACCTGACATGATTGAATTGCAGGATAGATTAACTTCAATTTTATTTCTCTTTCATTAAAATAATAAAATTTATTAAAACTCTTGATTACATGTATTTTTCATACAATTTTTCAATAAATTTCCTTCACAAAAGTACAAACTCAATTATGAAAAAATAATATTAATTTTATGCACATGTGTACGTGTGTGTGATTGTAGGTCTATAATCAGAGGGAAATTGTATTTTCTTAAAAGGAAAGTTGTAACAAAAAATAAATAATTTGTTAGAGATGAAAAATGAACTAAAAAATATATAGTAATAAAATGGTATTTTTTCACCAAAAAATAAATTTGGAATTTGCACTTACTAATAAACGTTAGGGTGTTTTTTGCTCTAAAGAAAACGTTAGGGGAGGGGTGGGTTTCGCTCTTTATGACAAATATTATGGGTGTATTTGCATATTTTTCCTATATAAAATGACGTTTTACGACTAAAAAAGTTAACTTTTTCATTTTCAATTTTCATAATAACTATATTTCTATATTTTATTTCTCTATCAATACCGTTTATCTAAAGGTTCAGAATTGTCCATCGCGTGAACACTCATATTCATCAGGATCAAATTGGGTAAGGTTCGATTTACTCTATATAAAGTGAGAAGTCCCAAATTCAATTCCCTCCCCAACTGAAAAAAAGTTTGAAAGTTCGAAAAAAAATATATACGTTATTGCTATTTTTTTCACTTATTAACAAATATATTTTCCTTTCGATTTTTCTAACTTTTTTTACAATCTATACTAATATATTACAACAGAGTCGTGAGAGCATAATTTCCCGCTCATAAATCCCGCCACAAATTGGTTGCATAATTTTGAAGAAGGAGCAGTTTCAACTAATGTAAGAAGGTGAAAAAACTGCTGCAGGAAGTTTGAGTAGCGGTTTTCTATTTCATGATTGTATGCCACATCATGAGAGAGAGTTAAAGAATAAAAATGGATCATGGTGGTTGCATGTGAAGATCGTGCCCCCCATCATCATATGAGATCAGTTTTTTTTACATCACATCTTATGGAGATTATCATTTTTTATTTTTATTATTTTTTAAATTTCTCATCTTTGTAACCCATTCGTACAAAATGAGATAAATTTTCAATTTTTCAGATACTATTCGTGCATTCCATATCACTAAGATCAGCATTTGTTTTCTTCTGGAAAAGAAAGTAACTGAGAGATTGAGCAAAGTTTTCAATTCTGATCTCTCTTCCTTGGTGCTTCTTTGTCCTTTTTTGCTTCAAGGTGTAACAGTTTATAATTAGGCCACAATAAAATTCAATTATTTTTCCTTGTGTTTTACTGCATTTTTTTATGGAGGGTGCTGAAGGAAACGGAGGAAAGTTCCGATCTACAACATAAACTCATCAATCAAAGCTATAATGAAGATGAAAACTACTAAGAAGAAGATTCCAGAGAATTAGAGTTCAGTTTAGGGCTTTTAATGAATGGTAATTTTGTAGTGGATCCAACAAGGAAAAAGTACAAACGTTCGATTTTGCCACTACCAATGAAGCGGTCCTGCCAATTGAGGCATTGGAGAAGGTGGCGCTGCAACAAGGAGTTCCAATCGATGGAGGCCGGCAGGGGGAAGAAAAGAACAGAGAAATTGAGGAAGTGATAGTGTAAAAATATATGGAGAGCTGAATTTCATGAAATTGTTATTAACCATGTATTTTATCAAATGATTGAAAATCCAATCTTCAATAAGTTATAAGAAATTGAGAATGAAAATGAAATCTCATGGTTGCAACTCACAAGGATCAATTGGATCACAAAGAGTCCCAGCAGTTGTACTGGAATTTATGATCTTCACTTTGAGTTAGGGTAAATGATCTTCTTCTTTTAATGTTTTTTCTTTTTAAATTTCTCATAGTTCTCTTATTTTATGCGATTCATTCGATTTTATTGCTCGGAGATCTAATATCTTTGTTGCGGATTTCTTAGGGTTGGATGATAAGGGACCTTAACAGATTCTCACACATGAGTTTGTTGCATCTTTGAATTGCTCTTTCTGAGTTGCGGTTTTGAAAGATTATTTTGGTCCCGTGATAAATCTCCAATATGCGTTGCTTTTGTTGAGGGATTTTTTTATATTTTTGATTTTGATCATTATCATCACCATTGTTTAATTGTTTTTATTTATTACTTTTTATGCTGCTTTGATATGTCTTATCTGCGTAAAGTTGATGTGATGGAATAGATTGTTGTATCATGGAGATTTAGGAATTTCTCTTGGTATCAATAGGTTATTCGTTATCATATTGAAATGTTAGATTTACAAAATGTACGAGTCTTTTTTTATCTTTTATTTGTTTGTTTATATTTGGTGTTTCTAAGTTGTTTTGGGATGTCATCTCTACATAGAATTATTGTGATTGAGTTGGTAATTGTATTAATTATGGATATTTTAGGTATTTGAGTTGCTGAAGATCTACATCGACAAATATTCTCAACACTAAAAGTGAATGTGGTGTGTTCAACTTTATATTAGATCATATTATATTCAAATTTTTATGTTGTATATAATTATTAGTCATATATTCATGCATATTTTCTGTATATTAAATGAAACATTTATGAATGTTGGTGTTTACAGTATCTATCATATGATTATGATATGCTGAGAACATGATAAATTATCGAGCTTATTTTTACTCATTTCTTGTGAGAGATCGAATATATCTTCTAAGGGCTAAAAATTAAAGTAGGCCAATTCAAGATAACAAATGCTTTTTTAACCAAGTACCATAAGTCATGCTTTTCTATACCAAAAGTGGTGTAAAAGTCATTCATGCCCTTTTTGTCTTATTTGACAATTTCCATTTGTTTTCTCTTTAATTAAAAAGAAGCATGTGGGCCACTTTTTTTATAAAAAAAATTCGAAAATAAGAGAAATAAATATGATTGGTGCATGCATTTAATTTGTAACAATGAAGAAAGTGTAAAAGGAAGAAACTCACGCCATTTTGAAAGAATTCTCTCCAATTCACAAAACTCACGACATTTGTAAAAAATTGACAACACTTATCAAATAAATTCGAGGTTAGTTTTTAATTTTTACGACCGTGAAGTTCTTCGATTTAGTTGGGTTTAAAATAATTTTTAAATTTTAAGTAATTTATCCACAATTTATGTTAATTTCATAATAGCTATGTTTAAGAGTTATTCAAGTTATAATATGTTTGCTTTTGTAATTTTTAATGATCCTATATGCATAAATTGTTGTAGATCATGATATTTTGTGATATATTGAGGTGAAATTGAAGATTTTGACGATTTGAAAACATTAGTAGCATCATTTTTTTTTCGGAATTACAGAGTTATCGTGACAATATTGTCACGGTTCACAGATCTCGTGACTATAATAGTCTCGAGATCCCCTTTTCGTGACAATATTATCACGATAACCTCCAAACGTGATAATATTTTTGGCATTCTTATCATTTTTTTTTTGAAAAATGCCCATTTCGTGACAATATTGTCACGAGACCATAGTATTCGAGACAATATATTCACGAGATCAACTGAACCGTGACCATATTGTCACGAATTCTATGATCTTGTGACAATATTGTCACGATATTTCAATATATTGCAACTTATTTTAATTTCCGTTTGTTGCTGATTTGCAGATGGCTTGGCAACGTATTGTTGTCTAACACAGTGGTAGATGGGAGAGATCTGAGTACGTGGACGGTGAAGATCAACTCGTCCACCTCCCATTCGACAATTTATCTCGTGATAAATTGATCGAAGAAATTCATGAATTTATGGAAATGTCTCAAACAAGCGTTAGTTACTCACTAAGTTATTTGACGAGGTCATTGGCGGGGAGGACACTAAAAGGACTCTTGAAAATGGATGTTGATTTAGCCCGTCTAGTTCAGGAGCAAGACGAGCCTGTTGTGTACGTTACCGAGAAATCACTTCAGCAAACGCCAATAGTAATGCCGTCAAATGATGTTAATGACGAACCAATTGGAGATGATAGTGGTGATGAGTTGTCTTGGGATGATGACGATGATGATGATGAGGATGATGACGACGACGAGAACTACGAGAGTGAAGTTCGGCGTAAGCAAATAGCCGAATTCTGTGAATGGATTCGCGAGCCAGGGCGTCTCGATGAGTTTGTCAACATTATCCAGCACGGTGGACCTCAGAACTTCACATCTGAGGATGTTGCTCCTGAAGCCGAGGCTCCGAATGTAGAGATTCCTCCTTTAGGACACTGGTCTATTCCTGTGGCCCGTGTTGACGATGCACTGGCAGTGGTACATGACGACCCACCACAGACAGATAGTGATGTGATAGCCGAGGGGAAGACATTTTTGGAGAAGAGAGACTTGATGATTGCTGTTGGAAAGTGGCACATGGAGCATCAAGTGGAATATTCGGTCTCTCGATCCAGCAAAAGTCGACTCACAGTCATCTGCAAGCAAAACGAGACCTGCCCGTTTAAATTAGTGGCTAGTGCTAAGGGTGGTTTCTGGATGGTGACTAAGTTAGAGGACAATCATACGTGTCGGCTGGACCTGACACGTATTGCACCACGGAAGTTATCGTCTCGGGTGATTGCTGATTTATTTAAAAAGAGAATCCTAGATGAGGGTTCAATCCTGAGGCCGAGAGCAATGATAGCTGAGATATTGAGGAAGTATGGCATTGAGGTTGAGTATAGTGTTGCCTTGCGAGCTAGGAATATCGCAATAGAGATGGTTTATGGGTCTCACGATCAGTCCTTCGCGGTGTTGCCTGCATATTTGGAGATGCTGAAGAGGTCCAATGCCGATACACATTATAACTTGCAGACCGATCGTGATGGTCGTTTCTTGTACGCATTTGGTCAGAGATGTGATAGAAAAGTGGTTTGACGAGAGACGTGCGAAGGCAGTGTCGAGAGATCACATCTTGACAGAATTTGCGTACACAAAGCTTTACAGACAGGTGGAGATGAGCCTTCAGTATAGGGTTCGATGCCAGAATGCACATATATACAAAGTGCAAAAGAACGAGAAGAGCTTCATTATTGACCTTCAGATGAGAACCTGTGAATGTGGCGAATTTCATCTCGATCAGATGCCTTGTTCTCATGCAGCTGCTGCTATTAGGTCCCGTGATTTTATAAATATTCAATTTATAAAATCTTGGCTATTATCTTTTCATGTTATTAACACTTTACAACTACCGTGACAGGATCGCCAGACTGGACATTTATGATTACGTTGACCAGTGGTTCAAGCAAGTTACACTCTGTCTAGCATACCATGATCGTGTACGTTCAGTGCCGAGTCAAGATGAGTGGACATTCACTTCGACATTCAGAGTTTGTCCTCCTAAATCAGTTCCCCAAGCAGGTTGTCCTAAGGAGGGCAGATATCGATCAGCTGGTGAAGGCTCAAGTACAAGAAGTAGAAGACAACAAGTATGCTCGAGGTGTGGAGGAACTGGCCACAACAGGAAGAAATGTACAGCCCCACACCAGATTGAACAATCACAAGAAGAAATGCTTGGTAAGGGGCGACGTCGTCCGAAGAGATGTAGTATTTATCGTGGACCAGGACACAGCAAGGGCAAGTGCCCGAACAGGGTTCAATCTCAAATTTGATTACATTTTATTCAAATTATTAGACTACTCTATTAATGTAATTAGGACATTTGGTGTTATCTTATTGGCTCGAGATGGTGCATATTTGTGTTGGTTGATTGCTGATCGGACTGTCACAGGGCTAGGATAAAAATTTGAAAAAGTTATTTGAATTTTAACCCCTTCTTCTCGTGACAATAATTGTCACGATTGGTGATCTCGTGACAATAATTGTCACGAGAAGAAGGTATTCGTGACAATAATTGTCACAGTTTGTGAAATTGTGACAATTATTGTCACGATAAGACTTACTGTGATAATAATTGTCACGAGAAGAACCAATTGTGACAATAATTGTCACGATTTCAATATGAATTCAACCTAACCAAGTTTCAATATGAATTCAACCTAACCAAGTTTAAATATGAATTCAACATAACCAAGTTTAAATATGAATTCAAGTAAACCACGATCAAGTATCTAGAAGTCTACGATATCCGTCTAAAGCTCTACCATAAGTCAAAGCTCTACTCATGCTACCCTCTTACAATTACCGAATATTCTAACAGCTAACTGCTTCATATACCTGTCCAAGTCAGCCGAAGTAGGATCCATTTTGAATGTCTTCGACGAAATCAGTCGATCGACTTGCATGGCAGCAAAAACCCCACAGCTCACACCATCTGTCTGCCTGAACTGAAACATGAGTGGCGTTCTGTAGTACTCCATCGGTCTGCAGATCTGAGTACGCCTAGCTCTCTCCTAATATCTGCAGTGCTGCAGCAGACCTGGAATCAAATGCATCAATGGCAAGAGCTGGTGCTCACGCATCGAATATGTGGGCTCATCCGACGGATCCATCATGCTGTGCAACAATGAATCGTACAACTCAACTCGCCAACAGTCTAGACGAATCCGAACGGTCACGAAATGTCCATCAACATGGCAAACGGTGATGATCTGCAAACATAACAATATACAAAACAGTCATAAAAGAAACATATATCATAATTGGAATTTAACGATGTTCACTCACATTCTTCGCCTGCCACCAAGGACCCGTCAATAGCTGCTCCCCTCTGACGATGACGATCTGGACCAGCTCATCATCCCAACCCCACCATGCATATTCATAATTGGGGAATGTCTGCGTGAATTCTGTATCCTCTGGATGAATGAGGGTATACTCATGTACCAACTTATACTGAAACAAACAAATATGAACGTAATTATAAAAACAATTGACTTGGTAGATCTAAATAACAATTGAAAACTTACGAAGAATGATGTCTGCAAGATGATTGTGCGCTGTGAATTCACCCCTGTCTTCAATCCACGACCCTCGGCCAGCCTGATTTGAAGGCAATACAAGATCAGATCCATCGACAGTGTGGACATATCTCTGTTGTTGTCGAGCAATTCATCAAAGAAGGCCTGATTCAGATCCAGCTCGACCAAATTCACTCTAAGGCGCGCGTCTGGCCTGCAGCATCGAAACTCAACAAATTCCTTCATCGAGCTCGACACACCATCTGTGCTTGGCCTAGCCGAGCTACGCCTAGCCGAGCTAGGCCTAACTGGACTGGAATGTGATCCAACATCCTAATCGTCACCTGTGGGCCCCGCAACCTCAACATGTACATCCTCAAGATGTGGGCCCTTGACCTGTACTGAAATTAGTGAGTATATTTAAAAATATTTATCAGATAAAATCATACAAAACACTACTTACATCGTAATCAGGTACCATATGAGGTGCCGCTCGCTGAGGACTCTCTTCCCGTGCATGTTCTTGATATCTACCCTGAGAGCGACTCCTACTACGGGACCGGGACCGGGATCGGGATCTAGGGACAAACTTCTTGAACATGTCCTTAACGAAATCCTTCAATCTATGAAACATGTCATCGTACTCCTGCCTGTGTGCCCTCTCCTGCTCCGCCTCGTACTCTCTGCGTGCCCTCTCACGCTTCTCATCACGCTCCTGCATTATACGGAGCATCTCCTCGCCTGTTTGATGCACCACTTCTCGCATCCGCCCAGCATGCTTGCAACACTGGTGATCATCACTAGTGCTAGACGTAGGAGTGGCCAGTCTAGGACGCTTCTCTGTAGGGCGACTCCGTCGTCTCCTGGATGACTCAACTGCACCCGTATCTGCACACGTGCGAGGAATACAGCTCCCAGATCGCCTGGAGTGAGAGGAAGCTCTGGGAGGGGAAGGAGCTCTGGGAGGAGAAGGAGCTCTGGGAGGAGAAGGAGCTCTCGGGGGAGAGGGAGCTCTATGCTGATGCGCTCCAGCCAGCTCTCGGTAAGTGAGCTTTATCCTCTTATTGCGCTGCGCCTCATACGTCACACCCATACAATCACCGAGCAAGACACTTCTGTAATATGAAGTGGCCATCTCCCTCTCACTCGGCTGTAGATATATGAAGCATAATTGCTGCAAATGGAAAAGAATTGATTAGAAACACTTCAAATAATCAAGAAAACACACATTGTTTAAAATAAATGCTCACCTCATCAGAAAACAATGTGCCCAGACGCACAGTCTTCGTCTTAAAGGCCCACTTCAAACACCTGGGCAATGCGTCTGGTGTCGGAACTGTGCACAATGTGCACCGAGTCTCGGTAAGGCCTCATATGCCCACACCTGTCGAATAAGACATTGATCAAATTATATTAGATCAAAATAAGATTACACTGATAATAGGGACAAAATTGAGATTCATACCAGTAGAGCCCACACCGGTCCATAGAAATGATAAGACAATCTCGCCTTTTCCTCCGTCTTCTTGAATTTTCTCCTCAGTTCCACCTCAGTGGACGGTACCAAACTCATATAATGCGTCAACAGACTGAATGCATAAGCTCCCCATGGAAATGAGTTCCATCGATCCCGATCCTCGGCTAAGACCCAAACCCAGTCATCTATCATGTGTGTCTGATCATATCCAAAGATCATAGTGTGCAGGAACATGACATTGGCCACCATGACGTAATCCATGAGGTCATCTCCTAGTGAATAGGTCCTAAACCTCTCAAGTAGGTCCTTCACTCTCAGAGGTGTCTTGTGCAACTCACGGGAATAGAAAGATCTCCTAGAAATCTGATGTGATGCAGACGGATCAAAATCGGATCCTCCGAACTGCAGTCCAGTCACTAGAGCAAACTCACTCGGAGAAAATCTAATATTGGTTTCTCCAATCCGAAACCAAATATCGTGCTCCCCTGCACCGTCAATAATCACCTCCCTACTCAACAATGCATGTAGAGCATTGTTACAACTGTTTCCCCCCGTGAAATCTATCAGATGCCCGAAACACGACTCTCTCCTAAACTGCTCGAATAGTTCGGGCCCACCACTGATCACGTGGAATACTTCCCTAATTACACTCATATTGTCCTTCCAGTATAAATTGATCCCGCACGTGATGTTCTGTAAAGCCTCTCTCCTCCACACCCAATCACGCTATTTTTTAAATAATATATATACAAAAAATTAGCAATAAATAACGCAAGAATGACCAATTATTTTAAAAAAAAAATTGTCACGAGAATGTTTGTCGTGACAATATATTGTCACGATAACACTAATCGTGACAATATATTGTCACGACAAACATTCTCGTGACAATAATTGTCCCAACACATAATTTCATGACAAAAATATACAATCGATTTTCATGACAATATATAGACCCGATATGAGTTTTCGTGACAATATATTGTCACGACAAACATTCTTGTGACAATAATTGTCAAAAATATACAATCGGTTTTCATGACAATATATAGACCCGATATGAGTTTTCGTGACAATATATTGTCACGACATCAACAAATCGCCAGAAAAATTAGACACGATATGAGTTCTCATGACAATATATAGACCCGATACCACTTTCGATACAAAAATTAACGACACATTTCACATAATAATCACAAAATTAACAACAGATTTCATCAAATCGCCACAATAATCTATTTTCATTTCTAATTATTCTCTCGATTTCAACCTACCCATTCAACATAATTCAAAACCGAACAAGGATAGTGTAAATTAAACACAAAAACTACAAAAAAAAACCAAAATAGCGGACTAACTTGTTGAAAATCAACAGCCCATTGCTCGATATTTTTCATGGAACCAACGTCGATACTCAACTCCAACAGCGCCGAGAATTGAAGAGAACAACGACGATTTCAAAAAGGGGATCGGTTGTGAGAATTGAATTCGTGAGTTTGTGTATCTGTGTTTCGTGAGGATTGTGAGGCTTTCGTGAGTTTCTCAATCTGGGTTGATCGTTCGTGACAAAAAAATTGCTCGAGTTTTCATGAGAATTCTAAGGAAGAAAGCAAAGGTTGATCGGTTTTTTTGTTTCTGTTTGTGTTTTTTTGTTTCTGTTCGTGAGTTTGTGTTTTGTTCCTCTCGTGACTTTGTGTTTTGTTCCTCTCGTGACTTTCTTTCTTGTCAGTCGTGAGAATATTTCACTTTTCAAATTTGAGTCAACATGGAATATTGACTGGGCCCACCCTTTAGTAAGGGTATTAGAGAGATTTTGAAAAGGTTTGAATAAAAAAGCATGTGTTATGGAAGTTGGCTAGAAAAGCATTTCTTATTTGATTTTTGAATAGAAGTATCCATTTACACTATCTTCTAATGTGGATATTTTCATGTGGGTTTGTGGGTTTTTTGTATATTTTGTAACTTTTGTTTTTGCTATTGAATTTGTGATAGTTAGAATAATTTAGCATACAATATAGATAAATTAATGATACATCTACCATAACTATTACGTACATGAAAACTATTTCCAAATTAAAAAATGTATGGTTTTTATAATAAGTTATTAATTTATAAATTTGGTTTTTAATTTGCTTCACTATTAATTCTCCAACTTTAAATGTATTTCTAATTCTAATTTTATACAATGTTGATTAAAAGTTAATTGTATATATATCACTATGTGTTCCGTGCAACCGCATGAGAGGAATACTAGTTACATAAAAAACTCAAACCAAAAGATCAAAAGAAATGTGCTGGTTTACAATCTATCCCTGGAATCCTTTTTCTATCATGAACTGTAGCCCATTCCCAAAACCTTAATTATTCTAAAATGAAATAAAATCAATCAAGATATTGGGCTTCCTATATATTGGATCAATCTAGTATTATAATGATTTAATAAGTTTTTATTTTTATTTTTAAATACGATTTATTATTAGGAAATTCTAAACACAACCTAGTTTTACTCTTCACAATCTCCATTATTTTATAAAATATAAATATAAATATAAATATGTAACACTTTTTTGTAACTAAAAAACAACAACATCCATAAAAAAATTATATTCTCTTCCATTCCCACCTATTTTTTATAACTAAGAAAAGTGAGAGAACCAAACATAAAAAGAAAAAAAGTCATAGAAGATAAGAACTCATCTTCCCTTACAAGTTTCATAACTAAAAAGAGAGACAAGAAAGAACAAGACATAATCATCGATTTTGCAGCACGTAGATCATCTTGTGTTTTCGACTTATATGCTATTTAGAAAAAATTAAAAATCCACGTATATATTTTTTATTTTTTATTTTGTAATAACCACGTAAGCCTCCAGAGGCCACTTGTGTTTTTCATCATTGGATAAATAGATTAAAGTAGATTACATTTATACAAGGTTCGTACAAATTGGTACTTGAAAAGTCGAGAATGAAGGCATGAAGCAGCCGTTGATCTGCTGCCTAGCCTTGTGAGGTTGTTTTTGGTCAATCTGACCATTGGATTTGCTCAAGCCTTTCATTTCCGCGAACCCCACACTTCAGGCTACATCATTTGATCTATCATTTTTATGTCGGAAGATAATGCACAATTTATGTAGAATGCCGATTTGTGTTGCTGCTGCATGCAACTTTGACGACTCATTTTCGGCCTATATATCTCACCATTGGATTTCTTGAAGCTTGCTATTTCCGGAGACCTCACGCTACAAGATACACAAACATCGTTTCAGATCATTGATCCGACGATGTTTGGACTATCATTTTTGCATTGTAAGTTTCTGAAAAACCATTTTATAAAACTTCTTGTATGAGTGGTGATAAATCGAAGTGTGTGTGTGTGTTCAACCAAAGCTTGAATATTTTAGATTCCTAATGATTTGAAAATTTTAAAAGTGGATTGTCTTAAATGCGAATTTGATGCTGTCTGCAAATTTTAAATATTTCTCGTTAATGATTAATGATTATTTGATGAGTTTGGAGCTCAAAATTTAGAGATTTAAAAGAGTTTGAAATTTGGTGTGTAATGGTTGTATTTTGAGTGCGTGTGGGTAACATCTTGATTTTTTGAGTTGTTTTAATGTCTTTGAAAGTGTAAACATTGTTGCAGAATGGCCCATCAGTATCTCTGGAAGGCCCATTACCTCCTAACCCTAACTGCACCACCCATTTAAATAGTCTCTCTTCCTTCTGAATGAACAGAAGTTCATTCTGTGTGTTGAGCGGCTAGGGTTTCCTCTAGAGAGAGAGAGAAAGATAGATGATCCAACTGTGTGTGTGTTCGTGTGCCTTTGTGGCATCTTCTCTATGTGAGAGTCTTTCGCTCTTGATGTGTGTGTGGGAACCGGAGGTGTGGTGCAACTGAAGCTGACCGCTGGTGGTAAGAATCTAACCGCCAGTGATCTTGGCGTGGCTACCTGCTGTAGGAAGAAGTTCTGCTGAGGCTATCTGAGCCTTAGTCTCTTCGGCTTTATCTTGTTCTTGTAATAGTAATATTCTCTGTGAATATTTAGTGTACGGAGCCACAACAGACATTGCGCCGAACTATGTTATTTTTTACTGATTTTCAATTAAGTGTAGTGACAGATCGTTTGTATATTAAATAAAATACAAAGTAAGAACGCACAATGTATTAACCCAATTCGGTAAACACCTACTTTGGGGACCTGACCAATTAATAAACAATCCACTAATTGTAACGCCCTAAATTTTTTAAAAATGTTTTACTATATTTTTCCAAAATATTATAGAATGAAAATTAATTGAGGTTACGTTCTCATAAGTTGTGCCATTTTATCTAGTACTATACTATAAAGGATTTTATTATATGATAGAATATCATTTTCATAATATATATTTTATATTTGGACCTTATAATCATTATTACTATTATTCCTTTTACTTGAGGTCCAAAGGTCTTAATAATTCTTAGCCCATTATACGAGCCCTTTTGTAAAATGAGCCCATTTATACAAAAAAATGGAGGATTGGCGCATCTCTTACGTCATCCCTTTCATTCTAAACGTATTTTTCCTTCTTTAAACCCTAATTCTCCTTCAAAAAAATGCATGGCTCATCACCATACTTTCTTCTTACCATATCGAAACCCTTGAATTTTAGTATAAATAGGTTATTCGCATTCACCAAAAGAACATACCAACTCAAAATTCTTTTCTCTTCTAAGAATTGAGTTTTCCTTCTGCTCTCCTTCTAAAGTTACAAGATATCCTTCTTTTTTCTGTTCTTCATTTTGGGGAGAATCGAATATTTGAGAAAATAATCACGGCTCTTTGTTTCTATTTTTTATTTCTGGGCGGGAACTACATATATGATTATTAGCTATTTTTCTAAGTTTGGTCAACCAAGTCAATAGTGGTAGGCTAGAGAAAAGAGGGAGGGCCATCCAAATTTTTTAATTCTTAATCTCTAAGCCCAACTCCAATGCTGGACCAAAACACCAATTCGGTGCAGAAATTCACTCCAATGCAGCATCAAATCCTGCCCCAAATTAGTGCAACACTAAATCCTGCCCCAAATTTGGGGTAGAATTTGGTGCTGCACCAAATTGGTGCTGATGGGTCCCACAACATTTAATGAATTATTTTATTATTTAAAATCATTATTAAATAGGTTATTTAATAAATTTAATTTATAAATTATATATTCACTTAATTTAAATTATAAATCATCTAAATAAATAAATAATTTCTATAAAAGCATAATT
Source organism: Perilla frutescens (assembly GCA_026008535.1). NCBI lineage: Eukaryota > Viridiplantae > Streptophyta > Magnoliopsida > Lamiales > Lamiaceae > Perilla > Perilla frutescens. The sequence goes on along the minus strand of BRKX01000001.1, from coordinate 49,445,200 downwards.
AATTAAATATAGTGGATAGAATGAAGTCCCACATATTACAAATTACTAAAAATTAACTTAAAAACACACTACAATTAACTAAAACTACTTGAAAAAACACATTACAAATCATTTCTAGATCCTCCAAGATAATTATAATATTGACCGAAATCGTTTGAATAATCTTCAAACCCATGTCTTTCACCTCCGAATTGATTGAATTGTGAAAATTCTCCTTGATGAGGAGACGATTGAGATTCACGAGCTTGGTTTCTTTTTTGTATCACTCTAATTTGTTTACCACGAATGTATTCACGTGTAGTGGGATCGGAGATAGACATATTACGTGATATAATGTCAGCATGCATTATTATGCACAACATGATCATTGAAGATGAGCGTGATATAAGTGCTCCAATTGAATGCATTAGTGGATATATGTGGGAAAAATATACTAATTCTGAGTATTGAGGCCAAAATATATGTATTTTCATGAGTGCTGTAGTCTTGTAATATTTTCACTAATTGTAAGCGTTTGATGATCATTTAAAGTACTTTTATTATTCAAGCACATTATATGTTATAATCTTTTTAATAGTACACAATTTTTTAATTGTATATTTTTTTTTGAAGTATATAATTAAAAGTTATTAGTTTTGGATAATCGTCATTTAAAAATAATAATAAATCATTAAGCCTATTCATATTTCAATTATAAAATAAAATGAAATCTTTAAGAGAATCGAATTTGAGATTGGATTTAGATTATTTGGTGTAAAATTTGGTGCTGAGCATTGGAGCTGCAAAAAATTTGGTGCTGAAATTGCACCTATTTGGTGCAGATTCTACACCAAATGGGTGCTTAGCATTGGAGATGCTCTTAGAACTCACGCACACACTCTCACACATATACGTAAATATATAATATATAGATACACATAAAAACACCCACACCCACTTATATCTATATATGTATATATACTATATTATGCATGTCATACACATGTATATACAATTTACGCACACTACGTGTTTATATATATATATATATGCTTTACACACACGTCAATTTTTATAAATAAATATAGTAGAATTATCAATTCAGGACCTGAAAAATGGGTAATCTATTGATTCAGGACCCGAAAAATGGAAACTCTAAATTCAGGACCTAAAAGATGAAAATTCTCAATTCAGGACCTCAAAAATTACGAATTTTAATTTATTTTTATTTTTTTAATTAATTTTAAAAATTTCTTCATTAGATTTAATAGATAATTAATAATTGAATTTTCATTGAAAATTAATATAAAATTAATTAAAAAATAAAAAAATCAAAATTCGTGATTTTTTGAGGTCATGGATTGAGAATTTTCATCTTTCGAGTCCTGAATTGAGAGTTTTCATCTTTCAGGTCCTGAATTGATAGATTACCCATCTTTCAGGTCCTGAATCGACAATTCTCCATAAATATATTCATATTTTTGGTTTCTAATTTAAAGATGGTTTTGAGTTATTATTATTATTATTATTATTATTATTATTATTATGATGGTGATGATGATGATGATGATGGGCAGCACTCGTGGATAAATTTATAACTGTACTTTTTCAAGGAACAAGTTAAGGTGAGAAATCTCACGGAGATAAATACGAAAACTCTTATCTTTAGTATATGTTTATATTTGTAGTGTACATGTGGACCTACAGGTCATATGAGCCTTTGGGTTATTGCTATAGGCCTATAGGTCAAATAGGCCTTCAGGCTAATGCTATGGGGCTACGAGTCTGATGGGCTTTCAGGCTATTATTATGATGAATCTATGAGTTATATGCTATGTTGGCCTGAGAGCTCTATGATGAGATATGTTGTGGCTTATACTTATTGTTATATTTGTATAACATGTATAATTAAGTTAATCTACTGATTTAATAGTACTCACCCCAAAACTATTTATCTTTTCTAGCTAAGGAAGCTCGGACGGTGTTGTGGAGACGAGGTGATGGTCAAGATTAAATAAATATTGTGTTTATTTTTTAATATTATTTCCGATGTATCAATTTTTTTTATTGAATAAATGAATTTATTATTATTTATGAAATTCTGAGAAATCATAGTTGGTATAAGAGCGGGTCTATGTTTTTGTAGACTTAAAAAAATGATTTATAAAAAAAATTATTACAATCACCATATTTGTTGCATTGCGCCAAGTCAAGGTAAAATGTTTGTGAGTTATGATATTATGAATGCAATGCAAGCATGATTTATGGAGAAAAAGATGTCTTTCTCCATAAGGATTGTGCTTTTAGATGGTTAGAGCGTATCAGACTGCAAGGATGAGGATATCAGGATGGGTTTTTAGGGGTCTTCTAGTCGGTCGTGTGATAACTCATAAAGAGAAATTATTGAGTGATTTCCATGAACTTGCATGGAATCACTAATCCGAAGTTGAAATACAGTTGCTAAAAATTAAGAACATTTGGGAAAAATTGGAAAAAGAAGGATGCACGCCCGACTCATTGTATGCTGTTGAAAGGGTCCAATCCATTGCACCGAAGATTGTGGGTTTGCTAGCCAAAAACATAATTAAAGATTGCGAACGATTTATACTAGATGTGTATGAGGTTTATGAGACAATAAATTTCAATGATTTCACTGCACAAATTCTTGAAATTTGGAAGCATTATATGTACAAGAAGATATCCAAAAGTGTTATGACATGGAGGCAAATTCAAACTCGAAGAAGAGTTTCAACAAGATGATGAAGAGAGCTAGTAGGGTCTAGAAAGCATGCAAGATTCTTGTTATCTTTGTTTAATTTTCCCAACTTTAAGTATTTTAGCTTTCAATCTTGTAATTCAATAAAGTTGTTATTTTGATTTTAAGTTTTATATGTTTCTTCTAATGGGCTCGATAATAGAAAGCATGGTCAGCACACACCACAATGTATGGGTCGATAGGGATGAAACTCAATCAAATGATAACTTAAGATGGGCTTCCCGTAATAGGCTAACTTTTGTACATGAGTTAACTCAAGCATTGAGGCAAGCCATACCCTGAATACCCCTCCACCGAGAAATGAAGGTAACGCTATAGTGAAACAGTTCAGACAAATGGCTCCGCCTAAGTTGAAGGGAAATGAATGACCACTTGACATGGAGGAGTGGATATTCGTAATGGAATGAATCTTCGAACACCTCGACTGTACAAATGCGGAGAATGTGTTTTGTGATATCTTCGAACTGACCGGAGATACAAGACATTGATGGCAAAGATTGGCTGAGTGATAACTCCAGAACGATGCCAAAATCTAACATGTGTCGTATTTAAGACGTTGGTCTTATGGAAGTTCTTTCCGAGATTTTACAAGAAATAGAAGGAGCTGAAGCTGGTGAATTTACAACAAGAAAACATGACTGTTCTGGAGTACAAGAAAAGGTTCAACCAATTTTTTCGATATGCCCCACACCTGGTGGATATAGAAGAAAAGAAGATGAGTCATTTTAAGTACAGACTATGCTTAGAGATCGAGGAAATTCTAGCAGCTCAATGAACCATTGCAACGTACTCGAAAATTGTAGAGAGAGCTCAAGCAGTGGCTACATGTTTGAATCTGGAGAATATAACTTCCAAAAAAAGGCATTGGGATGAACATGATGAAGTGAGTGAATCATATCCTGTAAAAAATCGAGAGTTCCTGAACGTGAAAGTTACAAAGTGAAACAGAACAAACCATTTTACGATCAATATGGTAGACTTTTTAACGATATGTGTTAATATGGGAAAAATATTTGTTATTTGTGTCATAAGAAGGGACACAAGGACTACAAATGTCCCATGAGGCTATCTAGAAAAAATGAAATAAGCAGAAACATTGAAAGAAGAAATGACCACGTAAGAAGAAGACACTCTGAAAAGGGAAACGCCAAAAGAGAAGCAAGTAGAAGAGGAGGAGAAAATCAATGAGGAGTAGTAAATTCAAGTTTTGCCTATGGTATGAATAATCAATAGCTTTAAGTGGGGGTAGGATGTAACACCTGATAGCTGTGTATTTTACACAACTTTTAGATATGAATTGATGATATTTATATAATATGAAGTTGTGTATTTTATATAACTTTTACGCTTATATTGTTATCATTTGGATTTTTTGATGTGCTTGCTAGTTTTGCAGTAATAGTTGTGATTGCGTTGCATATTTGAAGCAAAACAAGTGAATATGGACAAGAGGAGTTGAAGAGGTATTTAATTAAGCTCTTGGGCTTAATTAAATACTAAATTAAAGCCTAATAAACTGGATTAAATGATTAAAACCCAAAGTAATCCGAAGTACAGTGCGAAAATGGCTTGGGTTGACCCGGAAAGTGTTTGTCGACCCGACCCAGTGTATTTTGTTAAGGCTTGGGTTGACCCGATCCAACTCACCTGGGTCAATCCTGTGTAAAAATAGGGCTCTAGGTCGACCCATTTACAGAAGTCCGCAGGAATGTGATTTTTTTTTATCTCCAATTCAGGGTTTTTAACTTAGATATAAAAGCTCCCATATTGATACACCAAAGGAGACGCCCCATTCTACATTTTTTGTTAGGAAAAACTATCAAGGAACCCCTATATCAGGTTTTGATGAGATATCAAAATTACTTATGAAAAACTGACCGAAATTCTAGCTGTAGATCGAAGCTGATCAGCCCAGGGCATCTTCGAAGAAGAACTCTAGAAGAGTCAAAGTCAACCAATTTAAAGAATGACCCACAAGTTGAAAGACATGTCATCCAGTCTAAAGTTCAACTTGGCTGAGGAATCATACCGATCAAAGCAAGTTGACAATGGAGTCAGCTGAACTGAGGGAGAAAGAAGTTAACTGAAGATTGAAGAAGCTGATAGAATATCAGTTCAAGCCCAGAACTGCCAACTGGAGCAACGGCCAATCTCAGTTGACAAGCCCAGAACTGCCAACTAGAGCAACGACCAATCTCAATTGACAAGCCCAGAACTGCTAACTGGAGCAATGGCCAATCTCAGCTGACAAGCCCAGAACTGCCAACTGGAGCAACGACCAATCTCAACTGACAAGCCCAGAACTGCCAACTGGAGCAACGGCCAATCTCAGCTGATAAGCCTAGAACTGCCAACTGGAGCCACAGGCAGACTCAGCTGATAAGCCCAGAATTGCCAACTGGAGCCACATGCAGACTCAGTTGATAAACTCAGAACTGCCAACTGGAGCGATAGTCAGACTCAGCTGATAAACCCAGAACTGCCAGCTGGGACGATACTGCAACTAAGCTGAGAAATCCAAAACTGCCAACTGAAATTCCAAACTGCCAGAGGAACTGAGGCCAGAAGACTCCTGGAGTGTATTGCTTAATTCAGCATATCTTGGAATAAATGCTCCTACAAAGATCCTGGAATTTAATGAAGATCGATTGGCAGAGTAACGACTACTTCAACCAAATGATCCAAGCAATCATTTAGAATCACATGCCATTGATGAGCCAACAGAGCCACTGATCAAATGGACAATGGAGCTCAACTGTCATAAAATCACTCCTCTATAAAAGACGGGTGAATCAGAGTTCTAAATACTTTTCGCAACTACAAATCCTTGCCAACCTTCGCATATACAAGCAGAGCTTTTCTTTCACCCTCCGACTCAAGCTCAAGTGCAACGTTCGATAGAAATTGCGAAAGTTAAAACTGAGAAGAAGAATTCACTGATTCAACATACTCAGCCAGCTGTCGACGATCCAGCCAGGGTGACCTTCTCAATTCTAGTTATTCAAAGATCAACTACTCAGCTCAATCAAAGGAGCACATCAGTTGATACCCCTTGTTCAAGACTAACCTCTTGAAGATCGAAAGAGATCTAAAACCTTGTAAAGGCGACAATAACACCTACCTTCCTAGCGAGCAGTTAGGGACTTCAAGTGTGAGCCATCGACCAGCTGAGGTAGCGAGCAGTTACCAGGTTCAGCCAACTGTCCTTCATTGTGTAATTTGTAAAGGAACTCAAGTTATATAGTGAAGTTGCCCTTCTGCGGAAGGAAGAGAGGACGTAGAAGTTTGAAACTTCGAACCTCTATAAATCTCTTGTGTGATGTACTTATAGATCATTGCATATCTCAAACTGCACACAACATCACACAAGCTGCACTTAAACTGTCTCAACTGATTATCAAGTTGGTGCATAGATAAGTTTCTTCAAGCGAGTCAAAGAGCCCAATTTTCCGCATCTAAAGTCAAAGCTTTTAAATAAGTTCATTCACCCCCCTCTAAACTGATACCGACTCATTCGGGACCAACAAGTGGTATCAGAGCGGTTGATTCTAAGGATCAGCCATTTCTGCAGATCAACTGAATCAGATCTAACTATCTGTGCTAACATTCCAGCTATGGGAAACCATAAGCTACCTTTGTTTTCAGTTGAGAACTATGATAATTGGAGCAGGAGAATGAAAGCTCATCTCTGCTCAATTCATGAGAATATGTGGGAAGTCATTGAAGAAGGTCCAATCATCATCATGATGGACAATGATGCTCACATAGTTGATATCAATCAACCAGCAAGGATCCCGAAGCCAACTAATCTTCTCACCAGTGAAGAGAAGAAGCTGAAGAATCTAGAGTTCATTGCTCAAGCTGCATTATTCCAAACTTTAGATGAAGATCGCATGAAGGATACCAAGAACTGCACAACTGCCAAAGAAATATGGGACCTATTAGCAGATCTTTGCAGAGAGTCCGAAGCTATAAAAGGAAACAAGCTCCAACTGGCGGTTGACAGGTATGAATCCTTCAAAATGCAGGCAGAAGAGTCCATCTCATGCCTTGAAACTAGATTTCTAGACATCATCAGTGAGATGAACAACCTCGGGAGAAGTTATCCCAATTCAGAGATGAATTCCAAAATACTGGATAATCTCACTGATGAATAGGATATGAAAGTGATAGCTACAAAGGAGTCAAGAGACTTAAACAACATCACTCCAAGGGAACTATTTGGTTTTCTTAAAGCTCACGAGTACAGTCTAAACCGAAAGAGAGAAGCGTCGACATCATCAGTTCAAGACGCAGCTTTCTATGGCGAAAGGCCTAGGTTTAGAGACGCTCGAGGAAGAAACAACTTCCGGCCTAGGAGCTCACCAGCCAAAGAACACCAAGGCGAATCTTCAACTGAACGGAAAAGAGAGGCAACTGAGAAGAAGGAAAATCTAACTGAGAACATCAATGATCAAATTCAATCAGTTACCAAGTTGCTTGAAAAGTTGAAGAGAGCTCGGGATAAACAATTAGTTTCACCTCAGACTGATGAAATCCCAAAAGTTGAAAAAGTCTACCAACCAGCTGAACGACCAGCTGAAACATTCAGGAGTGGCAATCGCAATCTCGGTGAGTGCTTTCATTGTCATAAACAAAGACATTACATGTTCGAATGTCCAGAACTCCCCGAAGACAAGAAAGACAAGGTTAAAAGAAGCTTCTTCAAAAGAAAAGTAATGGTCACAAATCTCGAGAATGCTGTGCTGGATGATTCAGACTATCCTTCAGGAATCGATTCTGACGGCTACAGCTCAGATGATGATGAAGCATTATTCTGCCTAATGGCTGACCATGATGAAGAGGTTAGTACAGCTGACTCTCAAACTTCTTTTTACCATATCAATGAAGCAACTGTCTTTAGTAATGAACTTGATGTGAAACTTATGATGCTAGAAGACCCATTAGCTTCAATCTCCTATTTGCATGTTGAATTGAAAGATGAAAATGATGAACTGAGAAACAAGGTTAGGAAACTGAGCATTGATCATGAAAGACTAGAGTATCTTGAATCACAACTTATAGAATTTGAGAAATTGAAACTAAGAACTGCTGATCTAGAGGAAGAAAATAAAAAACTCAAGCAAGAGATCCTTGAAAAAGAAAAGGTAAACTTAAAATTCAAAAAGGGATCTCAGACTCTAGATGAAATACTCAGTCATCAAAGAGCTGGAACTGGCAGCTCAGGGCTGGGATATAGCAAGTTCACTGCCTTAGAAAAGGGAAAAACAGTTGCTCAACCTAGTGACAAGGGCATCCTAAAAGGGTTTACAAGATCTTAGGATCAACCAGCTGAGTCAAACAAAGGAAAGGGAATATTAAAAAATCCCCAGACCCAGCCTAAAAAGTTTGGTCAGTTCTACAATCCAAAATACCCGGTCAGCCAAAGTCCAGTTCTCAACCAAGACTATCAGTTCACTCAAGTCAGTTCACTTGTTCAAAGCTTCCAGTTCAACAAAGGCCACCAGCTCAGTATAAAAAGCCCTCAAGGCAAACTGGCAGATCAGTTCACTATGAAAAGAAAGAACAGTTTAGATCTCAAACCTACCCTATTACGCAGTTCAATCAAAGCACTTCTAGGAGAGATCAAAGAAAAACATTTCAACCTTATCATCATTACAATGAATATTTGGATTCTAGAAATGAACCAAGAGTTGATCCAAAAGGGTTCAATCCAATGAATTGGAAACATACAAGACATTGGCCTGATCGAAGAACCCAAAAATCTCAAAATAATCGTGTACTAGTTGAAGTGTTTTATCCTACTAACTTTCAGCGCAGGTACAATTCAACCGACTCAAGGAGAGTTGAAAGATAGTCGAAATTGATGAAACGATCTAAGTCAGTTGACTCTTTAAGTGATAAGAAGCCAAAAGTGTGGCAAGTCTGGATTCCAAAAAGCTTAATGTATTAAAAAGGACCCGATATGAAACGGGTCCCTAAATGCTAATCCTTTTCTTTGCAGGACAAAAGCATCCTATCTATGAAGAAAACTAAAGACATTTGGTATTTAGATAGCGGGTGCTCCAAACACATGACCGGAGACAGAGAAGATCTCGACGGTTATGAAGAAATCAAAGGTCCACTCGTCATATTTGGAGACAATTCCAAAAGCTGAACCATTGGAGAAGGGTTCATTGTCAAAGGAAAAATAGTCGTAAATGGAGTCTCCCATGTAGATGGACTAAAGCACAAATTACTCAGTATCAGCCAGCTGTGCGACAATGGCTACTCAGTTGACTTCACCAAAAACTCCTGCAACATAAGAGACAAGTCAACTGGAGTAATCTTGCTAACCGGCATTAGGAGAGGCAACATGTACATTGTTGACTGGTCAACCGGCTACTCAGAAGCTTGCTTTCTCTCAAAAGGATCAACTGAAGCAAGCTGGCTATGGCATCGTCGACTAAACCACCTCAATCTCAAAACTATCAACTACCTAGCAAAGAAAGAGCTAATTGAGGGGCTTCTCAAGGAGATATACAAGAAAACAGGTATATGCGGACCATGTCAAAAAGGGAAGCAAGTGAAGTCATCTTTCAAGAATAAGAATCACCCACCAGGAACAACTGAGTGTCTTCAACTGCTACACATGGACTTGTTCAGTTCAGTTAGACCTCAAACTCCAAAAGGCAAAAGATTCACTCTTGTAGTAGTTGATGATTACTCAAGATATACATGGGTGGAATTCCTGAGGAGCAAAGATGAAACATATGACAAGCTCACGGCGCTGATCAGAAGACTACAAACTGAAAAGGAAAGATCAGCTCAAAGGATTCGCTCCGATAATGGAACCGAATTTGTGTATCAACACATGATCAACTTCCTCAACCAGCTTGGAATCACTCATGAACATTCAGCTGCTAGAACTCTACAACAAAACGGTGTAGCTGAAAGGCGCAACCGAACACTAAAAGAAGCAACTCGAGCTATGATAGCTGATGCCAACATAGCTGAAGGGTACTGGGCTGAAGCAGTCAATACAGCTTGCCATACTTAAAATCGAAGTGCCATTGTAGTAGCCCATGACAAGACACCTTATGAACTGTACAAGGGTCGTAAGTCTTCTATCTCTTATTTTAAAATATTTGGCTGTAAATGTTATATTCACAACAATGGCAAGACTCAATTGAAAGCCTTCAGTGCCAAAGCTGATGAGGGAATATTTCTTGGGTATAACTCTCCTCATGCACATGCTTATAGAGTGTTCAATAAACGAACTCTTGTTGTGGAAATAACATGTCATGTGGTATTTGATGAATTTGCTAATGAGTACAGGAACAAAGAAACTATAGATACTTCAGTACAAGTACTACCTAGTGAAACTAAAAACTCGCAGGACTATGTGGATCACATTGTTCCAGAGTGGTTTGAAGTTTCATTAGAAGAGGGCAATGAAACTGGCACTAAACTAGTTGAGAACAACTTGGTCAATGAAGACACAAATCGTGCTGAGACCGCAAACCCCACAACTGAAGCAGAGGGAAGAAATAATGAGAATGCCGAGCCAACTGATGAACGAACAACTAATGACATCATCACAGAAGAACCAGCTGAGGACCCAGCTGAAGCTATATTACCCAAGTGGCTCCGAAGCCATCCAACTGACAAGATAGTTGGTGATCCAAGAAGTCAAGTTCAGACTAGAGGATCAACTGAGCATGCATTATTCACATGCTTTATCTCTCAAACTGAACCAGCAAACATCAGGGAAGCCTTAGAAGATTCAGACTGGATCATGGCTATGCAAAAAGAACTGAACCAGTTCACTCGAAATGACATATGGTTTCTCATTGATAGGCCAAAAACCCAGAAGGTCATTGGCACAAAATGGGTATTTCACAACAAACTGGATGAACAAGGAGTGATCACAAGGAACAAGGCTAGACTTGTAGCCAAAGGTTACTCACAAAGTGAAGGACTTTGATGAGACATTTGCGCCAGTTGCAAGATTGGAAGCCATCAGACTGTTCCTAGCCTATGCAGCTCACTCTAACTTCACAGTCTACCAAATGGATGTCAAGAGTACTTTTCTTCAAGGAATGCTCAAGGAAGACGTGTATGTGGAGCAACCGCCAGGCTTTGAAATTGGTGATCAAGTCTTCAAACTAAAAAAGGCTCTCTATGGACTGAAGCAAGCTCCAAGAGCGTGGTATGAAACTTTAACAACATTCTTGCTGAAAAATGGGTTTCAAAAAGAAGTCATTGATCGAACTCTATTCCGAATAGAACGATCAACTGAGATCTTAATGGTTCAAATTTATGTGGATGACATAATTTTTGGATCAAAGAGCAAAGATCTATGCACGCAGTTTGCTCAACTGATGCAAAGCGAATTCGAGATGAGTATGATGGGAGAAATGACATTCTTCCTAGGACTCCAAGTAAAGCAGCTGAAAGATGGAATTCACATCAGCCAGACAAAGTACACCAAGGAGCTAGTCAAGAAATTCGGAATAAGTAAAGAAAAAATTCTCAAGGTTCCAATGAACACATCAGTTCAACTAACTCTTGATGAAGAAGGAGAATCAGTTAGCCAAACTTACTATAGAGGAATCATTGGATCCCTACTTTACTTAACAGCCAGTTGACCAGACATCTCATATTCAGTCGGCCTATGTGCGCGGTTTCAATCCAATCCTAAGAAAAGTCATCTTGAAGCAGCTAAGAGAATTATCAAATATCTCAAAGAAACCATAAATCTTGGACTATGGTATCCTAGAGATGACAGTTTGAGTTTAATTGGATATTCAGACTCAGACTTTGGTGGATGCAAGATTGACAGAAAAAGCACCAGTGGAACATATCAGTTTCTTGGAAGCAAACTGATATCCTGGTTCAGCAAGAAGCAACACTCAGTTGGCACGTCAACAACTGAAGCAGAGTATGTAGCTGCTGGAAGCTACTGTGCTCAAAGACTCTGGATGAAGCAACAGTTGAAGGATTACAAAGTTGAAACTGAAGAAGTGCCTATCTTCTGTGACAACAATAGTGCAATCGCGATATCTCAAAATCTAGTTCTACATTCAAGAACTAAGCACATTGACATGAGGCACCATTTCATCAGAGATCACATCGAGAAGAGAGACATATGCATTAAATATGTCAATACTGAGAAACAGATAGCTGACATCTTCATCAAACCGTTGCCCGAAGCAAGGTTTATGGAGCTATGTATACAGTTAGGATTGCTGGAGCTAGCATCACAGGATGAAGATGATGAACTGGAAGAAAAAGGCTAAGGAACCACTCCAGCTGAAGAGAGAAATTAAGTCAAAAAGACGAAAAACTGATCAGTTCGCCACATAATCCATCAGTTTGAAGTATATGCAAGAAGTTGCTAAGAAATGAGCAAACTGAAAATGATCAGTTTACCCTATCAAGTTCAAATGAATCAGCAGTTCAGTCACTCAAACTGATAATCCAGTCAGTTATGCAGAACATACAAGCTGCAAATTGTTCAAACTGAAGAAAAAGTCATAGGAACTGAAGCCAACTCAAAAGGAGATATCAGCTCGAGGACCAGCTGAAGGAGAACAACTGAACTGAGAAAACTGAGAAGCAGGTGTTTGAAGAACTGAGCAGTTAAGATCAGCCAGGAACTGATGAGAAGACATCTAAGTTGGAACTGATCAACGAAAAAATCATCAGTTACGGCCTAACTCAACTGATGACGTAATCAGTTTTCAAGCCAAGGAGAAGCTACTGAAGAGAAGAGATAAGTTCAAAAGTCTCAAATAGTGGAAACGGTAAAAACACGTGTCATTCAAATGTTACCGTTGAACCGTCCTTCTCTCTCCTCCTTAATTCCCAACGGATAGAAATGAAAAGCCAATCGACGGGTCGATTGATCTAATCCGACCGTTGAAATTAGGGAGACCAAGAGTCGCAACCGTTGGATGAATCTCTTCATACTCTATAAAAGAGATGGCTGAATGTTCATTTTTACTTTTACCATTCTCGAGCACAGTAAAAGAATTCAAGCATTTTCCATTCCCTAAATTCTCTAAACTGTTCCGAAAAAAAAACTCTCAAAAGTAAAAACATTCAGTTCCTAACTTCATTCAAAGCCAGATTACCCCTTCCTGTTTATTCATACCAAACAAAAACTCTATGGCTGACAGACGCGCACTAGTTGTTCGACCAAACTACAACTTCAGAAGAACTGGCGATCCCTCACAAGGATTCCAAAGAAACCTCTACAGAGATAAGTTTCTGGATGTAAGTGCCTACAGAGAGAAGTGCTCAAACTCCGCTCTCTGCAACTCACTAATCGCCAAGTTAAAAGACAGTGGGTTGAAGAGCTTTACAGAAGAATACCCTTCAAAAATATATCCAGAAGCCGTGGTTGAGTTTTATTTAAACTCAAGAGGATATGAAGATAGAATCGAGACAGAAGTTTGTGGAGTAGAACTAATCGTAACTCCAGAACTGCTTGGAAGGTTGTTCAAACTGCCAACCACTGGAACACGACTGCAAGATGTTCAAGTGGATCAAGAGGAAGCCTACCGCCAGTGGAAGCGGGAGGAGTGCTTGGATGTGTACAAAAGCAGTACACTCATGTCCAGTCTCCAAGAAGAATACAGAATTTTGGCTTCAGTTTCCGCTAGGATGATCACCGGAACAACTGGGAGCCACTCAGAGATGTCAGAGCACAAGTACAAAATTTGTGCAGCGATCATCAGAGGGATCAACATCAACTGGTCTCAATACTTCTTCGAGCAATTAAAGAAGTATGTTAACAGTGTTGAGAAGAACTGGAAACCGAATGAGTTACCGACTGGGTTTCATCAAAAGATGTGTTATCCAAGCAGAATCAGCATCATACTGGAGAGCATCTTTGACTCCATGAATGAAGAAACCGACACACTGATGGTTGATAAAGTGGATTTTATACCAGTCGTTGGAAGAAGGCAGCCAGCTGCAAAATCGATAGCCTTTAAAAGCATACTGCCGACTGCTGCTTCATCCAAGAAAATTGAGGAGTCATCAAGAAGAAAAGGCAAGGAGATTGCAGTTGAGACTCCACCAGAAGACTCCGATTCGGATGATAATCTCCCAATAAGCTAGATATTGGGAAGCTCAATCAAAGCGAAGCCTCTGCGTCAAGTTCGCTTTGGATCATTGATAGATTCTCCAAAAGAAGTAATGTCTACAAGGCCAGTTCAGTTTAGGAAAAAAACTTAGAAATCGAAGAAGAAGCCCTCGGCAGTCCAAACAAAGGGAAAGAAAAAGAAGAAGTCAGAGCCTCCACCTCCTCCTCAACTGCCTCCTCGCAACATTAAAATAATTGATATCATGCCAGTCGAGGACGATGATATAGTTCCATACAGAGGAGTTTCCCCAAAAGATTCTGGAGTAGACTTCTTCAAAACTGCCTGCCCGCCGATGGGAGAGACAGAAGAGAACATCAGAGCTCTATCAAGAGCTGAAATTGTAAAATGCTGGGCTGATGAACAAGTCCAGAGATTTATAGGTGAGAACTTCATTGAGAATGTGACTGGACTTCCTACTCTGTTTGAAGCTCTAAAAAGGTATGCTTAATGGTACCTTTGGAGGCATTTCTTCAACTCTGAGGCACATTTTCTATTAACTGCACTACATGGGATGAGCTTCTGGAGAAGGGAAGAAAGATGAAGTATAGATTGGGCTAGACAGGAGACTCCAGAGCAGAACCCAATCATCACATTGAGAAAGATGCTTGCCGTTCGGAGAAATCATCCACGTCCTGCTGAGCAAACTCTGGTGGAAGCAATGAATGATTTGCTGATATGGGCTAATATCAGACTGCCACCCCGACGAACACAAGCTGAGCAGCAACAATGGAAGGCTACTCAATTTCAACAACACTGGATGCTCAATGAACTGCTGAAATTCAGACGGGAGCAGCTCAATGAAGGGCAGGAGCTGTTCCATCAAGAAGTCCAGAGAAGCCTTCGAAGGGCTGAAACTTCTGCAGCTCAAAATTCAAGGGAAACTGCCATAGTATCTGTGGCCAGACAGTTAACATTTGAAGAAACTCCTCACCCAGATGATGTCATCATCAATCTTCTGGATGACTCACCTGAAGAGCCAGCTGTTGATGAGCGCACATTTAGCGATCTAGAATTTGAAGAAATGCTCAAGTCCCCCACTCTACCAGATCTCCCAGTTGATGAAGAACTCTAAGAACCAACTGAAGAGACTCAACTGCCCGATGAGCAGACTGAAGCACAAATTGCCCCTTTTTTAGAGCCAACTCCGAAGACAGCTGAGCACGATCAGTCAACTAACCAGATAGCTCAAGAGGCTGAACAATCCACATATCAAGGTACACTTGCCATAACTGTGTACATTGATCCTATACAGAGAGCACTCCAAGCTATCACTCAAACTGCCGAACCAGAAACCTCATCAGAATCAGTTTATGATGAGATCATCGTGATGGAGACAGAATAGATTTCTCACACAGTTCCTTGCGAGGAACTCGTTGGAACTGAAAAAGGGGAGGAAGCGGACTCAAGAGCGGTCCAGTTCATGGCTCAACCCAGCAGTTCCATGGTTCAGCTCCCTCCACATTTTATGGAACTGTTTGAGTCCCTGCAGCAACAGGTTAAACTGAACACCGAGGAAATCAGGCAGCTGCAAGCCCAATAGAGACTCCAGTTCGCTGAAACTGAGTCAGCTAGCAGCACTGAGGGTGATGATGAGGAGCCTACCAAGCCGCTCGCCAAAAGAAGAAAAACTGATCACAAGAAAGACTAGAGGCTGATCACACTTAAAAAACATGATTAGAAAAGCCTTAAGTACATTTCTTGTTAATCAGTTGTAATTATCTTTTGATTATATTTATAAAAGTTTATTTCTTTCTATTTTCAAATAAATGTCCAATTTTACATTTATTTTTGAAATTTTTGACCGTTGCAAATCAATGACACGTGTCAAGGTCATTAATTGCCAACGACCAAAAGAAATCAGAGACTAGTACCATTTCAACCATCATACCTATGAGCCTGTCCACACACTCATAAAATCCTCTCTCTCTCTCTCTCTCAATCTTCTCAAAAAGCCTCCTCCTCCAAAAAGATCTAAAAATCTCTCTCTCTCAAAAGATCTTGAGTATTCCAAAAACTTCAGCCAAACTCAAAGATGGCCGAATTATCTAGGTCTTCAAACTCCGTCAAAAGCCAACTTATTAGAGATAAATTCCTTGACAGATAGAAATTTCAATTGATTCTTGATGAATCAAAGAATTCAATTCTTCTGTCAAATCTTCACAAAACAGGAGTTCTTCACTACCTGGAAACACCACCAAAATTCTTTAGACAAAATTTGGTGAGTGAATTTTTGCTTCAAGCAAAATTGTCTGCAAATGGGAAGATGATATCTTCAGTGGCTCAAGGAAGGATGTTACACATCAATGAGCAAACAATTGCTGAAGTATTTCAACTCCCTCAAGAAGGCCTATCCGTTCAAGATCTAAAGGAATCTGCAGAATCACACTGGAGAGAATGGAAAGCCACAACCTGCAATAAGCAATTCAGTTTTACCACCGCTAAAACTGATCTCAAGCCTGAGTATGGAGTTCTACTTGATATAACGAACAAGATGATGTTCGGAGCAATTGGCAGTCTAAGTCAAGTCACTCAAGAAAGATACAAGGTTATGATTCATCTTGCTGAAGGAAGACAAGCAAACTGGGCAGAATTCATCTTTCAACAATTCAAGCATCAAGTCATCAAGGCTGCAGATGCATAGAAGTCCGGCAAGTTTGAGTCCAAGGTAGGACTTGTTCTAAGGATGAGCAAAATGCTTGAAGACTTGCTAAAGCTCCCAAATGATGAATCACTACCAGTTCTCATTTCCGACTGGATTCCTAGAAAAGAACTGCTCATCTACAGTCCCTGAAGAAGAAGAGAAAAGGGAAGGCCAAGATGAGCAACCAAAGTTCGAGCAACTCAACTGCCAATGCCGTTCATTCTCCAAAATCAAAGAACGGATCACCAGTTGATTTCCAGGTTTGCTCTGATCCAGATGAGCTTATTCCATTTATAGGCATACCCCATCCAAACTATGGAGCAGACTACTTCAGAGGCACATGCCCTCCGCTCCAGCTGACTGAAGAGAACATTCGCACTTTCTACAGTGGCGAATATGCAGTCAAAAGTGCACAAAAGGAAATGACCAATCTCCTTCTCACTCACTTCTCTGTTGTTGCACAACGTGATCAAGAGTTGTTCAAACAACTACACCGATACTTCTATTAGTACAATTGGAGACATTCTATGTCTATCCAGTCTCACTTTTTGCTAACTTCCTTTCATGGCATGAGCTTCTGGCAAAAAGAAGAAACTTGGAGCATCAAATGGATAGGATCGTCAAATCCATTCCCTCCAACCATTGTGCAAGTTCAGCACATCATAAATCACCGGATGGTCAACAAAATTCCTCCAACCGCCTTACTGGCCGAATTTAAATCCAGATTCATGTTTCAAGCAGTTGGAACTGCAGGTCAACCAATCAACTACCCAACTGACTCTCTTTATCATCAGTTGAACTTTGATAATCTATCAAGTCAATCAGCTGAGCCATCACGACGAACTTCATCTGGTAATCAAAGGATAGAACCTCATCTATCTCACACTGCAGTCATAGCTTCTGGAAGGAATACAAGGCATAATGATGCAAGAGATAGTGATAATGAAGACACTGCCACGTCACCAAATCTCTTATCCAAAGGCTATGTGACTCCACTGCTCACCACACGCTCAAAAGGTGCGCAGTTGACAAAGACAAATGATCAGTTACGATCATCGCCAAAGGGAATCTCATACTCCCTTAGTCAAAAGATGAAGAGCTCATCAGTTGAGATCCAGCTTCATCTTCGCCAAGTCAAGAAGACGGAAGGACCTGGACCATCATCGCACAAAACTGCATCCAAAGGAAGCTGTGCAGCCAGTCCAGTGAGGCCATTCAAGAAGCGGAGATTGTCTATAGAAAAGCCGAGCAACTGATCAAACTGACCGATCAATTTAGTTGCAAACCTCAACTGCAGCCAGTTCAGCAATGACAAATGAGTATCAAAAACTCAACTGCTCAACCAACTGCCACGTTCTCAATCAGTTCGACTATATCCCAACTGACCAAGGATAAGTCTTTTAAATTTAAAAGCTTACCTTGACTATATTGTTACCGTTGCGGTTATGAAATTATATATATTATACGTCAACGGTTACAATTTAAAAAACGGCTCAAATGTTACAAGTTGTCATTAATATCTCTGCATGGATCTTAAACCAACCATTTCCAAAGGCAAAGAAAATATATTTTAATGCGCTATAAATGGAAAGATCTGCAGAAAATATTTCGCTATTTATGGCAACTACCCCATTTTTCAAAATTATCCCATCTCAGCCATACGTTCATAAAGTCATTCAACTGTTGAACGGCTAAGATGCATATATCATTAATTCAGCTAATCAACCATCAAATCAGATGGCTGATCAGCCAAGAAAAGCCATCGAGTACTCTCGATTCTTGCATGCATAGATGCATAAATATGAGCAAAGAGATGAAGGCTCCGATCATCTGATAATCTCTCTCTCTCTCTCACTCGATCTGTTATTAAGCCTTCCTTCTCTCATCTACACTCTTACATTTCTCAAACTGAATTTTTTTTTTTGCAGAAATGAAGCCTCCATTTTCCATGGTAGACATTAAAGCTCTTGAACGCAAAATGAGGAAGGATAAATCTCTAAATCTAGAGATGCTAAATGCACGTCTTGGTCCGGATGTCATTCAACAAATTCATCGACCGTTAGCGGCGACTGGATTGCTTCCCTTCTTGACACAGTTGCCGGTCAAGAATATACCTGAGTATGTCGCCGAGTTCTATTACAATGCAGCTATCAATGGCGACAATATCATTTCAACCGTAAAGAATCAAGTGATCACAGTCACAAAGGACACGATGATCTCCACTTTACAGCTCCCCGGCACAGGTGCAGATGTCATGAACCTAAATCTGCCATCCAAACATGAGTTATGGAAAATCTGGAAGCTTTCTCATGTGCACCACAACGACAGTTCGCACAGATTAAAGGAGAGCTTGCAAAGTCATATCACCCAGCTTCTGGATATCACCAGCCATATTATCCATGGCAACTTTGAGATCGTTCATCTCTCCAAGATCAAGGCTCACATCACTACAGCCCTCTACTTTGGATGTCAAGGCGACTGGGCTTCATACATCCTGGCGCAATTGAGAGCCAACGTTGAGCGAGCGACATTTGATCCGTCAACTGGCACATTCCGAGAAAGAGTCGGCTTTATGAACCGCATAAGCCACATCATACAAAGCCAGTTTGATGAGATCATACCAACTGGCGAACCTCTTGGAAGACGGGACATGCTTCCCACGATATACTGTCATCTTACCCCAAAGCGCTCACACCCACAGGGGCTTTCCAGCTCAGATCATGGAAAGGCACACTTAGAGGCAACCGTCAGCTCCACTGATGAAAGAGAGCTGATGATGGAGAATGCATCTCTTCTACGGCTGAGTGATCAGCCCACAATATCAGCCAGCTCCCAACCTCTACCTTTAGTCCAAAATGACTATATTGATGTTGATTTTGAAGAGGTTCTCGACCACCAGCTCCGAAGCTGTTTTGGTCTCATTGAGGACTCCGACTCCTCCCTCTTCACACAACTGCGGCGGTACTTGTAGTATCATATTTGACGCTTTTAACTGGATGAGTCAACTATGTTTCACCTCATCCATACCCGTGGCTCAGCCTTCTGGATCAGAGAGGGGTCATGGAGTCGAAACTGGATGAATCATCCACTTTCCTCACCTCCAACGCTTTCGGACATCATGGATTCAATAATCAAGCGACTCCAGCTTGGTATACCCGCCGATGACCCTCTCCCCGACAATGAACCAACCAACTCCTTGTGCGCACCCATCGTTGGTGATCCACCACTCCCTTCAACTGAAGAAATCTTCACCAGCTTGGCCCCCATGAGCTTCAGAGATCAAGATATCTTTGATCCAGGTCAGTTCATGCCAACTGAAGATGCCTATGCATGGCTCTCTTCGACCATGCAAATGCCTTCAGTTCTTGCAGCTCAAGATGACAATTTGGCAACCGCCTTCACTTTTGTGCCAAATTTGTCATTACCATCATGTGATCCTCTTCACCTTTTGGATGATGCCAAAAAGGGGGAAGATGGACAATATGATGATGGACAATATGGTGGATGCATGACTCTTTGGGACCAAATTCAAAAAGAAATCCATCATGAGGGGGAAGATCAGCTTCAGGGGAAAGCATGGACATTACAAGGAATTCGAGGAAGAGGAGAATCAAGTAGAAGGAATAAGAGCAATCGGAGTAACATTCAGGAAGTAGATTAGTAGTCTCAACTACTAACTCTTGAATCTCTTGAAAATATGCCTAATAATGAATATATAATACAATTTTTAATCTTGATTTTGCTTCAAACTTGAATAATCTAACATAATTCATTATGCTCTAAATACTTCAGTCATACTCTGAGACTTGAATGAGAAGCATGAATAAGCCCAAATTGCTTTTAAAATTAACATGCTTTGATATCTGAACATGCTCTGATATTTGATTGATAAGCATAAATGACAAATGCTCTAATAACTGAATAAAAATCATGAGCCAATTTGTCTCAATATGCTATGAATGTGTAATGACTGAAAGATTCTATTTAATGCATATTCTACACTTGCAGTTTTTCCATCATCATTAGCAAGGTTTTGACATCATCAAAAAGGGAGAAATTGTTAGGAAAAACTATCAAGGAACCCCTAGATCAGGTTTTGATGAGATGTCAAAATTACTTATAAAAAACTGACTGAAATTCTAGCTGTAGATCGAAGCTGATCAGCCCAGGGCATCTTCGAAGAAGAACTCTAGAAGAGTCAAAGTCAACCAATTTGAAGAATGACCCACAAGTTGAAAGACATGTCATCCAGTCTAAATTTCAACTTGGCTGAGGAATCATACCGATCAAAGCAAGCTGACAATCGAGTCAGCTGAACTGAGGGAGAAAGGAGTTAACCGAAGATTGAAGAAGCTGATAGAATATCAATTCAAGCCCAGAACTGCCAACTGGAGCAACGGCCAATCTCAGCTGACAAGCCCAGAACTGCCAACTGGAGCAACGGCCAATCTTAGCTGACAAGCCCAGAACTGCCAACTGGAGCAATGGCCAATCTCAGCTAACAAGCCCAGAACTGCCAACTGGAGCAACGGCCAATCTCAGTTGATAAGCCTAGAACTGCCAACTGGAGCCACAGGCAGACTCAGCTGATAAGCCCAGAACTGCCAACTGGAGCCACAGGCAGACTCAGCTGATAAGCTCAGAACTGTCAACTGGAGCGATAGTCAGACTCAGCTGATAAACCCAGAACTGCCAGCTGGGACGATACTGCAACTAAGCTGAGAAATCCAAAACTGCCAACTGAAATTCTAAACTGCCAGAGGAACTGAGGCCAGAAGACTCATGGAGTGTATTGCTTAATTCAGCATATCTTGGAATAAATGCTCCTACAAAGATCCTGGAATTTAATGAAGATCGATTGGCAGAGTAACGGCTACTTCAACCAAATGATCCAAGTGATCATTTAGAATCACATGCCATTGATGAGCCAACAGAGCCACTGATCAAATGGACAATGGAGCTCAACTGTCATAAAATCACTCCTCTATAAAAGATGGGTGAATCAGAGTTCTAAATACTTTTCGCAACTACAAATCCTTGCCAACCTTCGCATATACAAGCAGAGCTTTTCTTTCTCCCTCCTACTCAAGCTCAAGTGCAACGTTCGATAGAAACTGTGAAAGTCAAAACTGAGAAGAAGAATTCACTGATTCAACATACTCAGCCAGCTGTCGACGATCCAGCCAGGGTGACCTTCTCAATTCCAGTTATTCAAAGATCAACTACTCAGCTTAATCAAAGGAGCACATCAGTTGATATCCCCTTGTTTAAGACTAACCTCTTGAAGATCGAAAGAGATCTAAAACCTTGTAAAGACGACAATAGCACCTACCTTCCTAGCGAGCAGTTAGGGACTTCAGGCGTGAGTCGTCGACCAGCTGAGGTAGCGAGCAGTTACTAGGTTCAGCCAACTGTCCTTCATTGTATAATTTGTAAAGGAACTCGAGTTATATAGTGAAGTTGCCCTTCTGCGGAAGGAAGAGAAGACGTAGAAGTTTGAGACTTCGAACCTCTATAAATCTCTTGTGTGTTGTACTTATAGATCATTGCATATCTCAAACTGCACACAACATCACACAAGCTGCACTTAAACTGTCTCAACTAATTATCAAGTTGGTGCATAGATAAGTTTCTTCAAGCGACTCAAATGGCCCCATTTTCCGCATCTAAAGTCAAAGTTTTTGAATCAATTTATTCACCCCCCTCTAAATTGATACCGACTCGTCCGGGACCAACATTTTTACACTTAGAATACACCAAGAGTAAAGGAAGAAGATAGAGGTTTACCGCCTACTCAAGAGGAGTCGACAAGGTTGCTAGAGACGGAGTGCTACTGCAAAAGAGACGAGACTACTGGATTACTCATTATTTTTGGCTCTTTTATCTATTCTGTCATGAACACTTATACTCTAGTTTTAGTTGTTTATTTATTCATGTCTAGCTAATTTCATAGCTAGGTTTTAGGGAATTGATATTATGGATTTTATAATATGATTTGATTACTTTTATTCCTGCTATCTCTCGGATTTTGATTTCTATGTATTTATTCTATATCTTGTATGAATGCTTGATCACCATTTATGCATGCTAGACATTTATTTGAAGCACTGACCAGAGAAGAATTAGTGATGGAAAGATAAAAATCAGATTATGTGTGCTTGGAATGACCGACCAAGTGAACAAGTATCACATAGGGTTGAATAGATTTTTGTGTGATAGATTAGGAGTAATGACATGTGTGAAGAACCGACTTCAGTGAAGTGCATGCACATTATATCTATGTTATGATATATGTCTTTAAAAGCAGACTGGTAACAAACTAGTAATCCCCCACCATTGATAGATTAAAGACATAAGTCGGGTTGATATAATTAATGAATATTGATAATCGATATAATAATCCAATTTCTCTAAAGCCTATGTTTCGCACATCTGTTAAGTTCAGTATTTTGTTTCTCGTGTTTTATTTTATGCTATTTAGTTGTTCCATTTTTACTTGCATATCCAGCGTCTAGATATTAATTAGGTATTTGTGTTTAAGAACTGTGAAGTAACGGTCTCTGTGGGATACGATACTCTTGTTCACCTATATATTACAAACACACCGTGCACTTGTGGTGCGATTATTTATTAATAAATACTGTGTCAATGCCCTAGAAAATTTTAAAATGTTTTACTATATTTTTCCAAAATATTATTCAATGAAATTTAATGGAGGTTATGTTCCTATAAGTCGCTCCATTCTATCTAGTACTATACTATAAAGAATTTTCATATATGCTAGAATATCGTTTTCATAATCTATATTTTATATTTGGACCTTATTATTATTATTATTATTATTACTATTATTAGAGTTAATTGCCTTAAAATACATAAATTTTGGGGGGTTATTGTTTGTCACACGTTTTAAAAAATATCACATCAACTTAGCTCTTATTTAGGTTTTCACATGATTTTCAAATTCCGACCAACTGAATCTGATGTGGCAGTCGGAGATGCCACATGTACATCTACGTGGATAGCAAATTACCTTAAAATATATAAATTTTGGACTGATTTTTTTTTTTCACACGAATAAAAAATACAAATTTTAGTTTTTTTTTGCTTTTTTGTGTAATACAGAAAATTCATCAATTATTATTATAGAGTTGTTGTAGCAGACATTGTGTTTTATCATTCGATGTGTTAATTATTGAAATTATATTAATTTTGAATATATGTACAATGAATTATTATTGTTAATTATTATAAATTTCGTCTAAAATTAATAAATGATAAAATTAATCTACAAAATAAGTAAATGATATGTGTAAAATATGTTTGAATTTTTTAGTTCGTACAATATATAAAATTTATGTTCGAAAAAATTAAATAAAATTACTATCAGACCTTTTTAGTTCTCTATTTGAAGAAAAATTATAAAAATCTGACTTAAGCTAGTTAATGGTATTAATAATTAATTTCAAATACAATAATCATCATGTCATGAATAGTGGTCCATGACGTATCGTATATATTGATGAATAATATTAGATAATCAATCAATTAAGTTAACAAATAAATTGATTGCGTAGAAACTGCATATTAATTTTTCATATATGTTTAACAACATCTTTGATATAACTTTATATATTAGATAATCTCAAATAATTTTATAATTGAACATTTCCATTTATATTAATTGTTGAACAAATTTTTAATTCATTTATTTTATTATTCTTTAAACCTATTGATAATATAAATCTATAACGGCTCAAATTTTTTCAAATATCATAATGATAAATGTATACATCACACACATCCTAAAGTCATAGCATGATTTTTGTGCATATTAAATGAATTACATAAGATCAAAAAGATCACAACTGTCAAATGATGTTAATTAAAATTTATATCATGTTTGATAATTAATTTTGAAAAATATAAAGTGAAGTATTTATATCACGTTTGCCACATTATATGAAAAAAGTAAAAAAATATCTAAAATTGGTCTTTTTTTTTAATTCTTGTGAAAAAATAAAATCAACCCAAAGTTCATATATTTTAAGGCAAGTTGGTGTCCACGTAGATGTATACGTGTCAATCTCCGGCTGCCACGTCAGATTCAACTTGTCGGAATTTGAAAATTATGTAAAAAAACTAAATAAGGGTTAAGTTCATATTATTAAAACTATATTTTTTAAAACGTGTGAAAAAATAAAAACATCCCAAAATTCGTGTATTTTAAGGTAATTAACCCTTATTATTATTATTAGTTGAGGCTCAAAGGTCTTAATAATGGTAATTAACCATTATGTGAGCCCCTTTGTAAATTGAGCCCATTTATGCCAAAAAAAAAAATGGAGAATCGGCGCCTCTCTTCTGCCATCCCTTTCACCCCTTTCATTAAAACCGTAAACTTATTTTTCCTTCTTTAAATCATAATTCTCCTCCAAGAAATAAATGGATATGGAAAGAAATCACCACCATATTACCTCCTTACAATATTGAAACCCTAGAATTCTAGTATAAATAGGTCACTGTCATTCACAAAAAATACACACCAACTCAAAGTTCTTCTCCCTTATAATGAGTTTTTCTCCTGCTTTCCTCCTAAAGTTACGAGGTATTATTATTTCTTTTATTCTTTGTTTGGGGAAAGTCGAATATTTAAGAAAATAATCATTGCTCTTTGTTTCTATTTTCTATTTCTGGGCATGTGTCAAATTAGTCATTATTGATAGGCCACTGGAAAGTATGGCGGACCATCCACTTTTTTTTACTCACACACCCGACTTGATGCTATTGACCATTCACATTTTTTTAATTCTTAATATCTTAGAACTCATGCACACACATTCTCACACACATATGTGTATATATATAATAGATAGATACATATAAACACACACACACACACTTATATCTATATATGTATATATACTATATTATGTATGTCATGCAAATATGTATATACAATTTGAACACACTATATATATATATATACTTTACACACACATCAATTTATATATACATATATTCATATTTTTTTAGTTTCCAATTTAAGGATGGTTTTGAGTTACTAAATTATCGTATTATTATTATTATTATTATTATTATTATTATTATTATTATTATTATTATTATTAAAGGCGGCATACGTGGATAAATTTATAACTGTACTTTTTCAAGAAACAAGTTAAGGTGGGAAATCTCACGGAGATAATTACGAAAACTCTTATCCTTGTTATACTTGTATGTGTGGTGTACATGTGGACCTATATATTATATGGGCCTTCGGGATAATGTTATGGGCCTACAGGTCAGATAGGCATTCAGGTTAATGTTATAGGCCTACGGGTTATATGTTATGTTGGCCTACGGAGCTCTGTAATCTTATTGTTATATTTGTATAACATGGATAATTGAATTAACCCACTTAGTGAATATCACTCACCCCAAAACTATTTATTTTATCAGACTAGGGAAGTTCGGGCATTGACGTGGAGACAGGATAATGGTCAAGATTAAATAAATATTATTTTATTTTTGAATATTGTTTCCGTTGTATTAAATTCTTTTATTGAATAAATGAAATATTTTCTAGTTATGAAATTTTGGGATGTCACACTACTAGTACAAATACGTACTAAGGTTTTCACACGACTGAACTCCCTTCACTCGATACCATTTCCCTAATTTATACCCTCTTTCGTGAATTGAAATATGAGATCCCCTCACTCTCTAGATTCCCTCTAGTTCTCACAAGTAAACTCTCCCGAGCCTACCTCTACCCAAAGTGAACAAACCTAAAAATTAGCCAAATAATCTAAATACTAGGACACTAAACTTTATGTCAAACACCTGAGTGAACAACTCTAGTTACAAAAAACCCTAATAGCTCAAACATGTAAAACTCTAAAAGAATTTTAATCTTTGAGAATTTTGCACTTGTTTGTCGATCATCCAATCTGATATGCAAATTCTTCTTTTATAGAAGAAGTAAACCGACTCCTAATCTAAGAATGAAAGCCAGTTTCCTCTTATGTCACAAATCAATGTGGTAAGACCTGCAACACTCCGACATCCATCGCAGAACTCTTCTCGATCGATCTGTAGTTTGATTGCTATTGCTCGCAGATGTACATCCGGTTGAACACCTTGTAGAACACCATCTAAAATCTCATATTTTTGTCTGATGTGCTAACACTGGTGTAAACACCAAGCTTTGAAGTCCTCCGTCTTAAATCTTGTTGTTTTGCACAACGGATTCGAACACCAATCGGTACACTATATCGAACACTTAGCCATAAACATAAATATATGGATAAACATAATGACAATCGCTAAGGCATGCACTTCTGCACTAACAATCTTGAAACGAGTTTTGGCCTATTTTATTTATTTTCAATTGTTCAGGTAAGTTTGCAGATTACTAGTAAACATAGGACTGCACTTTTGAGAATTTGAAAAAAGTTTGTACTAAATTGCAAATGTTAAAAATATGATTTTCCCTAATTATTTCAAAATTTTAATATTTAGTCCAACATATTATATCAAGCTTATTTAATAAAATATCCATTCTAGTGGGGTCTAGATATGTTCCAATTATTTTTATGAAGCTCGATTATTATCATAAATTAGTGTACTATCACCAATTTCACGGTTTATGTCTTTCAAGTTCGTTTTAGCTTCAATTATTCAAATGACTCTAAATTTTAGGATGACTTATATATATATATATATATATATATATATATATATATATATATATATATATATATATATAGTCTACACATATAAGATATTAACACGTGAGTTTGTTTTTTTAGTGTACTTAGTCCAATGGGTCGTATTGGGCCAACGGTAGCAATTAAGGCTCATTAAGTTGTAACGACTTTCGTTTGAGCCCAAATTTTATGAGTTTGTTCAAGCATATGTTACATTATATAATAAGTTTTGGGTTGTTATGATGATGCTAAGATTTAGTTCTTCCTATTAGCCATGTACGAGATGTCACGAGCAACTTTATTTATTATAAGTTTCCAACCCGAGACAACATGTTTAGAATATGAGCAAAGTTATAGTTAAAGCTACAACTATCATAGCTATAAGATTGGTGGTTTTTAACTGAGATTTGGTTTTATATTCCAAAAGTTTGTTATATTTTGTTCAGATATGTTTGTTAAAGCATTCTTCAAATACTTTTTATGCCTTATTGGAAGACACAAAACTCTATAGAATTCCCAATAAGGGGCACTTTGGTGCAAATATGACACTTCAGTGCAAATATGACACTTCGGTGCAATTAATATTCATATGAAATAAAATCACATTGAGTTAGCCTTTCATATGTTTATGAGCAAAGACTATTTATTTGAACTATATCAAATATGTTTAGCACAAGAATATTTATTAATTAGACAATTATGTCCTAGATATTCAGGGCCGGTCCCGTAACACATGGCCCTAAGTGAAAATAAAAAAAATGGGCCCTTATAGATTTTTTTTTAAAGAACAAGTATAAATCAAGAAAAAAATACAAACTAATATGTCGGCAAAATAACAATATGCATTAATTCAAAAGAGACAAATGATATTTAACTTGGATTTTGCTTTCATTTTTTGTTATTTGGGCCCACAAATAAAATACTACATATGCCTATTTAAAAAAAAAGGCCCCTAAATTTTTTGCCATAGGCACATGCCTCGTCAGCTTAGTATGAGGACCGGACATGTAGATATTGGAACACCCACTGAGTGTTTTCTGACAATCAACCCAAACATTTTCAAAATATTTTTCAGGTATATAATGACGGCCGATGGCTGATATGGGCCAGTGGAAACTCTTTATGTTATTGACCATCTTATGATTTTGAATTCTTGTTTATATGTAGTTTATGTCATGCTTTCGTTATATGATCATAGAATATTTAGTTATTGTATGGGCGCATGTGAGTGTCGTTGTCTTATTGGCATATTTTGAATAATGACTATTGGATTTGACTAGTCATGGTTGAACATGTTTTAATTATTTGCTTGAAAAACTTTATTGAATGATGAATGAATGATTGTAAGCATCTGAATTTATGAATATTATAAATGAAGTGTTACATGGATTTTTATTATCTGTGAAAATTATTTATGCTGCATTGCAAAAATATTTATTGTGATTTCTTTCTGGTGTATGTTTTCGTTAGCACACGGGCCTCCGAGTTTGAGGTGCTACAAATGGTATTAGAGTAATTTACAGGGCAATTTATAAGTATGTAGGCTTGCAAAGTTATTTTTGAAATGTTGTTGAAATATTGTTTAAAATAAATAGTTACTCACATATGGTCTCATGTCATCCATGTCACGCCTCGCCCAATCAAGTGCAAAATTTATGTGAATAATTTTTTGTTTAGCAAATTATATTTTGGACAAATATGTAAGATTGAGATGAGAATTAATTTATTTTAATTATGTATTTGGAAAATAAGATATGATCTTATCATAGGATGAACTTAGAGGGATTTAAATCTAGTTAGATTGTCCTTATGTTTTCACTTGCTTAGTGAACTATAATTTGACTTACTTATATGATTTACAATAGATGACAGGAAATATAACAACCACAAAAAAGTAAATGATCTTTACCCCTATTTATGCGATCAAGACATTCTATGAGCTAGAGGACAATACAATGGAAGATGATTCTTCGAGACCAAAATTCAACATAAACTATGGACAATGTTAACCATATTTTTCGATAGTGGTCTAGTATATATGAGTGTTTATTTTGTACATAGAGTCTCAATTTTTTTTATTTAGCGGTATACTTTTTCAAGAGATAGAAACATCCACATTTTTGTTTGAATTGTGGATCATTTTTCATTTATATTTCGATAATATTTCAATAATTATTTCTATGAATAAATGTGCAATTAAATATTAAACATTACTCTTTTAATTTTATCCTATTAGTTATTAATTATAAATATCATAAATTTTGCTACGTTTATTATAATTGCTATGAATATGATATATTAAATTTGTATATATGAGTATTTAAATAAATAATATATGTAGCAAATGAGGATTGTTGATGCAAAGTGAATGGTGAGTTCTCCAATTTCTTTCTATTGCGAATTGAAATGGTAAGAAAATTTGAAGAAATATTTATGATAGTTAATTTAACCTTAGTTATTATTTTAGGCCTTTTGAGATAAATATTGCATTTTATATTTTTTATTATATGAGTATAAATTCTAATGATATATTTTAATTATTTTAATTTAATTTTTGTATCTTTACTGAATAGATAATTTAAATCTCCCATCGTGCAAAATGCGACGTTTTAGTTTCAAAAATGCAAAAAAAAAAAACAACTCATGAATCCTGATTTAAAATATTTTTGTGTTATTTCTTGGAATGTACGTTCACGATATTAATCAAAACTTTAAAACATATATATTAAGAAATTATGTGTGTGTATATGAATATGTGATATGTAATTTATAGAATAATTTTTTTAAATGAGACAAATTAATATGTATATCCTAATATTTCAAAATTATTAATTATATATATACATATTTAAATTTAAACTTATATGAAATTCACCGTGCAGCGCACAAGTAAAAAACTAGTATGTGTGTGTGTGTGTCGTTCATTCTTATTCAATCTTTTTTTTGTTTGTGCTCTAGAGAGTGAAGAAATGCGTTGTCGAATTAGGGTACACACTCTTTCTCTTATTTTCTTCATCGCAATTCTTATTTTTATGATACTCTTCTTGTTCTTATTTGCGATTCTATTCTATGATACTCTTCTTGTGCTAATTTGTGTTTCAATTGTACTAAAAATCTTCTATATAATTGACTTCGTGTTCTTTATCTCTATCTATTTCACAAGTATTATATCTCATTCACTCTTTTTTTTTCTTTACATAGTCTTCTTTTTCTTATTTTTTGGTTTATGTTGCAGATATAGTGAGAGAAGCATGGACATGTTAGGGTACTCTCTTTATCTTTTTGGTGCATTTTGCGTTTTTGGTTTGTGCTATAGATCTAGAGACTTGTTATTTTTTGGTTGGTGTTGTAGATCTAGAGAGAGAATCATTTAAACGTTAGGCTTCTCGCTCTATCAATTGTAAAAAATATCGACTTCTCTTTCTCTATCTATTTCACGCGCGTTCACTCTTTTGGTTTTTTTCTATTATCAAAGAACAAGATCAGTGACAATGAACAAATTAGATTACAACATCATCTTTGATGATCATATGCATGCATTTCCTTTTCAATGACATCGAGGCCATGTCAAACGAGACAACCTGTTTGGCTTCGATAACATTTCTGATGTGGAGATCTTTGATGGGTGGGAGGGCATGGGAATCGAGGGCAGATATTGTAGTATTGTACTCTTATCTCTTGTTCATTGTTATGGGCAATTAAGTGGGGGTGGTGAATTTTCTAGCCGAGTGGAATTTTCCAGAGGTATATTATTACACTTCACAGATTATATCAGGGATGTTATTTGTGTATGGGGGGATTTCTACTATTCCCTTGATGATTCCAACCCATTATATTCTTTCATTGGCTCAATACTTGTTCATCAATATTTTAGTTGGTTGTGAGGATAGACAGATTTACGCTATTAGTGTGTTCATTTCAGCGGCGATCGATTTGCCAACATATATGGTGATGGTTATGCCTCGCCTATGTTGGTCGGTGTTTGTTGGGAGGGTGTCTCCACATGCTAGGGATGCATATGCTTGTGTAGTTCCATTCTTTATCGATTTCACCTACTCGGTTCTATCGATCTTCTTCATCGTTGTTTCTTTTCACTTTTTCGACCGATAGGATTTTGGTTCTAGGTTTTGC
Organism: Perilla frutescens; assembly: GCA_026008535.1. NCBI lineage: Eukaryota > Viridiplantae > Streptophyta > Magnoliopsida > Lamiales > Lamiaceae > Perilla > Perilla frutescens. Next base: position 49,413,826 of record BRKX01000001.1, on the reverse strand, counting down.
TACTTTCATATTGAGTGGAACTATTGTTTTAAAATAGTAAACAACTATACAAATCACATATATCAAATTGTTAGAATACGAGATGGAATACTGAATTAGAATAGAGATTCTTATATGCATTGTTTGTTGGTGTGTGTTTCTTTTATCTCTATTAGGGGTTTTAGTTTTAGTTAGGATAGTACTGTGTTTTCTAGTTAGTATGACTAAGTATATTTTCTCCCCGATGCTCAGTCCATAACTAAGCTCGAGTTAGAAACATTTTCTCATTAATTAGTTAGAAGCTTAGAGCATATTTTCCCCTAATATTATGTTTCTAATTAAGCTTCATATCATAATATCTCTTCCAATATATGCATATACATCAAAAATTTTATGACTTGGACATGTTATTTCATCTATAGTTATCAGTATATTTGTATCTGTGTCTATGGATAATCAACATATGTGTGTGTGTGTGTGCTACATTTAATTTAATTAGTATATTTCGCACGCAATTTGAATTTTTCATTATAATTATGGTAATGGTATCAATCAAAATAAAGATAATAAATTATTTGGAAGTAACATAGAACAGATTTTGATTATATTTTGTGTGTATGTATATTGTGTTCTATCCTTTTATTTGATAAGTTTAGATCATACCATTTACTAACAAATCATGCAAATGAAATTCATTTTTATTAACTAATTTTAGTTTGTGCTCGTGGAAGTGGTTATGGTAAGAAATTGTTAAATGGTGAAGTATGAAATTTCACGGTTGAACAGATGTGGAGACGACTTTGATTTCTCTTGCCATTTTCAGTAAATTCAGGGTTTTAGGCAATTAATTGTTGTCTTATCACACCCACATATATGTGGGCAAATTATATATAAATACCTTACATTTCAATGGATTTACACTTTTGTCCTGAAGTTTTGAAAATAACACATCAATATCCAACGTTTACACAATTAATATTTTTAGCATTAGTGAAATATTTTGATAGTCCAAAAATGGTGTGTCCTGTTAGAACACCTATGTGGATTTTCGTCCAATTTTTTCTAAATGATGAGAAAATTCATTTTAATCCTACTAGACTACACGATATTATTTAACACATAGAATAAAAAAATGAATTCCACATTGATTAAAATGAAAATTGAGAGCGGGTCTCACATTTCGCAAAATTAAAGGTTCACGCACTTCTAAACCAGTCCAACTTTTATATTAATCAGCCTGGAATTCATTTTTTTATATGTTAAATGACTACATGTAGTCCAGTAGGATTAAAATGAATTTCCTCATCATTTAAAAAAATAGGGGCGAAAATCTACATAGATTTTCCGGTAGTCCGCGTCATTATTTGGACTATCTATAAATTTCACTTATAATAAAAGTGTGAAGTATACAAATATTGAATACTGATTTGTTACTTTTGAAACTTTGGAAGAAAAAATATGAAAGAAAGTGAAACATTGGGTATTGATGAATAATTAACCTTACATATGTGTGTGTGTGTGTGTGTGTATTTGGTCTATTAATGGAGCATGTAATGGAACTAGAAATGAAATGGGAAATTAAACAATCATTTTTTACCATAATCTTTTTATTGGAAATTAATTTATTATTTTTTGAACTTATAGCATATATAATTTGTTATGAAATCCGATTATTCATGTAATTTCATTTGTGCCAATAAAATCAATGATCTTTGAGTTTTTTTTAACAAGAAACTGACATAAATAAGAGAAATTCTACCTTTCCCCACGGGTACTATTCTCACCCCATGAGATCTTGACATGTGGAATAAACAAATACATATACTTCATTGTTTTAAAAAATAAATTCCAAATGTCATGATTCCTTAATATGTAGATTAAATAAATACAATTTTAATTTTATACTTCATTATTTAAAAAAATAAATTCCACATGTCATAATCCCATGGGGTGATGGTAGTACCCCATGAGGGAGTGCACGTAGAATTTCCCCATGATTAATTATGTATATAATATATTGATTTTGGGAATTAAATTTATTCAATTGAACATTTGATATCGTTATGCATATAGTATTAATTTTCTACATGATCTTTTTTTATGTTAATCTCATATGAGTTTGATTTATGATGAGAAATAAAAGTTGGCGTGTCATCAAATCTGGAAATTTCTCAAAATATTTTTAAATTAGAATATGGTTAATTATGATAGAGAAAGTTAGATTATATACGATTCTAAATTATGAAAAAAAAAATTACTAGTACTTTTAAATATCACTAGGGGTGAAAATAAGGGTCAAGTCGCCCGCGGCCCATAGTTTATTTTTCAGATTTTTGGGTCAAGTGATTCGGCCCATTCAAGCCACCATTTATTTGGAGCCTAAAAATTATTGGTTTGGAGTGCATGCTGAACCAAAATTATCACCCCTAATCACAACTAATTAAATTAGGAGAAAAATCAAGGAGTCTACACACACCCACACACATAAGAGAGAGGAGTACTAGATACTGATGCAAATCAAATTAATCCAATCTTGTCTCTTATTTTTATATTATTGAATTTAATATACAATAAAATTATATATATATATATATATATATATATATAGGGAGAGGATCAAATGAGAACCCTCCCCCTAGGTAGGAACTAGGAACCAATCCTAGCCCTTGTTTAAGTAAATCTGGACGGCCCAAATTAAAACATATTTAAGTGATGGGGGCGGTGGCATTGTTGTAATTTTAGGCAACTTTCTGGACGGAGGGGTAATATAGTAATTCAGTAATTAAACTTTCCATCTTCAGATTTTTTTTCCCGTATTTAATTATCATTCCCTTCTCTTCTCCTCTCTCTCTCTCTCTCTCTCTCTCTCTCATTTAGTTTGTCTTCTACTTCTTCATCATTCCTAATCTGCGTTTGGATCGCGTTTTTGATTTCTCAACATCCTTTTATTTATGTAATTATCTATTTGTCGTGAAGTTTCTATATCTGTGATTCGATGGAGACTCTAGGTATGGTTTTAATTTTGTATTGTTTGATTTAGTTTTGAAATTTTAATGTTGATTAATTTCACAATTCGTTGTATCTTCATTGATTTTACAGTTCGTTCTATTGGAGTTCATTACGGTTTTGTATTTATGTTTTTATGTTTGACTAATTTGATCTGTTTCGTTCAGTTTTGTGATGTATCAGTTGTTTTTTAATTGTTAGGAATCCTAGGGTTTAGTACGAGAATATACAGACTATGCATTAATTTGATCTGTTTTTTTTATTTTAGCATGTTAATGTATTCGTTTTAGCCTGTCGTCACATATGTTTTAGCATGTTAATGTATTCATTTTAGCCCGTCGTCACATATGTTTTAGCATCGTAACATGCTGGTTTAATGTTATTTCTACTGCATTCTGTGAAACATGTCATACAAACCATGCTTTGCTTTTTTTTATTTTTTTCTTTTGTGCGTGTGTGTGTTTTTGTGACTCGGCGACACAATGTTATAGACACCATGTAAACATTAGAATACTTTGGTGCTAAAATGTATGTTGCATGATGCTAGAATGGTACATAGCTAATGCTAAAAATCAATATATGTGTCTGAACATCTCTTGATGTGATTGTATTATTATATTTTACCTTGTTCAGTTTATAATTGTTTGATTTTAATGTGTCAGCTTCTTCTGTTTCAAGTGACCGTAGTAAGATTAGTCACATGGTGATATGGAGGGTTGTACTTCACATAACAAGATAATGATGTTTGAGCAATTCTATGATTTACGTGCCCCTTCTGAAGTTGTTGTTCATCCACCTATTCCAGTTAAAATAAAAGGTAGCGACAGTCGTTTGATATCTAAGAAGGAGGAGGTAAGGAAGAGAAAGGAGAACAAACCACTCAGAATGTACAGCAATTGCTACAAGTTGTCAGATCATGATGCTAGGAATTGTCCAGCTTGATGTTATTATAGCGATTGGACATAGTTTAATATCATGTTTTATCATGTTTGTGAATTATTTTCAACACATTCATTTTTAAGAATATATATGATTTTTAATAAAAGTGTTTATGATATTTCCTTTGCGGTAATTATATTACTATTAAGTTTTATTAATCATAATACCGTTTAAAATATAATGCTAAAATAACGGAAGCATGAGGTTATATACGTTGTCAGATTCTCATTACATATTTTGTTTATCAGAACATGCTAAAATGAGAAATGAATGAGGCTAAAATGAGCGAAGTAGGAGGCTAAATTTGGTGTGACATTTTCCACTAGGGTTCACCATTCCCAATTAGGATTTATTACGTTCCAATTAGTAATTATCAGATTCCCATTAGGGTTCACTGTCCTCAAATAGGGTGTATTGCGTTTCATTCAAATGAAATCACCGTTCAATATTTGTTTATCAAAACATGCTAAAATGAGAAATGAATGAGGCTAAAATGAGCGAAGTAAGAGGCTAAATTTGATGTGACATTTTCCACTATGGTTCACCGTTCCTAATTAGGGTTTATTACGTTTCAATTATGACTCATCTGATCCCAATTAGTAATTATCAGATTCCCATTAGGGTTCATTGTCCCCAAATGGGGTGTATTGCGTTTCATTCCAACGAAATCACCGTTCCATATTTTGTTTATCAGAACATGCTAAAATGAGAAATAAATGAGGCTAAAATGAGCAAAGTGGGAGGCTAAATTTGATGTGACATTTTCCACTAGGGTTCACCGTTCCCAATTAAGGTTTATTACGTTCCAATTAGGGCTCATCTAATCCCAATTAGTAATTATGAGATTCTCATTAGGGTTCACTGTCCCCAAATTGGATGTATTGTGTTTCATTCCAACGAAATCACCGTTCCATATTTTGTTTATCAACACATGCTAAAATGATAAATGAATGAGGCTAAAATGAGCGAAGTAGGAGGCTAAATTCGTATGTTACTGTCTGCACTTAGAATTGCAACACATATTTTGCTCTCATAAACTTTATCTCGTTTCGGGAAATATTTACACATTTTCTATCTTAGTTGTCAGTCATCTCCTTCGTTGCTTCACTTTCTTATTCTTTTTTCCTTTTTATCATCAACTCGTATTTTTCATTTTGTAGTATCTATATAGGTGTAGGTGTTTATATAAAACTGTTAGAAATATATTCATAATATCACCCGCTAAAATATATTACACAATATGCTAAAATGTTATATAGTTCATGCTAAAATGTTGTATACAACATGCTAATATAAATCTGGGGTTGCTTTATGCGGAAATTATGCCTAAAAATGATTTTTTATATTTTTCACCTATTTTTTTCAAATAAACATATGCAATATGGATCTTAAACGAAAAAGTATGAAAAGAGCTTTAATTTGATATAAGATTTGCGTAAATCCGATTAAAAATGAATAAATTATGATCATTTAAAGTTTTTAAGAATTTTTTCAAAATATGATGATGTCACTTTTTTTTTCTTCCAATTTTACCCTTAATGAAACGCGTGAATTTTACACTTTTGTTTAATCTGGACCATTCATATTTTCGAATGGATGGATGGGATTGGTTCCCAGTTCCCACCTAGGAACTGGTTCTCACCAGATCTCATCCCTATATATATATATATATATACAGTGTCCAAAAATTAATTTTTCTAAAGAGGAAAAAAAAATCAACTCTCTAGCTTATATGATTTAAATAAGTAGTCATTATATTAAGGGTTAATTGCCTTAAAATCATGAACTTCGAGTATAATTGCAAATCAAACATGAACTTTAAAAGTTGACTATTAAAACACCAAGTTTGAACTTAGATGTTATTCAACATTCCCAAATTTCTGTAAAATAAATTGACCTCTAATTCAGTCGAAAATTTACTCATCTCTTCAAGCTCGTCGTGGCTTAACCGTTAATTTTTAAAAAAACACGTCAAAGTGGCCAGATTTTACACTCGAATCAATAGAAAAAAATTGGATATCGTTAAATTCGGTCGCACTGACATTTGTTTTTCAAAAATTGATGGTAGAATCGTGATGAGTTAAAGAGACAAGCATGTTGGAAACTAAATCGAATTAAGGTCAATTTATTTAAAAAAAAAAAGGAATGTTGAATAACACCCAATTATTTAAAAGTTAATGTTTTAATTGCTTACTTTTAAGATTCGTGTTAAATTTGCAGCTATCTTCAAAGTTTATAATTTTTTAAGACAATTAACCCTCATATTAAATCCAAATATCGGGATTTATGAATGATGATTGATATTTAATTGAATTTGAGTTTTTAAGACAATTAGGAATATTGAATAACACTCAATTATTAGAAGTTTTGATTGATGCTCGAGTTTTTCTGGAAATGGAAGGTTGAATTAATGTAATTTTAAGGGAATCAATGTCATGAGAAGATAGAAAATTGAATCAGGAACACATTGCAAGTTGAATCACCTCAGTCAGATAAGAAACGAGAGAAAACAACGTAAAACTGTAAAAGGTGTCGGGACAAAACCAAAGGTGCGACTGGAGGCATGACCAACTCGGTCATGCCACCCGATGTGAGGCGGCACGACTGAAGGAATGAGTGACCCAGTTTTAACTCTAAGATGTGTTTTTCTTCATCCTGGACGCGAGTTGCAGGGCGACTACGCCCGTATCGAGCCCCTAGCCCTGATTTTCAGATATGTGATTTTCCATCCATTGTACAATATTTATTTTTAATGTCCATTTTATTCATTACTATATATACAAACCCCCATTTGAAATTAGGGTAACTCTCTTCATTCCTAGCCACAAATTTAAAAAGTTTGAGAGAAAGAAAGAGAGGGAAGAGAAGGCAAAGATTACCAAGATTGAAGCAAGAAGAAGATCAATTCTACCTTCGAGTTCAATTGTCCCTTATTATTCTTGTTAAATCATGTTTATCTTTGTAGTGATTTTAATCATTTATGTAAAAATGAGGAGCTAAACCATTGATCTCCTTGAGTGTTGGATTTATTTTGATTATGAAATATAAATGATGTTCATGTTGATATTTCATGATTTATGTTTATGATTTGGATTCTTGCTATGTATGAATTTTGTTTATTGGTGATTAGTAATAGGCTGATAGCTAATTAATCTTTAAATGACATGATTGTGTATGTTGATTCATAAATCGAGAGACAGCTTGAACAATCTATGAATTCAAATGGCATCTATCATCTAAATCGGGAGATTATGGGTTTTTGTTAAGGCTTAGCCATTAGTGCTTTAGGTAAGAATATTCTAGGCATTAATTGGAAACAATAATCCTAGGTGTGTGCCAAACTTCCTAAATGCTTCAAAGATAATCATATTGTTGAAATTCGTTGCCTCAAATACTGAAATTAGATACAGAATCGCAATGTCAAACTCAATGTCACAGATAGTTAATACTACTATCTTAACACAAACATGCAAGGAAATTAACGCAATAACATAAGTATAAATTTTAAATCACACACAACATGTATGTGATTGCCACAAGGTGAAATTATGCTTCTATGAGCCAACACAAATGTTTAGTTGATGATGTCAGACGCTGAGCTCTCGACACATCAAACAAAATACACGAATCATATTCTAGTTTTCAACTAAATCGAATTTAAAAGTACAAATTAACCTACCGTTAATTTGTAAACAAACTAGCAATGATTTCACAACCTTCTATCTATCCTAACTTGTACAACCTATTCTCATGAATCAATTGAACAACAATGAACATTAAAAGAAAGAAGAAGGAACGAAGAACGAAATCTATATGCTCAGTTTGTGACTTGAGCTTTTCAATCTCTACACACAGCGGCAAGATATATGATGAGTTGCATATTTGCACTTATTTTTGGGTGATTTTACCTTATTTTATTAAGCTTTGTTGTTGGTTTACTTGGAATTAATGATCTTTTGAGTTTTGCAAGGGAATAAAGAGGTTTTGCGGGAAAGAAGGCCAAAACAATCATTTTGGAATCAAAGTTGTTGAAGAATTATGATGAGTAGTCGTCCAAGAGCTAATGGAAAATAAGGCATGGCCAAGCCCCAGTCTGTGGATAGATTTTATCTCTCAAATCTCAAGTGGGTCCTAGTTGTTTTAAAGATGGGCGAATTTTATGCACATAATACGCGATTTCTGCAAAAGGAAAGAGAATCAGAGTTCTAAAAGGAGTAGGAGACTTACCATTGGGATAGAGGAGAGAGAGAAGAGGCGCTGCCAGAGATATAAATATCGAGATTTTCTACATTGGAGAGGATGCTAGTTGGAGACGAGAAATTGGGGCAAAAGAATATTTTCAGACTTTGTTTTCTCATTCTAGTATGATGTTCTAAATTACTTTCTAGCGAGAGGATAATCGAGACTCGGGTTCTACGCGTTTGTGAGATCAAATTGATTTTATCATAATTGATTTTAATTTGTCAGTCTCTATGGTTCGACCTTGCTTGCTACTATCACAGTTTATTGATTTTAAATAGCAGGATTATTTTTGTTGGTTTCGACACCCATCAAATTTTGCCAATGACCTTAATTTTGGTGAGTTTTTGAGCTTGAGTATCACTGAATTTAAATGCTCTTTCTTTCCTTGTGCGAATGTCATGCATAGTTGATTATCTTCTAGAACTTGCATTTTGTTATACATGTTGGATTACCTCAGTGATGTGAAATGTGAAAAGGGCAATTAGGATAAGTTGATTTTAGCCTTCTGTTTGAGCCTACCTGTGAAGAAAACCCCTAGATAGCCATTTTGAGCTTTAGCCTTTTTAATTGAATTTTACCTGCATTACTAGCCATGTTCATTCTTCTATGTGTTGATTACCGTGTTTTGATCCCTTTTAATTGAATGAATGTGCATAATTGTTCATTTGGATTGGTATTGTGGATTATTCAAATTTTGGGAATAGAAGTGAAGTGCTTTGCTCTGGTTTTGAAAAAGGAACACTACTACAAAAAATCAATAGACAACGGGTATTCACCGTTGTGAATCAGCTTATAAAACCGTTGTCTATAGTGGTGTTGTCTTTTGTTCATAAATTTAACAACGGTGAATAACCGTTGTCCTATTATAGCAGACAACGGTGCAGAGCCGTTGTGAAATTATCCTGCGTTGTCTATTCTGTAATTTAATAACGGTTTATTTATAAATCGTTGTATTTTTCAGATAATTTTCAGCAATTAACAATGGTTATTTAATTCAACCCTTGTAAACTTTAGTACACGCACAACGGTTTCTTTTGTGAAGTGTTGTCTTTTACCATTGTCTAATGTGAAAACCGTTGTAATTTTTTAGTTCATTTTATAACAACGGTTTTTAAAAAAACCGTTGTATTTTTTAGTTAAATCCATAATAAGAACAATGATTTATTTAAAAACCATTGTAATTTTTAGTTAATTTTATAAAAAATGACAACAGTTTATATAAAATTCGTTGTCTTTTTTAGTTAATTTAATATGAAAAACAACAATTTTTGATAAAATTGTTGTCAATTGTTAATTTTCAACCTATAAATGGATGCACCATAGACAATATTATTAAATAGCAAATAATAATATATTTATTTAAAAATAATGAATAAGGCCATAAATGTAGAAATATATTTAGTGGAATGGCTGAAAAATATCTAATTATAATTCTACATAGTCTAAAAAATGTGAATGGTAAACTCGAACTATCTAATTACTTGTCTTCAATATAGACGAGGAATCTCCATATCAGCAAAATTTGTGCAATTATGTCAAGTTCATTCTTCACCTGCATTAATACAAACAACGTCTAAGCTGATGACAAACAAATAAATGAAAAACATCAAATCAATATGTAAGATGTAAAAAGTATGCACCCACTAATTTAACCTTAAAAATAAGAAAAAAAATGATACAAACAATTTCATAAACTTTTATTTTTCTAGCATTTGATAATTAAAAAATATATAGCAAACAATGAAAATATAGTAATTAAATTTTAAATACCTTATATATTAACTCTATTGTACGCGATCTTGCAAGCAATGTGCCCACTCACTACGAACTTCATCAATATCCTCTTGAGAATATATTCTTTTTTCTTCAAACTATGAATACACAATCACAAAAATATAATCACACACCAATTCAAAGAGTTCTATTTAATTAGAATAATATATATATATATATAATGTAAGTATTTACCAATGATCTTATGGAATTGACATCATTTGCTTCAAACTCTTGAACAATTTCCCTCATATAATGCATCACATAATATCTACATTGCTTGTTATCGGGTTGATGAGGACCCTTCATTTAAAAAATTAAATGTTAGTTGATAAAATAAAATTAAATGAATGTGTGCTTGAAAAGTGTATGTACTTTTATGATTTCCCAAGTCGGTTGTGTTTTCCCTTTCTTTCCCAAGTTTGCATTGAACAAACGCATTGCACTGTGACAAAAGTTGTTGAACATGATTTAGTTTTCCACAAAGAAGTCGAAATTATATAACTAAAAGAGTTAAGATCTTACATGTTCACGACATATCTCCAATCATCACGTATGCGGTGACTAAGTGGATCAAGCAAATAAACAACCTCTTTGTGTGGTTCGATTACAGTAAGAATCCAATGTTCACTAAACCACATAGAAAATAATTAGGGCACATTACTCGAAATATAATGCAAATCATGAAATTGATAATGGAATTACTACAACTACAAACTTACCCAACATTGCATGCCACTAACACTAGTTGGTTGGGCAATGCACCAATTAACCCCGGCCTCATATGCACGTGATAATCTATTCTTTCTCATCCATCCTTTGTCCATTGTTGAAATCTCATAAACACAGACCTCCAAGCATATATATTCAAGCATATACTTATTTAAGTATATCTTGATATGGCCAAAGAAAAGTGAAGTTAACAAGTTCGTGCTGTAAAATCCACAACATTTGTCCATACACAAATTAGAAAACAAGCATACCAATGAATAATGCCACCTTCAATTTATATCACTCAAAACCAAACTCAAACAAATCATTCCAATAAAAGTATAAATTGCAGCATAGAGCTTGAACCTTCTAATGTAATATGAAAAATAAATTAAGCTCTCATGTTGATCGTATCCTCTAATATTGCAATGATCAAGGCCAGACTGCCACATAAAAAATTAAAAATTTATAAATTCTCAAATATGATACATTTTGCTATAGTACTATGTTTTTCCCTAATTCATCTGTGTCATCAGCTAAGAGCAACGATATAATATTCACAGTATTTATTGGCCCATTTTTAATAGATCAAGTTTTTAGCCTTCACAATGAAATCAGAAACAAAGACTGGACTAGAACTTCATGAATGAAAAAAGGCTTCTAAAACACAAATCAATCTTAAAACTCAGTCCACTCTTTCATGTTCTATGGAGCACACCATACAGCGCATTTCATTTCTAAAATCTTAAGCATCAAAATTACCTCCCATAACTTGCATCACACATTCACACCACACCTGTCTGAGTTTAAATCCAAAAGATGCTACTCCATACACATGCTTTGCACAAATTGAGTTCTACATATATTGGATGATGCAACCCATAAAAAAATTACAAATATATATAGTCATACTTGAATAGTATATCATTAGACAAATATTAATTAAAAGATGTTAGACACTTCCTCAATCAACATGCCATAGGGTCAATGATAAGATATGTGCATCTATTATTTATTAATTCAAATGGAGTCAAGATATTCATGTCAAGAACTGCTAAATACAGTAACTCTCACCACTTATCAAATCTCCAAAGAAATAAGGAGTTATCAATTGATGCCCAAGCCCGTCGTATTTCAGGAAATATTCCACATAGAGTTGTTCCTTCTCCACCAGCAGTGTTGTATATTTCAATCAACACAGGAGGCAGCTCCCTTGTGTCCACAACTTCAATCAAAGGAGGCCACTGCAACACATATATTTAAGGCATAAAAGTTAATCTAATAGGTTTTAAAGCAAGGAAGTGATGGATGAAAATATAAATAGGATAATCTGATAAATAGAAGCTAATTGAAATCACTTGGCGAGCATCCATACTGTTCAAAGTAGATGTTAAAATCACACAATTGATGAGAAATTATTATGTTTGGTCCAGGGTTTATCTTAGAGCCATTTGCAAAATATTGCAGGCATCCATAGTATTGTCAGAGAAAGGAGTATGTCCTATAATTTGTTGATAGGGAAGAAAACTACAAGTACAGAGGGATGAAGGATCCCAAATAGAATGTAAAGAGCTAACTAAATGGCATTACTCTAATGTATAATAGTATCAAATATAAGGCTTTGAAATCTGTGGTTTGAAACCCACCAGGCAACCCTAAATTTAATACTCTCTCAAATCTCGTCAATGAATTCTTCCAATTTTTTAAAATTCTCCTATTCCTTTCTAGCTAAATAGACCGACATTGGGAGTTGGGATAATTGTTCCCCACAACACTTGAGTCTTTTGCTAATGAAATCTCCCAGGTTTATGGAGAACAAGTCAATAGTTAAGTATGGGGTGATCCATACCAGCCCCAACTCCTTTAATACCCTAGACCAAAACTTTTCGAGAGAAAGAGAGTTCAAGAACATGCGATTCTAGTAAATTTAATAATGGAACAACGCAAATACATTCAGAATTAGAATCATAATTGAATATCCTGGCACTTTTGATTGGAAAATAAATTCCTCATTTACCTAAAACAAACATAGGTTAATTATGCTTCATTAATGCCATATAAGATCATACTAGACAAATATAATTGGTTTTGCCATCCAGAAACATTTATACAGTTCCAACAATTAATATGACAACAAACATTTGATTTTTTTTCCCGAAAATTTAACAAATTCAGAGCATACTCGTTATAATATTAAAATAACTATATATTAAGCTATAAGAAATACAAGAAAAAAAATCGGATTAAACCATAGCAGACGTTCTCTATCTCTGTCGAATTAAAATGAATAGAAAAATTTAGATTGAATTACTCACCAGTATTTCGGGGGTCGAGGGAAGCATTCTCTATCTTTGTCGAAAGAGGACTGCAGCGCCTATTTCTTCCGAACCAATTAACAAATCTAAGGTAAAATTGTGGTTTGAATCGATAACCACCCGACAGAGAAATAAAAATCAGGCTGCTTGATTGTTAGGTGCTGAACTTTCATGCTGGATCTTAGCACTTGATTTCATTCTCGGAGAAAGGGTACAAGAATTGAGGGTTTTCTTCCGCCGCCGCAAGTGGGTAGTTTCTGGCAAAGGGTTTTTACGCAGCGGATGAGTTGGAGGCTTTTGTTTTCTGTCTGTGACCGCCATCAGTAAATATTATATTATTGTAGACTATTATTACTAAGGTAGTTATATGTATAAAGAATATGCAGATATATATTTTGTATTAATTTATATTTTAAATAGAGTTATGAGGAAAATATATTGGAATTAAGTTGAAAGTATTTAGGCATAAATGAAATTTATTTTTTATAACTCCAACTATATATAGTTATTTATAATTTACAGATTGTTATTTCAAATATTATTTTTCTCATCTTCACAATTTTTTAATATTATTAAAAAATTGTCATATTAAAATGATTTAATTTAATTAAAAAATAAAAAATACCATAAAGAAAATGTTAAATTCAACTAAAAAATAAAAATGATTGATTAACCAATCGTCTATTTTAGGTAACTCATGTTTAATTGTAATACCCCAAAATTTTATTATCTAAATTTAATTAGGAATATATATATATATATATATACACATATATATAGTTGGATATCCAAAAAAAATTTTGGTATTAAAAATATATATATATATATATAGCATAAGCTAACCATAAGAATAATATAGGGAAGAAAACGGACCCTTCTAGGTCACATTTTTAGGTAATGTGTACCCATTGAGTGAATTAGAAATACCCTTAGAACATTTTCGTATTTAATTTAGAACCATAGATATGCACTTAATTTGATTAAATAGAATTTATTTACTAAGTATAATAGATTTATTGTGACAAATATATATATATATATATATATATATATTGTATGTATGCATATCATTTATATATTTATATATATAATAATAATAATAATAAAATATATATATATATATATATATTATTACGTATATATAAGTATATGTAAAATGGTAATCTATATATATACACATATAGTCTATATAATGGTATTGATTAGTACTTAATATAATATATATATATATATATATCTTACATACCTTATCTACGTGTCATGTGTTAATAGAAGTGATATATGTGTCTTTATAATAGAATAGGTAGATTGTGACTCTTAATTGTTTTAAATTAAAATATTAAAAGTGATATGCTAGTGCTTTAATTAAACTTGTATTTCATTAAAACTTCAATCTCCCAAATCAACATTTCAGCATAAGTTTTGTTCACAGCAACTAACTAGGGTTCATTCAATTTTCATCTCCAAGGTATATATATATTTACGCAGATTTCAATTGATGGGTTATTATGGCACATAACTCATGAATATATTAATCATATCATATAATTTGGCGGTGAGAAGTTTCTTTTCTTTTTTTTAATTAATTAATGGTTAATTTTATATATGAATTATAATAACAAATTAATTTGTGTTCTATAAGTTTTATATGTTGTTGAGAATAGTTATTTAATATGTAACCTTAATTGATTAATTTAAGAGTACATAGCAAGACTAACCTAATTTTCAAAAGTCCCTGACCTGGAAATTTTACATGTTTCATATTTATGACTAATTATTAGTTCTATTCATTATACAGTTATAGTCAATTTATAGAATAATCATATGTGGTGTAAATTTTTAATTAATTTTGTCATGCTTTAGTAATTTAAATTGGCCATATTAAATAATGATATTAACTGGAAAAATTAATATAACATAGTAACATAAGCTTAACTTAAAAATAAGTTAGGGATTAAGTTTAATAGGAATTCTTTAGTTAAACTAAGCGAAGCTTGGTTATTGTAGGCTCGGAAGAAGTAAAAGAACCTGAGCTAGACCAGTCTTGAATCTGAAAGCTTATCTCTAACAAATTTTTATCCAGGTGGGCTACTATATATTTGCAACTTGTATCTTTCGAGTTATTAAGCTCTGCTTTGTTAAAATTGCATATGTGACTATCTGTGTTAAATATTTACGTGCTACTGTATGTTGTCGGAGTCTCATATACCGGCGCTGTGTCAATGTGAGTAGCTACAGTATGCATGCTTTATTGGTCCTGCCCTACTCCTTGTCGGTGAGACAAAAATGAAACACTTATGGGTTATACTCATTAGGTATACTTGGCCATACTCAACTTTACGCGTGGTGATGTAGTACGGGTTGCGGGCAGTGACTGGTTACCCTCTTAAGCGCTTCACGATAAAATATTTTGGTGAACTTAGGTTGCTTTAAATTTTAAAACCTCCTAAGTTTCACTACCTGCATGAACGTTCAGATAGATTACTTTAATAAAATGATTTGCATAACTCGAATTGTAAAAACTTGCCCACTGAGTGCACTAGTGCTCAGCCCAAATATTTTCAAATATTTTTCAGGTCAGTAGGCTGGCGCGTGGAGGTGACGATGCTGAGAGATGGGCTTTTGTTATTTACTTATTTTCCCATTGTCTCTTTTTGTTAAGTATTCGGTTGATAATTAAGTCTCTGCGCTTGTAATATCCTTTTGTTAAACACTAAGAGCTCTGATCTTGGTGTTATGAATATGTATATATTATTATACAGCATGTTTGATTATTCTGAGTCTTCTGTTGAGATTTTATTAATCAGGTTACCCCCTTTCTTTCCCGCTTCTTAATTCCCACCCCCGTGGCGTCCATTTCCACCGTCTTTCGATACCGGGGCGCTACATTAATACTCCTCTACACATTCCTCAAAAAAAAAATTCCGAAAGCACTTTATTTAAATAACAACACAAAATTACATCAGTGTTGCTAACCATTGTGTAATTTAACAACACCTAAGTACATCGGTTTAAGAACTTTAACCGTTGTCTTTACAAAAAATGAAATAATACAACAGTTTACAAAACCGTTATCAATTTCAAAATTCAAATCTACAACGGGTTACAAGACTGTCGTTAAACAACCGTTGTATAATGCAACAACACAACATACAATGACAACGGTTTTTATAAATGTGTTGTATTTTGCAAAATGGGTGGAGGCAAATACAACGGTTTTATATTGAACCGTTGTGAAATTTAATATTACAACGGTTTCATCAAAAAACCGTTGTCTATTGGGCATTGTCTATTTACATATTTGTAGTAGTGGAAGTTTAGAGCTATGGTTGGGAAGTAAAAAAAGAAAAGAAAAGAAGAAAAAAAAAAGGGGGAGAAGGCTGAAAAAAAAATGAGCTGAATTGAAAAAAAAATTGAAAAAAAAAATGAAAGAAAAAAAGGGAAGGATTGGAGAAGGTTGAGAGATAAAGAAAGAAATTGTGTAGATGAGAACCTTCATGTGTGCAAAGAAAAAAAAAGGGGGGATGTGATATTTATGCTACATTGATATCATGTGATAAATGTATTGCCATTCCTTCGATTTTGAAGCTTAAATATCCTTATTTATCCACCCCGACTTGAAGCCCCGTTACAACCAAAATTAAAAGTCCCTAATTTTGCATTTTTGCTCACTGTTTGGTGCCAACTTGATATATTTGCATGCTTATGGTAAGGGTCTTCTATATTTTTATTTGAGAGTTCCGATAGATAAACCTTAAACGCAGTTGAGTGTTTTGAGTGAATCATGGTGAGGGTATTGAATTCCACTACATTTAGATTTTGAGAAATCATTGAGGTGTTTGATTATTGGTGTTAGTGGTGGAAATTTGTTCTTTTCATTGTTGGTGCTTAATCTGTGTTTTGGTTCATTTATTTAGAGCATTATGATTTGAGTTGTGAAGGGCGTTGAAGTTGTTTTGGTTTTGGTCCATTCTCTTGCTTGAGGACAAGCAAAGCTTAAGTGTGAGGGAGTTTGATGAATTGCATATTTGCACCTATTTTTGGGTGATTTTACCTTATTTTATTAAGCTTTGTTGTTGGTTTATTTGGAATTAATTATCTTTTGAGTTTTGCAAGGGGAATAAAGAGGTTTTGTAGGAAAGAAGGCCAAAACAATCATTTTGGAATCAAAGTTGTTGAAGAATTGTGATGAGTAGTCGTCCGGGAGCTAATGGCAAATAAGGCATGGCCAAGCCCCAGTCTGTGGACAGATTTTATCTCTTAAATCTCAAGTGGGTCCCAGTTGTTTTAAAGATGGGCGAATTTTATGCACATAATACGCGATTTCTGCAAAAGGAAAGAGAATCAGAGTTCTAAAAGGAGTAGGAGACTTACCATTGGGATAGAGGAGAGAGAGAAGAGGCGCTGTCAGAGATATAAATATCGAGATTTTCTACATCGGAGAGGATGCCAGTTGGAGATGAGAAATTAGGGCAAAAGAATATTTTCAGACTTTGTTTTCTCATTCTAGTATGATGTTCTAAATTACTTTCTAGCGAGAGGATAATCGAGCCTCGGGTTCTACGCGTTTGTGAGATCGAATTGATTTTATCATAATTTATTTCTCTCTTTATTTATAAATCTTCCGTTTGTGATTTCCGTTATTGTTTTGATAATTATGCAAAGTGCACGTTATATGATTGTTGGAATGATTTCTTGCTATTGAATAATCTAGATCCATGATTATTTAGATTATTTGCCTAAGTGGCGCAATTGGATAGATTGGGGGTAAACAGTCCCGCTTTCGACACTTTGGAGATTTATAATCTAATCTGAACGGGTTATCGTATGATTTATGTGGGTTAGAATTGGTGTTTCTCTAGATCTTAAAGCCGTTAGTAGATTTAATTCTAAGGTCGTACCTAGGATTGTCTATTGATTAGAGAAGTAGTCAATGGTCGTACCTTGATTGCCGATTAACTAAGGAGAGACGAGGTTGTTAGGTCGTACCAATAGCCATAGCCAATTTAGAGAGAGAATTGAATTATATCTGTGCATCAGTGATCAATTTGTGTAGTCCGTAGTCGAGATTATTTTTGAACTAGATTTTTCTCTATTTGATCTTCATAATTTATTTATTTACTTGTTCGTCTTTTGATTTAGTTTAGTTATTTTAATTCTAATCTTCAAACCCCCCCCCCATTTAGTTTTAGTATTTTAGATAAGAAGAGTATTATTTAATTTGCCAGTCTCTGTGGTTCGACCCTACTTGCTACTATTACAGTTTATTGATTTTAAATAGCATGATTATTTTTGTTGGTTTCGACACCCATCAATATATTCAAGTTGGATCATGCTTCTTTATAAGCCCTTCACTTGAATCGACTTAAGGTCCATGTTATCTCCACGAACGTGTGCTTCAAATAACCGCCATCCCTTCACGTTTTTGTAGAAAAACCATCTTGAGTTGTGGCTGGTGAAAGTACTCCACGTTGCATATCATTTCTTTCAAATTTTCCTGCATGATGGAATTAAAAAAGAAACGGTTAAATAAAGATAACTAGAGACCTAAAGATTAGGATATATAGTTTTGATTCGTTCAAACTCTCCTATAAATAATATATTAATCATATATATATATATATCCGTTTATTTTAAATAAATAATTCTGTGGATATATTTATGATTTGATATATATATATATAAGATAAAAACTAATTTATTAAAAAATAATAAATAAATAAATAAAACTAGGAAATGATAAGATTAATGATGACGAATGTCACAGACAATATTGTAGGGAGTCTGTATGACATGAAGTTCAACATTGATCATCAATGTCAGACAACAACTCAACACATATTTTGTATTAAGTAATCCAAATAAACCAACCTCTAGAGTATTCATCCATTTGATTGCCCAACTCGTCTCTTCAACCATTTATTTATTTTTGTTGCTTGTTTATTTAGTTCTTAACTAAATCAATCCTAATTTTCGTCATTTAGATACCAAATTGGAGCCAATGTCATAGTACATGCTAATTTAATTCTCTTTTTTTTCATGTAGATTCGGCCTCATTTTTCTTTGTTACGTTCTACAATTTGCTTATGCTTATCCACTTGTAAATTCATTGGAATTTTAAATAAACTTAATATCAATGAAATAATTGACGCAACCTTAAATTTTGGCATTTTTCTTCCCCTCTTCAAATTATACGGTAAAATTGATTACTATTATAAACATATTAAGATTTAAAAAAAAACATTCATATAAATAATTAAGATTTCGGCAAATTACTGAGTTCTTTTTCAAAAATAGTCCACTTTCTCGGAATCAACAAAAACAGTACCTATTTTATCAAAAAAAATTATAAATCTATCATTTAATCAATTTTAAGGCCCGAAAATCATAAATTGATTATATTTTAAGATTTATTGATTGTAGGATTTTTTGATGCAACTAGAAAAATATAAATATTTAAGAACAATCAATTATATATGGTTTTCGCGTCGGAAAATTGACCAAATATTAGATTTGCAAATTTTTTGAAAAGTGGGCGTTGTTTTGTTAATTTTGAAAAAGTGGATTATTTTTTAAAAAAAGCCCAAAATGTAGGTATTATTAAAGTGTCATTTATCCTTAAAATTTATCTATATATTTTAATTTCTCAAAAATGAAAAAGGCAAAATTTGATGAGTGGTTGAATGTGCTTTAACATAATTTGAGCTTTTAACCTTCTGGTTTGGAAGTTTTGTTTCTTATTTGAGTTGTACAGAAAATGGAGGATGAATCAAAGACATTTTAAGGAAATCAATGTGATGAAAAGCTAGAGGATCGAATTAGGAGCGTGATGCAGGTTGAATCACCTCAATTAGACAAAAAATGAGGGAGAACGAAGCAAAACCGTGAAAGGTGTCAGAGCAACAGAGGAGGCACGACCACCGTGCTCGCGCCTACGAGTTAGGCGCGATTGATGCTTCGATTCAGGGGCTGTATTTTCTTTATTGTTGGCACGATCTGGAGGCACGACCACGACACGTGCTCTAATCGGCGCGACCTGGGGGCTTGACTGAGCCCGTATCGTGCCCGGCCTTTTTTACTTTTTCTCCTCAATTTTCTATTATTTTTGTTAGAATTTGTTGCCTGAAAACTTGTGAATTTCAAATGTGAACAACAAAGTTGTACTTGATGTTGAAGCTAGTATTTCCATCATGCCTTCAACGTGCAGCAGAAGAGTAAATAACATTATGCACAAAATATGTTTTAAATCACACTCCATATGGTGTGTGATTGCCTCAAGGCGAAATTCACTAACATAAGTGAAATACAATGTTAGTGTCATCGTTAGCACTAAGTGTTTTAGATTGTCATGATCTTTATGGCAAATCAAAAACACAAAGGTTTTGATTTTTCAAGTTTTGAAGACCATGTTCTGGACATAATGATATGAACATTCCGATGTCAATCAGATAAAAGATCTAAGAATGTACTTGATCATGTTGTGAACATGCTTATATACATGCATGGTTGTCCAGAAAGTTTCCTAGAGACGTGCCAAGCTGATGATTTCAAGGAGATAAAGTTTCCTATTGAAGATAGACGTTTCAGAATGGAAGATGTCTCGTTCAAGATAAAGATCAAGATGGAAGAAGGTGAGTTCTATTCAAGGAAGACTTCTAAACTAGGATAGTCCAAATCAAACTAAGAATATTTTATTTTAGAGTTTGATTCAGTTTAGGACTTTCTGATTACCTTGTTTAGACTATACATTGTTCTTATAAATAGCTTGGGAATCAGACTAATTAGTGTTGATGATTTTTCATATGCACAAGAATTAGAGAGTCTAAAAAGACTTCAAGTTTGAAGCATTTAGCATACGGTTTAGACTAGGTTTGATCCTTGTGATCATTGTGTGTCCAGTCTGTGTTTGAAATTCTTTCATACACAATTAAAGGAGTCTCGGGAGAGATTTCCTGTGGGAACTAGAGAGAGTCTAGGTTTTGAGGCGATATCACAATTCATTCCATCAAAAGAGGTTGTAAAGGGTAGGAAAAGGGTCGAGTGACTGGAGGTCTTCATGTAATAGCTTTTGTAAACCTTACAACAGAGTAGTGAATTATTTTTTACAGACTTGAGAAGTCCCCCTGACGTAGATTAATTGATCAAACATAGTTACTATCCTCGTGTTATTTATTACTTAAAATTTTATCATTTTGACATTGCATGTTTACAACAATGTACATGTACATGTTTGTAAACATGTGTATCTCTGCACGGTTTATGTAACTTAAAAAAATCAACTATGCCATATAGAATGAAAATTTAATTAATTGATATGGTTGTATTTGACAAAAACCAAACTATAATTAATAGCTTGGATATTTTTATTCTTGGCTTAATTAATATTTATGAAGCTATCTATACTATATATAAAAATAGAAAAAATCCAATTTTACCTCCAAATTGATAGCAATTTTATAAATTGAATGTGAATTGAGATTCATAAATATCCGATTTTTATTCAAAATTTTTTAAATTAAATTAATATTAATATTACAAATCATGTGTAGTGGGTTACAGACTTACCGCAGCCAGTGCATCAATTTTTCCACGATCTATCGGTTAATTTAGAATTCAATTCAGAATATACCCTGTTCAATTCAGAACATACCCTCAAATTCACAGGAACTCTCTCTACTCGGAGATTTATATGGATGTTCTAAAAACTTCAAGATCTGTGAAGACCAAGCTTTTACGAAATTGTTGTCGTGATGGTGGAGGCTGGGAGTGTGTCAAATGGAAAGAGCGAACTGATGAATCGTCCCATTTCTTTTATATCGACGATGAAGGTTAATAACTTTCCCCAATTTTGTTTTCGCATTTTGTCAAAAAATTAAGATTCATACTTTACTTGTGCATAATATCTCAAAGAGTTTGGGGTTTTTGTTTAGAAGCTTTTCACAATAATATTGGAATTGAAGAAGAAGATGACGAGCTTATGGAGACCTTCCTATGCTCTGTCTTCCTCCCTTCAGAGGTTGCCTTAAATTGGTGTTCAAATTGAAAATTGAATTTAAAGAATTTCGATGCACTCTCGACCAATAACTGAAGCAGCCAATCGCGTCGCCGTTTTCATCGCGCAATTATTGTATTGGAGGCGCCTAGCGATGCTGAGCCTCAAACACAGCCGGAGCCCTCCGCCTCGACAGCGGCGGAGGGGGCTGAGGAGCCGCAGGAGGAGGATGAAAATTCGGATGGCACCACCAATGAGGCTTGCAGTATTTTCAAATTACAACATCAACAATGGTGCCCAGAGCTCAGCCACCTAATGAAGAGAGCCTAAGTCGATTCTTATTGTGGAGGTAATTTGATTTCACTAATTTCTCTATTTTGGGAATATACAATTTTGAATAATCTTCTTCAGCCCCTACTGCAACTAGCCGGACGAAACTGATTACGAAGAACACACAATTTGATTTAGCTAAGACTTTAATTTCTTTCCTTTATTTTTTGGAATATTCAATAAATTGTTTGTGTGTTTCAAATATTATTTTATAGGATTCTAATTAATGTGAATACTTAAAAAGTTCTGCGTTTTACTAATTTTATTTTTTGATTCTGAATGTGAGAATGTTCTCTCCGATTTGCAGAACACCCACGGAGGAAAACTTCCAAACATATTTCATCAAAGACACAATTTTTCTGAGATTCTTCTAAGATATTGTTATATGCTCAATTCTCCATGATATTTTTAAAATTGCATTGATACGTAGTTAAAATGTTTCTTGGTATGGTTTTATGCAATAATTTTATGCAGAAGCTTTTATGTTAATTTACATGTTGATTGTGCATTTTGTGTAATAATTGTGTCCCTGGCTAAACTTCTCCATAGCAGAGGAGTGAACAATAGCCTAGAAAGGCAAAATTGAGTAATTACATAAAAGAATAAAAGCATATTGGTGCAGCTGCAACTCATGCAAAGTGTTGAGAACCTTTGCTCTTGCCTATAGCATCTCTATTATTTGAATCCTGTATATTAGGGAGCACAACCTAAAAACTCCTTTAAACAGTTTTCTTCTTCGATAAATAGTTATCCTCCAACCTTGAAGTGTTACGTCATTATAAGCATGAAGGATATCTGGGAAGTTAGAGAAACCCAATCAGGTTGTGTTGAAGTCTTGCTTTTGTGCTACTAAATTTAGTCATTTCTTTCTATCTACGCAAGTCACGGAAATATACTTCATCAGAGTCCTCATTTTGTAATTTTAAGTTTCAAGAACTAAAAATGAGACCATATAAAGTTACATGAGTTCAAAAATCAAAGTTACCACTAGAAAGCATAGCCATGGATCTAAAACATACTTTTCATAGATATTGGTACCTTAAAGCATTCAAGGTACTTATCGGAACACCATTATCCGTAGGGTAACTGCCAAGCACCCTTAGAAACGCTGCAAACTCCTGCCAAGATTGTACAATTGTAATGTTTACACATTAACATTAAAATATTTGTCACTGGGACATTAGGATGTAGCATTAAAAAGGGAAAAAGAAAATAGTTTTCTGCAAGAAGAACATTAGGGGTAGCACAGACCTTTAGATGACCAAGAGCATTTTGAGCTCTTTCGTCTGCCATGGAGGCTTCAAAATCAACATAGAAAAGATAAGGAAAGTACCTGTGTGCAAGAATGAGACCACCTGATTACACACAATTAATCTAGGGAAAGTTACTAAAGACATGACATTTTGAAAATAGCATCTGGATGTCAACTGCATTTTTAGGATAAATTGCAGCCTTGGTTACATCAGAATCTAGGCTGTTTATTTGGTGGTGGGAGGGAGGGCACAGTTTAACAGAGATTTTCTATTATCATAAAATTAGGCATGTGATACTTGCTATTGCATACAAAATATACAATAGCAATATAAATTTCTACGAATATATTATTTCACAAAAAAAAACACCTAAAAAGCTAAAAAAATATTAGCCAGACAGTGCACTGCTACAAACAAATATGGAAACTGCATAGAACCATGATAGATAAAATTATGAATGTATCCTGAACTTTCCATTGTGCTTTAGCTTTTAAAAGATGGAAATTCACTCCACATACTTAGGAAAGCCATTGACACTGTCCTCAGATGTTTGTAAAGCCTGCTTCTACATAAAAGCTTTTAATTGATATGTAGTTAAAAAGTTAGATTGATACCGAGAAGTATGTTTGTAAAGCATTTAATTGATACGTAGTTAAAATGTTTCTTGGTATGGTTTTTCAGATAAATTTCACTTTTTTTCGTAGATTCCCGAGTTTCTCGATCCATTCTCTAGCTTCTATCTATTTTCTGCAAAATTAAATGGTATTACTCTATATATTGATATGCTATTTTTTGTATTTTATCTTTAATTTATCAGCTTACTCTTACAATTTAGGAAAAGGTTCGAGTTGTTAAATATCACCCCAGGGTTTCTCATCATAAATTTGCCTTCTGGGTTCGAATAGAGTGAATGATTTGTTAAACACAGCAGACACACATGAGTACTCTATAAAACTCTCCTCCATTTGCCTATAAAATCTCTTCTTGCTTTTTTTAGTTTTTTTATCTAATATATGAGGAGGTGCAGAGCTTAAACTTTAATTCCATAGTTAAATTTTTTGATTTAAAATATATATTGTATTTCGATATTGATATTTTCCATTGACTATAAATTGTTAGTGTCGATGTGTGGTTGAGTGTGCGTGAGTTATTGGATTGCCAGAGGCCCAGAAGTTATGGTAATTTTGAAACTCAAGCTGTGATTGCTTCTTATTTGAATGACTAACTTTTTATATTTCACTTCCTATTGAGCTTTTGTGAAATAGTAATATCTTCCATTTCATGAAATTATCTCAATTACTCAACTCAATTTTGTAGGTTTAGGAGTTAGGACTTGGTCCTTTTCACCTTTTCTGGTGAGAAATGGGCCCCATTTCTTGATTTTAGTGAAGCCAATTTCAGATGCACTATTAAATATTTAAATGTCATCGAAAAAATGGCTATTTCAAATTTTCAGAAACTTTGGTTTCTAAAGGCTATTGCAAAAAAATATTCTGCATGACGGGGTCATCATCCAATTTTTGTTCTGATTTGTGAAGCAACATAAAATGTCTCTTTTTTTTTCTTGAGGGCTAAGGTTATAAACAATTGCTTTTGCTGAAGAAATTTTAAATATATGTTCTACTTTCAACCTATTAATTAGTTTCTCGAAATATAATGCACCTTGCTTTTAATATATTTTTGTCTTCTTACTATTGAGAACTTTTGTGAATTTGATATAATCATTGGTTGGGGGGACTATGATAAGGTGTGTGGGTGTTGGATATTTTTCTATCTTTGAATCTGGCAATTTAGAAAAAAATGAAGAGACACTAATGATATTGTTGAATAAAGTGAGTGGCATGCTCCTTTTCAATTTGTGTTCTATTTTGGAAGAAAAACATTTCCTTTTTTGCTTCATTGCACTCGATGCAGGCCTTCTACAAAGAGTTAGACAAAGAAGACATTATTTTATAAATGATTGTATAGATAGTTGAAGTGCATCATATGGCCAAGAGATGCCAAAAAACCACCAAGAGGCTGGGAATTTCCTGCATATTTCGGTGAGCTATTAATTTCGATGATGATCTTTTCAACTTAGAGATAGATATTGAAACTAATGAAACCAATGTTAGTGGATACTATAAGGTGTTCAATGCTATCATGGAAAAGTTCCAACATACGGATATACCATATCATATAAATTCAAAGAATATACTTTGTTTGATTCGAATGGTTATGTAATACGAACCTATAATAATCTTATGCATCAAGTTTCTTCACAGGTAAGTTGTATAGTAGATATGTTGGTTTTGTTCTATAACTTTACATGACTATACATGAATATCTGCTCTCGGATTGATCATTCTTGGTGATGACAGACAAAATATGGTGGTGCTGTAGGAAATTTCACAGTTTCTGCAAATCGAATAAGAGAAGATATGTCAACTTCACTGTGCCAGGTGCAAAATGAGGTGTTGCTTGCATAGTTCTCATGAAGAATCCCCTTGTGTGGGGGCATTTTTGAAGCACCTAATTAAAGAGATGTGGATAGCCATATTTACATTTTATATTTATACATCTCTTATAGTTTGAGTGCTTTCGAAGATATTTATCCAGAGATCTCCAGGTTTTGAAGGTCAAGTGATCTATATATCCTTCTCTTAACTTTAGCCAATCATATATATGTATATGATTTACAATTTTATTTGTGGCATGTAATGTAATGTAGACCTTATTGTGTCAAGTCTGTTGTAAGCGACGTATACGGTCAGTTTGTCATCCTTACAGCAGCAATACTTGAAACAATTGTGGAACAACTTAATAAGAAAGAAAGCGGCGTCGGGTACCAAGAATCTTCATTTCTTGATAGTTGCTTGATAAATTTGCAATTTGATAAATAAAAAAATGTAGTTTTTTTCGTCTTTTAATGAACGTAATTGTATCCCTTTTGTGATGATTATAACAAGTATATCTAACATTAATAGTTATTACTTGAGCCACCAAAATTAAGAGAATAGTGTGTAATAAATATATATCAATAATTAATAGGATTGATGGTTTTCACCATAATTGTTATTATAATAATAAAATTATAATTAGCATTATGTAATTAGAGATAAACTTTTGTTATGTATGTTTTGTTATCATTATTTTGTAACAAGTCGTAGTGGATTGAAGATCTTACTTAATGATAATGATAAGAATACCACTATAAATGTTGTGTATAGAGAAGTTTTTCAGAATCTGTAAACTTCATACTTTTTTTTTAATATTCACATAGATTTTTCATAATATATACTTATAAAGTGTGTATGATTTAATAATGAATTAATATTAGTTAAAAATGTTAATAACTATGTAACTACTTATTATATATATGTCATATAACAAATTGTGTTAAAAATTTTGTGAATAAATTTAATAATTATGATAGTATTTCAGGTAATTTTAAATCAATTTAAATACTAAGCTATGTAAAATTACATAAAAATATAACATAATATTAATTTCAATTAAATTTCTTTTTCGTTCAACGCATCAGTGAAATAATAATTCGCTTCCACCGTGCAACGCACGGCTCACATACCGGTTTATTTCCACCGTGCAACGCACGGGCCGCGTACTAGTATTCTATAATAAGCAAACATCTAATTTTATCGACAAGCAAAGTGCATCAGACACTTAGATGTATGGAATTAATTTGAATAGTAAAATTAAGGCATGCATATATATATATATATATATACAACTAGAAATTGGCATTGGGGAGTAAAAACTGCTGATTAACATGCATTTATCATATATCCATATAGTATTTTTTTAATAATTCACACCGATTCATATCATCATATGTGTATGTGTGTGCGTGCGCGTATTCTGATGTAGAGAATAAATCTGAACAATTCTTAACCCTAGCTATATACATAATGACTTGACTTTATAAGCTCAACATACACATAAATATGCACATATATATGCATGTTAATTTTTTTCTCTTTGATAAAATTATGGTCTCCTATTCATTAAGATATCCATTGAGTGGTTTAATTAATTGGTACATGCAAGATGTGATCTCATAATTTAAAATTAAAGTGAATTAATTTAAATTCGACTAAACTCTGTAAATCAAATTACTACGCACGTACACACTAATAAGTGGCGGTTGTGGATACTATATTTACAAAAAAAATAATTAACAATCTATTTTATTTTTTTTGAGGAAATTAACAATCTAGCTAGTTACATCATAGCGGTTTACTTAATCGCATTAATAAAGAACAGCTATGTGTGACTGAAAGCACATGACAGAATCCCCCATAATCCAAGGTCAAAAAATGTAATTTCATCAAAAGCTTAATTATAATATATAATTAGATAATCGATCACATGTCTATGACCGCCTAACTAGTTACGGCTACCTAGAATTAAGTAGCGCTAATATATATAGAAATGTGACACCATAGCCAATGATAAGCTGCGCTCAGCAACAAATCCTTATATAATCAGATATTATGCTCCCTCTCCACTCAAGAATCATATCTCCATAAAATTCAAAATCTCATTTCTGACAACAAAACAAAAACTAATTTATATATATATATGCTGTTTCAACAACTGATTATTGTGATTAACTTATTCCAGATTGCGCAACTATTAACTATTTATGATGAGGACCTCAGGGAATCTTGAATACTTAACCTTTTGTCATCGATCATTATCTTCTATAAAAAATAATTTATTTCTGTTATGGATTTGAATAAAATAATTGAAGCAATATTTACTCTCATTATCATTATTTATTTCTGTGATGTGGGGGGCGGGAACAAGACGCCGACTTTAGTGGAAATTTTCATATGTAGTACACCATTAATCATGACGTTTTGCTAAACATATCGTTTAGTGAGAGATTGATTGAATCTACGCATGCAACAATATAATCTAAACTCCATATTTATTAATCTCTAACCTACATATAGATGTCTCTCTAATTCATTTAGCTTAATTAAGCAATTATTTTCATAGGTTTGGCATCCTTTGAATCTGGTCTCTTATTAGCTAGTGTGAGTTGAAATTGCAGTATAACTTAATTAACACGTTTTTTACTTACTAAAAATAGCTTAATTGTTAGGGTTACAGTTATATATAACTCAACTTTATTTCAATATATAGATATATAATATGCATGCAACACTCAACAACGATATGCAAGGTAGATAATGCTAGCTAGCTAGTTACCTCTCGTTATTACATATATCACGTTATTAATGGTGCATATATCGATCAATTAGGCAAAACATATTTGAATTATTATTTTTGAATTTTATTTGATGGCTTCAACTAATTACAACGATTATAAAATACAAAAATGGAATTATATTCACAAATAAATAAAGGCCACATTATTTAATAATATAGAATATCATTGTATATATAGTCCCACCAAATATGTTCCAACAAATGTAGACTACTTTATATATAGGACTAACATGGTCAAATTAATATATATTATTATTGCATAAATCAAATTTTGGGTTTCACATACCAATACCATGATATGATTTTGGTTATTACATGAATCCCACATGGGAAGGCATGGGCATTTGGGATTATATTTTGTTTTTATTATTACTCCATCTCCAATTTCCATTTATAAATTATGCTTACGTGGATTAAATTGAGGAACATGCAGTGTCCATGTTTTGGCCACATGGCTTTGCCCATGTAGATTTCGCTTTCAATTATATGACTATCGATTGCAATTTGATTTCGTGATCCCATGATTCAAAACACACACATGCATATCATCAACTAATATATGTATGTATGTATGTATGTATGTATGTATGTATGTATGTATATCAACTATGTAATTATTGCGCTTAATTGTAAATAGTTGGTTTCTCCCAGCAAAATATATTCAACTGGACCACAATAATATATTCATGCCTAGACAAGCTGCTTCTATATCGTTAGGGCTATTTATTTCCTATGTTCATGTTTGTAACGCTAAATATGCGTCACACTACAGCCTATGGTATGATCGTGATTAGGCACATGCATGCAGTACTGCAAATAAAGTTTTAATTAGGGATGAAAAAATGAGAAAAAATAAAACTAATTTTTTAATTTCGGGCATTTGCACCTTCTTTAATAAACGCTACGATAATAATTTGCTCCAAGAAAACATTAAGAGAGAATTTGTTCCTCGGACAAAAATGACTTCATTTTTATTTTTCGGATGAAATGGTGTCGTGATAATTTATTTTCACGTAAGTTCGTTTATTGGATTGAGGGCATGCTTCCGGCGTGTCAGTGGGATTTTTGGTGTCGTAGGACAGATCTGCAACAAGTTTAAAAATTTGGGTATTATCTTGTTAATAAATTTAATTTGAATCATTTTTTTAAAGAAAGGAACCAAATGTAAGGATTAACTAAAGTGCGAATTTCGTAAAATTTACATGACAGATATATAGCAAGGTGCCAAAATTCACAAAGTTCAAATATTCAATGCAGCACCCCTTTAATATATGATCATTTTTAATTTTAAGCCCCAAGAAAGGAAATTAATTGCTGGCTTGAAATCAACTTTAAAAAACACTTTCTAGATTCTCTCGCATATACATTGGTTCATTACCAAAAAAAATTAAAAAAGAAAAGGGAGTCGTGCAAATTCTTCTAAGCAACTTTGGACCGAACAAATCAAATAAATTTGTGTTTTTCATTTTATAGTATTATAATGTTCATACATTTTATTTTATTTTTTATTCGCAAACAAGCGTCTCTTGTTTGTGGCGTACATGCCAAGGTTTTCCTACCGCACAATCTTGTCCTCTCCACCATTTTATCTACTAATATCAGTATATCACCAACCAAATTTAATGCCGAAAATTAAAGTAACTATTTTTATTTTAATTTTTTACCTGCAAATAATAGTATCTTTTTCTTACAAAATTTAAGTTAAATCAGATGGTACACACATTCATCGCTAACTAACAACTATAATCATTTAATACTGCCATATATTTCCGCAAATACTGAAATATATAGCAGTAATTTCTTCTCATTTTTTTCTTAATCTTTTTACCATCTTAGATTAATTTTTATATTTTTGGTCGAACATAAGATTAAAATTATATATATATATATATTGTGTGATTTGTGGAATTTATCATATTAGCTTATACTCTGATTTTAACATATATAAGACTTAAATTGGAAATGATATAAAATTCGGATACAGTACGTGGTCAAAAAATTATAAGGAGGGAGAGAGAGAGAGAGAGAGAGAGAGAGAGAGAGAGAGAGAGAGAGAGAGAGAGAGAGACAACTACATGGTGATTGGAGAGTTTGAGGCACATGTCTGTCACTATCAGTGACAATGTCTGATTCGGAGCGGAAATAAATTTTGCTTACCGAACTATTTTTTTAAAAAAGTTTAATGTAAATAGGTTTAGGGGAATAAAGGCCGTCAACATTTGGATGTTTATGTGGGTCCCAAGCACCGAAAAGTATGAATTTCAGAAATTGAGATTTAATTAAATAACGTAGTTAAATAGTTTTGGAATATTATTTGGACTTAGCTAATCGGGTCAGGGTGCAGATACATGCTAGGATGTTCATATTGCTACAAAATAAGGTTTGAGATACCCATAATTTCCTTAATAATTCTCTTTTACTATATATTTTCATTTTTTTATGATGAGGCAAACAAAAAAAAATATGAATTCCTAACCTTTGAGCTACGCATTATTCGCATACAAGAGATCTGAGATATTATCACTTTAATAATTTAAAATATATATATATATTGTTGTGGTACTACGCTCACACATAAACATACCTTAATAAAATCAAACGTCAAGCTTTTCTAACTCTTAAAATAAAATCAAAATTGAGCTAAAAACTCTAAAAGACATATATATATATGTGTGTGTGTGTGTATGTGTGTGTGTGTGTGTGTGTGTGTGTGTATTGTGTATAGAATACTATTAACACAATACCTGTTATATATGCATTTGAAAAAAGATGTTTTAGAAGAAAAAAAATGATTATATAAAAGTATTTAAGAACAGCCTGTGTCTCTAGCTAAATAGAATTATATGCGGCTAAGAAATTTTATCCACGTAATATTAATATAATTTGCAAAATGAACTTAACTAAATTCACATTATTGATGACACAGTTTATCTCTTACACTTGTACAATGAGTTTAAATATTATTATTTTATCCTCCATGTATTTGTATTGCACTAAAACTTTTACCAACTGAACTTTTTAAATCAAAGTATTTTTCTGGTTGTCACCGCGATTATTTAATAAGTTGTAAAAAGAAAACTTGCGTTTTTATTAGATACTTATAAATAAATAAGTAAACAACTATTGGATTCTTGTGGGTTTTTTCATAAATTGTTAGAGAAATTGAACAGAAAGATATTAACAATATAATATAGTAGTTTCCCCTCTCTGATCATCAAAATGGTGGAGATTTTTATATAAAAGAGAGAGATTTTGGGTTAGAGATCTACCCATATCCCCTTCTCCCAACAAAAGTAAAAAATGTAATGCAGTAATTAAAATGAAATAGGAATGATAAAGTAGTGAAGTAGAAACTCAAAAAATTACAATTAATTTTCTTCAATCAAAGTATATGATTGTATAATTCTCAGGAAACAATAAAAGACAAATGGTGCTTCAAAAATACAGATATATTATACTCACAAAATATTTTCCTCAAACGAAAGATACATATACACACAACTAGATAATGGGTACTATCTTTTAATTATTTTTAAAGAAAATCTCATACATTTTGAGGATTTTTACTTTTTAGATATTATAAAACTTTTTTATATTTGATATAGTAGAGTTAAATTAATTATCGAAATTCATAAAAAAAAACTAGATGATGAAATATATTTACTAAGAAAATTTCCAATAATGTAAAGTCAAATACTTCCTGAAGTTAATATTTCCTCAAATCAAATCAAATAACCAGCCATCCACTAGTAATTAACGCATTAATTATTTCACCTGACAGTCGAAAGTCCCAATTCAAAATTTTAAATGAGACGGTTTTCCAAATTTAATTCCTAACTACTCACATATTTACTCTACATTATTGTCAGTTTTGTCACACATCAATATCTTCGGAACGACATCTTTTTTTTTCGAATTGCATGTATCATATGAACAAATATATTCATAAGTGCTCACCCAAAATTGTTAGCTAGTAAAATGTTATATATATATATATATATATATATAACAATTTACTCTATTAACTATGCGAACTTGAATAGATTAATTAATTAATAGTCAAATACATCAGCCTGAACTTTACATAAATTAGAAAAAAAAATAGCAGAAGCAAAGCAATTTAAAACTTTAATTTCGAAAAGGGTAAGTATTCATCCCAAACTTTTTCCGCCTTTTCCAATCCATCTAAAACTTAGCAATTTCATCAACTAAGTACTTCAGCTAATTTAGATACTAAACCATTTTGTCCATTTTCAACTCACATGTAATGTATTTATGAAAATGAGATATAAAAATTGAATTTTTAAGATTACCCCCCATTTAAGACTTATAACTTTCATAAAAATAAGTAATTAGTTTTTAATTTTTAAAATTTAACAAGGGTGTAGTTATAACTACTATAAAAATAATATTAATTATAGTAATCATGCTACATAATTGGGACAGTCCAAAATAATAATGAGACTATATAATTGAAACGGAAAAACTACTTATTTAACTAAACATGCATGCATGCATGTTGATGTTGTTGTGATTGATATTCGTGTTGATGATAAGAATGAAATATGTGTATGCAAACACATATTGATGTTGGAAATGAAGTACTGATATTAAATTTGATTATTTTTAATTAGTTTAAATATTTAATTAACAAATGCATCAATTTGAAATAAATTTAGAAAAATGAAAATAATTATATTTGAACCTTAAGAAAAGAATGTTTAAATAGAAAGGCGGTTTAATAGTAGGGGGCTAAATTGGTGAAATGGCGCAGATGGTTTTGGTTGAAGCAGAGCAGACCAAAAAAACCTTGGGTCCGTAAGGGTCCGACCTGTCTAAACGGGCCCCACCCGATTAACTCATTTAATGTAACAGTGCCCCATTTCCCAGTTTTACACCGGCCCCCACTCCGTTCCACCCCCTTTATATACCGAACCTTCCTCCTCATTTCTCAAACCCCTCAAAACCCCCAATCCAAGAAACTCTCTCTCTCTCTCTCTCTCTCTCTCTCTCTCTCTCTCTTCTGCATTCTGCAATGGCTAAGGGAGGCAAGCTCACCAAAATCAAGTCCGTCCTAAAAAAGATGCAGTCCTTCAAGCTCGGTCGTGTCAACTCCAGCTCAATCGCCGCCGCCAGCACCTCCTCCGATGACGATTCCTACGACATCGCCTCCGCCCCAAAGGACGTCCACCCTGTCTACGTCGGCAAGTCTCGGCGGCGGTATCTCATCACCTCCGACATCCTCGAAAACCCGCTCTTCCGTGAGCTCGTCGACCGGCGCTCCGACGACGAGGACTCGATCACCGTCGGCTGTGAGGTGGTGCTGTTCGAACACCTGCTCTGGATGCTGGAGAATGCCGATCCTCAGCCGGAATCGTTGGATGAACTCGTCGAATTTTACGCCTGCTGACGGCGGCGCCGGAAGGCGGTTAATATTTGTTGCTGGTAACTGATAAGTAACGCAAGGAGGGGTGCGATCGTGTGTGGTCGACTCCATATATTGGTATATAGCTGTATATTTTGTTTTTGGAGATTTTCCCTTTCTCGAACAACAATGTTAATAATGTGATGATTAGCGGTGTAGATCAATATATACTTTGATGAAAGAGAGTCGAATTGACGGTGAGGATTAACCCATTTTACATGGCGAATCTTGATTCAAGGAACAGCCTAATGGGTATTTGTACCAGTACTAATATTTTTCTGTATTTGTAATTCATGTTATTCATTCTTTCGCAAGTCATATTCAATTAATGAATTTGTAGTTAATATGTTGCTGCTAAATAATTTTGCTATATTAATTACTTTTTCCGTTTAATTACCCGTTCTGTTTTTCTTAGCTTGAATAGTTGGAAAAAAAGTTGATACACACAAACAGGTGTATGTAATAATAATATGTGGTTGAATATGACAGAAGATAATATGCATATAGACTTTGAGAGAAAGGATGTATAATTAGAAATATTAAGCATAATAATTAATGGAGGCCACATCGGTTGCCTAAGTCTAAAGAATAACAAGTATCATTGTCATTTGATCTGTTCATGTCATCAAGTCGCGCTGATATATAGTGCTTTCAATATATATATATATGTGTGTGTGTGTGATTTGGTTCAAATGAATACTAGTGTTTGGTGTGTAAACGTAAAAATAAGTTTGTTTATTGTATTTTTAGCGTTTGGCTTACTGTATTTTGGTGCTTTTTTTATTGTATTTTAGTGCTAAATGTTTTAGCACCAAAATACAATAAGAAAAAAATACTAAAATTACACTAAACAAGTCGGATTTACATTTATACAGGAAGCACAGTTCATATTATAACCAACCCATTTATATGTATGTGTGTGTTCACTTTAATTATAATATTTTATATATTAATTAATACTCAAATTCTAATTAGTCATGTTTTGTAATTAAACTTAGATTAACCGGAATTGACATTTTATGACCAGGTAGCTTTTAAAATTTAGAATCCTAGCTAGTACGCTAAGGAAAGGCGAATTTTTATATGTTGTTTTGATAAGTATATAATAGACTTGCAACAAATATTTATTAAATAATATATATAGTCATGCTATCAGATGCATATGTGATATGTCATCCCGATGTGGAAATATATACTATTAAACGATCAATTTAACTTCTTGAGATTTCTTTGAGAGAGAGAGAATTATGTTCAAATTTTATGTTATACTTCTCTGTGTTTCATTCGTGTTTCACAATTAAATTTATTATTTTATTAATATTTATTATAAAATAAAAATTAATTATAACATAAATAATCATAGTCAATATTTATCAATAAAACAATGAATTAGAAAAGTTATAAAATTTAAATTTGAATTAATCAACCACAATAATGAATTATTAATTGAAAATTGAAATTTAAATACTAAAACGTAATTATAAACCATAATTGGGTGGAGTGAACCCTAAAATTAAATTAAATCACAAAAAAATGAAGAAAAACAAAAATTATTATATTAAAAGTGTAACGACATTAATATATATTTTAAGCATCGAATTTGCAAATTAAACAATGTTTTAAATTTGGCCATATTTTTTTAACAATATTGAAGTTTCAATTTCTTAAATTGAGGGGAAAAAAGGCTGCAGCATTCTTTTGAAAGAAAGTCTCTCTCAGTTTTATCTTTTAATTTGACTAATACCCCATATCAATCCCATTTATACACTACAAGTTGACTTGATTAGCAACATAACAAATAATGTAACACTCGTATTCTTTAATTAATTATAACCACTTGCAAGTAAGCCTTTGACATAATTATATATAAAGTTATTTACTTCTATAAAACTATTAGCAATCGCCTGAAGTCAGACATTTTACAGACTCCAATCATTATTCTTAATGATATAAACCAATTAACTATTACCTTTAAATAAGGATTGACATTTGCAAATTCTAAAATGTATTAATTCAAATACCTTTTAAATATTCACAAATTATTTGAAGACTGTGTTCCTTGGTATATGTTTAATTTGGCAATTATGAAATTTTCGTCTTAATTATTTTATCTTATTTTATGTTGAAGTAGTCATTAAAAGTGGTTAGCCGATAATTACAACTCTCACTCAAATTTAGACATTTAGACATTTAGGGCATGGTTGATATGATGGAATGGAATGGAATGGAATGAGAATGGAATCACATTCCCACGTTCATTCCCATACCTATGGCTGGTATGATTTTTTCAATTGGGAATGGTCATTACTGAAAGAATCACATTACCATGAACATATGATTAGCCATTACTTCTTGTTTCCATGGTATTATGTATTCCTGATTATCAAAATAAATTTTATTATTTATTTTGCAAAACTATACTTTATTTTTTGTATTGACAAATGAAATCTTATATTCTTATAAAATATTTTATTAAAAAAATAAATTTATGAATTTTTCTTAAAAAATAATTAATAATTTATTAATGATTCATAAAATTTTGTAAAGTTTCACAAAAGTACTAATGATATTATAGGATTACATAAAATATACAAACCCGTTAATCATTAGCGAAATACTTATTTAAAGTATACTCAATTTTTTTCACAAATGTTAATAAAGTAAAAAAAAACACATAATATTCAACAATATATTATTAAAATATAATAGTATCTTTAAAAGAAGAGTAATTTATTATTTAGAACTAAATAAGTCAATTCGTGCATTTTATTTATTAATTAGATATTGTTATAATAAACAATTCAAAAATATAAGTTTCATTCCTATCTTATTACTTGTGATACCAGTCAAAGGAATGGTAATGGTCATTCCATTCCATTCCCATCATCATTCCATTAATAAATTCATTCCATTCCCACTTGATTCCATTCCAACACACCAGCCATCCCCTAACGACTTTATCAAATTTCTTTCAACCTACTTTGTTATCCTCTTCATATTTGTACGGAGATTAACTATTTGAAGAAATTTTATGCACTGCAATAATTTTATAATTCTTAGCATTATATTATGATATATAATACAATGTCTTCTTTTTTTTTATATATATATAAAGAACAAGAAGCATATCAATATAATGGAATATTATTGATTTTACGGTTCACAATCTTATCTTAAGATATTATAAACATTAATTATATATATATATATATATTATTTTTTGAGAAAATAGTAATTTGCTTATACTATATATGTTTGACATCTTATCACTTTTGGTACTCTATGTTTGCATTTACAATGGTACCCTTTGATATACTGTATGGTATAAGGTTGAATATGTTTGATATCAAATATGTTTTACCGTATAAGATATCAATATCATATTTATTTTAGTATATTAAAATATATGTATTAATAATATAGTGTTTACATATATGTATTAGATTCTCTATAAAATTTCAATGCTTAAAATATCATTTAATTAGTTACCATATATTATGTGGATATTTTATAATAAGATTTTCAACTAATATCTGCAAGGTTATTTTAATCTATAATTTTTAATAATTATGTATGATATTATACATCTCACCTGCAGAGTGTGATATGCTATACCAATATAAATGCATGGTTAACACATGTCGGACCCTTGCATAATCATGACTCATGAACTTTAATATTGCTAACAAATATAGTATTAAGGTGTCATATGTATCTATCACACCCTTATATATACTATCTAACAAAAAAGCTCTAACAATATATATTATAGCACTTTTAGTCCCGATGACCTGCAATAACAGCTTCCCCAGTCAAAGATAATTTATAGTTTTTTTCTACAATTTATTTAAAATTATGAGATCAAAACTAATTTTCAAAATTTTCACCCAAATATATTTTTTTAAGCCAACTCTTATATTTCCTCATTTTTCATATTTTATAATATTTAATTAAAAACTTAAAAATGCAAATCTTTAAAAAAATGAAACTTGTGTATTTAACACTTTATTTATATATAAATTCTAAATTTGTAATTAAACCAAATAAAAGATTTAAGCTTACAATGTAAAAAAAGCGCCAAAAAAAAAAACACCAAAGCAGAAACTGCAGGCAAGTTTGCTGTGGAAGGCCTCTTTTTCAGAGAGAGAGATTTGCATTTTTCAAATTGTTGATTAAATATTATAAAACATGGAAAATATTGTAGTAGAATAGTTCAATTAAAAAAAAAGTAAATTTTGAAAATGATTTTTGATCCAATAGCTTTAAATAAATTGTCAAAAAAACCCAAAATTATCTTTAACTTATATTTGACTGACAAAAACATGTTATTCCAAACGCGTAGTAGTAAACATACCCAGTACTCATATTATTAATTGCCCACAAACGACAAACTAACATGGGAAGAATAAACAGCAGTGATGAGCATACCAAGTAACTAAACCTAAAGTTTAAAAAATTGGTTGAAAACATATGTCTCTAACAAATTAGGTTCCTTCAAACGTAATTTAATTTAATATTCCAAATTAAGAAATAAATTAAACCATTGCTCTAACTCCTAATCTTCATTTTATCCAGCACCTTGGAACTATCTACCTATTTGCCTCAATCCTTTTTCAATAAAAGCTATCATTAATTATTCTTTGTTAATCAATATCTCAGCACAAAATAACGAGTCAAACAAAATAACGGATTATTTTCTATTGGTTTCAACTTCGATCGATATATTTAATTTAAGTTAGATTAGCATAAATTACGCAATTTGATATGCAAATGATTGGGTTGTTAGAGCAACCTTCACAAACTTTGTTGTGTTTGTTGTTGGGCACAACTTTAATATTACACTTTCCAAAGGAATTTTTTAATTAAATTATTTAGTTAATTACCTAAGTGGAAGACAATACGATATATATTTGTTTAAGTAAACGGATTTGGTAATACGATTATCTGTAACGCGTTTCCAAGCTGCCTCCCTCACCCCCCACAAAAAGTTGTGGCTTACCATTTTAATTTAATTACCTGCAAAAAATAAAAGTTAGAAAGGATAACAATATTAATCACGATGAAATTTATGTTGGGAGGAATTAATTAGAGTTTATTCTTCTGAATAATTGAATAATGAAATATTTCATAGTATATACTACTACAATATTTTTGTTTTGAAGAGCTGTAGTGGAGTTTGAATATAATTATATTCCATCTTTACGAAAAAAAAAGCCCCACTTACATTCTTCGGGATGAATTCCTGCAAACAGTGGCGGCCCTGAGGGTGTGCGAGAGGTGCGCCGCACAGGGACCTCACACATTTAGGGGCACCATTTTTATAAATTTTTAGTAGTAGTAGTCATATTAACGTATGTTAGTTTATAAAAAAAATAATCTTTTAGTTTATAAAAATTAATTCAAACCTTTTAAAAAATAATATAAGAAAGACCAGCTCAGCATTTGACCCAATATTTTATAAATAATACTAGGCCTAGTCCAATTAATATATGTGAAAGTCTTGAAAATATTCTAAAGATGAGAGTTTAGGGATTTTGATGGTCAAGATGTGTTTCAAGAATTAAAAACTTTGCGGTGTCTTTTACCAAAAGAACATAAAACTTTAGATATATTGGCTTACTTGAAGAAGTTGAATAGTTGTCTCAATATATACATTGTTTCTATAATTTTATTGACCATACATATTACAGCTGCGTATGCAAATTTGCTATTTATTTATTTATTAAAATCTTACTTGCAATTGACCATGTCAAAAGATTGACTAGGCTTGCTTTGATATCCAATGTAGAGGTCAAAAACTATATAATTGATCGTTCTTAGAGTTCGGGCTCCGTCGATTTACAAGATAAAGAAAATATGTGAAGCCGAAGGACTGTTGGGGGGTCGATGATCGAACGAACTCCGACACTCAAATCAGAATCGAATTAACAATGGTAAAAGTGAATAAACGATAGACAAAATGATAAAGGATATTCGGTAATCGAGAGGGGTCGAACTTCGCTGCCGTGGACCCTTAAATATGTACGCTGCTTGCGGAATAGTATGATGAAAGCTTTTATGTGAATTTAATAAAGCGAGTGCAGTGTGAATGACAATTTTTTCTTCTCTCCCTGCCGTTATGAAGAGTGTATATATATACTCGTGAGCTTTTATCTGAATTTCGATATTTTAGAGATCTTCTCTATCCTTTTTAGGATTTTTGACGGGGTCTCGGTTATCTTCAACGGATACCTTGACCCAGTCTTTTTCCTGGAGTCTACGCGACCGTGGACTCTCGTTTAATACCTCTAGTCTTCGAGAAATAAGGTGTTGTTCTCAAGATGTGGGCCTCGAAAGGTGGATTTTGAGGTATGAATCTCGAGATGTTGAACACAGGATGTCGAACTTATTCGGTTTTTTAAACCTTCAAATGGTCGTGGGCCTAATCTTTGGGCGTATGCAGAAATAGGGCATCTACATCCATTGAACAAGAGTTGCTATAAAATATTAATTTTGAAAAATTTATACATGAGTTTCTTCAAAAAAAAAATGATAAGAGAAGTATTTTTAATTAATATTTTGTAGTTTGCGTTTTGTACATGATATTGTTTAAAATATTTTTTCTTTTATTTCAGATTTATTCAAATATCAGTGAACGCGCACGAGTCACATAATTTTAAAGTTTTCAAGAATGCAAACTTTTTAATGATTTGAAGACATCAAACAAATATTTTTAGGTGCATCAAAGTGTAATTTATATCATTTTATTTGTATTTCTAAATTTTAATTTTAACAAATAAGGGACACCATTTTTTATGTTCGCACAGGACCTTCAAAATCTCAGGGCCGGCCTGCAAATATATATTTATTAACATATGCATACAAATACTCGCCGTTAAATTAAAATAGCTAGGCAATTTAAATCAAATACTTATAGCCGTTAAATTAAAATAGCTAGGCAATTTAAACTCAAATATTTACCCAATATTTAAAAGTAACTGTTGGGCACCCCCGTTCATGGATTTTTCCCCCACATTAGTATGATATTATTTTTCCCTCACATTAGTATGATATTGTCTCTTTTAGACCAAATCCATACAATTTTGACTTTGGGCATCTCTTAAAAGGTCTCATACTAATTGGATATGTGAACATCTTATATCCAAAGCAACTTTTGGATATTTTTCCGATGTGGGACTTGGATTACCAGGATTACCATCAATATGTGTTGGGGGGGGGGGGGGGGTTGGTGGGTGCAGCCGCACCCCAAATTTTGTAAAAAAATTAGTATGTATATATATAATTATATGAATATAATATTTTTACTTCCCCCTCTTAATATTTTTGGACATTAGACTTATTATCTAAGTATGGCCCATATAGACTTTAAATTAATGTAGTGAGGGGTCTAGCATATAATAATGATAAGTAAATAATTTATTTGAAAATTCAAAAATATTTTCATTTTGTTTAGATTGCTGCTTTACGACTAGTGTAAGTTCGTTTTATTATTATCTTCCCCCTCTTTATTTTTATTAATATTTTAAGTTTATTTCATTATATATTTGAGGTATTTTTTTTATATTTATGGATTTGAGAATAAATACTTCAAGACTTTAATGTTATGATTTTATTTATGTTTTATGATTTCACAATTTACCTATAATATAATAGTGTGGCATTT
The DNA here is from genome assembly GCA_026008535.1 of Perilla frutescens. Lineage (NCBI taxonomy): Eukaryota > Viridiplantae > Streptophyta > Magnoliopsida > Lamiales > Lamiaceae > Perilla > Perilla frutescens. The sequence continues at coordinate 49,371,960 of BRKX01000001.1, read as the reverse complement.
TGTTCAAATTGTGCATTTAGGTTATTTTTTATTGGAGTTTTGCAATAAATTAAAGTTAGGGTTTTACATTCCCCAATGTAGATTGAAAAGAAAATTGTCGAGATTTTTGATGTCGACTCAATCATAGATGAATTTAAAATTATGAAAAACTTATGATGCCAAAATTTTAAATAAATATAGATTTATTTTTATTAAGATAAGCAGTTGCATTTAGGTATATGTGTATGTGTGTGTGTGTGTGTGGGCGCGCACGCTTATAATTGTTTTCGCCCCCCCCAAATTAGAATTCATACGTCTGTCCCTGATTACCATCCCAACAATCCTCCCCTCAAATCAAGGAATACATCCCCCTCCAACGTTATGTAGTCACAAAGACAACCGTAAGGTCACATTTGAGGCTTACTACTCCCATTAGTATGAGACCTTTTGGGATATGCCCAAAGTGAAAACCGAGCGGGTTTGATCCAAAGCGGACAATATCATACTAATGTAGGGGCCTAGTGAACTTACGACCCACTAGTCCGTGAACGGACAGCCAACAGTGGTATCAAAGCCCGGTTCGGTGAATGGGATAGTGGGCCACATTGGTGTGGGAATATGCCTTTTTAGAGATTCAAACACATTATATTGTAAAACAAATAAGATTTGTCAAAAACATATAAACAGGCTTATGGGCATCTCCCGAAAGGCCTCATACTAAGGGGTAAGTAAACTTATATCTAAGGCAACTCTTGGATATTTTTTTGATGTGAGACTTGGATTGCCATCCCAACAACCCTCCCCTCAAATCAAGGAGAGATTCCTAAAGTGAAAACCGTGCGAGTTTGGCCCAAAGCGGACAATATCATACTAATATGGGAGCCTAGTAAACTCGCGAAACACTAGTCCGTGAACAGGTACTCAACAGTGGTTTCAAAGCCCGGTTCAGTGAATGGCATAGTGGGCCACGTTGGTGTGGGAGTAAGCCTGTTTAGAGATTATATTCAAACACATTATATTGTAAAACCAATAAGATTTGCCAAAAACCTATAAACAAACTTATGGGCATCTCCCAAAAGACCTCATACTAGCTAATGGGGTAGGTGAACTTCTTATATCCAAGACAACTCTTGTATATTTTGATGAGGAGAGATACCCAAAGTGAAAACCGTGCGAGCTTAATACAAAGCAGACAATATCATATTAATGTGGGGGCCTAGTGAACTCGCGGCCCACTAGTCCGTGAACGGGTACTCAACAGTAGTATCAAAATCTGATTTGGTGAATAGGATAGTGAACCACATTGGTGTGGGAATAAGCCTGTTTAGAGATTCAAAGACATTATATTGTCAAACCAATAAGATTTGCCTAAAACCTATAAACAAGCTTATGGGCATCTCCCAAAAGATCCCATACTAATGAGGTAGGTAAACTTTTTATATCCAAGACCAACTCTTGGATATTTTTTCGATGTGAGACTTGGATTGACATCCCAACAATCCTTCTCTCAAATCAAGGAACGTATCTCTCTTCTGCGTTACACAATCACGAAGACAACCGCGAGGTCACATGACCGGTAACTATGTCATTAATTAAAACTCGAGAATGCACATTGTTTATTCCTAACTAAACACTGGATCGATCACATTTTCATCCTCCAATACAGGGACGGAGCTAGGGGGGCTGGTGGGGGCACCCGTCCTCCCTCAAATTTTGTCCATTTTTTTTATTTGTATTGTAATATTATTTTTCGCCTCTCCAAAATTAAAGGCATTACATTTTGCTTCCTCAAGTTAGAATTCTTGTGTCCGCCTCTAGTCCAATAATTACCCAAAAAAACCAATAATCCCCTTATTTGTTTTTCAAAAAAGTAAAAATAATCACCTTAAAATAGTCAAAATGGAGCCAAAGATTGCGTAAGTTTGATGTCATTACTATGCAATATTGCTGATACATTAATAGTAATAATGTTCAAATACTGTTAATGCATGTTTAATTACCGACATTATAAGTGATGCAAAAGGAAGCAAATATGGGACATAAAACATATACTATATAGTATTTGGCAAGGGATAATGATATCTCGAGCAATAGGAGATTAATTTCTTGAGCTACAAGACATATTACACAATTAATGTCTTAATCAGACAGTACATACCTAAACACTGTCTATTTTGCAACTTTAATTTCCTATAATTCGGTCTTCATTTTGATCGACAATTTTTTTTATGTTTTTAACGAAAATGTAAGAGGATCATGATGTCTCAAACCTAAGGAACATTTTTTTAATGTATTGATTATATTGTCTTTTCTTTTAGTCTGTAACAGATTATATCATTTATTAATAACATATATAATAAAAAACAATTTAATTTTTTGATTATCAAAGTTTGTATTGCCTTTTCTTTTAGTTTGTAACGTATTCATATTATTTATTAATTGCGCACTTAAAAGTAATTTTATTTTTAAATAATCATATTTAACTCTTTCAATCAAAAAATTAGAATATGTATTGATGATTATATTGCAATTTTCTTTTAGTTTGTATCAGATTAATATTGTTTATTACTAATTAGTTTTGATAAAGTATAGCGGCGCAATATTTGGAGCTATGATTTATAACAAAATTAAACGAATTTAAACATCGCATCAGAAGACTACAAAGTCAATGCGACATTCGTTAGATAACGACTAGCAAGTATATGAATTAAAAATTAAGAAAATGAAGAATTGATTTGTTAGACTACTGTATCAAATTTAAATAATATTTTTAGAGTATAAATGAAGTTGTGCTCGGTTGCGCCACCAAAGCCTCTCTCTCTCTCTCATTCTCTCTCTCTCTCTCTAAAAAAGCAAAAACCTTTTTTTTTTTTTTTTTCTTTTCTTTTCCCCTGATAATTTGCAGTCCTCTGATTTAGATTTGGAGTTTCATTGACTTCTATCGAGTCTTCGTATTAATTACATTGCAGTTTAGAAACTACTGAGTTTTGTTTAGTTTGTGTGATGAATGATTTGAGAAATGAAAATATATGTGTTTGTTTGATAGTTTTCTTTTTATACACTTTAAATTTGTAGTTGGCCTAAAAAATGAATATTAATTTTGTGATTAGTAAAAGATGTCGTGAATATTTAAATGATGGTCTCACTATAATGATACTGAATAAAAGAAATGTATTTTGGGTGTGGTGGCATCGGAAATTGAAAATCGAAAGAGATGGAATCTATGCATATATTAAAGCAAAATTACATACCTAAAATTATCATAAAAAAAAAAAAAGCAGACAAAATTTAATTTATAAAAATATTTGTGATGCAGAATTTCAGAAACTTGATCATGGTGTAGTGGTTTCATGGTAGCCTCAAAACCAAGATGGTCACACGATCTCAATTCTCAAGTCTCAATCCTTGTCAGTCTCCTTTTTTTCATGTTTCTTTCTTTCTTTCTTTCTTTCTTTCATTTTATGGACTTATTTATAATATGTTTATGTAATATTAGGACGTTTCTTTGACTTGATCTTTAGTGATTGATAACGTTAATTCGGAGGGCCGACGCACGTTAACTCGGAGGGCCGACGCCTTGTTTCCGAATCAAACGTCAATTTAGGGTTGAATTTGATGAAGAACGCCTTTGAATGTCACAAGAATGCCTTGAATATTTGAGAGAATTTCACTTATGGAAGTTCTCAAATTCTTGAACTCTTCAAATGGTCTTGCTTGTGGATCAAACGCCGTCTTCGGGATGATTTTGGTGAAGAACACTTTGAATATCTGAGAGAATTTCACTTATGGAAGTTTTCAAATTCTTGAACTCTTCAAATGATTTCTGGTGTGTTTTTCAACTGATATGGAGGCCCCTATATTTATAGTGGTGGGGAAAGAGATCTAGAGCTGATGTGATACTATCTCATTGGCTGTTGGAAATTGATATATATCTTTTGACAGATATTTATTTGTTGCCAAAGACTCTTGATGTTTATCATATAATAATATCTTTATTATTTAAATACTTTATCTAATTTTGGATTTCATAAGATTCCAAAACTAAATAAATATATAAAAAATAATAAAAATATTATATATAATATTTTAAATTTTCGCTTACTATAAATGCCCCCTCGAGACTTGTTCATGGACGACTTGTCATTTGAAATGAATGAGTCTCGAAAATTGATTAGATAGTTTAAACTCGTATCAAGGAGTCTTAAACTTGAATTAGATAGTTTATACTCGTGTCAAGGAGTTCTTGAATTTCAACTTGTGAATAGTTTATACTCATATTCAAGAGTTCTTCAATTTGAATTTATTAGATAGTTTATACTCATATCAAGGAGCCTTCAATTTGAATTTGAATTTAGATAGTTTATGCTCGTATCATGGAGTTTTCTTGAACTTGGATAGTTTATGCTCGTATCAGGGAGCTTTTTCTTGAACTTGGATAGTTTATGCTCATATCGAAGAGCTTTCAACTTGAATTTGGACTTTGTAGACCTTTTATACTCGTATCCGTGAGTACTTGAATTTGAATTTGGATTTGTAGAGATTTTATACTCGTGTCAAGGAGTCTTAGATTTGAATTTGTAGATATTTTATACATATGTCAAGGAGTCTTGAATTTGAATTTGTAGACCTTTTATACTCGTGTCAATGAGTCTTGGATTTGAATTTAACTTTGTAGACATTTTATATTCATGTCAAGGAGTCTTAAATTTGAATTTGAATTTGTAGACCTTTTATACTCGTGTCAATGAGTCTTGGATTTGAATTTGACTTTGTAGACATTTTATACTCGTGTCAAGGAGTCTTGGTATTTCTTGAAGAGTTTAGATAGTTTTGGCTCTTATCAAGGAGTAATTGTATTTTGAAAACTTTAGATAGTTTTGACTCTTATCAAGGAGTTTTGAAGATAGTTTAGGCTCTTATCAAGGAGTGTTGTCCTTTTTCATTTCATAAATTGTGACATGTATTGGAAGACTTGGATAGGCCCATGACGAGATTTATAGTCACTTCTTCCTCTTCTTCTTCTTTACTTGGAGATCCCTCAAAAGGTTTGCCCCCATCATTTATTTCTTGTTCTTCTTCAAAGTTGTGATGATTTTGCATCGACAATTCTGCAACTTCATTTACGACCATGCTTAACTCCATATCATGAGCTCTAGTGGCCAGTTCCTCAAAGGTCTTTGGTTGAATACCTTTCAAGATATATTGAAGACCCCAATTCATGCCTTGGATGCACATCTTAATTGCTGAAGTTTCTGGCAACCGATCTTTGCAATTTAGGCTCAAGTTTCTGCAATGGTTGATGTAGTCGATGACATACTCTTCTTTTTATTGATATGTAGTTGTGAGTTCAACCAAGCTAACCGTCATTCGAGTGCTGTAGAAGCGGTTGAAGAATTCTTTCTTTAGTTGCTCCTAATTATCAATCGAATTTGGTTTCAAATCGATATACCAATCAAATGCATTGTCTTTCAAAGAGCAAACGAATTGCTTCACCAAGTGATCTTCGTATGTTCCAGCATCATTGCAGGTCTCTACGAAGTAAGCCATGTGTTGTCTTGGATTGCCTTTGCCATCAAATTGTTGAAATTTTGGCGGTTGATAGCCATCTGGCATCTTCAGATTGTCAATTCTTGGAGTATATGGCTTGTTGTAAGTCCAGAGTGATTTGCGACTCTCTCCAGACTTGTCTTTGATGGTTTCTAGTATGAAATCTTTGAGTTGATCAACTTATATTGAGCCATCAGATGATATTTCAATTTCTTTGACTGTAGATTTTCCATTTTTGTTGGCATGTAGCTTTGTAGATATCTCAACTTCAATATCTTCATTCGCTTGGTCACCACCAAAATCAATAATTTCTTTGTTCAACTTTAAGATTTGAGCATCTCGTTCTTGTATCCGCTTGGCAAGTCCTTCGGCAAGCTTCGTCAAGTTTGCAATTTGCTCTTCCAAAATCGTAGACATCTTGATGCTTGAGGAAATTGATGAAGAGTAGAGAGATGAGAGGTAGAGATTGTCCCACCGGGCGTGCCAAAATTTGTAACACGAATTTTTGTATTTAATTTGGTAAAACACAAAACAGTGTACAATAAAATGATTTCGGATCAAAAATATAAATTTATGAATTCAATCTCTATTTTTCCTCTGATTCTTCTATTCAAAACTTGATTTTCAAACAGTCTTTAAAATCTTTAGAGTAAATTTGCCTCTTTGATCTTCCCGGACTTGTTTGAACTTGGCATTTGAAGTTTTTGCGGAAGATTTGTATCCTCGATCTTCTTTGACTTGATCTTTAGTGATTGATAACGTTAACTCGGAGGGCCGACGCCTTGTTTCCGAATCAAACGTCAATTTTGGGTTGACTTTGATGAAGAACGCCTTTGAATGTCACAAGAACGCCTTGAATATTTGAGAGAATTTCACTTATGGAAGTTCTCAAATTCTTGAACTCTTCAAATGGTCTTGCTTGTGGATCAAACGTCGTGTTCGGGATGATTTTGGTGAAGAACGCCTTGAATATCTGAGAGAATTTCACTTATGGAAGTTTTTCAAATTCTTGAACTCTTCAAATGACTTCTGGTGTGTTTTTCAACTAATATGAAGGCCCCTATATTTATAGTTGTAGGGAAAGAGATCTAGAGCTGATGTGACACTATCTCATTGGCTGTTGGAAATTGATATATATCTTTTGACAGATATTTATTTGTTGCCAAAGACTCTTAATGTTTATCATATAATAATATCTTTACTATTTAAATACTTTATCTAATTTTGAATTTCATAAGATTCCAAAACTAAATAAATATATAAAAAATAATAAAAATATTATATATAATATTTTAAATTTTCGCTTACTATAGCGACGTTTCTTTTTTTTTGCCTGCTTTTAATTTATGATTTTTATTAAACATGTTTCTCTCTCATTTCTTTTTATGCCTGAGTGTTAACATTTGTTTTTAGATGACTCTTTAAATTCAATAACATGGTAAAATATCAAAAATTTGATATTTATTGAGCATGATTCTTAAAATTCGAACATCATTACTGAATTTAATTTCAATTTTTTTAAAAGAAACAGAACAACGCTTAAGATCCCATCTAACTTCTACATATAACCACTCTTCACATATCTAATTTTTTAAGATTAATTATTTAAATTTGTGCGCAAATAATGGAAGATCATCTGCCGAAAAAATACATGCTCGTGATTGTAATATATTAATTGTCACAAAACACGACACATCAAGTATCTGTATGGTTTTAGCTATAGTGATTACTTGGATTATTTTTTTCCTTTTCTTTTCTAAAAGGTGAACTGTACGTACATATGAGGATGGATTGTTTTTCTCTTTGAGAGTTACTTTTTTTTAATTTTCTTATTTTTGGTTTTTGTTTTTGTTTTATTAACAAGTCATTAAATGTATTTTAATATTATGAATTATAGTTTTCTCATTCATTAACAATGTGACAACAATCAAATTTTTAAATGATAGCTTTCAAAAATTTACATGTGCACGCACGAGAGATATAAAACAATTAATATATATATATATAACATAAATTTGATTATAATTGTTAGGTTAAAAAATATAACATAGATATATAAATAATATAACAAAAATATTGGGCATAGTTGTTTTTACAACTCAAGTTATGTATTTTGTTCAATTATTAATACAATAACTTTATTTTTGTACTTTGAAAAATTAATAAAATGATATCAATAATCATGGTTATTAAATTTTTATTTTTTAGTTTAACAGATGTCATGATATATGGCAAAGCTTTCAAATATTAAATGTAATTATTTGGATATGTGAATAAGGTCTCTAAACCAACCATATGATATTTATGTAATCACATAGAAATATTTTGAATACATTTGAGACTTACAATATTTTCTCATTCAATTACAATGAGACCACATTTAAAATATTAATTTATAAATGTTTAAATCCGTACAACGTACGATAAAAAATACTAGTTAAAATAAAAACAAACACGGCAATGTTCTGAATATATAGTTAGATATTTATACGAAAATCTTGTATTTTTTTTGTTGTATTTAATCATATGAACATAAAATCTCTACCTTGGAATCACATATATATAGACAAAAAAAAAAAAAAAACTAAATTCGAAAGCATACCTAAATCTATAAATTTTTAAACTTTCATTTTTGAATGTGAAGTTAAAATTATCATGGAACTTCCAAACAAACGGTATCACTTTTATGTGTAGATTGCAAGAATTAAAACTGCCGTGTAATAATATATAATTAAATTTTAAGTATATCACTTTATTTGAATTCTCATAAAATAACTGTACACATTTTATTTTATAAACGTAAATTCATATATTTAAAATTTTCTAACATTTCTTATTTTTGAGATTAAGAATAAGAAAAAAAAATAAGAAGAAAAGAAGTAATGGCAGTGAGTTATAGGAAAAGACAAATGATTACACACACACAGAGATTCAAATTCCCTATATCATTCTCAATAACATTTTCCGTGTTAAGTCTACATTTTTATTTATTATTTTTTAATTTTAATTTAATTTTATTTAAAATATTTATTAGAGTTCATCCTTTTTCTAATTATAATATATTAAAAAAATGAAAAAAATAGTTATGACACAATTGATATAATACGGGAGGATAGAAGGGATCTAGTCCGAGATTTATACAGTAGGAAGAAGACAAGCGCAAATTTCGGCTTTCCGAAGTCGAGATAGCTAATCATATCCCTATTATTTATTTATTTATTTATTTATTTATATCTGTATGGTTTCACCCTCTTGTCTCATTTCTTTTTCAATTCCACGGCAACTTTTCTCCCCACAAACAAAATGCGCACACACACACACACACACTAGGAAAAATATTTATTTAATCCAATTTTAGTTTATGTTATTGAATTTTCTTATGCTATTTGTCTCCATGCTTCATTTTGTTTATTCTCCTCTATGGTTGGTATTTCTTTCTAGCAAATAAAGATTTTCTATATGTGATTCGCATATATAATCATCACGTCCAGTCTTCTAAAATGAATTTAATTACTATATATCAATTTGTAAATACTAATTAATTTGAGTATATATGAATATATATTTGTAGCATAGAAAAAGGCCAGCTATATAATAATAAAGTGCATTAATCGAAAATTATGAGAAATTGTGTGTGGGTGATAATTAATTAAATAAAAAAATGCAAAAAAAGACGAAAGCAGTCCATGTGTGTGTAGGTAGAAAAGGGCCCCTTTGATCAAAGTTGATGATGCTGCCTCAGCTCGTGCGGCTTCTACTTTACCTGTTTTCACGACACATGTTGGATCTGGGGATGTCAAAATTTTTAACACGGTATGATAGTATGATATGAATACGTATAAAATTAACGGGTTAATATTTAGTCTTATTGTGTTCATGTCCTTATTGTGTCGACATATTTATTGACAGATGATTGACATCCACGGTATTCCTATTATATTTGGATTAAAGCTCAAAACACAAATAGTTTGCAAAAACAAAATAAATAATTAATTAATGTGACTTATACTAGCTGGAGTCATTTTCTAATTTAGTGACATTTGAATGTGCATAGTAAATTAAAATACGTAGTTTAACGGTATTGCATCGCTCTCGAATAAAAGAAATTTTTAAAAAAAAATAATGCAAATTAAGGAAGAATGAATGAAATTGGATGGTAGAGAGAGAGCAGTAGCCAACAGGAAGAAAATAAGCAAAGTTCGGCCTACAGGATATTAAGGGACCATATAAATATGATCAGCTGCAACTTGCAATTCAATTACATCTCTCTCTCTCTCTCTCTCTCTCTCTCTCTCTCTCTCTCTCTCTCTCTCTCTCTCTCTCTCATCAAGTTCAAAAAACACCATCAATTCTTGAAAGGACGTTAGCATATGGATAATATAAGGGAAGGTAGCTCCAAGCATAATCATTTGTTATTGGAAATCGATAATATCATGTTGGATTAAAGCTTCACCTTTGCCCTCTTACAAATTAAATGTAGGCCCTGCCTCTTTCGATTATCCCTTATATTTTCTTTCGTTTTTTTCCCACATGCATATTTTCTTTGCATGATATATGAAACCCCTATCACAATCGTTACAGGTCATATATATGTTGTGAAAATCTACAAATCGCAAATATATCTCTTATTTACATTTGTCCTTTTCCTTTTCTCATTTCAGACGACCCATTAATTAAGTTTTCTTTTCATCCCATATTCCCTTGTCAATACCAACATTTTCTCTCTTTTTTTTAGGTTGAGGGGGGAAATTTTATGCTACCCATGTGGGAGATTGGAATTCGTAATCAGGTCTCTCACTCTCATAAAATGGAAGAATACGGGCCAACTGAGCTTTAGTGTGCATGTAATAAATTCAAATTATATATATATATATATAATATAATTAAGGACATATTTCAATAAAATATTTATATAATTAAGAAGAACCAAATATCAATTTGACCTATATGATTGTTTTTTTTAAATAACGCATACCAAAAGTCCAAAACAATTGACAAAACAATACTCAAATTAATTTTCAAAACTTTTGCAAATCTATCATACGAATCTTTGACATGGCATGCATCAGCATGCATGATGCATGCGTGTATTATATAATATTGAAATAACTAATCACATGTCGGACCAAAACAACGTCATTTTATCTTGAAATTAAAAATAAAAATGTAATAAATTTTGAGCCATAACAACATTGCTTTGGTGTGACGTATGATTAGTTATTTCCATGTACGTGTTTAGCATGCCACGTCAGATTTTTGGAGCCGGAAAAGCAATCGCATAATAGATTTGCAAAATGTTTGAAAGAATGAGTATATATTATTTTGTTAATAGTTTAAATTTAGGTTACGTTATTTTTATGAAAAGGGCGAAAATGTAGGGTTTAGAGTAATATTTAGTCTATTAAAAAGTTGCAACAAAAGAAAGAAGATAGGAAAAGTATGAATCGAGGTCAACTTAATAAATAGACTAAACATAGTAATCTGATAAGAAAAGTTGAAAGCTTCGAAGCTTTTGATGGGCAAATCAAAGTGAAGAAGCAGCAGAATCTTAGGGAAATCTCATAATTTTGAAATTGTCCGAACATTAGAAATTTAATGGAGCCAATTTTAGTATGTGTTGTCTCTGTCCTAAGCTCTCTAGCTTCCAATGCAAATGCATTATCTCAAATTATTCCAGTATTATATATATACCACTCGCCATTCATATAGTTAATTAATTCACATCATTCATCCACTATAGATATAATGGGATTAATTAATTCATCTCGGTGTTATACATATATGTCGGAAAGTGGAGAACATCGATCTGCACATATATATATGAGTCAAAATAGAAGAATAGTGGAGGAAATTTATAATATATACCCCCCGTCCCGATTATATAGTCCTTTTTACTATTTTGAGGTGTCCCATTTATATAGTCTCATTACTATAAATATGATTAATTTTTATAGTAATGTACAAATAAACCCTTATTGAATCTTGGAAATTAAAAAAAAAATAACTTAAAAGTTGAAAGTCATAAATATTCAATGAGGGTGTTATTGGAAATTTAGCTTTAATATCTTGTTTTCATAAATATTTTTAATCTACGTGCGAGGAGAAATGAGACTATATAATTGGGACGGAGGGAGTATTGTACTTGGACTTTTATTTTTTAATGATGTAGTAATAAGTAATAACACCATCTTTGTGTGGGTTCATGGGATGTTTAATTACTTATGTCTTACATACAATATTTCGTCTAATCCTATTAATTATTAAGAAGATACATAGATAGAAGAACACCATCAAATGTGTCCCACCTCCCATATTGCACGTGCTCTCGAAATATTGCATGAATCCCTTTATGTTTTTAAAATTGTACCAAAACGTATGATCGAACAAACTTTCTTTTTAGATCGAAGGCTCTTATTTAGTTGGCGTTGAACACTTTAGATTTGTTTGCAAATGAAAAGTTAAGTTGTGCATTCTTTTTTTTAAAATACGGCGGAATTTAATGGAATTTCAAAAACATGCACAAAGAAATTTGGCAGTAACGCTGATGGATCGATCTATAATTTAATTAATTTAGATATAAGGAAATTAAATTGATGTTGTTGTTAAATTTATGGTAGCCGGAAAAAGTAAAATACCTGGAGTGAGAAAAGGTAAATTCGAGAAAACATGACATGTGATGGAATCCCAATTTCTGTGGGCTGTTTCTCACTTTTATTTCTGACTGCATGTCTCAGATACACAAAAACACAATGCAAGAGGTAAATTTAATAATGTACCTTCATCCAAAAATGGAGTCTGAAACATTTTTCAGTTATATATCCATATATATATATATATATGTGGAGAGAGAGACGGGATGAGGCAGCAACAAGAGTAAGATGCCAAAGGAACTTGACATAAGATGCATGTGCTTTCACCGCCTGTTTCGGCTGCTGCCCCTCCCCCCCTCTCTCTCTCTCAGGGCTGTAAATGAACAGAGCCGCTCGCAAGCTATTTGGAGTTCGGCTCGAAAAAAGCTCGTTCGTTTTCAAAACGAGCCTCGAATCAAACTCGACAAAATTTTCGAGCCGAGCTCGAACATATTAGTATTCGGCTCGGTTAGCTCACGAACATGTTCGAGCTCGAGCTTTAATCGAACATGTTCATGAATATTATAAATAATTCAAACGGATAAATAAAATAAGTTATTTTTTTCAAATTTGAGCTCGAATATGTAAATTAAATTAGCTTTTATCGAGCATTCGAGCTTATGCTCGTTTAGTAAATTTTTGAGCATTTCACGAACTGAGCTCGAACCGAATTCGAACATGACAAATATTTATCGAGGCGAGTTTGAGCAAGAAGAAAAAAGCTCGAATCGAGCTCGAGCTTGAATATTCCTTAACGAGCCTGAGTTTGAACATCACGGTATTCGCCTCGATTCAGTTCGTTTACACCCCAAGTCTCTCTCCATATATATGCTGTAATTAATTATATCAATATAGTATTTCTCTACTAACTACTGAGCACATTAAATTGTAAAAAAATCTTGAAGTTGCGGTGTGAAATTTGAAACAAATAAAAAATTTGATGACTTTGCCACTTGTTAAAGAGAATACTTTGTCCTGCAATTAAAAATTGACCCAATTGTTAAAAAAAAAAAATCAACTATATATGTCTCGTCACTGTATAATAAAATGAAGTGTGAATTTCATATTACTACCACATGTTTTTCCGAAATAAAAAAGCTTCCCCTTTATTTAATGAATAGTCTAAAATCTTCTTTTGTTATGTATATCCATCAAAAAGATCTCTTTTAGAGAGAGTGAAGTGTACTTGCTAAGAAATGATGTATGATTCTTTCTTTCTTTTTTACAATTTTTGTTATATATAAATATATTTTACAATATTTGAAAATTATAGTATTTGGTCAAACTACTATTTTTACAATATTTGTAATATTTTATCAAATATAATCAATATTTTAAAACAATAGTTTGAGCAAATAATATAATTTTTAAATAATATAAAATATATTTATATTTAAAAAATAATGCAAAACTTAGAAAATTATCAAAATAACAAAAAAATAGTAGTATAACCAAATACCATAATTCAATTCTATATATATTTATTTATAACAAACATTATAAAAAATAAATAAAATTATCACTCTCTTTCTTAACAAATATAATTCACTCTCTCCAAAATGGGTAAATTGATGGATTATACATAACTTATGTATTTTTAGACCATTTATTAAACACAAGGAATTTTTTTATTTTTCGAAAAAAAAAACAACAGAGAAGTAATATGAAATATACCCTAAAATGAAGACAACATAAAACTAAAAATGAAATTATTAGCATGCCAACTATTCGCACTAATATAACTATGATAATTCCTCCTGTGAGTTATGTTGGCCCAATGTTATCTTGGCCCAATTGTCTTGCGGCCCATTTCTACCTTGGCGGTCCATTTGACCGTTGCCCTACCCCTTTATGTATCTGTTTGTTTCTAACAAACAGTACACTCTTACTGCGCCGCTCTCTCTCTCTCTCTCTCTTAGCAAACCCTAGATCTCAGCTCTGTGCTAGATCGTGTTTACTCTCCCATCACCGGCTACTTCCTCCGGAAAACGTTGTATCTCTGTGATACTCTTGATTAGCCGGTGTGTAAGCGGTTGAGTGACGACGGGATTGTTGGTGACTCTTGGGCTGCCGGTAGAGGGTCGTGCTCCGATTACCTCTGTGGTTCTCCTCCTCTTGTGCTCTGTGTGTTTCAATCAACGACGAGGTGCTCCGGTAACTGTGGGTTACCTGAGCCAATTGTTCCTCTACCTTCTTCTTTGCTTCTGCAACGATGAGGTGAGTTGGGTTGCCTGAGCAACTTCCAGTGACGGCCGCGCCCAGTGAAAGTGGAGAAAGGTGAACCTCTCGATGGCAAGGATACCCAACAGTGGTATCAGAGCCACTGGGTTCCGTCGAGGGCACCTTCTGCCACCGCACCGTCACTGTCCCTCCACTTTTTGTGGCTGAGCCGTTCTCCGGCTCTCGGAGCCTCCGTATAGGTAGGTCGGAATCCCTCCCCAGGGTATTCCGCTCAGGTAAAGCGGCTGAGACCTCTCTGTCTTCAAATACCTAGAACTTGCCCCTTTGAAAAGGGCTGTAGGCTTGGGACTTACCTGCTGGTATAGTGGTCCTAGGTGTTCCTTTTTGAGTCTCTGTGACTTTTTGTTTTCTGGGTTTCTTCCCGATCTCTGGTTGCTTCCACTATTCTTTCTGCTCTCTGCTTTATTTGTGTTTCGCCTGCTTATTTTGATCACTTCTGTGTGATTTCGACACCACCTAAGTTAGAATAGGCTCTGAGTGAACCCCTGCACAGCAGATCAATCTGCCTTGTGAACTGGGCTCTCCTCAGCTTGCCTACGAGCTTTGTGCTTGTGTGCTTGCGTGGTTTCCCGCCTGTAAAATGGCTCTTATTTATCCTCCTTGCGCGTGTGTTCCTGATTCTTGTTGTTCTTTGTGTTCACAATGAGTTCCAACATGCATAATCCGCCTTTTGATGGGAAATCTGATTTTCAAATTTGGAAAAAGAAAATGGAGTGTGTTTTAGTTCATCTTAACACTGAACAAGCTATTGAGATTGGTTGTCCCAGTGATGTCACTGATAAAGACAGAATAAAAATGAACAAAAATGTTGTGGCTTCCATCTTGTTAAACCTGACTGACTCTGTGCTCAGAAAGGTTGTCCACTTGAATTGTGCTAAGGAAATATGGGAAAAATTGCATGAGTTATATGCTGAAAGAAATATAACTGATTTAATTCACCTGCAAGGAAATTTTTTTAGTTTTAAGCTTGATACCTCTAAAGATATGGATTCCAATTTGGATGAGTTCAATAAACTTATTCAAGACATGAAAATTGCTCGAGATAAGCATATTGATGAGTATACTGCTTTTGTGCTTTTAAATGCAATTCCTGATAGCTATAATGATGTCAAGTCTGCCATAAAGTATGGCAGGGATGCTATAACCTATGATATTATATGTGCTGCATTAAAAGCTAAAGGCAAAGACATAAAATATGGTAGCACTAGTTCTGGTGGGGAAAGTCACCATGTTAGGGGGAGAACCTCTACTAAAAATGGTGAAAATGACAGGAAAAACAAGGCCAGATCTAAAAGTAGGTCTAATAAATAATACATGAAAGGTAAAATCTGCTATAATTGTCAAGAATCTGGGCATTTTGCCAAAACTTGCACCAACCCTAAAAAGAAAAGGGAAAAACAAGGAACTAATGATAACCAAACTGATCATGCCAACTCTGTGATGTGTCCTTCTGAAAATTATGATTCTGATGTATACATGGTATCATTTGATGTTGATATCAACTCTGTGGCTAATCAGTGTGATGAAGGAGAATGGCTCCTTGATTCTGGGTGTTCCTTTCACATTTTCCCTTTCAGTCAATTGTTTTCTTCCATCTCCCCTGTCCAAAACTCTTTTGTTAAACTTAATGATGGGAGAAAACTGAAGGTTGTGGGTGTTGGCACTATATGCCTGAAATTTTCTTGTGGTTCTAATTTGACTTTGTCAAATGTGAGATTTGTTCCTGAATTGAGTTTTAATTTAATGTCATGCACTGCCCTTGAAGACTCTGGTCTTGAAGGGAAGTGGGGTGGTGGTGCCATGAAAATTTTAAAAGGAAACCTTGTTTTGTTCAAAGCCCTCAGAAAAAATAACCTATATTTTGTGTCTGCAACTGTTGATGCTTCTGTAAGTACAGTTACTTCTGATGTTACTGGTTTGTGGCATGCTAGGTTAGGACACTTGAGTAACAAGGGTCTTGAATGTTTGTCCAAATCTGGAGTGTTTGGAAAGGATGCAGTATCTAAGCTACCCTTCTGTGATACTTGTGTGCTTGGTAAGCAACACAAAGTTAGCTTTCCTGTTAATCCTGCCCCTAATGTGCCTAAATTTGTTGATGTGCTTGAATATCTTCATGCTAATGTGTGGGGACCTTCCAAGGATCCCACACATGGTGGTAATGTGTATTTTCTTTCTATTATTGATGACTTTTCTAGAAAGGTGTGGGTCTTTCTCATGAAAAACAAATCTGATGTGTTTGATAAATTCAAAATTTTCAAAACTTATGTTGAAAATCAAACTGGAAAGAAAATAAAAACACTAAGAACTGACAATGGCCTGGAATTTTGCAACTCTACTATGGATTCTCTTTGTGTTGAATATGGTATTAAAAGACACAAGTCTGTGCCTTATACTCCTCAGCAAAATGGAGTTGCTGAGAGAATGAATAGAACCTTGCTTGACAAGGTTAGATGTTTGCTTACTTCTTCTGGTCTTGGGAAAATTTTTTGGGATGAAGCTGTCTTAATAGCAGCTTATTTGGTAAATAGGTCACCCTCTGTCCCTCTGCTTGGTAAATGCCCTGAGTCTATTTTTTCAAATAAACATGTTGACTTGTCTAACCTAAAGGTGTTTGGTTGTGCTGCTTTTGTGCATGTCAAAGGTGATAAGTTAGAGCCTAGATCCAAGAAATGTGTCTTCTTGGGCTACCCCGAGGGGGTCAAAGGCTATAGACTATGGGACAAATCTGTCCCTGGCTTCAAAGCCATTACCAGCAGAGATGTTGTCTTTAATAAAAGTGATTTTCCTTACTTATCTGCTCATTTACCTGTCTCTGCATCTACTCCTGATACTACTCCAATTAAGGTGGAGCCTTTGCCTGATAATGATGAACCCCCACCTGTTGAGCATGATAATGAAGAGAATAATGATATTTCCACTGAAGAAGTTGATTATAATGAATCTGCTGAGTTACATGATTACCAACTGGTTAGGGATAGAGCTAGGAGGAATGTGAGAAAGCCTCCTATGTTTGATGATTATGAAATGTCCTTTCTTGCTTTTAATATGTTTAATTGCATGGAAGATGATGAACCTCTAACCTACAAAGAAGCTTTGAAGTCTGTTGATTCTGAAAAATGGTTGAATGCAATGAAATGTGAAATGAAGTCCTTGCATGATAATAAAACCTGGATACTTGTTCAAAAACCTGCTAATACCTCTGTGGTTGAGTGCAAATGGCTTTTTAAACTTAAAAAGGAATCTGAATCTGTTAGATACAAAGCTAGGTTAGTAGCTAAGGGTTTTACTCAAAAAGGGGGGATAGATTACAATGAAATCTTTGCCCCTGTTGTCAAATTCACCACTGTGAGAATAATGCTAGCCTTAGTTGTTCAGTTTGACTGGGAATTAAAACAAATGGATGTCACAACTGCTTTTTTGCATGGTGATTTGGATAACAATATTTATATGAGACAGCCTGAAGGCTTTGTTGATTCTGAAAAACCAGAGCATGTTTGTCTGCTTAGGAAAGCTCTTTATGGGCTGAAACAATCTCCTAGGCAATGAAATATTAAATTTGACCAATGCATGCAGTCTCTTGATTTCAAGAAGTCTGATTTTGATCACTGCTTGTACTACAAATGTGATAATAATATTCCTATGTTTCTGCTCCTATATATTGATGATATGATGCTAATTAGTCCTAAACTTGAGTCAATTAAGCATGTTCAAAATAAACTCTGTGAGAATTTTGACATGGAAAGATTTAGGAGATGCAAAGAAGATTCTTAGCATGTATATCATTAGAAATAGGAAGTCCTCCACTCTGGTCTTGAATCAAACTGATTATGTTAAAAAGGTTTTGAGTAAATTCTCCATGAACAATGCTAAACCTGTGAATGTACCTCTTGCTGTTCACTTCAACTTGAGTAAAAGCATGTGTCCCTCATCTGAATCTGAGATTGATGAAATGAAATGTGTGCCTTATGCTAATGCAATTGGATCAGTTATGTATCTCATGATTAGTACTAGGCCTGATATTGCTTACTCTGTTAGTTGTCTTAGTAGGTACATGTCTAACCCAGGCAAACCTCACTGAGAAGCCTTGAAATGGCTCCTCAGGTATGTGAAATCCACTGAGAAATGTGGTCTGACTTTTTCTAAGTCAGCTGATGGTTTGAAACTTACCGGTTATATGGATTCTAATTATGCCAATGACAGGGATAATAGAAAGTCCACAATCTCATATGTGTTTACTTTGTGTGGTGGCTGCATTAGTTGGAAATCACAACTCCAACACATTATTGCTTTGTCAACTACTGAATCTGAGTATGTTGCTGCAACTGAAGCTTTTAAGGAAGCTATATGGTTGAATGGTTTACTGTCTGAAATTGGTTTTTTGGATAAATCTCCCATTGTATTTTCTGATAGTCAATCTGCCATACAATTATGCAAAAACCTTGTCTTCCATGATAGAACTAAACACATTAATGTTAGGTTTCATTTCATTAGTGGCATTGTTGAAAAAAGTGAAATTTTACTTGACAAGATCCATACAGATTACAACCCAGCTGATATGGGTACCAAATGTCTTCCAGTTGAAAAGCTAAGGCTGCGCATGAAAATTCTCAAGTTTGATCTTGGTTAAAATTTAATTTTCTGCTGTGATATTAATGTTCATTACCCTTCTGTTTTCTCTGTGAATCTCAGGTTAAGTTGGGTAGGCCTCTGTGGCCTGGTTTTGCTCTATGCTCTCCTCCCCAGCTTCTTCTTTGTCTTTGTGACTCAGAGGAAGTAAAATGGCAATGACGATACCCCTCGGACTCCTCTGTTGATTGTTGATGCACTTGGGCCAAAGGTGGAGATTGTGAGTTATGTTGGCTCAATATTGTCTTGGCCCAATTGTCTTGTGGCCCATTTCTACCTTGGCGGCCCATTTGACCGTTGCCCTACCCCTTTATGTATCTGTTTGTTTCTAACAAACGGTCACTCTTACTGTGCCCCTCTCTCTCTCTCTCTTAGCAAACCCTAGATCTCAGCTCTGTGCTAGATCGTGTTCACTCTCCCATCACCGGCTACTTCCTCCGGGAAATGTTGTATCTCTGTGATACTCTTGATTAGCCGGTGTGTAAGCGATTGAGTGACGACGGGCTTGTTGGTGACTCTTGGGTTGCCGGTAGAGGGTCGTGCTCCGATTACCTTTGTGGTTCTCCTCCTCTTGTGCTCTGTGTGTTTCAATCAACGACGAGGTGCTTCGGTAACTCTGGGTTACCTGAGCCAATTGTTCCTCTACCTTCCTCTTTGCTTGTGCAACGACGAAGTGAGTTGGGTTGCCTGAGCAACTTCCAGTGATGGCCGCGCCCGGTAAGAGCGAAGAAAGGTGAACCTCTCGACGGCAAGGATACCCAACACCTCCCTATCATTTTTCATTCCACTACTCTTGCATCATATTACTCAAATATGAACATATTTGATTACGTTAAGCTTTTTATGATTGAATGAAATTGTTTATTCCTAATGTTCTAGCATCGCTAATCACCATGTATGTACTGAATACCAAATTGAACTAATTGTTTTAACTTTTAAAAGAAAATTCAATTCAATTTAATTTGATTTTTAAATGTACCGAAAAATCAAGCCGAATTTTCTGAGTGAGAAAGTGGGAGTTGAAGTGTCGAAAGAAAATGAAAAATAATTATTTGGAAGTGTCGATAGTTAATTTCCTTCCAGAATTCTACAAGATCAACAAAACGTTTTCAACTTAGCCACGTGTCGAGTGTTGTAGTCAACTTCAATACGAAGAAGAAATATTACCTGTTATAAGTTGAGGGGGGAGAGAGAGAGAGAAAGAGAAAGAGAGAGAGGGCGCGGACTAGTAAAAATGTTGAGTTGGCTGGAACTACACGATAAAAAAATTATTTAGACTCTTCTGTAAGACCGTCTAGTTGTTTTATATTAAAAAGATCTATTGCTATCAAATGGGCCGGGTTGGGCCCACGGGCCAATTTTAAACGAGCGGCCCAGTCCAAACCACTTCGGGCCTAAAAATTTGGGTCCAACTTGGCCCGAACTTCAGAGTTGGATTGGGCTGCGTGTGGCATAAGACTAATTTTTCATTTATTAATTGGGCCGGAGACGGCCCATTCGGGCTAATGTATTTTTCGGGCCGAAACTGATTTTTACACCTATAGACAGATTTTATTTGACCCGTAAGATGATCCATTTCCCTTTCTATTTTTTTGTCTTTACAGGGTTCTCCCCCTTTTCCTTTTCTTTAAGTTTTTTTTTCTAATTTTTATTTTTTTTATCAATGTATGTTTAATTTTTTTGAATTAATTTATATTTTTTATCCGACGTCCGGCGTAGTGCACTCACCCGACGATAACGCGTAAGCTCATACACCGCGCTTGATAATATTTTTTTTAAATAAATATATATTCTAAAATGAAATTAGTGAACTTTAAAATTAAATTGAATTAATTTAATTTTTTGAATTAATTTAATATTTTAATCGCACTGTGCAACGCGTCAGGCTCATTCATCGCGCTCAAGACAAAATAAAGGTTTAAAAAAACAAAAAATGAAAATTTTGAAACAACAAAAAAAATGGGGTTTGCCTAGGCGCGTGAAGCGCACGCACCTGGGCATGAAATGTGGGTGGCGCATAATTTTTTAGGTTGATTTGGGCTTTATTTGACCATCTAATGAATCTGTTGGACGGTGTTATACAAGTTTTTATCAAAATTATTAATTAAAATTGAAAGCTAGTTCCGGTTGATTAATTTGGGGATAATTAATACAATTTCTCTCGGGATTTGAGTATGTAACTTGTCGAGTTCCACTTACCTACCCACCGTGGGCACTCGTTAACGCGCCCACAGTTGATGTGGCGATGTCACGTGGACAGGTTAGTCAACCCTTTCAATCTACACATTTGGTAATTATTTTACAATATTTATTTTTCAATTATATTCTAAATACTTCCTTATATAGAGACAACCTTAATTAATATTATCATAATTAAGGAAGTGTTTAGAATATGATTGAAAAATAAATATAATATTGTAAAATAATTATCAAATGTGGAGATTGGAAGAATTGACTAACCTGCCTACGTGGCATCACCACATCAACTGTGGGCACGTTAACTAGTGCCCACAATGGGTAGGTGAGCCGAACTCACAATCTGCCTCGTCTAATGCCATTTGCATTTAGTTTTAGCGAACTGTATATAGAAGTGGTGTTTGAATTGCACTCATAGCTAATATAGACGGATCTCCTTGTAGAAAAAGATTATGCAATCTGCTTTATGTAACTAATTTACATTTAACTTACAAGAATCGTTTGAACAGAGTAATCATCAAAGTTTGATTGATTACCAAGTCAGAAACCATAAGCAAAAATGACCAAATTTTGCTTCACCAAAACCCCAGAAGACAATGAAATTGGTGATTCTATGTATTACTATATATGTATGTGTTCAGTTCTAATCCAGCAGTCGAGATCTTCTATTTCATTCTCTATTACATCTTACAGAACATTCCATCTCAATACGGAATATGTACTAGTGAAAAATCCAACATCTAATCGAAACCATTCTGTGATAACTTTGAAATAGACAAAGATTAATATTTCAGCCTAAAATAAAATGCTCTGTGATATCCAAGATCATTAGAATTGAATATTGAAGTAACTGCACCATGTCAACAAGTACGGTGCATGTACCATCAATCAACCAACATATGCACAAATTAACTTCCTAAAATAGAGGTTCCATATTACAAATTAGATGAAGGTTGAGTGACAACGGATAAATTGAAGCATGCATGATAACATGTTTCACTCACTTAGAAAATCAGTTGAAAATGAATAAAGAGTTGCAAGATCTTAACCTTCAATGGTGATCACCTTGATCTTTCCTTTTATTTTCCATGCACTGCAGGAGATACTTGAAGGTCTCAATCTCACACGGGATAGTTAAACCGCCACTATGATCAAACCCGAACTCCTCCTCAGCCTTCTGCAGCAGCACCTTGAACAGTGGATCGCTAAGGTAGCTAGTCGGGATGATGAACCTCCGTAGCTCAGGGACAACATATACAGCGAGGTAACCTTTGGGGACATCAACGGGAGGGTCGGGGCTCTGGCAACTGTCCTCGTCTGATTCAGCGTATACATTTGGAGTCCTCAGTCTCCTAGTAACCGCGGGTGGAATACCATGATGGACTTGTCTGGGGCCGAGCGTCACATTCTGCCATTTCTGAAGGAACCTCTTCAGGTTAACAATTTGCTTGATGCCTGTCACCTTGTTTCCTCCATTATCATCCATTGATCTAAGCTTTTATTTACCACTGAAATTTTGTGAATCTTGAAAGCTTTTGGTTCTTTTACCACTAGTTCCTCTCATCAGATCATGCTAGCTCCCACTGCAATCATACCATTCATACAAAAGCAATTCACATAAATTATTGCAAAACTGATTTGATCAACTATTTAGCAGCAAATTAACAATTCGTTTGCAGGCTTTGCACAATATCAAGATTGTGCTTTGATCATAGTGCTACCCTTTATGCTATAATTTAATATTGCTAATAATGATTGCATGTGAATGCAACTTTGGCCTTCACATGGTCATAGGTATATGAAAACATAATTAGCTACAAGATTAATGATAATTGTTGAAAAGCATCACGCCACCTCTTCTTAATTCTTTTCTCCTTTCTAAAGTCAAAATCAAACTCCCATTTCATCAAACACCTGGTGTCCACATAATGTTTGTCGAAACCACCGTAAAATTAAACAATTACAACATGTATACATTAAAGATCAGCAGATTATAAGAATTAATTGAACTAAAGTAAATCATTTGTGTTTTTATTGGTTGTTGATTCCAACAAAATCTGAAAACAGATTTCAATCCAGCATTTCTTGCAGGATCCACATGCTATCTATGTTAGAATTAATTTCAAAATAATTAACAATCACGTGCAAAAATGGAGATCGGATCAATACCAGCCTCAAATATGTGTATATATATAGATATAAATATATATATTCCAAGATTTCTGAAACGAATAAAAGATCTGTGTTCTAATTAGAATGCAGAAAAATTAGACAGAAAAAATAACATGAGATATGCATGAAAAGGTGGAGGCAAGAAAACACATGGATATATATATACACGCATATATATATATATATATATATATGATAACGCGAATATACCATGTAAAGGTGGCGGTGGAGACACGGCGGCGAAAAGGAGGAGTTGCGGCGGTGATCAGCAGTCAGTGGTCGGAAGAGGGAAATACATGATTATAATATGAAGCAATTAATCATAATTAGATTATATAATGTATTAATGTGGAGCTTCGGAGGAGGGAGTGGCTTTCCTCTATATATGCATAAGGGAAGGATGTTACGTTTTCCTTCCATAAAAAAATAATATAGGAGAAATTCATATGTAATTTTGTGTTTTTAATGTATTTTTCTGAATTATAAAAAAATAAAATAAATTGGTTTAAAAAAAATACTAAAGGAGAGGAGTTTTGCATAATTGCATTTCGCGTTCATTTTTTGATGCAGTTAATTTCTTTCTTGGCCTCCCCTACCTTCTCGCCCCTGCCTTAATAAGACTTAAAAATCATTTCATCTAATATTTTGTCCATATCTATGTTAATTAAAAATTATTCTATCTTTTCATTTTATATATATATATATATATCAATTTGCTTATACATGAAATGACTGAGAAGTGAAATATCACACTAAAATATAAAATATAATATTAGAACTCCAAAAAAAGGATGAGATGATCAATATTTTTGCTATAGTTAACATAATGCCTGAAACCTTAATATAATGGGGATGTAGCTCAAATGGTAGAGCGCTCGCTTTGCATGCGAGAGGCACGGGGTTCGATCCCCCGCATCTCCACTTTTCTCTTTAATTTTTTTTTAATTCGAAAATAGTTATTTCCCAATTCCAGCAGTCAGCACCATCTGATTCTAATTTATTTTAGCAATGGGATCTTTTTAATAATGCCTAGCTACCACTACGATTAAATAATTTTGAAAACCTATAATTTTTTTGCTACATATCCGTGTTGACTCATGTGTATTTAATTTTAGATGTGGAGAATTATTGATTTTTATACATTATGATATCCAATTAGAAATGAAATACAAGGTTGGAGCAATGTTGTAAAATTCGCTCTAGACGTTGTCTAGGCGCTAGGTAGCTTAGAGCCATGCCGAATAAGGTAGATCGGGAGCATTAATCGGCCGGACCGCCTAGAAGGTCAAGGCGCCGATTAAGCGCTCAAACCGCCGATTAGTTGGCACCTAATTACGGTAAAAGTTTGCAGAACAGAGAAGAGAAGAACGAAATAAGAGAACCCAAATTCAAATTGCAGAACCTTCCCCACCCACTCAACGTCAAATTTACCACCAAACTGGAAAATTACGCCTGAATATATAGGGGGCGATGACGGTTCCGCCATCAACATCCCCGATTATGTCAATAATACATAATGTTTTTTTTTTCTTTTATTTGTTTATTTAGTGAACAAGTCAAAAAAAATATCACATGTTGTAGAATCTTTTTTTTTAATGGAGGTAAAAGGCATATGACAAACTAAAATTAGGTTACAGCTGGCAAATAATACAAATAAGGCCTGAAAAGTTTATATTCTTGTTTGAAGATAAATGTAGAGGATGGGTAAATTTATGAAATATGACTTTGTTTTATTAAATTGAATTAAATTATTAGAATCAAATCAAAAATTTTCTTTAGTGGACAAGTGAAAAAAATATCACATATTGTAGAATCTTTTTTTTCGTGGAGGTAAAAAGCATAGAATAAACTAAAACAAGGTGAAAGCTGGCAAATAATACAAATAAAGTCTGAAAAGTTATATTCTTGTTTAAAGATAAATACAGAATATGGGTAAATCTATGAAGTATGACTTTGTTTTCAAGAAGACAAAAAACAGTGTGCATTTGAAGGACCACATCTGACCACAAAATTAATACATCAAACACTCCAAACAACCTCTTCCACTTCAAATTTAGTATTTGTGAATCACTCCCACCACTTATAAATATATAATTTATTTATCGGTTATATCAAATTGAATTAAATTATTAGAATCAAATCAAGAATATTCTTTAGTGGACAAGTAAAAAAAATAACATGCTGTAGTATCTTTTTTTGTAGTGGAGGTAAAAGGCATAGAACAAACTAAAACAAGGTGAAAGCTGGAAAATAATACAAATAAGGTCTGAAAAATTTATATTCTTGTTTAAAGATAAATGCAGAGAATGAGTAAATCTATGAAGTATGACTTTATTTTATTGAATTAAATTATTAGAATCAAATAAAGAATTTTCTTTAGTGGACAAGTGAAAAAAATATCACATGATATATAATTTTTTTTAGTGGAGATAAAAGGTATAGGACAAACTAAAATAAGGTAAAAACTAAAAACTGACAAATAATACAAATAAGATCTGAAAAGTTTATATCCTTATTTGAAGATAAATGCAGAATATGAGTAAATCTATGAAGTATGGCTTTGTTTTCAAAAAGACAAAAAACAGTCTGCATTTGAAGAACCACATCTGACCACAAAATTAATACATCAAACTCTCCCAACAGCCTCTTCCACTTCAAATTTAGTGTTTATGAATCACTCACACCACTCATAAATATATAACATATTTATCTGTTATATTGAATTAAATAAAATTATTAGAATCAAATCAAGAATTTTTCTTTAGTGGACAAGTCAAAATAATATCACATGTTGTAGAATTTTTTTTTAGTGGAGGTAAAAGCCATATGATAAACTAAAACAAGGTGAAAGCTGGAAAATAATACAAATAAGGTCTGAAAAGTTATATTCTTGTTTGAAGATAAATACACATAATGGGTAAATCTATAAAGTATGACTTTATTTACAAGAAGACAAAAAACAGTCTGCAATTGAAGGACCACATCAGACCACAAAATTAATACATCAAACTCTCCAAACAACCTCTTCCACTTCAAATTTAGTGTTTGTGAATCACTCCTACCACTCACAAATATATAATTTATTTATCAGTTATATTGAATTGAATTAAATTATTAGAATCAAATCAAAAAAAATTCTTTAGTGGACAAGTCAAAAAAATATCACATGTTGTAGAATTTTTTTTTTTGTGGAGGTAAAAGTCATAGGACAAACTAAAACAAGGTGAAAAGATGGAAAATAATACAAATAAGGTCTGAAAAGTTATATTTTTATTTGAAGATAAATACACATAATGGGTAAATCTATAAAGTATGACTTTAATTACAAGAAGACAAAAAACAGTCTGCAATTGAAGGACCACATCAGACCACAAAATTAATACATCAAACTCTCCAAACAACCTCTCCCACTTTAAATTTAGTGTTTGTGAATCACTCCCACCACTCATAAGTAGATAATTTATTTATCGGTTATATTGAATTGAATTAAATTATTAGAATCAAATCAAGAATTTTTTTTAGTGGACAAGTGAAAAAAAATATCACATGTTGTAGAATCTTTTTTATAGTGGAGATAAAAGTCATATGACAAACTAAAACAAGGTGAAAGCTGACAAATAATACAAATAAGGTCTGAAAAGTTTATATTCTTGTTTGAAGATAAATGCAGAGAATGACTAAATCCATGAAGTATGGCTTCGTTTTATTGAATTGAATTAAATTTTTAGAATCAAATCAGTAA
This sequence comes from Perilla frutescens, assembly GCA_026008535.1. Classification (NCBI taxonomy): domain Eukaryota; kingdom Viridiplantae; phylum Streptophyta; class Magnoliopsida; order Lamiales; family Lamiaceae; genus Perilla; species Perilla frutescens. The sequence continues at coordinate 49,344,828 of BRKX01000001.1, read as the reverse complement.
TTTTATTTAGTGGACAAGTCAAAAAAATATCACATGCTATAGAATCTTTTTTTTTTTGGAGATAAAAGGCATAGGGCAAACTAAAACAAGGTGAAAGCTGTCAAATAATACAAATAAGGTCTGAAAAGTTTATATTCTTGTTTGAAAATAAATGTAGAGAATGGGTAAATCTATGAAGTATGGCTTTATTTTTAAGAAGACAAGAAACAGTCTCCAATTGAAGGACTACATCACACCACAAAAGTAATACATCAAACTCTCTCAATAATCTATTCCACTTCAAATTTAATGTTTGTGAATCCTTCCTACCACTTATAAATCTATAATTTATTTATCGGTTATATTGAATTGAATTAAATTGTTAGAATCAAATCAAGAATTTTCTTTAATGGACAAGTCAAAAAAATATCACATGATGTAGAATCTTTTTTTTTTAGTGGAGGTAAAAGGGATACGACAAATTAAAACAATGTGAAAGCTGGCAAATAATACAAATAAGGTCTAAAAAGTTTATATTTTTGTTTGAAGATAAATGCAGAGAATGGGTAAATCTATGAAATATGCCTTTGTTTTATTGAATTGAATTAAATTATTAGAATCAAATCAAGAAGTTTCTTAAGTGGACAAGGCAAAAAAAATATCACATGCTGTAAAATCTTTTTTTTAGTAGAGGTAAAAGGCATAGGACAAACTAAAACAAGGTGAAAGCTGTTAAATAATACAAATAAAGTCTGAAAATTTTATATTCTTGATTGAAGATAAATGCAGAGAATGGGTAAATCTATAAAGTATGGCTTTGTTTTCAAGAAGACAAAAAACAGTCTTCAATTGAAGTACCACATCAGACCACAAAATTAATACATCAAACTCTCCCAACAACCCCTTCCACTTCAAATTTAGTGTTTGTGAATCACTCCCACCACTGATAAATATATAATTTATTTATCAGTTATATTTAATTAAATTAAATTATTAGAATCAAATCAAGAAATTTTTTTAGTGGACAAGTAAAAAAAAATATCAAATGCTCTAGAATTTTTTTTTTAGTGGAGATAAAAGGCATAGGACAAACTAAAACAAGGTGAAAGCTGGCAAATAATACAAATAAGGTCTGAAAAATTTATATTCTTGTTTGAAGATAAATGTAGAATATGAGTAAATCTATGAAGTATGGCTTTGTTTTCAAAAAGTAAAAAAAAGTCTGCAATTGAAGAACCACATCAGACCATAAAATTAATACATCAAACTCTCTCAACAACCTCTTTCACTTCAAATTTAGTGGTTGTGAATCACTCCCATCACTCATATATATATAATTTATTTATCAGTTATATTCAATTGAATTAAATTATAAGAATCAAATCAAGAATTCTCTTTAGTGGACAAGTCAAAAAAATATCACATGCTGTAGAATCTTTTTTTTAGTGGAGGTAAAAGGCATAGGACAAACTAAAACAAGGTGAAAGCTGTCAAATAATACAAATAAGGTCTGAAAAATTTATATATTTGTTTGAAGATAAATGCAGAGAATGGGTAAATCTATGAATTATGGCTTTGTTTTCAAGAAGACAAAAAACAGTCTGTAATTGAAGGACCACATCAGACCACAAAATTCATACATCAAACTCTCTCAACCACCTCTCCCACTTCAAATTTAGTGTTTGTGAATCACTCCCACCACTCATAAATATATTATTTATGTATCGGTTATATCAAATTGAATTAAATTATTAGAATCAAATCAAGAATATTCTTTAGTGGACAAGTAAAAAAAATATAACATGCTGTAGTATCTTTTTTTTTAGTGCAGGTAAAAGGCATAGAACAAACTAAAACAAGGTGAAAGCTGGCAAATAATATAAATAGGGTCTATAAAATTTATATTCTTGTTTGAAGATAAATGCAGAGAATGAGTAAATCTATGAAGTATGACTTTATTTTAATGAATTAAATTATTAGAATCAAATCAAAAATTTTCTTTAGTGGACAATGTAGAGGTCTATTTTCGTTAAGGCCCAATAAGTAAGGCCCATGTTCGTTCAAGGGTCTTAGGGCCCAGTAAACGTGTGTCGAAGTCCAAGGTTTAGAGGACGAGGGGGGTCAATATCGAAGAAGGGATAACATGAAGGGCGAGCTAGTGCAGAGTTTAAACAAAGAGACCAAGTCAAAAGGGGGCGTTAGAAGATAAACATGACTCAGTCAAGAATCCTTAAAGGGATAAGTATCTATCCCCGAAAATAAGGGAGAATCCCTTATTAATTGGAATAAGGTTACGACTTCATCCGGTATAAATATCAAAGGGGGTGAAGCATGAGGGGAGATAGAGAGATATCCAAGTAATCATCAATATAACAAGAATTATTCCCGATCCTTCATACATGTGTTCGATCTCACTTCGATCTCATTCTTTGACCTCGAAAAATCTTTCCGGTCGCCAGAGCCCAAACTTACTACAGAATTAATTGTAGAAATTTACCATCTATAATTTGGCACCCACCGTGGGGCCCTGATCGACCATATTAAAGATGACTGTCGATGGCCGAAGCAATACGATCCCGAACCCTCAAGATAATCAGAGGGAATCACCATCAATAACCCCTCCCGCAGGAGGAAACGGAGATATTACTCAAGTGCTGCGAGCGATCCAACAACGACTCGATTCCACTGTTGTGGAACTCGCGGCTATTCAAACAGAAAATTCAGTCCTCAAAACTCGGATGGAAGCATTCAGTCCACCGAATCAATTCCCAAACGGATTTCATCGACAACCCCCTCGAACTCGAAAAACTAGTCAGCTACGCGAACATGTACTTTTAAATTCCGCTAACGAAACTGCTAACCAAAACATTGCAGGAACCAACGAAGGACAACAGAACAAAGAAGATGCTAGCGATCCGTATCTCAGACCTCCCCCGGGGTTCGAATACATCGAGATCCAACCCGAAATTGAGGTCGAGAGCAAACTGAAGCGGTTGGAAGAAATGCTCACACGAATCCCCGGAGTTCCCGCCCACATTCGCAAAACGGCCCCAACAAGCTTCGCGGATTCTCCCTTTACAGAGGAAATCAGTCTCGTAGAGATGCCTCCGAAGTTTACCTTTCCATCCATGAAACTGTTCAATGGCACTGCTGACCCCGACGACCATATAGCACAATACAAACAAAGGATGTTCACCACTTCAATCCCGCGACAAAGTAAAGAGGCCGAAATGTGTAAGGGGTTCGGAAGCAGCCTATCCGGACCAGCACTCCAATGGTTTACGAGTTTGCCAAACTCGTCGATCTCCACCTTCGCTAAGCTCAACGACCTGTTCATTGAGCAGTTCGCTAGTAGCCAAAGGATCGAGAAACACACCGACGATCTCTACACAGTGATCCAAAAACCAGAGAAAACCCTACGAAGCTTCGTAGGATGATTCAATAGAGAAAAAGTGTCGATCCCGAGATACAACGTCGACACCATCGTGTCAGCCTTCAGGAAGGGTTTAAAGAGGAGTTCAGATCTTTACAAAGAATTAACCAAATACCCGTGCATAACAATGGAAGACATCCTCGCCAAAGCATGGACACAAATCAAATGGGAAGAAGATAAAGCAAACTCATCCAAATTTAAACCCCGGAATGACCAACCCCGCAAGGAGCACATGTCTCACATCAGAAACGAGAGGTATCGAGCAGATCCGTATCCTCGCAACCCCAAATTCGACCCCAGAGATAGGAGGCTACTCGAACGCCCAGACAAAAGGCTACCTGAATATAATCTTTGCATAACACCTTCGGAAGCCGTGAAAGCGATGAAAGGGCTCAGACAAAACGTCAAGTGCCCCCCAAAGATAAGAACACTTGATAATGAGCGAGACAGGAACAAGTTCTGCGACTTCCACAACGACCATGGGCATAGAACAGATGACTGCATCGCACTTAGACTTGAAGTGATCGAGCTTCTCAAAAGAGGCCACTTAATCGATCTCCTGACCTCAAAAGGAAAAGAAAATTGGAATAGAAGAGACAATCGTATGGAAACTCAGCCCGTCGAACCCCCGAGAATCGATCGAACTCTAAATTGCATAACTGGGGGTTCGGAGATCAGTGGCGTCTCCCAGTCATCGGCAAAGAGGCACTGTCGGTCCCTCAAATATACAACAAACATACCCAAAGAAGCTGAACCAGATGATCTGGCAACCCTCAGCTTCTCCAGTAGTGAAGTATCTGAACTCTCACTCCCACACCATGATGCACTAGTCATTTCCCTTTTAATATCGAACTGTTTAATCAAGCGAACTCTCATCGACAACGAGAGTTCCTCTAACGTGATCTTCCTTAGTACATTAAAAGAAATGTAGGTGAAAGAAACAGACATCGTAAAGAAGTCAGCAACATTAATCGACTTCAGCGGAGAACACAAAACAACTTTAGGAGAAATCACGCACCCCACTTACATTGAGGGGCTCAACCTCCTCACCAAATTTCAGGTAATAGACGCGCCTTCAGCGTACAACGTGATTATGGGACGACCCTGGATCCATGAACTCCGAGCAGTACCTTCAACATATCACCAAATCATGAAATTCCCTACTCCCTGGGGAGTTCGATCAGTACGAGGAGAATAGCTCTCGTCAAGAGAATGCTATGTCACTACCTTCAAGCAGAAAGTATTCATCGAGGTTAATCAGATAGAAGTAGGCTCAACCTTATCAAGCACTGAAGATCAAAATTACGCAGAACCAAAAGTCAAAGACCTCGATGAAATACAGATTCATCCCGAACATTCAGAACATAGGGTATCCATCGGGTCCAGATTAACCTCGGACATCAGGGAACAATTGATCGCATTTCTCAAAGAGCATCACGACTGCTTTGCATAGTCGTTCGAGGATATGACAGATATCGACCCCTCCATTATAACTCACAAATTGCAGATAGACCCGAAAAAAACTCCTATCAAGCAAAAAAGACGCAAATTTTCCCCAGAAAGAAACAAAATTGTGGACGAGGAAATAGGCAAACTATTAAAGAACGGAAATATCTGTGAGGTTCATAAAACGTCGTGGTGGTCAAAAAGAAGAACGGAAAGAACCGTTTATGCATAGACTTCACCGACCTCAATCAGGCGTGCCCTAAAGATTCTTTCCCCCTCCCACATATAGACGCACTAGTCGATGCAACGGCAGGTCACGAGCTCATGAGCTTCAGGATGCATTCTTGGGATACAATTAAATCCTAATGCACCACGAAGACCAAGAAAAAACAGCGTTCATCACACATTGAGGTATGTTCTGTTATAAAGTTATGCCTTTTGGACTAAAAAAATGCAGGTGCAACGTATCAAAGGCTGGTGAATCGAATGTTCGAAGAGCTCATCGGGATAACAATGGAAGTATATATCGACGACATGCTAGTCAAATCAGTACGGGCTCAGGACCATGTCATGCATCTACGACGAACCTTCGAAGTCCTACGATGATACAACATGAAGTTAAACCCCACCAAATACGCTTTTGGAGTAACGTCGGGGAAATTCCTGGGATACTTAGTAACGAAAAGAGGAATCGAAGCCGACCCTAGCCAAATCAGAGCAGTTCGGAATATCCAGCACCCCAAAACCCCTAAAGACATCTAAAAACTGACCAGTCGATTAGCAGCTCTTAGCCGCTTCATATCTAAATACTCAGAAAGAAGCCGAGCGTTTTTTCAGACTCTACGAAAGAACAAAGATTTCGAATGGACTCCGGAATGCACCAAGGCCCTTGAAGACCTCAAGGAATACCTCGCAAATCCACCTCTTCTATCCAAACTAATCGACGGAGAGGTACTCCTCGTTTATTTATCTGTTTCTACTAACTCTGTCAGTGCAGTCCTTGTTAGAGAAGATGAAGGAAGACAACACCCCATATACTATGCTAGCCGTTCGCTGCTAGATACCGAGACCAGATACCCGCAGCTCGAAAAGTTAGCCTTAGCACTTGTCATGACTTCCAGGAAAATGAAACCCTATTTTCAAAGTCATTCAATAAAAGTAGCCACAGAGTTCCCCTTAAGAGCCGTGTTAAGAAAGCCAGACCTTGCGGGAAGTTTATCAAAATGGGCTATCGAACTCGGGAGGTATGATATAGACTTCATTCCACGAACATCAATTAAGTCACAAGTCCTATCAGATTTCATTGCAGATTTTTCCCACGAACCAGAAGGAAAAATACTAACGAACGTCGAAGACAATGATTCAAAGTACTAGACCCTCCAAGTTGATGGATCCAGCACTTCGAAGAGGAGTGGAATAGGCTTAGTACTGATCAATCCAGAAGGAATAATCACAGAAAGATCTATTCGATTCAGGTTCAAAACCACCAACAATGAGGCTAAATATGAGGCCCTTATAGCAGGATTAAATTTGGCAGCCGACGTAGGAGCTAAAAGACTTCGAGTCATGAGGGATTCGCAATTGATAATAAATCAGTTTGAAGGAGAATTTCAAGCAAAAGACTCAAGGATGGTATCATACCTCGCGGTCGCAAAACAAGCAGCGGCCAAGTTCGAAAAAATCGAAGCCCAACACATCACTAGAGAAGAAAACCGCCACGCCGACGCATTAGCTAATCTGGGATCAGCCATACAAACTAGCCAAGATAAAAACATCCAGGTCCTATATGCCAAATGGCCCGCTGTATGGAAGGGTGACAACTCTGAAGTCTTTCCCATCAACATCGAGGTAAGCTGGATGACCCCCTTATGCAGATTCCTAACAGAAAATGAACTCCCCGAATAGCCTATCGAAGCAAGACGAATACAAGGAAAAGCTCCAAAATTCGCCATGATTTCCGGATCTTTATACAGAAAGTCCTTCTCAGGACCATATTTGAAATGTGTGAGCCTGACCCAAGCAAAGTATATTCTAACCGAGCTCCACGATGGTGAATACGGAAATCATTCAGGACACAAAAGCCTGGCTAACCGAGCATTGACAGCCGACTTTTACTGGCCAACTATGAGGGAAGACGCCAAAAAATGTGACAAATGTCAGAGGTTTGCCCAGACGAGTCATATGCCACTAGAACCTCTACATACCGCATCCATACATTGGTCATTCATGAAATGGGGAATAGGCATCGTGGGACCACTACCGAAGAGATCGAATCAGAAGTACTTTATCTTGGTTGTGATGGACTACTTCACCAAATGGGCTGAGGCAGAGGCCTTCGCACGAATAAGAGATACCGAGGTATGCAATTTTTTGTGGAAATATGTTATTTGCAGGTTCGGAGTCCCTAAAGAAATAGTCACCGACAACGGCTCCCAATTTATAAGTTCGAAATTCCATGACTTCTGCCGCCATTGGAACGTTAAGCTCTCTTATGCCACACCAAGGCATCCAGCATCGAATGGTCAAGCCGAAGCTACCAACAAAACAATCCTGAACACCTTGAAGAAAAACTCCCCGAACACAAAGGACAATGGGTCGAACAACTCCCAGGAGTCCTCTGGCCTTATCAAACCACTGCACGAACCGCTACCGGAGAGACCCCTTATGCCCTCACTTACAGTTCAGAAGCAGTTCTCCCGATAGAAGCAGAAATAGGGTCGGCAAGAACTCAGTGGTCGGATAAAACCAACGACTCTGAGCTCGAAGTCAACCTCGACACCATAGATGAACTTCGAGATAAAGCCGCAATAAAAATATCTGCCTACCAACAGAAAATAAAAAGACACTTTGATAAGAACACAAGACTAAAGACATTCAAAACAGAAGATTGGGTACTAAAGAAGGTATTCCAGAACACAAAAGAAGTCGGAGCGGGGAAACTAGCCCCGAATTGGGAAGGCCCCTATGAGATCTAGAAAGTCATAGGGAACGGAGCTTACAAACTTTGATCAAAAGAAGGGCGTTCGATAACCAATGGCTGGAACGCCATCCACTTAAAACAGTATCATTTCTGAACTCTTCAACCTTTTACTCCTTTTTTAATTTGTTAAGTACTTTACTATTTTACTGACTTGGGCGTCGGAGTGACTAAAAGAAACCCGAAGCCCAGGGGCTTCGGACCTCATTTTCAAGCAAGATCGAGAGAAAAAAAATCAACCTCGAAGTCAAAGGGAGCACTGTATTTTCCCTTTCTAGCTCATTCCTTTTTTAATTTTTAAGTATTTCATTGATTGTTTACTGACTTGAGCGTCGGAGTAACTAACAGAACCCCAAGCACAGGGGTCCCGATTAACATGGCCAATTAAAAAGACAACTCTTGGAGATTCTGTTGTCTGCAATTTCGTAATAGATTCCTGCATCAACAAAATAGTGCAACATATTCATCAAAACTGTAAACAGAAAACTAGATGGCAGATAACCTGAATTATTTATCACAACGGGTTCAATTTCATTGAACGCTACTGATACAGAAGATCCGTAAATATTAAAGGAAGGCTGTTGAAAGAACGAAGGAACGAGAGAAATAAGTGTAACACCTTATCTAAATCTTAACTCGTATCTACTCTATAGTTGCTAATGAAGAAGAAAGATAAATCCAGTTGCTATAATGAAGAAAGCTTCAATAGAGGGAATATACGAAGGTGTAAGTTCAACTTCGAAGCAATGATATTATTGACAAGTAGAATGTCTGCCAAGCTACATTTCCAAAAAAGGCTAAATCGTATAAAGACATATCAGTTTACTAGAACTCAATTATCTGGCTAACAGAATTCAGAAAGTCAACCAGTTGGGTTTCCCACATTCCTATTTGAATGGGATTCATTCGTCTTTCAACCTCCTAAGAAGTCTCGAGGCCCAGCGCTTGACACGTCGCTTCAGAGTGTAACCAACAAAAACTCCAGCAATAAAGCAAACAGCGCAAAGCTTTGTGCAATTCCATACTGATAGAAATTGTCTGCAATATGAGATTTATCATAAAGTGGTTACCAATTGCTTTAACCTCAACGGTGGAACAGTAGGGAAAGAAAAACTGGATTTACATACAATTGTTTCCAGATTAGACCATTCACTCCAGAGAATATGATTCAACATATTTTGCATCCGAACATTCAAGCTGGAAGAGTATCTTATCTGACTAATTAGTCAAGCTGGGCAAGCAAACATAGAAAAGACACATAAAGATGCAATAGAATCCAGGACAGAATAAACTCAGTAAGTTACCTAAATAAAAGAGCTCTAAATTTCATAATTGGACACACTTAATCCTAAACAAGAAAACTAAAATCTGTTTCCTTCACATTATGACAACCGTTTCACCAGTAACCATGAGCAACTGTGTGTTTCTTAGAGTGCTAAATGGTAATTCAATTCATATACTAGCTATCTAGGTAAATGACTTAATGGTGAGAGACAGAACCTGCACCTCCAAATATTTGTCAACTCATATAGCATTATTTAAAGGCCAACGGAAGATAAACAGAATGAGTTATAATTCTAAATTTCTAATTGCAGGGCTGGATTCCCGTAACACCAACACACAATTGGAAACCTACTACAACTACTTTTCGTCTCAAGCTATCCAGCTTGCAAAACAAGTACACTGGTTCATATTTATGGAAGGTAAGCAAACACACCAAAAACATGGTTTTATCAGACATTAACAAGACCTGTTAAACAACAAACCTGGTCTCGTTAATATAAAAGTCCCTCTCAACTATTTACTCTATTCCACAATTTTCTAGGTCGCACCCAAACCCAATATACATTCAGAAGCAGTACCACAACTATTCAAGATAAATCAACCAAAAAAACCCGTCATTCGAACAAAGTTGAGGTAGCTAAAATCAAACATTACTAGACCTAATAATTCGAGACCACAATGTGAACAAACCATCCGAAAATATCCCAAATTGACATTAGTCACCACTAACCATTATCAAAATGCAATTAGTCAACAAGAAGGATCCTCACTCCCTCAATAAGTGTGAATTAACAGAATACTTAATTAAACCACAAATACTAGCAGCTCACAATCTTGCAATGCATGATCAAAGGGAACAGGGGGGGGGGGGCATCAACCATGTCAATTATTTTTATGAACACATGAAGGAGTTATATCAGCGCCCTATCACCGGATGCATTATTTATCTGCTACTATATACTCACAAACATAAACAAAGCTATATAAATGTCTAGAGCTACCGCAAATTCGCTATGTATAGCATACAGGAGCGATAATGATAGGGCTCTTTTTTTACCTTGATGAGCGGGTGACCAACATGCCAGACTGGCCGGAAGAATACGCCGACGCCGACGACGATCCAATTCCAGAAGGAGGAGGAGAAGAGTCGACTGACAAAGGCTTAGCTTTGTCCAAAGACGAGGCGTAGGTGCTGAATTTTGCTGCCGATTCCTGCGCCTGTGAAATCGCACTGTTGTATGCTTTCTGCAGTCCCTCCATGTTCGTTTGCAATTCCGATCTTCTAATACTGGTAATTGGGGATTTTATATGTTAGGGTTTTGGGTTTTGAGGAATGCCTTATAGTTTTAACTATTGTCTCCTAATTTTATTCTCTGCATCTTTATTCTTTTCTTGTATTGATCAGTCCTGATCGATACCTTCATACAACTACTATTTATCTACTAAAAAAAATGTTATTATTATTATTATTATTATTAGAGTTAAATTTTTTTACTTAAACCCTGAACCTCCAGCTTGCTTCTGGCAAAGGGGCTGCCAAATTTATGATTTTTTTACACGTATAAATTATTTATTGATGACTACAAATCAACATTATCAAATAGAGCACCACAAATTCTTTTTTTGCAGGGGATGAGAGAATTGGGATAAAATCATCTAGTTCATTTTTCATGTTTCACTATTGTGTCCCACTATAAAATTTAATATTTTAAAAATATTTATTACAAAAATAAATTTTATTATATTATTACAAATCATAATCAACATTTATTGTTAAAAATTAAAAATTTTAAAAATTATATACCCTACTTTTGGAATAATCAACCATATTAATCAATTATATTAACTACAAAACAAGAAATAAATATTAAAAAAATAATAAACCTTAATTGGGTGGAATAAACCCTAAATAATAATTATAAAGTTAAACTAAGGCATAACAAATTGAAATTGGAAAAATTGATGAAAATCGAATTAAAATCAAAATGGGACACCAAATAGAATAGAGAAAAGTGGGATAAATGATTTCATTTGGAGAGAATTGCGGATGAAATCTGATTTTTCACTTTTATTTGGGTGATAAATATTAGGGCAAAGGGCCTAAAAACACTCAAACTATATGTCGAATCCTACCTAGACATAAGAACTATTTTTTGGTCCAAATACATACCTAAACTATTTAAAATGAACAATCGCCCCCCTAAACTATTCAAAAAAGAACAAACTGACACTTGAATTTAACACCGTTAGTTTTTTCCGTTAATTAAAATGTGTTAAGTTCAATTCTATCATCTATGAATTTCGATCGGACAAATTGAAACCACGGCAAAATAGTCAACACTATGTAGTTTCAAACTCATTTTTTAATTTCAAAATCCAACATCAAATTGGTATCGAGATTTAAAATTTAATTCGTAATACAAACCCTCATCATCAATATTTTTCAATGTAATTAATCTATTGTTTAACACTCGATCGATTGACAAATTGAGATTATAATTAGAAAGTCCATGACAAGGGCTTTCTAACCATACAACAATACATTGTATCATCGCCCGAATCAATCATAATTAGGTCGAAAAATCTATGAGCATTTCATTTAACGGAAAAAGTTAACTGTGTTAAACGAAAAGTGTGAATTTGATATATTTTCAATAGTTGAGTAGGCCGATTGTACTTTTTAAATAGTTGAAGTGTGTATTTGGATCAAAAAATAATTGGTACATCTATGTGGGATTCGACATATAATTCGGATTTTTTTTTTTGCCCTTTGCCCTAAATAGTAGGTTACACGTAAGTCGCAACCTTATAAAGACCACCACAAATTAATTTAATAAATTATTTAAGTTTTAATAATTATATTTCAAAATTTTAAATTAAATGGTTAATATCGCGACATTTTATTAAAATATATTAATTACAACACCGTCTTTTATTTTGTTGCAATGACAACAATACACGTAGAACAAGCTTCTATAATTACATTGGGGTTGTTGTACTTGTAACCAAGGATCAAAATGTTGCGATCGTATCTGTTGAGTATAACGTGTTTCAGATGATGTTATCATTTCGTTTGATAACATCGTAATCAATGTTGTATCCAATGATGTTCCGTCATTCTCGTCACATCGAGTATAACACTGGGAACATTAATCTTATCATATCCTAGTATTTTGGATTAATTTATTTTAAATTAATCTGAATATATTGTGATATTTATCACATTTTGATTTCCACGTATTTATGGATTTATTATATATTTTATTTTGAATTAAAACGTGGATAATGTTTGATTTTGACTTGTTCAAAATCTGTTCCGAATTTGTAGGGGACGTGATGTTCCCACTCTCAATTAAACACCCGTGACTCTATAAAGGTGAATTATAGTTGGGTTTATTTCATTCACTGTTCGTCTGTGTTGTAGCTGATGTTGTGACCAAGATTGCAGAGAGACTATATACTTCAAAAAATATATGCCTAGAATTATATTATTTATGTGTGTGGTTTTTGTCCCGTTATTTTATTTAAAAAAAATAGAAAATATTTTGGGGTCCATAAAAAGATACACCTTTTTGAATTTTTGTGATATGTACTCGAATTGATAAGGTGTACCCCTATCCACTTATTTTGGGTATCTATTATATTTTATTAATGAAATTTAAAAAGTGGGTGATGTGACATTAGACAGTTCCGAATTTTGAGCGTGAAAGTGTATATCAACTTAATTTGAAATCTTTTGTTTTTATTACTTTCACTCCTGCTTTTCAAAGTATTTTCATCTCCCACTCCTTCGTTTATCTCTCAAAGCTTTTTATAGTTCAAAAATGGCGGAACCCAAGGATCTAACGGCCATGTTCGAGATGATGAAGCAGATGTTCGAGAAAACAATGGGCACCCCATCCTCTGTCTCTGGTCCTGCTAGAACATTAACTATCACTCTCTCCGCCACATTCACTCCCGCAGTCACTGCAACAGCCGAACTCACTCCAGAAGGACCAAAATCAGAGTTCGATAAACCCTCTTCTCCTCTAACGGAACATGCAGATACTGCCATGGAGGAAGCTGAAGTTCCTATCTCTACACTGGTGATAAACCCCATTCCGCTCCAGCAAGTCAGTCTAGGAGAAGAAGAAAACCCTATTGATCCAGATCTAGGGTTACACACTAGAGCTTTAGCTGAGAAGAAGAAAAACTGCTATACCCACAAGTCTAAATGACTTCACGGCCAACAAGGGTCTATCAAGGAAGAGACCGGTGAGGGTTCTAGCAAGAAGGCAAAGAGAACGCTGAAAATGGAGGAGAAACCAGCAAGATCACTGAAGGATGAATCTGATGAAGAGGAGACTTACCCTGAAATCTCTCCAGATAAAGCTGTTGGTAATGTGAAAGTCGATGTTGAACAACAAGAGAAGCTTATCTCTGCTATGCCAGAAGCTGATGTTCCTGAAAAGCCTGCATCTTCATAAAAGATGGTCTCATCTGGCACATCCAAGGAGATAGTCTCTCCTTCCCCCACTCATTCAGTCGATGTCCAAGATGATGTTGATTCTGGTGATTCTGAACTAGTCTATCCCCCAGGTTTCCTTCATGATGTGTTTCTCTGCTTTCAATAAGACATTCTACTCACAACATGCTAAAACCCTTCATAAAACTGTTATTCTTTGCCCTATACGTGTCGAAAAATAAATTGATGTGCTTAGTTTTAAGAAGTATGTGATGGATGTTTTCTTAAAAGAGAGGGGTCTCTGAAAATCTGTCACTGTCTTGTCTTCTTTTGAGCCTGATGTTATTGCTGAATTTTATGCCAATGTGTCTCCTGAGATGGGCGATAAGTCTAAGAACAAATATGGGGAGGTTTATATGCGGGATAAAATCTATTTATTTAACCCCATGCTGATCAACAAATTTTTGGGTTTGGGTAATGATTCTGATGTTATTAGCCTATATTTTATTGATGATGTTGTGGCGATTGTTACTGGTGGTCTGGTGACTAAGTACTGCACTAACAAAATTTCCACTTCTAAGCTCACATTTTCCTACTCTGTTTACACAAAGTAATTGTGTGTAATTGGTTACCCACCACCAACACTTCAGTCCTTACTGTTGATCAAGCCATCTTGCTCTTTAAACTTGGCACAAAAATCCCCTTCAATCTCGGAGACTACATTTTTTATTGCATGTTGAAGTCGGCTACAAAGACAAACATCAACAACATATTCCCATTTCCCTGCCTCATTTATGCCATCCTAGTTGAACAAGGTGTCAAGCCAAACAAGAAGAAGATAGTTACTGAAACCTCAACTATCTCTATCATCAAGCCTAAAGGGAATGAAGATCGTGTGATCGATCTCCCTTATACCTTCGGTCGAAGTTCAACGGCTGCATCACGGGATGTTGGGCATGATGTTGCTGCAGATAGTGCTCTCTCCCCTTCTCTTTCAGAAGGTGATATAGTGAGTGCTTCCTCGCACTTGGTAATGTGTCTGTGCAGGTATTAAACTCTTATATCTTACATATGGATTCGTTGATTTATCAAAACACAGTTCTCACAAATGCTATGGTTGAGCTTTGTCAAGCTCTTCGAGGAGCCCTTTCTATACAAAAAGGGGGAGTAGCTGCTGGTGTTGGTGATGCCGGTGCTGGTGATGGTGGCGATGCTGAAGGGGTGAAGGCTGGAAAGTCCGTGGCTAAGGCAAAGGGGAAGAAGAAAATTTGATATTTTTTTTGTCAAAAACAATTTCATTTATGTTTATGTCTTGTGCTGGACACAAGTTAATTTGGGTGTGTTTACATCCTTGTTTATTTTTTGATGTGCTGGACACATGTTTATTTTGCTTGTTGGGTATCCTCGTTGGATATCCTTGGATATTTTGATTTTATTCATCAGCATTAGTTGATGATTTTGCTTTATATATTATATTCGCATATTTTAATGTGTGATGTTTTATGCTGAGAACGCTTTCAACATTGATATTCTGCTTTTTACATAACTTATAGTATGTGATGTTTTATGTTGTAAATGATCTCAACATTGTGATTGTGTTCGCATGTGTTTAAAATATGTGTTGTTTGCTATGTTGAGAATGTTCTCAATATTATATTCATGTATAGGGGATTATACCCACTAATTTTGTATATAATTTTATAGATAATAATTTAAGGGAGAGCAGACCTTAAGGGGGAGTTTTTAAACTCCAATATTTTTATTTTTCCGCTGTGGCACTAAACATATATATATATATATATATATATATATGTTGAGCTTTATGTTTTGTGCAGAAAGGATAAGATTAAGGGGGAGATTTTTGAGTATGACGTGTTCCGGATGATGTTGTCACTTCGTTTGATAACATCGCAATCAATGTCGTATTCAATGATGTTCCGTCATTCTCATCACATCGAGTATAACACTCGGAACATTAATCTTATCCTTTCCTAGTATTTTGGATCAATTTATTTTAAATTAATCTGAATATATTGTGATATTTATCACATTTTGATTTCCACGTATTTAGGGATTTATTAGATATTTTATTTTGAATTAAAACGTGGATAATGTTTGATTTTGACTTGTTCAAAATCTGTTCCGGATTTATAGGGGACGTGATGTTCCCACTCTCCATTAAACACTAACCGTTGCAGGTGAACATGGGTCGCTGGAGTAACCGCTACTATTGCACGATGTTGAAGAACGTGTGCCACGCAATGCAGAAGACGGTTATCTCAAGTCCACTTGAGCAATAGGTAGTGAAAGGTAATTGATTCAAGTCCAAGTCATTTAGGATCGTGAGGCAACTGCTAAGACAAGATGGAGGAAATATTTAAGGTCTCCTTAGACCTTAAAATCATTTATGCAAGCAGGTTATCACCGTGGTTTGTGAGAAGCTCTGAATCTTGCATCTAGTGTCGTCTCTGAAATCCAAGACATCTTCCCAGACATCTGCCTAGCGTCCTAATCAGCTGGAGACTTTCATTTGAGTTGTGTGTGTAGGTTAGATAGTCAACTTTGAGAAGTCTAGGATTTAGAGTGACTTGTTGTAATCGATCTATGTGTTTAGATAGGTTTGTTTTGAGTGATTATTCGAGTGAGTGAAGCTAGGATAGTCCTCTGTATGTTTTATGCAGTGTTGTCAAGGGAGTGAACCGAGATAACATCAGCATTATTTTTATTTATCACTTGTGATAGTGAATTTCACCTTGAGGCAATCAGACACCTTAAGGAGTGTGATTTAAAATTTATTTTGTGCAAAGTTCTGTTTACGTTTCTGCTGCATGTTGAAGGCAATGTGGTAACACTAACTTCAACATTTCATTTAACTTTGCAATTTACATCCATAATTCACATTGTTTCAGGCAACAAATTCTAACAGTATCAAATATCGCAACTTCAATTTTAAGGATATATCGCAATATATACTGATATCGTATAAAATTGAAAAAAATGACAGAAACTATATTAAAATCTTGGAAATTTAACAAGAAATTTTAGAAATTATTATAACATATTATTATGCACTAATCAGCCCATTCGAAAAAAATTTCTGGATCCGCCATTGATGACCACCCAACCACAACATTATATCTAATTCTTTTATTTTATTTTATTTTATTTATAAGATTAAAATATTACTTGTATAAAAATATATAAAAAATTATAATTATAACAAGGAAATGAAAATATTCCAAAAAGAAAAATCGAGCAATAAATAGAAATAAATAGTCAATATAAAAAATATTACAAACTAAATTAATAACATAAATTACAACAATAAATAATACAATATTACAAATAAAATAAACAAGCTTCAGATAGAAAGAGAAAACTAGAGAAAATTGACATGGATTATGTTTTTGATGAACGACTGGGATTTATTGCTTTTTGTGATGAATGTTGGAGATAGAATTGACATGAATTATGTTTTTGATGAATGTCAGAGATTTATTGTTTGGTGATGAATGATGAAGATCAAATTGACATAGATTGTGTTTTTGACGAATGACTGAGATTTATTACTTTTGTGATGAATGGTGGAGATCAAATTGATATAGATTGTACTTTTTATGAATGACTGAGATTTATTGATTTTGTGATGAATGGTGGAGATCAAATTGACATGGATTGTGTTTTTGACGAATAACTGAGATTTATTATTTTTATGACAAACGGTGGAGATCAAATTAATATAGATTGTACTTTTTATGAATGACTGAGATTTATTGTTTGGATACATAAAAAACTAGAGAAAAAAAATATAAGTATCGCACTGAAACTCATTACTGCTGTCCTTACTATTTATACTATTGGATTGTACTCATATATTATTGTTCTGTCTAATTATATTATAGATGATGAAAAATTAAATATTATATATAATATTTTTATTAATTTTTATATATTTATTTAGTTTTAAAATCATATCAAATCCAAAATTAGATAAAATATTTAAATAATAAAGATATTATTATATGATAAACATCAAGTTCTTTGGCAACAAGTAAATATCTTTCAAAAGATATTTATCAATTTTCCAACAGCTAATGAGATAGTGCCACGTCAGTCCTAGATCTCACTCCCTATAACTATAAATAGGGGTTTCCATATGAGTTGAAAATCACACCGGTAGTTAGAATTGAAGAGCTCAAGAAGTTGGAGAAAAATTCTCTACGAACTTCTCTCCAACATTCAAGTCGTTCTTCGCCGCAATCATCTCAAATACAACGTCCGATCCAGAATCAAGGTTCTCAAACCTTCCAGTTCCTCGCCAGGGTCATCTCAAATACAACGTCCGATCCAGAATCAAGGTTCTCAAACCCTCCAGTTGGCGTTATAAAGTCCCAATATCCAAGGTGTTCTAACAAGATTCAAGTCATTCTTCGTCAGAATCACCTCAAATCCAACGTTCAATCTGGAATCATGGTCGTCGGCCCCCAATTAACGTTATCAAGTCCAAATTCCAAGTCAAAGAAGATCGATGATACAAATCTTCCCCGAAAACTTCAAAGACCAAGTTCAAACAACAAGTCTGAAAAAAAACAAGGAGATAAATTTACTCTCAATATTTCAAAGACCGTTTAAAGATCAAGTTTTGAAGAAAATAATCAGAGAAAAATAGAGATTGGATCCGTATAAATATATTTTGATCCAAAATTCATTTTATTTGTACACATTTTGTATTTTACCAAATTAAATACAAAATTTTGTATTACATATACTATCGTTAATGTTTGGATAGATAAAAAACTATAGAAAAAATAAAAGTATCAGACTGAAACTCATTACTGTCATCCTTAATATTTATACTATCGGATTGTATTGCCTATTTTGCTTGGTTTTCTTTTTACCTATTTTGTTAAAATACTTGTACTTTTAGATAGTGTTGGGATAGATGAACAATAAAGTTGTAAATTTCGTAGAATCAGAAAGGTAGAAATGGAAGAGATTTGAAGAAGAAAGGAAAGAACGAAGAGTAGAAGGAAAAAAAGGAGGAAATTGGATCATTTTTTTCATATCTCATAAACTGTAAATTACAAATATTTATACTGCCATTAGCTGGACCACTAGGGAACCTTAAGGTAAATAAAGATGACTACAGCAAACAACTATGGGCTAAAGCCCTTTTAATCTTGCAAGAAATAATAATCTAAAGTCCATCACCACAAACTGGAGCCTATATCCAATTACTAATGCTGGAACCGACCCGCCACCATTCTCAATTACACTTCATCGAATTCCAATTGATTTTGCTTCAAAAATCGTGTCTTGGTCTTCTCTTCAAGAACTCTATCATCTCTGACCTTCTCTTCTTCTCCCATAGATGAATCTTCCCCCATTAATCCCCCAGTACACATCAATTTCACAACATGTACTCATACTATTGTTCCATCTGATTATACTATCGTTAATGTTTGGATACATAGAAATTTAGAGAGAGAGAAAAAAAAAAAGATGTAATATATAGAGAAATAGAAGATAATTTTAAAGTATGTTGAAATATACAGAATTGGTCAATATTTATAAAGAATGAAAAAAATGTGAATTTTGGTTTATTTTTTTATTTATTTTTATTATATTATATAAAAAATATACCAATTTTATTTATATAACTAAATAAAATTTATTGGCCAATATATTGGAGATAACTGTCTCTATCACATTGGCCAAAGTGAATGTTGTAATGAGACCGAGAGATCACAAAAGAGCCCTAGTCGACTGTCCCATTTTTCATTTCAGGTATTTATTTATTTATTGGTGAAGTAGGGATCGGCCACCCCTGTTTAAGGTCACCGATAAAAGTAATCTTAAGATGCAGGATCGTAGCCTGCATCTTACTTTTCAGATTTTTTTTTTAATTTTTCTTTGAGCAACACTTTTTATGGGGGGGTTTTCATTTTTATTTTTCCTTGAGCAACACTTTTTTTTAGATTAGTTTTAATCTTTGGGGGGGGGGGGGAGGGGGTTGTGTTGGTTTTTGCCAAGTTACATTTATTTGTTTTTTTTTAATACTTTTTTTAGTTTTCTTGGAGTGGCTTTAAGAATGAATGTTAATTGTTCAAATAAAAAATCAGTGAAAATTATCATATAAACATATTTTTTTTGGTAACTTTCATTTTTTGGGGGTTTGTACTTCAACAAATTATCACATTACATGTACATATACTATGATAGATTTGCAAGATTTTGTTACGAGGAAGCTAAAAAAATTTGTCAATCAGACAATAAGTAATTTTGTATTAGAATTCTTTATGATGTTAAATTAAAATTTTCATTAACGTATCTTTTGAATATTAAATCGTTAGCTTTTAAGACACAACATCATGTGATGAATAAATTAAAATCTATAAATTTATACCTTTTGTTACACATAACGTTGTCGTTTCAAATAAAAATCATCACTTCCACCGTTCGGCTCTCATTATTTTATAGGTTGAAATTCATCTTTCTTTATTTGATTAATTAAATTTTATTATATTTATAATTGATTATGATGATTATAATTTCACGGTCAATTATTAAATCTTATTGAAATATTTAATAAATTAAAGATAAATTACATTTTCATACCCACATTTACACTTTTTTAAAAATGACTCATTTTTTCAAAATTAAAAATCAATATCCATTTTCTTAAAAAGGATTATAAACTTAATATTAATCAATTTTACAATCCAGAAATCGTACGTAATTATCTTCTTCCCCAAGCTATCATACAGTAATAATTATCTTATGAAAATACTCATGTACATAAGATGTACATCAGACGGTCAACGTGTTGACCGATTCAACATGCGTTGACTCGGTCAAAGCGTTGACCAAAAATCGTGAAAACAGGTGATACTTTTTAGGGATACAACTGATACTTTTTTTTTTAATTTTGAATGATATTTTTAGTGTTTCGATTGATACTAATCTTAACAGTTTTTTTCTTTATTTTTTTTCAGGCCAATACTTTTTATTGATACAAATGATACTTTTGAGCATTTGAAATGATACTTTTCAGTATTATGACTGATACTAATTTTGACGGATTTTTCGGTCAAAGCATTGATCGGGTCACACACGCGTTGATCCGATCAACGTATTTACCGTCTAATGTACATTTTATGTACAGAAGACTTGCCCATTATCTTACATAAAAAACATGTATATATGATATATCAGATCACTACACATTCCTAAGAAACAAAATCTTGATTAACCAAAAAAAAAAAAAAAAAAAGAGGCTGAAGGGTAGACGGTAATCACGGTTATGAAATGCTGGGTTGGCAATTGTCCACGCAGATCCCATCCCTTCGTTTCCCAATCTCACCTCTTCTGCTTCATCGCTTCCTTATCCTTTTCTTCAATTGATTAAGGAATACAAATAATACAACAAAAATATCATCATCTAGTTAAATTCAACACCCTATTTTTGCAGCTCTGCTGAAATAATAGAGACAAGAGTCAGAGTCAGAGAGAGAAGCCTCAGCATTAGTGCATTTTCAGCTACAAAAATGGCTTCAATTTCTCTCCATACAAATCACTCTCTTCCCTCTCTACTGCACACCCAAACCCCAAAACCAACATTCTCTCACAATTTCTCACTTCTCTCCAAATCTTCACAATCTCAATTTCATGGCCTCAAGCTCTCTAACTCTTCCCACCTCTCAATCCCATCTCCTGCTTCTGGGAAAACTGCCATTGTTGCCAAGGTACATTTACCAAGATTACTTTTTTTTTTTGTTAATAATGTGGTACCCCCTTCTTGAAAAATTTAATAGATTTGTGTTGTTTTTGGATACAAGTTGTTTTAGAGGTAATGTGTTGATTCAACTGTTTCTGAGCGTTTTGTGTGTTGTGGGAGTTTGCAGGTGACAGAAGGGACACAAGCCCCACCATTTACATTGAAAGATCAAAATGGGAAGCCTGTCAGCCTTTCTAAATTCAAAGGCAAGCCTGTCATTGTTTATTTCTACCCTGCTGATGAAACCCCTGGTTGCACTAAACAGGTACAGTTTTTTTTTTTATTTAATTTAATTTAATATAGTTTGTTGTTGTTGTTGTTGTTGTTTGTTGTTAATGTCATTCCTAATTTGTTATCTCAAATGAGTTCAACTGAACTTGATCACAAGGCTGTGGTGTTTGGTGAATGTCGATTGGTATCGGTGTCTGCAGCAGTCCTGTTAATTCAAGAGTTTATGTTCTGCTTTGTATAATGAAGTGTTATCATTTCTTGCAGTCATATCCACACACTCGATTGAACCTTACAGCGTTTGGATAGCGAAGCATTTTGTTGACCAGTGTCACACATAAGTAAATTAATTGGATGAAGAGAATTTGAAGTCTTAAGCAAGGCCTTGGATTCCTCTTCGTTTATCACCTTGCGTTTTGCATTCTTCTGTTCTTGTTTAGATTTATTTGAGAGAAATAATTTCAATAGTAACTCAACTATGCATAACTGATTCTTACTAATAGACAGCCCATCTAAAAGCTAAAGCTATTGTGTTAAGGAGCAAACTATAGTATAGTAGGGCTGTTGCAAAACTTTCCCATTAGTTTTAGACTTTCTAGTTTAGGCTTGACCAAAGTTTGTTCGAAAATTAATGTAACTGTTGATGTTTTCACATGTTTACAGGCATGCGCTTTCAGGGACTCGTATGAGAAATTTAAGAAAGCAGGGGCCGAGGTTATTGGTATCAGTGGTGATGATGCCGCATCCCACAAGGTATCAGAGAGTTACTTTGTAGCATAGGATATTAGTTTCTTTAGATCGAAACCATGTATCTGCTTGCATATCCTTAATATTTAATTCACCTCGAAACTGAAGCTAACATTTGATGCATTTAAAGAGGCTAAAAAATTCTTTCTTGATAGATTTTCTTCTATTATTTGGTAATAACTGGCTAAAAATGAATACCTTGTGACAAATGGAAAACTTTAAAGTTGCAGTAAGTCATAGCTGGCTAGTCAGCTATCAAAGTCTCAATTTCTGGTAATGCTCTG
This sequence comes from Perilla frutescens, assembly GCA_026008535.1. Taxonomy (NCBI): domain Eukaryota; kingdom Viridiplantae; phylum Streptophyta; class Magnoliopsida; order Lamiales; family Lamiaceae; genus Perilla; species Perilla frutescens. The sequence goes on along the minus strand of BRKX01000001.1, from coordinate 49,322,229 downwards.
TTCTAAAATTAGCTGCCTTACATGTTTTGCAACTATAGCAAATTAAATACTAATTTTATAATGAAATGAATGCTTCATTTTCTACAATTAATTGTCTTGTTGCACAATCTAATCAAACATGCTTTAACTCCTTTCTTTTGAGTATTAGGTTTCTTTTAGAGTTCAATATCTTATGGCTCATTATTCTCTCTCCTCAACTGGATCACAGTACTATCCTGTCACATTCCAATGACAATAGTGCAAACTGAAACCCTTGTGATTGCTCGTATGTATTGATGCATAATGAGAAGTGGCTGTTATGCAGGCCTTTGCTGAGAAATACAAACTTCCGTTTACCCTGCTAAGTGATGAGGGCAACAAGATTAGAAAAGAGTGGGGAGTCCCGTCAGACCTCTTTGGTGCCCTACCTGGAAGGCAGACTTATGTTCTTGACAAAAATGGAGTTTGTCGTCTTATCTACAACAACCAGTTCCAACCCGAAAAGCATATCGACGAGACCTTGAAGTTTCTTAAAAGTGCTTGAAACCAACCATATCCAACTTTTCCTTTCCTCTTTTTCCTGTGGAATTTATGCTTCCACTTCCAAGTAAGTACATTTTTCTAGAGAATATGCTGTAGCACTGTTACATGTCTATTTGCTGAGAATTGAACTTCCATGGGAATGAAGTCATGTTCGAAATCTGGTGTTTCAAATTTCATAGAAAAATATGATAAAGATGTTATTATTTCATTCCGGTTGCAGTATAAAAAGGAATCGAACAATGTAGAACAGTTGGTAGCAATCAGATTGCTTCTTTCTGGTCTTGATAATCTTGGCCCCATGACCTGCATCCCATCTCTTCACTGATCTCATCAATATGGTTGATGCTGAAAGTTGAGACGCAGCCTCTTTTGTAAAATCTTGTTGCTTTCCTCATGATATCCATCTCTTTGGTAGTTTGCTCGAACATCTTCTCCACACTCGGGAGCTTGAATTGCTCGTCTACCAGCCGCGACAGCCACCTGCAGCGTATCTCAGTTGTGTAAAGATTCATAGAGCTCTCAATGTAACCAACAAACGCCATATTAGGGATCATCGGGTTGATTGTACCCCTGTACAAGGGCATCATGCCAGAGGGGAACTCGAGCAGAGAGCGAAAGGGGTCTGGAATTATAGCTTTCAACTTCTTCATCCCATCAAAACCAGTGGCAAGAACCACAACATCAGCATCCAGTTTGGTTCCATCATCGAACTGGATTCCTCCCTCCCAAAACCACCAATTCAAAGCTGAAGTTTTTATGACAATGTTGCCCTTGTCGACCTCAGAGAAGAAGTTTGGGGGCAGGATCGGTATTTGACACGACGCGTAGTCTTCCTCAAATGGGTGTTCGGGTATCAGACCATACTTCTCCAAGGGCAGCTTCCATGTTAAGTAGTATTCAATGCTCTTTGAAACTGCCCTTCTCTGTATATAATGGCATGACACAAATCATCAAAAAAATCTCTCGCGAGTTGCATCAAATTACGCATTATGCCACCAACCTATTAAAGTCGTAACAAAAATAGCATGAATCATCCCAAACTACTAATTAATGTGTTCTGAAAAATTATCCCGAACTATGACTAATCACACCATACATATGCCATGAACTATTGACAAATTAGCAATTATATTTTCAAACACTGAAATCTAAGCCATCAGAATAAATTTGTTAATTTGTGAGTAGTTGGAGAACATTATGTGAAAACCGTAATAGTTTGGATGATAAGGTGTAATGAATTGATTAAGACAATGTTATAGAAATACCATTGGAGAGAGCATGTTGCAGAGGAGGTTTCGGATGAATCCTTGATTAGGTTGTTGGTGTAAGAAGTGCGAAGCCCTAGTTGAATAGAATATGTAAAATGGCAAACCCCAAACTTTGTAATGTGGAAGTGTCCAATGGACGGTTCTCACCACCATGGTGCAGGCTTCGCCGCCGCCTCCTAAGATAACAACCACCACAATCTTTTAATAATGTTCATCCATGCATACAAATCAAACCACTAATAACGCTCTATAATTACTCTTGCTCTTCGCACATTATTTTTCCATCAGGATTTGCCTCTTGTAGTAATTGGATATGACCGCGGATTCTCGATCTTGTCACAAAAAAAATTCTTAAGACTTTCTTAATAATAATTCACGAGTTAAGATGATATTCATTTATACTCGGATCCAAATACGAATAAAATTATAAATATGCGATTTTTGCAAGCCAAAATTATATATGACAGGCAGCATGGATATGGGCAGGAGAACCGTGAACGGCAAGAGCTGGGGCAGGGGGGAGAGAAAAGGGAGAACAGAGAAATGATTAAGTAAATGGAAGAGAGAAAGAGTTGTGCTTTTAGTTTTCAGGGCAAATTTCATATTACTCCCCTTTGTTTTCGCGAAAAATAAAAAAAACCCATGTGTTAAAAAAATAGTCTTAAAACCCCCTGTTATGTATAATTCATCAAAAAAGTCCCTTTTTAAGAAAGTGTATTACATTTGCTAAAAAAGAGTGTATGATTCTTATTTTTACAATTTTTGTATTATTTTTTAAATATAATTAATTTTGTAAAATAGTAGTTTGACCAAATACTATAATTTTTAAATACTATAAAATATATTTATATGTAAAAAAATACGTAACATAGGAAATTATCAAAATAGCAAAATATTAGTAGTATAACCAAATACTAAAATTTTTAAATGATATAAAATACATTTATCTATAACAAAAATTGTAAAAATAAGAATCATACACTCTTTTTTAGCAAATGTAATACACTTTCTCAAAAAGGAGCTTTCTTGATGAATTATATATAATAGAGGGTTAAGACTATTTTTTTAACACATGGGGTTTTTTGATTTTTCGCGAAAACATAGGGGAGTAATATGAAATTTGCTCTAGTTTTTAACTTAATTTAACCTCTACCCTATTATTTATGACATCATATTTTCACACCAACTAATTAAGTGGAAATTTTTTGTGTATAGCCTAACATCATAAACACTTACAGAAATAGGTTTTCACAAAAAAAAAAAAGCAAAAGAAAAATCTTACAATTAATTCTCAAAGTTATATTTTTATGCATTTTTTTCTTTCAAAACAAGCATTACGAGATATATTATATTTGAATATTAGAAAAAAAAGGCGTTAGCAATATGACATATATCATTTATATATTAAACGCATGCAGATGGGTTCTCTTTTAAATTTATTACTCTTAAAAATTATGTTGCAATTTTTATGTCATGGTTCAAAGTATAAGAATATGTTTCTAAAATCAGTTATTTGATAAAAATATGTTTGTTCACAACTCATAACTAAACATAATTTTTTGTCTATACACATATCTAAGTTAATATCCCTATAGGGGTATTATTTTAGTAATTTAATATTTAATATAAAAATTAAAAAGTGATACTAACAATTTACATTTAAGAATCAATATTTATTTGACTAATTCGCAAAAAAAAAAAAAAGAGAATCATTTATTTACTACTAGTGCTAGTATCTTATTCATTCTCATTCCTTATTTTTATTTTTATGGAATACTCTTAAAAAATATCAAAATTCACTTAAAATTTACACATGATCACTTTAAATTTGAACATGATTGTCTAATGTGATCGTATTATATAAAAGAAAATGAAGAAAGAGAAAATCTGAAAGCTCAATGATAATTCATAGAGTCAGGCCTCATTAAAATCTCTCTTGGAATAAACCCATGAGGAAAAAACATGCCTGTAATTTCTAGTTTCTTTGAGATTTTTTTTTCTTAGTTTTATCCTTAGCTTATTGTTTTTATTTATAGTTTATTCTAGTTCTCAATTTAAATATTTTAAAGTTTTTTTTTTTTTTGTATTTGCAACTCAGTTTATTTTTGGATTAAATTTGCCCAGATTTATGCTCTTAGTACAAGAGCTTTGGTACAGAACTAATTTTAAAAGTGATTTATTTTCATGATGGTACACAACCAATTGTAATTAAATTTATGAAGAATGATGTACAATGGTACAATTTTGTTAACCAATTAATTTTTGAATATTGTAATGTAATTAAAAAGGGGGAGCGGGCCAACCAGAACCCTGAACTATATGACGCCACGGAGTTCAAATAGGACCTCGTTTCAACTTTTTGTCTAATTGGATATTCGAACTTTAAAAAATAGCTTAATTATGACCCTTTAATTTGTTATCCCTCCAACTAACATAATTGACGTCCACTACCTGATGTCAGAAAGCCACATTAACCACACTATCGGATCGGAAACCCTAGACTTCAAAAATTCTCAATTAATTTTGAGATTCGATGATGAATTGACGTTGAAATCTTGACTTAAAATTTGTTGAAATTCAATTTGTTCAAAATTTTCCAACCAATTTTCGACCAACTCTGACTATGATATTGAGCAATAAGGGTACCTTTAAAAATCCACCTCAATGAGCTATCCAAAGATTATTTCTGTTTGTCGATTGGACACTAGACGATGAAGAAATTGACCTGAGAAGTTTTAATTTTAGTCGAGATTTTGATGTCAATTCAACGGTGAACCTCAAAATTGGTTAAGGGTATGTTTTTTAAGCCCAAGAACTAGGATTTAAGGAAATGAGCACAATTTGACTTTCTAAAGCTGATAGCGGAGTAACTAAGTCATGAAAGTCCGACGACATATTTCAGACATAAATTTAACAACCGTCAATTTGAGGGGTAACCGAGGGTCACATATTGAATCATTTTTTCAAAGTTTAAGGGCCAATTTGAACTAAAAGTTAAAATTATGTCCTATTTAAGCCCTGCTATATAGTTCAGAGTTCTGATTGACCATTTTCCCTTAATAAAAGTATTAATACCTTATCATAAATTATTATCAACTTATGATTTTATTTTAGATTTATATATAGAATTCCTAACTGGAAGTGATTAAAGTGATTCATATCCTAGTCCCATTTCCACCGATACCAACGGGGAGAATACCGTTGAACTACACACCAAAGCATGTGGTATACGTATGAACGGCCCTAGCTTCTTATAAAATGTCATATATAAATATATATTCAAAAAATATTGTATAATTAGTTACCATGGGATTCTTTGTTTCTCATTATTACTTGACTTATTATAATAATCATTAAAATACTAAGTCCAAGTTCTGGTATCCACATTACTTTAAAAAAAAAATAATGGATGCAGCATCAAATTACACACATAACTGACAAGGAATGAAGTTTCCGTATGATTTCGCGGCGATATATAGAAATAAATAAATGGAGAAAAGTCGTCGTCTGTTATATATATTATTGTATTGTACCTTGATTTGCTTCTGCGCATTCAACTGCCAAATCCATCGCCGATTTCTTGTAGCCGAAGATAACAACTTTCTTGCCTCTGAGCAACTGAGTCGACTCATCTTCGTTGAGTTTGCAGTAGTCGATTGTGTGAACAACTTTTCCCTCGAATATTTCAGGCCCTTTGTTTTGTGGGAATTTTGGAATCGCCGGTACGTCACCGTATTTTCCGGTGCAGATCACCATAAACTCGAAACCATACCACTTCATCAAGAAAATAAATAAATTCACGGCTATGCATGTGTATATGTAGCATGCATGCATTGTCAATTACCGTTAAACTATCGACGTCCGAAATTAATATAATTAATATTGAAATCGTGAGAATCGATCGACAAACAATATAACTAACCTGAATATTTTCCGATTGGTTGATCTGAACTCCGACTTCCCAGACGGGGTGGCCGGGCAGCAGGCTGCCGTATTCACCGGAAGTTTCACTGTCGCCGACGAAGCGAAGCTCGACCACCTTAGAGTTGAAGTTGACAAATTTGAGGACATCAAAGTAGGTAGCGTAAGAATACAAGTAGTCCAATATTTCTTGGTAAGAAGGGAAATTCACGTTGTCCCTTTGAGTCCACGGAAAATCCGAGAACTCGTAATTGCAACGAGGGGTTTGGAGCTTCGTAGACTTGTAAGAACAGTGCTTCCAAACCCCTCCGATGGAGTCGGTGGCCTCGAAGACCATCGGCTCGTGTTTGGACAGTTGCTTAGCGGCCGCAATGCCGCTAAAGCCCCCGCCGATGATGCCGATTTTGTGGGATTCCATTGCCATATATAATCAATCTTTGCTTAATTTCTATGTAGTATATAAGTAAAATGAGCAAGATTTCAATTCTTTTCTGTTTTGGCTCTATTGAGGGGTGATGGGTTTTAGCATGTGACCATCAAACGTATAATTTTTTAGCATGTGGCTAGACGATGGTGGGCCAGCGGCAGTTGGTGGCAATGCATTTTAATTTTTAGGGAGAGATTAAAATACCATATGTAAATTTCTTGCCAATTTCTTAGTTTCTCTCCGTTTGATAAAGCTATGGCAGACGCGAGTGTACCATTATTCCTCGATTTCAGATTATAGGGTAGCTTGGTTATACCCATTAATATATAAGGAAATTGATTTATGTGTATGATATGTCAATATCATGAGTTAGTTATAGCTTTAATTAATTTGAAAGTAAAACTTGGCTTTTAATTTGTTTGGTCGTGTACAAGTTAGTTTATAATGAACACATGATATAATAAGGTGGTTGTTAAATTTCCAGCATCTTCCTTCTTCAAATAATGTGGCTGTTAGTGCCAGACTATTATGCACTAAGTGTTCGTGTTGTTTTGCTGACGAGATGTGTTCGACAATGTGTGCTTGGGTATGTCCCCGAAGCTATTTATTCCGTTGTGCAAGAAAAGAAAAACAGTTGGCGAACTGTTCCCTCTGATATTCCAAACATACCCAGAGACACTTTTATATGGCAGTTTCTATAAATACAAGATCTTGCGCGGATCCGTTTGTGGAAGGCAAGATATGTTCGATTGACTGCCTTGTGAAGTAGATACCAAGCTGCAAATAACTCTCCTATCCAAGGAAAGTATCTACGTACATTTGGGAAGATCACAAACCATAATCCACTTACCATATTACCGGCGGTGAAGATCGACGATAATTATGAAGTGAAGAATATAAGAAGGCCGATTATGTTCAACAATCGGTGGCCACTTACACTTGTTTAGATTCTCTTAAAAGATTATTTGAGAGTTATTTCATTTGTGGTCTCTGTTTAGCTAGTTACTGTCCCACAATATTAACTAGCATTTGAGTGTTTTGAGTGAAACACGTGAGGGGTTTATTAATCATTTTTGTACGCAATCTCAGGAGAGATTGTAAGTTGAAGTCGTGGGTAGCTAAAGGGAGTCTAGTGTCATGGTTGTAAGGGGATCTTACAGCTTTCAGCTAGCGAAAGAGTTCGTGGAGAAGAACGGGCAACATAAGGAGGGAGTCATGTATGTGTAAGAACCTTAATACACTTCACGAAGGAGTAACAGTCGAATCTTCAAGTTTGGGAGCAATCCCCCAGAGTAGGTTGATTAACCGAACTGGATTACCAATCTCGTGCGTATTTTACTGCTTTTATTTTATGTTTTTACATCTGTCCCACACATATCGTAGAACAACTGGTAGCAGTATTGATTAAACACTTATGAGCACGGATTATCATTTTTTAGTGGCCGTAGCCAATGTTTTTCTTTCAATCTATTGGGTCGAGCCTTCTTTGTTTGTGAATGGCATTAATTGATAGTTTATTTTAATCTATAAATTTTCTTTTGAGTTTCAAAAAAACTAATGTGGCCTTAGTTTGAAATAACACAATTCGATAGAAATTTAAATACCATTCATATATTTATTGGAGTAAAGGACTGCCTAATTGAGTTACTTTTGAAAGTTCGATGATTCAGTTGAACCGAAAGTTGAAACGGATGGTCTACTAGAGCTCCGCTATATAGTTCAGGGTCATTGTTGACTTTTTATATTAGGGTCTTACTTAAATTTCAATTAACCCTAATATGTATAGGGGTATTTTAGTAATTTCATAAAATTAAGTAAGACCATATAAGAGTTTTATACAAACCATATGATCAGAAGGACTAATCCAAAGACAACTTTACTATCACTACACATAGTTACGGTGCCCGGCCGACACATATAACTTGCTTCCCCGGTCTCAGATACCTAGGTTTATTTTAAAAAAAGTGCGTAAGAATTTTAATTTGGGAGGGCGAAAAATAGTTATAATAATACAAATAATGTGATGTTTCGTACAAGTATGTCCAATTCCCAGTATATAAAAGCCTATCATCATGTGAGCCAACATGTAATATTGAAGGGAGACAAAAATATTATTTATATAATAAATTTGTGTGTGTGTATAATAATTTTTGAAAAAATCGAGGGGGAAGGTCCCCCGGATTAAAATGTCCTATTACACTTTTTTGTATTTCACTTCGTATTTAATTTTCAAAATTATGAATTTAATAATATTTATTATAAAATAAAAATTAATTATAACATGAATAATCATAGTCAACATTTATCAACAAAAAAATGAATTAAAAAATTATAAAACATAATTTTGAAAAAATCAACCATAATAATAAATTATTAATTGGAAATAGAAAATTAAATATTAAAAAATAATAATAAACCCTAATTGGATGGGATGAACCCTAAAAATAATTATAAAATTAAACTAAATCACAAAAAATAAAATTGAAAAAAAATATAAGAAAAACTCGTAATTTGAAAGTATAACACAGAGTGTAACCAAAGATGAAAATATCGCTATCGCAACATATATCGCAACTTCAATTTTACGGATATATCACCGGATATATCGATATCGCCGAAAATTGAAAAAAATGACAGAAATCATATTAAAATCTTGGAAATTTAGTAAGAAATTTTAGGAACTATTATGACATATTATTATGCACATATTCCACAAATTTTTTTGATAGAATTGTATTTTTAAAGCAAACATATGAATAATACATTATATAAATACTGTCTGAAACAATACATTTGAAAAAATAATACATAATACAACATAAAATAACTAAATAAACATTATGAAGTACAATTAATACCAAAATGAGAATATATATATATGAGGTTCAAATATAGTAGATGGAATGTCATCTTGTTCTAAACAATATTGATACCACCTCATCACATTAGAGTTTATGGATATAATTATGCACATGCACTTGATATGTTTCTTGATTTCTTATATTTCAATTTCGTATGATATGGGGAGAAAAACTTTAGTGATTTGTCCATCATGTCCCCTAACTGAAAAAATAAAGTTGGTGCATCTCACTTTTCTTTCTAAGACATCCATTGGTTTTCCGATCTTCTTTCTCTTATAATTTTTTACAAAGTGAGTGTCTTTATAAAGCAAAGAATATTGCAATTTAAATAATTACATGGAAGACCTAAAAAAGACCACAAAAATATATAGTATTAAATAAAAATTAAAATATATTATAGAATTATAAAAAAATCGCGATATATTGTGATATTTTGCAATTTATTCGATATTTCGCCGATACTCGGGAAAAAAGATATTCTCCCCAATATCCGTATCGCAATGTCAATATCTTTGATATATCCGCGGTATATTCGCGATATTTCGCGATATTTCAATCCTTGAGTGTAACATATAGAGTGTAACAGAAAATTTTGTGTGGGTTCCCCCACTAGCCCCTCCTAGATCCGTTCATATTTATTTTTCTTTTTTAAATGTCCCAAATACTATATAGGTTGATTTCTATATAGAGCAGTGATATTTACTTAGCTCATTTATCAATATATTCCAGCCAATATGTATTAATAATAATTATTTTATTTTTCTTAATCATGAATATGTAAACTAGACATAATTCATTATAACATAAAATAAATATACGCAAATGAGGAAGTTTACTTGTTTAATTAATTTTTCAATAATTTTTTAATCTTAGTAAAAAAGTTCAATGAGCCTCTCTCTCTCTACCTCCCTCCCTCTCTCTCTCTATCTATCTATAGAGAATGGATCAAATGAGAACTAAATTCTGGTGTGACAATAAAGAACCATTCTCAGCTATAGATTATGTTCATTTGAGTGACCTAGATTGCTTCAAAATTTCGGTGGCAATTTTGTAATATTAGACTATTTTTAGAGCTGTGGGGTTATATTTGTAATTTGGTAATTCCAATAAAAATACTAGGGTTTGTTCTTTCTCTTCTCATCTCGTCTTCATCTCTGCTCTCCATCTACCTTTGTGATTTTCCTCTCTCTATCGCTATATCTATCTATGTTCATCTCGATCTCACCGATTCTAGTATAACTATCAAGATCAGAGTAAGAAAAACTTGATTACATGATCTATGTAGAAAAACTTGATTACATGATCTATGTTCTCTCTCTCTCTCTCTCTCACTATATATATATATATATATATATTTTGATGAATATTTTGAATGTGTTGATGATGATTGAGGTAGAGGTATGTTCTTCAAAGATATAAGACTATTGTTTAATTGATTTTGAAAGAGTGCATCTTTCTAGTTGAAGTATCACAAATGTCTGTTTTCAATGACGATTACGACAGGGGACTCGTCGTGATGAGTCTATATGATGTTGTCTGTGTAGTTGAAAGATCTATTAAAATTCTCTCATCAGTCATCATTGTATTTGTTAGAATGTGTTGATTTTATTATCAACATGTATAATTTATTTCATTTTGTGATCCCTTTTATTGAATGTATTTGTTAACATTATTATCGGATTTCATTAGCATCGTAGTTGAATCATGTTAACATTATATTATTATAGTTTTAGCATCGCTAATTAATATATTAGCAGTGTTATTGTATTCTTTAGCATGGTTTTATAATGGAGTGCTATTGTACTTTTTTTAATTGTAATCTCTTTTATTGAATGTATTTGTTAATATTATTATCGGATTATGTTAGCATCATAGTTAGGGCATGTTAGCATTATGTTATTATGATTTTAGCATCATTAATTGACATATGAGCAATGTCATTGTATTCTTTAGCATGATTATAATGGAGTGTTATTGTATTTTTTTAATTGTAATCTCTTTTATTGAATGTATTTGTTAACATTATTATCGGATTTCGTTAGCATCGTAGTTGAGTCATGTTAGCATTATGTTATTATGATTTTAGCATCGTTAATTGATATATCAACAGTGCCATTGTATTCTTTAGCACGATTTATAATGAAGTGTTATTGTAATTTTTTAACTATATGCATGTGCATAGAAAGCAGTTATGTGTTGTTAGCACTGTTAATTGATAAATTAGCAATATCACCTGGTTATGTTAGCACGATAAAAAGTGAATGCTTTTGATGCTTTACTTTAACAGTATATAAATGATACGATATGATAACACTACCATTTAAAAATCTGACTGCTAAAGTTTGCATATATCAATGCTAACCATAATTTCACCCCTGTTATTATTTTCACCTTATGCGTATCATATTTTTCTAATGCTACCAAGAACAATGGTAATGTTAACAATATTGAATGATAATGCTAATACAACAAAATTTTAATATCGTTGTTCATGGTTGGTTTATAATGTTCATTGTAAGTTTTTTCTGCTAATGGTAACATTAGTTATGATAATGCTAAAATAAGTATTGATAATTCTAACACTATCGAACGATAATGCTAATATAATAAAATTCTAACAACATTGTTCATGGTTGATTTATAGTCTTCCTAGCAAGTTTTTTCTGCTAATGCTAACATTAGTTGTGATAATGCTAAAATGAGATATGATAATGTTAAAACTGATGAACAATAATGTTAATAATTCAAATTATATAACTAAATCAGATAGTGCCAACATCATTGTTCATGGGCTAAGTTTTACATGTTCTTGGAAGTTTCTTGATGCTAACAAAACAAAATTGTTACATCATGAAACAATGCTGACAATATTTGTTCATGATTAGATTTTATATATTCCATCAAGTATTGTTATACTAACAGAACGAAATAAATTGCTAAATCATCATGAAAGAATGCTAAATATTTTTTTGAACATTAGATATTTTAGTAATGCATATGACAATAGTTTGATAATGTTAGCATCATCAATGTTAATATTAGCATTATCAATGCTTGTATTAACATTGTCAATGTCTTCTTTAGCATATGATGCTATCTCTGTTAGCACGCGCCCAGAAAATTCATTTTTTTTTAATTTTGACCTTGATATTGATAAAATTACGAAAATGTCACCGCGTTTTTCTTATGTTCCTTTTATTTACAGTTATGTCACCGTCTTTTTTGATCAAATCTAAACCATCCAATCTTAAAATTGAAGGGTGTTGATTGGTTCCTAGTTCTCACACCAAGGTTGATTCTCTCAAGAACCATTCTCTATATGTGTGTGTGGGGGGGAGGGGGGAGGGGGGGGGTCGGAGGGAGTAGCATTGAGAACCATGGTCATCACCAATGATAACTTATTATTATCGTTCGGAAACTTATTTACAGTTCAAATTTACCCTTCATACCACAAAAATAATTAATTATGAAACTATTTAAATACCTTACTAAATAAAAGAATAAAAATAATTAGTGAATAAACAAAAATTTAATAAAAAAATAAAAGTAGAGGAACGAGTTGTCGGAAATTGTTCTTCTACGTCTCTCTTTCTGTATTTGGAACGAGTTGTCGGAAATTGTTTCTTCTCCACCAATTGTCAAACGTTAGCTATCACCACCACGCCCACCCCACTTTCTCTCTCTTAACCTTCGCAATTTTTGCAAAAAAAAAAAAACAAGAAAAAGAAAGAAAGAAATCTAAAATTGGAAATCTACTACTGCCGCCTCGCAATTAACTTCAAGTCCTAGAGGCATTTCTCGTATGATTGGGAAATAATGTTTTGAACATGTTCGTTTGGTTCAGAACTCCAGTTTGTATATTTTCGAACATGGTTTGGAATTTGTTTAGAAATATATTTTTTCGAATCAATTAATCATATTTGAAAACCCTTTTTCAAGCCAAAGTCAAACTTTCAAAAAATCCAATTCGATTTGAGAAGATATAGCGGTTGATTTCGGTGGTGGGGAGGAAGGCGATGGGCCGGGAGTAGATTTTCATTAATCGGGAGAGAAGGAGATGCGATAGCAGATCGAGAGGAGGACGACGAGATAGAAGATGGCAAACACCGATGCAGAAGATAACAACACATCAAAAGACTATGGAAGAGAAGATAGGAGTGAAGGAGGAGGATGACGATGGCGAAGAAGAAGAAGAACAAAAACAACAACAACAACAACAACAACAACAACAACAACGCAACTGATGATCCATTGTTTTTCCTTCTTTTTTTTCAATTTTGTTCCAATTTTCTTAACATTATTTTTTTAAGTGAAGATGAATAAGTAATAATGTATAATGCAGAGAGTAAAATGTGAAGTGTATAAAATAAGTAAAATACAAAAAATAAAAATGTGCGGCGCAAATATGTTGTATTTAGAGAGAAATGTAATGTATTTCATACGTAAAATGTAGTTTGATATTATTCAATCAATCCAACAAAGATAGTGTTTCTTCTATTTATACAAAGATAATAGTGTGATACTCAAGCTAATACAATCTAATGGTGAAATATGTTTGATCCGTGTCAACTGCAATCCAACAATGGAGATGAAAGCATGGCTGTGGTCCTTCCTTCATGCATGGTACAGCTGCCACGTAGACTTCACTCTTTATTTGATATTTTGTGAAGAACTCACTGCTGCACTTGTTAGTTGCATGCCACCTCTCTTCTGCAAACTTGGAAACTCCTCAGCGTGTGAAATCAACATCCCCCTCAGACTGAGCTTGGTGAATGTCTCCAAGTGAAAGTCTGGACAATAACAATTGGAATTGATTCCCTGCAAGTGACTTGGTAAACACATCTGCTAGTTGAAGCTTCGAAGAAACATAAGTTGGCAGTATGAAACCATTCCTGTAATGTATGCGTGCAAAATGGCAATCTAAGTCCAAGTGTTTTGTCCTTTCATGGAACACTTGATTTTTGGTTATCTGTATTGCGGCCCTATTATCACAGTGAACCTTGAGAGGCAAAGAAACAGAAATCCTGAGGTCTTGCAGCATATATGAAATCCAGAGTAACTCCCTAACTGTGAAGCTCAAACTTCTGTATTCAGCCTCTGCAGATGAAAGAGAAACCGTTGATTGTTTCTTGCATCTCCAAGAAATCAAGCACTCACCAATAGATATGCAATATCCAGATAAAGACTTTCAAGTATCACTACAGCTCCCCCAGTCTGCATCACAATAAGTGTGAACCTGAAACTCTGCAGCTGACTGATAGAGCAATCCCAAGGATGGTGTGCCTTTCAAATATCTAAGCACATGAATGGCAGCATCCCAATGTGTCTTAGTGGGAGAATTGACAAATTGACTTAGTTGTTGCACTACAAATGAAAGGTCTGGCCTGGTGAGATTGAAATACAGCAACTTTCCCACTATTTTTCTATAAGAATCAGGTTTAGAAAGCAAGTCTCCCTTGTCTTTGGTCAAGACTAACCCTGGTGAAAAGGGTGTAGCACAAGGTTTGCTTTCCAATAATCCTGCTGTGTCCAAAAGATCTAGAACATACTTCTTTTGTGACAAATAGTATCATGAAGCTGTTCTAGCTATCTCCATGCCTAGAAAATATGTGGCTTCACCTAAATCTTTTATGGTGAAAGCTTGGTTTAATGATGCCTTAACTTCTGTTATCAAGTCTAAGGATGAACTAAGTAACAGAATGTCATCAACATAAACCAGTAATGCTATGAAGCTATTTCCAACTCCTCTAGTAAATAAACAATTGTCATTTTCTAACTGAGTAAAGCCCACAGATAAGACATGCTTACAGAATTCCTGGTTCCATTCCCTTGAGGCTTGCTTGAGTCCATAAAGACTTTTCCTCAGCTTGCAAACACTCTCTGGTTTTCCTTTGGAATAACCCTGTGGCAAAGCCATGTAAATTTCATCTGTAAGGGTTCCATGTAAAAATGCATTATTTACATCTACTTGATGAATAAACCAATGAAACTGAGCTGCTAAAGCAAAGAACAATCTCACTGTGACCCACTTAGCCACTGGTGAAAAGACCTCAGTATAGTCTATACCAAATTCTTGGTTATACCCTTTTGCTACAAGCCTTGCCTTGAACCTTTCAATAGTGCCATCTGCCTTAAGCTTCACTTTATAAACCTATTTAGAACCTATAACATGTTTCCCTTTTGGCAGTGACACTATCTCCCATGTGTGATTATCTTCCAAAGCTTGAATTTCTTTGTTCATCGCCTCAGTCCATTCTTGGAATTGGCAGGCTTCCTTGTAGCTAGTTGGTTCCTTCAGAGATTGAACACTCATTAAAAATGTTGTGTATGTTGGAGTCAAATGATCAACCACATGGAAAGGAAAAGTAGCAGGTGTGTTAACATTCTTCTTAACAATATGATTACAGTTGTAATCCTTCAAATAGGTAGGAGTATTTCTTACTCTGCTACTCCTTCTGAGAGGTACATCTGAAACATGTGACTCCTCCTGAGTACAATTATCAGAATCTGTACTTGCTTTATCATCTTCTACAAAATTATTATCTGTTTGTGCTTCAACATCTTCAACATGATTAGTAAGAACAGGAGAATACTCTGGAAGTTCTTGCACCCTCTCTTGAGAATTAGAAACATGACTGTCATCACTAGGATCAGTTGTAGGAGAAATTATGTCAAAAGATTGAAAGGGAAGTGTTGTTGAAAAATCTTGATTTTGTAGAGGAAACTTTGAGGGACAGAAATCAACATCCCTTCCAACTGTGATAGTCTTCAAATCAAGATCATACAAAAGAAAGCCTTTATGATTAGCAGCTGCACCCAGGTAAATGCATTCTTTGCTTCTTACAGCAAATTTAGACTTGTGAGGTAAAGTATTTGCCTTGTAAGCCAAACAACCAAATGGATGAACATTGCTTAAGTCTGGCTCCTTGCAAAACAACACTTCAAAAAGAGAAATCCAATTGAGAACTGCAGTAGACAATCGATTAATGATCCAGGTTGCATGTAGTATACAATAACTCCAGAAAGAAGATGGTAATTTACTCTGGAACATTAAAGCTCTATCAATCTGCAGCAGATGCCTATGCTTTCTCTCAACAATGCCATTTTGTTGTGGAGAATAGGTGCATGATCTCTAATGAAGAATCCCTTTGTCAGCTAGCAAGGCAAGGATCTGTGAATTAAGAAATTCACTCCCATTATCAGATCTTATGGTCTGTACAGTGGTGTGAAACTGTGTATGAACCATAGCTAGAAAACTGTTAATAATTTGCCAAACCTGAGACTTATGTTGAAAGAGAAAAGTCCAGGTGGCCCTACTATGATCCTCAACCATAGTAAGAAAGTATGGAGTATTGGAGATGGTAGGATCTCTACAAGGTCCCCAAACATCCATATGCACTAAGGCAAAAAGGATAGGATGTCTTCTCTGAAGTAAGGGAAAATGCTGTCTTTGCTGCTTTGCCTCATGGCATATTTTACAAGATTGAATTTCAGTTAAGTCAGCATCTCGAAACCTCTTTTTAGCATTTAAATGCTTCATAGTAGAAATACCAGGATGGCCAAGCAAGTAATGCATATCCAGAAGAGAATGGGAATGAGGTACTGAATAAGCTGCCACAGTGGTAGAGGGAATTTGTGGGAAAACATATAAAGAACCTTTCATCTTGCACATTCCCAAGAGTTGTGTGGTATCCTTAAGTTGTATGAGGCAATGTGCTGCCAAAAACTGAACCTTACTATTTAAGTCTCTGGTAAGTTGTCCAACAGATAGAAGATTATGTGTGAACTCCAGAGCATACAGCACATTTCTTAGAGTGATATCTCTATTAAGTTGTGCCTGACCTGTCAAGAAAGCCTACAAGCTGCTCCCATCTGGTAGGTAGATTTGTAGAGGATTCTTTAACCTTTTCAAGTCTGTTAGGAGCCCAACATCACAGCACATGTGATTGCTGGCTCCAGAGTCCACTATCCATTCATTTTTCTTTATGGATGCACCAACCCCAAAAGCATAATGCCCTGAGTAATCCACAGAAGTAGAAACAAGGTCTACCTCTGCCAAGTTGGCAGCATTCAACTCACCATCTGTGTGGGATCCTTTCTTAAGATAAACTGTGAGGTGCTTGGCTATTTCTCCAGAAATCAATTTACTCAGATCCCCTATATTATCAAGATCTTGTCTCTTAACAACTGTGTGCATGTTGTCTGTCTCTCCTTTAGACAGATCATCATATTCTGTCACAAAATGTGCTCTACCTTTACCCTTCTCAACTTTAAACTTTTGATACCATTTAGGAACACCATGTAATTCAAAACAATCAGCCTTGAGGTGACCACTCCCTCCACAGTGATCACATTTTAGTTTAGCCTTCTCTTCTTTAGTTAATCTCTTCTTGAACTTATCCCCTTTGGATGAACCTCGTTGATTATGTGAATACAAAGCACTTTGCTCTATATTCTCTGCAAATTGAAGAGATACTGTCATCTGTTCCTCGACTTGGAGCACCATGGCATATGCCTGGCTGAGAGTTGGTAAGGGATTGAGAATAAGAATCTGTTGTCTGATAGCCTCAAAACACTCATTCAATCCCATTAAAAATTGCATAAGATGCTCCTCCTCAACATCTCTCTGAGCATCTTCAGCCGCTTCACAACAACATTGTTTAGATGATTTTAACAGAGATAGATCATCCCATAAGGCTGACAGAGTATTGAAATACACCATCACTGTCTGAGTTCCTTGTGTAAAGGTAGCAATTTCTCTACGGATTTTATACAACCTAGGCCCGTTCCTTTTTCCATAACGCCTCTGTAATTCGTTCCATAACTCCAAAGTCGTTTCATAATTTTGAAACCCTCCTGCAACCTCCTTAACCATGGAATTACAGATCCAATTGAATACAAGGTAATCGACTCTGACCCACTGCATGTAGTCTAAGGAGCCAAGGGCAGGTTTAGGCAAGCTACCATCAAGTAATCCTAGTTTATTACGTGATAACAGACCCCTACGAACAGCACGACACCAATTATGGTAATTTCGCCCATCAAAGAGATCTGTAGTAAGAAGCATATCAGGATGTTCAGTAGAGTTGATATACAACGCATCATTCGCAAGCAACCGATTATGTTGAATCTCGGACCGATTGTAGCTGGATATTTCCCCCATAGCGCCATCATGGAGCCGTGCATGCTGTGAATCCAGCATATTATCTTCAGTATGAGAAGCATTTGGATGATTGCGTTTGGTACCGCTAGATTCAGGTTGTGAATTAGGATTAGAGTTCAGATGAGTAGTAAACCCTATTTCATCATCGCGAAGAGATCTCCACGAAAAATGCTGATTTTTCTTTGTCATATCCGTAAATCAATCCACCACAGTAGATATAATCGGAAGGAATAGATAAAAAATGAAACAAAAAACAGATTGAATCAAAACCTATGCTCTAGATACCATGTTGTATTTAGAGAGAAATGTCATGTATTTCATACGTAAAATGTAGTTTGATATTATTCAATCAATCCAACAAAGATAGTGTTTCTTCTATTTATACAAAGATAATAGCGTGATACTCAAGCTAATACAATCTAATGGTGAAATATGCTTGATCCATGTCAACTGCAATTCAACGATGGAGATGAAAGCATGGCTATGGTCCTTCCTTCATGCATGGTACAACCGCCACGTAGACTTCACTCTTTATTTGATATTTTGTGAAGAACTCACTGCTGCACTTGTTAGTTGCATGCCACCTCTCTTTTGCAAACTTGAAAACTCCTCAGCGTGTGAAATCAACAAAATAACAACTCCCTTAACATTATTATCACATATAAATTGCATATATAAAGCATAATAAGGATTTACAAAATAAATTGAACAGTTAAACCACCCACCTTTAATCTTTTAACCTTTGCTCAAATATATACGAAGATTAAAGCTTAAATCCTAGCCACGCCTTGCCAATCATCAATAGAAATAACAATTATCTAACTAAAATCACTAGCATATAACGTATTCCTCCAGGCAAAAGATCCTGATATGGATTTCAATCCATCCTCCCCCAACTAAAAAAAATAAACAATTATTTAACTAAAATAAGTACTTGTAAATCATTTAATATATATGCATGAGTGCAATAAATAATTTTGGTTCGAGCCGCCTCGACTTCGTGAAGTAGCCTAATGAGCAAGGGTCGAGCTGCACTGTTAGAAAATTCGATGCTACACACATAAGAGTACTGCCGTACTGGTAGCATGCCCAAATTTGTGTTTTTATTTTTTAGTAATTTTTTTAAAATGTTATTGCAAATATTTTAATTTTTTGGGATATATCTTATTTTTTAAGTAGATGTTAATTATGTTCATTCTGATTTTTTATTTCGTATCTTACTGTGTAAACGACAATGTTGTGAATTTTTTTTCCACATGATATCGTAAAAATTACACACCTATATCGTATGCATAATAGGAGACGGAAAAAAAATCATGATGAACATAATTAACATCTACTAATGTCGTCATTCATATCCCTTTTTTTTTCTTTTTCGTAGAAACATTTTAAACATAATTTTATAAAATAAAAAATCAAAATTGGGCACACTGCCCTTAGATTGCCTTTAACGGTGACCACATGTATTGTGGTCGCCGCCCACATCAGCAAAAAAAAAAAAAAAAAAAAAAAAATTGCTCAAATGAAATCTCGGGTGGTCGACCAGCCATCTTTTGTGACCTATCCAAGTCTCATAGCAACTATCCCTTTGACCAATGGAATGGAGACACTTGTGGTATCGATCAATCAATTTTATTTAGATATATAGATAAAATTGGTATATCTTTTATATAATATAATAAAAATAAATAAAAATATACCAAAATTCATATTTTTTTCATTATCTATAAATAGATATCAATTTTTTCTATATTTCAACACACTTTAAAATTATCTATTTTTTTCTCTAGTTTTCTATATATCCAAACAATAAATTTTTATTTTATGTAATCTTACGAAATGTCGTTTAATTGGTGTGATTTTATTTTTTGTAATTTTAGTTTGTAATATTTTTGGTATTGACTATTTTATCCAAATAATAAATCACAGTCATTCATAAAAAGCACAATCCATGTCAATTTGATCTCCACCATTTATCACAAAAGGCTAAATCTCAGTGATTCGTCAAAAACACAATCCATGTTAATTTGATCTTCACCATTCACCACAAAAGCACTAAATCTTAGTCATTCATCAAAAACACAATCCATATCAATTTGATCTCCAGCATTCATCACAAAAGCAATGTGATTTTATTTTTTGTAATTTGAGGAAATGTATTTAATTGTTGTGAAGCATGTTATAATTTATGTTATTAATTTAGTTTGTAATATTTTTGGTATTGACTATTTATTTCTATTTAATGCTCGATTTTTATTTTTGGAATATTTTCACTTTCTTGTTATAATTATAATTTTTTATATTATTTTTATTACAAGTAATATTCTAATCTTAAAATAAAATAAAAGAATTATATATAATGTTGTGATTGGGTGGTTGTGTAGTCATGGATAAAACATGTAAAATAAGTGTGGTTAGGTTGGATGAAATTCATGATGTGGAAGAGAAATTAATTAAATATTGAAGTAGTTGGATCGTTGGGTGGTTGCTGTTATTTGTAGACTGTAGTCTTCCAGGTAGCATCGAATTTTCCCTACACTGTTGGGGCGATTTCTCTACTTCTATGACCGGCCCATAAGTTTTCGACCCGACTTCGTGAGGTAGCCCAACAATTTTGTCTATAATTTCATGGCCTCTGTATCTGGGAAAATTGGCATTGTTGCTAATTCTTCATTGAAATATGCTGTGAATTCCTCTTATTTTATGCTATCCAAAATAGAAAATTAACTACATTTGTAATTTTTTTGGACTTGAGCTTTGTAGAGGTACTACTCTTCATTTATCACCTTCCATTTTTGTATTCTTCCCTTATTATTCACATTTATTTGAGAAAATAATGAGAGGCTTTCTTTGTTGCCTAGGATATTATTTCTTTTTCTTTAATTAGTTACAACTTGCAAAGCATGTATCTCTTTGTATATCAATTATCACCAATATTTTCTTCACCTCCAAACTGTGAAAACTAACATTTGATAAAATTTCTTTAATGATTTTGTGATGATTGTCTAGCTTAATATGAATACCATCTTGTAAATGGAAATCTTTTGAGTTCTAGAAAGTCAGAGGCTTATTAGTCAGCCATCAAAGACTCAAATTAGCTACTCCTAAATTAGCTGCCTAATATGTTATGCAACTTTAATCTTGATATCTGCTGAAATGAATGCTTTTCTACAAATTGTTGTCTAGCTAGTCTCACAATCTAATTAAATCATGCTCAAACTACTTTAAATCTAATTCTTTTCAGTATTATGTCTCACTTTCAAGTTAAAAGATTTTATGAATATTCTCTACTCAACTGACTTTTTCATTATACTATCCTGTCACTTTCCAATGAGAAAAAGTGATCATAATAGAAACCCTTGTGGATTTAATTTCCTCATATGTACTGATGCATGCATAATTTGAATATTGACTGAAATTCTCAGTGTTATGCATGCCTTTGGTGAGAAATACAGACTTGATTATGTTTACCCTGCTTAATTTGTGATTAGAGAAGAGTGGGTGGTACCATCACACCTCGACAAAAATAGAGTTTGTGGTCTTTATATCTAGCTACAACAGTACTTAAATGTTGGAACCATATCCAACTTTTCCACATGTTCCTGCGGAATTAATGCATATATATATGCTTCAAAGTAAATACTTTTCTAGAGAATATGATGTTTATATGTATGAAAATGGGATTAATGATGATATTGTTTGTGTATTAGTTCTGTAGTTTCTTGCGTATTAGATAATATACATGTATCTTCTGTTGTGTGCTCCAAATTTCAGGCTAAAGCATATATACCAGTCTTAAGATGGAACATCATATATAGAAAGAATATGATAATTGAAACATTTTATTATAAATTTCATTAATTCAGACAAGGTTACATATGTGCCTGCAGTAATATTAAATTTATTTGATCTATATCTTATTCCATGCTTAAAAAGAAATTGATGAACAACATACAATAGTTAATTAGTAGTTTCCATGATATGATCAGTTTTTGCAATTATATTATATTATATTATTTATCCTCTTGATAATCTTGGCTGCTGTAAGGGCTAAAGATTTCAGAGATCCAATTCTTCTTCCTCCGTGAACTCCATCCCATCTCTTCACATATCTCATCACTGTGGTTGATGCTGAATGTTGAGATGCAACTTCTTTTGTAAAATCTTGTGCTTCTCTTCATGATATCCATCTCCTTGCTTGTTTGATCCAGCATTTTCTCCACACTTGGGAGCTTGAATTGTTCGTCTACGAGCTGCGACAGCCATTTGCACCGTATCTCAGCTGTGTGAAGATTCGACACACTCTCAATGTACCCCACAAACGCCATGTTAGGAATCAGTGGATTGATTGTACCCCTATACATATATATATTCAAGATTATTGCATATATATATATATATATTGATGATATATATGTATACTAATTAAAGTTAGTTACCTGTATAAAGGCATCATGCCTGAAGGGAATTCGAGGAGAGAGCGAAAGGGATCTGGAATGATAGATTTCAACTTCCTTTTCCCATCAAAACCAGTGGCAAGAACCACAACATCAGCATCCAATTTGGTTCCATCTTCAAACTGAACTCCTCCCTCCCAAAACCACCATTTTGATGTTGATCTTTTGATGGCAATGTTGCCCTTATCAGCCTCGGAGAAGAAGTTATCGGGCAGGATTGCCATCTGGCAAGACGCATAGTCTTCCTCAAAAGGGTGTTCGGGTTTCAGACCATACTTCTCCAAGGGAAGCTTCCATGTCAAGTAGTATTCAATGGTCTTTGATGCTGCCTTTCTCTGCAGTGCAGTAGTATATATACAATGAATGCCATGCATATATATATATATATATATCTATCACAACTACGAAACTGATCATGAGTCACATGCATCTCATTAGACTATATAAATATATAGATGTTATACTACCATTGGAGACAGCATGTGGCAGAGGAGGCTTCGAAGAAAGCCTTGATTAGGCCGTTCGTGTAGGAACTGCGAAGCCCTAGTTGAATAGAACATGTAAAATGGCAACCCCCAAACTGAGTAATGTGGAACTGTCCAGTGCAAGGTTCTCACCACCATGGTGCAGGCCTGCCCCTCTTCTCCTAATTATAAATACCACAAAATTAATTAAACACCCATGAAAAAAATTTAAATTTTGCAGCAATCTCAGATACAAATTAATTAAGAAGCTTCTGTAGATTTAAGTCTGAAAATGGTGACATTAATTTACTTTTGATTTTACTTTCTCGAGGTCTTATTGAGTCCAATGAGAAGTTGTTCAATTTATCAAAGTCCAATTTCAACTTATGAAAAAGGCATTAATACGTATTGCACGGCTTGATTAATTATTCTTTTGAATTATGACAAAGAAAATTCAGTTTTCTGTTTATATAAAACACACACACACATATAGGATTTATATCAAAGTTATATGTGTATAATTTATCAAGTTGAATGAAACTGCAATATTATTATTATTATTATTATTATTATTATTATTATTATTATTATTATTATTATTATTATTATTATTATATTGTTGCATGAGGGTGTGTGTGAACGAGGAAAAAAGATTCCAAGACTTTGAATTAAATTGCTAAACTCGGAAATAGGTTCAGCAAGAAGCTCGGCCCAAAATGGTAAGTGAAGTTGACTCATCAATCTCTCAATCACGCTATCATGCAAGAATCCTTCTTAAAAAGGCATCACAACCGATTTTTATATATGTATCATTGTTCAATGATTAAAATAAATTATTGATTAGTTGCTGGGAGTTCTTAATTTTTTTTCATTATTACTTGACATATAAGCAATAAAATACCAATTAGTCCAAGTTTTTGCGTCCACACTAGTTTAAAAAATAGCATGCAGCATCAAATTAAACACAAAACTGACTGGGAAATTTCGATCGATAAAAAAAAATTAAAAAAGGTTCATACATATATACCTTGATTTGCTTCTGCACATTCGACAGCCAAATCGATGGCCGATTTCTTGTAGCCGAAGATGACAACTTTCTTGCCTTTGAGCAACTGAGTCGACTCGTCCTCTTTTAGTTTGCAGTAGTCGATTGTGTGTAGAACTTTTCCTTCGAAAATTTCAGGCCCTTTATTTGTTGGGAATTTTGGTATCGCCGGAACGTCGCCGTATTTGCCGGTGCAGATCACGATAAACTCGAAAGCATACCACTTTATCAAATGAAATAATAAGTAAATAAAATGATATCGTCAGTGTGTGTGTGTGTGTGTGTGTGTGTGTGTGTGTATATGATAATTAAATTTGGAGCTGTAATTTACAAAAATCAATCAATTTTCACGTCTATGTAACATGCATGCATTGCCATAAACCATCGCTCAACATTCTTCTTTTTCTTAACTTAAAAAAAAGAAAGTGAAAATGATTTATAACTACAGAAAAATTAAACAACCTGAATATTTTCCGATTGGTTGGTCTGAACTCCGACTTCCCAGACGGGCTGTCCGGACAACAGGGTGCCGAATTCGCCGGATTTTTCGCGGTCGCCGACGAAGCGAATCTCAACCACCTTAGATTTGAACTTGACAAATTTGAGGACATCAAAGTAGGTAGCGTAAGAATATAAGTAGTCCAATATTTCTTGGTAAGAAGGGAAATTTACGTTGTCCCTTTGAGTCCACGGAAAATCCGAGAACTCATAATCGCAACGAGGGGTTTGAAGCTTGGTAGACCTGTAAGAACAGTGCTTCCAAACCCCTCCGATGGAGTCGGTGGCCTCGAAGACCACTGGCTCGTGTTTGGACAGTTGCTTAGCGGCCGCGATGCCGCTAATGCCACCGCCGATGATGCCGATTTTGTGGGACTCAATTGCCATAATCTTTGTTTTTCTATATATTTGGTAAGTAAAATGAGAAAGCTGATTTCTTTTAATTTCTTGTTTGTGCTTTTGAGCATGGATGGTTTGGGTATTTATAGAGAAAAATTTGAGTGCATGACATTTTATAAAACCGGGTCACGTCAATAATTTCGTGGGTCTTCTTAATAGCATGTGATTACATTATGGTGGGGCAGGGGCCGGGGCTAGTAATGCCACTATACATTAATTTATTCTATTTATTAGGTAAACTTCGCCAAAATTGTACCCATGTATATTTCTTATTAAGGGGCTAACTTGAGTTCAAAGAAGGGAAAAAGTGTATGTTTGTATTCTATACTATATGTATGTGTGTGTGTGTGTGTGTGTGTGTGATGTATAAATGGACGGTTTTCAATTAATTAATACATGATAAATATATATACACCGGGTTAAAATTGTTAGATATGCGTGGTAGAATTCGATTCATAACCTTTAAATTCACTTATCATCTTATATATATAATATGTTATGAAAGGCAGCCTACTCCTTAAATAATTTTTTTTAAGGAAATCAAATATTGTATGTTAACATCGTGAATTAGTATTTTTTTAAGGAAATGATAATAGTATAGTATTAGCTTTGAATGAAAGTTTGCGAGTGCTCGTAGCCCAAAAGGTGTCAAATCATATCCTACCAGTGTCGAGTATATCGCACATGATTTTTTAAATATATATAATTTGTCTTTCATGCGTGGTTTGCAAACTACCACATATAAATATGAATAATATTTATTCAATTATGAAAGTTGGGTGTATTGAAATTAATAGCTAGCCTTTGCGGCACTCTTCTTATGGATTAATGAATATAAAACTCGAGACGAGTAAAATCTTGGAGTTAATAATTCGGGGACACCCAATTAAGCCGTGGATTTTCTTTAATTGTATAAAAAATAGATGTCTTGGCAATTTTTATTTTTATTTTTAATTGTCTTGGCCGGGGTTAGTGGATTGTTACATTTGTTGGTCTACTTAAGCGTTAAAGTTATAGGTAGTTAATTTAAACTAGAACCTTAATTAAAAATTGCAACTTATAATGATCTTTCTGGCTCATGTGATGTTTCAAATTTCAACATGGGTTTCGAAACGAAGTTCTTTCATTTGTTAAGAGATCATTCCGAACTATAAACTCAAGATTATTCTCCAATGTAACTAATATATATATATATATATATATATATATATATCTTTAGTTTAGCACTAATTTTTCAGTACATGTGGTGTACTGAATTACTCAGTACAACGAGTCAAACTTTGGTCAAATTTACGGGTCAACCCGCCCAATTCACGGGTTGACCTGCCCCCTTTTAAAAAAAAGTTTTCAGAAAAAAATATCATCGGTAACACTAAAAAGTATCACTCAAATGCTCCAAAACTATCATCTATAGCTTTAAAAGTTTCAAATTTGTTAATTGTCTTTAATGAGTTTATTTAATTCAAATTAGGGTTTATTCCATTACAATTAATGTTTAAAGTTTAGGGGTTTATGGTTAAAAGTTTTTTTGGGATTTTAGATTTTTTTTAGTTTTTTTTTTGGGGAGGGGGGGGGGGATGTTTAGTTTTTTTTTTGGGATGTATTAATTTCAATTAGAGCTTATATTTAATTTGAAAAAATTAATTATTGAGCGCAGTGCAGAAGCCTATGTGTTAGCGTCAGGAGAATGTATTGCGGGAGTCACTGAATTAAAAAAAAAAGTAATTAATTCATTTTAATTTTAGGGTTCAGTAATTTTATTTTAAGGTATATAATTATTTTTAAAAAATAATTATCGAGCACAGTGCATCAGCCCACACATTAGCGTCGAGCGAATGCACTACGTTAGTCGTCGAATTAAAATAATTAAATTTATTTATTTACATTTATTTTGGGAGAAATAAAAAACAAATAGAAAATAAAAGATAAAAAAACTAATAGGCACATGGACTCCACGCACCTATCTGATCATTAGGTAGGAAGCTGCATCAATTACACTGAAAATCAGCCCTTAGTTTAATATGTTAAACATGATGTAGTCTCGTATCGGTGATTTTCTTTTAGGGCTAACTGAAACAACACGATCTTTCTTCAAATTTTTATTTTTCACTAGACTTTTGAAACGATGCAATTATAATAATTACCTTTAAGGTTTTTGCAACATTCCCAATTTTTACTGCTTAAAAAATTAGGAAATTATAATTACAAAAGGTTAATTAAAAGTATATGTTGAATTATATAACATTTCAAAAGTTGTATTAGACTTGCAAAATATGGTAAAGATTGTGTTATTTGCTACAATATGATAGTATAAATAATTATCCACTTCAACAATATTTAATTTATATAGTATAATTAACTACGACTATTATTATATTTTTAGAGAAAGTAATAAATTAATTTGAATTTCTACGATTTCAATAAATTTATCAGGAAACTCTCTCTTTCTCTCATATATACAAACTTGAAAGTTGAAACATAACTCAAAACATGGAATGAAAGCAAATACTTCGTTCTTATGTTGGAAAATTGGTGCAGCCCACGTGAATCTATGTGGAAAAGGAAACAACCAAGAAAATAAGATGAAATCCAAAGGAAACTAATGGAATTATAAATATATGATTAAAAATTATTACCTATATAATATAAAAATATGTAATTGTTATATAAACATATTCAAGAAATCATAATCTGCATTACAAGAAACCTCTTGTAACGACATAATTAACTAAATAAGTATTGAAAGTCTTGTTTATTTCAAGATTTTATGTGAAATTGAACAACACATATTTAGGAGTTATTCTGCAACTTCCTCGCTATTATTTTAATCCCAAGAGGCAGGCACTTATGCAGCATTTTAAATTATTAAAATTGTCTCATGAGTACTTAAATGGTATAATTAGTTGATTTTATAGTTTATAAAATGTTAGATATCTCCCAAATTAAACATTCTAGTAGTCGCCGCAACTCCCATGTGTAAATGGAAAGATTTCGTAATCTCGACCTCAATGCACACCGTTCTCCTTTCTCTCTCAATTTTTTTTAAAAAAAGTTGTTACATCTAGCTCGATGTATAAAGAGTTTATATATTTTATTTTTGTTAAATTATATTAGATTTTACCCCTAACAAATTATTAATCATCTATTAAATTTATCATATAGTCGGATATGTGGTGTGATTAATATATCCAAATAAAAAATCACATTCAAGAAAATACTTTCGAATATAATCCACTTGGCAAACATTAGAAGAAAATGGATGTATGAATTTTTCGAACATTGGACCTTTTTAAAAAAATATATATTGTTTTTTCGGTGGATTACGTTAATTTTAGCGTTTTATTTATTACCATTCATGTCATGTAAATGTGTCCGCCTTTTCATTAAAATTGTTCATACAACTATATAACTAGACTAAATAATAGTACTCCCTCCGTCCCGATTATATAGTCTTTATTACTATTTTGAGATGTTCCGATTATATAGTCTCATAACTCTAAATAGTATTGATTTTCATAATAATGTACAAATATACCCTTATTGAATCTTGAAAATTAAACTTATCACTTAAAATTTGAAAGTCATAAATATTCAATAAGAGTGTCAATGGAAGTTTGGCTTTAATACCTTATTTTCATAAATATTTATAATTTACGTAGAAAAGATACTATATAATTGGGACATAGAGAGTAGTAGTTAATAATTATGTTATCATGAGAGTAAAAAATAAAAATGATGTTATATCATGGGGCAGATTTTACCCAAAGTGTAAAATAATCATGTCATCATTTGGTTAATTAACTAAATAGATACGAATCAAAATGACACTAGCTACGTGAAAATGTTAGGAGGCAAATTACAACTTAAACTACAATATATATATATATATATTCTATTTTTCGTGATATTTTTATCAAGTTTCTAGAGGGAGAAAAAAGGTTGAGGAAAATGTTTCTAGAAAATTATGATAAGAAATTTGCATTTTCTTTATTATTGAAGTATAAAAATCTTATGATATTAATTGAGGCCGATTCTTAATTGGTGCGTCTTTGTAGGGTGTTTGATTATGAATATTTCAAAGTCGCACTTTATTGTGGACTGTTATTATCTGATGATCAAACAAATTAAATGGATTTATTCTATCCATTAATTGTACGTCTAAAAAAACGAGTTATAATTGTTTTCCCCTGAATCTTTAATACCGACACTTGGTTAATTTCACACGATTAAAAAAGAATAGTTGACATAATTAGAAATTTCTCGTTAATTTATCAATGTGGAGTGATTAACTTATTACCAAGATATATATATTAATTACATGAAAATGAGAAATATTACAATTGTGCAATTATCTCGTAAACACCCAAGTGTAGGAGACCCATGTGTAAAAAGGTAACGTCTCTAATTCGAGACTCACCCTCCCCTTTCCCTCAATTCAATATGACAAAAAAAAGTTCTTTAGGGATATATAGATACCGGTGAAGTGGGGTAGCTTGAGACTAAAGGTTTCAACATTAAACTCAATAACACTTTTAAGTGGAGTTTGTCATATATTATTTTCCTAATGTACGTGATTTACCTTACATGATTTTCATAATGTGGTTTACCTCTTATGCTAAGAGTGGGGTTTATCCAATGTGTTCTATTGGGTAGCGGGTGCGGATATCTTCATTACCATACATATATGACAAGTTTGAGTCTCTCACACAAATTAAGGGAATAATTAATTAAGATCTTTAAAATTTCTTTTGAAAAATCCAAACATCTTTTTTTTATGAATGGGTACCCATAGTTGCTATCTAATGGCGCACTTTGTGTAAATCACGTTTTAACAAAATTTACAGTAAAAGCAAACTACACTTGTAAAAGCTTGTATAACATGGAAGGCCTGTAAGAATTCAGATTGTAGATGTTTGGCCACAGATCAACCAACTCCACCAGTAAATTATCCCGAGGGTGAAATATGACATATTCTTTTCGTCAGAAGGATCGAGTTTTGTTTCTACAGTAAAATCTCTGTATAAGAATATTCTATATAAGAATAATCTCCTTATAATAATAATAAGTTGTGGTCCCAATTCGGGACTAGTGATAAATAAGAATAACCTCTACATTGTAATATTCCGGTATTTTTTTAGGACCATTCTTAAGAAATTTACCTCCATATAGTAATAAAGTGACATTAAATATCTGTATATTTAAATATATGTATAAAATGTCTAGAACTATTTTAACTATATATGTTATATTAAACTTAAAATTGTATGAAATACTTATCTAAAGTTAGTTGTGGTAGTGCTTAAATTTTTTTAGGTTAATATCACACCCTTTAACTTGCACATATAAGTAATTAGTCAACACAGTCACTTTCTTGTTGAATCTAAAATATTTCCAACTTATCCAACATATTTGAAGCTTGTTGACAAAATACCTTTTCTAATTCTACATTATCATTCTTTGAATTATCACTATGCGCATCTTACGTGATTCCTATATGATGTATTCTTCGATTAGAGCACATGAATGAATCTTATATATCTTTTAAATTCATGTTTTTAAATATAAAGGGACATTTCCAAGTGTTATATAATATATATATATATATATTTAAAATGATGATTTTATATGTAAACTCTATATAAGAATAACCTCCCTATAGTAATATTTTTCTTTGGTCCTAACAATATTACTGTATAGATGTTTTACTGTATTACAATGTATGTTATAATATATGTACATGATAATTAAATGTACAAAAAATTTAATTGTTATAAACTTAATAGAGAAGTTTAATTGTATTTCAATTCCCCTTAGGTGATGGATCGGTGTACGTATTACAATCCCCTATTTCACGAACTTTAAAAACTAATATTATTATTAATTAATTAATTAATTAATAACTGAGAATGCAACTTGTTTTCTTTTTCCTTTTTTGTAATATGCATTATGATGAAATATTACAAGATTAATGTTTTGGACAAGTTAATATATGCAAAGCATCTACAAACTTTTTTTTATTTCCCAGAATATTGTGATGAAATTGCGCGCCAAATACAAGAAACAAGATTAGTTTGCTTGGTTGTATTAGAGTTTTGACTATGACTAGTGGGCTTCAATCTAAACACTTTGACTTTCAGGCTGAAGTCAAATAATTGTTCAAACATTTGAAAATGTGAAGAGTCAACCAAGCAAAGTTTATGTTATACAAATGAAGACTATTATAGAATAAAGAGGTCTAGTGCATATACATGGTAAATACGCGCGACTTCGGACTGAAATTTACATCTATTATTGAAAATTAGAGTAGACCCACAATTTAAAAAACAATTGCAATTATTCACTTAATTATCATATATATGTATATAGCCCAAGTCTTGAGCACATTTTTAGTAATCAAGGTTTTAATATTCAAGTGTTCATATGATCAAATTCATTGATAAATAATCTTCGTCAACTTGTCCCACAAAGTTGTTAGAACGCAAATTCTTCAAATAAATGAATAAATAAATATTTTGTGTTCCCTAACTAGACCCATGGCCTATTGCTTTGGGGCCATGAGTTCATAAAAAATAAAACAAGCCAACAATTTTAATCACATGTACGTATATGTTAAAGTAGTGTATTTACAATAATCAATTTAAATTAGAAATGTAGTTTGGTTTTTATTGAAGTTGACTTATGATTCCATAAAATGATCAAATATATATTTGAACGCCCATTTATTATTGAAGTTTGAGAGTAAGAGTTTGTGGTGTTGATCTGTATTTGTATTACTATTTCTTCCGCGCGCGCGTTTATAATAAAAGAATTTTCTTAAAATAATTCTTATATTTGAAAGTATTACATTTGCATATGAACAGGGATGATCAGATGAAAAATCTCATTCATGTTACACACCGGATCATCCCTTGTATCATTTTCTATGACATCTTCTGTGCCAAATCTTCAATTTTAAAAAAAAATTATTATAATTTAATTTAATTACAATTTTTAATTTAGGGTTCATCCTTCCCCAACGAGGGTATATAAAAAATTAAAAAATACATTAAAAAATAATATGGCACACCAAATATAACATGATTGGACACAGACGATCTGATCCGTGCAGTGTAATGGAAATGAAGATTAATTCCTTTGTGATGAATGAGCATCCCTTTAAAACAAAAAAGAAAAAAAAAGATTTGAAATGATCATCATATTCAATTCACACTTCATTAATTCATGCTTACCGATCTAATCGTTACAATATCTTATATATTTGTTGGATTAGGTATGTCGCAGTAGCACTAGTCCCTTTCTTATAAATATATAATATAGCTTTTCTGTGACATAATTAATTTAGGAATTAAATATTATAGTTTAAATTATTTTTCTTGTTTTCACTTACAAAAGTTAGAAAGTCAGATATGATAGGCTTACACCTAGTGGTATTGGTGGTGGGATTCGAACTTGAGACCTTTGGCCTCAAGATAACACCACTCCACTACTAGACCACTCCCAAGGGGACGATGACATTACTTATTATTAACATAAGAAAGTGTAACAGGAAATTTCAACCATATATTTCTATACTTACCAATTAACACATAGGATCATTTGTTACATGCTTTGTGTTACGCTCCTTATTCCACTATCAACTTATGAGCTTTTATTTTCTTGCATTTTAATCTCTTGTGATTTAATTAATTTAATTTTATAATTAATAATTACGGTTCATTGTACCCAATTAGGAGATGTAATTATTTTTCAGCATTAAATTTTCAGTTTTTAATTATTATCTTACATTAATTGAATCTAAAAAAAATTAATACATTTTTGTGATATATGTTGAGTAGAATTAATTATGTTAATTATATATAACTTTTAGTTTTAGAACAACTAGTATTATTTATAATTTAATAGTGGAACACGGAATGCAATGTTTAATGTGTGTAACAGGGGATTCAAACTAGCCAATTAGTGTGTGTGTGTGTGTATTATATCTTATATGTTTTTTTTACTCACACACCCGATATGTAGTATTGATATCATATCTTATATGTTATAGCCACGCGATGGAGCGAGTGTACAAAATGTAATATGAAAAATGTAACTGAGAAATCAAATAATGTCTGAATTGGAACAGAAATTATGCGGAAAAGTAAGTAATCATGAAAAAAAAAAAAAAAAAGAAGAACCATCAAAAGTTACGACATGAATATATTTGTTTGTTTCTACTTATATTGTGTTGTATTCGATCCGTATTGCGCACTCAATTTGTTTTTATTTTTTTTCAAATTTTTTCTTCAATTTCAATTTATTAAATTTTAATTTAACTTTACACTTATTATTCAAGGTTCATTTTACTTAATTAGAGATTATTGTATTTTTTAGTATTTAATTTTTAAATAATTAATTAATAACTAAAAACTGAAATTAAATATTACTAAAAAGATTTATAATACACTTTAATGAGGTAAGATGAATTCTAAATAATAAGTATAAAATTAAATTAAAGCACAAAAAATTAAAATTGAAAAAAATATTATAAAAAAAACTAAGAAATTGCGTGTGCAATAGGAAATAGATCACGAAAGATACAATTTCATCCCTAAATATTTGGCAAAGCCCTTCAATCAATGCTAAATATATGTGTAGCTGCTTGTTTGTGTTGCAAGCAACATACGGAAGAAGTAATAGTTCGCAATTATATACAAGTTTATATACTCCATCGGTCCTCCATTTCAAAAAAAATTAGGTGTCATTCTAACACTTTAATTGTATTTCATAAATAATTTTATATTATTCTACATAATTAAGGTAGAAATTTCACATTTTTCTCACAATTGTCATTATTTAATACATTCAAACATCTTTATTTGACTAATTAATTTAATGTATTAGCATAAGAGTGTATAAGGTAATTTTATTACTTTATTAATTTGTGTGCATTTAATAAGAATGAAACTCATTTAGAAATGGGGGAGTATATTAGAAAAAATAGAAACATTAATTAATATATCAAATTGAAAGTAAAATATATTAAAACAAATGATTCATTCAAAAAAAAAAATAGTAACAAACAAACAACTACTCCCGAAAGCCGAAACCACTAAATATTAATACTGTACACGTACTATTTGTTTGTCGTAACCCATTTCCACAACTAGCGATAGATACATGTATTTCATCATATTTAATTTGATTCAATTATTCATGTTTTAAATATATATATATATATATATATATATATATATATAGTTTTCATTTAATCTATCATAATTAAATCGGTAGAACTCCGATTAATTAAATAGATATCCTCATATTCATTAAATGTGAAAGAATAGATATATATCTAGCTAGTTCACTGACAAGCCTGTTAGTATATATGTTTACTCAAGAGTTAATGGGCGAATATTACCAAACTTGAACTTAATTTGTTTGTTTTATAGAATTGTAATTGAGTCGAACCCACAAATTAATAGTCTCATTACCTAACCCTATACATATATATATATATATGTATATATCGATCATCACCAGCAGTCTAATGGGACTTAAATGAGAAAATCCAACACACATACCTATATATATATATATATGTATATACACATATATATAGAATGGTCCCCGTCGAACGTGGTGCATGGTGGCAATTACAAGCGTCGAATGAAAGATCAAATTCATTAATTAATTAAACATTTATATATATGTGTGTGTGTGTGTGTGTGGGTGTGTGTGTGTGTGTTATCGGCGGCACGATGGATCAATATTAGTTGCACGCACTTTTGAAAAATATTTCAAGATTGTGACATTTCCACACAAGCTAGAACGTTGATTGGAATTTATTGCCAATATTTGGAGTTGAAAATTTGACAGTGAAGTGGAGAAATTTGAAATATATATATATATTATATTATATTATATTATATTATAAACTAACTAATTAAGCTCACAGTAGGCATGCAGCAGTCAGCCTGGACCGTTTGACGGGTTGTTGATTAATTTCTTTTGACAAAAAAGAAAAAAATAGTTTTGTTTCGACCAAATTTAACCTGGAGTTACTAAGCCGCCAATTACCACTTCAACATTAGACTTGGACAACTACCCACTTAATTTTATATATGATATATACACATATAGTTTACTTCAATCCAATAGTCAAGCAGTACGTTTTTTAGTTTTTGATAACTAGCTAGCTAGTTACATTAATTAATGTTGAACAACAATGAATATACAGTATATATATATATATATATATATATATATATATATTGGTTTTGAAATTTGAACTAGCAAGCTAGCTAGCTAGTTTTCATACCATAGACAGATAGATCTTTGCAAATGTATATTTTAATAGTTACTCCTCCGTTTCACAATAAGTGTTATTCTAACACTTTAATTTTGTTTTATAAAAAGTGTCATTCTACACAATCGAGGTAAAAATTTCGCATTTTTCCCATATCTATCATCATTTAATGCATTCAAATAACTGTATTTAACTCATTTAATATATTCACACTAGGGTGTATAAGGTAATTTCATTACCTAATTAATGTTTTTATTAATATGTGTGCACTCATCCAGAATGACACTTATTCAGAAACGGGGGAGTATGATTTATTATTACAAACGCATTTATGAATTAAGTTGAAAAAAATGATGTTTGGTTGAGAATAAGGAAAACTCTTCAAATGCCATCGACCTTTAACAAAAATGTTGCTACCATAGAAAATTCTTGTTTAATTTGGTCCTACACAACTCTACTTTTCCAGGTAACGCCAATAAAGTGAATCTGGATCTATCTAAAATTGTATCTAATGTGTTGTTTTCAACATTTTCCAAGCATATATGCAGTGCAATTTTATTCAACATATATTCGATCTTCAATATATTTTCCAACAGCTAGTCGATGGTGTGTTCTAGGAACTCCCGTAATGTAATAGTCGGTAAGCTAGTTTCAGTTTAATAGTCAATAAATCACACAAAAGAAGTAAATTAAATCACATTAGCAAAAGATATCGATAGTATTTAAATTTGAGGCAATTAACAGCAAGCTATCCACTACATATATCGGTAAGACACCCACAAAGAGTTTTTAAGTTGCATAGATTTTTAATGAAAACCCACGTATTTCAATCTTGTAAACAAATTAATATAGATTGCATATTTGCAGTTGACAAAATTATGCATGTTATGTAATATAAACCTACAAAAGCATGTGCACATTCTACAAGGTTAAAAGTTAAAACACAGATTGAATAAGAAGAGTAGTGTGGCGCCAACAGGTGTTATTGCACTTGGCACATGATTGGGCCTCATATCAAATCATATTTGTATTAAATAGGATTGAGCTAAAATATTGAGTTTACTGTTTACCGAGCTATCCACAACACACCTATACATATTTATTGGGTATACGTAGACAGTTTCTACAATAATAATTAATAAAGGTGGAATACTATATTTTAGTCTGACTTTTGAAGTAATTCATAACAAAAATGTCATAATCTTCACAAAATGGTTAATTGCTAAAAAATCATCACTTTTTTTCATGAAGTGGCAAATTCAATACGACTTCAAAACGTAGGCAATTAGGACACTGATTCTCCAAACTTTTCAGTGATACATGTCTGAAATTCAGTCGTTGCATAGTCCTTTTTTTAGAAATTAATGGTTGGGCCACAATGAACTCGAAGAGACGAGCAAGGTGGCACTTGAATTTCAAACACGTGTCACTAAAAAAATTGTGGAATTCCGCATGACATCCAAATTAAGAAAATGTGTGTCTTAATTGCCTGCATTTGAAGTTCGTATCGAATTTGCAACTTTTTATGAAAATGTGGTGATGTTTTTAGTAATTAACCCTTCTAAAAATTACGAAAACGTTCTAACTTTTTATCATTTTTCACAAATCTAGCACTGAAGTACATTTCAGTGTCTAAGATGTGACATGGCTCAATTGGATCTTGCATTAAATTTTAGCCCAAAATAAAAAAATGGCTTGGAAAATGATTCCGTCCACATCAACATATTGGGCTAAAATTCCATATAGGATCCCAGCTAGCCACGTCATATATATTTCACACACTAAAATTTATTTTGATACTAGCATGGTCTAGTGATGGAGTGAGATTACTTGGAAATCAAAGGTCACGAGTTTGAATTTTCTCAATACCACATGTCAGGTGTTTGAGCTAAAAAAAATAATAATTAACGAGTTGCACGTGCATTATGTTGCCTAACATATATAATTATTGAACGCTCTTAAAAATATATATTGAAAACTACAACACCCAAATTAGTTTCTCTCAATCACTTTTGCATTGAAAATTCCATACAAATGTTTGTGTATGGATTCGATTAGGCCAAGTTTAGGGGTTTCCTCGAAGCCCAGTTTTTCCCAATTTCACTATCGCCGTCTTTAGATGATCGATTGAATACTTTAATTTCTATTTCTAAAATGATTAATCATTATTAATTTATATTTATATCTTCTTCAACATATTCATATCGGAATACACTGTAGAAATACACACACACACACACACACACAATAATCCGCGATAGAGCCAAGGGCCACCTATATAAGCTGAATTGAAAATCGAAAATTGAAAAATTTAAATTATGTGTATTTTTTTATCAAAAAAAAAAAAAAAAACTGCAAATATATACCAATTTAATTACAAACAGCGTAACATGCATGCATCTCATTTTGTATTTTACGTTAAAGATTTTCTCGTCAGTGAAGGTCGAAGAATAATATGAGCTGATTGTAGTGTTGTGGTTCAGTGTTCCAAAGAAGAAATAATATTCCAAAGAATTATTTATAATAAGAATGTGACAGTAAAAAAAAAAAGCAAAAGCTTGCATATGTCTACATCGATAAGAATAGTTATTTGATGACATAAAGATGTTTCGCG
Organism: Perilla frutescens; assembly: GCA_026008535.1. NCBI lineage: Eukaryota > Viridiplantae > Streptophyta > Magnoliopsida > Lamiales > Lamiaceae > Perilla > Perilla frutescens. The sequence continues at coordinate 49,284,302 of BRKX01000001.1, read as the reverse complement.
TACAATTAAAATTAAAATAGACACTTCCCTAAATAAAATTAAAATAGACACATGCATGCATGCATGGATTCATTGGATTGTGAAATGACTTCAATTACACCTAACAATTGGTGAAGAGAAAATCAATATCTGCCATATCTACATCTACGCTTTCATATAACATCTATAAGTTTTATTTAGTTAATAATAATCTCAACATAATCATACATGAGATATCTTATATATGTCTCGACAACCGTCATATAAGGATCTCTCATGACATGTACCATGATAATAAATAAAAATAATGATAATAAACTTGAAATATTATACTGATAATAAATTGTAACGATATCAATTATTTAATATAGGTCGCTGCGTTGCTAGCTTATTTGGAATTTTCTCAAAAGAAAATAAAGTTTACAAACAACTTTATCAATTTTTTAGTTTGTCGAAAAAATTGTGAGTGCCATAGCATACTAATTAATTTGGGGGAAATTAGAGCAAAGGGGATTGAAACCACAATTTTAAAAGTTTTTCGGGCCCAAAACCATACCCATACAATCATCAGGGTGGGTTGCGCGCGAGTTGGATCCGCCTGCCCCGCATGGGAAAAAAATTACTCCAAAAAAAAGTATCACTCGTCACACTTGTTGGGTATCAAGCCTAGCCGGGGGTTCACTTCTTGGTTCCCGACCCTTCTCGGTTCACTTCATAGTTGCTCAAGCAACTAGGGCTCACTTCAGTCAACGTCAGAGTTGAGATCTTTCAAGATCTCTTGATTTTCTTCACAAGTTGACAGTTTATCCCCCAAGACCTCACTGCCTGCACTCAAAGGACACAGGGAGCAGTTAGTAACCAAGCAAACAGAAGCAGAGGACTTAAAATCAACAGACAGAAAAGAATATGAAATAAAAACAGTAAGAGAAAGTAAAATCAGAGATTTAAAAATGGGAAAGATGTGTCTCAGGGACACGATGGCTCAGATCTTTCCCGTCGGGGCGCAGCACTTCCGGCAATAGTAGACTCAGGCCACAAAGGGGTTTAGGTGGGTCTCGGTTTGAAGCTCTCACTCTCACACACTCACGGCCACTCAGGAGCCCAGATGAACAGGGATTTTGGCCAACAGTTCAAAGAGAATAGCAGAGCTCTCTAGAACACTCGAGAGAATAATGTGAGGCTTGAAGAAGATGATGAAACGGCGTAGGGTTAAGTAGAGAGATTAGGGATCAAAATATAGTAAATTAGGGTTAAGGGTAGTATATATGTAAAGTGGGGTTAAAGGGTAATGGGCTCAGCATGGGCTGAAATAAATAAGGGGTATTGGGCCCAAAATAATAAAGAGCAATTGGGCCAACCCACCACAACACTAAAAAGTATCGATCTTCACTTTAAAAATATCACCCTACTATATTAATAATATGAGTTTATCACATACAAATTATGAGTTAATACTTAATACATGTAAAATGAGGTTTCCTATTTCTAATTATAGTTTCGTATCCTCAATTTGGGTTAATTCATCCATTTTAATTTTAAGGTTTATTGATTTCATTTTAGTGTATATATTTATTAAAAATTAAGGTTTCTTATTTTCAATTAGGGTTTATTATTCCCAATTAAGGTTTATATTTGTTTCAAAAATAAATAAATTATTGAGCGCAATGGACAAATCCACTCGTTAGCGTCGGGCGTGCATAGTGTGCGTTGTCGGATTTCAAAAAAAAAAAATTAATTCACTTTAATTTTAAGGTTCACTTATTCCATTTTTAGGGTATATATTTATTTCAAAAAAATTAAATTAATTCACTTCAATTTTAGGGTTCACTACCATTTTAGGTTATATATTTATATTATTTTAAAAAATTAAAATAATTTACATTAATTTTACATGTATATTTTTTTGGGGGGAAACAAGACAAAAAAAAAAATCAGAAAAAAATACATATTTGGCATGTGCACACCACGTGCTGGACATAATACTTTTTTTGTGGGGGGTGGGGGCATTTTTTTTGAGTCTGTGATGAGTCAAATCCATCGGGCTGATATACGGGAGACCTCCTCAAATTAAATTCACACCACAACTATATTTTATTGACCTAAAATTCTTCAAGAAGGCATTTTATTGCACACTTGTTTTCATTTTCAGCCTGTAACTAATAAACTACATTAGTTCAATTAGTAAGTTTTTTATGGAAAAAAAATAAATTTTCATGTGAATTGAGGATGCTTTGAAATACTGTTCTGATAGTTCACCATATTAACTTCGAAGTTTTCAATTAAAACTCTTCATCAATGTTGTTTGTTGGACCTAATTATCGGGTTTGCCCGATGAAATTAATACATGAGCCCAAATGCCCAATATATAATTAACAATTGCCATAAATTAACCCAAATGCAATTAAACTTTTATTTTATGGGCCTATGTACATGTATTTTAAGTTCTTTTCCATTATATTATTTTCTTTTTAAATTTTCTCGAGCATTATTTATCAATACATTATATCTTATATTTGGGAGAGTTCTCGTAGTTTTGATCGTTATGAATTAATTAGGCACCTACGTCATGAAGTGAAGATTTAGGTTCCAATTAATTCGTTTTCGCCTTAAGAAGTAAACTTTGTTTAAGTTCTGTTAAAAACTTGAATAAGTTTAGTAAGATTCACACACATACAGAAGCGATCCAAATTGGAATATTGAGTGGATGAAATAAATTCTTATTTCCTACGTAAGGAAGGTTCATCATATTCAATAAATAAATAAATATATATATATATATATATATATATATATATATATGCGCGCGCATGTGTAAGTGGAGTACGAATATATACTAAGCAAGCAAAATTATGTTAATTATGTAATTAACTTCGTTCATTACACTCCTACACTCACCTATTATATATTATCCCTAAAGAAATTGGCCTAGTTTCTCGCCTCTCCATCAGCCATTGATAATTGGTGGCCGCTATCTTCTCAATAATGTGCAATGCTTCAGCTGCAGTCCGATTGACCAGACATCCTCTAGCTGAGGCGTCCACCAGTCTCTTTGTGTTGTTGGTCAAACCACTGTAGAAGTGAGTGATTTGTTGGTCAGCATTAAATCCATGCTGTGAACAAGACCGCAGCAAGTCTCTATACCTCTCCCAGGCTTCATAAATGGACTCATCCCCCATCTGAGAGAAGTGAGTAATCTCAGCGATGATCTTCTGAGCCTTTGATGGAGGAAAGTAATTAGCTAGAAAAGCTTGGCACATCTGATCCCAAGTACTGATGGACGCCTTATCCAAGCTCTTGAACCACTCCTTGGCTCGATCCCTTAGTGAGAAGACGAACATCCTCATCTAAATGATGTCGTCACTGACCCCATTCATCTTGATAGTATCACAGATATCCAAAAATGCATCCAGATGAGCATTTGGATTCTCCGTAGCCCGTCCACTGAACTGCTCTGCAGCCACCATATTGATTAGTGTTGGACGGAGCTCAAAGTTATTTGCGGCGATGCCGCCACCCCATCCGGCGCCCAAATATCTGTCTGCCGGAGCCCGATACAGCTGATTTAGAGGTGCTGCATCCGGTTCAGGCTCTGCATGCCGCGCGAATCTCTGTTCCATCTCTCGTAGTCGTCTAGCCAACCCTTCCATCTCAGTCTCGTTGTTGGCTGCCATCTCTTTTTCTTGCAATCTGCGCTCCTTGTTCCTCTGTCTATGAGCTCGATCAGGGGAATTAGGAACAGGGTCTATGTGTGGCTGTGTAGACCTTGTTTTCATACACTATCTGAAGTAATAAATCATTGTCAGTAATAATATCAGTATAAAAATCAAAATCAGTCCCCGGCAACGGCGCCAAAAAGTTGATGCACTATTTATTATGCACTAAACTGCAACTAACACAGGACAATGCAATATAGCAAGCGAATCGAGTATCGTATCCAAAGGGACTGAATATTTGATAATCTGAGTACTAAGCTAACAACTCTCTATTATCCAGGCTACCAATTTATGGGTTTACTAAAATTAGGCACGAATTTAAATGAAATAATAGAAAATAACGAGAACCAAATAAACGCAAGGAAATAAACTAAGAAAATAATCAAACTCAATCAATTAATGAAATACTAATCCTAGGGAATGCAATACACATGTATCGTCTATGTTTTAATTCAATCCTAATAATTCTTAATTTTAATCCGATTATTGGTGATGAATCAGAAATATATTTACCTATCTCTGCCAGGTCTCAAGATAAATGTAGATTAATAAATTACCTATCACTTTCGTCTCTAGGATAATTTACTAACTCCCAATTGATCAATATATTAAATCCCCTACAGATTTTATGGAACGTGTATCAAAGTGTTCAATTAATCCCACTAATTAATTATTTCCGTCAGGACTCAAATTAACTAGCTAGCATGTAATTAATTATGATCAGTAATTAAGCGTGAAATCAAAAGCACTTGAACATTTGAACACAATAATCGGAAGGGGAAAATAACAAGATTAAATTAAACACATAGCTTCAACACGCTTTGCAAACCCTAGAATTAATAAAGGACTACTCACTCATAATTAAAACCATGAAAATCACAACAATAAGAATAATCATAAACATAATATAAATGTGCGATAAATTAGAAAAACCGGAATGACGATTCATTGATTAAAACTTCAATTCTTCAATGTTGAATATTGTAGGCAAACCTCGAATGTAAAATAAAAAGAGAACTCTAGAATAATGAGAAAAGTCTATGAAAAATGTCCAAACTAATCCTATTTATACTAGGTATCGAAAATCCGGGGGGAAAGATGAGTTCGTGGGCCGAAAACACCCCCGGGGGACATTTCCCATCAAACCCGCCGACCGGCGGCCAGATCGGTGAATTTCTCTGCCGAAATCCGCCGGTCGGCAGCCCCCTCCCGCCTGTCGGCGGGTTGCCCGGCAGCTTTGACCACCTTCCACTATTTTGCTTCGTTCTCGCTCGTTTCTCGCCCGATTGACCCAATTCAAGTTGCAAAATAACTCCAACTCGATTCTCTATCTTTCTAGCTTATTTGCCAACTGAATTGGACCTTCGAAGTATCCTATTTTTTAGCTTGAACTTCAACAAAAATAACAAAACATGACATTGCACAAGAAAAACCGAAACTACCACAAAACCTCAACTTAAACATGCATTAATCTTCAAATATGATCCACATAAACACTCAAATGCATGCAAAAGCCATGTTTATCAATTCCCCAAACTTGAACCATTGTTCGTCCTCGAGCAATGAGAAGAACACTAAGAAATTATAAACATGGAGAAGAACAAGTAAACTCGATCACAAATGCTTCACGAACAAGCTTAAAACAATTTTCAATTGCACAAATTCAACTTCCATTAACTTATCCAAATTTCTGCACAATTAATATCCATAAATAAAGCATGAACCTCACTGGTATGTGTATCGCTCATCTCACAAGTGTATCAAATAACGCTCATCGAATCAAATGCAATACAAAAGTGTTACCCATAGGCTTGCCAATCGTCCAATACACTCATACTCAATCATAGAAGAATAATGTCGGGATATTAGTTAAGGTTAGGCAATTTGGCTAAGTGACTCGAAAATTCAACACACTCACAACTTTTTTCAACTCCAACCACAAGTATGGATTCAAAATCCATCTTCCAACTCTTTCCAAATCCCTTACACTTCAAAACATTATTCTCTTATGCTCATCTCAACAACAAAAATACAAACAAGCCAACAAATAGCAAACATTCCCAATTGCTACCTTTCAATATTTAACTCTTTTGTTTAATTTCTTTTCCACACAATTTTTTCTCTTATTCTTTTTTTTCAATTTTTTTCTTTTTCTCTTTTTTTTTTCTTTTCTTTTCCAAAGCGAACCTATGAGAATCTTTGTCATCTCAATTTCAACATCTCCATTCTCTCTCCACAAAAACACTTTTTTCCACAACAAGATACCCTTATTCATCTTCCGAACCCCCTATTATCCAAGTTCATGAACAAAAGGTAATTATGGCTCAAAATTGCCTAGCAAGGATCAATTTTTCCGGTTAGTGTTTAGGAATTAACGTGGCTATGAAAAAATGGCCTTAAATCACTTCTAAATTCTTCACATAATGGAGCTATTCGAATAGAAACCATGACAAGTTCTAGACACAACAAAGCATGCATGACAAACACTCATGAAGGAAATCAAACTGTGCATTGATATACAATTAAGGCTCAAAAAGCTCACAGGACTGTTCATGCTCCATTTACTTCAATTCTGAGTACATCAATTCAAATAAGTTAATATCAGTTAAATTCATGCAATATTCTCACAATAATGCTCATTTTCATCATTAGTATTTCACGAGTTCACCAAGACATGACTCTCAACAACAAAAACACACAAAGACAAACAGACGCTAAGAAAAAAAATAAAAACACGTGCCAAACATATCATATACATCCTCCTCCCCCAAACTTATTCAACTACAAAGAGAATAAGTTTGGAGGGAACCAAATAAAGATGTGTTTGGAACGAACTCACCACATACAAACATGGAGAAAAGAACCTTGAAACCGGCATGGATAATTTCTTTAGCTTTGTGCTCCAAAATGTCTTCCTACATGTTAGAATACGAAAACAAAACACAAAACAAAAGAAAAATAAAGAAAAACAAAGCAAGTAAAATGATGGGTTACCTCCCATCCAGTGCTTTATTTAACGTCTTTAGCTAGACGATACCTCAGCAGTCAACGAGGTCGAAAACAACATTCCAACCAACAGAAGGATCTTTCCTTTCGAGGACTGCTATCCACTGCCACTGTTGGCTTCGCCGGTGCCACTACAACGAGCATAGCTCCTCTCACATTCTTCTTTCGGAAGACCCGAAATTTGACTCTCATTTTCATGGGAGCTGAAGCTGCAGAAAATCCTCCATCATCTTGCAAAACCATGCACATATCAGATAGTTGTGCTTTTGGAGGTTTTAGAACACGCGTTGGAGATACCTTCATCACTGGCTTCTCTTCCGGCTTGTTATTCACATCGTCCATGAAGCTGTGGGCCAAGCTCACCTCATCACATTGTGGGATTTCCTTTGGTGGAGGATTTTGAAAAATGACTCTTTCTTTATCAATCCCCAAAGTCATTACGCCTCTCTTCATGTCCAACTCTGCCTCACAAGTAGCAAGAAATGGTCTCCCCAAGATTATAGGTATCTTGGGGTCTTCAGGCATATCCAACACCACAAAATCAGCAGGGAACACCAAATTTACAACTTTGACAAGTACATCTTCGATAACACCTCGTGGCTTGGCATATGATCTATCGACCATTTGGACTCTCATATCAATCTCTTTCAAAGCTCCTAATTGCAGCCTCTTGTAGATAGTGAAGGGCATCAAATTTATGCTAGCTCCAGAATCGCATGGCACTCTCTCAAAATAGGACTTTCCAATCTTCACTGGAATGGTGAAGCTGCCTAGATCTGCCATCTTCAACGGTAGCTTCTTCTGCAGCCAATCACTGCACTCTTCCACCCACTGGACCATCTCTACATCCTCCATCTTCTTCTTTCTCAAGATGGCCTCTTTTAAAATTCTAGCTCCACTCGGCAAACCTCGTAAAGCATCTAGAAGAGGGATATTAATGTGTACCTTCTTGAAGATATCAAACAATTGATCCATCTTCTCATTTTCTTGTCTTTTTCCTGGAGGAGTAGTGGAAGCAACAACATGTGCATGAACAACAGGCGCAGGTGGCGCCGATTTTGGTGCAATAGAGGACCCGGTTGCAGACTTTTCCACTGCAGGATTGCTGTTGGTCTTACCATACACCACTTGAATGACATTGTAGTGCACATTTGGGTTGACTTCAGTATGGCTCGGGAACTATCCCGACTTGTACTGCGTGGCAACTTGATTTTCCAATTGACTTACTTAAACCTCTAACATGTTGACTTGCTTAGATAAGGCGCTCATTGCCCCTTCAATCTATGTAATCTTTGTGCCAGTGGCCCCGATGAAAGTGTTTTGATTAGCAATCAGCTGAGTCACCATGTCTTCAAGTGACGGCTTCTTCAGCTCAGAGGGACCTACAGTAGGAGCAACATAACCCGGAGGTTGCAAGGCATTATTGAGATTGGCATAGGAAAAGTTTGGGTGATTCCTATTGTTCGGATGATACGCCATGTTGTTGTTTTGAAATCCTTGTGGCCCTTTATTATAACTTCCGCTGTTGTAGCTTTTCTGATTGACAAAATTGACACCTTCACGTGCAGAGGTTTCAGAACCTTGTTGTTGCACTGCGTTCACCTCCATAGTCGCACGCCTTTCCTCGACAATTTGTTTCCTCAATGATTCAATTTCAGACCTTAGTTCGTCCACGCCAAACTCGGCCACTGCAGCTGCTGGCCTAGTTTCTCGCCTCTCCATCAGCCATTGATAATTGGTGGCCGCTATCTCCTCAATAATGTGCAGTGCTTCAGCTGCAGTCCGATTGACCAGACATCCTCTAGCTGAGGTGTCCACCAGTCTCTTTGTGTTGTTGGTCAAACCACTGTAGAAGTGAGTGATTTGTTGGTCAGCATTAAATCCATGTTGTGAACAAGACCGCAGCAAGTCTCTATACCTCTCCCAGGCTTGGTAATCTCAGCGATGATCTTCTGAGCCTTTGATGGAGGAAAGTACTTAGCTAGAAAAGCTTGGCACATCTGATCCTAAGTAGTGATGGACGCCCTATCCAAGCTCTTGAACCACTCCTTGGCTCGATCCCTTAGTGAGAAGACGAACATCCTCATCCGAATGATGTCGTCACTGACCCCATTCATCTTGATAGTATCACAGATATCCAAAAATGCATCCAGATGAGCATTTGGATTCTCCGTAGCCCGTCCACTGAACTGCTCTGCAGCCACCATATTGATTAGTGCTGGACGGAGCTCAAAGTTATTTGCGGCGATGCCGCCACCCCATCCGGTGCCCAAATATCTGTCTGTCGGAGCCCGATACAGCTGATTTAGAGGTGCTGCATCCGGTTCAGGCTCTGCATGCCGCGCGAATCTCTGTTCCATCTCTCGTAGTCGTCTAGCCAACCCTTCCATCTCAGTCTCGTTGTTGGCTGCCATCTCTTTTTCTTGCAATCTGCGCTCCTTGTTCCTCTGTCTATGAGCTCGATCAGGGGAATTAGGAACAGGGTCTACGTGTGGCTGTGTAGACCTTGTTTTCATACACTATCTGAAGTAATAAATCATTGTCAGTAATAATATCAATATAAAAATCAAAATCAGTCCCCGGCAACGGCGCCAAAAAGTTGATGCACTATTTATTATGCACTAAACTGCAACTGACACAGGACAATGCAATATAGCAAGCGAATCGAGTATCGTATCTACAGGGACTGAATATTTGATAATACTGAGTACTAAGCTAACAACTCTCTATTATCCAGGCTACCAATTTATGGGTTTACTAAAATTAGGCACGAATTTAAATGAAATAATAGAAAATAACGAGAACCAAATAAATGCAAGGAAATAAACTAAGCAAATAATCAAACTCGATCAATTAATGAAATACTAATCCTAGGGAATGCAATACACATGTATCGTCTATGTTTTAATTCAATCCTAATCATTCCCAATTTTAATCCGATTATTGGTGATGAATCAGAAATATATTTACCTATCTCCGTCAGGTCTCAAGATAAATGTAGATTAATAAATTACCTATCACTTTCGTCTCTAGGATAATTTACTAACTCCCAATTGATCAACAGATTAAATCCCCTACAGATTTTATGGAACGTGTATCAAAGTGTTCAATTAATCCCACTAATTAATTATTTCCGTCAGGACTCAAATTAACTAGCTAGCATGCAATTAATTATGATCAGTAATCAAGCATGAAATCAAAAGCACTTGAACATTTGAACACAATAATCGGAAGGGAAAAATAACAAGATTAAATTAAACACATAGCTTCAACACGCTTTGCAAACCCTAGAATTAATAAAGGACTACTCACTCATAATTAAAACCATGGAAATCACGACAATAAGAATAATCATAAATATAATATAAATGTGCGATAAATTAGAAAAACTGGAATGACGATTCATTTATTAAAACTTCAATTCTTCAATGTTGAATATTGCAGGCAAACCTCGAATGTAAAATAAAAGGAGAACTCTAGAATAATGAGAAAAGTCTATGAAAAACGTCCAAACTAATCCGATGTATACTAGGTATCGAAAATCCGAGCCGAAAGATGAGTTCGTGGGCCGAAAACACCCCCGGGGGACAATTTCCGTCAAACCCGCCGACCCGTAAGTGAGGACCCGCCGGTCGGCGGCCCCCTCCCGCCGGTCGGCGGTTTGCCCGGCAGCTTTGACCACCTTCCACTGTTTTGCTTAGTTCTTGTTCGTTTCTCATCCGATTGACCCGATTCAAGTTGCAAAATGACCCCAACTCGATTCTCTATCTTTCTATCTTATTTTCCAACTGAATTGGACCTTCAAAGTATCCTCTTTTTTTAGCTTGAACTTCAATAAAAACAGCAAAACATGACATTGCACAAGGAAAACCGAAACTACCACAAAACCTCAACTTAAACATGCATTAATCTTCAAATATGATCCACATAAACACTCAAATATATGCAAAAGCCATGTTTATCAGAAATCATGTTATATATCTAATTAAAAAAGGAAAGGCAGCGTGAGGTTTCCGACAAATTAAATGTTTAGTGATAGTACTATTCTAATAACGTAAAGCTAAGTTGATAAATAAAACATAAATAAAAATTCTAATACAAAATAAAAATTTCCCAACATATGTGTGTGCGTGTGTGTAGTGGTTCAGAGATAACAAACTCTTGTGTGAAAACTAGGAATAGGGATGAAAATAGGCCAAATTATCCGACAATGACCTAAAGCTCGACCTACATTAGGCCTACAAAAGCCCGACCTATTTAGTAAATAGGCCACAATAAGGCTCTTTAAGAAGCCTCTTTACTTAGGCTTGACCTAGGCCTTCGAAAAAGTTTATCAAACCTAATAGGCCGGCCTATTTATGAAATTAAATAAAAAATAAATATTTTTTATAAAATTTATTAATACACTTTGTTAGTTAAATAATTAGTTTAATAAATATTATATTTATATTTTAATAAGAAGAAATATTTACATTTGTAAATCATTAATTTCATTTATTACTTGAAAAAAAATTATGAAAAAATAAATTGTATGTATGCATATCTTTTTTTTTAATAAAAATATAAAATTTATTTTAAATAGGCTTAAACGGACTTTTAAAAGACTTAAGGCCTGGCTCGTTCAATTAAATAGGTCATGCATAAGTTTATAAAAATATTAAATAGATAATAGGTCAGATCCAGGCCTATCTTTACTAAGATAGGCCTAGGCCTTCGAAGCTAAAGTATGGCCCGACATGGCCTATTTTCATCCCTAACTAGGAACCAATTCATACCTTTCAATTTCAAAATTGAATGGTCTATATTTGGTCAAAAAATATGGTGGCATAGCTGTAAATAAAAGGAACATAAGAAAAACGCGGTGGCATCTTCGTAATTTTGTCAATATGTATCAAGGTCAAATTAAAAAAAAAAAACAGATTTCCTGGGCGCGTGTTAACAGAGATAGAATCATATACTAATAAAGACATTTGTGATGCTCATATAAACATTGATAATGCTAACATTAACATTGATGATGCTAACGTTATGAGACTTCTTTAGCATCCTTTTATGATGAATTAGTAGTTTCATTTTGTTTTGTTAGCATTGGGAAACTTCCAGAAACATGTAAAACCTAGCCCATGAACAACGATATTGTCACTGTCTGATTTAATTGTATATTTTGTATTATTAACATTATTATTCACCAGTTTTAGCATTATCATAGTGCATTTTAGTATTATCATAACTAATATTAACATTAGCAGAAAAAAATTTCAGAAACATTATAAATCAACCAAGAACAATATTGTTAGAATTTTGTTGTATTAACATTATATTATCATTCAATAGTATTAGCTTTATCATTGCTCATTTTAGCATTATCATAACTAATGTTAGCATTAGCAGAAAAACATACAAAGAACATTATAAGCCAACCATGAACAACGTTGTTAGAATTTGATGTGTTAGCATTATCATTCGATAGTATTAGCATTATCATTGCTCTTAATAACATTAGAAAAATATAATACACATAAGGTGAAAGTGATAAGTCCATGGCTAGCAATAATGAGCTAAATCTGGAATTATAAATGAGAGGTCCTGTTACAAGGTTACGAGCTAAGAGATTACAAGATTATTTTCAAGTGTTGGTTCGCAAGAAGTTCGAGGAGGAACCAAGTCAAGATAGCCCGAGATTGCTGTCCGTTTTAAAGCTCGAAGATGAAAGATTTCGTGAAGACCCCTGCACGGCCCGTGCAAGAGGATGAGCAAGGGACACGGCCCGTGCAGCTCTAGAGGAAACCCATCCAGATTGTCCCGCACGGCCCGTGCAGAACTACAGCCTTAGCGCACGAACCGTGCAGTCCTGCCGATTTCAAGAACCATTTTATTTCATTCGGGTTTTCGTACCTATGCTATAATATTATTATATATTATAGTATTTATTTATTTTGAGTCATTTTTGGTATTTAATTAATGTAATTTTCAAATTTATTGAGTCATAGTTTGACTAGGTTTTTATTTAAGGTAATTCCCTACCTTAATTAGAATTCTAGTCTAGGTAATTTTCTAGTCCAACTTTGGACAAGTCTTTTAATTCTTTTAGGCCTAATTTTCGACCCTCATTAGCTTAGGATTTCACGTTCCTATTATTATAAATAGGGATCCATTGTCAAACATTATTCTTTAGACATTATTGAAGTTATTTTGCTTTTGCATCCAATTGTGTCTCAAACCTTTTACATTCTTTTGATTGTTTTCCATCAAGAAAATTATCATTTTTAGAATTAGCAAATCTAAGTCTTATTCAAGGGTATCCCTTAATCCACAAGAAGGATTAACAGGTATTCGCTAAATCGAAGAGCAACTTAGAGATTTTAGCTTCGAGTACGTTCGAGATTCGAAGAGACTATCGGGTTGTGATTCATATCGATGATTCATCCTCCAATAACATGAATCGACGACATCCATTACTCCATCAAACGTCCACCTCCTTCAAGTCCACAAGTTCGAGTTCGAGTTCATCATCCGATCCATCAAACCGTAAGTTTTCCATACCTTAACATATCATATCTACTCCAAACCCTTCTTCACCAAACTATACACGTTTCCTACCCTTCCGTCAACCTTATACATTAGTCCCATCATCCTTTGGTATTTGGTTTTGTGTTTCATAGTTAGTGTCATTATCTAGGTATTATAATTGTCTAGATTAGTTTGTTTATTCATTTTATTGAGTCGGATTAAAACCCTTCATTCGCTGACGTGTTTCGATTCTTAAAAGTCTTCCGCTACATCTCTAGATTCGGCTAGATCTTGTCCGGGTCGCATCAGAAAGTAATAAACAGAGGTGAAATTATGATTAGCATTGACATATGAAAATTTTAGCAGTTGAATTTTTAAATGGTAGTATTATCATGCCGTATCATTTACATACTGCTAAAGTAGAGCATAAAAAGCATTCACTTTTAACAAAAAACATGGATTTGGCGTATATCAATATTTCAATAGCATGTTATTGAAATAATAATGTCAATTGAGAAGAATTACGATAATTCTAAAAAAAATGACAATTGTTCAAAAAGATAGAAATTTGATACATATAACAATTATTTTGTGTGAAATAAAATAGCGAACATATTTCATTCATCATCATCTTCCATGTAAAGGTCTTCAATATTGGTTGGGGTGTTTTTAGAATATGATTGGAAGTAGAGATTTATTTCTGAAATATTCCTCTCCCTGTGGATGTTGCATCAAAGATTTTTCGTAATCATGTATATAAAATTTAGATAACCCAAGAGAAATCTTTAAAGTGGTGCCAACACAATCTACAAATTAAATAAGATAAAAATTGAAATGTAAAAATAGTGGTAATGCTAAAACTAATCATAGTAATACTAATATTTTATTTGATAATGATAAAGCTAATCATAGTAATACTAATAAATCGTTCATTATGAATATACTCTGATAACAAGCTATTTATATAATGCTGATATGTTATTTTTATAATTTTAATAATTCTTTTTGTAATGTTAATACTAATAAGAGGTGCTGTAATGCTAATAAATTATGACAAATTATTAATCATAGTAATGCCAAACTAATTATAGTGTTGTTATAATATATTCTTCGATAGTGGTAAAACTAGTCAATAAATCAATTTTCATGCCAATACTCTTATAACAAGTTAGTTTTATAATGTTGACATGTTGTTTTTATAATGCTAATAATTCATTTTGTAATGCTAATGAGACGTACTGTAATACTAACAAATCCTGACAAATAACATATGTATATAGTAATACAAAAACAAAATCTGCAGAAAATCAATAGACAAAAAATACAAATTTTGAACCTCTAATAATATGTTTTAGACACTCACGTATGTCAACAACAATACAAAAAATTAAGAACATTTATTAATCACGAAAGTTGAAAATATCAACTTAATCATCTGCACATAACACAAATTTTGAACCCTTAATATAATAGAGAAGAAGAAGAAAAAGAAAACACACATATAAAGTAATAAAAAATCGAGAAAGATAAAGCAAACCCACAAGAGAGAGATAGAGAACAAATTGTGAAGGAAAACAGACAAATATTACTTTAAATTCGAACTAGGTGATCTTCAATTTAAATTCAACTTGGGTGATATTCTTCTCTTTTTCTTCTTGAATTTGTTTACTACACGTTGAAATAAACAAAACGGGAAAGAAGAAGCGATGAAGAGTAGAAATAGAAAATGAGAGAGAGAGAGAGAGAAACCAGTATTTTAATTAAATTTACCAAATTAAAAAACTACATCAACCTCATTAAAATAATTATTAAATTATAAAAATATAATGTCACCTTATATTATTTTTAATCTAAATCCGACATTTTTTACGGATAAATGATGAAGATCAGTTCATTATACTTACACTAGGAATTGATTCTCGTTTGATTCATTTCATATATATTATATTCAATTCCAATTGTGAAACTGGCCTTTCTGATTTCGAATGTGCAACTACACCCAACCACAAAATAAATTGACTATTAGCGGCTGCAGGTTACTCTCGACATCTATAAAAAAATAAAAAAATTGACTATTATTTACCGAAATAAATAAAGAAAGAAATATTGAAGACGTCAACCTTATTGGTTTGCCTTTGTCCAACTAACTATCCACCCCTACAACGTAAATGATTTCAATTATTGCCCACAACTTTTATATCCCTTAATTTGGGAATAACCTGTATAATATGAATGTTCTTTTCTTCTTATCTTTTTAGATACATGCATGGCCTTTAAAGACTCAATTTTTAAATTTTATCAAAACTGTATAAAGATAAAAAAAAAAACCGATAGTTATATTTAGGGCTTTTATTCTTCAATTTTGAGTTCACCAAAATCTCAACTTAAGGGTTTTTGTCATAAAATATTAAATAAAATATTCCATTTTGAATTATTTTTCTTAATATTATCAATATTTTTCTTTCACGATTATTTAATTAATGAAAGAGTTTTTTTTCTCAAAATTCACGAATGAGATTTTGTAAATGTTGATTGTACTTTTTCAAAATTTAAGATGATTGGGATAAAATAGAAAAAATTCAAAATGCTCGTTAAAAAAAAATCTCGGGGCCCCTTTTTTTCATTACGCCCTGAGCCTCATAATTGTCAGGGCCGGCCCTGACGATTCTCCAAGTGTAGTTTACCTCTCATGTGTGATTTACAGGTTATTACACAGAAAAGAGATTCACACAATGCGCACCTCGATAGCTAATGCAGATTACCCTCAACAATTTAAAAAATATGAATATAGATATTGCAATGATAATAAAAAAATATGAATATATATTTTTGCAACAGTGACATTCCCAGTATTTTTCGAACAAGACCCGCCGTTTAACATGTCCGATTTAACAGAATTTAACACAAACGTTTTTAAGCGAATATATTATTTTATCTAACAAAAACGGCTATTCGAGTCCATTCGATTTTTCAGATTTTAATTATAGGACCACAAGAGTTGGATACCTCATTGTCAATCTTTATGAATGGAGCAAGAGATCTGGTAGATCTATTTTCTTGTTTTTTATTTATATTTTGGAACCAAATGATTTTTTGAGGTCTAAATTTGAAGTTCCAATCATTAATTAATTTTTAATTTTCATCTTTCATGTCTCGAAATGATGACTAAGCTATCATTTGTTACGATAATAGACTAACAAAAAATAGTAATCGTGATTGTTACGATAACTAATACAACTTTAAGCATATCATATGTCTCCTTCTATTAGGGGGGTGTGAGTGAGTCGAGCCTACTCGTGAGCTACTCGGGATCGACTCGGTGAAAACTCAAAATCGACTCGAGATTTGTCAAGTCGAGCTCGAGTTTGAGCTACTCGAGTAGTTACCGAGCTCGAGCTCGAGCTCCATAATAGTGAGCTCGATAGGCTCGCGAGCCTTATCGAGCTTGATCGAGCTTTGAAGTAATTACAAATTTACCTTTAATAATTAAATATTTTACATATATACCATTAATAATTAAATCATTTATATTTAAAATTAATTTTTTTATTTAATATTTATACTTAATCGAGTCAAGTCGAGTCGAGCTCGAGATTGCCGAGTTTGATATCAAGTCAAGTCGAGCTTCGAGTCTTTCTTATCTAGTTTGAGCTCGATAAGCCTAATACTCGACTCGACTCAACTCGGCTCGATTACACCCCTGGCTTCTATATTCAATAAAATATATACATGCAATAATCACGAGTAATGATGGTGCCCTTATACAAGTGTTTTTAGTTAAATGTCATTAATGGCAAATTATATTTTGGTTCAATTTCAAAAATAATTTAAATAAAATTATTAGCATAACGGTACTCATTTTTTAAATTTTTTGCAACTCTAATATTCGATTAATTTTTAGGCCCGAAAATCCTACATGGCAAGCCGAATGCTTGTGGGGAAATTTTGCTCCAATAAAAAAATAACATAGATTTTTCATATTCCACGCCAATTACAAATTTCATTAGTTTTGATTTTTAGAAAAAAGTCTCCAAGGCTGCTTGAGCTGAAAAATTGATCGGATATTAGATTTGTAAAAGTTTTGCAAATGGGAGTATGTTTTTTTAATAATTTTTATTTAGAAATTTTTCTAAAAAGAGCTCAAAATATAAGTGTTAAAGTACAATTTGCACTATTTTTAATTGAAATGAGAGCGATTTTTTATTAAGTTACTAAACATCGGGATTATATATGACGACAACTGAATTAAACTGAAAACTAGAGAAAGTAAAAAGATGATCATATATAATGTTGATGTGCCTCATATTACCCCCTTTTGTTTTGACTGTTGTTTTAGTTTTTTTTTAATCTAAAATTAATAATTAATTTTATGGATTAATATACACATCCTTCATATATGACATAAAATCTTATTCACTTATATTTTTCTAAAATAGTGTTTGGGATAGGGTTTAAATTAGGAAATAGAGTGTGAAAATATATAAAACAATAAATATTTTGACACAAAAAAAAAAAATAACAAACAAAACGAAACAGGGGCCGGTAATATATGGTTAGTTGAATGGAAATTGTGTTTGATGTGTGGATCACGGTGCACATGAGATCCTAAGTCTAAAGTTATGTGTGTCATCTATGTCCCAAACATCAAAATTGTTGGATTTTCTTTTATTTGGGTATATATTTTTTAAAATTTCAATTCTTAATAATAAATACTAATTAAAATTAGTTATAATATAATAAATTTTATTTTATAAAAAAATATTTTTAAAAATACGTAATTTTGATTTTGGAATACGGATGTGACACACAATCCAGACTAGAAAATCTCATTCTATTACGGTGGTTATTCGACACTCTACAACGTGTGGACTTGTGCCAATTAATTGTTAATATTTGAATGGGTCATATATGGCTAATTAATTTTGGGGGTTTTTTTTGTACCATAATTGGATATTTTTCAATACCTATTTGCACGAACATATAATTACTACATATTTAATGGGAAATAAAATATGACATTACGATGAAATTTTCAAATTAGCTCGTAATTATAAGTTATATTTTAAGAAGTAAATTTTTAAATAACCACCATAATAGAAGTTATAAATTATATTTTAAGAAGCAAATTTTTAAATAGTCATTTGACTTGGTTAAAAAAATTTATAGCGTCTAATTTAAACAATATATATTTCTAAGCAGTCACATGCACAAAATATTCATCCGTCATGCACTCTAGTCGTGTAATAATATAAAATTGTATTATTATACGATTGCACTTAATTAGTCGTACGTATAACTTCAACCATACACTTAGTCGTGTGTCCTCAATTCGTGCAATAGTGTAAATCTGTAATGCTGCACAAATGCATTCAGTCATACACCCTCATTCGTGTAATAATGTTAATTTATACTGCTATACGACTGTGTTTCATTCGTATACTGAGATAGTGCACTCTAGTCATGCAAGACATTTTTTTTTACTTTTAATGAAAGATAATTAAATATGTTACCAGAACAGAATAACTAAAAACAATATTTTTTAAATTAATAGTTAAAACATGATTTAATAAATAAAAATAACTATTTTTCTATATTACCACATATTTTAAATGCATGCAATGATAGCGATGAGTGAGAGCGAAAATAAATCTTGTGGTGTCGAGCTGAGTACAGTCCTAGAATGAAAGCCAATAACATCAATCCACGTGTCCTTGTCTATCCTAGTTTGAGAAAAATTCCGGACAATATTTGGATCTACCTTTGCTATTTAGCATCTCTATTCTCGATTCTCGGCATCTCCTCTAAGATCCTCTCCTTCCATCAGATCGACGGTCCAGATTTTCCCTCTCTCTCCAATATATATAATACTAATACATCCCCCCCCCCCCCCCCACACACAAATTATACTTGCACGCGCTCCGATTGAAAACCTAGAGAGTGAAAGCAGTGAAAAATGGAAGCTGCATTGGATTCTCCGCTCGAAGCTCTAGCCATCAATTACTTGGCCTACGGCTTCTTGACGGCCGTCAACAATATATGGGCGTGGATCGCCGTCATAACCGCCGCCGTTAGCTTCTGGAGGATTAGGGCTTTGCCGTCGTCAACGCCGGAGCTGAGTATCAGGAGCCAAGATGCCGCACCGGAGACGTCCACCGCGCCGCCGTGGGTGGCAGAGAGTGCGGCGGCGGAGCCGGACAATGTTTCAACGACGAGCGAATCCACTCCGGCTAAGACGTCGTGCCGCGTGCTGGAGAGAGAAGGAAGCACGAAGATGAAGTTTAGTTTGTATTACAAGGAGGATCAGGAGGAGGATTTCCGGGAGAATGATGATGGCGGCGATAATGAGGACGGCGGCGGTGGGGCGGCGGTGCTAAGGAATAAGGTGTTGGACGCGTGGCGCGGCGATTGGGAGGGGATGGTGGCGATGAGAATGGGGGATATGGGGTGGTACAGGTGGCAAGATAGGATGGTGCTGAACGGCAGCGTAGTGCGGTTGTGGGAAGGGAAACACGCGGCGGCGCTGGTGGTGGACGGTGGCGTCGCGTGGTAGGTGGTTATACGTATATATATGTATGTATTTGCAGTGTAGTAATAATATATTAATATATGATGTGGTTGGAGGGAAATAATGATTGCTGATTTCATAGTTGTTAAGGTTTCTCAGAAAAAAATTGTATATATATATTTTGTCGTCTTTTTCTCACCAGCAGTTCATAAATGCAAGATTTACGCTTTTGCCCTCTCTCTCTCTCTTAAAAGTTAACACACGCAAACACAGACATCCAAAAAATGGGCAATTAATGAATCAGCTCTAAATCTAATTGCGTTTTGTGGACGTAATTCATGACAAATTGCATTTATTTGTAATTCCGAATAAAGCCTTTAGGTGAGAAGACACAAATCGAATCTACACTCTAGAGCGATTGTAATAATTCATGACAGAAATTATCGTAATTTTGCTAATTTGAATTATAGTTTGGTTTGGTTTCTATTGGTTCCATGATATTATTGATATATACTAGTAGCTTTGCAGTTAATTAATAAATAGTAATAAATTATAATAAATGGAATGTGATTAATGATTTAAGCGTGGATCAGGTTTTGGGAGTGGTGAGATATTATTGATATATACTAGTAGCTTTGCAGTTAATTAATAAATTGTAATAAATTATAATAAATGGAATGTGATTGATGATTTAAGCGTGGATCAGGTTTTGGGAGTGGTGTTGTTGCACGGCAATCGAACGATCATACTAATTGGATCATATCTCATATTACATTTCGTGTTATATATATCTCATGTTCTAGTATCATTCATAGATGACACGTGTATTAACATTCATACCCATATATTTGAAGACATCATAAATGTACACGTGACAGTGTATTAATACTAATGGAATATGAAATAAACACGAATTCGAAATGTAACATAAGATCTGATATCCACATAATTTGACACACATTTGAACTCTACAGCGACTCTTGCATGACAGCAAAATTTGCACATACATGTAAATAACATGACACAAAAAAATAAAATAAAAAAATCAACCCCCATCTTGCCAAATTGTCTATTCTTGCAAATTCTATTAGTTGCGGAAGGCCTGTCAATAAATAACTAAATAAGGCGTTTCAATCTTTAATTTTAATTTTAAGAAATCAGTATTAGGTAGGAAATATTTAATACATCAATATTCGACTCCACATGAATAGAAAATAAAAATATAGGAGTGCATGTTCAACTTCAAAAACAGTAATATTATCACTAAAGAAAAAGGAATATTAACAATAAACTATTAATTAATAAAAATACACTGCATTTCTTTCATATAATTTTGTTTCTTTTTTTCTTTCACTTTGTTAAGGGAATTAAATTGCGCGTGAGAAATAACGTATCCTTAGTAGGAAAAGAAAGCTCAAGTTGGGGCCATATCGAAAATTGGGCTTTTTGTGTCGTTTCAATTTTAAATTATGAATTTTTCCTCCAATGTTTTTCAATTTTATTTTATTTTAATCTAATTTTACAATTGCTAATTAAAATTCATCTAATCTAATTAGGGTTTATAATTTTTTAATATTTAATTTTCAATTAATAATTCCTTTTTATGGTTGATTATTTTATAATTATAATTTTTAATTTTTAAAATTTATTTTTTATTGATAAATGTTCACTGTGATTACTTATGTTATAGTTCATTTATTATTTTATACTAAACATTATTTAAATCATAAATTTGATAGTGAAACACAGAAAAATATAACAAAAAAATTGATCCGCAAAAGTTGGCTCCCCGTGTATAAATATGTAACATGTATTTTATAATAAAAAAATGAATATTATAATGTAAATTAAAGGAATCAATATACACAGACGTATATGGTCCTAATGGGTGATTAATTAAAATATGATGTGTACGAAAATTTTCCAAATTGAAAAGGTGAAGTAGGCAGATAATAAAAATGTTATTATTATGGTTAGCAAATTCTTTTGGACATACATGCGCTTGTTAGTTGTTGTGGATGCCTTAACATATTTAATTTTGGTCGTCTAATTTATAGTTACCAATAAATTGAGAGGTGTAATAATAATCGAGGAATTGGTGGTTGTAATAGTAAGAAGTATATGAAAGAAAGATTAATATCGATTTATATGGAATTCTATGTTTTTTTAAGTACAAACAGTCTTTTTGATTTTATGCCAATACATATTCAGTCCTTTGGTTCACATAGGAGATTTTAAAAGCTACACATTCTTTTCTCATTTTTATATTTTTGTTTATGGAATCTTTCCGCATATTGTGAACTTTATGTTCATGCAATATGTGATATCTCGTTATACTATATTTTAAGACTGCGTCTTTAAAAAAAAAACAAAAAAAAAACAATGTCGGCAGCATAGCATGAGATAAAAATAAATGTCACATCACATATAATTAAACATACCGTAATTAACATGGCAATAAGTACTGCATATAAAATATTTAAAAGAAATATTACATAAATATGTATTTAGATTTTTGAGTACTTTTTTCTTAAATCCGAGTAGTGGCTGCATCGAATGTTCCGGTGTATAGGACCGAAGGCCTAATTTGAAGAATGGGCCGAAATGCTTCTGTTGTAATTGGATTGGGCCTTCTCATAGTAAAGCTTAAATCAGTTAGAATAAATAAATAAATATATGTCTGTGTGTGTACTTGGAATTTACCTCATTAAAATTGGAACGTGTCGGCCACATGAATTTAAACGGGTCAAGATCCATCAAATAATACATATATTTGGTTTCTCAGAGCAAAACACGAAGAACCGGTGGTATATTTGTAATTTAGTCAAAGTGAACTTCGAGTCAAATTATCAATTTTTATATTATAATAAAATATATATTAATATGAATTACAATGAAAAATATCAACACTTACACTGAAGAATACGAGGATCATCCGACCATACGACAAAAGACTCCCTTTAAAACAAATTAACTCTTAAAACATTAAAGCAGTACAACAGCAATTTTTAGGCCTCGTGTATGTTAACGTGAACGGTCAATCTTATGAACTTAACTTTTAAGTGATTCAATTTCTACAATTAAAAGCGATTCAATTTCTACAAATATATATATATATATATATATATATGTATATGTAGAGAGAGAGAGAGAGAGTTAATATTGACCTCATTTAAATTGAAATGTGTCGGCCATTTGCATTTAAAATTACACAAAATTATTACAAGACTTTCTAATGGGTTAAAATTCGTTAAATGGTACCTATATTCGAATTCTAAGTGCAAAACATAACTACCAAGTGATATGTTTGTAATTTACTCAAAATAAAATTTGAGGTAAATTATTAATTTTATACTATAAAGCATTAACGTGTCTTTTAAAATGTATATTAATAGTATTTGCAATGAAAATATCAATATTTACAATGAACAATATGGGGATCGGATCACCTGATCATACCACAACAAACTTCCTTTAAAAACAATTTAACACTTAGATCGACTTAAAGCACTAGCTAGAATATGTTTTTTGGCATAGTAAATGTTAACATGGACTGCCAAAAACCTTCTGGACGTAATCTTAACTAATTAAACTTGTTCAAATATATATATATACACACACACATGCGTGTGTGTGTGTGTGTGTGTGTGAGAGAGAGAGAGAGAGAGAGAGAGAGAGAGAGAGAATGTGTGGGAAATTATCTGGCAATGGCATGCCTTGACATATGAAGTAGTTTCCAGCATTGGTGACAAGAAAAAATGGTGGGGAAGAGTGACCAAGGACTCCATTGCGGCTCTGCATCTCTCATATATACATATGTGGTATGCCCTACTGCACATGATCTTTTTTTTTTTAATTAGTTTTTTCTTTATTTTTAGAGTACTTAATTAGAAACTGCACAGTATCCTCAAATGAAATGGGACCCTCCTTTTACTCGTACAATATAATTAAGCAAAAAAAAAAAACTTATTCATCATCAAAATTCAAACGAATATGAATTATTGCACTACAGAAATGTGAATTGTTTCCTGACTTTTAATTGGCTGTGAGGGTGTGTCAAAAAAAAAAAATTAATGCGAACATTTATGGGTAGCTGCAACAAAGCATTGATGTATAGTTGTAGGTTTGTCCCATATTTGTGAATTGAACTTCCACATTCAAGGAAACCCAACTATATTAATTTAAGACTCATTCTTTCAGACTATAGCCACCTTTGGCGTTTATGAATGATAGCATCTAAGAACGTGGATGTTACATTGATGAAATATTAATTTTTTTTATTAATTCCAATAATATATTTCATTTTACTTATATATAATTTCATCTATGAATTGATACAATTGTTTTTAATTGTTTGCTAACCGGGAATAACCGAAACCTAATAATTAATACAGAATATCCCACTCTAGTTTGTTATTGATTTCTTAAATAAATTACTTATGATTAATCATGATAATATCATTGTGGAAATTGTTTGAACTATATTAACTAATAAAATGATATATAAAATAAAACTATTTCTTTAAAAAGCTTATCATAAAAATCTTAATATATACTTATATTTCATAAGTTAATTAGCGCGAAAGGTTTTTTTATTTTATATATGTATATATGAGAGTTGCCTCAAAAGTTATTGATTAAGAAATTCACGTAATAACGAGACAAAACAAAATCGAATACAGCCTGTATGCCACGTCCCACGTGAATGCTACGTATTTCTGTTCTACGTTAATGATAATATATATAGGGGGTGGATTACATAGATAATCGGTACTAGAGTGAGAATTATGAATCAATTCACATCTTTTAATTTTAAGATTTGATGGTTTAAATTTGATCAAAAAAAGTGATGGCATAACTGTAAATAAAAGGAATATAAGCAAAACGCGATGACATCTTTGTAATTTTATCAATATCAAGATCATAATAAAAAAAATTTATGGGCGCATGCTAATAAAGATAGAAGCATATGCTAACAAAAACACTACGGTGCTAATCTAAGCATTCATAATGCTAACATTATGAGACTATTAACATATGCATTATGAAAAAATATTTAGCATTCTTTCATGTAAAACCTAGCCAATGAACAACGATATTGACACTGTCTGATTTAACTGTATATTTTGCATTATTAACATTATTGTTCACCAGTTTTAGCATTATCATAACTAATGTTAGCATTAATACAAAAACTTACCGATAACATTATATTGTTAGAATTTTGTTGTATTAATATTATCATTCAATAGTGTTAACATTATCATTGCTCTTGTTAGCATTAGAAAAATATATGATACACTTAAGGTGAAAGTAATAGCAAAGGTGAAAATTATGGTTAATTTTGACATATGCAAACTTTAGCAGTCGAATTTTTAAATGGTATTATTATCATAGTGTATCATTTATATACAGTTAAAGTAGAGCATCAAAAGTGTTCACTTTTAACAAAAAACATGAATTTTTCATATATTAATATTTCGATAGATTGCTATTGAAATAATAATATCAATTGAGAAGCATTACGACAATTCTAAAAAAAATGACAATTGTTCAAAAAGTTAGAAATTTGATACATATAAGGAAGGTTACAATGAAAAAAAAAATAACTCAACTTATTCACTGCCACATCAACGCCACGTTAAAAAGTAATTTCTATCAATCTATCTATGCAATGCAAAGGTAAAAAAGTAATGTATACAGGGTATCACATATACACATCATAATTTTTTTTATCTACTCTATTTATTTACAATATTCACTTTATATATTTAATTTAATTTAATTTCACAATATTTCATAATTTGAATTACAAAAAGTATAAAATTGAATAATAATTGAAAAATATTATTCAAAATAATAATATTACAATGTTACAACAATACTAGAACATAATCAATAAATCATTACTATATTTCATCACTCATCCCGTACCCAAATATACTCAACTAACTCATCTCGAAGTTGGTGATGTGCTTCTCTATTACGTAGTTCTATGTAATTTTGAAGATAGATCTGAAATTCTCTGGTAGTACCTATGTTAATTGTTGTCGAAGGAAGAGAATCTTCATCGGACCAATTGACAGCAGAATCCCCTTCATCTTCAATAATCACATTATGTAAAATAATGCATGTATATATAATATTCCTTGAGACATCCTTATAATAAGGTCTTGCGGAATCTCTAATTATCCCCCAGCTAGCTTGGAGCACTCCAAATGCTCACTCGACATCCTTTCTTGCAGCCTTTTGTCTCTCCTTGAATTTTTTCCGTTTGGCATCTATAGAGCACGAAAAGCTCTTCATGAATGAAGCCCACTCCAGGTAGATTCCATCTGCCAAATTAACTTCTGGGGAATTTTCTTGTAAGACAGCGTTGAATAACGGCGATCCGTGAAGAACATTTATATCATTGTAGAATCTCACCACACAAAAAAAAAAAGCATGTCATATCCACAAATCTGATGACGCGGCCGCTTCTAGAACTATTGTTAGGACTATATGATCACCACGAGTATATTGGCATTTCCAATCAACAGGGCAATTCCTTCATTCCCAATGCATGCAGTCGAAGCTCCCTAGCATTTCAGGAAATCCATGTCTTTGTTCGTGCATTTGAAGTAACCGTTATGTGTCTACAATATTTGGGCTTCTCAAGTATCGAGTTCTGAACCCTTCGACGACACATTGACAAAAGTTAGGTAGAAAATTCAAGGCAGTTCTCTCTCTCATTCGTATATACTCATCGAGTGAGTCAACAAGTTCTGCATATACCGATTGATAGATAGCTTTTGCGTATTTTTGAAGTGGTGATAAACCCTTTTTTTTCAATACATCTTCCCTCCATTTGAAATAATCAGAATGGTTTTCCAAGACATCGGGAATACGAAAGAATAACTCTCTTCGCATTTGAAGTTGATGACGGAATGTATTATCACAAAATATTATTAGGAAAAACTATCAAGGAACCTCTAGATAAGGCTTTGATGAGATGTCAAAACTATTTATGAAAAACTGCCTAAAATTCAAGCTGTAGATCTAAGCTGATCAATCCAGAGTATCAAAAAGGAACTCAATTAAACCTAAAGTCAACCCAACTGGAATATGGTCTACCAGCTGGAAGGATACGTCAACCAGTCAGAACTCAATTCAACTGAGGATTCGAAGAGATGAACCAGTCGAAACAAACTGACAGCTTAGTCAGTTAAGCTGAAAGAAAAATCATCAAGGCTGAAGAAATTGATGAGAGATCAGTTTAAACTGAAGACTGTAAGTATCCAACTGATGGCCAAACTTAACTTCAGCCAAACTGAAGTAAACAGACAAATCAGCTAAATGCCAGAACTGAAGTCAGCCAGCTTGTGAGTAGTCAAGCTGACAAGAAAGTTCAAGAGAGAGCAGTCAAACTGACAAGCTAGTCAAAAGCTTGTGATCAGTCGAAGCGGACAAGAAAGCTCAAGAAAGAACAATAGAACTGACAAAACCATTCAACAACTTGAGATCAGTCAAACATGAGGAAGAAGTTCAAACTTGCCAACTGGAGTAATAGCCAAACTGAGCTGACAAGTTCAGAACTGCCAACTGGAGTAATAGCCAAACTGAGCTGACAAGCTCGGAACTGCCAACTGAAGTAAAAGCCGAACTGAGACAAGTTCAGAACTACCAGCCAGAGAGCCCTGGAGTTATTGCTCAAAGTGAAGATCTTAGAATAAATGCTTCAACTGAGATCCTGGAATTAAATATCCAATAGAGATCGATTGGCAAAACAACGGCTACTGTAATCAAAATTGATTGGCAAAGCAATGGCTACTTCAACCAAAAGCTCCAACAAACACCATCTGCCATTGATGAATCAACAAGAGCTACCAATCAATGGAACCCAACAGTCACAAAGATCACTCATCTATAAAAGACGAGTGAAGTAAAGACTTTCGACTTTAGACTTATCGCAATACTCATTCTTGAAGCATTCAAGCAGAGCTTTCTTTCTCCCTCCCTTGCAGCTCAAGGTCAACATTTGTTAAACTGCGAGAGTCCAACTGAGAAGAAGAATCCACAGAATCAAAGAATTCAGCTAGCTGTTGATAATCCAGCCAGAGCAATCTTCTCAGTTTCAGCAATACATCGATCAACTATCCAGCTCAATTGAAGAAGCACATTAGTTGATAACCCTTGTTCAAGACTAACCTCTTGAAGATCGAAAGAGATCTAAAATCTTGTAAAGACGTCAATAGCACCTACCTTCCTAGCGAGCAGTTAAGGACTTCAAGTGTGAGTTGTCGACCCGCTGAGGTAGCGAGCAGTTACCAGGTTCAGCCAACTGTCCTTCATTGTGTAATTTGTAAAGAAACTCAAGTTATATAGTGAAGTTGCCCTTCTGCGGAAGAAAGAGAGAACGTAGGAGTTTGAGACTTCGAACCTCTATAAATCATCTGTGTGCTGTACCGTATTGATTAATTGCATATCTTTGAACTGTACACGAGCTCACACAATCTGCACTCAAGCTGTCCAAAGTACTTAACCAAACTGTGCATAGATAAGTTACTAAGCGAGTCAAAGGCCCTTATCATTCCGCATTTGAAGAAAAGTTTTTAATCAGTTTATTCACCTCCCATCTAAACTGATATCGACTCGTCCGGGACCAACAAGTGGTATCAGAGCGGTTGATTCTAAGGATCAGCCGTTTCTGCAGATCAACTGAATCAGATCTACTTATTTGTGCTAACATTTCAAGCTATGGGAAACCATAAGCTACCTTTGTTTTCAGTTGAGAATTATGATAATTGGAGCAGGAGAATGAAGGCGCATCTCTGCTCGATCCATGAGAACATGTGGGAAGTTATTGAAGATGGTTAAATCATTATTATGATGGACAATGATGCCCACATAGTTGATATCAATCAACCAGCCAGGATCCCAAAGCCAACTTATCTTCTCACCAGCGAAGAGAAGAAGTTGAAGAATCTAGAGTTTGTAGCTCAAGCTGTACTATTTCAAACTCTAGATGAGGACAGAATAAAGGACACAAAGAACTGTACAACTGCCAAGGAGATATGGGACTTACTAGCAGATCTATGCCAAGAGTCTGAAGCCATCAAAGGAAACAAGCTCCAACTAGTAGTCGACAGATATGAATCCTTCAAAATACAGCCAGAAGAGTCCATCTCAAGCCTTGAAACCAGATTTCTAGGCATCATCAGTGAGATGACCAACCTGGGAAGAAGTTATCCCAATTCTGAGATGAATTCCAAAATATTGGATAATCTCACCGAAGAATGGGACATGAAAGTGATAGCTACAAAAGAATCAAGAAATCTAAACAGCATCACTCCCAGAGAACTGTTTGGTTCACTCAAAGCTCATGAGTACAGTTTAAACCGGAAGAAGGAAGCATCAACATCATCAGTTCAAGATGCAGCCTTCTATGGTGAAAGGAACCGGTTTAGAGATACTCGAGGAAGGAACAACTTCCGGACTAGGAGCTCACCAGCCAGAGAAAATCAAGGCGGATCTTCATCCGAACGAAAAGGAGAAACAACCGAAAAGAAGGAAAACTTGACTGAAGACATCAATGATCAAATTCAGTCAGTTACCAGGTTGTTAGAGAAGCTGAAGAAAGTCCGGGATAAGCAATCAGTTCCACCTCAAACTGATGAAGTCCCAAAAGATGAAAGAATTCATCAACCAGCTGAACGATCAGCTGAACCGTTCAGGGGTGGCAATCGAAATCTAGGAGAATGCTTTCACTGCCAAAAACAAGGACATTACAGATATGAATGTCCAGATCTCCCTGAAGACAAGAAGGCCAAAGTGAGAAGAAACTTCTTCAAAAAGAAAGCAATGATTGCAAACTACGAGAATGTCGTGCTAGACGATTCAGACTATCCATCTGGAATTGATTCTGACGGCTACAGCTCAGATGATGAAGCACTATTCTGTCTCATGGCTGACAATGATGAAGAGGTTAGTACAGCTGATTCTCAAACCTCTTTCTATCATATTAATGAAGCAACTATCTCTAGTAATGAACTTGATATGAAACTTATGATGCTAGAAGAACAATTAGCTTCAATATCCTGCTTACATGTTGAATTGAAAGATGAAAATGATGAACTGAGAAATAGAGTTAGAAAACTGAGCATTGATCATGAGAGAATGAATTATCTTGAGTCTCAGTTTGTGGAATTTGAAAAGTTGAAATTAAGAACTGTCGATCTAGAAGCTGAGAATCAAAAACTCAAGTAAGAGATCCATGAGAGAGAAAAAGTAACTCTGAAGTTCAAAAAGGGATCTCAAACTCTGGATGAGATATTAAATCATCATAGAATTGGAACCAGTAGCACAGGGCTAGGATATAGCAAGTTCACTGCCTTAGAGAAAGGAAAGGCAGTTGCTCAACCCAGTAATAAAGGAATCCTAAAAGGATTCACCAGATCAACTTATGATCAGCTAGCTGAGCCAACTAAAGGCAAAGGAATATTGAGAAATCCTCAAACCCAGCCCAGACAATTCAGTCATTTCTCCCAATCAAAAACACCAGGTCAAATGAAGCCAAAATTCCAGCCAAGACCATCAGTTCACTCAAACCAATTCATTCATTCAAAGCCTTTAGTTCAATAGGGACCACCAGCTCAGCACAAAATGCCCTCGAAGCAAACTGATAGATCAGAAAATTTTAGAAGGAAAAACCAGTTTAGATCTCAAACCTATCCTACCAAGAAGTTTAATCAGAACACCTATAGGAGAGATCAAAGAAACTCGTTTCAACCCTATCATCACTATAACGAATACCTGGATTCTAGAAATGAACCGAGAACTGATCTAAAAGGGTTCAATCCAGCAAACTGGAAACACACAAGGCATTGGCCTGATCGAAAGGCTCAAAAGTCTCGAGATAATTGCATTTTAGTTGAATTGTTTTATCCTACTAACTATCAGCGCAGGTACCATTCAATTGATTCAACTCAAAATAGAAAAGTTGAAAGAAAATCTAAACTGATCAAGCGATCCAAATCAGTTGGATCTCTAAATGATAAAAAGCCAAAAGTTTGGCAAGTTTGGATTCCAAAAACCTTGATGCATCAATAAGGACCCGATATGAAACGGGTCCCTAAATGCTAATCCTTGTTTTTGCAGGATAAGAGCATCTTATCTATGAAGAAAACCAAAGATATCTGGTATCTAGATAGCGGGTGCTCCAAGCATATGACCGGAGACAGAGAAGATCTCGACGGTTATGAAGAAGTCAAAGGTTCACTTGTCACATTTGGAGACAACTCCAAAAGCCGAACCATTGGAGAAGGGTTCGTGGTCAAGAGAAAAGTTGTAGTAAATGGAGTCTCCCATGTGGATGGACTAAAACACAAACTACTCAGCATCAGCCAGCTGTGCGACAATGGCCTCTCAGTTGACTTCACCAAAAATTCCTACAACATAAGAGACAAGTCAACTGGAGTAGTTCTTCTCACTGGCATAAGGAGAGGCAACATGTATTTTGTTGACTAGTCAACCGGCTACTCAGAAGCTTGCTTTCTTTCAAATGGATCAACTAAAGCAAACTGGCTATAGCATCGACGATTGAACTACCTCAACTTCAAAACAATCAACTATCTAGCCAAGAAGGAGCTAATTGAGGGGCTTCCCAAGGAGATTTATAAGAAAACAGGTGTGTGTGGACCATGCCAAAAAGGGAAGCAAGTGAGGTCATTGATAAGTCCATCTATTTTGTGTTTTTATGGGCATTTTATCCTATATAAATGTCCTTTTTAATGTGTTTTGAGTCGAAAAGAACCAGGTTGCGGTCAAAGGGCATTCCAAGAGTCGAGTGTGGCGGAAGGGGCATTTTATGCCCAAATATTCACGATTATCTCGCACATATGTTCATCAGTGGCACAGGGGACGTCCTCAGTATCCATCCCACATTCGGTCGGTGAAGTGGGCATATCAGATACGAATGGAACTGACAGATGATGTTGTGCCCACAGTACTCGCACAGACTCGACCACAGGGCAAAATGGGCATTCCAGTAAAATTCGGGATTTAGTTGAAGAACAGCTACATTATCCGCGGGAGAGTTGGAACTAAGCTGGACTCCTGGAAGGTGCTGCAACAAAAGGATAAGCTCAGGCGAGAAGATAAGCTCAATCTAAGGAGATAAGAGCAATCCCTAAAAAATAGGGATTTGTTGAAGATGAAGCTTATCCAGTCAGAGTCAGCGAGGGCACGCCGTTCCGGATTTTCAGCAGAAGACCTCCGCCTGTGGGGGAGACTCTACTCGGAAATGTAACTATTTAAACAAGTTTACTTTCTGGAAAAACAAGTTTTTAGACACTCTGAACACTTTACATTTCTGCAATTTATTTTCCGTACGTTGCTTAGGCAGCCAAACAATCTGAAAGGTCTTAAACCTTCGGGACTTAGGTTATGTTTATGTTTATCGACATTGGAGTCAAGTTTTTGATTAATTAAATCAGTAAGTTTTCGTTTATTTTTATGTCTTTTAATTCTGCAAGTTTAATTATGTCTAGCCTTCTTGGCTAGATCTTTAATTCTGGCGTTTGAATGATGAAATTGGATTAAGCATAAATCTGGACTCGTGAGGCCAAAATGGGCATAGTAATGCATGATTAGTTTCCGTTAATTCTTGTGCCTTGTTCCACGTGAGTATGTGTCTGAAGTGCCTAATGTGGCTGATCACTCGTTAGGTAAAGAGGGCACACCATAATTAATTGAATTGGTGAATCATGACTGTGTGTTGGTTCATATAGTAATAAGGGAATTAATGAGGTGTTGTGGGCACAAGAGGAATCAGTTGAACACAACAGATCTGGGTCCGTCTAGGGCACACTCCTGCTTGCTTGCTTACATCTCTTAGAGGAATTGGGAGGTGGGTAACTGGTTAGGGGTTTAATCGAAGATGAATCACTTTTAAACCTAAAATGAAAGGATGGATAAGGAGACGCATGAGAGGAATCCGGTCACCATAACTAGATGACCTATCATGTATGAAAATCGGTGTGCCCATGATCGAGTTGTTTTATGTTTAAACCAAGTTCTAATTCAAATGCCAAAACCTTTTGTTATTTGATAGTTTTCTTTAGTTTATTTTGCAGAGTTACATTCAGTTTAGTGACAACACCAAAACCCCCTTTTTTTGATTGGTTACTTGAAGATAGAATCACAACAGCTTTCTGTGGGATCGACCCGTACTCATTGGCTAGCTACGCTCGTTGTGGGCACAGGAGTTTATAAATATATTTTTGAGCGCGAAACGACAGCGCGTCAAAATTGGCGCCGTTGCCGGGGAGCTGGTTTCTAGTGATTTTATCTTCCACAATTGGCGATCCTGGAAGTTGATGCCCAGGGGCTCTTCAGAGGAGACTCTATTGTACGATCCGGAGATAGAGAATACTTCGAGGAAAAACAGGGCAGCATTGAAGAGGGCATGCCAAGCAGCAAATAGACCTCGTGAGCCCACACCACCATCAGAAGATCAAGAAGATTAAGGAGACGGAGGGCACGAGGAAGAAGGACAGTTTGAGAACGGCCACAACATCAACATGGCCGTAAATGGAAATGCCGCAAATGGCAATGCGGATGACAACAGGACTTTAAGGCAGTTGGTCTTCCCGACCAACATGAATCTGCGCCCAATGGGCATTACACTCCCAGCTGTGACTCAGAACTGGGATATTCACGCAAACTTTATCCAGATCTTGCCGAAGTTCCACAGAATGCCTGGAGAGGATCCACAAAGGCATTTGCAAGATTTTGAGATAGTTTGCCAGACTCAACCATCCGACCATGGACGAGAAGAGTATGTGCGGTTGGTTTCATTCTCTTTCATTCTTCAAGATGGGGCACGGGAATGGCTGTACACACTACCCACTGGCGTTGTGACCACATGGAGACAACTCCAACAGAAGTTTTTGGAGAAATATTTCCCAGCATCCAGAGTGCAAGAAATGAGAAGAAGGATAGGGAGCCTGAAGATGGGAACTAACGAAAGTTTCTATGACTATTGGGGAAGATTCCAGGCGATGCTGGCGAAATGCCCACAGCACCAGATTACTGAACACGACTTGATTCAGTATTTCGTCGGAGGATTGAGACCACATGAGAGGACGATCGTGAATGCCTCATGTGGAGGATCCATTTTGAACAAACAGCCTGTTGAAGCATTCAGAATCCTCACGGAGATGGCTGAAGACAACCGAGACTTCGGTGGAGAGGGCATTCGGGTTGTAAGTGAAACAGAGAGGGCACTGGACCAGGATAGCAGGATTGATAGATTGTGCGACAAGATTGAGAAAATCTTGTCCGGTGCAAGCATGGCGAGGAAGCCCAGACCTTGTGGGGTATGCAAAAGCATATCTCACTTCACGGATGAATGCCTTACTCTACAAGATGAAATGGAAGAAGTAAATGCTATAGGTGGCCAGAATGGGCATTCCAGAAGATATGATCCCCATTCCCAGACTTATAATTCGGGCTGGAGAGACCATGAAAATTTTAGATGGAGAAGACCGGAGGATGGGCATCCTGGACGCCCATTGCCACCACCAGAGGAGAAAATGAAGCCAAGTAGGCTGGAAGATCTTGTGTTTGCTATGGCTGAGGAGAAAAGGAAGCCAAGTAGGCTGGAAGTTTAAGCAAGAGACTCGAGCTGGTCTCTCGC
This sequence comes from Perilla frutescens, assembly GCA_026008535.1. Lineage (NCBI taxonomy): Eukaryota > Viridiplantae > Streptophyta > Magnoliopsida > Lamiales > Lamiaceae > Perilla > Perilla frutescens. Next base: position 49,249,912 of record BRKX01000001.1, on the reverse strand, counting down.
ACATGAGCAAACAAATCAATCAATTGGCTCAAGTCATGCACAAGATGGAGGAGAAAAATGGGAAGCTGTCTTCCCAGGTCGAAAATCCAAGAGAACAAGTGAATGCAGTAGCATTGAGGAGTGGAAAAGAGCTTCCGGAGATGGTCAGGCCGAGAGAAGAGAAGGACGATGTGCCCTTGGCGGAAGAAGTGGAAAAAATTTCCACAGAAGATGAGGCACAAGACGCTGAGGAGACTAAGGTTGTGCCCATTCCAGAAGTGAAGCAATCTGCCAAGATGCCCATTCCAGAAAGACGGAAACCTCCCTTTCCAAGGAGATTGGCATAGAATAGAAAAGAAGAGGAGACCAGGGAGATGCTAAAAGTATTCAGCAAAGTGGAAATCAACATTCCACTGATCGAGGCAATCAAACAAGTACCACGGTATGCCCGGTTTCTAAAGGAACTTTGTACCAGAAAGGTGTGATTCAATGACGATACAAGGTTCCTAGTTGGAGAGAATGTATCGGCTGTGATACAAAGGAAGTTACCCAAGAAGTGTGATGATCCAGGGATGTTCATGATCCCTTGCATTATTGGAGACAGAAAAGTTGAAAAGGCCATGCTGGATTTGGGGGCATCGATCAACGTAATGCCCCTGTCGGTGTTCAAAGAATTGAAGATTGGACCTTTGAAGGAGACCCGTGTGGTCATTCAGCTTGCTGACCGGTCCAATGTATATCTAGAAGGCCTCATTGAAGATGTATTGGTCAAGGTGGACGAGCTTATTTTCCCAGCAGATTTTTATGTGCTTGACATGGGCACAACGACTTCAAAATCTTCAGTTTTGTTGCTGGGAAGGCCTTTCGTGAAGACAGCTCGGACCAAGATTGATGTGGACAAGGGCACATTGACGTGTGAGTTTGATGGGGAGAAGGTGACGTTCAACATCTTTGAAGCCATGAAGTACCCCCCGGATACAGAAAATTGTAATTTTGTGAACACATTTCATTACCCGAGCCGTTCTACTTTATCCATGATGAGCAACAGAGAACCGCTGGAATGGGCATTGTGGGATGGACTGAATGACCAGGATGCCCTGGACGAGGATGAGGACATAAGGGATGGAATTATGATGCTGTATTCATTGGAAGATATGCCACACGGATGTGTGGACTATGATGTGCCCATTCGGAGGAACGATGATAAATTGATGCATTCTATTGTCAAAGCGCCCATGCTGGAGTTGAAGGCATTACCAAGGCATCTGAAATATGCCTATTTAGGGAATAATGAGACTCTCCCTGTAATCATAAGTGCGGGGTTGAATCAAGCTGATGAGGATCGCCTTTTGAGATTGTTGAGACTATACAAGGAGGCACTCGGATGGACGTTGGCAGATATAAAGGGCATTAGCCCAGCGGTTTGCATGCACAAAATTTTGTTGGAAGATGATGCAAAACCTGTTCGTGATCCACAAAGAAAGCTCAATCCAATGATGAAGGATGTGGTGCTAAAAAAGATAATTAAGCTTCTGGATCAAGGCATTATATACCCAATTTCAGACATCAAGTGGGTCAGTCCAATCCATGTTGTGCCCAAGAAGTCGGGCATTCAAGTTGTGAAAAATGAAAAAGGAGAGCTTGTGCCCACACGACTGCAAACTGGCTGAAGAGTTTCCATCGACTATCGGAAGCTGAACACGGTCACGCGGAAGGATCATTTCCCACTTCCGTTCATTGACCAGATGTTGGAAAGACTCGCAGGAAACAAGTTCTTTTGTTTTTTGGATGGATATTCAGGATACATGCAAATTGCAGTAAGTCAAGAGGACCAGGAGAAAACAACATTCACGTGCTCATTCGGTATGTTTGCCTATCGCAGAATGTCCTTTGGCCTCTGCAATGCTCCTGGCACATTTCAGCGATGTATGATGAGCATATTCTCTGATTTGCTCAAGAACTGCATTGAAGTATTCATGGATGACTTCACAGTATATGGGAGCTGCTTTGATCGATGTTTAGATAATCTGGAGAATGTGTTGCAGCATTGTGTGGACAAATGCCTAGTGCTGAACTATGAAAAATGTCATTTCATGGTCAGAGAGGGCATTGTACTGGGACATGTGATTTTTGAGAGGGGCATTGAGGTCGATAAGGCCAAGGTGGATATAATTGAGAAATTACCATATCCCACCTCGGTGAAGCAAGTGAGAGGCTTTCTGGGGCACGCTGGATTTTACAGGAGATTCATAAAGGATTTTGCAAAAATTGCCCAGCCTATTACTCACTTATTGCAGCAAGATGTTCCCTTTGAATTTGATGAAGAGTGTAAGAAGGCATTCAATATTTTGAAAAAGCAACTGGTCACGGCACCAGTCATTCAGCCACCAGATTGGGGAATGCCCTTTGAGATTATGTGTGACGCCAGTGGGTACGCTGTGGGCGCTATACTGGGTCAGAAGAGAGGAAAAGAAAGTCATGCAATTTACTATGCCTCCAAGACTCTGAATGGGGAACAGTGTAATTACACCACTACTGAAAATGAGCTATTGGTAGTAGTGTTTGCATTTGAGAAGTTTCGATCTTATCTCTTGGGAGCAAAGAGCATTGTCTATACGGATCATGGTGCCCTGAGGCATTTGATGACCAAGAAGGAGACAAAGCCAAGACTGATTAGGTGGATCTTGCTCTTACAAGAGTTCGATGTCGAGATTAAAGATAAGAGTGGGGCACAGAACTTGGTAGCTGACCATCTGAGCCGGGTGCTGAATGAGAAAGGCGACGAAATGCCCATTGTCGATCATTTTTCTGATGAGCATTTGTATTCAGCAAGGGGCATTTCAGCACCCTGGTATGCGGATATAGTGAACTACCTAGAGTCTGGGGAGATGCCTATTGGGTACTCAAGGTACCAGAAAAATAAACTGAGGTATGAGAGCAGGTTCTATGCATGGGATTGCCCTATTCTATGGAGGAGATGCGTTGATCAAATCATTAGAAGATGTATCCCTGATGAGGAGATAGATGAAATTCTAAAGCATTGTCACAATTATGCTTGCGGAGGGCATTTCGGACCAAACCGAACAGCGAGAAGAATTTTGGATTGTGGGTTCTTTTGGCCCACAATATTCAAGGATGCCCACAACGTCTGCAGAAGGTGTGACCAATGCCAGAGGGTAGAGAACATCACAAGACGAAATGAAATGCCTATGACACCAATCATGCTAGTGGAGATTTTTGACATTTGGGGAATGGATTTCATGGGACCCTTTTCAAATTCGAGGGGGAACCAATACATTATCTTGGCAGTTGATTATGTGTCCAAATGGGTAGAAGCAAAGGCTACTCCTACCAATGATGCAAGAGTAGTAGCCGCATTTCTGAAATCCCACATTTTCAGCCGGTTTGGTATGCCCAGGTCCATCATCAGTGATTAAGGGACTCATTTTTGTAACCAAACGCTGGAGAGATTGTTGAAGAAGTATGGGGTTCACCATAGGGTCACTACACCCTACCATCCCCAAGGAAATGGTCAAGCTGAAGTCTCAAATCGAGAAATTAAAGCCATTCTTGGGAAGGTTGTAGGCCCGAACCGAAAAGATTGGAGTACTCATCTGGAAGATGCCCTGTGGGCATACCAAACTGCATTCAAGACTCCAATTGGGATGTCCCCATACAGGATGTTATTTGGGAAGTGTTGCCATCTGCCAGTCGAGTTAGAGCACAAAGCACGATGGGCACTTCAGAAGCTGAATGTGGATCCTGACGCCGCTGGGCATTTCAGGAAATTTCAAATTCAAGAGCTGGAAGAAATGAGAATGGAGGCCTATGATAATTCGGTGTTATATAAGGAAAAGATGAAAAGGCTCCATGATCAAGTAATTCAAATGAAGAGATTTAGCCCAGGACAGAAAGTACTTTTGTACCACTCAAGGTTCAAGCTTATGGGAGGAGGACTGAGGACCAAGTGGGTTGGTCCATTTGAAGTGTATGCAGAATGCCCGAATGGGGCAATTGAGCTGATAAACCCCGATACTAGAGGGCGCTTCAAAGTGAATGGCCACCGTGTGAAAGCTTACCTGGGGCATTCTGATGAAGATGTCACAGTGATCTGGCTCGCGGAGCCCACTTACGCCTGATCTGGGGTGATGTCGTGCCCACGACAATAACTAGGGCGCTACTGGGAGGCAACCCAGGTGTTTTCTTGTCTTAATTCATTTTTATTTATTTTTAATAAATTTTCCAGTTAATTAAACTAGTTTAGGGAGCAATTTTACGCTTGTTTTGGATAAGCATGGTGTTTGCAGGTTTAGATAATGAGAGAGAAAGATGAAGAGAAAATAAATCCCTTAGAAATAGGGATTCTGAAGTGAGGCACACTGGAGAGATAAAGTTTGTTCCGATTTTTCAGGGATAATGCTTATCCATTAGCACGGGGCATACTGATCCAGGAGATTCCTAAGGAATTTGGAGAGTCACAAGTCAAATCATGAATAGTAATCCCCTTAATATAAAAGTCTTACCCCACAAAATCTCCACTATCACTTTCACTCGCTTTTTGCAAAATCAGAACCTTCTCTCTCGATTTTCTTCTGCAACCCTAATTTCTGAAAACCTTCAAACATCCAACAATGGCGAAGACAAGAGGCAAGAAGGTCGCCCCAAAGGCTGAACCTAAGGCACGCCTGGACTTCGAGACCCCCGCTATCTCTGAAGAGCCCTCTCCAATGAAGGTGGTGAAGAAACCCTCTGCGAAACCTAAGGGAAAGGCTGCAGCTGAAGCAGCCGCTTCGAGCAAGCCACCCAAGGAGACCCCACCGGAACAGGAGCCTATGCCTGAAGTCGAGACGACGGAAGAAAGCTTCGCTACTCCAACTCAAACGGAGCAGCAAGATGCTGAGGCAACTGCTGAGGGCACGCAAGAAGAAGAGGCTACTGAAGAGCCTGAGCCAAAGCCAAAAAAAGGAGCTAAGAAGAAGAAAGCCAAGAAGCCCGCTAAGGGTCCAACTCCTGTGCCATCGGTGGAGATCGAGGACTTGGAAGACGAAGAAGAAGGAGAGGAAGTTGAAGGGAGAGAAGAAGCTGAAGATGAAGGAGACAGAGACACTGACTTGGACAAATACCTAACTGAAATCGAAGATATTGAGGTTGAGCCCCAACCAGAGAAGGTACCCCTGTTTGAAGAGAAAGAGGCACCCGTTGACATCAAGAAGCGGGCACTGGAAAAAGCTAAGGGAAAAAGGAAGGTTGGAGAACCCATTCTAGAGCCAACCGAGCTAGAGGTGTCCCAACAAGGGGACACTGAAGAAAAGAAGGAGCAGGAGGAGCCCAGTGCGCCCTCCCAAACGCAAGCAGGCTCTGAAGAGCCCTCGGAGGACTCCTCACCCAGGCGAAGGGTGGGGAAATCTTTTGGAATGAAAGCTGGAGCTAAGCTGGCTGGAGAGGCCTCTTCGCGGAAGAGGAAGGCTGAAGAGGGCATTTCAGCCCCTGTACCTAAAAGAGGCAGAGGGGTGGGGAGCCCCACACCAAGTAAGCCCAGCAGTGGCCCGCCACCAGTCAGGGGCATCATCAACTCTAAAGGACTCCACCGTGAGACGCTTGCAGCTCTTGGTATAGAGCAGGAGGTACGGGATTTATTTTCTGCAATTGGTTGGGAATGCTTTTTAGATATGGAGTGTGTTATTTTTCCGTCGTTGTCTCGTAATTTTGTCCAAAACTTGAAAATCAAAGCTGTGAACAAGCCTGCCACGTCCACTAGGGTTTTGTCTTTTAAAATGATGGGTAGAAGTTATTCTCTTTCTGCTGATGATTTGCATTATTCACATGCTTCATATCTCAAATGGAACCAGCAAACGTCAAAAGGGAGTCATCGATGGAACTCTATTCCGAATAGAACGATCAACTGAGATCTTCATGGTTCAAATTTATGTGGACGACATAATTTTTGGATCAAAAAGTAAAGATCTATGCACACGATTCGCTCAATTGATGCAAAGTGAATTCGAGATGAGCATGATGGGAGAAATGACATTCTTCCTAGGACTCCAAGTGAAGCAGCTGAAAGATGGGATCTTTATCAGCCAGGCCAAATAAACTAAGGAGCTTGTCAAAAGGTTTAGAGTTAGTAAAGGAAAAACTCTCAAGATTCATATGAATACATCAGTTCAGCTAACTCTTGATGAAGAAAAAGAATCAGTTAGCCAAACATATTATAGAGGATCATTGGGTCGCTACTTTACCTAACAGCTAGCCGACCAAACATCTCCTATTCAATCGGTTTATGCGCACGGTTCCAAGCCAACCCAATGAAAAGTAATCTTGAAGAGGCAAAGAGGATTATTAAATACCTCAAAGGAACCATAAATCTTGGACTATGGTATCCCAGAGATGACAGTTTGAGTCTAATTGGCTATTCAGACTCAGACTTTGGTGGATGCAAGATCGACAGAAAAAGCACCAATGGAACATGTCAGTTTCTTGGAAACAAACTAATATCCTGGTTTAGCAAGAAGCAGCACTCAGTTGCCACGTCAAAAACTGAAGTAGAATATGTAGCTGCGGGAAGCTGTTGTGCTCAGATACTCTGGATGAAGCAATAGTTGAAGGACTACAAAGTCGAAACTGAAGAAGTACCTATATTCTGTGACAACAATAGTGCAATTGCAATATCTGAGAATCCAGTTCTGCATTCAAGAACTAAGCACATTGACATAAGACATCACTTCATCAGATATCACATCGAGAAGAAGGACATATGCATCAAATATGTCAATACTGAGAAGCAGATAGCTGACATCTTCACCAAACCATTGTCTGAAGCAAGGTTCATGGAGCTATGCATACAACTGGGACTGCTTGAACTAGCATCAAAGGATGAAGATGATCAACTAGAAGAAAAAGGCCAAGGAACCATTTCAACTAAAGAGAGGAACTGAACTGAAAAGCTTCAATTCCTTAGAATGAGCAGTTCATAACTGAAAAAGTCGTTAAACTGATCAGTTGGACACATAAGCTATCAGTTTGAAATGAAGCGAGAAGCTGTGCAAAGAGAGTAAACTGAAGCTGATCAGCCTACCCCATCAGCTCAACTGAATCATCAGTCCATTTGCTCAAACTGAGGCAATGAGCAAGGCAGAGTTGGTCAAATGGTCTCAACTGATGATCCAGTCAGTCAGGCAAAACATATCAGCTGCAAAATGATCAAACTGATGGAGAAATCAAAGGAACTGGAATTAAATCAATGAGGAGACATCAGTTCAAGAGTCAGCTGAAGGAAAGCAGCAGAACTGATGAACAGCTGAACTAAAGTTCCAGCAGTCAAGGCCAGTAAGGAACTAATGAGAAAACATCTAAGTTGGAACTGATCAACATGGAGATCATCAGCTACAGTCAAAGCTCTCTCAAGGTACGTGTACTGGTACCTATGGAGACACTGCTTTAATTCTGAAGCCTATTTTCTCCTAACCACCCTTCATGGGATGAGCTTCTGGAGAAGAGAAGAAAGATGGAGCATGCAATAGGCTGGACAGGAGACTCCCGAGCAAAATCCAGTTATTACTTTGAAGAGAATGATGGCCATACGAAGAAACCATCCTAATCCAGAACAACAAACATTGTTGGAAGTGATGAACGATCTGCTCAACTGGGCCAACATCCGACAGCCACCTCTATAAACTGAGGCTGACAGCAACATTGGAGAAATCCCCAAGTTCAACAGCATTGGTTACTTAGGGAACTGTTCATCCTCAGACAACAACAGCATCAGTAGGGACATAATCTATTTCACAGAGAAGCCCATAGCAGTCAACAAGGAACTGAAACTGCGGAAGTTTACAGCTCAAGGCAAACTGTCATAGCATCTGTTGCTAGGCAGTTAACTTTTGAAGAATCCCCTCAACCAGATGACATCATCATCAATCTCCTTGATGATTCTCCAGAGGTGCAAGCAGTTGATGAGCGAACTGCCAGTGATCTGGAGTTCGAAGAAATGCTCAAATCTCCTATTCTACCAGCTCTTCCAAGTGATGAAGAGTCAGAGAAGTCAGCTGAAAAGGCTCGATTGTTTGAGGAGCCAACTGAATCCCAAACTGCTCCTCCCCAAGAGTTAACTCCAGAGACAGCTGAGTCTGATCAGCCAGCTGAACAGACAGATCAAGTCAATGATCAACCTGCCTATCAAGGTACACTAGCAATAACTGTGTACTTTGATCCAATTCAAAGAGCTCTTCAAGCTGTTGCTCAAGCTGCCGCACCGGAGATTTCATCAGAGTCAAGTTATGATGAGACCATCATCATGAAGACGGACGAGTTGACCCACACAGTTCCTTGTGAGGAACTGATTGGAACTGAAGCAGGTGAAGAAGCTGACTCAAGAGCAGTTCAGTTCAATGCTCAACCAAGCAGTTCGACAGTTCAGCTCCCTGCTTATTATGTAAAACTGATCCACAGCCTGCAACAACAGGTTAAACTGCACATGGAGCAAATTCAGAGGCTGCAAGCTCATCCAAGACTCCAGTCAGCTGAAACTGAGTCGTCAAGCAGTGATAAGGATGAGGAAGGTGATGTCACATAACCATTGGCCAAGAGAAGAAAAACTGATCACAAGAAGGACTAAGTGGCTGATCAAGTTCAAACTGATTAGAAAGCCCTAAGTTTACTTCTTGTAATTCAGTTTGTAATTACTCATTTTTATTTATAAAAAGATTATCTTTTTATTTTCAAATAAATGTCAAACTTCGCATTTATTTTTGAATATTTCGACCGTTGCAAAATAATGACACGTCTCAAAAGTCATTAAATACCAACGACCAAAAGAGGTCAGGGGCTAGTACCATTCCAACCATTAGATCTATGAGCCTGCCCAAAACACTCATAAAAAAGACCTCTCTTTCAAGCCTCTTAGAAAAACTCCTCATTCGCTCTCAAAAATTCTCTCTCTCTCTCAAAGCTCTTGAAATCTCTCAAAATCTCAGCCAATCCCAAAGATGGCCGAATTATCCAGATCTCTAAATTCCTTCAAAGAGCAACGTATGAGAGACAAATTCCTTGATAGAAATGAATCAAACAATCCAACCCTTCTGTCAAATCTTCATAAGACAGGAATTTTTCACTACCTGGAAACACCACCAAAGTTCTTTAGACAAAATTTGGTGAGTGAATTTTTGCTTCAAGCAAAATTGTCTGCAGATGGAAAGACAGTATCATCAGTGATTCAAGGACGGATACTTCAAATCATTGAGAGAACAATTGCAGAAGTGTTCGAGCTTCCACAAGAAGGTTCATCCGTTCAAGAACTAAAGAAATCTGCAAAGTCATACTGGAGAGAATGGAAAACTTCAACCTGCAACAAGCAATTCAGTTTTACGACAGCTAAAACTGATCTAAAGCCCGAGTATGGTGTTCTACTCGACATAACGAACAAGATGATGTTCGGGGCCATTGGAAGCCCGAGTCAACTCACCCAAGAGAGATACATGGTTATGATTCACCTTGCTGAAGAGCGACAAATAAACTGGGCAGAATTTGTCTTCCAACAACTCAAGCACAAGTCGTCAAAGCCTCTGACTCAGAGAAATCTGGCAAATTTGAGTCCAAGGTAGGGCTTGTTCTAAGAATGAGCAAGATACTTGAAGACCTACTGAATCTTCCAAGTGATGAAGTGCTACCAGTCCTCATCTCTGACTGGATTCCCAAGAAAGAAACTCCTCATCTTCAGTCACTTAGAAAGAAACGAAGAGCCAAGACCAAGACAAGCAACAACACCTCGAGCAATTCAACTGCCAACGCCGTTCATTCTCCAAAATCACAGAACAGATCGCCAGTTGATTTCCAGGTTTGCTCTGATCCAGATGAGCTTATTCCATTCATCGAAATCCCTCATCCAAATTATGGAGCGGACTACTTCAGAAGCACATGCCCTCCTCTCCAGCTGACTGAAGAAAATATTCGCACTTTCTATAGTGGTGAATATGCAGTCAAAAGTGCACAAAAGGAAGTGACTAATCTCCTTCTCACACAGTTTGCTTTTGTTGCACAACGTGATCAAGAGTTGTTCAAATAACTCCACCGATATTTCTATTAGTATAACTGGAGACATTACATGTCCATCCAGTCTCATTTTCTGCTAACTGCTTTTCATGGCATGAGCTACTAGCAACGTGAAGAAACTTGGAGCATTAAATGAATAGGATCGTCAAATCCATTCCCTCCAACCATTGTGCAAGTCCAGCACATCATGAATCACCGGCTTGTCAACAAAATTCCAGCAACCGCCTTGTTAGCTGAATTCAAAACAAGCATCATGCCTCAAGGAGCTGTGGTTGCAAATCAATCAGTCAACTGCCCAACTGGCTCGCTTTGCCGAAAACTGACCTTTGATAATTTATCAAGTCAGTCAGCTGAGCCATCACGACGAACTCCAACTGCCACAGAAAGGATAGACCTACATCTATCACATACTGAAGTCGTGGCTCCTCAGAAGAATCCAAGGCATGATGATGAAAGAGATAGTGATGATGAGGCTACTGCCACATCACCGAGTCTCCTATCCAAGAGCTATGGCACTCCCCTACTCACATCTAGCTCAAAAGGCGTGCAATTGATTATGAATAATGATCAGTTTCGACCGTCGCTAAAGGGAACTTCACACTCCCTCAATCAAAGGATGAAAAACTCATCAGTTGCCATTCAGCAGTTTCACCAAGCCTGGAGGACAGCAAGGCCCGAACTGCCAAAGAACAGAACTGGATCTGTATCAACGACAAAGCGATCAAACTGCTCGAAAGGAAGCAGTGCAACTAGTCCAGCTCGGCCCTTCAAAAAGAGGAAACTGACTCAAGAAAGTCAAGTAGCTGACCATACGAACTGATCAGTTCAGTTCAGTTAGAGCTTCAGTCAGCTCATCAGTGACGACTGTAAACATGACGAAACTGATCATCCAACCGCTGAATCGTCAAACTAATCAGTTGGACTGTATCCCAACTGATTCCGGATGAGTTTTTCTTAATCCTCATGATTATCATAACTTAATTGTTACCATTGTGATTATAAAATTCCTTATATTATATTCAACGGCTACAATTTGAAAATAGGGTTCTCTCTCACAAGATGCCATTAATATCTCTGCATTGATATTAAATCAACTCTTCAAAGAAGAAAAATGAAATATATTTTTCTAATGAGATATAAATAGCAAAATCTGCAGAAAATATTTTGCTATTTATGGCAACTACCCCATTTTCAAAATAACTCCATCTCAGCCATATGATAATAAAGTTGTTTCACGATCGAACGGCTGTGAAGCATGCATCATTAATTCAGCTAATCATCCATCAAATCAGATAGTTGATTAGCTAAGAGAAGCAATTGAGTGTCCTCGATCAATGCATGCAAAGCTAAATATATATATATATACAAGGAGATGAAGGCTCCGATCATCTGTAAATGCTCTCTCATCCTTGCTTTGATCACCTGCAAACACTATCTCTCTCAACACACTTGCATATCTAACAACACCATCTCTTTGCAGAAATGAAGCCTTCATTTCAGATGGTAGATGTCAAATCGCTCATGAACAAGCTGAAGAAAGATAAGACTCTTAATTTAGAGCTTCTTAACGCACGTCTCGGCCCAGACAACTTCCAAAGAATCATTCGGCCATTGGAGGAAACTGGGTTGTTGCCATTCTTGACAATCATGCCCGTCAAGAATATACCTACCCATGTTGCGGAGTTCTACCACAACGCGACCATCTCCGGCAACAACATCATCTCCACCGTTCAGAATAGAGTGATCACGGTGACAAAAGACATTATGATGTCTACACTTCTCCTCCCCGGCGAAGGCCTAGACGTGATGGAACTTGAACTACCGTGCAAATATGCACTGTGGGGTCTTTGGAAACATCCTCACGTGCACCATCATGACTGCTCACACAAGCTGAAGGAAAGCTTGCCCAGTGAGATCATTCAACTCCTGGATATCACCGATCATATCCTGCATGGAAACTTTGAGACGATCCACTTCTCGGAACTCAAAGCCCATCTAACGGCCGCTCTATACTTTGGTTGTAAAGCCGACTGGGCCTCCTTCATTCTTGCTCAACTACGAGCAAATATCGAGCGAGCAGAATATGATCCATTAACTGGCTCGTTCTGAGAGAATGTTGGGTTTATGGGTCGCATAAGCCACATCATTCTAAGTCAGTTTGATGAGGTCATTCCAACCGGTGAACCGATCGGACGAAGGGACATGCTCCCAACTATCTACTGTCATCCGATCCCGAAGAGATCATGCCAACTAGGAACTCCCGACTCAAGTCGTGGAAAGCAACCGTTGGTAGCCCATGCCAGCTCCTCAAAAGAAAGGCAACTGATGATTGAGAATGAGCCCCTCTCTAGACTGAGTGATCAGTCTACAATAACAGTCAGCTCACAACCTCTCACCTTCGTCCATCGCGACTCAATTGAGGTTGAGTTTGAGACAGTTCTAGACCATCAGCTAAGAAGCTGCTTTGGTATAATTGAGGGCACCGATCCCTTCTTATTCGAGCAACTGAAACGGTACCTCCAGTACCATATCTGGCGATTTCAGCTTGATGAGGCCACCATGTTCCACCTCATCCGCACTCGTGGATCTCTCTTCTGGATCAACGAAGGAAAATGGAGTAGACATTGGATGAACCATCCACTCTGCTCACCGCCAACACTCTCGGAGATAATGGATTCGATGATCAAATGAATCCAGCTCAGTGTACCGGCTGATGCTCCTCTTTCCGATAACGAGCCAGCCAACTCCTCCTGCACCCCATTTCTCAAAGATCTACCAATCGCATCAACCAATGAGATCTTCACCAGCTTGGCTTCCATGGACTTCAGAGAGCAAGAAGTCTCTCTCACCACTAATCGTGGTTAGTTCATGACGACTGAAAAAGCATATGCATGGTTCTCCTCGCCCATGCCCATTCCTTCAATTCCCTCGGTCCATGATGACAACTTGGAAATTGCCTTCACCTTCTTGCCAAATCTCTCAATACCATCATACGATCCACACCAGCCTACCCTTTTGGATGATGCCAAGAAGGGGGAAGGTGAAAAGTATGATGATGAAAGCTTGACTCTTTGGGATCATATCCAAAGAGAAATACATCATGAGAGGGAAGCTCAGCTTCAGGGGGAAGCTTGGAAAACACAAGGAGTCCAAGAAAAAGGAGAATCAAGCAGAAAGAGAAGAAGCAGCTAAGGAAGTAAAATAGTAGTACTAACTACTATTGAGAATCGAAAGCTGATATATGGTATGCTTTGATTGGATATATAATACATGCTTTAATTCTTCAAATATCATGCTTATAAACATTCTCTCATACTCTGATAATCATGACTCTAAGCTTTGCTCTGACAGCTTTGCTCTGATATTTGGATAATCATACTCTAATAAAATGAAAGCATGATTAAAATGAAAGTATGCTCTGAATGCTCTGATACTTGAATTTCATGCTCTAACTTTGCTCTGATATTTGGATAATCATACTCTAATAAAATGAAAGCATGATTAAAATGAAAGTATGCTCTGAATGCTCTGATACTTGAATTTCATGCTCTAACTTGCTCTAATATCGAGTTGTGCATATAAGCAAAGTACAGCATGTCTCTCAGACAATCAGTTACAGTTTTTTCACCATTATTGACAAAGATTTTGACATCATCAAAAAGGGGGAAATTGTTAGGAAAAACTATCAAGGAACCTCTAAATAAGGTTTTGATGAGATATCAAAACTATTTATGAAAAACTGACTAAAATTCAAGCTGCAGATCTAAGCTGATCAATCCAGAGCATCAAAAAGGAACTCAATTAAAGCTAAAGTCAACCCAACTGGAATATGGTCTACCAGCTGGAAGGATACGTCAACCAGTCAGAACTCAATTCAACTAAGGATTCGAAGAGACGAACCAGTCGAAACAAACTGACAGCTTAGTCAGTTAAGCTGAAAGAAAAATCATCAAGGCTGAAGAAACTGATGAGAGATCAGTTTAAACTGAAGACTGGAAGTATCCAACTGATGGCCAAACTTAACTTCAACCAAACTGAAGTAAACAGACAAATCAGCTAAAGGCCAGAACTGAAGTCAGCCAACTTGTGAGTAGTCAATTTGACAAGAAAGTTGAAGAGAGAGCAGTCAAACTGACAAGCTAGTCAAAAGCTTGTGATCGGTCAAAGCAGACAAGAAAGCTCAAGAAAGAACAATAGAATTGACAAAACCATTCAACAACTTGAGATCAGTCAAACAGGAGGAAGAAGCTCAAACCTGCCAACTGGAGTAATAGCCAAACTGAGCTGACAAGCTCGGAACTGCCAACTGAAGTAATAGCCAAACTGAGCTGACAAGCTCAGAACTGCCAACTGGAGTAATAGCCAAACTGAGCTGACAAGCTCGGAACTGAAGGAAACTCAAGTTATATACTGAAGTTGCCCTTCTGCGGAAGGAAGAGAGGACGTAGGAGTTTGAGACTTCGAACCTCTATAAATCATATGTGTGCTGTACCGTATTGATTAATTGCATATCTTTGAACTATACACGAGCTCACATAATCTGCACTCAAGCTGTCCAAAGTACTCAACCAAACTGTGCATAGATAAGTTACTAAGCGAGTCAAGGGCCCTTATCATTCCGCATTTGAAGAAAAAATTTTAATCAGTTTATTCACCCCCCCTCTAAACTGATATCGACTCGTCCAGGACCAATAGGAATGTATTATCACAAAATATTAGAATGTCGAAGAAGTAAACACGGATAAGACGATCATGCCCTTTGTCACACCCTCGATCCATATATCTTTTTGTTCTTCTTGAAGAACTTTGAGCTGCATCAAGCCTCTGTTCTTGTTTCTCAATAAGCTCAAGCATTGCTACTTCAATTTCATCTCCATCTTCTCGTATTTTATTTTTAAAAAATTCATTCATCATCGAATCTCTTAAAGACTTGGACATTTTGATCAGAAGATAAAAATTTAATAGGATATAAATTATTAGAATTAAAGAGTGGAGAAATAAGAAATTGAAAAAATGAAGCGATAAAATATGAGATTGAATATAGGGGAAAAGAGTTAAAATATGCCAATGGCTAGTTGAAATTTAACTGCTAGTTGCATTTTTTTTAATTCTATTATGTACATTGAAAAATAGCAAAAAAAAAATCTAACCGTTAGCCAACGGTTATTTAATACATAATTTTAAAGAAATGAATTTAATAAAACGTAATTAATGCATTTGATCGACTGTTAGTAGAAAAATAGATAAAGAGAAAAAAAGAAAGAAAAGTGGAAGTGGCCGATAAAAAAGTGTGCGTGGCCCCACCAAACTTCTCATATATCTCCTCCAAGCTAGATCAGGTACCTATAAGTAAGTCAGCTTCCTTTAAGCCAACCATCACAGTGCAAAATTAGCCGGGGTCGGATTCTTCCAAGCTCGGAAGAAGCCGCATTGCAATCACTCTAATAATTATTTCATCCATCATCATCTGCCAGGTAAAGGTCTTTAACACTCTTTGGGGTGTCGTTAAACACATGATTGGAAGTAGAGGTTTGCTTCTGAAATGTTCTTCTCCCTGTGGATGTTGCTTCAAAGATGTTTCGCGATCAGGTATATAAAATTCTGACAACCCATGAGAAATCTCTACAGTGGTGCCAACACAATCTGTAGATTAAATAAGACAAAAATTTGAAATATAAAAACAGTAGTAATGCTAAAACTAATTATAGTAATATTAATATCTTCTTCGATAATGCTAAAACTAATCATAGTGATGCTAATAAATCGTTTATCATGCCAATACTCTGATAACTTGCTATTTTTATAATGTTGCGAGGTTGTTTTTATAATATGCTAATAATTCATTTTGTAATGCTGATAAGAACTTTTGTGATACTAATAAGACGTATTGTAATGCTAACCAATTTTGATAAATTACTAATCATAGTAATGCTAAAACTAATGATAGTATTGCTAATATCTTCTTTGATAGTGCTAAAACTAATCATAGCAATGCTAATAAAATGTTCATCATGCCAATCATTTGATAACAGACTATTTTTATAATGTTGACATGTTATTTCTATAATGTTAATAATTCATTTTGTAATGTTAATAACAACCTTTTGCAACTAATGTGACGTACTGTAACGCTAACAAATTCTGACAAATAACACATATGTATAGTAATGCAAAAACACAATCCGCATAAAATCAATAGATAAAAAACACAAATTTTGAACCGTTAAATAATAATAATAATAATAATAATAATAATAATAGAAGAATAAGAAGAAGAAGAAGAAGAAGAAGAAGAAGAAGACACGCACGCATATACAAAGTAACAAAAGATCGAGAAAGATAGAGCAAGCTCACAAGAGAGAGAGAGAGAGAGAGAGAGAACAAAGCACGAAAGAAGACGAACAATTATTACTTTGAATTCGATCTAGGTGATATTCTTCTTTTTTTCTTTATGAATTTGTCTACTGCACGTTCATATTAAAGAAGCGAAGAAGAAGTGATGAAAAGTAGAGGTAGAGAGAGAGGGGGGGGGGAGCCCATATTGTTTTAATTAGATTTATCAAATTACAAAAACTATCTCAACCTCATTAAAATATTTTAAATTAAAAAAAAAAACATATTGTGTTGCTTTTGATCTTGAATTAGATATGCATAATATATATATATATATAACTATAATAAATTATAATTGATCGAGCAATATATATCTTATGAAAGTAGCAATCACGTTATGAAATAAATTAATGAGTCGACCAAAATATCTCCTTCTATCGGGTGTTAAAATCGGAATTAGTTAAGTTTTCGTTTATTAAAAATGATAACAAAGTTTTTAAATTTTAAAAACACTATCAAAAGGATTAGAATTTCAGCTGTGTGGTGTTAAAAAATAAACTACCCTACCAAACTAAATCAAATTTATATTGGTCTATAGGTAATTGCGGCTTAAAAATGTTTGCAGATTAAATATCTGGTTTATTAGGTTTTGTATTAAGAAAATGAAACACCAATAAAACAAATGCCGACCAATAATCTATTTCATTATACTTCCAAGTATGTAGAAGTTCCAATTTTAATTTCTTTAAAGGATTTATGTTTTTATTCTCATTTATTAATAATAAATTTGGGATAATTTTCATAATACCGAGTGTTCCCAAGGTTTTTAATTAATTTAACTATTATTTTAATTTTCGAGTTAGCATTCGCTCAATTATTATGATTGTCCGGGTCGTATTTCATTCATTTTGTCAAAACCAAGGTTGCAGAATGCGCTAGGCGCAAGTCGGGCGGCCGAGGGGGTCTAGCACTTTGGACGCCTAGACGAGACTTAGGAGGATTCTAGGTGTTTTTTTTTATTTTATTATTTTATATATTTCTTAACAAATATAAAATAATTTCATATATAAATTCATAAATTTTAACATTCCAAATAATATCAATTAAAGTTTAAATCATCCAAAATCTAAAATAAAACAAACATTGAAAGTTTAAATTATTCAAAGTTCATGACAAAATAACATTCAAAGTTCAAATGAAATTTTATGTTTTTAGATGCTTTAGGAGTTCGAAATCCTAATTATTAATTTATTATATTAATATATATATATATATATATATTAAAAAGATGAAATTCGGCCAACGTAATTACTGAATAATTCCGCCTAGGCGGCTAGTCCGTATAAGAGGGTTGATTATAGAGTTTTCGATTCAGGAGAATAGCGTCGAGCGCCTTAACGGCCGCCTAGACCGTATTCTGCAATAGGTCAAAATTGACTAATAATCCAAAATAAATTCAAACAATTTTGGTTTGGATATTTTGGTATTTTAATTTTGGTTTAATAGGTTGAGATATTCAAAATCGACTTTGTTAGTTGGAGACAATTGGTGACCAAACCGAACAATCTTGAAAATTGAGGGACGGTCTTTTATTAATTTTCTTCATTTGGAATTGGTATAATAAAAGGCACTATATTATATATTTTGTTTCAATGTTGGTTATGCATGTTATTTGTATTGAATGTCATCACTTTACACACGCGTGTAGATGGAAAGTGCACTTTAAGATCTTTATTTTAATCACTTCTAGCAAATGATCGCGATTAAAATTATTAATAAAATAATACTCAATTTTTTGAAGTTGTAGTAATTTAACTATCATATGACCAATTTCCAAGTCACCGAAAATTCCATGTGGCATGTCAAGTGCGCTTGTGGACATTTTAATTCAATAAACGAAATTAGGTGGAAATAAAGAATCTCACGTAGGAATAAAACGACATCGTTTTGATCCAGGAAAAAAAAAATTAATGTGGTTTTAATCCGACATGTGATTATCTAATTCTATCTAATTTAATTTATTGGATTGAAAAGTCCACGCACACATCCAATGCACATGGGACTTCCGGTGTCAGAAAATTAATTCATGATAGATTTTGCAACAACTTTGAAAAATTAGGCATTATTTATTATTAACTTTTATCCGGGTTATTACATGTAGCTAGTTCACATATATAATTTCATGTTATAATACAAATATATATATATATATATTGATAAAAAATGTATGAAATTATCTCACATGTCAAAATTCGTAAGATGGTTAAGATTTGGATCCAAGACCATATTTGGTGGCATATTTGTAAATTTTTTGAGATTTAATTGTGTTTGAGTCCGTATCTTAACTCATCTTACGAATTTTAACCCGTAAAATGATCACACAAAAAACTCATTCATATATTTTTAAGAAGTTTGTACAAATAATATCTCAAGTACATAAATAGAAATTTTAATTACTTAATGAAAACACTCTCTCTCTCGTAAAGATCGATTATCTAAAACCTAGGCGAAAATGCAAGGGATAATCATTATTTGCAAGATATAAAAGAAACATCATGTGTGTTGAAAATGGACAATACATGTACACATTACATAGCATGCATGCCTTACCTAACTAGGAAACCACGTTAATAATCGTCCAATAATGAGCTTTGCTTTCCCAACTGTCTTAAATTCAACTAACTCATTTATTTACCCCATTAAATTAATTCATTTTAAATAACTACAAACTATATAACGATGGGTTAATGTCTGGTAAATCTTGTTGTGGTAGAGTTAAGTGATTGACATGTGTCCATCTTGTATTCGCTGCTGCCTCCTGTAGCTTCTTCCAAATCTGAAAACCTTAGCACTTCACATGAATATATTTAATTTACATATCTACCTAAACGCCAACATTTATTCACTTGAACGGCCTTCATTAACCGGACAAGCATGGCCTACCACCTAATATTACGGGTTCGAATTTTACTAATATCGTGTAGTTTAAAGTCATTTCACACAATAATTTCTTAATGAATTATGTAGTTTGTAGATTATTTCGCAATAAGTATATTTATATATCTTTTGATAATGAAATGAATGCAGATTTGTTACGCGAAATATTTAAGACAGATAAAGATCTAAATCCAAATATAATAAAATTACAAACGAACCATTGATTATGATTAGTTTTGAATCTGAATCTCTATTGTCTTACGAATTTTGAGTTGTAAGACATTCTCACACAAATTTTTATTTAAAGTTAATGCTCTTCATTCGCAAGAGATTCTTGAATTTCAAATGTGTCCGATCTTCTATACTCTCCCATAATTAAGTCTCATATTTCAAATATATGTAAAATATCGGACACATATATTACCATATAAAAATTGTTATATTAGAAAAAAGAAAATGTGTTATTCAAATAATATATATATATATATATATATATATATATGATTTACTGTCATTCTATGTATACGAGTGTACTAATAATATTGGACTAATTGTAGCAAATAGCACAATGATTACTCGATTATACTATTTTTGCACCACTAGTTGTTTAGAAAATAAAATAAAATAAAAATAGAAATGGGCAAACTTGCATATATAAAAACATCCCTGCTAGTAGCCCATACCCCCTTATCTCTCTCCCTTCAAGACACTACCAACTCACCACCCTAAATAATTAGGCCACCCCTTAATTCCTCTCCACCGCCACCGCCGCCGCCTCCAACACCCGCCATATAAGGAGATGACGACGGCCCTCCGCCTCTCTCTTCTAATTCTCCTCCTCTCACCGCTGTTATCATCAACATCCGCAGCCGCCACACCCAAACACGACCTCGTGCGGCGCTCCTGCGTCCACGCCAGCTACCCCGACGTCTGCCTGCGGACGCTCTCCTCATACGGCGGCGCCGCCAGCACCCCCCGCGATCTTGCGCAGGTGGCGGTGAGGGTGAGCCTGGCGCAGGTGCGTAGAGCGTCGGAGTTTCTCTCCGAGGTTAAGAGCAGCGGGCGGAGGGAGCAGGGCGCCCTCAACGACTGCGTCGAGCAAATGGGAGACTCCGTCGAGGAGCTGAGCAAGACGCTGTCGGCGTTGGAGCACCTCCGCCGCGGCGCCGACTTCAGGTGGCAGATGAGCAATGCCGAGACGTGGGTCAGCGCCGCCCTCAGCAACGAGGACACGTGCCTCGACGGCTTCAAGGAGATCGACGGCAAAGTCCGCTCCGATGTTCGCCGGAAAATCACCGGCGTTGCCAGAGTTACCAGCAACGCGCTTTATTTCATCAACCTCCTTGACGATTAGTCATGCATGTGCTCCTTCAAAACCTATATATATAATTCATGGTTAATTCTCTCTCTCTCTCTCTCTCTCTCTCTCTCTCTCTCTCTCTCTCTCTCTCCCCATACATAAAAAATGATCTAGTCTGTAATGTTGTTTCGTTATTTACTTGTGTTTGTGTGCATAATGTAGCTCATGAACTTCCTTCCAGTTGCCACTAAATTGTTTAAATTAAATTTAAATATTTCACCGATAAATACGTACGTTCTCCGGCCTGCCCCCTCTTAATATATACATGCGAATGCGATGATGCAGTTTATTGTATAATTTATCAAATAATAAATATAGATAATTTCTCTTGGACGCTAATCTTACAAGAGTTATGTATGTTATGTCAGTGTTATAAATTAAGAATTAATGAAGCACACTATATGTAATAAAGTGAATACTCCTACAAAATTATAAATTAATTTCGTATATAATTAGATGTTGGGAATGGGATGGCATATGATTGGTGAATGCAGTAGATCCGACATTTATTGTTTTTGTTGACTGAATCTGTCAGCCAATTGTAAGCTAGGCCAGAAATTAAAATTTGAAATGGGATTGATCACGTGATTAGCTAAGTTAAATTGCAATGGGAGAGTGTGCTTCATAATTGCACTACAATATTCTCATCTACAAACTATTCTGGTCCTACTTTATTAATTATGTGACCTGTTATAGCACCATGTATGTTCCCTAAATCAATAAATTTTGATCGTGATTATCGAATTACATCAACATCTTCAAAGATCAACATCGCGACGAGTGCTATATACATCTTAACAAAATTATTAAAACTTTTGATCTTACCATATTTATTGTTTTCTGGTTTCTTGGCAATTAAAGATATTTGTCATCGAGCTGAGTTGAGCAATAATTGCAAACAAGTTTAGCAAACGGAATGCTTTATCGAATAAATTAACGAATCCTTTTTTTTCACCAATATTTTAAATATATATCCCTTGTAATGGCATTTGCCTCCGACTTGTCTTGTTCAATTAATTTCTTTTACTTATGGGTTATTTGTGTTGAATCTTGCTTGCTCCCTTTTAAAAATATATATAAGACTTTCAGATAATAATGGAGGGGTCAGTTATGTACGAATTTAATACAATAAAGTGGAAAACAGAAAAAGTGGTTACAGGTATGCATTAATCAATTGTATTATTCCGAAGGGGAAAAAAGAGTTTTTTTTTCAACGAGCAACTTCTTTCCCGGTGAGAATGCTTTAATGATGGAGTGAGGTTGTTTGGAGATCAAATGTCACATATTTGAATTTTTTAATATCACAGATCGGGTGTGTGAGTTAAAAAGAAAAAAAACTAAGAGCAACTCCAACAATGACAATAAAGGACAGAAAATAACAAAACAGTGTAGATTATTAGTTCTAACAGTGATGGCAAAGGACACAGTAAATTAGGGAAGATGAGAGAAGGGCGGTAGTAATATTGTTCCTCTCACCTGAACAGTGTATATAGCTAGCGGACGCTGCAGTTCAGCCGGCGTTGGACATCCCGCTTTGAAGCTTTCCAACCGCCCGACACGCTGATTATTAATTCAATGTTTTAATTTGTCTTGTTTTATTGCTAATTTTAATTCTACATTTTGTAGATTATCATTTTTAATTATGCACAATAAATCAATTTTGTATATTAATTTTTGCTTTTTGTGTGTTTTAATTATTTTTATATACAATATTTATATTTTAATTTTGTAACAAAAATACAAACTATATTATATTTACTGAAATAGATAAAATACAAAAAATACGAATTACATTTTACATTACTCAAATAGATAAAATACAAACAACATACAATTTTTTTCCTAATAATTTGAGAGATCATCTCCATCTCCATCAAGATTGGAAAAAGTTCCAAACAAAGTAAAATTACTAGAGTTGGCTTATCTTGCTCTTTGATTTTGTAAAATTATTTCTTTCTCCCGTCGAAAGTATTCACGACTGCTTGGATCTTCGATAGTATCCAAATTGAGCATTATAATCTGGTCTTCTTCATAGTTTTTGATTGGTGTCAGCTATTCTTTTTTGTGTCTCATTGATCTCCCTTCGCAATTCAACAACCCTATCTTTTTTTGCTTGAGTTGCTAAAAATAAGGTTTTTAAGCTCTCATTTTCTTGTTTAATCGTCTCTAAGAAATTAGATGATTCTTGATTTTATTTTATTTTCATTTTGCTCTTTCTAACCCCCTCTGGTCATTGAGATGGAGAACTTAAAATGTTGCCTTCATCTGCAGATAACGAAGACAATGAGTGATTAGGAGACTCCAAAACATATTCTTCAGGAAATATAGGGTCCTTGCTTGTTTTCATTTGGACGAATTCTTTCATTATTGGCAACAACATGGTTGAATTTGAATCCATGGGAATAATTGTTATATTGTATCAATGCCTCGTTTGTACGCTCTAGCTGCAGAACATATAAACAAAATTATTGTTACTAAAAAAGTAACTAAAAAATATAAAAATAAAACACATATGCATGATATTTTTATCAAATAAAAGAAATAAATAAATGAAGAAAAAAAGAAATAAACATATATATTCTAGGAATATTCTCTTTTAATGCAGAATTTGGTGTAGACTGTTGGAGATGAAATGCAGATAAAGCAATAAAATAATATAGATGAAACTAGAAAATAGTGCAGATTGCTGGTGTTTCTCTAAATTGTATTGTGCGTGTGTGTGTGTGTGTGTGAGAACTCTTCCTCCATGTAGGAACTAGGAACCCATCTAATCCCTCCATTACTTAGATCTTAATGGCAACAATTCAGTCAAAGTTTGGTCAAATGCAAAGTGGCATTGACATACTTGTAATTATTTACAACTTTAAGTAAAATAAGGTATTATGGTAATTCAATAATTTTTATGTTTTAAAACATGATTATTTCGCCTCCCCATTCATTTCTCTCTAACACTCACGATTTTTTTTCTTTGTGCACCTCTCTCTCTCTCTCTCTCTCTCTCTCTCTCTCTCTCCCCCCATTCTTTCTCCTTTCTCTATTTTTCACATATTTCATCTCATCTCTCTCTGTTTGTTTTTGTAAACCATTACTAAATACAAATTGAAAATTTATGATAATTTAAGAATTTATTAAAATAATAAAATATTATACATATAAATATATATATGGTTAAGAGGAATTTTTTATGCGAAAAATCAAAGTTGATGTTGCCGGTTCAGACACGATTTTGAATTCTTGATGATTTTATTTTTTTAACGTTCACATGCACATTTTAATTTTTTTTTAGGATTTCTTGATTTGTTTGTAAGCGCTATTATTCTTTTTGGATTAAATGCTATTTTTTGTCTAAATTATCCCAATTAATTTTTTACCTTATTTCATCTTTTTCATGTAATGTTGTTGATTCACGTATTCATCTTTTTTTTTTAATTATCTCGTCCAATTCTGATTTATGTATTTATTTTCATTTTTTCGTCAATGATTATGTTATTATTATAGTTTGTGCTAAAATGACATATACATCATGCTGGAATAGCTCATAGTCCATGCTAAAATAACATGACTTATGCTGATATTGATAATATCATTCAAATTTATTTCTGATAAGTGTGATAAATGATGCTGATGTGAGTTACATGTTGGATAAATTTCACAATAAACTGTAAGTCTTCAATTAAACAACAATAACTTCATCCACATATAAATGTAATACTGATATGTAATGTCACGCTAAAATATATTATACAGTATGCTAATATGAGAGTAATTTAATGTTAAAAATTCATAAATGCAATGTTTTTTTTTTCATATAATATATCAAAGTATAATTTTTTCATACTATTTCATTCAAGATCTCATATGGCTTTGTTTACCTGAAGAAATATGAAGAAAAATATAAAATATTCATTTTTAGGGCTTATTTTATTTTATTTTAAGAGTATATGATTTTTTCTTAAAGAGTTTATAACATTCCCTTTGTGGTTATTACAGTAATATTAAGATTTATCAATCTCAATTACTGTTTAGAATATAATGCTAAAATCAGAGAAGTATGAGGCTAAATATGTTCCCATTAAGGTTTATTGCATCCTCTATTATTGTTTATCAAATCATGCTAAAATTAGAAAATTATCAGGCTAAAATGAGGGATGTAGCATGCTAAACTTGATGTCAAATTCTCATTAGGGTTCATTGTTCCCAATTAGGGTTTATTACCTTCTCATTAGGGTTTTTATTCTTTCCATTTAGAATTTATTACTTCGCATTAGGGTTCATTGTTCTCAATTAGGGTTTATTGCATGACCTGTTACTGTTTATAGTATCTTGCTAAAACGATGAATGTATCAGGTTAGAATGAGGGAAGAATAAGGCTAAATTAGGGTTGATTATTCCCAATTAGGGTTTATGACATTCCCATTAGGGTTCATTGTTCTCAATTAGGGTTTATGACATTTCAATTAGGATTATTTATGACATTCCCATTATGGTTCATTATTCCCAAATAGGGTTTATTACATTCGCATTACGATTTTTTAGATCATCCATTGTTGTTTAGTAGATCATGTTAAAATGAGGTAAGTATCAGGCTAAAATGAGGGAATTAGCATGCTAATTTTTTTGTCACATTCTCATTAGGGTTTATGACATTTCCATTAGAGTTTATTACATCGCATTATGGTTTATTGTTTATAACATCAGGTTAAAATGAAGTGAGAATGAGGTTAAATTTGGTGTCCCAATTCGATTAGGGTTTATTGTGTCCCTATTAGGGTATAGAAGATCATGCTAAAATGACAGAAGTATGATGCTAAAATGAAATAGTGTATGATGCTAAAATGAAATACTGTATGATACTAATAAAACAACAATATCATGCTCGTATAAAGAAAAATTCACGCTAACAATGACATTTCCAAATATTCATAACAGATGTCTGAAACTAATATTCATCACCTTAAACTAATATTATTCAACTTGAACTAATATTTATCAACATAAACTAATATTCATAAGAAATATGTCTTGAAATTAGTACTTGTAGAAATTTCATTAACAGTACAAATCACTTCGACATAACAAATGCTTCAACATTAATTGGATCATCTTCACATGAGAGCATGTAATGTAGGTTTTTCTCAGCTTCGTTCCTTTCACTTTGTATGTTACTGTCTACACTTAGAATTGCATCACATATTTTGCTCTCATATACTTTATCTCGTTTCGGGAAATATTCTCTCATTTTCTTTCTTAGTTGTCAATCATCTCCTTCATTACTTCACTTTCTCATTCTTTTTTTCTTTATCATCAACTCGTGTTTTTCATTTTGTAGTAGTTGTGTAGGTGTAGGTGTTTATATAAAACTATTAGAAAAATATTCATAATATCACCCGTGAAAATGTATTACACAGCATGCTAAAATGAGAATTTTAACAGCATGCCTCCAAATAAGTCCACCCCAATCTAATAAGAATATCTTTAATTTGATATATAATTTGCGTAAATTTGATTAAAACGAGCAAGTATTGAACACAATGCTGATATGAGTTACAGATTATACTCAAATGTCATATATATATCATATTATTATGCGAGTAGTTTCATGCTAAAATATCATAAATACAATTATGTGAATTATAGTTGGTCATGCTAAAATGCTATATAGGTTGTGCTAAAATATTATTACGCCATGCTAATGTAAATTTGGGGTTGTTTTGTATGAAAAATATAACTGAAAATTGATTTTTGTATTTTTCATCTATTTTTTTCAAATAAACATATGCAATATGGATCTTAAATGAAAGAGTATGAACATAGCTTTAATTTGATATATGATTTGCATAAATCCGATTAAAAACGAGCAAGTTATGATTACTTAAAGTTTCTACAATATTTGTACAAATATGATGACATCATCATCTATATTTTAACGGAAAGAAATTAACCACCACTTTTAAAGTTCAATTTATTTACCAATATGCCATGACCTTTTTTAAAAAGTTCAACATATTTAAAAGTTTGTCACCGATAATCTGTTTTAATCTTTAGTCATCCAAATCTATGAATGGGTGGATGAGATGGTTCTTTGTTCCCACATGGGGAGGGTTCCCAGCAGATCCATCCCCTATATATATGTATATATATATATAGGGAAGGGATCAAGTGAGAACCAAAGTCTCATGTGAGAACAAAGAACCAATCTCAGCCATAAATCTAGTTGATTTGAGCGGTCTAGATTGCTTCAAATTTTCGGTGGCAATCTTGTAATTTTTGATAAATTTTAGGGTTATGAGGTTATTTATGTAATTTGATAATTCTAATTAGAACATGTGAACTTATTCTCTTTCTCCTTCCCGTAAGATTTCTATCTCTAGTTTTCCTCCCTTTCTCCTTCTTGTAAGCTCTCTCTATCTCTCTCTCTCTCTCTCTCTCTCTCTCTCTCTCTCTCTTCTCTTCTTTCTGTTTCTTGTAAGTTCTCTCTCCCCCTCTTTCTCTTCTTTCTGTGAGTTTTTTTTGTTCGATGTTCTTGGATGAAAATGCCGGTAAAAATACGAGTGTGCTGTTGCAGTAAAAATGATGATGTGGAGATGAGGCGAACAATAAGACGATGAGCTAGACAATGCGTTGGATATCTGTGATTCAATTATAGTTTTGCAAAGATGGCTAAACTTCAGTAGAGAGGAACTGAGAGAGAGAGAGTCATAATTTTTTTAGGTTTAATTTGTAGATAAGATACTTGAGATTTTGAGTTCATGGGAGATAACTTAGTCATGGAGTTATGAGTTTTTTCCAATCTGATTAGCACGAGATTAAAGAGAGTATTTACACGAAGAACGTTGTATTAGCACTACTATTACAGGTTTTAGCACTGCTATAGATTAATTTTAGCACTACTGTGATCATTTTTTGCATGATTGAAGAATATTTTTTTAGCATTACCGTGATTAGTTCTATATTTTTTTATTGTGCAAATTGTGTTGGCTCCATTTTGGAGTTTGTTTTATTGATTTATGAGATGAAATTATTTTTGGATTTATTTTGTATGTTGATGAGTTGTATTAATGTTTGTGGGATTTTATTTGAATGGATGAAGGTTTTTTAAGGAACATCCACATCCTGATGAGGATCGGAGACTGCAACTAAGCAATGAATTAAGGTTTGACCCTAAAGATGCCGATGATATTTTTTTATTGTAATGCTAAACAATTGTCATAGTAAACAAGGGTTATGTTAGTGCTAAAATAAATCATGACAGTGCTAAAATAGGGAATGACAATGCTAAAACCCTAAATTGAAAAATATACACGTAAATCACATATACATTGCTAAACTCTAAACTATAGTGCTAAAAATGAAAGATTATGAAGCATAAAAAGATGCAATGATATTTTTTTATTGTAATGCTAAACAAGGGTCATGTTAGTGCTAAAATAAGTCATGACAGTGCTAAAATAAGTCATGATAATGCTAAAACCCTAAATTGAAAAATATACACGTAAATCACATATAAAATGTTAAATTCTAAACTGCAGTGCTAAAAACGGAAGATCATGAAGCATAAAAAGATGCCGATGATATTTTTTTATTGTAATGCTAAACAATTGTCATGCTAAATAATGGTCATGTTAGTACTAAAATAAATGATGACAGTGCTAAAATAAGTCATGACAGTGCTAAAGTAGGGAATGACAATGCTAAAACCCTAAATTGAAAAATATACGCGTGAATCACATATACAATGCTAAACTCTAAACTATAGTGCTAAAAACGGAAGATCATGAAGCATAAAAAGATGCCGATGATATTTTTTTATTGTAATGTTAAACAATTATCATGCTAAATAAGGGTCATGTTAATGCTAAAATAAGTCATGACAGTGCTAAAATAGGGAATGACAAAGCTAAAACCCTAAATTGAAAAATATACGCTGAATCACATATACATTGAAATTTCCGATTTTACCTTTACTAAGATTCAGGGGCAGCGAAGTTGGACGTTATTACAATTATGTCACCGCATTTTTTTAAAAAAAATTTGGAACATATCTTGTCCGTCCAAATAGGCGAGATCTATGGCTCATATTGGTTCTCGGTTCTCACATACAGTGTGGTTCCTTCTGAAACCCAACCCTACATATATATATATATATATGTATGTATGTATGTATGTATGTAGATATATGTTGTGTAATAATCGTGCGATCTATAATCTATTAATGCATGTGTAATTAATTTAAATTTAAAACATCAACCTCAAACGTTGATACTGGGCTTAGGCTTCTCATACTTATCATTTTTGGGCCAAATCGATAATAATTCACTTTCCAATCATTTAAAATTTTGAAGGAAAAAAATAATGGCATAGCATAGTTAGTTCTAGTTTTTAAATTGGATATATTATTTTAGTTTAATTTTTTAATGATCTAAATTAAAGAGTTACAACAGTTCAACTTGGCATTAATGCTTGCAAATTAATTAGAGCAATTTTGGAAGGTTAACAACCCAGAGTCGACAAATTTCAAAGTTGTGAAGGCGAAGTATTTTCCTTATTTGGTTCGTTGTTAAGGCTATCATTATCGACCGAGTTATATCTACATTGGCTGAATCTCATTCACATCTTTTTCCTCCAATGTAGTGTGCCTTCGAGAACTTGGTATCTTAATTAGTCCCCTACGGATATTGATACCCTACAGTTTTTTATATAATTATTTTTTTACGAAATAATCAATTATTAATTAAAAAATAATATTAAATATTAAAAAATAATTATATTCAAACTGGGTAGAATGTATGAACCTTAAATAATAAGTGTAAAATTAAACTAAAATAAAAAAAACACGAAGAAAATTTAATAAATTTAATTTTGTAGTACCAAATGAAGCACAAAGTACAACAAATGATTTCATCCGATTGATTAGAATGCAATATTTAAATATTAATATTTGAAAGTATGTGTTTTATTAAATTATTTACAGTAAATACATGGATATAAACACCATGAAAATTTTATGCTACTCAATGGGTAATACCCAAAAGGTCACAATAGACCTAATGTAACATCCACAACTGTCACAATAGATCTAATATGACAGATGGGGTGTCACATTAGTTTTGTTGTAACACTTCGGTTTCTACTAATTGGATAGCATAAACTTTTCCTAAACGCGACAATCATGTAGTTTAATGATATTATTTTATTACAATACAGATATGTAGTTTATTGGTATTCTTTTCTTTCTTGAGATTTAGATAATAGAATACAAGTCTCAATCCTCATACACAAACCACAAAAATAGATTAAAAAAAAAACAAATAGAAGTGGGGTAAAATTATTTTAAAAAATTAATCACATCGGCCATGAGCCGCTAAACACGCGTAAATTTTAAAATGTGTCCATACATGCGTTGGAGTGACAATTAATTTGAAGCAATAACTAAATTTGGTGTTGTGGTATCGGCCTGGTTAGAATTACACTTTTTTCTTTCCTTATCTCTATCGATCTCACTCACTAGCTATTCAAGTAGCAAGAACCCTAGCTCTTGCTTTTATAGTTTTACAGACACCAATGAACAATTACATAGACAACAGCAGATTGTAGAAGCCTCAGAGGAGTAGATTAGCTGAATCTACAAAGTTCTTCACAGGCAAGGCTCAACGCTTGTATAGATCTGCACAATAGAAGCCAAGAAAGTTAGATCTGAAAGATAATAGCAAAAATAACACCAAGAACAGAAGAGAAGAGGAGCTATCAAAGATGAAATCAGAGGGACAGTGGTGGGAAAAGTGCCCCAAGGCACGGTGGCTCAGATTTTCCCATAGGCGGCGGCGATGGCGACTGAATCGACCCAGACCAAGTGGAAGGGGATGGCGAAACGGACAACCCTCGAAGCTCTCACAACTCAAACCCCCTCAAACAACTACACATGCCTCTACACTCATAGGCCAACAGGAAATCAAGGTCAGATTTCCAGTCAGAGAAACCGAGAGGTCCGGCAGACAGATGAGAGAGATAGATAGATAGATTTTCGGATTAGGGTTCAGGTGTGTGTGTGAGGCTTTTTAGAGAAGAGAAGAATCTAGAGAGATATAAAGGCGGGGAGTGCATTGGGGAGGTGAATCGATTAGGTTAAATTAATTAGGGGACCGGGTAGTGGGCTTAGGGTTAAAGGTTTAGGGCTTGTTGGCTGATGGGCCAAAATCAAATAAATCAGAAGATAAAAAATAATTCTGGGCCCAAAGACAAATGGGACAATATCAACATTTCCACCTTTGGCCCATTTGATCTTTTCAGTCACCATGGAGTCCCTGCCAAAACATAGAGATTATCATCATAGCCTTTCAATTTTTACTCTAAGTTCATCACAAAGACAGAACCAGAGAAGGAGAAATAGATGCTATGCGCATTTAATCCAGTCTCAACACTAGAGACCAACTAAAAGAATTGTAACAAGTCTCTGGTCAGAAAAGCTTGACCTTCATTGAACATGTTACACCTAGCAACAGTACCAAAAGGAAATAACCAGAGAAGACACACTACCCTTAGAGGCGAGGTCAGGAATACACATCATTTTCCTCTTTGTTCAACCCAAATCCATATTCAATGATTTCTTGCAGGCAACCAG
Organism: Perilla frutescens; assembly: GCA_026008535.1. Lineage (NCBI taxonomy): Eukaryota > Viridiplantae > Streptophyta > Magnoliopsida > Lamiales > Lamiaceae > Perilla > Perilla frutescens. The sequence continues at coordinate 49,218,638 of BRKX01000001.1, read as the reverse complement.
CTTTGCAACTGGGAGGAATTTTGTGCCCATGTCTGTAGGATTGTACTTAGAGGGAATTTTATCAAGTAGAACTTCTCCTTTTTCCACAATGTCCCTTATGAAGTGAAACCTAACATCTATGTGTTTAGTTCTATCATGAAACACTGGGTTCTTACAAAGTTGTATTGCTGATTGACTATCTGAGAATAGCATAAGTTTATCTTCAATAAATTTTATTTTAGATAAGACTCCATTTAACCATATTGCTTCTTTTACAGCTTCTGTTGCAGCTATATACTCAGACTCAGTAGTGGATAATGCAACAATGCTCTGCAGTTGAGACTTCCAACTAATACATGACCCACAAAGTGTAAACACATAGGATGTGGTTGATTTTCTGTGATCTTTATCATTAGCATAGTTTGAATCAACATAACCAACACACTTCACTCCATCAGGAGATTTAGAGAATTTTAAACCACTGGACAATGTAGATTTTAGATATCTAAGAACCATTTCAATGCCTCCCAATGAGGCATACTAAGATTTGCCATGTACCTACTCAGACATGATACAACATAGGCAATATCAGGCCTAGTGCTGATCATTAGGTACATAACAGACCCTATAGCATTTGCATATGGAATTCCAGACATTTCTTTTAAATCAGAATCAATTTTAGGACATTGATCCTTACTAAGCAAAAAGTGAGAAGCAAGAGGTATAGAGACAGGCTTACACTCTTCAATATTAAACTTTTTCAAGACTTGTTCAACATATGCAGACTGATGCAAAACAAGAGTATGATTGTTTCTATCCCTATCAATGTTCATACCTAGGATTTTTCTTGCATCTCCAAGATCTTTCATACTTAAATTAGCACATAAACAAGTTTGAACTTTATTCACAGTTTTCAGACAATGACTGATTAGAAGCATGTCATCCACATAAAGAAGAAGAAACATAGGCACATTGGACTGCATATAATACATACAGTGATCAAACTTGCTCCTAGTAAAGTTCATGTTTTTCATACAATTATCAAATTTGATGTTCCATTGCCTAGGAGATTGTTTAAAGCTACACAGAGATTTTTTCAGCAAGCAGACATGATTAGGCTGTGTTTTATCAACAAAGCCCTCAGGTTGTTTCATATAGATGTTATTTAAAAGTTCCCCATGCAGAAAGGCAGTAGTAACATCCATTTGTTTTAGTTCCCAATTAGAATGAGCAGTTAATGCTAGCATGATTCTTAATGTGGTGAACTTAACTACATGGGTAAATATTTCACTGTAATCAACACCTTCTTTTTATATAAATCCCTTAGCAACCAATCTTGCCTTGTATCTTACATCATTTATCTCCTGTTTTATTTTAAATAGCCATTTGCACTCAACAATTGAACAATCATCAGGTTTTTCAACTAGAATCCAGGTATTGTTGTCATGCAGAGATTCCATTTCACAAGTCATGGCTTTTATCCATTTATCAGATTTAGGAGATGAGACAGCTTCTTTGTATGATTTGGATTCATATTTATCCACATTGCTAAACACATTGAAAGCATACAAAGACAGGTTGAAATCATCATATTTAGCAGGCATCATGATATTCCTTCTAGCTCTGTCCCTAGCTAATTGATAATTATCTAAGTTTTCGTGCTCAGTCTCATGCACAGAGTTGATCTCATGTTCAGTTTCAGAATGGCTTTCATGCTCAGATTCAGAATTATTAGTATCAGAAACATTCATGTTGATTGACACATTATTTTTAGTTCCATGATTTGATGCAGAGTCATTAACATCAATATTATCATTCACGTGATCATTTAAGACAGTGTCATGATTATGCACATTAATCTCAGAGGGAGTAAGGGGAAGAGGATCCACCTTAGAAGTAACAGGGACAAACAAAAGATCAGGCACTTTCTCCACCTCACAAGGAGCAGCAGAAGATGAGGATTTATGCAGACAAGGGAAATCAACTTCATTAAAAGATACATCTCTGCTAATGCATTTTTTAAAACCAGGTAAAGTCCTATCCCACAGTCTATAACCTTTTATCCCTTCAAGGTACCTAAGAAAGATGCATTTCCTAGACCTAGGTTCAATTTTACTAAGCTTCTGGTGAACATATGCACTGCATCCAAAGGTTCTCAAGTTTGACAAACATATAGGTTTATTCCAAAAAACACTTTCAGGTTGTTTTCCCAATAAGGGAACAGAGGGGGATCTATTTATTAAATAACAAGAAGTCATTAAGGCTCCCCAAAATTGCGTGTCAAGGCCTGAGCCTGCTAACAAGCTTCTGACCCTCTCAAGGAGGGTCCTGTTCACTCTCTCTACAACCCCATTTGTTGGGGGTTGTAAGGCACTGACTTGTGCCTTTTGATTCCAATATCAAAACACCATTTGTCCATTGTATGGTTATAAAATTCCAAACCATTATCAGTTCTTAGACACTTAATGTTTTTCTTTGTTTGGTTTTGAATTTCAACAGACCACTGTTGTGGTATCGGTCTGGCTGGGGTTATACTTTCTTGTTTCCCTACCTCTATCGGTCTCACTCACTGGCTACTCAAGTAGCAAGAACCCTAGCTCTTGCTTTTACAGTTTTACAAACACCAATGAACAATTACAGAGACAACAGCAGACTGCAGAAGCCTCAGAGGAGTAGATTAGTTGAATCTACAAAGTTCTTCACAGGCAAGGCTCAATGCTTATATAGATATGCACAATAGAAGCCAAGAAAGTTAGATCTGAAAGATAATAGCAAAAATAACACCAAGAACAAAAGAGAAGAGGAGCTATCAAAGATGAAATCAGAGGGACAGTGGTGGGAAAAGTGCCCCAAGGCACGGTGGCTCAGATTTTCCCACAAGCGGCGGTGATGGCGGCTCCGGCGACTGAATCGACGCAGACCAAGTGGAAAGGGATGGCGAAACGGACAACCCTCGAATCTCTCACAACTCAAACCCCCTCAAACAACTACACAGACCTCTACACTCATAGGCCAATAGGAAATTACGGTCAGATTTCTGGCCAGAGAAACCGAGAGGTCCGGCAGACAGATGAGAGAGAAAGAGAGATTTTCAGATTATGGTTCAGGTGTGTGTGTGTGAGGCTTTTTAGAGAAGAGAAGAATCTAGAGAGATATAGAGGCGGGGAGTACATTGGGGAGGTGAATCGATTAGGTTAAATTAATTAGGGGACCGGGTAGTGGGCTTAGGGTTAAGGGTTTAGGGCTTGTGGGCTGATGGGCCAAAATCAAATAAATCAGAAGATAAAAAATAATTATGGGCCCAAAGACAAATGGGACAATATCAACATTTGGTTATTTGAGAATAGGGATAAGTTCCATTGGAGAACTAGTTGTAGTGTGAGTACTAATAAGAAGTGTTACAAACAACATGATTTATATATGGACATTACTAATTAAAATTACTCTTCATTTGTTATCCATTTGTATTCCATTGCACTAATTGTATATTGTAATCATAGAACAATATTGGAATGAATGAATAGTAGAAATCTTGATTCTCTTATATTGGTCTATTCTTATTTTACATAATTCATGTGTTAATCTCGAGTGCTTGAATGAATATTTTATAACACGTTATCAACACAATTACTCTACTAATTAGATTAGAGGTATGCCTTAGGAAAGAATCGTGTCTTTCCCGTAGGGTAACTTCTTGATCAAAATTATATATGAAATCAATATTTTGTTGAATGAAGAATGTGAATAAATTGTTTGTTATGATGATGCTATCTGACACACTATTTATTAACAAATAAGTGAACCGTAACTGCACGACATTATTGTAATACGTAGGTAAGCAAGAATATCGTATCCCACAGAGACTCATATTCCTATATATATTCTCAAACACAAGCACATTACTAATATCTAAACACTAAAATCGTGGGTAGAATGGAAATAAGTAAATAAAACAAATAAATATTGTGAATAAAATAATTGAACTTATTAATTAAAGGAAACCTAGGCTTTAGGGAAACTGGATTATTATTTCATTTATCAATATTCATTAACTCTCGCAACCCGACTCTTGTCTTTAATCTATCAATGGTGGGGAATCACTAGTTTGTTATCAGGCTGCTTTTAAAAGCATAAATCATAACATAGATATAATGAGCATGCACTTCACTGCAGTCGGTTCTCAGGGGCGAGGCTAGCCTATCGGAGGCCCTGTGCAAAATTTAAAATTGGACCCTTTATTAATGGAAGAATATGGGCGAGCCCTACTTATTAAAAAGGGAATTATGTCATCGGAGGCCCCGTGCAAAATTTAAAATTTGACCCTTTATTAATGGAAGAATATGGGCGGGCCCTACTTATTAAAAAGGGAATTATGTCAAAGGGCCCCAAGCGCAAGCAGTAAAAAAAAGGTTACACTGAAGAATCGAACCCGCGTGCTAAGAAACTTGAAGAAAGCGGTTTTCCACTGAGCTAAGTGATTAATTGATAATATTTTCAACTATTTATCTATATATACATATATGGATCTATATATATTCGGGGGCCCTCGATTTTTCGGGGCCCTGTGCGGTCGCCCACCCCGCACACCCTCAAAACCGCCCATGTCGGTTCTTCACACATGTCATCACTCCCAATCTAGCACATGAAGATTTATTCAACCCTATGCAATACTTGTTCACTTGATCGGTCCTTCCAAGTACACATAACCTGATTTCTATGTATCTATAAATAATTATTCTCTGGTCAGTACTTCAAATTACTGACTATCATGTATAAATGGTGATCACGCATCCATACGAGATATAAATAAACTCATAAAAATCAAGTCCGAGAGATAGCATGAAGAAAGCAATTAAATCATATTATAAAATTCACAATATCCAATCTCTAAAATCTAACTATGAAATTAGTTAGACATAATTAAATAAACAATCAAACTAGAGTATAAGTGTTCATGACAAAATAAACAATAGAACCGAATAACACGGAAAAATTCAGTTGTCTTGTCTTCTGCAGCAGCACTACGTCTCTAGCAACCTTGTCACCTCTTCTCGAGTAGATGGCGAGTGTTTTCTTCTCCTCTTCTCTCTTGGTCTATTCTAAGTGGTACTCTCAACCTCTGGAGCGTCCCTTACAACACATAAGGCATGTACCAAAGTGGGAGCTTTTATATCTTGGTTTAAAACCCTGAATTGGAGATAAAAAAAATTCACATTCCCGCACGCGGATCCGTACACATGGGTCAACTGACGTGATTGGGTCAACCCACAGACCTATTTTTACACAGGGTCGACCCAGGTAAGCTCGGTCAGGTTGATCCAGGCCTTTACAAATTGCACTGACTTGGGTCGACCGACACTTGCCGGGTCGACCCAAGTGTATTTTGCACTAGGCTTCGAATTTCTTTGAGTTTTGATCATTTAATCCGTTAATTATGCTTTAATTGAGTATTTAATTAAAGCCCAAGAGTCTAATTAAATCCTCCTTCAACTCCTCAAGTCCGTATTTAACTGTTTTGCTTTGAATATGCAACGAATTCACAACTATTACTGCAAAACTAGCAAATATATCAAAAACTCCAAATGATACAATATAAGCACAAAAACTATATAAAATACATAACTTTATACAATAAACACCATCAATTCATATTCAAAAATTGTGTAAATTAAATACACATCTGTCACTATCACGTAGAAAACGTATTCACTAATTTTAAGTTATGAGAGAGTCAATTGATATATGCTTTGGCTCTTGACTCGTTATCTTTGAAAAAATAAAAACTGGAATGCTTGTCCAGAAATTTTTTACAGAATATGAAACAAATTCCCAAGGCAAAAGGTACGAATAAATTATTTTATATGATGAATTGTATAATTTGTGAGATCACGCGAAAGCTTTTCTTGATCCATCTGTTGGTATTTATCTCTTTTTAGTTTTGATTTGTAAATTTATGTTATTAATGTTTGAATTGGAATGGACCATTTACTAAGATAAAATTCCCAATTAGTGATAGACTTGCATAGTCATGAGTTCTTTTCAATGATTACGTTATTAATAAATTACTAATATTTTTCATGTGCGATGCACAAATAATTATTATTTTTTAGATTTGTAATATTATGATTATTTTTCAATTTTATATATTGTGTATAATTAGTCTTAAATTATATATGTTGTGTTTAGTTTTTAAAAATTAATAAAATGATATGGATATATATTAGTTAATTAGATAAAGAAGATCAATTTTGTGTAGTTACGACAAATAAAAGGAAAATTAAATTTTAGGAACTAAATAAAACTCAAACGACGCGGTTTTATAAATAGCAATATTTATCCACGATTAAATAACATTTAATTTCTATGAATATATGACATGCATAGAAAATATAATTATTTAAACTTGAAATAGAAAAATAATACATTATTGCAAATTGTGTTGTTGTTGTTGTTGCTGTTGTTGTTGCTACTGCTGCTGCTGTTGTTGTTATTATTATTATACAAATGAAAACTGTTTTTATGTCACAAATGTAAAGTACTACAAATCTATACATAAAAAATAAAATAAAAAATGTTACAAGTTTCAAATTTCCAAGTAAAAAAATAATAACTAAGATTGCAAAAGTTTGTTAAAAGATAATAGTTGTAATCTAAATTGTAGTGAAAAAAGCAAAAGAAATGGAAGAAGAAGAAAATTTACAACAATAAATATCACTATTGTTGTCTATTAACTCAAAACTATTGTCTATTGTGCAAAATCTGTTGTCTAAAATATATTTTGTTAAATTATTTGATAGAGTCTATCATATGATTTTGCTTTAATATATGTATAAATTATAATTTACCGGGATCGGATAAGACTTCATAATGAGATATAAATTTATGGTTTTGATTATTATCATATTTTTATCGTATTAACTCTTTTTTATATAATTGTGATTATTTTGGCTCACTATGGATAGTAGTTTTTTATGTGGCATGGACTCTTAAAATTGACCATCTTCCTTGCTCCACTTTAATGAAATATTTCGTCATATAGTACTATCTAGAGAATAATATATTATTTCTTTTGTTACCACCATATAAATCCAATCTCAGAGAATGATTATTATCTTTGTACAGATTATGCCATCTTTGAAGGACAATAACTTATAACAAATTTCATCTTTATCTGAATATGTTGTATTGATCTTATACTCTAGTAGTAGCATAAGGTTGAAAATATATTTTAAATTTTGAACTATATTTGCTTTGTTTATAGAAATAAAGCGTAACCAATTTTCAGTCACAATCTTAATATACAAGATTAATTAGTTTATTTACGTAGTACCTGAAGCAGATGTTTACTTCTTGCAAATATAATGATTAATATATTTTTTAAGAGAATCTAAATGACTTGTAACGATCCCCTAGATGTTGTTGAAGTCAATTTTTTTGATAATACTTATAAAAGATTATGAAAAAAAACTCAATTTATGTCAATTGACCAATAACAAACAAGACTAAATGATGATGTCAATAATTATTAAGAACTAAAGCTCCATAATTTTGATTATATTGGTAGAATATTGCATAATTCTTTTATTTTGAAGAACATTTTATATGTATTTTTGATATGTTTCTTAAATATTATATTTGACTTTGGTTTTGACTTTAGTTGAGTTTTAAATGTTTTCAATGTTATATTATATCATCCTTTAATCAAACAATTCATGTGTTGCAATATTTTAAAATTTAAAGACTCAAATATTTTAAATTTAACATGATTGTTTATATACTCCCTTTGCATATAGTGCATGATGACTAAATGCGCATTTCCCATCTGTAAATTTTTTTATCACCACCAAATTTACCTATAATGGCTCAAAGAACGTTCTAAATATACTCTATCATGTTTTGACATATCTTGAGCCAATAATTGAGAATCAAGTTATACATCGGTACTTTGATTTAATTTATAATTATTTCTTGGCATTAGAAGAGATATGAGAATGAAAAATGTGTTGAAATCCTCTTTAAATTAAATATTTATTTTCACACACCTCGCATGATGAACTAGAAGTTCAATAAGTTATTTAACTGCTAAAAATTGATCATAAATAAGTGATCAAATCTCATATATCTGTTATAAATACATTACGAATAATAAAATTTTTGTATATATTAGATTTATCAGCTGATAAATCTCACACCAGAAGCAAAATAGTACTGTAAATATGAAATATAAAACTGCGGAAACAAAGAAATGATATTACTTATAGAACCTTCTGAAGATAATCATCCTGAAAATGAAAATCTCATTACATTTGCACGTGGACCAAATAATTATAATACTGAGATTACAGAACTACCGTATCAAAATATATTCTGTAAATGTCAACATCTCATTATACTCATATTACTATGTATTTCATAAATATTGGAGAATCTTATAAATTCATAGTTGTTGACAGCCCATTTGCCTTAACAATTTTTTTTATTATTATTTTAATTTGGATCTCTAACCTAATGCAAAACAAATTGTAATGAGCATTCTTATTGGATAAATGAAAAGTAACAATTGAGGCAAATTAAGCTCAACTCGCAAAATAAATATTGTCCCAGTAGAACATAAATTGATATTTCTATGAAAGAAAAACGCAAATAATAAGGCAATGAGACAAAAAACGAGGTTGTAGCTTAAGGATTTACGCAGAAATCTAATTCTAACAAACCATATTATCTCGTTAAGAATAACATCACATTCCGCTATATAATATATTTGGCAGTAACTTTAACATTATATAGGAAGTTATTTTACAATGTAACCTCTTTTTTTTGTACGAGTCATTGGACGTTTATATTTATTTTGGAAATCATGATGAATTTAACAGTTTTGATATCCAATTGCAACATCGATTGTGAAATTGTTAACTCATGCCTAAAAATGAAGTTTAAAATTAAGGACTTGAACCACCAAGTATTGTCTTGACTTGTAAATCGAGTATCCTCTATTGGGATATACACCAGTCAATCTACCTAAAGTAGATTTTTGAAGAAAAATATATGTAAACAAACATCACTTAACACACAAGTGATTGTCCAATCACCTGAAGTGATTAAGAACAAATTTCCGATACAAATATGATCATGAGGCTATTTTGGAACCTGAAGTTCATTACTTTGATATCAATCAAACATTATCATTATCTTGCAAGATTTACATGTCATGCATTTCATATACAATTAACTTGCTAACAAGGTTAAATATGTTCTCGAATGAGGAGACATTGAAATGATATACAATATATCCTCTATTATCTTCAAATTATAAAAGTTTTTGTTTAAACTATGATATAATATTGGTGGACTATCATCTATTGGCCATATGTTTGATCCCTATGTTGACATATCTCAAATTGGTTAAAATTTAATTTTGTAGTTGTATTGATTTTCTTTATTATTGAATTCCCCAAATATCGATCATTGCATTATATGTGTCGATAGAATGTATAAAATAAAAATAATTCATACACTACATTCGTGGATTATGTGGTATTGCGACGAGTGATATATCTCACTGCCTATCTTATGGACATTATAGAGATTGTGTTGCACAAATGATTTGTGATTTGTGTTAACAGGACATATTATATAAATTATCTTACCCACACGAGCTCCAGAAGAGTTGTGAAATGATTATATTTTTAGTTTGCTCTAGTGATATAATTTTTGTTTGTAAAATTATTTTCGTAACTAATTTAGTGAAATATGACTATACTATTTAAATATGTAGACTTGAAAGATTGTTGTTTTGTTGGGGGCGACAACTAAATTAAATAATCTTGGAGATTAGGCCTTGAAAGTCAGACTTTGTATGTCTATATTATGTTCCGAATGCTAAATGGTTGTACTCTTTTTTCCTTAGCTAAGTTTTTTCTCAAGAGATTTTCTTAATTAAAGTTTTTAATGAGGCAATTGTTGCAACATATGCATAAATGTGTGTTATGTACTCTTTTTTATCGACTGTTTTTTTCTCACTGAGTTTTCAGTAAAGTTTTTGATGAGACACGAACATCACAATATTAAATAGTTGTACTTTGAAGGTCTAAGTGCAACATATAAATAATTGTATGTTATGTGTTTTTTTTCTCTTGAGGGAGTGCTGTAAATAATATGATTTATGGACATTACCAATTAAAATGACTCTTCACATGTTACCCATTTGTATTAATTATATATGATACTCATGGAGCAATATAAGAATGGATATATAACATAAGTCTTGATTCTCTTATATTCGTCTTTATCTTTTTCTCTATTCTTATTTTACGTAGGTCACATGTATCAATCTCTAGTGCTCAGATGAATATTTTACAACTGGTAAAAACTCATCTCCACTATCCATTTTTTTAGGCACATTTATGTAAGACTCTCTAATAGATCTCTTACATTAGATGGATCTCTATTTAACCCATAAAGTGTCATCATCTCTTGTTTTAGTGGTGCCCTTCTCCTATCCTCCCCTTTTCCTTTCCTTTTTAGTTTTTTTTGTCACTTTTTAATTTATTCATTTTTTTTATAAATATATATTTATTTTTCTTGAATTAATTTAATTTTTTTTTGAAATTGATATATACTTTAAAATTAAATTAGTGAACTCTAAAATTGAATTGAATTAATTTAATTTTTTTATCCGATGTTTCTGTAACACAAAATTTAGTATTTAATTTGGTAAAATATAAAACAATGTACAATTCATATGATTTTCTGATCAAAATATATTTTCACGGATCCCATCTATATTCTTCCTCTTTATTCTCTCAAGAAACAATTTTCAAGTGGTCTTCGAAGTTTTTTGGAAAGATTTGTACCCTCGATCTTCTTTGACTTGGTATTTGGACTTGGTCTTCAAAGTTTTCGGGAAATATTTATATCCTTAATTAACTTTAATTTTATATTTGGACTTGATAACATAACTGGGGGCTAACGACCTTGATTCCGGACTGAACATTGGATTTGAGGTGTTCTGACGAAGAACGACTAGAATCTTGCGAGAACACCTTGAATATCAGGACTTACGACTTTGATTCCGGATTGAACTTTGGATTTGAGGTGTTCTGACGAAGATGGAAGAAAGACTTGAATCTTACGAGAACACCTTGGATATCGGGACTATATAACGCTATCTGGAGAGTTGAGAACCTTGATTCCGGATCGAACACTGGATTTGAGATGAATTTAATGAACATCTTTAACTGTCTTGCTTGTGGATCAAACGCCGACTTCATGATGACTTTGGCGAAGAACTTTTTGAATACCGCAAGAACGTCTAGAATATTTGAGAAAATCCACTATGGAATTTATTCTCAAATTCTTGAATTTTTCAAATGATTTATAGCGTGATTTTTAACTGATATGAAGGCCCTATTTATAGTTGTAGTGAGAGAAAATATAGTGGATTTAGGACTAATGTGGCACGATCTCATTAACTGTTGGAAATTTATGTATATCTTTTAAAAGATATTTACTAATTGTCAAAGAAACTTGATGTTTATCATATAATAATATCTTTATTATTTAAATATTATATCTAATTTTGGATTTCATATGATTTCAAAACTAAATAAATATATAAAAATCAATAAAAATATTATTTAGAATTTTGTAAAATTTCGCCACCTACAATCTCATCCGATGCATTCATTTGATGCTAACGCATGTGCTTATGCACTGGATTCAATACAAAATGAAGATTAAAAAAAACTGAAAAAATAAAATAAAAAATCAAAAAGTCGAAAAAAAAAGAAAAGAAAATGGGGGCTGTCAGACGCTTCATAAGTAATGATATTTCACTTCATTGCTAGTGAAACTTCACTTTATATGTAATGACACTTGTATATTATTAGTTGTTGATCGATTTTTTATTTCAAAGAAAACAAATAGCCCATTATTTTTTGCTTAAACAAAATCTTTTAACGAACAAGATTTGGTAGAGATACCAATGAAAGTACATATGTCATGATCTAAAAAATAAATAACAAAAAATAAAAACATTGCATTATATGATGATATTTGTTGTACGGAGCATCAACAAACATATTAAAAAAAAGAAATATAAATAAATCAACTAAATTAAAAGTTCACATTATGATTTATGTAGAAGATAATTTATTTATCTATTCTTTGCATGTGAAAACATTTCATAGTTGATGGATATTTCAATTCATATTAAGTGAAACTTCGACACATAATTAGTAACATGTGATATCCAGAGAATCAATAAATATATTAAAAAAAATACAAATGAATCAACTAAACTAAAACACCACATTATTATTTATGCAAAAAATAATTGAATTATTTTATTCTTAAAATGTGAAAATACTTCATAGTTTATACTTCAATTCATATATTAAGTGATATTTCGATATATAATTAGTGATACTTTACTTCATATATAGTGATACTTTACTTTATACATAACTAGCATTACACTCGTGCGATGCACGAAAGTACGGTGTTTTGTTTAAAAAATTTATAAAATTGAATAACTCAATATGAAAATAGTGATAATAAAATTTGAGACAACACATAAATCATTAATATACATGGTTGGATAGAATATTGTGACAAATAAATATTAATAATTTAATAGTAAAATCAACAAAACTATTAGTTGTGGTCATATTTGTGAGTTTCATAGAAATGGGATCACCTGTTTCAAATCATGTTGTATTTTCTGTTGCAACTCTTCAATATTTTTTTTAAAATTTTTTAATTTTTAATTTATTATGATTTATTTTAATTTAAATTTTCAATTCAGGGTTCATCCATCCCCGATTAGGATATATTAAAAATTTTAAAAAATTAAAAAATAATATTAGATATGCAACACCAAATGTAACACAAAATGCAACAGAGGATCTGCTCTGAGTTTCATATGAGATAATTTCATTTCATCTATAGTACTTGAATTGCCAGTTTGAAAATATGATGCAAAATTGCAATAGTGATTTTTTATTGATATTTTGTAAATAAAAATACGTTAAATTGCACTACCAACATTTTGCGTCATTTTCTTAAAAAATAACAAACTTTTTCAAAATTAACAAAAAAAGGTACAAAGTTTTTTAAAAATTTTGTAAATGTAATATTTGAGTGACTTTTCGGTTCGAAAATCCTATGTAATTGATTCTATTTCAAGATTTATAGATTGCGTTTTTTTTTACATAGTTGGAGAAATAAAAATCTTAAAATATTATCAATTACGTAGAATTTTTGGATTGAAAAAATGATCAAATGTTAGATTTATATATATTTTTAAAAAAGTAGGTATTATTTTGTTAATTTTAAGAAGTGGGCTATTTTTTAAAATAGTCCAAAATATTAGTATCAAATTGTAATTTACCAGTTAAAATATGTGAAAATGGTGAAGTATGAGTGTGTTTGTATTTGACCACTAACTGGTGGAAGATAATCCTATATTGTGTACTGATACGACCAAATATAACGCGGAAGCAAAGAATCGAACAACGCCAACTATGTATGTGATTCAACCCAACAATAAACTAAACAATACTGAATTAAGAACCCCAATATACTATACTAAATCAAAGAATTCGAATTCAACAAGAATTAAACACAAAACAATCCAAATAATACGTAAAACCCTAAATTAAAGACACGAACAGAAACCTATGCAAACGATCTCGGATTGAGCTCAAATTTTAACACAAGGTACAATCTGTAGAGATGCAAAACATATCCAAAATTCAGCTCAAACAAATGTATAGGTTAGGAGATCAAATGGTGGGAAGTTTCTGACCCGATTTAGGGTTTTTAGACCTAAATCGATGAATCCGACTTTCGATCTGGAGTGGGACGATTTTGAGGGTGTTGTTGATGATATGGGAGTGTTAGGGATGTGGGTGGTGGCTGTGGTGGTGGTGGAAGGATCGATGATGAAGAAAAACGAAAAGGACAGGTGAAACTTACCCGAAACGAACCCCGAATCGACGAGAACTCGGAACGCGCCTATGGAGTAACCTTCAATGGTTGTCTAACCCGGATACTACGAGATATCACGAACGAGACAATAGATTTCAAGCTTGAATTCGCCAGAAACAAACTCTACTAAAGAACTGTTGAATTTTGAGACAAGTTGAAAAGCTTTGCGCTGTTTTTTCATTCAAAACGTGTCTGATCTTCCATAGAAACGAAAATCCCTAAATAATAAATCTAAAGAACGGAAATTAAAGTGTATTGGGCCTAGAATTCGAACTGGGCTAATTAAAACTACTACTGGGTCCAATATCACTTAAACAGATTGTGATAATTGGGCCTGCTAAATAAATAAATCCACAACTGAAATAATAGACTGGAAATAAATAAATTAACTAATTAAATCAGCAAGGAACGACTTTGCCATGATTTCAATTGAGCTCCTCGATGCTTAAAATAGTCCCCAACTTGGGCTGTTTGAAATCAACTCCAACATCCTCCAACTTCTTCCCGACATAACACTGAAGGTATCCTTACAGCTTCTTAGCTCTAAGTCTCGTCATTGGACTTCTAAGCTGCAACTCGGAATTTGAATCATCAATGCTAGCACCGGGCTCATCATGTACTTTGGTACAACTGATAAAATTGTGCACTCAAACGTCAACGCTATGTTTGATTTTCCTTTTTTCCTATTTTTTTTATTTTTATTTCTCCTTTCTATTTAATAAGTTTTAATACATTTAACATTAGCTTTTAGTTAATAGTGAAAAAGGGCCTCTACAACCACTAAATGATGGAAGAGGATCCTCTCTTGTGCATTTTGGCACAACACATAGAGCTATGTACTCAAAGGTCAATGTTTTGTTTGATTTTCTTCTTTTTTCTATTTTTATTTCAATTTTTCTTTTATTTTTTAATGTTTGTTTCACCTTCATATCTAATCATTTTTAATATATTGAATATTATTTTGAAATTATTAATTTTATTAGGGTTGTATTTTCATAATTATGGCTACTCTTTTAGCTAATCATTTTTTTGGGATTAATTATATAATAATTATGATTTAAAAACCATTTTAATTTTTAAATGGAGTTTTTATTTTAGTTATTGATTTTATAGTATGTTCTGGTATTTCAAGAACAATGGAAAAAAACTATATCAAAATAGCATAGTTTAGGGCTTAGATATGTACAACAGGGGGTGATGTGCAGCTGCCAAACAGAAGATCTCAATCCCTTAATGGTAGCCTTCGAGATTAAAATGAACTTGATTTCATTAATGATTCAAATAATATTTCATGCGGCATGTGATCATCAATTCCATAATCTGATGTGATGATTAACTAATAATATTTATCTAATGAATGTTAATGATTTGAATTAATCTAATACTAAAAATAAATGTAAATTCATTGCAAAAAAAATCCCACAAAGAAAAATAACATGTGCTATTTAGGAATTTATTTAATTTTTGTAGGTTATAGCCTCTATAAGATCATTTACAACATTTTTTTATGTGTTTAAAAATTGATAAAAAAAAATTATAATATAATATAACAATTATTTTAAATTATAGTTTGTTGAATATTAACTAATTCAATAAAAAATATTGGTTTAGTCATATATATCAATTGAATAAAATTATAGTCAAATTATTATTTAAGTCAATATCATATGACGTAACAAAATATGTGAATTTTACTCAATTAAACATCATAAAAAAACATTCTCTAATAAGAATGAAATTGATAAATGTTGGATATATATAATTTAAAAATCAATCATATAAATACTTACATTGTAAATTTCCATCTTGAGATAAAATTGAAATTATGATACATTACAATTTAAAAAGAATTGTATATTAACCAATAAAAAAACTAAACTTCCAATTCTATATTAATAGAAAATTGTGAAATGGAAATCTAAAATTGTATATTGCTTACAAAATCACATACTCCCTCCATTTTTAAATAAGTGTTATTCTATATATTATATAGATTATACATATATATACATATGTAATATGTTGCATCCATAAAAATATTTTAATATTCCAAGACAATTTGCCACAAAGCAACAACATACAAAAAGAGAAAGATGCAATATATAGGCATGCTTATAATTTAATTTTAATAATCAATGGTAATATATTCAATATTTTATATATAATTAATCAGAAATCGCATATCTACAAATTAAAAATAAGAACACTTCATTAGATCCAATGATAAAAAAATTCATACCAACCCAAAATACAATATTGCAAGAAAATGAAATAACTTATAATACAAATGTAATTACTTCCATCCAAAATTCTTCTTCTAGCAATAAACTTTAAAAAAAAAAAACATAATGAGCGATCACAATAATGAACCATCTAAATAAATACTGACAAAAATTAATGTAAAATTTTATATAGATGGAAAAAAATTCACAATTCATGAAAATGCAATTCAAGTGATACAATGATAACAAAAAAAATATAAAACCATGATGCTAAGTTCTAACAACTTGATGTTATCTTCCACTACATTAATTGATTTCTTCTCATGAGGAATGATCACTTGAACATGCCACTTTCAACTCTTTCACCGTATGCTATTTACATGACATTCTAATATCTAATCTAATATATATGCTATTGGTGACTATCGAAATTCATGAGACCACTGATGACTATATATACACAATTTTATGTATATAATTGGACAGTCTATCGAAAATTATGGGATCATTATAATTAAATGATAATTATCATATAGTTATATAAATCTATATATGTATGTTATATAACACTATAATATTCTATATATATTATTGATATATAGTGTATGTAACATTAATGAAGACTGTATAAACACATTTTTTATTTTTTATTTAAGTAATGATATAGTGATCGGATAGTCTATCCAAAATCATAAGATCATTATTAACCTAATTAGATGGTGAATGCCACTATTATTTACAATCTATATATGTATGATAACATTCTAAAATTATAAAATATATTAACCTAATTAGATGGTGAATGCCACTATTATTTACAATCTATATATGTATGATAACATTTTAAAATTATAAAATATTATAACATATTATACGCACACAATTAAATCTTCATTGGATATATATAAATCCTATAAATATATATACCATTGATATAATTTATCGAAAATCATGGGATAGTGATTGGATATTTATTTTTCTTTCCAAAATCAATTAAGGATTTACCAAATAACTAATGATTCTCTAATTTATTTTATTATATGTTTTTTGCAGAAATACGTTCTAATTAACTAAATAATCAGTATAGATATTTTTACAATATATAACATCATATTTTCAGATTTGGTAAAATGAAATGAGCGGGAAAATGTAGAATTTCTATTTGCGGATGCGGTGTCGTTATTATATATTATATAGATATAGATATATAGATATTACGGGCGTGGGAGAGTGCATGAAGCCCACACGCTTAACTGTTTTTGTGGGTTTGGACGGATTTGGGTCATATTTGACTTGTGTAATGCAAAAGACTCATTAAACGATCTTATACAAGTTTTTTGTCTGTTTTTTATATCAATTAACAAAATTTAAGATAAAATAATGACAATCTTGTAAATACAAAAAATATTTTTATATCAATTAACAAAATTTAATATAAAATAATGATAATCTCATCAATACAAAAAAAAAGTGAAGCGTAATTATTTTTTATTTTTTATGTATTAAATCCGTCAAATATATGCTAACAACGAAAACTATATCATACTAGATGACTCTCATTTTATCTCTTTCTTTTACAAGTATATATCTACATTTGTATGCGTATTTAAGAAAATCCGAAAAAATAATTACAAAGGCACACAAATTTTAATATTTTTCATATTATTATAGTAATATTTATGTTATTATATTAATTATTATGTATATTATAAAAGATTAAAGATTTTATCCGCTTACCACTGAGCAAAAACCTCTAACACCGAAGGCAAAAACCCTAAAACCCCCCGCCCCCCGTAGCCGCCCCTCAGTTAATTCCGACGACATGGAAAGCGTCGAAATGGAGGCCTCGCCGTTCTCACCGGACTGCGCCGAGGACTTCTCATCCTCCATGCTCTCCCAGTTTAGCAATTCCAACAACGAGCACCACCTTCACGTCTGTGCCACCATCGGAGCCATGTCGCAGGAACTCAGGGAGCAAGGCCTCCCCCTCACCCCCATCACTTACTTCGGAGCCACCTGCGCCTCCCTCCAACGCCTCTCGTCGAGCATCGACTCCGCCGGCCCCCTCATCGACGCGCTGCTTACTATTCTGTCCCTCGTCGTGACCCGATTGCCCCAAGCTCTTCTCAGAACCAAATACAGTTATCTATCCGAGCTGATAATTAAGACTCTTAGGGTAAAATCAGTCGGAGTTAACGGAGTTGTGCCTGGATTGAAGTGCATTTCGCGATTGATAATTGTGAGGGAGAAGGCGGTGTGGGAAGATGTGGCGGAGCTGTACGGTGTTCTGATCGGTTACATGACTGATGATCGGTACAAGGTTGGGGAAATTTCTTTTTTTCTTTTTTTTCTTTTTTCTTTTTGTGTTTTTTCCCGCTCTCATCTCTGTGTATTTTTTTATGTTGTTAAATTGATTGTTTTTGTTGGTCTAATTGTTGTTTTTGGACAATATCGCCACTCATTGTTCTCATATCTGAAGGTGATACACTTCAAAGATGGTTGTTTTTGGTCATCTCATTCTCAATTTGGTTTTCGGTTATGCAGCCTGATGAAAAATTATGTTACTTTATTAAATTATGGTATTTTAGAATTCTGTTTTTGTTTTAGGATATTGGATGCTTTGCATAGTTATTTACCTTTGTTCCTTGCATTCTATATGGTTGAACGATCCTGTTGGTATTGTTCAGGATGCAGGGACGAAAAATAAATTGTGTTCTTTATTGGATTAATTTTTTTAGTGAAATTTAACTTTTCAAAATTTGAGTTTATAAAACTAGAACTAGAAGTGCCATTTCACTTTTGAATCATTTTAATTGCTAGTTTATAGAGAAAATATGTAACATGCTCAGCTATTTCTCCCATTCATAAACCAGTCATGTTCTGCCTTTTTTTTGTGTATTGATAGCTTTCCTAGTTTTGAGAGAATATTAATTTATGGGGTTACCAAAACATAATGCTAAATAGAGGTTATTTTCTTATTTGGTCTGACAAATCAATTTTGGTGTAATTGAGTCGAACAATAGACAAAATTGGCATCTCCTGAGTGGTGCAAACAGTACAATGGTCTATGCCATTGATTATCACCTTCTGTAGATAACTTATTCTCTCGTGTTCTTTTAACTGACTTCTCTGGGTAATGGATTGGAATGTCAACACAGGTAAGGAAGCGTTCGCATACATGCCTACGCAACGTCTTGAAGTATTTTCAGTTAGTACCCACACTTTCACCGTTACTAGCATCTGCTAGTGAAGCCATTACAATTGTCTTTGTTAGATTTCTTCTGCTTGCTGGAGGATCAAATGAAAATATTTCAGAAGTGTCCGAAACAGCGCGGGATGTCCTCCGTATTCTGGATGCTCTAAAAATATGTCTTCCTTATATGTCATCAAAATCCACAACAAACATATTGGAGCGTTTCAAATCTCTCTTGACGCTCAGACAACGTGTTGTCACTAGACCCATAGCAGATGGTTTGAATGCCCTGTGTCTCCATTCTGGTGCAGAAATATCTGCAGAAATACTACTCGATCTGTTATGCTCTCTAGCCAGCTCGGGCTCTCTGAATGATTCATCTGCTGATAGCATTACGTTTACTGCTCGCTTGCTAGACACTGGGATGAAAAGAGTTTATTCACTAAACAGGCAAATATGCGTGGTCAAGCTTCCTCTTGTTTTTAATGCGCTAAAAGGTTTTTTCCTTGTTATGTTCTTTACTCTTGTTCATAGAATATGGATTGGAAATTCCTGACAAGTTTGTCTAATGTCATTCTGTACCTTTCCCTTTTTATGTTATTGACTTGTTTAATTTTTTTCATGTTTGCCAAATGCTACGTACTGATTTTTTTTTTTTTTGGGGAACCTTCCTCAGATATTTTGGCTTCTGGACACGAGGAGGCCTTGGTAGCGGCCATGGCAACATTGAAGAGCTTAATACATTCATGTATCGATGAGAACTTGATCAAACAGGGTGTTGATCGGATTACTGCCAGTGCCAACTCGGGCACCAGGAAATCTGGCCCAACTGTTATAGAAAAACTTTGTGCAACAATTGATAGCCTGCTTGGTTATCAGTATGTAGCAGTTTTGGATGTGTCATTTCAGATTGTTTCCACCATGTTTGAAAAATTAGGTAGTTGCACTTGCACTTGGATTATCCTGTTTTAACCACTTTGGATAAATAATCTGTTCAATATGTATTCTTATTTCTGATAATTTCACAAATATTGGGATATAGTTTATTTGGTATCCACACCTTTTCTGGATCCATAGAACAAACAAACTTGCTTCATCACATGACATGTTCACTGTTCACATTTACAACAAAAAATTGAAGCTATTTAGTTTTTGCTTCTGAAATTTGTCCCTGTAACTTGATTGGAAAATGATTGACCTTGCAGGTAAATATTCTTTTTTCTTTGTGGAGGGAACACTCGAGAGTTTAGCTGAAATGCAAGCATTGCCAGATGGAGACTTTGGTTTCAGGAAAGAGGTAATATTCCATGAGAAGTAACTTGGGTATTCTAATCATGCCGGACAGTGTTTGTGATTATCTCTTTTGTAAATTTATGAAGTCATTATTGCTTCTGTAGCAACATATTTTAGTTTTTGTTGCCAAAACGCCATACCTCCTCTTGTCTGATATTACCATGCTTAAGAAAAGTGAGTTTCCGGTGATATTGTCTTTATTTTTTTTATTTTTTGTCATTTTTTCTATTTTTTGTCAATTTTTTCGAAAAAAATCTTTGGATAGAGGTCCAAAGCATGGCTGGTTTTTAAATTTCAAGTTATTGATTCTAGAAAGCCAAATTAGCGAAATTGACGAGTTTGCTGAGACTCACCACACATCTTAAGTTCATCTTCCTTGTTCCAACATGGAGCTTCTTTACCAAAGCTTTCTTTATTTATTGATGGGGAATGTGGCAGGTTGATTGTGAATGTACTGTCTTTACTTGCAACTCTTGAATGTGGAATTGTAGGTGTATTTTTTTTAAAGTTATATTCCAACAAGAACTGATGTATTTTTCTAGAAGATGCCAAATAATTATTTTTGTAAGAGAAACGTTGCTACTTGCTACAGCAGGAAGCTGGCTATTTCCACACTGCATATACTAATTCATCCATTTTGTGGTTATTATAATCCTACAAAACTGCATCAGATCAAGTAGCTCCACAAGCTTAAGTCCCCTGAACCCAAGTAATCAAAGTAGCTCCACAATCTTAAGTCCCCTGAACTGAAGTAGTCAAGCTTGTGTGTAGTCCTTCGAACCATATTTCAGCTCAATTTAGCCATACATCTAGCTGAGTTCCTCTTAAATGCATCAATGGGATTGATTAATAATATACAATCTAGAATTTGTGCATTTGGTCAACTCTTGGTCCTCGCTGCTTATCCCAGAACTTATCAAATATTGCTTTTGTAGAGCTTCTCATGTGCACATTAGAGTTGTAATTTTGTCAATTAGGGATGATGTCCTATAAGGAACTATTGGAGGCCCGTTATTATTAAGTTGAGGAAGTTGTCAGTTGTCACACTTAGAGATGGGGTTTTTCTGGTGAACAGAAAGGCCTCCTTATCCCTTGAAATAGGAGCAGTTTCAGGTTTTTGTGCTATTTATGTATTTGAACTTGGACGATGATTAACTGTTAGCTCCCTACACTTAATCTGTAACTCACTCGTGATTGCCAAGGACTAGTTAATAATAGCTCTTAAAGTATATAATTTTTCTTTTTCCAGGGCCACTGTGAGCCCACTTGCTGGACTCTATATTATATCTAAAGTTCACCTAGTTATATGTCGAATGTATGTTTGAATTTCACTTTTTAAATTCTCTTATTCTTTGAAGGTTACTGGTTAGTGTGTTTAATTATTCACTTAGCCCAATCTAGTTCTATCCATTTTATCTGGATATGTGGATCTTTGGTGGTACGCTTCACCATTATGACCAAGTAACTATGAAAGTTTGGGGCAGACCAAAGCTGAAGGTGGAATATCTTCTAGATGTAATCCATGTGGTCAATTAAGAGACACCTTGCATGATACCTGGCCCAAAATCTCGAGCATTGCTAATTTAATGCCGCCAATGTCTATATTGATAATTTATTGTTAAGAAGGATTGAGTTACTGAAATAACTTGCTTAAGAAGTGTAAGAAAAGTTTTTCTAGGGTTGAAGCCTTTGGTTGTTTCTTCATAGACAAACCTACATGAACATGCTTAGGATCCTTGACATTTTAGTAAGCTCAAGCATTTGAGGATTTCGTGAAGATGAGCTCTGGCTTTATTGAGATTGGGTGTTATGGGTTTCATTCAGTTTGAGGTACTATGTGAGTTTCCTTGTGTGGACTTTTCAACAAGATTCCTTTTAGGGAAATTTATGTATATACTAAAGCATCTTTCTTTATATGCATGTGTACTGTCTATTGGTTTCTACTCTGAAATTCTTGGCAGATGTGTAGTTCAAAGAAGTTGTTCTCTATTTTAGGCATTGGTTTGCAGTTCAGAATTTTATACAATGAGACACCAAACCTTCCTTTTTTTCATTCTTTAAAAATCTGATTTTGGAGTGTACTAAAGTTGATCTTTGCAGTTGCATGATTGTGTGGGAACTGCTCTTGGTGCTATGGGACCCCTGAAGTTTTTGAGTCTTCTACCTCTTAAATTGGATGTTCCAGATCTATCAGAGAGCAATATTTGGCTGTTTCCAATTCTGAAACAGTATATTGTTGGTGCTCATTTGAATTTCTTTACCAATTCAATCTTACCCTTGACTGTAGAGATGAAGCGGAAGTCAGCAGTGGTATGAACTTCTTCTAGAGTACTTTAT
Organism: Perilla frutescens; assembly: GCA_026008535.1. Classification (NCBI taxonomy): domain Eukaryota; kingdom Viridiplantae; phylum Streptophyta; class Magnoliopsida; order Lamiales; family Lamiaceae; genus Perilla; species Perilla frutescens. The sequence goes on along the minus strand of BRKX01000001.1, from coordinate 49,195,625 downwards.
TTGCATGCCTTTTTTAAGGGAAAAGGTGCAGACACACCCCTAATGTGTAATCCAAGGAGCCTCCTTTTTACCCAAAAAGGTTCAAAATTACATTTTTCGGGGGCAAGGTCCCTATGACCGATGGCTTTCAGCCAAATTAAAAGCAACTTCCTTTTTTTTCTTTCAATTTTTTATTTTTTCTGTTTTCTGTTGGTGGGTTTCATATTACTCTCTAACATTTAGAATAACAAGAAAGACCTGGAAAGTTTTATTATATATCAAAACTACCAAAAATAAAAAACACATACAAACTGCTATCTAGAGTAGATAACATATTTTCGTTTGTAGTCCCTTATAGCTCTACATTATTGTATGGGATAGTTTTGGATCTGTATCATTCATATAGTCTCATTGAAAAAGAAAAAGTCTTCAGTTCTATTCTATTAGATTAAGAATGTGTACCTATTCCCCTTTATGTATTTTACTAAATTAGTAAAAAAACCTATATAATTGATTTCAATACTTCACTCATTTATTCATAATTTTTTTCTCCTGAAATTTTTTAATCCCAACAGCATATTATCAAAATGTTTTTTTTAGAATTTAGATAGCAAATCTGTGATTTTCCCAGCTTATGGAAACAAGGTATAATTTTATCACATGTTTTTCTCTACTTTTCCTCCAATCTCACAATCTGATGGGGAACCCCCCCATCTGAAATATAATTTTTTTACCAAAAAATAAGTCTGATGACATTATTATAACATAATGGGACTACCACCTGAATTGATGTTACGACAAATATGTGGAATATGTATGTTTATTATAAAATAAAGAAGGCATAAATTATACATCTTCATGGATTCAGGGCTGGAGTTATGCAGGCTAAGGAATTGAAATGGAAATACGCCATTCTGTCTACTCTATATATTAGTTCGTATGTATTTTTATAGTTTTTTATTTAATTAAAATAATTTTTGAGGCCTCTATTTTCTAAATTTTTAGAATAGTATGGAACCCGCTATCAATAGAAAATGGAAAGAAAATGAAAAGAGGAATTTCTCAAAAAAGTAAAAAAAATGAAAGTTTAGTTTGGAGAATGACTGTCAACCAGAGGGGCCTTTTTGCCCCCCTAAAAAAAATGCTATTATGTGCTTCTGTTTTGCCCCAAAAAGCCATTTAGTGTTTGCACCTTCTCCCCTTTTTTTTTTAATAATTTTATTGTGAGTGCTAAACCAGTAAAAATACAGCTTGAACAAGAAGGGAAAATACAGTCAGCAAGGAGTGTTGATGGAATTGTGTACTCCTTGTGGTCGCTGCTACCATCGTTTTGCAACTATCCCGTTGATACCGCTGAAAGTTTCAAGGGTCTTGAGAGAGCATTATGCACTGCCCTTCAAGAAGAACATGATGTTCGTGGTATAATATGTTCCAGCTTGCAAATTCTTATTCAGCAGAATAAGAAAATTCTGGAAGGGAAGGGCAATAGCCTAGATACTGAACTGAGCATAGCAGAACAACAGGCTGTTGCCTTCTATAGTGAAAGTGTTGCTCAATCTAACTTGAATACATTGAAGTCCTCTGCTCTGGAGTTGTTGGCCGTTCTTGCCGGAGTCTATTTCAAATGTTCTAAAGATACTGCTGGCATTTTGCAGGTAACTATGACATTTCTTAATATTTTCATTTTCAATTTTTGCTTTAACAAATAAGAACCAACCTAGGCACATTTTATGGTATAATCTTTGTGAGCTTGTTGAACTTCATAATTTTTAAACGCTCTCCTTTTGCTCTTGCCATGAGACCAGTTTTGGCATGCTGCATGTAGGACCTGGTCACACAGTGCTTGTGTGTGCATGTAGTATGAATGCATGAATATGCTTATTATAATTGCCCCTCCTTCAAAAACTTGAACAATGTTCTGAATACAATAGGAGTTTTTTTTTCTCTCATGTTAGCTTGCAACTTAATAAGATAGGGCACAAGGCCAAATAAACACTTGAACTATATGCCTAGTCCTATCTAGACGTACGGACTATTTTTTGGCTCAAATACACATCTAAACTATTTACAAAGTGCAATCACCCCCAAAACTATTCAAAAAAGGTCAAATTAACACTTGACATTAACACTGTTAGTTTCTCCGTTAATTAAAATACGTCAAGTTCAATTCTATCACTTGTGAATGTCGATCGGAAAAATTGAAACCACGGCCAAATAACCCACACTATAGAGTTTCAAATCCCTTTTTTAATGTCAAAATCCAACATTAAATCAATGTTAAGATTTGAAATCTAACCCATGCACACAAACCCTTGTCATTGATATTTCTTCATTTAATTATCCATCGTTCGATGCCCGATGGACAAACTGAGTATAATTAGAAAGACTATGACGAGGGATTTCCAACCATACCCACATTGCATGGTATCATCACCCGAATCAATCATAATTAGGCTGAATAATTTATGCAAATTTTAGTTAAGGAAAAAACTTAACGATGTTAAACATTAAGTGTGAATTTGATATGTTATGAATAGTTGAGGGGGCCGATTGTACTTTTTAAATAGTCCAAGTGTGTATTTGAGCTAAAAAATAGTTCATACATTTAGGTGGGACTGAGCATATAGTTAGAGTGCTTATTTTGGACCTTTGCCCAATAAGATAATCCAGAAATATTTTAATTCCTCATCAAATCATATTATTTGCACAGTAATCATTATTTCGTATAGTAAAAAAAGTATTGCGTCAAAACAAAAGATAGTTCTACACGTACAAATCTCAATTTAATCTTCACATATCTGCCGATTATCTGTATGCAATTTTGTTAGATGAAAGGAAAAATGTTAGGAAAGAACGCTAAAGTCAAGGTAGCTTTTTATCTCTAGGATAAGTAACCTTACTTCGAAGATTATACACAAGATTATTGATATGTAATATTCTGGTCTTTAGTTAGTGTTTCTCCATTTGTGTATTCTTGCAGACTACAATTCGTGAGCTTGCTTCGATATTGGATACAGAGGTGGTATCATCATTTTTCTGGAAAACCATGAAGAAGCTTGTGAAGGTTACCCAGGAATCTAACAAATCAAAGAACTCAAAGAATTCAAATCTCATGCAGATAGATAATTCATCTGTTGAAGGTTCACTGTCAGCTGCCAGGTAAGCTGTCTGGTTTGTTTGGTGGTATAACTATCTTCATCATCTTCCATTGGCTTAGCTAACAAAGTATAAGTTCTATCTTACTGCTATGGTGTTTAAAGTCTTTTGTTGTGTGCAGGGCACAATTGTTTGATGTTGCAGTTTCCCTTTTACCTGGATTAGGTTCCAAGGAACTTGATTTTCTATTTGAGGAAATGAAACGTGCATTGAAGGTTTACCTCATTCTTGTTTGTATAACAACCATTTTCATGTTGAAAAATAATTCATCCTTTAGATCTTATAAAGTCTCAGCTGAATTCAAGTATATGTTTTCATGTTTCAGGACGCTGATGCCTTGATCCAGAAAAAGTCCTATAGAGTACTATCTTTGATATTTCAGGTACTTAAATGTTCCAAGTTAATAATATTAGCCTTTGTAGTGTTTGGGTTATTGTTTGGTGGTGGACATCGTAGTTTCTTATCCTTGTCCTGCATCTATACATTTCTATTATTATTCACATCATTGTTATATGATCTCTAATAAACTTTAAATGTAATTTTGACCAACATTTGTTATTTTATTTATATTGATATGATATTAACTTGCAACAGAGTCTGGACAGTACTATTATGTAGTATAATTATTATTATAATTGGCAATTTTTGTTGAGATTTGGGAACTTAATCAAATTTATTGGACAGTACTCTGATAGCTTTATTTCAAGAAAACTCGAAGAAGTGTTCTCTTTGATGGTTGAAGTGCTGCCTTCTTGTCATTTTGCTGCTAAGCGTCACAGACTTGACTGCTTATACTTCCTGATCATTCACATTTCTAAGGTATTAGCAAATAGCAATCATCAATTTTTAATCTTTGCAGCTCCAGTGCTCAAATAGAATAGGAGTTTGTACTATTATGAGTCTTATATGAATCCACATTTGGAGGAATAGTTTAATTTTGCTTGCCTGTGCCTGCAGGAGGGATATGAACAGAGGAGACATGACATTACTGCTTCTTTCCTTACTGAAATTTTATTAGCACTAAAAGAGGTATGGTGTGTCATCTGTAGGCATGAATAGTTTCTTGTGTTATCATTACTTGGATTTAATATAATATAATTTGTTGTGGAGATCGTGTTTCTCTATCATTCAGGAACTAATATTGATATCTTATGCATCTACGCTTATTTTACAATATGGACTCAACTTTAGGTGTAATTAAAGGGTGATTACTGTTTTAGTTCAAAAAAATTGAAATTTTTGTAAAGGCAAAAGAAGAATTACTGTGCTTGAAGCATCAGTAAAAAAGTTAACTCTTACCTCCATGGTGTCGATGCCTTGTGTGAAATCATTATATCTATAATAGGTCTTTGGGCTGCTGAGTGCTTGTTTTGTTTGTCACTTAAGTCTCTCTGGTTTTCATAAGACAGTGATAACTATAAATATAAAACAATATGCTTTCTATTTGGCTTTCTGCAATATATACTGACTTCCTAGGTTTTGATGTCATGCTTGTTGTATCTTTGTACTCTGGTTTTGAGCTCTCCGTCTGACCGGTTATTATCTTGCCAGACTAACAAGAAAACAAGAAATAGAGCATATGATATTATTGTCCAAATTGCTCATGCATGTGGAGATGAGGAGAAAAGTGGCAAGAAGGAGACCCTGCACCAATTTTTTAACATGGTACTTTTTTTGGAGCTTGTGGACTTGTCTTTTTCGTCTCCATTTTTTATGACCGTCTTATTTTCTTTATGCATAGGTTGCTAAGGGCCTGGCAGGGGACACCCCACATATGATCAGTGCAGCTATGACAGGCTTAGCCCGTTTGGCTTATGAGTTCTCTGATCTTGTTTCTGCTGCTTACAATATTCTCCCATCAACATTTCTCCTCTTGAAAAGAAAGAACAAAGAAATAACTAAGGTCCTCATCACTTCTTCGAAATGGCACTTCCCCAATTTGTCCGAACCCGCTATCTTTTTTTGACCTTTTTTTCTCTATATTGTTGCATTCGTTGCAGGCTAATTTGGGTTTGCTAAAGGTTTTAGTTGCCAAGTCACAGGCTGAAGCCCTGCAAACTCACCTGCAAAGCATGGTGGGAGGCATGCTTAATTTGCAAGATAGCAGCAAAAACCATTTCAAAGCAAAAGTGAGTTTCATAAGTTTTGATTGTGGGAATTTTTATTATTTGCTTTGAATTATATGCAACCACTGGGCAAATGATTATTGCCATGATTAGGGGTAGTTACATGTTAAGATTGGCTTCACATGTGAACATTGTGTTGGGTAGAAATTTTGTCGGTATGAAGGTTCTTACCTTTGTTTGTTTTAATTATTTCTGTAGGTTAAACAGCTTCTTGAAATGCTTGTGAAGAAATGTGGTCTAGATGCTGTCAAGGAAGTCATGCCTGAAGAGCATATGAAGCTGCTAACTAATATAAGAAAGGTTTTTACTAATATAGATCAGGATTTTTATGATCTTTTTCTTCTTTTTATTATCATATAATACATATTTTTTTCTGCTCATCCTATTTTTCATAAGCAGCTCAATGAGCGGAAAGAGAAGAAACAGACTGCTAAATCTCTAGAAGATAGGTCTGTTCTATCAAAGGCAACTACATCCAGGTATTTCCTTCTCCTTTTATGCCCACTACTACTTAAAAATACTGAGACTAGAGCGTATATGCTACCAAATTCTTCAAACCTAGTGGTTTCTTACAAACGTCAAATGTTCTGGAATTTGTGGAATGACTTTTTGTATCATCTGTTATATCTATAAGCTGTTCTTTTTTCATATAAACTAATCTGTTTCGCTTGAACCCATGAATTCTCATTGGAACTTCAGTTGGGTAGTGGATACTGAACCATCAGTAGCTGCCACAGTTGAAAGGCAGGTTCTTTAAGCGAATAACTTTATATGGAAAATTTAGCAATATCTAAACATTTTCGAAGTCCCTTTCTTCCTCGAGTAACTTGAGGTTATAAGTCATTTTCTGAGGTTGATTTGCCGATTAACCAAAATAACTATACTGTACCATGAACTTCTTATCAACTTCTATTTTCTATTAAAATACCCGCTATGTTTCACAGGATGAGCAGATGGAATCATACAAGAATCTTTTCTGATTTGGAGGATGATGAAACAAGGATTAGTGATGGTGAGTTTGGGAATGGAAAGAGTATTTTGGGGCAGCAGAGCAAGTTTTCCTCAGGGCTGCAATCCAAACCTACTTTGTTACGGTCAGTTGGTTGATATTTGTTTAACTTCATTATGCAATGCATATGGACTACCTAGCACATAACATTCCTAGGAGTGAATAATCATACGTTGGGGGTTCCTTTTGAAAAATATATATGTTTTCCATCTAATAGTCGCCATAACCCGACCAGATCCAAGAAAGCCCGTAAGGCAGCAAAGGGATTGCAGGAAGATTCATTTGATCAATTGGATGATGAGCCCCTTGACTTGCTGGATAGCCAGAAGATGAGGTCTGCTCTTCGATCGTCAAATCCAGTAAAGAGGAACTCTGATTCAGATGATGAACCATGCATAGATTCTGAAGGCCGTATGATTATTCGTGAGGATGGGAAGAATAAAAAGTTCGACAGGAAACAGAAACGAGAATCAACCACAGATACCAAGGAGGTAGATGGAAGGAGTAAAGCTGGAAGTCACATGTCTGCAAGCACTCGGAAAACAGAAAAACGGCGAAAGACATCAGAAAGTGGGTGGGCATACACAGGCAAGGAATATGCAAGTAAAAAGGCAGGTGGCGACGTGAAGAGGAAGGACAAGCTCGAACCTTATGCATATTGGCCACTTGACCGCAAAATGGTGAGCCGAAGGCCGGAGCATCGGGCAGCTGCCAGAAGTGGTATGTCAAGGGTAGTGAAGCTAGCCAAGAAGTTAGAAGGGAAAAGCGTGTCGAGTGCCCTTTCCATGAGGGGAGCAACGATGAAAAAGAACAAGAAGAAAGGTGGTCTGAAGTAATGAATTGCTTTTGCATTTTTTTGTAGCATATTGGAAGAGGAACATGTAGTGGGACAATTTATATTTTTTTTCTTTAACAAAATTTTGGTTTTGTTCCAAATTCTATCTGTTCTCTTGGTGTATAATTTTGGCTCATATCGCCTGATGCAACTTAAATTGTCGAGTAAATTGAAGTGTTTTATATAATGTATCTATTTTGATTTTATTAGCTTAGCCCTTTATCCATTATCACGTTCAATTTAGCTTGATCCATTTATTTCATTCACGTGATTGATTGCTCAAAGGACGATTTGCGTCACTTTACTTTATTTGGTTTCACTTTTCTATTTTGATTTTTTTAACGCCCCCCTCCCCTTCTCTTGTGATGCCCCTTTTGTATCGAATCAAGTCACCTGTTCCATAATTATTATTATTTTAATATGTCATAATTGAGAAATGATGAATTCTAAATAGATTTTTAAAATTAAATTAAATCATAATAAATTGAAATTAAAAATAAACTTAATTTTTATTTTTTTAAAAAATAAGATTTGGCACAGTGAATGTTATTAAGAATGATATAAGAGACTTGGGGTGTTTTCATATGTTGTGATTAGTCATTAGTTGCATAATAATCTTTAATTGTCTAATTATTTTAATATACTTATAAATTTAGGGATTAGTTATTTGCATTACAAACTTTATTCTTTGCATCAGAAAAGAAATAAAGGAAAAATAAAATAATTGTGAAGTTAGTTTTATTATTTGTTTATACCACTAAAATTACTCAATGCACCACAAATTCAAAATTAAAAAGAAAATACAAAAAGAAACAAATTAAAAATTATTTATTAAACATATTAAAAATCATTATTCATCAACTTTTAAAAGTTTATTAGTAGTATTAGATGCTAGTATGGGTGTATTGATCGAAGATAATCGAGTTTAGAACGTGTTGTGGAGGTTTTTTTTTTTTGTTGTTGTCTAGATCACAATTCGTTTGAATTGAAAATTTTGAACATTTTGGAATGGTTCGAACTCCAATTTTCGAACATAGTGCCGTTCGGAAAATGCTTTTTTTTTTTTAACAAATGGGGGGTGTTAAAAAAATCAACTTTAAACACCTTTGCACCTTGAATCCATAATTTTCTAAGTTTTGTTCGAAAATAAAAGCTCGAACATGTCTTAGATGATCAAAAAACGCAGTTTGAACCAAACGTGAAACCTTACCATGCCAATACGTTCCAAACTCGATTGTTTTCAACCAAAAAACACATACTAGCATCTCATACTTCCAATAACCGATCCTAGCATTTTAAACTATTATGTACTTTGAATTAAACAATGACCCAAAATAATTCATTCTCTTGTGCTCGATTTCGAATAATTATTTGCATCTTCTTCCATAGGTTTTTTCCTCTCACAGGTCGACAGTTTCTCTAATTTTCAAAATGATTTGGAAAGCATCACTAGACTTTTTTATCACACTTTTTCTTATCGTATTGATCTATTTTTCGTGTTTTTTTTGTATTTAGAAGTAAAATATAACAATTTGGAGTGAAATGTATTAATGTCAATACGTGTGGTGCATTGAATAAAATTTATAGTGCATTGAGCAGGTGAAGTGCAGAGAGTAAAATATGTAGTGCAAACATGAACATTTTACAGGTATTTAATGAATAAGAACATTTTATTGCGTTAATTAGGGGTGAAAGTTACATTAGTGCTTTTTATCAAATTTCAAATGCACGAAAGGTAAAAATGTATATCAACTATTATTATTTTTGGGTGATGCGGTTTTTTAGGGATTTAAGAAGGAAAATTGCTTCATCTTTCATATCATAATCGATTTTCTAATTGGCAAAATAGATACGCAGATATTGGAAATACAGATACGCATAGATTGATTATGAAGATCGATTTTTGTAGCGCTATTTTTTGAGATTTTGCATTCAAAAGAATATCTGCTTGCGAAATCGTCGCTCATTGTGATTTTTTCTTTAAGTTTTCTGGTGCAAGGGTTTTCCTTCAGTGTGAGTCTCAATTGAACTCTTTCGATGACGATAGGAAACGCTACTCTCTTCTTTTGGTCTCATCAATGTCAGTTTTGGTCCCAAAAGTTTCGATCTATCAGTTTTTACCACGCTGTGACATTTTTCGTTAAATGTGGTGTCGATTTTAGTCCCACTTTACTATCAATTTTGGTCTCAAATAAAAAATTTCCAAAATATCTTCAACAATTTTTCAAGACTTTTTTCCTAAAGAAAAAAATTCATTATTATGGTTGATTATTTCATAATTAAATTCTTGTAAGGTAAAAATCAAGGGAAAATTTTTATTTAGTTTAATTTAACAATATTGTTTGTTGAGATTCACCACATCTAATTAGAGTTTATAATTATTTTTAATATTTAATTTTCATTTTTCAATTAATAATTCATTATTATGGTTGACTATTTCATAATTAAATTCTTGTGAAGTAAAAATCAATGAAAAATTATAATTTGATACCTACATTTTGGATTTTCACTATAAAAAAATCGCGTTTAGCGGCAGAAGCGCGCCAAGCCAAGCCCAAAATATTAAAAAATATATAAAATAATAAAAAATTAAAAATTATGAAATAAAATAAATCTAAAAAAGTAAAATAAATAAAAATATTTAAAATATTAAACAAATTATATTCGTAGTTAATTAGTAATTGAAAAAAAATAAAAAAAAATAAAAAAATAGTAAATAATATTAAAAAATTAAAAAATAAAATAAATTTTAAAATGTAAAATAAATAAAAATTAATAATATTGAAAAGATTAATTTCAAATTCGTAATTAATATATTGAAAAAAATCAAAATTAATTTTAGCTACGGAATTATTCCGTAACTAATCCGTCGCTAAGATTAAAAAAATTAAAAAAAATAATGTTTAACAACGTATTTTTCCGTCGTTAACATAAAAAAATAAAATTTAAAAATTAAAATACGACGTGTGTCCGTCGTTAAGTTAGAGATTAAAAAATTCATCATTAAACATCTCAATTTTAATCCGTCATTAATTTATCAGTATTTTAACGACGGATATAATCCTTCGTTAACTATATTTGTTAAATCGCGTTTTTGTTGTAGTTTTTTTTTTAAATGTCCCAATTTTTTTAACAAAAAGTACCCCATTTTTACAAATCTAACATTTGATCAATTTTTCGGCTCAAAAATCATTCATAGCTAATTGCATTTTAATATTTCTATTTCAGAGAAAATTTCACTTTTGGTCACACAAGACACACTACTGTTTGATTTTGTTCTCATCAATATCTATTTTGGTCCCAAAAAGTGGTGCACGTGCGACGCTCTCCGTCATTTTGATTAATATGCGTTAAATATTGAGGGATCAAAATTGATACTGTCAAACCTATGGGATGAAAAGTGAGTGATTTTTTTGAAAAATGATCAAAATCGACATCGACGAGATTAAAATGAGAGAGTAGCGTGTCCTATGAAACTAAAAATGAAAGTTTCTCTACCAAATCTTAAACCAATACTTGATAATATGAAAGAATATATGAACCCATCTTAAAAGTTGAATGAAAATGGTAGACATACGTTTTAGGTAATAGATAATTTATGAAAATAGACTAGTAGAGAACCGAAAGTGTATATCCCGGAAAACCATCATTTATTCATTTGTGATAGCATCTCACCAACAATAACAATAATAAATAAATAAATAAATAATTTATTTGAGAGAGTAAGCAGTCCCAAACAACTTAATTTCCTTGAATTTCAATTTGCTGTAAAATTACATTGGTCCCATGATCATTTAAATTTAATAAATTTATTATTCTAAAGTCAAACCTTAGTAAACCACTTCGATACATGATCATTTAATTTCATGCTTATTAGCAAATTTAGCCATTTTGTCTTTGTGGTTGAGAAAGACAATTTTTTAATTTGTGGGACCAAATAAAGTTGTGTTATGAAATGTGGAAAAATGTAGTTGGGAAGTGTTACGATCCCACATCGGATCCTCATATGGGTGGAGATTGATACTTAAGTCATGGGTCAATCCTTCACCCTTGAGTTAGTTTTTGTGATGGAGTTGGGGCCCTTAACTTGGGTATCTAACAGGAAGTTAATTACAGATTTGATCATCCTAATACTAAAAAAAAGGAGATGATATTGATGGCCCTCTTTAGGGAAGATCGATTTTATGAAATTCTCATTTATCAGCTGATAAAAAAAATAAAAAATAAAAAAAAATCTCGAATTATTTGGACATTTTTACAAAGATGTCACGTTGTTTGATTAATTTCAAATTAGTACCCATTGTTTCACTTTTATATCAAATCTAACTTTCAATAAAATTTTTGATCAATCCTTGATAATTGGACCCGCCGAAAACACACATTGAAGTTGGGTTACTCATTTGACCGAAAATTCAATTGAAGGTTAGGTTCGATAAAAAAAAAAAAAAATAAAAAAAAAAGGAAAAAAAAAAAAAAGAAGTAAAAGTTAAACGATAGATATAGTGGTTTAATGCAACATGCTCATAAACTCGCGTACACTGCTACTAAGTACTTTTATCTGTAAATACTGCGTATTTAATTCCATTCACAAATATATTTTCTTCCCTATGAGTTTTAGTCTCAATAAGAATGCTAAGGATGAAAATATCGTGATATATCACGGATATATCGCATATATATCACAAATTTTAACATTATAATACGGACATGGGGGAGAATGTATTTTTTTCAGGTGTCGGCGGAATATCACCATATATCGCAGTATACGACATTTATTTGTATTTCTATAATATATTGGGTATGCAAATTTATAAATTTTTTTTATTTATAAATTGGTACATATGTTGTATGAGTTAATGTGTAATTATATCTTATAAAATATTTTATTTGTAGTTGTAAACTTATAATTTAGTTACAAATTTATTTTGTTTTTCTGATGATTTTCAATTAATTTGATTAATGATATTCATAGTTGAACTTGAATAATAATAATAATAATAATAATAATAATAATAATAATAATAATAATAATAATAATAATAATAATAATAATACAAAGTATAGGAGAATTATCCCCGTCTATATTTATTCAAGAACAAATTAAAATACTATAAAGGGACGGAAAGGAGAAATATAATAGCATATGATAATCATAATGCTTTTATTAATTAATTAGTATTTGGTAGTAATCATTTATTCCAATGTAAAATACTGTTGGCGAACTTGTTACTTTCTTCCTTTACGATCTTTGTCCTTCTCTAGATTAATTACACATTTGAGAATTCACAATTTGATTGGATTACTCAAAATGTGTATCAACAAAATAATTGGGTTATTAGACATTATCCAATTCATGGTAAAGCAGTTGGAAGAAATAAAAAAACAGTGCATGTGCATAATTATATTCATAATTACTATAATGTGATTAGTTGGTACCGATATTGTTTGGAACAAGATGATATTCCATCTACTATATTTGAACCTCATTGATTTTTATTATGGCATTAATTGTACTTTATAATGCTTGTTTAGTTATTTTATATTTATTGTGTTATATATTATTTTGTCAAATGTATTGTCTCAAACAGTATTTATATATTCTATTATTTTTAGTAGAATATGTGTATAATAATATGTTATAATAATTCTTAAACTTTCTTGTTAAATTTTCAAGATTTTAATATAGTTTTCGTTTTTTTTTTAAAATTTTTGCGATGTCGATATATCCATAAAATTGAAGTTGCGATATCGATATTTTCATCATTGCTACTAATTAGTATAGTGGTTTAATGCAACATTTTAATAATTATATATATATTTAAAGGATCAAACTTCTTCGCAAGCGTCTGGGTGGTGTAGTCGGTTATCACGCTAGTCTCACACACTAGAGGTCCCCGGTTCGAACCCGGGCTCAGACACTATTTTTTTTTATTATTATTTTGCCCTTTTTGTCTATAATGTAATTATACCTTTTCAAGACAATTTCCTCTCATTATTTCATATGCACTGATAATAAATACTCCCTCCGTTTCGTTTTGATTGTTATTATATTTTTTTTTTTTATCTAGAATTAACAATTAATTTTATGAACTAATATACTCATCCTTTGTATATAATATAAAATCTTATTCACTTATATTTTCTTAAAAATAAGACAACATTTTCACTCTCCATATATTTTTAGGATTTGAGATATGGTTAAAATTGGAGGAGAGAGTGAAAATATATAAAACAACAAACATTTTGAAAAAAAAAACTAAAATAACAATCAAAATGAAACGGAAAGAGAGTAGGAGTTAACTATAACATTTTTCAAGTAAGTTCTTTTCTTTGAAAAGCAATCTTTGATCAAATATTGCCGAACTATATATTGTAGTTCTAAGAGTCAGAAGGCGCAGTGACTTTAAGATTATAATATCATACATAATAATTTAGCAGTTGATATCGTATATAAGAAAATATTTCACAATTTAGTCATTTTTAAATTAAGCGTTCACATTTTAACGTAATTTTCAGCTAGATTGAATATTTTTACTTAAATAATCTTCAAATCAGTTTATAATTTATCACTACTGCTCGATACCCTATTTTCTGGGCTCTAAATCAATAATTTGGTTTCTATTTTGGGATACTTATTATATTCTCAAAGTTACTCCTAAAGTAGCACCGACTGTTGTACGTTTACCATCCTAAATAATTATTATAATAATTAAAGCGAGAGAGATTTTTTTCCTACTTCATTGTCATTTCAGTTCCAGCTAACAGTGTGTGGGCAATATTTCGCCAACAATTAATAATACTGGAAAAAAAGAAACAATTAATAATCACAAGATTTTTAGTTAATTGCAGATGCAACATCTTTTCAATTAGTTCACTGATGGCATCAAATTCTAAACAAAATTTAATCATACAAGGATTGAAATATTTGTTTGTACTAGGACATTTGAAGTAGCTAATTTTGATCAAAACCCAGGGTTAGTAATTACAGAAGAGATTGTTTTCTGTATCCAGCCAACGCGAAAGAGGTAACACAGCTACAAGTTGAAGGAACAAACACTTGTTTCCTTTGCTCCGATCGTCCTTTATAACACCTACAGACAATGCAGAGAAACAACAAATCCATCAAAATTACTACACGACTCGTCTTGTATAAAATGCACCGATTAGTGTGATTAACAACTGTGGAGCTTTGGGGGGAAATGTAGATTGCATCTATTATTATTATAAACAACATGCTTCCTAAACACAAAAGCATTAATAGACTTGAGATGAAAATAAGTACATTACATACCTATTTGAATGGGGCGAATAAAATTGATGAATTATGGCCACCAAACCCAAATGAATTAGACAAAGCAACCTTAATATCGAGTCTTTCTTTTGTTGAACCAACAAGTACATTTGTGTCCTGGATCAAGAAAGGGTCATCAATATAGGTGTACAGCTTTGCAAAAACAGTTATAGGGTCCGAACTGACATAATTAGCTAAATCATTATTCGTCATCAATAATTGCTAAGCAGGTTCATGTTAAAAAAAAATAAAGCGCCTTAATCATGTAGGTACAAATAATGTTGAAAATAAATGCAGATGGATTCTAAGTACAAATCCTGCAAATCATTAGGTATATGTTCTGCGCATTTAATGCCAACATTCTATTTATCCAGATGCTCCCTGAATTATAGCTAGCAACATTTCCTTTAAGTGAGAGATTAGCAAGAGCACAATATCATTAGAGAACTCCTTCATTTGCACATGAAATTACTGGAGATTAGGAGCAAAACAGCATACCACACTGTCATCTGGATTTTCAAGATTGATATTTGGATGTACCCAGCCAGTTCGTATTGCCTACAAGAAGACAATGTGTGCTTTAAGCAAGGGCTAAATATACATATCACTATTCAAATCCAATTAGTTAGTACTAGTAAGATGCACAACCCCAAAACAAAGAACCAAAAGCATGAACTTGAGAGAAGTGAATGTAATAATGTTTACATGAACTATAGTTATCGTTTTTTTTTTTTTATCAATAAACTATAAGAATAAAGTGGAAAGACCGTTTAATGAATAAAATGATCAGATATATCATCAACAAACAAGAAACCAAGAAATATTAACTTGAAGGAACATAAACTGACCCAGCCCGATTGAAAGCCTAAACGTCAAGCAATCTATTCATTTTTTATATTTATTTTTCATTAGAAAAAAAAACCCTTCAAAGAAGTGGTCCTACAATATTTTCTTAAAACAATTCATTAAATGCCACACTTTCTTGATATGGATAATTGGAAGATGAAAAGGCAAATACAGCATCCGATGTTCCCCTCCACGTAACCCCCCCCCCCCCCCCAGTGGCCCATTCTGAATTACAAACTAATGGTGTTCACAGCATACCTGCACAGTTGCAACAGCCTCCACAGCACCAGCTGCGCCAAGTAGATGCCCTATCATAGATTTTGTGGAGTTCACCTTCAACTGCAAAATAACTGAATTAGGCACAAATTGCACGGACAGCCTTTTGCATAAAAATACAGGTAGTATGAAATGGATGGAAATGTGTGTAGAGGAAACCTCTGGATTCTGCCCGAAGCAATGTAGAAGTGCCTGATATTCCTTAAGATCACCAGCTGGAGTAGATGTTGCATGTGCATTTATATAATTGACATCCTCCTTAGAAACCCCTGACTGAGCCAGAGCCTTCTCTATGCAGAGAATTACGCCAGTTCCTGTTTGTGGATGCGATAAAGTGTCAAAATTAACATATTTATCTAAGAGTCATATTTTCATAATTTAGATTTTAGAGTTGGTAAAACACCATTGGACATCCACAAGAAAAAGGAAAAAGAAAAAGAAAAAGAAAAGAAAATACAACTATTTGAGTTCATAGAGAATATCAACTGTGCACCAATAATAATTACAGGAAACGTCAAACGAGTAAAAACAAAAGGTAATCCGAGACACAGTGTGCCATGAAATATAAAATGAATGTTGCAACAGAGCACCCCAAGGGTTATCGCTCACACAGTGTGCCATGAAATATAAAATGAATGTTGCAACAGAGCACCCCAAGGGTTATCGCTCATTTTTTATATTAGAATGAAAGCTAATGCAAGCTGATAGAAACTGCACACAGCTACCATATAAGCAATTTAATGAGCAGAACTGTTCTTGACTTCTTGGACATAAAACAGATCATAATCAAATCATAGTTCACTGTTACTGTTTCAAAAGTTACAGAAAGTTTTGAACTAAAATGAGTGCTTAGAGTTTGATACGTCATATATTTAAAGGTTGCATTTAGATTCATTTCTTTCTTAGATTATACTTTCTTTCTTGTGGCCATCTAAGAGAGAAGCCACAGGAGGAGGAGTTATGTAGCTCATTACAACTTTACAAGCAAATTCCAAACTAGTGAAAACAAGATTGAATCATCGCTTACCAAAAAGAAAATCATAGCTTTGTTGGAGAATACCAAATCAAAGGCTTGGCGGATGCTAAAGGAAAATGACATTAAAAAACAAGAAAAAAAGAAACACTTGAACGACTCTTCGAACTTTTCAAGATAGCAAGACAGCAACTAAATCCTGTTTCCTAGCAAATTAAATTTGGTAAGTTTCAAATTTATATATGGAAGCTTACAACCAACAGAGACATGAGATTCCAGCCCTATTTTCTAACTCTTAGCCCCAAACACACTGTTCTTAACTTCACAAAATGTTAATTTAGGATATAAAGAAAGAGGAATGCACCTTCTGGATGAGGTTCTGTCATGTGATAAGCATCGCAAGTGAAGCTTCCACCGAGAAACTCGGCATAGATAGTTGCCCCTCTTTGCTGTTCATCCATAAATAATTTAAAAGATTACCATTCAAGAATAAAACCAGGGAAGTCATCAGCTTAAAAATAAACAATATTACATACTAATTGGATTTTCATGATACCTTAGCATGCTCAAGTTCTTCCAGAAGTAATACTCCAGCCCCTTCTCCCATAACAAATCCATCACGGCCCTGTCAAAGATCAGAATTAATTTGCAGGGGAAGTGACAGTTAATGCATGTTTTGAGAAAGTGAGTTAATGTTAATTATGAGTATGGAACTTTAACTAGTTTGTTTTCATCCAAGCATCACAACCCCTCATTTGATGTTTTTTTTTTAATCTGTAGTTCTTTCTTTCCAAGCATAAAGTTATAAAATATAAATCGTCCAGAAATATGAAATCAGAACTCAGATAATCCACAATGAACATAACACAATCACATATATGATAAAAATCCCAATATATAGATATGGAAGATGTTCGCTAGAATTGGGATCAAACTACAAGCATAACGATCTATCATTTTGCCACTATTCTACTACTACATAACAGTAAGAATTCATTTTTAAGTGGATAATTTAGACAGTATATTAATAACAATACATGTTGAATTAATATATCATTTAAGGAATAATTTGATGCCCCACAATCACAAAGTTTTCGACAGAGTCGTACCATGTTGCCATATACTTCTACCAGTAAAACATAGATTTTTGACATCATAGACAGTTCATTCTAACAATGGCTGTTGAAATGACAGGATAATTTAGAGCACGATTTGACAGTTACTCTGTGTCCTAACAAATAATACGATAGGAATATGCAGCAAAGTAGCATTTTAGTCACTGAAACATGAAATATGTTGGGGCATCTAAACTTCCTCCAATTAAGGTCAGAAATAATCAAGAGCATTACACTATCCCAGGGGCGTGAGGCTTTAGTGGGATCAGTGTTTCTCTGTGACAGTGCTCTGCATGCGACAAAGCCCCCCAATCCTGCACCAGAATATATGATCAGAAACTGAAGAGAGGAGCATTTGAAACGTAAGTATGAAACAGACTAGTACCAATAGGGATGATTGCAGCATCTGAGCCCCCACAGAGCATCACGTCCTGCAAAATCTCAGTAAGAATCAACATCCATGATGATGAACAAGAGGTAGGAGTACATTTTGATATTTTATTAGTGGATTCTTCTAGAATTATGGAACAAAGGGTAAGTATAACTTGAAACTCTAGTGTGAAACTTGAAAGAATAAGGCAACACTTACAGCTTCACCTCTGATGATGTGGTTAGCCGCACTCAATATACAGAAGTTGCTTGTTGCACAAGCAGTAGATATTGAGTAGTTAGGGCCCATCCATCCCTGTAATACAGAACTGATCAAGCTTAGGATGACTTCAATAGGTTGTCATTGATCAAGCTACTATGGTAAAAGGAGGGAAATTATATAACCAGATCCATGGCGAGCATAGCAGAACCCATGTTTGTAGTTGCAAATGGTACACAAAATGGATTCATCTTTCTATATGAGATTCGCAAAGCTTCAATTGCATCATGAAAGACCTGATCCAATAACAAAGCGAGGGTATAAATTTATCTCTACATAATATGATGTGCAAGCAGAAAGTCTTGATTAAAACAATTAGAAATTGCTAATTCACTAGTGAACTTCTAGTCTTCTAGAAGATATAGAGGGTCTTAACGCAGGTAAGATACTGCTCACACTTTCATGCAAAGAATCAAATGCTCAAAAAAATTCAACAATGTAATCTCATAAAGTGCTAATGATGTTTATGCACCAATATTTAGTTGAGGTAACAGAAGAGAACAGGATAGCAGCAGAAATGTTGCAGTCACATTTCTGAGGACTGACATCAAATGCACAACAGTGGAGCATTAGCAAGCTCAGTTCCTTGCATATTTTGTCATCAATGCAACCTCAACCCTTTTCTTCTAATTCTTATGCAAAGAATAATTTTTCATACCTTCATGCCACCCATAGCCGAACCAATCAGCACTCCACATTTGGCTTTGTTTAACTCATCCATGACATCTTCTGTAATTCCTCCATCAGCCAAAGCCTTCTTGCCAGCTGTCAGCATGTAAAGCATGAACTTATCCATTCGCTTGGAAAGTTTGGGAGCAACCAAGCCTTCAGTTGAGAATGACTTGATCTCTCCAGCAATTCTCTGCAATTGAAACCCTTCGAGTCAAAATCACTTCAACTCAAAATCAGAACCACTAGCCTTACAAAATGAAAAGATAATCACAAGCAAAACATACCGTTGGAAACTGGGAACAATCAAAAGCCTCTATCACACTAATGCCACTGTCTCCTTCTAGCAGATTATTATAGAAGACATCTGGATCATGGCCAAGGGGCGTCTCCACACCCATACCTGTCACAACCACTCTTCTTTGCTTGGTTGGAGGTTTCTTCTTGGGCATAACTTCCATGGTAGGATGTAAGGCTGTGGCCATTGCTTCTCCTAAAATTTAAATGGGAACTCAGAGAAAGCAGCAATCCACTTTATGGTCTAGTGAAAGCATTCCGATGTGTTATGATGCAAAGAC
This sequence comes from Perilla frutescens, assembly GCA_026008535.1. NCBI lineage: Eukaryota > Viridiplantae > Streptophyta > Magnoliopsida > Lamiales > Lamiaceae > Perilla > Perilla frutescens. Next base: position 49,176,123 of record BRKX01000001.1, on the reverse strand, counting down.
ATATCAAAGGCAAATTAAAGAGGTAGCAGAGAAATCTCAAAAATCATAACTGGCAGCAGATAATAAGATCAAACAAATTAATTACCCATTTATTTGAAGGTAGGCTTTGCCTGAAAAGCAAGGATGAAGGATAAGAAAGAAGGGGGGCGACCATTTTTACCAGAAACCAAGCTCATCCACCCTTCTGTAAACTAATAAAGGTGCAAATCTTTACCCATTTATTTCTCAGATCCACATGGATGCCAACTAACGTTCTTACCATAATGAAAATCAAGAAGCACTAGCCTTGTATCTTAGCTAGGATAACAATTGACCCCGCCCCCTCCCAACCAGACAGGAGCATAACTTGGCTAGGATACATAATGCGACGACTGTACCAGAATTGTGGCCCAGTCAAGTAAAGCCGTTCAAGTGCTTCATGGAGCAATCAATCATCAAGTAGCGATTCAAACAACAAAGTAGTGAACATCAATGTATTAAACCCTGTCCTAAATATTCAGACTCAATCCATAAATCTCACTCTAGAATAAGAATTTCAAATATATTATATCCGAAAGTAAATTACGCCAACCAGGACAACATTTAATTAAAAACGAAATTAGGAACCTAATTAAGATTAGAACATAAAACTACTGGTAATCAGTTTCTCCAGACAAGCATGACAACGCATAAAAAATGACCAAAATGAACTCAATCACACAGCGAGAGAGCATCATAAATATTTAACCTGAACGAACGGCGGGACTGTGGAATTTTCGGCGTCTGCGTTGCCCCGGAGCATTCTTCGATTCGAAACCAAAGAAAAATTCAGAGGTAGATGAGGATTCGTTGAAGCGATCGCAGGGCTCGAAGGCTAAGCAAGAGCTCATGAGATTGCGAATGCCAGAGAGCTGGGGCGCGCAGCTAGCAATAGCCCTTTTCCGGCGGCGCACCGCCCACTTGCTGAGGCGCGAGGAATTAGACGACGTCGTCGATAGCATGGAAACGGAGGAGTCATTTCCACAAGCGACCGACATGCATGCGGCCACCAGCCACGAGCAGACCACCGATGACGCCGCCATCCCGCTCGAATCCTTCGCCTCCCACACACCGCTACAGCTGAAGAATTGTCTGTCTCTGTATCTATGAATGCTGATGAGTATCGATTGATGTTATCGAGTAATTTATACAGATAATCCAGAAGGAAATGCGCTCTGTGATGAGCAGAGTAGACTGCGTTAGTGGGGCGAGTCTTCAGAATGAGGGTGGTGAAAATAACGAGAGGGCTCTTCTCTCTGATTGATTGAATCTGGAGAGAGAGAGAGAGAGAGAGAGAGAGTCAGTGAGAGAAAATATAGAGAGAGAAAGCTGATGTGATCGAAGTACTGTCGTTTTTTTTATTTTTCACAAGAGTTGCAGACGCCGATTTTTTTTTTAAATATGCATATTTGGATATTTTATTTATATTTGTGGGAAGAATATATTTTTAAATATGCTGTATGCATATTGTATTTATAATTTATATTTGTGAGAGGAATATCTGAGTTTTAAAGTCCACATATCGTATGTCTGCATTTAATCTCTGTCTTACGTGGACATCCAAACAAATTTCGGCAAAGCATCTCCCACCAGAAAAAATGTTTTTTACTATTCTTTTATTTTTATCCCTTCCGTAAAATACATTACCATTAACAAAATATATTAAATATCATTTTTATTTTTTTATTTTTTTTAGGAAATTTTTAAAATCACTTTAATCACACCCAAACGGTCGACTTTCTCGTGTCAATTGTTTCGAGCTCTATCCTCTCCCTCTCACACAGACACACACATTGTTTTCTACATACAATGTTTATCTTTTATCTCTAAATTTTAGACTTGTATCCACTTTACAACAGCTAGTTTTAGGTTAGGTTAGAAGGCCAAATTATACATAAAAATGAGTTAAAAAATATTGAAGTAGCCAAAACAAAATAAGAAAAATTTTCGCTGGCAACTTTTATAACATTTTTCTAGTAACATGAACCTATTAAGAAGTTATCAAGTTTATAACTCCTTAACGGATTTATGTTAATAACGTATTAAGTTTTCTAGTAGAGTTCATGAATAAAAAAGTTGTTGCGAATAGGTCCAAAAACAAATTATGCTTTCCCCTTAAAAACAAATTATGATTATAAATGTCCCGGTGTGGATGGCCTAGTGGTGGAGTGGGGTTGTTTGGAGATCAAAAGTTACGGGTTCGAATCTCCTCAATATCACCAGGTCGAGTGTGTGAGTAAAATAAAAAATACAAAATTATAATTATAAATAAACTTCCAAAAATAATTATCATAGAGTTAGGATAAGGCTGTATATGTTTGACTAAGATTTTTTTAATATCAGTATTATATTTATTTTAGTGTATTAAATTATATGTATTAATAATATATTAACATTCTCTATAAATTTTCAATTCCTAAAATATACTTTAATTAGTTATCATGTACATTGTGTAAATATTCCACAGTTAGATTTTAATTAATATATGTAAAGTTATTGACCAAAGGTCACGAGTTCGAATCTCCTCAATACCACAGGTCGGGTGTGTGAATAATATATATATATATATATATATATATGTATGTATAGTTATTTTAGTGTGATATGTAATACTATATAAATGATTAACACATATCGGACTATTGCATAATCAGAAAATTTGATTTTACAAGCAAACATAGTATTTTAGTCTAAATTTTTTAATAATTATATATGAATAACATATCACATCTCCAGAGTGTGATATGCAATACCATATAAATGATTAATATACCCTTACATAATCATAGATTTTGATTTTTCAAGTAAATATAATATTAGAGTGTCATGTGTATATCAATCTCTTATACTACCTAACGAACAAACTCTAATTTAAAGCAATATTCAGTTGTTAACAAAACAAAAGTGTAAAGTACTGGTATATATATATAAAAAAAAATACATGTTCCATGTGTGAGCGCATATATCAGTTACAAATATTTATTTCCAAAAAAACAGCAGTACAAATATTTCCTGGGACTATAGTAATTAAAAATTGATCAACTGCAGCCTCTTTGTCTTGAAATAAATAGTTTAATCATTCAATAAGTGTTAAAAAAATTAAAACTTAAAAAAATTGTTAAAATTTTGAAGGACATAGCTAACCTCACCAAACATCTTTTAAATAGGAATTTTCATTGATTAAATAAAATATAGAATATCTTATCAAAGTGCATACATTAATTTTTCTAAGCGAAAAAAAATATTTCACAAATAATTAAGACGATGAAAATAGAACAACATTTAAAAAAAATCGATAAAATGTGCTCAGATCTGAACCAATCGGCTAGAAATTCAAATTAATCTAGTACGCTAATTCTTTCTACATTTGATACCAATTTTGCTTGCACTATCGTATAATATTCCTCAAAATAGCAAATCCCATTAGCTAATCCTATAAATCTTATAACCATGTTTGTATCATGATTAGCTTATGAAAATTCAATTTTAGGTTATTTTACGTCGATATATATCAAACAAATTTTATTAAGTAAATATTGAATACTTTAGGCTTAAAAATCATTGTGGTTTGTGTGTGTGTGTATATAGATGAGATCATGTGAGAACCATACCTTCCTGTGAGAACTGAGAATCAATTTTAACCACAGATCTCGTTTATTTGGACCGTCAAGATCTGTCCCAAACTTAAAAAAATGTGGTGGCATTGCTGTAATATTACAGACTTTTTAATGAAGCAAGGGGTATTTTCATAATTTAGGAATTCTATTATTTTTGGCATAAAATCTCTTTCCCGTCTGTAATCGAAATATGTTTCCTTCTACGTATCGATTTCCTTTATGTTTATATAATCGAAATTTCAGTCGATTCTCTTCGAATTTTATTCATCTCAATCGGTGTTCACGCGATTTTTTACCTGGAGTTTCTATTGTTCGCTGTTATTTGATGAAGATGCTGGGTAAAAAAGTTTTTTTGGTGTATTTTGCTGTGATTTTTTTATCTATTTTTGTTTTAGATTTGTTTGATAAGATTGATGAAGCTGATATTTTTTTACGTGATTCTCTTCGATTTTGTTGTGTTTATGTAATCTAGATTCAAGTCGATTCATCTTAATCGTCATTCACGCGAGTTCCCCTAGAGTTTTGATTGTTCGTTGTTCTTGGATGATGATGCCGGGGTAAAAATATTTTTATTGTACTTTTCCTGCGAATTTTTCGATTTTGTTATGTTTTATGTTGATTAAGCTGATTAAGTTTAGCACTTTAGCACTACTGTGAACTATTTTAGCATTGTTGTAACCTAGTTTAGCACTACTGTGAACTGTTTTAGCACTGCTGGACTTGAACAGAAATCAAATGGATTGAAGAGGAAATTGTGCAAGAGAAGGAGCACGCATTGATTAAGGATTTGACTGTTGTTGGTGGAGCTGAATCTCGACATGGCTACAAGAAGGAAGTTGATACATTGATGGCGAGATCATTGCGAGGAAAAATGATAGGAACAGTCGAGTTGTATGATTCTTCGTTATTCTAGATGAATGATTATTTCGACTACATGATCATCAGTTTTGGATAATGATAAGAAGGTAGATTCAAATTTTGTATATAGATATGGTGTCTTGCTTCATCATTAAAGATTTTGCTTCTGTACATTAGCTAGCTTATGTTGCAAAATCATTTTTCATTATTCTAATGTAAAGAAAAATATTTATCTAACTTTGAATCTAGGCATTCATTTTTATATTGTTTCTGCAATGTTTGAAAATTTCCCTTGCTTGATTATAGTTATTATCTATGACTTTTGCATTTGTTTCTTTGCAACCACCTGTTACAACAGCCAAATAAAAATCACTCAAGTAGAAGAAATACAGTACACTGATGTCATGCTAAACAAGGGTCGTGTTAGTGCTAAAATAAGTCATGACAGTGCTAAAATAAGTCATGACAGTGCTAAAATATGGAATGACAATGCTAACCATAAATTGAAAAGTATACGCGTGAATCACATATACAATGCTAAATTCTAAACTACAGTGCTAAAAACGGAAGATCATGAAGCATAAAAATATATCGATGATATTTTTTTATTGTAATGCTAAACAAGGGTCATGTTAGTGCTAAATAAGTCATGATAATGCTAAAACATGGAATGACAATGCTAAAACCATAAATTGAAAAATGTACACGTAAATCACATATACAATGCTAAACTCTAAACTACAGTGCTAAAAACGGAAGATCATGAAGCATAAAAAGATGATGATATTTTTTTTATTGTAATGCTAAACAATTGTCATGCTAAACAAAGGTCATGTTAGTGCTAAAATAAGTCATGATAGTGCTAAAATAAGTCATGACAGTGCTAAAATAGGGAATGACAGTGCTAAAATTATAAATTGAAAAATATTTGTGTGAATCATATATACAATACTAAATTCTAAACTATAGTGCTAAAAACGGAAGATCATGAAGCATAAAAAGATGCAGATGATATTTTTTTGTTGTAATGCTAAATAATTATCATACTAAATAAGGGTCATGCTAGTGCTAAAATAAGTCATGACAGTGCTAAAATAAGTCATGACAGTGCTAAAATAGGGAATGACAATGCTAAATCCTAAATTAAAAAATATATGCGTGAATCACATATACATTGAAATTTATGATTTTACCCTTATTAAGATTCAGGGGCAGTGAAGTTGGACGTTATTACAATTATGCCACCGAGTTTTTTTTTTTTAATTTTGGAATAGATCTTAGCCGTCTAAATAGGCGAGATCTGTGACTGAGATTGGTTCTCAGTTCTCACCTAAAGAGTGATTCCTTCTGGAACCCAATCCTATATATATATATATATATATATATATATATATATATAATGGTTGATTGCCGAACAATACCATCACGTTTTAACAAATTTACAATTTAGATACAGCTTTTAAAGCGTTGCAATAATATCCCGATCTTTTAATTTATGGTAAATTTGACATTTCCAACTTTTTTCTAAATGATCGGAATAATTTTTCCATGTGAACAAATTATTTCAGTTTATGCGTGTTGAAAATGAGGATTTTTTTATTGTGCAGCGTTAGTTTTTCAATTGTTAAAATTTTATGAAGGTATCTATTTTTTTACAAAGTAAAAAAAGTTGAATTGTTATTACAATATTTTAAAAATCGTGTTTGAATTACAAATTCATTCAAGATTGTGAATTTTATTGCAATTAAACATTAATAAACAATTTTTAGCACATAAGAAACATTAAAATTGATCTTTCACAAGTTGATTGGGATACAAAATACTTTTATGTAATTTTGTATGACTAGAGTTGTAACTAAATTTTGCTCAAATTAAACCACCTTACTTAGAAGTGTAGATGGACGTACATCAATCAATTTTACAAGTAGATATATAAATAATTATATATATATATATATATATATATATATATATATATATATAATAGCTAGTGCGTCAAGAAGCACTACTAGTGTGTTCATGCATTGATGAAAAAAATGAATGGACATTAATTAACACAAGTCTACAACTACGAACTATGCAGTGTACACTTTTTTTTTTTTTTCGTTTTATCGTTTTTTTTTTCTTGGTTTTTTGTTTTTCGGGGAAACTATGTAGTGTACACGTTAACCAGGCATGCAAATGCTGTGTATAGTGTTGAAGATTATTGTCCATTCCTCGTGGAAATCGATTATTATGTAGTGTACAAGTAAACACTATTAGTTTTCATTTTTAAATGGAGTTTTTTTTATCTTTTAATATTCAAAATACTGAAAATAAGTTTATTTTTCTTATTTTCAATTTTAATTTTCACTATTTCCAATCCTATATTATCTATTTAATCATATAAATATTGTTATTGTGTGACTCATCACTTAAAAATTCATCAATTAATCATAACCATACAAATATTTATCTTTTCATTTCAACCACAAATTCAAACGGAAAAAAATAATCAAACAAACATATTTCCATTTTCGAAACTTATAATTCTAAATGTTAAATCATTAATCATAACAAATCATTACATTTTTTTCCCAAAAATCAATACATCTCGTAAATTGAACTGAAAATTCTGAAAACTGAAAATTGATGTTAGAAATAAAGCCAAACCCCCCTTAGAGTTGTCACTTATTTTGTTGTTCACTAACAACACTCCCAAGCGATAATGTCCAATCTACTATGCGTTGTAAGGGAATACAAGGAAGACACAAATTTAAGGGAATGTTTAGCTTTATTTCCATAGCTAAAATCGGCCATCGCGAAAGAAAAGGAAATATGCGCATGTGGGTGAATCCAACGGTCGGACCGGGCCAGGCACACTGGCCAAAAAAATTGGATCGATCGGCCCGATCCGAAACATTTTCGGGCCTAAAAATTATGGGCTCTGTCCGGCCCCAAATTCGGGCCGGGGTGGGCCGATTTTGACAGCTCTATATATAATATTTACAAACACACAAAATTGATCGTGTTTAATTCAATTTTTATTTTTAAATTAAATGATTAGATTAATAATGTTTATAAATATATTTTTTTAATTTTAATGTTATATTTTTAAATATAATTATATTATTTAATTATCATTTTCTATGTCGTATTATATTAAAAAATAAATATGATCTTTACTTTATTTATTTAATATATTTTTTCTAACTTCTCTAAATTATACTTTATTTTTTAATGTTAATATTGAATTATATTTTTTGTATTTAACCTTTTTAATTTTAATTATATTTTAAAAGAATGCTATCTGTATTCATTTTATTTATTTTCCTTTGTGCATTATATATTATTGAATCAATGGGTATATACACATATATAATATTGATATTTTAGTCATCTCTTACAAACTTTAATGTCGCAAGTATATTTTTGTTTACCTATTATATGTTTATATGCATTATATATATATAACAGAAAATTTATATGTTGTGTTCAATTTTTAAAAAATATTAAAATGATATGCACACGCGTTAATTAATTAGACAAGAAGATTAATTTTGTATAGGTACGACAAATAAAAAGAAAATTAAATTTTAGGAACTAAATGAAAATCGATCCATGTTAGAAAGATCGAATTGAAATATTTCAAACGTCACAATTTTATAAATAACAATGTATAATTGTCCACGATTATAGAACATCTGGTTTCTTTGAATATATGACATGCATAAAAAATATAAATTATTTAATTATTTTAAATGACGAAATTGAAATAGAAAAAATAACAAATTATTGCAAAATATTATTATTATTACTATTATTATTATAGTGCAATACAAATGAAAGTTATTTTTTTAGGCGACAAATGTAGAGTACTACAAATCATCCATCTATACATAAAAAAATAAAATTAAAAATCCTATAAATATCAAATTTCCAAGTAAAAAAAAATAATAAATAAGATTGCAAAAATTTCTTAAAATACAACGGTTGTAATCTAAATCGTCCTGGAAAATGCAAGAAAAAAAATAATAAAGAAAATTTACAAGAATAAATTTCAATATTGTTGTCTATTAATTCAAAACTGTTGTCTATTATTCAAAAACTGTTGTCTAAGATAAAATATGTAATAGACAATAATTTATACTAGAACTGTTGTCTATCACACGATTTTACCTTAATATATATATATATATATATATATATATATATAGAGAGAGAGAGAGAGAGAGAGATGGGATCATGTGAGAACTACACTCCCATGTGAGAATTGAGAACCAATTTCAGCCACATATCTCGCTTATTTTGATGGCCAAGATTTGTTCCCAGATTAAAAAAACGCGGTGGCAATCTTGTAATATTATCAACTTTTTATGAACTGGGGTTATTTCTGTAATTAGCTATTCCAACGTCTCTCTCTCTCTCTACAATTCAGCAAACCTCCAATTTCAATTCTTCGGTTCAGAATAAAATCATTCAACGAAGCGACTCCGCCTTCGACGAGGAGAAGAAGCCAGCGGAGGCGGCGGCGGCGCCACCACTCGAATCGGAGGAGCTCCAGCTGAAATTGTCCTGATCTTTTTGCAGTTTCTTCACCTGAAAATTCATGACGGATTTTCTCCGACCGACGGCTTTCTCTGTGACCTTCTTTTCTATCCACTTCTCAAAGCTTTTAGATAATGGCGGGCACTCACCGATCTTTTTTGCTTTGTTATCAAGATGGAGTGAATCTTACAAGTTTAAATATGTTCGTCTTAATTTGTTGAATTTCATCAAGGTTGTTGGCAGGGATGCGTTTTGCATCCAAGACTGAGTAAATTGGTAATTTTGGTGCAGCAATGGTTGAAACTCATGCTCAAAATTAAGGTAGCACTTATTATTGATGTCACCACCACCTGTAGGTAGATTAGATAGTGAATTATTTCTTTTGTGTTACTTTTGTATGATAATTTTGTTAACATGTACTTTAACACTACTGTAATATATTTTAGCACTATTGTAACCTATTTTAGCCAACTATTTTAGCACTGCTATATATTTTAGCACTACTATGATCTATTTTAGCATTGTGCTAAAATATATTAATAATAGATGTTGAGCTCATTGCTCTCGACTTTTAAATCAAAAGAGATCCATCAAAGCTAAAGGAATCATTCCTGGGACCATCTATCTCTCTCTCTATCATCTATATATATAATAATATATAATTCGAATTTCTTCTAATAATAACAATTAATTAATTAATTAATAATTGTTTTTGAAGTATATATAGATTAATATACTGTAGGATGAAATTTGATATGTTTTCCGAGCCGTGGCAGTAAAATTGATGGATTGAACTATTTATTTCATCGGATGCAATGGGAGCCGTCGTGGGATCGACTTTGGAGACCATGGTGATGGGTGTGGTTTGTGTGACATCCGAAGAAAATGCCTCCAATGGGTTAAGTTGTTGCTCTCAGGTTGTGTAGACTTGCTTTAGCTTCGTGTTCTGGCATTAATTTTTATAAATTTTTGTTACATTTTTTGTGATGAATTGCTCAAATTTATTATTTTCAAGTTGCAGGGCGAAGGAAGTTGGATACATAGTGCTGACACTAGTACAAAGTGAGGCTCTGCCGGTGTTATTTTTCGGCCGTGATTGTGTGATTCATGCTCAGTTAACATGTATTTTAGCACTACTGTGAACTGTTTTAGCACTGTCATGTACTTTAGCACTATTGTAATCTATTTTAGCAATGTTGTAACCTATTTTAGCACTACTATGAACTATTTTAGCAGCAGTTGAAACTTTATCAGAAAACATAATCTGCAGCAGTTGCATGATTATTGGAATTAGCAGTAGTCGTCGTGGTCGTTGTTATGTTGGAACTACAATTTTTTATTAGGCGGTTCTTAGTATAAATTTATGAACACGTGCTTGATGATCTCAAAACTTATTTGAATTTCTCATGCATAAATAAATATTAATATGTATTTATGTATGTGTACATGTTAGTAGGAAAATGTTAACTGGTGGTTAATTAATTTCTTAATGAAAATTATGAATCATCATCTATTCTGAAATACATCACCAAAAATGTCAATTTCTTTTGATTAATACGGATAGTTTCAACACGTAAGCGAGGAGTTGATTTGATTTGATTAATGGTGGTATAAGTCCAAACTTGTAATAATTTCTAAAGTGGATATTGGAACAAAGACACATAGTATAGTATAAAACTTTTAGTTATAAGTAGACGTGATACTTAAAAGAGGAAATTAAAAATCTTACAAAAGTATTTTAAAATGGAAAAGATAAGAAACTTTACTTAAAAAGGCCATGATAATGCTAAAATAGAAAATGACAGTGCTAAAAAGAGTCATGCTAAAATAAGTCATGACAATGCTAAAATAGAAAATGACAGTGCTAAAACCTAAAAGAGTCATGCTAAAAAAAGCCATGACGGTGCTAAAATATAAAATGACAGTACTAAAACCTAAAAGAGTCATGCTAAAAAGGCCATGATAGTGCTAAAATAGAAAATGACAGTGCTAAAATAGATTACACTATAAAAATCAGGAAGTTTCGAAGCCACAGTTGGCCATTGATAATTGCCTTAACCTCAAATGACGACGGGGATACGAGGGATAAATGTTTACAAATTGGAATGAATGGTGTTATTAAAAAACCAGGTACATTTCGAGAGATCTCTGAGGAGCTCAAGCGGATCCTGCTACAGGCGAATAGAATTTTGGCTTGATGGTGGTAACGCATCCATTCGAGCAACATGCATATCTCTGTTTAGGCAGCAACAATATGCTTGTTTAGAATTAACAAAAAGAAATGTATGGTGTAAGTAGCTCCTGGGATGAGTTGTTCAATATAGAGATGTGACATACACAACATTCATAGTCAAAGTGGTATAGAAAATTTAGCTTATTTGCATTTTCCTCTTTCTTCATGCTTCGTATTATCTGATGAACTGCTACATTTGTTTGTTATTTAGTTCACTCGAACCTCACAACAACTTGCTATAGGTGCAATGAATTCGTATGTTTATGTGGGGGATTTTGTATGAGCACAAGTCTTGGAAAAACGCTAGTGTTATGTTCTTGTGAAACAGCTTATAGTTCTTGGTTGAGACGCACCCCCGCTTCTTGAGACAGATGACGGGAAGCTTGTGGTTATGTGTTGTTCCAGCCTCCAAGTATGAGTATCTTGTTTTCCCCGATGGTTACGAGTTTAAATTATTGTGTTACACTTTTATGTGTGTGTATATAAAATAGAAATGACAGTGCTAAAATAGAAAATGATAGTGCTAAAACCCGAAATTGAAAAATATGCACGTAAATTCTGAGTATTCATATATTTTCCGATTTTACCCTTTCTAAGTTTCAGGGTCAGCGAACTTCAAAGATATTACGAGATTGCCACCGCTTTTTTTTTAATTTTGGAGCAGATCTGGCCGTCCAAATCAGAGCAATATGTGGTTGAGATTGGTTCTCAGTTCTCACCTGGGGTGTGGTTCTTTCTAGAACCCAACCATATATATATATATATATGTGTGTGTGTTTTGAAAGTAAATTCGATCAATTTAATTGCAACTTGGGCGGGATCTAATTGTTTCTTCCAAATCTCAATATATATAAAAGTAAGAAGTTATGCCTTAAATAATAACATAAGATTTTCCCGCCTAAATGCACCTGCCAAAAACGGAAACATCACAAATTAACAAATAATTAAAATATTTACTGTATTGTCTATATTATTGAAATAATAGGTATTTATATTTAACATCAATTAGCTTGATTGGCCGAGCCAAATTAGCATTATATCCTCAAATCATGTGATATTAATTATGAAAATTTACTTTGCTAATTTTACATAACTTTTACATCCCACATATATAATGTATAATGTATATATATATACACATGTAAATATCTAATATTTAATTATTGTATAAATCTTTGTTTGAACGAAAAAAATAAAATTTACCTAATATAATGTACTTATAATATATATGCAGTAAACTTGCAATGATTCGGTGAAAACAAGCATCAATATGAAAAAGTGTGTATAAGATGCACTTTATTTTAATAAAATACAATTAGATAATATAATTTTCTTAGAATGCAAATATGTAGCACGTATATAATGTATAATAAATTGATAATATATACATATGTACATCTAAGTTTTATTTTTAGATAGATCTTTCTTGGGAAAAACTACAGGCAAATCACCTTACATAAATAATTTATTTTGGTAACACATATATGTCGCATATGGAAATATAATTTTCAATTGGTCAAATCTTTCCTTCAACAAAAAATTAATTAATCAATGTAGGTACACAAACGTTTTCAATTATCAATCAATGATAATTGTTATATAATTAATAATTAAATATTAATTAAAGAATTATAAACCAATCATATTTAAGAGGTGTCAATCAATCCACACACATTCAAATTTGTATAATTAACAATTAATTATATCATTCCACTTTTACTACTCTCCATGCTCTGCTATATATAGTTGCATATATTTTATTTTCATTACATCACATCACATTCTAAAGTTGTTAGCATTCCATAGCCTATGTTGAATCTCCAATTTGAACTAAAAAAGAAACTTGATGACCTTCGGGTTGATTTTTCATTATTTTTCCAATAGATTTTTGCAAGGATTTTGAAGAACTATGCGTTCTGCAAAGGAGGATGGCAATGGAATTCTCGCAGAAGCTTTCAAGTCTCTAATTGGTGAACTTTCAATTATAATTTTGCAAATATATTACTTTAAATTATATTATATTGAAATAAGATTTTTTATTTAGCCCTCTTAATTAGAACAACTAAACGTGTTTAATGATTAATTGATTTGTAATCACATTTTTTGCTTTCATTTTGTAATTAGTCGACTACAAATTATAAATGTTTTTAATGTCTATACAAGAAAAATATCACAGTTATTGTACATTTTTAATTATTTACTAATAGAAAGTAATAATCAATATGTGACTAACTGACTATCATACAAAAGTCAATTAATCATCTTTAATTACGGTGAGAAGAATTGATATTATTCAACGATTAGGATTCCATTTACAAACTATAATCCATGTCAGTATTGATTTATATTACTCATTTACTATACCTAATAACCGAAAATATTATGAAAGTATATGTATCATACCAAAATTATATCTACATTACTTTTATTGTGAATTTAATTCTGAAATACAATTAATATTTAATTTTGATGATTAATAAATATTATTATAAATAAATGTTGTACAAAAAAAACCTTCAAAATTTGCTCACACCATATATCCTAGCATAAATTATGGGTATATCGATCTTAATTGTTTTCTTTTTATTAGATAAGGTAATAGCTAGCAATCATAAAATTATGGTAATCACCATTTAATTATGTCAATAATTATCCCATAAAATTACACCATTTAAATTTAGAAATATCTAAAATTATCACCCTCCTAATCTATAAATACTTGCAATCCTATGAACTATTGTTTCCATCACACAATATCTTAGACAGTCGTTTAGCTTTTTAAGACTTTGTATTTGTTAAAAAAAAAGACTTTGTATTTGTTTTTCACATTACCATATTAATTGATTTACGTTTTATTTTATTGTTGCTGTGTCGTTCAATTTTTTATTTTTTATCTATATATTTGAGAACCATTTTTTTATTGTTGTTGTTATTGAGTAGAATGTGTAAACAAAATACAATGAATGTGATGAATCGAATTGAATATACTTTTGATGTCTTGATATAAATTGAAGAAAAATTTCAATGGATTTGTCTTGCCTCAATCCACATCATGGACCTACATCGGTCAAGGAAAGAAATGAATCAATGGCTCCATCTTTCATTTCATTATCAAAAGGTTAGTGAAGATTTATAATCATAAAAATAGCTAGCATATACTTTATTATTTAAACATACATGCTTTTATATATATATATATATATTTCTTTATAAAAATATTATATGTTGCTTTATCATATAAAAAAAATATTGAATCATTTTGCAGTTTCATTTAACATTTTTCAATTATGAATTGCACTTATTGTTATTGATTATAATAAATATTGATTAACAAAATTTGTGCATATTTAATTAATTGCCATATTTTTGTGCGTGTTCAATTCAAAATGTGTGCCCTGAGATGGATCTTTGAGCTGAGGTCTATAAATAACCGATTTGCTATATCACAATTTCTTAATTCCAATTTGTGTGTTCATGATTTTGATGATCTACTTTATTTATTTTTTCCAATATTGTTATTTTGTAATTTGATTTTTCATTTTTATTTTTTATTTAATACTATGTTATAGAGAATAGCACAATTACTTTGAATTCCTAAAGAGATATCACTATTCATTCTCGGTTGCGACCTTTTGAAGTTCATTTCATCAAGATATATCATGTATCCACACGTCGATACAAAACGTCGATACAAAAGGAGGCAATTTAATTTAGAGTTTTTGTAAAAATAAAATAGCATTGTATTTATCTAAACATTTTGTAGCTAGAACGATTGTATGTAATCATCTATTGTAACTATTTTTATTAGTGTTTTATATTTGTTATTTGTAGTTTCAATAACTTTCTTGCTTTGAAATTGACATTTGGGTGGATATCTCTCTGTTATAAATAATTTGCTCACTTTACCAACTTAT
The DNA here is from genome assembly GCA_026008535.1 of Perilla frutescens. Classification (NCBI taxonomy): domain Eukaryota; kingdom Viridiplantae; phylum Streptophyta; class Magnoliopsida; order Lamiales; family Lamiaceae; genus Perilla; species Perilla frutescens. Next base: position 49,160,956 of record BRKX01000001.1, on the reverse strand, counting down.
ATTTTCAAATTGTGTTTACTATTATTTTTTTATTTAATTTACTCGATTTTTTTTTAATTTTATATATATTACCTTAATACAATATTTTATATATTATTTGTAATTTAAATTGATGCGAAGATACGTCATGATTTCATTATGTTGCCTCAATGCCAACACTTTGATGCATTATTGGGGAGGTTTTAGAGTTCTAATTTGCCTAATTGCAAATGAAAATGAGGTGTTTGTCCGGTTTATTTCGTAACATGTTTGTAAGAGAGTTACGTTTTAATTATTGAAACCTTATATAGACATTGTGTTTATCATGTAGTAGTTATAAACTCAATTATTCTTTATTGTAATTTATTTATTTATTATTTCTTTAATTTTGATATTTGCATTCAAAGCATTGTAAAAGTTACTATCAATTTTCATACCCATTGGACAATTTAATGTTATAGAAATTAAAAATATAATATTTAAATAATTCAACATCGAATATATTCAATATTTATTGTATATTAATTAAAAATAATAATTAACATAACTATTTTTTTACTCTTTAAATATGCTAACTTTAGACATTTAATTTTGAACGTCGATATTGAATTTTTTAAAACATATTTAGTTAACTTAAAGAATCATATATATTAAAAAAACTCAATATTGACCTCCAAAGTATTAAATTAAATATATTTAAAGTCGATTAAATGAACTAATTCATTTTAATACATTTAATGTTAAATGTTTTTTTAATTTTGGAACTAGAACATTTAAATTATTAATTTTAAATAGTTTATATGTTTTAAAATTAGAAACAAAATTAAATATGTTTTAACTAACAAATATTAAATATGTTTTAAATTTGTGGAATTTAAATTCAATAAAATTAAAAATTTGAAACAAATATATTATGAAGTTTGAATTAAATATACTCAAATTTTTAATTTAATGTATTCATTGATTTTACCAATTTAATGTTAAATATTTTCAATATTTTGGTGCAAACGTATGTGACTTATCAACTTTAAATATATTTATTTTTTTAATAATATTTATCCCACATTGAAAATTAAAAAATATTTTTATAAACGAACAAACTACAAATTATGAGTCCCAAAATTGGTTTTTTTATCTTTATGGGTTTTTCAATTGAGGTGAAATGTAATATTTTGATATTTGATTTTATTAATTTAATATAAAATATTAAATAAAATTTAAATTTATAAAATTTAAATATTAGAAAATAAAATATTTAACTAAATTCAAGTAAAATAATTTAAATATATATTAGTTTATTTTTTTTAAATTAATTAGTTAAATATATTAAAAAAACCCAAGATTCATATCCAAAATTTTAAATTAAATATATTTAAATTTAAGAATTTAGAGTTTAGGAATTAATCTTTATCAATTTAATGTTAAATATTTTAAAAATTTTGAAGTTAACATTATGTTATCAAGTTTAAATATATTTTAAATAGTTAAAACTTACGTACTTTAATTAGAAAAAATGGAATTATTTGTTTATTTGTTTTCTTTTATTAGAAAAAATGAATGGAAAGTACAAGTTTATTTATTTGTTTATTTGTTTTCTTTTATTAGAAAAAATGAATGGAAAGTACAAGTTTATTCATGAACATGAATTGTCTGCCAATAAAATAGTGAATAAACTTGAATATATATAATATTATTGTTTTTACATTTTATAGTTGTTTCTTTTAATTACTTAACTGTAATTTAATTATTGTATTTGTACAAACTATTTATTGTAAATTATTTATAAATCTTTCGCCGTGCAACGCACGGGATGCAATACTAGTAAAATATATAGATATACTTTCATATCCACTTTGCTATTCCCCGGCCAATAGAAATAAAAGTGAAAAATATGTTGTCTTATGATATTATTATATACATAAAAAATAGAGAAAAAAATGCAATCAAAATGTGTTGTCTTAATAAAATTTAAAGTGATCATTTTAATCATCTCTTAGACATATATCATCAGGCAACAAATATTTTAAAGTGATATATAATTAGGATCTGATATTTTGATTTGATAAATAAAGTGTGTTGGGTTAGATAAGGCATCATGATTAGATCTTAATGTTATATTTAGCTTGTGGCATCTAAGTTAAAATTTTAACCAATTTTTTTACTATGTATTATATTTAGATTTAATTAGAGTATTATATTTGTTGTTTTTTCAAGTTTATACTATATTATATCATTGGACATGTTTTAGGGATTAATATTGATCGAATAACCTCGTCAAAGTAAGTACAAAAGTATCTATTCTTTTCTTTCGATTGCTTCACGATATTTTATGAGATCGAAATCAACATGTTCATTAGGATTCATAAGTTGATGTGTTAGTTCAACTACAAATTAAAGCACTGATGGATATACAATTAATTAACATGTATATATATAATTTGATTTGGAAATATATATATATATATATATATATATATATATATATACTCCCTCCGTCCCGATTATATAGTCAACATTTATATTTTGAGGTGTCCCGATTATATAGTCTCATTACTATAAGTAGTGTTATTTTTAATAGAAATTCACAATTATATCATTATTAGGTTTTGGAAATTAAAAAAATTAAACATTTAAGTTTGTGAAAGTTATAATCTTAAATGTTATTTTTATAAAAAAAAAGAGAAACATTAATTAAAATTGATCAACTTAATTAATTTGCATGTACTTGAATTTGATCAATTCTATTGATATGCATTGTATTTGCACTTCATTAATTGTATATTTTCTTTGTTTCAAGAAATTAATACATTAAAATTGAGCTAAAATTTAAGTTTTATTAATTTTCATTAAATAAGGTTAAAGTTGGAAGTTTAACTTTTGTTTCTTATTTTCATAAATATTTTTAATTTACGTGCAAGTAGACAAGAGACTATATAATCAGGACGGAGAGAGTATAATATTAGCATAAGTAAAATCATTATTGCAAAAATAAAATACTCCATAGAGTGACGACATAAAAGGTCACAATTAAAACTTCATAGATTGAGATAAAAATTGCAGAGAGAGAGAGAGAGAGAGAGAGAGAGAGAGAGAGAGAGAGAGAGAGAGAGAGAGTAAATACCCACATAATCTTGGAAAATGGGAAATAGAGTCAGTTAGGATTAGGTTTAATGTCACTAATTAATTAATAGCTTTGAAAATGGATTGAAATTGAAATCGTATTAATTATGCATTCATTAATTAGGAGCTAGGGAGGCCGATCTCTAAGGCTTAGCTTCCAAGTTTGAAATGTTTTTATAAACAGTACAGTACATTATACGGTACATCGGTCAATTTTTATTATAAAAAAACTTGAGCTAATAATTTAGAGTTGAATATTGGATTATAGGTAGTGATAAATTCTAAGGTGGGGGATGCAACAACTAAATTTTTCTATTTTCAATCTCTATCGCCCGACTAATAAAATAATTTTAATTTCGACCTGTCACAATATGTATGTAAGTGTTATAATAGGTAATCGAAGTATCACCATATATTAGTTGAAGTGTTACGATAAATTTTTTCAGTCGGACGAAACTTTTGTACTTCAACAAAAAAAAGAGCTACAAATAACTTAAAAAATGATAAAGAGGACAAATTACTTCTGCAGCGGTAAAAGTGTAACATGCATCCTGTCTAATCAAAATATTTTTTAAAAAACATATGCTTAATTAACTTATCAAATGTCTAGTTTAAAGTACTTGACATGAAACATCTATTAAATTAAATATAAAAATTTAAATGCATTATTCTATAATATAATCTCCGTCGTTTCGTTTTGATTGTTGTTTTTTTTTTTTGTCAAAATATTTGTTGTTTTATATATTTTCACACACACTCTCTCGATTTTAACCATATTCCAAACCCTAAAAATATATGAAGAGAGAAAATATTGTCTTTGTTTTAGGAAAATATAAATGAATAAGATTTTATGTTATATATGAGGGATGAATATATTGGTCCATGAAAATAATTGTTAATTCTAGATAAAAATAAAAAATAAAACAACAATCAAAACGAAACGAAAGGAGTATATAATAGATAATATTTGTTTTGAGATGTTGGTCATCTAACATTCCAAATTGAATTAATGATAATATAGTTAATTTGGATCATTGACTATTAATTTATGCATTTTCCTAAAAAAAATCAAATAAACTTGATTAAGAGCATTAAAGATATGCTATCAATCCTAAACTTGAAAATTGATACTATCAATTTAGAACTCCAATATTGAATTTTGTAAAAACAATCAAATAAAAATTCAATGAAAATTTATTTACAAATTAATTTCAATGAAGCATATTGAATTTTTATTATATTTAGAACTCCAACGATAGATTACGATTGATATAATTTTGATTTGCATAATTTTTTAATTAATTTTAATCATTTTTTAATTACAATTTTAAAACCCTCTGCCAAATTTGATAAAAAAAAAAGACGTTTTATGTTTTATTTGTCGGGGTTTAAAATTTGAAAAATACCAAATTACAAAATTAAAAAAATGAAAAAAAAATCCATGTCCAAATTTCATTTTGTGCATTCAAACTTTCAAAGTAAATATTGAGAATTGATATAGAAAATGGAAAGATGAATTTCATTCTTATTCATCTTAATTTGGTGCTAAAATTGTATAAAGGGTAATAGAGTCATTTTACATTGAAATTCTATTAAATTTTACTTTTGTGTTGGAACAATTTGTGCCATTTAGTATCACCCATATATATAATTAATTAATTAATTAATTAATTTAAAGGGTCCATATTGATCTATAATTTATATATTATGATAGTATTTATATTTGATCTATTTTCCTACATACATGTATATGTCATATGTATAATATAATACGTAACGATTTAACCAAAACCGTTACGTACGTGTAGTATATAATACACAACGATTGACTGTAAAAATCATTTTGACAGATTATAATACGCAACATGTAGAATTTGTAATGGTTAAAACCAGTTCCATCAGATAAATAAACTAAATGAATTCGTCTATATATATTTATATTATAAATATATTGGAGAGATCATGCATGGGGAACTGAATGGATAGTTAATAATCTATCCATTATCTATTTCTTATCTAGAATATGCTAATATTTGACGGCATAGTTCATATGGGCATATGGCATACCTATTTCAGTAATTAACTTGTTAATAAATATTGAATTTGATCTATATATTTTAAGTATTTAACGCTTACACATTCAAACTTTCAGAGTGAGTTCATCGATGATAAAATATTCCGGGTGTGACATAAAGTATTAGTAGATCTATTTTGTTTATATGTGAGTTCAAATTTGATAGATATTTTTTTAAAGTTGAATATACATGGCCTATTTAATGTGATTTGTCTATCATATTGTGCAGTTAATTTGTAAATTATTGCTTGTGATCGAATGAAGTTTCAGGATCCATTGTATATTAAGAAATTCGGGGGTTGAGGCGAGATCTTGTCTCTTGAATAACCTATACACAAAAATATATATACACCTATACAAATACTTTTTTTTAAATAAAAACTCATTTAATATTTCTTGTCTTTTCAGCTACAAAAATATTTACTAAAGTTTTACAATCAAAATTGAATGTTTCAACAAATCACTCTCAAATTCAATCTATCTTGTAACATAGTTAATCATAGTCTATAACCAATATATACATTGGGCCGGGAAAATGAATCTATTTTTTTTTTATATAATTTATTATCTCAATTGGTGTATTTATTTTTATGTCCACAATTTCTCTTAATACTTCTATCTCTGAGAATAAATCATGTTAATTAATATCTGAATGTTCTTCAAATGTTAGATAATTCTCAAAATTTAGACATAATATTTTCAGTTAATAGTTTAGGATTTCTTTTGGTTTTTTTGGTAGATTACCGTTAAATTAAGAATTCAATAATGATTATTATTTGTTTGGTACCGTTAAATGAAGAGTTGCTAACATTAATAAGGGAGATCACAACAGCCCACCCAAAAAAGAAAAAAAAAAAACATTAATAAGGGAGAAAAGAAAGAATTTAAGAAGTTGGCGGTGGCTAACATTAACAACAAGGAATAAAGTCTCAAGGACCAAAAAAAAAAAAAAAACATTAATAAGAGGAAAAAAATATTTAAGGAGTTGACGGTGGCTAACATTAACATGGGGACAAAAGTCTTCAAGGAACAAAAAAAGATCTAAAATGAGCTCTGAAACATTTGAACAATATGTGGACCAAACATTCATTAAACATGGGAAGACTCACTAAACCCGTTTTCGCCGGGCTAGCAAATCATTTTGTAAAATAAATTAAGTAATATATATGTATACATATATAATAAGATATACGTAAATTCGGAGCTTTAATTTTTTCGAGAGCCTAAGACGACCGTCTCATTTGTCTCATGATAAAAAGAGGTCTGATTGTGTCTCGTATATAATTTGCGAGTTGTTGCACATGAACGAAACTTACATAGATCACCCCACACAAGCGGCAACATGAAATACTTGTTAACAACCGAATAAAGAATATTAGTGTGAGAGTATGAAGAAATAATATATATATATATATATATATATAATTGATCATCACCATTTTAATAATAGTACTAAAGTTAATTAATCGTAATATATATGGAAAAAAGAGAATACCTAAACACAATAACTGTTGCTCTCAATTTTGTGAAACCGTTGTTGGAAAATTGGATATAATAAATTGAGTCGTGACTCATTTTATCCGATTTTTGGTGACCAAAATATTTAATTTGGAGAAAATAAATAGTGTATGATTGATCTATATTTGTAGTAGATAATCGTAGTAATTTTACTTTCTCAAATTCGATTTTCGGGGAGTGAGAAATTAATTATTAAAGTTGGCCACAAGATTGGGTATTTATGGAGTGTGAAGAAACATGTCTAGAGCACATTTAATAATCTCACATTGAATTCTTAACTATGTTAAAAAGTGTATTTAAGTGTTTAAACACTTAAATGCAATATCTAATGTGCATAGGGATGTGGGCCATGAGCCCACACGCGTCCGCCCGTGTTTGGTCTCGCTCTTGGATCTTGACAATTGAACTTTGGGTACACATGAGCTACTTGGGCCTGACCGTTATAATTTTAGTGCACAGAAACGAACGGGGAGCATGTAACTCCTCAGAGAACTTGAAGGGGGCTTGATGGTAAGGTTTTATCGCATGGAGGTTACACCACCCGAGAATTAATGCCCCAAACTTAGTTGACCCCTATATGTGGAGTAGCTAGTGCCTATAAATAGAACGGGTCCGCAGGTCAAATGTTCGATCCTCGTCTTGATGGCAAGATTGTAATCCCTCAAAATTACATCACCCGTGAATGAATGCACCAAACCTAGTTGACTCCTATATGTGGAATAGCGCCTATAAAGAGGATGGGTTGGCAGGTCATATGTTCGATCCGAGACTTGATGGCAAGGTTGTAACCTCTGAAGGTTACACCACCTAGGAATGAATGCCCCAAACTTAGCTGATCCTTATATGTCGAATAGTACCTATAAATACGACGGGCAAAAAAATGAACGGGTGGCGGGTCAAACGTTCGATCCGCGAGTGCACATGGATGGCTCTGCAAATATTCAAATCTGTAAGGCACCTGGCCACTTAGGGGCCTTGCCACACTTTAGGGGCTTGATGGCAAGGCTGTAATACTTGGAGGTTACACCACCTAAAAATGAATGCCCCAAATCTAGCTGACTTCTATGTGTGGGATAATGCTTTTAAATAGGACACTCAACTTCTGTTGTTTGCACTTCAATTGGATTGATTCCAATATCATTGTAATATCATTTACAATCGCAAGACAAATAATAAACAGAAGCAACATTACCTTTGCTTTGGAATGACGAGTTCATCAGTTGCACCAACAATGAGGTCCATTCCCCACGGTCAAGATGAGAAGTCGGAAAAATTATCCAACCTGGACTTCAAGAGATGGCAATAGAAGATACTTTTCTACCTGGCCACTTTGGGAGTTACAGTGCTGCTCAGTCATTGTAGTATGTCAACAAAAGAACGACAAGCAACCGGGAATACATAAGATTCGTGCAGAAATAAAACTCCCAACTGCATCTCGTAGAATAACCCCAACAAAGAATGTTGCATCTATAACAACTTTGAACCAAGCTGAAGAAAGATCATGCCATCCTCTACAAGGTTTGGAACCCGGATTAATACATGAGGAACTGGGCAAGTCCGGGCGACTCTGCATTTTTTGATTTAAAATCAGAGAAGTTGCCACAAAATGGTAGCAACCTTACTTACCCTACACATTTGCATAATTGCATCAACTTAGTTTCATATCCCGCACTACAACTCTACAAGCAAGGTGGTAAGTTGTATGAACTCAGTAAACTCCATTACGTGAAAAAATGGCAAATAACGAAAAACAACATACTGCCTTTTGTTTTTTTTAATAAATACAACCCAAGTCCATACTCATACGGGCTTCAAATGAAACATGCTAACAATAGCCCAAATTCAATTAAATAATAATAAAAAAACAATAGCCCAATTTATGAATCACATAACATACTAACCCTCTTAAACCCTAACACTCACTACACGTACGAATCACCAAAAATAAAATTAAAAAAAATCCCAATTTTGCTGTAGAAGATTAATTTCAAGTTCAAAAATGGAGCTCCAGAACAAGATTGATGGTAGAAAATTAAAATCAGAAAACAAGAATTCGTCGGAGGTGTTCGCTTCCTGTTCATTCTCCAGTCTCGGCCTCCACTCCACGTTATGCGACCAGCTCAAAGGTATTTTGCAAGTTTCTGCATTTTGTGCTAGAAGAACAATTAGCTAAAACTTGTGTGGAATTGTGGATTTTTTTTACGTTTTTTGTTTTAATGGTTAACAGAGAGGCTGGGCTTCGAGGTCCCGACGCAGGTTCAGGCGCAGGCTATTCCCGTCATACTATCCGGCCGACATGTGTAGGGTTTTGGACTTATTATTGTCTAATTTTTTATAATTTTGGTGTGATTTTGGAAGATTCGTGATTCGTTTGCTTTTTTTTTTTTTGTTATTGGGAGAGTTAGGCTTGTGAATGCTGCTACCGGAACTGGAAAAACAGTGGCCTATTTGGCTCCAATCATTCATATGTTGCAGAATTACGACGAAAGAATTGAGCGTGCAGATGGGACTTTTGGTATGATTTCATTTTTTGTTAATTTGTAGGTGTTCTAAGGTTCTTTATGCTGTGTTAGGCATGTAAGGGATATAAATCCAGAAAAATAGTTTTAACTTTATGGAATTTGAGATAGTGCATATCTTTAATTTATGTGCTTTACTTTTTGAGTAATTCATCATTACTGGATTTAGGTTTGCTCGACTTTGTATCAGTGCATCTCCTTCATGGCATTCACAGCTCTTATGCCCGTCTAAAAACTGTTCTAATGAATAGCATCTTCGATCAGCGTTGGTCCTTGTACCAACGCGCGAATTATGCATGCAGGTGTATGAGATTTTGCAGAAGTTGTTACACCGATTTCATTGGATTGTTCCTGGCTATATCATGGGTGGGGAAAACCGGGCAAAGGAGAAAGCTAGGTTAAGGAAAGGTAGGAGCTTCTACATTATTGAGCTACAAAGTTTAGAACTTAATTTTCTTTGATATTGATGAAAATTTAGTGCTGGTCGTTTCAATGTGATTGGTATTTGGTGGAGATCTTGGTTATCAATATAGTAAGTATCTGTGTGTCTGATTTGTGATTGATGCCCAGAATGATGAGTGTTTTGTTTAGTGTTCAACTTTCTATCTTCTGAAGCACAGAGCTAAAATCTAAATAATTGTTCTGGAATTTATCTCTATTTCTTTTATCTTTCCTTAGCACCTAACCTCATAATGTAAGTAGTTCTGCTGAAACATTATACTTACCTGCATGCTGTTCTGAGCAACCTATAATAGGCTTTTATTTCCTTGTTTAAATACTGTCTCAATAATTCAATCTCTCTGGGGTGCTCATGTCCCCTGTGCCACAAAAGTGGGCAGTTAAACATGTCAAAATTATGTGAATCTTCCTTGTATCTTTTGATACTAGCTTTGCTGAATGAATTGTTTTCAGGTGTATCCATCCTTGTTGCAACTCCTGGGCGTCTTTTGGACCACTTGAAGAATACTTCATCTTTTGTGCACAAAAATATTCGCTGGATAATTTTTGACGAAGCTGACAGGTATTGCAGACTTGTCTTGCATTCACAGACTTGTTTTCAATACTTCTTAAATATATAAGGATTTTTCACCTGGCAGGATTCTGGAACTAGGGTATGGAAAAGACATTGAGGAGATACTTAGTTGTTTGGGTACAAGAAACCTTAAATCTGGTGGCAAGGACATTTCAGCTGTGAATCCTGAAGTTCTGAAGCAGAATTTACTTTTATCAGCTACATTGAATGAGAAAGTAAATCATCTTGCGAATATTAGTTTAGCGAATCCAGTGATGATTGGTCTTGATGAAAAGAAGACATCAGGAAGTAGAACTCATAATGTTTCACTTGAATCAAATGTGGTTGGTATAGTAGAAGAATCCAGAAAAACCTTTGATTCTTCAAATGAGGAATACAAGCTTCCGGATCAGTTAGTTCAGAAATATATTAAAGGTATAGATGAAATTCTTGGACTGATGATCAACAACCTTACCATAAACCATCGTTAGATTCTCATAGTCTATATCTTGACAGTTCCATGTGGTTCTCGGCTTGTGGCGCTCCTTTCCATACTTAAGCATCTCTTTGAGACAGGAGGAGCATCACAAAAGGTGAGTATATGCTCCAGAGTTAAGATCCTCCATTTGAGTTGATATTCACTATACCTTATTCTGTGTTTCATATTGGATGCTTGAAGGCATGAAAATTGATGCTTGGTAATAAGGACTGATTTGCATGGATGGTGTTTTCATATCTCATTTTAGGGGAATTGGCTATACCCCTCCTTTTTTTTGGAGGGGGGGGGGAGGGGGTATGACTCGTTCCCAGTACTATTACTATCATAATCTTTCCATTTATCAAGCAAGCCCTTAATCTTTAAGGACTTTTGGAAGACATAGTTTGTGCTTTTGTAGAGCTAGATAGAAAAAAAAAAATTAAGCATGATCTATTGATGAAATAGCAAAGAATTTAGTCTACCTCCCTGAAGAGTAGTCCAAATCCCTCCCCTGCCTGATTATGTTTATTGATATTAGGGCATAGAATGTAATTTTCCCCACCTCTATGTTCTAAACAGAGACACGGATTCTATTTTATATCTAGCCACATCTTTGACTGTACTTTCTGTTTTACAGGTCGTGGTGTTTTTTTCAACTTGTGATGCTGTAGATTTCCATTATTCTCTGCTTACGGAGTTTAAATGGACTGCTATGTTACAAACAAATACAGAAGTTAGTCAGAAATTTTTGAGCTGCAAAACAATGCGGCTACATGGCAACATGAATCATGAGGATCGTAAAACAACATTCCAGGCATTCAAAACAGATAAATCAGCTCTTCTGTTATCAACAGATGTTTCTGCTAGAGGTCTGGATTTCCCAAAAGTGAGATGCATCATCCAATATGATTCTCCAGGCGAGGCAACTGAGTATGTTCACAGGTAAATTGTTTCTTTCTTCTGTTGTAATCTCCGTTTATGATTTGTACGGTTGTACCTACAGCTTCAGACATATCAACATAACCTATACAGTATAATATGCTGATAATAAGTTTTTGACTGATACTTTACTAAGTGATTGGTCATCCAGGCCTCATTATATGATAGTTTGTTTAAACAAATTGGTATGAATAATATACCATTATTACTTATTTGTTTTTAGTCTGAGACATTTCCCATTTTAGCTTCTTCAAAATTCTTCTTCAGCCTTTAGCCTGGAGAGTGACTGACTGATGCATTGTCTCATATGGTAAAATCCAGAAAAAGTTGCATAATCCCATCATATTCATAACAAGTAACTGTGATTTGATTTCTGTCGGACATATATACTTCTATGATCTCTAGAAGTGGAACTGAATTTTATTGACAAAATATGCGGTTGTGCTATTTTGCCTCTTCATCACCTGGTGCTACAATTATTTTAACTTTGGTTAGTTAATTGCATTTATACTTTAGGCTAAGCTTACTGATCTTATGTTGTTTTGCTACACAGGGTTGGGAGAACTGCTAGACTGGGTGAGAAGGGGGATTCTTTACTTTTCCTACAAGCAGCTGAAGTAGATTATATGAAAGACCTGGAAAAACATGGAGTGACTCTAACAGAGTATCCACTCCTAAAATTACTGAGTAGTTTTGCTTGGCACAGTATGAAGCACCACGCCAGCAAGTTTGTTTCAATAGAGATGCACCCATTGTTGATTGCTTTGCAGAGAGCATTAGAGTCCTTTGTTTCAGCAGAGGTATGTTGTTACTCTGGTATTTGATATGTGTATCTTTGAAAACAAAGGTCATGTTTTTGTGCAGTAGATTTTATGCGCATGAAAATTTTGGTTCAATACAATGCCTGATGCAAATCAAAAGGTTGTTAAAATGCTGTCATCCTCACTTTGCTTCATATGTGATATAAGTTCTCTTCTAGGAGAAGTCAACTGTAATGATTAACTTGCATTATATTTCATATGGTTTGATCCAAGGAGAATCTATATTTAGTCATTTGTCTCAAGGTTTTCAGACTTCAGAGATCTCGTTTTCATTTTGCATGATGTATTTTCCTTGAACTCCAATAGAAAGGTGATTGATCTTATATTAACATGCCTTTTTCTTGTCTGTTATCAGCCAAAGATAAATAAATTAGCCAAGGATGCATTTTCATCATGGGTCCGTGCATATACTGCTCATCGTGGTGAGCTGAAGCAGATTTTTATGGTAAAGAAACTTCATTTGGGGCATGTGGCTAAAAGTTTCGCATTGAAAGACCAGCCTTCGCTGGTCAATAGATCAATTCAAAAGCAATTGAAGAAAAGGAAGAGGAACGATAAACAGAAAGTATTTTCAAAGAGGAGGAAGCCTATCAGTAAATCTTGACTTCTGAATGCTGGTGACGGGAAACCCCTCTCTGTCCTTTGCCTTGTCAGCATGCAGGTAAGATGCAGTCATCAAGCGGCCTTAAAGAGAGATGCCACTAAACTGGGCTAAGTGTGGCTATGGAGGAGTCTCTAAGAAGAGTTTACTAGGAGGCTTCCTCTAAACCGTTGTTTTCTCCTACTGACGATTTTCACATTTGGAGGATGTATGCTTATCGCGATTTGCAGCCGTCTTCCCAATTTGTATCAGTGCAGTCGGGTTCGTTATCTGTTGTAACATTGATGTCAAGTTGAAAAACTCAGCTTCAAATGCACAGATTCAGTACTCGAAAAAAAACTTTTTTCCAGCAGCCTCTATTTAGAGAGTCGATACGCCAGAGGACACACTTAGGTACTACAAAGCTTCTTGTTGATTTGATTTTAGTTTCTAAAAATTTATGAAATGCACATGATTTTGTAAACCTATACATGAATCGGAATGTAAATGAGTCGAGCTACTCAATTTTAAAAAAAAAACCTTGCATGTATGTGTTTTACGAGTTTTGTTATCATAGGTGAGTTAAACTCGAGTTTGCTCATACTTGACTTGTTAGATCGTGAGTGAATTTGTTAAGTCAATTTTAAAATATGAAGTTATTAGTTTGATTTTTAACTTGTTTTTATCATTATTTTTAACTTATCTTGTCATACTTTAATGAGTAGTAAGTGTATTATTTAATTCATTTTTTTTTGGTTAAGAAAATAAGGAATTTTAGGAGTTGTATGGTATTTTTTTAGAATAATATAATCATAATCTAGTTTAATAGGAAATATTGAGTATTTAAAATAATTTAAAATTAAGTATGTATTTAGAAAGTTTTTGTAGGCTATATTAAATTGGAATGAGTAAGAACTTGATTTGAGTGAATTGAACTTGAGTTTGAGTAGATAATAAACGAGTAAAGTCTAAGTTTTGATGATTAGATCGGTAAATAGGAATGAAGAAGCACAGCATGAAGTCGTTCTCAAATAAATGATAGGCTTTGCATTTCATAAACTAGGCTGCATCTCATTAATTGGAAAAATAATATGTGAAAATGAGTGGAGCGGTGCATAAACTTTAATTTCATTGTCACATTGAAGTATTTTTGGAATTGAGGTGAGCACATATATCTGCATGGGTGGGGATATGAATATGATGATATTTATTTATAGCATTAAACTCAAAGGTCAATTAGTCTACCCAGCCAAACATTCGGTTCATGAATGACAACAATAGCATCTATGCATTAATCGCTCCTACCATTTATACAACTATTATTTAAATTTATGAAAATAATAGTCCTCTACATTTTATCAAAGTTTTCACGACATTCCATAGCTTCACTTTCATTCATTCCTCAAATCAAGACATTACATGCAATTGATATCTAATTGACCAAAAACGCGTATCAAGGTTGATCTTGGTATCTTTAACACCCTTCTTTTAGATTCTCAAATTAATAATAATAATAATAATAATAATAATAATAATAATAATAATAATAATAATAATAATAATAATACCATGTATGGTGTTATTAAATGGATAAAATAATTATTTATGTGGTGTTGGCACATCATTTGGTGGATACATAATGTACTTTTTTTTTTAACTCAGAAGAGGGAAAAGTAATGGGGTGTTGAACATGATATTTCTCCTTTGTAACACCATAAGCATGTGAGCATTTCTAGAGAAAACTTGTATTTGGTTGTTTTTAGGTGTCTCAAAATATGATACCTTATATATTTAAAAGAAAAACCTAGACATCTTGTTGTTCAAAAAGAGGGGGGAAATGAGGGGAAAAAATGACACATTATATGATCTATTATTTCAATTGCGGGATTGAGTGATTGGAATTTTGTATCTTAATCTCTCGTCCTTACAAATAATATAAATAATACTAAACTAAATACTTGTGATTGATCAAATGGACATTTTTTTTAAGCGAAAAGATATATTTATTCAACCAACTTCCTCAACTAATGAGGAAAAGAAGAGTTCCAAGTAATAAAGTCATTACAACTCGCCCCGAATCAGGCTAAAGAATGAGCCGCAACATTGGCCTCTATGTACATGTGATGAAACTCAAACACGAAGCCACTCTCAATAGCCTCCGCCAACAACGACAATTCATTCTTCACATAATTTTCCTCTTCATCACCGCCAACAAGAAGACGAACCGCTAGAATAGAATTTGAATAGACCACGAATGGAAGTAAACCACGCCATAGAGCACAACATTAATTTTAGCCTCCACCACCGAGCTCGGACAAATGGTTTGTATTGCTAAAGCTGCTCTAATCTTGCCCTGGCAATCCCTCACAACTGCTCCGATTCCAAACAGCTGGGCATCATAATTTACTGAGGCATTGACGCCTAGTCGAAACACCCCTTCCTGCGGTGGAGACCAAAACCTATCTCCCAACTTCACTCCAATCGAATTGCTAACCTGTAGAGCTTGCCACGCCTCTTTGAAAGATTGATCAAATGTACAATCAACATTAATGAAATTCATCAAAATTTGGACTAAAACATCAAGAGGGGGTTCGTTCGAGAATTTCATACAAAAATATGTAACTAATAATATCTAATAATTTGAATGATAAAAATTTGTGTGAGACTGTCTTACCGATCAAAATTGTCAAGACCCGGAGTAAAACTCATATTCCATAGCACACAATTTGTAATTTTGTTAATATTTGATTGTGTTTTGATCAAAATCTTAACATGTTTTATGGATTTTGATCCGTAAGATGATTTCACACAAAACTCTCTCCGTCTGATTTTGTACACGTAATGTCCTCAAATATCACATTTTATTATATGTATATCATTTATAAATAACCCCCCAAAATAAGCATTTGGGGTCCCTGGGCGAAGGTATCATCAAATTTACATTAATGGGCCATTCTCACTATCATTGCCTTAAATGAGGTAATAATTTATCAATTGATTGATGGATAAGGTCACCACCCCATAATTTGTCAAAGGGCTCTAATCATATCCAAACGCATAACAAGATTTGCCAAAATAAACTGTTAATATCTCTAATTACTGCTCAATTTTATTGTCCTCATAAACAACATCATCCTAATTCTCACATTTAATAAAAGCAACATGCTCTTCACTTCTCTTATTATTATCATTGGATAGAAATGTGAGATATCCATCAATCGACAACTAGAAAAAAATCTATATAATACCCCCGAAACATAATTCTATTGATGTAAAGATCAATGAAAATTCAACCACACACATGCATAAATCAACACTTGTCATATTATTAGAAAAAAAAAAATAAAAAAATTCACATCAATGTATGAAAAATCGGGTTCTTCTCCGCCTATACTCTGTGTATCATCATCATCATCATACAATGTAACATGTTGCTGGTTTTGCATGTGTATGGGTAGTACCCATACAAATATAATTGAATTTTGTTATATGTCTTGCTAGAGGTCACAACGTGAAGTTGGACGAGTTTAATACGTGAAAGGTATCAAGTCAAGTTTGAGTAGATCCAAAACACATGGGTGCCATCCATAAATGAAAGGTGAGGCCTGCATTCGTCCACGTCGTGTCAAGTTAGCAAAACCCTTCTCTCGTTTGGGTTCAAAATATGGGCCCCAATAGGTAGTGGGCCTAGTGTCCATTAATTTGCAGGCCAGCCGCTCGTGATTTGGCCCACGTTACGTCCTCTTAAGTCTTACCCTTTCTCTCTCTTCATTTTCCTTGCCTTCTCTCTCTCTCTCTCTCTCTCTCTCTCTCTTTATTTTCCTAACTCCTAAACTCACCATTCTTTTCTTTAAAAAGATATATGCTATACATATATGTAAATGCGTATAATGATTGTATGGTTTCAGTTGATTTAATTGGATTTGACTCCGTACCAGGACGAAAGGGTTCATGTAATTTGCACGTTTGAAAGCTCGCCTGAAATTTCGAGAGATTACTTGAAAAATTGATTTATCCAAATCCTTCTCGGATGAAACTGCACCAAAAAATGTGATTGTTGAAGAGATCCATCGCCCTACTACAGCTTACTTACTTCTAACCGATGTAGACTAAAATCATCAGGGCCATAGAAAATATAATATTAGTTGTAGAGAATATAATAATAATAATAATAAAAAGACTATTTTTATATCATAATTTAGTATACATATATCAATTAGTAAGGAGAGATTCTACAACGTACGTACATAGAGGTACTACCTCCCACCACATACATCACGACATAACAACAAAATATTTTCTTATTATTTAATAATGAATGCAGATGTATTGTGATTTCAACAATGGAATGTGCGAATGCATGGAATCTCATTTGTATGTGTCTATGTGTGAAGTAATTGCATTTTCCCACATGGAGAGCAATAATAGCAGATTGATAGGAAACTCACCATCTATATATATATGAGGTGAAACCGAGCAAGAATAATTTAGGTAGGTACATAAATACATATGATGTCGGTGCCAATATAAGTAAAATGTGTTGTTTTCCATTATGAAATTGTAGTAAAATGGTGAATGCAACCTTAGTGTATTTCAAAATTGCAGGATTAAATAACTACTTATATATATATATGTATGTATATTGTACATAATTATAGAATTGGACACAAGGGCTTTTAATTCTATCAAGATTTCATGTATCAAATTTGTCAATTGTCACACAGTTTAATTAGGATAAAAAAAAGGCAGAGGTCTAGTAACAATATTTGATCATGATGCATGGTTTCCATTATTCATTCTTTTGTACTAATTGTTATATATTATAGATAGATATATGATTTATTATGGAAGAGTCTACAGTTTACTCCAAATGAGTGAATGTCATATAATTTGGTGACTTTTTTCCCCCTTTCATATATGACTAATTATGCTTAAATATAGCATCTTTAACCAAGCCGTATATGAAGTTCTAACCTAACAAATATTTATATTTTGAGTGACACGCTTTGAAACTAATCTTATAAAGTTCAAGACTCGCAATATATACGTATATGGGGGAAGTTTTAATGCGGGCATTTGAATATATTCATGAAGAAAAAATGGTGACGTGGCTTGGAAAAGCAATAATTCTTATTTTTTTTTTATGGTTCCACATCCCTTTTTTATGGCATGAAATTCGATTCTTGTTTGTTCCTTCAAAATTTCTATTATAAAATTAACTCAAAAACCCAATTTTCCGATGTTGATATATATATATATATATATATAGTAAAGTATGAAATAAAATGTTATAAGAGTCCCCATTAGGATGGCCCACTGACAGAGTGGGATGATTTATGGTCAGAAGTTTCACGTTTGAGTCTCGCTAATATTTTATATTTTTTGTTTGTTACAGTAAATTTTTCTAATATAATTTGTATGCTATTAGATATGAGTATATATAGTTATTCAAAACACACACTTGAGTAGTGATTTTTGTATTTATATAAAGACAGTACAAACAAGGGTGATCATAACGAAAATTAAAATACACAAGCTTAATATAGAAATATTGTAAATAACTTTGCTTTGAGAAGCCAAAGATAATTAAATTTTTTTTGGACAAAAGTCAAAGATAAGTTTTTGAGTGAAAATAGAATTTTAGTTAGCACTATTAGATAGGAACTGGGAAAGATTGTAGTCCACAATTAGTTGCTTCGATATTAGGCTAAGTCACAATTACATTGCTAATTCTTAACGCGTTGTGAATAACAAATACCACTTGTATATGGAAATTACATAAAGTAAATATTTGGGCTTTAATTTCTTATGAAATGATGCATTAGTTAATTAGTATTTTGTAAAGAGGAATTGAAGTAGTAGATCTTTTAGCACCTTATCGCCGCGGGAAAAATCGGACTATTTGGGGGAGTTGGGGTTGGTAAAACGGTACTCATTATGGAATTAATTAATAATATTGCCAAAGCCCATGGGGGCGTATCCGTATTTGGAAATATTACCTGAATGATATTTTTTTCCCGTATTTCAAATACTTCGTACAGTGATAAGATCCTCTAGTCTGAACCGTGTGTCCCAACATGTTCAAACATTGAGAATTGTGTAGTTTTACTTTAAATAATATTTATAATAAAAATAAAATTTATTTAATACAACAAATCATAATTAATTTTTATTGCTAATTAAGAATTGTAATTTTTACAATTTTTAATGAAGTTCAAAACCTTAATTATAGTGAAAATCTTGATTCCAATTGACTTCAATTTTAACATATGCATTCCTTTTCAAAAGAAAATTGATTTATAATGTATAGTCACGAAACTACACAAGTACTATTAATGCATTATTGGTTATAATTATTAATAAAACCTCATACAAAATCACACCAAACCAAATCTCATTTATCTTATACTAATTAATAACTTTTACTTTAATAAAAATTCCCACTAATTAATGAAAGATGTAAAAGAAGGGGAAAATGATTCTTTAGAACCCACGCTTCTTCTTCTCGGAGCAATCAAGTGATTACTTATTCTTTCCAGCGAATTAGCCTACCACAATAGTTTACCTAATAATAAGCCCCCCAAAAAAAAAAAAAAAAGATTAAACACCCCCCCCCCCCCAATAAAAACCTACTTTTCAAAATAACTTTCCATATAAATTAGGGTTAACGGTCACACACATGAACGAATTTGCAATTTAGACAACTTTTAAAACGTTGCGAAAGTAACCCAACCTTTTAATTTGTAGCAAATTCGACAATCCTAAATTTTTCCGATGATCAGAGCTATGACGCAACAATATTCTTTTCCATGTATAAAATTTAATCTGATTTTAGGATGTCTAATATGGTGAAGTTTATCGTGCAACGTCAATTTTTCCGAATGTTGAATTTCTTTTGGGATCTCTATTTTACTACAAATTAAAATGTTGAGATAGTATCAACGTTTTAAATGACGTGTTTAAGTCTCCCCTTTGTTAGTTATTAGAGTAAATTTCACTATTGGTCCCATTAAAATAGGGTCAAAACACTTTTAATCCCAAAAATTATTTTTTGGTCCCAAATGATATTTTTTCGACAATTTTGGTCCCATAAGATATTTCTTTTATAATTTTAGTCCCATAAGAGATTTTTTGGACAATTTTAGTCTTAAACTAACTGAAATTTTTAGCGCGCTAGACAACACAAAATGATTTCAGATAGAATGATATGATGCCTTGGATTTTGGAACACATGTCGTGTTTATTTTCATATGCATGAGACACATCTCAAATTCACCCAAAATTGTCGGAAAAATATGTTATGGGACTAAAATTGTCGGAAAAATTTCTTATGGGACCAAATTAAAATTGTCGAAAAAATATCATTTGAGACCAAAAGAGTAACTTTTAGGACTAAAAGTGTTTTGACCATATTCTAATGGGATCAAAAGTGAAATTTACCCTTGGTTATTACAACCCTCTAACTTCACAAACAAAAATTTATATAAGTAAATAATAATAATAATAATAATAATAATAATAATAATAATAATAAGAGAAATTCGTGAAGGGTGATCTGATCGTATTATATATAGGTATAGGCCATCGATCTCCATTCATCCATTCCAATGGAAGGTCAAGTTGAGAAGGTGGGACAGAGTGTAAGGATGATTGATTAAACCCCACCTTATAATGCTGCAATAAAAATGTAGTGACCCACAAAACAAACATACATACATGAACATGATGTGCTCTATTTTATTTTTCTTTTTTACTCAAATTTATTTTATTTTTTTCTTGGTGGAAATCACACTGGACTAGGAAGCTTTCAACTTCCCCAACAGCTAAGAGATATTGTTGAATCACCTGGATGTTGACCCCTTCCATCACCTCTCTCTCCCTCCCTCTCTCTCTCTCTCTCTCTCTCTCTCTCTCTCTCTCTCTCTCTCTCATGATTTACTAAGACTTAAGAGTATGCATGTGCGTCAAGTTTTCTTAATTATTTGTAGTGTACATTATAACAACATATTATTCTCTCTCAAATCCTCAATCAATGTGATCGATCAAGATCGTTTGTAGACTTTTTATGGCTTCTTTTGATTATGATTCTTATAAGTTGTCCGAGTTTTTCTACCGCTGATTAATAACGTGAAGAATATATATTATAACATATATGTGGTGAATTGAAGTATATATAGAATGTACGTAGGGCCATTGATTTTTTGAATTTTATATCAAATGTGGAAGGTGATCGAGAATGTTAGACTTTTAATCCTTAAATTCACGTAATCATGTCCTCTACATTAATTGATCCAGTACAAAAAAAAGTTACCATTTTTTAGGTAGTTGGTTAAGAAGGGAATAATCTCATGATTAAGTTGTTAATTATCATTAAAGGCGTCAAATGATTTATTCTTTTGGCTTGGTATTTTTTTTAATCTTCTTCTTTATTCTAATGCACTTTAATGACCATATTGATGAGCATGTGCACACCTAACCCGACATCATTTGAGTGGCATGTCAAAGTGCCCACCTCCAATATATTTATTTTATTTATATATTTGTCAAATTTGGGTCATTCTTTCATTTCTTTCTCCCATATCTCCATTTTGAAAAAGCATAATCTCTTTTTATGAAGATTTATTATGATAACCAAGTAAGGAATCTATACGAATTGAATTATCATCACCAAATGTCATTCATATCTTGTCAATCTTCTTTTCTATTTTACTCTCAACGCACAAAATTAATTATTTATTGGCGGATATATTAGTGTATCAACCCAACATTATAATTAATTA
Source organism: Perilla frutescens (assembly GCA_026008535.1). Taxonomy (NCBI): domain Eukaryota; kingdom Viridiplantae; phylum Streptophyta; class Magnoliopsida; order Lamiales; family Lamiaceae; genus Perilla; species Perilla frutescens. Next base: position 49,139,136 of record BRKX01000001.1, on the reverse strand, counting down.
ATAGTGTCATGAAAGCTCTTACGTGATTGGAGTTTAATTACTTATTGGAACTTCGTATATTCTCTTGGGGGAATGCCTTGAACTTGACCATCCGGCAGTGCAAGGATCTCGATGACTAGGGTTTGCCCCTGACATTCACAATATATGTTATGTTTCGGTTCGATTTACTGCTTGGACTTAATTTTTTAAGTCTAGTCTGTTACGGATTAAGGAGAGTATATAAACACTCAAATTTTAACCTACTCTATGTTCTATATATTATATGCATGTATTCTTTGATCAATAACACACACACACACACACATATATATCCTCTTTTCAGACCGTAGGTAGACATAGGTACCATATTGTTAGTGAACCGGCCACATTAAATTTATGTCTTTCTTGCATTCGTTATAACATATATATTCACATTTGAATATATACATACATACATACACGTGTGTGTGTGTGTGTATTTGTTGTTAAAGTGTGATGTGATATACCATTTACTTATGTACATATTCCATATCACGTTAATCTTGTACGATAGTATTCCCTCATATAATTTCGTGTCCACCGAGTTATATATAGTAGCTAAAACACAATAGAGAAGGTACACATTATGTTTCATCATTATATCTCATCAAGTAAATGCTTATAATTTAATTTAATGAAATTGCTTATAAATGCATGAAATTGGATCCAATTGTGCTTAGTTTGTCCATCAATAAAATTATCAGTTGGAGACTTTAATATAATGATGTCAATATTATACACGCAATATACATTAATAAATAAAATTTATACTAGATTATCTAGAATGTAATTATAACGATATATTGGCGTGGGTATAATGTATACTAATTAACATGAAAGCACTAGTCATTTATTGTCTCGTAGAATTTAGCTTTATTTTATAGTGCTATGGATCTTTGCTTTACGTCAAATATGATGGTCTCATAAAGAAAAGGAGTACCACTAGTTGCAATATTATACGCTTTAATTTCCAATGCATCCACACGGAATAATATCAATTAAAAATAAAAGGAAATGCTACCTCACATTTTCATAAATGTATTGTCTATTTATTTATCCGGGTCCTACGTGCCATTGACCTACTTGTATAATTGTCTCATAATTAAATTTTAAATTATCTATAATTATTTGTATTTTTTGTTCAAATATATAATACTACGTTACTTGAATTAATATAGGTACGACCAGTTGAAGCACATATATCAATATATAAGTTGAAACAACATTCTTTACGCACAAAGAAATCACATGATCGATGTTTTTAACTTTTTGAAGAGTTTAAAAAGTGTATTTAAACATAAATATGTGATATTGTGGAGATAGAAAATATCTTTACACTAACAAATAATACACGAACATTGAATATTAATAGGTTTGTGATAAATTAATGAATTGTTTGTACCACTCAATGATTAATTTGCAAACTAAACATTGTTACAATTTAGAGGTACTAAAAGTTTGCGCTTCTCGAGCTTCTTAATTATATGAAACTAATTAATAAATCATCTGGCTTGACTTAATCTGCTAGTTTTTTTTCAATATATCAACGAGATTCTGTCATTTAATAAATTAAGAAAACAATTGCTAATAATTTGCAGGGTACGTACATGTACCGTATACTACTCAATTTATTATTATTTTTTCCATTTGATGACCTCAATTATTATCATCACAAAGTAATTGATTTCCAACCTTTACAATGATGAGGCGATTTTGTGTGTATTAAAATTTATAAAACTGGTGAACATTCGGATCTAATCACAATTAAACACTATCAAAATTATAATTATATATGTTATTGAATATGAGTTTGGATTCAGATTTTGACTCGTTTTACTGATTTCAACCGGTAATTAAGATGGTTCACAAATTTCGTCTGCAACGATAATAAGTGAATGTATCTAAATTTACTCAGCCGTATTGATATATAGGTAACCAACTCAGTGATAGATGTTAGAATTTTCATAATTAAGAATGCAAAAAAGTGTGTCACGGTGGGAATGACTTAGTGGTGGAGTAAGGTTACTTGAAGAATAAAGGTCATGAGTTCAAATCTCTTCAATACCGTAAGTCGGGTGTGTAAGTAAAAAAAAAAAAAAAAGTGTGGAGATGCAGATTTAGAATGATTATTTAAAAAAAAGAAGATATATTATATATATATATATATATATATATATTAAAAAAAGGCAGTGAAGCAGTGCATAAAAATGTCCGGAGTCCGTACAGATGATGAGTCGGATCCTCTGATGCTCTCTGACCGGATGTTCGTCGTTGGGGGTTGCGTGGGATACTGCACTTTCTCCCTAATTTTTTTTCTTAAAGATATTTAATATATATTTAATTATGATTAATTTCTTTAAAAAGGATAAATATATAGTATTAATTCTTAGCCTTTTGTTATATCATGAAAAGGTAGTGAATTTTTAGCAATTATCCCCGGTATATTTCCATAATATATAAAAGTTCTTAATATGAATCTGTTTCACTATAAATTAATTTCCATCTCGACGGACACCAAATATATTTTATTTAATAACTCATTTGAGTTGCTCTACCACGGTGGGGTGCATGTGGTTGTGTAATTTTTATTTTATTTTTCTTTTCTTGATATATTATGTGTTGTACGTATAATTAAATTTAGTTGGATTTCTTTATTTTAAAAGTTATGCGATCATATTCTACTCACACAATATCACCAATATGTAAATATTGTTCGTGAAAAGATTAGTTCTGTCCCATTAAGTATAAAAGTTTTTTATTTTATTCGTTTATTTTTGTAGCTAAGCTTCCAAAATTGTTAATAAAATAATTACTTTAATTACACCTGAAACTCAATAAAATAATTATAAATTTTTTTAGTTTAATTAGTTCGACTTGTAGCATAGTCACATGTATGTATATCAATAAGATAAATGATAAGTGAGGTCTTTGCACAAGTTATTGAGCCTGAAATGATGTCTTCTGATGAGTTAATTACATGTGTGTTTTCATCATCTTTTACTTATTAACATCCCGGTAATTGGATGTTTTGTTTCTTGTTTGAGTTTTACAGGAAATGAAGGATGAGTAAATAAAATTCTGAGAGAATCAATGTCATGGACAAATAGAGAATCGAATTAGAAGCATACTGCAAATTAAATTGGCTAAATCAGACAAGAAACAAGAAAGAATGAAGCAAAACCGTGAAAGGTGTTGGAACAAGGCCCTGAGCATGAGTTCAGGCATGACCAGCCACCCTGACTCGTGTTTCACATCTGAAACACCTTTTTCTTCATTCTCAACGCAACCCTTGAGGTGCGAATGATCCGGTCGCGCTCCAGGCACAACACGAGCTCCCACGCGACCTGAGCGACAACAGAGTTCGTTTTTGCCCATTTTGAAGCGCGAGCATTCAGTGCGAGCACACCAGTCGCCCCTAAAGGTGCGAGTCCTCTGGCGCAACCACACGGAGTTCAAATATTTATAACTTGATATTTTGACCTTTTAATTTTTTTATCAAATATATCTCACGGTCAACTAGTCTATCATATACTCTATAACAAACGTGGACGATCGGAAACATGATATGAATAACTTAAGAAAAAAAACTTAAAACTTAAATTTCCTGTCTTGAAAAAACTAAAATTTCCTTGTGAATTAGATAAATGTAAATTAAAGAAAAAAATGACCACATTGTAGAATTTTACGGCATGATTTTAAACTAAAGTACAATCGCAATATCAAAAACAAAACTGTTAAATATCATATTCTTTTCCCTCTTTTCTTGTGTGTGTGTGTGTATGTGTGTGTCTATGTGCATACATTCATTTATTTTCTTAATTTTTCTTCTTCTTTTTGTATTCCTTTCATAGCTATCATATTTAAATTTAAACTATCTTTTATTTCTTTGGTTTTTCTTATAAATATAATCAGCTTCATTTTAGAAAGTTACTAGCTACCAAATTTCATCGTTTGCAGTGCTCACTTAATTTCTTCTGAAATCTATTAATACTTCAAGTGGTTAATGCTAAAAAATCATAAAAGAAATATATTCTTTCGACATAAAATACATACACACACACACACACACACATATATATATGTGTGTGCGCGCGCGCGCTTGCGCTTGTTTGTGCAAAGATATTAATCCCGCCCCAAAAATATAGCAAAGATAAAAATAAAATGAAAAATTAATGCTTTTACAATGTGATCATATTTTTCTTTAATTCAAATTGGAAGAGAAATTATTTGACATTTATTTAATTTACATGAGTATATTTTTTCAATTTTGATTATATTTAGGTGTGATAGTTACATTATGAAAATTCAATCAGAATTTCAGTTGTCCACCTATGCTACAAGGTAACAAATGATTGACCATGTGATATATTTGATAAAAAAAAATACAGGATCGGATATGTATCAAACTGTAAATATTTAAAAGTCGAAATGTTTTTATTAAAAAATTCAAAATCAGACATTAATGTGTTACTTGTCATTTTTTAAAAAAAGAAACTCAATGCGCTTGAAACAATCAGACGACACGACAGAGTTATTTTTTCTTTTTTACATTTTTATCTTAATTTCATTTAATTAACGTGGAATCATGAAATAAGACAAGGGAGCAAGATCTATTGCTAAGATTCAAATATTAATTATTCTGTGACAGCAATTTCGTTGGTCAAAATTTATCCTTTTTTCAAGGAAGACTAATATATCACATCAACATCAACTGGAGCACGTACGTCAATTTATAAGGATAAGAAAATTAACTACTGTAGTTTCATCATGTATATATTTTGTCCTTGTTTTTGGATTTTCCCATTTATTTTGTTTCGTATATGTAGTTTCATCATGTATATATTTTGTATATAATGTGAAATAAAATAAAAATTTTAAAAATCACAACTTGATAACTCAAAAGATCGAAACCTCATTAAAATCATCATGGCAAATCTAATGAGAAAAATCATATCGGAAAAAGAGTACTTTTGTAACGAGCATCCGTAGAAGAAAAACGGAAAAAATCGGATCCAAACATGTTTGGTTCTCGTCTAACATGAAGTATACATGATTATTTCATAAATTACCACTTAAGATTTCATATTGAACTCTCTATGTTTCATTCCATGTTACACTTTCATAATACGAGTTTTTTTTTTCTTCAAATTTTTTGTGATTTAGTTTAATTTTATAATTAGGGTTCACCCCATCGATCCAATTAGGGATAATTATTTTTCAGTATTTAATTTTAAATTTTCAATTAATAATTCACTATTATTGTTTATTATTTCATAATTAAATTTTGTAATTGTTTTAATTCATATTTTTGTTGTTAAATGTTGACCATGATTATTATTTATGTTACAATTAATTTTTATTTTATAATAAATATTATTTAAATTATAAATTTGATAGTGTAAGATGGAGTGCACTAAGAAGTGTAACATGGAATTTGAACCGATCAGATACACTCATAATTTAAATTATTTTAGTTACACCAAATTTTTAATTGACCTGGTTAACTTCATTTAGATAGGATCCTAGCTAATTATCTCTCTTGAATAATAAACGCTAACGTATATTTGACATTCAATTCATTGCAAAATTTCTTTGCAAAGAAGATAAAAAAAAATTAAAATTAAAAATAATCTCAGGTTGCAACCTATAGTTTGAATGGCAAGTTATTTTGCATAATTTAATATGTCTGAAGGGAACATATTAATTGCATTTGACACAATAAGATTATGATAACGCAAACTGAAATAAAATGAAATGAATTTGAGTTGAAATGCTCCTTCAATTCAAATATAAATTAGATATCAATTATATATAATTAATAATGGGGAAGAGAAGGAGAATAATTGAAATTGTAGATAATTAAATAGGATCTAGGACGACGGCCGACAAAAGCTGGTAGCGGTGACAATAACCGTGGAGCGTGCGGCCTCTGCTAATCTAATCTCACTTTCAATTTCTCTGTAACCACTCCTCTGCCATCTTTTTTTCTTGTCACTCCTCTACTCATTTATGTTAATACCACTCGTTTACGTCTCCAGTATTATATTTTACATCATTTACAATTTACCCACAATTTTCTAAATTTTCTAAAGATTTACATTTTGGTATTTTGGTTTCCAGGCATGACGATGGAGTATTGTTTTTTTTTCCAGGCACAAAACTATATATGCCATTTTGTAATAACATGGAAAATATTTTTCATCTAGCTCATTATGAAAAAATCATGAATATTTGTGCCACACAAATTTTTTCCTTCACCGGAAAAAAAATATTTGGGGTGTCTATTTAACGAAAAATAAAAACAAAAAAATACAAATTTATATATTTTGTAATTGCAAAATTTTAAAAATGCTATCTAAATTGCAAATATTGTTAAATTTTATTCATTTAATCGTAATTATCCATATTGCATGTTCGACTATAGATAGTATATAACATATAAATACTAATGAATGCATTCACTTCTTCCAATCCAAATCAATTGTCCGTTGGATTTTTAGGTCGAATCATACATATATAAATTGATTCGTCAGACATACTTCCCCTGTTACAAAGAATGTAATGTGAATAAATACACAATGTGTTAATAGAGTAATTAAATGATCTAAAACACTCTCATGTGAATACATTAAATGAGTCAAAATTGGATGTTTGAATACATTAAATGAGGACAAATATGAAAAAATGTGAATTTTTTCATCTCAATGGCATAGAACGGCACTCTTTATTAAACAAAAGTAAAGTGTCCAATTCACTCTCGTTATGAAATGGAAGGAGTATAAATTCATTAAAGTAAGGATATCCTTTAAGTAATTTCCATGAATAGTACGCAAGTGAAGCAAACATACACTACAAACAATGTTATTTCAAATAAATAAATAAAAAAGAAATTAATTTTTCTTTTTCTTTAATTCTATCACTTGAACGATTTTTTTGTTAATTTTTGTTTTTTAAAAAAATGTGCTACCTATTATTTTTTTTCTTCTCCTCCCTTGCATGACATAATGATGAAATGATATAAGTTGTAATCTAAACAATGGAGTTTAAATTTCATCAACACATTTAAGTGTCAGCATTTCTTTTGTATGATTTGCAGGTTATGATTTACCCTAGTCAGTCGTCATGAAATAAGAAAGTAAATTTTAATTAATGAACAGTGAACATCATAATTAATGAGTTTAATGACTCTGTGGCATGTGCTAAAATTCTCCGGTTTTTTCGGATTAGTGGTCTAACGAGCGTGCTAATCAAATTCTTGTTCTTTGCATCTTTATCATGATATATTAATTAATTACTGGATTTACATTTTGTGACATTTCTTAATGTATAATTAACGATCATGTAGGGGACAAATATAATCTATGAAATAATTAATTAATAAAGAAACAGCCTCTGTGAATTTCATGTAGCACTCTGGATATATATATTGAACCGGGAGATGGGATCCCCTCTTACATAAGTTCCATAATAAAATTTGTTTTAGAGTTTTTTCTTTGATTTTAATTTTTCGTGCTTCAGTTTTATTTAACATTAATTAATTAAAGTTTATTCTATCTAGTTATGGTTTATCATATTTTTTTAGTATTTGACTCTTCAAATAATTTATTAAAAACTAAAATCTGAAAAGTTAAATAATAAAATAAATTAAAAATCATAATTAGGCAGAATAAACCGTAATTAACATGTGTAAAATTAAATTTTTTTTAAAATGATTGTAGAACAGGGAATGAAATATGGAATGTAGCATATGATCTCCGTATTATACAAGTGAATAAAAAAAAAGTGATCGATATATATGAATTTTTATTTGCTTACTATTGAAAATGTAACATCGGATCGGAAGTTAGCCGGGATCCAATATTATAAATTTATAAGTGATTAAAAAATAGTGATCGATTGAATTTTTATTTTATTACTATACATATTATATTTTAGCGAGTATAGTTTATGGATTCATTTACGCACAATATTATTCACTATTAATATAATTAACTCACATTTTCCTTTTATTTGAAATATCGTAATACTTCGCATGGCTCATTGCACGAAGACAGGGCCATTTGCTAGTTAATTACCACAATTAGGTTTAGTAAATATGATTTCTTCTAATTCCAAATAACTGTTAATTTGGAGATGTGCACCAAAGGTCACGGGTTCGAAGCTCCTCAATACCCCATGTCGGGTGTGTGAGTGTAAAAAAAATTAAAAAAATTGAAAATATGCACATATTAATCTAGAAGTCAATTAAAGTACCTAATATACCCTTAATTAATTAATGACAACAGAGCCCAAATTAAACTCATTTACTTAGTAAGTTAATTAATGAAGATAGACAGGTAAATTAAGAAGAAAAATTAACGAAAAACTAATCATAACATAATGGACCCTATATTCAACATTTATCAATAAAAAAATCCTAATTATGAAATGGCTAAACCCTCATTTATATCCCAAACTATTTCCATTTTCTTAAATCTATCCCAAACTAATATTTTTATTAATTAAATACCTAAACTGTTAAAAAACTAATTAAATATATGTCCGAATACAAGCTTTTGCTGAAATTCAAAATCATTTCATTAAATCATGTTGCATACTCTATTCTACCCCGCCACCAAAAAAATTTAATCCCAAAACTTAGGTGAAGTGATTACATATTAATTAATGAAATATATGTACTATATTGGTACCGGAATGAAATTATTGCTGGACCATTTTTTAAATATAAATAGTGCTGATCGATGCACATGCTTGGATATTCTTCAATCGTGCCTTAATTGAAACAGTTCATTAATTATTGAATAATAAGAGGGCTGGACATTTTCAGTTGTTTATTAAATTTATTTTGGTATTATTTAATTCAATGGTGAAAGGCAAAAGGGCATTCATCTCCCTTTGGTAGTCCTAAATAGAAGTATTGCCTTATTTACTTTTATTTTGTTATATTCGATCGTCAACCAAAACCCCAAAATAAAAATGATTTCGTTACAATTTCTCGTGTATTCTGAAGTAAGAATTCAAATATACATTTAAAATTCATAATCCATTCTCCTTTACACAGTAACATAAATCGATTTACGTAATTGCTTAATTAGGATATCTCACAACCGTCGTTATAATTAAGTTATCTTCGAAATCATTTTAATGGCTATGAATAGGATGTAAACCAACCGAGCTGAACATCCTGATGTTCGAGCTGGGCTCGTTAAGTAAATTTGAGCTTGAGCTCCAACGCGATTTGATAAATATTTGTAATGCTTGAATTCGGCTCATGAAATGCTCGAGAATTTAGTAATTGAGGCCAAGCTTGAATGCTTAAAAAAAAGCTCTTTTAATACACATGGTTGAACTCGAGTTGAAAAAAAAAACTCGTTCAATACAAATGTTTAAGTTTGAGCTCGAACATGTTTGTGAAGTGACCGAACTGAATGCTACTTTGTTCCAACTCATCTTGTTTAAAAAACAAATGAGTTTTTTTAGAGTCGAGCTCCGAATAGCTTGCAAGCGGCTTTCCTCGTTTTAAGCCCTAGCTATGTATGAAGTAACTATCTCCCAAACTGATATGCTAAAATTCAAACACAGCCCAATTGAATTTATCATCTAAATTTTCATGCCATGCTTAATCACTGTACATATAAAGTAAGATAAAATTGAATATATAAATTTATCTTCTTAATATGAAGTTGGGACCACGCAATATTATTACATCATAGAAGTATTAAATTGGAGGAGTAGTAGTATATTTGGTCCTTTATTAGTAATTATTACTACACACAATGAGAGAGAGATCCGTAGTTTAAAAATCCTGAAATGAAATTAATTAAGTAAAAAAATTGTAATGTTGGAACCAAACAGTGCGTAACCGGCATATAATGTGGTAATTAACGAGCAATAAAAACAAATTATGAAGATGAATGTTTACGTATACAGAAAAATGTCATCAAAGAGCGAAACACGCAATGTAGTTTCCTACTTTCTTTAATCCTCTGTGGTTGGTTTTATGTCGGCCTGCTCTTCTCTCTCTCTCTCCACAAAACACCGACCCCTACATTGTAGTACATACACAAATACATACGTATATAGAATTATACTAGCTAGCATCAATTTAATATTAATTTTATTACAACTATACGATGACGGAATGATAATTAACTCACTCCCATACAGATTGCTGCAGTGCGCCTCTGCTATAAAGAAGCCGGCCTTTTATTGGCTGCGGGTTTTCCGGCGAAGCCTAAGATTCCTTCCCCCCATCCGCACCGCCTTGATCCCGGCTGCTCCGCCGCTTCTACCCACGTGGGTTACACCTTTCCATTTTCAGTAAGTTTTTTCCACTTGGAGAAATTCTCTCCGGAACTGTACGGCCACCTGCAGAGGTTTGATGGGCCAGCTCATTTTTGCCTGCTCGCTCGATTTGGGTGTGGGTTCTTCCAGCAGAAACGTGTTTTGGGACCTCAAGCTCTCATCTGCGCTAGATTTTGTGTTTTCTTGAAATCAAGAAATTAAAACAAGGGTGTTTTCTTGAATGTGAAAGGAGCCGTGGAAAGATGTGGGAGTTGAAGAAGTGGAGGTGGAATTTGGGGAATGTGTTTTTTTGTTGTTGTTGAATTTGGAAGATTTTTGAGTTTGCATTGAGGTGGTAGCTTGTGTTATTCCAAAGGAATTCTTTTGCTGACAAGTTAAGAGACTTTAGCTCAGCTTTATTTCAAAGAAGAAAGCATTCTTTTTCAGCAGATATATAAAAATAAACTTTGGTTTCTCACGGGAGGAAGTTATTTTTTGGGGGTGAAAGGAAGTTGAATTGCAGAGTGTATAGGTTAATTTTGCGGCAATGAAGATTCCATCGAATGGATTTTTGGCAAATTCAGCAGAAGGTTTCTTCATATCATTTCACATCCCTTTTTTTTTTTTTTTGCAATTTTCCATCATTTCACATTATGAATTTCTATTGATTAACCTATTTCAAGTCTGAGCATGTTCGTTGATCCCCTCTTTTCTTATCATCTTTGTGTTGACAATTTTCTACATGTTTGTTGTTTCAAAATGATGAAGGATGGATTTTAGTTAGCTTTGAGCTGAATTCTTTTTGTCTGAAGGCCTTTATGCTGAGTTAAAACAGGAACAAATTGTGATGTTTGCAATTGGTTGTTATCTAAGCACTTCCCCTGATCTGCTGACGTTTTTGGGATTTTTTAACCGGTTGTAAATTTTAATTCTTGTATGTTAGAGTGTTTGTGTAGATATATTAAAGAAACAACTTTTGGCTCCTTCAATTTCAGTTTTATGTGCCTTTCTGTGCCGTGGAACTGACTTTCATTCAATATTTTTATCAATTTTAATGAGATAGACAGAATAGATGTGCCTTCTTTTTGTGTTAATTTGGATCTGTCTTCGTGTCTGATTCTTTTTATACTTGGGGTCTGATGTATTTCACGACACCTTTACTGAAACCAAATTTGGTATTTTATCTTGGGTTTAAGATCTTTTATCTAGAATAAATTATTGAACTGCTAAAGTTTATATTGGACATGGTTTTCATCGTAGATTCTTCCATGGTTTTCATCACTGACTTATCTGTCCTAGAATTATTGATTTTGGAAGTATGACTATTGCTAAATTCATTAACAAATCAAACGTATGATTGACAAGTCTCCAGTGAGATTCATTTGATCGCCATTTGATAGAATGTGAACTCATTAAAAGAAGTATCTCAGAATCAAGAAGTTCAACTAACGAAATAAGTATAGAATGAAGTGCACTTTAAACTTCTGTAGAATTCTTAATTATGTAGTTCTCGATTAAAATGTTCTTTCACTATCCAATACAGGTGAAAAAAAGGTGATCAATTCTGAGTTATGGCATGCTTGCGCGGGGCCATTGGTTTCTTTGCCACCAGTCGGAAGCCTTGTTGTCTATTTTCCTCAAGGTCACAGCGAACAAGTATGTTCTCTATTATCTCCAGTTTCTAAGTCTTTCAAAATATTTCTTTTAGTTTCAAATGAACAGTATCTGAAAGATGTTTTTTTCTAAGCACAGGTCGCAGCATCAATGCAAAAAGAGGCTGAAAGCATCCCAAGTTATCCCAATCTTCCTTCGAAGTTGATCTGCATGCTACACAATGTCACCTTACACGTATGGAAATTCTTCTGGCGTTCATGTAGAGTGAAATGAAAGTCCATTGTGATTAAATTTAGGTGTGCGTGCACACTTTACAGAGTTTATGAAAAGATAGATCGGGTTTTTGTTTCTTCAAACCTAAGTTTGTTGTCCAAATTGTGAGTCATCTGCAATGTGTTTCCTTTTTCTACCACAAATGGCTTTTCTCTCCCACCGAGTGTGCCAGTAAGTGGTGTGTTGGTTGTTTGTCTGACATTTTTTACCAGCGGGACTGAGTAGATTTCAATCTAAGGATTGCAGTACTTTGTTTTATATATTGATAATTCATTTATTTTAGAAAGATCACTAATATAAAATTGGCCCTCCTGAGGTGCATTTGATTTTTTACCAGCGGGACTGAGTAGATTTCAATCTAAGGATTGCAGTACTTTGTTTTATATATTGATAATTCATTTATTTTAGAAAGATCACTAATATAAAATTGGCCCTCCTGAGGTGCATTTGATTTGATGTAATAACAATCCATCTTATGATTTAGGAGCCACATCAACTTGATTAATTAGTCGTTTGATGCAATATAATATACTTGATGTGTTTCATCAGGCTGATGCTGAAACTGATGAGGTCTATGCTCAAATGACTCTTCTACCCGTCACAAAGGTCTGTTACTTTGATATTTATTGAACATTTTGCAAAATGACCATCATTTGGAAGGTAATTCCGCATAACTGGTCAGAACTAAATTTTTTAACTCGTTCATCCTACAGTATGACCAGGAAGCATTACTTGTGTCTGATATTGGCCTTAAGCACAACAGGCAACCTACTGAATTTTTCTGTAAAACTCTAACGGCAAGTGACACGAGCACTCACGGTGGCTTTTCAGTTCCTCGTCGAGCAGCTGAGAAGATCTTTCCACCTCTGGTATCTTTCTTTACCATTGATGTTACGGAGTCTGATGCAGTGACAAGTCTCCTTACTCTTACCTGAGAATCATTTTGTAGGATTTCTCAATGCAACCTCCTGCTCAGGAGCTAACAGCTAGAGACTTGCACGACCAAGCATGGACATTCAGGCATATTTATAGAGGTATTCTGTTTAAGATTCTGTTTCATTGCATCATGTTTCTATAGTCATTACAAAAAAGGCTATTTTCCATATAAGAATATTTCTATCACTTGCGGCGCTTCTTGGATTACACTTTTTCATGATAGTTATTGAGTTACTTTGTTTGTTTTTCGTAATGTTATTGTCTGACAAACTATCACTCATCTTCGCGCATCATACGCTTAATGGTACTCCAGCTTCAATTGATTTTCAGTAGAAATTAACTTAGCTGTAAAAATAAAAATAAAAATTGTGGTGACAGAAGGTTGCAATTGGTGCTCTATTTTCACGTGGCAATTGAGAATTTGGTGCTTTGCTTAGTGTTGTGTTCCTCGCAAGAAAGAACTAACCTTACTCAGGCCCACATCATGCTTAATAAAAAGATGCATGATTTGAGTTGCAGTTAATGCGGGTATAATGAAATTGAGCAATGTTTCACTTTCCTATCATATATTTGTAGCATCAATGATAGCTGGTAACATATGTTTACAAAGATTTCTCGTGATTGATTTCAGGTCAACCCAAAAGACACCTGCTGACAACAGGCTGGAGTGTTTTTGTGAGCTCTAAAAGACTTGTAGCTGGTGATGCTGTCCTTTTCATAAGGTATACAAGCATTAGACAACCTCTAATACATTACTTTCCTTTCCATTACTCAACACACTCGATTATTTAGGGATGAAAAGTCGCAGCTACTCCTGGGTATACGACGAGCAAATAGGCAGCAGCCTGCCCTATCCTCGTCTGTTATATCAAGCGACAGCATGCATATTGGAATTCTTGCTGCTGCAGCTCATGCTGCTGCAAATAACAGCCCGTTTACCATATTTTATAATCCTAGGTAATATTTCTGGTCTTTAGACTACTATCAGAACCTTGATTCTAATCATTTCGTGGGGAGACATCGAATGACAATTCCGTATGGTTACTAACAGGGCTAGCCCTTCGGAATTTGTGATTCCACTTGCTAAGTATAATAAAGCAATGTACACGCAAGTTTCATTGGGCATGCGGTTTAGGATGATGTTTGAGACTGAGGAGTCTGGAGTGAGGAGGTACATGGGCACAATTACTGGTATAAGCGATTTGGATTCTGTAAGATGGAAAAACTCACAATGGCGCAATCTTCAGGTGATACTACGTTCAGCTCGTTTCCCCTTTCTTACTTACTCGAATTGTTCACTATAGCTCTCACAAGTTACTTATTGTGTCCCAATTCATGCTTTGTTTAGTGCTTCTAGTAAATATGTGCATCGTAGTGCACTTATCATTGTTTTTTGACATCCCTTTTCATTATGATATCAGAGTTACTCTTATATCGTTTGCATTGCTGTCTATAGTAACAAAATCCTACTACAATTCTTCAGTTGGTTTGAGTTATATAAAACAACACTTGAATGTAGTTCCAGAAACAAATTGTAGTCCCTCCATTTCAAAATATATGTTGTTTTTCACATAATTAAGATGTAATAACTTTAACAAATATATCCCATCTCTCCTTATCATTAGGTTGGATGGGACGAATCAACAGCTGGGGAGCGTCCTAGCCGGGTCTCAATCTGGGAGGTTGAACCCGTCGTGACTCCCTTTTACATATGTCCTCCTCCGTTTTTCAGACCTAAGTTCCCCAGACATCCAGGTTTACCAGGTAAAGAAATGTTTTGACGTTCTTAGCATCCTCCTTTATATCCTCTTCGCCTTCGTCACTCTCACGCGTGCTATCTACAGATGATTCGGATATAGAGAATATGTTCAAACGAGGCATGCCCTGGCTACCAGATGACTATGGCTTAAAAGATGCTTCGAGCTCAATATTTCCTGGCCTGAGCCTGGTGCAGTGGATGAATATGCAACAGAGTAATCAGTTGTCGGCTAGTCAATCGGGGTTGTTCCCTAACATGGTTGCTTCGACTGGTCTGCAGACTAACATTGGCGCTGATGATCCGTCGAAACTGTTGAACTTCCAATCCCCAGGTTTAGCTGCACAAAATCTTCAAATTAGCAAGGGAAATCATCAAAACCAACAAGTTAACCAACTGATGCAGTCGAACGTGTCCTGGTCGCAACAGCAGCACCTGCAGCAAATGTTACAATCCCCTACACCTACTCAACAGCCGCAACAGCGGCAGCAGTTTCCGATGCAGCAAACTCAATCCCAGCTTCTTCAGCAAACACAGCAGCTGCCACAGCAACCCCACCAGCATCAGCAGCAACAGTCGATGCTGCTGCCTCCTGCAACAACTAGCATATCTTCCGACCAGGCTGTGAGTCGGAATTTGCAGCAAACAGCAGCATATTCTCAACTCCAGCAGCAGCAGCAGATACTGACAGGAAATGCTCAAATGCAGCAACATGATATCTCGTCTAACCGGACTACATTTCCTGTGACGTCGATAACTCAGGACCTGCCTTTCCAGCCACATGTTGAACAGTCATCTACTCTGTTGCAGAGATCCCAAGAGCAACAAATACAATTTCAACAAGGTCCGTTGCAGGGAGTACACCAGAACTTATCCCAAAGGCCTATAGTGCAACAGACGTCACAACAAAATCTTTCTGAACAACAACTGCAACTGCAACTTCTCCAGAAACTGCACCACCAGCAGCAGCAACAACAACAACAACAACAACAGCAGCAGCAGCAGCAGCAGCAACAGCAACAGCAACAGCAACAGCAACAACAACAGCAACAGCAACAACAACATCAACATCAACAAATGTCAGCTCCATTAAATCCCATGATGGAGCCTCAGTTGCCCCAGAAACAGCAAGTTCAACAAAGCCAGCAGACCCAACATCTCTCTGCACCTATGCAACAGTCGAATGGAAACTGTTTTTCTGCTTCTGCGCTGGCGCAATCTCCACAGTTTGCCATGAACCAGTTACAGAGCCAGCACAAGACTCCACCTATAGTCAGAGCACAATCTAGCCATACTGATGGTGATGCTCCATCCTGTTCGACATCACCTTCCAAGAACAATGTACATGCCATGCAACCAAACTTCCTGAAGAGCCAAACAGGACCACCTGTAATGCTAGATAATACAATTGTTCATCCTTCTAATCTGGCGCAGGAGAGTCATAGCAAATTAGATTCTCGAATAAAGCATGAATTAGCCAACTCTAAAGTTCCGGAGCAGCCCAAGTACAAGATAAATGCTGCTGATCACATGGACGCCACATCATCTGCTACCTCATATTGCTTGGATGCTGGTGGTCTCCAGCAGAGTTTTCCACTGACTGGCTTGGATGGTGATGTTCAGTCACATACTAGGAATGGTCTTCCTTTCACAGCTAGTATTGATGGATTGGCACCGGATGCTTTGTTATCTAGGGGTTTCGATTCTGGAAAAGACATCCAGAACTTACTCTCTAATTATAGTGGGACACCAAGGGATATCGAGACAGATTTATCCTCTGGAATCAACTCTCAGTCATTTGGAGTGCCAAATATGTCTTTCAAACCAGGCTCTTCAAATGATGCTCCTCTAAATGAGACAGGTGTCATGAATGGTGGGTTGTGGCCCAACCAGACTCAACGTATGCGAACATATACAAAGGTGGCTCTCTCTCTCTCTCTCTCTCTACACAGTCCAGCATTCAATCATGCATACATATACGTATACTACTATACATACAATGTACATAGTGTGGACGTGATTTTTATAAGCGTGTCTGCATTGTTTTTGTTTGTTTTACTTCCGCACTTCATTTTTGAGAAATATTTTGTAAACTTTAACTACATTTTGAAAATAATAAGTAACCATGGGCTGTGCATGGAGTTTGAAGCATTTGCGCGAACGTTCTACTTGTTACTTGTCATTACTATTTCTCAACGTTGTCTAAAATTGTGAAGGTTCAAAAACGTGGCTCTGTGGGGAGAACCATAGACGTGAATCGCTACAAAGAGTATGATGAGCTCAGGCAAGATCTTGCCCGTATGTTTGGCATCGAAGGGCTTCTGGAGGACCCTCAACGCACTGAATGGAAGCTCGTCTATGTAGACCACGAAAACGACATATTACTTGTTGGTGACGATCCTTGGGAGTACGTCTTAGAAACAACTTGTCCGTTTTTCTTTTGTTTTGACATGGAGGGGAAATAATCTTTGGTTCCCTTGTTTCATGTAGAGAGTTCGTGAGCTGTGTCCAGAGCATAAAGATACTGTCCGCAGCTGAGGTACAACAAATGAGTTTGGATGGAGATCTAGCTCAGCTGCCCGTCGCGAATCAAGCTTGCAGTGGAACGGACAGTGGTAACGCGTGGAGAGTGCACTACGACGACAATTCAGCCACTTCTTTCAACCGCTAAATCTAAATGTAACTGGGCAAAATTGACTATTCCGACTGCGAAAATTGTAAATGATAAAGCCCTTTTGGGCGATGATCAAGTATGAGGGAGGGAGTGATTGGTGTAAATTTGAGGTGTTTAGGATTAGATAGAAAGTTTCCAAGTATAGGTTTATGAAGACAAAACTTCTTCCCAGAAACGTTGTATAGCTACCTTCATGGCCAGTGTTGAGGACTCTAGCTTACTACATACCTCCCTCACAAATTAGATTACCATGCCCCTCTCTCTCTAATTTTTTTCAGTTTGGCCTACGTGATACTCTATTATCATTTTTATACTTTTCTTAATTCATTACTTAAATGAAAAAAAAAAACATACATATATTAACTGCTTCAAACTATACATGCCAGTCATCCAGTTCATCAAGATATTATGCAAGTAGGACTATCAACTCAACTCGATTACACCTTTAATTGCCACCAATACAAGAGATCGTCTACGATTATGACAATGGGAGGAAATATCAAACAACTAAAATCATTCCCTGCATCTCGGTCTTTAAGATGCTACCAAATTCTCATTAGAGTTTATGACAATTAAACAGAGCTGCAAAATGACGTATTCAACCTACACAACAACAATTGTCTCTTCTCATTCTCACTTTCCAGATACAGCTTAACGCGCCAAAATCAAGAATCAAGATAACTATGAAAGGATAGCCATCACATCGGATGCCCTCAAAGCTATGTAATCCGAGCCATCACTTCCCTTGAAATCATTGCCTGCATACTTGGAGTATAAAACTGTGTTTCCAGGCGCAACTGAAAGAGGTTTCCTGTTGCCCTCCTCATCAAGGGGACCAGGCCCAACCGCAACAACCTGCAGTTTAAGATAGTCAACTCACTTCTCAAGTGATTGCACCAACATAATGAATCTAGGTAAAGTTTAGATGTTGCAACTTACAGTTCCTATGGAAGGCTTCTCCTTGCTTGCGTCTGTTAGGAACAAACCCCCAGCAGTTTTCTCCTCGGCCTCAGCCAACTGAAAAAACATAATAGTTCTCGTCACTACAATGTTCAGATAATTCGTTGTGCTAAATGCTCCCTCTGGAGAAATCTAACTGTGATGCAGCCAAAAGGTAACACTAATTTCAACTTCACTAGGCTTCAGTTCGGAAGGAATATGTAGGACTTCTTAACTGACACTAAAACGCATTTAATTGTGATGCAACCAAAAAAACTAATTTCAACATAACTAGGTTGCAGTTCAGAAGGAATATGCAGGACTTCTCAACTGACACTAAAAAGCCACCTTCTAATAGTGTGAGATAACAAGCAACTGAATCCATCAACGTGCTAAACTAATCTGCTATTCTCATATCTTATAATAGATTAGCATCAATACATTGGAAACAGAATCAGATTACTAGAATTGGCTACCTTAATGAGAACTCTGTCATTAAGGGGCTTCAAATCTTTTATGTCGTCAGTTTCAAGAATACCAACAATGTCATCCTCCTTCAAAATGAGATGATTAGTCCCATTGAATTCAACTTCTGTTCCTGCATACTTTGAGTACACCACTTGGATTCCGGTCTGCACAGAGGCATCAATCGTCTAGTAAGTCACAAAATCATCTCTTTTACAAACATATAAAGCGAAAGAGGTTATGAATTGACAATGATACCTGTACACTAATCTCCACCTTGTTCTTTCCAATTGTCCGACCTTCTCCTACAGCAACAACCTCGCCCCCTTGAGGTCTTGATTGGGCGACTGTAGGTAGCAAGATACCACCAGAAGTCTTCTCCTCGGCTGTCTTGATCTTCACCAACAATCTATCACCCAATGGCTTGAGAGTCGTATACTGAATTTTTCAAGGTAAATGGGTCACCATATGTCATTACTATTACACTATACAATCAAAATTAATCCCGCGCGATTCTCTCCAGCATATAGTAAACGAACAAAATGGCTCCACTCATTTGAATAAGTAATTACCACCAAGATACATTAGAATGATAATGCATCATCCGAGAGTAATAAGCAATGTATAAAACTATTCTAGTTCAATCGACATAAGATTGAAAGCATTCCTCTATATCCAATACCATCAGACACTTTTCCCGTTCTCTTATCCATCCCCCACAACAAGGAAAAAAAAAAGCAATGGGGCAAATTACATCATCCCAATAAAAAAAAAAACATCAAAATACAACCCCAAATTCGAAGCCAAATATATCACTACCGGTGCTATGAAAAATCAAGTTCACAGCAAATAAAATTCGTAGAATACACTGAATTGAATATAAACACACACACACACACAGAGGCAAATATTGAGTAATACTGACTAGACAATTCTACCTTTGGGGCAACAGCTGTAGCCGCCTTGACAACGAGGCCACGGAGCGACCTGAGGGAGAGGCCACTCTGCTTCAGAGGTGAAAAAGATGAAATCTTTACCGACTGCGTAGCTCTCAGCCCTTCAAATGAAGCGAACCCTTTTGCCGCTGAAATTGATGAAGCAGCGGAAGTCAACTGCGCAGCTGCCATTTCTTCAGCTACCAAACTGCAAAATGAAAAATAAAAAAGAAAACATAAAATCAATCAAAACCAGAAAGAGTTGAGAAATCCGCATTTTCGTTGCAAGAAAACGAGATAATACCTCAACAAATGAGAAAACAAATTGGTGATAGGGCGAGTGAGAGAGAGGATATTAGATATGGGTAGTGTGATAAATTGGTGGGATTGGTTAAAGAATTGAGGATAACAAAACCCTAGAAACTTCAGGAGGGGGTTTTCTGCAAATAATAAGAGGCTTCTAGAATATTTTGGCTGCTGCTGACGTCTCTGGATCTTTTGAGCTGAACCCAATTTTTTGTTTGGGCCTTTAATGGGCTGATCTAGTAAATATGCTACCGGCCCATTTTAGTAAATGGTCCTACTGAAAGCTTAGCTACAATATACGGTTCGAGTAAAATGGAGACCTCTTGTGTTCGAGACCACGTTCATCTTCCCCCACTTAAATACAAAAAAAGGTTTGAGGAGTCTTCTATTTTCTAGAATGGATTTATCCAATAGATAATAAAAAGATCGATTGCCTATAAGTAAGGACAAGAAAAATACATTGTGGTTAATTAAAAATATTTTTGCGATGATATCATATCGTTTCAAATAGTCTTCCTAAAAATTTATCCCAAATAAATTAAATATCATTTAAAGTGACAACAATGTCGTCACAAAAATATCATTAGAGATTACATGTGCTAATTAGAGACGACATGTTTATTACTTAAATCTATTATAAGTGATGAGATTTGTCGTTTCTAATAATATTATTTTTAAAAATAGTTTTTGTTGTAATGACTATATCTAAAGCTCTCCCCCGAAACGATGTATGAGCAAAATTTTGTTGTGTTGTTGCTAGGGTGGTTCATGGGTAGGGTAGGCTAGGGTACGGGTATGCCTTTCCCATACCCTACCCTATGGAATTTTATCATACCCATACCCTACCCTATTACCCTATTTTTTAAAACGGGTAGGGTAAGGGTATTACCCTACAGGTAAACGGGTTACCCACGGATAAACAGGTTACCCTCTAATAAAGTAAAATTTATCCTTTTTTACACTACCCTATAAAATATAATTTCATAAAAATTAGAAAACTAATATAAATTAGACTGCTTTTGGAAGTAGGTCATTAGGATTTAGATTGTTAGTATATATTTTTACTTTAAAAAATTAATATTAGTTTAATTGTTGATGGATTTATATTTTTTAATATATTTAATATATAATATATACTATTAATATATATTTAAATATATAGGGTAATAGGGTAGAGTAATAGGGTAATATGTTAATCCCATACCCTACCCTTACCCTTACAAATTTTAACGGGTACGGGTAATACCCTACCCTTTACCCGAAAATTCAGGTACTACCCTGCCCTTTTACCCGTTACCCTGCGGGTAAAATTACCCGTGGGTAAAATGAACTACCCTAGTTGTTGCACGAAAGTCGGATATTTTGGTGTATTCACATTTTAGAATATAAATTTATTAAAACAAGCAACAATGGAATTTAAAATATATTACAATAATCGCGCTATAGAATTTATTTTAAAAAGAAAAAAGAAAAAAGCTTTGTTTTTATGGTTTTTTCATGTGTATTTTTGTGAATCCCTTCGAATTGGTGATTTATCGCTTGCCTTCTTTTTTTTTTCAGATTTTAAGAATGAGTTTATTTCTCAACCAATTTATTACTTTATAGTTTCAGTTCTGACATTCTTATGTTTATTATTCACTACAAAAAAAAAAGAGATTTAATAACGAATTATATTCCGTCGTTAAAATATAAATAAATTAACGACGGATTAAGATTTAGATATTTAACAACGGGTTAACAATTGATTTTTTCATCTCTAACTAATGACGGGAAAATCCGTCGTTAAACGTCATATTTTAATTTTTTAAAATTTATTTTTCTACGATAACGGCATTTTTTCCGTCGTTAAGTTAGAGACGGAAAAATTCGGTTGTTTAAACTTTATTTGTATTTTTATTTTTATTTTAACGATGGATTAACTACAAAAAAAATTCGTAGCTAAAATTAATTGTGATTTTTTTTATTTTTTATTTTCAATTACTACTTAATTACAAATTTGAAATTGTTTTATTATATTTTTTCAGATTTTTTTTTATATTTTTAATATTTTTTATTTTTCAATCACTAATTAATTACGAATTTTAAAATATTTTTTTAATATTTTTGATTTTTTATGTATTTAACTTTTTTGGATTTATTATATTTTTCTAATTTTTTAATATTTTGTATTATTTTTTTTATTTTTCAATTTCGAATTAATTACGATTTTGAAATTAATTTTTCTAATATTTTTATTTATTTTACTTTTTTTGATTTATTTTATTTTATAATTTTTTTATTTTTCGAATACTACTTAATGACTTTTTTATAATTTTTTTAATAATTTTTATCACTTTATTTTTATTTTTATAAATATTATTAATTATAAATATAAAATATTTGAGAAAAATAGTTGAACTAATATAATTTTATTTTAAAATAAACATATAATATTAAGGGCATGGCTGGTATGTAGGAATGAAATCAAGCAGGAATGAAATCAAGTTAGGAATGAAATGAAATAATTAATTCCATTCATATGTTTGGTATAAACAAGGAATGGAATGATCAATCCTTATTCATTTCATTCATCTGGCTGGTATACATAAAGAATGGAATGATAATTTTTGCAAATACCCAAAATACTCTTGGAAGATGTGGAGTCCAAGTAAAATATAAATTAAAATAAATTATTTCTGAAAATCTTGACCGATTAAAAATTTATGGAATTACTAAAACATGAATTAAAAAATAGTAACCAAAATTATGACAAAACGTCTTTAACATTGATTACTTACATTTATTTTATATTATAACAAATTGAATCTGATAGAAAAAAAAACCTAATTGGGAAAATTTGTTCTTTCCGATCCTCTGAAGTCAATGAAAATATAGAAGCTTGCGACTAGGGCTGGGGAAAAATATTGCCATACCGTATTTACCGTACCGAAAAAAATACCAGAATACTGAACTTTAAGGTATACCGGTATTTTCGGTAAGGTATGGTACCGTACCGAGATTTTTCGGTAAGGTAACGGTATAGAATTTTAAAAACCGAGATATACCGGCGTATACCGATACCGACGGTATACCGAATTTTTAAGGTATATACCGTTAATTCAGCATATACCGTTGTACCGGTATATACCGTAGATGCGGTATATACCATTAGTTCGGCATATACCGTTGTAACGGTATATACCGGTATATTTGTGATATTATATAAATATATGTATATGTGAATTATAGATACTTGATATATAATACTTAGTATATATGATATATTATATATATGTAAATATCTAACACTTATAATTAATCTTATGTTATACTTAATGCATAGTAATGATAATTAAATGTGTTATTAATTAATACTCAGTAAATAATTCTTACAATTTCTAAGTAAAAGATTTCAAATTTGTAATATTTAGTAAGTTTATAATATTTTTATACAATTTCTATTAATTATAAAAATATGATTGATATATAATACTAGTAAATATGGTATACATTTATAAATCTCTAGTAAATTTACATTATTAACACTTATAATTAATCTTATGCTATACTTAATGCATTGTAATGCTAAGTGTGTTCTTTGTTAGTATATACTTAGTAAATAATTCTTACGATTTCTAAGTAAAAGATTTCAAATTTGTAATATTTATTAAGTTTATAATATTTTTATACAATTTATATTAATTATAAAAACATGATTGATATATAATACTAGTAAATATGTTATATATTTATAAATATCTAGTAATTTACAATATTAACACTTATAATTAATCTTATATTATACTTAATGCATTGTAATGCTAAGTGTGTTCTTTGTTAGTAATATACTTAGTAAATAATTCTTACGATTTCTAAGTAAATAATTTACAATATTTATTTTACTTTGTTGAATTTTGATCGTTATTAGGAATGTTTCATATATTTTGAGTAAATATATGAGATATATGATATATCATAGGATGGTAATGGTATGATAAGGTATATCGATGTCGGTAAGGTATACCGAACTAAAGGTACGACAAAGGTATGCCATTTGTTTCATACCGAACTTAAGGTATACTGTTGGAAGGTATACTGAACCTTAAGGTAAGGTAACGGTATGAATTTTCTCCATACCGTACAAGTAAAGTAAGGTAAAAGTATGAGGAAAAAAGTAAGGTATACCTTACCGTGTCACCCCTACTTGCAACAAAATTTGTTATTCTGTTCTTCTGAATTAAAGATTGTGGGAAAAAATCTTCTTCCGTTGAAGTCACTCAAATCTTGCGGGAAAATCTCTTATACTATTTTTTGATGAATTAAATCTTGCGGGAAAATATATTCTTCTGTTCTTCTCAATTGAAGATTGCGGCACAAAATTGTTCTTCCGTTCTTCTGAAGTCATTGAAATCTTGCGGGAAAATCTCTTTTATTGTTCTTCTGAAGTCAATTAAACATTGCGAGAAGTTCTGTTATTCTGTTTATATGAAATCTCTCAGTCAGATTAAACCTTGCGGGAAAATCTATTCTTCTGAAGTCTATGGCCATATTATCTGTAAATTCTGTTATTCTAAAGTATCTATATAAAGCGTCACTTCTGTTTAAAGAAGCACATCTCACCTTCTCGCAGCAAACAGAGTCATTTTCCCTTTCAGGTGAGAATGTTTCATATTTTCTCAAGCTAAGTGAAATGGTGATCGGAAAGTTTAGTTGCAAGTTACTGAAGTTTTTATGTGAGATATATGTGAGCTTTGTGGCTTTCTCTTATATATGCTAACTAATTTGTTGGTGTGCTGCAATGTTCATGTACTTCGTAGTTGTGAATTATGGAAACTGCTGCTTTAATATTATTTGTTGTATGATTTGAGATACTTGGAATGATTAATTTTGAGTGATCATAATGCTAAAATCAGTTTATCTTATGCTACTTGTTCAATTTCCACATTATGTTTTGATTATAATGTTCAAGTGATGTATTGTAGTCTATGTTGTGATTTCCTTCAACTGTATAATTGAAAAAGGTTTGTGCAATATATGAGCCTTATATGAATGTCAATATATGTGATAATATGTTGTTATAAGTATATAAAAATAGTCATTTGGAATTAGAATACGATTAGTTCTTATATTACTTTTTTTTATGATTATCATTATCTCGTAAAGAATGGATACTCATGACACTACTCAAGAGACGAGAGGTCCTGGTAAGAACAAGAGAAAATGGAATGACGAGGAAGATGCTAAGCTCGTTGAGGCACTTTTTGATATGGTGCATCTTGAAAAATTTAAAGCTGAAAATGGGTTCAAACTTGGCTATTTGAATTATGTAGAGGAGAAACTGCAGGTTGTTTTACCTGACTCGGGTTTGAAGACTAAACCACACATTGAATCCAGAATTAGGACATTGAAAAGAGATTTTCATATTATTTATGATATGCTGAATGGGCCTAATACAAGTGGTTTTGGAATGGATCCGATAAAAAAAATGTGTTACGGAGGAAAAGCCTGTATGGGATGCATATTTGAAGGTTTGGTTTATTAATTCTTCTAATTTGTGAATGGGTTTCTTTATATGTGTATATATATACTTTTTAAAATGTATATTTTTATATTTTATTCGCAGAGTCGGCCTGTTTATGCGACTTGGAAAAACAAGCCGTTTTCTTTTTATGATGACTTGTTATTTTTGGGATAGATAGGGCAACATGAACTAATGTTGAAGGTCCCGGCGATATGATGGAAGAGATTCACAAAGAAAAAAATACTGATGATAATGTTGAAGCCGCAATAGACTCGGGCCTCGATGATTTTGATTCAGCATTTTCTCCTCACAATCTTCTACAAATGAAAGGATTAACATGAAAAAGAAGAAAAAAAGAACAGTTGGTAATTCTATGACGGCTGATATGAAAGAAGCAGCTTCAGTTATTGGCATGGAAATCGCAAAAGCTGGTGAACTGTTTGGTAAAGCTATTGGAGTTGATGCTGAAATTTCAGAGAAGAGACAACAAATTGATTCGATCTCTTGCAAATTAAGTCTCAAAAGCTTTTAAAACATACAGAAGATGCTATGGATATATAAAATAAGATTATTTCAATATCTTCTACCGTCAACACTAAAACATATAAAAAGGAGAAAGTAGAATGAAAGTGCATTAAACTTTATAGAAGATGACTGCGTCACATTCTTATTAAAAACACTTGAGCTTTATAATATTATGGGAGTGTTAGCAAAAAAAAGTTGTGTTTCACAAGAAGTGATCATTATAGTAAGTAAAACATATTCGAGAAAAATCTGTTCATCGTTTTATTTCTTCAAAATCAGTTACAATATGTGAAGAGAAGTCTTATTTATACAAAAGAGAAATCTTGCTATCCAAGCTAAGAGAAAACATAAAAGAAGTAAAGGGATCGATGGCTGGGAAGCTCAATCCAATTCAGCTTGTATCCAATGGCTAAGAGTGAGTGTGTAGTGGTCCTAGCTCCCATGCATGGAGATGGATGACATGTGGAAGAGCTCTTAAGTTGTCAACTGCCTTTAGTGTGGGTGCATGGCTTCTCCAACCTGTGCATGTGTTGCTGTGTTGCTGCTGCATGGGAATGGAAATATATACAGAAAGCAACAAAGTCAACACTCAACACCCCCCCTCAAACGCAGACTGGTGAATATCACCAAGGAAAAGTTTGGACAAAAGTAGCTTGAATTAAGGACCACCAAGGGATTTAGTGAATACATCAGCAAGTTGAGACTGAGAAGGAACATAAACAGGTAGCACAAACCCACGTCTGTAATGAATGCGACCAAAATGACAATCAATGTCCAAGTGCTTTGTTCTTTCATGGAACACTTGGTTTTTGGTGATCTGTATAGCAGCCTTATTATCGCAATAAAGATGTAGAGATAGAGGAATAGCAACTTGGAGATCATGAAGCACATAGGATAGCCATAAGAGTTCCCTAACAGTGAAACTAAGGCACCTATATTCGGCCTCCGCAGAAGAAAGATAGACAGTACACTATTTCTTGCATCTCCAGGAGATAAGACATTCACCAATAGACACACAATAGCCTGAAATAGACTTTCTGGAGTCACAACATGTGCCCCAATCCGCATCATAGAAGGATTGAATCACAAAGGAAGGAGAATGTTTGTAGAGCAAGCCAAGAGAAGGGGAACCCTTGAGATATCTGAGAACATGAACAGCAGCTTCCCAATGAGGTTTAGTAGGACAACTTACAAATTGACTCAGTTGTTGTACAACAAAGGAAAGGTCTTGCCTGGTAAGATTTAGGTAGAGCAACTTCCCTACAAGTTCCCTGTAGGACTTAGGCTGGGGTAAGGGGTCTCCCTTTTGGCTAGAAAGAGTGAGACCTGCTGGAAGAGGTGTAGAAGTAGGTTTGCAATCCAACATCCCAGTTGTAGATAGGAGATCAATAATATATTTCCTTTGAGATAAGTAAATGCCTGAATGTGATCTGCCTATTTCCATGCCCAAGAAATAAGATGCCTCTCCTAAATCCTTAATAGTGAAAGCTTTATGTAAAGAGGCCTTGATATCAGAAATAAGACTCAGGGAAAGGACAAGCAAAAGGATGTCATCAACATATACTAATAGAGCGACAAACATAGAACCAACACCCTTTGTGAATAGACAGCTGTCATACTCAGATTGCACAAACAAGGGAGAAAAGAAGCTTACAAAATTCTTGGTTCCACTCTGTAACATTCCACTTTTATGTGATTTAAATTATTTAATTATTTAATTTCTTTAAATTGGTTTTATATTTATTTGATAATGATCGGTAGAATTAGATGGACTTGAGGGAGTCCGACATTGCGCCCCTAGTATAGAAAAGAAAATTTAGAACTTGAACTTGGGCCTTAAAATTATTATGTGAGCTTGTTAAATATTTTCATACTTATTTCTTATGTTCTTTTGAAATGCAAATAATTTATTTATTTAAGGATAAATATGAGAATAAAATAAAAATATTATCTATATTCTTATCTTTCAAATTTATCTTCAACATTAAGTAATTTTACAAAACAAATAACCACATTATCCTTACCATCATCGAAACAATTTTCAAAGAGGAAGGAGAGTAAGAGAGTGATGTGTCACAAGGTGAGATTTCTAGAAGTGATGAGTAAGCTATTTTTTTTTAGATAAATGTGATGTTAAAAATAAGGATATTATTTTTAAAGCTTATATTATAATCTTATACTTATCTTTATGGAATTCCTATGCCAAACCTAGAAACTTCCCATTATTTATTTATGTAAAAGTAAACATCCTACTTCCCAATACTCCAATCTCTCGACTATATCACAAAGATGACACCTCAATCTCTCTCACTCTTCGTCACTCTCTCTCTCATTCCTTTCTATTCCCAAGTTCAAATAAAAGAGAGCTCCACACACATACACCTACTCATCTCTCTCTTGATCTTTACTCCAAGCAAGGTAATCATGATCTATTCATATTCCTCTTCTTGATTATTGATGTTTCATGGTGTGGATATATGGTGAATTATGCTGGAAATTATTTTGGAAAATTGAAAGATTTCTTCTATTATTTTTGAATTTTGGGACAACATGCATATCC
This sequence comes from Perilla frutescens, assembly GCA_026008535.1. Taxonomy (NCBI): domain Eukaryota; kingdom Viridiplantae; phylum Streptophyta; class Magnoliopsida; order Lamiales; family Lamiaceae; genus Perilla; species Perilla frutescens. The sequence continues at coordinate 49,110,351 of BRKX01000001.1, read as the reverse complement.
TCATTTCAAATCGAAAAATCTGATTTTGTTGAGCAATTTCTAGACACCCATACCTTTCCATACTTGTAGATGTATCCCTTAGATTTCATATGGAACTTGAATCAAGTCATTTAAAGCTTTGTAGATGAAGTTATGTCCATTCTACCGAAGCTCGTCGTTTTTTCCGAACAGATTTTCTGTACCCAAGTAACTCGACATTTTCGACCCTTTATCGATGAAATCTGGAAATGTTTATTTCATGAACAATTTTAGATATATGTCTTGGGGTATGAAATGTTTATTCCATACTTGAGCTATGCCAATGCTAGAGTGGATGCGCCTCCCAGCTACTTCCTAAATCAATGACACAAGTTCGTAACATATCTTCCAATGTTTGTATAGTTCTTTTCGATTGGCCATCTGTCTAAGGATGATATGCTATCAAAGACTTTGGCTTTGTGCCCAAAGCTGCATGTAAGTTCTTCCAGAATTTTGATGTGAAACGAGGATCTCGATCTGATATTATGGAGACTGGGACTCCATGCAGTCGGACTACTTCTCGAATGTATAGTTGAGTAAAATAATCCATGGTAAACGTCATTCTTATAGGCAAAAAGTGAGTTGATTTCGTCAATTGATCCACTATAACCCGAATCGTATCATTATTCTTAGCGGTCTTGGGAAGTCTAACTACAAAGTCCATTGTAATATGCTCCCACTTCCATTCTGGTATTTTCAAAGGATTCAACAACCATGATGGCTTCTGGTGCTCTATCTTTACTTGCTAACAAGCTAAATATCGTGCAACGTAATCCACAATTGGTCCCTTCATGCCATACCGTTGGAAATATCATTTTAAGTCTTGATCATTTTAGTACTTTCAGGATGTGCCGCGTCCAAGATTTCTCTTTTCTTAGAGTTTCTAACTCTCAAGTGTTCCTCGTGTTGCTCTTTATCTTTCGTGTTCACCAAGATGTCATCAATGAGCACGATTATGAATTGATCTAAGTAGGGATGAAATAGCCGGTTCATTAGATCCATAAATACGTCGGGTACACTAGATAGTCTTAAGAACATCACCACAAATTCATAATTACTATATCTAAACCTAAAGACTGTTTTAGGAATATCGTCTTCATTTAGCTTCAATTGATAGTACCCCAACCTTATGTCTATTTTCGAGAACACGTTTGCTCCTCTAAGTTAATCAAATAAATCCTCAATTCTCAGCATATTTACTCTTCACGGTGAGGTGATTTAAATTTCGATAATCTATGCATATCCACATACTATCATCTTTCTTCTTCACAAACAAGACCGGTACTCCCCATGGTGAAACTCTCGATCGAATATATCCCTTGTCTAGAAGTTCCTGAAGCTGGATCTTCAACTCTTGTAATTCTGATGGTGCCATTCGGTATGGCGCTTTGGACACTGTTGGTGCTCCTCAAATCAAGTCAGTCGTAAACTTAACTTGTCTATCCGGCAGTAATTTGGGAATCTCCTTAGGGTACACGTTCGTGAAATCTCTAACTATTAGCACACTACCCAATGTCGGCTCTATTGATGTCGCCCCAATCTCGTTCACTAAGAATCCTTGACATCTACCTTTCCTCAACATCTTCAATGCTTTCATTGCTGATATAATTCTTGGTTGTCCTCCTAACTTAGCTCCATGGAATATGAACTCTTCCTCGTTTGGTTTCTGAAATACTATTTCTCGATCATGGCAGTGTATCAGTACAAAACTTTTGCTTAACCAGTCCATTCCCAAGATTAAATCAAATTCTTACATTTCAAGAGCGTACAAGCCAGCCACAAGTTCCTTCCATTCAAAGTCTAATCTAATATCTCTAGCAATTCTATCGATTCTCAAAGTCTTTCTAGAAGGGATTCTAATGACGGGGCTAAGTTTTCCACCTATTTCTAGTCCAGTAACTACTTCGTGAGCTTTCCTAACTACTTGACCGTACTCTGTGATCTGTTGAGCTGCGAGAATTCAACGTATCTCTGGTCAAGCCTCTCATGAACCAGTCGATCTTGTGGTCTTTATGGTCTTCAGTGTTGATTACACGTGCTGCATATTGTGAGAGTTGATTAAACTTTCTTTCGTACTCTTTCACGAACAAATTTCCTTATCTCAGCTCCAGAATTTGGTTTGTTTTTGCATGCGAAAAGCACGATAGAAGTACTTATCTATCATGATCTCTTTAAACTTGTCCCAAGTTAAGCCTCGATGCTCTTCTCCGGTCATGCCATTCTTCGGAAATGAGAGATTCACTGCTACCATTGAATCTAGGTGGAGTGTAGCGACGAAATTGCTCGATCTCCTGACTAATAGTTGGCGGGTCTGGTGCATTGGGCGCTGCATTTTGTTGATTCATCGCGCTCTGCATTTGGATGTTGGACGAATCCCTAAAGTGCTCTAATTAGATATGGCATGAAGTTATTTATTTTTACATTCAACGCTTGATCGGCCTCATCTCATATTTCACGTGACGCGCGCGGGTAATTGAAGAAGTGTATACTACTAGGTTCAAGTTAACTAATAAATCTCTAAATACCTTGAATCTAAATAAGGAAACATCTGTGGAGGAAGCTTCTATGTTCTAAATTTTGAGGACGAAATTTTTTAAGTGGGTAGGATTGTAACATTCCACTTTTACGTGATTTAAATTATTTAATTATTTAATTTCTTTAAATTGGTTTTATATTTATTTGATAATGATCGATAGAATTAGATGGACTTGACGGAGTCCGACATTGCGCCTCTAGTATAGAAAAGAAAATTTAGAACTTGAACTTAGGCCTTAAAATTATTATGTGAGCTTGTTAAATATTTTCATACTTATTTCTTATGTTCTTTTGAAATGCAAATAATTTATTTATTTAAGGATAAATATGAGACTAAAATAAAAATATTATCTACATTCTTATCTTTCAAATTTATCTTCAACATTAAGTAATTTTACAAAACAAATCACCACATTATCCTTACCATCATCGAAACAATTTTCAAAGAGGGAGGAGAGTAAGAGAGTGATGTGTCACAAGGTGAGATTTCTAGAAGTGATGAGTAAGCTATTTTTTTAGATAAATGTGATGTTAAAAATAAGGATATTATCTTTAAAGCTTATATTATAATCTTATACTTATCTTTATGGAATTCCTATGCCAAACCTAGAAACTTCCTATTATTTATTTATGCAAAAGTAAACATCTTACTTCCCAATACTCCAACATCTCGACCATATCACAAAGATGACACCTCAATCTCTCTCACTCTTCGTCACTCTCTCTCTCATTCCTTTCTATTCCCAAGTTCAAATAAAAGAGAGCTCCACACACATACACCTACTTATCTCTCTCTTGATCTTTACTCCAAGCAAGGTAATCATGATCTATTCATATTCCTCTTCTTGATTATTGATGTTTCATGGTGTGGATATATGGTGAATTATGCTGGAAATTATTTTGGAAAATTGAAAGATTTCTTCTATTATTTTTGAATTTTGGGACAGCATGCATATCCTCATTTCAAATCGAAAAATCTGATTTTGTTGAGCAATTTTTAGACACCCATACCTTTCCATACTTTTAGATGTATCCCTTAGATTTCATATGGAACTTGAATCAAGTCATTTAAAGCTTTGTAGACGAAGTTATGTCCATTCTACCGAAGCTCATCGTTTTTCCGAACAGATTTTCTGTACCCAAGTAACTCGACATTTTCGACCCTTTATCGATGAAATCTGGAAATGCTTATTTCATGAACAGTTTTAGATATATGTCTTGGGGTTTTTCAGAACTTGGAATTTCTTTATTTGGATTTTTATTTTGTGAGATATGATTTATTTACTAAAACTGCTATAAAAGGGAGTGTAACTCGCAAGAAGAAGTTTTGAATTTGTGTTTCTTTTGGAAATTTTGGTAGGAGTTGGTTTACAGAGGTGGCTTTCTTTTCAAGAATATGATGGAGAAGGTCTACTTGAAGAATAAGCTATTTTCAACTAAGAACTTACAAATTTTTTCATAAATTATTTAGTTAGTCCATAAGTTATTTCAAATTCAAAATATGCCTAGAAATTTTTCAAAAGTTAGAATCCTGGTCTATAAATTTGATTTTCAGATTTAATTAAATTAGAAATGACTCAAATTATTTAATTAATTAAGATTATTTTGATTCTAAGTGCGGCGCAATTAGGACCCTCATCAACTCTGTGAATTTTTTCGGCTTAGTAACTATGTGCTCTCTTTTATCAGGTGGGTAAAATTATTATTTTCGAAATAAAAGTATATGATATATGCTTTTTGAGATAGAAATATTTTTAATCCAACTTGAAGTATCGTAGATGGAATTTGGATAAGAATTGCATTTCGTACGCACCAGAATAGTGTAACACACGTACCGAAAGCGTGCCTTACACAAGAGAGAGAATATGTCATGTGCACAGTTCAAGATGTATTCTAGAATCAGAAGAAGAGTACCCTAAATCCATTATTCCTGCGATTTATTTCAGTTGGATAAATAGAAAGAAATGTGCGATCCCCCACCACTGAGTACATTTTAAGAGTACTCATCCTCATGTTTTAAATATTTTCAGGTCAGTGAGCTTGGAATATCGTGAAGGAAATGGGGTGGATATTCTTTTTATACTTGGGTTGATTAATTTGATCTTTTGACCATGTTACCTGAAGTTAGTTATTTTGAACCAAATATTTTATGACGATTGACTTTAAATTAACCCAAGTTAATAGTCGAATATTATGAATTTATCTATGACTTGAATATAAGTTTTATATTGTAAATTATAAGTTCTTTATTTGAAAGGAACTATGATCTTTGTTGGAAACTATCTTTGAAATACAAGTATTTTTGAACTAAGTATGTATTTTAAAGATTACATTATGGATTATTTTTCTACAAAAATTCAAGAATAAATATTTCGAATGTTTAAAAAAAAATCATCACGCAAATTATTATTATTGATAATTATTTCTCACTTTAAAGAATAGAAAGAGTAACATTTTAAATTATAGAATTTAGGGTGTTACACACTCCCTTGAAGCTTGCTTGAGGCCATAAAGGCTTTTCTTCAGCTTACAAACTTCTCATTTGGTACCCTTTGCATAGCCTTGAGGTATAGCCATATAGATTTCATCAGTCAATGTGCCATGCAAAAAGGCATTGTTAACATCAACTTGATGGAGAAACCAAGAATATTGGGCTGCCAAAGCAAAGAAAAGTCTCACAGTTACCCATTTGGCAACATGTGAGAAAACCTCATTGTAATCTATTCCATATTCTTGGTTGTAACCCTTTGCTACCAATCTTACTTTGAATCTTTCTATAGTACCATATGATTTCAACTTAACCTTGTAAACCCACTTGGAACCAATAGCATGCTTTTCTTGGGGTAAGAGAACAATATCCCATGTTCGATTCTCAAAATATGTTCATGATTTTATTTCTTCAAAATCAGTTACAATATGTGAAGAGAAGTCTTATTTATACAAAAGAGAAATCTTGCTATCCAAGCTAAGAGAGAACACAAAAGAAGTAAATGGATCGACAATTGGGAAGCTCGATCCAATTTAGCTTGTATCTAATGGCTAAGAGTGAGTGTGTAGTGGTCCTAGCTCCCATGCATGCAGATGGATGACACGTGGAAGAGCTCTTAAGTTGTCAACTGCCTTTAGCGCGGGTGCATGGCTTTGTTGACTTTGTTGCTTTTTGTATATATTTCCATCCCCATGCAGCAGCAACACAGCAACACACAGCAACACATGCACACGTTGGAGAAGCCATGCACCCGCGCTAAAGGCAGTTGACAACTTAAGAGCTCTTCCACGTGTCATCCATCTGCATGCATGGGAGCTAGGACCACTACACACTCACTCTTAGCCATTGGATACAAGTTAAATTGGATCGAGCTTCCCAGCCGTCAATCCCTTTACTTCTTTTATGTTTTCTCTTAGCTTGGATAGCAAGATTTCTCTTTTGTATAAATAAGACTTATCTTCACATATTGTAACCGATTTTGAAGAAATAAATGATTAACATATTTTTCTCGAATATGTTTTACTTTCTACATACCATCTGTAGAAAACTCTTCACCACATTTCATACTTATAACTTTTGTTTGAACAAATAAGTCCAAGTTGCCCGGCTGTGATCTTCCACTATTGTGAGAAAGAATGAAGTATCAGACACACTAGGCTCCTTGTAAGGTCCCCAAACATCCATATGAATTAAGCCAAATAAACTCTGATCTCTTCTCTGCAGCAAAGGAAAAGGATTTCTTTGTTGCTTAGCCTTATGACAGACTCTACAAGACTCAGAGCTTCCAAATCTTCATCTTTAAACCTTTTATGAGAAAGTAAGTGCTTCAGAGTAGTATGTGAAGGATGACCAAGTAATTTATGAATTTCCAACACAGTGTCAGCTTGAGGTGTAGCAAGAGCAGCTAGCTGTTCTTGAGACTCATGTAGGAACACATATAGAGATCCTTTTAACTTGCAAATGCCTAACACTTGATCATTATTTTTCTGCTGAATCAAGCAGTGTGTTGACAAAAATTGTATCTTCTCATTCAAGTCCTTTGCAAGTTGTCCTATAGACAGCAAGTTGTGTGTAAACTCAGGTGCAAAAAGCACATTGTCCAGATGTATCTGATCATTAATTCTGGCTCTGCCTGTGAGAAAAGCCCATAGACTACTCCCATCTAGGAGATATATCTGTAATGTTGTTTGCAGCTTCTTGAGATTAGTCAATAAACCCAAGTGACAACAAATATGTGTGCTAGCTCCTGAGTCAACAATCCATTCTTTTGTCTTCATATTATCAGTTACTCCAAAGGCATAATGCCCAGAAATCTCGTGAGAGGAAGAACCTAGGTCTATTTCAGCTAGATTTGCATTGTTAAGATCTCTGTCTCTTTCTGCCCCTTTCTTTAAGTAAGCTTGAAAGTGCTTGGTAATTTCACTCTATACGAGTTTGCCAACATCACCAAAAGCATCTATCTCAGTAGGTTTGATAGGAGAAATTTGAGTATCAGAAGTGTTAGATAAACTATCATGTTGATCTAACACACAGTGTGCTCGATTATTTCCCTTTTCTACTTTAAATTTATGATACCATTCAGGAACACCAATTAATTCAAAGCACCCAGCCTTGACATGTCCAGTACCCCCGCAGTGGTCATATTTGAGCTTAGATTTCTCCTCTTTAGTCAGTCTGCTTTCGAATCTATCCCCTTTAAAAGTATTCATTTGATTATTTGAATATAGAGCACTTTGTTCAGTATTTTCTGCGAACTGCAGAAACACATTAACTTGTTCTTCGACTTGAAGGACCATTGCATACGCCTGACTCAATGTAGGCAACGGTTCCAGAATTAATATTTGCTGCATGATACTCTCGTAGCATTCATTCAAACCCATCAAAAATTGCATCATTTTCTCTTCCTCATTATCTTTCACATTATCAATTGCAGCCTCACATGTACAAGCTCTTTCAGTAAAGATAAATCATCCCATAGACTGGATAGATTGCTAAAGTAGACCATTACTGATTGATTATGCTGTGTAAACGTAGCAATATCTCATCTCAATTTATAGATTCTCAGTCCATTTTTCTTCCCAAATCTACGCTGCAACTCTTCCCATAAATCTCTAGACGTCTCATAGTTATGGAATCCTCTAGAGATTTCTTTATTCATGGAATTCGTAATCCAATTAAAGACAATGTAATCAACACGCATCCATTATTGATAATCCAAAGAACCTAATGATGGTTTAGGTAATGATCCATCAATAAAACCAAGTTTGTTCCTAGACAATAGTCCTCTTCTAACCGCTCTACACCATGTGTGATCTTTTTTTCCATAAAAAAATCAGCTGTAAGATGCATACTAGGAGTTTCGCTGGGGTTGATGTAGAGCTCATCATTCATCAACAGTCTATTGTTGGTGATTTCTACTGCTTGATTGCCTCCAGAAACATGCTCGAACGGTTGGTTACCGTTGTGGCGTAGTGGAGTTGATAGTAAGAGATTATCACCAGGTCGTGGAATCGGACGCCGATCTTCCTTCACGCCGCTGGATTCACCGGAGAAATTAGGTTGAGTATTGGCTGTAAAACCTAATTCCTCATCTCGAACATTTTTCCAGGAAAAATGCTGGTTCTTTTTCGTCATTTGGCTGGAGATTTTGCAATTTCGCAAAAAATGTAGATCAGATTTATGGATTAGAATCAAGGAATCGTCAATCGACTGAGAAGACCTCGCTCTAGATACCATGTAGAAAGTAAAACATATTCGAGAAAAATCTGTTCATCATTTTATTTCTTCAAAATCAGTTACAATATGTGAAGAGAAGTATTATTTATACAAAAGAGAAATATTGTTATCCAAGCTAAGAGAAAACACAAAAGAAGTAAAGGGATCGACGGCTGGGAAGCTCGATCTAATTCAGCTTGTATCCAATGGCTAAGAGTGAGTGTGTAGTGGTCCTAACTCCCATGCATGCAGATGGATGACACGTGGAGGAGCTCTTAAGTTGTCAACTGCCTTTAGCGCGGGTGCATGGCTTTTCCAACATGTGCATGTGTTGTTGTGTGTTGCTGTGTTGCTGCTGCATGGGAATGGAAATATATACAGAAAGCAACAAAGTCAACAATCATGAATAAATTAATTTAAAATATTATGGTCGTGTTCTGTGGTGGATTCAGAAATTTTTTTAGGGAGCGGAACATCTAGTGTCGGGACTTCCCGTTTGCTTGTGCAGCTAAGAAAAAATAGTGAAGAATATTAATTGCATTTAATTTAATTTTTTTTATATAAGTGTTAGTGAAACAATGTCTCTTCCAATTTTTCTTATTTTCTTTAGTGAAACGACATTATTTTGTTTGTCTTTTGGCCCTCTTTCCCAAATTAAATAAACAAGAATTTGTTTATTAAAATAAATGATTGAAAATAATACCCAGAATAAAATAATTTTGAAATGAATTTTTCTAAACTTTTTATTAATCGAAATTAAACTGGCTATGCTCGACAATAAAAGTTAGAATAATAAATTTGTACAAATCATTTAATTTGATGTACAGTATAATTTGACACTTTTAAGAGTCAAATAAAATAAATGACATGAATAACATATATTAATAATTTCAAATAAAAAATTAAAATAAATTTATAATCAAGTTCAATCACAATTCACTATTAATTTAATTTGACATCAATCTAATACATATATAATCTATATCAACAACTAACCTCGAGTTAAAATTTTAACTAGTAAATATACTAATTTAATTAATATACATCTATAAATTATAACTTAAATTTGAAACTTATAATTCAAATTTTTGAGACTTCTAATTTAAATTTATAATTCAACTCAAATCCATAAAATTTCAAATTGTCTATAAAAGAAAGAGAAAAAAGAGATACAAATGGATCTTTTAGTACCAACAAAACAATTATTTTATATTTGTCAACGTTGTTTCATTCGATTGTACCTACAAAACAAATAGGTATGCACATTTTTAGCAAATTTATGGTTTGTTTATAATCAGAGGCGGAGCCAGGAATGTTGCTCGGGGGGCCCAATTTATGATATAAAAGGTCATAAGTAGAATGATAAAAAAATACTCCTTCGTCCCGATTATATAGTTCCTATTACTATTTTAGAGTGTCTCAATTATATAGTCTCATTACTATAAGTAGTATTAATTTTCATATTAATATTCAAATACACCCTTATTAAATCTTGAAAATTAAAAATCTAACCACTTAAATTTTGAAAGTCATAAATATTAAATAAGGGTATTATTGGAAGTTTAGCTTTAATATCTTATTTTCATAATATTTTTAATTTCTGTACGACTAGAAATGAAACTATAATTGGGACGGAGGGAGTAATTTTTTAAACTAATTAAATTCTAATATTGTTAAAATTGCATCACAATGTTCAAATCTTCAATGAACTCTAAAATTTAAAACTCAACACTAAGACGAGAAATAAATATATTAAAGAAAATAAGAGTAACTACCAATATATGTGGAATTGAAGATTGAAAATGAAAATGAAAATGAAAGAGGGTTGACCGATTTTATTTTTTAATATTGTTTGAATTGGATTTGAAGTATGGAGGCTGGACTTTAGGTTGCAAGATGTGGGATTGTCGATGAGAAGTAGAATAATAGGTTTTTATTTTTATTTTTTAGTATCAGAATAAAATACTACTATAATACTATCTTTTTTTTTTAAATTCTAGAGAGGTCCAATGCCTCCCGGGGCCCTACGTGGCTCCGCCAATGTTTATAATAATATTTTTTTCAAATATTATTCAATATTTCTATAATTATTTTAAATTTTATGTGCATATTATTATCGTCACATGTTTGTTTATTTATTATGTGTGCATTTTATTATCCTTACATACGTTTTTTATAATATTCCTGGTCATGCATGTAACTAGTTTCATATTTTGGTATTTAAAAGTTTTAATACATTTTTAGCAATGTTTAGTTATAATGTTAGCAATTTATTTGTTACACATTAGCATTTAATTTGTTCACAATTTGTTTTTCACATGTGTTATCTAGTGTAACTTTTTTTAATTTTTAAATAATTTATTTCAATACTATCTTATGATAGATACGTAATGATATTTGCTCCATTCACTGGTGATGCACTAATTTTTTTTATGCAAATAACTGCAACTAACGCAGGTCAATGCAATAAAGCTAGTGAATCAAGTATCGTGTCCACATGGACTGCAATTGTGATTAACACTAAGTACTAAGCTGATAGGTTTCTATTATCCAAACTACCTATTTTACGGTTGAATTAACCTAGGTAGAGAATTCAAACTTAACTAAATGCAGTTAACTAAGAGTGAGATGAATAACACTAAATTAACTAAAATACCAAGAACAATTAAACAATCAATTAAATGATTAATCCCAGGAAGTGCATACACATGGACCCGTTATGTATTAATCTAATTCTAACAATTCTTAATTTTAATCGAATTTTCGATGGAGGATCAGAAATGTCACTACCTATCTCCGTCAGGTCTCAAAGTAGTCGTGGATTAATAATTATCTATTACTCTTGTCTTTAGATTGATTTTTTAACTTCCTAAAGCATCAGATTTAAACCTCCTACATATTACAAAGAACGTGTATCAAATTATTCAATTAATCCCACTAGTTAATTATCTTCGTTGGGTCTCAAATTAACTAGCTAGCATACATCGATTATGGCCACTAATCTATGCATGAAGTAAAACAACATTTGAACATTTAAACACATAATTGAACTGGAAATTGTAAAAGAACTAAATTAAACCATAACTTCTATCATCTTTGCAAATCCTAGAATTAATAAAAGTCTAGTCACTCATCGCAAAGTTATAATCCAAGAAATAGAGTGCGAATCAAAGATGACATGGCAAAAATAAACTAAAAACTGTAAAACAACCTATGCCGGATGTTGAATCTTCAATCATAATCTTCTTCCGCCGCCTTCTCTCTTTTCTGCTCTATTACAGGGTAAAAAGTGTTATCTTTCTCGTCCATCAAAATCCCTTAAATAGTAAAGGGAGTGGAAGCCCATAGAAGGTAGGAGAGCTCGATCCAATAGGAAACTCCTCGCTGATCGCTGATTGGAGCACGGTCCATGCTCTTTTTTCCACACAATTGGCTTTCTTTGCCGAGACAGGAGCACGGACCGTGTTCCATGCTCTTCTGCAACACTCTGATACCGTGGTCTTTGATGAGCACGAGCCATGCACTGTCTTGCACGGTCCGTGCTCTCCTTTTCTGGTGCGTCGTTTTTCACCAAAAATAATCCGACACGCAGTCGGTATGCCCACACTACCCAGAATAGTAGCAAGCAAGATCGTCTCCCAAAGGACCGGTGAGAACTATTCGAACACTTCAGTCTGCAGTTACCAAACTTCCCACACGAATATCTTGATTATAATGTAAAAACCAAATTTAAAAGCAATTAAACAAATATAGTTTCCTTTAAAGATTAAAAGGTATTCCGGATTCCAATTAACTCCACCTAGCTTAATTATTCCGATCATTGATGCAAAGATATTTCCAATTAATGCATGCAAACCAGTTATAGCCACTGAAGACACTTATTGACGCAGCCTAATTTCTCCTTTATTTCTCGATAATCAGGAAGACACTTCACTAATTATTTCTCTAATCGACTGACAACCGTAAGAGACACTCTATAGATTTAATGAGCCGACAGCGTTAGACACTAGAGAAACCCGATTCAAAACCAACAGACTCTGACACAGGACCGTTGAATTTAGACTGTTATTTCCTCGATTCTGAAGAATCATTGTACCACTAATTAAACTTAAACCATAATTACGGATGGCCGGTTTAATTGGCTACTAATTAATTCTGATCTACTAAATATTCGCGACTATCTAGCAGGGACGAAACAATTAACAACTTTAAACACCGAGAATCACAGGTACATGTAATTAATTAAAATAGAAAGAACAATTAGATCTCACAGAATGATTATGCCATGGCTTTATTAATCTTCACCGGAATAGAACGCGCTTAGCTTGAATTCATAATTGGATTTGCAATTCAAAAATTAATTGAAAAGAAGAATGAAATCTGAATAGAACCGTGTATTGCAGAGAAAAATAGCGTTTCTGGCGTCTCCTCCTGTGTAGAATAAACTGTACTGCAATGGATACTGTAATAATAGAGTCCTACTCTATCTAGAAGTCTTTTATACCAATCCTTAACTAATTAATTAATAAAAGAAATCTAATCCTAATCCAACTAGGAAAATAATAAAAATAAAGTCCAAAAGTAATAAAAATAGCCCAAATTTCGTCCATGGCCCACAGCTGGTGCATATCCATTATCTCCAGTCCAAATACCCGCACAGTCCACCAGTCGGTATGCCCATACCGACTGCTTTCCAGACTCTTCAGCTTTCTTCAATCCAAATGTGTCCAAACCCTTCAAAACAATGCCATTATCTCCACTTCCATGTCAACCACCTGAAATTAACCACAAGACACAATTCTTCCACAAAACTTGACCAAGGGGTGAGTAACTATGCAAAAATACACCAAAAATGACTCAAAATATATACGAAATAACAACCTAATCATCTTCTCATTCAGAACTTTATTTTCTTGGCTCGTTTCACCTTCCAAACTCTTTTGAATCATGTTTGGCATAGCCAACCACTCTCCAATTTCATTCACTTTGAAAATCACTCAAAAGAGGCAGTTTTCCTACCAAAACTCGACAAACTCGTGGGAAAACACTAAATGATAAAATCATAGCCAATAAGCCACAAGTCACATGCAATTGATTCAAAACGAATGCAAAATAGCACCCGAGATGCATGAAAATCTCAGTTTTATCAGCTGGCAAGGATAATCATGGAAAAATTGTGACTTTTGGGGCTGCCTTATTATCGGGTGAAAATCATGAGTCGTACGAATGGGTATTTGAGAAGTTCATAGAGTGTAGGGGACGTCATCCTTGTACAATTATCACATATCAAGATCCTGCAATGAAGATAGCAGTCCAACGAGTTCTTCTTAACACCAGTAGCGTTTGTGTATGTGGCATATAATGCTAAAGGTCCCCGGAAAAGATTCAACGCTACCGTTTGGTCAGATATGATTGAACCTTCAGTTTTTGATGAGAAATGGATGTTATAGTTGCTGATTTTGGGCTTGCCGATGAAAGTTGGTTTGGATCGATGTTTGCCATAAGACATTTTTGGATTCATACATATTTTAGAGATCATTCAATGAGTGGATTATGTAGAACTACTTCTATTTCAGAGAGTGTGAACAACTTCTACAACAATTATCTGAATTCTAGTGCAAATCTTGTAGAGTTTATGATGCATTTTGATAGTGCAATGGATCCACAGCAGAATGCTTCTGATTTTCAAAATAGTTTAGATCATTAAATGATTCCCAAAACTAGTACTTCTTTGAAGTTTGAGAAGCATGATGCTACTATATACACCACAAAGATGTTTGTCAAGGTGTAATAAGAGATTGAGAAATCCTGTTATCATTGTAATGTTGTAAGAATTGAACCTGGCGACTTGTGTATTTTATATGGTGTCCAAGATGAGAGTGATCAAACTTTTAGTGTCTCATACGATAAGGTTGAAGATACTGCGGTTTGTAGCTGTAAAATGTTTGTCATGGAAGGCTTATTGTGTTGCCATATTTTTGTTTTATTCAACCAATTTAAGTGGGCTGAGATACCTCAAAAATATTTAGTTTCACGATGGACTAGAGCAATACATTTAAAACATTTGGATGGTGTCGAGGATCTTCTGTTGGACTATTTAGTTTATTTGGATGATAAAAAGAATATAAGTAATCAGATAATTTCTGATTTCTATGCTTGTGTAGGTGCAGTTGAGGGCGATATGGACAAGATGAATATTTTGTTGAGATGGATCAATGAACTAAAAGTTATGTTGGTTTCTGGTGATGTACAAAGTTTATGTAGTTCTTCAACAAAGAGCAAGTTGTTTAAGTTATTCTATGATTCCATCTGGCCAGATGAAGTATCATCAATCCACCAATGCCATTTAAGACTAAAGATAGTGACAGTCGTATACAATCTCGAGTAGAGAAGACACTTAGAGTATCAAACAAGCTTTTGAAAATGTGCAACAACTGTTGACAAAAAACACACCATGATGCTAGGAACTGTCTATTTCCCAAGTGTGCTTGATTTTCTCAATATAATTAAAGTTGTTGAATTTAATTTAATTTTCATTTTAAATAGGATACAAATTTGTTATTATTATATTTCAAACACTATGTACATAATATATGAAGCGTATTATTATGACTATGCTATAATTATTTTAGCAAATTTCGGTTGAATAAAGTTTACATATCATGAATAACGGAACAGTATGTTATAAATATATTGGAATCAAGAACGTGCAAAATATATGTTACTATGCATACATATATTTGCTAGTTATAGTAAAATAATTTACTAACATATACACAAAACTTCACTTCACCCAATTAAATCATTCATTTGATATTTCACAGTTAAACATTTTATTTATTAGAACACATATATTTGCTAAATACATGTAAACAATTTTCTAACAAAAACAAAAAAAAAAATTCAAAACTACAAATAACTAATTACTCCCTCATTCAAAATATAAGTCTTTTTAGCTCTTTTAACTATTTGTAAAATATAAGTCTTTTTGGAAATTCATGTCAATTTTACCCCCATTAATGAATACATAAATTAATGTACACATAACTTAATGTAAATTCAATTAACTTGGTTTATGAATCTACTCACTTTTGAGACTATTCATTTGATCCTTATTCTTTAATTCTTTCACCATTAGTATAATTAATGAGGTTAAATTGGGTAAAAATATTATTTATTAAAATATGTGCAACAACTCAAAAAGACTTATATTTTGAATGGGAGGGAGTATTAATTTAAACCAAAAAATCATATCGATTGATACAAATGTTAAAATTAATTGATATATAGATGTTTACTACCCACATATATTTGATAGTGACATTTAAACAATTTGCTAACATATAAAAGAAAATATTTTACACAAATCTACATGAAAGGAAATCATTTGCTATTTTACAACTAAATATTTTGATATTTACAACACATATATTTGCTAATTATAGGTACCTGACTTGCTAACATCGACAAAAAAATCCAAACTCCCAATAATTAATTGCAAGCTTAAAATAATATTGATTGATACAAATGTTAAAATTAATTGATATATAGATGTTTACTACCCACATATATTTGATAGTGACATTTAAACAATTTGCTAACATATAAAAGAAAATATTTTACACAAATCTACATGAAAGGAAATCATTTGCTATTTTACAACTAAATATTTTGATATTTACAACACATATATTTGCTAATTATAGGTACCTGACTTGCTAACAACGACAAAAAAATCCAAACTCCCAATAATTAATTGCAAGCTTAAAATAAAAAATCATATGAACTGATGGAGATATAAAAATTAACTGCTATACAGATGCTTACAACCAACGTATATTTGATATAGTGACATTAATCAATTTGCTAACATATGAAAGAAAGTATATTTCACACCGCTATATTAAATTGTATGTATTACTGCTGACGTTTTGCTAACAATATCGACTGTATTTGCTAACAATGGAGTCTGTTCGTTTTCACATAAATAAATGTTCAATACTTATTGATAAATAAACATGGTATTGATCCCTCACATAAGTAACGTAACATTTTGAAAAAAAATAATATGCAATCTAGAACCTATAAATCTACACAACCAATAATGTTTCATACTATACATTCCTCATATAATGACTTCAATGTTGCGGGGACCATCCTCACATGACATCCTACAGTATAGATTTGCTTCATCAACTATGTGTTGTTTGTGAAGGTTACTATAGTCAAGGATGACAGGTCGGTATATAGTTCTGAGGTACTTCATCTACTTCACATTGTTATTGGTGAGTTCGGAGTTCCAATTTGTAACCCCTCCTCCTTTATATGTTTCCATGTGCATCATCACGCAGATTCCACAGTCAATTTTATTAGTTACATTCCTCCATGGCATTTCAACCTATCAATTTGCTTCAATCTCTTTTTCATTGTAGATGTCCTTTTTATTTGTCCTTTTTTTTTCATAAAGGCTACAAAAAAATCAAACTATATACTACATGTTAGTAGATAAATAAAGTGTATTATATATCCATAATATAGTGCTAAACTTACTTACCTATATATGTGGAATGTCCCCATACTTCAGCAAATAATTACTTTTATACGCAAAGATACAACATAATAAAATTGCTATCAGATACCTATTTTATTGCTAATAGTTTATACATGATTCGCTCTCGTTCTTTAATATAACAAAATTGCAAACAGAATCGTACTTTTTTGCTAAACTTGTGCACATGCTTTGCTCATAGACCTGTTAAAACAGGCTCGCGGGGCGGGACGAGCCACGGGCTTGGAAAGCCCGCCTCTTAACGGGGCGGGGCGGGTAAAGCCCGCCAAGGTGGCAGGCCTGAAAAACAAGGCCCTACCCGCCCCCACCTATACCCGCGGGCTTTTGTATTTTTTTTTAATTTTTTTGCATTTAGTAGATCTATAGTTGTTTCAAAATTTAACATAATTTGTGACATTATTATTTATGAATTACGAGCAGTAATGCAAATTATGCAATATAGAATATAGACAACAAAATAAAGAAAGAAATATTAAACTAACTTACCACAAGCAAGTATCAAAACTGCAGTAACACATTTACAAGTATCTCAGTCCTAAGATGAGAAGTGAAACTCTATTTAATTTAGTTGGGTGTGTCCAATTTAAGAGCATCAGTGAGAGAACTAAGAAGACATCAAATGGTGGAATTTTCAAACATTAAAAAGATGTCAGAAACAAAAATTCAAGTGTAGGCCCTTTGTTTTTTAACAAAAAAAGTATAGCTCACCACTTTCTAGTTTCTTCGGAATGTACTTGAGTACAAAAAACAGGACATTAACATAGAATATACAAATTTACTTCTTGTTGTCGCTGACTTGTTGCTGCTGCGGCTGCCACCTCTTGCTGTCGCCTTGTTGCCGCTGCTGCTGCCTAGCTCTTGCTCAATCACTTGGAGAGACGGAGATGGGATATGGGGTTGTGAACAATTCTACTGAGGTCTGGCGTCTGGGAGTGTTGCCGACTCAGTGAGAATTAGAATTAGGAATTAGGGTTTTTTTGTTATCAGTATTAAATATTTAATTCACAAATTAAAAAATAAAAAATATATATTATTAGGCGGGCTTACCCGCCCCACCGCGGGTTTTACCCGCCAAAGCCCGTCCCACCACGAGCTTACCCGCCAAAGCCCGCCAGCTAAACGGGCCTTAAATTTAAAGCCCTACCCGCCTAAAACAGAGGCGGGTACGAACCAACCCGACGGGCTTAGCCCATTTTGACAGCTCTATTTGCTCACATTCTTTAAAATGAAAAGAATTGTTATCAGACTCCTTCATTTTTGCTAATATTGTACATATGATTTGCTATCGGTCTTTACATGAAATTAATTGCAAGTAGACACCTAACATTTTGCTAACACATGACAATCAAATACATGAAACCCAAGAAAATACCACCGATGACATCTACCACTTAAGAATACAACGCAACTAAATAATATTGATACCATCTCTAGTAAAGTTTTCCAACATTGTCTGTATATTTTGATAATGATGACATCAATTATACCAATTGTAAAACACGTCCAATTATAACTAGTATCATCTTCATCTTCATATAAAAAATTAAAAAAAAATACAATGATAACAAACGGGTTATTTTTAAAGCTACGTACTTCATCGTATATGTTAAATTAAATAATAATATCTAAAAACCAATAAATTCTTTTGACATCTTACTGTGGTTTGCTCTTCTTTCCATGATCATCTGGCCAGTCCTCACCTAATGAAGATTCAATAAATAAAAAATGTGTAGAGCTCCATATTATCGTCTAACAAAAGAAGCATAAATTGCTAATAATCTATACTAGAAAGTTAACAATAGCCTTGAATTTTGTTTCACTCATCTCTCATATGTTAATAACACAGACTAATGATGCTAACGTAATCATTAATATTTTATAATTTGCTATCAGTCTCTTGCTTTTTTGTTATCATTTCACACATGATTTGCTCACATTCTTAAATATAACAAAATTGTAAACAGACTCCTACTTTTTTTGCTAACATTGTATACATGTTTTTGCTCACATTTTTTAAAAGAAAGGAATTG
Source organism: Perilla frutescens (assembly GCA_026008535.1). NCBI lineage: Eukaryota > Viridiplantae > Streptophyta > Magnoliopsida > Lamiales > Lamiaceae > Perilla > Perilla frutescens. Next base: position 49,091,495 of record BRKX01000001.1, on the reverse strand, counting down.
CTATCAGACACCTACTTTTATATATCATTCTATACATGATTTGCTAACAACCTTTAAAATAAGTCAGAATAGCTATTATACCCAAAGATGCAACATAATAAAATTGTTACCAGACTCTTACTTTATTGCTAATAGTTTACACATAATTCGCTCACATTCTTTAATATAATAAAATTGCAAACAGACTTATACTTTTTTTGCTAAATTTATACACATACTTTCCTCACATTCTTTAGAAAGAAAAGATTTTCTATCAAACTCTTTTATTTTTGCTAATATTGTACACATGATTTGCTATCGGTCTTTAGACGAAATTAATTGCAACTAGGCACCTAACATTTTGCTAACACATGACAATAAACACATAAAACTCAAGAAAATACACAAATGATCAATTTCATATTTGAAATAGACCAAAAAACAATCAATAGCCAAAATTTTATTGACATTACTTTGCTGCACTTTCTCCCCTTGAATTTTGTGTTTTAAATTTAAATATTAAACACAAATTTGCTAAAAACAAATAACAAATAATTGCTATCAGACTCCTTTGTTTTTGCTAATATTGTACACATGAGTATTTAGACAAAATTAACTGCAACTAGGCTCCTAACATTTTGCTGACGCACGAGAATCAAACACGGAAAACCCAACAAAATACATAAATCATACATTTCATTTTTGAAACAGAACTGTTGAGTGCTGTATGACATTGACATTCAATGTTGCACTTGATGTTAGACAGACTCCCTGCGACATTGTCTGTGACATAGTCGTAACTAATCTTATCATTTCCTAGTTTTATTTATTATTTTAATTAATAAATTTGTTTTATATATCTTAGAATATATGTGCATATCCACGAAATAAATATTTCAAATAAATGGATATATACACGTATTAGATATATTATTTAAAATAGAGTTTGATGAAGTCAAAACTCTATCTCTTATTTTTTAGGTTTAGCGGTTTTCTCTATTTAATCCTTTTTCTTTTTCAGAAATTATATTTGCTGGAAATTTAGAAAAATAGGATGAATGTGGGTGAAGCTTTCAACCACGCCTTGGAGGCAGTTTCTCCCAAACACGTTGAAGTCATGGCGAGGAGCGGTTATCGTCAAGCCATGTTCAAGAAAGAGAAGATGTGAGCCTTGTAGGATTCAAGTGAAGAAGCATATAAGGGATATATTCGACACTTGAAGAATTATTCAAGCACAAACCATCTTTCCGTTGTGTGAGAAGATTGAAGAGCTTGAGTCACAAACTTAGCATAGATTTCATTCTTCGTTCCTTCTTCTTTATTAATGTTCATTGTTGTACAATCAATTCACAAGGGTAGGCTGCACAAGTTAGGATAGATAGCAAGGTTGTGAAATCATTGCTAGTTTGTCTACAAATTAACGGTAGGTTAATTTGTATTTTTGAATTCATTTTGGTTGTAAACTAGAATAGGATTCGTGTATTTTATTTGATGTGTCAAGAGCCTCAGCGTCTGACATCATCAAATTAACAGTTATTTTGGCTCGTGGAAGCTTAATTTCGCCCTATGGCAATCACATACATGTTGTGTGTGATTTAAAATTATTTTGTGTGTTATTGCATTTTTATTTTCAGCATATTTGTGTTAAAATAGTTGTGTTAACTATCTTTGACATTGAGTTTGACATTACGATTCTGTGTCTAATTTCAATGTTTTTGGCAATGAATTCTTACAAGTGGCATCAAGAGCCGGTACTTAACACATTAAGTATTTGATCCTTAGATTGTTGAACCACTGAAAATGGATATTCAGATTAACCATTGCCATCCTCCGGCATTGGATAGTAATGGCAAGAATTATGCTATGTGGAAATTGCGTATGAAAATGTATATCAAGTCCATCGATGAGAGGGCTTGGTTGGCCGTGATTGAAGAGTGGTCTCCTTCAAAGATGGAGGGACCTAATAGAGTGTTCATTCTTACTCTAGAGACCCAATGGACTAATGATGATCGAATTATCTCCAACTTCAATTCCAGGGCACTCAATGCTATTTTTGTTTCGGTAGATGTTCCGTGCTTCAAAATGGTGTGCAATTGCACTACGGCGTATCAAGCATGGAACATACTACAGGAACATTGTGAAGGGTCGACCAGTGTACGGCAAACAAAGCTTAGGCTACTCACTTCCAAGTTCGAAATTCTGTGATGAAACTATTTCAATGTACATTGAATGACTATATGAAGTGTCAAATGAGTCTACAGCTCTCAGATGTCCGATCTCGAACGAGAACATGGTAAGCAAACTTCTTCGCACGCTTCCGGAGAGATTCAACATGAAAATCTCAGCTATTGAAGAAGCTCACAATGTATCAAACATGAGTTTGAGTGAGACAGTGAGCATTCTACTCACGTTTGAGATGAATCTTGAAAATCAGAAATCAAACATCTCCTCCAAAGAAATTGCACTTCAGTCAGTGACATCAAGTTTGGATGTTCAACTTGATGTTGAGAACATTCAGGAGATTAATGAAGATGAGCCCCTAAGTGTTACACTATTAACCAAGAAGTTCAATACCCTTGTTCGATCTATGAAGAAAGGTTCGCCTACCTTCAAACCACGATAACTTTTGATTCTCCCTCTTCGACATCGTCTGGGTCGACAAAATCATCAAAGTCTCCAGATGATACAGTAAAGGACATTGACTCAATTTAGTGTAGAGGATGTTCTGGCTTTGGACACTATGCCAATGAGTGTCCTACTGTTCACAGGAAGCAGAGGAGAAATTATAGTGATGTCGTGTTAAGTGACGAATCCGGTGATGAAGAAGCTGAAAAACAAACTGTGTTGTTTGTGAAAGTCGATGATGACTTAGATGGAATAATTGACGCTTTAACCGACATAGATGATGGTGATTTCGACTATGATGATAGTCTTGATCGTGTGGACCTCAGATGTTCCAAGCAATGTTATAGAGAATGTTACACAAGAAATCTCTGGCATTCCTCCAAACACCACTAACTGGTATGAAATGACCTTGCTGGATGAATTTTGCAACACTGTTAAAGTGTCTCAGGTGGAAGAAAACTAGTCCGATGTTAGCCACCGAGAAGCTCTACAACAATTACACAAGATTGTAGATGAAATGTGTGTCCAATGGGCTGAACAATCAAAGAAATTTGGGATTCTCGTAGAAGAAAACCAGAATCTAAAGCGAAGGGTACTGGACCTTGAAATTCGACTCACTCGAGGTGACCTTGAGCTGAATAAGTTGAGAAAGGAAGTAGAAGCTACTTCAAAAACTTTTCAACAACTCAATCAAGGAACGTCCACTCTAAACGAGGTTCTAACTTTGGGTCAAACCACTAAAGCAGGTTTGGTGGCACACCCGTCGTTTTGGTGTGCAAAATACACTTGCGGGCAAATAGTCCACAAATGCTTAATCTACCCTCAACGGCTAGTATAGCTGGTAAAGACGGATATCGATCCCATGAGGAGTGCTCAAAAACTTGGGTTTCTGCCCAAGTTTCCTTCTCTTGCTCGAAATATGGTTTTACCCTCTAGCCATTGACTCAAAATTCGCACCCATCTTTTGGATTCACCAGATCAATTGCTCCACTTAGGTGTTCATGGAATTTGGGCAAAATCGAGATGAAGTTTGCCCTCAGCTCCCAGTTACCAGTAGTTGTGGGTAAAACGATGCCCGTGGGACGCATGTTCATGGTTTGAGGGAAACTCAGCTGCCTCAAAGTAAGGGTGTGCGGTGGTGGTCTTTGTTGTTCTTCTTCCTCGTGGTTTGATATCTGATCGTCCTCCATCTCTTCGTCGAAATAGAGTGGATTGATGTTGCTTGTCTCAGCTTGTTCGTTGCTTGCCTGACTTTCTCCGCCTGAGGTCAAATCGTCACTGGATCCTTCAGTTTGATTCTCCTCCTACAGTCTTTTCAAAAATGCCCTAGCTTGTGCCCTTCTTGCCCTCGCTGACCTCTCTATCTCCGGATCGTAGAGTAAATCTCCTGCGCGGTTAGAACGACGCATATACTAAGGTAAAACAGCAAATAGACAGAAAGGTGCGCTTACACTCCCTGGCAACGGCGCCAATTTTTGGCACACCCGTCGTTTTGGTGTGCAAAATACACTTGCGGGCAAATAGTCCACAAATGCTTAATCTGCCCTCAACGGCTAGTATAGCTGGTGAAGACGGATGTCGATCCCACGAGGAGTGTTCATAACCTTCTGTCTTTTCTTAGTTTTGGTTTGGGTTCTCAGTGTCACTCTAAAAACCTTGCTAATAAATTTAAACTAACTAAATGCTGAAAAGGAAATCACAAGAGAAAATATCAGTAATAAAAGTGTTCAAGTCAAAGCATCAAGTCATTCGGTAGGTATGCGCAATCCCGGATAAAACATATGTAATTACCACTACTACCCGTTGTGCCCACACTAGCAGAAAGGTCAAAAACTGAATCCCTATGGCCAAATATGGATAATTGTCACTTTGAGGGTTAACCGGTTATAGGAAATAGATACGATCGGCCACTCCCCAATCACTTCTTACATTATATCGTCTACATGATACGATCGGCACCTAGGAACCTAACTATACAGGAACCTAACGAGAGAATCACACAAAGGTTTTGCAAGTATAGCAGCTTTGAGGGCAAAAGCGACCCGATTTTAGTAGGTTTGACACGGTCTTGTGCCTGCATATATTACTCAATCTCAACTACCAAGGCTGTCACCCCCGGACTTGTTACTATGCGGGTATTGAGGCATGGGTCACCTATACACTCCCACGTAACTAAAACTAGTACCAGTTAATTAGAAATGCGCGCTTTCATCTCCAACCACCATTTACCTATGTCTAAGTGAAAAACAAGTTAAGATTGTGAACCCTTAAGGCATTGAAGTTCGATTACCTCATGCTCATATTCTACCCTTAGACCATTACTTTGACTTGAACAGTGGATACTTAGCCACTAAACATAGAAACGAAAGTAAAAGAAATGATAAAAGACATCTTCCTTGGAAAAGAAATAACTCGATTAACTTCTGGGCCCAACTCCAGTTTTGCCAACAAAACAACTGAACTACCTCTCGGCGGGCAAATCGCCAGCTTCAGGCAGACAGAATATCCAGAAAATAAACTAAGTACGAAAAAGGGAAATTGTATCTTCGAGGTGCAAAACTAGTGTGTGTACGCGTGTTCTGATATGAAAACAGATAAAAGTATTTATAGCAAATGAATTAAGGCTTCAAGCAGCCCAGAATTCACCCACGCAAGGGTTCTTGCACTCCTCCACTTCCTCATGTTCATGCTCCATGTTCTTCCTTGTTTTTAGGAGTGGTAGCAACAAACCCTAGCGTCTCCAGCAGCTTCCTGATGTCCCCACTTCCTTCCTAATGTGTTTAGACCTCCCCAAGACTTGGAACTAACCGCCACATCACCTCCACGTGCATGTAGGAACTGTCCCGCGATTCTATTGCGTAATTCTCGCAACAACCTTGACTGAGTCATCGGCAGGAAAATCAGTCCTTTGTGCCCTCAGCATAAATTGCACCTGTTTGTGCCTATTATGGTGGTTTTGTGCCCTCATCCTCCTGTAATCAGTTTTACCCCCAAAACTAGACTCGACTCTATAATAAACACTTAAAAAGGGTGTAAAAAGATAAAGAAAAAAGCACGAATTTGAGTCTTCATCATTTGGGATATACTTCAAGTTCATCAATGTCTATCTCTAAGCCTATCAAGTTTGTCAAAGGAGAAAGCTCTAAGAATGTTGCAATCAATGTTGACGGAAATGTCAAACCGAATGTCAATGACAAGCCCAGGGAGAAGAAATATGTTTGTCACTATTTTCAAGAGCCTGGACACATCAAACCGTACTGCTTCAAATATCATGATGATATAGCAAAGGGAAAGATTGTCGTAGAAAATTCTTCAAAAACTCCCAAGAAGAAGAAAAGTGCAAAGAAGGCAAAGATTTCATGCAATGTTGTCTACACCTCACTGAAAGCTAACATTGGTGGTACATGGTACTTTGACAGTGGGTGTTCACAGCATATGACAGGCAATTCAAAGTTTCTTGATGACTTCCTCAATAAGTAAAGGCAAAGTGAGCTATGGTAGAGGAGCACAAGGTAACATAGTGGGAAAGGGAACCTTGAATGTCAAGAACTTTCCTAAGTTACGCAATGTGCTTCATCTCAAAGGCTTAACAACAAATCTGATCAGCATAAGTCAGTTGTGTGATGACGGTATGCATGTCAGATTTAACAAAAATACATGCGAAGTTTTTGACAGCGAGAATAAGTGCATTATGTTCGGAAGTCGAGCATTGGATAACTGCTACCATGCGGACAAGAATGAGAAATGCAATGTTTCAGTCAATGTTGACACTCAACTCGTACATCAAAAACTTGGTCATCTCAGCTTTTGAAGTTTGAAGAAATTAGTTGAAGCTGATGCTGTTCGAGGTATTCCTCAGTTGACACCAAAAGCATGAGTGGAAAAAGGTTTATTCTGGTCATAGTGGATGATTTTTCGAGATTCACATAGGTTGAATTTCTGCAAGAAAAATCTGAAGCATTCAGAATGTTCAAGAAGTTATGCAGGATGGTGTCACAACAGTATGAGTCCAACATCAAGTGCATTAGAACGGATCATGGACTCGAATTTGAAAATTCGATGTTTGAAGAGTTTTGTGAAAAAAGAGGCATCATTCATGATTTTTCTGCTCCAAAGACACATCAACAAAACGGAGTGGTTGAAAGGAAAAATCAAACATTGCAGGAGATGTCAAGAGCAATGTTACAGGCTCAACGGTTGTCTAAAAAGCTTTGGGCCGAAGCAGTAAACACTGCGTGTCACATTGGCAATAGAGTGATACTTCACCCCGACAGAACAGAGACACCGTATGAACTTCTCAAGGGCAAGAAGCCCAATTTGAAGTATTTTCATGTCTTTAGATGTGTATGTTACATCCTGAATGACAGGGATCATTTGAGAAAATTTGATTCCAAAAGCGACAAAGGGATTTTCTTAGGATATGCATCTGACAGTCGGACATACCGTGTGTTGAATCTCAGGACAAAAACAGTCCAAGAATCAATTAACATTGTTTTTTATGATCACACAGGTATCGCTTCAAAATCTGAAGAGGATGACGTGATTGATCTTATTGACACAAGTGAAATGTCAAATGATCAGACTGGAAGTGATGTTGAGAACAAGACATCCACTGAGAATGTCAAAGTGAATGTTCCACAGAATGATGAAGTTCCAGTCAAAACACCATCATCAACACGCACTTCAGACAGTGAAGATGACCAATTGGTAAATGTCGAAGATGAACCAAGAAGGGATCCTCCAAGTCGAATTCGGAAGATTCATCCAGATTCACAAATCATTGGTGATCAATCCGAAAGAGTTCAGACCAGAAGCAAGAACTCAGAGGAATACAAAGAAATGCTGAAACTGGTATGCATGTCCTCTTTAAATGTTTGTATGTCAAACACTTATTTTCTGTCTAACATTGAACCAAAAAACATTAAAGAAGCCCTTAATGATAATTTTTGGATTAATGCTATGCATGAGGAACTAAACCAGTTCGTAAGAAACAATGTATGGGAATTAGTTCCACGACCCAAAAACAAAAATGTAATTGGGACAAAATGGATTTTCAAATATAAAACGGATGAGGCTGGCAATGTTGTCAGAAACAAAGCTCATCTAGTGGCTCAAGGTTATACCCAAGTTGAAGGGGTAGACTTTGATGAAACATTTGCTCCTGTTACAAGGATTGAATCCATTCGTCTTTTATGTGTAATTGCATGTTATGTGAGTTTTACATTACATCAAATGGATATTAAAAGTGCTTTCTTGAATGGTTATCTCAATGAAGAAGCATGTGTCGAACAGCCTAAGGGGTTTGAATGCCATGAGAAACCTTTGCACGTATTTAAGCTCAAAAGGGCATTGTATGGTCTCAAACAAGCCCCTAGAGCATGGTATGCTAGACTGACCGATTTCTTGCTACAATTTAGTTTTGCAAGAGGTCAAGTTGATAGAACCTTGTTTATAAAAAAAAATCAAAAACATATTACTGTTGCTCAAATCTATGTTGATGACATTGTTTTTGGTTCGACTTGTACTAATCTGCTCAAAGATTTTGTAGACTCAATGTGCAACATGTTTGAAATGAACATGGTTGGAGAGCTCAACTATTTCTTTGGTCTACAAATCAAGCAAGATAAAGATGGGATCTACATTTCTCAAAGCAAATATGCTAAAGGATTGGTCAAGCGCTTTGGATTAGAAAATGCTAAACCTATGAACACGCCTATGGGATCTTCCGAAAAGTTGAGCAGAGATGATGTTGGTAGCAATGTTGATTCTACCATGTATAGAGGAATGATATGAAGTTTATTGTACTTAATAGCTAGTTGTCCAGACATTATGTTTAGTGTTGGTGTTTGTACGAGATATCAATCTCAGCCTAAAGAATCTCATCTTAAAGCTGTTAAAAGAATCATTCGTTATGTCTCTAGCACAATTGGATTTGGTATTAAATATTGCAAGAGTTATAACATTCATCTTGTAGGCTTTAGTGATTCCGATTGGGCAGGTGATGTCGATGATCGGAAGAGCACTAGTGGAGGATGTTTCTATTTTGGTAACAACCTAGTTTTTTGGTCGAGTAAGAAATAAAATTATATGTCACTCTCCACCGCCGAATCAGAGTATGTTGCTGCCGCTAGTTGTTGCTCTCAACTATTGTGGTTAAATCAAATGGTGCTTGACTATGGCTTGGCTAGTCCTTCGTTGACATTGTTATGTGACAATGTCAGTGCAATTGAAATCTCAAAAAATCCAGTCCAACATTCTTGCACCAAACACATTGACATCAGACATCACTTTATTCGAGATCTTGTGGAACGAGATATCATCAAATTAGAATATATTTCTACAGAGAATCAAATTCCCGATATCTTTACTAAGCCTTTGGATTTTGAGAGATTTTCTTCTCTAAGGAAATCTCTTGGAATGTGTATTTTTTAGTCAATGTTTGACACCCTGATGTTAAAGTGAATGTTATGGTCTTTAACATCAGGACACACACTTTTATTCTGATTAAACAAAACTATGGAACGATGCTATGATTTTTTATTGTGAATTAATTCATGAGAATTCATTCAATCATGACTCATCCCCATTTTTTATTTGTCTTAGAATGTGTATTTTTTTTTGTTATTATTATTTGTTTAAGTTCTAGTAATAAATAATTAAATTGTGTTTGATAAGCGGATATACTTATCTGCATATCTTATGATATGATAAGAGAGATAGTGAGATATATCACTTTCATTATTTAAAAGAACTTTTTGTCTTTCTCTCTCATCAGATTCTCTCTCTCTCTCTAGCGGTTCATCTTCCCCGCTACTTCAAAAAATTTTTTTTGCTTTGTCACCTTCATCAATGGCGGATCAAAATCCATATCACGCCATGATGATGATGCTGAAACAAATGATGGAGATGTCTCAAAGCTCTCCATCATCTGCCTCAACACCAGCACCAACAGTAAACCCCTATCCTAAATCAACATCCACTCCAATCGCTACGGCTACAGCCACTGCTGAAAATCCACCGTCGCTTATTCTTAATCCGCTGTCACCTCCGGCAAAATCTGCTGCCGAGACTTCTAATCCAGATCTAGAAGTTCCCCCTCACACTGAAGTCCTAACCCTATGCCTCTCCAAATGCATGTGCTAGGAGATCCTTCAAATCCAATTGATCCAGACTCATCTTCTCATCTGCACTCTCTCTCAAAGACGACGAAGTCCACTTCTCCGATTAGGAAGTCGAAACGACTCCATAGTGATGTTACTGAAAATCTAGAAGTTGCCTCTGTCAGACCCGTCCCAATAAAATAAATGTAAAATATAAAGTAATGTAAAAATGCGGGTGAGGTGTCTCTTTGTAAAAATATAAGCACGCACTTTTCCATTAAAAAGTGTTGAACATTAGAAATTTAGATTAACATGTGGTGCAGTTAAAGTGATCAATAATTATAAAAGTATAATTTACTAAGGAATGGAAATAAATCATTGCTCTTTTTATAGAAATAATTTTAAAAATATTCAGATACACTCATATTTAAACTTATGATATCTAAGAATCAAAATACAGTAAAATAAGCCCTTGCCCTCCTCACAGGTCGTCATCCATGTATATATTTCTCAGGATTTGTCGGAGCTCTAAGCATTCATGTATCGATGCACCACACATTATCACTTTCACCTACAATGCATGAACTACATGAGCTAAAGCTCAGTAAGTAGAAATCATGCTCATGCATGTCTCATGACACTCACAATGCATATGTAATATGCAACACCACAACAAATGTCAAATGCTCGTGAATAAAATCATTTTATGCCATCTCAAAAGCATTTTCAACGTTTAAGAACTTGGCTCCCTTCACCAGACACCAACATGGGTCATGAGCTCATAATATAATCAACATTAGTGCACTCATGTGGCTCATCCTTCCTGGACCCCAAGGGACACGCCCCCTGCCAGTTCCCTTTGATCCCACATGAAAGTCATCCCACATCAGTCACTTATCACCACAAAGGTGCAGTCGAAGTGGACCATCCTCCCTGGACCCCAAGGGACACGCCCCCTGCCTGTTCCCTTTGATCCTGCATGGAAGTCATCCCACTTGAGGCACAAATATCAACACAGCACAACACGGGCTGGTGGTGACCAATCCCAAACAAAACATTTTCTCTCTCTCAAAACCATTTCATGCATGCAACCTCGACCATATCTACATGATGTGCATGTATATGCTCATGCTCATATACAAGATATTTAATGCAAAGAAATACAATGCCACAAGTATATTGCATCACACAATCATACAATATAACACAATAATAAATAATAAATTATAAACACACAGTCAAATAATACTATGTTCATACATTGTAGTTGAAGATGGATTTCTACTTACCTTGATTGATTCCAAAGCTTAAAATGTTTGAAATCCTAAATCATGTGCTGGCTCAAGATTATCTAGTTATAATACATCATAAATTAATACATAGATTATTAATCAATCAGTAATAGCGAAATGGAATCAAGTAATTTTCCGTCTTTATAAATTTATTTAGCTAACAATATACTTAAACCCATATCATCAATAATTTAAGTATCAATTCAACTCAACCTAATTATTAATTAAGTTTAAATCATACGTAAAATAACCATAATTACTCCTATATATTTCAATCCTGATCAAATATTTTTAAAGATTTACTTAGTAGATTAAATAAATCATGATGGAACATGTTAATGAAATTATCTTAGCAACTAGCGATTATAGTTCTTATGAAATTGACACCATGAATTATAATATATATATATATATATATATATATACACAATTAAAGAAGTGATTCAATATTCATATATTGGAAATGCTGATTCAACCCCATAAGAATTTTATTTAATACTATGAAATTATAATTAAGTTGGTTAATCACGTATATCAATTAAATAAATTACAAATAATCATCATTAAGCATCAATAATTCTAAAACCAAAAATGAATTCCTTTATATTAATTTAATAAATTTATTAACATGATTAAATAATTCACTGATTTAGATTAATTCCAATATTATATGTTCCCTTTAGTAATTTATAGAACTAAAGAAAGATCATCAATTACCTTTATCGATCCGTGATAGCTCGTCTCTCCTATCTCTCTATTTTTTTTAGCTCAGTTTATTTCCTTCTTATTTGGTTAGCAAAATATATATATATATATATATATCAATCTTTTACTTATTTAAACTATCTAAGCATATAAGGAATCCCCCATTCCTATTTACGTACACATGTATATACATACAACCATCCACCTCAAAACTTTGATATACACGCGTGTTCATAATGTAGTTATAATCCTCATCATCATTTTTTTTCTTCTTTCTCTTAATGTCTATTATTTTATTCTATTTTAATATATCTAATGTGCACAATATTTAACTATATATAACTTCTCAACTCTTACGTGTGTATTATAATGCATATATATATGCATATATATATATATATTACTTGGCATGTAACATTACTCATAAGTGATTTATGTAATCAAATAAAAGTATACTATAACTTATATAAATTTTATTCCATTTAACTTGATGCAAATTCATCCTATCTAGTTATTAAAATATAAAATAAATAAAACTATAATCATGTTAACACATATATCTATATAATCATGATTTATATATAAATAAACACATAATACTTACATAAAACATATATAAAGTGAATTATTGAGTAATGAAAGCCTTGGGTATTTAATTTCATTTGTTTTAATTTCTTCTCTATTTAAATATATTGAGTATATCCTATTTATTATTTCTAAATATTTATACTTCAGTAGTTCTAAACATACGTTAATACACGAGCATTTGTCACTTTCTTAAACCTAATTCTTTGTATTAATATATTTAAATCTATCATAAGCACTTATAACTTTATATCTCTCTACAAGGACAAAAAGTTAGGATATTACAGCCTCCTCCAAGAAAGCACGAAAGGAAAGGTCTAAAGCCTCCTCGCGGTCTCTACGAGATGAATCTGTCTCTTCTGGAGAACAATCTCCATCTCCTCCTGCTGATGATGTCACAAAAGATGTCACTCCCACTGCTGCTCCCCTGGACGAGGACTATGACACCGACACTGACTCCCCTCTGGATGTTTCCCAAGCCTTCAGTAATATTTTCTATTCTGAAGAAGCTAAGAAATCACATGCTCTTTTTGTTAAGAGAACTCTTAAAGTTGAGAAAATGATAGATGTTCTTAGCTTTAAGAAATATGGGATGGATACGTTTCTTAAAGAAAGAGGTATGTGGAAATCGGTTACGTCTTTGATGTCATATGACCCTGATGTTATTCATGAATTTTATGCTAACATTATTCCGGGTATGGGAGATCCTGCAAAACTGTGTTTTGGAACTGTGTATGTTAGGGATAAGATTTATAAGTTTTCCCCTAATATTATTAACACATTCCTTGAATTGGGCAATGAGGACACAATCATATCGTTGGACTTGATTGATGATGTGGTGAAGGTGATTACTGGAGGTCTTGTTCAATCCTGGATGAACAAGGTGGCTGCCTCCGAACTTACCTTCTTCTACACAGTGCTGTTTAAGCTTACTGTGTGTATTTAGCTTCCCACATCAAATGCTTCTGTTCTCACAGTTGATCAAGCAATCCTTCTGTATAAGATGGGGACACATCTGCCCTTCAACCTTGGCGCTTATATTTTTGATGCAGTTATGAAGGCAACTTCTAAATCTAGTCCTTCCAACGTGCTTCCTTTTCCATGTTTAATCTTTGCTATTCTCAAGAGTCAAGGGTTAAAGGAGAGCAAGAAGAAACTAGTGGTTGAGATGCCCTCACTATCCATTCAAAAGCCTAAGGGGAATGATGATAGGATCATTGACCTCCCTTATCATCCAGCCGCTCTGTAACGACCCATTTTTAAAAAAATTCATTTTTAAATATAGTCTTTTTGATCTCATCATTATGAGTGATTTAATATTTGATATATTATATTTATTTTAGTCTTTCCACCTGCAGAGAAAATTAAAAGATAATATCATGAGTTCAAAATATGAATAAAAGTATTAAAATACTATAATTTATAATTCAAAATTTCATAATCAATCCAAAAATCTAGATGATGATGATGATAATAATAATAATAATAATAATAATAATAATAATAATAATAATAATAATAATAATAATAATAATAATTCATCCAAATAGAAGTTAATTTCTCCCCTCAATTCATGTAAAACTAACTGCCGAATCACAAGTTAATTGGTTTCTTTGATCCCTTACATTTACGAATATAATTAACAATCTTTCATTCAGACCTTGAACATTTCCCCATCTCTACAAACATTTCAATTATAGAGCTGTTATTCATTCATTGAAGCAATGAGATCCTCCTGCTAGTTCGACTACTAAGGTAAATCATTTAAAATTCAAATTCTTTTCAATCACCAAATTGTAGTATTCGTGTTCTAACACGTAATCCATTTCTTTCTCATTATCTTAACAGATATACCTCGTTAAATCAGAACAAGAGATTCAATTTAAATTTAAAACTAAGATTCTAGAATCAGGTATCCAGAATCCTCATTTTCACCGTTCAAATTTTATAGTCTTGTTTAAAAAAACAAACTATTTTATTTATTTGCATAATTGTGTGCAATAATGCGAGTTAAGTATTATGGGGATTAGAGATTAATTTATCATGTGATGATTTTTGAAAGAATTGGCATTTGATATTTTAAACTGTATTTTATTCTTTTCAAAATTTTGTCGATAATAGAGGTGTTAATTAAGAGGTTCTTTGTTCTATTTTCATTTGAGATTATCAAATTGTAATGACAAATGAGTGTTTTTGTATTCTGGCAAGTAATCCAAAAAACTTCTTTAAACTATAGCATTTCTTTTCCAAAGACTTTTACCTCTTTTTGATTAACTATATATATATATATATATGAAATACGTGAACTCTCTCATTTAATTTAAAACACTTAAATTAATTAAAAGTGATTAAGCCTGTTAACGTATAAAATTGGCTAGATTATATAATAAAAGTTTAACTTATTTAATTATATAATATGTTCTCTGCTAGGTGAAGGCGAATTAATTCTTGCAGGTCTTTAACATTTTACGTTGAAAAGTCGAGTCAAAGGTCTTCAAAGTAAAGGTGGGTAATTTCATACCCACGTGGTTATTTATTATCCATTATATATTATGTTTGTGATTTATTGTTCGACTGAGTGTTTATGTGAAAGTGAAAGTTAAAGTATGCCAGGGACCGTTCATAGGTTCGGGACCGTAAAAGTTGCCTTGGGTCGCCCACCGTGCATGTGTATATGAATATACTTGTTCAGAGACCGTTAATAGGTCTGAGGCCGTGATAAGTTGCCTTTGGGCTGACTCGCCACCGTTCAAACAATTATTATTATGTGACATGGCATGAATGTCTGAATATGAGTTACTCATTTAATATGTTTTGGATAATGCGTATTCTCCACTGAGTGTATTCGTTATACTCATCCCCTTATTACAATATTTCAGGTTGAGGAGCTCGGTGATGGTGATGTGGAGATGGATGTAGTTTAAGTTTTATTAAAATAGAAGTTATTATACATATTTCACTACTAAACTTATAGTTGGTATTTATGTTAAATTGTATGTTTCTAACTTTAAAAATATTTAGGAGTTTAAACTATTTAAAATCGCTTTCGCACTATGTTATATGAATTATTATGTAAGTTTCTTAAATAGAAGTTTATTTATGTATTATTATGATTTTCTAGTATTAGTTTTATTCCATATTTGAGAAAATATTTTAAATTCTATTTCGTCTATTATTTTTACTTGTTAGTTTTTATAAAATTAATAGCATTCTAGGTTTATAAAATTAGGGTGTACACGCTACCAAATAGGAGACTCAATCTGCCAATGTTACTCCTGCTCCCTCCCACTCTACTGCATGTCCTTATGTTGAACCTGATGTTGTTTCCATGCCCTATATCTCTATTGTGATGATGCCTTTGGAGACACTTCAACATCAAATTGACCGGCTAGATCGGACCCTATTGTGATGATGCCTTTGGAGAGACTTCAACATCAAATTGACCAGCTGGATCGGACGATTACTCATCTCACTGCTATGTGCGATGTCTTCATTACTCTCATTTCTACACAAAAGGGGGAGTATTTGATGATGGAGAGGAAGGTGATGCTGGAACGAGTTACGCAGCTAATGTCACGGTTAAAGGCAAGGGGAGGAAGACTGCAGCAAAGGGGAAGATGAAGATGATTTGAAGCTGCATTTGTTACAACTTCTGTTTTTACAAACACTGTTTTATTTTTCCAAACAATGTTTATTATGTTTTCTTTATGTGCTGGACACATTTAAGATGCTTGATGCATCTTTATTTTGTTTTGATGTGTGTGCAGGACACACTTCTACTTTGATATGCTTTTAATGCATTTCTACATTTGGGATGCAATTTATATTTGTGTTCATGTTTTTATATGCTTGTCTTGTTGATGGTATTCGTAATATATCATTATGATTAGACATATTAAGCATAGTTATTTTGTGAGATATTGAATGATCAATATGTCATTGTTATTGTGTGTTGAACTGTCGATTTAACATTGATTTTATAATAGGATAAGTGCCTATTATATGATGATCAAATTAAGGGGGAGTAACCCTTAAGGGGGATATTTTAAGGTCTCCATTTTCCGCTGCAACTCTAATTGTACAAAATACATTGAGTTGTATGTTTTGTGCAGAAATGTTAAGATTAAGGGGGAGATTGTTGAGTGTTGTATGACATTGACATTCAATGTTGCACTTGATGTCAGACAGACTCCCTGCGACATTGTCTGTGACATAGTCGTAACTAATCTTATCCTTTCCTAATTTTATTTATTATTTTAATTAATAATTTTGTTTTATATATCTTAGAATATATATGTGCATATCCACGAAATAAATTTTTCAAATAAATGGATATATATACATATTAGATATATTATTTAAAATAGTCCTTTTTCTTTTTTAGAAATTATATTTGCTGGAAATTCAGAAAAATAGGATGAACATGGGTGAAGCTTTCAACCATATCTTGGAGGCGGTTTCTCCCAAACACGTTGAAGTCATGGCGATGAGCGGTTATCGTCAACCCATGTTCAAGAAAGAGAAGACATGAGCCTTGTAGGATTCAAGTGAAGAAGCATATAAGGGATATGTTCGACACTTGAAGAATTATTCAAGCACAAACCATCTTTCCACTGTGTGAGAAGATTGAAGAGCTTGAGTCACAAACTTAGCATAGATTTCGTTCTTCATTTCTTCTTCTTTCTTAATGTTTATTGTTGTACAATCAATTCATGAGAGTAGGTTGTACAAGTTAGGATAGATAGCAAGGTTGTGAAATTATTGCTAGTTTGTCTACAAATTAACAGTAGGTTAATTTGTATTTTTGAATTAGTTTTGGTTGTAAACTAGAATATGATTCGTGTATTTTATTTGATGTGTCAAGAGCCTCAGCATCTGACATCATCAAATTAACAGTTGTTTTGGCTCGTGGAAGCTTAATTTCGCCATGTGGCAATCACATACATATTGTGTGTGATTTAAAATTATTTCGTGTGTTATTGCGTTTTTATTTCCAGCATATTTGTGTTAAAATAGTTGTGTTAACTATCTTTGATATTGAATTTGATATTATGATTATGTGTCTAATTTCAGTGTTTTTGGCAACGAATTCTTACAAGAACAAAAAACAATCAAGAGCCAAAATTTAATTTACATTATTTTGCTGCACTTTTCATCTGTGGATTTTATGTTTTAAATACAAATACACATCATAAATTTGCTAAAAACTCTACCGAATAAGCACCAACTTTTTATTAGTTCAATCTTTTAATTCACAAACAAGCACTGCATCCTCACGTTTCTTTCTCCATCAAAAAATCGAGTAAAAAATAAATTCCCTAAAACATAAACCCTAGTATGCAAACACATAATAAACTATCAAAAACAACATTTTACAGATTAAACATAACAATGGCATATGTAAAAAAAAAAATCAGAACACGGGCATAATACTCGTAATATTAATCATTCTTGATATACCCTTTCCTGTCATCTGCTACTAGAATTGCCTCTTCACGGTGTATTATATTCGCACTCCGACACCGAAAAATCAGAAAAAATGCTTCTAAATAGTTGAATCATCATTGCAATGGTTGAATCGCCTTCTGGGTTTGTCGTTTTTTTAGAATGAGAGATAAATCGTTGCTGCAATTGTTGAATCTTCTCCAACCTCCGACTTCAATTCATACTATTAACTCACCCTAGGTTTGCATTTGAAAATGAATCGATGGGTCAAATCTAATTCAATGTTGAGTGTATTGTTATGATTCATGCCATGTATAATTATTTCCTACATATCAGGGACATGATATTGTGGGATATTTTTTTCACTGTATTGCCCCTGCAAAAGTCCACATCAGGATTAGGTAAAATTTGCAATTTAACTCCTAGAATTCAAATTGAATTTTGACCGTTCAATTTGGACAAATCTATGAACAATATTTGTCCCTATTTCCTACATCGGATGGTCCTAATTTTAACTCTCCCATACATACATACATACATACATACATACATACATACATATATATATATATATATATAAAATTACATCGTTAGCCTAAAACAGCACCCTCAAATTAAGGTACTGCTTCAGACTACTGCTTAAATTAAATTAGAATGAATAAAATAATATCTTGCAAAGCACCACCTATATATGTTTGACTGAATTGAAAACGAGTTATTTTAATTTAGCGCAAGGGATGCAATATATTCAAAGAACAAAGATTTCGACCAAATTATTCTACTCATCTCTCTCTCTCTCTCTCTCTCTCTCTCTCTCTCTCTCTCTCTCTCTCCCCTAATTTTTCTTTTTAGTTTATTTTTAATTCTAATGTTTGTTTCATTTTAATTATCAATATATTATATTATAAGCATGTATAAATATAATGAGACCGATATACTAAGTAAAGTGGTACAATATAGTATTACATTTGGATGAAGTAATTAACATAAATAATATGCGAGAATGAGAGAGATTTAAAATTCATATATGGTATATAATCTAAACAACTACAAAAAAAAAATATATACTATTAAGAGAATTTATGCATGGGAACAGTATATATTAATATTACTAGCTAGGTGGGAATTAAAGAATTGATGGCAGTCGTTAGTATACAGTCTCAGACGGGTCAAAGTTTATTCCTCAGCATTCAGCAACGCGTAATTGCTAAAATTGGTAATAGTCATGTGACAACATTATTAAACCTTTTTTTTCCGTTGATATAAAAATTACATCATAGATTTACATCATATAAGTGTGGAAAAGACAAGCTAAAATGGGCAGCCACGTATGATTGTGACGCTCATATACTTGCTCACGTCTTTACACACACACTCTTAATTACAGCTGCGCACAAATTCTATGCTATCGGTACCCACAATCATAAGAATCTCGAAAAATTTTCTATGTTGATTCTAAATGTACCACGAAATTTCTCCATTATTTAAAATTATTTTGAATTGTGTTCTTGTGTTAGAAACGCCTAAGTTTATGTTTTGGATTATGGAAATTAAGTGGAGCAATTCGAACTTCTACTTTTCAGTGCGTGTATATTAATTGGGTAATGGTTTCGGATTCGTCCAATTCAGGATGATTGGATTTTTCGTTAGAATTAAGAAAATTATTATAATAGACAATAGACAATTAAACAAATAAATTTCCTAATTATATGTTCATATAATTTGTTTATTTGATAATGAATTAATGATTGATGTAAACATATTAAATATAGAGGGGGCATATATTGGTAAATTAAATGAATAAAATATATATAGAAACCAGACTTATATATTGAGACATATAAAAAAAGAAAACAAGTAAAGATGAATAAGATAGAGATAGTGTTATTACATTGTTTTCAAGTGTATATTTTTTCCAAGTTGATGGAGGTGAATATTAATATTTTTTTCAGATCATATCTAGTTTGAGATTCTGAAATATGTATGTATATTATTGTCGATATTGTACTAGGATAGGATTTATGCTTACTAAAATCTCTTCTTTTGTTTTGCGTTTTAGAAACTACTATTTTTAGAAAGAGAAAAAAAGTGTGGAGAGAGTGTAACGAGTGAGATAAAGCGTTCAGAGAAAGACGGCTTAGCTAGAAAATTGAATCACCAAAAGGGTTGGAATTTGTTTGGACTGGCCGCGTTGAAATATGAAAATGACTTCTTCATATATTCTGGTCTTTAAATCCGAGTGTGTTTTTATTTTTATTATTTTATCCACTTCCACGTTTTTTTCTCTTTTTGCTGCTGCTTCTCTCTTATATGTCATTTTCCCCACTTCCCTTTTCTTCTAGACTACTCTCTCTCTCTCTCTCTCTCTCTCTAAATAAATTATGTTTTGGTTCAACTTGTGAATATTTGATCGAGTTCATACTTTATACTATCTCCTACAACAATAAACATTTTAAGAGTTCGTGTGAAGTATAAAACGATCGAATGTATATATCTTCAAATAATTTAGTACTTAATTAGTAATTAACTTGTTATGCATAAAGATTTTTACAAGTTGGTTAAACATCTTGCTTGGGGTCAGGAATATGGGGATTGGTCCGATTGGATGTCTTATATATATAATTTTACTTAAAAAATTATGTACGATCCATAAAAATCTATCGATCGAGAAAAACATTGTTATTAACTTCGAAATTCAAACATAGCATAAATGCATGATGTCTATAGGAGTTTAATGTTGTGGCAGGTGTGGTGTGGCAGGTAATGTTGGTGGTGAGATTCAAATTTGAGACATTTGACCTCAAGATCACACTACTCCACCACTAGATTATCCCTGAGAAGATACTCTTTTTTTTTACACTAAAAGATGTGTTAGAATTGTTTGAAAAAAAATATCTAATACCAATTAACATGAATTTTATATACTTTTATGAGCTGGTAATAAAATGTGAGAAATTAATATGTTGTTTTTGAACATAATCAATAGTCTATACACAAATAAAAGGAACTACTCGCAATATATTTATAAGCTTATTTACAATAAAAGAAAGAGAAAAAAAAAGTAAAACATTTGAAATTATATAACGAAAGAATCAGATTAAAAAGGAAGCCTATTTATAGCCTATACATAGGACCTTAATAATAGCAGTGTCATTTTTTTCACCGCATGTGCTTCCGTATAGGTACAATAGACAATAGTACGTACTGTCCTAATTTGTAGAGCTATATGAAATTCAAACAATTTAAATTATCTCTTGACGAATTATGTATTAATTAAGTCTAAAGATATTAACTGCTGGAAACAGACATCTCTTTTAACAATTAATTTAATTAGTTAGACTGTAACAAATATATTAGTTGAGCCTACTGCATAATTACCCTCCGAAAATTGCAAATGATCATGGGCTATATCCATTATTAATATTTGGTGATTTTTAGAAATATAAGATGTGAATGGATCAAATATGAACCAATTAAGTTCTTGTGTGTTAACTATGAATTAATTTGGACCGTTTAACTTAATTGAGGACGGATAAGATTTAATTTTTATTTACAATAAATAACTAGTGGATGTTGTCCTTTAGCATTATATTTTCTAAGATAATATGACAGTATTACTACGTAAATTATGTCAGCGTCTTTTTTTTTACGATTTTGATTAAATAGCGTTGCATATATTGATATTTTAGCATTGTTGGTGTGTTAACTATGAATCAATTTTGAGCGTTAAAATTGATTATATGGAATATAATAATAAGAACTTTCTTTCTTTTATTTATGATAAATAATAGCCGTAATTTATAGTATATGTTGTAATTTATAGTATTGCAGTTTGCGGACAAGAAGAGACTTGGAATGTTGTATCTTTTAAAACAATTTAATTAGCCTTATTTTGTGTATGAATGTGTATATAGATAGATCTGAGAATTTATATTCATACGAGTGTTGAAATAGAGTGAAATTCTTGGATGATTTATTTATTAAAAAAAGATTATGAGTGAATGTGAATGACAGCATGCAACATTAATCATGGCCCCTCAGCTGTCTTTTCAAACAAGAGCGTATCCGATCCCAACAACACTCGAGCATTTTCAATGCCAATGCACTGCACTAGTTTACTGTAAATTATTATATCAATTCCAATGATTCACGCTAAAAATAATATTTAGAAAAATAGTTAATTCCCGCGTCCAAATTGAGAATATTTTCTAAGATACTCCATTCACAGAAGCATGCACCAAACTTATGTAAAGGTGTTTTATTGGAGCATTGAAATTTCTCTACAAATTCACACACAACATCTCTAGGAGTATTCTAAAATAGTCTACGTCATGTGTTCTTCAACAGTATTCTAAAACTCTACTAATTGATTTTAGAGTTTGGAACACTGAAACTCTTTATTAAAAGTTGCAGTCTTCGAAACTCAATTAAAACTATATATATACATGTTTTAGTACTTGAAGAACCTTAAATTACAATAACCTCACTAAATCAATAAAATAATTGCAATTATGCGGTTAATTAATTGGCTACATAATCACAATTATACATGTTACAAGGTTATAATGAATTATATTTTTTTATTTCTTTTCCCTAACCTCTTTATTTAATTTATATATATTAATTCACATAAGTAATTATTGTTAAATTTAAATTTAAGGATATTGTTATTATTTTATTTTTGCTTCTATATTTAATATTATATATTATAGTGTGTGATTTTCTTATTAAATCTCAAAGATGATAACATAATTTGATAATATAGTTGATACGACACATGTAGTACGGTTGTATTGATGACCTTTAATACCATTAACTTATCATGGTTGCTATTATAACATCACAACTTTTTATTTATTACTCTCTCCGTTCCAATTATATAATCTCTCTTCTACTCGAATGTAGATTTAAAATATTTATAAAAATAATAGATTAAAGTTAACCTTCAAATGATATTCTTATTTAATATTTATGACTTTTAAAATTTAAGCGGTTAATTTTTAAATTTTCAAAAATTAGTAAGGGTGTATTTGTATATTACTATAAAAATTAATGCTATTTAAAGTAATGAGACTATATAATTGAGCTATCTCAAAATAGTAATAAGGACTATCTAATAGGAACGGCGGGAGTATCATTTTGATGTTACAACATTTCTAATTTTACGACAAAATTTATCCGATGTGTGTCACTAAAATGACATTATTTTACTAATTAATGAGTCGACACCGGTGAAAAAAATTGATGATTTTATACTATAATTGTAAAAATTTAAAATATAATATTATAATTACAATATTTTAAAAACAGTGTTAAATTGTAAAATAATGTAAAAGTGTTATTTGGTGCAATTAAACCAATTGAAAAAAAAAGGTAGTCGAATGGAGTGAGAGGGAGTATAAAAGTCGTATAGAGTGAGAGAGAGTGTGGGTGGAAGTGGTGACATGTTTTGTAGGGTCCCGCATTTTGCATCAGCAGCAAAGCCAAAAACAAAAAACAAAAAGAAAAAAAAAAAAAAAAAGAAGAAAAAGTGTAGCTATCGTGCTTTCCTCGACCCATCTCAATTTCATACACGAGGAACTCGAATTCCCCATGTGATCTCTCTCTCTCTCTCTCTCTCTCTCTCTCTCTCTCTCTATATGTGAAGCAAGCACCGCGTAATCCAAAAAACAATTCTATTATTATAATTCACTTTTCTCACCCACGTGTCCATTCTTTTCTTCCTCCCCCCTGTTGACCCCCGTCACTCCACCCCCCCAACTCGTTTTCCCCACATATATAAACGCGGCCAAAGCCGCCATTTCTCCCCAATTCATCCACAACACTATTCGTTTTCCCCCAACTCAAACAACACACAGAAAACAAAAAAAAAAATATAAAAAAAATAATAATTAATTTATCACTCTCTTCACTGTTTGCATAATTGGAAATTCCTGATATGGTGAAATCTCCTGAGAAGCAGCAATCATCCTCCGCCGCCGCCGCTTGTTTGGAAGGTGTTCGGGAAACTTCCTCCTCCTCCTGCAAATACAAGGGCGTGCGGAAGCGTAAGTGGGGTAAGTACGTGTCAGAGATCAGGCTCCCCAACTGCAGGGAGAGGATTTGGCTCGGATCCTACGACACGGCGGAGAAGGCGGCGCGTGCTTTCGACGCCGCTCTCTACTGCCTCCGCGGCCGCAACGCCAAGTTCAATTTCCCCCAAAATCCACCGGAGATAGAGAACGGCAGGTCGATGACCCCCGCCGAGATCCAGGTCGCCGCCGCACGCTTCGCCCATGCGGCCGCGGATGCCACGACGTCGGGTCGGGTCGACGATCTTGACTCGCAGTCAGATTCTCTGTCTTCGTCGGAGGCGTTCCAGCATGCGGAGTCGCCGTGCCCGTCGGTGTCGCCGCAGAGGGAAACCGAAATTATGGATATACCCCTGGACAATGCGTTTTTGGACCAGTTTTTGAACTTGGGCGCGGATAATAACATTCCGGATTTCGGGTTATTTCCGGGATTTGATGATTTATCAGCCGATTTTATGGCGTCAACTTTACCCAGCGTTGATTATTATTGGCCTGATAATAGTAGTGAGGAGTTGGGTTCTTATCTTTGGAATTTTTGAGGCTTAAATCTAACCAAAGTAATTATTTGGCTGCCTTCTCGGGTCGGAATTTCTGCAAATTTTAGCTGTGCTGGAATTTCTAACCTTCGTCCAAATTAGGAACATGACGGTATTAATCAAGTCTCGACGAACCCTTTATTTTTTTTTTCGTTCATATTTTTGAATTATTTGGATAGAGTGGATGGAACATTTTTTGTGAGACCATCACCTTCTAGAAATATATATAAATAAATATATTCAAATTATTATTATTGTAAGTATAATTGTTATAATGAAGGAATCGTGATATTAATTATGTCTGCGGCTTTTTATGCAACTGTCATATTTCATGGGATTAAGGGTCGCATGCCGGAAAATTCTATGCTACTTCGGGCATTGGCCGAAGTTTCATAATAGGTGTTTTGTAGTATTACAATAGACCTATTGTGACACTTAAAGTAATACCCGAGAGTAACATAAAATTTTCTTATTTTTCAAAACAAAAAAATTAACATCATCAATAAATATAGATCAACACACATTTTTTTCCTACACATTGTAATTTTTCACAAATTTCTACACACAATTTCACAATCAATCAAAATTACAATAAATTAATAAATTATGATTATTAATTAATAAAATAATAAATATCCATAAATTTATTAATAAAATAATAACTTTAGAATAATAATATAATATGAAAAATTAAATATTTATAATATATATATATATTGAGATAATTTATAATTTTTTGAATTTTGAAATTCGATGATTTGGTGATGGATTCTAAAGATAGAGATCAAACCTTCGTTTATGGTGATTTGATGTTTTGTAAAGGAGGCAAGATTTAGAATTTTCAGTTTTGCTTAGATTGTCATATTTAGAAGTCATCATATAATGATATTAATGCGTTTGTGTGTTCGTTTTGCCATTAAAAATGGAGTTAAACACCTAACTGTAAATTTAAAATTCACGGATGATAGTATTTAGATTAAAATAATTTATAAAATATCTCTATATATTTATTATAAATTTTGAATTTATGGTATTATTATTATTATGAAATATATGGGAATTTAATGTTTTATTAATTATTAATCATAATTTATTAATTTGTTGCAAATTTAATTTATTGTAAAAGTGTTTGTAATTAAAAGTATGTGAAATATTATAGTGTGTGAGAAAAATGTGTGTTGGAGTGTGTTCATTTATAATTTTAACTTTTCCATCTATAGAAAGAACAATGCGAGTCATTTAAAAAAAAAAAAAGATAAGAGGGCTAAATGGGTCAAATAATCAAAGAAGGGGCAATATAAACTTTGAAGAATAATCGGGGCTATATAATCCTTAACACTATACTTTAATCGAATCATGGTTTTAGTTTAAGTTCATTTTTTTAATTCATAAATTCTTTTAGTTACACCATCTCCGACAGATGCATGAAACGCCATTTTCTATATACGTTAAAATCAGCTGTATAATTTTTTTTCTGTTTTTTTCTTCTTCTAATAGGTTAATTATGTTTATTCCCTTTCTTTTCTATTTCGTTTTTCCTTCTCATTTCTTTTTCCTTTTTTTTTTCGAATTTCTTTAATTAGTTGAAATAATCTTATTTTTAATTATTTATTCTTTTTTTAAAATATTGAAATATAAAATTGTATGCCCATCAAATTATATAAGAAAACTCATATTTTTTCTTTGCAATATTATTTTATTTTATATTTTTATTTTTGCAAATTAAGGTTAAAAAAATGGATATTATGTAATATTCATTTTTTTAGTATATAATTTAGAGTAGATGGTTGAAGATGAAATGCAGATTTTGCTGTAAAACAGAAATTAAACTACTATAAAATGAAATAAAATATTGGATATGTACGACCTTAATGTTGGTAATATGTAGAAGTATGATGGTGGACATAAAAGTTGCTACCCACATGATATGTATTATTAGGATGGATACTATAATGCACACCATAAAGTTTCAAAGATTGAATCTTCACAACAAACTTACGTGAAATTATCTTTGTAAGACTGAAATCCGGATTAAAATTCATATTAAATGGTACTTATATTTATAATTTTATTAAAATTTGATAATGTTTGGATTCAGATTTTGATCCATCTTACATCTTTTGACTCATAAAATGTTTTAGATTCAATTATACTTAAATAGAATCGTTACGTTCTTACATATATCCCTTGTTAATATTAACTTGATTAAACTTGAATAGACTCGTTCTTAAGTGATTTTTTTTTTCTGAAGTTGTTTTTATTTGTTTATTTTTGGATTTAGGATTGTATCGAAATATAAAAAAAGATCAAGATTTGTGATTTTAAGATTTTATACGTATTATACTTCTTTTTTTTTGTGAAGGGTTTGAAGTTTTTTTGTGAAGGGTTTGAAGTGTGGGTTACTTTAATTTATTGTTCCATTAATTGTAAGTATAAAACAATTCACAATTACATGTGTTGCAGTGACAAATTAATTTGTAATTAAATTAATTCTTATACCGAATTCAAATAATAAATTCCTAAGGGTGTTGTACATTACATAATAATCAGAACTTTCTTTAAATTTTGTGAAAATAAATAAACTTTAATTCGGAAAAGAAATATAGAGGACTCTAATCATCTTTCTTTCACTTTTTCAACCATTCATGATTGCACCAGATGATTGTCCTAATAAATGACGTAAAACATAAATTATGGAGAGAGAGAGAGAGAGAGACAGAGAGAGAGAGAGAGAGAGAGAGAGAGAGAGAGGACTACATCAAGATGACTGTATGTAGCGGACCACAGTCTTATAATTATATATGGTGACATACACACATAGTGACATCTACAAAAACGAGGGAGAAGCTAGCCTTAAATAGTATAGGCCTTTTGAATTACAAAGAAAGTAAGTGAATATAATTAAAATAGGTTGGGACTAAAAAATTTATGGTGCAAATTGCGATGCGTGTTTTCAGAGAGAACTCAGCAAGGCCCCCACTAATGTTCCTA
This sequence comes from Perilla frutescens, assembly GCA_026008535.1. NCBI lineage: Eukaryota > Viridiplantae > Streptophyta > Magnoliopsida > Lamiales > Lamiaceae > Perilla > Perilla frutescens. The sequence continues at coordinate 49,064,166 of BRKX01000001.1, read as the reverse complement.
CGTAATTAAATTTGATAGTGATAATAAATTAAGTGTGATTAATCCATTTGTCAAGGCCATGCAAAGACCTTAATTAACCCCGCGCCAGCGCCATGCATGTCGATGTCATGTTCGATCTTCTCGATTAGAGTTACAATTATTCACTTTAATTTTGCAATATTACACTAATTGACCTTCAATTCTTGCCGTGATTTTACTTTAAAACATCAATTTTGAGATCCTTTAGTTTTAAGTTTTTTTTTTAATTATTTGCAAAATTAACTTATACATTTTTAATAACGACAACTCGGCAACTAGTCGGTATGTTAATTTTAATTTTTGGAGTTTTATAAATTTAGAAATTGAAAGAACACTACCAATCCCCTTAAATATGAAAACTATCTACCATACCAAGGACTCTTAAAATCATATATTTTAATTCTTTTTAGTTTTTGAATTATTCTTAATACATCATTTTTAAAGTTTAATAGATAATTAATAAATTAGTTTTCATTTAAAATTAATACAAAAGAATTTAAAAATTAAAATGAATCAATTAAAATACTTTTTTTAGCTTTAAATTGATAATTTTCATTTTTCAAGTCATAAATTAATAGTTTTCAATTTTCAAGTTATGGATTGATTCATTGGTGCCCTAAATCAATTAGATTCATTTTTTAGCGTAAGGAAGCTAGTATTTCACCATTAGGTTGTACGAGTAGTAGTAATAATAATAATAATGATAATAATAATAATAATAATTTTATAATAATAATAATAATAATAATAGTGTCCCTGACGCTATTATTATTATTATTGGACACTATTATTATTATTATTATAAAATTATTATTATTATTATTATCATTATTATTATTATTATTTTTAGAAATCCATCAGAAGAGGACATGTCGAGTCAATTAAATAATAAATCTGATTCACCTAATCACCTTATCTAATCAAGACGCTTGCCAAGAGACATTTTTATTTTTTATAGTTGCATAAAGTAATAGTTATGACCTAAAAAGTATTGATAAACATCGAAATCATGTGAAGTGCTATTTTGTAAGAACATTCAACAATCGTTCTTGAGACGGACTGTAAGAAAATTCAACAATCCCTTTGCGAAGGAATGGAAGATCTCTCTTATAGAGCTGCAATTCTTAATTCTATCTGAGAGAAAGCCAGTCACTTCGAGGAAGTGATCTACACTTGGATTTGGAGAACCGCTAATGGGGTGATTAATTTGTTGGCATCTTTAGCCGTTAATTCATCTTGTTTTTCTTCTTATACTGAAACTTTGCTGGGTTGCATTTTGTCGAACATTACGCCCGATGAGCGGCTTTCTTTAGTTATGTGATTTTGATTCATCTGCTAAAAAATAATTTTAAAAACATTATAGAAGAGCTAAGAGCAACTTTAATGCTGGATTGGAACACTAATTTTGGGCAGGAATTTACTCCAATGTTGTCCCAAATACTGCTCCAAATTGGTGAAGCACAAAATCATACCCCCAATTTTTTGATAGTGTAATTTAGTTTTAGGTTTAATGAATTTGTTGCTCGATATAGAGAAGAAGGCAAGAGCAAAGATGCTCACATTGCACTTCGAAATGCATTAGTGGAACATATGTGGCAAAAACTTATTAATTTTGAGCATTGAGGTCAAAATATATGTATATATTTTCATAAGTACGTACTTGTAGTCTCATAATATTTTTCACTAATTGTAAGATTTTGATGACCATTCAAAGTAGGTTTTTATTCCAAGCACATTATATAAATATTATAATTTTTTGATAGTATAATTTTTTTAATATTATATATTTTTTAAAAATGTACAATTAAACATTATTAATTTTGAATAATTATCATTTAAAAAAAATACTAAAGCATTAAGTATATTTATATTTCAATTATAGTATAAAATGAAATCATTAAGAGATTTTTCTTAATTGATGTAATATTTGATGTTGAGCATTGGAGTTGTCAAAGAATTCAGTGCTAAAATTACACCTATTTAATGTATAATCTGTATTAAATAGGTGTTTAGCACTTGAGTTGTTCTAATAAATCAAAATAATAGAGGTTGGGAAACAATGAACCATCTCAATTCTACATTTTCGGGCTTATAACAACCAAAGGAGCAGTTGGGACTGCACGGCCTGGAAACTCTATATCGTGCAGCCCAATAAATTATAATTCAGTTTTTTTATTTCTCCTCATTTTTTAAATCAACCTATAAAATATCACAAAACTTGTGTAATACCCGTTCGATGAGTCAAAATAAATCTGATGACATTTATCATTTATGTTTGCATCTACTTCACATTTCACGCACACATATAGGGGAGAGATAATTAAAATAAGAACCATCTCCAATTAACAACTTATTTAATTGATTGATGATTTTGATTTAGATGGTCACAATTTGATCAATTTTTTATTAAAGGCAGTGATAAATTTATAATATTTGAGAAACTTGAAAAGTTTAATTTTTGAAATCATATAGACAACACTTTAAAATGTTGTCTATTCTCATAAATTATATTGTACTAAAATAGAAGCAATATGATTCTATTATAAATATATATACATGATACTACGAACATATAATTATGTTACTATTAACGAACACCACTATTGCTATTATGAGTAAAATTTACACGTTTCATGAGTATTTTTCATGCTATTATGAGTATAACATTATGCTATTATGGATTGGGGAAAAAAAAATTCAAATAAACATATGCACAATTTATCTTAAATGAAAGAGTATAAAAACAATTTTAATTTGTGCCAATCTAATTAAAAATGAGCCAGTTAGGTTGTTTAAAGTTTCAATAAATTTTATGGAAGCATGCTTACCACATCTTTTAATTGACGTGAATTTTAAGTTCCATATATTTAACATTATGCCATTGCCTTTTTATTTAAATTTAAATTATTAATATTAAAATATTATGTGATTGAAACGAGTTTCTAAATCTCACATGCTAATTGATTTTCATAATAACCCTCTCCTGTATTATATATTTATATTTATATGTGTTTGTGAATATGAATGAGCATTAATGCAGTATGTATATTTAATTTAAATGAAAATATAAAGAGAAGAGAGCTAGTGCCACGTAAGAGAGGACGACAATGTAGAGACAGAGAGAGTCAACAGAAACAGAAAATGAGAGGTGACACGTGTCGAGCAAAGGTGATGAGTGGCACAGGTGTCGATCCCTCCATAAAATAAAATCACAGGCTGTGAGTTTTAATTAACTACCAAAACACGCATCGCATCTGGTGGCGCACCTGCACCTCTCCACGTGTCCCCGCCCATTCTCGTTTTAAGTAATCAGCTCAACTGAAAATGTTAGCCCAAAAATGGTGAGACCTCAGCCGAGAAGAGACCGCCGCTACAAGGGCGTCAGGATGAGGAAATGGGGCAAGTGGGTGGCGGAGGTCCGCCAGCCCAACAGCCGAGACCGGATATGGCTGGGCTCCTACGACACGGCGGAGGAAGCAGCCCGGGCTTACGACGCCGCCGTCTTCTGCTTGCGGGGCCGCTCCGCCGTGCTCAACTTCCCCGACGATCCGCCCGACATTCTGTCTCCGGAAGAGCTCTCGCCTTCCCAGATACGGGTGGCGGCGTCCAAGCACGCCCGTAGGTTGGTGGTGGGTAGCGCTCCGGTGGTGGAGAACCTTTTCTTCGGGGAGCCGGCGGCGGAGGGAAGAGCTGACGTCGGCGTGTTGTTTGATACATCGAGTATGTGGAATTTCTAGCTTGCTTTGGTGTTTATGTAGGATTAGATGTAAATTTATGTATTTGGACAGACTAAATTATGACACGTACGGCTTCAAACCCAATTCTATTGTTTTCTACTGTTTTGTTTTTTTCTTCTTCCAACTCTTGCTGTCTATGTATTAATATTATACTATTATTTGCTCTCTTTATTTTACATTTGGAAATTTGGTTATACTTATAATCTCGATCTATGATAGTTCGTATTCAAATCTCAAATGTTAATTTTAATTAAAATCAATAATTTGGATACCAAAATAATTCAATAATAATTTTACAAAAAGAACTAAGAACGGAGCTTTTTGCCATTTTTCTATAGTCCGATTTGTATTTTGGATGGTTATCGTATATTTGCACTTTCAAATTACTCCTTTTTCTTTCTATTTCAATTTATTATGTTGTAAGTTTAATTTTAAAATTATTTATCAGGGTTTACCGGGTTTTTAATTTTTTTAGTATTTAATTTTTAATTAATAATTTATTATTAATAGTTGATTATGATTATTTATGTTATAATTAATTTTTATTATATAATAAATACTATTAAAATAATAAATTTGACACTGCAACATGAAAAAAAACAATGGGTAATATTTGGACCGTTAATTGAATTGGGTAAATGATGAATCAATTATTTATGTTTGCCAAATTAAGTATTATTAGTCGTCACTAGCTGGAGATAAGTAATCATTTGCATGGTTTTTATTTTAAATGACCACAAACATGTAATCGCTTCAATATTTTTTGCCTAGTTTCATATTATTATTCTTCAAATTACAAGTTTAATTAAAATTAAACCTTGTTTCATTTTATTATTTGCATGGTTTGTATGTTAAATGACCACAATATCTCGTTTTGTTGGTACGTTATTGTCGTTAATTAGTCCCCTCCACCTATATAGTCGTAACCTGATAAACATATGGAAAATTATATATATATTCATTGATCTAACTTCACATCTTTTAAAATATAAAGTTTAATATTACCTATTGAAAGATAGTCTTTCTGGATGTGGATCCTCTACAGTGCACCCTTAAACTTTTGCATATGTATATGTTATTCGCAACTATTTATGATATGTTATTCTGATTTTTCAATATGTTTATTACATATGTTTTCAACCTTGTCCCAATCTTATCAAGGTACAATTGAAAAAAAAATCATGAGCTGTATGTTATTACGTACATATACCTCAATCTTGTAAGATAATGACCTAGCGGTGGAGTGAGGTTGTTTGGAGATCAAACTATAAGTCGGTCGGTCGGGGGTGTGTGTGAGTAAAAAAAAAACTTGGAAGATATGATAGCTCAATTGTTGAGCTCGAAAATAATATATTTCTCATGTTAGATATGCGATCTTTATCATATTTCAGGCCAAACGAAGTAAATAAAACGTAATTGTATGAATGAAAGTCGATTTCATTACACACACACACAGTGCGGATGAAATTATCCGTCATATACTTTGTGCAATACTTATTCCTACACAATTGAATTTATTAATTTTTTTCTTTGATTTTTTATTCAATTTTAATTAATCATGATTTTAATTAATTTTACATTTATAATTTAGGTTCATCCTGCCCAATTAGACTACACAGTTATTTTTCAATATTTAATTTTATTTTCTAATTAAATTGATTATTTTGTAAGAAAATAATTATATATCCTAATTGGTACGATGAACTTAATTAATTAATTAGTGTAAAATTAAATTAAATAATGAAGAATTGAAATTGAATAAATAAATTGAAGAAAATTAATAAATTTTATTATGTAGCACTGAGTATTGCACAAAGTGTAGCAGGTAGTTTCATTTCATCTCAAAATATCCACAAAGCTAATTATGACTTTATTTATAAGGGGAATATATACACACACATACATGTAGTATAATCACATTAGATTACATCATTACATTTTCAATAAAAAATATTGAATAATTATATTTCTCATAAATATTCTACGTCCTAATAATGACATTATTACCCTTAAATTAAAGGTGTACTAGGGATGCAATAAGTGAGCTGAATTTTATAAAATAAGGCCTTTTTTATATTTTATTATACATATAAAATTAGTATATTAATGCAATTTGTAATTAGTTCCAAATTAAAAATATAAATTTCGCTTAAATTAGCGGGCTTTGTAATTTTAAATTTTTAGCTTTTCGGCACATGTAGGATGGTACCGAGTTAAGTTGGGAGAAAGGAAATTCGATTTAACTTTCATTTAATTGAGGGTTGAAACATCTGAAATATATAGAGATATTTTTATTTTGAAAATTATTTTCAAAGTAAATTATACCTTATGCCTCACATTATTAAAGTAAAAAAAATGTCTAGAATTGTGATTAATTATACTTTATGTTACAAACTATACAGATTTTCACAAAAATATCATTAACTCTGACTTAATTACACCATATGTTTAAAACTATTGATAAATTAATAAATTTATGAGATGGTCAAATTCCAACAACCGGAAATATATGAAAATTGGTGTGGCTGCATCAGTACAAATTTATTAATTAGTTATGAATTCGAAACATATAGATTGTATTTAGCCATAGTATCATGATATTTTCGTTATAATTTTAATAGTTTATTTGACATATTGTGTGATCAATCGACATTGTAGCTCATGATAATATTTATCAAGAAATTTAGTAGTTTGTAATTAAGGTCAAGAAAAGTACAGAAAGATAAAAATAAAAATTTAAAGGGACCGTTTGGTGGAAGCTGAGTTTTTAATATTCAAGAATACCAAAGTCGAAAACAGAATATGTTGTGATTTGGAACTGGGAAAACTCAGTCTGAAATTATCTACTCTGAAATTCAAAGATATACAAAAAAATTAAATAACATCATGAAATTAACAGACAGCTTCCACCACGAGCTTCTTGAAGACGCTCTCCTTACAATCCGTGGATCCAAACACGCCTTCCGAAGCCGATATTCTACAACTCTCTTTCCCAACGCATTCCTACCACCACATATATATGACACATAACATTCATTTACATCCAATCAAATCAAAAATTAAATAATTAAATTCATATTCATACCCGAACAATAATAGGCGTTGCATCAAATTTGGAATTGCAAGTTCCCTCTCGAAATGAGCCACAAGTTCCACGTGGATCACCGAAAGTAGCAAATTTGATAGAAGAAATAGGGCGTCCCTCACACCACAATTCCATAGTCCGGTTTTCATAGGCGCTGCCGCACACACTTCCAACTACATCCCTTCTAAAGTTAACCCAACTCGGATTCCCTCCCAATTCCTCGAAAACCACGAGTTCGTTCATGTCCTCGCCCTTCACAAAGGAACGAGGCACGTGGTACCTAATTTCAAACACAAGTTCAATTATAACATCTTATCACGTAAGTATAATATAACATTTAATTAATTAGTACATACCATCTCTGTGTGGGTTGGCCGCAACCCGATACGCATTTTTCAGCGGAATATTTACCGCGGTAATCGCAAGGCAGCTCCGAACAGTTATCTTTTCCGGCAATGTAGGTCGGCCAATACCTTCCTAGGCTATGACCATTCACCCATGCCATTCCCTTTCCTAACCCTTGCAGGTCTACCACCACTGCCTCCTCTCCTAGTGGGGCCTTGAAGCTCGTCTAAATCGACCCTCCATAATTAAATTAATTAATATATTTATCATATATACTTCCTCATATATAAATTTCATGTCATACCTTATACCAAGTCATGCTTCTATTGATAGGGAGGTTGTCAGATCGCCATTTTGTTGTAGATTTGGCTCTATAGTTGAATTGCTCGTTGTCTAACCCTTTTTGGTAGGTCCATTTGTGGTACGATAAATCCTTGATGATTGTCTCGTCTCCTCTCCTCCCGACAATCTCAATCGGCCCAATCAATCCAGCTCTTGCTAGATCAAATTGAGGACCATAGTTCTGTTTGTGAAAATCAAGATGAAGTTCATTTAATTAATCATTTATAGATTTATAACTAACTAGATTGTAAATTTGTAATCTATAATATATATATATATATATACCTTCAATCCGACTGTAGCGCTGAGTAACGTTATTTGGTTTCTCCCTAGTTTAAGCTTCACTTTGTTCTCGTAAACAGAACTAGCACCGGTAGCGTCGTCGTAGCCACCCCATTTTGAGCCTGCATAATTTAATTATAACCACACACATGTATACATATGAAACTGCATTATAATGAGCTTAATTAATGATTTTATTAATCAAAATGATCATCAATACATACCGATATACTTCCCATTAACATAAGCATGCAATACGTGTCCAGTTCCATTGACTCGAACACTCATATTGCGGCTCCAAATAAAATCCTTCTTCAGATTCACACTACAAATTACAAAATAAAAATAAAAATAAAAATTATGAGTAGATATTTAATTTCGTGTAGTAGTAGCAGTAATAATAATTTCGATAATTACAAAATATACGTACCTAGTCATGTACCACAAATAATCACTAACATCATTCATCACCTTCTGGTCCAAAATTCGTGTAGCAGAAAGTTGGCCCTTTCCATGTAAAATTGTTTTATCAAAATTTTCATTCATCCATGTCCATTTCAACGCAACGGGTTCATTTTCAGCCTCATTAGATTTCTTCACCATCACTGATGTCTGAGTGTTCACCTATATAGATATAATTAATTAAGCATGCAGTAAAAATAAATCAAATTTAATTTCATCATAACCCGACAATAATTTGATGTTGGGCTTGAACTCTTGAAATCTACACCGTTTGGGTATCCCCGAAAGGACATTAATGTTTGGAGAAATATTATTTAATTTACCTTAGCGGTGTTATATACTTCCTTCTTACAATCTGGTAGTAAGCTAACAGACCAAGCGGGAATTATGTAGTCAACACCTTCATAATTTACTGTAGCATCAGACGTCGAATTTGCATTGCCCAAAAAACAACTTGATTTGCCATCGTAAGAATAAACAGTCGCCTGTCAAAATCATAACATTAAATAAAATACATTTTTTTTTTGTAACAAAAATTAAAAAATTAAAAATTGACGTACGTACATTTACGGAGTTCCCAAACTCAATAATTGAAATATTGCCATAAGTGAGAATCTTCTCAATAGAATGCAACACATCATGAAGCTCCTTCAAGTGGCCATATTTTGGTTGGTTAAGACCCCCTGCATACACAAATAAATTTTAAAAAACAATTAATGATATTTAGTAGTTTTCCTAAATAAAAATAAAAATAAAAAAAGTAGTAAATTAAATGAGGAATAATAAATTATAAGATACATCGACTTGCCGTATTCATTAAGTGGGGCATCATAGTCGTATGTTGTTGCAATGTACGGCCCACCGGATGTTCTACCAAAATTTGTTCCACCATGGTACTAAATAATATTATATATAATTAATTGCATCATTATAGATTATTAGAAAAATTTGAATTAATGAAAAATGAGATATATATATATATATATATATCAGAAGGAAATTAATTAACCATGTAGTAGTTATTGAAAGTGCCACCATTCTGGAAAAACCGAGCAACAGCAAATGCAACATCCTCAGCAGGTCTATATGGATGTTTATTACCCCAGGCTTTAAACCTATATACATAAGAGAGAGGGAGAGAATTCATCACATCTAAATTAATTTAATTATTATGAAAATAAATAGAATTAACATATCAAAATTAATTAATTAGAATTGCAGATGTTACTAGCTAGATATTTAAAGAGACTGACCATCCAACCCAATTCTCTGTCCACATTTTGGGGCTATTTGGGTTAATTGGTTTGAATTCGTGGCAGTAAAAGCCGTTGCATGTCTCAATCTGTTATGATCAATAATAAAATGTATGTCAACAACTAATATGAGCAAATCAATTAATGATTGGATAATAAAAAAATTAAATTAAATTAAATATAACGTACTTACCATTGGTTTTGGAGCATTAGTTTGTTGGCACATAACCCACGGAACCCCTATATTAAGTGAATCGGCCATTTTGGCGCACCAATTGATATATGCCTCACCAGCAGCTCCATATGCCTCCATTATATTTCCATATTCATTTTCAATCTATATATACACACACAATTAACATATATATATATATATATATATAATCGTATAATTAATGTGCATGCACAATTGATAGAATTAACCTGTGCAAGAATAATTGGACCTCCTTGTGATGCAAAAAGCTTCTCTTGTTTCACCATATCCACTATCAAAGTGGTGAAGTTTTGCATCTCCTCCTGCGAAATACATATATCATATATATATGTGTGTGTGTGTGTGTGTGTGTTCATTTCAATCATAATTAAAAATAAATAAATAAATAATTACCATATAAACATCATTTGCAGTGCGGAGTTCAATGCCAGGCAGATTGTGCAACCAAACAGGAAACCCTCTACACAAATTAAAATATATGTGTGTGTGTGTATATATATATATAATTGATCGAATTGAAGAAGTGGTACGATATATATATATATATATATAGATGATGTAGGTACGTACCCATAGTTCCATTCGGCACAAACATAGGGTCCGATACGAAGGAAAACATAAAGGCCCTGAGTCTGAACGGTCTTGATAAATCTTATGAAGTCCAAATTCCCATTAAAATCATATTGGCGACGAACTGGCTCATGGGCATTCCAGAATATGTATGTCTCGATAGCATCTAATCCACCCGCCTTAGCTTTCTTTATCAACTCAGGCCACATCTAATCATCGTCATTAACAATTTAATTAAACACAACATATGTGTGTGTGTATATATATATATATGAAGAGAGATCGATAAATTAATTAAAGAGACATCAGCTGTGCTTCTTGGATAGTGGATTGCGCCGGAGAAGAGGATTCTGCGCTCGCCGTCGATCTTGATTGCCCTCTCATCGTGAGATACTTCAACGCCATAAACGCATGCGCATGCATTCAAACTCAGAATCACCACCCAAACCCCTACAGACTTTAAATAAATTCTTGAACAAATCCTCATTTTCATATGATTATTCTTAACTTCAAATACGTACTGCTCATTTATATAGTTAATAATTATAGCCTACTCTGGAATCTGGATAGACTTTCACGTGACATATATAAAAGATAATATCGACAATATATTCAGAAATAAGACTGAAAATAGAAACATATATAATTCGGAAGTTTGAACGTATCTATAATCTATAATTATGGAAGGACATTCATGCATATATATTTCCCCGTTTAATAGGATATAAAAGGATAACGTCTGATGCGAATTTACAGATTTCAATAAATTATTATTAACTATATGGCTACCTAATTAAATGGTCCAAAAATCAATCCACGTATAATTTTTATGGATTCTATGGATCGCGAAGATACTGCTAATAATATCTAATAATTAGTTATACTCCCAAATTCTGTGTGGGCAAATTTCGAATTTCACAAGTACTAAAACAAAAAACGGGTAATAGCTATATAGCGCCCTAAAATTGACATTATACATCCCAAATTAAAAAAAAAAAAAAAAATCTCTCATTTTCTCTCTTGCTCACCTATTTTTCTTTTTTGTTTTGTCCAACTATATTCACGGTACGGTCTTGTCATAAAATATTCCATTCGCATTCCATCATTAAATGATAATATATATTGTTATATTTCTTGATCATATGTATATACTTGATAAATAAAAGTATACTATTTTGACATTATTTATAAGATGCAACTCAAATTTGTACCAAATAAATCAATATATATATATAATATATATAACTCTTAATTAATGAAAAAAAATATTCAGATTAATTAAAAATTACTTATATAATTTCTTATAAATAATTAAAAATGTCGATCAGTGTATATATCAACGAATACATACATACATACATACGTGATCAAGGAATATGTCAATAATATGTTTTAATGGTTGAGTGATCAGAGGAAAATAAATACGAACAGAACGAAATCGAGAATATGCTCAATAAAGAAATATGAACATGGATAGAACATAAAATAATAAAGGGGAAATATAAAGGCGACAAAAATATACTTATAAATAGCTTTAATAAGTAATTGCTTTTACTCAAAATACATATAAGGTGCAAAGTACAATTACTCTATTTGAGGGGCGTAATTTGTCAAATTTTAATTTTAGAGTACACAGTGCCCTCTTATGTTATTTTGGGGGTGTTGTATGCCAATTACCCCCAAAAAATAGAAATTGACTAAACTATTTGCTTCTCTGGAGGATAGTACCCAATTAGCTAGGGTTTGTTTGGTTTCCTTGACTAGGGTATATTAGGGTTGATTGATATAATTATCCGATTCAATCATGTTTGGAGCCCGACATTGATGACAAGTCCAAATTTGTATCATTCATTTGACTGATGACTTATCACTCCAATATTGGAGTGATTATTCTCATCCCATGGGATCCATTTTTTGAGGAAGGTACAATTACTCAACTATCCTACATTTTAATCTAAATCCTTTAATTCAATCATAATATTAACGATACATTCTAAATCATTAAAATTGCAATGAAGCCATCTAAGTACAAGATTATTTTTGTAAGAACAATGCAATCATATTCCATCCAATTAATCTTATTTATCCCATCAACCAAACCGAACGGCACACGAAATCCTCTATTGTACATTTAATTTTATGTTGCATTATTTGTTGTACACTCGCTTTTTAAATAAAAAATTATTTTTCTTCGATTTCAATTTCTTGTACTTTATTTTAATTTTATACTTGTTATTTAATACTCATCCTACTTAATTAGAGGTTATTATATTTTTTTAGTATTTTAATTTTTAAATAATTAATCAATTGATAACTAAAAATTGAAAATTAAGTACAAAAAAAATTATAATACTCCTCAATTGGGCGGGGCGAACCTAAAATAACAAGTTTAAAATTAAACTAAAATACAAAAATTGAAATTGAAAAAAAATGAAAATATAATTAAAAGTATCGAGTATGCAATAGAAAATGTAATACAAGATGTGTAATATAGAACTTCATCCTACCAAACAGGGCCGAAGTGATCAGAAGTTTATAATAATTCCATTAAATATATTATAACATTATCATTTTCTAAATTATTAAATAAAAAAACTCCCACACAATGTCGTAGTTTATGAAGTGACAACGTCGTAGATTCGAAATGGATTAAACCCCACGAATTACGCAATGCAAGTTTGATTATCCTGTACACGCCTTATAAAATTAACCGCAGCGAGTATTTCTTTTATAAAAGAAAAAGAAAAAGAAGTTTATCTATGTGCACTCTATTAATTTAAACATTTTTAAGATTATCCAAAAAAAAACATTTTAAAGATTATTTAATTCTCTCTCGTTCTAACTTTTTAGTCATTTTATTTTATTACTGATAAATTTCAAGTTTTCAATGTAATTGACCGTTTATAAATTTACAATAATTATCTTTCATATTGATCATATATATTCGAAAAAATATCTGCAGTTAGTTAGCAATAAATGACCATTAATCCATTACGCCAACTATACTGACTTTTTTATATAGATTTTGGAATTTGGATGAATGTGCCTCTATCTGAAGAATGAAGAGTGGATCTCTATTATTCTACAATAATTATTAGTTTACTAATTACTACGAATCTTATCATTTATTATTTATTAATTGTTAGTTTTTTGCGTGTCTGTTTGCTGGTTGATGACTTGATGTTGATTGAATATAAAAAGAATAAAGAATGTTGTTATTTGAAGATAAAAGAAAGAATGTCAAGAATCTATTGTTTTTTTTTTTCCTTCTAAAAAAATTTATTCATTTTAGCGCATTTATTGGTACACGGGCCTTGTTCTGATTTATTGGGCCGGTACCAATAATTCAGATTTATTTTAATTTAAGACAGAAAATGCTAGACGTCCGTATAGCTCCTTAATATTCCTTCAACTTACACATTTCATATTTCTTGGCTTTTAATTTTATAATCAAGAGATGTTTCAATAAATAATTCTCAAGGTCTAAGACATAACGTTTTTAGTTCATCATCTTCTAAAATTCTTAACGTGCTTAAATCAAATAAAAAAAACAAAAAATAACTGATTAATGGCAACATCAATCACTACTAAAAAAGGCATTAAGACATCATAAGGTTCACAACGGTTTTGATGAAAAACCGTTATAATTTTAAAATTACAACGGTTTTGACCATAACCGTTGTCTATGTGTGCGTTCTTTTTTAAATTTACAACAGTTTATAATATTATGTTGTCTATGATCGCATTTTTTGAGCAACGGTTGAAATATAACCGTTGTTATGGAATTACTGTGAATTCAAATATATTAATTTAATAAAATAATTGAAACCTAGTTCCCATGCACAAAAATAGTTGTTGGGCTTCTTCTTCCCACCCCTCTCTCTCTCTCTCTCTCTCTCTCTCTCTCTCTCTCTCTCCATTTGGATTTGATTTCTTCTTCGAATCCCATTTCTCTTGAAATTTGTCACGTCTATTATCATTATAATATGTTGTTAATGTTTCTCCAAGATCGACGCACTCTCGCCGGCTACAACATCTAGAATGAATCCTTAGCCTCCAAGTGCGGTAAGTAGCTCCAATCCGACAAGATCGACCTGGTCTGACCGCCTCCAAGTCGTCTCCTGCAACGCCCACTTCGAGATCCATCTCTCGAGGCCCCTAATTTCATTGAGCTTATCATTGGTTGTTTAATCTGCCTCGTCAACTACTTCGTGCTCCACATCGAGGATGGTCATGGCACGCACGCATTTGAGAATTAGGGTTTAATGAACTGAACGAGTTGGGGTTTCAATGTTGTCTTGTCAAGGAATGAAAAATAGTAGTGAGTAAGAGTATCGTATTCACAATGACTGAAGCTCGAATAAATCACAAAACTAAAACGCAATACCTTATCAATATCTAGACTCTGAAATCAAAGTAGGAGAAAAAATAATAAACTGTAAAACAAGACAATAACATAAAATGCAATAATTAAAGCTTAATTAGCATTTAACAAATAATAGAAACGGGGGATTCAAGGGATAATGCACATACAACAGACTCCTGATTGATTTATTGTTTATTTAACCTTCTTTAATTCATTAAAGGTGGAAAATCACTAATTTGTTATCAGACTGTTCATAGAACACATGTTATAATATAGAAATAATAATCATGCACTTCACTACGGTCGGTTCTTCGTACACATTATTACTCACAATCATGTTCCTTGGACTTAAATTCCTATGCAACACTTGTTCACTTGGTCGTTCCTTCCAAACATTACATAAAATGATTCACCAATTTTATCCTACTAATTAATCAGTCATGACTATAATCTTCCAATTAATTAACTTATATACACATGTTGTGCCCATCAACATACATATGAAAAATCAAAACTAAGTAATCAAATGCTCAATAATGAACAGAAAACATAATTCAATAAATTAATTCATTCAATCCATAATAGTTGCAAACCCTAGAATCCAGAAAGTAATTTAGCTAAACATAAATAAAATAAAATAAAACGGAGTTTGAAACATCATAGAATAAATATAGATGACACCGGTAATACTCTGTAGCATCAAATCATCTTCTATGATGAACTCTCTCTCCAACACCATTGGAATCCTCTTCTCCAATGGTTTGATGTTCTCCCCGAGTGTAGATGGTACTGGCAGCCTCCTCCGTCTTCTCGGGGTGTGTGGATATATATCAATGGTGTGTATAGTGTATTCAGAGTGTTCTCAAGTGTATGTGGTGTCCCCCTCTTCTGCCTCTCGAGTTGTGTGTGTATATTAGGTTTGGAATCCTAATTATAGATAAAAAAACTCGTCAATCCGTGAAGTAACAAGTTTGGGTCAAGTGAGAAAGCTGGGTCGACCCAGAGGACTGTTATTACATTGGGTCGACCCAAGTGAACTGGGTCGGGTTGACCGAGCCTTTTGTATTTTGTTCATGGGTGGGTCGACCGAGCCTTAGTAAATCACACAACTTTTCAAGATAAAAGATATCAGAACATGTCCAAAAATTATGTAAAATAAACAGCTGTCAGCCCCCAACTCCAACTCATCTAAGAAATTAAAAAAAAAAGTTGAAGAAGAACTTGAATATGTTAGAAATTTTTAAAAAAAAGTTATAGAAGAACGTGAGGAAGAATCCAATCGTCTGGTGTCTTCTCAATACACATCACTCTTCCACAACAACACACCACAAGAACGTGAGATTGCTCTTGCGAGGTGTCTATTGTCTAGCTTAAACAAAATTTAATTTAATTGTTAGTCAATTCGTTGAGAAATTCTTTTAACCATCATGCAAAAAATCTTGAACTCCTTCTAGGTGGCAAATGCCTATCATATTCTAATTCAATGATTGAAATGTCGCGAAATATCGCAGATATATCGCGAATTTTGATATTGCGATATGGATATGGAGAGAATATCTTTTTTCCCTGCGTATCGACGAAATATCGCAATATATCGCAAGAAATCACAATTTTTTTTTTATATTTCTATAATATATTTTGATTTTTATTTAATATTATATATTTTTGTGGTCTTTTTTAGGTCTTCAATGTAATTATTTGAGTTGCAATATTATTTGCTTTACAAAGACACTCACACTGCTTAACAAGTTGGACCCGAACTCTAATGGTGTAGCTCAATTTGAAAATGAGGTGACATAATTTTTCAATAGTAGTTATCATATTTTCGTTTTAAGATAAGATATCATGTTATCATATTAGTTATCATATTTTGGTTGTATTAAATGTGAAGCTTACATATTTTCGTGACGGGAGAAAGGATTTGCTGATCGTGTCGTAATTGTTAGTGCCACCGTCATGCACTAAGTATTTGTGTTGTTGTATTGGCGAGATATGTTTGACAATGTGTACCTAGGTATGTCCCACGAAGCTTTGTTTTCTGTTGTGCAAGAAAAGAAGAACAGTTGGTAAATTGTTCCAGATTGTGTCCCAGATAGAACCGGGGACACTCTATTTTTGGCAGTTTCCTTGTTGGGCCTTGTGGTGTAGATCTAGTGTTGAATTAACCCTACTATACTTGGAGAGTATCTACATACGTTTGGAAGGCCACAAACTACAATCTACTTACCATGTTGGCGGCGGATGGAGATCGACGCCAAAACCTATATGAAGACCGAATTGAGGAGCAATCGGTACCACTTATATTTTATTTAGATTCTCGTGTTAGATTGTTTGAGAATCAGTTTGTGGTCATTGTAACTAGTAGTTGTTCTTTAATCAGTACAGCGTGATAGACTAGTATGAGTGTTTTCGAGTGAAACACGTGAGGGGATTTTCATTTCAGTTTTGTACGCAATCTCGGGAGAGATTGTAAGTTGAAGTCGTGGGTAGCTAGAGGGAGTCTAGTGTCATGGTTGTGAGGAGATCTTACAACTTTCGGCTAGCGAAAGAGTTCGAGGAGAAGAATGGGCGACATAAGGCGGGAGGCTTGTATGTATAAGATCCTTAATACACTCTTCGAAGGAGTAACAATCGGAACTTCAAGTTTGAGAGCAATCCCCCCAGATTAGGTTGTTTGAACTGAACTGGGTTACCATCTCGTGTGTTTTTACTGCTTTATTCTTTTATGTTCTTACATCTGTCTCACACATATCATAGAACAAACTTTAAACAGATAACTAAAACAAGAGTTGCACGGATTACTATTTTTCAATTGGCACCAGAGCAGGTTGCTTGTATTCAGGGTTGATCTTGGGGTATTAATACGTGTTCTTTGTGTTGTTTTGTCAAGATAGATTCGATGAAAGAAGGAGCCTCCACGGTGCGACCCCCGCTCCTTGATGGAAATAACTATGCCTATTGGAAAGCTAGAATGACCGCTTTCATTCGCTCAATTGATGAGCGTGCCTGGAAGATGGTGACTGAAGGGTGGAAGCCTCCCACCAAGAAGGATGAGAAAGACAAAGCGGTGCTGAAGCCAAAAGAAGAATTTGACGATGCTGATTATCAGATCATGGGGTTGAATGCTATAGCCATGAATGCCATCTTCTCTGCAGTGGACATGAACGTCTTTAAACTCATCTTCACGTGTGACAAGGGAAATGATGCATGGGACATCCGTCAGACTACTTTTGAAGGAACAAACAGTGTTCGTGCATCCCGTATGCAACTTCTTACTACCAGATTTGAGAACCTTTGAATGGATGAAGGTGAAAAGCTTGCTGACTTCAACGTCAAGATTTGTGACATTGCCAACGAAAGCTTTGTACTTGGTGATGCAATATCTGAGGAGAAACTTGTAAGAAAAGTTCTGCGATCTCTACCCAAGAGATTAGCTTACAAAGTCACGGCAATCGAAGAAGCCAAGGATGTGAGCAAGATGAAGTTGCAAGATCTGATGGGGTCCCTGAGGACATTCGAAATGGGACTAACAAATGAAGAAACAGTCCAGAAGAAAAGCATATCTTTTCAAGCCGGTACTAGTACTGATGTGCCGAGCAATGTCCCTGACAAACATGATCTTGCTGAGTCAATTGCCTTGCTGACAAAAAATTTCTTGAAATTTGTCAAACGTTATGAGAAGTCTTCATAGAACAATTCTGTCAAGAACAGATTCTCCAAACCGCGGAGAACCAAAGATGAAGATCCCGGTGAAGAAAAACACAAGGAGGTCAAGTGTAGAGAATGCGGTGGTCATGAGCTCTTTCAATAACCACGACCGTGGTTGCAGGTTTTCTTATTTCGTACCCCCTCTTTGTCGCGAATTCACAGAAACTCAACCCTTTATTGATTTGCGACTCCACCAGTGATTGGACTCGTGACTAATGAGTGGTATTTTTGCATAATATTTTTAGGGTTAAATAAAGTGAATTGAAGAGTTGTGGATGTGCTTTAACCCAAGTTGCGCTTTTAACCTTCTAATTTGAAAGTTTTGTTTCTCGTTTGAGTTTTACACGAATTGGAGGATGAATTACTGCAAATTTGAGAGATTCAATTGTCTGAATGCAGTGACGATGAAGAATTCACTGAAGAGTCTGCCATAGAAGCATACAAAAAGCTCCATGAGAGCTGGATTATGGTGGTTAAAGTCAATGAAGAGCTGATGAAAGAGAATGGTAATCTCATTAAAGAAAGAGATAGTCTATCCATGCGCCTCATTGAGCTGCAGAACGATCTTCAACAATATGAAGACCGAATTGAGGAGCAATCGGTACCACTTATATTTTGTTTAGATTCTCGTGTTAGATTGTTTGAGAATCAGTTTGTGGTCATTGTAACTAGTAGTTGTTCTTTAATCAGTACAACGTGATAGACTAGTATGAGTGTTTTCGAGTGAAACACGTGAGGGGATTTTCATTCCAGTTTTGTACGCAATCTCAGGAGAGATTGTAAGTTGAAGTCGTGGGTAGCTAGATGGAGTCTAGTGTCACAGTTGTGAGGGGATCTTACAACTTTCGGCTAACGAAAGAGTTCGAGGAGAAAAACGGGCGACATAAGGCGAGAGGCTTGTATGTGTAAGATCCTTAATACACTCTTCGAAGGAGTAACAGTCGGAACTTCAAGTTTGGGAGCAATCCCCTCCAGAGTAGGTTGTTTAAACTGAACGGGGTTACCATCTCGTGCATTTTTACTGCTTCATTCTTTTATGTTCTTGCATCTGTCTCACACATCATAGAACAGACTTTAAGCAGATAACTAAAACAAGAGTTGCACGGATTACTATTTTTCAGTAATTGTTTCTCGATCTATTATGGTCCCATGTAGGTCTTTTACTTAATATTTTCAAATAGAGCTTGTTTAAATAATTTAAGATCATGTCTTCAATGATATTAAATCACTTTCAGCCAATCTTGATTTTATGAATATGGATGGCACTGATCATAGTGATATATCCCAAGATTCATATGCTTCTTACACATATGGGAGTTCACAATTTGATTGGACTACTCAAAATGTGTATGGAGGTCAAAATGTGCATCAACAAAATAATTGGGTCAGTGGACATTATCCAATCCATGGTGAAGCTATAGGGAGAAATTAAAAAACATATCAAGCGCATGTGCATAATTATATCCAGAATTACTCTAATGTGATGAGTTGATACCAATATTGTTTGGAACAAGATGACATTTCATCTACTATATTTGAACCTCATAGATCCTCATTTTGGTATTAATTGTATTATATAATGTTTATTTAGTTATTTTATATTGTATTATGTATTATTTTGTCAAATATATTGTCTCAAACAATATTTATATAATGTATTATTCATATATATGTTTGCTTCAAAATACAATTCTATCAAAATTTTGAGTAGAATATGTGCATAATAATATGTTATAATAGTTCCTAAAGTTTCTTGCTAAATTTCCAAGATTTTAATATAGTTTCGTCATTTTTTTCAATTGTCTACGATATCGATATATCCGTAAAATTGAAGTTGCAATATATGGCGCGATAGCGATATTTTCATCTTTGTTCTTATTCTTCCCATATTTTGAATATTTCTCGCATGTTTCCAAATAAGTTGGAAATTTCACACAAAATGATGGAAGTTATGAAAAAGAAGATAATAATTTGCAGCTATATGTAATTTAATTTTGGAGAAAATTAATTGCAATTGTAGAAATAATGTGCGATTCTGGAAATAACTAGTATACCATCTGTGCGATACACAGGCGATGTTATTAAATAAAATATTTATGTACAATAATAAAATTATATTCAATCATGAATTTCGCATATAAATATATGAATTATATTGTTTGAATTATAAATTACTTATATATTTTTCATCATTGGAGAAATTATCCTTGGCGGCTCTGACTGTGTTAAAAACACCCAAGTTGGTTGTAAAATCGAGAAGGTAGAGTCAAGTTGGTTGTAAAATCAAGAAGGTAGAGTCCTGGCTGCCTAGTTGGTCTCGACAATGATTAATCGGCAAATTAGGCACGAATAATTTTTTTTCAATTTTTTTAAATATTTTTGTTCAAAATATGATTAAATAAAAATTTTGAGATTTTCCACCCTTTTTATACAACAACCTACATTCCAATGTTTCAATCTACAACTAATTGTGGGATGTAGGAAAATTATAAAAAGTTACGGAACTAATTTGAGGTTTCGATTTAAGATTACCCAATCTTTTATACAACTCATATCCCAATATTTCAATCTACAACCGATGTGAGATGTAGGATGAGTGAAAATTTAATATGTAAATAGGAATATGTAATAATATATTATAAAAAAAATAAAACTGCTCAAACGAAGACAATCTAAATGGAATTTTATATGTTATTATATGTAACTTTATGAATTCACTTGTGGAGAAACAAAACATCATAGTCCTAATGATTGATATGTAACTTTAGAACTTCATAAATCTACACACACATGCACACACATGAATGAGGAATGATTGAAAAAATATATTTTTTTTATTGAAAAAATCAAATACATTAACTTTAAAGATTTTAACTCATTAAAAGAGTTTGGATGTGGATGTTGAATTTTTTAATATATTTAATTAACTAAAAAATTAAAAATGTTTTAAATTAATATATTAAAATATCTTATTATATTTGTTTAATATATTTAATTCAACTTTAATTCAAAAATATTTAATTTCTAAAAATTTAAAATGTATCGTATTAAATTGATAAAATCAAATATCAAATATTATATTTGATCTCAATTTGTAGGGATCATTGTTGGGTCTCACAATTCATATATAGTTTGTTCGTATACAATACTCCCTCCGTCCCGTTTGCAAGGTCCACTTTTTATTAAAATAGAGAGAGTAAATAATAAAAAGGTGGACATTGCTATTGGGACGGAGGGAGTATTATTTATTTATTATTCAATGTGGAATAAATTTTGGTTTAAAATTAAAATATATAAGTTTTAACTATTTAAAACATCATTAAAGTTGAAAACTTAAATGTGATAACTTGAAAATCTTAAAATTATCTAACATTAAAATGATAAGATCTATTAATACATTTCGAGTTTCGACCATTCAAAATATAAATATATTTCATTTAAAATTTTGTATGCAGATCTTGATTTTTTAAAATATATTTAATCAATGGGCATTTCTAAATACCGCATTAAATTTTCTTTATACACCACTATTAAATTTAATTCAGAAATAAATAATTATTAATTTACATAAATATCATTTTTAATTTTAAAAATTACTTAAAAAGAAATAAAAAAATCCTCTTCTTCCCACCCTAGTGACCGCACCCGCCACATTATCCCCACAATTGCTCTCTCATTTCCCTCCATTTATGCTAATCTCCATTTCTCTCATCTTCCTCCATTTATTTTCTTTGTAAGAATTACCTATGAAATCAAACGTGTGTATTGATGTCATATATTTTTTGTGCTAAAAAATTGATTTCGTTAACTTCTCCAATCATAGAATTTGTCGCATAAATGTTTGGAGAAATACATGTATCTGATTGAGGGGTTGACATTTGGAATATGATGTTGATGATATTATTTTAAAATCTGATGACATTGAAGAATTTGTCAGAATATTTTATAAATATGAAAAAGGATTTTGTCAGAGTTGGAACACAGTGTTGACGGAAACTACGTCCTTCTCTATTTTATTTTGGAAAAAAATAATTAATTATTGGGGAAGAAAAACAAAGGCGGCAGGTTAGGAAGAAAGGTGATGACGATGAAGGGCGGCAGATACGTAGTATGGAAGGGATAGAATGAGGGTGGAGAATATTTTTTTTTTTAATTTCTTTTGAATTGTTTTAAAATTTATTTTCATAGTGAAATGATAGAAATAACTTTTATTATGGTGTGTAAAGAAAAAATGTGAAAATATGAAAAAATTGTGCGGTGTATGAAATAAATGTAGTATATAAAGAAAAAAATCGTGGTGTATTTAGAAACACCCTTAATCAATTAAAGAGTAGAAAATTTAAATTAAATATTTTTAAAATATTTCATTTGAACTATTTAAATATATAATTCAATTCAAATCTATAAATTTAAAATATATATAATATTAAAATGATAATATCAAATATCTAAATATTACACTTGATCTCAACCTAGAGATCAACAAATGTGAAAATATCAATATTGGGACTCACAATTTCTAATTTGTTCATGCATAACAATATTTGTAAGTTTTTTGATGTGTGATGATTTTTGTTTAAAAAACTAAAACTAAAGCTTTAAATATTTAATTTAACATAAATATATTTAACAATTAATTGTCAAGTTATGTTAATACATTTAATTCAAAATTTTAAGTAGATTTAATTTAAAATTCTCGATATGTATCTTGATTAATACATTTATTTTGAAAATTTTAATTTATTTAATTGAAATTTTGATGTGGAATAGGAATTATTTTAATATATTTAATCAACTTAAAATTTTAAAATATTTTAAATTAACATATTTGAACATTCACTCATAACACTTAAAAGAATAATAATTAATATAAATTTATGATCCATCGTAAAGAAAAAAAAATTGATCTTTAGAAAATTTACATATAAATCAATAATTTAAAGGCCACGTAATTTTTTTTCATCTTATGAACAAAATAATTTTTTGATAAAAAATAATATTTTTACAAAATAAAAAAATTATAATATTGAAATTCTATTATATTTAATGAATATATAATATAAATATTAATTAATTAATAAATCTTATACTTTTATTTATAGAAAGTGCATTTAGGCGGGAAAACTTATTATTACTATTTATAGTGATTATCTTACTTTTAAATATAATATAGATTAATATTAGGGAGAAAAGTATATCTAGACAATTTAATTTTAAAATTTAGGTAGTTGGACAAGTTTTAACACTATAGAAGTTATTTGGGCAATTTGTACTATATTTAACCCTTTGACCAACAAAATCAGAATATTCCCTCACTTTTTCAGAAAAGTGTCTTACACACTTGTACTTTCCATTCAAAAATAATAAAATATTTCTTTAGAATAAAATCTCTCTCGGTTATTACGTTTTCAATATTTTTGGAACAAAATCTATCCAAACTCAATTTGAGTTTGAAAAAAAAATCTTAGAATCAAATCCTTTAATATCGTTATAAATATTTTTAACTACCATCTTTACTCTCTCTCTCTCTCTCTCTCTCTCTCTCTCTCTCTCTCTCTCTCTCTCTCTCTCTCTCGCATCTTTTTTTCTTCTCTTCTTCTTCTTCTCATCAGCTGTATCGATAGCCATTTTTATCGCTCAAGTTCTGTGAAAAAAAGAAAGAGAGAGATTCATTCGAGTTGAAGATGATGGAGGAAGGACGTGAAGATGTAGGCCGACCGTCGGGAGAGGTTAGACTCGCTATCCTTTTAGCTAACGTTATGTATGTGTAACGATAGATTAGTTGACTTGCATAACAATAGGTTTGTTGAAGAACAAAACGTTAGTTTATTCATCTATAATGATAGTGCATAAATATATAACAATATTTGAACAATAGGCTCGGATCTTCTATAACGATAGATTGATTCAAGATATAACGATAGGTTATTAAGCTATAATGATTGTTATACTTTGCATAATTTTTATTATCGTTACACTTTGTAAGTATCGTTATGCCAATTTTATGTTCAATATGAATGTTATGCTTTTTTGTTGAAGTATCGTTATACTTTTATATCATTCGTTATGCTATTTTAATTATCGTTACGTCTTGATTTGAAGTATCGTTATGTTTTTATAATCATTGTTATTCCTATTTTTCGTTCCTGTTTTTGAAGTATCGTTATGCCTAAGTTAAATCGTTACAAATTATAATATAATTGTTATTGGTATTGTTAAATTAATCGTTATCCCTATCATTTAAATATTTCGTTACAGATTATGATATAATCTTTATGTCTTATATTAGTTATTATCTCTATTAGTATAACGATAACTTTAGTTTTATTTAAGAAAAATTAATAATAATCGTTATTATTATTTTCGTTATGGCCTATTCAAAAAATAATAATAATCGTTATTAAATTTAAATTTAATCATTACGTCTTGATTTCATATAATCGTTATGCTTGGATTATCATCGTTATTTTTCATTTTCGTTCCTTTTTTGAAGTATCATTATGCCTAAGTTAAATCGTTACAAATCATAATATAATTGTTGTTGTTATTGTTAAATTAATCGTTATCCAAATCGTTTAAATAATTCATTATAGATTATGATACAATTGTTATGCACTATATTCATAAATTAATTATTATGACTATTAGTATAACGATAACTTTAGATTTATTTTAGAAAAATTAATAATAATCGTTAGTATTATCTTCATTATGGCCTATTCAATAATCATTATGACTATATTCATAAATTAATTATTATGACTATTAGTATAATCGTTAATAACCATTGTTAATTACGTTATTATAAATAATAATAATCGTTATTTATTATAATTTTCGTTATGCATTATTTAATATAATCGTTATGCCCTATATTATTTTAAATATCTTAAGGACAAGTTTAAGTTAATTTTAATTGAACGATAACTTTAATTTAATTAGAATTGATATAATTAAAATAAGTTAATTAAAATATTGTAATTTAATAATAATAATAATGTTAATAATAATAAGAAGCGACCTAAAACACAACTACTCCGATGACATGGTGAAAAGCACCTCATCACCATCTACGTATTGAGCTCTCTCCCATCGGCCACTATGTCGTACAATAATACGACGTCTAACTATCTGCATAACGATATCATAACGATAGTTAAAAAAGGATAGTAACTATAGTTAAATTAAATCAATATAATAACGATTAATTCAAAAGGGAATAATGATAGTTAAAAATAAAATAATAGTGATCATTTAAATATAATAACCATAATTAAAAAGAATAACGATAATTTAGATATAATAAAAATAATTAAAAATGAATAACGATAATTAAAAAATTAAAAACGATAATGCCTAACGATAATTCATTAAATTTTCGTTATGTTTTTTTTTTGCAAAATCGTTATTATATTTAAATAATGATAACGATTATTAATAAAAAGAACAACGATATTTACAATTAAGAATAACTATAATTCCTAAAGATAATTCATTAAATTTTCGTTATGGCTTTTTTTTGCAAAATCGTTATTGTATTTAAATAATGATAACGATTATTAATAAAAAGAAGAATGATAGTTAGATTTAAGAATAACGATAATTCCTAAAGATAATTCATTAAATTTTCGTTATGATTTTTTTAATAATCGTTATTATATTTAAATGATAATAACGATAATTAAAAAAAGAATAATGAAGAAACCGAACTCTCGGTTTTGACAGAGTTGTGATCAAAGTTGTATCTAAAGTTGGGACAACTTTGAATATGCAGCGGAAATATAGTAACAAAACAATGGATTGAAAATTTCACGAGATTATATTTCTATAATCTCGCGAAGTGCCTCAGGGCAAAATATTCACTATGAATTTGTGAATTACAAAAATACTACAAGTAAACTCTTACTAAACTTAAGACACTTTATCTCTTCCTTCGCAGAAGGTTGTGACTAAAGTTGTCTTAACTAACACTTGTAGAAAACTAGTATCTCAATACAGATCTGAATATATCTCTATATCAACTCGTATCTAACACTATACAAATAATTCCTATTTATACTAAACTAATTACTTGGTCTCTACTCCAAATAACAACTTGATCTCTCCATGATCTTCATTCCTAAATTTGCGCCGCACGCCCGCAACTTCCATAACAACCTTATCTTGCAACAACCTTATCTTGATCAACTCTTTGAACTAGTCAATCACAACAGATTTCCTAGAATATCTCAACCAACTATCTTCCTGCACAAGCAAATAAAGAAAGACAAAACAAAAACATATCCAAACTAACCAAAACAAACCAACGGTTTCAACAATCTCCGCCTTTTTGTCTTTCTTCCCAAAACAACTTCACACATGCAACATAGTCAAACATAATTGATCTCCCCCAAAAACATGTAAAAAGAACAAGCACAACTACTCAATTGCCCCCCTGTCATGCACACTTCACTCCCCTTGACATGCATACTTTTCAAAACAAAATATCATATTCAAAAACATACTAGGATAATCACATGATACCATCAAAAACAACTAAATGTTAGCAACAAGAATATCAACAAAAGAAAGATCTTATCAGATCTTCCACCAGACAAATAGTTGTTTAACAACAAAACATAAACTTAATCGAGATTGTTTGTAGAGAAATTGTTTGAGAAAACATCAACCCAAAACTACAACAGTCTGCAGCCTTCTTCATCTTTCCTTCTCCTTTTCTTTTACTCCTCCTCCTCTTGCTCATCAGTTTCCTCCTCTTCACTTGCTGCTGCCCTTCTTCTGCCTCTGCTACTTCCTTCTCCACCACCAGTCTCTCCTCCTTTTTGGGAAGAAAGAAGGCGCTGGAATACTTTCCTTTGCTTGGCCAAGATCTCTATCTGAGCAGTGTAGAGGTCTATCTGTTCCTGCAAAACAAATACAGGGATAGAGCAGCGAAGTCCAGGAGATTGTGGAGCAACTTCTTCCTCATTCACCCAAGGCAGATCCACAACTCTTGAATCTGTGAGAAAAAGTTTCTGCACAGTCTGAAAAGTGAGTCGAGGAGTGAACACATCTCTCTTTTTGGGCTTGAAACCTTGTTCAACCAACATGCTAAAGATAAGAGATGGCAACACAAGTTTCTTGTTGCTCTTAGTCATGGCAACTTCAGCAATGGCAGAGAACATAAGACTGCCTAAATTGATTTTTTCTTTCATGTACAACTTGTACAGAAGAGAAACATGCTCCAGAGGAACAACGGTGGTATTCGAAGTAGGAATCCAGTTGCTAACTGAAATTTTGTTGATGTGAGGGCTGAGGCAATTCTGTTCACCCTCTTACCATTCCACACATCAGCTCTTCCCCCAGTTAGCACATTTGCCATCTTGACTTCAAGATCTTCATCTACCTCATCATCAGTTATAGAAACATTTGGAAGGCTTAAAAATTTGTTAATCTTTTCTGGGGTGAAACTGTAAACACTCCCCCTAACAAAAACCTTCCCGAATCGTTTGGATGAGGGGTTCCCAAACTCAGAAAACAAAGTTGCATAGAACAAACGCACAATTTCAGCCACATAAGGTTTGGCATATGAAACACTACCCCAAACCCTCCTTTTCTTCAGAAATACAATCAAATTATGTTTATCAAAATCCTTAACATCAACTGCCCTATCATTTAAAATTTCTTGATTTTTAAAATATTCACAATTCTTCTTAGCAGTATCAGAATAGAATAACTGAGATTCAGATTTCGATACCTCTAAATCAGATTCTGAAAGAGCAGCTTCTTCATCAGGATCAAGACACATCTTTGCTCGTTTTGAGGAACGAATCTTGCTTCATTTTCCTCTTGAAGAGGGAGAGGTCAACACCTTCCTCTTTCCCTTCTTTGACACAACAGAGGCTATTTCAAGCTCAGCTTCAGACTCCATTTCCTCCCCTTTGTCTTCAGACCCATCAACACGTGTCTCAGCCTGTCTCTTCTCTGAAGACCCTTCACTATCCTCTTCATCAGGTTCGGAGGTGATTTCAATAGGGCCTTCCTGGGTCCGAGAGGAACTGCCGGTAAAATGCAATCGTCGAGACCGGCGAGGTGGAGGAATCTGTTTGGCTTTAACAGGCTTTTTCTTTGGAGGGGACTTTGTTTTTTCTGATTCTTCTTCTTGTTGTTCTTGTTCCACTTCCAAGAAAGACACTTCAATGGGTCCTCCGTTATGAGGGTTCCCTTCACCGGAAGGGAAAAGAGGATCAAGAGGTTCCTCGGCAAGCACCGGAGTGTCGAGAGGCCCTTCAGAAAATATGGGAGTGTCAAGGGGTGGCATAATTACACCGTCAGGGGCTAGAATTATGGCTTGAGATGAAGAAATCGTCGGAGATGAAGCCGGTAGAGCGAGAGGTTGCGATTGGACTTCTGAGCAACTGGCTATATCTGGAGAAATTTCCATTGGTGCGTTTCCTCTCGAAGGAGACAAAAGTACTTTAGGTCGGAGGATTGGAGTGGAATCTGGTGATAAGAACCGAAAGAGATTTGATAGTTGTGGCGGAGAGAAGATTTGCGGCGGCTGAGGGGGAAAGGTAGAGAGATGAGGAAGGTAGGCTGAGGCTTC
Organism: Perilla frutescens; assembly: GCA_026008535.1. Taxonomy (NCBI): domain Eukaryota; kingdom Viridiplantae; phylum Streptophyta; class Magnoliopsida; order Lamiales; family Lamiaceae; genus Perilla; species Perilla frutescens. The sequence continues at coordinate 49,035,199 of BRKX01000001.1, read as the reverse complement.
AGGATCGCTGAGCAACTCTTGAATCTTCTTCATTTTCTCAGAATCCATGGCGAAAAGGATGAAGATGAAGGGTTTGAAGGAGACGAAAGGGTTTTGGAATGAGATGAATGAAACGAGAGAATCTAAGTGAAAACGACCTTATAAAGTTAATATGGAAGAATATAACTATATTTGATAGATACCCGCTTCCAAATAAATAGGAATCAATATATTAAAGATATAGTCAAAAATAGGTATTAAAGATAGAGTAAGATACATTTTCAGATACATTCAACTGACTTTCAAAATTTTTTTTTTATTATTTTTTTTTTTATAATTAACCAACTATTGTCACCAAAATTTTATTTATCAGAAATACTTTTGATACATCATAGAAAACTTTATTAAGAAGAGAAGCAGATGATGAATAGATGAATAACCAAAAGAATCTCATAAAAATCATTTATCTAAGATCTTTGATCTAGTTATATGATTTTATAAGAACGATCATGGTTTCACCTTAAAATAGGCTTTTTCATCCTCGAATCTGTTCAACTTCACAGTTAACGATGATATGCCAAAAGTGTGACAACAGTTGAGTCAACTGTATTTTTCATATAGAACACAGGCCAAGAGATTTTCTCAAAATTGAGAATCTCTCATAGCTTAAAGCTATTGTAAATAAATCAGCCAGTTGATTATCTGTACTAATATACTCTAACTTTAATAACTTCTTTTCAACTAAATCTCTAATAAAATGATACCTTAAATGAATGTGCTTGGATTTGGAGTGATGAACAAGGTTCTTTGCAAGGTTGATGGCACTTGTATTATCACAGAGCATTACCAAGGAATCGCTTTCCAGGCCATAATCATCCAACATCGACTTCAGCCATATCAACTGAGTTGAACGGCTCCCGGCAGCCACATATTCGGACTCGGCTGTGGACAATGAGATACAATTTTGCTTTTTGTTGTGCCAAGAGATGAGGTTGTTTCCTAAGTAACAACATCCTCCACTTGTACTCCGTCTATCATCAATTTCTCCAGCCCAATCAGCATCACTGTATCTAACAAGATCTGTTATTGTGTCCTTTGTGAACCATAGACCCAATTCACAAGTTCCGGCCACATACCGAATGATCCTTTTGACCGCCTTAAGATGTTCCTCCTTGGGACAAGATTGAAATCGAGCACATGCACACACACTGTACATGATATCAGGTCGACTAGCAGTTAGATAGAGAAGACTCCCGATCATTGATCTATATAAAGTTGGATCAACTTCAGGTCCAACTGCATCCTTTGATAACTTTTCAGTTGTGCTCATGGGAGTCCTCATGTGCTTTGCATTCTCCAAACCGAACTTCTTTACAAGATTTTTGGCATATTTTGTCTGTGAGACGAAAACACCATTTTCCTTTTGTTTGACTTGAAGTCCAAGGAAATTGCTAAGCTCACCGACCATACTCATTTCAAAAGTCGTGGACATTGCTTCAACAAATTCCTTCAAAGCTTTCTCACTTGTCGACCCAAACACTATATCATCGACATAGATTTGAGCGATTGTAAGCATGTCTTTATCTTTCTTGAGGAATAAAGTTCTATCGGCATGACCCCTGGAAAATCCAAACTCAAGCAAGAATTCAGTTAACCGACTATACCAAGCTCTTGGAGCTTGTTTTAGTCCGTATAATGCCTTATGTAATTTATACACATGACTTGGGTTTGTTGGATCTTCAAAACCTTTGGGTTGTTCCATGTAAGCTTCCTCTTCAAGTACTCCATTCAAGAATGCTGCCTTAACATCCATTTGATGAAGAGTAATGTTAAGATAACATGCAATAGCAAATAGTAACCTGATGGACTCTATTCGTGCAATGGGAGCAAAAGTCTCATCATAGTCAATCCCCTCTACTTGAGTATATCCTTGGGCAACTAAGCGGACTTTATTTCTAATGACATTTTCAAATTCATCAGTTTTATTTTTAAATATCCACTTAGTTCCTATCACATTTATCCCAGAAGGTCTAGGCACTAGTGTCCAGACTTTGTTTCTCACAAACTGAAGTAGCTCGGCTTGCATGACACTTATCCAAAACTCATCTTTTAATGCATCATTAACATTTTTGGGTTCAACCATGGATAAAAAGACAACAATACCAACCTCATTTATAACACACGACAAACACACCATCCTTACCATTTCCTTGTAATTGACAACAGTTCTACCTCTTGTTCTGACCCCTTCGTGAACATCTCCAATGACTTGATCAATTGGATGATCTTTTCGAATTCTCTTTGGTGGGTCTCTTCTAACATTCCCCTGGATTACTTCTGGTATCTCTGAATTTTCTAAGTTAAGATCTGATTCAGAGTCATCTGAAGGTGTATCCTCGTTTGTCGCTGAAGTGGGCTCAACATCAGGCTTAACCTTTTCTTCTTCCTCTTTAGTGCTACATGTTCTGCCCTGTATCTCAATTAACTCATTAGTATCGTCTGCAGGAGTATACAAACTGGCCATATCATCAAATCTCACATTTACACTTTCCATCACGGTTTTGGTCCTAAGGTTATAGACACGGTAGGCATGACTGTTAGTGAGTAACCAACAAACACACCTTTGTCACTTTTGGGATCAAACTTAAAAAGATAGTCCCTATCATTCAAAACGTAACAAACACAACCGAAAACATGCAAGTATTTCAGATTGGGTTTTTTACCATTTAGAATTTCGTATGATGTCATAGTGGTTTCGGTTCTTAAGTTTACTCGGTTACTTACATGACATGCCGTGTTTAGAGCTTCAGCCCAAAAACGTTTGGCCAACTTCTTCGAGTGTAACATAACAGTGGCCATCTCTTGCAGAGTCCTATTTTTTCGCTCGGCTATACCATTTTGTTGAGGTGTCTTTGGAGCTGAATATTCATGATGAATACCTTCTTTTATGCAGAAATCCAAGAGTTTAGAATTCTCAAACTCCCTTCCATGATCAGATCGTATTTTTTTAACATAAGCATGGTAAAAGTTTTTTATCTTAGCATACAATTCTAAGAAGGTATCATATGTTTCACCTTTATTTCTCAGAAACTTTACCCAAGTGTACCTAGAGAGATCATCTACTATCACAAAGGAATACCACTTACCTCCAAGACTTTCAACCTCAGCTGGTCCCATAAGATCCATATGAAGCAATTCGAAACAGCTTTGAGTGGTAAAAGGTCTCTCAGACGTTGTCACAACAGGGTGCGACACTTTGACTTGTTTCCCCTTTTGACAATCTCCACATAGGCTTGGACTTGATATGTTCAACTTTGGAATTCCAAGAACAACATTGAGCCTTTGTAGATTCTTTATATTGTGGAAATTTGTGTGACCCAATTTTTGATGCCAAAGCTGCACCTCATTCACCTGCGCACTCAAACAGCTGTTTCTGTTAGTTTCATAAATATTATTGGAAGATCTTATCCCAGAAATTACATGTTTTCCATAGCTGTCAATCACAGTACAACTTTCTTTATCAAAGACGACACTGAAGTTGTCATCACAGAGTTGGCTAATGCTAATGAGATTTGTTGTTAGCCCTTCAACATGTGACACATTAGCTAACTTTGGAAGTCCAGGACTGTTCAGGATTCCTCGTCCTACAATCTTACCATTTGATCCTCCTCCAAATGTCACTTCGCTACCATTGATCTTTTGGTAGTTGGTCAGATAACATTGGGATCCAATCATGTGGCGAGAGCACCCGCTGTTAAAGTACCAAGTTGTCGAATCATCAGATACTGAAACAGTGAAAACAACTTTGCAGGTATCTTTGGAGGCAGCTTTGGGCATCCAGACCAGGTTCTTTGTTTTGTCACTTTTGACTCTAAGACCTGATTTTGAGGCCTGTGACCTTAATCTCCCTTTTATGTTCTTGCAGAAACTTATGACAAAAGAGTTTTATATGCCCGGGGAGAAAACAATAATGGCAAACAAATCTTCTGCGCTTCTTGCTTGCTGATGGAGTAGAGTGACCTTCTTGAGCTTTCACAAAGGGTTTTCCACTTGTGGACAAAATTTGAGTGAAAGCAAATTTTACAGTTTTATCATAACCTATGCCATGAGAAGTTACCTGAGTGTGTGCAAGAACTTCATCAAGTTTAGAAGTACCTGTGTTGAACTTTTTGAAAGTTTCCTTGGCAAAATTGAGTTGAATCCTCATATCATCAATCTCTCCAACTTTCTTTGTCAACATAACTTCCAGTCTTGCAAGAGATGCCTTCTGATTAGTGGATTCGTCAGTAAGTGACTCAATTTCCTTGCACTGTTTTATCCACTTAGCGTGCAGCTCCTTGTAGAGTTCCTGCCACTTTATTAGCAACTCCAGAGTTTCTTCTTTGGTAACTTCTACTTCTTTCTCATCTGCAGTAGTGATTACCGTATTGAAGCAGAAGAGAGTTTCATAATATGACTCATCATACCTGTCAGAAGTTATCTCAACTTTAGCAAGCTTTGAATTATCCGTATCGACACATACTGCAGTTAGGGTTGCGTGTTCATAGTTTGCATCATCCGAGACTTCTTCCACAGAGATTCCCGAGGTGTCCAGTTCACTATCGCTGAGAGATAGGAATGTGACAGGTTTTTCAAGTTTCCTAAAGGTGTTTGCACATTCATTTGCAAAGTGCCCATAGCCTTTGCACTCATAGCATTGGACATTGGAGAAATCTTTCACTTCCTTTGGCCTAAAGTGATCTGATGCAGCACGCTTTATGATCTTGGGATCTCTTCCAGGTGAGTTCATCTTTTCATAAATCACCAAAGGTCCAGACGAGTCATGGCGAGCCTTACGTTGTTCAGTACCTCCCTTCTGTTATTTACCTCTATTAGCTCGAATGAGAGTGTTGAGTCTTTTGGTGAGAAGAGCATAGTCTGGATTTATTTCACTGATTTCTTCAAGATCTTCATCCTCGTCTTCATCATAGGGTGAAGTTGACTTTGAAGTTGATCCAGCTGTCAGGGCAATTCCCTTCTTGTTTGACCCACCCTTCTCATTCATCTCCATTTCATAGGTCTTCAGGTCATTCATCAGCTTCGTGAAGTCCAAACATCCAGTGGTTGTTGCCGTGTCAATAGCAACAACCATCATATCAAAACGTGGTGTTAGAGTTCGCAAGGCTTTAGAAACTAACCTTTTGTTGGTGATTGGATCACCAAGATCAGTGCACTCATTTGCAATCTCAAGCAATTTGTTGCAATATTCTCCAACTGTCTCATCTTCCACCATCTTCATGTTCTCAAATTTAGTGGTGAGAATACGATGGCGTGATTCTTTAATTCCAACATCGCCTTCGCAATGTTGTTGGAGGATATCCCATGCTTCCTTGGCCGACTCACAATTTCTTATGAGTTTGAACATTTGAATGTCCAAGGAAGACTGAATTGCGTTGAGTGCCTTGTCATTGAAGGTAGCATCTTCGTTTTGTGACCTGGTCCATTCCTCTGGAGGGGTACGAATAGTGTCACCTTCAGCATCTATGGTCTTAGGATGTGTCCATGTCTTTTGAACAGCATTCCAAGCTCTTGCATCAATGGATTTGATGTATGCTCGCATTCGAACTTTCCAAAAGGAATAGTTCATCCCATCAAGAACAGGAGGTTTGTTGAACAACGGGTTTGTACAATCCATTGTACTCACAAAAGCAGGATCATCACTTAGTGTATCAAGTGTATGCTCTTGATGCCAATTGAAGAAACCGAACTCTCGGTTTTGACAGAGTTGTGATCAAAGTTGTATCTAAAGTTGGGACAACTTTGAATATGCAGCGGAAATATAGTAACAAAACAATGGATTGAAAATTTCACGAGATTATATTTCTATAATCTCGCGAAGTGCCTCAGGACAAAATATTCACTATGAATTTGTGAATTACAAAAACACTACAAGTAAACTCTTACTAAACTTAAGACACTTTATCTCTTCCTTCGCAGAAGGTTGTGACTAAAGTTGTCTTAACTAACACTTGTAGAAAACTAGTATCTCAATACAGATCTGAATATATCTCTATATCAACTCGTATCTAACACTATACAAATAATTCCTATTTATACTAAACTAATTACTTGGTATCTACTCCAAATAACAACTTGATCTCTCCATGATCTTCATTCCTAAATTTGCGCCGCACGCCCGCAACTTCCATAACAACCTTATCTTGCAACAACCTTATCTTGATCAACTCTTTGAACTAGTCAATCACAACAGATTTCCTAGAATATCTCAACCAACTATCTTCCTGCACAAGCAAATAAAGAAAGACAAAACAAAAACATATCCAAACTAACCAAAACAAACCAACGGTTTCAACAAATAAGGATAGTTAAAAAGAAGTATAACGATAATGACTAACTATAATTCATTAAACTTTTGTTAAAAAGAAGTATAACGATAACGATATCGATTAAAATGTTATTAACGATAAAATGATAATAACGATTAAAATGGAATAACCATAATTTAAATTACATAACGATACTTAAAAAAAATAATGCATAACGATAATGAATTAAACATTCGTTATGGATGTTTTTAATAATCGTTATTATATTTAAATTATATAAACGATAATTAAACTTTCAGTGGTATGCCTTATAATTAATCGTTATTAACAACTTAATCGTTATCAATATTATACATTAATGTTATGCCATATACTGATATACTTAATCGTTATCAACATTATACCCTAACGTTATGCTTTATATTTAACCATTATCAACATTATACATTAAGCTATTCCTTATATTAAATTGTTATACCTTTTATATCATTATCATAATGCAATACACCTTAATCGTTATGCTTAGTTATCTTATGTCTTCTACTTAATGTTGTCGTTATGTCTTCTATTAATTATTATCGTTATGAATAGAATTTTCGTTATCCCTGATGTTAGATATATAAAATAAAGAAACCGTAACACTAGTGCATAAATTTGGATAAATAAACCCTAAAACAATTTTATAAGTTGAAAACGTATCAAAATAACAAAACTTATCAATTTTGGGTGCAAAAAAAATTGAAACGTACCTTTTAAATTTTGGAATTTTTTGCGCAATTTCACGATGTTGTTTTGTTGACGAAGAAGATGCTGCTATCTGGATTAATCTTCTGACTTCTCGATCAAACTCTCAATATATTTCTTTTTATTTCAGGGAATTGAACGTTTTTCCCTCTTCATCAAACTCTCAAACTATTTTTTCTATTTGGGTTTGGTATGAATTGGTGTATCGTATCGGTGTAGTATAAATATACATTATACCAACCTCTCTTATACAAAATTAAATGCATTAAATTTTATTTAATTTGGGTCAACTAATACCTACCTATATTTATGCATTATACCTATCTCATTTTGGTCGGAAAAAAAAGAAAGCAAAATGCATAAAAGTTCATTTAATGTTGGCCAACTAATATCTAGCGATAAATTTAGACAAAAAAAAACGTTAACTATACCCTTAATCGTTGTAGTTTAGAGAAAAAAAATAAACGTTATGCATTAGCTTCACATTTATTGGAATCGTTATGCATTTATTAGAATAGTTAACAAATGATAATCGTTATCCATTTATTAATTCAAAACAAAGCATAACAAGTGATAATCATTATGTAGAAAATGATAATCGTTATTTTATTATCATTTCGTTACAATTTATTAAAGATTAATCATTATGTTATTATCATTTCGTTGCAATTTTTAAACATTAATTTTTACATTATCGTTAAGTTATTAACATTTCGTTACAATTTTTGAAGATAAATCGTTATACAATATTTAGGGTTTCGATCCTTACTAATCCTAAAATACATGCAATCTTGATTTTTATTTGTTAGGTGTGTGTGCATTTATTGGGTAGTTATTAAAAAAATATAAATAGTACACTTACACAATGATCGGGATGTGGGGACAAGTGTGTCATAGGGGTAATTTAGACATTTACACTCTAAATTGCCCAAATAACTTCATATCCTTATATCTTATTTTTTTCCCAATTACTATTTTATTTTGCCTCTTTTTATACATTTACACTTAATATTATGCAATTCTATTTCTGGAAATAATAATTTACTAAATTTAATTTGGCGATAATTTGGCCATATGAAACTGCTATTTTTTTTTTAATTATTCTTAAGATTTCATGGATGTGACTACCTATAAGGATGAAGGCAGAGACGGACCCACGTAGGGCCAAGGGGGTCACCGGACCCCCCTGAAATTTTGAATTTTTTTATTACCTCTAATATAGTAATAATATGATTTTATCAAAAATATATATTAAAATAATTGATAAATGTATAATGTTGCAAGTTTGGCAAAGTGGAAAAGATATTGGGATAGTTTTGAAGAGTTAGTGTTCGACCCTTGACACGACAGTCAATTACATGTCATTTTAGTTTTTTCACCTTATTACTTTTTAACTTTTTATGTTCCTTTTTTTTCCCTTGGCTGTTTTAATGGATATTTTTTCGATTGGGTATTATTTTCTTGACAAGGGCATTGTTATTTTTGTCTCTATGCTTAATTTTTTTTTAAGTTTAGAATTCTTTTAATTTATGTATTTTATTTTCATTATTACCAATAGTTGTATTTTTATTTATATATTTTTATCCAAAAATTTCAGATTTTCTCAGCAAAGTAACAATTTAATCATTCAACTTTAATTTTTACCCGAAATCTTTTCAATAAATCTTTAATCCACTATTTTTATATATTTATATTTTGTGATCTTGATAGTTTATGTATTTAATTTATGTATTCATAATATATCTATATACATAGTTTCTATTTTTTTGATATTGTCTATTGGACTTCCTGACTATAATACTAATGTGTATATATTTTATAAATTTATTTTATATTTAAAATTTATAATTATACATATATAATATTTTCATTTTTTAGTACTATTAAATGGGCCTTTCTGAGTAAAATTTCTGCGTCCGTCACTGGATGAAGGGTTTTATTTTTAAAGTTTAGGAGTTATAATGGTAAAATAATATTTAACTAATATTTTTTATAAACTAGGCTTTAGTGAGAAAAATAGGGTTTATGTATAGAATTATCATTTTTTATTGTAATGTTTTACTAACCGGACTTGTTTATGTTACAATTTGATAGCAATAGTTTATGAGCTTTTAGATTTATAGGGTTAAATTGTTAATTGTGTCCTCTCTTTAGATAAGTGCCACGACATTAATGGAACAAAAAAAAGATATGAAATGAGCTCTAAAAGATTTGAATCAGGAACCAAATTTTATTAAGGGTTCAAATTTCATATTACATTTTTTTTTGTGTTTTACTCTGTAATTCATTATTAAATTTATGATTTTAATAATATTTATTATAAAATAAAAATTAATTATAACATAAATAATCATAGCCAATATTTATCAACAAAAAAAAAATGAATTAAAAATTATAAAACACAATTTTGAAAAAAACAACCATAATATTGAATTATTAATTGAAAATCAAAAGTTAAATGTTAAAAAATAATTATAAACCTTAATTAAGTGGGATGAATCCTAAAAATAATCATAAAATTAAACTAAATCACAAAAAAATAAAATTGAAGAAAAAAATAGGTGTAAGAGGAAATTTCATGTGCTTTATTAAGCACAAAACTCACCAAAGCCCTTCCTCCAAGATAGTAAACAATTTTTTTATGTAAAATATATATACATATACACACACGCACGTAACTAGATATATGTAAATCCGGGACCTTAATTTTTCGGGGACTTGTCTCACTTGTCTCATGGCAAAAAGGGGCCCGTAAATATCTAAACTAATAAACAGCTAATCTTATTGATAACATGCAAATTCATCTACAGTTTGATTTTTAACTGAAAGTATTTTAATATATTCTTAAAAAACATCAATTAAACAATAAATTTTTAACTGAATGTAAAATTCGTGTGCATGTTAATAATTAAAATTGCACAAAATTATATAATTTTAAAAATTATTATTTTTTGTGTGATGAGTAGTAAAAAATATTGAAATTGAATACACTCTGTGTACTAAAATTGGACCATTCGAGTACTTCATCTATGTTAATTTCATATTTCACTCTTGATTTTTCTCTTAGACTTTGGTTGAGTCGCGTACAATTAATCAATTCATTTGCTTTTATTGAAAACAAAAATAACAAAAAAGTACGTGGCATGCCTTTCTTGTTAACTTGATATCAATTCACATTATTCCTTCCATATACAAGTAAGGTTATCTCAAGCATTGCTTAACAATGACTGCCTTAAATAGGCAATTAGGAATCCTAATTTGTTGTGAGCAAATTCAAACACAAAACAAGTTACTTTTGCGTATGGCAAAGTACTAGGTTCAATACGAGATTGATGGGCCGAAATTAAGAAGTCGAAAAAAGATAATTATGAGAAGGGTAAATATCATATAATGTCCTAATTTGTAACATTTACATGAATTTTGAAAAATATCTTAATATTTGAATAATATCATTTTCATACTCAATATTTTTCAAAGGGGTGATATTTTCGACTGCAAAAGTTCAACATGGCACTACAGAGTGTGACATGAATTTCACTCTCCACATCATACTAAACAACTTCATTTATGTTGTAATTTTTTTTAAATAAAATCAACCTTAGTTAATGTAGAATTTTTTAATATCCTGATAAAAAGAATGGCGTTAATTTAAAATTTGACATAACGACAATGAGAGTCTTCGCGTGCATCACATAAGATTTATATGGCCAAAAAATATCACCATAGGATATTTTAGAAAAAGAAAATTGAAACGTTAGATATGAAAATAATATTATTGAAAACATTGGGATATTTATAAATTCACATGAGAATGATTGGGGCGAACAGTAATAAGAGAAGAGTAGAGGGACTAGGAAAGTAAAAAAAGGAACAGTGGAGTAACGCGTGGGAGTTTGGAGCTGGCGTGTGGTGGGGCCTAAGAAAGCGACAAGCAGTGGAGGGCCGTTGATTCTGATTGCTGGTAAAGGAGAGAACAACGGGCGAGATACCTAAACTCTATTTTTTGGGGACCACCGCATTCACTCAAATAAAATAAAGTAATGTCACACAACACAACAATCATTATTACAAACTTATTTTTTCCCTCAAAAATATAAATAAAAAAATAACTGCTGGTAATTTATTTATTTCTCCTTGTCAATTTCCTAGAGACATATAGAAAGACTTCTAGAGGGTTCCTGCAACGTGTTTTTTACTCCACATTACTTTGACTTGTATTGCGGTGAATAGTCGATTTTATTGTATATCAATAGCAAAAACGTTAAATGGTTCGAAAATGACGCTATCAATGAATAGTCGTCTCGAGCATTGATTAAGTTAAACAATTGAAATTGATACCAATCCATGATAAATTTTTCCTAACCCACTTAAGCTTGTGATGCAATTTCATTCAATGTGATTATGTTAGAAGGCGCTTTCACGGTTCAAATTCCTTAATTATTATGTATGATGAAAAATAAAGGAAAAGGTATAAAGGCATTTTCTGCAATTCTACAGTTTTTATGACATCTCTGCAAAAGATTTAAAGATGGGAGCACACTTTCTAGTAAAGTTTTTGAAGCTCAATGAATCAAAGTTGATATGATCATAAAAGTCGAACATAGCAAATTCAATTCTGCAATATAATATTCCATTTAAACTAAAAATAAATATTTGTTTGTGGAGAAGAAAGCTGTTGAAAATCATTGCGATTCTCGCAAGGAATTATTATTTTTTGCTTATAAATAAATAAAGATCTCATTCTCCCCCATCTTTTCCTTTTTCGCAAAAGAATAATATCTTTTAAAGAGTAGGTCGGATTTGGTAACAAGAAAAAAATGAGGGGCATATCCGTAATTGCACATGCAACAGCTCAACACTGTGAGTGAGAATTCAGCGGCACCATACATCACTCTCTGCCCGGGCCCACCACAAATGGGGCTTTTTTTTTACTCCGAATAGTCCAAGAAATCAACGAAAAAAAAAAAATTGAAACGGGCCCCACCACAACCCACACAGTTGGGCTGAATAATAATTGCACCCTCTCACAGAACGCCACGTGGGTGTCGCCGGCGACGTCACTTCACCGGAATCTTGTGATGAGTCAGATAACGGCGAAGTGGGCCCGGCTCATCGATTGGGTCCCAATCATGGGACAGAGACGTTTCTTAAAATATTGTCCACTGACAAGTGACATATTAGAAAAAAATTACTTTGGAATCCGATTAAATAATAGAATAAAGTGGTTCAATAATTCAGCTTGAGTGATGATTGTGTTCAAGAAAATAAATAAATTTTAAATAAATCATGCATTAGTATATAACTCCACATTTCAAACCAAACCATGGCCTTACTCTAACAACTCTCATCAAACATATAATTTGAGAAAAGCTCCCCCATAAAAGGGAGCTCAGCAACACGCTTCAAAACTCTCCCTACATCAAAATTAAAAACCTCAATTATTACGAATTATTCTTCCAGTGATGTTAGGGAAATCATCGAAACCGGTGATCGGAATTCTCACCGGATCGTTGATTTCCGGCGGTAGTCAGATGGAATCGAAGATTCAGTCGCCGAGGGGGATAAAAAACCTCGATCTCGGCGGCGTGGGGTTAGGTATAGTAGCGGCGCTGGAGAAAGCCGGCGGCCGACGGGATGGTATTCCGGCGTTATTCGGCCGGAATATGGCGCGATCGAGCCCGATTCCGGTGAGTTCGCCGAAGAATTGTTGGAGGAGTAGGAGAGAGGCGGAGGAGACGGAGATGGAGAGTTTGGAGGAGTATACTATAGTGACGTGTCACGGCCCGAACAAGTCTTACACGAAGGTGTATTCCGATGCGGCGGAGGGCGGCAGAAACGGCGGTGACAGAGCGCCTTTCAGAATACAGAGCAGCAAAAAGAGCAATCGCGCGACCGTTTTCCACATATCTCCGGCAAGATGTGCGGAGACTGGTGGAGTTCCGGCACCAGATTTTCTCAGCTCGTGCAATTTGTGCCACAAGAAGCTCCACGGCAAGGACATATACATGTACAGGTATTGCAAACAGTTCCGAATTCCGATCGATTGAGTGAAAAAAGAGGTTGTGAAATATGATTAGGTTACTGATTAAGGTTGAAATTGCAGGGGAGAGAAAGCATTCTGCAGCACGGAGTGCCGGTATAGACAGATGGTGATGGATGAGAGGAAAGAGAAGTGCGGCGCCGAAGCGGCGGCGGTGACGGCGGCGGAAGTTGCAGGTTCGCCGTACGGTAACGGGCAGATGTTTACCACGGGAATTCTGGCTGTATAGTTAATTGTAACATCATGAATAAGTGTTTGGTAGAGTACATAGCATATATTTATATATATATATATATATATGTATACTGCGGACTGTAACACCTTCATACATATGAGAAACAGCTCGTCAATTAATGGATCGAGCTGACTTTTTGCCATGTTTTTTTTTTTCATCTTTTTACAAATTTTGTTCTTCAATATATATGTACGTATGGAAAACTCTGAAATCAAATTCGAAGGAGAATTACGAAAATTGATGATGATATTGTGGTTGTAAATTGTAATAATTGGATTTATGATAATGAATATGGCGATTAATTTTGATGTTATTATGTGATGAAAATATACATGAGGTTGAGGCATCTGTAACTTTAAACACCACCACCCCCACAGCAGTACAACAAGGGGGGAGATGAAGATAGAAAAGAAAGAAGGAAAATTAAATAAAAATGAAGATATGTAATTAAAATAACAAAAAATGGCAAAAAAAGTGTGGAATAGGTAAACTGATGCTACACCTTGTTGAAAAGTCTAGTAATGGCTACAAACTATTAAATTTATGATTTTTATAATATTTAAGATAAAATAAATATTAATTCTAATATAAATAATCATAGTCAACATTTACCAGCAAAAAAAAAGAATTTAAAAAGTTATAAAATTTAATTTTGAATTAACCAACCATAATAATTAATTATTAATTGAAAAATAAAAATTAAATACTAAAAAATAACTAATATTTATTTGGGCATATAGACGGTTTGTGTGTTTATTTGGCTATTTATCTTTTTTTTTGTTGGGTTTTATGTTATATTTTGTATATGTGTGTGTATATATATTATATTCCATGTTTCATTTTTGTTTTTAACTCATGAGACAAATTAAATACAAGTTTTTCGCGGTATTTATAATGTTATTCTAATGCAAATAACTGAATTAATAATCAGAAAATCGTATATTTTTATTTGGGTTGTGTGGATTTCTCGACAAAAGTAAATAATAAGGGGGAAAAAATATTTAAAAGCCATGAGTTTTTTCGATAATTTATAGTTATTTTGTACAAGATATCTGACAGGGTCCCTCAAAATCAGTTTTTTATTTTAAAAAACTGACACCACTACATGCAAGGGAATAAATTCTTCCAACCATCAACCCCCAAGTTCTCTCTCTCTCTCTCTTCTCCATCTCGATTAAAACTTTAAAACCTAACGGATTAATTCAAAGCATGCGCCTCCTCTCTCCAGTTCTCGATTAAAACAGGAAAAAAAAGGCAGCCGCCTCTCGATTAAAACTCACCGTTCTTGCAAATCTACTCTCTCCAACTCACAGTGTTGGAAATCTTGCAACTCACCGTTCTTGCCAAAAAAAAAAAAACCAGTGGGTTGAAGACTCACCATTGCCGGCGCCGGAGATGGAGCGAGGACCCATTGATCGACCGGAGACGTCATTTTCTCAAGTAGGCTTCTCTTCAAATTGGTTGTTTAATTTAAGCATCGATTAGTTTAGAAATTAGTCGTGGTTAGTTTATGTTAATCGATGCTTGATTTTTGGAAAAGATTTGTGGATTATTATGTTAATCTTGGAATATTATGCTAATCGAGTCTTGTATTATGTTAATTGATGCTTTTGAATTTAGTCGAGACTCTCATAGATTAATCGAGGCATGTTTAAATGTTATCGTGACTTATTATGCTAATTATTCAAGGCTAATTATAATTTCATAATTAATCGAGGCTAATTCATAATTTCATAATTATTCATGTTTAGAATTAATCGAGGAATATTTAGTTAATCTTAATCGATAAATATTTAAAAAATAATGGAGGCTTAATTTAATACTAATTGAGCTCGATTAATTTATAAAAAAAAAAACTAATCGTGGCAAGCCTCGATTAATTTTTAAAAAAAAATAATTGAGGCAAGCCTCGATTAATTTAATACTAATCGAGGCTTGTCTCGATTAATTTTAAAAAACTGTTAATTTAATACTAATCGAGGCTTGCCTCGATTAATTTAAATAATTCCTCCATTAACTTTAAATTAACCTCGATTAATTTAAATAATTCATCGATTAACTTTAAATTAACCTCGATTAATTCTAATAGCCTCGATCAATTATAAGAGCCTCCATTAATTCTAAAAAATACCTCGATTAATTCTAAAATAGCCTCGATTATAGTCTACCACATGCAAATCATCAATATATTAAAGATTAATTCTAATATGTCGCCTATTTTCAAATTAAATCTAACAACACATGCAATATATAATCAAAACAATGAATATTTACAAAATAAGTTCAAAAAAATGGAGAGTACAAAACGTACCTTTGATAATTGGTGAAAATTTCCGTGCACTACTTTTTCTTCAAAAAAATCTTTCGCCCGTCTTGCTCCAAAAAATTTCTCGAACTTTTGCTCTTCTTGTTCGATTTGTATTGTAGTGTGAATAAGATTGTATTGTGGTGTCAATGAGCGATCGGATGTTGTCTCTATTTATTCAAAAATTTAACTTACCTCGTTAGAAAATATTAAATTCGGTCCTACCTTCCCTTCTTTTCATTAATTCGGTCCTACCTTCCCCTTCTTTTCATTTAATGAAGCCAGTAACCTTTCCTTCTTTTTATTTATTGAAACTCAGTACCTACCTTACACAAGAAATAAATGCATTCATTAAAAAAGTCACGATTAATTGTAGGGAACATTCCTCGATTCATTTAACTGAAGGCCTCGATTAAATGACATTAATCGAGGATAGTTAGATATTAAACGTGGTTAGTTAGATATTAATCGAGAATCTCTTAAAAGTAATCTAGTTATTTTTTAAAAAATATACGAGGCTTTAAAAAAAGGAGACAATTTTAAAAAATAATCGAGACTATTACAAAAATAATCGAGGCTATTTAAAAAATAATCGAGAATTTTTAAAAATAATCGATGCTTTTGAAAAAATAATAGAGGCCTCTTAAAAATTAATAGAGGCTTATTCAATAATAATTGATGCACTTTTTAAAATTAATCGAGGCATTTCAATCGAGATAATTTTAAAAAAAATCGAGGCTCAACATATATATATCAATCGAGGCAATTTCAATCGAGGCTTGTAATATCAATCGAGACTTGCAATTTCAATCGAGACAATTTTCAAACAATAATCAACGCTCAAGAATAATCGAGGTGCAAAAAATAATCGAGGCATTTAGAATTAGGGTTTCATTTAGAATTACGATTTCGGTTGTTAGGGTTGTACATTGATAATGCGTGACAAAAGTACAATGTGACAATCATTGAGTGTGGAGACCAAATCTAGTATAGTACAAATTACCTAACAAACTAGTTGTTTTTAAAAGTTTTTTTTTTCTCAAAAATTATTTACTTTTGTTCACTTTTATCTATTTAGACTTTTTCTTTCCTTTCTTACCTTTTTCTTCTTTTTTTTTTCGAGCATATTTTCTTCTCATTTTCAGGACCAGTAGAGTTAGTTTGATGGGGTCACCTAGAAATTGACATATATATTTTTTTTCTTTTTAAGTATTTTATTTAACAGTTTTTCCCCTTTCATAATTTAATAGTTAATACCATGCATGGACGGTAGGCGGCCAACGGGCCAAGGCATTAAAACTACTTTTTTTTCTTCGCAACAAATTGTGTGGGATCAGATGGTTCAAAATTCGTGCCATAGTTCAATATTCCGATATAAATTTATATGGGATTTGATATATTTTTATTTTTATTGGATTCAGAATTTCAAATCTTTATATTTTAATGTATAAGACGGTCTCACATAAGACTTTTTTTTTTTAATCTTGAGTTTTTCTTTCTTCCTTTCAGATCAAAAAATTAAAAATATTCATGGGTGCTGCCATCTCTCTCTCTCTTTTCTTTTTTTTTTTTTTTTTTTTTAATTTCCGAGCCTCCATTTTTTATGTATTGAACATTTTTAGTTCCACATTTTATAAGAAAGGGAGACAATGTTCATGAGTTTCGGAATAAAACTAAAATGATTGTATGAATTTTCTTGCTCTTTTAATTTGTTTGTAATCGTATGTAAACACGAATATCTATTGTTTAATTATTAGAGGCTATAATTAAAGAATGAACATTGCAGGTTTCAAAATGTTAAATGCATTGAAAATCCACCAGATTATTTTAATTCTAACCAATTCACGTTGTGCGCTAATCATTTTTAATGAAATAGGAGAAAATTTTTAAAAAAAATGGTTCACCGTAGGCCGTGAAAGAGCATTCAACTATTTCAGGTGAATTTATGTTATAGGGCTTTGAAGAAGAGTATGATATCTCTAAAATTAAGAAAAGAAGTGAGACTGTAGTCTAAAATATAAATTTTTAAGTATTATTTTATTTTATTTAGTTTTTAGAGGCTATAGTGAGAAAAAAGAAAGAGAGAAAAAAAGAAGAGGTTATGTATGAAATCTGCCCTTGACTCTGTCCCTATCTTTTATTCTAAAAATAACCTTAAAATTTACATATAAGTTTTTGAAGTTTTTTAGGTACAAATATTACCTAATAATATTCTATAAAACTAATGTTTATGCAGTAACAAAAAGCAAATTGAGTTAAACTTTTAGGGTTTTAAGATTCGACCAATGATCGAGTTCCGCAAAAATTCATTTACCATTTCAATTCCCCCAATTTTGAATAGCATAAAAAAGAGAGAAAGATGGGTTTGAGTGATTACTTAAAATTACGCATTTCTGTTGTTTAGGGTTGACAATATGTATAAATTGCTCACTCTTTGAAATTCGAGTGTAGAAGAATAGATTGTAACGTATGAATAACAAAGAATTTTTTATTAGACGGCTCGTGCATATAGGTGATATATATATATATATATATATATATATATATATATATATATATATATATATATATATATATAGGGAAATGATCAAATAGGAACTGAATTCCCCCGTGAGAATTTAGGAATCAATCCTAATTTTAGATTTGATTAGATCTAATGACCATAATTTAGTCAAAGTTTTAGTCAAAGTAAGGTGGCAAACTTGTAATATTTGAAAACTTAATGAAGGCGGGATTATTTTCATAATTTAGAAATTCGGTTATATTTTTTCGGATTTTGGGCCCAATTCTCGGAATTAAATAGACAACGCTTTAAAACCGTTATCTTTTCTGGCGTTGTATTAATATGCTAACATGAAAGATTTATATCGCTAACATCAACAGATTTTGTTGCTAACATGAGGTAGACTCATATTGCTAACTTGACGAGATCATAATATTAAATTGACACGTATTAAATACCACACATATAATATTGGACCATATTTAAAATAATATTGTGTAACATGTGTAACATCATTCATACATACAACATATTGCTAATATGTTAGAGAATATACACACTGCTAATATATAACTAATAATTTACTAATATGTGAATAATGATATGCTAGTATGACTTAAATTCTCAAATATTACAAGTTTTCAAAATAATATTAAGCATTGATAAAATTATAATTGTTTACGAACTTAACTATATATAGCTCATACTTTAACTATTTTCTCATGAAAGCAACTTAAAATTCAAAGTCGTGCATAAAAAATTTCATGTTAGCAACATAAACACAAGATATGAGCAATATTGTGATATCATATTAGCAAATGTCTGACAGTTACGAGTTGAATATACATGAAAAAAAGTTTTTTATATTTTTCATCAATTTTTGCTCAAATAAACATATGCACTATGGATCTTAAATGAAAGAGCATGAAAAAAAATCTTTAATTTGATATATTTTTTGCGTAAATTGGATAAAAAACGAGTAAGTTATGATTATTTAAAGTTTTTAAGAATTTTTTAAAAGATGATGACATCACTTTATAAAAAAAAATTGGAATTACCCCTTATATTTCGAATTTTACATATTGACAACTATGTCACCGCCTTTTTATCCGCCATGTAATCAAAATCCTTGAATTTGATTGGTTCCTAGGTTCTCACGGGTGATTGGTTCCTATTTGAACACACCCCTATATATATATATATATATATATATATATATATATATAATAGGGCAAGTCTCTTGTACATAAGATGTACATGAGACGGTCAACGCGTTGACCGGGTCAACAGTGTTGACCCGGTCAATGCTTTGACCAAAAAATTCGTCAAAATTAGTACCATTTATAATACTGAAAAGTATCATTTCAAAGGCTAAAAAGTATCATTTGTATCAATAAAAAGTATTGGGCAGAATAAAAAAATAAAGAAAAAAACTATTAAGATCAGTATCAATTGACACATTAAAAAGTATTATTCAAAATTAAAAAAAGTATCAATTGTATCCCTAAAAAGTATCACCAATTTTCATAATTTTTTTGGTCAACGCTTTGACCGAGTCAACGCACGTTGAGCCGGTCAACGCGTTGACCGTCTCATATACATCTTATGCACATGAGTTTTTGCGTATATAATATATAGAGAAATGATCAAATGAGAACCCTTCCCCCAGGTAGGAACTGTGAACCAATCTTAGCCCTTGTTTGACTCAATTTGGACGGCCCAGATTAAATCAGATTTAAGTGGATGGGCGGTGGCATTCCTGTAATTTTCGGCAACTTTGTGGGAGGGGGGTAATATAGTAATTCAATAATTCTTCCATTTTCTTCTCTTTTTATTTCCATATTCATCATTCCGCTTTTTTTCTTCAGATTTTTTTTTCTTTTCTCTCTCTCTCTCTCTCTCTCTCTCGCTCATTTACGTTCTTCTTCTTCTTCTTCTTCTTCTTCTTCTTCTTCTTCCCCTTTTGATTTCTCATTATTTTCCAGCATCCGATTTCATCTTTTTATCGTGAAGATTCGACCCTATGATTCGTAGAGTTCATCGGTGGCGCTGTCTTTGTATGGTGACTCCATGTATGTTTTATTTTTTTCTTTTCAATTTATTTTAGGAGTTTGGTGTGTCGATTTATTTCTCGTTTCTTCTCGTAATTTTTATTTTTCAACTTATTTTAGTTTCTGGCTTCATCATTTTGTTATGAAGATTCGATATTTTTGATTGATTTGATCTGTTTCGTTCAGATCTGTGTTGTATCAGTTTTTTTTTTTTAGAAAAGTATCAATTATTTTCTAATTGTTAGGAATCCTAGGGTTTAGTACGAGAATATATAGAATATGCATTAATTTGATTTGTTTATTTATTTTAGCATGTTAATGTATTCGTTTTAGCCTGTCGCCACATATGTTTTAGCTGCACGCACTCTCTGAAACATGTCATATAAACCATGCTTTGCTTTTTTTATTTTTTTCTTTTGTGTGTGTGTATATTTTTGTGACCCAACTACACAATGTTACATACACCATGCAAACATTAGAATACTTTGGTGCTAAAATGTATGTTGATTTTATATCTGAACATCTCTTGATGTGATTGTATTATTATTTTACCTTTGTCAGTTTATAATTTTTTTTATTTTAATGTGTGAGCTTCTGATCTGTTTCAAGTGACCATAGTAATATGACTGTAGAGATATCTCCAGGCATGACAGGGTGGTGATATGGAGGGTTCTGCTTCACGTAGCAAGACGATGATGTTTGAGAAATTCTATGGTTTACGTGCCCCTTCTGAAACTATTGTTCATCCACCTATTGCAGTTAAAACAAAAGGTAGCGGCAGTCATTTGATATTTAAGAAGGGGGCAAGGAAGAGAATGGAGAACAAACCACTTAGAATGTGCGACAATTGCTACAAGTTGTCAGATCATGATGCTAGGGACTGCCCATCTTTGATGTTATAATAGTGATTGGGCATATTTTAAATCATCTTTTACCATGCTTGTGAATTGTTTTCAGCACATTCATTTTGAAGAATATATATGATTTTTAATAAAAGTGTTTATAACATTTCCTTTGCGGTAATTATATTACTATTAAGTTTTATTAACCACAGTTACTGTTTAGAATATGATGCTAAAATAACGGAAGCATGAGGTTAAATACCTTGTCAGATTTCCATTGCATATTTTGTTTATCAGAACATGCTAAAATGAGAAACGCATGAGGCTAAAATGTTTGAAGTATGAGGCTAAATTTGATGTGACATTTTCCATTAGGGTTCACCGTTCCCAATTAGGGTTTATTACGTTCCAATTAGGGCTCATCTGATCCCAACTAGTAATTCTGAGATTCCCATTATGGTTCACTGTCCCCAAATAGGGTGTATTACGTTTCATTCCAATGAAATCACCGTTTCATATTTTGTTTATCAACACATGCTAAAATGAGAATCGCATGAGGCTAAAATGATCGAAGTAGGAGGCTAAAATTGATGTGACATTTTTCACTAGGGTTCACCGTTCCCAATTATGGTTTATTACGTTCCGATTAGGGCTCATCTGATCCCAACTAGTAAATATGGGATTCCCATTAGGGTTCACTGTCCCAAAATAGGGTGTATTGCATTTCATTCCATTGAAATCATCGTTCCATTTTTGTTTATCAACATATGTTAAAATGAGAATTGCATGAGGCTAAAATGAGCAAAGTAGGAGGCTAAAATTGAATATGGGCAAATTCTGAGTTCAGTTCTTCGCGAAACGATGCTACAGTTCATAGAATTTTTTTTCCGATTTTGCCTTTAATGAGACGCGTGAATTGAAGATTTTCATTTTAATTACAAAATTGCCATCAAAAATCTGCATTAATCTGGATCGTTCAGATTTTGGAATTGAAGGATGAGATTGGTTCCTAATTCCCACCTGGTGACTAGTTCTCACCAGATCTCATCCCAATATATATATTGCTTAGAAAATCAAAACTCTTGATCAAGCATTGTCCTGTAAATTATCTCGTATTGCCTAGCCAAAGAGTAATTAATAATATAATTAAATTCTCATATAATTGCTAATTTGACTCTTAGGCATACGATACTAAAAGTATAACTAATGTCTCTATTGCACTGATAATCTAATTCTAATCATGTTATTTGAAACATCTTGAAAAAGCTTACGACATTCAGTTGCAGCTTGTCTCTCTCTTTTTTTTTTCTTTTTTTTTTTTTTAAATTCACACACCCGACCTGTGGTATTGAGGAGATTCGAACCCGTGATCTTTGGTCTCCAAGCAATCTCACTCCACCACTAGGCCATCCCCACCGGAACGCAGCTTGTCTCTCTAAGTTACCAGATCTTAGATTTTATTCTAAAATAACTTGCATTGTTAAAATACTGAGATACAATAAAATTGAGATTTTATAAAATAATCCCCTCTTGTTTTAGATCAAATATTGACTGAAAAAAAACATAATTTTACTCAGCTTATATTAATCTCAAGCACGTGATACAGGAATATAAATTATCATTTTCGTGGCAAAACAATCCAGCCCCATGCAATATAAATGAAATCCTCTATCCCACTTTTCTCTATCCCATTTGGTGTTCCACTTTGATTTTTATTCGATTTTTATCAATTTTTTCTTCAATTTCAATTTGTTAAGGCTTAATTTAATTTTATGATTATTATTTAGGGTTTATTCCATCCAATTTGGGTTTATATTTATTTTTTAATATTTATTTCTTATTTTTTAGTAAATATACTTGATTATTTTAAAAGTAGGGTATATGATTTTAAAACAAATTAATTTATAGTGATAAATGCTGATTATGATTTGTAATACTATAATAAAATTTATTTTTTTAATAAACATTTTTAAAATATTAAATTTTATAGTGGGACACCATAGTGGGACATGAAAAGTGAACTAGAGGATTTTATCCCCATGCAATATGCCTTCGTAACTTCCGTGATAGAGTAAAATGTGTGTTATAAAAAATTACATCAAACTCCCTTGTGTTTTTAAAATTATATTAAATTTACACGTATTTTTAAAAGATATGCACAACTTTTTCTTGCCAAATATAATTAATCTTATTTTTAAGTAAAATTGATGCGTTCAAGATCAAGTAATTAAATAAGTGTATTTTGGTATAAAATTTGGAAAGAGATAAGTTATGCTTACTTTTTAATACTCCCTCCGTCTCATTTATATAGTCCCTATTACTATTTTGAGGTGTCTCAATTATATAGTCCCATAACTATAAATAGTATTAATTATCATGGTAATATACAAATATACCCTTGCTATGTATTGAAAATTAAAACTCAACCACTTAAATTTTTAGAGTCATTAATTTTAAGTAAGGGTAATAATGGAAGTTAAGCTTTAATATCTTGTTTTTATAAATATTTTTAATCTACGTGCGAGGATAAAGTGAACTATATAAATGGGACGGAGGGAGTAATATACAAAAAGATTTGGTTCAATTTTTTAAAGGGGTGGTCTTGTGTGCATCTTATGCACCATCGGGTGCGTGGTGGCTACCCGTCTTTTTTTTTTCTAGCCGGTACTTTTTAAGATACAGGTGATACTTTGAATTTTGAGTTATATTTTTTATTGTTACAGTTGATACTGATTTTGATGGGATTTTTTTTGTGCGTTAACCTTCTGATGGTGCACCTAATACATGAGAGAATTGATTTTTGTAAATATAAGAGAGATTTGTGCAAATATTTCGATAGCACAATGTGGTGAACACATTTTACCCATTCATGATATCTATCTATGAACACACAACCCAACATGTGTGAGGATTAGGAGTGGCAATTTTACCTCAGTCCGACCGCATTTAGGGCGGGGTCGGGCCAAATAAATAGGCCCTAAATGCCCAACCTAAAATAGAGACTAGAGAGTGGCCCAAATGTACCGGGCCACTTGGCCCAAAAATTGCAAAAAATGCACTAAACTCGAGGTAGCCCGACCCATTTTTAGGTCAGGTCCAATTTTTGCACTAGCCCGGATTGCCACCCCTAGTGAGGATAAATGGCGGTCAACATTTTTATCAAAGAATTCCCTAAAAAAAGGAACAAATAAAAAGGCTTAATAAAACCTGAACAAAAAAAAAAAGGAAAATGGAACATGCACATCATGTTGGTAGTTGGTGACACAATATGATAACACAATACAAAAATATATTTTAGTATTTATTCTTATCGTGTTCAACATGTTAAATACGATAAAATTAACATGTTCCACTATAACCTACTAACTTGATAAATGATAACATGTGTGCAAGTATGAAGTATCCAATAATAACCTACTAGTAACTCAAAAATATATAAAAATAATTTAAATTTACATTTATATTTATTGATAAATTTTATTTTTATTAATAATATTAACAAAATACAGAATTTATTTACTTTTATATTTGTTTCATATCAAATTGTGTAAGATGAAAATTTTCATGTTTACATCATTATCGAGTGTGTCGTGTTAACGTTAATTTGTTTTCTCATTCGCGTAAAAACACGTGTATTGAGTCCGACGTGTACATGAGAAGAACTGATCATCACATGCCGTAAAAACACGTGTATTGAGTCCGACGTGTACATATGAGAAGAACTGATCATCTCATGCCGTTATTATGTCAACACGAAACACGACATAATTACAGCTGTCTGCTATACACTCAAACTAACAAGAAAATACTTGAGAACTCGTATTTCCCGACTTCATCGGTGCAAAACTTGATCAAGTAACAAAATGCACCCAAAACAATCACAAAAATGATGTAATTAAAGACAAAATTTAATCTTGTGAGAGAATTTCCAAAGTTGGAGATAAGCATCAAAACATAAAAATGGGCAAGTAATACAATAGAGTTGGGAAATATTTTTCCAACAAACTCTGTTTTCAAACAGAGTTCTGGTCATCTAATCCCACGGAACTGCAGATGACAAAGCCTTCCTTAAATTTACCAAAATATACCTAATCCAAAAACTAAAATACAAGCTACATTGCCATACAAGCTGCAGTTACGTATAGAATGATGAGACGGCGAGACGAAGGAGCACAAGGATAAAAGCAAATAAAAACTCGACTTCCTGCCTGCACAGCAGAAGGGGTTCCTATATATTACTGCTGGTAGTACAAGGGTGGCTGTGTTGTGCCCATGCTAGAATATCCACCATCATAGATCGGTTGAGTAGCAGCACCAAGACGGTGGCCCTGTTGATTCATCAGAGCTTGTGCCGCACCTATTTTATTCAGTGTAAGCTGCCGTTCATAGGCTGCCAGGTCAGCAGCTGTAAAACCAGGCATATGTGCTACGGCTGGTGGAGGCAGAGGGGTGGAACTGGTTCCAGGAGGAGTAGGCTTACTACCCCATGAGCACTAGAGAGAAGCACATATAGGGTTAGAAAACAACGGGCACACAACACATATGCAATGGCATAGTCTAAACACCAAGAGATACAGATACCTACTTATGTACTTAAAACTGAACTACTAAATACAGATCATTAATAACTAGATAGTGCCATTTGTAAATTCCATGACATACTAAGTATACATGATATCAGAATTCATTTGGAACTGAACACTTCGATATTCCTAACTTGAAAGACCCTTAAAGTAAAGCATTCAATGAAAGGAAAGAGCATGTCATTGAACCAAAAATCCAAAGAACATAACTACTTGGAGAAAACACACACACATACCACAAAGGGAAGATATTCAGTCATGAGTCAACTATAAACAAACAAATATAAATGATTTGCATCAGTAGTTTTAGCTGTGCACAAACCAAAAATCAAAGAATAAGAGAACAATCTGGATTTCAGGAATGGCATAGATACTAAATGCTTTGATCCTGAGAGCATTGATACTGTGGTTCAAGAACTGACTTATACCACTCTTTGTGAAACCACCTACTCGCTCATTTGCAGCATGATGGTTAACAAGTAACTAGTTTACACTATTTGATCAAGTCAATAGTTGTTGAAATGTTGTATTGTTATACGCACTGGAAACAGATTACCATTCTTCACATTGTAAGAATCATTTTTTAATCACACATTATCAAAATATGTGAACACTAGGATTCAGTTGCAAAAGTGAACGCCAAAAAGCAAACTAAAGAAGAGAATGGTGGACATGGGCATTTATGAGGAGCAGTCAACACTAGCTTACAAGTACACAGCATGCGACAAACTCAATAATCATCTTTTCCAAAATACAATCTTACTGAGTAAACTCACTGAAATATAAGTGAGTACCTTAACTGGCTTGCCAAAAAGAATCCGAGCATTTCCCATCTGGATAGCACGGGCAGCTTCAGCATGGCTGCTGTACCTTATGAATCCAAAACCTTTGTCTCTCTGAATGCGGACATCTTCAATTACTCCAACTCCGAGGGCATGGAAATGACGATGGAGATCAACTGATGTGACCTGCATATGTTGAGTGTCAGCCATATGAAAAAAGCACAAAACCAATATATATTCAACCCCCTCACCAAACAGACAAGATCAACCATGAAAGGGGGTAGTGAAATTGAAAAAAAAAAATGATTGAAATGTGGAAAAATCACAGATCCAATGGGAGTTCTCTTTTTGAACAAAACTACAGATGATCCGACACTATGAAAACACCACTGACGAGTCATAATTTACGAATATTCAGTGAATTTAGTCACAATTCACAAATGACAACAAACTGGATGCCACCCTGGAAAGTCTCATGGGACAAGGGAGAGAGCAATGAGGCCTACAACATTTACTTACTTCAGGAGCAAGATTGCCAACATAAACAGTTGTATACTGTGGATTATTCTCTGGAGCATCTTCATTTCTTTTTTCTTGACCATCATCTGCAAAAGTTATATGTGCAATTTAG
Organism: Perilla frutescens; assembly: GCA_026008535.1. NCBI lineage: Eukaryota > Viridiplantae > Streptophyta > Magnoliopsida > Lamiales > Lamiaceae > Perilla > Perilla frutescens. Next base: position 49,008,178 of record BRKX01000001.1, on the reverse strand, counting down.
AACATCTAAGACAAATATATTCACAACATATCTCAACTCAATACAATCAATGACATAAAATCAATGATTTGTCAGCTTCTAGCGTGATTAATCCACTCAGCGTCGGTACCACTTTTAAGATTCAATATTTTAAAATAAGAAACGAGGCACAGGGCTCCACTTGTGGGATTAAATGCTTTAGAAAAATTAACATCAAATTCATAAGAATCAGAGCTACATCAATGCATCAGCGATTAACGTTAATGGACTATATTTTTAAAGAGCTAACCAGATGCTCCGTTGGTTAGTTCCACAACATTTTTTGAATCAGGATTCTGCTGCTCATCGGCTTGACCAGCACCTTTTGCTGCCCAATTGCAGCGAATTTGTCTACTACCAAGCCACTTTCCTGGAATTTTAATTAAGACAAAGGCACATAAATAAGAAATCAAAACTTGAAGCATATTAGATAAACAAGCTGAAGTCCCCAAATATGTGGTCTTGCCAGCTAACTTGTCCACCTTATTGATTTTAGGTTTTGCAACCTCGAGCAACATAAATCAATAACAGCAAGACTTTTATTTCACACGCACAAGCTTCTAATAGTTCATTATCTGCCTACAAGCTTTTATGCTTTATATCCACCAACCAAACACTGTTCAAGCACACTAACAAGACTTTACAGCAATACCCCTCTTAATTTTCAAACACATCTAATTCAAAAGAACCTTCATTTCTGAAAACTTAAGAAAAAGAAAACCAGAAAAAGATGTGGTGAAACTATTTTCAACTCTAGAAATGAAAACCAAACAGATCATAAAGTTCACTGGATTTCCACCCAAGTGACTAAAACAAGTTATTTAGTTCAAAACTGTTCAAAACTTACAACTAATGTATATCTGTTAGGATGGAATTCGTAAATATTGATGTGAATCATTTATAGTTTGCAAACTGTAAGTCTGTAAAGGTGGAGTTTATCATCCCCACCTCCACCCTAAGTGAATAGTGACTTTTATATATGCTGAAAAAAAAAGAGGAAAAAATTTGACGAACATAGAAACAGGAAAGAGAGAGATGGTAGGAAACAGGGTCAGCCTAATTACTCATTCAGGGAGGGACACATAAATATATATATATATATATATATATATATATTTAAAAATAATAATAATAATAATAATAATAATAATAATAATAATAATAATAATAATAATAATAATAATAATAATAAACGAGACAAGGACAAAATTCTCACCACTCAAGTCATTGATTGCACTTTGAGCATCCTGGAAAATTACACAAAGTTGCAAGATCAATCAATGAATTCATGAATTAAATGGAGGGAAATGGGGGAAAAGTAAAAAACATTTGAGGACCTGCTGACTGCGAAAAGAAACAAAACCAAAACCCCTTGAGCGGCCAGTCTTCTGATCCCACATGACCCTCGCATCTCTGCATCAACACAAAGGCTGGTAACATTAAGTTTCTCCCCAGTGTAATCAGTCAGAAAGCCAGGTGAATCACAACTCCAAAGAACAAGCAGTGGAATTGGACTTACGAGCAAGTAGGATATACAGAGAAACATGCAAATAAGGTAGCATCAGTAACCTCTGGGCTAAGATCGCCAACAAAAATGTTGAAGTGACCTGCGAAGCAAATTCAAACATAGTATGCAATATCACAGTCAAACCCACAACTTGTGAGAATAAAAGAGGACCAGAAGTGAATAATACAAGATCGATTGTTCATACTTGATGTGTCCTCCCGCTGAGCACTAGCATATGCCCAATTGACTTTTATTGGCTGTCCAAACCTGCAACATGCATATTAGACGAGCCAACAACTAATCAAATATCAATAATTAACCAGATTTCTACTTACAAATGCCTGCCATTCAGAGTCACAATGGAGAGTGCAGCTGATCGACGATCAAAGTAATCCACAAAACCATAGGATGACTGCATCAGAATGCATTAAATTGGTGTGTACATGTATATGTAGGTAAATCCGTAAACACAGGTATGTGTAAACATAAATGATATATTATTAATACCATTTGGAAAAAAGTCAATGGCCAACTATAAACAATTGATATCAACTTTATTAAAGGGGTTATTTTCTGAAATGTAGCTTCAAACACAAATTTTAAATAAATTGTATATTAGAGCACTGAATAGAACTGGAACCATGTATAAAGCATAAAGTTGGAAATTCATATCTAATAGCAGTAAGCATGAATGGGATTAACGTAAATTAGTATCAATATGCATTAATCGATACAAATCAAGGTAATTTAGCTAAGATGAGAAAATAATTCTTTCAATGCTATTGGATGTCAAAAAAATTGGAGGTTGACATTTCAATAATATTCCTTCCCTCTATGAGCAGCAGTTAGAGCTTTTTCCATGGCGTCCTATCAGATACAAAGTAAGTTCTCTTGCATTACGACCCAAAAAATGTTCAAAGAGTGGTCCTAAAAAGGATATCTAACAAAAATACCAAGTATATCAACAACATTAATTATTAGGAATCTCAAAATGCCTAGGTATATAAATTAAAGAGCTTAGGCAGAACCCCATGCCAAGAGAAAAGGCAAACTATTATTCAATCATAATGAACTAAATACTGGGTTTGTACACTAGCAAAGAGATGATGTTAGCAAGTAAGAATTGAAGTCACACCTTATCTTTACGAATGAGCTTGCAACCTTCAAGAGGACCAGTAGCTGAGAAAACCTCCTGAAGAAGAGGTTCAGTAACCTGAGGGTGGATATTTCCAACATACCTACATCAGATCATGGTGTATATATAGACATTAGAACTCTGATATTACCAAAAAAAGACATTAAAAGTCCAGATACTCATGCTACCACCTCAGAAAGCTCCAATGCAAATAAGCAGGGCAGAGACACAAATCAAATTAAGAGTTGAAATGAGATAGAGGTTGACCCTAGAGTAGAATTATGGTCAAAAGAAAATAAAGCCAAATATTTTAATATGCTGTTTTAAGGTATAGAGACAGCAAGTTCAATCTAGAGTGGGCCTCTCATGTAAGGTGAAGCACCATATGTGCCAAGTGACCCACTGAGCCATAAATACAATCTTAGTAGCATTTGCTGTGGTGCATTAACTTCTTACCATCCCTTCTTCAGTTGATGCAATGCATTTCTAAAAAAAGATAGTGTTCCTTTAGTTTCCAGAGGACACATTTGATATTATGAGGTCCTTCCATCTAAGCTGTTGTGAGCTTGTCCAATTAACATAAAGCTTTTATATTCAATTATGTGTTAGTGTGTTACTACATTAAGCAAATGACTAAAAAATCAAATATCCAATAGAAACACAAAGATTTGGAAAATGTACCCACTAACCAGATGTCTCTTTTGTGCGTATCACTTAAAGGCAATAATTATGTGTGTTACTGGATTGCACACACAACAGAGAAATTTATACATATGTGTATAGATTAAGGCTTTCTTTCCAATTTCTAAGAAGAAGCTGGAGATGTCTCCAACAGGAGGAAAGACCCTAGAAGCTTCAAATGTTTCATGTCATTCCACGCAGACAATTGATATCAGAAAACAGTTATGAAGATCATTATGGAGCATCAGTCACTGTCTGTCAACAACATTAATGGGACTAAAATTTGAAATGCAAACCATAACCAGTTTTTGTAAGTTATGCCGCCTTTTTGTATTGATGAAATGCCACAAGATAGATCTGCTAATGAAGCTATAACTTAAAATTAAGTAAGTCATGGAAGAACCACTTTAAACATATCTAATAAGTAATAACACATCTGATCTTTTATTTTTCTCCCAATAACCACCAAATTGAGCCACTCCCTGAAGGACAATGTCCAGAGTTTTATGCCAACATGCACATCCATGATTTTTTGAACTACAAAGAAGTCTTGATTGGCAACTATCTACAACCTTGCCTTCTGAAAAAACTATTGATGTCAAGCAGACAAACACCCAACTATTGCTACAACTGGGATATCTAAACAATATTATTCCGAAATATATTTCCAGCGTCTCTTGAACCACCTAAATAAAATACTAAAAGCAAAGATGCAGACTTGCAGAAGATAAGTTGACGATACAGGATATCATGCATAATGATGGTATCAGGGAAGTATTCACTAACAACTGAAGCATCTCTCAATGATCACAAAAAGTTTCACAATGAGATGTCAGAATTTCAGGCAAAACCAGGGCTTTAAATGGAAAAGTTAAATTGGAAATGGAGTTAACAGCAGGTCAAGTAATCACAAAGACTCACACGCTGCGGCATGTACTTGAATCAAATCCAGGAGGCAAATTTCCACTCAAGATAGGTTCTATCTGCATATTGACCGAAAATTTTAGTAAGAAATCAAATTATATATAAAAAAAAGCCATCAGTTAGAACATGAATAGAATCCAAAGGTTCTCTTGCAGAAGGTTTTCGAATGAGACATAATGGAGGCCTGTCTCCTTTCAGTGCCGTCTCCACATGAAATTTTCTGGTGGGAAAATAAAGGAACTTGCTGATGGATACACCGCCAAAAACATGGACAGATTTCTCTTTACACGCATAGCGCCAAATGACATGTGAAAACCCACTAGAACATTCCACTAAGGTGTTGAGCAAAGAAATACACGTAGCACACACAGCCATGACTATATAAACTGTCCAACTCCATTATGATCAAATATGAAAAGATCATAAAGCACTCAACTCATAACAGTCGGGTGAAAAATAACCAGAATACCTAAACAATAAATGACCCTCCAACCAACACAACAATATATATATGTATGTATGTATGTATGTATGTATGTATAATAGTATATTTGTTGGAAAAAGAAATCAAAGAATAAAGAAGGCAAGATTGAGCAAGATTGAGACGACCAGGAAATCAGGGATTATATTTGGTTTATTTCCTTATTGATTTATTTCCTTATTGTACAAGCTTTCATCTTTAAAACAGCATTGTAACTACACTATTGAATATATCGAAATTACTTCTTTTCCCTATCAATCTATACTTTTCTTCCAATGGCGTCTGTACCATTTAACATGGTATCAGAGCAGGCGATCATTCGAGGGACTCAGATTAATCATCATCATTGTCCTTAAACCTTCCTCGACCTTTTGTTGCCAAGTTCTTCAAATCTGCACCCAAACAAAACAAAAATGTCAGCAAGTGAAACGCCAACCGAATCAACCAACACTGGGAATGTCCCAGACGAACTAACTCTCCAACTTGCGACCATGCTTCGTAATAGCCTTGGTCTGCAAACCCAAACTACAGAAACTTTGAACATCGGGTTCAAATTGAGCGGCGATAATTATCCTTTATGGTCTATCTTGATGAAAAAAGCCATCGGAGGAAGGGGAAAATCGTCGTATATAACTGGAGACCCAGAACCACCCTCAACAAATGATCCAGCCTACAAAAGATGGGAACAAGACGATCAGTGTGTTTTTACATGGCTAATACAAAACATGGAATCAAACCTTATGAACACAGTCTCCAAACACCCAACATCCAAAGCCGTTTGGGATAGCCTGGCCCTAACGTATGGAAGCGGAACAGATTCATTACAGGTCTTCGATTTACATCGAAGAGCAAACACTTTAAAACAGGGGGAAGCATCGTTAGAGGCAATCTGGGCAAAATTACAAGAAATATGGATGTCTATTGATAGACGAGAGCCAAACCCCATGGAATGCGCCAAAGATATTGAGATATACAATCGAATCATACAAACACAAAGAGTATACCAATTTCTCATGGCCCTCCATGAACGATATGAACCTGTGAAGAAGGAAATACTGAAAAAGGACCCGTTACCCTCAGTTGAAGCGGCATATGCTATGATACGCCGGGAGACTGCCAGGGACCAAATACTTCGGCCGGTAATCTCCGAGGAGAGTCGAGATACATCATCGGGTCTAGGGTTTGGTTTAGCGGCGCGGGACAGAAATCAGAAAGGATACAGAGGAAAAGGGACTCGGGCGAACGAAGAAGATAGAAGCAAAATGGTGTGCTCCCACTGCGGAATGAAGAAACATACAAGGAATCATGCTTTCAACTGGTGGGTTACCCAGATTGGTGGGACGACACCAAGAAGACGAAATCACCGAATCCAGCCCGAAATCGAGGAGGTAGCATCGCCGGAGCCGTGACCGCCGACCGGGCCACCAACGCCGAGGCGGGCAGCTCTGGGGCAGCACGGCGAGAGGGAAGAACAGAGGTCGGCGTTGCCGAAGCTAACGCGGCGACTAGGGATTTCACGGTGGCTAGGGATTTTGGAGGTAATAGGGTCGAGAAGATTGGGCCCAATCCTTTTAATCCCTCAAAGTTTTGTGGGAAATCTGATTTAACGAATAATGGGGAAATTAATAGGGAAATTACTTGGTTGCCCTCACTTTCTAAAGAAATCGAAGATACCCCTATTTCTTGTACTAATTCCTTTCAGGTTCTTGAGGATACTTCTGTGGCATGTACTGTACCTGATTTACATGACGGAAAAAATAGGCAATGGATTTTTGACTGTGGAGCCACAGATACCATGACTTTTGACATCTCGGATATTGTCAAACCGACAGTTCCACAAAAATCCCATGTTCAGACAGCGAATGGAGACCTTGTACCAGTTAACGGGGCTGGCACTGTGATTCTGTCTCCTACACTTCAGTTGTCTAACTGTTTATTTGTTCCTACACTGTCACATAAACTCCTCTCCATAAGTCATGTTACCCGGGAATTAAATTGTACACTACTGATGCAGCCACATTTTTGTTTGTTACAGGATATCAGGACGGGGGAGATTATTGGACGTGGCACTGAACGACGTGGGTTATACTATGTGGATGAGATAGCTCCAAAAGGTGTTGCGATGCTGACTCACGGACCTGGTAACCGGGAGGCTTGGCTTTGGCATCGTCGGTTAGGGCACCCGTCTATCAGTTATCTTAAAATGTTATTTCCTAGTATTGTTACTTCTAGAGACATGCATTGTGATACCTGTTTTTTGGCCAAAAGCCACCGACAATCTTTTAAGTTTAATAATACCCGCGTGAAATCTATTTTTTCCTTAGTTCATTCTGATGTTTGGGGTCCTGCCCCTGTTGTTGGGGGTCCTGGCTTTCAGTATTTTTTGTTGTTTATTGATGATTGTTCTCGCATGACCTGGATTTATTTTTTAAAACATAAATCTGAGGTATTTGATAAGTTTACCCATTTTTGTGCCCTTGTCAAAACTCAGTTCCAGACCACTGTTCAGATTCTTCGATCTGACAATGGCGGGGAATATGTGAATTCTCGCATGTCCCAATTTTGTACCAAACAAGGCATTGTTCACCAAACCACTTGTCCGTACACTCCTGAACAAAATGGTGTTGCCGAACGGAAGAATAGAATTCTTCTGGAAATGGCTCGAGCTATGTTGCTCGAATCCGGAACACCTACCACCTTCTGGCCTGAAGTGCTTGCCACTTCGGTCTACCTTCTGAACCGGCTTCCTACTAAAGCATTACAACTTCACACTCCTCTCCAAACCTTATCCACACAAGCTAAGATTCCTATGGCCCTCACCCTCAAACCGAGAGTCTTCGGCTGCTCAGTCTTTGTTCATCTCCCTAAAAATAATCGTCACAAATTCTCTCCTTGTGCGGTTAAGTGTGTGTTTGTTGGCTATGGTGTTCATCAAAAAGGATACCGATGCTATGATCCCAAGTCCCGTCACATGTTCACCACTATGAACTGTGATTTTCTAGAAAATGAATATTTCTTTCACCACCATCCTACGAGTCAGGGGGAGAATCAAGATACTAGTGACTCTTTAAGCTGGTTGACGATGCCAGATTCTATGCCTATACCGGAAACTGGACCAACAGAGAAAGTTAACAACACCGCGGATGTATCTTCAGATATAGTTCAATCCACTGTCGTTGGTAATGCTTCTGAGACATCTCCTCTACTGATACCCGAGGTACAAAATCACCCTTTTAGTAGTAATTCTAGCTATTTCTTGGAAGATACTACTACTGATGATGTGGAAGATGTTGTGAGTGATAAAGAGACAGGTACAGAAGATGTCCTTGAGAATGAACAATTGGAGGATAGTGTGGACCATGGGAGGTATGTCTTACCTCCGAGAAAGAATCGAGGAGTGCCACCCAAAAGGTATTCTCCGGAACACCCTGGACGGAAATCCCGATATGCTATTGGAGATTGTACCACAAGCCATCTTACTGATTCAGCCCAAGCTTTCGAAGCTGCACTTCTGAGAGAGGATGATGTTCCATCGACAGTTGAAGAGGCTTTGGAATATAGGCATTGGAAAGAAGCAATGAAAAAGGAAATTGATGCTCTGGCAAGAAATCACACTTGGGAGAAATGCAAGCTGCCAAAAGAAAAGAAACCTGTGGGATGCAGGTGGGTGTTCACCATTAAACGACGGCCAGATGGTACAATTGAAAGATACAAAGCTAGACTAGTAGCAAAAGGCTATACCCAGACATATGGGATTGATTACTCTGAAACTTTTTCTCCAGTGGCAAAAATGAACACTATACGGGTATTGCTATCTATTGCAGCTAGTCGAGAGTGGTCTCTACATCAGTTTGATGTAACTAATGCATTCCTTCACGGAGAACTGAAGAAAGAAGTGTACATGGAAGCACCTCCAGGTTTATCTGAAGAATTTAAAGAAGGAGAAGGGTGTCGACTGCGGAAAACCTTGTATGGCCTCAAGCAGTCACCACGAGCCTGGTTTGGAAGATTTACAGACGCCATGGTAAAATATGGATATAAACAGAGCAATTCCGATCATACTCTGTTTTTGAAGAAAAGAGGGAACCTTGTAACATGCCTAATCATCTATGTGGATGATATGATTATCACAGGAGATGACATTGAGGAAATCTCAAAGTTGAAGAAGAACTTGTTCCAGGAGTTTGAGATGAAGGATCTGGGGGATCTGAAGTACTTCCTTGGAATAGAGGTGCTAAGATCACGTAAAGGAATATTTCTGCGACAGAAAAAGTACATTTTGGATTTATTGGCTGAGACTGGTTTGCTAGACTGTAAACCCGCTGACACTCCAATTGCAGTTAACCATGGACTGACAATTCTAGAAGGGGCTAAGTTAACTGATCGAGGGCGATACCAACGTCTAGTTGGGAAGCTAATTTATCTATCCCATACCAGACCTGACATTGCCTATGCAGTAGGAGTTGTTAGTCAATTTATGCACAAGCCTCAGTTGGAACATATGGAAGCAGCTCTACGAATTGTCCGGTACCTCAAGGGAACTGTTGGTTATGGTGTGCTGCTTGAGAAAAATGGACATCTGGAAGTTCATGGTTACACAGATGCTGATTGGGCAGGAAATCCTATAGATAGAAGGTCTACAGGGGGATATTTCACATTTGTGGGAGGAAATCTTGTCACGTGGAGAAGTAAGAAGCAGAAGGTAGTGGCTTTATCAAGTGCCGAAGCAGAATTCAGAGGCATCAAAAGTGGGCTTACGGAGATATTGTGGCTAAGGAAACTGTTAACTGAGATTGGCTTCCCTCCATCACAGAAGAGTCGGTTGTTTTGTGATAATAAGGCCGCAATCAGTATTTCCGAGAACCCGGTCCAACACGATAGAACTAAACATGTTGAAGTGGACCGACACTTTATCAAAGAAAAAATTGAGAATGGTATTGTTGAATTACCATATGTTCGGTCCGAAAATCAACTGGCGGATATTCTAACCAAGGCTGTGAGTTCCAAAAGTTTTACTGAGGTTCTTCGCAAGTTAAGCATTAGAAACGCCACTACTTAACTTGAGGGGGAGTGTTGGAAAAAGAAATCAAAGAATAAAGAAGGCAAGATTGAGCAAGATTGAGACGACCAGGAAATCAGGGATTATATTTGGTTTATTTCCTTATTGATTTATTTCCTTATTGTACAAGCTTTCATCTTTAAAACAGCATTGTAACTACACTATTGAATATATCGAAATTACTTCTTTTCCCTATCAATCTATACTTTTCTTCCAATGGCGTCTGTACCATTTAACAATATTAGTATCATAAAATACTGCATCAAAGATCAGATTTTTTTTTTCTGCAAATTCTTCTGGCACAGCTGAACGAGCTTAATTACAATTAAAATATCCATTGGATTTTCCTTTAATAGCCACCCACAGGCTCAGTCTAATTGTAGCCATAAAACACTTTATTGCAACATCCCCATTGAGAAATCAACTCCAACACATAGTCAAAGGTAAAAACAAAAAGGCAAAAAGTCCAGAACTATCTGATTAAAAACACATACAAAAGGTAACCTTATCCCTAAATTAAAGAAAAAAACACAGTCTCATAAATTTTTCTAATCTGAAAAGGAAAATCAACAAATATGTTTCGTACAAAGGGGGGTTGAAATAAAAAAAGAAACCTGGGGAGGAGCGAGAAGACCCGGATGGTAAAGAGACTGCTGCATCAGCGCCAGCTGCTGTTGTTGCTGCTTCAACCGTTGCTGCTGCTGCTGCTGCATCCCTTCCCTTTTCTTTTATTTATTTCGTACAAACAACGGAAAATTAAACGAAGGGGAAAATGAGCAGAAAAGAAAAATGGAAACGAAAATCGGTGTGACCAGAAACTAGAGAGGGAAATTGAAAACGGCAAAAAAAAAATAAAAAGAATTAAAAAATGAGGGAAAATGAAGGGAAGAAGAAAAAGGAGAAAAGAAAAGAAAAAGAACCCTCGCAGAGAGAGAGAGAGAGAGAGAGAGAGAGAGGAGAATGAGATGATGATGTGCGTGCAACTACACTATCGCTCATCTTTTCTTTTTCACTGCTAAGGTTGTGATCCGCTGTAACCGTTTTTCCTGCTTAACCGTGCAACTGCCTTTCATCACCATCCATCTTTAGATTATTTTGGATAACGGGAAATCTTTGATAAATTAAACATGTCCCAAAGAATTTTATAAAAATGACCTTATCACTAATTTAACATATGTCCTAATTTATTGATCAATTAAAAAAAATTATCTTGACAGTCAAATTCTGAGATTGAAGTAGGAATCAAAATATCGCATTGCCTCATTCTAAACTCTGAGGATGAGGAGGTGTTCAATATGAAATAATGGAAAATAATGGAATGATGGTCCGAATGGAATGACAATTTCTATGATTGGTATGTTTGCGAAATAATAATGAAAATTATTTTTTATCTTATAAAATGAATATTTTATGTATTTTTAAATTTCTTCATAATTGAATAAAATACAGTAGCTAATATTATCAATAAATGCCATAATTTTTTTCTTACATTTCTAAATTGTATTTTTCCTCTTTTAGTATGTGATTTTTTAAAATTGTTTTTAGCAAATTATGATTTATTTATTTTATTAGAAAATTTATTCTAGAATATTTAATTAATACATATATAATAATTTGTATACATTAATCAAAATATTTTCACTTCATAGAAAAATAATTTATCATTTTAAATTTTTATTTGAATATATTAAATTATATCAAATACATAATTATTTTTTTATTAGAATATATTTACATATTATATTTATTTTGGTGCCATTAGGCACTTACATTTTTCTTCAATAAAATTTCTAAAACTATTAAAATTTAATTTATATATATATATATAATATAAAATTAATTACAAAAGAATAATAAAAAATAATTGATATGATTCTCAAATTATTTTTCTAAATATGATAAAATAATATTATAAGACGTGATCATGTGTAAATATATCATATATTAATTTTTTTATCAGTGATAATAGTTAACCTCATGGGGATTTTTTAACCTCATGGAGTAGGTGGAATGATTACTCTCTTACTTTTAGTAATAGTGATTCATTCATAGATGGTAATTACCAATTTTAAAGCATACTAAATCACAGGAATTGTAAATTGATAAAGGAATGGTCATTTCATTTCATTATACCAATCACCTCCTAAATTCACAATTATTCAAGTACGTGCATTTAATCACATTTCTTCACGGAATTTAATTTTCGAGACAAATTTATTAATAATTTTGAAACACGAGGTGTAATTAATCATAATTCATGATATTTTTGTGAAACTCGTAATAATTTGGTGTCTATGAGTAATAATTAATAATCATTTTTTGGGCATTCTTTTTTTCTTGTAGTTCGTGGTTCAATTTTTACTTTACATGCGCGATAGTTTGTATTGTATAATGTGGATGATTTTTAGCTAATTGTCTTAAAATTCACAATCTTTACACCATTTTGTAATTACACGTGTGATTTTATATTTGTTATAAATAAAATATTATTTTCAATGATCTTTGCTATTATAATACAACTTTGTATTTGTTGCAAATAAAATGTTAATTTTAATGATCTTTTCAATCATAATAGGTTCAATTTTGATTACGATTATTTTTACCTAACGTGTCAGATTAGTAATCCACACCTATAATTACTTAAACGACGATATTTCAGCTACCATTTATTTATTTATTATTCACACATCCGATCTGATGGTATTGAAAATATTCGAACTCGTAACATTTTGTTTCCAAGCAATCTCAGTTTCAGCTACCGTTTGTTTACAAAATTGTTCTTCATCAAGGTTTATAGTCGAAATTTTAAAGAGAAGGGCATTGTTGTAACTGCATATGGATCAAATGGTAGCCAAAAGTCTTATTGGGCTTGCTGGAAGTAGCGAGCTCAAAACGATTAGATGAAATGGGCCTTTTTAGCCCACTCCCAATCAAATAAGTAATGGGCTGCAAAAACCATCGAATTGAAAACGGCTCTTCTAATTTCATCGCAATGCTAACTTGTTGCAATAGCTATTCCAACTATTGTACGTATACAGTTCTCACGGTTTGTTGTCCTGACTTTTAAATTACACAAACTCTTGTACCCATTGGCGATTTTAAAAACAAACTTCCAACAAGATATTAACTTTTGTAGTTACAACATTGTTCGAATTTTTAATCAGTTAAAATCAAGTTGTTTTCACGTAGTTGAGACCATGTTAATTATTTCCTGCTAAATGAAACTGTGTATAACATGATTTACGTCGATTTCAATTGGTTGAAAATACGAAAAAAATAATTATAATTATAAAAATTATTGACTTTATATAAGGTGGTCTCCTATATGTAACATTCCAGAAATTTCAGAATATCTTGATGAGTTTTCTAAATTTATTTAGAAGACTAAAGAAAATAATTGGAGTTAAAATAAAGTTAGATGAAAGTCGCGACTTTTTGTGTATTTTATGTGAAAATCAATTATAAGATTTTGTGTTTGGCGCCGGAAGATAATCAATATTGATCTTTTCTGGAACGTAACGACATAAAGAAAGCTGCTGGTGATTTCAGAATTTTAATCTGACCACTACAGAAGTCCCAGATTGAAAATCGTAAAGGGGAAACTTGTGAATAGTGTTTTTCCATAAAGACGTGATTTTTGAATTTTTATGAAATCTTGTGTATTGATTCGAGTCTTGTTTTGACAGTTTGTTTCCATAGAAAATCGCCCAAAGAATCCATTCGTGTTTTCGAATTTTCAATCAGAGGTCAATCGAACGCTCGGGAGCGTTTTCAGTAAAAAGGGCGGAATAGTAAATCTATTTTTGAAAATGGAATCTTTCTTCGATTTTCCTCAGACAACCTCCTCATTTTTCAACGATGGTTTGGTTCAATAGTACTCGAGCCAACAAGTCTCTCGGTATTTTCAAATTTTGTGTTGGAGGTCATTTGGACCTCGCCATTGAATAAAGCAACTTTAATTGAATCTGAAAAATACTTTATCAGTATTTTATATCCGAAAAAATTATACCCGCCTGAGCCTTGGTTTTCCTATAAATAGGGGGGATTGGATTCATTCCAACTTGCTCATTCTCTCTTTAGTTCGTGTTGATGAACGAGAGAAACCTGGACCTGCGCCGAGTAAATCGTGCATGCGGGCCTAGGTTAAGTTTTGTTGGGGGTGCTGCTGCGGGAAGCAGCTGTCGAGTGCTGGAAGGCTGTCGGAGAGCCGCCGCCGCCGCTGCCGTGGATGGTCGGAAATCGCCTTCGTCGTGCCGCCACCGCACCGCCGCTTCGGATGTCTCGTTTCGATCCATATCATTTATAGTTGAAATTTTAATATGTTGTGTGTTTTAAATAGTGCTTTATTTCGTATGTTGAGTGCGTCGTCGTTCGGTGGCCGGAAACCGGTGAAAACGCCGGAAAACGTGAAAAATAAAGGGGCACCGATCAGTTTCAGTTTTTGCCTATTTTCACCCATTTTGGGTCGTCAAATCGAAAAAGTTTGAACTAGAAAGTTGCTCAAAATATTATTTCCTATAGGACTTTCAAGTTTGATAATTTTACGATAATTTTTTATTAAAGTCGATTATTTTAACCAGACAGTTATTTTTATAACTAGAGCATGTGATTTCAAAAAATTCTGAAAATTGTATACTTTAATAAAGATGTATGTGGGGTCATACTTGATTATTTTCATAATTTTTAGACAAGTTAAAAGTGTAATCGAGGTTAACTGTGAAAAATATAGTAAAATGGCAAGTTACGGAAAGTGATCTCTGTCAAATCTTTTGGCCTCATTAAATCAAAAACTATATTTTAGAATTTATTTCTTTCTATGTTGAAGTTATACGAGGTCTCTAGAGTCGAGCATTCTTAGTTGAAATTTAATTAAAGTGAATAAAAACTCCAATTAAATTAAAGTCGAGTTCTGAAAATTAGAGCAGCAGTCCTAAAATAAGGTTTGACCTTGTAGGACTTGTTGAGCCAGTCAGATGAGCTGACAGATGAGTATCAAGAAGTTTGATCACCTGAGTTGATCTAATCGAGGTGGGTTTATTTGCAAAACCTATCTATATTTGAGTTATTAACTCATAAATGTGATAGTCATAGTTAGAATATCCAAATAAAATATTTGAGGAATTATCTGCTCAAGTCTCTGTTAGAGTAATAGTATTATATTGTTGAAAAATTAATGAGAACATAGTATTATACTGCTGTATAATTATCGAGAACATAGATTATGCTTTGCCATAATTATTGAGAACATAGATTATGCTTCATCATAATTATTGAGAATATAGATTATGATTTATCATAATAAATGAATATAGATTATGCTTTGACATAATTAAATAGAATAGATTATGCCTAGTCATAATTAAAGTTTGTGGGGGTAAAAGTTAAGGTGCAGAGTTTAACGTTCAAAGTTTATAGGTTAAGATTAGTGCTTATGTGTATAGTCTAAAAGTCATAGTTTAAAATTACAGTATATTAATTGTTTATTATGTATTGATTATACTTGTGTACAATGAGTTATAATTTGGCTTGTGCATTTATTATTGAACTCAATTTATAGAATGATTTTCTTTTAAGGAATAAGAAATATAATTGAACTAAGTTGCTAGAGGAATTAAATGTTAGCATAGTTGCTATATTAAAAGGATGACATAGTTTTTATGCTTATGTCATATTACGCACTTTATAGAGAACATAGAACAAAGGATAGGCAGGAACTGTGATTCTTGCAGTTGTGATGTAATCACTAAAGGTGTCACTGTGAGGTAACCTTGCATATACACGTGATCTGGGCATCACTATAAGGAGTCAATGCTAGGTAACCCCTAGTATACTCAGGGTCAATGCTAGGTAACCGTTGGTACACTCTTCTCGGATTAGCAAGGTAACTCCCTCTATTTTCCTATCAGCGACATGTCATAGAGTGCAGTAGACGACATAAGGAGCTATAGGGTACCAAAGAGAAGTAAAGATTTGAAGAAATGGGAAGGGCTTTCGCATTTTGCTTTTCATTATCTGTATTTATATTTTGGATATTCTGTTACAGTTTTTATTAAAGATTGAGTTAAAAGTTTAACCCACTGAGTGCTTTAGTACTCACGCCCAAAATATTTTCAAAATATTTTTCACAGGTTGAGATGCTGGAGGTGATGGCTCGATGTACTGTTGTAGGCTGATCATGCCTTGCTGTCTTGTTCAGACTGAATTATTAGTCATGAGTATATTGTTATGTGATACAATATTACTCCATTGTTTTCCGCTTAAACTCTGATACAGTTGCCCCATAGTATCATACCATGCTATGTTTTATTATTGGGCTTATCTGTATTGTATACCTTGTTTGAATTATGATAAATAAAGTCTCATTTCTTTTCCATAGATCCAAGCATGTCTCTTTACAGTTTTCGACCTATGGATAGGTCATATTTGGTTGAGTCTTGGATTCTGTTTATTTTCCACTTGACCTATGAATGACTCCCCCAAACTTACTCATTGTTCGTCCTCGAACAATAAAATGAAAGAATTAATCTCAAGCATAGAGGGGATGTTTTGACAGTTTCATTGCCTCAGACACCACAAACATCAATCATCCGAAATCAAGCCTACAATGAGCAAAATACTCTCGCACAACACGACTACTAACTTGTCTTTAGTCTTGAACAAATGACCTCACCGGATTTGTGTATCACTCATTCTCTAGTGTTTATGATAAAAATACAAGCACTCAAAACTGGATTAACTGAAAAATTAATTATAAGCTTGCCCATTATCTTATATCGCCTTTACATACAATGAGTGTGGAATTAAGATAAAAAAGGACTTTATAATTTGGTTGTAATGTAGGCTTTTGGACAAGGTAGAGAAAATATAGGCCAAGTGACTAAATCGGACTCATTGAGTTGATCACTCTCAATAATTCCTCACTAACACTCAACCCCAATACCAAACGAGTAAAGCTAGACTTTGTCTAGCTTTCTTCCTCATTTTCCAAAAACATAAATCAAAAGCACCACTAAATTATTCTATATGGACACTTCGGTTTTCTAGATACACAAAATTTACAATGTTTTTTTTCTTTTCGAAGTGCCATATCCATATCTCAACATCTCAACTCCCATAACCCTTTTCACAACCACACTTCATCATTTCTTCTCCCCATGTTCCACCAAAACAATTTCTCCCTCCTACAATTACTCTACCCACTCAACAAGTCTGAGTGAAAAGAAACACATTAACAAACAGGATTGAATTAAATTGGATGTCAAAAAAACGGCTATAAGGCTCAACGGGGCTCACAATGGCAATTTGAATTGTTTTGGCCAAAAAAACATAGGACAAGAATATGGCTAACAAAAATGGCCTTGAATTATCTAAAAATTCCACACACATCCTGTTAAACTTGAGCAGACCATAGGCAAATTCTAGACATTCAACAGTAACCCAGAATTCACACACAAGAAAGGGATTATAAGGCTCAAATTCTCACAGGACAGTCACAGTTCAAGACAACCAATCAATTTATTGCAATTGGACCTATCATGCTCATAGTAAACTCAATACAGACATCAATTTCAACAACCCCAGAATCATCATTGGCAACCATCATTCATCATAGTACATAGCATGAGACCAACAAAATCCAATACACGACCGACAACAAACTAGAAAGCATAAACATGTACTACAACCTAAACCATTAAACTAATGCATATAGTTATCTAAATGCAAAAAACATCTAACAAAAATGCTTAAAACAGGGATTCAAGGCATAACGTCCATCCACCCCCTAAACTTATACTTGATAGAGAATAAGTTTAAAAAGACGGACGAGAAGACCTTGAATCACTAACCTTAAAGAATCACGATGGAGGTGGGTTCGGGGGGACTGCAACCCCCACTGCTGCATCATTTGTAGCATTGCAGCTACATTGGCAGTAATCTCTCTCGAGTTCTTTGCTCAAAACTTTGGGTGCGCGTGTGTGGAATTGAAATAAAGAAAGAACGAACGCACCTTATATGTTTAAAAAGCATGGCTAGGGTTTTCTCGTGGCCATCAGCACGGCCCGTGAATTCTATACCGTGAGTCTCAGTACCCAGTTGTTGCGTAGCACGGGCCGTGCTGCATGCAGCACGGTCCGTGCCATTTTACATTTTTTTATATACCTGCACGAAAATTAGGACAGAAAACACAAAGAAAACACAAGAAAAAAAAGAAAACGAAAATAGCAAAAGATAATAAGAAAAGAAATCAGAAGAAAACAGAAAACAAACTCAAAATTGGGTTGTCTCCCAATAAGCGCTTGATTTAACGTCTCAAGCTCGACATCTTCTTGCAGCTCAGTTAGGGAGATGCTTGAGAGATGCACCGCCATATAAATCCTTTCTTCTTCAGCTCCTTAGGGGATATTGAGATAGCCATCCCCCAATACTCTCCGTGTTTCTTCTTGGCCTTAGTTTTCACAGTGTTTTGAACCTTGACTGGCCGATATGATTTACCCGTCATTGATGAACTATCTTTGATTTCAGGAGACTCAGCCACTTCTATCACTTTTACTTCTTCATGCACTGGAACTTCAATTGGTCGATAGACACTGAAAGTCTCACATCATCTTCAATCCGCAGCACCAGAGTTCCCATTTTCACATTAATAACCACACCCGCAGTGGCAAGAAACGGTCTCCCTAAGATAGGTGGAACTTTGTGATCCTCGGCCATGTCCAAAACAACAAAATCAGCTGGGAAAATAAATTTCCCAACCTTCACCAAAACATCTTCAACTATGCCCCGTGGACATCTCAGAGTTCGGTCTGCCAGCTGCAGTGTCATTGAAGTTAACTTCAATGGACCAAGTCCCAGCTGATGGTAGATAGAGAGCGACATTATATTTATGCTTGCCCCCAAATCACATAGCACCCGATCAAAACTAGAACTTCTAATAGCACACGGGATATAAAAACTTCCCGGATCTTTCAACTTTGCAGACACAATTGTTTGAATAACGACACTGCATTCTTCAGACAAGTGCACATTCTCTGATTCTCCAATCTTCTTCTTTTTAGCCAATATTTCTTTCATAAACTTGGCATACTTCGGCATCTTCTCCAGTGCTTCAACAAATGGAATGTTTATACTTAATTTCTTGAAGACGTAAAGAAATAGAGCAAACTGGGCGTCCTTGTCTTGCTTCTTCAATCTTTGGGGAAATGGCAGTGGAATGACATAAGCAGGAGGAGGTATATACTTAGGCTCAGGAGCCTCTTCAACAACAGTTGTAATCTTTTGTTCCCCCGTTTCATTTATGCCACATCGCACATGGATGGCATTGCATTGCTCCTTGGGGTTCACATTCGTGTTGCTCGGGTATTGGCCTTTTTGCTGCTGGTTTCCAACGATTTTAGCCAACTGACCAATCTGAATCTCCATGGATTTTAGTTGAGCCCCCGTGTTTGCAGTGAACTTGTTGAATGCAATGGCCAGGTTGTCCACCTTTGCTGCTTCCATGTCCATCCGTTGTTTACTGGCGGTTATAAAAGAACCCAAAATGTTTTCCAAGTCAGGCTTTGAAGATTCATTGATAACTTCATTAGTTGTGGAGAACCCAGGAGGCGGCTGCTGGAAGTTATTGGGGTTGCCATATGTTCGGTATTTATTTTCACTTAAACTGCAAGTGCACAGTGAGGCTAATAGCAAAGTGGTGAACAAGGTCGAATCCACAGAGACTCAATATCTAATCACTAGTTATTCTATTTATTCTATGGCTGTTATCTAAACTAACAAGATTATGAGTGCGAAATTTACTAAACTAACCAAACAAAATAAATAAAATCACCACAAGCATAAAACAAAAGAAAATAACAAGTAATATTATCAGAAGAAAAAGCGCATTCTAGGATTGTGTAATCATCAACTACTCTACCTGTTTAACTAACACAATTCCATGCCTATATTCAGATTCAAATCACACTAGAGCAACCACACAAGTATATACAGTCCCTTCTCAGAGTACTGTAAATGTTGATTACAGATTAAATAATAATGTCTCCATTGATTATCCAATATGCAACTCCAAAATGATCAACAGGTCAAAAGCTCTCTCAAATAATCTCAACTCTCTCGAGTATTATCAATTATTAAGTTAATTAGTCAAAATCTCGTGCTAAAACTTATCTTTCAAATTATGAATTAACACCTCTAATTGCATCAATTAATGGCCAATTAATCAACACAACATCCAAAGCAAGAATAATTAAAGCATGAAAAGAACCATAGACAAGAGAATTCTATTAATTAACTGGTTTCATAATTGAGTCATAAACAACCCTAGAACACCAGGGTTTAGTTGTCCATAGTCAAACCGATAAATAAATATACAATCCAAAAATCCATAGAAAAACAAGAATAAAAATAAACAAAACCCGGAAGGTTAAATCTGCCTCTAATCTTGTACTCCTCGAATTCCTAGTGCTTGTTCTTCACGATAGCTTCCTTCTGTTATTTTTCTCTGCTCCAAAACTTATAGTAGGGTTTTCTCTGTGTGATTTTCGTGTATTTTCACCCTTAAATACTAAGTACGAATTTGATCCAAAGTAGGAAACCACAGCTGCACCGCCTTGAAAATTCACGAGCTCGCTCCCGAGCATGTCGGTCGCGACTCTACGTGACATCCAGCTGTCACAGAATTCGCGACCTCTTCGGATATTTGCGACCGGGTCGCGAATTTATCAAAGATGACCCCTGTCTCTGTCGCGATCAAACAGTTAATGGCCCTTGGTGATTCGCGGTCTCATTCGCGACTCGCGACTTTTCCTCTTAGCATCCCAGCCTCTGTCGCGATTCGACAGTTAATGGCTGAGGTCTTCACTCGCGAGCTGCCACGTCAGCACACAGTTCTCGACCATTTTTCCATGTATTTTTCGGGACTTCCATAATTCGTTCAAACACCATCTTTCCAAGTACAATTCCTGCAAAATTCGAACAAGTAATACCAAACTTCCAAACGCATGAAAACACAAATAAACTGAGATAAAACACACCAAAACCAATTCAAACTCAACACAAAAGTGTATCAAAATCAGTGTAAAATCTCAGTTTATCAACTCCCCCAAACTTAGAAGTTCGTTTGTCCTCAAACAAAGAACAAGACTCAACTCAAGGATCAATACAAATTATGCATACAACTCACAATCTAGCAATGACGAAATCAAGAGGTAAGAAAAAAAATGCAAGCTTAAAATCCATAAGCCCATCAAATCACCCACATGCACATTTGAAACCCAACACACGTGCATCAAACCAATGTTCTTCTCAAGTGTGTCTGTATCACTAAAACTCTCACAAAATATATATCAAGGTAACCACTCATCGAACGTCAAACATATGAAAACATCAACCATAAGCTTGCACTTCTTCCCCACTTTCTTCAAATAAAATCATGCCAGAATTAAAGATCAAATAGGTCTTTTAAATGGGTTGTAATGTAGGCTTTGGGTTAGGGTTGGAATTATATGGCTAAAGTGACTCAAAAACCCTGCAAAAATCACTGAAATTTACAGCTTTATCAACTCAACTCTACCAATCAATCTAAGCACCACCCTTTTTTTCCTTAACAAAGGCACAGGTTAGACTTTGTCTAACTCACTTCTCCTACACAACCACATTTCTCAGACTCTTTGAGCCCGTTATTTTCTTCTTTCATCTGTGTTGTTGGCATCCTTTTTATTCAAATTTTCCTTTCATTTCAAATTTTTTCTTAATTTGGAGTGCCAACAACACTCATCACCTCACAACCATTAACACTCACAGTGTTCTACCATTCCCCATTACAATCTTTTCATTTTCCTCCAATCCTATTGTCCACACGTTTTATCATTCATACCACAACGGGATTCTAAAAAAAATGATGATCAAGCTCAACGGGGCTCACAAAGGAAGTAAGTGTATTTAGGGACCATGTTTAGGCAAATGGCTATAAGAAAAGATGGCCTAAAATCATTTCTTTAATCCTAAGCATAATCAAATCACGAATGAGGAACCATGCAAGTTCTAGTGACATCAACACATGCTGACCAACACACATCAAGAAAAATACAGGTGTATCACCTTTAGGCACAAAAAGCTCACGGTTAAACATTGGTCTTAATCATGCTTGTCAAGCTCAAATGCACACATGTGATCAAATCAGAACCCACAAACTTCAAGACATACATATCCTCACTTCCATCAATTATCATCACCAAACATGAATTCAATACATAACTCGATCAAGTTCCTCAAAACCACAAGATTACGGCAAACAAAGTTCAAAATTTTTCCAGGTTTCCTTTTTTTTTTCTTTTTCTTTTTTTTCTTCTTTTACTAAAATAAGAGAAATAACTGACTAAGAAAACAACTAACTAAGAATGCAGGAAAGAGAAACAAACTTGGTCGAGACATCGTAAGCGCACATCCCCCCAAACTTATTCAACACTATGAAGAAGAATAAGTTTGAAGAAAGACGAAACGGTGTCTCAACCACTTACAGCGGATCAGGAGGACGGGGGCGGTCGATATGACGGGTATCCGTACGGCATGTACGGATACAAGTGTGGCGGCATCTGCCTCTGTTGAGACTGAGACTGGGAGCGGCCGGAAGATGTGGGCTCTTGGGGCTAGTATGGACCAGACGGGCCGGCACCGTAAAATGGATGAGGGTAGTAGCCGGGTGCCGACTGCAGACCCCTAACCGCGTCTCGAATCTTGTGCACCTCCCCTCTCATAGCGTGCACATCTGTGTGCAACGTCTGAAAGGCATCATTCATGGCACCGTAGTTTGTGGTCAGGGTGCCAACGGCGTTGTTCATCGATCCAATGGCCGTGTTCATGTTGACCATCATTTGGGTGATAGAGTCCCATTGATCTTCGCTCCTCTCATCCCTATTCCGTGTGTGACCTCGACGCTCGGCCTGAGCAGACGACTCTCCCAAAGGAATATGCCCTTGAGCCTCGAATACTTCAAAGTTAGTTCGGCCCTCATTTGCGACTCCAGCAATCTCTTACCGATGGGCCGGTGTATCCATCAACCAGTTTCGAGTGTTAGTAAGATCCGACACTGTAGTGAGTGGCCTATTGGGCAACGGAAAACAGTGAGAACCACGCAGATGCAACAGGAACCGATCCGTGCGAGTGGCCAACATTCGAGAATTTCTCAAAGTGGTAAGATCAATGAGGCGAGTCTCAGGGAGGGGCCCGTAGCGGTTCAGCGGGATGCCAAAATGTGCGGAAATTGGTGTAATCATCCCACCAATCTCTATCGCATCGGTGGCCTGAGTAGATTGCCTCTTGAGTTGCTGCATCAAGAACGCGGCAAAGTTGAGGTTGTGGGCACTCAACATGCAGTAGAGAAACAGGACTTCGGGTGAGTGCATGCTGGATGTCTCATGGCGGGCCAAGACTGTCGATGCGAAGATCTTTTGAAGATACCTAAAGACTGGGTTTGGCATCATAGACGCTTTGACTCTCTTGTGATCAAAGCGAGTCATCTCTGTCTGAAACTGTCGCCAAAACTCCTCAGCTGTAACCGGAAAACCATTGAAGATGCCTCCTGGAGGCACATGGAAGATGGTGTTGACTTCTGCGGCTGTGAGGATGCGCGAGACCCCGCCTAACTGAAATGTCATCGTGTGTGGGCCGCGCATTGTGGACGCCTGTACCTCCAAGGTACTCAAGAACTCGTACACAAGGATGGGATATGTCGACCATCCACCGGCCAAGGCGTGATTCCACCCGATTCTGTTGATTAGGCCCCATACGTCTTCATGAATTCCCAGGGCCATAGTCGTCTCAGCACAAGGGTACCTGGTGGGATAGATATTCATCACGGCCAGACGGGCCCAGGCGTGCTGCTGCTCCTCTGTTTGTAGGCGGATCCCATACCGGTGTGGATGGTATAGGGGTTCCATCCCTTCTTCATCATCCTCAGCTAACTCGGGCTCCAATTTCGCAACAACATCATCCTCTTCGGACTCTGGTTCATAGTCTTCGTCCTTAGTACTGTTGTAATCGTCCTCTTGCTCATCTGACTGGCCGTCCTCCTCAGACTGGGACCCGGCCTCGGACTCCTCCTCTTCTGAGTGGTACTCCTCGTCCTCTGGATTTTCTTCATAATCGCGTCCTTCATCCTCAGAGGACGAAGAGGAACTAATGACCCGTTGGTGACGTTCGCGAGCCATTGTGATATCTGCAAAAGATGTTCCAATCAAAACCATGCTATGCAAACTAACACCACAAGATGAGCATGGCTCCCCCAAACTTGCATAAAAGCAAGTTGTCGACAAAATCATCCCCCAATTTCATCAATCCAAACTAGCATGGAAAATCAACCACAATTCCGCAATCACCACACAAAATCACAAAATTTCGAAAAATGAAACACAAGATAAACGACATTTCGAGTATGAACACATATCAACACCACCACAACAATTGGCACATTAAGAACAAAGCAAAATAAGGATTTATTCCCAAAATGTCTCCATGTTCTTAACATACTATCAACACATACTATGAATAACATCAAATGTTGTCAAATCCTCACGTGTACATGCTTGGGCAACAATGTAGGGGTGAAATGGGTCATTAATTGGAATATTTAGCCAAGAAACACAAGAAAATCCCAAATTTGAACTTCCAAAACCTAAAACATGGGTATGCCAATTTATCCATAGAATTTGCATAGAACTCATGAAATCCATACCTTCACATGATGGGTAATCGAAAAACAAAAGTTCGATGGGTAGAAAACATACCTTGAATGCCGAATTTGGAGAAGAAATTTGTGTGTGTGCGTGTGTGAGTGAAGTAAGAATGAAATGTGGGTGAAAAGTGAGAAAATGGAGGGATAAAACCAATTTCCGCGTCGCCACGTCAGCATATGATTCGCGACCTCGCTCGCGACCGCTACTGAGGTCGCGAATTTTCTTCAGTCAACCTTGGAAAATTCGCGACTCAGTCAGCATCTGGCGTCCACGTGGATTCACGGCCGATCTCCAGATTCGCGACCCAGTCGCGAATTTTGCCTTGGCAATCCCCCTCTCTGTCGCGATTCAACAGAAAACGGACCACTTATCATTCACGACCTCATTCGCGAGTCCGGACTCGCGAATTTGGTCACGAAAATCCTTCAGTGCAATCCGATGAACTGAACGGCCTCCGATCTGTCGCTGTTTCTCAAAAATTGAGATTGGATATGATTGAATGTACGAGAAAAGACCCCATGTAAAGGTACAGCCAACCCCAATCGCAACTTTCTTTGCGCATGCCTAATACGTGGAGTACACGTATTGACGGTTACTTGGGACACTTTTATCATCATTCAATCACTCCCTCAGAAATCACCTGCAAAACTCAGCAAAAAGACATCAACACAGGAAACAAAACAAAGAAAAACCAAAAAGACTATATAAAATAAAATTGAAACCATTGGGTTGCCTCCCAATAAGTGCTGCATTTAACGTCGACAGCTAGACGATCGTGCAACTTAAGGCTCCAAAAACTTGATGTGAGACACCTCGTGTCTTTGCTCCGGACTGTAGTATTTCTTGACCCTATGGCCATTGACAATAAACAGCTCCCCCGTATGTGACAAGAGTTGAACCGCACCACCGGGAAGTACCTTTTTTATCACAAAAGGACCCGACCACTTAGACCTCAACTTTCCTGGAAACAATTTCAAACGAGAGTTAAATAATAACACGTTATCACCAGGTAGTAACTTCCTTTGAACAATCATCCGATCGTGGAACACCTTGGTGCGCAGTTTGTAAAGCAACGAGTTTTCAAAGGCCTCCGTGCGGAATTCATCGAGCTCATTGAGCTGCAGCACTCTCTTAGTCCCCACTGTCTTGAAATCGAGGTTCAGCTGCTTTACCGCCAAATAAGATTTGTGCTCTAACTCAACCGGCAAATGGCAGGACTTCCCAAAGAGCAGCTGGTATGGAGACATTCCTAACGGCGTCTTGTATGCAATCCGGTACGCCCAAAGTGCATCATCAAGCAACCCGGCCCAATCATTTCTATTTGTATTCACCGTCTTGTCCAGAATTTACCTTATTTGCCGATTAGCTAGCTCGGCCTGCCCATTTGCTTGTGGGTGATACGGTGTAGTGACCTTGTACTTGATCCCATACTTGGTAAACAATGACTCCAAGGGCTTGTTGCAGAAGTGTGTTCCCCCATCACTTAGTAAAGCTCTTGGTGTTCCAAAACGAGATAACAGCTTCTTCAGAAAGCTGATGACGACCCGAGAATCATTGGTGACTGTTGGAATAGCTTCGACCCACCTCGAGACATAGTCCACGGTTAGCAAAATGTATTGAAAACCGCTTGAAGAGACTGGAAATGGGTCCATGAAGTCGATGTCCCACACATCGAATAACTCGACTTCCACGATGTTTATGAGTGGCATTTCATTCTTCTTGGAGAGCCCCCCCATTTTTTGGTATTTGTCACACTCCCGGGTGAACTCATGGCAATCCTTAAACAAAGAAGGCCAATAGAAGCCACTTTGCAAGATCTTGAAAGCGGTGCGATTGGCTGAGAAATGGCCACCACTCGGCGAAGCATGGCACTGCAAATAGATTGGCCTCCATTCTTCTTGAGGCACACAACGGCGGATGACAGTGTTTGAGCAACGCCTGAATAGGTACAGGTCATCCCACATGTAGAACTTCACATCATGGAAAAATTTCTTTTTCTGATGTGAAGACAAATCCGGTGGCGGTACATTTGCAGTAAGGAAATTGACAAAGTCGGCAAACCACGGAGCTTGAGATTGTACTGCGAAAAGTTGCTCATCGGGAAACTTCTCGTTGATTGGCACATGAGCCTCCTCGCCATCCACGGGGTGCTCTAATCGAGACAAGTGGTCCGCAACCACATTCTCGCACCCTTTCCGATCTCGAATTTCGAGATCAAATTCCTGTAGTAATAAAATCCAGCAAATTAAACGAGGTTTAGCATCCTTCTTATCAAACAAGTATCGCAATGCACCATGATCAGTATAAATAATTGTTTTAGCACCAATAAGATAAGCACGAAATTTATCAAAAGAATAAACAACTGCAAATAACTCCTTCTCAGTGGTCGTGTAATTTACTTGTGCCGAGTCTAAAGTACAACTGGCATAGTAGATTACACGAAACAGCTTGTCTCGTTTTTGTCCCAAAGTTGCGCCCACAGCAACATCACTGGCATCACACATAATTTCGAACGGCTGCGACCAGTCAGGAGTGATCAGTATAGGTGCACTTACCAAAGCCTTCTTTAACGTCTCAAAGGCCTGCAAACACTCATCAGAGAAGTCAAATGCAACATATTTTTCTAATAAATGACTAAGAGGCTTAGCTATTTTGGAAAAATCCCGAATGAAGCGCCTATAAAATCCGGCATGGCCAAGAAAACTTCTCACGGACTTCTCATTGGTAGGAGGTGGCAATTTTTTGATTACGACAATCATGGCACGATCAACCTCCAAACCTGCAGAAGACACTTTATGTCCCAACACTATACCATCCCGTACCATAAAATAGCACTTCTCCCAATTAAGGACGAGGTTGGTATCCTCATATCTCTGCAAAACTTGAGTTAAATTGGCTAAACAATTATCAAAGGAATTTCCATAGATAGAGAAATCATCCATAAAAACTTCCATGATATTTTCAATCAACCCATGAAAAATAGCCATCATGCATCTCTGAAAAGTAGCTGGGGCATTACATAGACCAAAAGACATATAACGATAAGCAAAAATACCATAGGGGCATGTAAACCCAGTCTTTTCTTGATCCTCAAGAGCAATCATAATCTGATTATAACCAGAATAACCATCTAGAAAACAATAATACTCATACCCAGCTAATCTGTCTAACATCTGATCAATAAAAGGAAGAGAGAAATGATCCTTTCTAGTGGCAGCATTCAACATGCGATAATCAATACACACACGCCAACCAGTAACAACTCTAGTAGCAATCATTTCTTTCCCTTCACCCTCTACCACAGTCATGCCCCCCCTTTTTAGCCACAACTTGAGTGGGGCTAACCCACTCACTATCAGAGATAGCAAATATGATCCCCGCATCTAGTAATTTCAACACCTCTTTTCGCACTACCTCTTGCATTATGGGGTTCAACCTACGTTGATTCTGCACCCGGGGTTTATAATCATCCTCAAGTAAAATCCTATGCATGCATATTGACAGGCTAATCCATTTTAAATCAGAAATAGACCAACCTATAGCACTTTGATACTTCCTCAAGACACGTAAAAGGCTATCCAACTGAGATTCAGAAAGGTAGGCAGAAACGATTACCGGTTTAGTGTCATTTTCGCCTAGAAAGGCATACTTGAGATGGGCAGGCAACGGTTTCAACTCCAGCTTTTTAGGCACAGTTGGCTCCCCATCCTTGGTCTTTTTACCCTCGTCCCTGAGTGGGAGAAACTTGGACCTTCGCCTTGGGATTTCCTGCAAAAAATTCAATTCAGCAATTATATCGGTTAAATCCAAATCATTAAATATGAATTCATTTTTATGAAAATAAGATTGGAGCAAAGCTTGCTCCAAGGACTCCCTCGGTGCCATGAAATCGTTTATGTCAATGCATGAATCCACCACTTGAAGCACTTTGCACTCCTCGATTTGTTGGGCATCTTCCTTATCATGGAACTGCATAGCTTTGAATAGAGAGAAAGTAACACTCTCATCATTAACATGAAGTGTTAATTCTCCCTTAGCTACATCGATCAAAGCCTTGCCCGTATTGAGAAACGGGCGTCCCAAAATGAGTGGGACCTCAGAGTCTGCTTCCATATCTAGGACCACAAAGTCAACGGGAAAAATGAACTCGTTGACTTTCACCAGGACATCTTCGACGATCCCCCGCGGATGAGTCACGGATCGATCGGCCATCTGAAGACAAATGGTAGTGGGCTTTATCTTTCCGATGTTCAGCTTCTGAAAGAACGACAAGGGTATGAGATTGATGCTGGCTCCTAAGTTACATAGAGCCTTGCCAGTATGATCTCCTCCAATGGTAACGGAAATAGTGAAACTTCCGGGATCCTTAAGCTTAGCTGGAAGCTTCTTCTGAATGAGAGCACTGCAATTTTCAGAGAGATTCACGGTGGCATAATCCCCCAATTTTCTCTTCTTCAAAATGATATCTTTGAGGAACTTGGCATAACTCGGCATCTGCTGTAGAGCCTCCACCAGAGGTATATTAATTTGCACCTTTCGAAAAATCTCTAAAAATTTAGAGAATTGTTCATCATTTTTCTTCTTTTGAAACCTCTGAGGATAAGGAATGGGAACAAAAGATGATGTAGGGACAGGGGCCCTTGGAGGAGACGATGGTGGTGGCGTTGTAGGTCCACCAGTGCTCGGAACTGGATGTTCCGAATCCTCCTCTATTTTTTCATTCTCGTCTTCAGGAGTGGATGTATGCTCGGGGTTCTTCGGCCCTTCATAAGAAGTTCCACTTCGCAATTGTATGGCCTTGCATTGCTCCTTTGGATTCACAGTGGTATTACTGGGGAATTGGCCTGGCTGATGCTGATTTCCCACCACTGTAGCCAATTGTCCCAACTGCTTTTCGAACATCTTCATTTGAGTAGCCATAGCTCCAACAACATTCTCTAGCTTCTCAACTCGAGTTTGAGACTCGCCCATATATTTCTCGGTCTTCCCATTAAAGCTATCAGAAGTTCATCCAACTTCGGCTTCTTTTCTTCATCAATCACCCCGTTAGTCACGGAAAATCCAGGTGGAGGCTGCAGTGCGGCATTGGGATTTCTATAAGAAAGGTTAGAACGATTACCTTGGTAGAACTGATTCCCACCTCGGTAATTGTGACTGTTGTTCCCACAGCCACGCTGATTAATGTAATTTACATCTTCCATAGCATTTCCTACGGGGTTCTCTACACTCGTGCATGTCATGGCATCAAATCGACTATTGATGGTAGCATTCAATGTCGAAAGCTGGGCAACCAGCTTAGAAATAGGATCAGTGTCCTCTACTGCGGCAGCTTTCCTCATGATCTTCATCTGTCGATCGTTAGTCCATTGGTAACTGTTTGTGGCCATGTCTTCTATGATAGATACGGCCTGATCATGTCCCTTGTTAAGTAGGGATCCACCTGCCGAGGCATCCAGAAGCCTCTTTACTTCCGTGTGGCATCCGTTGTAGAAGATGCACACCTGATGATCTATCCCAAATCCATGATTAGGACATTTCCTAAGCCGCTCTCGAAACCGCTCCCAAGCTTCGTACAGATTCTCATCATCATATTGGCGAAACTGGGTGATCTCGCCTTTCAGTTTCAAAGTCAAACCGGGAGGGAAGAACTTATGAAGAAATTTGTGTGCTAGAGCCTCCCAGGTGTCGACTGTGCTAAGATCCAATGAATGGTACCAATCCTTGGCAGCATCTCTTAGCGAGAACGAGAACAGGCGAAGCCGGATAGAGTCATCCGATACCCCATTCATCTTTATGGTGCTGTAAATCTCCAGGAATTGTTGAAGGTGCGCATTCGGATTCTCCATCTTGTGCCCCCCATACAGGTGCTGTTGGACCATTCCTATCAAGCCTGACTTCGGTTCAAAATTGTTTGCATTGATCCGGGGGCCCGGAACTTGACCATGATTCAGCACTGGTGTGAACAACTGATTAATAGGCGCTGGAGCAGCTGCTCTAGCTTCCTCTTGCTCTCGCAATTGCTGTTGCATTTCCGCAAGTTGTTATTGCATCTGACGCATCTGCTCAGCAGTGACAGGGGCTGCTTGTTGATCCGCCATTGTTCCCATTCTTCTCCTTGCGTTCTGGTGACGAATAGTGGCTTCAATCTTAGGATCAAAAGGTTGAAGTGGTTCTCCTATGAATTTGCAGAGAAAAAGAGAAAAATAAATAAAAACAAAAACAATGTCTAGAGTAACAATATATAATAAAATCGAATAATAGCAATAAAAGAATTTGAGTCCCAGGCAACGGCGCCAAAAACTTGTTCGGTATTTATTTTCACCTAAACTGCAAGTGCACAGTGAGACTAATAGCAAAGTGGTGAACAAGGTCGAATCCACAGAGACTCAATATCTAATCACTAGTTATTCTATTTATTCTACGGCTGTTATCTAAACTAAGAAGATTATGAGTGCGAAATTTACTAAACTAACCAAACAAAATAAATAAAATCACCACAAGCATAAAACAAAAGAAAATAACAAGTAATATTATCAGAAGAAAAAGCGCATTCTAGGATTGTGTAATCATCAACTACTCCACCTGTTTAACTAACACAATTCCATGCCTATATTCAGATTCAAATCACACTAGAGCAACCACACAAGTATATACAGTCCCTTCTCAGAGTACTGTAAATATTGATTACAGATTAAATAATAATGTCTCCATTGATTATCCAATATGCAACTCCAAAATGATCAACAGGTCAAAAGCTCTCTCAAATAATCTCAACTCTCTCGAGTATTATCAATTATCAAGTTAATTAGTCAAAATCTCGTGCTAAAACTCATCTTTCGAATTATGAATTAACACCTCTGATTGCATCAATTAATGGCCAATTAATCAACACAACATCCAAAACAAGAATAATTAAAGCATGAAAAGAACCATAGACAAGAGAATTCTATTAATTAACTGGTTTCATAATTGAGTCATAAACAACCCTAGAACACTAGGGTTTAGTTGTCCATAGTCAAACCGATAAATAAATATACAATCCAAAAATCCATAGAAAAACAAGAATAAAAATAAACAAAACCCAGAAGGTTAAATCTGCCTCTAATCTTGTACTCCTCGAATTCCTAGTGCTTGTTCTTCACGATAGCTTTCTTCTATTATTTTTCTCTGCTCCAAAACTTATAGTAGGGTTTTCTCTATGTGATTTTCGTGTATTTTCACCCTTTAATACTAAGTACGAATTTGATCCAAAGTAGGAAACCACAGCTGCACCGCCTTGAAAATTCGCGAGCTCGCTCCCGAGCATGTCGGTCGCGACTCCACGTGGCATCCAGCTGTCACAGAATTCACAACCTCTTCGGATATTCGCGATCGGGTCGTGAATTTATCAAAGATGACCCCCGTCTCTGTCGCGATCAAACAGTTAATGGCCCTTGGTGATTCGCGGTCTCATTCGCGACTCGCGACTTTTCCTCTTAGCATCCCAGCCTCTGTCACGATTCGACAGTTAATGGCCGAGGTCTTCACTCGCGAGCTGCCACGTCAGCACATAGTTCTCGACCATTTTTCCATGTATTTTTCGGGACTTCCATACTTCGTTCAAACACCATCTTTCCAAGTACAATTCCTGCAAAATTCGAACAAGTAATACCAAACTTCCAAACGCATGAAAACACAAATAAACTGAGATAAAACACACCAAAACCAGTTCAAACTCAACACAAAAGTGTATCAAAATCAGTGTAAAATCTCAGTTTATCACCATAACTCAACTTGTCATTATTCCGCTGCCCAAACTGATGGTAGGGGTTCCCTCCTTGATTTGGTCGGTAATTTTTGTTGTACCATCGACCTTGCATGTAGTTCACATCGGCCACACCATCTTGAACTGCTGTAACTTGATCTGATGCCACTTCATGTGGGATTGAACTATTCTTCGTCAACAGCGTGATTGCTTTTGCCATAGTGGACATCTGAGCTTTCAATTCCTTCAAATCATCTAAAAAAGCTGACACTTCTGCCACTCTGTGAACTGAATTCCTCTGAGATGGCCACTGAGCACTATTCCTAACCATCTTCTCCAACAATTCCATGACTTCCTCTGCAGACAACTCCAATAATGCGCCTCTTGGAGCTGCATCAATTCTGTCTCGAGTGCCCTCCATCAAACCATTGTAGAAGTAGCACACCTTCTGGTCTGGCTGGAATCCATGTCTCGGGCACTTCTGGATGAGATCTCTGAACCTTTCCCATGCTTCGTACAAAGGCTCCTGATCGAACTGTCAGAACTGAGTGATTTCATTTTTCATCCTCAGTGTCTTGCTTAGAGAACAATATTTTGCTAAGAACCTCTTACACAGATCTAACCATGTCTTAACTGAGTCAGCATCCAGAGAGTGGTACCATAACTTCGCCTTGTCTCGCAGAGAAAATGAGAAAAGGTGAAGCCGGATAGTGTTTGCTCTTACTCCATTTATCTTGACAGTCCCACAGACTTCAAGAAATTGTGCCAAATGCACATGCGGGTATTCCAATGCACTGCTCCCAAACTGGTTCTGCCACACCATCAAAATAATTCCCGACTTCAGCTTGAAGTTGTTAGCACCAATAGTCGGTAACTTAACTCTACCAAAATTTCTAGTCACTTCAGGCTCCAGAGCCTCTCGAATCGGTGGTTGAGCCGCTGGTGCCTCAGGTGCTCTCTACTGCAGCTACAACAAGGCTCTCAGTGCCTCCATTTCTCTACGCATGGCTGCCATCCCTTCTTCTCGAGTAGAGACCATCTTCTCAGCTCTATTTCTGTCTGCATTTAGGTGTTGGGCAGAGGCCTCGATCTCAGGATCAAAGAGGACTAAATCCATTGTTCCCTTAGATCTCAAGTTTATAAACTACCTGTTAAACACCAGATAAATCAAATGCAGCAGAAACCAAAATAAAACAAATAAACTAAAAATAAATAAATAGCTAAATATACAATCTAAATTAAAGCGGAATAATCAATCGAATATCAATTAGAATTACGCTAGTCCCCGGCAACGATGCTAAAAATTATTCGCTCTTTTATTTCACTTAAAAACGACTCGCAAGTGTATGAGGCAAATTATAGTAAAACGCAATGAGAACAGAGATCGTATCCACAAGGACTAGCTATGCAACCTAATCAAGTACCCAATTTTAATTATCCTACTTTATCTAGATGACCGAACTGAGTTTTATGTTTTGAACAATTAAACAAAATTAAATAAAATAAAACAACAAAACAACAAGACTGCAAATAAATTGACGGAAAAATGTGAGAATAAATGGATTCCAGGGAATGCACGCATATGCAATTCTCGGTTTCAATTAACACACTGAACCAATTTTAATTTCTAAATCTGCAGAAGAATCACAAATATATCTAACCCCTCTCTCTTGAGTAAGTTCTAGACGTAGATTAAATTCCAAATTTTATCTCTCGATCTTAATCTGTCATTTAACTCCAAAATGATCAAATGATTTACCCTCACATAAACCTACCAATCTCTCGATCTAGCAGATACGTGTTATGTATTCATAATTTGTTAATTAATTAACCTCTCTTGAGTGATGAATAATTAACTACACATGTGCATTTGATGGCCAAATAAATTCACAAGACAATTAAATTGAGGAAACATAAACAGATAAAGAACCGGAATAATATTATAAATCAAAATCTCGAATATCCATATTTGTAGTAAAACCTAGAATCACTAAATGTTTTGCCTCTCATGCTTGAATTACAATCCGAAGAAAATAATAAAACAATCGAGTCCAACATGATAAATCTACACTGAAAAGTAGAAACAACTTATGCCATGTCGAATCTCAAATTCAGTTGCTCTCTGTGTCCTTCCGCCTTTTCTTTGCTCTTTCCGCTCTTCAATAGGGTAAAAATTCGTGCAAAAATCATCCAAAACAGAGCCTTAAATAGATGAGGAATATAGAGTCCAACAATGAAAGAACTCCAATTTTCCAGAACAAGCAGCACGGACCGTGCAGTGTGCAGCACGGTCCATGCCACCTCACAAAACACGTCTTTGAACCTTCGGTGCGGGGCACGGTCCGTGCCGTGCACAGCACGGGCCGTGCCATCGGTACTGCAGGGCTTAGCTTTAACTGTCTCGTTAAACGGGCCGTGCTACACTTGGCACGGTCCATGCAACCTTCATCTCTCCAAAATTGTAATTTCCTGCCCATTTTCATCTCCTCGGTCTCGACTCGAGTACTCTTTCCAACCATTAAACTTGTATACCTCTAAAACGTCCAAATTAGGTGACTTTCCTGTCAAAACTCGATAAACCCGTGACTGTACCAATACAGCACAAATTCATTCCAAACAGACACAACACACATGCATTCAATTCCAATTATATATAGAAAACACACCCGAGATGCATGCAAACCCCGAGTTTATCAGGTCTTAACTTGATTAATTACTTCTGTCCTATAAATGGGACATAAAATAGTTTATTTGCCTCTGACCTATTGATGGGTCCTAGTTGTTGTGACCTATGAAAGGTCCTGTTTATTTGAAGAGTCAGAATCCTATTTATTAGTTGTTGGATTCTGTTTGAATTTGATTGGCCTATGAATAAGCATTCTTTGACTTGATTGAATTAATTGACTTGTTGATACGTTGAAAGACGTGGATTTCTTCCAATTACAGAGGTTATGCTGCCCAAATTTCTGGGGAATATAACCTATTCTTGTTCTAAAGTCATTTCATCTGATTATTCTAAATAGTACTTTCTTTTTTAGTAACACCCTGACCCTCATTGATTATTTTTTTTAGGACCGGGACATTACAGAGGACCCCTTGAATTTTGGATTATGCTATCTTTTCCTTCTATTTTTCCCATAGTGTCCCCGTCCTAACTCTCGGGACCGGGGCGTTACACTATAAGACCGTCATATTTAGAAGATATTGAATCCAATTTCATATCTTTCAATAGAGTGAATATGTGGCAGCACAACATCTCATCTCTCTCAAATTTTAAACAGCTACATGTAGTAGAATCTTCAACCTTGTTTTGAACAACCTTATTTGTAGCACTAAAAACCATAAATTCACTTCTAACAACACTAAAAAAACACACTAAACTAGCAATGTTTTTTATCATAACCGAGTAAGAAAATAATCTGAATAAAACACAACTACAATGCTAAATATGAATACAAACAATGCTAAAAATAATATTTAGTACAATTGAATAGATAAATAATGATAACATTGTCACCTAACAATATTCAAAAATATAATACTAACACAATTATGTAGCACAAATAAACATAATAATATTGCTAAAACTATAGAATGGAAATGCTAAAACAACGTATGTCACAACTAAATCATAAATAGACTATCTTGTTAGTTCTATATGATGTATCAAATGACACAACATCCCCAAATTACGAAAAGTTTCTTCTTAATATAGGATTAGCCCAAAACAAACATTTACATTGATCATTCTTGTTAACTTCATAATCAAATATATATGAAAGTAGAGCACATTTCACGTCTTTTACCAATTTTATCCAACATCATTTGAGCATCAACGCCAACAATATATGCCTTAGGATCCCGATTGAATTTTTGAAATCAACTATTGTACACCCTATATTGGAATATCCACCAACAACTTCTTTAAATAGCCTAAAGGTTTTCATAGGTCCAATGTTTACCTTGCAGGGTTTAGAATAAAACTTTGGTATGAATGATCTAAATTCCTATTCAGATTCATAAACTCCATGTGTGTATCCAAAACAAGAGAATGTGAAAGTCCTTCTTTGAATAATCCAATATTATAGCCATAAGAAACAACATACTTCAAACCCATCAGAGCCATACAAGTCCTCTTAGACATCCGATGTTTTTCTTTTTGAAGTTTCACTAAAGTCCACCGATGTGTTCTTAAATCCCTCATGATTACACAACACATACTTCTAAATAATAATACCATCTTTAGACCTCTTTATAGTAGACAAACGAATATCAAATCCACACGATGAAGCATGCACTTTGTAAAATTTATATTATCATCTAAAATAGAAAAAAGTTTGCCCAATGCGGGTTTCAAAGATGTCTCACAATCAGGTATATTATATCCAGACAACCAATGAGAAATCTCTATAGTAGTGCCAACATATTCTATATATTAAATAAGATAAAAAATTGAATATAAAAACAGTGACGCTAATATCTTCTTTAATAATGCTAAAATTAATCATAGTAATGCTAAAACATTGTTTATCCTGTCAATACTTTGATAGTACATTGTTATGATAATGTTAACAAATGATTATAGTAATGCTAATAAGTAGGGTTGGCAATTTCGAATCGGGCCAGTCTAAAAATTTAGGTCCGAAACTGATGTAACCCGGACAATTTGTACAGGATACGAGAACGCGCGAAAGACTTCTAGGAATGAACACGCCAACTAAGAAAGGATTCAATCATACTCTAATACTCAAATAAACTGAAAATAAACTGAAATATTCTGAATTTAATAAAATACAACTCGAAAAACAAAGAACAAATTAATCTAGACCTAATTACGATACCAAGACGATGACACAAAATTAATACACAAAATCCAACGATAAGGGGGCTGTTTTAGGACGAGAATTATGGCTGGAAAAAGGTGGTAATTGGGACGTGTGTGATGGTGAAGAAAGGCTAGGAGTAAATAGGATATGTTAGGATTTTGGTGTACTTACGGTATAGATGAAGAACACGATAAATTGGACTTGTATGGAACTCGAACCCTTATGATCAACACACGATCAGGTCTTGGATGTGGAAGGATGCTACAGACGATGTTGGGAGGTTGGAAGAGGTCATTTGATGATGATGGACGATGATAATGTTGTGAATTGCAATACGATTAATCCCCGGTATATCTTGTACGATGAAAACGAATCTCAAAGTTGTTATTCGGATAATGAGTTCACTCTAACTACTCTTGTGAATTAAAACGTTCTCTTGATATAAGACTTAAAGTTTGCTAGGGTTCAAGAATGAGTATTTTCGAGAAAATAATCAAAAGCTTTAAACGGTTGAGACACAAATTGAATGCAAAGGCAAATTTAATCAATAATATCTAAAATATCACTGTGACATGGTTCCCCTATTTATAGGGCTAAGGGAGCACCAAAATAATAAGCTAAGAGGGCCTAAAAACTGATCCAAAAGGGATCTCTAACTATACTAGGAAAAAAGCCTAAACTAGAATTCTATTCAAGGTAGGAAATTACCTTAAATACAATTCTAGTCAAACCTAATTATATTATGCACGAAAATTACATAAAAAATAAATAAAAATCTGATCCAAAATAATAAATATTATAATCTAATTAATATTATAGTCTAAAATAAAATCAATCCCTTAATTAAATAACTAAGGGGGACGAAAACTCCATGCAACTCGTCTATGCAACGTGAATCTGCCATGCATGCACAACTTGATGAGTTCTATCTTTATGCATTGCTCTTCAAATCTTGATCTCCAATCTTTAATTGTTAACAAAGTAACAATCTTGGAACACTTTAATGGTACCTCTTCATTTGATTCTTTGATGCTTATTGTGCCTTCATCAGAAACTAATTCTGGGCCGGGCTGGGCTAAAAAAGTTAGGGCCAAAATAATTTTAAGCCAGGCCGAAATAAGAAAGGCCTGAACGGGTCGGGCCTTTTGGCCCAAAACATGGAAAAATACACTAGGCTCGTGGGCGGCCCGACCCGCCTTTTCGAGTCGAGTCAGGCCTAAAAAAATAGGCTCGAATTAATTTCGGGCCGGGCCTAAAAAAAAAGCCCGAAAAATTTCGGGCCGGGTAGCCTAATTTGCTACCTCTACTAATAAGTACATTTTTAATGCTAATGAGTCATACTGTAATGCTAACATATTCTGACAATATAACAATTAACACATGCATATTATAATGCAAACACAATCTGCAAAAAAATTCATAGAAAAAAACACAAATTTTGAACTGCTCATAATATATTTTATATACTCACATACGCCGACAATAATACAAAGAACTGAAAACATATATTAATCATGAAAAATTGAAAGATCAACTTAATCAACTTCAAAAAATAACATTAAATGAAAAATGTTGATTTTAAGTTTCAATCTACATATCTCACATCGAAAATATAATTAATCGAGAAAAACTTATATTAAACTAACAACATGCACGATTCTCAGCTAAAAACAGATTGAAAAAAATAAACAAAACATACAAATTTTACCTGACGTCTTCGTCAAAATACAACAAAGGAGTTCAATCACCATGAACACCGATTGCAAATAATTGAAATCTGATTATATAAAGCAATACATAAATATAAAAAAGAAAAGAGATTAAATAAAGGAAAGAAACAGATCGCGTGAAGAAATGAAAGAAAATATAATACAATTACTAAATTACAAAAATAACTCCAGTGCATTAAAATCTTTATATATATAAAAGTAGAATGGTCCCAATAATAAAAACTTTGTCATTTTCCCGCCTAAATGGACCTTCCACTTTTAGTAAGTTGATTATATAATTCATATTTAATATAATTAATATATATTGGATATAAAATCTTATATATATATATATATATATATATGTATTAATTATGTATACAAAGTTTCTAAAATTAATAATCTGTATATAATATAATATAATATAATATAATGATGTTTTATATATAATAAGTTAATTTATATATATATATATATATATATCAATATGCATAATAATTAATATATATATAAGTTATAAGATATCCTTTAATATAAGATTTAATAATATAATACAATATATATATAATATTTATTAATATATAACAATAAATCCTATATATACATAAATATATCTAATTATTATATGGGAGATTATATAATATAATATAAGATAATATAGAATCGTTATATTATAGTAAAAGATCTAATTATTAACTCCTAAATATATAAATCCATTCTGAAGATAAATATTATATATATGGAATAGTTACATTAGAGTAAGCTCAAATTCATGGCATCCATCAAATTTGTAAAGCGAAAGAATGAAAAAAAAACCTCATCCTTAAGATTGTACCTTGAATTAATAAGTCACTAATTAAGGCAATGATATTGGGATTCACTTTTACGCTTATGTTACTAAATATTTCATTTTTACTAAATATATGTCAAAATCTCTTCTTTTAGGACAATTTCGTGTTATACCATAACCAAAGTCGTCATTTGTCAAAACTCAAAATACATTGTATATGCATATATAAGGAT
Source organism: Perilla frutescens (assembly GCA_026008535.1). Taxonomy (NCBI): domain Eukaryota; kingdom Viridiplantae; phylum Streptophyta; class Magnoliopsida; order Lamiales; family Lamiaceae; genus Perilla; species Perilla frutescens. The sequence continues at coordinate 48,968,342 of BRKX01000001.1, read as the reverse complement.
ACTCCACCATATGGTAGGAGTAATTAAGTAGTGCATTTTAATTAATTTTAATTAATTAGTGTATGTAAATAGACTTAATTCCAATACCGATATAAATACATAGTTCATGTGCTACATTTACACCTACAAGATACATAGATTACAATTTGTTCAAATCATATAAAATGTCTTCCATGTGTAGTCTCCTGAAAGATATTCACTTCGATTCAAGCTATTGAGCATGCAAATTGCGTGTCGTCTGAACCTAACAAGTTTCTAATTTGGAAAATCCAAATCAACAAAACAGCTTGAAAGTCATTTTTCATGACACTGATGTAATTTCAATAATTCGTGCATACCTCTTATAAATTATGTTATGTTATAAAATTTTAATCACTGTTTTTTGCATTATATAGGGAGATCGCAAATATGTGAATGTCAAATGTGAACTAATACGAACATTTGTTGATAATCCGATTCTAAATTATATGTATACTAGCGAAGATTATAAATTTTAACTAGGTATCATGAATACATGATATTTTTTTTTGCTGGGATTGCGAAGAATTTTCAAGTTTTTTGCGAAGAATATTGGAAATGAAGACGAATACTACAAGAAATTTGCAAATATACAACGGCTATTAGCCGTCGTATATTGCCCTCATCCAACCGTTGTAGATAGTGGGGTTGTCTATAGTCTACTCATACACAACGGTTAATACCCGTTGCGTATAGTCGCTTTATACAACGATAATCACCATTGTAATGATGATGCTAACCGTTGAGTATTCAACCCAAAGACAACGGTAATACAATTTTAACGTTGTATATATCAAGATTTCACAACATATTTTAGTGAAACTGTGGTATATACGTCACTTTTACAACAGTTTAATTTCCTAACCGTTGTTGTTGAGTGTTAATTTATTACATTAGACCACAATTTTTTCTTTAATCGTTGTTTATTCACATTCAGAGACAACGATTATTTTGTAAATTTGTTGTATATAATTGACATATACAACAGTTTTTAATTTAATTGTTGTATTTATAATCAAATTGCAACGGTTTTTATTGTTACCGTATCGATACATTAAGTATATGCAAGGGTTTTTATTGAAACCCAATTGTATTCATTATCAAATTGCAACACATTTTTATTGTGATAATTGTACTGATAAAATCAGTTTATACAACTATTTTTATCATCCAAATTTAAAGTATATGAAGAGCATCATAATTATAAAAACTCTAAATTAATAAAAAAAACAAACATCATCTAAAATTCATATCAGTAGTTACAAAATATTATTCAAAAGATATTGAATTCTATTGCTAACCTTTGCAAATTAGTTGAGATAATCTAAAACAAATTAAACAAGTACGTACAGAGAAAAGACAATAATTCATCTTCTGAAATTATCAATCTCCAAATCATGAGAAGATGCTCAACTCTTAAATCCTGCAATGATATATGAAACAAGAAATAAATTAGTCGAACATCCACTAATTATCCATTCAAATGCTTAAAATAAATAATATCCACCCAAACAAAATGTCTATTTAAACAACACTTAGAGACAATCTCGCACCCACAAACATGACAAAAACAAAGATATAACAACATAAAACTCACAAATTACCTGATTATGGCTTTATGTCAATCTTTAATTTAAGACTTCAAAGTTGGTTATATGTTCTTGTGAATCATGCAAGGGGGACAACGAGCAACTCTGCAGCGACAGAAGAATTTCTTCCGAAAATTTCAGATGAACTTTGGTGAATACGTGTGTTTGAGGGAGAGATATAGGTCGTGTGTTTGAGAGAGAGGACATGCGCATGAGAGAATTAGGGAAAGTCGGCGTCTGTTTTGAGTCTTGAGAGAGAAGATGGGGTATAGGGTTTTCGAGAAAAAAAAATTACCTGCATAGTTAAAAAAATTTCTCTCAAATTGTATTTATGATTATTAAAAAGATTAATAAAAATAATTAATAGATATTCTTTTTAATACTTTGACTAGGAATTCTCTCATATTTTTAGGCAGATTTGATATGATTTATTGGATTGATTCATAATATATTATATCCTAATATATCTTAGTGCGCCTAATTTAGCTATTGTCGTCTCCATATTATTAGGCGGATTAATTTGATGGGATGAATATTATATATTAGATGATTTGGATCAATTAGCTGCAATCTACTTTCTAGATATATATATATATATATATATATATATATAATCTAAATTTGAAACGTAATCTATTCTAATTAATTATTTAATAGAATAAGTTGTTTGTTTGATTTTTTTTGTGTGTTTTTTGAGAAGGTTTTATTTCTTTAGTTGGGGTAGAGGGGAATTAGTATTTTGAATCACGGTCTCTCAATCTTAATAACCCATCAAATTAATATAATAGTAAATATTAAATTTAATTCCAACTAAAAAACACTAAATTTAATTTATATGAACAAAGTATTATATATCATTATTTTATGTTAGTTTCGGTATCAAATGATCGATCTATTTTTTGTAGTAATTAGTAATGGCATTAATATTTTATTTATAAAAATCTGATTTGATACGAACAATTTTATTAAATAGATAATTATTAATGAGGATATTCTAGAAAAAAATGGTAGTAATTAAAGGTTTTGATTTCCGTCAAATTAATTAATTTTAACTAAAAAATATTATATATAATGTGTAATAATAACAAAATTATAATACCTGTTGTATGTCCTATTTATGCAACAAAAAAATGTTTGAAAAAAATGAACATATTAAACAGTTCAAAAATCTGCTATATTTAAAAAATGTGCACATGAACAACGGTAATCAATTCACCGTTGCATATAGAGTATTCACAAAATGATCATTTACAACGGTTCTCCTAAAACCGTTATGTTAGGTGAACACATAGATAACAGTTCAGCACCAACCGTTGCAAATACCTGACGCTGCACGCACATATACAACGGTATTGTTAAAAACCGTTGTCTTTAACAAATAGACAACGGTTTGGAGATAAAACCGTTGTATATTGATCGTCGTGTATGTGCAAATTTCTAGACTGAGTTTCATTTTCAATTATAACTTTTATTTCCTTTTTAATTTCTAATTTTAAATTAAATTGTTTAATAATGAATCCTTTTTTTGTACAATCTATAACGGGTCATATGGCCCAATTTGTTTTGTTTGTGTATCATGAGAATTTTTGCAAAAATGAAAATAATTGGAGGTGTTTAATAATTTTGTTGACTTTTAATTATGATCGTGCTTTTATTTAGTAATATTTATTTTTATGTCACTTCAAAAAATCACGATTAGAAATATATATGACATCATTTGCTAACTAAATAGTACATATTAGTACTATATATATTTATATTTTGTTATGTAATTAAACATTACACATGTTAAATCAGTTATACAATGTAGTAATTTTAGGACATTATTTTTACATTAGTAAGTTATTGTAGAAATGGTTGTCGGTATTGTAAAATAATCATTAATGAAAACAATGTATTGTGATAATTCTTCTAGATAGAATACACATCATAAAATGTGTTTATGACAATTATTTTATAAATTTAAAACCGGTCATATTTATGTTTTTATGAGCTATTGTATTTACATTGAAAAATATAAAAATATTCATAATATTTATGACCCGTTTGGAGTTCTTTTGTTTAGTGTAGTGCGTAGAGAAATGTTTATTCATATTTCATACGTAGCATTTTCTATCCATTAGGTTTTGCTTAATTTGTATAATTATATAATAATTAAGAGTTTTTTTTTACATGCCCAGTCTCTAATGGGTCATCTCAGCCCGGATTGTATTGTTTGTGTATTTATAAATTTTGGCCAGTAAAATGATATTTTTATATTTTTATAGTTTTTAAATAAAATCTACGTTTTTCAGGTTGACATTCGTCTATTTGTAATTGTGTTTATACTTTTATATAATCAATCTTCAAATTATATAAAGTTTTTCATTAGTAATTAATATATTTATTTATATTTTAAATTAAATTAAGTATCTTGCTCCGTGCATCGCACGGGCGATATGCTAGTAACACTAATATTACAATATTGCAATCGAAAAATTGAGGGAGTGTTCTAGATTTGCTCCATCCAAAATTGGAAGGTCAATTCTCTATTCTCACATGGGGCCTTAGTTCTTATTTAGTCCATTCTATATTTATAATACACACACTCATATTATTATTATTTATTATTTTTCCCCTTATAAAATATATATTTTAAAATGAAATTATTGAACCTAAAATTGAATCGTCGACGGTTCGCGCGAGGTAATTAATTTTTTCAAAATTAATATATATTCTAAAATAGAAATAGTGAATCCTAAAATTAAATCGTCGGCGGGTCGTGCACCACGCTCGCTGCCCAGCTACCACACGAGTTATTATTTTTCGAAATAAATATATACTTAGAATGGAATTAGTGAACCTTAAAATTAAAGATAATTAATTTAACTTTTTTGGTCCAATAACTTGTACAGTATGCTCGACGATTAATTTTTTTAAATTAAATATAAACTCTAATTCGATGTAATAAATTATAATTGGGATACAATAAAGGGTTTTTGAAATAGACAAAATTAAAAAAAAAAAACCCCAAAAATTGAAATGAATAAATTTGGCATGGTGGAAAGGCGGGTTTGGGCGGACCAGGCCCGTCTTATGGTTTATGACCCGTTAGACAGTGTAACATAAAATTTTACCAATTTATATGATTAGAAGTGATTTTTTTAAATTGTATAGAAAAAAAAATAGATGCAAAGTTGAATTTATTTATTTTTTTATTATTTTTGAGAAATATTTCTAACATTTATCCCCTTATAACACGATGAGATGGAAACAGAAATGGCATGAATCGTGCTTCAAATAGCCAATACCGAAATGTCGGCAAATGTTGAAACGTGGGGCTGTGTATCCACCTAATCCAACAATTCTTTATCCGAATCACTGTTTTACATGTTATTTTAATTTCACATATAATCATTTTTTAATGAAAAATAATTACAATTTTATTGCAATTATTAATAAAGATTTTGAATAAAAAAAAATAATTGCAACTTAAAAATCCTATTAATAAAAATATTGTGCATGGCAATTTGGGTATTTTCCTATATTTTAATTATAATTCTATTATCTATCCTAAATCATAAAATTCGCAATAAAAAAAGGGAGTTTCTAAATGCACAACCCATTTTACTCTTTGCACCATAGATGAAAAAAGCAAAAATTAAATAATTTTGAACTTACATAAATGCCCTTTAAGTTACTTTCCTACACTACAAAAATTTCCTTTTGCACCACAAATTAAATATTTTTTAAATGCGGAAAAAGAGAAAAGGAAAAAAGAAAAATAGAACAGGCGTGTCTGTCTTCTTCTCCGTTGACTCTCTCCACCATCACTGGCTAGTTGCTACTTCCCATAGAGGCTGCCCACTGACCGCTGCCTCTGCCATCACTACCGCCCCTTCCCCGAATCCATTATTTTTTGTAAGAAATCCAAATCATAAACAAATTTTATGTAAAGAAATTGAAGTTTGAAAATAAATTTTCTGAAAGTCGAGGAATTGGATTTTTCGCAAGAATTACAGCCGTTTGAAGATTTATTTTCGATCTATATCACGGGTGTTCGAAAAAAGATTTTCGAAACTTATCAAGTTGTTCAATAAACATTTTTCGAACATGAGTTTGAAAATAGAAGTTTCGAACATCCTTAATTTGTTCGAAAATTAATTTTCGACCCCTTGCAGAATTTTCGAAAATAGCAGTTTGAATGGATTTGTAAAGTTTTAATTTTAATGGCTGAAGATGAATCAAACTAATTGCCATTGTCGGAGTCCTCCGATCAAACGATGCAAATTCGAGAAAGTAGACAACGTAGAAGAAAATGGCAACTCCAAGGAAGAACATGATACGAGGAAGAAGACAAAGTGTGCAAGAAAAAAGTAATCCTAGTTGTCTTGGTGGGCGGCACCGGAGAAAAAGGTGCGACCGGAGAAATGTGAGAAAGAAACACGTCCACTGGTCTTTCACACATTTTTTTTTCTGATTTCAGTTTTTTTTAAGTAAAAAATATATTTTAATTGGAAGGGCATTATTATCAATATTAGTGGTGCAAAGAGTAAAAATAGTGGTGCATGGAGTAGGTGTAGTGCAAAGAGTAAAAATGGTGGTGCAAATAGAAACTCCCTAAAAAAAATCCAAATACTTGATTATGAATCCATGAACAGTGTAACCCTACCCAATCCAGTCAATCTTATTTATCCTATCTCCAAACCAGACGGGGCCTTAAAGTAAAAAATTACATTTTTATAATTCAAATGAAATATACACTATCATATATAACAAAAATAGAATATTATTTGTAATGCAGAAGAAAAACTGTTTGCCTGAGTGTGATGTGGGCCTATTGTATCTTTACAATTTATGTGGAGTTTTTTTAATTAATCAAAATGAGTATTTTACACTCTCCGTTTCTGAATAAGTTAATATCATTTTGAGTTCTGATAATTCAATTTTATTTCAGAAAGAGTGTCATCTTATAAAATCAAAATAGAAAATTCATATTTTTTTCACATTTATCCTCATTTAATTCATTCAAACATCCATGTTTGAGTTATTTAATGAATTTGTGACCACTATTTTACTAGCAGTAAAATCAACCGCAAGTGTACGGTACAATTGAAATACATAGTGAGCAAGAGTATCGTATCTACAGGGATTGTATGAGCAAATAATATTGTGAGTACTAAAACATAAACACCCTATTAATATCTAGATACTTATATTCAATGGAGAGTTCAAATAAAATAATACGCAAATAAAACGAACATGAAAATAATATACAAATCAAATAAAAGACAGTAGATCCTTGGTGCGTCATTTTTTCATCAAAAATAATCCGACACTCAGTCGGTATGCCCACACTACCCAGAATAGTAGCAAGCAAGATCATCTCCTAAAGGACCGGTGAGAATTATCCAACACTTTAGTCTGCAAGTAACCAAATCTTCCAACGAGTATCTTGATTATAATGTAAAAACGAAATTAAAAGCAATTAAAAAGAGTATTTTTTCTTCACAGATTAAAAGATATTCCGGTTTCCAATTAACTCCACCCTAACTTAATTATTTTGATCCTTGATGCAATGATATTTCCAATTAATACATGCAAACCAGTTATAGCCACCGAAGACAGTTCTGACGCGGCCTAATTTTTTCTTAGTTTCTCGATAATCAGGAAGACACTTCACTAATTATTTCCCTAATCGACTGACAACCGTAAGAGACATTCTATAGATTTAATGAGCCAACATCATTAGACACTAGAAAAACCCGATTCATAACCAACAGACTCTGACACAGGACTATCGAATTAAGACTGCTCTTCCCTCATTTATGAAGAATCGTTGTACCACTAATTAAACCTAAACCACAATTACAGATGACCGATTTAATTGGCTACTAATTACTTCCGATCTACTAAATATTTGCAACTAGTCAACTACCTAGCAGAGTCGAAACAATTAACAACTTTAAACACAGAGAATCACGGATGCATGCAATTAATTAAAGCAAAAGGAACATTTAGATCTCACAAAATAATTATGCCAGGGCTTCGTTAATCTTTACCGGAATAAAATGCGCTTAGCTCGAATTCATAATTGGATTCGCACTTCAGAAATTAATTGAAAAGATAATAACAATGAAAAGAAGAATGAAATTGAATAGTGAAAAATCTGCAGAGAAAAATAATCGTTTCTGAGTGTGTCTGGCGTCTGGAATCAACTGTACTGCAATGGATAGAGTCCTGCTCTATCTAGAAGTCTTTTTATACAAATCCTTAATTAATTAATTAATTAAAAGGCATCCTAATCCTAATCCAACTAGGATAATAATAAAAACAGAGTCCAATAGTAATAAAAGAAGCTAGAATTTTCATTCATGGCCCACAATTGGTGCAGATCCACTATCTCCAGCTCAAATACTCGCATAATCCATCAGTCAGTATGACCATACCGACTGCTTTCCAGACTCTTTAGTTTTTCTTCAATCCAATTGCGTCCAAACCCTTCAAAACAATGCCGTTATCTCCACTTCCATGTCAACCACCTGAAATTAACCACAAGACACAAATTCTTCCACAAAACTTGACCATGGGGTGAGTAACACTGCAGAAATATACCAAAAATGACCTAAAATATATACGAAATAACAGCCTAATCAATCCTAAGGCATATTTTTCCTACAATGCCCTCTATGTAAGATCAATCAATTCGGAAAACCAATTTAATTCATATATGGTGGAAGATCACGAAGATATTAAAAACCTCTCTCTCGAGTAAGTTTGTAAAATCGATTAATAAATTACCTATTCACATTTCGGTCCTTCTAAGTACTTTAATAACTCCTAAAAGCACACACGATCATAATTTTCCTATGAACATTTATTCACTTGGTTAGTTCTTCTAAACATTCACAATATAATATCTTGTTTAATCTAGCATGCAAAACTGGTGGCCAATCAATCATACATAAAAAATCAAAAGAAAAATTTATTGTAAGAATTCGTTGTCAAAAAACACTGAAATTAGACACAGAATCGTAATGTCAAACCCAATGTCAAAGATAGTTAACACAACAATTTTAACACAAATATGCTGAAAATAAAAACATAATAACACACGAAATAATTTTAAATCACATACAACATGTATGTGTTGCCACAGGGCGAAATTAAGCTTCCACAAGCCAAAACAAATATTAATTTGATGATGTCAAACGATGAGGCTCTCGACACATCAAATAAAATACACGAATCCTATTTTAGTTTACAACCAAAATGAATTCAAAAATTACAAATTAACCTACCGTTAATTTGTAAACAAACCAGCAATGATTTCACAACCTTACTATCTATCCTAACTTGTACAACCTACTCTCGTGAATTGATTGTACAACAATAAACATTAAGAAAGAAGAAGGAACGAAGAATGAAATATATGCTAAGTTTGTGACTCAAGCTCTTCAATCTTCTCACACTGCGGAAAGATGGTTTGTGCTTGAATAATTCTTCAAGTGTCGAACATATCCCTTATGTGTTTCTTCACTTGAATCCTACAAGGCTCATGTCTTCTCTTTCTTGAACATGGGTTAATGATAACCGCTCCTCGCCATGACTTCAACGCGTTTGGGAGAAACCGCCTCCAAGGCGTGGTTGAAAGCTTCACCCACGTTTATCCTATTTTTCTGAATTTCCAGCAAATATAATTTCTGAAAAAGAAAAAGGATTAAATAAAGAAAACCGCTAAACCTAAAAAATAGGAGATAGAGTTTTGACTTCGTCAAACTTTATTTTATATAATATATCTAATATGTATATATCTATTTATTTGAAATATTTATTTCGTGGATATGCACATATATTCTAAGATATATAAAACTAATTTATTAATTAAAATAATAAATAAAACTAGGAAAGGATAAGATTAGTTACGACTATGTCACAGACAATGTCGCAGGGAGTCTATCTGACATCAAGTGCAACATTGAATATCAATGTCATACAGCACTCAACAATCTCCCCTTTAATCTTAGCCTTTCTGCACAAAACATACAACTCAATGTATTTTGTACAATTAGAGTCGCAGCGGAAAATGGAGACCTTAAAATCTCCCCCTTAAGGGTTACTCCCCCTTAATTTGATCATCATATAATAGGCACTTATCCTATTATAAAATCAATGTTAAACCGACAGTTCAACACATGATCGGCCAAAATTTAGCACAACCCGCAAGAGGACGTGGCTGTGAAGACAGTGGTGAGCAAGTGTCGTATCCACATAGACTAAATTAGATTTAATTGTGTGTACTATGACATCGGATCTCAATCATTATCTAGACGACGAATAAAAAGGGAAACTAATTAATCTAGACTAGGGAAATCAATAAATAAATGGAAAAAAATAAATGGAGAAGAAAACATGAAGGCAGAGGTACTCTCGGGATTTATTTCTTTGGGTACTTAGCACTAATGAGACTATTGAATGTCAAATTTCACTAGGGCAATCTCTAATGCATCCCAAGCTCTCTCACGAGACACTCAAGTTGTAGGGTACATGTTAGGTTATTACCATGCATTAAGTATAACATAAGATTAATTATAAGTGTTAATATTGTAAATTTACTAGATATTTATAAATGTATAACATATTTACTAGTATTATATATCAATCATGTTTTTATGATTAATATAAATTGTATAAAAATATTATCAACTTACTAAATATTACAAATTTGAAATCTTTTACTTAGAAATTGTAAGAATTATTTACTAAGTATTAATTAAGAACACATTAAATTATCAGTACTATGTATTAAGTCTAACATAAGATTAATTATAAGTGTTAGATATTTACATACATATCATATTTACTAAGTATTATATATAAAGTATCTATAATTCACATATACATATATTTATAAAATACCACAAATATAGCATTATATACCCGTTAGTTCGACATATACCGTTGTAACGGTATATACCGTTGGTGCGGTATATATCGGTATAACGTTATATACCATTACAACGGTATGCCGAACTAAAGGTATATGTAGAACTAATGATATATACCGCACCTACTGTATATATCGGTGCAACGGTATATGCCGAAGTAACGGTATATGCCGAATTAACGGTATATACCTTAAAAATTCAGTATATCATCGGTATCGGTATACGTCGGTATACCTCGATTTTTAAAATTCTATACCGTTACCTTATCGAAAAATCACGGTACGGTATCATACCTTACCGAAAATACCGGTATACCTTAAAGTCCCATATTCTGGTATTTTTTCTGGTACAGTATAACGGTATGACGATATTTTTCCCCAGCCCTAAACGTAACAATGTCTCATCTCTCATCCACACTCCAATTATAGTTTATATATAATTAACTTATAGCTCCAACATAAAACATTGTTATGTTGGAGCTATATGTAATAGATGCTCTTACTCGAAATAGGATAATAATGTAATTTTGAATTTACCTAATATATCATATTTTTTTAAGAAAAATGTATCATTGTAGAGAAAATTTCACCTTTTGTTCCATAGGACACGCTACTCTCCCGTTTTGGTCCCATCGATGTCGATTTTAGTCCCAAAGATTTCGAATTATCAGTTTTTGTCATGCCGAGACGTTTTCCGTCAAATGTGGTGTCGATTTTGGTCCCATTTTACTATCAGTTTTTGTCTCAACGAAAATTTTCCAAAATATATCAACAATTTTTCCAGACTTTTTCCTAAAGAAAAAATTCATTATTATGGTTGATTATTTCATAATTAATTCTTGTGCGATAAAAATTAAGAGAAAATTTTTATTTAGTTTAATTTAACAATATTGTTTATTAGGGTACACCACATCTAATTAGAGTTTGTAATTATTTTTAATATTTAATTTTCAATTTTCAATTAATAATTCATTATTATAGTTGATTATTTCATAATTAAATTCTTGTGAAGTAAAAACCAAGGGAAAATTATACTTTGATACCTACATTTTGGACTTTCACTATAAAAAATTTGTGTTTCAGTGATGGAAGCACCCCAAGCGAAGCCCTGGTAGCGGCTGGATGATAAAGGAGGTCAATGATCCTATCATCATTCCCCTTGGGCTTTTGAATGGATAGTGAGGGCAGCTTAACCACTAGTTTCTTCTTGCTCTCCTTTAACCCTTGACTCTTGAGAATAGCAAAGATTAAACATGGAAAATGAAGCATATTGGAAGGACTAGATTTAGAAGCTGTCTTCATAACTGCATCAAAAATATAAGCGCCAAAGTTGAAGGGCAGATGTGTCCCCATCTTGTACAGAAGGATTGCTTGATCAGCTGTGAGAACAGAAGCATTTGATGTGGGAAGCCAATTACACACAGTAAGCTTAAACAGCACTGTGTAGAAGAAGGTAAGTTTGGAGGCAGCCACCTTATTCATCCAGGATTGAACAAGACCTCCAGTAATCACCTTCACCACATCATCAATTAAGTCCAACAACATGATTGTGTCCTCATTGCCCAATTCAAGGAATGTGTTAATAATATTAGGGGAAAACTTATAAATCTTATCCCTAACATACACAGTTCCAAAACACAGTTTTGCAGGATCTCCCATACCCGGAATAATGTTAGCATAAAATTCATGAATAACATCAGGATCATATGACATCAAAGACGTAACTGATTTCCACAAACCTCTTTCTTTAAGAAATGTATTCATCTCATATTTCTTAAAGCTAAGAACATCTATCATTTTCTCAACTTTAAGAGTTCTCTTAACAAAAAGAGCATGTGATTTCTTAGATTCTTCAGAATAGAAAATCTTACTGAAGGCTTGAGAAACATCCAGAGGGGAGTTAGTATCGGTGTCATAGTCCTTGTCCAGGGGAGCAGCAGTGGGAGTGACATCTTTTGTGACATCACCAGCAGGAGGAGAGGGAGATTGTTCTCCAGAAGAGGCAGATTCATCTCGTAGAGACCGCGAGGAGGCTTTAGACCTTTCCTTTCGTGCTTTCTTGGAGAAGGCAATTTCTGGATTTTCAGTAACATCACTATGGAGTCGTTTTGACTTCCTAATCGGAGAAGTGGACTTCGCCGTCTTTGAGAGAGTGTGCAGATGAGAAGATGAGTCTGGATCAATTGGATTTGAAGGATCTCCAAGCACATGCATTTGGAGAGGCATAAGGTTTAGGACTTCGATGTGAGGGGGAACTTTTAGATCTGGAATAGAAGTCTTGGTAGCAGATTTTACCAGAGGTGACGGCGGATTAAGAACAAGCGACGGTGGATTTTCAGGAGTGGCGGTAGCCGTAGCGATTGGAGTGGATGTTGATTTAGAAGCGGGGTTTACTGTTGGTGCTGGTGTTGAAGCAAATGATGGAGAACCTTGAGACATCTCCATCATTTGTTTCAGCATCATCATCATGGCATGATATGGATTTTGATCCGCTATTGATAAAGGTAACAAAGCAAAAAAAAATTGAAGAAACGGGAAAGATGAACCGCTAGAGAGAGAGAGCGAGAGAGAATCTGGTGAGAAAGAAAGACAAAAAGTTCTTCTTTTAAATAATGAAAGTGATATATCTCACTATCTCTCTTATCATATCATAAGATATGCAGATAAGTATATCCGCTTATCAAACACAATTTAATTATTTATTATTAGAACTTAAACAAATAATAATAACAAAAAGATACACATTCTGAGACAAATAAAAAATTTGGACGAGTCATGATCGAATGAATTCTCATGAATTAATTCACAATAAAAAACCATAGCATCATTCCATAGTTTTGTTTAATCAAAATGAAAGTGTGTGTCCTGATGTTAAAGACCATAACATTCACTTTAACATCAGGGTGTCAAACATTGACTAAAAAATACACATTCCAAGAGATTTCCTTAGAGAAGAAAATCTCTCAAAATCTAAAGGCTTAGTAAAGATATCGACAATTTAATTTTCTATAGAAATATATTCCAATTTGATGATATCTCGTTCCACAAAATTTCAGATAAAGTGATGTCTAATGTCAATGTGTTTGGTGCGAGAATGTTGGACTGGGTTCTTTGAGATTTCAATTGCACTGACATTGTCACATAACAATGTCAACGAAGGACTAGCCAAGCCATAGTCAAGCACCATTTGATTTAACCACAACAGTTGAGAGCAACAACTAGCGGCATCAACATACTCTGATTCGGCAGTGGAGAGTGAGATATAATTTTGTTTCTTACTCGACCAAGAAACTAGGTTGTTACCAAAATAGAAACATCCTCCGCTAGTGCTCTTCCGATCATCGACATCACCTGCCCAATCGGAATCACTAAAGCCTACAAGATGAATGTTAGAACTTTTGCAATATTTAATACCAAACTCAATTGTGCCAGAGACATAGCGAATGATTCTTTTAACAGCTTTAAGATGAGATTCTTTAGGCTGAGATTGATATCTCGCACAAACACCAACACTAAACATAATGTCTGGACGACTAGCTATCGAGTACCATAAACTTCCTATCATTCCTCTATACATGGTAGAATCAACATTTCTACCAACATCATCTCTGCTTAACTTTTTGGAAGATCCCATAGGCGTCTTCATAGGTTTATCATTTTCTAATCCAAAGCGCTTGACCGATCCTTTAGCATATTTACTTTGAGAAATGAAGATCTCATCTTTATATTGCTTGATTTGTAGACCAAGGAAATAGTTGAGCTCTTCAACCATGCTCATTTCAAACATGTTGCACATTGAGTCTACAAAATCTTTGAGCAGATTAGTACAAGTCGAACCAAAAATAATGTCATCAACATAGATTTGAGCAACAGTAATATGTTTTTTATTTTTCTTGATAAACAAGGTTCCATCAACTTGACCTCTTGCAAAACCAAATTGTAGCAAGAAATCGGTCAGTCTAGCATACCATGCTCTAGGGGCTTGTTTGAGACCATTCAATGCATTTTTGAGCTTAAATACGTGCAAAGGTTTCTCATGGTATTCGAACCCCTTAGGCTGTTCGACATATGCTTCTTCATTGAGATAACCATTCAAGAAAGAACTTTTAACATCCATTTGATGTAAAGTAAAACCCACATAACATGCAATTGCACATAAAAGACGAATGGATTCAATCCTTGCAACAGGAGCAAATGTTTCATCAAAGTCTACCCCTTCAACTTGAGTATAACCTTGAGCTACTAGACGAGTTTTGTTTCTGACAACATTGCCAGCCTCATCCGTTTTATTTTTTAAAATCCATTTTGTCCCAATTACATTTTTGTTTTTGGGGCGTGGAACTAATTCCCATACATTGTTTCTTACGAACTGGTTTAGTTCCTCATGCATAGCCTTAATCCAAAAATTATCATTAAGGGATTCCTTAATGTTTTTCGGTTCAATGTTAGACAGAAAACAAGTGTTTGACATACAAACATTTAAAAAGGACATGCATACCAGTTTCAGCATTTTTTTGTATTTCTCTGAGTTCTTGCTTCTGGTCTGAACTCCTTCGGATTGATCACCAATGATTTGTGAATCTGGATGATTCTTCCGAATTCGACTTGGAGGATCATTTCTTGGTTCATCTTCGGCATTTACCAATTGGTCGTCTTCACTATCTGAAGTGCATGTTGATGATGGTGTTTTGACTGGAACTTCATCATTCTGTGGAACATTCACTTTGACATTCTCAGTGGATGTCTTGTTCTCAACATCACTTCCAGTCTGATCACTTGACATTTCACTTGTGTCAATAAGATCAATCATCTCATCCTCTTAAGATTTTCAAGCGATACCTGTGTGATCATCAAAAATAATGTTAATTAATTCTTGGACTGTTTTTGTCCTGAGATTCAACACACGGTGTGCCCGACTGTCAAATCCATATCCCAAGAAAATCCCTTTGTCGCTTTTGGAATCAAATTTTCCCAAATGATCTCTGTCATTCAGGATGTAACATACACGTCCAAAGACATGAAAATACTTCAAATTGGGCTTCTTGCCCTTCAGAAGTTCATACGATGTCTCTGTTCTACCAGGGCGAAGTATCACTCTATTCCCAATGTGACACGCAGTGTTTACTGCTTCGGCCCAAAGCTTCTTAGACAACCGTTGAGCCTGTAACATTGCTCTTGACATCTCCGGCAATGTTCAATTTTTCCTTTCGACCACTCCGTTTTGTTGAGGTGTCTTTGGAGCAGAAAACTCATGAATGATGCCTCTTTTTTCACAAAACTCTTCAAACATTGAATTTTCAAATTTGAGTCCATGATCCGTTCTAATGCACTTGATGTTGGACTCATACTGTCGTGACAACATCCTACAGAACTTCTTGAACATTCTGAATGCTTCAGATTTTTCTTGCAGAAATTCAACCCATGTGAATCTCGAAAAATCATCCACTATGACCAGAATAAACCTTTTTCCACTCATGCTTTTGGTGTCAACTGGACCCATGATGTCCATGTGAATCAGATCGAAGCACTTTGTGGTTTGACAAGCTAAGAAACTTTTGTGAGGAGATCTCACATGTTTGCCTTTCTGACATGCACTGCAAACAACATCGAGATTGATCTTCATTGGAGGAATACCTCGAACAGCATCAGCTTCAATTAATTTCTTCAAACTTCAAAAGTTGAGATGACCAAGTTTTTGATGTATGAGTTGAGTGTCAACATTGACTGAAACATTGCATGTCTCGTTCTTGTCCACATGGTAGCAGTTATCCAATGCTCGACTTCCGAACATAATGCACTTATTCTCGCTATCAAAAACTTTGCATGTATTTTTATTAAATCTGACATGCATACCGTCATCACACAGCTGACTTATGCTGATTAGATTTACTGTTAAGCCTTCGACATGAAGTACATTGCGTAACTTAGGAAAGTTCTTGACATTCAAGGTTCCCTTTCCCACTATGTTACCTTGTGCTCCTCCACCATAGCTCACTTTGCCTTTGCTTGTTGAGGAATAGTCATCAAGAAACTTTGAATTGTCTGTCATATACCATGAGCACCCACTGTCAAAGTACCATGCACCAGCAATGTTAGCTTTCAGTGAGGTGTAGACAACATTACATGAAATCTTTACCTTCTTTGCACTTTTCTTCTTCTTGGGAGTTTTTGAAGAATTTTCCACGACAATCTTTCTCGTTGCTATATCATCATGATATTTGAAGCAGTACGATTTGATGTGTCCAGGCTCTTGACAATAATGACAAACATATTTCTTCTCCTTGGGCTTGTCATTGACATGAGGTTTGACATTTCCGTCAACATTGACTGGAACATTCTTAGAGCTTTCTTATTTGACAAACTTGATAGGATTAGAGATAGACATTGACAAACTTAAAGTATATCCCAAACTTGCTTTAGTGGTTTAACCCAAAGTTAGAACCTCGTTTAGAGTGGACGTTCCTTGATTGAGTTGTTGAAAAGTTTTTGAAGCAGCTTCTACTTCCTTTCTCAACTTATTCAGCTCAAGGTCACCTCGAGTGAGTCGAATTTCAAGGTCCAGTACCCTTCGCTTTAGAGCTTGGTTTTCTTCTACGAGAATCCCAAATTCCTTGATTGTTTAGCTCATTGGACACACACTTCATCTACAACCTTGTGTAATTGTTGTAGAGCTTATCGGTGGCTAACATCGGACTGGTCTTCTTCCATCTGAGACACTTCAGCAGTGTTGCAAAATTCATCCAACAAGGTCATTTCATACCAGTTAGTGGTGTTTGGAGGAATGTCAGAGATTTCTTGTGTAACATTCTCTATAACATTGCTTGGAACATCTGAGGTCCACATGATCAAGACTATCATCATAGTCGAAATCACCATCATCCATGTCGGTTAAAGCGTCAATCATTCCATCTAAGTCATCATCGACTTTCACAAACAACACAGTTTGTTTTTCAGCTTCTTCATCACCGGATTCGTCACTTAACACGACAGTACTGTAATTTCTCCTCTGCTTCCTGTGAACAGTAGGACACTCATTGGCATAGTGTCCAAAGCCAGAACATCCTCTACATTGAATTGAGTCAATGTCCTTTACTGTATCATCTGGAGACTTTGATGATTTTGTCGACCCAGAAGATGTCGAAGAGGGAGAATCAAAAAGTTATCGTGGTTTGAAGGTAGGCGAACCTTTCTTCATAGATCGAACAAGGGTATTGAACTTCTTGGTTAGTAGTGCAACACTCAGGGGCTCATCTTCATTAATCTCCTGAATGTTCTCAACATCAAGTTGAACATCCCAACTTGATGTCACTGACTGAAGTGCAATTCCTTTGGAGGAGATATTTGATTTCTGATTTTCAAGATTCATCTCAAACGTGAGTAGAATGCTCACTGCCTCACTCAAACTCATGTTTGATACATTGTGAGCTTCTTCAATAGTTGAGATTTTCATGTTGAATCTCTCCGGAAGCGTGCGAAGAAGTTTGCTTACCATGTTCTCGTTCGAGATCGGACATCCGAGAGCTGTAGACTCATTTGACACTTCACATAGTCGTTCAATGTACATTGAAATAGTTTCATCTTTTAACATTCGCAGAGTTTCAAACTTGGAAGCGAGTAGCCTGAGCTTTGTTTGTCATACACTGATCGACCCTTCACAATGTTCCTGTAGTATGTTCCATGCTTGATACGTCGTGGTGCAATTGCACACCATTTTGAAGCACGGAACATCTACCGAAACAAAAATAGCATTGAGTGCCCTCGAATTGAAGTTGGAGATAATTCGATCATCATTAGTCCATTGGGTCTCTGGAGTAAAAATGAACACTCCATTAGGTCCCTCCATCCTTGGAGGAGACCACTCTTCAATCACGGTCAACCAAGCCCTCTCATCGATGGACTTGATATACATTTTCATACGCGATTTCCATATAGCATAATTCTTACCATTATTATCCAATGCGGGAGGACGGTACTAGTTAATCTGAATATCCATTTTCAGTGGTTCAACAATCTAAGGATCGAATACTTAGTGCGTTAAGTACCGGCTCTTGATGCCACTTGTAAGAATTCATTGCCAAAAAACACTGAAATTAGACACAGAATCGTAATGTCAAACTCAATGTCAAAGATAGTTAACACAACTATTTTAACACAAATATGCTGGAAATAAAAACACAATAACACACGAAATAATTTTAAATCACACACAACATGTATGTGATTGCCACAGGGCAAAATTAAGCTTCCACAAGCCAAAACAACTATTAATTTGATGATTTTAGATGCTGAGCTCTCGACACATCAAATAAAATACACGAATCCTATTCTAGTTTACAACCAAACGAATTCAAAAATTACAAATTAACCTACTGTTAATTTGTAGACAAACCAGCAATGATTTCACAACCTTGTTATCTATCCTAACTTGTACAACCTACTCTCGTGAATTGATTGTACAACAATAAACATTAAGAAAGAAGAAGGAACGAAGAACGAAATCTATGCTAAGTTTGTAACTCAAGCTCTTCAATCTTCTTACACTGCGGAAAGATGGTTTGTGCTTGAATAATTCTTCAAGTGTCAAATATATCCCTTATATGCTTCTTCACTTGAATCCTACAAGGCTCACGTCTTCTTTTTCTTGAACATGGATTGACGATAACCGCTCCTCGCCATGACTTCAACGTGTTTGGGAGAAACCGCCTCCAATGCGTGGTTGAAAGCTCCACCCACGTTTATTCTATTTTTCTGAATTTCCAGCAAATATAATTTCTGAAAAAGAAAAAGAATTAAATAGAGAAAACCGCTAAACCTAAAAAATAGGAGATAGAGTTTTGACTTCGTCAAACTCTATTTTAAATAATATATCTAATATGTATATATCCATTTATTTGAAATATTTATTTCGTGGATATGCACATATATTCTAAGATATATAAAACTAATGTATTAATTAAAATAATAAATGAAACTAGGAAAGGATAAGATTAGTTACGACTATGTCATAGACAATGTCGTAGGGAGCCTGTCTGACATCAAGTGCAACATTGAATGTCAATGTCATACAGCACTCAACATTTATAAACCAATATATGAAAGGAACAATTGAAAGAATAATCAAAACATAAAATTCATTATAGTTTTACATCTCTAGAATCCAAGGAAATTTACATATACACAATTAAAGAGAAAGAATAAAAATAAAACATGGTAAACAAAACATTATTCAACACAATAAAGAACCCGAGATTTTCAATCTTGTTGTAGCCTCCAGGGTCTCTGTTGTGCCTCCATAATTTTGTTCACCATGGTACGTCTCATGTTAATAAATTAAACTGGACTATGTTGGACTACTTTTCTAATGAGCAGATGAGTTATTTATAGTGTTGGAAGGAACCATAGGGTTAAAATGAAGCCCAAAGTGGAGAAAAACCTCAAAAATTCCGAACTGGATCGGTTCGGGTCGACTGGTGGGTCGATCTGACCATGTGTAAATTGTGAAGGACTGGGTCGACTGGCAGGTCAACCCAACGCATGCTTTACTAAAATGGCCCGTTCTTACTCATTTCTCATCCGATTGAGCCGATTCAATTTGCACAACACTCCTAACTCGATTCTCTATATTTCTAGGCTTCAACCACCCATTTGGATTATGGTTGAATTATTTTCATCAATTCTAGTGGGTTTTGCTCTTTAAATCCGGTCCAAAGGCCTAACTGGTCCATTTTTTAGCTCTCCAAGTATATACTTGATCATTTTACATCAAATAATCATCAAATTCACCATTATTACTGTAAAACTCACAAATACATTCATATATCGTAGCCACATGGGAACACATGTATGAATTTCCGATTAAATCATAGTTTACACTTAAAGATATGATGTGCAAAACCGAACAAAAAAAAATGAATTTGTTTGATGATTTTATTTTTAATTTTTGTTCTATTTTGAATATTCAAACCAAAATATAATTTGGATCGGTTTCGATTTAAATTAAAAAATATTTCGGTTAAAACCGACTATATAAATTATAATTTATATTTTTAATATTACATATAAATTAAAAAATTCAAAAATTCAAAAATTCAAAAATAAATTTATACGCTCATTAGTGAACTAGGACAAAATGCAAGAATGATTCAACTTCAAACTAAAATATTTGCAAAGTTTTATTGTATATTAACCTAATAACTGTTAAGTGTAATTGTGATTTGTAATATTGTGAAAAGTTGACCATGTATGAGATTGAATCATGGGATATTTTTTTATTATTTATTTAATATATCATTTGTTATTTATTTAGTTCTGATATTATTTTTCTCTAGATATATTAGTTTAGGAAAAAAAATACATTCAGTTAAACCGAAAAACGAACGAAAGGAATTTGATTTGGTTAGCTACTTAGCTCCGATTATATCAATTACTTTGTTAAGTTTGATTTTTATTATTTATTTACAATTTTGATTTATGATTTTATTGTTTCGAATCGATTTAGCACCGATTCAATAATTGCGCGCACCCTATTTGCAATGCCTATATCAATAAAAATGTTGCAATGCCAAAGAAAAGTAAAAATAGAATCTTATGTCGGCACAAATAGTGTGTTTGACTTTGTGTATTTATTGTTGGAGATAATTGTTGCAAATAACACCGTCTTACTTAACCAGAATTTGTAATTCTTGCAAGATTTTTAAAACATTTTAATTAAATATTGTTTTTTTAATTTTTTGCAGTTACTTAAGATTCCTCTAAAATAACGTCATTTTACCGTTGAAGAAATTGGAAATATTATAATTACAAAAAATTAAAATGCAATATTATAATTACACTTTTTAAAAATCATTTGAATATTGTAAAATCGAATAGATGTTATATTATTTTCTGCAATTTGAAAATCGAGCAAGTTCATCTCTACTAATTGGAGTCACATAATCCTTATGTGACTCCAAATAAATTAATTGGATATAATAACAACTACATTTCTGCACAATTATCAGAAATTCGAATATCATCTCATCACTTTTATCTTTTAATAAATATCATACATGTTATGACAAATGTCTCGAGTTCATTACACATCACTCCCCATTCTCTCCCGTAAAAATAAATAAAAAAAATCCTACCTTTTATGAATTTACAAGAAAAACTTAATTTTGGATAAATTTAATTCATGAAGGTGGCCCACACCCAACTAGCTAAAAAGATAAGATTTCTCAAAGCACTGCAGTGCACGTGAAGCTCAATGAAGTAGAAATGTAGAATAGGGTTTTGTTTAATTACGTGATAATTTAATTTATTACCTTTTTTCAAAGTATTATTATTAGGTAGCAGAAGACCGATACGTGAACAACGTGACAATTAAAAGTCAAACTTTAATTAATTAACCAATCTATTTTCGGTGAGGATGCCAGCGCGGACACCTAACATTTTCACCACACTATTTTATTTTATATTTTATGGTAACATTAAAATAAGTCTATTATATAATATTTTTATTATACATGATTGTATATGTAATATCTATAATATAATACTATGTATCAACCAAATAAAAAAAAACGATTAGTTGTATTTGATATCTTGATTTAACTAACATAAAGACTTTCATCTCATGTGTGCCGTATAATTTATAGTAATAATTATTCTCTTCTCATTTAAGTCCAACTCCAACACATGCAAATTTTTGAGCAACATGTGTCGGCAAATAGTGTGAAAGACTCATTGCAATTTAATGCATTCATTCATGATAAATTAAAAAATAAAAAAATAAAAAGTCAAATCCCTCCCATTCCAAAAATTAATAGTTCCTATTCTAAAAATAAAAAAATAATCCTTATGTGACTCCAATCCCATAAGTTATGTAGTCATTTATTCATTTTTCGTTTCGGCTAAATTTATAATTCACTTTTTTTATTAAATGTGTATTAAATACTCATTTTCCCTAATGCATACCCATTTGATATTTTTTGAAAGTAATATTGTTTTTTTGGACAATTAAGTAGTAAATAAATTTTATGTAATTTTATTTTTTCAAGTACATTGAATATGTTTTCTTAATTTGTATGAAAATTGAAGGGGAACTATAATTATGGAACTGATAGAGTACTTCCTACCCTTTTTTTTTTTTGCATATTTTAATAACCACAATTATTATTATTAAAAAATATATAGTTATATCTGGCCATCATCACTTCGATATAACTAACACATTACACATCTATCAACCACTATCTTCACAACTATTCTAATAATCTAGCAATAGCAATGTTAACTTTAACATGGTTATTCCGTTATACCATTTTCAAAGTGGAAGAAATAAATAATACAAAAATACTACAAAAATTTGGGAATCCTCACAATAGTAAAAAAGTACTCTCTCCGTCTTAATAGCAAGGTCGACATTGTCTTATTTGACTGTCTCAATAGCGAGGTCCACTTCTAAATATGGAAATAATTAATGTCAACATCAAAGTAGATCTCACTTACTTTATATTACCTTTTATTATAATACTCCTTAAAGAAATGGACCCCACCTACTTTACCGACCACTTAACCAACTAATTCATTTCTCCTTAATCTCCGTACTCAATAGCAGGTGGACTTTGCTATTGGGATGGAGGTAGTACTAGATTGACCAAACTTGAAAATTTATATCCTACATTTGTCAATAATATTAAATATATTTATATATAATGAAAGATTAAAATTGTCTTTTTGTATAATAAAAATGATCAAAAATCCCTAATCACTTTCTCGATGTGTGTAGATATATAATCATATTTAACGGAAATAGTCATATTTGATGAGTTTTATTATAGTTGATGGGTTTTAAAGCTATATATATATATATATATATATATATTAAATAAAGATTTTTTTTAATTTATTTTTCGGGAAAATAATATGCATTTTTTCACCAAAATTTAACATGGATAAATCTTAACTTAACTTTGCAATATTGAAAAAAAAAAGTATATAAGAAATAGAAATATGATCTCAGCCATAGTTCTAAACAAAGTTGTTGGTTGTAGAGATAAAATAGGGACAAAAATAGGTTGTAATGTAGAACATGTGGGATTGAGAAATTATGAATCTCGTGAAGGCATTTAAAGTTTAGTTTTCAAAGAAAGCCCTCTCTCTCTCTCTCTCCGCGTTCATCAAAATTCAAAACCGCGTGCTTTCTTATCACCATTAAATAATACAACGTGTCATTTTCAGCAAGGCCAAACCCCATAAATTTAAAATTAAATAAAAAAAGGTAAATTAATCCTACACACACAGTGGTGGGAAATCAATTCAAGAAATCAGAAATTAGGGGTTGCCTTGCCTTTCTACTTTACTAAAATTCAAATTCACGTTGAAATCACCCTGGACCTCTCTCTCTCTCTCTCAATTCAATGTTAGGAAGATTTAACTATTTTCTTCATAGTAAAATGTGAATAAACCTTGTATTTTGTTAAGATATCTTTAAAAAAATATCTAGTAATAAAAGAATAGTATAAGAATCTCGTAGCTTATCGAACAATCTACATACTCCTTTTGAGCGGTCTACCTCAACTTTTGGTTGGTTTGGCTATTGTAGTTTTGTATTTAAATATGTTAAATGTTTATTTTTCAGTTTTATTAAAAAAAATTAATGAATTTAATCAACATATAATTAATCACACATTTATCAAAACTGTTTAAGCAATAAATTTTATAAAATAAAGAGGATATTTTAATATTGCCCTACTTATATACTAGTGAAGAGTGTTTTGGACAATTTATGTGGTAAAATAAATTAAAACTTAGTTTCAAATATTAATTTTGGCAATACTCATGTGCAACAATTGCTGCTGATCGTTTTTTTAGTCAATTAAAATCTATTAACATAGAAGGATTTTTTTAATTATTTTTAGCATTTCCAAGAAATTATATAGCTGAAATATTTGTATTTTCCTTATTTTTTTCAAGGCAATGATTTGTTCCCTAACTTTGGAAGGATGTAACAGAACATTTCTATATCACTTTTATACATCTCCCCAAAAAAAATCAATCATGCATCACCTATTGCAATCGTGCTACCGTAAATTATGCTAAATTAGCACCAAACCAACTTACTCCATTCGATAATTAATACTAAAATGCTTTGGATGAATGTATTGAACAATTGAAACAAAACTGCGAGAACATAGTATTTGTCTAGGATGGTGAAGGAGAGATCTAATTTTTCATTTTTTTTTAAGTTGTCCCAAATTTAGGATCTCAAAAGAATTTTAATTAAACCTAAGAGACATTCAAGAATTTTAAAAAGAAAAGAAAAGAAAAACTGTACAAAATTGACCGATTCTAATCACGTTCAAAGTGGAGAAAACAAATGGCAAGCACAACTGCATAAATTAATTTCATTAAAAAAAAAAAAAAAAACCTCCGCGAAGATGTGAATCAACAAATTGGTAAAATACAATATACATAAACAAGCATATATCATATCACAAATAATATATAACAAAATTAATCCAAAAACTATATAGTAGATGGAGATACACTGCCTCTAAAATCAATAGATTTAATTTAGTCCCTAAAAAAAATGCGTTGCAACTTGCAAAGTTAAAGAGTCAAAGATAGTAAGCGCTAGTATGCTACAAATTAACCAAGGCAAAAACAGTAAAATTATACTCTACTAATAATCATTAACAACACTAATTGCGCTGTATCTGGAAGGGAGGCAGCTGAGGAGACAATCCCAGCCACGCCTCCGCCTTCACCTGCGGCGCCGCCGCCTTGATTGGTGCTGGGTACGGTGCATTTGCGGTTATCCTGTTATTACAAATACAACCCATCAATCTCAGCCTACAAATATTACAGTATACATATACAAATTAGTACCAACACATATATACACTTGTTATCTCTTCTCTCTCTCTAGCTAAACAAGATTCCAGAAATTGATGAGGCGGTGAGATTCCTACCTATCTCGTCTCTTCTCCAGGAACCGGGCCAGTGAATTTTTCCTAGCAATGGGTAAATCTGCAAGCACATAAAAAGGAAATTGTTAAATAACACCAACACAATATAATTTCACCAAAATTGATGGTTTCAATTAACACGGGGTTTTACCAGAATCGAGAGGTGGCTGAGCAGATGCAAAGGTGGGAGGGACAACATTAGGAACGCTGGAGGCGGACTCGGCGGGGCTCTGAGCGGCGCTGGGGTGGTTGGGGGTGGCGCTCGACTGGCCAGCTAGCGCTAAGATCTCCTTGGCCTTATCCGCCGGAAAGTCATTGAAAACTATGACCTGGCCGCCGTAGAATATGGTCATCGGCGCAGTTTCCACCTCCGGTTTATTTTGGGTGGTTTCTTCTTTACCGGCGGTAAACGGAGCAGCCGGCGGAGGCGGTCTAGGGTTTCTGGAGGCGGATTTCTCAATCCTCGACAACAGATTCATTGTCTCTGCAGGAGCACCTGCATGACAGAGATCCAAGAGAGAACTGATTAATAACTAGAATTCCAAAATTAAGATTAAAAGAGAGAGAGAGAGAGAGAGAGAGAGAGAGAGAGAGAGAGAGAGGTCGAAAGCAAAATCTAGCAACTAGGCGGAAAAGGAAATAAAAAAAAATCAATAATACCTTTAGGTTCGGAACTAGGGCTCAAGCCAAGCTTAAGGTCTCCGAAGCCGCCCTTCTCCTTCAAATACTGACTCAAGAGGTTGCAGGTCTGCGAGAAATTAGACCTCCCGCCGGAAAACCTGCCGGAATCGACAATTTCAAAGGAAGCCATTTCTCTCCGGCGGCGAAAAGGGGAGAAACTTCGGATTGAGGGTAGAGTCTATGGTGGAAGGTATATTTTGCATTAAGAGTTGCGGATGAAATGAATTGAAATGGGGGCAAAGAGTGGTGGTTTATATATATAATATAATTAGAGAGAGAAAGAGAGAGGAGAGAGAGAAAAAGAGCACGAGGAATATGTGGCGTTTGTAAACAATTAGGGGAGACCCGACAGGTAGCCTGTGTACAGCGCCAATCGACCGTATGACTTTGAAAAGCAGGGAGGGTTAATTCACAATTGAGGGATTGAAACACGTGTTGATTTACATTCTCAAAAGCGGTGTACGTGCCGTGTTGCTTTGCATGTTGTACTCTTAACTCCGTTATCACGCCGTTTGCCTTTTTGCCCCCCCCGTTTTCACTTTGCGTCTAAAGTAGTAGCCTCGGTTTAAATTAAGTTTTCTTTTGGAATAAAAGTAGGTTGCTCCAGGGGCAAATTAGGAATCATGTTTAGTTTAAGGATGGAGTGAACTTGCCCAAATTTGAGATTCTAACCTATATGCAGGTTATTACTTGCCCGTATTTGAGGTCACTTAGGTTAGATTTTCTTTAAATTCAAAATTAATGCTGAATGTTAACATTGTCAACATATGCTCTTCAACTTATTCTTTTATTTACTAAACTAGATAGCTCAAATTAATTTGCAATCACTTACAAACACATCGAGAAAATAATAAATTGTACTTAAAAATTAAATGTAACAGACAAGATCTGTTATGCAATATTCTTAGAAAATCAAGTGTGCCAGAAGCAAATCATACATGGTTTTTACAATAGTCATGAAATAAGCCGTAAGATTAAATAACACTTGAAAAATCAGACGTGCTAATAAATCCATATAGGTGAAATAGCCTTGAAAAGCCAAGTGTACTTAGAAAACCAAGCATCACATACGATATCTATAAATGAAATATCATTGAAAAATAAGAAGTGATGGAATTAAATCATACATGAAGAACAATACATATACGTGCAATAGCCTTGGAAAATCAAGTATGACGTGTGCAATACCTATAAGTGCAATAGTATGTAAATATATAGAAGATGC
Organism: Perilla frutescens; assembly: GCA_026008535.1. Lineage (NCBI taxonomy): Eukaryota > Viridiplantae > Streptophyta > Magnoliopsida > Lamiales > Lamiaceae > Perilla > Perilla frutescens. The sequence continues at coordinate 48,940,952 of BRKX01000001.1, read as the reverse complement.
AAATCACATTTGGAAAATCAGATGTAACAGACATAATTTATAAAGTGTTGATGGAATTTGAACAAGAGACATTTGACCATAAATTACCCCACTTCACCATTAGAATATTATTCCCAAAAAAGGCACGTTTATTTTCTTATTCGGCCTTTAATCTATTAATATCATTTCTCATTGGAGCTCTAATAAAGAGTGTTTCTATTCACACTACAATTTATATTCTTCATGTTACATTTATAAAAATTAATTAACAAATAATTATTTACAAAATTACTTAAATGCACCTACGAAACTCAAATAAAATTGAATTGAACTTGGTAAACCCTTCGAAAAAAATTTAGTCCATGACCATATTCACAAATCATTTTTCAAAAATAAAAGACATCTTCGAAAATGATTCTTCGAACACAAGTACATTGGTTCGAAAAATTTAATTCATTGTTTACATTTCCATATTTCAAGTTAGAGTTGTTCGCCACTGGAAACGGGGAAGGAGATGTCGAGAATATGTCCTTTAAGGATTATGATTGAATTTAATGTTGAGAAGATTGTGAAAACAAGGCTGGTGGTGGCTATAGGTGGCAAAAGTGGCCCGACCCTTCTTTATTTTGGTCTGGATTGAGCCACGATTTTATAGGTCCAAAGCTCGACCCGAAAAGGACATTGGTCCAAATGGGTCAGACTGATTGTGAAATGAAGATGGATGCGGCTATAGGTGGCAAAAGTGGCCCGACCCTGCTTGATTTTAGGCTGGATTGAGCCACGATTTTATAGGTCCAAAGCTCAACCTGAAAAGGACATTAGCTCATATGGGTCGGGCTGTCCAGTTAAAAACAAGAAAAATAAGCCTTTGGCCCACTGGCGACCCGGACCGATATTTGGGCAAGAATGAGGCACGATTTTATAGGCCCGGAACACTTTGGGTCGGCCCGGCTCATCATAGTTGACCTAGGCCGGCCTGACCTAACCCAATTGACAACTCTTGTGGTGGCACAGGGGATATGAAGAATCATCATTTTCTGACCCCCTTCTCTTCTTCAAACAACAACGTGTCTCTCTCTTTACTTATTAATTAATTTGCTTATTAAATGATTTCAAATTATTTTTTAAGTTGAGGGGTAACATTGAAAAATGTGTAGTGTGAATAGAAACATCCAAAATAAAATTATTTCGGGTTAGTTATTTGCTAAAATTATAGATATATATGTATATAAGACGACATCATATTATTCATATTACCACTTGCATGCAACTTGGTATTAATTATGTTTATAAGAGTGAGAGACATGAATACAAATCACAATCCTCCTATTCCCTAACTGAAAAAAAAAAAAAAGACAATCCTAATTCATATGTCTTCTTTTCTTCTTCATTGATAAGGTTCTATTGATTTTGTACTCATGTAATGTTTGAAACACTACTATTTAATATCGTATTTTAAGTGAATTGAGATAAATTTTAGTTGTTCTTCAAAAAAAAAAAAGGAAAAATGTGTTTTGTGCAATTAGTGATTAAGGTCATATTTATTTTGGATAGTATGATCGTGTTTGCTTTGATGGATAAATGATAATAGTGGATTATTAAGAATTATCCAACATTATACGCTACTTATATTTTATTTTAAATGAATGGATAATCCAGGATTATTAATTGATTGTTTCGGTCAGTTATGAGGTATTAAATGGGGAGGATATGATTTATCAATCAAGAGGGCAGCAACCGTTGGAGACGTGGAGGAGAGGGAGATATTTATTTCTCAAGCAAGAAATCGGAGACAAAGAAGAAAAACTCGTTAATTTGTCTATGATTTTTATTTTATTTTAAAAATTAAATAAACAAAAATGATGTGGAAAAATTACTTTCTAACTCACCTAACACGTAGGCTTTATGCCATGTTAATAATCCAGTTCAGGAAAATTGATCCAATAATATTTTTGCAAAAAATTGAAAAGTACATGTATTTTTTTACATTTTTTTAAGTTCAGGACACCTTTAGAATAATGACTAAAGTTCGTTTATTTTTCAACATTTTTTGATGTTCAAGACATTATATATTTGGCCTAAAATCAATCATGAAAATCATATGAACTAAATGTGTTTAACTAGAGTACATGGATTTCGAGTTGAAAATCAAACCAAATCACTTAATATTTGACTTGTCGTCATCTGTTAAAAGCTCGTTTGAATTCACTTCGATAAGCATATAAAAAAGCCTGAATATAATTTTGTGTGAAAATTTCAAAATTCAACTCGAATTCAAGTTCTGCGTGCAAATTAAAAATAGAGAAAATAAGTATAGAGATATCAAATTACTAGGGTTTGATTCAATTAAAACTCATTTGGGATCGACTCGATAAATTGACATATAAACTAATATACAATTTTTAAGACAACAACTTATATGATACCGCTTGACATGTTACAATCCGTTAGACGAATCAAATCAGCTCAAAACTCACCCAAAATAGCCCAAACCCAAACCTAACCCAGATCCTCCCAAATCCACAAGCCAACAACAACTTCTTCTTCTTCTTCTTCTTCTCCTCCTCCTCCTCCTTGCAATTTTTGTTTTGTTTTTTTTTTTTGTCATTTTTTTACAAAACTATTTTATTTCATCCTAATTAGGGTTTATTAATTTCAATTATGGTTTACACTCATTCAAAAACACATAATTATGGAGCATAAAGCACGAGTTGCCAGATAAAAATAAATAAATTAATTCTCTTTAATTTTAGGATTCACAAATTCCATTTTAGTGTATACATTTATTTAAAAAAAATATCAAGTGTAATGTATGAAGCCACGTATTAGTCTTGGGTAAGTGCATTGCGTGAGCCGCAAGATATAAAAATTAAATTAAATAAATAATTTAATCAATTCATTTTAGTTTGAGGATTCACAAATTCCATCTGAGGGTATATATTTATTTTGAAAAGAATAATTAATTACTGTCGGTGCATGAATGCACACAAGCCACTAGTGATTCCATTTTTCAGATGTATATTTTTGGGAAAAAAAATTAAAAATAAATAAAAACAAAACAAAAAATGAAAAAAAAGGTCAAAGCCGTAGGAGAATTACCTAATTTTTCATTTCAAACAAATTTGAATATATATATATCAACTCGATTCATTTACAACATGATACCGTCCCATTGGAGAATGACCTAATTTTTGAAATTCAATATCATTTCAAATAAATTTGAACATGTATATATACTACTCTCAACTCCATTCATTTACAACCACATATGGATTACAAGAGCTTGTCTATTTTTAGTAAATGTTGGAAAATGATAATAATAATTGGGAGAATTATCAATCCAATGCCTGAAAGATAATTTATATATCGATATAGAACATAAAAGATAGATTTTATCAATTCAAGACTTAAAAGATCTAAAATTATCGATTTAAGACTTGAAGATTTAACGGTGTTAAAACTACATCCAACAGAAGGTGACTTGACCGTTAAATATTCACATCATTTTGATAAATCATTTTTATCCTAAATTAAATTAAATAAAAGAAAATACAAATTTAAATTAACTAAATTAAATAGAGGGATTTATCATATTCTGTAAATTCAATCCCTACTCAATTCAACTAGAGATCCTTAAAAGTTTAAATTAAATTCAATGTTTAAGTAAATTTACTATGTAATTGTTATATTTTTTTTTTGTTTCCTATCACAATAATAAATTGATGTAGTTATTTTTATTTTTTATTTTGATGGGAAAATGATTATTTTAAAAAGAGATCTAGATAGATAATAAATTAACATTAATCAGTTATTAAATATTTCAATAACATTTAATAGTTTTCCATGCAATTAAAATCATAATAATCAATTATATATATAATAAAATTCAATTAATCAAATAAACAAAGATGAACTTCAAACTACGAAGTAATGAGACCCAAATGACAGAAAGTAGTGGGTTTTATTTAATGAAATTTAATAAAATCCCCTATTTAATTTAATTAAAACAATTATTGTTAGAGTGTGCCTTTTAGTTTAATTTAATATATGATAAAAATGTTGTAGATATTTAAGGACCACATCACTTTTACTTAGATGAAATTTTAACACCATTAAATCTCCAGACCCTAGTCTAATAGTTTTAGATCTCTCAAGTTTTGAATCAATAAATTTATCTTCCGAGATCTATATTGATAGATAAATCATCTTTTATATCTTGAATCAATAATTCTCCTATTAATTATTATTATTATTTGAGAAAGATGAATTTGCTAAATTGAATTTATTACATACTAATTTCTTGGGGTCCTATTCCCATACTTGGGTGATCTTAGCAGCTTTCGGGTCCCCCCTCTAAAAGTCTAAAAGGAAAAGGGAAGGAACGTGGAGGTTTATTTGTTACAGTGAAAACTGTACAAGTACTGATTCTCGGTGGGACCGACGCGCGACCAGGAAGTGTTGGTAGCTAGCCAATTTTCCTGATCAATACTTGAGCTCGTCCATTCGTTGGGTGATCCCTTGCTCTCACGTTCGAGTGTTTGCTCGTCGTTTAGGAGTTATGTCAGATTTGAGATGCTGAATTGAATTTATTGTATAAGCAAATGTTGAGTGATAATATTTAATTTGAAAACAATGGGACACAAGTGTTAGCTACACCAAACATTAAGTACTAAGGGTAATATGATGTTATCAGATTTTAACTCGACCTTTTAAATAATTCGCAAAAATATTCCGGCCTTTTATAAATAACAATTTAATATTTGATCTTTTGAGTATACAATAAATCTAGCATGAAATTAATTTCCCGGTTTTTAGTTGCTGATGTATATATTTTGACCTGATTTTTTTAATAACGTGGAAAATACTGATGCCGCATCAATTGATCAAATAAAGTAAAAACAAAATTATATTTCACTCTGCACCGACTATCCCCGCTGGAACAAACGGTGTGGAGTGAAATATAATATTGTTTTAATTTTATTTGAGCAATTGACATGTTACAAGTATTTTACATGTCAGCAATTAAAAATATGAAAATTAATTTCAGACTAAATTTATTGTATATTCAAAGGATCATGTATTAAATTATTATTAATAAAAAGCCAGATAATTTTCGTGAATTACTTGATAGGTGAGGCAAAAGTATGATAATATATTAATACCCAAGGGTAATTAACCACCTAAAAACTATTTCAAGGAAAAGGTGCAAATTTAATCTCCTTGTATTTTCCCGTAAATATTAAAAATCTTTTATGTTTATGAATATTCGAAAAACCTCATCACTAATTGTAAAATTTATTACCACCCCCAGATACCATAGTAATCTAACATTTATTAAGTTTCCCGAATACCATAATAATCTAACACCGTATATATTATACCTTTTCAAAAAAAAAAAAAACATCGTAAACAAAATTCATCATATTACTCTTTTATTCATAATGTATAATAATGAACATCGATCCTATATTAAAGATTTAGGCAAACACTTCCATGCACCTGTTACAAATAGAACTATATGAGACGGGTCGGGTCAATCCGCGCTTTGACCCGGTCAATGCGGTTAAACCCGTCATTTGATCAAGTTTTTTAGAGTATTTTTAGTTTTTTTAGAGTGTTTTTTGGGGGATGGGGGTTTAGGGGATTATTTTATTTTATTTTTGGGTGTTTTTAGGGGTTTATTTTGTATTTTTTAAGATTTTTTTGGGGTGAAATCGGATAATAAAACAAAAAAAAAAGTAAAAAACTGTCAGAAAAAAAATATAGACAGGCGTGTGGGCCCCACGCGCCGCGCGTGGCCCCACACGCCATCTCATTTAGTCTCATATAACAACTGCTGCAGGGAAGTGCAACTCAAGGATTTATCACACGTCTAATGAATTAGATGGATCGAATATATATTGTCTAAATCATAGTCTTTCAAATCCATTTAATTTTCGACAAATGTGTCGCTTGCCCCCTATAAACAGATAAACTCCAACTGCAGCAGTAATCCTCTTCTAGAAATTAATTATACTGGTTCAACACAGCTCTCTTATTTAGGGTTGAAAACTAAACCAATTAAATAATTTAATACTCGACTCGTGTTCATTCGTTAATTAGTTCGTTTGAGTTTAATTCGATAAGCATATCAAATAAATTAACCTGAACATAATTTTTGTGTTCGATTAGATATAAAGCTAAGCTCGAACTCGAGCTCGATAAATAAAAATTAAGAAAACATATATAAAAATATCAAACTACTCGAGCTCGACTCGATTAAAGCTTGTTTGAGCTCAACTAGATAGGTAATCAATCAAACTCAAACATAAATTTTAAAACTCGATATCATTTCAAACAAGCTTCAACATAAATTTGTTTGAGCTCGACTCAACTTATTTACGACCCTACTCTTATTATGATTATTTTATTTATTTATTTATTTTGTTTTAGAAACACCAACACGGCTCTTTTTTGATGATGCGCGGAAAATATACAGGTTTACCATAATAGTCAAAATTCTATTCCAATTAGACACGAGTTTGCATGCTAAATTAATTAATTTTTTTAGTGATCGCTTTTAAAAATAAAACAAAAAAATTTTCTATCAAACCTACTTTATTATATAACGAGTGATATCAAAATAATCGTACATAAAAAAATGTGTGAGACATGCACTTCAAAATCTTTTAAGCATATATACGCATATTTGGGGTGACATTTATAAATATGTTAGCATTTGATTGTATAACTCTAAAGTTCTAAGATGAATTATTATTGATTGGTCGAGATCCTTATTTGACCATTTACGTACAAAGAGCAACTTCGTGTATTAATACATTTTGGAGCAATTTAATTAAAGAGTATGTCTTATTTTATAAGTACAAGACAATTATAAGAGTAGATCGACTATGAAATTAATCTATAACAAACGAAACTCAAATATTATAATAATTATGGCAATTTACACATTAATGTCCGACATTTCAATTGTTTAATGAAAATGTTCTCATCTTTGAATATTTACAGTTTAGTGTCCGACTTTGTAATTTTTTTATCAAATTTATCCTAAAGTCAATTTTTCGGTATCCTATTACCTACGTGGATCGCCGGAAATCTAAGGTGAATTTTTATAATCCCATATCAGATAAAAAAATTAAAAATATAAATTTAAACTATAAAACAATGTGTTCACAAATAAAATTATCTCCTAACTATTAGGACCCATTATCTGGAATTTGTAAGTAGAATTTTGGGGGGTGTATTGGATTGAGATTTCGTTGGATTTCGTTGGACTTTTAAAATCCGGGTGTATTCAATCCAGACTTTTAATAGTCCAACGAAATTCTGGTGTATTCAATCCAGACTTTTAAAAGTCCAACGAGGTGTATTCAATCCAGACTTTTAAAAGTCCAACGAAATCTTGGTGTATTCAATCCAGCCTTTTAAAAGTCCTTTAAAATTCTGCGGTATTCAACAATCCACGGACTTTAAAAAGTCATTGATTTCGTTGGATTTCAGCTGGATTTCACGTGAAAATTACAAAGGATGAAATCCGACCTCTGGACACGAGATTTCGATGGATTTGGAAAACCCGACGAGTGCTGTGTTCCAGCGGCCGGTGAGGAGTTGAAATCGGGCACCCCAGCCGTCACCCGACCCCAGCGGCCGCTGGTCTTGCCGATGATGGCACTCCAGCCAGCGGCCGCTGGCACCCAGCAACCGCTGGGATCAAGGTCGCTTGATTCTAGCGGCCGCTGGGTTTAATTTTTTTTCGGATACACTGATCGTTGTGTTCCAACAAGCGTTGGCGAGATGGATTTGAAATCCATTGAAATCGTTCAAAATCGTCCGAAATCCATACACGAAATCCGCCAGACTCTGCGTGGAGTTGGGAGACTCTACGTGGAGTCTTGGAGACTCCATGTGGAGTCTATGGATTTATAAAATCCATGGACATTTTAAAGTCCAACAAAATCCATCAAAATCCTAATTGAATACACCCCCCTTAGTTGTGACCATGGCCATTATTGATTGAGAATCAAATAAAAAATACTTACTACTTAATTTTTTTAAAACAATAATATGTTGAAATAATACCGAATCGTTATTTCAACATATTTATTTATTGTATATTTTTATATTCTTGTCAATATTATTATTTTAAAAAATTTAAGTAGGAAATATTTTTTAAATTTTTATTTTTATTTTTTTATGTAATGTGGCATTATAAAAATCATGCCACCTCAGATTTTCATTGATCCACGTAGGCAATAGAATACCGAAAAGTTACTTTAGGATATATTTGATAAAAATTTACAAGGTTAGGCACTAAACGATAAATATTCAAAGATCAAGATATTTTTATTAAAAGGTTGAAAGGTTAGACATTCATGTGTATTTTGCCCTAATAATTAAATGTGTCAATATATATGTATGGATATGGTTAATCTGAGTTTGATTAGGCAAAATACATTAAAAGTGGTCACGAATGTGTCCATGGTAGATGCGAGGACTTAACATTCCTACCCTTTAAAAATCGAAATCATGAACGATTATATTAAAAATATGAAACCAAACAACCATTCGCAATTCGTGGCAATTAGACATAAAGGTACAGGCAAATCAAACATAATTATTTTAAAGAACTATTATCAATTTATTTAATTTTGTAAATTTCAATAAAGTTGACCACCATTATAATTACAAACAGAAGTCATGAATTATAATTTATTTATTTTGTTTAGTCATCAAGATTGATTGCTTGAATCAAACCAAATTCACTATCATAAATGTAAAAACATAATTAAATTCAGGGACGGACGTAGAAATTCAGATTGAGGGGGGGGAAACAGTTATAACGTGACACGCTCGCGCGTGCGCACGCGTGCACAGACACAGACACACACACACACATATATATACACGCAACTACTTATCTCAATTAAAATTAAACTATATTTATTTAAAATTTTGGTATCATAAGTTGTATTTGACATTTTTTTTATAATTTTAAATTCATCTATGATTGACTCGGCATTAAAAATCTTGACAATTTCTTTCTCAATGTACATTGGGGGATGTAAAATCATAACTTAAACTTATTGCAAAACTTAAACAAAAATTAGTAAAAAAAAAATAATTTAAATGCACAATTTGAGCATAATGACACATTATTCTATTATAGGTAAATTGTGAAATCATAAAGTATAAATAAAATCATAACATTAAAGCCTTGAAGCATTAATTCTCAAATCCATAAATATAAAAAAAAATATCTAAATTATAATGAAATAAATTTAAATATTAATAAGAATTAATAAGGGAAAATATAACAATAAAATGAACTTACACAAGTAGTAAAACAACAATATAAACAAGATGGAAATACTTTTAAATTTTTAATAAAATTATTTATCTAGTATTATACCATTTTGGGCCTCTCACTACATCAATTTAAAATCCATATGAACCATACTTAGATATTAATAAATGGACAAAAATATTAATTATACTTATATAATAATTATATAACATATATATATTAATTTTTTGTACAAAATTTGAGGGGGGGCGGCTGCCCCCACCAGCCCCCGTGGGTCCGTCGTTGTAATATTTGAATTCATTTGAACCAACCAATTATATATAAATATAAAAGGGTGGTCTTGTGTGCAGTATCACTCAAAAACTTAAAAATGTTACTTGTATCAATAAAAAGTATTGGCAAGAATAAAAACAAAAAAAAAAATTGTCAAAATCAATATCAATCATAACACTAAAAATTATCACTTATTTTAATGATTTTTTTGATCAGCACAATGATCGAAATCAACACTCGATCAATATATTGAAGTCTGGTGCACATTTTATATACATGAGAATTTATGAATATAAAATAGGATATGATATATGATATTTTAGGAGCAAGGCCAAAAATGATTTCCCTTCCCTGGGAAGAGAAGGAAAGAAAGCACAAGGCATGTGCATGTTGTTACTGCCAATAGGAACCCAACATGTGGCCATTTCCGCGTGAGATTGTCACTCTCCTACCCAATTTACCTCATTTTCTTTTCTTTCTTTTCTTTTTTTAATTTTTTTTTCTTTTTAAAGCTGGGCAGGATTTCCTCTAATCAAGCACGTTACGTTTCTCTTTGACTCTCTAAAAAAAGCAAGTACGTACTGAAAACTTTTTCTTTTGGAGGTTAGGGGTTTTGCTTCGGAAATATTTGAGAGTGTAAAGTCTTGTGTGCACTAGATATACGTTACATAGTTAATGTATTGATCGGGTCAATGTGTTCGTTGATTCCTTCAATGCGTTGATTAAATTTTCTTTTAAAATCAGTATCAATTGTAACATTAAAAAGTATTAGCTAAAAAAAAAAAAGTTAAAATCAGTATCAACTGTAATATTAAAAATAATTTATTAATTATCTATTCATTTAAAAAATTAAAAATAATCAAAATACATAATTTTAGAAGTCTTAGATTTATATTTTTCATCTTTCAAGTTATAAATTCAATTAGGGTGGATAAAAATACTGTTTCTTTTGGCTTTTTGGCTTTGATTTTTCAAAAGCATATCATTCTTCTTTTGTAAGTGATACTTATTACAATATAATATTATTGTTATTTGACACGCTAATCCACACATATCAAGTATGTAGAATGTTGGTTATAACAATGAAAAATCACATGAATGTTCGTTACGACATTTGTGAATCACATGAACGCTCACTACAATATTGAAAAAGCCTTCATTTCAGAATCGTAAACACATGCGTGCTCTCCGGCGGTGAATAACATACCTCCACTATCACTTTATCATTTTCTAATATTATATTTTAGAATTGTATTTTTAAAAATAATTTAATTATATTTATAAAATTATCACTTCATTTTTTTTTTGAGGAAAATTATCACCACATTTTTAATTCGTTATCAATTCTTCTGTTGAATTTTGAGATAAGTAATATTAACATAAGCACCTACAAATAGGGATGACAATGGGTAAATGGTTATATGGGTATCCGTAAAAATTATCCCTGATGTGTAGGGTAACTATCCGGTCAACAGGGTCAGACAAGGATACATATATTTACCCGCATTTTTTTAAGGGTACGAGTGGAGGTACGACCATACGAGTATCTTAGTATCCAACCCGCCCCATACCCATATGTGTGTGTATTCATATATGCAATTTTATATATAAGTATATTTATAGAAATTATTATTACTACTACTATAAATATAAAAATACTAAATTAAGTTTGATTTTATTTAGTATTTTATTTTGTATATATTATGTTTTAATTTGTTTCCTAGTTTGTACTTTCTATAAGATATTATATATACATATATATATATATTATGAAAAGTTGAATGCTTATAGATAATTGAAAATAAAGCAATAGTATATATGTCTATGACCTAATTTGCAGACATTCTACATTCATTACTATGTAATTATAGTTATAAGGAAATTAAATGAAGATGTTTTTTTTTTGCAAGTTAGTTTTTTTTTAATTGCAAACACATAATACAAGAAAAAAAGTAAATTAATTGATTTTATGTTACTGGTTTACGCATGTCTCTTTCTTTCTTTTGTTATTCATAATATGTTGTTATGTTCATTTTAATTATTTATTTAATATCATTTTTATGAGAACTTAAAATTGTGTATTAATCAAATTGTTATTATGTCTTTAGTTTTAATTAATTTTTAAATTTTATAATTTTTTTGTAGTTACTTAAATTGGGTAACGGACACGGATATGAGCAGTTAGGTACCCAGAGGGTATGAGGATGAGTAAAATAATTGCTACCCAGACGGGTACGAGGACGAATACGAGTTTTTTTTTTAAATGCGGGTATAAGAACGGATACCATATGTGACGTCCGGGGGCCGAAGCGTGGAGTGATCGCCGGTGCAAGGCACAGACAAAGAACAGCTCCTATAAGACTTCCAAGCGAAGGGGCACATGAATGAACCGAATCCACCTGAAAGAGAAGGATTATGAGGCTATACAGGAATGTGACTGTATAGTCGAGGAGAGCTTAAAGGATTTGATTGGTGCTACTCATACCACAAGGTGCATCTTCTTTTCTGGCGCTCGTTTCACAAGAACTCCAAAGTTAAGCGTGCTTGACCTGGAGCAATAATGTGATGGGTTACCCTCTGGAAAGTTTATCAGGGAGCGTGTGAGTGAGGACAAAGCACGCTGGAAAGACTCGTGTTGGTTTGTGGGGACAACCGTCAGTCCGGTAGCCGTGTCGTTACACCATAGGACCCTACTCATACCCTACTCATTGCTATCCCTTTTAAAGGACTTTTTACTCATACCCTACTCATTGTCATCCCTTTTAAAGGACTTTTAAAATCCGGGTGTATTCAATCCAGACTTTTAAAATACACCCGGATTTTAAAAGTCCTTTAAAATCCTGGTGTATTCAATTAAGACTTTTAAAAGTCTTTTCAAATCCAGATGTATTAAAAAATCCATGGACTTGTCATTGACTTCATTGGATTTCACCAGGAAATGACATGAAAATTACAAAGGATGAAATCCGACCCCTGGTCATGAGATTTTGATGGATTTGGAAAACCCGGCGAGTGCTGTGTCCCAGCGGCCGGTGAGAAGTTGAAAGCGGGCACCCCAGCCGTCACCCGTGGTGTATTCAATCCAGACTTTTAAAAGTCTTTTAAAATCCAGATGTATTCAAAAATCCATGGACTTTAAAAAGTCATTGACTTCATTGGATTTCACTAGAAAATGACGTGAAAATTACAAAGGATGAAATCCGACCCCTGGACACGAGATTTCGATAGATTTGGAAAACCCGGCAAGCGCTGTGTCCTAGCAGCCGGTGAGGAGTTGAAAGCGGGCACCCCAACCGTCACTCGACCCCAGCGGCCGCTGGCTTTGCCGATGATGGCACTCCAGCGGCCGCTGGGTGCCAGCGATCGCAGCGGCCGCTGGAGTGCCAGCGGTCGCTGGAAGCAAGACCGCTGGCTTCCAGCGGTCGCTGGCTTCCATTTTTTCCCGAGCCCACCGATCGCTGTGTTCTATCGAGCGTTGGAAAAAATGATTTCAAATTCGTTGAAATCGTCCAAAATCGATCTGAAATCCATACACAAAATCCGCCAGACTTTGCGTGGAGTTGGGAGACTCCATGTGGAGTTTTGGGAGACTCCATGTGGAGTCTATGGATTTAAAAATCCATAGAAATTCATGGATATTTTAAAGTCCAACAAAATCCATCAAAATCCTAATTGAATACACCCCTCTAAATCAAAAGGCCAAATATATAGGTATGCCTTGTGCTTTGACTTTTTTTAAAAATGTTCTAAACTTCAAATAATACCAAAATATGTCTTGTACTTTGACATTTTTTCTAATAATGTCTCGACCTTCAAAAAATACAAAAATATGTCATAAAATTTCTATTTTTTTTGTAAAAATGTCATGGAATTCAATTTTCGGTGTCAGATTAATGACGAGGCCTACCAGAATCCAACATGTCTAAATGAGTGGATTTCTTTTTAAATTTCAATTTGAAGGACATATAATTTTTCTTCAAAATTGGATTCGTTCTGTCCGGATTGAAATTTTGGGAGGAATGAAGAGATATCATTGAATTTTCTTTTTTCATTAGGATTTTGGTAGAATGAGAAGTTTTAATTTTGGAGATAAAAGCGAAAAATAATGTCGTCATAATTTATTTATTTTTTAAAAAAATTACAATTTCCACGTCATTTTGACATGCTGAACTTCAGTATGCCTCATCATTAATTCGACGTCAGAAATTGAATCCCATGACATTTTTACAAAAAAAAAAATGGAAAGTTCAAGACATTTTTTTGTATTTTTTAAGTTTAGATCACTTTTAGACAAAAGTTCAAAGTTCAGGATTAAAAAAAAAATGTCAAAGTTTAGGATATATTTTAAAATTATTTAAAGTTCATGACATTAAAAAAAATCAAAATTCAAGATATAAGTATGTATTTGACGAATCCAAAATACAGTAAGTGTTTATGGAAGTGCTCATGTAAGTGTGTGTGTGTGTGTGTGGGGAGATTTTTGATACATAAGAATGTAATTGAGCACCTAGTGAGACAATATATTAATTAGATTTTTTTTTTCCCATTTTTTTTAGTTATACCTCCAAAACTATATAGTCTAAAATTAAAGTGATTTAATTTAATTAGTGAATTAAAAAAAATTAAAATGAACTTTTTTCTTACTCAGCGACTCGCACAATAAATATATACTATAAAATGGATTTGGTAAACCCAAAAATTAAAGGAAATTAATTTATTTATTTTTATCCGATGACTCGGGCAGTGCACAAGTCCAAGCGCTCGACAATTAATTTTTCGAAATAAATATGTACTCTAAAATGAAATTAGTGAACCATATATTAAAATAATTTTTTATCCAGTGATTTGTGCAATGCACTTCCCTGACACTAACTATCACATGGATTTAAGCACTGCGTTCAAATCCTGATGGGGGAATAGTTAGTCTTAATTGGGGTGTATTAAACATTAATTGAGATGCAATAGGCTAATGTAAGCGAAATAACATTGATGATACTTTTCAGAGTATGAGTAATATTTTTTGGGTTATGGGTGATACCTTTTTCTAACGAATTAGGACGGGTTGACCTGTGACTTTGACTCGTTTGACTGTGTAATTCAATACATTTCAATGTACTGAAAATTTTGTGTGTGTGTGTGTGTGTGTATATATATATATATATATACGGAGTGAATCGAATAAGACATTTTTTCTAGTGTGATAACTAAAATCACATCTACACTACACAATAAGATGATCTAATGTCCCCTTGGGGATGACCTAGTGATGGAGTGGTGCTATCTTGAGGCCAAAGGTCTCAAATTCGATCCACTACCAACACTACTAGGTGTGGGCCTGTCACACCTGGCCTCCCAAGTGTGGTTTAACTCCCCTGTGTAGGTTTGCAGGCTATTACACAGGGGCGGAGTTTACCTAGTGCGCACCATGGTAGCGGCTGCGGATTATCCTCGACATCCAAAAAAAAAAAAGATGATCTAATGGTTGAGATTAATGAAAAATATGGTGGTAATTTCGTAAATAACAAGGCAAAAAATAAAGGAATGAGGGGTATTGTAGTCCAATCCTTTTAAAAATGTTGATGTCATCATTTTAAAAAAATTATAAATGACTGTAACTTGCTCATTTTTAATCCAACGGACGCAAAAAATATATATCAAATTAAAGCTCTATTTATGTTCTTTCATTTAAGATCACTCCAACGTACGTTTAGATGAAGAAAATACATACGAAAAATACAAACACATCAATTTTTACCCATATCCATGTTGTAAATGTTTTCACTAGCTTCTAATAATTCTTCATTAACATTATGGATGTATGATAACATGTGCCAAAGAAGCATTTGTTGCATGCTAAGTTAATGTATTAACTATGCTAATGAAGTATTATCATAATGCTAGCTCATTACTCTTATACTAATATTTAATTTATTCCGTCTTATTTAGGGTTTATCCATCCGATTAAGATTTATTTTATTCAGTATGATTTATTCCATTTCCATTACTGTTTATTCATTTCAATTATAGTTTATTCCATCCAATAAGAATTTGTAATTATTTTTTACAATGTATTAAAAAACTTTCATCAACATTACGACAATTCTTCGTTAGCATAATAATAATGTTTTGTTAGCATAATGATCATGTTATCAACCGCTTCACATTTTTATAAGAATTGTCACACTAAAAATCTTATTGAACATTACAAAATTATCACTGTCTTTTTAAATAAATTTGAGTCTTTAATTTTTTAAGAATTATAAAATGCAAGATGTAACCCTTGCTCCCACCCTACTAGGCGAGTTTTTACATATTCAAGAGATATGGTATTGTCCATGCATTGGGGAACAATTTAATGAATAGTTTTGGCTTGAGCAATTAAGGCTGACGAAGTCAAGACGTGATTTAATTCTCTATTGAAATTTGAGGTTGGGACTATTTCTGGTCCATTCATTGCCTTTTTTTTTTTTTAATCAAAAATTAGTATTTTCTCTCGATTAGGACGTACGACGCCGTATGATGTCATCTACTTTTGGACTGTTCATCAAGAAATCTTATTATATTCCTTTAAATTTGCAGAATGATCTACCATCTCGAAATCTCTTTTGTAATTATGAATTATAATGCCAAATAAAATGAGGTTGTGTTGTCATTTAAATCACGATTTTTTTAATTTCGACACAATCTAAGGAAGTTTTCAATAATCACCCAAAATTTTACTTTGTAACAAAATAGACATGCACATTCAATTTTTTCTGACGCTTGAATTCAATACAAAATTACTCTGTTAAATTTCAATAGAAATTTGATCTAACCTTTGTAATATAATATGAAAAAAAGGAGTAATTTTATGTTGAATCCAGCTATATTATTTTGACCGTATCTATTTTGTTACAAGTTAAAATTTTGGAACATTATTAAAACACTTCAAAGTTGATTTTTTTTTTTGAAAACCAGTTCAAAGTTGATTTAAATGACAATAAACCCAATAAAAAAAATTAAAAACCAAAGATTGAGAATGCCAATTTAGAACGAGTTCACGTGTTATGCATATATGTTGTCAACTTCAATGAAATTGCTACACACACACACACATGTAATATGGGGAAATTTCCGAGCAAGCTACTTAATTAATTAAAAGGGACATCTAATTGAATTTAACGAATAAGAATTTCAATGAGTCAAGGTTTAGGAGTAGTTGGGACAATGTTTATTATAATATTGTGATAAATACGTAAGAAAGCCCACTAATCCTAATCTGTAGCAACTAGCATGCATTGACTTGGATGAGTTATTACATTTCGAAATTCAAAGCAATATATATATATATATATATATATGTATGTATGTATGTATGTATATATTCTAGAATAAGAGACCAAACAAAAACGTGATGAATAGAAGAATTGTGTGGATAATTGAATGTTTCCAACTTTTGGGTTCGAATTTTGTTTCATAATAAATTATTTATTTATATCTATACAGAGTGGTCGACATGGATCAACGTGAATTGTGCAAACATCCTGCCACGAATGAATATAAAAGTGGCCATCGTAATAGAATTAATGTTTTTCATTTCAATTAATTGAATTGAACCAAATGACTTCATTAACAAAATCACGATCGAGACCAAAATACTGCGAATCCCCAATAATATTCGAGTGAACTTTTTTTTTTTTTTTCGAATGTGTATACACTATACAAGTAGTTTAACATCAACTATTCCGAGAAGTTTCATTGAAACTTCTGAAGAAAATATTGATTTATTGATTGAAAAATATAGTGATAAAGTAGGTGACAATATTTATGCAATAAACGGGACCATCAAATTGTTGGAAATCGGAGACACAATTGAATTGTCATAGATTAGTATCTCATCTGTATGAAATGTTTCGGAAAAAATATAAAACTATTTGGACTCATATTTAAAACGAACAATATAATACTGTTATAATACCTAATATTATTAGACGCTCAATACTAATGTGTAATATGAATAATCATCTATCAGCATCAGTTACGAAAACTATACTACAATTCAGAGTACAACAATAAATTGCACAAGTTAAAAGGCAATGCAACAGTGAAAAACAAGAGAGACTGCAGCAAATGTTGTGTAGTGTATTATATATGCCCAAAACTATGGTATATACAGGAATTTGGATGCACAAAACATCACAGTTTGAGAAACAACTTAAAAACAACACCCTAACCGGGACTGCTATCGGCATCCGGAAACGACCACCAACTGACCGCCCGATCGACGAAGACGAAGAAGGAAGATGGCACGGTCATCTCATATATCGTAATCTATATCAGAGCTATTCTGGGAGGACGATCGTCTGACCAAATTCCCTGCCTCATCATACAAATCAAGGTTGTCACAGGGAGCTGGAAAAATGGTCCCTATAACGCGGCCTTCAACGTAAGCACACTGGAATATGTGTTTCTTCTTATTGGTTATCCCAACTGACATATCCCGGAAGGTGACGTTCTTTACCGGGATCTCCACACTACCTTGGATACGGACTGGCACACGAACAGATTCACCGTGTATTGAGGTGTAACTTATGCCCTCCAGTACTGGGAATGCATTGGGGTCATATCCCCCATCTGGATGCTCATTGTAGTCTGTCTTGATGACAATCCCCACTCGGACTGTATCAAATGTCAGATTCCGATAAGTTATATCTCGAACGTATCCTCCTCTTCCTGGGGCTGTCTTGATGCGGACGGCTCGCCTTGATTTCCATATGTGAATGTTCTCTATAGTCACATTTGATACTCCGCCTGACATCTCACTGCCTATTGATATACCAGCGCTGTCATACAAGAAAACTTGTTTCATTATGCAGAACAAATGGGTTATATTCATGAAATTTACACAAAAAAGCAACTGACAGATCGCTCTTTCGATCATCACAGGAAAATATGGACTATTAGCAGAGTAGAGAAACCTCACCTGACATTAGAGCGAACAACGAGGTTCCTAATGAGTATATTCTTTGATGGTCGTCCATAAACAACCCCATATTGATCCCATCCACTCTTTATGGCGATAGCATCATCTCCAACGCTTATGTAACAGTCCTCAATCACCATGTCTTCACAAGAATCTGTTACCCTCAATTCAATTAGCTTCATTCGAAGAACACATATGAAGTTCAGAAAGCAATTCGGATCTCAACATTTAAAGCAGCATGAGCATAGAAAGTTGTCCGGTTCCATTGATTAACAAACAAGAAAATCTAGGGACCTCCTAAAATGTACTCAAGAGGTATCCAGCCACCATTCTTAACAGATAGTTCAATGAGGTCCCAACCTCCATGCATGTCGTGAAGACATAAAAGGAAAGGAGGCCCTTGTACTCACATCAACTATGCATTTATGGAAATTTAAAACAATGAATAACAACATTGACAATCCAATCACCCTGTGTTCCTGTACCAGACAAAATAAAAGAGGAACTTACCAGGATCTATGCCATCAGTATTTGGAGCTTGAAAAACAGGTGTGAGGATGGTTAAATTCTTTATAGTCACATTCTTGCAATCATATGGATGAAGGGTCCAGAAAGGAGAATCGCGTAATGTTATGTTAGATATCAAAATGTTGCTAGACCACATAATCTGCACAAGTGGTCCTCTCGTGTGGTTTAGAAGCTTCTGTCGATATTTCTTCCACCATGATTGACCCTGGCCATTGATGGTGCCGTTATGCCCTGATATGAGGAAGATTCAATAGGTATTCAGACCAAAGTGTTATTTTAACAAATGAAATGAATATTAGGCACACCATATTTTTAGGGTTAATTGCCAAAAAAATCGTGAACTTTGAGCCAAAATTTAATTTGTACATTCTGGGAGAAAAATGCTGATGTGGAGCTCGAAAATTGTATTTATATATATTAGCGCTAAAACTGATGCTATTCATCTTGGAAGAAGAATTCAATTCCACCACCACCACCACCACCAAAATGCTGATGTGGAGCTCGAAAATTGTATTTATATATATTAGCGCACCACCACCAAAATGCTGATGTGGAGCTCGAAAATTGTATTTATATATATTAGCGCTAAAACTGATGCTAGACCACTTATTATTTTCTTGGAAATTTTTTACATGATGTGGTGCATCAAGAAAGAAAAGGTTCATGCTTTGGCCTCCACATCAACAAGGGGATCCCGATATGTTGCAATTGTAAATATGTTGCCATTGTAAAGTTGATAGGTTCAATTGAATTGGATATTTGAGTTGCAATTGACAATTGACCCAAAGTTTGTTATTCTTTTTTTTTTTTGGTAATGAACCACATAAAAAGCTCCAAAACAAACTGAAAATTACCAAAAACTTATTACGTATATGAAACTTTGTTTTTATCAAAAATACACAAGAAATGCACTTCTAATTGTTGATTAAATGTCAGAGATGGCTTAAAACCAACAGTTCATTATCTAAGGGATCTTTCTGTTATAATACTCTATCCAAGAGTTATCAGTATTTATCAACTCTGTTCCTATCTAACGGAATCATAAATCACTTTCACTTACCAGTACCACAAAACTAAACTATTCATTGTTATCTACCACAAGATGTTGAGGTCCAAGAAACTCTCTCCCTGCACAACATGAGCATTTCTCCCAGACAACTTAAGCCTATTTTCTCCTTGTGTGGAAGGCAGTGAGATGTATAGATAAAAAGATACACATATAGATATAGGGCACACATAATTTTTAAGAGGAAGAGGAAGGTTTTGCATGCCCATGTACAGACATGCATTTGAGCCTAAAAGATTTCAACCTATTAAAATTTAACCAGAAAAATTAAAAACTAAACGGTTACTCTTTTACATAAATTCTACAAGTCAAATTTGTTTATTGTTATTAATAAAGTTTCTCGAACCTAACAGGGTTGTAGAATTTATGTCTTTTGCTATTAAATACTTATCCGCGCTCTATATAAAAATAGATATCTTTAAGGCACATTGAAATTATGTCAGTTTAATTATACAGCAAGAAGTTTCTTATCTAAATTGAGGGATGTCGAACTAGGATTTATAAGCTCCCCCCCCACCCCAATTTTATCAGTCTACTCCGCCGCTTACCTGCTGTATAAAATATAAAGCACATGTTGGATATACATCCCATACTAGCGATGATGTAATCATTTTTTAATTCTTGTTGTTAAGTAATTGCTGAAGTATACAGATGTCTAAGTTTACCCAATAGACCAAATTTTTTAAACTGAAAAGTAAAGGAAAATATGCTAGTAACTGCCTTATTATGCACAATCATAGTAATGGTAGCATATGCAACATACAATCATGGAACGTAGTTATTTCTAAGACAATGAGGGCATGCATGACTAATAGTATATAGCAATTTTACATCCCCGTGCATGCAAACATATATAAAATCTAAATTAAAAAAGTTACACATTTGACTGCATACAGGCTTAGAAATATAGTGTTCACTATTAAAACATAACAGTGCATAAGAATAAAATAAAACTGAGGGAGGTTGAGAACAATATTTATTATGAAATCAAATAACTAGAGATACGAAACAAGGTAAGACTAAGACCGTAAGAGTACAGACAATAACAACAATTGTTGGAGGAAAACAGACATGCTGTAAACCCAAGAGAGCAACAACAAAAGTCCTAGGTTTTAAGGTTGAAGACCTTCCAGATTTTCAAAAAGTGACATTGTGTAGACTTCTCATCCCTTTGTATTCTATTTTCTGTTTCTTATTGAAAAGAAAAAAGAAAAAAAAGGTTATATTGTGTCCAAAATATGTCAGACAAATACTTTCCACCATTCCCCCCTCTCTGTTAAATCTAGAAACTTCCAACTACATGCACAACAGATGCCACACTCTTTTATATGCTCCAGGAATTTTTGACACCATGGCCAAGCAAATTTGACAGCTACAAATAAGGGACACAAAATTTTAGGGTGCACGTGCATTGTAGGCACTCTCCTCTCTACAAGCAATAATCACTTCACACAACCAAATTTAACCAACGAAGATTAAACCTTTTTCTTTAGGTGAATGAAGATTAAACTTCAGTACCACAATTATTACGGACAACTGCAGTAGGAACACCCACAAAAACCTCCAACTCAATCTCTTATATTTATACAAAAGGACATGCAAATATTCCTTGATTTGAATACTAACCAGTTATGACAACATCTTTGAGATGTTGACCATGGATAAGACTTCCGTATCTTGGTCCAGGATGCTCTCTACCATATCCATAAGAAGGCAATGGAGGCATAAGAGGCCAATAATTTTCATCCTACATAAAAAGACAACAATATGGTCAATTATGGAATTATATTATTGAGGCATACTTGGGTCTCAAAAATTGTCAAGCTACATGAGAAAAACATAATGGAAACGTAAATACAGCAAGAGATGCCAAATAGAAGATGGCAATAGGTGCACTATGGAAAAAAGTTAATATTAAATATTTAAATTTGTAAAAACCAAGCTATTTACCATACTTATCATGACACATCCATTTATAGAAACTAAGAAGAATTGGAAAGATCCAAGGATATTGCACATTCCGCTTGACATTTTGGAAGTTCGAAATATTTTCAATTTGAATGCAGTACCCTGTGCTCTTAAACCATTAACCAACAGACCTTTGACAAAGGTTTAATCAAAGAATGAAAGATCCTATGAACTAAGCATCATAGATCGGTAGAGTATGTGAATATAATTTCAAAACCTAATACATCTACATCTACAACAAGGATTTTGGTGCTAAAGCAGAAAGAAAATGGAAAGGGGAATAATTTTGATTCTTTCTTGCTACAAGATATTATGAGTAAAATAAATTTCAGGGAAACATTTTCATACCAGGAAAAGCCTAAAGAAAGAATTATTAGCTTATTCCCCTCTCCTCCCCATTGTTTGTTCGTTTTGTTGTCAGGAAATACAATAACCAAACAAGTTTGTAAATTTGTATTCATTTATTCCTAGATAAAAATCCTTGGATCAGACGGAGGCAAAACTCAGCTCACTACCAAATGAGCCTCTTACATATGCAGTTATCGTCCCTCTAAAAATAAAAGTTAAATCCTATTAACACAGTCAAAATGCTTGTCACTCATATACATATAAACCTAGAAAAATCATAGCTAAAGTCCAAACTTTAAAAGTTAAACCAAAAAAAAAAAAAAGGAAAAGAAATATCGAACTATTAACAAAATTCAAAATTTTAACCAAACAGAGAAAACAGCAAATTTTCAAAAAATAAAAAAGAGCACTCACATCAATGCCGAGAATGACAGCACCCTCAGCAAGGAACAGGGTCATATGACTAGTTAGATTAAACGGCGCCGTTAGCCAATTTCCCGGCGGCACATTGAGCTGACCGCCACCCTTTTTCCCGAGCTTGGAAATCGCCATCACCGCCCTCTCAAACGCCGCCGTGTTCAGCGTGACGCCATCGCCCACCCCTCCGAATTCCGTCAAGTTAAAGGCCACCGGTCGTAACTTCGGGAGCTGCCGCAAGGGAAAAGCTCGCCGGAAAATCAAGAAGCCACCGGAGGCGGCATCCCGCTGCCAGTAAAAGACGGTGAAGAAGAAGGCGAGGCAGAGTGCAGTCAAAAGGGTCTTGTGGGTCGTCACAAAGAAGGAGGCGGCGGAGGGGATCCAACGGCGTTGGTGGTGGTGGTTTGCCCACGACCTCCGCCAGAAGCAAGGCGGGCTCGATGTGGGGGTAAGCGTCTCCACCATCTAATTATGGAAATGATTTAATCGTATGGGTTTCGAGAGATTTAAGCTGCATATGAATTGGTGTATGGATCAAGAAGAGATAAAGCAGTGAGCGAGAGGGGTTTTGAATTGGGTGAGTTAAAAGAATTGATTTTTGGGGGGGAATTGGAATGGAAGGTAGAAGGTGAGAATCAGTGAGCATTAATGGGTGTCGGATTTTGATGAGTGTCGTTGAAATGATGGAGACGGTGAAGTGTATTGGAAGCGAAGTGAGATTCAAACTCAGTTTTCCGATGGGATTTTGGGGGAGTTTGTTTCAAACTGTGATCGCTCACGGCAGGTTGCACCCGAATCTCGTGCTACTCCGGCTTTCTTTTTTATTTCCTTTTTGTCTTTCTAAATAATAAAACCCAAAAATCATCATAATTCTTAAACTTCCTTTTTTTATTGTACCACTTTGTCACATCAATTTTCTTTTCTTTTTGTTCTGTGCTTTTATTTCGATCTGATTTTTTTTGTCAATACCATATTCTATATGCCTGAACTATTGATATTTTTTTTTAATTAATACTCAATATCTTCATTTATTTTCAATTCTATCCCACGACCTAATTTGCTGGAAGAAGATTTTTTTTCTTTTTTTTTCTTGCAAATTTGGGGTGTTCTATTTTTTTGGTCACTTAAAGAGGACATCTTTGTGAATTGTGTTTAAATTATTGGAAATTATATCGTGGGGAAATTGGAAACAAATTAAATGTTGAGTATTAAATTATATTTTTTTGAAAATTATGATTTAATTAAAAAATTTATTAATAATTTGATTTCAAATATGATATTAAACTTTTTTTTTTTAAGTTTACAAAGTGACACATAATATTTTGCCATAAGATCATGTTGACCCACATATGAGAACAATTTAACCATATTTCATTCATATGTACAGTAGTACTAGTTTGGTCAAATCATCAAACAAAACACAATTGTTTATAAGAATCACAATGAAATATCTTGAATAACCAAGTCACCTAATAACCTAATCAATGCCCAAAAAATATGAAAAGACAAAACAACCCATGAATTTTTGTGTGTGTACAAAATTTTATTTTATTTGGGGGTGAGGAGGTTAAATTTTGTCTGAAATTTGGGGGAAATTCTTTCATTTACAAATCTCCACCTTGTAAGTTAAAATAAAGCACCAAAATGAGGTTAATTAATTTAATTTAATTTAATTGCAGACGTTCTTTGAAAACAAACCTATGTAAATATGTTAATTAAATGAATAAAGTTGTTACGGAGTTGCAGTATTTCCATGTGCCACATAATTATATGACACGTTGATGAGAAAAAAAATAAAAAAACATATATTGGGGAAAAAATTGAGTAATATGTGGATTTCAATTTTCAAGGGTACGAAATCAAGATCAGAATGGTTAGTGAAAATAGGTAGAGTGTAACAGTCGGTTGAGCTGTGCTTCAACTATTTCTCATTAGTTAGGTCTAATTTTGATTATTAAATAATTATTTCACCCTCTCTTGTCACTCAATTTAACACACTCAATTAGCGTTTAATAGATGCCACTAATTCAAATAATTAAAACACTTTATAATGTAAGATAAATGATAAATTAAGGAGAATTAAAGATACTGTAAGGTTGATGAATCAGTTATAAACTTAAAAGTAGAGTATAATTACATTTGACAACATAATTTAAGTTTCGACGTTTAATTAAAAGTTATGTGGAATTTGCAATGCAGAATAAAAACGGGGATTTTTTTTGGGGCAATTATTGTAAGAAATCATTACATATGGGCTTCAACCAACTGTTCCTTTCTTAAAAAAAAAAGTGTTAATAGGGTTAAATAGCCATTATTACTTAGTAAATAATGTAAATAGTTAATTTTTAAAAAATTAATATTTTTAGCTTTTTAGGATGTAAATATACATCAATACTCTTAGTTCCATATAAATAATTTTTGAATATAATGTATTTTTAATATTAATTGTTTCTTAAAATAAAAATACCCGAATATATTTAAAAAATAAATCAAGAACGCTGATTTATAGTAATATTTTCTCACCCACAAACAAGAAGAACATTGATTCATAATAATATTTTCTCACCCTCAAACTAAAAACAATACATTTCGCCGCCATTGAAGTCAAGTTTCAACACTCAAAACTGAAAAAACTACAAGATTCAACCATCGGTGAACAATCATGGATGATGATTTCAAACAACCTCATCCTCATAACGAACAATTCCCCGAAAAGGTAACAATTCAACATTTATCATAAACATGATGCATGAGTATATAGTTTGTTTTTCTCGCTTTGGAGTTGCATTTGCTGCAGAATCAATCCCAATCAGTCCAAGTAGGGAGATCTAGTTTACTGTAGTTTATTTTTAGTGTTGGGATTATTTTTGTGTTGCAGCTGATTGTAACTTTAGTCTGTAAAAACTATGAGTAAAAAATTTGTTTCTTTTGTTGGATTGTGCAGTAGAATATGCAGAATTATATGTCAAACCATCTCATGGAATACGAACATATTATTGCCTCCCATTCTCATATTTGTCCCAAACTCTATTCCAAACACCTCCATGAACAACAACAATATGTGTTCGGCTCATCTACAATCACCAAATTAAGAAAATAATTAATTACATGTTATAGCAGAGCCTATAAATAAGGTTCTTACACGGGTAGGATAATTATATACTAGTGTACTAATCAAAATTATAATGCAACACGAGTACACGAGTGTAATAACACGAGTAATTCAATATGTGTTCTCGTGCACTGGTTCATACATAACGCATACATGAGAACACGATTATACTCGTTCGTGTACTCGTGCTGCAGTTGAACATTAAGCTAAACACGACTGCATTATATTTATGAGACAATATGGCAAAATAGCCACTTAGAAAAAAAAACTTTTTTTAGCAACTAATTTTAAAGTATTATTATTTTGTCCAATTTTACCTAAATGCCCTTGCGCGCACGCCCAGCCCCCGCCCAGCACGCCCAGAGCGCGCACGCGTGCCCTGCGCACCCGTTCACCCCGCGCTCTCCCGTCCCCGCACGCGCATGCTTGTGCTTACATTTATGTTCACCTAGACATTTTGTCGAACAGTTTGCATGCCTTTGTATCTTTGCTGCGTTTTCATATGCTTTCTGCTGCCCTTTGGGCTTTTTTCTGGTTTTTCACTAAGTGCAAAGGGTACACCTGTGGCTGCAACACAAGAAATTCAATCTTTCCCCTTATTGCTGTTGTGTAACCTAGGATGAGAAAGCAGATAGATGGATTAAGGTATCATGTGTTACTACATTGAAACATAAAGGTTTTGTCCACAGTTTTTTTATTTCTGGAAAAATGTGTTTCAAATTTGTACGTAGTTGTTTCTCGCGAATGTATTATGTTACTTGTATGCTCATTTAAAGGGAATATGATTGCAGAGGGTTAACTTATCCATCTCATGTATTTTCGGCTAGTGTGAATTTGTATTAATATTATCGTATGTTCACACAGACATTTTGACGAACACTTTGCATGCATACCTCAGAAGAAATCATTTTCATGTCTCTCTCTTCATTTTTGTTGTCTGCGAGATTTATAGGATTGGTTGGTGATTTGTTATTTTGTGTGTGATTGATGAAGCCATGCCTAGGGTTGAAGAAGTTAATCCGGAGCTGCAAATGATTGGACCGATCACAAGACTAAGAGCAAAGAAATTGCAAGGCTATTTCCAAGCTTATGTGCAACGCAAGTTAGAGGAAGAAGAGATCGTGCATTGCAGTCCTAAATGGATTACCATGTTGTCTATTCAAGATGAAGACAAAGGCATGAAGTTGGAGACGAGTACTTAAAAAGGGAAGAAGGATTTTGACGTGTTGCATGGCTCGTGCACGTCGAACTCATGCATGAATTATTTCGGATATTTGGGCAGCCATGGAGTTCAAAATTAATTCAGCCCAATTCGAAATATTAGAGTCCAATTATGAAGGCCCAAAAGTGTTGGGTTTTATTTATCCATTAGATAGATTTTTATTATTTTATTTTTGGTCTTTTTGGATATGCCTTAAATAGAGTTCTAATTAAGGTAGGAATCCTAGTTAGATTAGGATAGCTTTTTATTTTTGATTTCTTATAGGATTTATCTTGGAATTTTCGTCCATCCCTCAATTATAAATAGGGGATCATTGTTACATTGATATTTAGACCATATTTGATTAAGAAGAATTTACCTTTCAATATTGTCTCACCCAAGATCCTCTTTTTGTTTATTTTCAGTCGAAAATACACACTCTTGAAAGCCTAGCAACTTCCAAGTTTTATTTTAAATCTCGTTCTATTTCACTTGTGGAAATAGGGTTAGATTGCTATCGAGAAGACAACTGATTGTTGTACGTTTCGTGAGGTGATCTTCACGGGGTTTGCAGCTGTGTTATCGACTCATTCTACTCAACACATCAACGCCGATCATCATCAACATCAACCATCTATCATATTTCGTCCATTACACCATCATACATCAAGTTCGAGTCAAGTTGTACGAGTTTGCAAGCTGTTCGAGTGAAGTTCGTCCATACGTGCTATTCGCGCCAAGATAAGCATCTATCCCGTAAGTTCTTTATTTCCTTGTCATAACCTATCTACACCAGCCCTTCTTACCACATAACATCATACTACACGTCCATAGCCATCCCCTTTCGATTCGAACCAAAACAGCCCCTTTTCGTCCTATTTAGTTGTATTTTATTTGGTGTCGTGTCATAGTCTAGGTAATTTAATCGAGTCAATTGAGTTTTATTGAACCCTTACTTATCCGACGTCGTTTCGATTCTACCTTCCGCGTATATTGGTCGTGTCCCATAGGTCCCGGGTCACATCATAAATTGGTATCAAGAGCCATGTCGGTTCTCATCGTTCGTGGTTCAATATGTCCATTTTTTTTATTTGTTTATGAGTCTTTAGAGTTGTAATCTGATTATTAAAAAAAAAAAAAGAGCAAAGGCAGTACAGCTGAAGCAAAAAAAAAAAAAAAATCCCGAAAAAAAAAATCCGAAAAAAAAAACAGCTTGTATTTTCGAATTTTCTTGCTCTTTCCTAGTTAGGATAGACTTCCACCATCTAGATTAAGTTATTTAGATTGTGTCCACATTAAGTAGATCACAACTAAATCTTTTAACCTTATCTAGATCCTATTCTTTCCATACTTGCTTGTTTCCATCCTAATCTCTTCCTACCTTCCATATACCATTCCTACACCTCATAAATCACCCCCACACCCTAATTTTCGTACTCCCACCTAAAGGGAACGAAATTTTCTGACCTTGCTCCATCTACACCCTTTGATACACCCGTGCACCTACACACCCAATCCGGTGCATACACCTACACCATACACCATACACCATACACCCGTGCACCCAAAACCCACGACATACACCATCCGTTCAGTTTATTGAGAGCATCCATCCTACACACACGGTGCAACTAGTTCGTGATCAAGAAGAAGACTTGCAAAGGAGCAGCTTTCATCTCCAGTTTTCGGCACTTTCTTTTTACACTATTACACACGTGCACCACCCATATTGAGTGATACACGAGTGGTAAAACAAGAGTGTCAAAATCGAGTGATTTGTGAGTTGGTGATGATCTCTTTATTCTTCACGTTTGTTCGTTTTGCAGGGTCCATGAAGAAGGGCAATAGGAACGAGTTGCCCAAGATCAGTGAGGACGACCCGAAGTCGCCCCTCACACCAGGAGAAGAGGCATCTTTTTCCAATACACCAACATGGGATGCCAAGTACCATTTTGACGCACTGACCTCCTACGTCAACCGTCAAAATCGTGAGATGGAAAATAGACTTGGTGAACAACTAGCCAAGTTAGCTGAGCAGATTGGGAGCCTCAAAACCCAGTCAACTGAAGCTCAGACAGTTCAAGGACCTCCTAAAAGGCCCAATGAACCCCCAGGCGCAGTAGAGAGGCAAGTTGAGCCTCAAGGAGCCGCAGCACTGCCCAGAGCTGTCAACCGACGCCCCCAGCCGCCACCTGAGCCAGAGAATGATGATTTCGGACCCGAGTCCGACTATCATGAGGAGTTCGAAGATAATTTCGAACCTCCACAAAGGGAAAACCGCCGAGATCGTCCCCGAGCCCCATACAGACGTGCATTCCGCGTCGATAGACCCAGATTTGAGGAAGACAACTCAATGGTGAACAACATCAAAACCACCATTCCAGAGTTCATGGGATTGCACGATCCTGATGTATATCTCGATTGGGAAAGGAAGGTCGACAAGATCTTCGAATGTTATGCGTTTCCAGAGCTGAAGAAGGTGCAGCTCACTTCCTTAGAATTCAAATGATACACCGCCATTTGGTGGGAAAATCAGCAGCAGAGAAGACGTCGTGATCGATATCCGCCCATCGATATATGGCGCGAGATGAAGGATATCATGCGAGGGTGATTCATACCAGTTCATTATGAACGAGAATTAGAAAAGAAGCTGAACCGGATCAAGCAAGGTACTCGATCGATTGAAGAGTATCATAAAGAGCCTAAAACCATGCTCAATCGAGTGGGCAAAGAGGAGTCACTAAATGCCACCATCATCTGGTACATTGAAGGGATGAATCCGGATATAGCCTGTGAAGTTGAATTAAAGGACTTTCACAACATTGAAGAGATGGTGCACTACGCCACTATAGTAGAAAGGCAGTTGCGAGAAGGATGGCGGCGCAACCATCATAGTGCCGCCACCCCTAGACCTTCATGGAATAAAGGTACGTCTTCTACTCCTCCATCTGATCCCACACGACCCCAAGGTCAGCCCGGACAGCCCGATCGCCGTTTTGATCGCTCTGCACCGCCAAACAACAGTAGACCCGCTTCTACTGCACCCGCACCTGTGAGGCCACCGTTTCAACGGCCAAATCAGCCCTCACAACCTCCAAATTCAGCCCCTAACCGTGCTTGAGACATCCAATGCCACAAATGTCAAGGTTGGGGCCATTTTCAGAACCAGTGCCCAAACAGGCGCGTTTTGATCATCACAGATCAAAATGAGATCGAGTCAGCCAGTAAGGACGAACAAGAGCAGCCCGTAGGCGTCCCTAAGACTGAGAAGACGTCCACAGTTGATCCTGAAGAAGAGGAGCCTGAGACTCCTCGAGTTAGCCTTGTCTCTATTCGCAGTTTGAGCATCACACGCGACGAGGACCAGCAAAATCAGCGAGAAAATATTTTCTATACCCGAGTCGTGATCAAAGACAAGACATGCTCAATGATAGTTGATAGTGGGAGCGTGATCAATGCCATTAGTCAGTATGCTGTAGATAAACTAGCGCTGACTGTGATGAAGCATCCCAAGCCATATAAGCTGCAATGGCTTACTGATCGAGGTGAGATTCGCGTAAGTGGCCAGGTAAGTGTCGATTTTTCAATTGGTAGATATTCTGACACTGTTATCTGCGATGTTATTCCTATAGATGCAGCCCATATACTCTTAGGGAGACCTTGGCAATTTGACCGCCAAGCAGTTCACAACGGGGTCGCGAACACTTACACTGTTACGCGAAACGGTCGAACCACCATTTTAAAGCCTTTGTCCCCTAAAGCTGTAGCCGAAGATCAACAAAGTATGCAAGAGAAGCTCAAAGAAGAACGTGAAAGGGCAGCCGCAGCAGCCCGTAGATCCGCCGTCACCACCGGTGAAGTTTCGGCCGATTCCACCTCAACGGCCGCCGTTCTTCCATTTCCTTCTAACAACACTTCAAGGCAACCCCCTAAAAGCCCCAATGCAGCTGGAAATTCATCCAACATAGCCAAGAATCGCAGCCTTTTTATTTCTGTAAAAGGCGTGGAAAAAGCAATTAAAGCAGGTTTGCCTTTAGTTCTTTTGACTTGTAAGAGCAGTGCTACTAACGAGTCTTGTTTGCCTAGTGTTGTGCAGCCCTTGATGGACGAGTTTGTAGATGTGTTCCCGGAGGAGATTCCAAGTGGTTTACCTCCAGTTCGAGGGATCGAGCACCAGATCGACTTCCAGCCCGGTGCCGTTCTTTCCAACCGTCCAACTTACCGTACCAGCCCCGAAGAGACGAAAGAGATTGATCGTCAAGTAAAGGAGCTGTTGGAGAAAAAGCAAATCCGTGAATCGTTGAGCCCGTGCGCCGTTCCTGTCATTCTAGTGCCAAAGAAGAACAACGAGTGGAGAATGTGCATGGATTGTCGCGCCATCAACAAGATTACGGTAAAGTAT
Source organism: Perilla frutescens (assembly GCA_026008535.1). Classification (NCBI taxonomy): domain Eukaryota; kingdom Viridiplantae; phylum Streptophyta; class Magnoliopsida; order Lamiales; family Lamiaceae; genus Perilla; species Perilla frutescens. Next base: position 48,909,392 of record BRKX01000001.1, on the reverse strand, counting down.
CGTTTTCCTATCCCTAGGTTAGATGACATGTTGGATGAGTTATCTGGTTCGAAAGTTTTCTCTAAAATTGACTTAAGATCTGGATATTTTCAAGTTAGAATGAAAGAGGGAGATGAATGGAAAACAACCTTTAAAACTAAACATGGTTTATATGAATGGTTAGTTATGCCCTTTGGACTTACTAATGCGCCTAGTACATTCATGAGATTAATGAACCATGTCTTGCGTGATGTGATTGGAAAGTTTGTGGTTGTTTATTTTGATGACATATTGATTTATAGCCGCAGCACACACGCACACCTTGAGCACCTACGCCATGTTTTTATGCTCTTACGTGATGCTAAGTTGTATGGAAATTTGGCTAAGTGTTCTTTTTGCATGAATGAAGTCATTTTCTTAGGCTTCATTGTTAGTGAACGTGGTATAGAAGTAGACCGTTCTAAGATCACTGCGATCGAAGAATGGCCAACTCCTAAATCGGCGTCAGATGTTCGATCATTCCACGGCTTAGCTGGATTTTATCGCCGCTTTGTGCGCGATTTCTCCACAATAGCCGCCCCTCTTACTGAGTTAAGTAAGAAGGATTGACCATTCGAGTGGGGTAAGTTGCAAGAGGAGGCGTTTACACGCCTAAAGTACCTCCTGTGTCATGCACCTATTTTATGTTTGCCCGATTTTTCTAAAACTTTTGAAATTGAATGTGATGCCTCGGGCAAGGGTATTGGTGCTGTTCTTATGCAGGAGAGGAGGCCCGTCGTCTATTTTAGTGAAAAGCTCAATAATGCAGCCCTCAAGTATTCTACATACGACAAGGATCTGTACGCACTAAAAAGAGCTTTGGAGACGTGGCAACATTATTTGTGGCCAAAGGAGTTCGTGATTCACACCGATCACGAAAGTTTAAAGCATTTAAAGGGCCAAAATAATCTGAACAAAAGACATGCGAGGTGGGTCGAGTTCATCGAGTCCTTCCCGTACGTCATCAAATACAAGAAAGGTGAAGAGAACATAGTAGCTGATGCCTTATCTCGACGGTACACGTTTCTAACCTTAATGCATGCTAAATTGTTGGGTTTTGAATCGATTAAGAGCTTGTATAAATCTGATCCGTTTTTCTCACCCATATATAATGCATGTTCGGTCAAGTCTCGTGCCATTGATGGATTTTATGTTAGTGAAGGTTACTTGTTCAAAGAGTCTCAATTATGCATTCCTGTTTCATCTATGTGTGAACTATTGGTTTTGGAATCGCATGCGGGAGGTTTAATGGGACATTTTGGTGTTGCTAAGACATTAAACATGCTGCATGAACACTTTTATTGGCCGCATATGAGAAAGGATGTTGAGAATGTGTGTAGTCGTTGTATTACATGTCGTAGAGCTAAGTTGACTTCACACCCATTTGGACTATACACGCCACTACCCGCACCTTCGTCCCCTTGGATTGATGTATCTATGGACTTTATTTTGGGGTTACCTAGGTCTAAGACGGGTAAGGATTCTGTTTTTGTGGTAGTTGATCGGTTTTCTAAAATGACTCATTTTATTGCATGTAAGAAAACTGATGATGCTGTGAATGTTGCTAACTTATTCTTTCGTGAAGTTGTGCGTTTACATGGTTTACCTAGGACTATTGTTAGTGATAGAGATTCGAAATTTCTAGGCCATTTTTGGCGTGTTCTTTGGGGGAAAATAGGTACCAAACTTTTGTTTTCTACTGCATGCCATCTTCAAACTGACGGACAAACTGAAGTAGTAAATCGGACGTTAGGTACATTATTGCGTGCTTTAATTAAAAACAACTTGAAAAATTGGGAAGATTGTTTGCCACATGCTGAATTTGCATATAATCGTGTTGTGCATTCATCTACCAATATGTCTCCATTTGAAGTTGTGTATGGATTTAACCCTTTAACTCCTTCGGATCTTATACCTTTACCTGTTGAGCATTTATCAAGTGTACAAGGTCTGAAGCGAGCTGATTTCATTAAAGAGATGCATGAAAAGGTAAGAGCTCGAATTGAGCAAAAGGGCGTGAATACTGCCGCCGCAAGGAACCAACATTGGAAGCAACTCATTTTCAAGCCCGGTGATCGTGTTTGGATTCATCTGAGTCCCGGTCGGTTCTCAAACTTGAGAAAGTCTAAGCTTAATCCACGAGGAGATGGCCCGTTCACCGTGATTAGCCGCGTGAACGACAATGCGTATCGCATTAATTTACCCGGTGAGTATAAGTGCTCTTCCACATTTAATGTAACTGACTTATCTCCTTTTCCTGCAGATTCATTCGATCAAGAAGACACCTTGAATTCGAGTTTGAATTCTTTTCAGGAGGGGGAAATGATGAAGCCATGCCTAGGGTTGAAGAAGTTAATCCGGAGCTGCAAATGATTGGACCGATCACAAGACTAAGAGCAAAGAAATTGCAAGGCTATTTCCAAGCTTATGTGCAACGCAAGTTAGAGAAAGAAGAGATCGTGCATTGCAGTCCTAAATGGATTACCATGTTGTCTATTCAAGATGAAGACAAAGGCATGAAGTTGGAGACGAGTACTTAAAAAGGGAAGAAGGATTTTGACGTGTTGCATGGCTCGTGCACGTCGAACTCATGCATGAATTATTTCGGATATTTGGGCAGCCATGGAGTTCAAAATTAATTCAGCCCAATTCGAAATATTAGAGTCCAATTATGAAGGCCCAAAAGTGTTGGGTTTTATTTATCCATTAGATAGATTTTTATTATTTTATTTTTGGTCTTTTTGGATATACCTTAAATAGAGTTCTAATTAAGGTAGGAATCCTAGTTAGATTAGGATAGCTTTTTATTTTTGATTTCTTTTAGGATTTATCTTGGAATTTTCGTCCATCCCTCTATTATAAATAAGGGATCATTGTTACATTGATATTTAGACCATATTTGATTAAGAAGAATTTACCTTTCAATATTGTCTCACCCAAGATCCTCTTTTTGTTTATTTTCAGTCGAAAATACACACTCTTGAAAGCCTAGCAACTTCCAAGTTTTATTTTAAATCTCGTTCTATTTCACTTGTGGAAATAGGGTTAGATTGCTATCGAGAAGACAACCGATTGTTGTACGTTTCGTGAGGTGATCTTCACGGGGTTTGCAGCTGTGTTATCGACTCATTCTACTCAACACATCAACGCCGATCATCATCAATATCAACCATCTATCATATTTCATCCATTACACCATCATACATCAAGTTCGAGTCAAGTTGTACGAGTTTGCAAGCTGTTCGAGTGAAGTTCGTCCATACGTGCTATTCGCGCCAAGATAAGCACCTATCCCGTAAGTTCTTTATTTCCTTGTCATAACCTATCTACACCAGCCCTTCTTCACCACATAACATCATACTACACGTCCATAGCCATCCCCTTTCGATTCGAACCAAAACAGCCCCTTTTCGTCCTATTTAGTTGTGTTTTATTTGGTGTCGTGTCATAGTCTAGGTAATTTAATCGAGTCCTTTGAGTTTTATTGAACCCTTACTAATCCGACGTCGTTTCAATTCTACCTTCCGCGTATATTGGTCATGTCCCATAGGTCCCGGGTCACATCATAAATTGGTATCAAGAGCCATGTCGGTTCTCATCGTTCGTGGTTCAATATGTCCATTTTTTTATTCGTTTATGAGTCTTTAGAGTTGTAATCTGATTATTCAAAAAAAAAAAGAGCAAAGGCAGTACAGCTGAAGCAAAAAAAAAAAAAAAATCCGAAAAAAAAAGCTTGTATTTTCGAATTTTCTTGCTCTTTCCTAGTTAGGATAGACTAACTAGGAAAGAGCAAGAAATGGCTGTAGTAAAATCTTTGTTTGAAGTCGGATTTGCTGTAGTAAAATCCTAATTAAATTTAAATGGCGACTGCACATCTTCCCACCAACTGCATAATCACAAGTGCACCACGAAACCAAACTGCCAATGCATTTATCAGAGGCCTCGTCTCGTTGGGGTCTGTGAAGAGTGTCACCAAGATTTTCGGGTTGAAAGCAAAGCTCGATTTCAGAGCATTTGCTATTCCCCCAGCCTGCCAAGCGCGTGCGCGCCCAGCACCCCGCCCAGCGCGTGCGCATGCCGCTACCCGCCCGCTCGTTCTCTGTCGACGCGCGCCCCAGCGCGCTAAGTTCGGCAAGCAGGGCTAGCGCACGCGCAAGTGCGCGGCTGCCGAACGCGCCCCATTCCCAGCGCCTGCCCACTCATTCTCTGCCGCCGCGTGCGCACTTGCGTGCCGACTCCGGCGCGCACATGTAGATCCGGGGGTATTTTTGTCCAAAGTGGCTAAAATAATAATGTTTAAACTTTAGTGGCTAAAAAAAGTTTTTTTTTTCTAAGTGGCTAAAAAAAAAGTTGCCCCTTATATTTATTCGTGTATTTATGCACAACTTCAAAAATACATAGATACACGAGTTCTCGTGCATTGGTACAATAATGCTTAAATACACGAGTACACAAGTAATTCAATATACAGTTCAAACACAGTACATACACGAGAACACGATTATGCTCATTCGTGTACTCGTGCAGCATTTGAATATTAAGCTGAAACACGACTGCATTATTATATTTATTAATTGTGTATTCGTGCACTACTTCCAAAATGAATAGATACACGAGTTCATTATTCTGCTAATTCGTGTCATTGTACAACACTAAAAAATGGGTATTCCACGCATCACAAATAAATTATTGCACGGTTCAACTCCAATACTCGTGTACCGAAAAAAATTGATTCGTGCACCAAAGAACATTCAATTTTTCCATCAATTCAAAAGAAAGAATAAAAAAATCTTAATATCTAGAGCAATAAAAAGAGTACAGATACACAAACATCATACCCTATTCACGCAAAAAACAACACGCGCGATGTCAACAAAACTTCATAAAATCGCCAAACTCGCATTGAATCCCTAATTTTTGCATCAAATTTATCACTGAAATGGTGATTACAGAGATGAAGAATTGTGATAATCTCCAAAAATCATAGCTTTTGATCTTCGCTAATGGTAGTTTGTTCCAGATGATAAAACAATGATTAAAAATGAGATAGGCGAGTGGGAGAGAACGGCGGTTCTAGATGGAAGAGAGAGAAAATTAGATCTTTTTCTCAAATCTTATATATATATATATATATATATATATATATATAATTTCTCAATAATAAATATGGAAGTAAGGGTATTGTAGTACTTTATTTTTAATAATGACTAAAAACATTACTGTTTTAGAAAATGACTATTTACATGATTCACTAAGTGAAAATGATTATTTAAAAATTTCACTAAAAAAAAAATGGAAAATATTAAAAGGGAGAGGTAATACACCCATCCTAAGTCCTAACACGTGCGAGATGAAAAGCTGATTGGCCCATTTGATTCAACCACAAAGAGATATAAATTCCTTTTATTATGATGTGTTGTGGATAAGCCTGCGCGCAGGAGGCTATCACAGTATCACCAACAAAATATTTCTTCAACCATGGCTCTGGCCACTGCTGCACTTGCATTTCCCGCCTTCTTCACCACCACCTGCAGGTCAGGTCACTACGTGCATTAATTCTACCATCAACAATCAATTGCACATATATTAATTACTCAAATTAATAAATAGTTGTTGTTGTTGTTGTTGAACAGGGAAATTCCAGGAAAAACATCCTCTTCCGCCGCAAATACAGTCACATTGCTGCCAAGGCGACGGCGCCGCGGCCTTAACGCGACGAAAGGCCCTTCCAGTGTCTGCCAGCCGCTTCCGCCCGACCGCCCACTCTGGTTCCCGGGTAGTTCACCCCCGGAATGGCTTGATGGCAGGTAGGTAATTGAATAGCTAGTGTGAGACAGTCAGTCTAGCTCACGAGAATATAAATATATATACATATATATATATATATATTTGTAATTTGATCAATACTTAATTATATTATTATTATTGCAGTCTTCCAGGAGATTTCGGATTTGACCCCCTTGGATTAGGTACGAGTACTGTGTGATAGATGATTTTGAATGATGAATATATATATATTTGTAAGTACGTACGTGGGCATGCATATGGTGCAGGATCCGACCCGGAGCTGTTGAAATGGTTTGCGCAGGCGGAGCTGATGCACGCGAGGTGGGCGATGCTGGCCGTGGCCGGAATCCTGATCCCAGAGTGGCTAGAGAGGCTGGGATTCATCGAAGAGTTCTCGTGGTACGACGCCGGCGCCGGAGAATACTTCGCGGACCCCACGACGTTATTCGTGGTGCAGTTGGGGCTGATGGGGTGGGCGGAGGGGCGGAGGTGGGCTGACATGGTGAATCCGGGGTGCGTGGACATCGAGCCGAACTTGCCCCATAAGGTGAAGCCGAAGCCCGATGTGGGGTACCCGGGGGGGCTGTGGTTTGACCCGTTCATGTGGGGGAGAGGGTCGCCGGAGCCGGTGATGGTGCTTCGCACAAAGGAGATAAAGAATGGGAGGCTTGCGATGCTGGCTTTTCTTGGCTTTTGCTTCCAAGCAGTTTACACTGGTCAAGGCCCTATTGAAAATCTCATGGCTCATATTGCTGATCCCGGTCATTGCAACATCTTCTCGGTCTCTCTCTCTCTCTCTCTCTCTCTCTCATCATCATTCATGTGCATTGTCATTGTGCTCTGCTACCTCATTAACTGTATATATTTTGCTGGCATATCAGAGTTTAATTAATATTCTCTTTTTTTTTCTTTTTTTTCTTTTTTTTTTTTTTGCTGCAGGCTTTCACCTCATAGTCTTGACTTAATTTGGAGGGAAATGGATTTTTGAAGAAGGTGATTTTGGATGATTTGCTGAATTTATGTGCAGTACCTGCATAATTAAATCTTGAATTAATTATATTGTTACATTTTGAATGCCATTAATAGTTTTTTTTTTTTTTGAAACAAAGATGAAATTTTATTAACAGAAACACACACAAAAATACGACATTTTGAATGTCATTGCTTATATATACGTTTATGGCATATTTATGCACACTAGCTAGCATCGATCTCCAATGCCCATATGAAATTATGTGTTGCACTATTGGTGTAAGACTACCATTATCAGCAACCGGACAAACACCCCAATCGGGCAACCACCCTCAATATTTAATTAATTTCTCTCTCTTCCACATCACCATTATCTTATCCAACCCAACTACATACAATTTGATAGTTTATCAGCAACCACCCCAAACACCCAACCACAACATTATATATTATTTTTTCTTTTCTTTTATTAATAAATATAATATAATTAATAATAATTAAAATAAATAATTATTATTATTGAAAATTGTAATAACATAAAATAACACACTTTTATAAAATAGACAATATGATAAAATATAAAATAAACAAAACAAGAACATAAATAACAATAAACCGAACATGAATTGAAATAAACAAACGACGATTAAAATAGATGAAAAAAATATAAATTTAGTACTGATGGCTGAATTTTTGCCATATGTGCTCGATCAAGTCGTCACGAAGAATGGCGTGAGCTTCTCGATTAAAATAGAGACAAGTGTCCAAATAAAATTTACATATCCAATAAAATGGAGATAAGTGTCCAAATAAAATTAACATATCCAATAAAATTTAAATATAATGGATATATATTTATTTTAATAATATATAAAAAAATACAAAATATTTAAAAAATAATTAAAAAATGAAAGAGGAGAGAGGGAGACCAGCGTTCGGCTGGCCTCCCTCGGTCGAACAGCCAACATCAAACCATCTCTATTTTTTTTTTCCTTTTCCACCGTGGCGGCCGACCGGTTGGCGAAATCATAATTGATAATTCTAGTCTAAGTGTGTAACATATAATATTTTTTGTAAAAATAAAAATTATTTATTTCTACAATTTTAATTATGGTTCATTATTTCTTCCTAGTCAGGGTATATAATTATTTCAATATTTAATTGCCATTTTTTAATTAATAATTCATTATCATGATTGATTTTTTCATACTTAGAATTATAATTCTTTTAATTCAATTTTTTAATAAATGTGATTATGGTTCATTATGTTATAATTAATTTTTATTTTTACAAAAAATATTATAAAATAATAAATTTAATAATGTAACACAAAGATATTGTCACACCACTAGTGTAATAAATGATTTCATCCCTTGCCAATGTAAATATCAAATTTGCCTATGGATTTGAATTTATTTATTTACAACACGTTAATTAAGAGATTGCAGGCATATTCTGGTTATATATTCTTATAAATATTGTTGCCTTCATAATTTACTTTAAACCAAAACGGGAAATATATGTGCGTTTAATTCTAACCCAATTAAAGTATTGATTGTGTGAGCGGTATGACTAGCACAATCTGAGACGGAGCTAGCTAGGATTTTAAAGTTGACAAAAGAAAAAGAATTATAATTTTTTAATTTAATTAATATAAGAAATTATAAGGAAATGAATTGAAATAGCAAAATAGAGAAAAATAAAAAGAAGACAAATTAAAGCGGCAATGCTGAAAATTTTCATGATCATGTATAGTATAGTTGTAGATGATTGTTGTGTTTTTCGAGAAATAAAATTCGTAATAGCTAGTAAGTGCCAAAGTATTCGTATAAATCTAATAAAGTATTATCTTACGTTCCATTTGTCATTATTGGGCGATAAATAAATTGAATCGAGTCGAACACCCTCTGATGTTCGAGCTCGACTCGTTAAGATAATTTCATGTTTGAATTCGGCTCATGAAATATTCGAATATTTACTAATTGATTTTGAGCTCGAATGCTCGAAAAAAATGCTCGTTTAATTTACATATTCGAACTCGAACTCGAAAAAAAAAGCTTATTCAATTTACCCGTTTGGAATATTTATAATATTCATGAACATGTTAGCAAATTGGCCGAGCCGAATACTACTTTGTTCGAGCTCGACTCGATAATTTTATTGAGCTCAATTCGAGACTCGAGCTCGACTCGTTAGAAAATGAATAAACTTCAAATGAACTTTTTCGAATAGCTCGTGAGTATCTCTATTCATTTACAACCCCGTTCACAAACTAAGACACATTAATCCTTCATTATCTTTAAAAAACTTGATATATGATTGTAGAGGCCTTTTTTCGCTAAGGCCCAAAACTAAGGCCCACGATCATTCGAGGTCGAGAGGTCGAAGTCTCAGAGCCGAAGTCAGGGGGTCGAAGCCTTAGAGTAGAAAATGAGGTCGAGCGAAATTCAAACCACATATGACCGAGTCAAAAGCCTGTTGCCGATAAGAGGGAGACTCCGTCAAAGCCCTAATAAGGATAGGGATATCCCTAAAATATCGGAAGGAGGTTGAAGGCTCTATAAATATCGATAAGTGAAGACTTGAGATGGGGGGATCAGAGAGCAATTCACTCACTTCATATGACAACATTCTTGACCTCGTGTCGAACCTCGAAATCTGATCGTTCTATCCCCCTTTTCTCTTTTCTTGCCACTTTACTTCACGAAAATAATCTTCTTATTTCAATTCTGACTTGGGTGTCGAAGAGCGAACGAATGCCACCCCTCTGGTGTTCATCGCTCTAACGTCCTTTTGTCTGTCTACGCAGATCGTCGGTGCCCGAACTCTGATCGAATTCAATTGTGGATTTTTTGGATCTACAATTTGGCACCCACCGTGGGGCACCGATGACGCTGAAAGACAGACACACCACTACAGATTCACATTGATCGGGCTCCATTCACTCCTCATCTAGTATTACGAGTGGGCTTAATCGTTTTTCCAAGGCGATGACTAGGGTTCTACCATCCCGCTGCTACTCTGGCAACCTCTGCTAGAGTATCGTTGTGTCATGGAAAAGCCTCAACACGGCTCTGCACATCTCTCTCTTTGGTATCAACATAGAAATCATCGCCACTGCTTCGACCAAGAATGATCTAGACCAGAGTCGTTGCAGTGGTGAAGTTGCATATCTTCAACTGAGCAATGTTCCATTGATTACTACTGCAATGTTGCAGGTGCTCCCGAATTCTTAGTCGTGCGATTGGTCACGTGAAGCCAGTGTTAGGAAAAACTATCAAGGAACCTCTAGATAAGGTTTTGATGAGATGTCAAAACTAATTATGAAAAACTGACTAAAATTCAAGTTGTAGATCTGAGCTGACCAATCCAGAGCATCAAAGAGGAACTCAATCAAAGCTGAAGTCAACCAAACTGGAGTATGGTCTACCAGCTGGGAGGATACGTCAACCAGTCAGAACTCAATTCAACTAAGGATTCAAAGAGATGAACCAGTCGAAACAAACTGAAAGCTAAGTCAGCTGAGCTGAGGGAGAAAAAAATCGACTAGACTGAAGAAACTGATATGAGATCAGTTTCAACTGAAGACTAGAAGTATCCAACTGATGGCCAAACTGAAGTGAACAGACAAACCAGCTAAAGGTCAGAACTGAAGTCAGCCAGCTTGTGATCAGTCAAGCTGACAAGAAAGCTCAAGAGAAAGCAGTCAAACTAACAAACTAGTCAGCAACTTCTGAATAGTCAAGTTGACAAGAGAGCTTGAGAATGATTAGTCAAACTGACAAGTTAGCCAAAAACTTGAGATCAGCCGAACTGGAGGAACATGCTCAGAACTGCCAACTGGAGTAATAGCCGAACTGAGCAGACAAGTTCAGAACTGCCAACTGGAGCAATAGCCAAACTGAGCATACAAGCTCAGAACTGCCAATTGGAGTAATAGCCGAACTGAGCAGACAAGTTCAGAACTGCCAACTGGAACTCAAAGTTGCTAAAACTGAAACTCATAATAGCCAGCCAGAGAGCCCTGAAGTTTTACTCAAAACCAAGATCTTGAAATAAATACTTCAACGGAGATCCTGGAATTAAATATCCAATAGAGATCGATTAGCAAAACAACGGCTACTGCAATCAAAATCGATTGGCAAAGCAACGGCTACTTCAACCAAAAGCTCCAGCGATCAATAAAGACCATCTGCCATTGATGAACCAACAAAGCCACCGATCAATGGAACTCAACGGTCATAAAATCACTTCACTATAAAAGACGAGTGAGGTAAAGTTTTAAACACTTTTATCTCCAAGACTTTTTGCAATACTTATTCTTGAAACCTTCATTCAAGCAGAGCTTTCTTTCTCCCTCCCACATAGCTCAAGTTCAGCATTTGCTAAAAACTGGGAGAGTCCAACTGAGAAGAATTCACAGAGTCAAAACATTCAGCCAGCTATTGATAATCCAATTAGGGCAGCCTTCTCAGTTTCAGCAATACAACGATTAACTATCCAGCTCAATTGAAGGAGCACATCAGTTGATACCCCTTGTTCAAGACTAACCTCTTGAAGATCGAAAGAGATCTAAAACCTTGTAAAGACGTCAATAGCACCTACCTTCCTAGCGAGCAGTTAGGGACTTCAAGTGTGAGCCGTCGACCCACTGAGGTAGCGAGCAGTTACCAGGTTCAGCCAACTGTCCTTCATTGTGTAATTTGTAAAGAAACTCAAGTTATATAGTGAAGTTGCCCTTCTGCGGAAGAAATATAGGACGTAGAAGTTTGAGACTTCGAACCTCTATAAATCATTTGTGTGTTGTACTGTTTTGATTACTTGCATATTTTTGAACTGTACACAAGCTCACACAATCCGCAATCAAGCTGTTAAAAGAGCTCAACCACATTGTGCATAGATAGGTTACTAAGCGAGTCAAGGGCTCTTATAATTCCGCAATTTGAAGTAAAAGTTTTTTATCAGTTTATTTACCCCCTCTCTAAACTGATGTCGACTCACCCGGGACCAACAAGTGGTATCAGAGCGGTTGATTCTAAGGATCATCCATTTATGCAGATCAACTGAATCAGATCTACTTATCTGTGCTAACATTTCAAGCTATGGGAAACCATAAGCCACTTTTGTTTTCAGTTGAGAATTATGATAATTGGAGCAGGCGAATGAAGGCGCATCTCTGCTCGATCCATGAGAATATGTGGGAAGTTATTGAAGATGGTCCAATCATCATCATGATGGACAAGGATGCTCACATAGTTGATATCAATCAACCAGCAAAGATCCCAAAGCCAACTAATCTTCTCACCAGTGAAGAGAAGAAGTTGAAGAATCTAGAATTCGTTGTTCAAGTTGCACTATTTCAAACTCTAGATGAGGACAGAATGAAGGACACAAAGAACTGCACAACTACCAAGGAGATATGGGATTTACTAGCTGATCTATGCCAAGAATCCGAAGCCATCAAAGAAAACAAGCTCCAACTAGCAGTAGACAGATATGAGTCCTTCAAAATGCAGCCAGAAGAGTCTATCTCAAGCCTTGAAACCAGATTTCTAGGCATCATTGGTGAGATGACCAACCTCGGGAGAAGTTATCCCAATTCTGAGATGAATTCCAAAGTTTTGGATAATCTCACTGTAGAATGGGACATGAGAGTGATAGCTACAAAAGAATCAAGAAATCTAAACAGCATCACTCCCAGAGAATTGTTTGGCTCTCTCAAAGCTCATGAGTACAGCTTAAACCGGAAGAAGGAAGCATCAACATCGTCAGCTCAAGATGCAGCCTTCTATGGTGAAAGGAACCGATTTAGAGATACTCGAGGAAGGAGCAACTTCCGACCTAGGATCTCACCAACCAGAGAAAATCAAGGCGGATCTTCATCCGAACGGAAAAAAGAAGTAACTGAAAAGAAGGAAAACCTGACTGAAGACATTAATGATCAAATTCAGTCAGTTACCAGGTTGTTAGAAAAGCTGAAGAGAGTTCGGGATAAACAATCAGTTCCACCTCAAACTGATGAAATCCCAAAAGATGATAGAACTCATCAACCAGCTGAACCGTTCAGGGGTGGCAATCGAAATCTAGGAGAATATTTTCACTGCCACAAACAAGGACATTATAGATATGAATGTCCAGAACTCCCTGAAGACAAGAAAGCCAAAGTGATGAGAAGTGACGCGCGGTCGTTTCGCGCTCAAAAATATATTTATAAACTCCTGTGCCCACAGCGAGCGTAGCTAGCCAATGAGTACGGGTCGATCCCACAGAGAGCTGTTGCGATTCTATCTTCAAGTAACCAATCACAAAGGGGGTTTTGGTGTTGTCACTTAAACTGAATGTAAATCTGCAAAATAAACTAAAGAAAATATCAAATAACAAAAGGTTTTGGCATTTGAATTAGAATTTGATTTAAACATAAAACAACTCGATCATGGGCGCACCGATTTTCATACATGATAGGTCATCTAGTTATGGTGACCGGATTCCTCTCATGCGTCTCCTCATCCATCCTTTCATTTTAGGTTTAAAAGTGATTCCTCTTCGATTAAACCAATAACCAGTTACCCACCTCCCGATTCCTCTAAGAGATATAAGCAAACAAGCAGCAGTGTGCCCTAGACGAGCCCAGATCTGTTGTGTTCAACTGATTCCTCTTGTACCCACAACACCCCATTAATTTCCTTATTACTATATGAACCAATACACAGTCACGATTCGCCAATTCAACTAATATTGGTGTGCCCTCTTTACCTAACGAGTGATCAGCCACATTGGGCACTTCAGGCACACACTCACGTGGAACAAGGCACAAGAATTAATGGAAACTAATCATGCATTACTATGCCCATTTTGGCCTCACGAGTCCAGATTTATGCTTAATCCAATTTCATCATTCAAACGCCAGAATTAAAGATCTAGCCGAGAAGGCTAGACATAATTAAATCTTGCAAAAATTAAAGACATAAAAATAAACGAAAACGTACTGAATTAATTAAGCAAGAACTCAACTCCAACGTTGAGAAATACGGACATAACCTAAGTCCCGAAGGTTTAAGACCTTTTGGATTCTTTTGCTGCCTAAGCAGCGTACTGAAATAAAATGCAAAAATTATAAAGTGTGAAAATGTTTCTGACTATCCAAAGCTTGTTTTTCCAGAAACTAAACTTGTTTAAATAGCTACATTTCCGAGTAGAGTTTCCCCCACAAGCGGGGGTCTTCTGCTGAAAATCCGGAACGGTGTGCCCTAGCTGACTTTGACTGGATAAGCTTCATCTTCAACAAATCCCTATTTTTTAGGGATTGCTCTTATCTCCTTAGATTGAGCTTATCTCCTCGTTTGTGCTTATCCTTTTGTTGCAGCACCTTCCAGGAGTCCAGCTTAGCTCCAACTCTCCTGCGGATATGTAGCTATCCTCCCACCAGCTGTCCTTCAACTGAATCCCGAATTTCACTGGAATGCCCATTTTGCCCTGTGGTCGAGTCTGTGCGAGTACTGTGGGCACGGCATCATCTGTCAGTTCCATCCGTATCTGATATGCCCTCTTCACCGACCGAATGTGGGATGGATACTGAGGACGTCCCCTGTGCCACTGATGAACATATGTGCGAGATAATCGTGAATATTTGGGCATAAAATGCCCCTTCCGCCAGACTCGACTCTTAGAATGCCCTTTGACCGCAACCTGGTTCTTTTCGACTCAAAACACACTAAAAATGACATTTATAAGGGATAAAATGCTCATAAAAACACGAAATAAATGGACTTATCAAGAAGCTTCTTCAAAAGGAAAGCAATGGTTGCAAACTACGAGAATGCCGTGTTAGACGATTCAGACTATCCATCTGGAATTGATTCTGACGGCTACAGCTCAAATGATGAAGCACTATTTTGCCTCATGGCTGACAATGATGAAGAGGTTAGTACAGCTGATTCTCAAACCTCCTTCTATCATATTAATGAAGCAACTGTCTCTAGCAATGAACTTGATATGAAACTTATGATGCTAGAAGATCAATTAGCTTCAATATCCTGCTTGCATGTTGAACTGAAAGATGAAAATGATGAACTGAGAAATAGAGTTAGAAAACTGAGCATTGATCATGAAAGAATGAATTATCTTGAGTCTCAGTTCGTGGAATTTGAAAAGTTGAAACTAAGAACTGTCGATCTAGAAGCTGAGAATCAAAAACTCAAGCAAGAGATCCATGAGAGAGAAAAAGTAACTTTGAAGTTCAAAAAGGGATCTCAAACTCTAGATAAGATATTAAATCATCAGATAACTGGAACCAACAACACAAGGCTAGGATATAGCAAGTTCACTGCCTTAGAGAAAGGAAAGGCAATTGCTCAACCTAGTGATAAAGGAATCCTAAAAGGATTCACCAGGTCAACTCATGATCAGCTAGTTGAACTAACCAAAGGCAAAAGATTATTGATTAACTATCAAAATCAACCTAGACAATTCGGCCAGTTCTTCCAACCAAAAAACCAGGTCAACTGAAGCCAAAATTCCAGCCAAGACCATTAGTTCACTCAAACCAATCCATTCATTCAATGCCTTTAGCTCAACAGAGACCACCAGCTCAGCACAGAATGCCTTCAAGGCAAACTGATAGATTGGCTCACTTTAGAAAGAAAAACCAGTTTGGATCTCAAGTCTATCCTGCGAAGAAGTTCAATCAGAACACCTATAGGAAAGATAAAAAAAACTCATTTCAACCCTATCATCACTATAACGAGTACCTGGATTCTAGAAATGAACCAAGAACTGATCCAAAAGGGTTCAATCCAGCAAACTGAAAACACACAAGACATTGGCCTGATCGAAAGGCTCAAAGGTTTCAAGATAACAACATTTTAGTTGAATTGTTTTACCCTATTAACTTTCAACGCAGGTACCATTCAACTGATTCAACTCAAAATAGAAGAGTTGAAAGAAAATCTAAACTGATCAAACGATCCAAATCAATTGGATCTCTGAATGATAAAAAGCCAAAAGTTTGGCAAGTTTGGATTCCGAAGAACTTGATGTATCAACAAGGACCCGATATGAAATGGGTCCCTAAATGCTAATCCTTGTTTTTGCAGAATAAGAGCATCCTATCTATGAAGAAAACCAAAGATATCTGGTATCTAGATAGCGGGTGCTCTAAGCACATGACCGGAGATAGAGAAGACCTTGACGGTTATGAAGAAGTCAAAGGTCCACTTGTCACATTTGGAGACAACTCCAAAAGCCGAATCATTGGAGAAGGGTTCGTGGTCAAGGGAAAAGTTGTAGTAAATGGAGTCTCCCATGTGGATGGACTAAAACACAAACTGCTCAGCATCAGCCAGCTATGCGAAAATGGCTACTCAGTTGACTTCACCAAAAACTCCTGCAACATTAGAGATAAGTCAACTGGAGTAATTCTTCTCACTGGTATAAGAAGAGGCAACATGTATATTGTTGACTGGTCAACCGGCTACTCAGAAGCTTGCTTTCTTTCAAAGGGATCAACTGAAGCAAACTGGCTATGGCATCGACGACTGAACCACCTCAACTTCAAAACAATCAACTACCTAGCCAAGAAAGAGCTAGTTGAGGGGCTTCCCAAGGAGGTATATAAAAAAACAGATGTGTGTGGACCATGCAAAAAATGGAAGCAAGTGAAGTCATCCTTCAAGAATAGGAGTCATCCACCAGGAACAACTCATTGCCTCCAACTACTACATATGGATCTGTTTGGTCCAGTCAGACCACAGACCCTAAAAGGCAAAAGATTCACTCTTGTAGTAGTTGGTGATTTTTCAAGATATACATGGGTGGAATTCTTGAGGAGCAAAGATGAAACTTACGACAAGCTAACGGCGCAGATCAGAAGGCTACAAACTGAAAAAGAGAGATCAGTTCAAAGGATTCACTCCGATAATGGAACTGAATTTGTGAATCAGCAAATGATCAGTTTTCTCAACAAACTTGGAATCACTCATGAACACTCAGCTGCAAGGACTCCACAACAAAACGGTGTAGCTGAACAGTGAAACCGGACTATTAAAGAAGCAGCTCGAGCAATGATAGTTGATGCCAACATAGCTGAAGGTTACTGGGCTGAAGCAGTTAACACAGTGTGTCATACTCAAAATCGAAGTGCCATTGTCACCGCACATGACAAAACACCCTATGAACTGTATAAGGGTCGTAAGCCTTCTATCTCATACTTTAAAGTATTTGGCTGTAAATGTTATATTCACAATAATGGCAAGACTCAACTGAAAGCTTTCAGTGCTAAAGCTGATGAGGGAATATTTCTTGAGTATAATTCACCTCACGCACAAGCTTATAGAGTATTCAATAAACGAACTCTTGTTGTGGAAATAACATGTCATGTGGTATTTGATGAATTTGCTAATGAGTATAGGAACAAAGAAACAATAGACACATCAGTTCAAGTACTACCTAGTGAAACTGAGAACTCGCAGGACTATGTGGATCACATTATTCCAGAGCGGCTTGAAGTTTCACCAGAAGAAGGCAATGAAGCTGGTACTAAACCAGTTGAGAACAATATGGTCAATGAAGACACAAATCGTGCTGAGACCATAAACCCCACAACTGAAACATGGGGAAGAACTGATGAAGATGCCGAACCAACTGATGAAAGGGTGACTGATGACGTCACCACAGTGGAACCAGCTGAAGCTATCTTGCCTAAATGGCTCCGAAGCCATCCAACTGACAAGATAGTTGGTGATCCAATAAGTCGAGTCCAAACCAGAAGTTCAACTGAGCATGCATTATTCACATACTTCATATCTCAAATGGAACCAGCAAACGTCAAATAAGCTTTAGAAGATTCAGACTGGATCATGGCCATGCAAGAAGAACTGAATCAGTTCACAAGAAATTACATATGGTTTCTTGTCAATAGACCAAAAACTCAGAAGGTCATTGATACAAAATGGGTTTTTCGCAACAAACTGGATGAACAAGGTGTGATCACAAGGAACAAGGCAAGACTGGTAGCCGAAGGATACTCACAAAGTGAAGGGATCGACTTTGATGAGACATTCGCACTAGTTGCAAGATTGGAAGCCATCAGACTGTTCCTAGCCTATGCAGCTCACTTCAACTTCACAGTCTATCAAATAGATGTCAAGAGTGCTTTTCTTCAAAGAATGCTCAAGGAGGACGTGTATTTCGAGCAACCGCCAGGATTTGAAATTGGGGATCAAGTCTTCAAGCTGAAGAAAGCCCTCTACGGACTGAAACAAGCTCCTAGAGCATGGTATGAAACTCTCACAACATTCTTGCTGAAAAATGGGTTTCAAAAGGGAGTCATTGATCGAACTCTATTCCGAATAGAACGATCAACTAAGATCTTAATGGTTCAAATTTATGCGGATGACATACTTTTTGGATCAAAAAGTAAAGATCTATGCACATGATTCGCTCAACTGATGCAAAGCGAATTTGAGATGAGCATAATGGGAGAAATGACATTCTTCCTAGGACTCCAAGTGAAGCAGCTGAAAGATGGGATCTTTATCAGCCAGGCCAAGTACACTAAGGAGCTAGTCAAGAAGTTTGGAGTTAATAAAGGAAAAACTCTCAAGATTCCTATGAATACATCAGTTCAGCTAACTCTTGATGAAGAAGGAGAATCAATTAGCCAAACATATTACAGATGAATCATTAGGTCGCTACTTTACCTAATAGCTAGCCGACCAGACATCTCCTATTCAGTCGGTCTATGCGCATGGTTCCAAGCCAACCCAAAGAAAAGTCATCTTGAAGCAGCAAAAAGGATTATCAAATATCTCAAATGAACCATAAATCTTGGACTATGGTATCCCAGAGATGATAGTTTGAGTCTAATTGGTTATTCAGATTCAGACTTTGGTGGATGCAAGATTGACAGAAAAAGCACTAGTGGAACATGTCAGTTTCTTGGAAGCAAACTGATATCCTGGTTTAGCAAGAAGCAGTACTCAGTTGCCACGTCAACAACTGAAGCAGAATATGTAGCTGCGGGAAGCTGCTATGCTCAGATACTCTGGATGAAGCAACAGTTGAAGGACTACAAAGTCGAAATTGAAGAAGTACCTATATTATGTGACAACAATAGTGCAATTGCAATATCTCAGAATCCAGTTCTGCTTTCAAGAACTAAGTGCATTGACATAAGACATCATTTCATCAGAGATCACATCGAGAAGAAGGACATATGCATCAAATATGTCAACACGGAGAAGCAGATAGCTGACATCTTCACCAAACCATTGCCTGAGGCAAGGTTTATGGAGCTATGCATACAACTAGGGCTACTTGAGCTAGCATCAAAGGATGAAGATGGTCAACTGGAAGAAAAAGGCCAAGAAACCATTCCAGCTGAAGAGAGGAACTGAACCGAAAGGCTTCAACTCATCTGAATGAGTAGTTCATAACTGAAAATATCGTTAAACTGATCAGTTAGACACATAAGCTATCAGTTTGAAATGAAGCAAGAAGCTTTGCAAAGAAAGTAAACAAAAGCTGATCAGCCTAACTCATCAGCTCAACTGAATCATCAGTTCATTTTCTCAAACTGAGGAAAGGAGCAAGGCAGAGTTGGTCAAAGGGTCTCAACTGATGATCCAGTCAGTCAAGCAAAACATACCAGCTGCAAAATGATCAAACTGAAGAAGAAATCAAAGGAACTGGAATCAAATCAATGAGGAGACATCAGTTCAAAAGTCAGCTGAAGGAAAGCAGCAAAACTGATGAACAGCTGAAATGAGAAACAGCTGAATTAAAGTTCCAGCAGTCAAGGCCAGTAAGGAACTGATGAGGAAACATCTAAGTTGGAGCTAATTGTAAAGGCCTTTTTTCGCTAAGGCCCAAAACTAAGGCCCATGATCATTCGAGGTCGAGAGGTCGAAGTCTCAGAGCCGAAGTCAGGGGGGTCGAAGCCTTATAGTAGAAAATGAGGTCGAGCGAAATTCAAGCCACATATGACCGAGTCAAAAGCCCGTTGCCGATAAGAGGGAGACTCCGTCAAAACCCTAATAAGGATAGGGATATCCCTAAAATATCGGAAGGAGGTTGAAGGCTCTATAAATATCGGTAAGTGAAGACTTGAGAGGGGGGGATCGGAGAGCAATTCACTCACTTTATATGACAACATTCTTAACCTCGTGTCCAACCTCGAAATCTGATCGTTCTATCCCTGTTTTCTCTTTTCTTGCCACTTTATTTCACGAAAATAATCTTCTTATTTCAATTCTGACTTGGGCGTCGGAGAGCGAACGAACGCCACCCCTCTGGCGTTCATCGCTCTAACGTCCTTTTGTCTGTCTACGCAGATCGTCGGTGCCCAAACTCTAATCGAATTCAATTGTGGATTTTTTGGATCTACAATGATAATTTAGCAATATTACTAATTAAAATATTTAAGAAAATGCGATAATCCCTCATTTATTGAAACTTAAAATATTATTACTTCATATATATACTCGATCGAAGTCATGAGGGCCATTTAATTTCCTCTACTTTGTAAATTATCCGTTGAACATAAAATAATTTGGCAAGAATTATTAAACATACACACGCAATTCCTAAATTGAACAGTATAAAATCACTTGATTAATTGCTTTGTGCCTGCCTTTTAATACATGTACCACTGCTACTTAAATATTAACTTTTTTTTTCTTTTGTGGGGTTGACGAAATTAACTCTCTTTATATTTATTCCATGCATCTTGAGTAAATTAAAGCATCTCTTGGACCACATATATATACTTTTCCATAATTATTATTCTTGAAAATGATTGATGATTTACATAGCTTAATCATCCCAAAATCATACATATCTTGTTAATACGTACAGTCAAAATACATTCAACACGTGTTCATTCTATACGTGTTTCATTACATAAATACTCGTTTAAATAATTTATCAATATATATATAAATGGACACTGTTTAATACAGCTGGCACATGCAACAACATCAATTTTAATTGATATTCGGATTTATATCGATATATGGAGCTAGCTAGCTAGATCGATCATCTATGGTTTAAAAAAGCTAATTAATTAAGTTTCTTCACACCTTTAAACACGTTTTAATTTCATATTCGTCATCGTTTAAACAATGCGATCGAGTAATTAATTTTATTACAAATTGTCAATAAATATGTGTAATTGTGTCACCTACGCATAATGAGAAGGAGAGCTACAACACGCTTGCAATTAAACCTTGAATTTCTATTTCCATGTAAATCACGTCTATATATATTAATTAATTTCTAATAAAAATTGTAATTATGGGCCGAGTCTTCAAAAATCAAAGTCTAATTCGCAGCTGCCAAAGTGATATTTTAATGTGAAGTGTAATCGTAATTAGGAAAATTGATTCATGCTTCTAGCAATTGAAGACCAAACTTAGTTCAAACGATTCCCCTAAAAGCCATTAGGCAGCCAGATTCCAAAAGGCAGACGTGCAGCTTTAGAAAATTCATTAATGCTCTAGATTAAAACCCAATATTATAATACACTTCATTTCGATCCCAAAATCTCAATTTTCACAAAATTAGAAAACTCATCAATTTAATGGACTATATATATATGTATGTATATGTGCGTATTCTTCAACTAAATCTTTGAAAATTAGACATCTTGCCGTATAGTTTTCATTCGAAACAATAATTAATTCCAAAATGTCACATGTGAAGTTTGGGACCATATTACTAATGATAAACAATGTAATGATTTTTTTCACGTATTTTGATTCATATATAAATACATACATACATACATATATATATATATATAGGTTTTGATACTGTAGATTTACACTAGCGAACAAGATTCGTTTGTTGCATAAATAGTCAAAAGCAGCGTTGCCAAACCTTTTGAATTCAAATAATTAACATCACATATATTAATTTGTAGTACCTTGATTTAATTTTGCAACAATTAATTATTTTTGCCTATAAATTGGAATGTCCAAGTTGAGAATGATGAGAATATTAATAAACACATCGATCGAATTGAAGCATCAATAAATTAAAAGAAATCATCAACATTCATCATTCATCATTCATCAATCATCAATGGCAGCAAAAACATTTATCACCAACAATAATGTTCTACCAATCGTGAGCAAAGTGTACTGTGCGCCTTCTGAGGTGGTCCTGGGCGTGCGGAGGCGGCCGAACGTGGCCAACGGCGGCGGCTTCGCGGTGGCGGATTCCACCCAAAGGGTTGTTTTTAGCGTGGACGGGTGTGGTGTTCTTGGCAAGAAACAAGAACTCATTCTCAGAGATGGTGATGGAAATGCTCTTCTCCTCATCAGGCGTAAGGTACGTACATTTAATTACAATAAAATGATCAATGATCTATATATGTATATATGTGGGTGATTAATTAATTAATTAGTTGATTGATTTTGTTGAAGGGAGCAATAGTTGAGGCACTTAACCTAACTAGGAAATGGAAAGGGTACAGCTACGTGGACTTGGTAGGATCCGAGAAGCTCGTTTTTACCTTAAAAGAGCCGAACTCATGGTGTTTTTCGACGAATGCGAGGATCAAAATCTCGATTGAATCGAAGGAGTTATGCAGTCATGGCAGCTTTGAGGTACGAGGTGACTTCCCCGGCCGATCTTGCAGCATTGTCAGCCCCATGGGAGATGTTGTAGCACTGGTAATTAATTAATTATATAAACACTAAATTAACAGATGGATTAATTAATGAATTAAATTTGATGTTAATTTAATTTATTGCATGCAGATTGGTGTAAATAAGGAGTTGCAGCGATTGATGGCGAGCAGAGACATGTATGACGTGGAAATTAAGGCAGGATTCGATCAAGCATTTGTTTTCGGAGTGATTGCTGTTCTTGACTATATATACGATGGGTCCACCAGATGCTGACCTGCTAAACTAATTCATTTGAGATCTTTAATTAACTTCTTCCATGTGCTAATCAAATTAAAACTCTCAAATATGTTCCATCGTATTCCTTGCTGTTCATACCAATCAAGTTTGTTCTATGTAAAAATCCCAGTATTATATATTTCACTTTATTAATGCATGTGGCCTAAATTATATACAATCCTACTATATCTAAAAGCAGGAGAACATTGGAAGGTGGGCAGTAACGGAGATTTAAGTTTGTGAGGCACGGAAGGGAAGAGAGATTTAATTTCTTCCGTTTGGTTTTTGTTGATGCAGTGCACGTAATCGACAGGAGATGGCAAATTTATCCTAACTACTAGTGCTAGTATTCAATTCACCACCTATTTTAAGAAACAATTAAGATATATAATTCCTTTGATAAGAATGATTAATTGGGGGTTTGTTGAATATTCTCTTTTATCTTGACACATCACGCACCCCTTATCATTTATCCATCTTTCAATCAATGTTCATGTCTTTAATTTGTTTGTTAGTGATGAATGAATTCACAATTACTCCCTCAAGTTTTTTGGAATTTTTATTTTATGTTAAAATATTTACTGTTTTATATATATATATTCACACACTATCTCCTAATTTTAGAGCTGTCAAATGGATCGGGACCGGGCCGGCCTGGCCCGAGCTCACAGGCCAACTGGTTTTTTCGGGCCAGTCCGAATCCATTTCGGGCCTAAAATTGAGGCCCGACCTAAATTCCGGGCCGGGTCGAGCCGCGTGGGCCTAAGCTAAAATTCTATTTTTCCCTGTGCCGGCCCGGCCCATTCAGGCAAATTTTTCCGATCGGCCCGGCCGGTCCCTAACCATCTTGAGCCTGTAAAATCACAGCCCAACCCGGCCCAAAATCGGGTCGGGCCGGATTTGACATCTATACCTAATTTTAACCCTATGAATATATAATGAGAAAATTTTGTCAACTTTTTAGGAAAATGTACATGAATATATTTTATATGATATAAAAGGGAGGGATATGTTAATCCAAAAAATTAATTGTTAATTTTAGATTAAAATCCTAAAACAATGAACATATAGAAACAGAGGGAGTGGTTAATATTGCGGACAATTAATTGGAAACTAATTCATGCAAAATTTTCTGAACTTTGAGCTAGAATTAGATATTTAGTAGGTATAAACATTTGCTTTGAGCGCTATTAATATTTAAGTAGTGTATCTCCCGTGCCGTCGTGCGATGCACATATGAGATATGTATAATTTTATTTGTTATAATTTATAATTATGAAAAAATTAAGAAAATTATCATAACATAACAAAATTAATTTACAACTACAGTGAATTATAAAATTTTTTACATTTATTATTAATGGTCATTGAGATTTGAGATTAAGCCCAACAAAAAAAGGGGAAAAATGATTATTTAAATCTAATTTTGAAATTCAAATTAGACTCGAATTACGAAGAAAATGCATGACTTGCAACACTAATCACTATGCAACATTATTTTTTATTTCCAAAGCATACACTCCCTCCATCCCATTTATATAGTCCCTATTACTATTTTGAGGTGTCCCAATTATAGTCTCATAACTATAAATAGTATTAATTATCATGGTAATATACAAATATACCCTTGCTATGTATTGGAAATTAAAACTCAACCACTTAAATTTTTTGGAGTCATTAATTTTAAGTAAGGGTAATAATGGAAGTTAAGCTTTAATATCTTATTTTCATAAATATTTTTAATCTACGTGCAAGGATAAAATGGACTATATAAATGAGACGGAGGGAGTATTATGAACTTTTGGTAATGTGGTTCATAATTAATAATAAAATATTATTCAGTGGATTAGTATTAGTAAAAAAAATTAGTTTTCAAAATTAGAAATAACTTTTGGTGGAAAAATTATTTTTAACAACGTTTTTTTGTTATTAAATTGATAAATATTTCATAATTCTTTCCCCTTTTGCTTTCTTAAATTTTAATGAAGTCTTGACTGCAATAAGTCAAATTATGGCATCAAATTCAATAAAGACACAAAGGTCATTCGTGGAAAAACATCTCCTAAAAAAGCATCGAATTTTACCCTAAAATGGAGCAAAGGAGCAATAGTCATCACCATTCATATATTCCATTGCTTAATTTATGTCTATTGGACATTTTAAAATGTGGAAAGTGTCCCCTAAATAGCATCAAAATTTCTCAGTCCAAAATCTAAACTGTTGGTAGCATTCAAAATGAGCCCCCCACTGGCCACTAGGACATTTTCAATTTTGACTTTGACGCTATTTTTACCCAAAAAAAACCTAGCTCATGTGGATTAATGAAAAATTGTGAAAGTATTTAAATGAGCGGTCCATATACTGCACACACTCACGTAATAAGCAGCTCCTTCCCCATCTAACAGCTTTTTATGGATGAGATCCTTTATTTTAAAAAAAATAGTCTTGGTTAATAAAGTTACGGGTAGTTAAATTTGACAATACGTAATTTGATGTATAATTTTTTAGAGCAACAAACAAAATGAAAAATGAAAATCTCTGAAGCAGACAATAAATAAGTGGAGAAATCTTAGAATTTTCATGGAATAAGACAACATACATCCTTACAGAAACATGAATGTCATTTGGCCGGAGTTGGTCCAACTATATTATAAACATGCCACCGAATGTAAGCTTACGGTCTTCAATCTGAAAATCGGTATATGTTTAAATGAAATTTGTATTTTTTTAGATTATTTTTTTAAATGAAATTTGTCTACGAGCGGAATTCCCTTGTATAGATAGCATAGACAAGTTGTATAGGATATATATAAATGAATTGAAGCATGAACTAAAAATTCAAACCACAGAGACGAATATCGTCTGCAAGATCAAAAAGCCACAAACAAAGGTCCCTCCATAGAGGCAACACCGTAAAACTGATTGCTTCATCCTGGAGCTCAAAAAACCCAAGTAGTGCAGCAACGTCGCCTCTAGAATTGATTCGCCATCGAGAAAAAATACCTGATAACAAGAAACACAACTACAGTGATGGACCAGAACTAACCATGAGTTTCAAACAAGTATCTAACGATTATGAAACTCCTGCACTCGTCAAGATCCTAAGACCGAGTTTAACATGAACCTCGAGAGAAACTTAACTCGACCCAGACATAACGCATATCATGGGAGATAAGGTATGGAAACTGGTTAAGCAGACTGTGAAGGAAAACAATGTATGTCTAGACCTCCAAGAATTAGCTATAATATTGCACTAATCTTAATGTAGGGCCAGGCAATAGATTTCTAAACATTTTCATAGATATACATGAAGTTATAAGTCTGGTCTAATTATTAAAGTAATTCACTATTGCAACAGAAAATTAGAAAATCGTGCAGTTTAAGACTTTAAAATAGATCAAATCAAATCATGCCATGTAGAAAGCAAGGAGCCAGAAGAAATGTGAGTAACAGTGTATCCCTCATAAGATTAAGTATGTTGCCACTTGCTAGTGCATCATCAAGTAAAGAAACATAAAGTATGCAGAAAAAGCAGGTGTCAGTTACCAATGGTTCTATGACCTACCGGTAGGCTGTTCAGTAGAGCAAGTACCATAGAGACATGGAAGGCACATGTGAAAAATCTCTCGAGCATATCTGGAAGATACGCGATGAAATACATTGACAAACGAGGCTGATATGACGTCAAATGAATTGAATGTGCCATAGAGATCAGATCACCAACAAAGACAAAGGTCTGGAGGCAGCCTCTTTCTCCACTATTAGAATGCTGGTTTCCTGAAAATAAACTTCTTCCACGGTTGAGGCATTCCAATCTAGAATATGTGATCTCAACCCATCCTAAACCTGGCAGTTGCACCGGCATCAAGCATGATTCATCCTGTTTCCATAAGTGTCATAGACCATTTCAAGACAAAAGTAGATTATTGCCAATAGATTTGAAGGATTTCACGATGAAGGTAGACTACCTCTGAACAATTGCATCCATTACTCTTTTTTGAAGCTTGCACAGGATCATAGGCACATTTTCGAAGCTTTATAACATCCTTAGCATTCAAACAGTGAATAATTTCTCCACTTTCCTGATGATTGGTTTTGTTTCCACTATAATCATACTTGCTCATATCGGGACAGGTTACTGGTGCAAATGCAAAAAGTTCATTTGGACAATATGTTTCATACCCTGTGAATGGAATATGTATGCTCTTTTCAATTAAAGAACGAGGAACACAATAGCTCTTATGCACATTTGCTATTCCACTAGTTTGATCAAAGGAAAGCGGGGGAGTCTGCTTAGTCAAAAGAGTAATTTTCTGCATCCATTCTTCAGCAGTATGAATACGAAACTCATCCAAAGAAAGTATAACATCATATGCTGAAAGATAACCGGACAGTGGTGACATAGAATGCACATCCAAGACCTGTGACAAAGTGGTTCTCAGTTTAATAAATGACAGATCTATGAGACATTCAAACCAATTGACAAACTCATTTACTATAAGATGCTTGTTTTTTATACCATGGGGCTTTCGCCGTGTATGTACAACGGACTTAAGAAGAACGGAAGAAAGAACAAAGCCAATGTACAAACTCCACAAAACTGCAGAAGATGACACTTAATTAGGTTCAGCATCAGGAAATGAAAATTGCCACTACACACAGATTATCAACTACTTGTCAGAGAAAAAAGGACATGTGAACTTACTGCCGCATTGTGCCAAATACCAGCACAATATATACGGAGAGAAGCCACTCCAGGCAATAACTGCAATGATGTGTCATTGAAAGCCACCAAAGCTCCTGGAAATACCAGAGCGAAAAAGAAAGCAATATACTCCATTTGGACACCTTCACTGCACCAAAAGGAATTGATTGTACAATAATCATTAGGAGATAGGTTCTCTAGCTAAAAGAACTTTCTAAGTTTATCAGTACTCAAAACTGAAAAGGTTATTATGACAACTACATAATTTGTAAAAAATTTACTTTGTGTCTGCCTTAGTAAAGCAACACATGATTTATTGATAACAGCAGGAGTGCCTCAACCACTGGATCATCTATATTTTGCATTTCCAAAACAAGAATCACCATCAACAAATAGCTTTAAGGAACTAAGGAATACATAATACTTCATTTGAATATTATTAATTCACAAGGCTGCAACTATCACATAGAACTCTTTACATTGAACTGAAAACCCATAATTCAGTTCTCTATGATACAAAACAATGATATTCTGTCACTAGTGTCACTAGAAAATGAAACAGGCTACTAGCAGAGGCATGAAAATTAGAGAAGTATCATGCTCTTTACAATTTTATTAGGCATGGGTAAGTGTCCAGCTGCAGAAGGAAAATATTAACCTTGCTGCTGCAAGAGCATGGCCAAACTCATGCACCATTACACACATGAAAGAAGATAGGCACAGGTAGCCCATACTGGAAGGTGACATGTGCATGCCAGCAGTCTGCACAAGAGTAAGTAAAAATGAAGCATCTATCAAGTAGCTCAAGTATGCCACATAAAGAAGTGGCCTCTACAGAGTGAGGACATGATTTATGAGCTAGCCAATGCTGATCTTCAAAATCAACAAAATGTCAAAATAGCCACCCCATCCCAAAAGACTAATTTTCAATAAGCTGCCTCAAATGGCAATCTCAGAAGTTGGGTCACAAATATTTGCGAAAGATATCCAACTAGAGAGGAAGCAAATCACAATGAATGAAAATAAAAAAAATAAAAGACACTCATATACACTCATCAAGGACACTACATCATTAACAGCAGATTGGGATGGAAGATACAATACTTACCAAAAAAGAAAGCCCAGACGAGGAGTCACCAGACCGAGCAATTCCGGCATACATAAGAGGTGTTTTCGCCACTTCACAAAGAATAATCTGCCAAAACCATAATGAAAACAAACAATAAAAACACAGGATCATTGACCATTGTAAGAACAAGTTTATTTGAGAATGCCAAAGGGCCACTGACTACTGCAACTCCAACGAGGGCAGCCAAGCTAAATCCGATCCCAATGGAGAACCAGACTCTCAAGAATCTGCAGATAGTCGAATAAGGAGCATTGCTCCATCAAACCAAAAATTATCATAAAAACAAAAAGGAAAAGCAGAGGAAAAAAGGAACCTAGAGTGCCTGCGACCCAAACGAAACAACACTTCATTGAAAGCCATACACTTGAAATCGCAATACCTATATTATATCGTACGATACATAAACCAACAGCTCAAATTCAAAATCCCAAAGAATAGACGAGTAGTGTTTCAATTAGCAGTATGCAATACCAGCAAGAGACGGTATTGGAGAAATTCCGGGTGGGGCGTCGCAAAGGAAGAAAATTCTGATCGCCCCGCCGTCTTCCTCCACGCCTACCATCCATCGTCCTCGCCGGAACCTAATGCTGCATTTCTTCTGCAGGAATCGCTACCATGACTGAAAAAAATACTTTCTAATTATACTTGCTGCACTTGATTACAGTTCATAGTCATAGTCATAGTATAGAGCTAACCCAAATTCTTGCTGAATGCTGCTGCTCTGCTTTGCCGAATTGCAGAAATAGGGGAGAGAGAGAGAGAGAGTGGGGTATCAGGGGAAGAACGTAGAATGACTGAAAGTTTAATGTTACACACGTTTTTTAGAGAAAATTAAAGACGTTATTCAAGACTCCTAAATATATGCCGTATATTTTTTCAATTTAAATACTTATATTTTGATTTATCATTTATATTTCTCTGTTTTTTTTTCCTAAACATTTATAGAACTTGAAATTTTTGTGTGTTGTTTGCGCCAATCAGTTTATTTAATGTTAATTCGTTTAAAATTTTATTGTTTGTATTTATAGTTTATCAAATCAGTTTTGGGTGTTTTAGTTCAATTTACATTTTATTTTTTTTTAATTTGAATTGGAGATATTATGATGAAGTATTAGAATAACCCAGAGATACATGTGATTATTATTTTTTTTTTATTATAATATCATATTTAAAATTAAAGGAGTTAATCATCAAATCAAATATTAGAAAAGTGTGAAACACATGATGTTCACTCATAAGATTAAATCTCAGTAATCTAACTAAATAATTATGAGGTAGAGAAGGTATATAAATTAAAAAATAAAATCCTTGTGCTAGACGTCTTATGATCGTCTTATGGGTCAAAATATATAAGATTGGTGAAATTTTGGATTCAAATACACATTCAATGACGCATTTGTAATTTTGTTGGTGTTTGATCATGTTTGAATTTGGATCACGACTGTCTTACATATTTTGACTCATAACGATCACACAAGACTTCTGCAATTAAAATCATTAATGTAAATTAGAAACAAAATATAATTAAAAAAATATAAATAGATGAAATTACAAAAACAATTCATGTTTATACTATATATGAATTTATAACAATAATAATATTTTTTTATCAAATTAAATAATCCATGCGACTTGGATGTTCACTGTCGGTCCCTCACCATATTTCTATCAATGAAAATGGTCAATTTTGCTCCCCTTCCTTATTAAGGCATGAGTTTTTTAGTCAATATTTATATTATTTGTGCAAATTGATATATAATTATTTTAAAGGCTTTAATTTGATTTTTTTTTTTCGCTTTAACACTCGTTAAAACATACATTTAATTTTCTCACGCGCTAACACATATTTTTTACACACATATGAATTAAACATAATTGTTTCAAAAATTGAAGGGATCTACACTTACGGGACGGTGGAAGTATTTGAATGCAATAAATTTTTAAATTTTTAAAAAGATAAATGGTATTGATATTTTTATCTCGCATTGAGACAACTCCAATTAGTAATGGCGATGTCATTTTGACTATGATATTAAATAGCTAATATTAATTTATACAAAATTATAAGAAATTGAATATAAATTAAATAACATATACTATACTTTTGTGTGTGTGTGTGTGTGTGTGCGCGCGCGCGTATTAAGAGAAAAATTAATCTATTAAATTATTATGAATCTAGTTATTATTTTTTAGGTTATAGTTGATGGTTGTTCTGGAATTCCATCATCTCTACTATAAATATGAATGTGAGAGTTTCCTTTCATCCAGTTCCTTGCGAATAAAAGGATTCAAAATTGAATTTCGATTAATTTGAATAACTATTAATTAGGACATTTTTATAAAAAAAATTAAGCGGCAAAGTCGTAGCCCTATTTGCTATTGAAATTGAACGGAGTCTCAATCCCCCTTCTTTCATTGAAGAGACACGTGCCCACGTATCTGAAGTAAACCCTTGCTTGCGTATCTCCCCTGCCCAAATGAAATTTCATCTCACAGCTTCAAAGCAAATGTTAATTCTTTGGAATTATTCTAATTAAGAGATACATTTAAATATATAATATATCATACATGCATGCTTCACGTTTAACCATCAAGATTCGCCATTTAGATTAAATCGTAAATGAAAACAAAAACCACAAAGAAAATATAACATGGGTTATCCTCAAGTAATGAATTCGAAAATATAAATTTCACGAAAGATAACATTATATTATATTATATTATAAAAAATCATCTAAAATAATAGAAAATTTCAATAATACGAAGATGAGTACACACATGAGCCATTTTACCAAACTCAAATTCATAAATCATGGTTGAGTTTGAGGGTAGAAATCGAACACGCCGACGAACCATGCCTTTCATCAACAAAATCAAAACTTTTGCTAGAAAAGAGATATCAAATCTGGTTTGTAGTCTTTACAGAGAGAAACAAAAAAAATCACATAAGAAAACATAAGAATTATATAAATAAATAACATGAAAATATCTCATAGTAAATACAAACCTCATTGATAAAGAACTCGTACCACGATATTTTGATCAAAATTAATTCACAAATTTTTTTAAAAATCATACAAAAAATGGTATCCATGAAAATAGTTTGGTTAAAAAAATGACTTACATCGGACTATAAATGGGAGTCATGAGAAGAAAAGAAAACAAAATATATAGTTTTGAATATTGGTAATAAAAACACGAAACATATCATTTCGAGGTCCATAGCAAAATGCGTTGTGATTTATGCTCACATCTATATAATAATATATAGATGTAATATGCTAATGTTAGAAAGAATATTTTTAATTATGCAAAAAAATAAACTATTTTATTAAAAATCATAAAACGAAAATATCTCCACATAAAAATATATCTAGTCTTCTAATAAAAATTAGGTAAATTTAAGTTATATGTTGATCATTAATTCTATCTAACAATTAACGTGACTCTATCTATATAATATAATTATTAAATATTAAGAAAACATAAAATTGAATTATAATATTTATACGAATAATAGATTTTATTTGCTTTTTGGACTTCCATAATTAGTTGAATCTATTTAATGCAACAAAATATTATGATTTATGCGGATATGTATGATACATATATATACTACACACACATATTACTACTTAATCATTTATACATAAAATAAACATTTTTTGATGCAAATAAGATATTTTATTTTTAGGAAGGTGCAAAAGGGTGGGAAAATAAAATATTTTTGTATTTCGGGACGTGTAGTCGTTATTATATATTACTAGAATGACCTACCGTGCGATGCACGGATAGGATATTTATAACTATTGTTCCTTGTG
Organism: Perilla frutescens; assembly: GCA_026008535.1. Classification (NCBI taxonomy): domain Eukaryota; kingdom Viridiplantae; phylum Streptophyta; class Magnoliopsida; order Lamiales; family Lamiaceae; genus Perilla; species Perilla frutescens. The sequence goes on along the minus strand of BRKX01000001.1, from coordinate 48,877,055 downwards.
AATGATTTAGCGTGGTGGAATTGTGTAAGTTAGAGATTAAAGATATCAAGTTCGAATCCCACCCATTGTGAATGACCCAAAGGTGGAATGGTGTAAACTTGAAACAAAAGAGATTTCGAGTTCGAAATCCTACCAACATCGCTAGGTGTGAATCTGCCACATCTAATTTACCATGTGTCGTTATTATATATTATATAGATTGAAACTCCATGCATTAATGATATTTTAATTCAAAACAATTTCAATGTTTGGTATTTCAGTGACCATGTAAATTGTTTAGTTTAATACAAAATATTTAGTTACAATTATTTTATTCGTGCATATTAATTGTTTGAATAACTTTATCAAACGTAGAATATCGTCAATGTGTTGTCATTTCACCAGGAAATAAAAATAAATAAATAAATGGTACCTTTCATTTACGCAAACAAACATGAAGCATGAAACAGTTTGATGGATCACAATTCACAGCGAAATAGCTTGAGAGAGAGAGGAGGGAGAGACAACGAGCTCATTTGTTCAACAGTGTACATAATTTTCAGTAACACCACATAAGGGGATTATTTTTGGCACCATTAAAAATTCGTGACAAAAAGTCCAAAAAAAAAAAACAAATGTTACTGTATCAATCACATAATGAGATTTTATTTGGCATCATATAAAAATCCTAGTTTCAAATTTTATATGATATGATTTTGATCTGTTTTTATACATATAGATTGCCTAACTATTTTCCCTTTCTTAAGGGTCATTGCCTGACCTGTTTACTTGAATATATTGGTTTTTTTGTATTATGAGATGCTATCTAGATGAACACCACGTTGTTCGAGCTCGATTTGTTAGAAAATATGGATATTCGAGCTCAACTCGAGATCAATTTGAGCAGTTATTATTTTGTTTGAGCTTGGCTAGACAAAGTAGTCGTAGATCTCAAATTCAACCCGTGAAATCACTACAACATATTTGTAAAATAGCTGCGAAAAATATCGCCGGCAACACCAAGAAGATCGCCGCAAATTTAGTTTAACGGCGAAAAAAATTGTCACTCCTCCCGCCGCCATAGAGCTGTCGTAAATGTATGTTAGTAACAAATTTAGTCGCCACTAACCGAGCAGCAAATTTAATCGCCACCAACTTGCAATAAACTTTGTCGCCATTCATGAGAGTTAGCAATAAATTTAATCGCCGTTAATTTGCAATAAACTTTATCGCCAAATATGAGTTCACAGCCGTCATGTTTGACTCAATTACAGCACTGACATTTTTGTAATTTATAATATTTTAGTTCCCCATCCATGAATAACAAAAACTAATAGGAATAACAAAAATAATAGAATACACAAAGCTGAAGTATTAAATTCATCATATATTTTAACTTTTAAATTTCATATTCTATATATGCATGCAAATATAGGTATAGTCTACATCAATCCAGAGTTAACATAGCTGAAGCTTTTATGAAATCAATATGTGTCATTACACGTATAAAATGACAAGAAATGATGATATTAGTCATATTGCATGAGTTTTCCAGTACATTAGCAAAGTAGAATCCACAGCTGAAAAATATGAAATCAGCCATTAACTTCAACCTACATAAATTCTGAAACTAAAATGACTCCACAGTGAAATATAACATCAGATCATAACAAGAAAATATTGAAAACCTTATACAGTAGAGATATAACAGAACTGAGGTCCTTGATAACATAAATATTCAAAATAAATCGATTATTCAAGGATCTGACAAATTCTATTGGAACTGCTAGCTAAATAGGTTCTCCAATAATTCTCAAATACAACAAGACTCGTTCAATTTGAAAACAACTCTAAAAAATTGTTATTAACATCTAACTACAGTATGTTGCATCATTAGATAATGACTACCATATTTAGAGCAAAAATATATATATGTAGGAGGTTATTATGATATGATCAACAAAGTAATAGGGAATTTGTGCAAAAAAAATGCTACGATTATCAAACTTCCTATAGTTTATGAATGAAATTGAAAATGGTCCTTACCAATAAGCAGGTACTTTGAAACTCTGAAGCTACATAACCAAAAAGCTTGATGTAGGTCTTGTTCTGTAGTAAGACCAAAATAAAAAAACTAAAATCAGTAAATGATTTTAAAAATTATCGTGATGTGAGTATATAATCAAACTAATTAACGCTATTATTTAAATACCTTAACAACCATAAACTAAATTGCAGTAGGTGGAGAAGGTGATGGAGCTATGGAGGATGAATGTCGGAACATTGATTGAAGTGCACCTGGAAATATCTTTTCAAAAGCTTCCTTCATCATCTCTTGTTCGGCTCGAATATACTTTAATTCATCTTGTGTAGCTTGCAACTCATTCTTAATTTCTTCATTTGTAGGTTGATTTGATGAAGCATCATAAAACATCCATGTAGCAGTTTTTGGCCCATTTCCCATTCCACGTATATATCCAGGTTGCATTCCGAGGACTTCATCACAAACTATGTCATAAATCTCTAAATCAGTCAAAGGTTTACTACCACCAGTCTCCATCTGCTTATATTTGTAGTCATCCCATAGCTGTACCATATGTTCCTAAAATAAACAAATATATCAATTATACAATTTAATGTTGGAACTTAAGTTGAAATAAACAGTACTTACATAGATAGCCTTGGTACTCCCTATCTAACCATTCTTCAAGCTAAAGTGTGTGTCTTCATAAATAGTAATACGGTCTTTCCGTTTAGTTCCATCCTTAGAGAGCAATATAAGTTTATAGTTAGAAGTTGAATTACTAATATGTACTATTTAACATAGATAGGTGACACTTACATAACTATGTCGAATGAATGACTTTGACCCTCCACCGAATATATCAATTATACAATTTAATGTTGGAACTTAAGTTGAAATAAACAGTACTTACATAGATAGCCTTGGTACTCCCTATCTAACCATTCTTCAAGCTAAAGTGTGTGTCTCCATAAATAGTAATTCGGTCTTTCCGTTTAGTTCCATCCTTAGAGAGCAATACAAGTTTATAGTTAGAAGTTGAATTACTAATATGTACTATTTAACATAGATAGGTGACACTTACATAACTATGTCGAATGAATGACTTTGACCCTCTACGATGGTTGTAAAGCAACTTAGAATGATTTTCTTTATTAGCTTTTGAACAGCACTGCATAATAGAGTCTGTTAATTCCACGCTTGCAAATAAAAGAGATTTTAAAACAACAGGACATGTATATAAATCATGAAAATCATTTTTGAGTGTTAGTTAAATTCACCTTAAAAGCCTCCGACTCAAACAATGTGCACATGAATTCCCAATCCTTCACTGTATCACAGTAGTCAAAAAGCACATCCATTAACCGCCTCTCCCACAGTAGATGCACAAGAGCTAGGTAATGATCGTGCATTTTGCATCTGTTGTCTTGATAACGAGCATTCATTAGCTTATCAGTCTCTTTTCTAATAGAATTTGAACCTTTGCTGAAGTCCACGATAAATGAGCTCTGTCAGACATTTGCTTTTCTTATTACTATTGAGAGTGTGAGCATAATATATAAAATATTATTTATATATTACATTACTAACCTCTAACCTATCAAATATGGGCATCTTTTGCTCGTTTGTTATTTCCTTCCATTTAGGAACTTGCAGAGGTGCAAAATTTTTTACAGCGCTACCTAACTCTGTCATGAAGGTTGTTGTATATTGTCCATTAGGACGACCATCAACCTTGCGAAATGTAACAGGGATCTTTACTTGTTGCTCTATTAAATTTCGAAGCATATCACTATGTGTAGCTCTTGTATCCCTTCGCTTTGACCTAATACATGCTGCAATAATAACCATGACTCACCATTTAAGAAACAATGAAATCATTACCATCAATATAAGCAACGAGGCAGAGAACAATTAAATAAAAATATAATCAATCTCAAATTAATTTTTACTCGAACCAACCACCTAGAAACCATCTTAATAAATTATCATATCAAGGTTAATTAATGAAAATAAAAATAACTATTAAAGAAATTAGCGCATTATTATATGAACTATCAACATCTGAAGTAGAATGATTCTCGTCACCGAAGCTCACACCAGGCAAATCCTGAACCCTTTTAGGAGGCATTTGCTGTATACAATAGACAAATGATTTCAGAATGTTAAAATGATATTCATGACCAGTCGAATTTCAAACAGACCTTCATAATAAATTATATATAGATTAAAAAATAATACGTACATGCAACAGAAAATAACATGTGTTAAACAATCATGGCCATATTAGGTAAAGTCAAGTTCTCACTGTTCCAATGAAGAGTTCACAAAAGTCAAGTAGAATTCTCTCTCTATACAGCAACTGCAAAGAATAAAATGTGAAATAATTCCATATTAGGTCAGACTACGCATATCTACAATAGATAAGCTGAATATAGATTGATGAAGAAGATAACATGGATGGAATAATCTTACATTTCCTTCTCCTGTTATCTTCAGATAAATTCCTTTGTATATGTAGTTACTTTATCCATCTTGTTGCCCAATAGTAGTAATGATACCTTCAGCATGCAAAAGAAAAAAAAATGACATGTTATTTTAAGAATTAGCAATTAACAATTCTATATTGCAAGATATCTGAAAAAAGAGGCATACTTAAACAATGAAAGTTAGAATAGAGTACCAAGTATCCTTATGAATTAATCACTATCACCGTCAAACAAAATAATTTGTTCATCTCCATCATCATTATCTGATTGCATATCTTCTTCATCATCATTAATGAAATCATTCATATCCATTGCCACATGTCCTTGTATATTTGACAAATTTACATGTTATGGTCCAATGTCTGTTCTACAAAATTCAGTTACACCTAAATCATCATGAACTACTAAGGCAATCTCATTCGATGAAACCTCTTGGATTGGCTCATTTTGGGGGTTGACTTCACATAGACTTGACTCATCATTTTCATCTTTCTTTTCCATTACTTCATATATTCCTCAATGTTGCACCTTTTCCACAACTTTCCAATACCCTCCATGCTTGATATCATCCAAATAATAAACTTGTTGTACTTGTGTTGCCAAAATAAATAGGTCATCATCATACCATGTTTTAGATATGTCAATACACGTACGACCAAACTCTTGTACCATCGATTTTTTTTGGACTACATTGGAATCAGTCACACCAGAATAAGTGTGTCTTATATCCAAACATGTAAAATATCTGGACAACATCCTTCAAAACACCAAAAAAATTCAAATTCTGCTTATCATCAGATGAAGGTACAATAACTCCACTATTTTGAGAAGATCGATGCACATCACGAGTTTTTGCATGATATCGAATGCCATTGACAACACAAGCATCAAATAATTGAATTTCAACATCAGGTCCCAGTGCCAGAGCGTATAATTCTTTCGTGGCTTCTGTATGATTTAATGCTCTTAATCTAACCATTTTTTCTCTGAACCATTGTGGAAACTCTAGTTCATGATGCTGGAAAATGAGATTTGAAGAGACTTTTGTTGAGAGGATATGTGGATGTTCACTGCACACAAAAAAACAACTAAGATACAGTAATTACAACACGTAATTAAAATTACAAAGCAAAAACTAAAAGATCTATAGATACGTACTTGTTGTAGACTTCAACTTTTTTACAATTGTTGAGAATATACCAATGTGCTTTCTGTCGTAAGGCATAAGGTAACTTGTGATTTCGTTGGCCTCCAAACACTCTTACTTGTTGTGAGAAAATACTTAACTTGCATGAAGAAGGCTCACCAACATCTTTATTCCGTTCTGGCCTAGTGAATCTTGTTTCCATGTCCTTCAAATACAAAGACGAGAAAGTCAATGCTTCATTTACAATATACCCCTCAGTAATAGAACCTTCCGGTTTTGCCTTATTCCGTACATACTTCTTTAATGTACCTAAATAACATTCAAATGGGTACATCCATTGTGATGAGACGGGTCCAGATAACAAGACCTCACGTGGCAAATGTACAGCTAAGTGAACCATGCCGTCAAAAATTGCAGGAGGAAATATTCTTTCCATTTTGCACAAAATAAATATTATATCCTCCTCCATTTTCACCACATCTGAAGTATAAAGAGTTTTTTACGTAAGTTTCTTGAAAAAGTCACATAACTCAATCAGTGTACTGCACATGTCCTTTGGTAAAAACTTCATAATGGCAACTGAAAGTAACCTTTGCATAAGAATATGACAATCGTGTGTTTTTAACCCATGTAATCTCTCATCATTCATACTCACTTTTCTTGAGATGTTTGATCCATAACCATCTGGCAACTTCACTGATTTAAGAAAACAACAAAATTCACATCGCTCTTCCAAAGTTATTGTATAACTAGCATGTGGTTTAATAGCTTTGTCATCAATTATCTTTATATGCAATTCACTCCGTATACCCATATCTTACATGTCTAATCGAGCCTTGACTGTGTTCTTTGACTTGCCATCTATATTCAATAACGTCCCAACCAAAGCATCACAAATATTTCTCTCAATATGCATAACATCTAAATTATGTCTCAATTTCACATCTTTCCAATACGGTAGCTCAAAGAATATTGATTTCTTAACCCAATTTGAATTGCAAGCCAACTGTTTACGTTTTCCAGGCCCTGTAACATGTTTACCCATTATCACTTCGGGTAACAAATCTAACTGAGCAATGATTTCATAACCAGTAAAAGTTCGTGGTGGACCTTCTATTTCAAACTTCCCATTAAAGCTTCTATTTTTTCTCCATGGGTGTTTATTGGGTAAAAATCGACGGTGTCATGCGTAACAAATTTTACTACGTAAAGGATTTGACATAGTATCATCAAGACATACGGGACATGCTTTATAACCTTTAGTACTCCACCCAGATATTGTTCCATATGCTGGAAAATCATGAATTGTCCACATTATGACAGCATGTAATTGAAAAACTTTTCCCGTATAAGCGTCATAAGTTTCTACCCCTTCATCCCATAAACTCTTTAATTCATTGATCAAAGGACGTAGGTATACATCTATCTCTTTTCCAGGTGCCTTAGGACCAGGGACTAGAAGAGACATGATCATAAAAGATGATTTCATCATTTTCCATGGGGGCAAATTATACAGTACTAGTAAAACTGGCCACATACTGTATGCATTTGACATGTTTCCAAACAGGTTAAAACCATTAGTAGCTAAACCTAATCGAACATTTTTAGGATCATCAGCAAATGTCGTGTATAATTTCTCAAATTCCTTCCATGATTCACCATCTGCTGGATGTCTTAAAGCTCCATCTATTTGAACCTTTTTCTCCTTATGCTATCTCATTTTTGTAGTTGTATGCCTTGACATGAATAATCGCTTGAGTCTTGGCTTTAATGGAAAATATTGAAGCACTTTTTGTGGGACTTTTTTCTTCTTTGCCTCTTCATATTTGAAACGAGATTCTTTACACACTGGACAGACATCCTTACTCTCATGTATATCCTAAAACAAAATGTAGTCATTTTTACAGGCATGTATTGATTCACATCCCAAACCTAATTCTCCTAACCTTTTCTTAGCTTCATAATGAGAAATGAGAATTTCATTCGGTTTTGGAAATGCTTCACACAATAGTTCAAGTAACATATCGAATGACTTATTGCTCCAACCATTCAACACCTTAACATGCACCAATTTCACTAAGAAACTAAATGCCGAAAACTTGGTACATCCACAATACAATTCTTTTTGTGCTTCTTCAAACATTGGCGTATAATTCTCTCTTAACCCCTCTGTAGTAATGTTCTCATCACTTTCTTCTTTTCCGACTGCACTACCACTAATATTTTCAGCATCTCTTATGTCATTTAGCATATCAAAGAAAGTGTCATTTTCTTCAGAGTTACTAACAGTTTCAGCTGCTTCCATAGGATCCATATTAACAGAAGTTGTTCTTTCTTCTCCATGAAAAGTCCACACTTTGTATAATTTATCAAACCCTGATGTAAAGAGATGTGCTCGAACATTGTCTAAATCATATTTATATAAATTTCCACACTTCCGACAAGGACATCGAATCTTGGATGATTGAGATGTTATCATAAAGTTACTGGCAAAGTTTAAAATATCATTAACACCATCTATATACTCTTGAGACACTCGATTCACATTCACTATCCAACTACGATCCATGGTACAACAACCTGTTTAGTGAACAAATTAGGTTTATCTTTATAGACAAATTAATTCAGATGGATCTACTTTCATTTCATTTCTCGCAGTGAATAAGAATGCTAAGTTAAAGCCCAAGCCCTTAACATAAAATATGAAACACAAAAAATTAAGTCTTTTTCAGATCATATGATTTAATAATGCCCAAAAGCAAATCAGAGTAATCAACATATCCAAATGCATACAATGTTGATACATCAAATTAGATAGGATTGAATCAAAACAAAGCATGTAACAAAATTATTCTAAGAAATTAAAATGTCACAATTAGAATACCAATGTATCATGATTGAAGTTTAAACAACAACTAGAACCTCAGCCATATACAAAGCATCCAAAATTACCTAATTTCTTCATATAGAGCATAACTATTAATAGCAGAACACCCAACAGTTCAATTACCAGTCAAATAAGAAAGATAAAAACTTACCAAAGCTTGTAAATTCTCAAATTTCTCCACGGCTTTAGCTTGCCTTGGAAGAGAAATTGATGGCCAAGCTGACACTATAAGAACTTCTTTTCTGTTGGGTAATGGATGTTTGGAAAATATATATAAAGAGGGGTCATATATATATATATATTATAATTTTTTAATGAGAAACAATAATCTTACATCAAAAGACAGTGTATCACACCTAATAAACCATGAACTACGACTTCGCCAAATCAGCCTAAAGTGGAACATGCATAAAGTCCAAGTGGCTAATAAATAGATATGTAGAATCAAGTGTGAGCCACCAATATCTGCTTAGTAGCTTAATGAGTTGAATAAAGCAGCAGATTAAACATCCTAATAAGCTAGAGGTATGAAATTCAGTTATAACAGAACCCCAACAAAACAACCAGACCACGTTAGTCCAATGATTTTTTTAGCTCATGTCACTCTATTTTGTTAGAAAATAAATTGATTTCTCAGGTATGGAACGATGCAAATCAACAATTAGTGAAGTTTTATACAACTTTAAAAGTATTTCCCCTATGGCCATACACTAGTGCTTGATCCTGGGGTTTTAGGAAAATGTGATACTGTAGATTCTTTCAAACACAAATAAGCAGTGAAAAGCATCACCAAGTAAATTTTAGGTCAACTCAGCAAAGGCAGAAGAAAGGGACCTGGGTAGAAGCAGCAGGAGACAAATTTCCAGATTTGGCAGCTGGTGATGCTTTTTTGGCCTCAGACAAGTATGATTTAAGTAGTGAAATATGTGAGAACTGATTAGTAAGCTCAAAGGCAAAAGCCAAATTCACAGCATCAATCTGTCTTCCATTCTTTATCAGCACATCTATCACACGTAATAAACCATGAAATTAAAATGTGAACACAAAGAAGATTCATAATCTGAAAACTGGAATTTGTTAGCAGTAATTAAATAAAATAAAATAAAATAAAATCATGTTATATAGAACCAACAATATTTTCACTTGCTCGTACAAAAACTTGGCATCAATACTTTAGAACTAAAGCATTCACGTCAACATCTGTTTTCTCTTTTGCCTAAAAAAAATAATTCGTTTCCTTTTCCATTACAATAATAGCACGAAATAATAATGGAAACTAACCTTCAGATCTACGAATCTAACAAATGAAAGCTCCAATCGACTTTTCCTCTCGAGATCTCCAATTGATTTCAGCTCCAATTTTCGCTCGATCTTCAGAGAGTATCTAGTTTTTCAATGAGTTTAACGGAAAAAATATGTGATCGATGGATTGAAAATCAAACCATAAATTGTAATAACAAAGAGAGAAATGTGAAGAAGTGTTGATTAAAATTTGACGAGAAGAAGTGAAAATAGGAAAAATAAATTGAAGAAGAAGGAGAAGAAAAAGAATGAATTTGATGAGAGAGAAAAAAAATTACTAGTTAAGAAGACGACTGGGTTTGTTAAACTCTCACTTTTCATATGGGCCCACAGGAAAGTCATATTACATAGAGTAACATAAAATTATAAAAGAACTTAAAATGTAATTAGCGGCAATTTTAGAATTTTGTCGTTAATTTTTTGTTATTATTTCTCTCGTTTCTTGTAGTGAATGATCGATAAATTGCTAATCGAGTTCGAGCTCGAGTGCTCGAAAATAAATTCATTGATGAGAGACTACTTAAACATAACAAAATCAAAATAAAATAGCTAACAAGTAGTGGTGCGTCGTTTTTCACCAAAAATAAATGTCCCGACAATCAGTCGGTGAGCCCTTACTGTAGAGTACAGCGGCGAGCAGGATCGTCTCCCAAGGCACTGGCGAGAATTACTCCTTATTTCCAATCTGTATAATCAAACTTCAAACGGGGGTTTTAAGGTTTTTAAACTGAATTTAACGAAAGCAATAATTAAATTAAATAAACAAGTACGCAGAGAACGGATTCTAACAGTTATTAAAGAGATATCCCGGATTCCAACCAACTCCACTCCAGCTCAATTAACCGATCCTTGATGCAAAGATTAATTTAATCAACTCATGCAAACCAGTTATAGTCGCCGAAGACACTTACTGACACGACCTAATTTCTCCATAATTTCTCGATAACCAGGAAGACACTTCACCAATTATTTCCCTAATCGACTGACAACCGTAAGAGACACTCTATAGGTTTAATGAGCCGACAACATTTAATTCTAGAGAAACCCGATTCAAATCTAACTGACTCTGACACAGGACAGTTGAGACTCGACTGTTATTCCTCTGGCTCTGAAGAACCGTTTTACCACTAATTAAACTTAAACCACAATTAAGGATGGCCGGTTTAATTGGCTGCTAATTAATTCTGGATTACTAAATATTTGCAACTACCTAGCAAAACCAAAACAATTAAACGACACGAAAATTAAGAATAACAGATACATGCGATCGATTAAATACTAAAGCAGTTAGATCTCATGATTTAGTCGGCTAGAGCTTCGTTAAGCTGTCACCCGAGATATGATCGAACTTAGCTGGAACTCATGATTAAGCTTGATCGCATAGAATTATTGAATGCTTGATCACGATGAAGTAGAAAAGAAAGAAATATGAAACTGAATAAAATCACGTCTCTGGTCTCGCGTTCGTTCTCTGTTCTGAATTGTTCGATTCTAATGAAAAGAGATCATAATATATCTAATATCCATAAAAGAGTTTATCTTAACTAGGAAATAAAATCTATAGCTATCTAAACTAGGTAAGTTGACCAAAAAGACTCCTTAGGGTTGTGGACTTCTTTGTAGCCGCCTCCAAGCAATTCCCGAGCTGTAATTCATGTCTGGGCCCACTGGAAATCTCAAAACACATGGATCAGCCCAGTTCCAGTCGTCAAAGCCCACGAACTGCGCCCAGAGTTCCTTAACTCCTGCAGTATGCCCTTACTGACTGCGACTTCAAATCTCTTCACATTAAAATGCGCAACTTTAGTCTAGACTCTCGGCTCTTTCTTCACTATGGAGTTAGCTACCTGCATTCAACTCAAAAGACAAATCTTCCCACAAAATAGAGCAATAGGGTAATTACATAGCAATAATAGACATCAAACAGACCCCAAAACCTAGGAAAATATGGTCTAATCAAACTACCCCACACTAAGACATTGCTCGTCCTCGAGCACACTTAAACACAAAACACACACAAAAAGATTTTAAAGACACAAATACAAATAGTGACTGCTCTTGATCAGAAATAGTAGAATTCCAGGCTGTCATGTAACCAACCACATACCACAAACCAATTCTGTTTCATTAACCAGTGTATACTCTTCATTCGAGTTAGGATTGTGCACCTTGATCCAGCCTTACCAAAGATTCTCTCAAAAATCACTCAAAACAAGGGTAACATGGGAAAAATTCACTTAGTCGAGATTGGATACTTTCAACATAGAATTGCCCTCATGTGAAAACATGCATCAATTCATCAAGTTATTCACAAATCAAAAGGACTTTTCATTTGGGCTGTAATGTGGCTAGGGTCAGAGGTAGGAGAGTTTTGGGATGAGTGGCTATAATAAGGAAAACATGCAAGTGTGTCAAAATTCATAAACAACTGCAATGTTCAACAATCGGGCTCAAGTGCTTCAATGTATTTCATGTATAGCTTTGCTAAACCTCCTGTCCTACAGCTCTCTTTTTTACCAAAAATAAATGTCCCTTACTGACTGCCACTTCAAATCTCTTCACATTAAAATGCGCAACTTTAGTCTAGACTCTCGGCTCTTTCTTCACTATGGAGTTAGCTACCTGCATTCAACTCAAAAGACAAATCTTCCCACAAAATAGAGCAATAGGATAATTACATAGCAATAATAGACATCAAACAGACCCCAAAACCTAGGAAAATATGGTCCAATCAAGTAGCATCAACATATTGAAATGGTCTCGGTAGTTTAACAATGTAAAACAAAATATCTAGCATGTACATATTGAAAATGTGAGGTTGTTGGAATGCAATTGCAAAAATATTTTGATTAATCAATATTTATAATGTTATATACTACTGCTAGTCTACTACTAGTATTACTACTAGCTACTATTAATTTATTACCACCACCACCACCACCACCACCATTATTATTATTATTATTATTATTATTATTATTATTATTATTATTATTATTATTATTATTATTATTATAAAAAATTTAGGGAAAATGTACTAAAACACACTTAAGGTATTGATCCAGTCCCTGTTAGACACTTACAGTATGATTTGGTTCATTTGGCCCTTTAAACTATTTTAAATGGCCCAATCGCCCTCCTTAGACTACATTAAGTGACCCAATCGACCCATTCCATCAAAAAATAATAATTCTCCATTAGTAATTTAGGTTAATTAAACAATGTAAAAAAAATGGCGATGTAATTTGAGGGTAAATTGTATCGTCTAAGTTGTCTATTCAACAAATTGAAACTATGGTTATATAGCCCACACTTTAGAGTTTCAAAGTCCTCATTCAATTTTGATATTCGACATTGAATCAATATCAAAATTTTCAATCTAAGTCACGTATACAAACTCTCGCCTCCGAGTTTTCTCAATTCAGTTTCTCCATTATTTGATATCCAATTGACGAATTGAGAGTGCCATAAAAAAAACATATGGTAAGAGCTTTCCAACCATACCCAAATCACTTGGAATTAGGTTGCAAAAGATTTGCACATTTTATTAACATTAATTACTCATAGAAAATTAATATTTTGATGGAATTGTTTATTTGTACCATTTAAAATAGTTGAAAGGGCCGAATGAGCCGAGTCGTACTTTAAATGTCTAACTTGGACTAAGCCAATACCTTAAATGTGTTTTTGTACCTTTTTTCAAGAATTTATTATTAATCATTTTTTTTAAATAAATATATATTCTAAAATGGAATTAGTGAATCCTAAGATTTAAGTGAATTAAATTAAATTTTTTGATTCAACAACTCACGCAATACACTTGCCTTGCTTGACGCTAACGCATGAATTCGTGCATTGCTCTCAATAATTAAAATTTTGCAAATTAAACATAAGCATTATTTGAATGAAATAATGAGTTTTTTTTGAAAGATAAAAAAACACAAGAAAAATAAAAAAAGACAAGCGCGTACATACGCGTGTTGGATGCTGGTTGAGTGGGTTTGAATAAATTTGACCCATCTAATGAATTATGACCTGTAAATCGTCTCACATAAACTTATGTCAATATACATACACGCCACAGTTTAAATTGAATGTTTTTTCAACTTTCAATAGAATTGATACAAGTATCAATTATTTTGCTCATTGTTAATTTAATATAATTTAGTTTGTAATGAACAAACAACTTAAGTTTTGTATTACTATAGCTTTCTTATTATTACTTTTAGTTCTTGTTCATTATTCATTTATTCTTAGTTTAGCCTAATTATATGTTAGTTTAAGTTGAGTTGATGCTTTTACTTTCTTGTGAGGTTTTATTTTGTCAATTTTTATATATGATGATCGTAATTATTATAAAGTATGATAATTATATAATTTTTAATTAAAAAATATATTTATTTCAAATCGAACATGATTACGAGTAGGTCGATAACATAGGTTAACAAACATATTAGATTAAACTCGAACTTGAACATGTTCTGATTTGGTTGAACTGAATATATATTACTCTGTTCAAGCAGATAGATATACAATTTAATCGAGTTCGGTTGAAAATTCAAGCTTGACTCGTTTAGAAAATAATGGAACGACTTTTTTCTAAACCGAACGGTGAATAGTTCGCGAGCTGGTCAAATCATTTACAACCCTAGTATTCATGGAATGAGTTCTACTCGGCAGATTATCTATTTATAATTTTGTGATCAAATGTCTATTATCAGTCATCGTTAACTGTTGTGGGATTCATTTTAATTTTTCGATCTGAATGCTGGATTATAAATATAATATTTACTTAATTAAAACATATATCCTACTATATCTAAAAGTAGGATAGTTTAGATTTTTTTTTTCCCGCCAAACTATCCTACTTATTAAAATAATAAAATAATTGAAAACCAAAAAAAAAAAGAAATGGAAGAACCGTAAAAAAGGGCAATCAAGAATAATCATTAATCATCAATCATTAATCATTAATATATAACATTAACATGTCAAACTACTAGGGAATGACAAAACAATTTATTCAAATCGTCTTTCCAAATATGAAAATATAATATTTAATAATTAATTAATATTTATATTAAATTATATATTTAGTTAATTATATATTAACTAATTAAATACTAGATTTTAATATAGTAAAATATATTATTCGTAAAAGGTAAATGTATCTTTTTAGTTGATTGTCTAGGAACTTTTGTATTTAGAATAGGTGGCGTAAATGTAAATATGTAAATTGAATATCAAAAGAATATTTTGGAGGCATTTCACAAACATTTAGTTTATAGGGATTGAGGATTTAATTTATTAAGTTTGGTAAAGATTTAATCTATTAATGATTCAATTTGTTAATGATATTTATTGGTCATTGTCGATGTTGTAAAACTTGCTGAAAATATTTGCAGTTACCTGAATTAATAGGTTAATTGATCAAACATAATCTCGTCGTCAAATCATGTATTTATACTTTAAAAAAATTATTTAATATATTTCATAAATGATTTAATAAATTAATATATACAATAACAAAAATATGTTATAAATGGGTGGTATCATATGCTTTGTTTACCATTCAAAATTTATTGACAAAGAACAAAGTGTGTTTATTTGCATTATTTCATGAGATGTCTTACTCAATTGTAGATTATTTATTTTTTGTAGTTTCCAATTTCAATTTATGAGCTTAAGTGGTTTTGTATTTTTATCAACTTTTTTTTTCCTTTCTATTGATGATATAGGAGCATTTGGATCTATTTTTCAACATCAGAACACTAGCAATGTTTCCCAATAGAAATTTTTTGAATATATGCTTGGAATCATAAAGAACATTTAAAGTTATGGATCCAATATTGCTGAAAATTCAAAAGTGATTGGAAGGTGTCGGATATTGAATTCGTAAAGTAGCTTCTTTTTAAAGTTACATATGTGTCTGAATTTCATATGTTTTATCTTTATTGATTTAATATACTATCATGTATATAATCCATTATTTATCTTCTCACATTAACGGGGTTATACTATCATGTATATAATCCATTATTTATTTAATTGAAATGTACATAATTTCTTTTTTCATTGAATACGCGAGCGCAACTTCTAATAGTGAAGGGATTTTTTCATATAACGTTTATATATTATGAGAAATGTTGATGATTTGTGGATTCCATATCTCCATCTGATTGTCCAGAGAAAATAAGTATCCCATTTAAAGATGAACTAAGAGGATTTGAATAATTATTATTTTCAGTTATAAAATTAAGGATTAATTCAATTCATATTCTCCATAGTTCCATAATTTTATTTTCATTTGTTTGGGTTATATTTATTCTATTTTATCAATAGAATCATAAGAATGGAAATATATTTTATCAATCAAGAAAAACCATACACATGGAAAATCGAACTTTAGTATTATTAAGTATTTGATTTTCAAAAAAATTAATTTCTTTTATTTTAATGGAATCAAGAAGATAGTCCATTTTGAATGGTAGTTTGCATATGCATACTTTGTGAATATAAATTTAATTATGTTTTGTTTAAAACTATCAAATTAATTAGTGAAAATGAGAAATGATAATTCTTTCATAACTTTATATCAAATTAGGAAATTTATGAGGAATTAAGATCGTACATATCCAATACAATCAAGAAATTACCTCAAAACTAAATAAAATTACATGAAGTAATTATGAATTTACTTATTAAAGTAATAATCATGTAATGAGTACAATGTATATATACTAAAGTAGTACACACACATAACAATTATAGAACATTAAAATTAAGGATACAAATTCAACTTTATAAATATCATTTATCAATAATTAATGATTATCATCATATTGTCACAAAAGAAATTGATCTAACAAACGTATTGTATTATAAGCATTTTCTTTTATTTTTCAAGAAATTGATGCAAATGTAACAATATCTATGGGATGTAACTCATTAAATATTAAATAAAACCATATGTTTATCAATTTTAAAAATAATTGAAGTCATTATTTTGTTTATATATGATGTACACAATAAAAGGATACTAAAATATTTAGCGTGATATTGTAGGAGATTTAATGGAGATGGTTTGGAGTGAAAAGCGGAGAAAAGGAGAAGAAGTTCATGAAGGGGAACTAAGGATTCAAGAAGTAGGAGGCAGACATCACAAAAAGTTGTCGATGAACCCAGCCCACCTAATGAACCCAGTCCACCTAATCTTGATTGATATTACTGAAATGAAATTTATTAAAGTCAATCAAAATGAGAAAGTTACAATTAATTATAATAATTGAAAAAATTATAAATATATTTTGAAACCCCATATAAATGAAGAAATCACTAAATAATCATTATTTAATTGGTTGATTTTAATTAATACACACAAATTAATTTGTGTTCTAAATCAATTTTAACTAACTGATTTAAGCCTATTTTTAATCAATATATACATGGATTCTATGGTTGACTATAATAAATTGTATAAACTTTTTAGTTTTTGGGCGCTCTATAATTTATATAAATAGTTGTATTGCAGTCAGATTGGAAATCAAAAATCAAAATTAAAACTTAATAATATGATTTCGGAGGTTTTTGAGATACAAAATAAACTGATAACAAATATATATTAGTTTTGAGTGAATGCTTCAAAATTGCGAACTTTGTGTATATGTAAATATCTTTTATAATGCAATATGTAATAATAATCTTTTTGTTTACATGGAGTCAGATGACATATTGAGTACACGTATTATTTATTTGTTAGTTCAATGAGTTACAAGGTTGTATGTTTCTCATTTTGGTACTCTAAAATTTTGTGGGAGTTGGAGACTATGAAAAAGTTCGCACGAGATTGAGGAATAAGTATGTGCGTGCATGTCAGGAAAAACAAGCCAAGGTTTAGAAACATTTGATTTTTCGAGAAGAATTCATGATCTTATTTATTCGATAACGGAATCCATATTTTTAGCAAGTTTTTCTTTTGATATGATATAAAAAATTTGTATTTGAGTGTACCAAAAAAATATATTATTATCTTCGAATTAGATTATTGTCTAAGAGATCGTTAAACATTTACAACAAGATATTATATACGTATAAGCCATATGATTTAATACACGTTTTAATTCAATAAAAAAATATAAATAATTAAAAAATGGCCAAAACTTCTGTGCATAAGGTGCATAGGTCGGCCCATCAGACGGACCCGTTCTGACTCGGGCCGACCTGCTTCCGACCCGCGAAAAAAAAATTTCACCACCCATAGTACCAATTCAAACACTAAATAGTACCATTTCGTGTTTTTTATGTTTTTTAAAGTTTTTTTTTTATTTTTTGGGGTGTTTTTAGGGGTTTATTTTGTATTTCTTAGGGTTTTTTTTTATTTTTAGGGGTTTATTTCGTTTTTTTAGGGTTTTTTTGGGGTGTTTTTAGGATTTATTTTGTGTTTTTTATGATTTATTTGGGGGATTTTTTAGGGATATTTATTTGTGTTTTTTTCAGAAAAAAGAAAAAGAAAAACAGAAAAAAGAAAAAGAAAAACTAGAAAAAATGAAAAAGAAAACGTCAAAACAGAAAACAGAAAAAGAAAAAAAAGGCGGGCGCGTGGCGCACACGCGCCTGAGCGTGGGCCGCACATGGGCGCCACGCGCCCGTCTGATATGCGGCAGGGGGGTGATGCACAGGAGTCCTCCTCCTAAAAAACACACAGACAGAAAAACGTTCTTAAAGCACACACATACTAAACAAACATAGTTTTAATCTAATTCACTATTCTAGGCATTTGAACTGAACTTTTATGTATATGATATCGAACATTTAGGAAACTCTTTCTTTTTCATCATGATCATATTTTTTTCTAAACAAGTATGCGAAAAGCGAAGACCATGAATAAATCTATCGAAAGGTGAAAAAATAAATTAACATAGTGGTGTTAGTTGAAAATGAATGGCAAGAAAATTTTAGAATGAAAAATATTTCTGAAGAAGTATGAATTGGCGGGGGTCGAAAATAGGAAAGAAAATTAGAAGAATAACAAACCTAAAACATAGAAGATATTTTGGGGTTGAATTTTTCATATTTGGAAATAATTTCATTATTGTATTTATTTTTTAATATTTTTTTTAATTATAGTGTACATTCAAATTGATTTTAATATATTACACGCATTTCGCTCTTCAAATAAATACATTTTTAGATTAATGTTTGGTCCATTGAACAAATAAAACTTTTTTCACGCATTTCATTGGTGAAGTTAATGTGATTAATTTATGTTCTTAATGTTTTTATTTAGCATAAAGTAATGAATTACTCTCTCCATTTCTTGATAAGTGTAATTTTGGATAAATGCACATATATCGATACATTAATTAAATTACCTTATACACCCTTATGTGAATATATTAAATGAGTCAAATATATATGGATGTTTGAATGCATTAAAATGAGGACAAATAATGTGAAAAAAACGTAAATTTTCCACCTTGCTTGTGTAGAATGACACTCTTTCACTACAAGAATTCATCGAGCTAGCGACGGAAATTTCCGTCGGTAATCCAAGATTTTTTCCGTCGTTAATTCGAGATAACGACGGAAACTCACCGTCGTTATTCCGTTTGTCGGCAATAAATATTAACGACGGATATAGTCCGTCGTTAGCTGTAACGACGGCCATAACGACGGATATGGTCTGTCGTTAACTCTGGTGTCGTCTATAGTCGTTACCTTTTACGACGGACGTAACAACGGACTCGGTCCGTCGTTAATATTTAAAAATAAATTAAAATTAAAAAACCGATTAATATAACGATAGACTCTGTCCGTCGTTAATAAATAAAAATAAATTAAAATTAAAAAACGGATTAATGTAACGACGGACAGAGTCCGTCGTTAATAAATAAAAATAAATAAAAAATAAAAAATGGATTAATGTAACGACGGACAGAGTCCGTCGTTAATAAATAAAAATAAATAAAAAATAAAATAAATTTTTTTTATTAATTTCTGTTTTTTATTTATTTTGTTTTTTTCTTTTGTAATTTAGATTATTGTTTGTAAATAAATTATGGAAAAACTGTAATAAATATATATAAAATCTCCAATACAATACATAAAATGTAATATAATATAATAAAGAGTGTATAAAATACAAATAATAATAGTGTCAAGATGAAGATGGAGGAGGGCCCCTAAACTACGCCCGCATCAGCTCGAACATCTCGGCCTGCTGACGCAGCATCTCCTGCTGCTGATCGATCTTCTCCTACTGGGCTTGGAGAAGCGCTGCATGTGCGTCCATCTTCTCCTGGAGAGCCGTTTGCTGGGCATCCATCTTCTCCTGGAGAGCCCTGATGGCAGCCTGAGTGTCGGGCTGTGGAGGAGCTGCAGATGAGACGCTAGGAGCTGAATAACTCCTAGATCGACTGCCGAGCCCAAACACTCGATTCTTCTTCGAGTGTCGTAGGGCAGCGTCCATGTATACGGCGCTCATGTCCACGGGTGGTGGCGCCTCATCTGTGCCAGGAGTCGGCTGGCTCAACTCCTCAACCCGAGCCAATACATCAGCCTATTCACAAAATCGAAAAAGAATGATTAAATATTTAATTTCTATGTTATTAATAAATTTATAAATATTGATAAATTAACTTACAGCTATACGGGCAGACTTCCCATCTGTGTGGGATCCATCGGCATTGTCGTGCAGCCTCCTGAATGTCTCCCACGCCACGTCATTGGGCTGCACGCCCTTCTCCTTAGCCTATTAATTGGATAGAGATGTTAGCACAAACATATTAAAAAATAAATAAATAAATACTAATTTTATTGCATACCAAAGCTGCAGCATGCGCAACTGCACTCTGAGAGCCTCCTCGATGCTTCACAATGCCTGTGCCAGGACCATCGGGCTCAGTCAGACGATTCTTCGATGCGATCGCTAACTTCTTCTTGAAGGCATCACTGTCCCAGTACGCCTTGAAGCCCTACCACATCTCAGGAGGCATGAATGGAGGGCAGCCCTTGGTCCTATCCTTCTTGAAGGTATGGACCATGTCCCTGTATCTCTGAGGAGCCCTGAGCTCCCATGCTACCCAAATGGCATCCTCCAAAGTGGGATCCCAAAACCACTCCTTCTGCAAGATATTGAGAACATGTGAAAATACTAAACTTATATAACATTTTAAAATATATGTATATAATAATAAGATACCCGGAACTCCTCCCTATATGTCTGCCTCCTCTCAAGGGGCACCATCTTCCAGGTGTAGGCACCCGGGTGCAAAAACCTCTTGAAGCTCTGTGTGATGGTGGCTGAGACGGGATAACTGGGCATCAATTGGCTTCCAAATGTAAAAAACAATAAATATATTAGAATATTACAGTTATTAAAATAATAATCTGTAAAAAAATATTCAAAACTATCTAATTCAACATACCCATCCTGAAGCCAACAACGACGCCAACCCTGCGCATCAACATCGGGCAATGACGATCCATGTAGTGAGATATCGCCAACTGGACCGCTCAGGCCCACAGATGATGATGATGAACCTCCAGCTGAGGTAGTACCGCCTCCCTGCATCTGCAAATCCATATTAAGTTTAGTTTATGAAGTTAGCAAATTGCAACGGTACTAAGTACTTGAATAAGAAAACATCTGTATATATCAAATAAGACCAACCACACTAATCATCTATGTCATCATCATCACTTATACTGTCATCTGATAAATCGATCTCTAATTCTATATCTTCTTCATCATCTTCTTCTTCTTCTTGAATGTCTATTACCCCACCATCTAGATGATTTGGTAGAGGATCGTCATCTATTGTGAGGGTATGCAAACCATCAACTTCATCCTCTTGAAAGGCTGAGGTTATGATTGTATTATCATCCTCTGATGGTACTTCAACATTAGATCGAGCCTTTATTTTGCAGACCGCCCACCAATCACTTCGAGAGCGATTTAAAGTTGGGTATTCACAGTAACACACTTGGATTGCTTGTTTAGCAAGCACAAATGGATCAGATCCTGAATACTTACGCTTATGATTTATAGAAACCATTTTGTAGTCAGGATGCACATTTGTTCCTTGTGTTGATGTATCAAACCACTCACATTTAAACAACACTGTCTTCTTAATAGGTAGACCAGCATATTCCAACTCAATCACCTCCATCAATCGCCCGTAATATTCAGTGTGTGTCCCTTTAATGCAGACTCCACTATTTATTGTAGCTCGCTGTGAGCCGTGGGCAATTGTGTGAAATTTGTACCCGTTAATAAAGTACACAGGGTAGACATTAACGGAATGTGAAGGCCCACTTGAAAGATCACGCATGATCTTGTTGACATTATTAGTTGGTTCTTGTGCCTGTTACAATAGAAAACTTCATACAATGTTACAGTTGCTCATGTATACTTACATTAAGGTTTTCGGATATCATATACTTACATATTTGGCGAACCAGCTCGCAAATTCTTTATCCATTCGTTTTTCAATATCTTCCATTGAGATATTCGAGCACGATACTTTCAATTGGTCAACGAACACACTTCAAAAAATTAAGCATGGATTAGAATTTGGTGAAATAACACTAACACATTTTAAACAGTTCACATGCTTACGTTGTGTACGGTTCAACTTCTGGACAATTAAGCAACACGTAAATCTGTGCTGCAGCATACTCGTTCTCCGTCAAATATCTTTTTGACATTCTTCCAGATGGTCGACCGTGCTGCTTGAAAATCGATAGATTTGTTGCACTGTCATCTTGTGCATCTCCAATACCTTCATAATTATGAGGCATGTTTCTATATCTCATTTTTACAAAATCTTCAAAATAATACGAACAGAAGGTCGAAGCTTCTTCCACTAAATAAGCATTACAGATTGAGCCCTCAACTCTTGCTTTGTTTCGGACGTTGTTTTTCAACTTCCTCAAGTACCGTTCAAATGGATACATCCATCGATACTGTACAGGCCCAGCAAGTCTGGCTTCATCAGCCAAGTGGACAGGTAGATGCTCCATTGAGTCAAAGAAACTTGGTGGAAAAATGCGTTCAAGTTTACACAATATGATTGGAATACTTTCATGCAACCGACACACATCATCAACAGTGATACTTCTGGCTGTCAAATCCTTGAAGAATAAACTCAATTTCGTGATTGCCTTCCAAACATTGGAAGGGAGAAGTTCAGCAAATGCAATCGGGATAAGACGTTGCATGAACACGTGGCAGTCATGGCTTTTCATGCCAAACATTTTCAATTTTCTCATATCCACGCATCTGCTCATGTTGGACACGTACCCATCTGGAAATTTCAACTCTCGAACCCATTCAAATAAGATGTTCTTCTCTTTCTTGTCCAACGTATAACAAGCCTTTGGATACTTGCATGTGGACTCGTTCCGTTTTAGCTCTGGTCTTGAACAATATATATTCAACTCTTGTCTAGATTTGGAGGTATCTTTTGTCTTCCCTTGTACATTCAACACAGTATTGAATAGATTATCAAACACATTCTTTTCAATGTGCATGACATCCAGATTATGACGAATCAACAGTGAGCTCCAGTATGGAAGATCCCAAAAGATACTTTTCTTTTTCCACCCGCAACCTTTGGAAATTGTCACATTATCATTATTCTCTGTGACTTTTTGAAGACCCAATGCTTCAATGCGAGCCAGAATTTCATGTCCTGATCTCGTCTCTGGAGGTCCTCCATTCACCACTTTGTTTTTTAAGAATGCTTTTTTATTTTTTCGGAAAGGGTGGTTTGCAGGTAAGAATTTACAATGGTTATCAAACCATGATTGTTTACCACTGCATGATAAGGTGAAGGCATTAGTGGACTCCATATAGTGTGGACATGCCAATCTCTCAGCAGTGCTCCAACCAGATAACATGGAGTAAACGGGAAAATCACTAATTGTCCATATCAATGTTGCTCGCATCTGAAAATTCTGTTTCAATGAAACATCATATGTAGGCACACCAACCTCCCACAATTGAATCAATTCAGATATCAAAGGTTGTAAAAATACATCCAACTTCTCTTTCGGATTACGTGGCCCTGGCACTAATACAGTTAGGAACATGTACTGCTCTTTCATACACATCCATGGGGGTAAATTATACGGTGTAATGATGACGGGCCACGAAGAATACTGTTGTCCTGATTGCCCAAATGGTTGGAACCCATCAGTAGATAGACCCAACCTAACGTTACGTGCTTCAGAAGCAAATTAAGGAAAGTCTGTTGTTCAGATGTTTCCATGCAGGAGAGTCTGCTGGATGTCGCATTACTCCGTCATCAACAGATGATGCATGCCACCGCATATCCTTTGCTGTTGCATTAGATGCATACATCCTCTGTAACCTCGGAGTGAGTGGAAAATAATACATCTTCTTGTGTGCAACTGTGGTCTTCTGTCTTTTTTGCGAACGGCGACTCGTTTCCTTGTAACAGGGATGACCACAGAATTTGCATTCAGTCAATTCACTATCAGCAGCCCAATAGATCATACAATTGTTGAAACAACAATCGATCTTCTCAACAGGTAGCCCCATACCCCGCAGTAACTTTTTTGTGGTGTAGAAATTATCAGTTACCAAATTGTTCTCAGGAACTATCTCTTTCATTAATTGAGTTAGCTGATCAAAACATCTCTCTGACATGTTATTCTCAGATTTCAAATTCAGCAGACGAGCAACGAGTGACAATTGAGAATGGTTCTGACAACCCGGCCACAATTCTTTATCTGCGGCCCTCAACATGTCATAAAATCGTTGCGCTTCTGGATTTGGGGCCTCCTCGGTATGATCATCGACATTGATGTTGATATGCGGACCAGCAGCATCCATTATCATGTTCTGGTATGTATTCATTCCATCCTGACCACCCAAATTCTG
This sequence comes from Perilla frutescens, assembly GCA_026008535.1. Classification (NCBI taxonomy): domain Eukaryota; kingdom Viridiplantae; phylum Streptophyta; class Magnoliopsida; order Lamiales; family Lamiaceae; genus Perilla; species Perilla frutescens. Next base: position 48,852,320 of record BRKX01000001.1, on the reverse strand, counting down.
ATCGGTGTCCGGATGCACCTGTTGTTCGCCTTGATAAATCCATACACAATAATTGTGCACAAATCCTTTCTTTGCCACGTGTAGTCTCACGGTAGACGGCGTTTGGAATGGAATGTTCTTACACTTACGACATGGACACTTAATCTTGTCTACACTCATGAAGGACGGTTGATTGCATGAAAACTCGATGAAAGAATTTAATCCATTAAGGAAGTCCAGATTCAAAGCACCATTCTGAAGGTATCGCCGGTACATCCATTCACGATCTAGACTCATTGTAGAAGGCCAATTTCTAAAAATTTTGATCGTAAAATACGCACTGATTATCGTTCAACCAAATATAAAAATAATTCATTAAACAACGGTACTAAATTTTTAAAAAAATTCGGCAGCACCTATGTGAATTTCCTAGTCCCAAGTTCTCGACTCTCCGCTAATTGATCTATGTTCTTCTAATCGATTCAAAACAATAATACCAACAGAAACCAACAATTCCATAAAGAGGGATCCAGGGGCCCTCATCCCAAACAGAAACCAACAATTCAATAAAGAGGGATCCAGGGGCCCTCATCCTAAACAAAAACCAACAATTCAATAAAGAGGGATCCAGGGGCCCTCATCCCATTTAACAAAATTATTTGACATATAAATGCATAAATATCCTACTTAGCATGATAATTAATGCATATATAACAAGCTTAATTAGCCTAAATTGTCCAAAAAAAAATTAACATAATTAATTGACATATAAATGCATAAACGTCATACTTAGCATGATAATTGCATAAATAACAACATTAATTAGCCTAAACATCATACTTAGCATGATAATTAATGCATATATAACAAGCTTAATTAGCCTAAATTGTCCAAAAAAAAATTAACATAATTAATTGACATATAAATGCATAAACGTCATACTTAGCATGATAATTGCATAAATAACAACATTAATTAGCCTAAACATCATACTTAGCATGATAATTGCATAAATAACAACATTAATTAGCCTAAATTGTCCAAAAAAAAATTAACATAATTAATTGACATATAAATGCATAAACGTCATACTTAGCATGATAATTACATAAATAACAACATTAATTAGCCTAAATAACATACTTAACATAAATTGATAAAATAACTTTAACAAAATTGCATACTTAGCTCTGCGTAATTGTAAAACTACTAACTAACCTCGTATATATCACTGTAAACCGAAGAATTGTTGTAGTGAACCTACACAAAAATATTAACAAATTATTAATTATTTGTTTACAACTAATAATTCCAAATATGCAATTGCTTCCATGCTTCCATTTAATAAAAAAATAAGGAAGAATAGTAGTATAGCTAGAGCTAGGTATATAAATTTTGTAAGAAATTATTAGACATATATAATACTATAATATATAATAAATATGCAATGTGGTAGTACGTAAAGTTGTGCTTGAAACTTGAAAGGTTATACATTCGATCACAACAATATTTTAAATCGAAGTATCTTATTTCCACTAATTAGAAATAGAAATAATATTATAGAAATATGCGTATGATGTGATACAAATAAATTGAAAATTCTGTATAATTGGGAAAATTCTGTAACTTAGATATATATATATATATATATATATATATATACATATGAATGTAAATTAAATAAAAGCTTAAACAAAACAAGTTCATATTTCCAAAACCTTTTACAGAAAAGCTAAAATTGAAAGCAAAATATTCAGGCATTTACATTTTGACAAGACAGAAGCAAAATCTGGCAAACAACATAAGAAACCCAACATCAACAAGCAACTGTGAAATTTAATTCATACAAAATTAAAAAAAATAAAATAAAATATATATATATATATATGAACACAGCTTAATTAACCTATCATCTGATGTTAGTTCTGATCATCATCATTCATATCATAGTTTCAAATCAAATTTCTGTGTGAGAGTCGTCGCTTCAGGGAGACGAGAGAGAGAGAGAGACGAGAGGGAGAGAGAGAGTCGGCAGAGGGAGAGAGAGACGAGAGAGAGAGACAGACGAGAGGGAGGGAGAGAGATGCAGATGAAGAGAGAGACCAGAGGGAGAGAGAAACGAGAAGGAGAGATTACCTTGCGCCGCCGCCGCCGCCGCCTCTGTTCGCCGGGCTAGTCACCGCCGACTCTGCATTCGCCGATCGATCGCCGGGGGTTGGGGGAATTTGGGAAATTAGGATAGAATGGCGTGAATGAAATTGCAGCGATATTCAGTCTGTTTAATCGCTATTTACCGACGGATTACGACGGACTCATTCCGTCGTTAATATTTAATTTTTAAAAAAAAATGCGGAAAAAACTTAACGGTCCGTCGTTAGTTTATAAATATTTTAAATAAAATAAATCTAGAAATTTTAACGACGGACAGAATCCGTCGTTATTTCAAATTTTATTTAAAATTAAATGCGGGAATTATTTACGACGGACTATGTCCGTCGTTAATGTAAAATATTTTAAATTAAATAAATACCGATTAATTTAACGACGGACACCGTCCGTCGTTAATTATTACATTTTTTAAAAATAATTAAGGAAAAACGTAACGACGGACCTGTCCGTCGTTAATTAAAATTATTTTAAATAAAATAAATGCCGATCAATTTAACGACGGACACCGTCCGTCGTTAATTATTACATTTTTTAAAAATAATTAAGGAAAAACGTAACGACGGACCCTGTCCGTCGTTAATTATAAATATTTTTAATAAGATAAATACGGAATATATGTAACGACGGATAGATCCGTCAAAAATAATTTTAAAACATAATATTTTCAAATTTTATAACGACGGATCGTGTCCGTCGTTAATATTACGACGTCCTGTCCATCGTAAATCCGTCGTTATAAGCTACCGACGGACAGTCCATCGGCAGTCCGTCGGTAAAGACGACCCGAAAAAATTCCGTCGGTAGTTCCGTCGTTAATAAGTAAAATTCTTGTAGTGTTTGTGAAATAAAAGTGAAGTGCTAGAATAACACTTATTTAGAAATGATCAAGGAAATATTTTTATATGGATTTTTATTGTTTTTATATTATCATATAACAATGATTCATTCCAGACAAAAAATATTTCACTTATTAATATTATTTCATGAAGTTGTTTATGGCTCCTAAATCTTAATTGAGTTTCACTTATATGAGAGACTTTGCGCCTAATTTTTCAAATTTTGATTGTTGGGCAGTTAAATTATGTTGAATTATGTTGAAAATGAACAATTTTTTAGTCAGCAAATTTATATTATAATGAACATCAAATATGTGAGACCATGTATTTGAATATTTCTATGCTACCTTATTTGATCCAAGAAATTATTTATACAACATGATTCAATTTCTTTATTGTTTTTTTTCTTTAATAGTTAGATATTATATGTATATTTTTTACGTACGATACATAAAAAATTATCAATGTTTATTTTCACACTAAGTATATATAGAACAATATTTTTTACGATAATATAATTTAATACATTCATACATATGTGTAAGGAGACATAAAATGGTATGATGTCAAAATGGAGTTTGATGTGCTACAATAAAAGAGATGATGACAAATCATTAATTGTGAAAGCGCTGCTCAAAACGTGGCAATTGTTCATCGATATGCCCTATATATCCACTTTACACGGTCTGAAAGGATAACAGAGATGTATATATAATAATTTTTCTTAAATGTGTTTTACGGTGTTGTATCATTTTCTTTTTAATTTTTCTCATTGTAACTAAAATTATAAATGATTTTAATTATGTTTGTAATGGATTTCAGGGGGTTTATGTTATTTGTTTTATTGAGCAGAATGAAAGAAAAATGTAAATTTATTCATGGATACGGATTGTCGATCAATAAAATACTGAATAAATTTGATTATATGTGTGTGTGTATATATATATATAACATTATATTCTTTAGACATTTTATAATTGTTCATATTAATTATTTAACTGTAATTTAATTATGTTATTTGTATAAATTATTTATTATGAATAAATTATTTATATATATCTCGTCGTGCATCGCACGGGATGTAATACTAGTATTCTATAAATGCACACAATTAATATTCCGAGTTTATTCCCCATTAGACAACTACGAATCTTGTAAAATATATATTAGAATCACAACAAACTCTCGTATAAAATCCTATATATTTATCCAACCCAACTCATCATAATCCATATATATTCATCACTCGTTAAACTCTCTGAAAATTATAAAACTCTGAAAATCCCTCAAATTTCTTCCCCACGCATCTCCATTAATGATGTTCTTACCAATTATATTTTGTTTGTTGGTGGTACAATTTTCTGAAGTGTCGAATGCTGGCGTCACGAGTAGATATGTCAGAAAATTGGAGGCCTCTGTTGATATGCCCAAACAATGTTTTCCACCACCTCCTGGATTCAATGCACCTCAACAGGTAATTTATTTAAATAAAAATCTAAATATTGGTAACTCCATTTAATTTGAATATTTTTTTGCAGGTTCACATAACTCAGGGAGATCATGTGGGGCGGAGCATGATTATTTCATGGGTGACGCCGATCCATCACTCTCCCAATGTGGTGGCGTACTGGGAAGCCGGCGGCCGCCACGGTGGTCATAAACACAAGGTTCATGCTAAGACGACGACGTATCGATACTACAACTACTCTTCAGGCTTCATTCATCATGCCACTATTCGAAGGCTTAAGGTGAATTAAATCCGTTGGAATTTTTAATTAATTACGATTCTGAACCTCGTTATATTATATATATATATATATATATAATATTGTTGTGTCTAAATGTATGCAGTATGACACCAAGTATTTTTATCAACTTGGGAAGCATGATGTGACTAGGAGATTTTCATTTAGGACACCTCCTAAAGTGGGACCCGACATTCCTTACACGTTCGGTGTTATTGGTGGGTGTTAATTATATGGTTTATTCGATGTGTACAATCTTTTATGTTGTATGCTTGTACTTAATTAATGTAGGGGACTTGGGACAAACGTATGACTCGAACCAAACGTTCGAACATTACGTGTCCAACCCGAAGGGCCAAGCCGTGCTATTCGTAGGGGATCTCTCCTACGCAGATAATCATCCGTTTCATGACAATGAGAGGTGGGATATTTGGGGCCGCTTCGTCGAGAAGAGCACCGCGTATCAGCCCTGGATTTGGGCTCCAGGAAATCACGAACTCGACTACGCCCCCGAGATTGTAAGGCCATTACCAACTATATATACTCGATAAGCTTTCCAACTCTACTATTAACTTGTTCTTCTTTTTTTTTTAATTTTTTTATAGGAGGAATATATTCCATTCAAACCATACATGCACCGTTATCATGTTCCTTTCAAGGCATCTAAGAGCACATCTCCACTTTGGTACTCGATTAAGCGCGCATCAACCTACATTATAGTCCTATCATCTTATTCAGCTTATGGTAAATTAAATAATATAAAATTAATATTAGTCTATAATTGAAATGAAATTCATGTATTATTATTATTATTATTATTATTACTTTTTGTTTAATAGGTAAATACACCCCTCAATACAAATGGCTTGAACAAGAATTGGCAAAAGTGAATAGATCGGAAACTCCATGGCTAATAGCTTTGGTTCACTCACCATGGTACAACAGCAACACCTACCACTACATGGAAGGTGAAAGCATGAGAGTCATGTTCGAGTCATGGTTCGTGAAATACAAAGTGGATCTTGTATTCGCTGGGCACGTCCATTCTTATGAGCGCACTGTAAGTTATAAGTTTGATCACAACAACCCACATCATTTTATTTTATTTTGCTTTATAATATGATCTACAATATATAGGAACGAGTGTCCAACATTCAGTACAACATTACGAACGGATTAAGTCAGCCTATAAAAGACGCGTCTGCCCCGGTGTATATAACAATAGGAGACGGTGGAAACATTGAAGGCCTAGCAAGCAGGTTAGAACTAAACTGTATCTTCTATCGAAATGTTATCTTACACATGTAGGGTGATGATAACGTCGAGACATCTCTTATATATAATTTGTGTGATGTAATTAAATGCAGCTTCATAGAGCCACAACCAAGTTACTCAGCCTTCCGTGAAGCGAGCTTTGGTCATGCGATTCTCGAAGTGAAGAATCGCACTCACGCTTTCTACACGTGGCATCGAAACCAAGATAACGAAGCAACCGCAGCTGATTCCACTTGGTTCTACAATAGATACTGGTATCCACAGGAGGAGCCTAAATAATTAGAGTTTGAGAAAAATATATTTTTTATGTTCAATTTAGTTTTTATTTCTTAGTTTTCTTGATGTTCTGAATTTAATACCATTGAACTGCGTTTCTTAATTCTGCTTCAATTAATTCTAATTTATATATTTTAGTTCTTTTTTTTTATCTGAGTTCAAAATGTGCATGTGCTTAATTAATTAATTGGCAACTGCTCTATATTTTTATATATAAATATTTTCAACGTTTATCTACACTATCAACTATCACCCTGTACTAGTACCGGTTACACTGCACCAACGGTATAATCAAAAGTTTTCTACATAGTGGTTGAGTAGTACTTAATTAATTAAGTTTTGGTTTTTGTCGAACAATATAATTAAATACTTACCAAACAATATTAATTTGTGGCCCGTCACACTATTTCTTGATGTGGATATCTTCTGAAATATTTCACTTCCCTTCGTTCTAATTATATAATTTTATTTTCTATTCGCAAATAGATTAAAAATATTTATGAAAATTAGATATAAAAGTTAAACTTTCAAAATTCTCTCTCTTAATGATTTATAACTTTCATAAAAACAAGTGATTATTTTTTTAATTTCTAAAAACTAACAAGAGTATATTTGTACATTACTATATAAGTGGGACACCCCAAAATAGTAATATGGACTATATACCAAAATAGTAATATGGACTACATAATTGATAGTAATATGGATTATATACCAAAATAGTAATATGGACTATATAATTGGGATGGAGGGAGTATTTTATAATTTAATTAAATGTTTGGAATGTGTTTTTTAAGAAATTCTCATTGAGAAACTTACAAATTAAAAAAATAAATTAATTAAAAATGAATTATAGAACAATTTTTCTATATGATATCATTAATGATTAAGCCAAAGGATACTAGCTAATCAATATTGAATACATTATAATAAAGGAAAATTATTATTAATATTATTTAAAAGGAGTTTCTATTTGCACCACTAAATTTGTTCTTTGCATCACAATTACTCATTGCACTCATGTTTTTACTCTTTGCACCACTAACATTTACAACAATGCCCTTCCATCTGAAATATGTGTTTTACTTTAAAAAAAAAACTTAAAATCAGTAAAATAAAAACGGAACTTGCACCTCCACTTCACCTTTTTCTCCGGCCGCACCTCCACTTCACCTTTCTTCACCTTCCTTATTTCTTCACCCTTTTTGGAATCGCCGTCCATCAGCTCTCTAACTCGCTTTTCCACCTCCTCTGCCACCACGAACCCGTCCTCCACCATCTCAACCCTTATGGCCAGCCCCAACTCCTCCGTCAGCAACACCCTATTAAAAATGTTGCTCCGTGTAAAGAGGCCATGCTGCCATCGGCACGCCGGCACACACCGCCTCTAGAGTCGAGTTCCACCCACAATGAGTCACGAACCCGCCTACCGCCTTGTGGTTGAGCACCGCCACCTACGGCGCCCACGACTTCACCATCAGCCCCCAATCCTTCGCCTGCTCCACAAACCCGGCTGGCAGGAGGGCATCCAAGTCCAGTTCTGACGGCCGTAGAAATAACTCACCTTTCTCTTCCGGCGGCGAGCGAACTACCCACAAGAATCTGTGGCCACTTCTTTCTAACCCGTCAGCTATTTCCTTCAACGGCACCGCCGACAACAAACCTGCACTACCGAAACATATGTAAACAACAGTTTTACTAGGTTGATTGTCTAGCCATTTCAGGCAGTCATGCCTGACTTCGTCTAAACATCCCATAGTTCCGAAGCTCAAGAAAATAACACTCCTCCGGCTGATCGTCCAACCATTTCTTTACCTCTCTTCTCCGGCGGCGGCGGTTGGGAGGACGAAGAAAGAGGCACTTTTTTCTTTTTCCTTTTCTTTTGTTTTATTTTATTTTTTATTTTTATTTAATAAGGACAATTAAGTAATTTCATAATTCATTATTTTTTAATTAATTTATTTTGTGGTGTAAAGAGTAATTATTGTGGTGCAAATAGAAACTCCCTTATTTAAAATATATAATTTAAATTGAAATTATATAGGCCTCACCAACACTTAATTTGGCGCAATGACTTGAAAGCAAAATGGTGTCAATTTAATGCCAAAATTAATGTTTTGGTGTTAGAATTGGATTTCATGTTATCACTAGAAATTCTACAGTACATGTAAGGATATATAGAATGTCCCATCCCCGCATAGATAAACGTTACATCAATATTTTTTTTATATTTATAGTTAAAAAAAATTATTTGTATATGGTATATATACGGTGATCTCTGCTGCAGCCTGCAGGGTGAATATAGATATAGTACATGCGTGGTAGAATTCTCCACATCGTTTAGCTACAAGACAATAGAGAGAGAGAGACCTTTCATGAAAGCAACTAATCTAAGCATTCTCAATTTCTGATCACCGTGTTCTCTCCTCAAAAAATTTTAAATAAATTATCAACATATACTGATATACATGCATATATTCCCGTACATAACTATCAAATTCAGTCATAATTTTATAGCAGAAACTTTAGCCATAATTTCCAGCTGGTACCACTGCACCGTGCAAACTCCTCAACCACATTCATCAAGAAAATATCACATACTTCATAATTTAATTTATATATATATAGCAGCAACTTTAGCCATATATAATTTCAGAAAATTTCACATATATAATATTATAGTCTATTCATTCATCTATGGCGTTGATAACATTTTCAAGAATTGTAATAGTTTGTTTGGTGGCAGTTGCTCTCCAACTCATACTTTCTTCTTCACCATATCCTATTTATCTTGAAAATCCACCCCCTTCTTCCCTTTTACCTGCTCCACCCTCCAACAGCAAATTACAGGTCCCCCACTAAAACTTGTATCTCACCGGCCGTCTCATGCATTAATAATTTATAATAATACTATATATTTTCTTACACGTTCAGGATGTGATCAAGCTCGGAGAAGGGCTGCTGAAGCAACCGGAAGACGTCGCCCTCGACAAAAACGGAGTTCTCTACACAGTCACCAGGGATGGAAGTGTGCAAAGGCTGCACAGAAATGGAACGTGGGAGAATTGGTGGCAGATTCATAGCCCTAGTTTGTTAGGGATAACTACTACAGCCGCCGGCGATCTAATCGTCTGCGATGCCAACCAGGTAATTAATATTTGTAACTAACTAAAACAGTCTAACGGGTATGAATAATATAATTTTTTTCACATATACAAGTTAAAAATGTTTGGGTTTATTGATGATGGGCAGGGTTTGCTTAAGGTTAGTGAAGAGGGTGTTAAGGTCATATCATCACATGTTGATGGTGCCAAAATAAGGTGAGATCAGACTTATCCATCAACGTAAACGAGATCTTAATTATTTATTTTATTTTATTTTTTCAGATTCAACTAACTGAATTAGGTTATCTATCCTTTCAAACAAGATTTGCAGATGATGTGATCGAATCATCAGATGGTACGCTGTACTTCAGTGATGCAAGTTCGAAATTCGGCTTCGACAGCTGGACTCTGGACCTGCTGGAGACGGAGCCTCACGGCCGCCTCCTCAAATACGACCCTTCCACAAATACGACGTCGCTTGTTCTTCAGAGTCTTGCGTTTGCAAACGGCGTCGCACTGTCTGCAAACCAAGACTACTTGGTTGTTTGTGAAACATGGAAGTACGTTTAATTACAATATTCATTTTTTTTTCTTCTTTATTATGCAATTTCTTTATTTATTACATACTAATTTAATTTAATCTAATCTCTGGAATTGGAGCAGATATAGATGTCTGAAATACTGGTTGGAAGGAGACAAAAAAGGGGAAACAGAGATTTTTGTAGATAAACTTCCTGCAAGGCCAGATAACATAAATCTTGCTCCAGATGGCTCGTTTTGGATTGCACTATTAGAGGTACAACTTTCTTGATCAAAATCTATTAGACGAGTCAAATCTGAGTTTAAATACTACCAAAACACCACTAAATTACAAAGATATATCTAGTTGAATATGTATGAGTTTGAATACGGGTCTTGAACAACCGGTCAAGTTATATACGTATTGTGAAACAATTTAATTTTTATTTTTTTTTACCTATGATCTGTATTGCAGAGTACTCCTATGTGGCCAAGGTTTGTTTACAAATTGGCTGCGTTTAAATACTTAGCAAGGGCATTTCCAAAAACGTTTAGCAATTGGGTGATCAAAGTAGTTGATAAATCAATGGTTGTGAATGTTGGTAGTGATGGAAAAATTATCAGAGGTTTCGATGATCCGACGGCGAAGGTGATGAAGTTTGTAACTTCTGCAGTAGAGTTTGAGGGCCATTTGTATTTTGGGAGTCTTTACAATGACTTTGTAGGGAAATTAGAGCTCCCACTTTCATCAGCCTAATCAAAAATAACGAGACGGGCTCTCTATTGCAAGTTTTGTGTAGGTTGTTGATTTTACTATGAAATAACAACATAATATTAATATCGACCACTCTTTCGATCATAGGGAAAAAAATGTAGCATTATTAATCGGAATGTACGCACATACCGTCTATTTGATTTTGGGCTTTTTTTTTTTTTTTCCCTCACTTTTGGGCTTATGTCTGCGTTAAAATTTCCCGATTATTGTTTTTCGACTTAGGCTTCGAGAATTTAACTTAATTCTAGGTAATTTGCTTTGTCTTAGATATGTCTTATAACAGCTTATATATGTTGTTGAGTTACATACTACAATAAGATTTAACGTGCAATTCCATATTGTACCCCTTTTTTCCTTTTAAGTAATATATCTTTAGTTTTTTGGGGGCAAATTTCGTATTTTTCTCATATGTTTTCCCGGAAAAAAAAAATACATGTGTTAAATAAATAGTATAAAACCCCCTCTGTTGTATAATCATCAAAAAAGTCCCATTTGGAAAGAGTGAATTACACTTGCTAAAAAAAGTGTATGACTCTTATTTTTTTATTTTTTAAATATAATCAATTTTTTAAAATAGTAGTCTGACCAAATATTATAATTTTAAATAATATAAAATATATTTATATGTAAAAAAATGCTAAACTTATGAAATTATCAAAATAGCTAAAAATTATAATCAAATACTGTAATTTTCAAATGATGTAAAATATATTTATCTATAACAAAAATTGTAAAAAAATAAATCATATTATCTTTCTTAGAAAGTGTAATTCCCTTTCTCCAAAAGGGATTTTTTAATGGATTATACATAACATATGAGATTTTTAAACTATTTATTAAACACGGGATTTTTTAATTTTTTCAAAAAGCATAAGGGAGTAATATGAAATTTGACCCTCTAAAAGAGAAGATTTGCCTCTCGGTTGATTGAATGCTCTAGTTTTAATGAATAAAAACAGAGTTTCAAATAGTTAATGATATGCAACTATGCATCCTATTGTCACTAAATGCTAACGCATGTAATTAAATAAGGTTAATTAAAATCTTGAAATTTAAGAACATTTCAAATAAACTCAAATAATAATGTAGGAAAAAAAAAGGCTCGGGTCATACCAAATGTACCTCATTTGGGTGGCATATTGGTGGAGTGTCATGACTTTTGTAATGTTTCAAGTTCGGATCCTTGTAAAATTTGTATGTTGATTTTTCATATTTCCAAAAACATACAAGAATGTGATTTGCTCAAATTAATTAAATTTCAACTAAAAAAATACTTAATTAAACTTATTCCCCAAATCCTCCCACCCACACAAGAACATAAAAGCAATCAAAACTCAATTAAACTTTAAAGTTAAAAAAAAGAAAAAACTTTGACACAAATTTTTTCCTGAAAAAACTCAATTAAACTTTGCCTAAAAGAATGCAATAATATTTAACTGTTTTACACAATTGTTGTTGAAGTAATTTATTTTATGGCCGTCCAAGATTTAAAGGCAGGTCTTCTGTGCACTAGGTACACATTAGACGGTCAATTCATTGATTAAAAAATCTGTCAAAATTAGTATCATTCATAATACTAAAAAGCATCAATTTCAAAGTTCAAAAGTATCATTTATATCATTAAAAAGTATCGGCTATAAAAAAAATAAAAATAAAAACTGTCAAAATTAGAATCTATCTAAACACTAAAAAGTATCATTCAAAATTAAAAAAAGTATCACTTATGTCCTTAAAAAATATCACCCATTTTAACAATTTTTTTAGTCAACGGACATGTTGACCGTCTGATGTATATATTATATACAAGAGTATTTGCGAAGATTTAATATGCGGGTGAAATAACAAAATTGACCATGAAAATTGAGAGGGGGTAATGTGAGGGTATATTGGACAAATCCCCTCAACTGAGCAGCGCTTATAAGTTGTCACCCTCCGACTCCACCAAACTAGGGTTTCATATCATCGGCGCCTCATATCATCTACTGCTAAGCGTTTTAGAGAGAGAGAGAGAGAGGGGCGAAGTCTGCGAAGATGGGTCATTCTAACATCTGGAACTCGCACCCAAAGAACTACGGCCCTGGCTCACGCACTTGGTCCGTTTAATTCATTTTTTTTTTCTTCTTCTAATTGTCTTTTCTTCTGATTTTGCTAATTATTTCTACGGTTTTCGGGTTGTGATGCAGCCGGGTTTGCGGAAACCCTCATGGAATAATTCGGAAATATGGTCTCATGTGCTGCAGGCAGTGCTTCCGCAGCAACGCCAAGGAGATTGGCTTCATCAAGGTCGCTCCTTTTTCTTTTTCTTTTTTACGCTATGGTGTTTAAGTTCAATGATTTTTTATTAATTATTTTGGCAATATATGGTTTTCTTGATGCTGGAATTTTTTCATGGGGTTTTTGGATTTTGGTTGATGTAGCCAGGTTTTTATTTGAATTGGAATTTTTTATTCGTGATTACCAAGTTATTCTGTTATTGTGCTTGTTTGGTTATGAAATAATTCTCTTTTTAGTAGTTGTTTAATCCTCTAATATAAGATTGTTCAAATTCATCTTCTTTCATGTGATATTTTCTTTTTTTGGTAAAAAATTTGCCCCGATCTGCCTACATTTTAAGTGAAACTAGTTCAATTTATTTTCCGTTGATTGAAAGTTGTGTTGTCAAAACATAATAATAAATATAACAAAGTAATCTTCAACACCCTAAGGATTATTAGTAACTAGGGAGCAGTGTTCGTATGCTTATCAACGTTGATATATTGTGATATTTTTGCTATTTGTGGGTGTTATGGATGTGTGATTGGTTAGGTTTTCCATATATCCTTTTCGATTACATAGAATGCTATGAAAACAGCACTAGTTTTGTCTAAAAACTTGTGTGGCGTACGATGATTATTAGGGATAAGCATTTGCTGTTATAACTATGTTATCCGCGGGATACTTTCACTTAGAATTTCTTGAACTTTGTTGTAAGTTACATATCTTGACGTGCTGACATTGTCGTGTATGTGTTTATCTTCCAGTACCGCTGATGACTCATGGATATGGATGTTGAGGGCTCTGAGTGAAGGTCTTGTCAAATCTGGAGGAGTTATACAACTTGCTTGGTTAAGATAAACACTGATTCTTCAAATTTTGGTTTTCTAGTTGAATTTGTTTCCAGACATTATGCTGCTATATTAACTAGTACCTCTGCAATATAACTTCATATTTTGAAAGTATTTTCGATGTCACTCATTATCGTTGTGTCATACTTTCATGTGTTGATAGTAAGGCATGAATGAGATTCAGAGATTGCATGCTTTCATGATTGGTTACAACTTGTTTTGGCTTTTGCCCTGAGTATCTAATTTAGGAGTTGGTAAGGGAACATTTGGATGATTTATCTTGCACTATATCCTCATTATATAAAATATTAATAATATTTCCAAAGGAAGATACAGAAAAAAGGGTTATGGATGGAGGTGGAATGAAGGATTATATGCCTTTGATGTGGTTTCATATTCGTCATTACTCGATGCTAACAGCTATGTGTAATTTCACAAATAAACAAGAAAAATTGAAGGCAACATACGCAACTGTTAGATTAAACAATATCATCAGGAATTCGACGTTGAAATGATGTTTTTGTTTCATGTTTTAGCAAATGTTACAGTTCATGCGGCGATCAACATATCGAATATTCACGCCAAGAAATGTTCTGATTCTGCTCAAATAAATGAAGTACTCAAATCTTTGAATCATTCAGAATTTGTTACATGTCAAATACACGATTAAACATTATATTATGCTAAGATGTCGACACTATACATAAATGGTGCACACAATTCAAATTCTGGGAAAATTCAGAGAATAATACATTAAAACGATTTTCTACAGTTTTTCGGTATATGATGCATCCCATTTTTCCATCCTCCCGCATATGCTTTACAGTATATCCCTACAATTAATCAGCAAAAAGTATTTAATTGTAATTCAATCATTTGATAACCTGAGTCATTCTTTGATAAATGATCACAATGAGTCGGATTAAATAGAATTTGATCAATCCTTTTTAATTTCCGGCCGTAAGATTTGGTCTGTCTGTCATGTTCCATCATCCATCCTCAAAGCTCAAACTAGTATTTCCTCAGATCACGATGAATCACTTGCAGGGATGGGATACCCGGAAGTTCATTTGAAGGCGGTAGGCTTGTCGACACTTCTGTAAATGCCAAATGTACAATACAGACTTGTTATTAAGTCGACCCATGTCACGTCAACACATTTTCGCAACTCAGGTTGGGCACATTTCAACTTCAGACGATTTTTCCTTCAGGCAGGAACAAAATATATCATTTCTACAAGCTAAAAGAATAGATGAGATTGGTCGCAACAGAAGGCGCTGCAAGTTGTAAGCAGTGACTGGTCACTTACTAATATTATAGACGTTAATGAGGAAGCAGGGCTTTGGAAGTCAAAACGAGACCAGAATTTCAAGCTTTCAAGTTTTCAGCTGACAATTGGACTTTGGATCGCTTCATTTCTTGCACGTTTTGTGAAAATCACAAATCATAAGCAGCACATAGGGCTAAAAGACCATTTATATCTTCTGTTTTTTTTTCCCCAACATTTTCAGACTTCAGCAAGTAGTTTTTACCAACATTTTCAGGCATGAAATGCAACTATAATAGAAGATGTAAAACTGCATGAGCAATAAAACAAGTCTGCACTCTACATGCTGCATATATGCTATCACACGGAACATGAAACTAATGAAGCAACGTGCTTTTCTACACAAGCAAGGAAGCATAAGTAATCATTAGATGTCAGCTGCTTCTGTGATGATTGGGAACAAACAGTAACTTTTGAGTGCTTATTTTTTGGTTTGCTTCTTATCATATAGTCCCAAATTGACACAAGACACCAAACTACTTGTAAAACCAGCACTGTTAAGTGAGCTACATGTAAAAAAAAGCAATTTAACACATTTCAGAACTCCAAGTGAAAATTGTATCCCAGCTTTAATTGATAAGATTCATATTTAATCGTCCAACCTTTCTTGCCTAAGACATATTAAATGATAAGTGAAGAGCTTGTCCACTACTCTTGGACTAACACAGAGACAGTATGGCTGAACAACTAATCCTGGCTTGGAGGTACTACATTAAAATTAATTTTGTTATAACACAAGGATAATATGAATCAAATAGGTTGCAACTTTTAAGATGTCAAAATAGCCTCCTAGCATGTAATTACCAGGAATACATGAGTTAAATCATTATCGGGCCTGAAATTTTGTATCCCCTTTAATAAAACAAAACTGGAGACAATGAACATACAGCAAAATGATTATGCATGTGACTTTTTTCCATTCTCAAGAGATCTTCCTTATATTGACTACCATCTTTTCAGTAGGATAAGAAAGTGATTAGCAAACTCTTCAATACAAACAAAACTAGACCTTGGACAGTTTGTGGAACCAATAGGATCATTCAATTTGTTAGTATTTTATTCTGAAGATAGAGAAGGTGATCCACATCTCATAGTTATTAATACATGATGAATTTGATTCTATTGCCAGAACACGTCTCAACATAATATAAGTGTAAGCCGGTTGTGAATGCAGAACTTTGCTCATGATAGTTTTTTTTCACTTATTTATTTATTACCATTTTTTATATAAGAAACAAATTTTTATGACTAGAATGAAAATAGCTAAACTGGTTGGACAGTACAATCTAAAGTACAAAGGTCTAGCGCGCAGCCTAAGTTGGTGGAGTGGCGATCTCATGGTGAAAGGTCACGCATTCGAATTCCATTAACGCCTTCTAGGTCGAGATATCTTACGCTCACCCACATGTAGCCGCTGCAGGTATCTCCAAAACGTACAATGGTCCAATCTCTAGCTAAATCAAACAAGAGGAAAATTGATAAGTTTCAAAATTGAGGATATTTCACCTCTCTTATTTAAACTTGGCTTCAAAGAGAATCGGCTTAAATAATTTTCTTATCATGCTCTCTTCTAATCTCTTATTGAGTAACAAAGAGTTCTAACACCCCTCCCATGCTAAAGTAGAAACAAGAATCAATTTCTTGGATAGTAGAAAAATATTTCAAATTTCTGCTTGAAAAAACTGACCTTTTTCTTTAATGATAAACTGAGTGGAGTGCATCATCTCACAATGCATCCCTTGAACTTTGAATGTTGACAGGGACAATCGTCTCACTTCCGACGAAGTCACCAGAAATTGCACTGTAGAGGCAAAAGCGCATCAATGGCTCTGACACCATTTGTTACGATCCATTTTTGAATCATAACAATGAATTGCACTATCAGCTGGAAGATCTGAAGTTGACACAGCTTCCGCGTGAGAAGGTTTGTAGTTCGTATATCTTCTTTGATTTTATCCACCATATTTCTTGGTAAGAAAGAGGGACAGAACAGGGGTTTCGGAGTGGGGCAAAATTTATAGGAGGGAGAAAAGGAGAGAGAACAAACTGCACCAATTTCTTGAAAATACATCTTTCAGAAAATCAGTGTAGCATGGGCGGGGAAAAGCACTGCCTATAACCCTGTTATATATATATATATATATATATATAGAGAGAGAGAGAGAGAGAGGGAGTGTGATATCCAACCGACTCAGGAACCACTTCCAAAAATCATCATCTCGATCGGACCAAGGCCAATTGCAATAGGTAATATTTGTTCATTCTCGTCCTTCGTCGCAGCAACAAACAGAATTCCTTGTTCCTCCTCTTAAAGTGTGTCCCATCAATCACGAGCACTGGTCGTGAAACCTCCTGAAAAGCTCTGATGCACGGTCCGAGTGCCAAAAACATATACTGGAACTGATTTTTAGGGGTCGTCAAAAATTCGTACACTGTCCCAGGGTTATGCCGTGTGTAGAAACGCAGGTAATTGCGCACATGACTTATCATAGTCTCCATAAATCATCTCAATAGCAATGTTCCTCGAGCGCAAAGCGAAACTGTAATCGATCTGAATCTCATACTCGCGTAAAAGCTCAGACATCATTTCTTTGGGCTTCAGAACAACCCCCTCATCCACCAGTTTGTGAGCAAAATGTTTTGCAATGACCCGTGTAGGCACCTGACGTGGAGCCATGCTGACTCATATCCATGTTGCAAGTGTGAGTATAGTTGAACTTGTAGATTCTCCAAACAACTCCATCCACAACAGCACACAACCTGAACGGGCACTCCCTGTCATGCTTGCACATGTAGACCAATCGTATCTTGTTCGATCGATACACGACATACCCCATTCGATTCTGCATGTGATAGACTCCCACAGTTAGGGCCAAATCATCCTTCGTACGACAAATAGTACCTTGTAAAGTGTGTCCGTATGTGCTCCCCCAATTCAGTGGGCCAGCAATGTCCAGATTGGTAAGCGCAACAACCCAATTGCTCAAGGCCCTCTCAAGAACATCCTCAGACCTAGTATTCGATGATGTTGCTCCTCCCATCATACCCATCAATCGCTCTCTACCCCTGTTGAACAAATCCAACCACAAAACTCTGTATACAATGATTCGAGCAAGGTCGATATGTCGTTCTCCTCTCCCTCTTCATCAGTAGAGGGCATCTCTTCTTCTTCGTCGACTTCTTCTTCTTCCTCTCCTTCGTGCGGGCCTGCATCGTCATCAACATTTTGCTCATCTCTAACCGGATCTCTTTCTTCTGGCACGGTGTTAGGGATGACCCTTGAGCTGCTACAGCCTCTCTGAACAACATACACAACCATCTCTGAGCTCTGTTCATAGAGCAAGTCAAGCAAATCTGCATCATCTTTCAGTCTTGTCTTGATCTGTCTGCCACTATTGGTGCTCGATAGGGGTGAGCAAAAAGTACCGAGAACCGAAAACCGAACCGAACTGAATTAATTCGGTTTTTTCGGTTCGGTTCTTTTCAAAATTCGGTTCGGTTCAGTTTTTTTTTTTAGTAAAAATTCAGTTTTCGGTTTCGGTTCGGTCCAGAGAGAAAATAACCGAATCGAACCGAAAAACCGAATTTATATATATTAGCAATAAAAATACTCAACTTTGTTGGACTTTATAGTTTATTCGATTTTATTTTGTTGGAATTTATACATTTTTGGACTTTATTCGATTGTTTATTGGTGTTTTTTAAACTTGAATCTTCATAATTAAATAATTCATACTTGTACATATTTAATTATATCGAATGAAGAGAATTTAAAGTAACAAAAAAAAATCAAAAAATTTAAGAAAATTTTCGGTTCAAAACCGAACCGAACCGAAATATAAGAAATTCGGTTCGGTTCGGTTCTATTTTTAAAAATTTCAATTTTTTTTCTGTTTTAACATTTTCGGGACCGAACCGAACCGAAAAATCAAATGCTCACCCCTAGTGCTCGACATCCATGATAACTGGTATTCGACAGATGTGGGATCGGTCTCCAGTAATTCATGAATTTCTCTGATTAGTGACCTAAAACAGAAACCATCCGATGACATGATGATCTGCTCCTCCACACCATCTACGCATTGAGCTCTCTCCCATCAGCCACTATGTCATACAATAATACGATGTCTAACCATCTGTCATAACAAAAATATTCAAAAATAAGCATAACGAACCATAACGAAAATTTTAACAATAACGAAACTTAATTTTAAACATAACGAAAAATGAAATTTAACAATAACGAAAATTTCATTTTAAAAATAAGAAAAATTTAATAAATATCATAATGACATTTAAATTGAACAATAACGATAATTCTATTTAACCATAACGATATGCAACAATAAGCCATCACAAAAATTCAGTATATACATAACGGTAATTAAATTTATACATAATAGAAAATTAAATTTAGCCATAATGAAAATTAAATTTAAACATAACGAAAATTTAATTATGAAACAATCGTTATTATAAAATCGAAACAACCGTTACGGGTGTGAACTCCTTCGTTATTATTAATTCAAAATAGTCGTTATTATTAAATTTAATCAAATGTTATTATTAATTTTAAACATTCGCTATTAATAACTTTCGTTATTCATATTTCAATTATCTTTCGTTAATAACTTTCGTTATTAATAACATTCATTATTAATAACTTTCGTTAATAACTTTCGTTATCATTATTTCTTTTTTACTTTCGTTATTCATATTTCAATTATCGTTATTATAAATTTTAAACACTCGTTATTATTATTTTTAATAATACATTATTATTAATTTTAATCAATCGTTATTTTTAATTAATCGTTGTTTTTAATTTTAGTAATGACTTTTTTTAAATAATCGTTATTATATATAAATGATAATAACGATTGTTAAAAAAATAACGACATATATTATGACTTTTAATTTTAGTTATGGCTTTTTTTAAACTTTCATTATTATGGATTTTAAATAATCGTTATCATGGCTTTTGTAAATGATAATAATATCGCTATTATGGCTTTTAATTTTAGTTATGGCTTTGTTTAAACTTTCGTTATTGTGGCTTTTGTAAATGATAATAATATCGTTATTGTCGCTTTTAATTTTAGTTATGATTTTTTTTAAATTTTCGTTATTATGGCTTTTAAATAATCATTATCATGCATTTTGTAAATGATAATAATATCGTTATTATGGCTTTTAATTTTAGTTATGGCTTTTTTTAAGCTTTCGTTAATATATCTTTTAAATAATCGTTATTATGGCTTTTGTTCTTTCCTTATTATCATTTCTATCGTTATAGCCTAAATTTACATAATTAATCATTAGAGCCTAACGTTACATAATTAAAATCAAGAAATGATAACACTAGTTCATAAAATCAACGTAGAAACATAGAAACATAACAACAGATAGCCTAAACTTAAAACAAATTCTACATTTCTTGAAGAAATAAACTCGAAACATACCTTTCAAAATTTAGGAACTTCTACTCAGCCCGTTCGTTGATGAAGACGACGTTGGTTCATAAATCTTCTGGATCAACCTCTCAATATATTTCTTCTCTTTTATTTGAGGGGAATCAACATTTTTGTGTTTTTTTGTTTTGGATATTCTGCCCTATCTTCAATATATGCATATTATACTACCAACTTCTCTTACACAAAATTAAATGCATTAAATTTAATTTAATTTGGGTCAACTAATATCTACCTATACAAATACATATTTATTCATTCTACCTACCTCATTTTGGTCGAAAAAGAAAGAAAGAATAATTGATTGATGTTCATTTAATGTTACGTGCATTAACGTTAGTTTTTTTTTTAAAAAATCGTTATTCTTATTTTCGTTTTCATAACGTTAGTGGAAGGTCAATTTTTTAAAAGAATTTCGTTACGTGCATTAACATTATTTTTTAAAAAAATTTCATTATGCTTATTTTCATTTTTAAAAATTTTGTTGTTTTAGAGTGTGGCACTTTTTGACCCTAACCCTAAAATTCATAAAATTGAATTTTTATATGTTAGGTGTGTGCATTTATTGGGTAGTTATTAAAAGTGTAAATAGTACACTTACACAATGATTAGAATGTAGGGACACGTGTCTCATAGGGGTATTGTAGACAGTTACACTCCAAATTGCCCAAATAACTCCTATAACTTTATATTTTATTTTATTTTTCTCAATTACTATTTTATTTTGCCTCTTTTTATCCATTTACACTTGAAGTAATTTGTTTTATGGGCGTCTTATTAAGAAGATTTAATATGCGGGTGAAATAACAAAATTGACCATGAAAATTGAGAGAGGTAATGTGAGGGTATATTGGACAAATCCCCTCAACTGAGCAGCGCTTATAAGTTGCAAGTCACTCTCCGACTCCACCAAACTAGGGTTTCATATCATCGGCGCCTCATCTCATCTACTGTTAAGCGTTTTAGAGAGAGAGAGAGAGAGGGGGGGAGGCGAAGATGGGTCATTCTAACATCTGGAACTCGCACCCAAAGAACTACGGCCCTGGCTCACGCACTTGGTCGGTTTAATTCATTGTTTTTTTTTTTCTTCTTCTAATTGTCTTTTCTTCTGATTTTGCTAATTATTTCTACGGTTTTCGGGTTGTGTTGCAGCCGGGTTTGCGGAAACCCTCATGGAATAATTCGGAAATATGGTCTCATGTGCTGCAGGCAGTGCTTCCGCAGTAACGCCAAGGAGATTGGCTTCATCAAGGTCGCTCCTTTTTCTTTTTCTTTTTTACGCTATGGTGTTTAAGTTCCATGATTTTTTATTAATTATTTTGGCAATATATGGTTTTCTTGATGCTGGAATTTTTTCATGGGGTTTTTGGATTTTGGTTGATGTAGCCAGGTTTTTATTTGAATTGGAATTTTTTATTCGTGATTACCAAGTTATTCTGTTATTGTGCTTGTTTGGTTATGAAATAATTCTCTTTTTAGTAGTTGTTTAATCCTCTAATATAAGATTGTTCAAATTCATCTTCTTTCATGTGATATTTTCTTTTTTTGGTAAAAAATTTGCCCCGATCTGCCTACATTTTAAGTGAAACTGGTTCAATTTATTTTCCGTTGATTGAAAGTTGTGTTGTCAAAACATAATAATAAATATAACAAAGTAATCTTCAACACCCTAAGGATTATTAGTAACTAGGGAGCAGTGTTCGTATGCTTATCAACGTTGATATATTGTGATAATTTTGCTATTTGGGGAGTAGGGGTGTAATCGAGCCGAGCCGAGTATTAGGCTTATCGAGCTCAAGCTCGATAAGTAAGACTCGAAGCTCGACTCGACTCGAGCTCGGTCAAGCTTTGATTTTTCGAGCTCGAGCTCGACTCGATATCAAACTCGGCAATCTCGAGCTCGACTCGACTCGATTAAGTATAAATATTAAATAAAAAATTAATTTTAAATAAAAATGATTTAATTATTAATTATATATATGTAAAATATTTAATTATTAAGGGTAAATTTGTAATTGCTTCAAAGCTCGATTAAGCTCGATAAGGCTCGCGAGCCTGTCGAGCTTACTATTATGCAGCTTGAGCTCGAGCTCGGTAACTACTCGAGTAGCTCGAACTCGAGCTCGACTCGACAAATCTCGAGTCGATTTTGAGTTTTCACCGAGTCGATCCCGAGTAGCTCATGAGTAGGCTCGACTCACTTACACCCCCTTATTTGTGGGTGTTATGGATGTGTGATTGGTTAGGTTTTCCATATATCCTTTTCGATTACATACAATGCTATGAAAACAGCACTAGTTTTGTCTAAAAACTTGGTGTGGCGTACGATGATTATTAGGGATAAGCATTTGCTGTTACAACTATGTTATTCGTGGGTTACTTTCACTTAGAATTTCTTGGAACTGTGTTGTAAGTTACATATCTTGACATGCTGACATTGTCGTGTATGTGTTTCTCTTCCAGTACCGCTGATGACTCATGGATATGGATGTTGAGGGCTCTGAGTGAAGGTCTTGTCAAATCTGGAGGAGTTATACAACTTGCTTGGTTAAGATAAACACTGATTCTTCAAATTTTGGTTTTCTAGTTGAATTTGTTTCCAGACATTATGTTGCTATATTAACTAGTACCTCTGCAATATAACTTCCAAATTTTTGAAAGTATTTTCGACGTCACTCATTATCGTTGTGTTGTGCTTTCATGTGTTGATAGTAAGGCATGAGTGAGATTCAGAGATTGCATGCTTTCATGATTGGTTACAACTTATTTTGGCTTTTGCCCTGAGTATCTAATTTAGGAGTTGGTAAGGAACATTTGGATGATTTATCTTGGACTATATTCTCATTATATAAAATATTAATAATATTTCCAAAGGTAGATACAGAATGAAGGATTATATGCCTTTGATGTGGTTTCATATTCGTCATTACTCGATGCTAACAGCTATGTGTAATTTCACAAATAAACAAGAAAAATTGAAGGCAACATGCGCAACTGTTAAATTAAACAATATCATCAGGAATTCGACGTTGAAATGATGTTTTTATTTCATGTTTTAGCAAATGTCAAATAAAATGAACTCAAATAAAAAGAACTCAAATCTTTGAATCATTCAGAATTTGTTACATGTCAAATACACGACTAAACATTATATTAATGCTAAGATGTCGACACTATACATAAGTGGTGCACACACTTCAGATTCTGGGAAAAATCAGAGAATAATACATTAAAACGATTTTCTACAGTTTTTCGGTATCTGATGCGTCCCATTTTTCCATCCTCCCGCATATGCTTTACAGTATATCCCTACATTTAATCAGCAAAAAGTATTTAATTGTAATTCAATCATTTGATAACCAGAGTCATTCTTTGATAAATGATCACTATGAGTCGGACTAAATAGAATTTGATCAATCCTTTTTAATTTCCGGCTGTACGATTTGGTCTGTCATGTTCTATCATCCATCCTCAAAGTTCAAACTAGTATTTCCTCAGATCGCGATGAATCACTTGCAGCGATGGGATACCTGGAAGTTCATTTGAAGGCGGCAGGCTTGTCGACACTTCTGTAAATGCCAAATGTACAATACAGACTTGTTAGTAAGTCGACCCATGTCACATCACCACATTTTCGCAACTCAGGTTGGGCACATTTCAACTTCAGACGCTTTTTCTTCAGGCAGGAACAAAATACATCATTTCTACAAGCTAAAAAGAATAGATGAGATTGGTCGCAACAGAAGGCGCTGCAAGTTGTAAGCAGTGACTGGTCACTTGCTAATATTATAGACGTTAATGAGGAAGCAGGGCTTTGGAAGTCAAAACGAGACCAGAATTTCAAGCTTTCAAGTTTTCAGCTGACAATTGGACTTTGGATCGCTTCATTTCTTGCACGTTTTGTAAAAATCACAAATCATAAGCAGCACATTTACATAGGGCTAAAAGACCACTTATATCTTCTGTTTTTTTTCCCAACATTTTCAGGCATGAAATGCAACTATAATCGAAGATGTAAAACTGCATGAGCAATAAAACAAGTCTGCACTCTACATGCTGCAAATATGCTATCATACGGAACATGAAGCTAATGAAGCAACGTGCTTTTCTACACAAGCAAGGAAGCATAAGCAATCATTAGATGTCAGCTGCTTCTGTGAAGATGATTGTGAACAAACAGTAACTTTTGAGTGCTTTTTTTTTTTTTTGCTTCTTATCATATAGTCCCAAATTGACACAAGACACCAAACTACTTGTAAAACCAGCACTGTTAAGTGAGCTACATGTAAAAAAAAGCAATTTAACACATTTCAGAACTCCAAGTGAAAATTGTATCCCAGCTTTAATTGATAAGATTCATATTTAATCGTCCAACCTTTCTTGCCTAAGACATATTAAATGATAAGTGAAGAGCTTGTCCACTACTCTTGGACTAACACAGAGACAGTATGGCTGAACAACTAATCCTGGCTTGGAGGTACTACATTAAAATTAATTTTGTTATAACACAAGGATAATATGAATCAAATAGGTTGCAACTTTTAAGATGTCAAAATAGCCTCCTAGCATGTAATTACCAGGAATACATGAGTTAAATCATTATCGGGCCTGAAATTTTGTATCCCCTTTAATAAAACAAAACTGGAGACAATGAACATACAGCAAAATGATTATGCATGTGACTTTTTTCCATTCTCAAGAGATCTTCCTTATATTGACTACCATCTTTTCAGTAGGATAAGAAAGTGATTAGCAAACTCTTCAATACAAACAAAACTAGACCTTGGACAGTTTGTGGAACCAATAGGATCATTCAATTTGTTAGTATTTTATTCTGAAGATAGAGAAGGTGATCCACATCTCATAGTTATTAATACATGATGAATTTGATTCTATTGCCAGAACACGTCTCAACATAATATAAGTGTAAGCTGGTTGTGAATGCAGAACTTTGCTCATGATAGTTTTTTTTCACTTATTTATTTATTACCATTTTTTATATAAGAAACAAATTTTTATGACTAGAATGAAAATAGCTAAACTGGTTGGACAGTACAATCTAAAGTACAAAGGTCTAGCGCGCAGCCTAAGTTGGTGGAGTGGCGATCTCATGGTGAAAGGTCACGCATTCGAATTCCATTAACGCCTTCTAGGTCGAGATATCTTACGCTCACCCACATGTAGCCGCTGCAGGTATCTCCAAAACGTACAATGGTCCAATCTCTAGCTAAATCAAACAAGAGGAAAATTGATAAGTTTCAAAATTGAGGATATTTCACCTCTCTTATTTAAACTTGGCTTCAAAGAGAATCGGCTTAAATAATTTTCTTATCATGCTCTCTTCTAATCTCTTATTGAGTAACAAAGAGTTCTAACACCCCTCCCATGCTAAAGTAGAAACAAGAATCAATTTCTTGGATAGTAGAAAAATATTTCAAATTTCTGCTTGAAAAAACTGACCTTTTTCTTTATTGATAAGCTGAGTGGAGTGCATCATCTCACAATGCATCCCTTGAACTTTGAATGTTGACAGGGACAATCGTCTCACTTCCGACGAAGTCACCAGAAAATTGCACTGTAGAGGCAAAAGCGCATCAATGGCTCTGACACCATTTGGTACGATCCATTTTTGAATCATAACAATGAATTGCACTATCAGCTGGAAGATCTGAAGTTGACACAGCTTCCGCATGAGAAGGTTTGTAGTTCGTATATCTTCTTTGATTTTATCCACCATATTTCTCGGTAAGAAAGAGGGACAGAACAGGGGTTTTGGAGTGGGGCAAAATTCCTAGGAGGGAGAAAAAGAGAGAGAACAAACTGCACCAATTTCTTGAAAATACATCTTTCAGAAAATCAGTGTAGCATGGGCGGGGAAAAGCACTGCCTATAACCCTGTTATATATATATATATATATATAGAGAGAGAGAGAGAGAGAGAGAGAGAATAGATTACATTTACAGCCCTTTCCTCAGAATCTTCATCTCCAAGCAAAGCAAACTCGGGCTTCTATATAAGTCACTATTGTAGTCCTTAGTTGATGCAATGGGCGGTCACAAATCCACAAACAATAAGAATGCAGCGGGCCTAATCAGAATCAATGTCAGCACCTTTCGGAACATGATACGAACTGACTTGTCCAAATTCCAAAAGTCAAATTTCATGAGCTGTCTTAATACTATGTAAATCTAGCGGATTAATTGAGAAGAAGCTATTCATTACAAGCAACATTGGGGCATCTGACGAAGCAAGCATAAGGGGATAGAAAGAAAAAAAAATCAAGTTTGACAACTACCAAGTACATTATGATTACTTTTCCGAATAAAGATGAAGTAGCATAGCATATACAAACAAGCATAAAGTGTACTTTGTAGAATAGCAGAAGAAGTGGCGCATCCGCGAACAAAATTGGTACCAAAAGTAAGAATATGAACAACTTACTTGGCTGTATTGGAGGTGCTGTCCATTTTCGTGTACCTTCCCCCGTGACAAACAAAATTCATCTTCTATTTAAGCAAGACATTTTTGGGTTGCCTTGTCACCAAACCCCCTAGCGAGCATCTCTTTCGTCCATATTTTAGCCTCTGCATCCCGACCTACTCTGGCTAAACCATGGATAATTGCATCATAAGTCCATCTATTTGGCTCAAAACCTTTTTCGTGTAGTCCATGGAATAGTCTATAAGCATAGTCAATTCCTTTCATGAGTAGTAATCTTCTTAACATCATATTATAGGTATAAAGATCAAGTTCGAAGCATTGCTGGACCAGAGTTTCGATATCCTCATCTAAATGATTACCTTCGATACAACCAGAAAATATGCCAATTAGGTGGCCCAACATCCAACTTGTAGGTGTGAGATTTAGCCTCGCACTTGAAGAAACCCAAGCATCGTATAGTTCCCTACCTTTCAACGCATGCAATAAAAATACATTGCCAATAAAGGATGAGATGTGACGACCAATTCTAGTCATATCATTCAGAAGAACTACAGCATCATGATACTGCCCCAGATCACAGTACAACTTTATAAGTTCCTCGTAACATTGGATGGATGGAATTTTCCCGGCTATCTGCATATTCTCCAACATCTGTGATGCATAATCCGGTTCTTTTATTTTGCAAAGACCAATGATCATGACATGCCACAATTTTCTCTTCTCCCATCTCGTGGACAATTCACAGAACAGCTGCACAGCATGGGAAACTTTTCTGCTTTTCAAATAAGTTTGCAATAGTAGGATAGTAGGCCCCAAGGTTGGTATAAGACCACTTCTTCTCATCATCTCATATACTTGGAAAGCCAGTTCAGGCTTCAATGCATGTCCTGCCCCATCAATGAAGATCTGAAAAGTGACAAAGGGGGATAGCTCACTGCGAGCCAGCTGCATCTCAAGCAATCCAAAGAATTGTTTTTCTGGTTTATGCATCTTACATATACAGCAAATGACTGCCCTAAACAATCTCCTACTTGGGCGATAACCGCTCTCTTGCATTTCAATGAGTAATCTAGCTGCTAAATCTGCTCTATTTGACCTGCAAAATCCATGAATCAGGCTGTAGTAAGCAAACTTCTGAGATGTTTTATTTAATTTGGTAAGCAGGTCATGTAACAAATATCCTTCTTCAACCCTGTCGAACCTACAAAAAGCTGATATGAACTTGTCATATATGAAGTCATTGCATACGAAATTCTGGTCTAAGAGGAACTTAACTAACTCTTTCATCTTATCAAGCTTCCCTTCTCTGCAGAGGGCATCGGCAACAATGGACAAGGTCCTCTCCCCAGGGAAATAACCCTGTTCCAAGGAGTTTTTCAACACTTTATATGATTCTTCAACACTGGCTTCCCCCAACAGAGTATTTATGAGATAATTATAAGCCATACGATTAACAGAGAGGCCAAACTCCACCCGCGAATCATACAACCCAGTTGCAGTCTCCATCATTCCTGCTTTACATAGAAAGCACAAGACAGCATTCATGGTGACATCATCAGGTACTACCCCGTGTTTGTTCATCTCTATCAACAAATCATACACCTCTTCAAGCCTATTCTCCCTCAAAAGCCTGCAAATGAGGGCGTTGAAACGAAAGACATCTGGGACATACTCCTCAACCCCCTGCTTATCCTTCAAGAACTCTAGTGCATGATCCGTCTTCCCAGCCTTGACAAGTCCACCAATCCACGCACTATACGCACCCTCCATCATATCCAAGCCCAAACCTTTGAACTCCTCGATGAACATAGACGCCCTCCTGAATTGATTACTCTTACACAATGCGGTCACAAAGATAGACACCGCAAAACCATTCACCGTCGCGCTATCATCATTCACCAGACCACGCAAATACTCCTCCGCCCGTTCCAATTCATTCTGCTTGCACAAACTTTTCATTATAATCGAATGCGTGACATGGTCCATTCGCCCCCGGATTTTGATCTCCTTCACCACACTCTCCGCAAAATCAAAATGACCTTCCTCAACAAGGGAATTCAGTAGCACATTATAGGCGACCGGGTCCAAATCATGGCCCCGAAATCGCATTCTACCAAACACAGCGAGGGCAGTCTCGCATTGCCCCGCTATAGCATAACCAATGACTAATATATCATGATACATAGACTTACCATTATACGAGTACTTGGCATAGTTCTGCAAGAAGTCCAACATTAAGTCCGTCATCTTCGCTTTCGTAATGACACGGAAAATGGCATTGAACGTCGCTCTCGTGTGGAAGAAACCCTGCTGCCGCCCCGCCCAATCGAAGAACTTCAAGCAGGAGAGAACATCCTTCCTGTTGTAATTCAACACCTCGAGAACTAAGGTCTGCGATAGCCGGAGATTGAAGCGGGAGAGGGCGGCGTCGGAGGAGGCGCCGTCGTGTGTGCGGAGGGTTTCGAAGATACTATCGTAAAGCGGGGCTTTTCGCGACATGAACCATTCTCTAAAGTAGATTGCGAGGTTGGATCCGTTGGTACCGGGGGAGAGGGATAAATGACTGGTGGATGGATTATGAGAAGAAGGGTCCGAGGCGGTGCAGGAGAGAACAGCCGTCGTGGCGGCGGCGGAAGGAGGGGAGAGGAGGGATCTGGATTGCCTTGCGTGTCTGAGCGTCAGCATATCTGTCAGTTCAATCAAGCAATTAGTGCTGAAATCAATGGGATATTGAAATTGGAGAGAGAATAGAATCCATGGCGATTGTTAAGTACCTCAGTCGTCGGATAATGGTGGCGGCGGCGGCCAACGGACTAGGTAGAGCTAGCGGAGAAGAATGTGGTGTTATAGTGAAAAACGTTGTTTTATTTTCATCTCTTCATTTCTCTCTCTCTCTCTCTCTCTCTCTATTCCATTTTTAAAATTCAACAAATGAGTAAAATGCCATTCAAATTTCTTTTATGAATTTCACAATTGAATAGTCAAAAACTTCCATACACTGATGCACATTCACCCCCGTAATTAGGGGTGTAAATGAGTCGAGTCGAGCCGAGACCGAATACACATATGTTCAGGCTTGTTTGAAATGATATCAAGTTTTAAATTGTATGTTTGAGCTTGTTTGATTATCTATCGAGTCGAGCTCACACAAGCTTTAATCAAGCCTAACATGAGCCGAGCTCGAGTAATTTGATATTTTTACACATGTTTGCTCAATTTTTACTTATCGAGCTCGAGTTCGAGTCGAGCTTTAAATTTTATCGAACATAAAATTATGTTCAAGCTTGTTTGATATGCTTATCGAACCGAGCTTGAACGAGCTTTTAACGAACGAACATGAACCGAGTATCGAGCTATTTGATTTGATTTTCAACCCTACCCGTAATGAATCCCTTCATGTGAGACTGGGCACAAGGCTCGCGGGCAGTGATGGAATCATAAAAAAAATTTTAGGGAGGGCTACACTGCTTTACGATGAATGTTTGTTGTCCCAACCATTCTTTTAGTCTCAAGCCCAATAAGGAAAGGGGTAATTTCTAACAAGGTTTTCGTGTTGTTGATTCATAGGTGTAGTGCTTTTTCCTTTATGCTGTCTGTTGGTACTAGTGGAGTAGGATTGCTCCATAATACAGAACCTCTAAGTGTAACCTTTCGCTCAATTCTAGAACCGAAAATCGAAACATAGCATCTGAGGTTGCATTAATCGAGGATACACGACATAAGGAATTGTTCTATTTCCAAACTTCACCTTCAATAAGTGTAGATTTATTTCAAAAAAATTCCCAAATCACGTGTCTTTCTCGCAAGACCGAGAGAGAAAAAAAGCAATGATTCCATATTATATGTACTTGCATGATCGAGAAAAAAATAGTGAGAGGAAGGGATTGTTGTCATTCTTTTTTATTTATTTTTCACTTTTTTTACATGTATATGATGTTCTTTTGTATAAAACTTGTTTTCTTTTTATTATTTTTTTTAGTGAAATAATATCATTTTTACATTGAAAATCACTATATTATACATAAATATAAATTCATAAAGAATAATATAAATGATTACATACAATGATAATTATCATAAACTCATAACATCTATCAATAAATATAGAGTCCTAAATTTTTAATGTCAATTATAATTCATAATATCTTTAATTCAAATTCTAAGCTTGAAACCTAATTTAAGTTCTTTAACTAAAAAAATCAAAATTTAATTCAAACACCCAAATTTAATTTAATAATCTATAAATATAAACATATATATAACAAAATCGAAATAATACAAATTTAAACTAATATCAAAAGGACAAATTAATAAAGGGAAAAATCATAAATTGAATAAATAAAGTAGTATATAAATTGAAAAATAAAATAGAATAAAAAAATTACACGATAAGTGTTGTGCTCCAAGTGTCGTGTGCTTATTTTTGTTTCAATAAAAATGCTTTGAATACTAATCCATTATTATTATTATTTTATTATAGAATATATATAATTTATAAAAATAACATCTAGCCTACCCCTCGCACTCTTTAATTATCTTTCTTCAACCCTCATCTCTCCCCTCTTTCTTCAGTTCTCACAAACACGATGCTACTGCAAATGAGTTGCAGACAAACTGAATTTTTTTCTTTTTTTATCTCCCCTCTATCTCACTCTCTCACCTCCGTAGATCTCATTCGTGTCTATAACTGCCATGAGTGTCGAAAAATTGAGGGGTTGAGGCAAAAATATCAACCATCCTAAGTAGAAATTTCCGGTGATTTTCCGGCTCCACTGCTCGCGGGTCGACCCGTCCAGTCCGGTTTGATCTGTTATGGAAAAAAACATCATAAAAAGTATCACTCGTGGCTAGAGCCATACACGAATCGAATCGAGTCGAATACCCTGAAGTTCAAGCTCATCTCATTAAGAAATATTTCGATTCGAGTTTTTTTCCTCTTGTTCAGGCTCGACTCAATAAATATTTATCATGCTCGAATTTGACTCGAGCTCAACTCGTGAAATGTTAAAAATTAACTAATCGACCATGAACTCGAATGCTCGATAAAAAGCCACTCCCTTCGTCCCAATAGCAAGGTCTCCCTTTTTATTATTTACTCTCTCTATTTTAATAGAAGGGAAACCTTACTATTGGGACGGAGGTAGTATTTAATTTACATATATGAGCTTGAGTTCGAAAAAAAAAAAAACTTATTTAATGTACTCATTCGAAATATTTATAATATTCATGAACATGTTCAATTAAGCTCGACTCGTGAAATGTTCGAGTTCGAGCTTAATCGAACATGTTCGCGAGTTGGTCGAGCTGAATACTGCTCTATTCGAGCGTGGCTCGATAATTTTATCAAACTCGATTTGAGGCTCGAGCTCGATTCATTTAGAAAATGAACGAATTTTTTTCGAGTCGAGCTCCAAATGAGCGGCTCTATTTGTTTATACAACCTTACACATGACACTAAAGTGTATTGCTAGTAACCTTAATTAAAGTATCATTTACGTTCTTTCATTTAAATAAATTTATTAAAACTCAATTATGATTTAATTCATTTCAATTAAGATTTATTATTCTTAATCACTAGATTTCTGCTTGTACGGTGCACGAGTTCATTCATTGACTCAAACTCAATTATTACATATTTAATGTGTCATATCTTCATATGTTGTAGATAATTAATATTTTACTTAATAAGTTCATACATTTTTTATTTGTCAGGTTATTTTTTTATATCAGCCAATTATTATTCTGAATCTAAAACAAGTTAAGTTGACAATCGATAAAAGAAATAATTACTTGATTACACACACATACATATGTATATACGTACATATAATATTATAATATATTTTAAATAATTAATAAATTACTACAATCAAAATATTATATTATAAATTATGCAACTCTTGGTTGTATACAACGTTTGTAGTAATATTTGTTATAATATCATCATCTTCACAAATAAAAATTTTCAAACTAGCACTATTTGTGACTCGTTAAACAACTACGAACAATTGACTAAGACTAAAAACTTATGAAATATATATATAGGGATGGCAATGAGTAACAGAGCATGTGGGTACTCATAAAAATTACCCACAGTAGGGTAATTACCCAGTCAATGGAGACGGGACGAGCACAGACACGGGTAATTACTTGCATTTTTTTACAGGTACGAGTATCTTAGTACCCAACCCCCATACTCATATGTGTGTTTATACATACAATTTTATATATAATTATATATATGGAAATTATTAATATTACTATTATAAATTAGAAAATAATAAATATTTAAGTTTGATTTTAGTTTGTATATTTTATGTTTTAGTTTACTTCCAAGTTGTTCTTTTTATAGGAAATTATATATACATGTGTCTATATATATATATTTATGAAATTTGAAAAAATATTTATTGATAATTGAAAATAAAGCAACATTATACGTGTATATGGTCGTCACCTAATTTGTAGACATTTTGCACTCATTATTCTACGTAATTATAATTTTAGGGAAGTTAATTGAAGATGATTTATTTCGTTGTTTATTTTTTCTGCAAGTTAGTTTTTTTAATTGCAAGCATATAATACAAAAAATAAAGAAAATTATTTGATTTTTTGCTTCAAGTTCACGTAAATGCCTTTCTTTATAGAGTTATTTATTTAATATAATATTTTATGAAGAATTTGGGATTTGATATTAATCAAATTGTTATTATGATTTTAGTTTTAATTAATGTTTTTAAATTTATAATTTTTTATAATTAGTTAAATTGTAGGTAATGGGAACGGGTATGAGCAACTAATAGAGCTGTCGAAACGGGACTACGGGGCGGGGCAGGTCTCAAAAGCTCGCCTCTAGGCGGGGCGGGCCAAAAATGAGACGGCCTGAAAATGCCCAACCCTGCCGTGGGCCGTAGGTTCATGGGCCGTCCCACGGGTCATTTTTTTAAAATTTCATTATTTCTGAAACCTAATTTTATAATTCATTTTAACTTGAATAACAATGTATATTATAAAAAGATTCATTAAAATCACTAAAAATATATGACAATAAACATTCGATCAAATAAAATAACAATAATGTCAAATTCACATAATCATAAACATTTGGTTTGGCATGCGACAACTGCTGGTATCAAATAAACATTCAATCCAAAAAAATTCTAATTCAAATAGTCCAACAATCAATTCAGCTGCTCAATACAGCAAGGTAGCAAATGAACAATAAAGGTTAGTCAAATTTAAATAGCTAAAACATCTTCTTCGTCTTGTTGATCATCTTCATTCTCCTCATCATCCTCAAGTTCAACAATAGCCGGCATATTTTTAACATTCAATCCCAATGTTGTATTCACCATAGCATCTTCTTCAACATCTAAAAAGTAAACACAAATGACAAACATTAAATTTATATTCAATATAAATTAAATAATGATATTATAACTTAATAAACCTACCACAAGAATAACCATATAACCAATTGCGAGTGCAAATAAGAGCTTGCACTTTATCAGGAAAAGTGCAACTCCTATCCTTGGTGAGAACACGAGAACCAATTGAAAATGTCGACTCTAAAGCAACAGTAGTAATAGGAATGGATAACACATCCGCAGCCATCAAAACAAGAGATGGGAAACGATGTTGATTATTCTTCCAATACTCTAAAACATTCAAAATCCTTATGAAAGGCAAATTCAAGTTTTGACTCCTCCAAATAGATATCTAATTCATATTTTCCAGCTTGTGTAGAAGTATAACTCTCATTAGATATAATTTCCTACATCAATTGATGTATAATATAAGATAAAGATAAAGATAATGATGATGATCAAATGCAATTAATGAGACAAAAATTGTTTAAATACTCACTTCAAATATTCTTTTACCACCAGTTTTGGATACTCCTTCCTTTTGTGTAGATGCAAATTTCGAAGAAGATATGTTGGGTGAAGAACTTTGATTTTAAGAAACATTATAATTCTCAAAAAGCTTATACAACTTTGTCTTCACTAGTGAAGGCATTTCTTGACATTAGCCTTATCTACTTCTACTTTGGAGTAAAAGTACTCCAATAAGGAATTTTTTATCCGTGGATCAAGAACAACACCAAATGTAAGTATTAATCTATACTCACTCTAATATTTATCAAACTTCTCCATCATTCCAACACACATATTCTTCATCACCAAATCATTATCCGACATATACTCTTGCAACAAATGTTGAATCTTCCAAACTTGCATAAAATACAAATTGGATATAGGATAAGATGAACTAGACATCAAGTTGGTTGTATCATAAAATGGTTCAAGAAACTCACAAATTTCTATGCTCTATTCCACTTTAAAAGGACAATATTTATAATTCCTATCATTTAATTGAAGAGAAGCAAAAACCTTCTTATATTTGATGGCTGTATCCAACATCAGGTATGTTAAATTCCATCGTGTAGCCACATCCAACCTCAAACCAATACTTGTGTCAATATTACCAACCTCTACCATACATTCTTGAAACTTTTTCATCCTACTTTCTGATCCTTTCACATACTTCACAGAATCTCTAATTTTAGATAAAGCACCAGTAGCCACTTTCAAACCTCACGAACAATGGGATTCAATATATGGGCAGAACAACGAATGTGGAAAAACTCACCATCACACAACAAACTATCATGCAAAGAAAGCTGCTCTTTCAAAATAAATTGCATGTTGTCATTACTATATACATTATCCAATGTCAATGAAAAAACCTTTTTCTCAATTCCCCAATCCTTTAAAAATCCAAATAATTTTGCAGCCAGTTCTACACTCGAATGGGGAGGAGGCATGTGAGCAAAATTAAGTATCTTACTATGAAGTTTTCAATTATCATCAATAAAGTGGGCAATCAAACAAATATAACCTTCACTAGTGCATACAGTCCAACAATCTGAAGTCAAACAAATCATACTCCGAACACTGGTCAACAATTGTTTGAGTTTTATTTTCTCATCCATGTACATCTTTGTAATATCAGAAACCAATGTATTTCTAGAAATACAACAAACTTCAGGATTCAAATATTTCATCAAACTTCTAAACCCATCATAATCGACAAAAGAAAACAACAAATCATGTTTAACAATTGCAGCAGCTAGCAAACCACGGGCAATATTTTGATCAATTTTCCTAGATCACAATTTTCCTTCACTATCAACAATCATTTGGCCTACATTCTGATATTTTATTTTCTTACATTTTTGCACGTGGCACCTCATGTCGAAGTTCTGTAAGTTTTATCCCCACATTTATACCTACTATTACATGCTTTGCAATCAGCCCTTTTAATACCATCTGCAGCCACCCGCTTTCTTATCAAAATAATGCTAAACCTCAGAAAATTCTTTGTTCTTTGAAGCATCTTTAGTCATTTTATCTTCATCTAAATTTATAGGGATATGGGTCATAAGGCTAGGGTTAGACTTAGACTCCATAGACTTCATTCATGTATTCTGTAATCATAAATATAAATTAAAACACAATTTATTTTATACAGGTTAGACATATTTTTTACTATAACACTTAACTGCAATTTTCAAATTTCAACAAATATTTTCTATTTTTACAAGTCACAAGTCACACAATACAAGCTTTTAGCTATCCAACTAACATTTTCAACTAATCCACAATCCACATCAATAAGAGAGAATTTAAAAAATCTACCCGAGCTAACGGGAGACGAAGGTAGTCGATAGTGCAGCACTGCAACAGGTCTCTAGAGCAATAAATGACTGTGAACGGGGCTATCCAGTCTCTAGAGTAGTCGGTGGTGCAGCAGGTGGAGTAATGGAGAACAAAGATCAATAATTTTAGTTAGAACTTTAACAAGTGAGTGAGATGGAGAATGGATACAGAGACGGAGATGTGGACGGCAATTCGGCGAAGATAGTGAAACTTACCTAGACTGATGAGAAGCAGCGACGCGATATGATGGTGCTACTGCAGCTTGGACGGTGAGCAATCTGTTGGTAGAGATTCTGG
The DNA here is from genome assembly GCA_026008535.1 of Perilla frutescens. Classification (NCBI taxonomy): domain Eukaryota; kingdom Viridiplantae; phylum Streptophyta; class Magnoliopsida; order Lamiales; family Lamiaceae; genus Perilla; species Perilla frutescens. Next base: position 48,815,279 of record BRKX01000001.1, on the reverse strand, counting down.
AGGGTGGCGGTGGCACCGTGAGCCCGTGATGGAGGAGATGGAGTCTCTGAAATCATGATTGGGCCAATTGTCGTGCAATGGTTATGGTGGGTGGTGAAATCTGAAATTCAATTAGTCTCTGGAGTAGAGTATAGCGGGAGGCTGAATCTAAATTCAGAATAGAATCATAGTGCTAGGGTTAGAAATTAGAATTAATTTAGTAATTATTTTTAATTTTCCTATTTTTCATTTTATCATTTAAAAAAATAATAAAATAGATAGGGGTCAGCCTGACCCACTATAGGCCCACCCCGATAAATCTAAGGCTCGTTTGGTTTGGCCCGTATGGGCCCATCAGTTTTTGGGCCTCTTAAAACAACCCAACCCGCCATTTTTTAGGACTGATTCGGTCCGGCCCAAAGGGCCAGGCCCATTTTGACAGCTCTAACAGTTAACTACCCAGAGAATATGGGAACGGGCATAACAGTTGCTACCCACGCGATTATAGGGATGGGTACATGTTTTTTTTTTTAAATGCGGGTATGGGAACGGGTACCAAGGCCGTACTAAGAAATTTCCTCGAAGAAACTTATAAGTACAAAAGTGTATGCATAATGTATATAATTAATATATTTTATAAAATTTCATTTAATCTGTCTTGCCTTTTCGGTTATTAAATTATTCAATTTTATAATCAGATGTTTCCATAAATCATTAACATGTTTTCTACTATTAAATCTCCCAAGTTCGTATTAATATTTTTCCATTGTTCAAGATCGTATATATTGCTAGATGCTGCATTGGATGTTCTACAATTTTTGATATATTATACAAAGACACCATTTTCTATATAGTCATCTAAGTGGTGGAATCCATGTGCATTATTTTCTCAAATATTTTGTTCATTCAACGAAGGACTACGAGTTCATAAGGTAAGTAAACATAGGGGAGGTACCACATTATACGGGCAATTGTATATATAGAGGTTTTTGTATTTACCAAGATTGCATTAGTAGAATTCCTAGTTAATTCCCTCATAAAATGAATAGATTGTATATCCATGTCATTTGGATTATTGAGGTAGTGGGAGTCGACTGCATCTGTTTTGGCCATTTGGCAAAAAACACATAACTAAATTCTCATTTTGCTCCTTAGCCCAACCCACACTCGAACCTAATTGGTAGCCTATATATCTTGTCACCGTTCGCTCATCTTCAATAGAAGACACACACACTCAATACAAACTCTTTGTAATCGCTCTCTCTCGCTCTCTGTTCTATTCGTGAGATTGTCGCAGACTTAGAGCTTTGTGCTCTAACTTGAACCGTGTATATCTCGGTTGTCTCTTTGAGAGACTAACACCGCCAGGTACGAGGATTGTCGGATTGTTAATCGGAGAGTGATGAGGAGGTAGTATTGCCTAGTGTTTGAGGCGTGGGCTTGTTGGCTTTGAGGTGGGGCTTGTTCTTGTTGTGCTATTTATTGGTCGATTATCCGAGCAAAGGTGAACCTGAGCCATCTCTTTTTTCCTCCGACACTTGAGTTTCTAACAACAAAGAACGTGTTGGCGATGGAGAAAAGTGAACCGTCGGTGAGCTAGATACCCAACGGTGATATCAGAACCACGGTATCCTCACCGGGGCACCCTCCACTGCCGCATCTTCATCGTCCTGCCGTACTCTGTGGCCGCGCCATTCCCCTATTCCTCGGTGAGCTTTGAAAAGATAAGACGGGTCATCTCCTTCCCGGGATACCCGCTCTGGTAAATTGGCTAAATCCTCTCATTTTTCGATTACTAGTTGTAGCAGTCGTGAGGAATTTAGGCTTGGTTTTGCTACTTTTTTGCTTCCGCTGCACTCTGTGTACTCTTGTTTATCTATGTGACTCGTCCGTTGTGTACTCGTCTTTCTCTAGTATTTGTTGAAGACTTGAGTGACCCCCTGCGACACAGATTAATCTACGTTTTGAACTGGGAAATCCTCTTCATCTTTCTCTATTTTGTGTGTGCTGGAGATTGTTGTCATGCCTCTGTCACCGTACATTCTTGCTTCTTTTGATAGTAAAACTGATTTTAACTTATGGAAATAAAAAAATAAAATTTGTGTTGTGTTGATTAAAGAGAAAGTGTTTAAGGCCATTGATCTTAACTATTATGAAAAAGAAACTGAACAAAAGAAATCTGAGATGAATGAGTATGTTTTGTCTTCCAACATGTTGAACTTGTCTGATGTTATGTTATGGAAAGTTTGTGCAATTGAATCTGTTAAAGAATTATGGGATAAATTGGATGAGCTCTATAATCTGACATCTCTTTCTAGTCACATGTTTTTACTTGAATTTTTTTTCAATTTTAAATTGGATTTGAACAAAGATATGGATGCTAATTTGGAAGATTTTAACAAGCTCGTTTAAGACATTAAAATGTCTGAAGACAAGCATATTGATAATCGCACTGCTATTACCCTTTTAAATGCTATTCCTAAGACGTATAATGATGTTAAATCTGCTATCAAATATGGGAGGGATGATATTTGTAGCCTAAAAATTTATTTATTTTTTGCATCATATTAATTAATTGTTTGAAACATGATATTAATTATTTAAGTCTTATAAGTCACACCTAGAATAAATTTTTAACGTATGTGGAGCATGTTCATAAATGCATTACATTTATTTATTTTTAAATGGAAGTAATTTAAATTATATTTACTTATTTATTTAAATTTTGGGTCAAAATCATAAGAATTCTCCTCTTATTTATTTTCCTAGCCCATTAAGGAGCCTTTTGGATTGAGCCCATTAACACTCAAATTTTCGGATGTGGCGCCTCCATCTCCATCATTTTCCAGCACTCCGCGGTAAATCCTAAACCTAATTAACATGTTCAAGCAAATCAAATTTTAAAAAGAAATCAAACCAAATGTCAACCTTACTATGATCAATCCTCAAGCTCTAGTGTATATATATGTGAGCCCCTTTAAAAATAAATCACACCGAAATTCAAAACACTTTTTGAGCTACTTTTTTTCTCTTCGGATTTTCTAGAGGTATCCCTCTTCTGCACTGCATATTTTTTAACACTGTTAATATTCCTCCATCACTGTCTGGTTCTCGGCGAAATAACAAAGAAGAAAAAGTAAGTTGTGTTGTAATAGAAGAAAGAGAAAGAAATGATAGGATGTTTAAATAAATTTTCCAAAGCATTGTCCCTTTCTCTGTAACAAGTTGCTTTCACGCATCCCTATGTTATATATATATATACATACATATATATATATATATATATAAACATGCAACTATTCTATTTTAATATATAGAATAAATTTTTCTACTTTAAATCGCAAAGATTCACATTGAGTTTTTTTTTTTTTTTTTATAATATCTACTCAGTATAAACTAAGAAAAAAGATCAACGAATCAAATTAAAAAATGCATTTTTTTCTTTCTATTTGGGGATCCAATTTTTAAATTTCTACTTAGTATAAATCTAAAAAATTTTGGTAATTATTAAGCTCTTGATTTCTACTACTACTATAAGATTAATTCCATTCATTATTATTTTTTTATCTACATACTTTTTTTTCCCGAAATATCATCCCCTTTCATCAATGAAAGATAATTTTCTTCAAGTCTCATATGGCATGCACAACCTCTGTGACTCATAGATGGTGTCTTTATTAGGGAACCCATAAGGGTTGACAATGTCGCAATTCAAACTTTTGACGGGGGAAGAAGATTAGGATGGAGAGAGAGAGAGAGAGAGAGAGAGAGAGAGAGAGAGATGGGTTGCACTAGAGTACATTAGACTCTGCACACACACACACACACATATATTTAGACATCTATGCTTATTTTATAGTTCATTGATATATATTTTTTTCAAATATGAAAGATTAATTAATGTTGGATGATTTTCATATTGAAAAAACTAGATGTTATTCACTTGACAAGTTACGACAAATCAACAACAATAAATTGACATTAAATCAACCCGTAAATCCTAATTCTATCATATTTTACTTCTACCTACTTTTTGAGAGAGATAGAGTTTTAATTTATTTAAAGACACAATTTTATTTATTTATTATTTAATACATATTTTTTAATGAGCCACACTACTTTAATTATGTTACATATTTTAAACACATTAATTTAATTTTAATTTTTTTTTGCAAAAATAAAACAATTATAAGCATAAAGCATATGATAATTTAATTTAGATAAAAATCCGCAACATTTTCTCATTAAATGACTATGTGATTATATTAAAAATTTTAAATACTAAAAAAAATAAAAATCGCACAATGTACAGGAGAAATGTTAGCATATATAAAAATAAACACAATTTTTTTAACATGACACACACGCTCCCTCTCCCTGTCCCTCTCTCTCTATGTGTGTATTTCATTTAAATGATAATTTTGAGATAAATTTTTTCAACCTTTTGTGTTCTATTAATGTAAAATTACATATTTTAATAAGAAAATGTATATTTCTCTTTCTCGCTTATAAAACATTCATAGCTAGTGCTATTTTTTATTATTTTTTTACGAGCATTAAGGATATAGTTTTTTGAGCACTAATAGTTTTGGCACATAATGAAACTCCAATTTGTGGTTTTATTAAATAGAAAATATAGTAATCTTATTGCCCACCAAATTATCTTTATCGTTCTTGCTGAATGAATTAGCTCACAATTGTTAAAGCTGTGAACAATTTTTTCACGATGTTGATGAGATGACAAACATTAAAACTTCACAAAAAACAATGAGTTGGAAATAAACATAATGTTGTTGATGGGTGGAAGCAAACTTGTTGATGTTTATTTGGTGGAAGTAGTTGTTGATGACTATCAATACACACTAAAAATGGTGGAAGAGGCACACTTTTGATAGTGTTTATAAGATGCAAATGTTATAATAATGTGGTCGTAATTTTCAACTTATTTATCTAATTTATTCATAATAAGTCAAAATACATTTTTAAGTCCCGTACTTTTACTTTTTATTTCGATAAGTTGTTGTACATATTTTTATTTTTATTTTTAGTAGGTCCTTCTACTTACATAATTGATATACTTTAAGTTTTTATTTAACAAAACTAGCAGATTTATTAATTTTTCTGATATCTAGTTAGTTTTTCTATATTATTTATGTATTTATATGTGCAGTACTACATGTAAAATAAAAAAACTAGATTGCAACTTGCTTGATCAGGGACTTTCGAGTTCCCCATCGACCTTAAAAGGATAAACAAGTTATCAATTATTAATTCATAGACGCACTATATGTTTTTTCCCTGCATCTACATCATATTAACAGGAGATCAAATGTGTATCCTAAAAAAACAGTAGTTGATAAGTCACACATATTGCATATTTATTATCTATATTTTTATATATTTGAGACTTAAATTATTGTTTTTGTGGTTATTGCACGTAAGACATGAGAAAGGAAGGTACCATTCACACTGATAGAATAATCATAAAAATAAGAAAATAAATTAATAAAAAGATGATGGAAGAGAGGAACAATCTGCGATTGTATAGCCAGAATCATGACACGCCTTAATGCGATTTAATAACTCTTAAATTATCGTTTGCCTATATAAATTGTGGGGTCATTTGGAAGAGTCATTCGATTTTCTCTACAATTTTATAGATAATTCGTTGTTAAGTTTGACCGTTATTTTATTTCAATTTCAGTTTATTACATTTTATAATAATTGCTCATATTAGTTTCAATATGAGTGACTAAATTATTATCCAGAATGAAGTATTAATAATCGATAATATGCTCATATCGTGAGGTCAAATAAGTTTTCATATGATCCACACTCTTTTATGTTTTGCATAGCAAGATTAAGTGTTAATTGATAATTAATTAATTAACTGTATAGTGATCAATATACAATCCGTTAGTTAATATCTGAAACCAATAAAATTGTAAGATCTGTAATTGTTGAATCAATTATGTGTGTGGTAAGACTTACTTTATTTGTCATAGGGCATACGGGGATATTATGGGCATACGATTTGTATGCCTATAATATAACTGGATTTCTCTAATACTTAATGTTGTTAATTAATTAAATCTGTTAATGGTTCTTACAGATTGTTAATTAATAAGCGTAACGGGTTCTTTTGTTCAACGATTCGTAAGGAGGAATAAGGAATATGTCAGGGGTTCCAGTATTCCAAAATGAGTTTATATGAAGTGTGAATTAAAATCAATGCACCAATGAATCATATCTCTTTTAATTTACAATTTCATCCAGTTATTATCCTTTTGATTTTTCTCTATTCTAATTTTATTTGATTAGTTAATTAAATTATCTTAAAACTCCCAAAGTTACAGCAGAAAGAAGAATTAGATCGTTCCCTAATGATTCGATCTGTACTTTCCACTTACTATACATATTCGGGCATTCAGAAGAATAATTTTATTTTGGGCGCACGATGATAGCGTATCAGTAGCAAACGGATTGTATGGTTTATAAAAAATATATGTACCTATTTGTTCTTTTTTTAGAACCCTTTTTTTCCAACCGTAAATATTCATAATTGTGATTAGATTAATTAAATTTATGTCTCAAAACATCATACAATTAAATTGATGATGATACAAATACCAAAGGTTGTGACATATTTTTAGGAAAAAATGACAAAAAGAGACGTGAATAATGAAGATTCTAACGAAGAGAGTGTCATATGAAAATTTGGAGACAAACAACAAATAGTAATATTGTTTTTATCTTGTCTTCTATCTCATCACCATTCCGAAGAATGCCTGAATTTTGAGGAAATTGAAGAGAGAGAGAGAGAGAGAACTAGAATCAGAAAGATAAAAAAAAGTAGACTGAAATCGGATTTTCCCACAAGAAGGCCACAAACAAAGTGAGTGGATTAAGTTGCACAAGCTCTTGAATATGGCAGTAAACGCCAACGGTACTTAAATAAATAACAATAGAAAAAAATATTTAGATAGCAAAAAAAATTAACGATTCAATTAGTTCCATTAAATAAAGACTTGGTGATATCGAATATAAGAATAGAAGAATCTACTAAAAAAAACTAAGAATTTAAGAATTAATTTCGCATTAAATTAACCATTCCAAAACATAGTACACCCTAAACACAAGTAATTATACCCTACCTACACTTTAATTAAAAATAACATTTTTTTTAAATTTTATTTTCATGTTCCATTAAGATAAGCAGTGGATGAAGCATGTGGGTATTGCTCACATACCCCCTGGAATTTATATGATTGAGTACAGTGGCGGATCCAGGATTTCAAAATTGGGGGTACGATATATAATTATAAAATATGCATAAATAAATACTCTTCATTGTTTAAAACTCTAGTAATTCAACAATAAAAATACGAAATTAAGAAAGAAAATAAACATCAATCAAATGAAAATTACAACTTCAATTGGGTCTGACAAAATACACAATATTCAAATAAAAATTATAACTTCAATTGGGTCCGACGAGTCTTCATTTTTTGGAAGCGGTCTATAACATCATCATCACGAACTTGTAGAAAAACATCCTTCTCAATGAAAGTGACCAAACAATCATTTAATAATTGATCGCCCATGCTATTTCGCAACTTATTTTTGACATAAGTCATTCCGGAGAACACTCTTTCAACACTTGCAGTCGCAACAGGGAGAATCAACATCAACTTGATAAGCAAATAAATTTTTGGATAAGTCACATTCTTCCTTGTTTCAACAAGCATCATCAAAAGTGCACCAAAATCATGCAAATTTTGAAATCTATCATCTTTTTGCATATCTTGAATGAATATATCAAGTTGACACTCTAGAGCCATTAAATCAATACTCGAAAACTCAGAAGGATAATATGTGGCAAGTGTAAGTACTTTTTCCTTGTCAAAAGAAGAGAAACCATCTTTAGGACTTAAGCAAGCCATGCACATAAGTAACTCCGTATTAGCCTCGTCAAATCGCTCGTTGAGTTCTTGAACTTGTAAATCAATCACTTCTACAAAAAAGTCAAAGCGAAAATGATGAATGTTTGTCACTTGTGAAACAAAACGCTTTGACCTTCCTCATGGAATATAAAGAGCATCCATATCATGAACAACAATGTCATACTTAGTGCAAAATGAATTGACCTTATCCAAGAGAGTCTCCCATCCATTGTCTCTTGTGTTTTGCAATAGATCTTTAGTTAAAGAAACAAGGGACATGGCATTAACAATATCTTGATCTCTTCTTTGCAAAGCAAGACACAAATCATTAGTGTACCCAAAAATGGTCAACATCAAGTGCGCCATAAATGCAAATTCAAATGATTCTAATGAGTACAAAATGTCTTGAGCTTTTACTCTATCTTCTGAAATTGAAGCATTCTTCCCAATCATCTCAAGCACCTTAACAATTGTAGGAAATAACTGGATAACATTCAAAAGAGTTTTGTAGTGAGATCCCCAACGAGTATCACCGGGCCTCTTCAAACCAAGTTCTTGATTCAAACTTGATCCACTCTCAACTTCACCCATTTCCAAGGCCTTTGCAACTTCTTGAGCTTGAAATTCTCGAATCATTTCTCTCCCCTTACAGGAAACTCCAACCACATTTAACAAATTTGCAATTGTCTCAAAAAGCCAACAACAATCATTATTTTTTTTAGCAATGGCCACAAGTGTTAATTGAAGTTGATGAGCAAAACAATGAACGTAGTAGGCACATGGAGTATCCTTCATAATCAAAGTCTTAAGGCCATTTATCTCACCCTTCATGTTGCTAGCCCCATCATAACCTTGTCCTCGAATCTTAGAGGGACTGAGTGAATGTTCCACAAGCAAAGACATAATTGCACTTTTAAGTGACAAAGCAGTGGTATCACCAACATGTACAAGTCCAAGAAATCGTTCTACCACCCTTCCTGTTTTACCATCAACATAACGCAAGCAAAGAGCTAACTGTTCTTTCTGGAACACATCACTTGATTCATCAGCCAATATACTAAAGTAGTCATCACCAAGCTCTTCTATAATGTGTTTGCTTGTTTCTTTAGCACAACAATTGATGAGATCTTTTTGAATTGGCGGGGATGTCATTTGATTATTTCTTGGAGCATTTTCAAAGCTGACTTTTCTAACATTCTCATTATGTCCAGCTAGCCATTTTAAAAGCTCAAGAAAATTTCCCCGATTATTTGATTCCTCACTTTCATCATGCCCACGAAATGCCAACCCTTGACCCAAAAGAAATCTCAAACAAGAAAGTGAAGCTTTCAAGCGAATTTTATATTCACTTTGAATCTCATCACTTGCATTATCAAAAATATGCACAATAGAATTTTTTCTCGAGTCTCTCAAATTCACATATTTCTCATAAGCAATATTATGTGCACTTCTAACTCCACCCACATGTTTCTCAAACCTACTAGGTTTATTCCATGCTCTGAATCCATCATTAACAAATGCATCTCCACCCGCATTAATCTCAACTTCATTTTTGAACAAGTAGCAAACAAAACAAAATGTCGCATCTTTTTCAATACTATATTCTAGCCAATCATATTTTTTGAACCAAGAAACACTAAACCGACGCATACCTCCAAGGTCTCTTTGAGGGAAGTCATGTGTTTTTGGTTGACAAGACTTTTTAAGAATATATGCTCTCCTCACCGCATTTCGTTGATTTGGAGGATAATCCATTATATTTATTCTTTTCCCCGGATCATGCGGAAGAAGTTCGACATCATATAAGAATTCTTCCTTCTCTAGTGGTACACTACTAACACTAGAGCCATTCAATCCTATTTTATTTTATTGAGCATGAGAAGAATTAAATGATGGAGATAAAAAAGACTCACTGTTGTTGGAAGAGACATCATTGTCTTTTGGAATTGGTGAAGAACAAGACGTCCCGTGAAATTTCACTTTCTTAAACAAAAATTCTCGAAGATCGACTTGCTTTGTTGTTGCCTTGTTTTTCTTTGATTTAGATGTATCATCCGTCATTTCCTAATTGAATTAGAAAATTTAATTAAAATACAACCCTATATAACAATAGCAAAAGTGAAATAAAATAAATAAAAGATTGGCAAAATATAATAAATCCCTCAACAATACTACAAATTTCTGTATATTAAGAATTTCTCAAAATGATGTTCCCGAATTTGTAATACGCATACTAGGTATATTTACTGTCAAAATTATATTAGATTATATAATGAGGGAAATCAATATATATTATAATATTATTCAAGATTAATTTATATTAACTAATTGCAAATTTAAATTGTCATTGCGTTACATCAACTAAAAGTAAAAAATTTAGTCAAACACCCTAACAACTGAAAAAAAAAATGAATTTTACTGTGAAATTCATATTTTTCATTCAAATTGATCATATATATCGTACACAAATAGTCAAACATTCAATATTAACATTGTGAATAATTGATATGCATTAGCTAAATGAATAATATAAATAACACAGTAATTTGCACTTAAAATAAATCTAAACAACACTACTCGAGGGATTTAGAATAATAAACAACACTAAACATAAATAATAAATCTAATTAATAATATACAAAAAATAAGAACGAAAAGAAAAATAACCTCGATAACTCGATTGATAATGGTGGTGCTTGGGCACTTCTCAATTTAAAATCTTGATGTAATTTTTAGATTTGTTATGAGAGTATTTTGAAGACTTGAATAGTTGTACAATGTACATGTATTTGTTCATATATTTATAGATATAGGAGACTTAAAGAGGAGTAAGATGAAGAGTCACAAATTAATGTTAGATTGATATTATTGAGGAGGAAGATTGAAAGTCACCACTTTATTCTCTTTATTCATGACTTTAGGACTTCTCCAATAACAAAATAGATATTTATAGAACTCCTAAATATATTTATATCTACTAAAAATATTACAATAAAAATTTGGGGGTACAATTTTATTTAAATGTATATATGTATCTACTATTTATTTTTTTTTATATAGAACTACTAATTTTTTTATTTTTTTTTTGGGGTACAGCTGTACCCCCTTGTTACCAAGTGGCTCCGCCACTGCTTGAGTATGAAATGTAAAATTCTCTAAGACAATCCACATCAGTGACATTCATCCAACCCAATCTTCAAATAAAATATTAATTTCTCTCTCTTCTACATCCACAACCCCTAACATTTTAAAATTTGCACTCCATCAATGACACTCATCCAACCTGATATTCAATTAAAAATATTAATTTCTCTTTCTTCCAATCTACATAAAATATTTATCATTTTATTTTTTAAATAACATATTATTAATAATAATTTTTACTATATTTAAAAAATCATAATTAATTTATTAGATATATTTTTTAAATTCATAATTAAAAAAAATACTCATACAATTATAAATTCATAATTTACTTGACAAAAAAGTGAAAATTACAAGAGTTAAAACAAAACAAAACATAATTAAATAAACTATAATTAGAACACTTGAAATTCTAAATTACGAGTACATAAGATGTAAATTACATATTCAAATAGTGCCAAATTTTTACCATATGTGCTCGATCAAGTCTTTTTGAAGAGCGATATGAGCCTCTCTGTTGCGAAGTTGGTCCCTATTAATTATATAAGCGTACAAACTTATGGTGCGTTCAGTAGAATAGTGAAAAGGTTCAGCATTCGAAGTTGAAGATACACCCGCCAAAAATTCTGTGGATCATAATAGTTTTGGTATGTGTCTCGTTCATCCTCTACAATCATATTGTGTATTATGATACAAGCCATCATAATTTTTCCCATCAAAATCTTGTCCCAAATAAGTCATGGGCATCGAATAAATGCAAAACGAGCTTGTAGAACTCCAAAGGCCTGCTCTACATATTTAATAATAGCCTTCTGGTGTTGAGCGAATAACTTATGCTTTCGAGTCACAGGAGATGTAATAGACTTGACAAATGCAACTCATGAAGGATATATGCCATCGGTGAGATAATATGTCCCATCATTTTGGCGACCATTGACGATGTAACTAACATGTGGTGATTGGCCTTCTAAAACAACACTAAGAACTGGAGATCGATGGAGAACATTAATATCATTGCACATACCTGGTGTTCCAAAGAATGCATGCCATATCCATAAATCATATGATGCAACAACTTCCAAAATGATTGTTGGTTTTCCACTTCTCCCTGTAAATTCCCCAGCCCAGGCAGTGGGACAATTTTTCCATTCCCAATGCATGCAATCAATACTACCAATCATGCCAGGGAAATCATTTTGTTCCCCAACATAGAGTAATCTTGTCAAATCTTGTTGATTAGGCCTTCTAAGGTATGTATTACCGAAGCAGAAAATGACACCGTCTACGAAATGGATGCCATCATCTCTTGTAACCGTTGCACTCATTCGTAAGTATTTATCAACAACATCAGGTGATGTCCCATAAGCCAATACCCTCATGGCTCCGATACATTTTTTCAATGGTGAAAGACTTTTTCTACATGTGGAATCAGGTCTCTGTTGAAAATATTCATCATTAGTAGTAATGACATCCACTATATGAAGAAAAAGTGATTTTTGCATGTGAAATCGATGTCGAAAGAGCTATGGGAATATGTCGGATTAGAGACAAAATAGTCTTTCATCTAATACTCTTCACCAATCTCACGTTCCCTATCACAATACCTTCTTCTAATTGTAGAAGTTTGAGCTCCTACAACCAGATGAGGATTGGTTAGGAGCATATTCTGGATGATGTTATCCTCTTCACGACATTGTTGATGAACTCTTTCTTCCCATTCATCAAGTTCCTTGGGATTTGAATCATCAGCACTTGAGTTTTTGATTGAAGCATTTTTATTAATCTGCATTTTTCTGAAGAGAATTGAAAATTGAAGAGAAAAAAAGTAATATTGAAGTTTTTTGTGTGAGTTTAATTTTGATTTGTATTTCTTGATATATTTATAGACAATGCAAAATAATAAAAAAGAGTTAAGTTGAATTAGAATCCAATGCAAATAATGTGACAGATGCATGTGATTGTTTGCAGATAAATTGATAAAACCTGTATGCGATTTTAATTTGTTCATAGAAAATACAACCAAATCATGTGAATCATTATTATTATGACCAACTTGTAAGCATGTGATTTACATTATTATATGACCAAAATTTTCAAAGCATGAGAATCCAATGCAAATAATGTAACAAGTGCATGTGATTTTTTTACAGATAAATTGACAAGACATACGAATCATTATTATTATGACCAACTTGTAAACATAATTTACATTATTATATGATCAAAATTTTCAAAGCATGGGAATCCAATGCAAATAATGTGACAAGTGCATGTGATTTTTTGCAGATAAATTGACCAGACATACGAATCATGTTAGCTTTACTTCTACATGTTAGATTTACCTTTGCATGTTAGTTTTAACTTTACTTTTATATGATTGAGACATATGCATGTGGGTTTGTAGGAAAATAAATAAAAGTACTAGAGATATATAAAATACATTAATTATATGTGAGGAAAAAGACATCTCACAATTACAACACACATTAATTATATGTGGGTAAAATACACTCCACAATTACAACACACATTAATGTAATGTGAATAAAAGATATCTCATAATTACAAACATGTCCCACAATTACAATTACATTAATTTAATTTTGCCCAACCACAAGGGCAATTAGTCGGCGTTTCACCTCTTCGTCTTCTGGAGATAAGTGATCTTTCACCAATAATGTGTTCAACATTCTTTTTTCCATCTTCAAGGACATCATTTGTAATTTTTGGCTCTCCAATTCGAGTTTCTTAGCAATTAACTCATTTCCATTGTCTCTGGTGAGCCTCAACGCACGAAGTTCTGCAGCAACTTCAGATCTAGATTGTGTTGCCTTACCTTTTCCTTTCTTTTTTGACTTATCTCTACCCGTTGCACAAGAAATAGTCGAACCTCCAGTAGTTGGAGTTTCTGAATTTGAAGGAATATGATACTCTCCATCTTCAGAAGTCCTTGATCTTTTGGTGCTGCCACCAGTTTCTTCATCATCTCTCATTCCATCTTCAGGACGAAGTCGTGTTGCATCGTTATGAAACGATGCAACCCACCTTGAATGTTTACTCATAACATCATTATAAACAACCAAGTCTTGAAACTTGATGCCATTCGCTTCATAAATTGTATGAGCTTCCATCTCAATATCCTTCTGGCTCATTCACTTCTTTTTCTTCGATTTGCTTCTTCTAAAGCAGCAACCCACTTACCTGCATTTTCACTAAGCCATTTCCAACGACCTTTCATTGATTCGATATTTCTTAAGTTGAGCTCGTCTGGATTTTCAACTTGAATTTCATGATACAATTTATGCACATGTGACCATATTGCGGGCCTTTTTTGATTCTTTCCGCGCACAATGTTTGTGCTAACGTAGATCCAAGATGATATAAGGGTTACATCTTCTTTCACGGACCTACTTACATATTTTGCTCCTTTCTGATTTTGGTTTGAGGGTTGAACATTCCCAAACAAAATGCGAGAGATATTTTGTGTGGTGGGAAGTTCTTCAGATGATGGAATTTGAGTGAGGTTTGGTGAAAATTGGGAATTTTGATATTGTAGGTGAAAGTAAGTTTCAAAATTTGAAAATTTTTGGGAGTCATGATAATAATTTGGGTGATTTGGATCCATAACTTAAAATGAAGAAGAAATTTGAGATTGATAATTTGGTGAAATAAGATATATGAGAAAAAAGGAGTTTAGTTGTTTGTAAAAATATACCAATATTAGGCTCTATTTATAGAGAAAAAAACTATGAATGTTGATATATTTTTATTTTTTATTTTTGATAATTATATAAATTATTTAAATTTTAAATTAATATATATAAAATTAAGTGGCACCCAATCAAAGGGTACCACATGTGCAAGAATTGATGGCAACCTCAAAGTCAGATGGCCGACCGGGTCAGCGAATTACCGTCACTTTTTCATTTTTTTTTAAAATCGTTTGTCTTTTGCGGTGACACCCATTTGGATGTCACCGCTGGGAGTAGCCTAATATGTTTTCTTCATCTCCAAGTGTCCTCAAGTAGTACACATCTCCTAAAATTTTGAATTCAATCTTAACTGTTCTCCTTCCCAACTAAAAGAGAGGGGGGGGAGGATTATATATTTGTAGATAATGAATTTTAATATTATATATAATATTTTTATTATTTTTTATATATTTATTTAATTTTGGAATCTTATGAAATCCAAAATTAGATAAAATATGTAAATAATAAATACATTATTATACGATAAACATCAAGAGTATTTGGCAACAAGTAAATATCTTTGAAGAGATACATATCAATATTTAAGAGCCAATGAGATCGCGCCACGTCAGCCCTAGATACTCATACCTACAACTATAAATAGAAGCCTCCATATCAGTTGAAAATCACGCCAGAAGTCATTTGAAGAGTTCAAGAATTTTAGAAGAAATTACATAAGTGAAATTCTCTCAAATATTCAAGGCATTCTTCACCAAATTCATCCCGAAAACGACGTTTGATTCAGAAGCAAGGCGTTGGCCCTTTGAATTAATGTTATCAAGACTAAAGACCAAGTCAAAGAAGATCGAGGATATAAATTTTCCCCGAAAACTTCAAAGGCCAAGTTTAAACAACAAGTTCGAGAAAATCAAAAAGACAAATTTACTCTGAAGATTTCAAAGACCGTTTAAAGATCAAGTTTTGAAGAGAAGAATCAGAGGAAAATAAGAGATTGGATCCGTATAAATATATTTTGATTCAAAAATCATCTGAATTATACACTATTTTGTGTTTTACCAAATTAAATACAAAAATTGTGTTACTAATTTTGACATGCCCAGTTGGACCATCTCTTTCTCTCATCTCTTCTTTTTACCAATTTTCTCAAGCATCAAGATGTCTACAATTCTGGAAGAGCAAATTGCAAATTTGACGAAGCTGGCCGAAGGACTTGCCAAGCGAATACAAGAACGGGATGCTCAAATCTTGAAGCTAAACAAAGAAATGATTGGTTATTTTGGTGGTGAGCAAGCAGATGAAGATAATAAAGCTGAGATATCTGTAAAGCTACGTGCCAATAAACATGGAAAATCTACCGCCAAAGAAATTGAAGTATCATCTGATGGCTCAATACAAGTTGATCAACTCAAAGATTTCAACTGGAAACAATCAAAGATAAGTCTGGAGAGAGCCGTAAATCACTACGGACTTAAACAAGCCATATACCCCCAATAATTGACAATTGAAGATGTCAGATGGCTATCAACCGCCAAAATTTCAATAATTTGATGTCAAAGGTAATCCAAGACAACACGTGGCTCATTTTGTAGAGACCTACAATGATGCTTGAACATACGAATATCACTTGGTGAAGCAATTCATTTGCTCTTTGAAAGACAATGCATTTGATTGGTATACCGATTTGGAACCCAATTAGATTGATAATTGGGGACAACTGGAGAAAGAATTCCCCAACCACTTCTACAACACTCGAAGGACAGTTAGTATGATGGAACTCACAGATACAAATCAACAAAAAGAAAAGTCTGTCATCGATTTCATCAACTGTTGGAAGAACTTGAGCCCGAATTGTAAAGATCGGTTATCAGAAGCTTCAACAATTTAAATGTGCATCAAAGGCATGTGTTGGGGTCTTCGATATATCTTGAAAGGTATTCAACCAAAGACCTTCGAGGAATTGGCTACTAGAACTCACGACATGGAGTTAAGCATGACCGCAAATGAAGTTGAAGAACTGTCGATGCAAAATCATCACAGCTTTGAAGAAGAACAATAAATAAATGATGGGGGCAAACTTTTTGAGGAATCTCCAAGTGAAGAAGAAGAAGAAGAAGAAGAAGAAGAAGAAGAAGA
Source organism: Perilla frutescens (assembly GCA_026008535.1). Lineage (NCBI taxonomy): Eukaryota > Viridiplantae > Streptophyta > Magnoliopsida > Lamiales > Lamiaceae > Perilla > Perilla frutescens. The sequence continues at coordinate 48,798,367 of BRKX01000001.1, read as the reverse complement.
AGAAGAAGTGACTATAAATCTCACCATGGGCGTATTCAAGTATTTCAATACATATCACAATCTATGAAAAGAAAAAGGGCAACGCTCCTTGGTAAGAGTCTAAATTATCTTCCAAAGCTCCTTGATAAGAGTCAAAACTATCTAAATTCTTCAAGAAATACTCAAATGCTCCTTGATAAGAGCCAAAATTATCTAAACTCTTCAAAAATATCAAGTACTCCTTGATAATAGTCTAAACTACCCGTAAAGCTCCTAGATATAAGCAAAAACTATCTAACTTCTTTTAAGAAATTCCCATTAAGACTCATTGACACGAGTATAAAATGTCTACAAATCCAAATTCAAATCAAAGACTCATTGACACGAGTATAAAATATCTACAAATCCAAATTCAAATCAAAGACTCCTTGACACGAGTATTTACAAATTCAAATTCAAATCAAAGACTCACGGACATAAGTATAAAATGTCTATAAATTCAAATTCAAGTTGAAGGCTCCTCGATATGAGCATAGACTATCTAAGTTAAAGAAAGCTCCTTGATAAGAGCCAAAACTATCTAAACTCTTCAATAAAAGCCATGTACTCATTGACACGAATATAAAATGTATATAAATTCAAATTCAAATCCAAGTACTCATGAACACGAGTATAAAAGGTCTACAAAGTCTAAATTCAAGTTCAAGAAAGTTCCCTGATACGAGCATAAACTATCCAAGCTAAAAATATTGAAGGCTCCATGATACGAGCATAAATTATTTAAATTCAAATCCAAATTGAAGGCTACTTGATACGAGTACAAACTATCTAATAAATTCAAATTGTAGAACTCTTGAATATGAGTATAAACATTCACAAGTTGAAATTCAAGAACTCCTTGACACGAGTATAAACTATCTACTAAATTCAAGTTCAAGATTCATTGATACGAGTTTAAATTATCTAATCAATTTTCGAGACTCATTCATTTCAAACGACAAGTCGTCAATGAACAAGTCTCGAGGGGATATTTGTAAATAATGAAATTTAATATTTATATAATATTTTTATTGATTTTTATATGTTTATTTAATTTTAGAATCTTATGAAATCCAAAATTAGATAAAATATGTAAATAATAATGATATTATTATATGATAAATATCAAGAGTCTTTGGCAACAAGTAAATAAATTTGAAGAGATATATATCAATATTCAAGAGCTAATAAGGTCGCGCCACGTCAGCCCTAGATACTCATACCCGCAACTATAAATAGAAGCCTTCATATCAGTTGAAAATCACATCAGAAGTCATTTGAAGAGTTCAAGAATTTGAGAAGAAATTCCATAAGTGAAATTCTCTCAAATATTCAAGGCATTCTTCACCAAATTCATCCCGGAAGACGACGTTTGATCCATAAACAAGGCAGTTAAAAGCGTTCTTCGTCAAATTCATCCCGAAATTGGCGTTGGCGTTTGATCTGGAGCAAGGCGTCGGCCTCCGAATTAACGTTATCAAGACTATAGACCAAGTCAAAGAAGATTGAGAATATAAATTTTTCCCGAAAACTTCAAAGGCCAAGTTATAACAACAAGTCCGAGAAAATCAAAGAGAAAAATTTATTCTGAAGATTTTAAAGACCGTTTAAAGATCAAATTTTGAAGAGAAGAATCAGGAAAAAAATAGAGATTGAATCCGTATAAATATATTTTGATTCGAAAATCATCTGAATTGTATGCTATTTTATGTTTTTACCGAATTAAATACAAAGATTGTATTACGATACTCTTAGCTAAATTAAATTTAAAAAGTTTGTGCACACTTGAATATGGTATTTGTTGTTGCATCTTAATCTACAAGAAAAGACTGAATAAAAGTCCTATTGAGTTGAAGATAATCCGAGTCGCTCACTATAAAAGTGAAATATGAGTCTAGATATTTGTTTGTTTTTAAGTGAAAAGATTGATTGAGACTGAAAAAGGAGGCATTAATAGACAGGTGTCTTGAAATAACCGGGGCCGGCTTCGACCTATGAAGCTACAAATAAATAATGGAACCCTCCAATTTAATTCCAACTTTCGTCAAAAAAATAAAATAAAATAAAAATCGAACGTTCGTCCTTATCTATTTGGATACGAGCAGACAAGCGTTGGTGGTTTCGCTTTCCAACGGATTTCTTGTACGAAACGGCTGCACTCGTCTGTTCCAGCTGTGTTTCTTAGATATGCATCAATGGCTTGTACATCTTGGACATAGGTTCTGCCTCCCATTGTTTTAGCCTTTTAGGTACAACTGTACAAGCAAATCCACGGCCGCAGGTGAAACTCTCGTCGCAGGAGATCAGAGATGGGGCCCGCGTTTCAACGGTCTCTCAAATTTCGTATAATTATCGCAAATGCCTAAATAGTCGGCTACGGTCTTCAAGGAAAGGGAAATTCTGCTTAACGGTCACATTTTTCGGAGATAATCGTTGGAATCCCCCACCCCCACCCCCGTTTTCGTTGCCGGAAAACTTCCCCTATGGCGGAGGATTTCGAGGCCGCGGTGGAGGACGGGCTGCGCCTCTCCAAGAGGATATACTTCGGCAAGGACAGGGCGGTGGCTCCGCCGAAGCCCCACACGGCCATGGAGAGAGCCGCCGGCTGCTCCTACCTCCCCAATTCGCCAATGCTCTACGCCGTCATCACTGACCCGGCCATCGTCGACAACCCGGACATGCCGAGCTACCAGCCGCACGTGCACGGCAGGTGCGACCCCCCGGCGTTGATCCCGCTCCAGATGAATGGGGTTTCGCTCGAGGTTGATTGCCATCTCGACACCGCTTTCGCCACCGTCAGCGGCACGTGGCGCGTGCACTGCGTCATGGGGAGCCGCAGCTGCGATTGCCGGTTCGCGCTTCCCATGGGCGAACAGGTACCTCCATCTCATTATTTTTATTTTATTTTATTCTACTTTTTTCTCAAATGAATGTTTGGTTTGTGCCTCGTCCTTTTCCGATTTCAGCTAAGTTTTCATTTTTATTTGATTTAATGACTGAAATATGCAAACGTCAATTTGGAGATGTATGGACATGGTAGGGCAGTTTGGCTCATACAAGTACAACTTGTTAATGGAGTGGATGTTTCGGACGTGATATTGCTAATTTATTTTCACATGAGGATGTTTCCCTTTTTTTTTTTAATCTTAATTTTAAGGATCACTCATTTTAATATGCTCGGTTTATGTTTTACTTCCTTTAGAAGGTATTCCTCTCTTATTTCTTTCATGATTTGTTAAAGCAACTTAAGCGATGGTGTAATGTTGATCTAAGTTGAAGTCAGTACTAGTTTATTTCTGGGAATTATGAGAAATTGTATTTACACTAGCTCACATCTTCAGTTGATAGCGTGTCTCACTCTCATGATATTGGAGGATGTAAAATATATTATACTCTTCCTTGCTTCATATGAATGACTTTAGTTCTCAAGATGGATATTATTTGGCTAACAGGGTTCAATTCTAGGTGTGGAGGTTGAGGTACCCAGGAAATCGTACCGTACTGAATTCATTTCCATGGAAAATGAAAGAGGAACACACAATGTTGTGAAAGCTGAAGGCGGGGGATTCTTGAAAGCCCATATATTCACTTTCACAGTCCCACAGGTAAGTGTTTGCTTCCTTCCTTCGATTCTTATGTTTCTTATATTCCCCTTTTCTCTTTTTGTGTGTGTATTCTTGCCACTTGTTCATTTTTGACAGATATATATTTTCAGGTTGACGGTGGAACCAATGTATCGGTTAAAGTGAAATGGTCTCAAAAGTTATCATATCATGATGGCCAGTTCACCTTGAGGATTCCATTTAGCTTTCCTGAATATGTAACTCCTGCTGCAAAGAAGATATCTAAACGAGAAAAGATAGAATTGAATGTTAATGCTGGTCCTGAAACAGAGGTTCTGTGTAAAACAACCAGTCATCCATTAAAGGTACCATTATTTTCAGGTTCTCTTGGTAATTATAGAATAATTCAGAAGGATTTCAATGAAGTTTCTCTTCTTACCCTTTTGTTTTTTGTTATTTTAGGAACGGCATCGACAAGTAGGGAAGTTGGGTTTCCACTATGACTCCGAAGTTATTTCGTGGTCAAGCAGTGATTTTATGTTCACATACACAGTAAGAATTCTAGTTCATGATGTTTGCATAACCTGATGAAACACTATTACTCCAGGGAGATATCAAATAATTATACTTTTATTTTTGAAGGAAAATGAGGAGAAAATGCTCTCATTTCATGTTATGATCTAATCCTAGAACGAGATGCTGGCCAATATAAAGTCATATAGGATTCTAATTTTAGTTTTTCAGGTATCCTCAAGTCAGACTTTTGGAGCTGTACTGTTGAATCCACCGTTGTTAGGTGATGTAGATAGTAGAGATATGTTCTATTGCTACCTTTTCCCAGGAAAGCAGCAAAGTGGAAAGGTAAATCCAGTCCTCTCATATTCTACACAATTCTGGAACCTTTTGTAGTGACTGCTGGCATAACCTGTATTGGAAAAGAATGCAATTTTGTGCCTTTTAAATTATCAACAATCTATAAACCTTCTTTTTTTTTTTCCTCTCATTGCATAACATTTAAAAGTTCATCTTCTGCTCTGGGATTAACACTGGCTGACTTCCGTCTTACGTGTTATAAAGGTTTTCAGGAAGGAAGTGATTTTTGTTGTTGACATTAGTGGAAGCATGAGAGGTCAACCACTTGAAGATACAAAAAGCGCCCTATTTGCTGCGCTTTCCAAGCTCGACCCCAAAGACTTGTTTAATGTAATAGCTTTCAATGGTGAAACTTATATGTTCTCCTCGATTCTGGAGCCTGCAACTGCAAAAAATATAGAAAGTGTCATTCCGTGGGTTAATTCAAATTTTGTAGCAAATGGTGGCACAAACATTCTGCTTCCACTAAATCAGGTATTTTTCTTTCTGAAACTATATGTGAATTCTCTTATCATTTCTCTGTGCCTGTTAACATTTTCTTTTCATTTTTTTGTCAACTTCTTCCGATTTCAGAGTACAATAATATAAGGACCTACTGTCTTGATGATATGGAAACTAATATTTAGTAAGACTAAGTGCTATTTTCTGGTATGACTTATATGTGGTGTGGATAATGAATAGCAAAGCATTGATGTTAGCGGAACTTGATGCAGTGAAATTGAAGCATTCTTAATTATTTTACTTCATATGGCACTGCGTACACTTGGATGCAGCTTTCTAAGGAATGCATACCTTCATTAAATTCCAAGAATGTTTGCTTATCAGTAGTTAATTGGATAGAAACTGCATGACTTTGTGTCCTAGACCAATACATATAGCCTATGAAGTAATGCTTCTGAAGAGCCAATATTTTCTGCACTAATGCTCATTTGTGGGTGTTCGGACATGACTAGGTAATGATATACCTCTTATGGTAATTGGGTGTCATTTTAGGGGCATTGTACTAGCAAAATTTTGAGGGAAGTTACTTGGGTCTCTTTGTCAACAACTCTTGCATGTAATCTCATCCCAGATGTTCCAATTGTTGGTTGGAGGATGCTTACTTTGTGTGGTTTTTTTGAATTTTTGCTTCTAGGAGAAGGATCTAGTAGTAGGAAATGCTGTTGTCTTACAATTATTTAACTGCTAAATATCTTTTCATATATTTAAAAACTTGATTCATGTTTATTGCTTCTAGGAGAATGATCAAGTAGTAGGAAATGCTGTTGTTCTTACAGTTATTTAACTACCAAACAATCCTTTTGTGTTATTTTACATTTTCTTTTCACAATACCATATAGATTGTTATGTGACAACTCTAACAATAAACTCCTTTTACTTTCAGGCCATTAAGATGTTATCTGATAATTCTGATTCAATTCCAATCATTTTCCTTATTACTGATGGGGCTGTTGAAGATGAGAGAAATATATGCGATACCATGAGAAATCAGCTCAGAAACTATAAAAATATGTGTCCAAGAATATATACACTGGGAATAGGTATTTGTTTTATGTTATGTATTTATAATGTTTCAAGTTGACGAAGATCTTTAAAATTCTAATGGGGCAGGTGAGCGAACAGAGGCAATTTATTAACATTTGTTATGATGGGTGGTGGGGTTAAGTTTCTGCTACCTAAAGTTTGCCTGTGATTGAAAAAGAAGGCGATTCTCATTCATAAAAAATAATAGATCTTTTATGCATTGAAAAAAACCATATAACTATAATAACCACTACAAAGAAGACAAATCTTGGGAATATCATAACCTAGCCCCCCCCCCCCCCCCCAAAAAAAAAATAGATCTAATAATGAAGCATCTTTAATATTGCTTGTTTTCTTATGGTTGCATATGAGAAAGTCACCACTTTGGCCGACGAACATAAGAATGGAAAAATCATAAGCTATTGCCTAGTATGATTTTTTTTCTTGCCTTTTTTAGCTTTTAGATACTAGATCTAATCACACATCAACCGTTTTGAAAAATGCTTCCCTTCTTATGGTTTCATAATAAAAATCTTTCATTATTGCTCAACATTGCTTTCGCTGCTATGTGATGACTAAACAAGCATTTTCAACTTGTTAGGTAAGTTTTGTAATCATTATTTTCTTCGGATGCTTGCATCGACTAGTCGGGGGCTACATGATGCTGCTAGTGATGTGGGTAAGCTTCTATTCTTTTCCTAAATTTTTTCCTCCTAAAATGATCGCAACGAGGAAATATTATACTTGAACTGCTTTTCGACGTCGTAAGACAAATAACTTTCTTTTGATGAAGAAGACGTCTAGTTGAAGTTTTACCTAGCCCTTTCACATTCTTTTTCTCTAATGCATTAGCATCCTTTTAAAATTGCCTATGTTCTTAGAATAGTTCTTTTAATTAAATTGAAACTTGAAAGTTCTTCAGAAGGTGGCGTTTGATATTGATATCTGAAAGTAAACACTAAGTGATAACTGGGTAAAAGTAGTTGATCTATTTTGATTCATTTTCATCAACTAAGTAGTGAGTAGCACCCATGAGACAAACGGGTGCCACTAGGGTATGATAAGCACGATAATGAGGTTCACATTGCATGTTTTCCTGTTTTACTTTATTGTGGGTGTGTGAAGCAAGAAATCCGTTTGAGTTGTTGCACAAAAATTACTTCTATTATTAAAGTATAGAATACATGTAATAATCGTATTCAATACTCATCTTAAATTCTAACATTAAGGAAGTCCAAGGCCCTTCTCTTATTGCTACTATGATTTGGCAGAATCTATTGTGGCTCGACTGGAAGTTCTGTTTGCTAGAGCATCATCCATCTTTCTTGCAGATATTGCTTTGCAGAATCTTGATGAACTTGATGATCTTGAGGTATCGTTACTTGTTTTGACTTCGAGATGCTTAATTGTGCTTTCCCTTTCCCTGGTACACCAGTGTGGGGGACCTTTTCCAATTTTCTGTCGAAGGGTAACAGTTGTTACCACATTATATGGAATTGAATTCTTCTTTTACCTGAGTGGTTAACAGGATTGATATGATGCTGAAGTGTATCATATTATCACGTCGGTCTTTTGAAATCTCACCACTGGTTTTGAAGGAATCCAAATCCATATTATATAACCTCCTGAGTGGTTAACAGGATATTATATGATGCTGAAATGTGTAACTATCATGTCAGTCTTTTGAAGTCTAACCACTGATTGAATTGAAAGAATCCAAATCCGTATTCCTGCTTACATTTACCAATTCATACGTTTTTTTTTCTTTTCTTTATTTTTATAGTGACCACTTCCTATTAGTATTGCTTGTGCAATTTCAAGTAAAGACATTTTTAATAAAGTGTTACTTCTGTGTTAGGTGTTTCCTACCCAAATTCCAGACCTTTCATCTGAAAGCCCCTTGATCGTGTCTGGTAGATACCGTGGAACATTTCCGGAGAAACTTAAAGTTAATGGCCGCCTTGCAGATAGGAGCAGTTTTACTCTAGACCTGAAGGTGGAAGAGGCAAAGGAGATACCTATAGGGAAGGTGATAGTTACTTTTGTGCATAAGTGCAGTTAGAACGCGAATACTTTTATACAATATGCATTAGTGCCATTGATTTTATCTGCTTATTTTGGAGTTGATCCTTGTTGGTTAAGCAGTTTTGTGTTGATAAAATGTACAATATAATAAAGAAGTTTCGTCTAATATTCTTTATCCTTGTTAATCCTGATTTATTGCTGTGTTTTTTTCCAGAGATATGCATGCTAGTTTCATGATTCTCGTCTTGTTTGGCCATTCAGTTGTTTAAATTGTAAAATTTATAATATATATAGCTTTCCCATGTAGATTGGACGTGCATTAGTTAAAGAGTATATAACTGCTTTCTTTTTGTTACTTTGGAGATTGTTACCAATAACGATGCATCCCACTTTCTGTGATTGAGCGCTTCTATTTTCTTTCTAGGCATCTGATATGATCCATCTCTTGAATGGTAATGTTCTCTAAAGTACAATCTAGAGATAGTTAAAAACTAAATTAGTTTTTCAATCATGTAATGAGAGTGTCTTTTGAATTAGAACTAACCGATGTTTTTGCATTCTGATGTGGAGTTCTTAGTTTGTTTCATTGACCCTGCCGGATCTCAATTTTCCATTGCTTTAATAGTTCATCTTCTAAATGCCGTTAATCTTCATTTTTTTTTATTTTTTTTTTTGTAGATGGAAGCCAAGCATCAGATCGAACTACTTACAGCTCAGGCCTGGTATTCAGAAAATCAAGAGCTTGAGAAGAAGGTATGATTTAAAAATGTTCCAACTATGAGTTTGTGTGTATCAAATGGCAACCTTATAGTCTTTTAGAATGTCTGTGGTTGTTACTGTCTATAATTGGTCCATCCCATTTCAAAACACTGGATATTTTGACTTTCTTCCAATTATTCACTCTAGTTGGAAGAAAATCAACTGTAGGCACTGATGCTGTTTTTCATTTCTTGACAGATAGCAAAAATGAGTGTACAAAATTCCATCATTTCCGAGTACACAAACATGGTTTTACTTGCAACTCAGAGAGGGAAAGCAAATGCAGATTCAACCAATGCCAAAAAGGTACGTATTACATTCAATCTTCAATTTGAGAATGTAATATCTTTGTCGGGGAAGAATGCGCCTGTAATACAATTCACAAAAAATCACTTCGGATTGTTGACTTTGTTGAAGAATTATTAGATTTTTTTGTTCAGGACTACGTTCTTATATACGTGGCATATGCTTTCCTGGTATTTAACTGAAGCATAGTTGCAGGCCTCCAGAAAAGTTGATCTTCAGAAGAAAGAAGAGCCTAAACCTGAAGTGATCTCAACGGCACACAATCTGGGACTTGGTTTTGGCAATCTGAGCGCGACAGCTGAAAACATTCCTTCAGGTTATGGCGACCCTGAACCCCCTGATGCTGGAGAAGTTTTTTTAAAGGCGGGTTGCAGCTGCTGCGGAAGGTGTTGGAGGCATTGCTGTTGCATGTGCTGTATCCAAGCTTGCTCGCGGATGAATGACCAGTGTGCAATCGCGTTCACTCAGTTGTTCGGTGCCTTGGCATGTTTAGGCTGTTACAGTTGCTGTGGTGACTGACGGGCCGGATGGGAGAGAATATGTGAGTATGAAAATGGTATGAACCATGCCTCAAGTTTCTTTCAAACAGCAAGTACATAAGTTGTACATTTATATTCTTACGAAATTATATATAAATATATTTATGAGGTTGAAGTAAAATTCTTGGCTTATAACTTTCTGTTATTTAGTTTTTACATATGTAGTTTTCACAGGCCATCTGGTGTTGATGTCTGTAAAAGCAGTGTTAAGAGTAAATGCATTGTGGAAATGAGCAGATTGCTTGTTTCATTCCCAAGTACGAAATTTTGAATGGATCGAGCCCATCGCACAAAGTTTATACTGTGTGATTTGCGAGCTATTAAAACCCGGGCAGACCCAGAGCGTATCCATAGGCAGCCATTCAAGTGATTAGTGCATCCAATTTCAATCTACTTACTGATATCAGAATTATTAACATGAAACTGATGTTTCTATTCATTGAAATGGAGATTCACATGGAATTTATAGTAAATGCATTCACTAAAATAATGAAATAAATCGACCTAAAGGCCAAGTTGGAGGTGCCACTCAAATTTTGGGGTGGGAGAAAAAAATAATGTTATCTTACATGAAAGTCTATCAGCTAAAATAGGAATTATTAAATGAATTTCTACCGAAACAAACAATGGCTGTAAATTAAAATGGTCGTGAACTCAATATTATTTTGTGCATGAAATAATTATATTCACACAATGAAATGCGAGACATTACGCCATGTACCACGATGAAGAGGCGAAGGCGACGCCGTAAAGTAATTTGATTTGACGATCCCAACTTCTTAACAAAAATTCATCCCAATCCATATATATTGCAGTAATTAAGTTTAATATTTTGTGAGTTTCTCAATAATAAGTTTTTTTTTTCTTAATTTATTTTTAAACAAAACGATATGCCACAATATTGGCATTACGACGAACCCAGTTAAGAGAAAAAATAGAATTTCCTTCAAGGAGATCCTTATAAGCACCAACAATACTACCAAATTCCGAATGATCAATCGCAAATAGAATTTCCTTCAAGACGATCCTTGCAAGCACCGACAATACTACCAAACTCCGAATGATCAATCGTTGAGCAACGAATAGCATCATGAACCAACTTGGAATTCACTTTAGTTACACTACAAGAAAAAAGCTCATACACCACTCTTCATTTACCACGGTTTTGGCAAGAAACCGTGGTGATTTAGATAATAACCACAGTTTTTTAAAAAACCGTGGTGTATGAGCGTACTTCTCCGGAAGAATCACCACGGTTTCAAATACTCTGGTGGTGTATATTCATAAATACACCACCGGTATTATGAAACGGTGGTATATGTGCGTTTTTTTAACCACCACGGTTATGTCAAAATAGTAGTCTTTGTTCAAGTCGAGATTCACAACGGTTTGAGCATTAACTGTGGTAACATAAATACACTTTTTAATATTAAAGTTACAACAAAAGGCAAAAAGAGGGATTCCAAAAAATCAAAATCCCTATCCCGCGCGCCATTCTCCGCCCGATTTCTTCTTCACCCCGCCATCTTCATAGCTGTCTCATTCAGCGTGAACTCATCCCCGCCAGAAATTTGTCTTTACGCTGCCATCTTCATCGTCCTCTCCTTCACCCTAAACTCATCCCATCGTCATCTCCATCATTGTTCATTGTTGTCGTCCATTGTTGTGGTCGTTTGAAGAATTGAGAATTGCGTTTTAAAATTAGCGAAACAACTTGCCCTTAGGTCGTTGTGGATATCCGCCATTTACCTCCGGGAAAGCTGCTCAGAGGAATCCCCAATTTTTGGTGAGTAGTTATAGTTATATTCGATTTTTATTTGCTGACGTCTAATTCTAAAGTTTTCATCTAGTAAATGCATTTTAGTTTAATCCGTATGTGCATCTAGTAATAAAAAATCTTATTTTGCTTGCTATAAATTGAACATCTTATAAATCATATAGATTGAACATCTTTGCAGCGGGGATTGAGGAAGGAATTTAAATATCATAAGTAATGGCTCCCATGATTTGATGATACTTGTTGGAGAAAGAAAAAATAAAAATCAAAGTAATATGATTGTAAATGGTCTGCTGATTGATGTATTTGGTGCTTTGAGATGTAAAGTAGAGCACATGTGTGAATCAGTTAGTCATTCACATTAATCAGGACAATGGTATTGGACATAATCAGCTGTAGTAGCCCAGGATTGTAGACGAAGACTCAACAAAATTTCAGCATAAAAAATGATTGGATTGGAAACAATAATTAAGCACTCCATTATAGACCAGTCTCTGCTCATTCTAGATACCTCAACAGAATTTTGCTAATCTGTTAAAACTTGATATTTTTAAATTATAATCCAGACACTGTTTGAATCTTTATTAAATTAAAGAAATGAAATGTGACTTCACAATACATACGATAAAATTAAAATGAAAGAAACAAAGGCCCGCAGCCAAAAAGAAATGAGCATATATATGAAATTAGTGTAGAGCAAGCTGACTAGACAATATAGCAAAACTTGACTCTACTAATTCAACTATTTTGGGCTCCCTTAACTATACTGTCTATCTACATGTATTGATCTACTGTCATGCAGCTACACAATCTAGGGACTTGATGTGTGCCATTTGATCTTTGTTTGGTCTGGAGAATGTCCATCTTATATTTTTATGACTTTCCTAGTCTCACAAATAGAATGCTCATGTAATTTTGAATTACATGCAGAGTGGACGGAGAAGAGGCTAAAGCAGGCATTCACTTTAGTCTTTATATAGTTTTATCCATTCACACTCATACGCTTTGTTACTTTCTGCATTAAAAACTATTCTTTAAATTATTTCAGGAATTTTATATATAGTTGGTCTAGCAAATTTACAAATTTCTGTTTCAGAAATTAATTATAAGTATTGAAACTTTTGAATTATTTAATTGGTTTATAGTTTGTTAAGAGTTGCTGAAGGTTTTGGAGAATTCCAGATTATAAAATATGTTTCGAAAATTTATAGTGAGACTATATCAACTAATGTTTAACCTGCTTCAAGGATTTAACCTTCTTTAGGGAGTTGATCAGAAAGTGTATCCTAATTAATCTAGTGAGACTATGCTTGAGTTATACATGCATCTTTCTAATTTATGAGCTTTTAGGTGCAATTTTCTAAGTGTGAATTTTGTTCTCATACAATCCATATGCTGCTAAAGCTTCTTTTGTTTTTGTTATTATCTTTACCAGACAAGGGAAAGTAAGATTGAAAAATGCTACTAAAGCTTCTTTTGTCTTTTTTTCTCCTTTTTGCCGCAAGGTTAAATATCATAGTAGATATAGCATATGGATTAGGGCAGTTCTATCCAAGTCAGTCCTCATCCCTGCAGTATATAATTTCTGCTTGTCCCGATCCAGACGGGGCATACTTGCTTACGAGTTCATACCTAACAATGAAAGGAGAAAAGTTATGGAGTTTGAATTTTGGCACTTATTAGTTGTAATGAACTATTGGGATAACGAATTTGAGCTGCTAGGTTGTAAATTGTAATTGGTCAGTCTCTTCTTTCTTGCATTTGTTGGATTTGCATTTCAATGCGTATCTTGTCTCTAAATTGCTATTTTTGTAAATAGGTATTGCGTAAAGTGTTTTGAGTATTTTTGTGGAGGCTTTTCAGATTGGTGGATGACGTAGTTTGAATATTTTTAGGAAATTGGTGAGTTATATGAGCAAGAAAAAAATCTTGATCAAGCAATAACTTATTTTGAACTGGCTAGTAACCTTTATCAGACTGAGGAAGTTAACACTTTTGTAAATCAGTGCAGGCAAAAGGTTGCATAATTTTCTGCACATTTAGACAAGTAAGTAACATAACACCACTTTCTTTCTCTTTTTTTCTTTAACTTTTTAAGTTTTAATGATTTGGGTATCTTGAATTGGTTGGTTTCAAGCAGAGCAGTGTTAGAGCCTGTTGGCAGATAATTTATTGAAGTATGGAGCTAGATGGCATCTTCTTGTAAGCATATACAAAGTTGCTTTCTTTCTCTCTTTGCTGCTATGGAAAGAAAATAGAAACCAGAATGTATTTGATATCTGCTTCTCTTGTTTGTGCCTGTCATTTAACTGTTAGTCATGTCATGTCTTTTATTTTTGTTGGGTTTTATTTTTGTTTTCTTACTCAAACATTTGCATTTGTATTGATTTTATACACCAACAATGTAGTTATTGAATTTAGTAAATGTTCAATATGATAACTCTAATATCGTTGTTAAACAAGTGTTATTTTGCATGGCGATAAGACTTACCAATTGGAGCTGAAGTGCACTAATATTCATTTGGTTAATGTTATTGCTAGGGAAAAATATTATAGTATAGTTTGGGTGGCCAACATTTTCCTAATTTAGAATATGCACACTGTACATGACTTGAGATATTATGTTCTGATAAATAATGATAATGCACTGTATAGGAATATTGCTATCTCCAATCTATTTTTATACAACATGTTTTGTGATTACCCACTATCTTATATTTTGCAACTATCTTCTTGTTTTCACTGTACATACCAGATTGCGGTAATATGACCTGTTCAAACTCAAAATTTTGGGAGATGGTAATTGTCAGGTTGTGTATAGCGCTTTAGGTTAATATATTTTGTAATTGTTTTACGATTTTAAGATGTGCGATCGTGAAGGTAAATCATGGAAGGATGCGAGAGGAAGAAGCTAGAAGATAATCTGCTTTAGTCGTAGTTATTAATCTCTTTTTTTTTTCTTTTGATATCAAACTTCACTATTTTAAGTCTCTCACTGGTGAGAAGATTTTCTTTTGGCTGAATCTAGAAAGCTTAGTGAACGTCGAATTTATGGCCTGCAATCATGAGCTCATCCCAACAACTATAAGAGGCCAAAGAGAAAAGGTAATTAATGTGTTGTATCTGTCTGCTCATCAGTTCCTTAATCTGCTTCAGTTCTTTTCTTTGCGATTACTCTTTCCGTTGTGACATATGCTCCTACTATGGCATTGGTTTCTTTGTTAATACCTTTTCCCATGCTTACTGTTGCATACCTGCTCTGCTGTGACATTGGTTTCTATGCTATTAATGCAGATTTCTCATCTTTGAAGGTACAATGAGCAGAAGTTTACATCTTTGAAGGTATAAAAATTGTCTTGATGCCTGAATCTGTAACATGCAATCATACTTGCCCTGATTTCCTTTTTATCATATTTTGATTTCTAGTACCTTATTCCCCCTGCAAAAGTAGAAGAATTGTTGCTGTTGTTTATAATCAGTGGAAGAATTTCCTTTTTGTCTGTCACATCTTGCGTGCTTGAGCATATATAAGATCATTGTGCAAGGTAATTTTCAGTTTTATAATCATTAGATCATTTTTTATATTTTAACTCGAAGAGATTACTTAATCACCTATTATATGATCAATTGATTTTTTTTAGATCTCAACACAAGAAGACTTCGATCTACAAGTATGATTCAAGGCTTTTACATTAAGATCAAATTGTAATAGAGTTTTGGATTGATGGATATTGTAGTAGTTTTTAACAAATGATCGGGAGCTAGCTTTGACAGATTGAATATTATATTTTGGACATGTATTTTGATGATGTATGGTATTTTGAATGATATTTAAATTTGTATTTTGAATGATATTTTAATTTGCATTTTGACTGATATTTAATATTTTTTGACGATTATCAATTATAATATTTTTTAATTTAGGATTAATACATGATAAAACTAATTTAAAAAAAGGGCAATAATAATAATAATAATAATGACCACGGTTTTTTCAAAAATTGTGGTAAATTTACCACGGTTTTAATAAGAATGGTGGTAACTTTACCACGGTTTTAAAGGAGAACCGTGGTAAATTTATGACGGTTTTATTAAAATCGTGGTAATTTTACCACGGTGTTAATAAATCAGTGGTAAACTAACCACGGTTATACTAAGATCGTGGTAAAATTACCACGGTTTTTTGTAACCGTCGTAGTTTTACCACGGTTTTTCATAAATTTACCACGGTTTTTTGAAAACCGTGGTAAAATTACCACGGTTTTTTGTAACCGTCGTAGTTTTACCACGGTTTTTCATAAATTTACCACGGTTTTTTGAAAACCGTGGTAAAATTACCACGGTGATTACCCGTTGTATATGCCACCGTTGTAAATTAACCACAGTTTTTTTAAAACCGTGGTAAAATTACCACGGTGATTACCCGTGGTGTATGAGCGTGTGCATAGACGACGCCCGTCTAGACCACGGTTGGGATTTGTCATACACCACGGTTATTACCCGTGGTGTATGAGCGATTTTCTTGTAGTGTTACCACACGATCTAACCCCAAATTTCATCCACGACAAAGCTTCATGCAAGCCCATCGCGTCACCCTCGTCAACTTGAAGACGTTCTGAAATATGATACACTCTAGCAGAGCAACAAATAAACCCTGATCATTCCTAAGTATCACCAAAACACATTTCTCACTGGGATTATTAAACAAAGTTGCATCCACATTTACTTTCACGTATTGCATTGACAGTTTATATGCCACTCCCCACAAGAGTGATGATCATGTATTGGAATCGGAATTTGAGCATCTTGCCATTCACGAAGCATTTTAGAAGCTTGACATGTTGCATGGACAACCGAGCTAATTTTACCTTCCAAAATACGTGCATGTCGTTCTTTCCAAATAAGCTAAAGGGCCATGACAACCTTATTTAGGCTTTCACATTCATCTTTAGTCAAGATGAAGAACAAAAAATCTCAGTTAAAACATATTTGATTACAAACTTTCTAATTCTTTCATATCATATATAGTCTCTCTCTCTCTCTCTCTCTCTCTCTCTCTCTCTCTCTCTCTCTCTCTCTCTCTCTCTCTCTCTCCTTTAATTCCTTATGATTCACCTCAACCTCAAGGTAGCCAACAAGTTATATTTCACTAAGCAAATAATTAAGGTTCATCTCTTTGTCCAAAAATAAATAAATCAAAGGTTATATCGGAATACAATTTATATATATGTCGCATTAAACCTTCGTATAATATTAATCTATTATACTTCTTCATACATACATATACTCCTTTTGTTGAATTAATTTCCGATTCTCATGCAACACAACACGTGTCAAAAAGTTAACAGTTTAATAGGAGAATTAATGTTGAATTTGGACCACAGAATCAAAAGAAGAGAAAATTAGGGTAAAATGAGTGGTCGAAGCTAAGAGCAGAGTTAATTATATAAGAAAACATTACTCCATTTAGTTGAAATGAAAGGGACCACAAGCTAAAGTGATTATATATGGTCCAAGCAACATATGCCACAGGATGATTGGAGCTTCAATTCACACTATTAATTAATTAACTACCTCACTAATCCAAATGCTAATTAAGTGATCACTCATAATCTCCACGCTAATTAATCAAACCCTAGTTAGTTATATTCCAGCCATTACTAAATAAATAATTAAATTGCATCGAAATGAGAGATGGGAGATATGTAGTGATCGGGATGTATGCATGAAACAGTTGCATGGGTAGAAGAGCAATGTCGAATGTCGATGTTCAGTAGAAAATTAAATTAAATAAAAGGGGTAGATCGATCTCATTTTCAATTCTGGGACTGGGAGTGTAATGATTATCTCCGGCGGACACACGTGTTGCCGCGGCGGAGTACGATGAGCGCTAATCAATGCGCCGCTATTCGACACGTGTGAACCTCCATTACTATATATCTGTGGATCGACTTTTGGTTTTGTTAGGTGCAATTGAATTTAATTTGTTTGAGGATGGGATCCCCCCATACCCATGTGGGGATGGACAACTTCACGTGCATGCCCTTCTTTCTTATTTTCTAGGCTTTTTAACACTTATTAATATATTGCCACTAATACTATTATTCATATTCATCACCATAATTATATTTTCTATTCATTATATGATCATCCAACTTCAAAACACAAACACAAAAAAAACGTTCAATATTGGACCTTAGATCAGGGATATTTATATATGAGCTGAGGACCGTCTACCGGTCTAATAAGAGATCGAAACTCGAGAGTGTACATACGACATAACCTATTAATTACCTATTCTAGTATATATGTATATAGGGAATGGGGAGCAGGTGGATTATATACATACATATATAATCTTTAATTCATTCAATAAAGTGTGGATCGGTCGTCCATATATCTGGAGTGATTACTTGCAGTTGCAGTTACGGGGCTAAGTTTTGTGTGTGACTGTGTGGCATTTTCCTTTTGACTTGTTAAGGTTGTGAATATATACCAGCTAGGGTTTTACTAATTAAATTGTCATTTCTTTCAGAATTTTAATTTGTTTTCAATTACTATATACTTTACTAGTCATTAAAAGAAGAAGAATTGATCAAATTACATGCATCAATAATAGTTTAATTAGAACGTCTAAGTACGACCAGCCTAAGATTGACCTGGAATGATTAGACTTTTGGCCTACATGTATGCTTCACTTTTAAAATCATAATATTTATTTTATGCTTATAAGTTGCAAATAAAATCACGATCTTCAACGGTTTAGTAATGTTAACGTAACTTTTCAAAGGCAATTAAATATTAATGTTGCATACTCGAACCCAAAAAAAAAAAAAACACTTTGAATCGTTGGCAATATTAATTTTGGATTTCATTCAATTCTCAATCCATCAACTCTCATTGAGTAATATTGTATTTTTATTACCAATTACCCCCATGTTGTACGTGCTCTACATAGCTCAAATTCTCTATTGCATATTTGGTGTTACATTTCCTATGATACACTTGATTTTTTTTATATCTTTTATCCAATTTTAATTTTTTGTATTTTAGTTTAATTTTACACTTACTATTTAGGGTTCATCCTACCGAATTGAGGTATATTAAATTTTTTTAATATTTACTTTATAGTTTTTAGTTATTAATTGATTATTTAAAAAAAATAAATACTAAAAATTATAATAAATCTTAATTGGGTAGGGGGAACCCTAAATAACAAGTGTAAAATTAAATTAAAGCACAAGAAATTAAAATTAAAATTAAAATAAAAAAAGAACTAACAAAAAAATTAAGTATACAATAAGAAAATACAACACATCAGGTGCAACAGACGATTTTGCATTTGTCCCATATACATATTACATATACCCCCTTGTACTTTTAAAAAAGTGGCCAAACTTCCTATAGCTATTATTTTATGAATGATACGATAATTTCAAAATAATTAAAACTGATATGCGTTTATGTTTGAAAAATACACATCTTTATTTGCCAAAACCGAAATCTCGTAATATTAAAATTGCTTAGAGAAATAAAGGTCAAGATCTATTTTGTTAAAAAATAGACATGTTTTACTATATATACTGTGTGTGTATATATCTACAAAATAAGTTCAGAATAATAATATATTCCAAGTGTTTGAAACTTGTGATGTCCCACTTTTGGAATAAGTGTGGGTCGCAAAAAGAATAATTTACATGTACCGTTGCACGCATTAATAATTATTAATTTTTAGAATTATGATAGTTCTATTATGAATTGCTTTATGTTGTTTAGCTATGTGTCTAATATCTTACGAAGAGTGTAAACACAACTAAAAAAATACAACTCGTGATATATATATATATATATATATCTATATATAATCAAATTGCTTAGAAGTTAGCACCCGATTCTTTGAATCTAATTAATCCCATTATATATAAATTTCTATATAAAAACGTAGCTAGCTAGAAATCGGAGGTTACTTAATTAGCATATATTGATATATATGGGTGGGAAATTTTTAAATGAGAAATTTTTAAATAACCATTATTACTTAGTAAATAATGTAAATAGTCATTTTTTTAAAAAGTAATGTTTCTAGCCATCATTCTAAAAAAAAAGGTACTATAATACTCTTAATTTCATATTTATTATTAAGAATTATTATTTATGTATATCTATATATTCATATTTCAATATTATTAGGAAAAAGATCTGATTTTCTCTTTCTTCCCTTTGCAAACGCCGTTTTCTCGTCTCTCTCATTTTTCAATTTTTATTTTATTAATTGAAACAAAACTACTATTGGTAAAGATCATCAAGCTATAGTTTTTTAAGATTATCATGATTCTTCCTCTCTTTAATCCTCGTTTCAACAATAAATCGTCTGTTGATGCACTAATTATTATGTACTAAACTGCAACTAACACAGGACAATGCAATATAGCAAGCGAATCGAGTATCGTATCCACAGGGACTGAATATTTGATAATACTCAGTACTAAGCTAACAACTCTCTATTATCCAGGCTACCAATATATGAGTTTACTAAAACTAGGCACAAATTTAAATAAAATAAAAGAACATAACTAGAACCAAATAAACACAAGCAAATAAACTAAGCAAATAATCAAACTCAAACAATTAATGAAATACTAATCCTAGGGAATGCAGCACACATGTATCCACTATGATTCAATTTAATCCTAATCTTTCCCAATTTTAATCCGATTAAAGGTGAGGAATCAGAAATATATCTACCTATCTCCGCCAGGTCTCAAGGTAGAAGCAGATTAACAAACAACCTATTACTTTCGTCTCTAGGTTAATTTACTAACTCCCGATAGAACCACAGATTTAAATTCCCCTACAGATTCTTTAGAACGTGTATCAAATTATTCAATTAATCTCACTAATTAATTATCTCCGCCAGGACTCAAATTAACTAGCATGCATCAATTGTGATCAGTAATTAAGCATGAAATCAAAAGCACTTGAATATTTGAACACATTAATCGGAAGGGAAAAATAACAAGATTAAATTAAATACATAGCTTCAATCATGCTTTGCAAACCCTAGAATTAATATGCGTTTAGCCGCTCATGGAAAAATAGAAATCTAATAAAATATGCATTACAAAAGTCATGACAAAATTAAATTAAAAACATGAAACACTTATGCCGGATGTTTAAATCTTCAATCTCCGTCTTCCTCTGTCTTCACAGCACTTCTCTGCTTCAATATAGGGTGAAAAGTTCCCTAAAAATCGTCCAAAGCAGAGCCTTATATAGTTGGGAAAATACAGGAGTCCAAACAAGGCAAAACACCAATTTTCCGGAAACAGACGGCACGGGCCGTGCCGTGGGCAGCACAGGCCGTGCCGTTGGTACCGAGAGTCCGAAATTCGCATGTTTAATGGCACGGGCCGTGCCGTTGGACAGCACGGTCCGTGCCAGCGCACATCCTTCGACACGCTCCGCCGTTTTGCTCCGTTCTCTCTCGTTTCTCGTCCGATTGACCCGATTCAAGTTGCGTTGCGACCCTCTCTTGATCCTCTATCTTTCTAGAAACTTTACTCCTTGAATTGGATCTTGGATAAATCTCAAATTCAGCTCAAACTTGCACAAGAAAGACCAAAACATCAAATAGCACACGAAAACTCAAAACTAGTATAAAAACTCAACAAATGCATGCATTACTCTACAAATATGAGTCATACAACTACTCAAATGCATGTAAAATCCATGTTTATCATCTGTTGCAATATCAAAAATTAGAGATTCTTTGCGAATTTGGGATTTTTTTAAAGTTTTGTTGACATGGCGCGTGTTGTTTTTTGCGGCAATAAGGTATATGATATTTACGGATCTGCACTCTTTTTATCGATCTAGATATTTAAGTTTTTTGAATCTTTCTTTGGAATGTGTGGAAAAAAAATTGGATATATGTTCTTTGGTGCACGAATCAATTTCTTTCGGTACACGAGTATTGTAAACTTGTGCAACAATTTATTTATAAACTCGTGCAATATCTCATTTTTAATTGCTGCACGAGATCACGAATTAGCAAATTCACGTACTCAATACATTTTTTAACTAATACACGAATATGCATATTCATGCAGTTGTGTATTAGTTTAATGTTCATCTGCTGCACGTGTACACGAACAATCCTAATCGTGTTTTCGTGTATGAGTTATTTTTGAACTGCTATATTGAACTAATCGTGTCGTGCATTAAATCATATTGAACTAATGCATGGGAACACGACTTGGACTACTCATGTTGTTGCACTCGTGTACTCATGTATTCATTATGAGGATAAGATTGCTCGAAATCATCGTCCATGATTGTTCAATGATGAGGGCGTTTGAACCTTGACAGACAATTGTTGAATCTTGTAATTTTCGTCTCTGACAACAGCAGTGACAGAAGAAGACAACAACAACAACAGAAGATGACAACAAAAACCTGGTAGTTGTGACTTCTTATATTTTGACGTAGAACGACGGTGAAAGATAATTTTTTTTAGGGTGCGAAAGATAGATTATGTAAACATCGTCCATATTTTTTTTATTAATATATTAGGGTGTTTTTATTTTAGGAAATAATTATAATGTTAAAAATTATTTATATTATTACTAAGGGTATTGATGTATATTCTCATACTAAAAGGCTAAAAATATTATATCTTTAAAAAATAATTATTTTCATTATTTACATAGTAATAATGGTTATTTTCTTATATATATCAACACAATAAGATTAACTAAAAATGCCAACAAATAACTTATATATAACTCAAATAATTAAGATATGTAGCTGGCCATTTGGGTCGATCGGGAAGCAAATGGCTACTTTGTATATTAACACTATATAGTTCTTGAGTAAATATGCTTTAATTAATTAATATTTTTTTGGGTTTGAGTTGGGAGATGGGAGAACAGTACTGAAGATGAAAGATGGAACGTCCACTATATATACGTGTCCTCGAAGGGGCGTTGAGTTGATACATTTCGATTCTCTATATATTATATTGTAACTTTATTAATTATCTATATATTATCTACAAATTAAATGATGAAGATAAATATCGGAATAATTTATTTGGAGTGATTATGAAGAGAAAAAAAATTAGTGTGTGTGCTTACTATCTAGCTAGGCATATGGGTGGGTGAGCAGGTGAGCATGGGACATCAAATTGAAAAAACATATCCAAATCTGCCAATTGCTTTAATTTATTTATTTAATTTCAGCCAAATTGGGATGCCTTTAGCCTCTATTTTTTTGCTGTTTTAGTGCTTACAATTTATAAGCCTAATTCATGCACCTTATTTTTTTATTGTCATTAATTCCGCTACAGTGACAAGTGGAGGGTTAGGTTTGTGTTTTCATTTTTAACATTTTGGGAGGGGAATTGATTTTTTTTTTTTTGTTAAATATCCCATATTGATTGGGGAAAGTTGGCATGTACCACTTATTAAGGTGAGGGCAACCCTCCCCTTATAAGTTGATTTTGTGAGGGTGAGTTAGACCCGATATCCATTTCTAGCATTCTATAATTGAGGGTTTTGTTTCGAGTTTGGTCCTACTAGCTAGAATCATTTGTTAAAAATCTATTTATATATTTATGAAAGTAGTCATTTAATTTTTCGTTAGAAAATAATTTAAAAAAAAAACATCTCAATGAAAACATTATAGTCGTTCAAAGTCTAAACTCTATATAGATGGATGGGTAAAGATGATGATCCTTAATACGACACAATAACACTACATGAAAAGAATGGGATATTCATGTTATTACTTTGTCGGCACGATAAGAAATTAAGAACACTTTTTTTGTCATGCATGTTGGCATGACAATAATTTATTAAATAATTCTTTATTATATATTTATGATTTTATAAATTTTGAACATTTTATAATTATCTTATCGTGTAATGCCATGTATTAATGGATGACATAATAATTTTAGGACATATATTTTTTTTATGTCGATAGTAACTCGCAACTGTTACTGAGGTGCATGTGTAATAACCTACAATTCACACAGGAGATGTAATCACACTTGGAAAATCAGGTGTAACAGACTCACACCTAGAAATGTTGGTGGTGGGATTCGAACTTGACACATTTGGCTTTAAGATAACACCGCCCCACTAAAATACATTTTATTTTACCTTGTAGTATCTTGTTGTACGTTCACGTACACGATAGTTCGTGCTTACACACACACACACACACACACACACACACATATATAGGGGTTGGTTATAATAAAAACTTATGTTGGTGTGAAAACGTGCGGACTGTGTTTGTTTAGTGTACTTTTAGTGCTTTTCTTACTATATTTTGGTGCTAAAAACATGTAGCACCAAAACACAATAAGAAAAGCATTAAAAAAATAAAAAAAATTAGCATCAAAATACATAAAAAAAGCACTAAAAATATATTAAAGAAGCACAGTCCGCAGTTTTCACACCAAGATAAATTTTTATTTGAATCAATTTCTATATATATATATATGTTTGAACTTATTGTGTTGACACGAAAAAATACCATGAGTAGATGATTAACAATTATAGGAATGAGAGAACCGGTTCGAACGGAGGATCATTTTATATATTTTATGGGGAAAAACTAAAAATTATTAAAAGAAAAAAAAAAATTGAAAAAAAATTATGGCTCGTGCACACGCAACGAAATGGTAAGACCTGCCGAGAATATATTCATATTTTGAGTGACTAAAAAAAATTAAATTAATTTTATGAAAAATGGCTATTTTAATTTTTTTTACTCCATTTTTAATTTAGTTTTGTATTCCCTGGTTTCAATTTAATTGACATTTTATAATTTTCTATAGAATTAAGATGTAAATTACTTGAATAAATATAAACTCTCTCTCTTTTTCTCCACCCTATATTAAATCCTATTAAGATATACATTTTCCTAATAAACGGAGATAGGATGTGCCAAATAATCTCTAGTTTAATTTTTGTTGGAAGCTGAGAGATTGATCGAGAATAGTCACCAAATTAAGATCCCTAAATTAAATGGGCAAGTCAAGTCACATAATTCCAGTCAATTAAAATATGGCGAAATCAAAACAAATCATGAATATTGAGGTGTCATGGTTATCTCCATTTTTACCAAATAAAACTTTATGACCTAATTTAGTGTTATTACATCGCTCCTATAATAGCACAAATTAGGACATGACAACTGCACTTTGTAATTGAAAGTAGATGGTACAAGTTTGTGTTTTTGCCTTCTTCTTGGTTTGATGTGCACGATTAAATTATTGCTCTAACTAATATTTTAGAACCCCACATCATTTATTCATTTTTTAAAAGAAAAAAAAAAACAATATGCAAAGCGGCACAATCTCTAGTCCAAGCTCACGTTCGTTAAATTTCGTTCTTATGATAAGTTTAGTATATGATGTAACTTAATTATTTTAGTAATTTTTTAAAGATTAATTGTTTTGGTATCTTTATTTCTTAGTAAAGAGGATGCAACCACTCCTTCGAAAATGAGTAAAGAGTATTCTTTTAAAGATTAATTGTTTTGTTTTATAGAACACAATTTTCCGAAGGGATTTTTTTTTTCATGTATTCATTTAAATTATTTTATAAATTTGAGTATTTGTGGTTTAATATTCTTTGGGAGATTTATGTTATCATCATACCGTTGGAGGGAATTTTATATATATATATATATATATATATAGGAGTTGGTTATTCTAAGGATAAGTGTTTGTGTGAAAATTAGGGATAAATCTGATCCCTACAATTATATTAAATCAACGGCTGAGATTAGAGAGATTTTAAATGATAATTAATAATTTTTTAATTATTATTTAGACATGGAGGCTATTTATGTACAATCTACGTGATATCAAAATCCTATAAAATCCGGAACCAGTAAAGCGATAAAGAAGGAAGCCACGAAATCGCTTTGCATACAAATCAAAATCGACGCCCTGTGTAAATCCAAAAACCTAGAACCCATACCGACTGCGACATCGTGAAGAGCGGCGACGATTCTGGCGATGGTCAAGAACTGCGGCTTGAAATTTTAAGAAGGCGATGAGAATTGTAATCTCCAGCAACGGCACGATCATTCGAGGAGGCAGAAGAAAAATGGGTCAAAAGAAAACCTAGACCACCGCGAGAACCGACTGCGACGTCCTCAAGACCGGCAACGATTCCGGCAAAGCTCGGCGAGTTTGTCGTGCGCAGTGGCTTGAACAATAAACAAGGCGACGGGATTTTTCCCCTTCGGCAACGCCGCGTTCAAACGAGAAGCCAAAAACAAACATGGGTCGGAAGAAATCGGGTAAGTTTCGTGCTTTGAATCGAATTTAACGATGAATTTGGAAAAAAAATTATCTTAATTAAAATCTAATGAATGCTTGTGATTGATTAAAAAATAGATTTAGAAAATTGGTTTTGTTATTAGGCGAATCGCATAAGAATAGATCAGATGTTGCTTCTGATTATTAATCGAGTAATTATGTAGTGTAGGTTTACAAAGTTAAACAAAATTTGACAATTGAAAATTGTGGGATTACAAATTTTGTTATTTTGTCAATTCATGGGTTTTATTAGAAAAAGGACGAATTATACTTATTTACGAGTTGTTCATGCTTTTTATATTTATCATTTAGTATAAATTATGTCTGTGTGACTTGGTACTCTTTGTTAATGTTGATGCTACATATGCATATATGTTCTGCGTTAGGTAAATTATAATTGTGAGGCTACGTATTCATATTTGTGATGCTGCTAAAACATATATTTGAAGCTACTAATGAATATCTGTGGTACTTATTGTTTAAGTTAGTAATATAACTTGTGTGGGTTGGTGCTTTTAATTAGTATGCGTATCTGTGACGCTACTTATGTATATTATTGATGCTTCTCATGCATATGTTGTATGCCACTTATGATTATCTGTGTTAGTGTTTTAAGTTGGTAATATAATTTATGTGGGTTGGTGCTTTTTATTAATATTGTTGATGCTATTTATGCATATCTGTGATGCTTTGGTTAAACTATATTTATGATTTTACTCATGCATATCTGTGATGCTATTTATACGTATCAGTGATGCTTCTTATCCATAATTGTAACGTTTTAGCAATATATGTACTGACACTTAATCTTTGTTTTTGGGTTATTAATCAATGTGTAGCGCTACGCACTTGGAGCTCCAGGATGGGATAAGACTAGAGTGGAAGCAGTGGCTCGCTTAAACTCCAACTCACTTAATCTCATTCATTTTGAATTAAAATTTACTTGTACATAGTGCTTTTTATGTTACCGATTAGTACTTCGTATGGTTTCATGTAAGTGTCATAACTAAAACTCATATATGATAAATCAAATTTCGTCATGACCAAGCAAGTGCCCGGTTATATTTTTCTAAACTGTCCAATCAACTCCATATTTTATCTTCTCTAAATGCTATCTTTTTGGGTTTGACTTAATCCTAATAATTAATGATGTCTATGTTAAAATAAGAATGATATAAAGACAGTGCTTCGAACATTATCTTTTAATGCTTCATAAATTAAATTAAGAGTTTCATATTTGATGGTTGGTGCTTCGTAAGCATACTCATTTGCATTGTATTATGTGAATGCTTCAGTTAATGCTATATATTCATAAATTAAATGCTTCATACTACGAATCCTACCTTGTAAAAAATTTCTACTATAACATAAATAATGTAATGAAAAAAATTAAGATACCCTAATTGTACCATACAAAACAGCACGGATATAAGTAAACTAAAAACAAAACTAAGCAAAAAATGGAACAATGGAAAAAAACGCCTTGACTGGAGTGAATCAGCTCTGGAAAAAAAAAACGCCAAATAATCAATGCTATGTAAATGTACTGTTAATGCTTCCTACAATAGACAAACATGCTACACAAACAATAACATTGAATCCTTCAACGTACAATATTTTAAAGTAAAAACTTGTGATGCTTCATAAAGAACATATATATGCTAAATAACAACAACAACAACATAAACTGTATACGTAAAAGTACATAATCATGAACATTCTAACCAACAATTTGAAACGTATAAGATAAAATATAATATTCATCCAGATTGCATACATAACGAACAACAAAAAATGACAAACGATCAAAAACCTAAATCTTCCATTGTCACTAAATCGGAAATACAAAAAATCCATCAAAGAAAAATTCACAACCGCCGTGAATGTCGCCATGAATATCAGCATGGATGTCGCCGTGAATGTCGCCCAGAGTCGCCATGTGAGTGTCGCACAACAACCGCCGTCGTCGCTAGAATCGCCGTGTGAGTGCCGCATTGTCGCCATCATCGATCTATGAGTTGGAAGAAGAAGAAGGAGAAGAAGAAACCGTCTGTACAAATCGTGTGAGTGCCGCTTTGTCGCCATCGTCAATCTATGAGTTGGAAGAAGAAGAAGAAGAAGAAACTGTCAGAAAAAATAAAATTGATTGAAGAAGATAGAGGAAGATTTGTTTTGATATGAAAGAAACGTGATTTGTGGGATTTAATTTACAAAATGTCTAGTATACCCTTATTAATATAATTCAGAATCTAATTAAATGCCAGATGTATTAAATCTAAACTGTAAAATTTGATAGATCTAATGGCTAAAAATAGTCCCTATATATATATTCTCCACGGTTAGAAAATATAGTCTCTTGCGATCTAAACTTTTTAATTATTTTTGGTTATATATTAAAAAAAAAGTAAATTGGGTTTTGGATTTGACCGTCAACATGATATAACAATGTGGGAGAGACGAAAACTTTAATTTTGGTAGTAAGTGAAGTGCAATGGATTGAACTTAAAGAGCGTGGATGAAATTGGAAATGAACTCCACCAATTAAAACTATTTGAACACAATTTCTTAACTTATTTATTTCTTCTGTGACGAACCAAATTCACAACTGTTTTCTCTAACGGAAACCCACTCATCACCCAAACTCTAGAGCACTTGAGATTCTCAAGTTCATTTATCCAATCTGATCATTATGAATTTATTATTATTATTATTATTTTTTTTTTTTTTTTTGGCATTTGTATTTCCTCAATTTCATTTTTGTGTATAACCCGCCAATCACCCAAACGTTAGAACATCTATGGTTTAATACTGTTGGGGATTCTATATATTTCTCTTATCAATTTCCTTCAAGAAAATTCTCCATAATTGGATAGTCTTTTGCTCTTTACTTTTTATCATCTTGTGTCATATCAATCTCGGTTTGAGCCTTGAGGGACTCTTGTAAGTTGTAACTACCGTGTGAGAGTGTTGTGTTGTTTGTGTAATGGTTTGTCAATCATTCATAAAAAATTAAAAAAAAAACTTCATTACATGTCATGTGGGATATATTGGAATTAGAAAAAACATTTCTTCTTTATAGTATTAAATCATTAGTTCATTGCATTTAATGCGGCAAAAATGCACAATAGCCATATTTTAACATAAATATAAGTACTCGCAAAAAAACATAAATAAAAGAGTCCCTCAAGACTCAAACCGAGAGTGTTATGACACAAGATGATAAAAAAAAATTGAAAATACGTAGAGGTAGATAGTACTTAGATACGCATTTTTATGTAATAAAATTGAAGTTGAAAGTGTAAAAATCATGTAGTGGGGTGACAAATTGTAAAGAGTAGCAATTAGGAGATATAATTAAAAAGAAATAGAGCGGAGAGAGAAGACAGCAAGGTAAGAGAAATTCAAAAAAGGCGGTAGAGAGAAGTGTGTTTTGGAACTTGAACCACTACACTACACTACACTAGACTCATATTTCTCTCTATTTATAGCTTATAAACCTCATTTCTCATGCTCGTGGGAATCCCATCATTTCATTCTCATTCTAATAATTAAATCTCTCCCCCAACAATACACACACGTACATACATATATATTTCATCAAATAATATTAATTATTAATTCTTGTTCTTGGAGAGAAGAAGCTAGATAAAGATAGTTCGTGCAGCCTGCACAGATGAAGGTAATTGATTATAAACACCTCCAACTCAATGTGCCTACATTTACTAGATCATTTACAAATTAATTGAATGACTACTCAAACCGATTGATCCAACACCAAACTCTTAACATTATTAATTGGATCAGATCTTTAGTTGGATGCGAAGCAAGCGCAATGGGACGAATGAAGAAGCTAGCAACCACCACCCCAATCCACAACCTAAATCTTGTAAGCTCTAGCTTTCGATTATATATATAATTAATCTTTGTTTATAAGTGATATATATATTCATTAAAACAATGCGTGGGTATATATATATAGATGATGAGATGATTAATATGCATCAACAATCCTGCAAAGAAGAGTTCTCCGATTGGCCCAACGGTCTGCTCGCAATCGGAACGTTCGGAAACAACCACCTTAAACATTCCGATAACAACACTACTACTGCTACTGCTACTGCACAAGATTTAGAAGAAGAAGAAGAAGAAGAAGAAGAAGAAGCCGAGAGAGAGCTGAGGCTGCTGCTTTCTGATGTTGATTGTGGTCGTTTTTTAACCGAAAAGGAGAATGTCTCTCTGGAGAGGAAGAGCTGCAGCGCAGTGGAGATCAGAGGAAGACGAGATATGATGGACAAGTCGGATAAGAGAAAGAGAAGCATCGGTAAGAAGTCGTTGTGTTTTCTGATGAAGAAGCTGCTCCTCTGCGGAGCATTGCCTCCCAATCCCATCACCAGAGATCATCCACTCCCAGATCCTAAATTAATGGATCACTACTCAACAATGGACAAGGTACGTATATATATACACACATATGTTGAAATTCACTACAATTATATTAATTAATCAAGTTCATGCATGAATACAGATATTGAGGGCTATGCTGCACAAGAAGATATACCCTCAAGCTCAAAGTCAAAGGCCAACAACTCCCGGTAAATATTTGGAAGTGGGTGAGGACAACGACGACCAAGCTTATCAACATGAGGCCTGCACTCATTCAAGCAAATGGGTCAAAACTGACTCTGAATGTAATTAAGTTTTATTTCCCTCTCATTTCAATAAATATTATGCTGTTTTTGCAAAGTTAATTTACGAGTTTTCATCAACTTTTGCAGATATTGTGCTAGAGATATAGTTATTGGGATTCAGGGAGCCAATAATTTCTCAACAAGATTGAAATTTGAGTACTGAGCATAGGAGGAGATCATTTTTATTTTTTTGCCATGGCTTGTTGCGTAAAATCTCATTTTGCCATGGTTGCCACATCACTGTTATGTGTAATTCTTCAACCTCCTTCCTCTTCACAATATCAAATGTCCGCACATCACTTTTACTGTCTCGCTATTCTGTTGTGACGACGTGCATAACAATAAAATATTAAAATTTTACTATTTTATCCACGGATCGAGGAGTTTCATTTTTCAAAGAGTTTTTACATCTACGTGCATCCACAATCTGGATGCATAACTATGACAAAAATCAAGGTGTAAATCCAGAAATGCCGGATGGGATTAGCCCACATCACCACTTTTGATTTCAACCCAAAATTACTATAGTTACGGCGATTCAACCGGACATAGATTTAACTCTGATAATTACACTAAGATAAATCATTTCTTCAACTTAGGATGGAGTAAATGTAAATCGGGATGATGAATATGAATATGTCAGAGATCAACCCTTCTAAGCAGCACCAAAGCTACCATTCTTATTGAAGATACATACAATATATCTCCTTCCACTATAAATAAAGAAATGAGTAGGAAGAGGAGAAGAAAAGACCAAAAGCGCAACAGCAGTAAAATTACTCCTACCACCCTTGCACATGCTCAACCCCGAAGGACTCTATTCAGAAAACCTTGCACAGGACCTCCCATCCCAGCCCCGACTGCTTCGGCCAAATACTTTACCTGCAAATTGCAAGTCAACAAGCTTCAGCTGATGATTTTTTAATTGGATGCTTTCTTATACATGATTGCAGAAAAAGAAACAGAAAGGAAGGAAATCCAAAACAAAACGAGCCAACAACTTATATGGCGTATTACCTCACAATGCCCTGCTTGTTTATATCTCCAAGTTCAAATGAAAGACATGCTGATGCAATGCAATATCTTTCTTTCTTTTTTTGTTGACAAAATATACCAGTAGATAGAGTATCTAATTTGCCAATACAATCACCAATTTATTGGAATTTTGCAACATCATAAATGTAAAGCACGAAGTTTCTATTAGATGATTCAGTTTTGGAAAATGGTGACTTCTATAAGTGGAAATTTCTCCTGCTTGGGCACATTTAAACTTAATCCAAGTTCCAAGAGCACAGGCAGCATCACTCATGGGGCTATTGGATTCTTGGAAAGTTAGGCTTTAGACTATTATTCTCAAGAATTCTAGCCAGTATTGGAATAAAGGTGGGTTTCCAAAATAATTTCTTTGTAAGTGTTGCATGCATGATGCATTAATACCTGAATTAGTAATTTGGAGTTATGATGGTTCTATTATGTTATTTTTGTCTAGCTATGTGTCTAAGGCCTTACAAATAGTGTGAACACAATTAAGAACATTCTACTTACAATGATTATTTGATGAATC
The DNA here is from genome assembly GCA_026008535.1 of Perilla frutescens. Classification (NCBI taxonomy): domain Eukaryota; kingdom Viridiplantae; phylum Streptophyta; class Magnoliopsida; order Lamiales; family Lamiaceae; genus Perilla; species Perilla frutescens. The sequence continues at coordinate 48,766,390 of BRKX01000001.1, read as the reverse complement.
CCTGAACCCAAAGCTTAGTAGTTAGCATCTGATTATTTGAATTTACTCCAATCATGAGTTTAAAAAACTTGCTAGATATCATAGGTTACTTAGCATAGGTTCTTAGGCTCTCAAGTTACAACTTACACAAAAAAAGACTAAAAATGGCAATGATAACTTAAATAAGGAACCTGTCCTCAACCGTGCAAGTGGGCATTTGAGATGATCTAGGAGAATGTCGGGATGTTCTAACTCAGCGAGCCGGCTCATTTCTATCTGTCATATTTCTTAAGCTAACATTCTCGAATATGCACTTGCATAATTGAGCTAATAAATTTCGATCCCACTCTATATCGCATCGTTGTCTATATTGAAGATATTGATCTTGTGACAGATGATTTCAAGTGAAGAACAGAAACAATGTGCGCACTAGGCGTATGCCTAGTATTGACAAAATGTATAGGTTGGGTGAGCATGGGACATCCAATTGAAAAAACATATCCTTGCAAAATATACCTCTGTGCGTGGCTTTAATTAACTTATTTAATTGCAGCAGCAGGCAGCCGAATTGATGTTCAATCTCCTCCACTTGAATCAACTTTATTTTAGTCGTGTATATGCGGAAATACTCTAATTTAATTTTAATTTAATTTCCTCTGGTAATTAAGAGATCAATTGAGATGAGAATAGTCGCCAAAGATCCCTAAATTACATGGGCAAGTCACGTTATAGTTTCAGTCAATTTATGCCGAACGTTGGATCAAATTAAATCATGTTTTGTAAATGCACGAGTAAATTAAATATAACTTAAGAATAAACAAATTAGAACTAGTTATTTTATTCTGAGGAATAAATGAGAACTACTTTCTTTGCCTAAAGAGCAGCTTCTGTCCTGTCAACATAGATTAAGGTTGTTTTATGCATATCTGCTGTTCATAGCACTGCCTTGCACTAAAATCAATAACAAGATTATGCATTTGTAGGCCAGAGTCCTTAAATGTTCACAAATACATATTACAGCATACTGTCATTTGACCCTCCTGTCATGCTTCTGGATTATGAATTCCATCAAGAAGCAAATGTTCCTAATCTTCGCTTGGGATGTCGAGCACTTTATTCCTCACTCTTCTAATCAGGTATAAGTGCAAATGTAAAAAGCTATGCATTAGGGGTCTATCCAAACTGCGGCAATCTTCTAGAAAGAATTAAAACTCTACATAGAAGTAGTTACTTACATGCACAGGCACATAATGCATATCGAATTTTTGTTCTCTCTCTCTCTCTCTCTCTCACACATACACACACACACACTTTCGCACGCACAAAACAAACAAAGATTTTCCTCAACTGAGAGCACAACTCCTCACTTGGTCAAATAAATCAATATGCATGTCCACTCACACAGTTTTTGCTGCATACAGAAAACTTAAAATCATATATATATTTTATGGAGCATGCACAAATCATTTACAATTTCCAAACGAAGCAGAGCACAGTGTATACAACACTAAATTAGCAATACTCGTACAACATACTGAGTATTGCCTGTTTAAACACAAACATACAAGATTTAGGGTGATGGGCAATAAGGACAGTGATTCAGGGTAGATAGAGACACTCAATGTGTTTAACAATGAAAATGGTTGACGTTTAATGCTTTGCACTTTTGAGGAATTTTTTGAAGGATGCAAGATATGAAGACTGTTGTGAAAAGCAGTATATTACATGAACCGTCAGTTTTGTTCTGGATATAATGCCAACTAACTGGCAAACGATGACTTATACTCCTAGATTTGATTTCTGATTTAAGATTCTTTTTAACTATGACAATGGTTTGTATTTCCCATTCAGATAATGACCATAACACCAAAAAATCCCTGAAAACAAAAGGCAACAAAAGAAATATACAAAATATACCTTCAAATGATCAAATGAATTATGATTACCTCTTGAAGTGTCTTTTTCAGATCAAATGCATCTCTAACTCGTTCGTCCAAGAAATTCCATGTCTCCTGAAAATCTATCAACAGAAAGCATGCCAAGTAAACCAACTGTTCATTGGAGATAAATGTAAACAATACTATTAATACTCTCTCGTCCAGTCTAGCAAGGTTTAACGAAATAAAGTGGATCATTATTTGCATCGCCCAATGGTGTAACTACAATTTCTTACAGAAAATCCTTAATTGCAAACAGGCAGGTTAGGAAAGAATTACATAGGCAAAATAAATGACGGTCACACTAAAAGACAGAAATAAGAGAATCAACTCTGTAAAATGCCTTTGAGATGTTAAATACTAATTGGACGAAGAAGAAAACATTGCATCAAAATAAAAACAAGTCTGAAGTATAAACTAAGAGAATGATGGTTTGGAAAGGAAAATGAAGGTCATGTGGTATTTTATGGGGGCACCAGCAGTCCTAATTACCAAGAAATTCAACCTGTACTAACTCACTTGTTTTTTTTGGGGGGGGGGGGGGGGCGGCTGCAGTGGCCATAATTACCAAGCTCAGTCTGAGAGAACTAGAATGTGACTATAACAGAAAAATACATCATGTAGATTTTAACCTTGGGAAGTATCAGTCAGCATGTATAGTTCGGTTGTAGAATATATTCCACCAAGGACCGTGCGCTTCACGTACCAATCAACATCAGTGGCCTCATCACCAGCAGCATGCCAAATCTCATCAACAAGCAGTGCTCTTTGCTTGAAGCTTGTAGAAATATTCAAAGGTAGCGCCTACAATTTAGCACAATTTAAAGCAAGTATCCAGTGAAAAACCCAATGAATGATTGGTTTACAGAAAAAGTTACCTGTATGCTAAGTGCTTGAGGCCACTTTGAGATGTAAGGTGCCTGCATCTCTAAGCGAATTCTGATAAGCTTGGATACACGGTGGCTAGGAATAAAGTTCTTCAAATCCTCTTTCGTGTCAATAATATCGATTAACTTTTGCAGACAATCATCCATGAAAAACTGAACCAAACAAATCAGGACTTGGGTGGAAAAACATTATATAAGTCTGCTTAAAAGTGGCACATACGAACTAAATAGAGATAAGAGAATAGCTTCCATACAGCAAACAAATGGCATACAGCCATCAATGTAAAATAAATAAACTCCCAAGAAACAGGGGAGAAACTTGAAATAGCTGATTGCACAATTAATCTAGTCTATGATGCATGTATTATTCATATATCTCAAATTGCAACCAATATATGATCAGCAGAAACTGTAATATAACTCAAATTGCAATGAATATCTGATCAACAGAAACTGTTGAGCCGAAAGTTCTTTGAAAGGCAGTTGACTAAGTCTAGCATCTGTCCAGCATAAAAATAAGTTGATCCACATACTTCGAGTTGAACTGAGTCATGATTGACAAACATCGTAACTGTTTACAACAACCAATTATATATTTTAAGTGTTGCAAATAAATGAAGGCACATATACACTCGCTGCTTTCCAAAAGAGAGAAAAAATGAGAACACTTCAAATATCTGAGTCCCTGAATCAATATGTCATTCTTCTTTCGCAATCACCAATCAGATAATTTGGCTGTTGGAAGCAGGAAACTACTTCAAAAATTGATAAATCAAAGGAAACGATAGTCAAGCATTCTTGTCGCAAATTCCAGCTAAAGTTCTAATACAGATAAAGCAAACGGGCGCAAAGATCAATTGTTATACCTCAACCAGAGCAGCTTCTTTCCGAGGAAAAGATCCTACAACAGAGGGAGAGACACCAACCTCCCTCGCTCCAGCAATCATTGCAGCATTAGTCCATCCTAATCTAATCTGTTCAATAAAATTACACAAACCATACCAACCAAGTAGTAAGTCACTTTCACTAGAAATTGGCTACGTGCATAAATCAAATTCACATACATAGTGGATCATAAATAATTGATAAAAGGTAATCATAAAAAAGAAACAAAAAAATCCCAACACAGACAAAATACAAGATAGAAAAGTCGCCAATTAAATTGGGATTTTTTTATTTATTTTTTTCAGTTTTCACCCGATTATATTAGCATATATCCTCAGCCTGCAGTGCCGATACTCACCATCACAAATTCACAACGTACACATTGACATGCAATAACGCGATAAATTAAATAAATAGGTTTAAAGAGAAGTCAGAAATTTGGTACAGAGACCGTACAACGTGGCGGAGAGAGGCCTGAAGAACACGCGCTTGCTCTTCCTGCCAGTTAGATTTGGGGCGGGCGGTGGCTCTAGGGTTCCGCCACTCATCCGACGAATACAAAGACGACGACGACGAATTGGAAGCAGCGGCATTGTCAGGCTTATGAGTTTGAGCGTTTCCGGCGGCGCCCGCTGAAAACGACGCCTGCTGCACGATTGGGGCTGAGAAAGAAGCAGGAGATGATAAACGGCCAGGGCGGCGGCATAGCGCCGCCGGAAACAGCCGTCTGGCCGCCGATCGGTACATGGAGTGAAATGAGGCGGTTAGTAGTGGAATTTAGTGAGGCCACGTGTACTGCAAGTCTGCAGGAGTGTGCGAGTCTGCGAGCCCTTTCTTTTTTTAACTAAACAGACTCCATGCCAAAACCTTTTATTCCTCATTTTCTCAATAATAATAAATAATAATAATAATTCATCCCAAAAATTAAAGAGAGAAAAATTTAAATACCCATCTCACTTAATTAAAAATCTCATTTAGCCACTTTATTACACACATTTAAGAAATATCCACTATATCTAATATATCCATAATTTTCATTTTCCAATGTATTCAGACGTGGGTCCTCTCATTTTTCAGAAATTGTAAGACAAAATACTCATTTTTCAGCTCAAATCAGACTAATAAATATGTAAAGTGATTCCTCACGTGTGTGCTCAAACCTCGAAAAATAAAATACCGCTCGAAACCCATAATTTTAATACGGGTGGTATCTCAACGATATTGCTAGGGAACCGAAATAGAGTTGAAATATTTCAATATCTCCCTATTATACATTCGGCGGTATCATATTAAATTTGAATACCGCTCAAATACCGTAATTCTATTACGGACGGTATTCAAACGGTATTGGAAGGGAGCCGAACTTGAATTGAAATATTTCGGGCAGTATTCAAGAATTATTGGAAAGGAACTGGACTAGAGTCCAAATATTTCAATACCGTCCAAAAACTAACGGGCGGTATCCGTATTTATGTTGAATACCGCTATGCTACCGTCACAAAAATATCGGGCGGTATCCATTTTAAATAGAATACCGTTTCAAAAATATTCAATACCGTCCTTATATTTTAATACATTCCACAAAAATAACGAACGGTATCCATTTTAAATAAAATACCGTTCGTCTACCATCACACATTCAACGGACGATATCCATTTTAAATTGAATACCGTGGGTCCCATGGTGGCAGTTATTTATCATAAATCTCAAATTAATATTCCCACCACTCCTTAAGTCAAAAGAAATCAAATTCATCCACAAATACCGTCCCCAAATAACGAGCCCTAAAATCAAACTAAAAGCCAAAATCCCCAAATACACGACTTTTTTTCTCTCGAAGAACATCAATGGAGTTCAGCACGAGAAGTGGTGCTCATCAATCTGACAATGAGCAGGTTAGTTATTACATTTCTCTCAAAAAATACATGAATACCGCCGAGATGACCGTAGTTGGCGGTATAATTTTTTTTTTTGACGACGGTATCCAAAATTTTGTTGATAATTGTTTGATTATGGGTGTCTTTAAGTTTTTAGTTGTAGTTATATTTTGATTCCTGCTAGATTAGGAATACCGTCCGTTTGAGTAAAAAATTTTGTGATAATTGTTTGATTAAGACCGATATTTGCTAAGATGAATGGTATACGGAAAATACCGTGATGTTTAGCATTCGCTAAAAATTTTGTGATAATTGTTTGATTAGGATACCGTCCGTGATTAAATTTATATTTAATCGTATAATAATCCGATTACTCCCTTTTACAGGGTTAGTGACGCATAGATTGAATTTTACAACAATGATTTTGATAGAGGTAAAATTGAAATAGTGTGAAAATACGGCAAATGATAAATATTTTAAAACAAGTTAAAAACACTAAAAATGATAAAGCCCAAGTTATTAAACATGAGCCCAAAGAGTCTAAATTTTAGAAGTGTCTAGATAAGTCTTAATAAATATCTAGATTTTTTTTGGAAGAAATTTCTAGTTACTAATTATGACCATTGAATCAATATATGGTGAAAATATTTTGGGAGTTGATTTGATAAGTCTCCAATTATAAATACATGTGTCCGGCCTCATTTTATGTAATAAGTCCAAAACTCAAGTAAAAGAGTTTCATTATATTGTGTGATGTTTTTCTTCCAACGTTTTCATTTAGACATTAAAAAAACATAAATATTTCCTACAACCTATTTATAAAATTATCATGTATAAAATGTTTCTTTTTTTTATATGACTAGTTAATTATTTGTTATTAATTAATACAATTTTTAAAATATAATAACTTAGAATAATCGAAATGGTTTTCCCATCTACTAATAACAGTTTGCATCTTTGGAGTTTGGATTGTGTTTATGGTATGGTTTCATGAATCTTGCCAAAAAACTACAACCTTGACTGTCATTGTGGTTATGATAAAGTATACTTTGGAAACAATGAAAACATGTATCTTTGAAAATACCGTGATATTTGGCAAATCCCGAGATGCTTAGCAAATACCGCTTGTATATCGCCAGTCTCTATCGGGCGGTATACGAGCGGTATTACCCCTTGCGATGATATTTTATGTTTTATATTGGGGTTTTCAATTATGATGTTATAATTTACTTATTCAAATTTTAATTTAATTTTTGGACTTGGATATTATGATTAGTTGGTTAAAAACATCGAATACTGTTAGCTATGGCAAATACCGTTCATATACCGCTTGATAAAGACGAGCGATACTCGACCGATATTGTACTTGATTGAAGGTATTGACCTCATTTGATTATTTTTCTCGTTAGTTTTACTACTTAACTGGTATAAAACATTGAATTACGTGGGTTTGAACAAATAACGAGCGGTATTCATTTTTTTTAAACAAATGAATACCGTCCATCAACAATGACTGGTATTCAAAATTTTTGTAATGCATTTCTTTGCATTATCTAAATATTAATTGTTTATCTTCTTCTCAAGCGCTTTGGAGTTGGAAGAAAGTAGATATGCAAAATTATTTCCAAATTGTGAATCTCTACTACAGGCCGAAGGTATTAACGTCGATAGAGATAACACTGTTGAGAGTTGGTGGGCAAGAACTACTGGGGAGATTCGAGGAGGGGTGCTTCGGTCACCTCATATGATAGAAAAGCAAGTCGAGCAACGGTAGAGCCTTGTATGCTTTGATCTCTCATGAGATCACTATTCCCGGTGCTCCGGCTCATGAGGTATGGTTCCGTATTAATGAGAGCCATATCAGATTTTCATTCCCCGAGTACACTCTGGTGACCGAGTTTCGATTCGGATCATCGGCTTTTGATCCAAATGCTGAACACGATCATTCCAACGTGGTAGTGTTTAGGAGATTCTGTGGTGGCAAGGATCTCATCATTCTGGAGCTGTGGAATATTTTTTCCGGAAAGGATCACAGACCCGTGAAGAAGGCTACTCCAGATGATTATTTGAAAGTGGCTAACATTTTAGCCCTGTATTTTTTTGCTTGTGGGTATGACACTCCAAGAAAGGTCGATAGTTTTACGTGGGTATTGGTCGATGACCTTGAAGCGTGGAACAGATTTCTATGGGGTGCCTACACCTATCCTATTTTACTCCATTACATTGCTCGATTGCCGAGATCGACTCCTAGAAAGTATTATTTCTATGGCCCTGTGTGAGCTCTACAGGTATGTATAATTTGATGAAAAAATATTGAGAATAATACTAGTATTAATTATACTGATTAGGTTGATTTTAATATCACTTTTACAGATTTGGGCATATGAAGCTATACCGGCCCTTGGAAGAGAGGTTGCGGATGTTACTGAAACAGTGGCGTTGCCTCGTTGCTTGAAGTGGTTTTTTACTCCTTCAAATATGCAAGATTTTAATACACTATTAAATGATGCGGTAATGTATTTTAACGATAAAAATATTATTTTTCTATTTTAATTAACTAAATACGCAATATCACCTGTTACCGTCCGGTACTGCCGTGTACCGCCCGATACCGCTGTGTACTGCTTGGTTACTACTCAATTTAATAATTAATATTTCACCGATTATTTTGTAGGGTGAGTGTCAAGAAACGATTCATGCGGGCGCAGATGAAGAAGTACGTGACTACTGGATCAACGTTCTGGTCCTCGATGCACTGGGTGTTGTTTGCCGTGCACCGATGATGCTGTGCAGCGCGTCGTGAGGACTGCAGCATGGGTGCGAAATATATCATGTCGCTATGCAGCTTCAGTTTCAGCAAGTGCACCAAAACGACAGACCCGGAAAAAGCAGAAGCAGACTACTCCGTCAGAATCGGAGCCGGAGACTGAGACTGATGGTGATGTGCGTGAGACAAGGAGGAAGCATACTCCTCTACCAACTTCGGGAAAATGGGGTAGGGGATCGAGCTCGTCTTCTTCAGGGAGTCATGTTTGGGAGAGACGTAAAGGTGGTCTAATTTCAAAGTTCAAGGAAACAGTACTGCCAGATTTGAAAGATTACATGAGGTATGAGCTACTTCCTGAGCTGAAAAGTTGGATGCAATCACTTTTCCATGGAGACCGTCGATCACACTCAGGGCACAGTCATCATTTGCATCAGCCCCATTCGTCTCATCATCCGGCATCATCACATCATTCTACCCGGCCATCCCATCAGGCTCATCATCCCCATCAGTCTCATCAATCTCGTCAACCAGAGCCGTCCCATCATTCTCATCATCCCCATCAGTCTCACTACTCTCATCATCCAGAGCCGGAGCATCATTCTGCAGATCAGTCCCATCATTCGTATAAGTGGGATCAGTTCGATCAGAACTATCAGTACACTGGTCATCGTGCCTCATCTTATATGCCAGAGACAGACCGCACATTTGTAGACGGAGGACATACTCGGAGATCACTACAGATGCAGATAGATCCCTGTGAGCTAATTGACATGGAATCATTTTGGAGGTCTATGGTGGGGATATCTACTACTAAGTTACCTACCGCCTCTGCTTTCTCAGACCAGAATAACCAGGTAAAGTATTATTTTTTTTAAAAAATTATAATTTAATTTGTTTATTATTGTTATTAATTGTTAAATTAGTGTTAACATTAATTTTAATTTTAATTTTTTGTTTAATTTTTATTTGCATCAGGACATTCAGATTGATGTTCCCGCTCAAGAGGTAGGTGTTGACTCGAGGAGGGTAGTCCACTCCGTTTCACTCGTGCGGATAAAGGAAAACAAATTGCAGAATTCGATAATCCTCTACGTCGAGTGAAAAAGCAATCCACCGCGCTTCGCACGCCATACGTAAGCATGATGCCGACTCTAATCAAAGCCGCAGCTCGTAATGCTTACATAAATTAGTGAAAGAAAAGACCAACTCCATTTGTCCGTACCCTCGCGACTCATTTTGAGTTGGATCACGCATTTTTTGATCGAGTGGAGAACGTGAAGTCTGCAATGGATGCAACGGTAAATCTTTATATATTTTTTTTAATTATTTTCCATGGCAAATATGGAAACTACATCTAATTGAAATAATTTTTTAATTAAACATAATGTTACAGATAATTGATCTCTTCTGCGAAGCTATGGTTGCCAAATTGGAGAGGGGCAAACAACTATTAGATGGAGTAGATGCAGGGAGTACACGCATCGTGGGACCTTCATTCTTTGTGAGTATCTAATTTTATCTGGTACGAATAATAATACCGTCAGTAAAAATAATAATACCGCTCGATATTTTCGAGCGGTATTAAACGATATTTATTTATACCGTCGGTCCAAATATAAATACCGTTGAATACCGCTCAAAAATACGGACGGTATTCAACGGTATTCAGCTATACCGTGTGTCCATATATAGTATTACACCGCTCGATATTTTCGAGCGGTATCGTAGCGTGATTTTCCTATACCGTTTAATTTTCAATTTTTAGTTTAATATCTAGTTACCATGCTATTAATCTAATTTTCAAGTATTCAACAGCTTCAGTTAGAAAAAGAATGGTGGAAGACTGTCGACCAACCTGACTCTGCACATTGGAGAGGTGAATATGCAGATATTTATTAGTGGCAGCCTTACTCCAGTATGGTTCAAATGGTTCAAGAGCGAGATGTCTCGGGGGCTCGACCATGGTGGGATGCTAAACAGGTAAATACCACTCGACAACTGAAATACCGTTTCGTATTTTTCCGGCAGTATCGAAGCGTGATTCCGCTTATAACAACGGTACCGATCGATACCGTTGATACCGCTAGATATTTTCGAGCTATATCTAAGCGTGATTTCTCTATATTTTTATGTTTTGCTATACCGTTGTGATTTTCAATCTTTAATCCCAGCTTATTTTCATATATTATGTATTTTTTTCAATGTAGATAATCTTCATGTGCTGCGTGAATGCACATTGGCTCACCGTGTTGCTTGACTTGATAGAATGGAGAGTCGACGTATACGACTCCATTTTTCAAAGGTTAGAGCCAGAAGATAACAAACTTCGAGGAATTCAACTGAGGTCATTGACAAAGTTGATGAAGCAAGTCTTGCACTTTTCTGGTTGGTTTGTGCAGAATGTTCATGAGAAGAGGAGACCTCCATCACCTTCCTTGCCCTGCCGGATCATGACCAACAATTTCAAGCAAAAAGATAATGTAAGTTGCGGGCCCTATGCGTGCATATATGTTGACCGACTAATCACAGGTTCGCCAATGCTTAAATGGGGGAACAAAACTACTAACGTAAAAGATTATCATTTTCAGATGGCAGTTAGAATATTTGATTTGTGTTATCAATAGAAACATACTTTGAGACCCTTTTTTTTAGAATCAAACTAATTTCCGTTCTCATTCTTCAATTTATTGAATATTATTATATTCCAAATATGACTATATATTTCCATAAATATTTAAATTAAAATTTTGATTTTCATGTAGCGGTATCTGCTCGGTACCGCTCGATACCGGTCAATACCACTCGGTACAGCTCTACCGTTTAGAATTAAATATGCAAATCAATATCGGAACATACACAAATCAATTGAATAGTATTCATATTGACTTTATACAGAGAATAATATTCATAGTGACTTTATACATTGAATTGTTTTTTCAACACCTTGTTTTCTTGCGAGACAACATATAAAGACGTGTGATATAGTGATTTCACTATTGAAATGTCATATCCAATCACAATTCATATAGTTTGTTTTTTTTATGTGACATTAAGAGTGGAATCCGAAAAAGTGCATGGTGTCATTAATAAATCCATCTATACTATTAATTTATAAAAAACTAGTTTTATCAAAATGTTTAACACAATACCTTTGATGAAGCACAATACCGTCCGTATACCGTCCGGGATACCGCTTGGCGGTATCCAAGCATGATTCGGGGCACCGAACGATATTCATATTTACTTTATACATTGAATGGGGAATTTACATTGAATTGTCATTTCCAATCACAATTCAATACCGACGAGGAAGCACAATACCGTCGGGTGGTATCCAAGCGTGATTCGGTGTACCGAACGGTATTCATATGTACTTTATACATTGAATGGAGAATCTACATTGAATTGTCATTTCCAATCATAATTGATATAGTTTTATTTTTTTTATGTGATAAATAGTGTGAAATCTTAAATAGTTTACTATTTGTCCTCATATATGTTGTCCACATTCGAAAATAATGGAATGACATGTAGTATTACTTCACAATATAAATAAGAGTCCTCATATTGTAAACCTTTTTTCGAGCTTAGTAAACATCTTCATCGATATTCTAAATCCTGAAAGCGGATGAACGTCAAGGTTTATTGATCAAGCTTTCGGGGTTAAGAAATTAGTGAAGAAGTTTACGAACTCCGCTTCAAGTGCACAATTTTCTTCACATAGAAATATGAATTGTAAACCTTATTCCGAGTTTGGTAAACATCTTCTCCAATTTTCTTTATCCCGAAAGCTGATGAATGCCAAGGTTTATTGATTGTGTCAAGATTTTGGGGTAAAGAAATTAGAGAAGAAGTTTTTCGGGGTAGAGAAAATTGGAGAAGAAGTTGGCGGATACCGCCCTGCACACCAGATCTCTCTTTTCGGAAACCTGGCTTGTTGTAATAGTGAGAAGCAACGAGCAGTTTTCGAAGATAAGGTGTTGGATGCCCAATCATATGCCTAGAGAAGATCATTTCCCAACCTCATCAAAATTTTTGGATTGGAGAAGTAGGAATGCAAATTTATGCACGCAAACTTATGCTACATGCATTGTTGCTATTTTTTTGCATAAATTTGAATTTCTATTTCTCCAATCCAAAAACTTTATACAATACCGCTGAGGACGATCGGATACCGCTCGGGATACCGCCAGACGGTATCAAAATGTGATTCGATGTACCAAGGTATTCTAGATGTCCTATCATAGTCTTCTTATAAATTCGGTGCAAAGAACTCCTAAAAATGAAGGAGTGTGTAATTTATAAAGTAATTAAACATTCTCCATCTCCTTTTTCTATCTTATCATAGTCTTCTTATAAATTCGGTGCAAAGAACTCCTAAAAATGAAGGAGTATGTCTCTAGAGTGAAAATTCAGTCCAAGGAACACCTAAAAATGAAGGAGTATGTAATTTACAAAGCAATTAATCATTCTCTACCTCTTTTAGCATAATTATAAAAGCAGTTGACTCACGAATGTACAATTCAAGCTTTCAATTACATTGATAATGATAACTTGCAATACTACACTAATGTCTCTAGAGTGTAGTGCTAATGCCTCAACTGTATAGTACTTGGTCCTCACAAATGGGAAATCCATAATAGTGCTTGGTCCTCATAATATGTTGAAAGAATATTAGGGTCCTTTTCAAACCAAAAAAAAAATCACTCTCTCTTCAACTCCCTCCTTTAAACCCAAAAAAAAATCACTTTTTTTCGAATCCCACTCCAAAACGGTAATTGCTTGGACTACCTCTTCGATTTTTACCCAAAGGCAATGTCGAGCGGCGGAAGTACAAGTAGTGGAGATGATTCTGTAGAGGTATTTTTGAACGAGAATTCTATTTATTAAATTTTTTTTTGCGATTTATCGGATACCGCCGGACGGTTACGCGCGGTACTTACCGATATCATTTGGAAACCGCCGAACGTTGTCGACGGTACTAGACGATACCGTTTGAATACCGCCGGGCGGTACCGAGCGGTATGTTTTATTTCTTCCGATTTTTCTATTTATTTTTCATTTTTCGCTTGTTTTGTAGCCTTCTTGGACATGAAAGAGATTTGAAACGCAATTAATGGATCCCGTCATTAATCTTTACTGCAAAGGAAAGATTTTGCACAAAATTAGAACATGATTATTAAAAGTTGGTCGTTTGGACCTACTACTAAGGTTTGAGGAAGGTTGTTTCGGCCATCTCTTGAGATGGAGGGATAGTCGGAGTTGCGGCAAAGCACTACACGCTTTGATTTTGCGGGAAATAAATCTTGGAGATGCTCTGAAGTATGAGGTATAGTTTCGTATTAGTGGGAATACTATTAGATTTTCATACCCCGAGTTTGCGCTCATGTCCGGATTTAGATTTAAGACATCTAATTTTGATCCAAATGCTTACCATGACTGTTCTAATATTGAGGTTTTTATGAGATTTTGTGGTGGGAAGTCGATAAGAGTTAAAGATTTATTGAAAAAATTTGAAAGCGATGTGGCTAATGAAACAGAAGATGATTATTTGAAAGTTGCTAATGTGTTGGCCTTATATATGTTTCCTTTGGGATATGACACTTACCGACAAGTTGAGAGCTTTGTTTGGGTTTTGGTCAACAACCTACGAGAGTGGGACAGATTCCCTTGGAGTGCCTACATATACTCCACTTTACTAAACTATATGTCTCTATTGCCGAACACAACTATCGAGTGTGGCTTAAAATATCATTTTTATGGACCAGCGTGGGCTCTACAGGTATTTTACAATTATTTAGTGATTTTAAATAGCAAAGTAAATAATAACAATATTATTTACAATTTTCTCATATATTCTGTAGATTTGGGCCTGCAATGCCATTCCAGATCTTGCCGGTCAGATTGCACAATGCGTTGAGCCGCATGCTTTGCCTAGGTGTTTGAGATGGTTTTTAGTGCAGTCTTCTATTGATGACTTTAATGCATTTTTCAAGGCCGTGGTAAAAACAAGTACTTTTAAAAATTCAATTTTTTTATACGTATCATTACTGACTTCTTTTTTCCTATCATTACAGTTCGTGCATCCGTGTTAGCAAACATTACAGGTAGAACCCAATGAAGAGCAAAATGACTACTGGATCAGCATTCAGAGCCCAAACGCACTTGGTGTTCGTTTCCAGCCCCCGGTGATTCGATCCAGGAAGATAGCGGCTAGAGTGCATGCAGGAGAAAAACAAAAAAAAAATGATCCTCATTATTTTGCGGAAAATGTCGAAGTTCGAAGCAAGAGAAGATAGGATAATGAAAACCGCCATCAAGAGAAAACATCCTCGTCTTCACACAAATGGGAGGAATGCGAGGCTCATTTCATCTCAAAAGTTAAGAATGAGTTTTTACCTGACTTGAAGGACTTTATAAAGGTAGAGATGAAGCACATGATCTGAGTTGTCTGGCCTGGTTCGAAACGATCAAAGTCGCATCTCAGTCATCATACTCACTGCATATCCCCGATAGCTCGATCACCCCCCTCCGTCCACATCCCTGCTTGTGCCTCATCATATGTTTCTGGCCGCCAATCTCCAAAGCAAGATATCCCTGGGAGAAGGTCTCTACAGATTGAAGTAACGCCGACACCTATAGATATAGATGAGTTTCTGACATCTGCACAGCCGTTGCAGGTACTATTCTAACACGTGATATTTAATTTTTACGATTGATTAATTTAAGAATTTTAATTTAAATTATTTTACATGTTATCGGGATGTATCATTTTGTCTAGACCTCGAGGCACAATACGAGCTTGGTGTTGATACATTCTCTAGAGATATACAAGATCATGGTCATAAGGTATAAATTCTAATTTCAATAATTTAATTAGGGGTGTGCAATCGGTCGGTTCGGGTAAGAACCGACCGAAATTTTCATACCCGATTGCACCGACGATGGCGGCTTCGACCGACCGACCACCGCCCGATGGATGAATCCCACCGAACCGACCACCGACCAAGTTATTCAGTCGGTTTGTTTCGGTTAGTCGATTCTTAAAAAAAAGAGCCAAACAAGAGGAGAGCAATTTAGTTTGAAACTTTCCGATTTTGAGCTCAACTTGTTGCTGTTTGCTGCAGACTAGCGGTGCCTCAAGAATTGGGGGGTAAAATATCAATTTATTGTTTGAATCATTTTCCCTCTTATCCAAAACTTATGCCCAGACACAAACGAATAATACAAAATCCCGGAATTTTCAAAATCAAATTCCTAAATCTCAATCCTCTCTTTTTCCACACATCTCTGGCGAACAACCACTACCGCCGACGACCAGACCCGTCGACAACCAATTACGTGAACTAGACCCGTTTACACACTCCAGAACTGAGAACATGCTAGAAATCAAAATTAAAAATCAAATTCCTAAATCTTCTTGGTGTTGAGGGGAGAAGAGATAGAGATGAAAATGAGGATGCAAAATTGCAACGATGGGAGTTTCAAAAAAAGTAATAAGAGAGAGAAAATAAGAAATAGAGGGAGGGGAAAGGGATGGTGGAGGTCAGGAGGTGGCGTGATTTTCACAAGAGAGAGAGGGGGGGAGTGGGTGGGTAGGTAGGGATATTTTTAATTTGATTTAAGAGAGAGAGAGAGAGAGAGAGAGAGAGAGAGATGGAGTGAGGCTCGAGGCATACATCTTTGAATCGGGGAAAGCAAAATACATATATATATTTATAAGTTTGTCGGTCGGTTCGGGTGAACTGATTTATTTTTTACTAACACTCGAAAGCCGACCGATATACTATCGGTTATATTGTATATTCACTGACAACCGACCGAATGTGATGTGGATCCGACCTGAACCGAACCGAAATCGATCAGTTCGGTTGGTTTTTCAGTTTCGGTTCGGGTCATGCTTACCCTTAAATTTAATTATGCAATACCGCTCGGCTATCGGCCATTTAATTAATTCAATTATGCAATTTCTTAATTTAATTTATATCATTGTGTCAGGATGTAGTATTTGGTCACGCACAGGAGATGGATCATGCGCCTCACACAGTAATTGAGGTGGAGGAACCTCATAAGGTATAATTAGTGATTTAATTAACTGATACAGCCAGTATAATATAATACCATTAGAATACCGACCGGTATCATATAATACCGCAGGAATACCGGACGGTATAATATAATACATGTGGATTCATGCCGGTATCAAGAACGGTATTCCAGCGGTATACCGTAATACCGTTCTCGTAAATATTCGATGTACTGGTGCATAATATATAATCTGTACATAATAGCAGCAACTGCATGAAAGCATGACATCAAGTCCAGTTGAAACTCACGACATTTTCATGATTTCTGATGAAGATCAACAATGAATGTTTGCCTGCCATCATGAACTTTGAATGTTGAACTTAAGGTTGGGACAACGGTATAGACCCGAGATTTTTCCACTTCTTCACGTAGTTTATTTAAGGCTTCTTCAGTCAAAGCATTATCACGTGCATTTGCACGTGCTCATTTAGAATCGAACCACTGCTCGATCACATGCTTGATGCACTCAATTAATGAGCAGATTGAAAGACATCTTGCCCATAACAAACGTGCATTCAAAACTTCCGCTGCATTGGACGTAAGAAAACCATAACGGCGAACTGGACATTTTGATCGTGCCCATCGCTCTGGTCCAATGTCCATCAACTTTGTATAAGCTACATTTGGGCTTAGAGCATGTATAGCCGTCATTGCCTTGTCATATGCTGTTCGGCGATAACTGTATGCAGCCTTATAGAACATGTTTGTAACATCTTTGCCATACCACGTGAACCTGTTTAACAAGTGATAGTAGCAAAGTCCATGGGGTGTGCCTAGAAACACTTCTTGAACGACATTACTTATACTGATGTGAGCATCAGAGACAATCAATATCTCGGGATTGCATCCAAATGCTAGTCTCACCCTACTTAGAAACCAAGTCCATGACCGATCATTTTCGATTACACCAATACCAATTGCTAACAGAAAGCACTGCTCATTTCCGTCTTTCGTTACTGAAACAAATAAAATGCCCTTGTTCTTTCCCTTCAGATGTGTTCCGTCCACAACTATCACCGGTCTCAGAAACATGGCATATGTAGTACGACAAACACTAAGAGCAACAAACACGTGTTGGAATTGGTTATTAGGCTCAACTTTTAAGTCAGTAAACGTACCAGGATTGGTTTGTTCCAACATGTATAGGTAGCTAGGGAGCATCTTAAAAGAATCTTCATGCCCACCATATATCATCTCAATCGCAGCAATTCTGGCATGAAGTGCCACGCTGTAACTGGTTCGGATACCAAACTCTTCCAACATCATCGCCCTGATGTCTTTTGGTTTCATTATCTGGCCCTCACCGCGCATTTTTTTGGCAAAATATGCTGCAATCACTTTTGCATGGGCTTGTCTCGGAGCGACACGACTCAAGTCGTTCATGCAAGTATGTTCTTCCATAAACTTATATACAATCCAAAATGTTTCTCTCCATGTGGCGCGCACCTCAAAAGGACAACGATCTTCATGTTTGTATACGCTAATCAAACGTCTTGAATCTGAACAAGCCACTTTATATTCATCATGATGATGAATATTCCATAATCCCACCGCGATTGACAGAGCATCTTTGGTCCAAAAGGTGGACCCTTTACAGAGTTGGTCGTCTGGTACCCCCTCCAAATCATATATCATAAGTGAATCTGAAACATCAATAGGAATCATCGGTATTAACCAATTTTCATTTAGCTCTTCAGTTAGGTTTAACTCTTCGGGTATTGGTGAAGGGTTATTAATCCCCAACATAGACAACAGTTTGTTTATGCCACTCTCTCTACGAATCCATGCAACAAACTCTACAAATGTAGACTATGTAAACCTATTGGCAAAATCAGTTTCTTCATATTACTCATCATCCTCATCCTCACCCTCAGCCTCAGCCTCATATTCATCATAATCTTCATATTCATCATCATCATCATCATCTTCGGGTCGCCCAGTCTCAGCCTCATATTCGTCTTTATCTTCATCATCATCATCATCATTATCTTCTTCCTCACCATTGCCTCTCCCGTCACCCTCGTCCTTCTGTGAGGGGTTGCCTCCAACCACTACAAAAATTTAACCTTTTAACCACACATGTAAATGTGGCTAAAAATACACTTATGTGTAAGTAAAACGTTTTAGCCACACATAATATTAATGTCAATATGTGTGGTTATATTTCCACAGGAAAAGATTTTTACCTACACATATATATATATATGTGTGGATAAATCAATGAGTTTTACCTACACATATATATGTCATTAAAAGTATAAATTATATGTGTCTAAACATGTTTGCTGACTACATTGATGATGTGGCGCCACGACTACATTGATGATGTGGCGCCACATCATCCCATCTGGCACATGACATGTAACGACACGTGGCATTTGATATTTTTTTATGTGTGGATATAAATTACAAATTATGTGTGGGCATTTTTTTTGTAATTAATAATATTAAAATAATAATTTTTTTGTACATTTAAAATATACCTTATTTGTGAATATTGTTATTTTTTATTTTTAAATTACAATTGCTAAAAATATACATATATATATGAATCATTACATACCATGTCAGGGTCAATATGTTGAAAAATTAATACAATTATAAATTGAAGACAATATATCAAAATCATAAATAGATATATATTTTACTAACTTTGTTCAATAAAACCAAAGTAAATTGGCATTGTCTAAACACGAATTACAAATAACTTTATTGTAACAATCCAAGGATAAATACATTGAGGTATTGAAATTGATGCTACAAATTATCAACTCGGGCCCAAACTTATAACATTCTGGTTGCACCATCAATTGTTCACTTGTCTGCAAAGATAGACAAAGCCGTGTAAATGATAGATAACAAATACAATCCCATTGGTTTCACCAAAAGAAAGCAAGACAGAGATGGTGCATAAGGTTTTATCTTATAATTTAGAACAAAATCATCCAGCAAGATTAGACATATCCTCCCATAAACATGAACAAAAAAATGGAAATAAATCTCAAGCCACATGGGAGCTATCATCATATTCTGAAGGAATGTATGTAGATGATCTTCGCAAAAGTTAAGCAAAAGACGAACAAAACAATTCAAGATGGTATTATCAATAATGCTCATGCACAATGGTACTATATAACAACATAAACATGTCCAGAATCCCTCATTAATGAAATAGTTGCTAGTAGATAAACATGTTTTACATCATGAAATTGCCACTATTAGTTTTATTTCACAATATTTTGCAGAAATTTGATTTTTAAAGGTGATAGTACTTTGAGAAAATGTCATCTTTGACAGAATCCAAGAATTTTAGTGGCTTATAACATCACTACTTGCATAACAAATTCGACCAATCATATTACCTAGAAACTTTACCTCATCTCTCTGATGGAAGACATTGCACAATACAAGAAGTAGTTGCAATTTATTTATAAAATAGACTATCCGAGTAGCCCCTTTGACTGTTGTAACGAAATGATCACTGCAACACCATCCATGATGCCAAATAGAGTAATCTCTAACAGAAAATCAATAACAAATCATAATCGAGAAATTTATATCATTATCAAGTAATCTGATATGTCATGGCAACAAGAACTTACTAAAAATAATAGAAAAAGATTGCAGAAGGCTTAATGTTGTAACTTACACAAACCAATAATAGGTGGCGGATGTGCAAGTCTTGATAACTTGTACCCTGCATTGTGAAAGAACAAACACTATTCAGGAAAACATTACAACATAGTCGCCACGACTTGAATCGAACTAGAAACGTTCTTCAAGAAAAACTAAAAAATATCCAACATGGATTGGTGTGATGCGATATGCCAGGAGAAATCCAATGCTTTTTCCACTACCACTGGAGTAAATAAGGTAAGCAAGAACATTGAAAAAAAAACTTAGAAATGAAAAATTCACAAAAACCAAAACAAAAAAGTTAGAAAAGAAAGGCAAGACATATACTTGCCTGCAAAACTGTCCACAAAAAATCATCATGCCATAATTTGGATTAAAAAGGAAAAGAAAAAAGGATCCTTTATGCGAAAGTAGAACCTCATGAATTAATGTGAGCACACGAGATCAAAGAAGAAGTCAGATATCCATGTCCAGAATTGCTTTCAAGAGATATCTCATTTCTGCCAGATGTTGGAAATCAAAGAAAAGATTCCAGTTACTCAAAAGAAAATATACTCTCAGAGAAATAAGATGGATGCCTACTTTCTAGGATTACATGACCCAACGAACAAGCACTGTAATTCCATTAAGGCATAATTCAAGACCTGTCAGTAGAATACAATAAATAGCCTGACAAAATTCAGCATATGATGTTACTTGACAGAAAAGAGATCCAATTTCACATGATATATCTTTGAGAAGTTACAAAAACTGATCATAGTTGCAAATAGGTCAGAATAAAAACTTACAGCTAGAGATTCAGGAGGTGAATAACATTTGTGAACAGACTTCTCGCATCCATTTGCTTCAAAAGTTCTATCATCCTCCCGTCCATCTTCCCCAATCAACATTCCTTCAACACATGATGTGGACTTAGGAAGATTATATCTGGACTTGTCTGAGTCCTTGCATTCATCTTCCATCACCACATCACATTTGTTATTGTTTCCAGCTGAAAAGTCACAAGTTGTTTTACCTATGTCTTCAATACTTAGAAATTCATTCAAGCACATTTTCATATCATTCAAAGAAAAATCACCTGAATTGTTGTGAGTTGGGATATTTTGATTCGTCACTGACTCACTGTTGCTGATAAAATCTTGGGGAGCTGGTGTATCACTAGGAAAAGAAAATTCCATCTACAATAGAGGCAAAATAGAAAGCCTGCAAGAAAATCAAAATAGATGAGTTGATTGATTGCAGTTGTATGCCAAGCACAAACAAGAATACTAGTATGCCAAGGTGATGTCCACTGAACTAAAAAGTCACTGACTAGATACTAATAAACTATGACGATAATCGCAATAATTAAATTGTCCTAAAACCATATTGCCACCGCAGAATCCAAATGTTTTTGGAAAGTTAAAGCTAATACAACCAGAAATTTAAACAATAGTGAAGAAATTTAACTAGAAATATTTCTAGGCAATTAAAGAAGTCAAAAAGTATAGAGAAGAAATCATTGATGCATAAAGGCTCAAGTTTAGCACCATATGATCAAAGCTATAACTAGTGCCTCAACACACGAAAGCTCACAAGGTCAATCATAATTTGGTGGGTTTGTTGCTATCAACCAAGTTCTACAATTCATCATTGTTACAATTTATTGAAATAACATTTTATCAAACATGTATCATGCATAAACTGTAGTTAATACTTGCACTTCCAAATATAGAGATTACATGCATTCTCTTATCTCACTTTGAGAACCTATATAAAAACTGAAAAGTTAAATAAGAATGGACACGAAATAGATATTCAAAATTCAAAATATATGCAGACTCGACCATATGCAAAACTTAGCACCAAATAAGCAAAATTGTGCAATTTTAATTCAGAAAAGAAAACAAAACTCTAGAGAAACTTCCCTTTTATTCTCTCTTGTTTCCCTTCTCTCTCTGCTCCTTAATTGAATTTTCTCCATTTTGTTCAATTGATCCAGCGGTGGCTGGGCAGTGATCTTTGTGGTATCAGGAGTAGAATTCAGAAGGCTAACCAGGGTTGTGTCCTTCCGAGTGGACAAGATCGGCTCGATGACCGAGGGCTTGTGTGGAGGTCTTACAGAGCCAGTAGCAAATCGCAACTCATGTGGCTTCACAGGAGCAGATTCGACTCCTAAAGAAACTGAATTTGCCCCAATTGCTTTCGCTGGTATAGCTCTAAATTCTTCGCCATATATCTGCAACTAGAAAGAACGGCATCTTCCCAATATCTTTTTAGCAAAATAACAATAGCATCAGATCGAAAATTTTGAAAATAAAAGAAGTCTGATTTCTGAATCACAAAAGTTTGAGAGAAATTAGAGAAATTTTATATTAGAGATGATAGAGGAAGACCGATTTGGCTGTAGAGAGTTGCGTAATTCTAGAACCCAAATTTGATGGCAGTGAATATGGTGAACTAAGGTCAAATTTACTTTATGAGCGGTGGGTCGTTTGAGGAGATATCGGGGATGTATATCACGTAGCAGTGCAGTAATTTTTACATTTAAGCGGACTTTTAAATTTTTCACTTTTCAGTTTCCCAGGTTGGACTAAAACAAAATTATTTTTGTGTTGTATTTGGTATTTTTGCTCCTTTATTCTTTATAACGTATTTTTGTTGAATATTATATTATTTAATATTGACTATTTACCGAGAAAAGAATAAAAATATTAATCCTTTTACATGCATATATAGTATATTAGTATTTGAAAGGAAATTGGAGGTTTTTATTAAAAAAATAGTGAGAAATAAAAATTAAAAATTTATAATGAGAGCATATTAAAAAAATTTAACCTTTTAATTGGGTGAGGGGACAAATAATTTATTTCATTATCCACCAACATAGAAAATTACCCTATATTTAATATGAAATTCTTTATTATACTAATAATTTTAATTTTAATTTAATTATATTTATAAGAATGAAATGAGATATTTTTTTCTTTAAAATACACCAGCTATTAAATTTTGACTTGTAATTGCATTGATGTGAATAAATTATAAAAAGAAAAAGAAAGAATTTAAGAGAATTAATTTTCTTAAATACAAAAAATTAAAACGAACAAGTAATTTGCATATAATTTTAGGTCTAACCGAAATGTAATACGGTGGAGAGAGCAACAACATTTGCGCCATGTCCGTATCTTCTGTAGTCATGTAACAACTCTCTATTATAAAAGGTTTTAATAATTAGAACACAATTCATGAACTTGAATTTAAAGATTTATAATATAGGATAACTTACATGAGTCGGCAAAATCATCATCATCATCATCATGGTCATCGCTAGAGTCATCATTCGTCTCGGATTCTAAAATAGATTCATTATTAACAAAAGGTCTTCCATCATCATCGTAATCCTCAATATCCTCGATCTCATTATCATTAAGATTCGACTTATCAGTACGCAATTTAATCACCACCTCACGAGGTACAGTTACTGGATCAATATCTTCCCTAACTAATAAAGATGTGTCCACCACCTCTTCTATTGGATTAAAAGGTGGCAACTCATTTGAATCGTCCTCTTGAAAAATATCATTAATTGCAGTCTCTTCATCATCACGTTCAACTATATCAAAAATATTACGATGTGTGATGTCCCACATCAGTGGGAGAATGAAAGTATGAAAAGTATATAAGTGGGTTCAATGGACTCTCTAGCAACTTGGGTTAACCATTTTGGCAATGCGAGAATGGATGCCAAGTAGTTGCTAGCAGGCCCATTGTGCCGTCGTTTCGTTGCTGGCCCCACCCCCGTGGGCCTGAGGCGTTACAAATGGTATCAGAGACAGGTTCCGGGTGCGCTCGATAGGGCCCTGAAGCCGGTCCAGGTGTGCTCAAACCGGACCTCGAAGGACGGTCCTACAGAGGAAGGAGCACGACGAGGACGTCGTGTCTCCAACGAGGGGAGAATGTGATGTCCCACATCAGTGGGAGAATGAAAGTATGACAAGTATATAAGTGGGTTCAATGGACTCTCTAGCAACTTGGGTTAACCATTTTGGCAATGCGAGAACGGATGCCAAGTAGTTGCTAGCGGGCCCGTTGTGCCGTCGTTTCGTTGCTGGGCCCTACCCCCGTGGGCCTGGGGCGTTACACGATGATTTACTTTTTATACAATCATCCAATTCTTTCCTCAAGACATATCATTCAAATAAAACACTTACTGAGCTTGTGTGGCCAAAATAAATGGCTCATCTGCATACCATTCGGATGTAATATCAATCGATGTTAAGTTGTTATCAACTAACATTCTTTTCTTCTTCGGATCGGTATTGTACCATTTGCAGCGAAACAAGAATACCTTTCTTTAGATGATAAAATTCAGTTCTAAAATTTCAAGTACAACGCCATAGTACATGATATCATCATTCTCATCACCACCCCACGTACAAACTCCACTACATTGTGTCTTAAACTTGTCATCACGTTCCTTGCAATGAAATCTTACACCATTAATAACACAACTAGACCAACTCATGCAACGATCATCCGAAAATTGTGAAAGTGCATATAAATCATCAGTTGCCCTTGGATCATTGTTGACTTTAAGAATAGCCATCTGTAAGTAATAAAAAAATTAGAGATTATTATTATTATTATTATTATTATTATTATTATAACATTGTAAATATATATTTACCTTTTCCTTGAACCAAATAGGAAATTCACTTTTTTGAATTGCATCATAATCTTCTTCTCTTATATTTCTAGACCGTAAAACTTCTTTATGCTCGCTGCAAGAAAAAATAAGTGAGATCAATGAAATTATAAATAAATTTTATAAATATGAAAATATGGGAAACTCACTTGATATAAATATTAACTTCATCTCCACAATTATTGAGAAGATACCACTACACCACATTGTGATAATCCCCTAATAGTCCAAATGTAGGTGCTCCCAATGTGCGAATCTTATTATTGAATAACTCAATTGAGTATGTTGTAATAGGTACATCCCAATTACGTTCTAGACGAGTGAATATTGTCTCGATATTATGTAAATAACGAGACAAAAATGTAATAGCCTCATCAACAATATATGCTTCTGAAATAGAACCATCAGGGCGTGCAAAATTACGAACATATCCCTTATATGTACCCATACGACATTTAACACCAAACATCCATCTTTGACTAACAGGTCCTCCTAACAAAGCTTGTTCCGATAAATGCACGCATAAGTGAACCATAACCGTAAAGAATGCCAATGGAAATATTTTTTCAAGTTTACACAATAAGATAACAATCCCCTTTTTCATGTCCTCAAGCTCGCTGACATATAAAGTCTTTGCACATAATTTTTGAAAGAATTGAGAAACCTCAATTAGTGATGCACGTATTTTCTTGTCTAAGAATGGAAGAATGGTCGTCGGTAGTATCTTTTGGAGTAATACATGACAATTATGAGTTTTCATTCCCCCGAGTGTGTTAGAATCTATCACACACTGACTGATATTGGAAGCATAGCCATCAGGTAAGCGAACTGACTTTATAAAATCACAAAACTTCTTACAGTCGACTTTACTCAATGTGTAATTTGCATGTGGTTTTTCAACTTTCTCGTTCCTCTCTCTCAGCCATAATTCCTTACGAATATTGAGATCTTGCAAGTCTAAACGTGCTTTTGCAGTGTCCTTGGACTTTGTGGGATCATTTAACAACGTCCCAAGAATATTATCGCAAACATTTTTTTCTATATGCATGACATCAAGATTGTGACGCATCAATAGCTTTGACCAATATGGGAGTTCATACAAAATACTTCTTTTTGACCAATTCAACTCATCTACACCGCGTTTACGCTTTCTATCTTCATTATTAGGTGATTTTCCAGGAGTACGTGTAGGTAACACTTTCAATTGTAACAAAATATCATCTCTAGAAAATTGACGAGGTGGCCCTCTTTTTTCTTGTTTTCCATCATACTCTGTGCTTTTTCTCCACGAGTGCATCTCACTTAAAAAACATCGATGTCCAGTGTAGCATTGTTTTCCACGAATTCGTTTGGAACGAGTGTCCTCAAGACATATTGGACATGCTAATTTTCCCATTGTGCTCCATCCAGATAAGTATGCATAAGCTGGAAAGTCACTTATTGTCCATAAAACTGTTGCACGAAGAGTGAACTGTGATTTTGAATATTCATCATATGTTTGAACCCCGCTTAACCATAAAACTTTAAGTTCATCCACAAGTGGCCTAAAAAAGACATCAAAATCTTTACCCGGGGACTTTGGCCCAAGAATTAATAATGTCAAGAAGTAGTTGCTCTTATGCAATGTACACCAAGGCGGCATGTTATGGGGCATCAAAATAACTGGCCACATACTATGTGAGGTTGTCATATTGTTAAAAGGGTTAAATCCATCAAGCTAAACCCATTCGTACATTCCTTGAATCATTAGCAAAATCAGGATATAACTCATCAAAATATTTCCATGCCTTTCCATCAGCAGGATGACGTAACACTCCAGACTCTTCTTTACGAACTTCTTTATGCCAACACATATCTCTAGTTGTGTGTCTTGAAGAAAGTCTCTTTAGACGAGGCGTGATTGGAAAGTATCGTAACCTCTTATACGGAATCTTTTGACGAATGTAGCGATTGCTTTCACAAACTGGACACCTTATATCATTTTTGTGTTCTCCATAAAAAATAGCACAATTATATCTACAAGCATCAATTGTCTCATAACCTAAACCGACTTCGCAAAGTAACTTTCTAGTGTTATAATAGCTGTCTGGGCAATTATTACCTTGGGGTAATACTTCATGAAGTAACTTCAACAACATCTCAAACGATTTATCACTCCACTTGTTCATCACTTTGATATTCATTAGCTTAACTATAAAAGTCAATGAAGATTCTCCACATCCCCCATACAAAGGATTATTTACAGCCCCATACAGCTTTTCGTAACGAGCATTCTCAACATCAGGTTGTTGATATTCGTTGAAATAATCAGTAGGGCCAATATCAAATAAGTGATTATCCATAGCATCATTCAATCCTGCTTCTAAACCATTAACATCCTGATCATTAGCAAACTTATCACCACAATCTTCATTGATTTCTTCCTCACCATGGTAGATCCATCGTGTATATGTGCTATCAATTCCCGTAGTAATCAAATGAGCTTGAATGTCTTCTATACCTCGCAGCCTTGTATTGAGATATTTATTGCAAGGGCATAATGTTAATCCATTCGAATTCAAACATTGTCTGGCAACGTCTATAAACTCCTTGATCCCATATACATACTCAGAAGACACTCGATTTATGTTCTTTACCCATTGATGATCCATGGCATACTTGTGTATCTATAAATAAAAATAACTAATAAAATTTTAGTCATAATATTAGGATGCATAGTGGTTGGAATAATAATAATAATAATAATAATAATAATAATAATAATAATAATCACTAAAAATGTATATAATGTTATATATATTTTTTATTATTAATAAATTTTTTTATATTATTATAATAATTATAATAATAATAAATATATATATATAACATTATATACGTTTTTATTGATTATATATATAACATTATTATTATTATTATTATTATTATTATTATTATTATTATTATTATTATTATTATTATTATAGGTTAATGAAATAATAAAAAATAGAATTATATATATTTTAGTGATTTCATTCATTTTATATCTTAAGTTACTTATTATCAACATTATTACAACATTTACTATTTATTTAAATTATATTATAAGTTTTGTTTTTATAATTATATATAACATTACCATCCTAAATGATAAGCGCAATACCATTATGTTCTCGGAAAAAAAGATTCGTAGCTTTTCGTAAAAAAGAAATATAAATTTAGCTATATTACCTATATATATATATGTATGTATGTATGTTTACGTGTTTTACACAACTAATATATGAGACTTTGACACTTCAAGTTGTTAGATATTTTCTTTTTAACCACAATTTATGTGACAAACTTTTGACATTTTTATCAAACAAAATAGAGATAAAATGGAAACCAAAAATTTAATTAAATGAAAGTGACGTTTAAATAAATGTTAGTTTTTTTGTTGTCTATCTCAAAATGCGATTATTATATTTTAGGCAACAATTTATGTATTATAGACAATAGAATTTGACTAATAGACTACGGTAGTGCACTATGTTTTTCCTTCAAAGAAATCAAGGATTGTGACTATTTCCTTTTAACCGCATGAAAGTGAACATTCAGAAACTCAGAACATGATAATTTTGCCACCATATATTCGACGTAAATGAGACAGAGTTCGACAACCTTAAATGAGACAATTTTACAACATATATTCGATGTAAATGATACAGAGTTTGGTAGCCCCTGATGCAAATTAATTTTTTTTAGCCACCCCCTTTAGCAGACCCAACTAAGACGTGCAAAATGGGGATGTTTACAGCATCATTTTCATCTATTTTACTTTTAAGCCTGCCTATTTAACTAATGGATTTTGGTGGCAACAATGGGCGTGTACATATATATTTTAACTAATCAAGCCATCTCAAACAATTTAAGAAGTTGATACAGGTGTAGAATACCTGTTTAGTTTGTCAGAGCAACGTAAGAACAATCCAGTCTGTTGACCCACCCTCAAGTAGACTAGCTTTCTTCTACTTGATATAGCGTAGACTTTGAACTCCCTTTGATTTGAAACAGGAGCCAGATATCAATGGAAAGAGTTTCAGTATTTCAGTGGCTATGTGTACAAAATAAGAGTTCAACAGGAATTAAAGAATTTAAGTAGAAGAGTTCAAGCAGAAGGATGAATAGTTTCAGTTGTGAATTGATTTGTATAAATAGTTCGATGCCATGAGTTTCAGCTGCAGAGAGAGATGCAATGATACAAAAAAATTAAAATCAGAGACAGAAGAATGAGTCCTCAACGGTAGGAAAGGAAAAAGGAAAAAGACTGTTGCATCATATCTTAAGCGGATAAAGGAGAGAGAGTATTGCAGCATATTATATATATATATATTTATATATGCAAAATCTATTGAGATTTTATTTGATATATCAAATTCTTTTTAATATTTTTTTAATCTAAACGTTAAGATGAATTGAATTCTTAACAGTCTGTTGAAATTTTTCCGCTCACAACTGATACACTTCTCTGCACCGTGAACATGATTCTTATTTTTTAAAAATTAAGTCTTTGAGAATTCTATTTCTTCAGCTATCCCACAGTCATTTTCTTCTTCATCGCCAATTCTCCTTTCTTATCTTTTTGGGTTCTTCTGTCGACTCTGGTAAGTTCTAGCTTTCAAGATCCTTTATACTAATTATCACATAGGGAATCCAGATTTATCCCACTGTATTCACACAGGAAAAGTTTTACCACAATTCATTAGTCTCGTCATATGGTAAACAAGTATGTAGTCCTCTTTCCCATAATTTATTCTACCTTTTTGTATTGCAAGGTTTTGTTCGTAATGATACAATTTCAATTCCCTCAAGTAATTAAACTATGTGGACAAGTAAGATGCATGATTTAGATTGTCTGTGAGATTTAGACAAATCTCAAAACTACTTTGTAAGCAACAGACAACATGGTTCATCAGAATTGGATTTGAGGCTTGGCCATTATTTTGTGCGTATATCCATGTATATCTGTCATTCTGTGGATTCATCTTTATTTTATGTTGATTCATATTCAAAGGCCGTAAATGCTACTTTTTCTGGCTATTAATAAGGTTGTTGCTCGAATCCTCCACTACATAGTTGATGACACTTGCGGAAGTTTGGACAGCAAAGAGATTGATTTTGTTCTATTGAATCTGACTACAACAGGTATTCTACGTTTGTTTCCTTTATATTTGTTCAAGAAAAAAAATTAGAATGATGATAGTTTATAGTCCTTGCCTCCATCACTATTATTTATTCTCTTGAAAAAAAATTAAGCCTTTTTATTTTGGATTGTGATTTTTTTTTCATATTCTGCAACAAGGTATCTATAATTTGCTTTGTTTTTCTACCCTTTTAATTGTTTGATATTGCTGTGAAGAACTTCACAGAATGAGTTCATTATTTTCTCTTCAATTTATTGTCTTTAATCTTATAAATCTCTACATCTCATATCTCGCTGGTAAATTACTTGTTCAACTTCGAGTAGTAAAACTGAGGTTAATTAATTTTTAAAAGATTAAATTTGAGCTGAGTTTTTTTTTTTTAATATGTTGATCCTTTGTAGTTGCACTATAAATATTTGACTAAAATGGTGCAATTTTAAGCACAGCATGAGGTGCTGCGTTTTGACCCACAATAGAGGATCTCAATCCTTAATTCTATCTTTGAATGAGTTTATTTGTTTCATTTTTTTAAGCTTCTTTCATTTTTTATTTTTAGTGGAATTCCATGACTTATTTTACAAATTAAATCTATTAAATTATATTATTATAATATAAACTTAAGTTTATTAATTTTATTATAATTATCCAAACATTTTATGAATAAGATACAGTCATTACATGGCTAATCGAAGAGGTGGACGTGGTGGACATGGCGGACGCAGTGGATGCGGCGAACGTGGCACGGAGCTTGTTGCTCCCTCCACCATATTGCATTCTAGTTAGATATTAAAAAAACACATTATTACTTCTTCATTTTTAATTTTTTGCATTTAAGCAAATAAAATGTCTAATTTTTTTTTCTTTCACAGACTCGTCTGCATCTATGCAACCATCAGTTGGTCAGTATATACATAAAAAAACTATTAATATCATCACAAACTTGATAAGAATTTAGTTGCTTACATTAATTTTTGTCTAACTTGTCGATATTTATGTATAGATATCTCCCCGCTAGTAACAGAAACAGAAAATGGTTAGTAGATTACCAATTTATTTTAATAAGCAAAACTATTTAAGTGCATGGTATCTATGTAACTTGTATAATTTTTATATTTAATGTTTTTCAGCGGCGACACAATCAGCCTCAATTGGATCAACACCTGTAAATGTGGAATCAACAAGGCATTCTAATGTGCGTGGGATTACTTGTGGTCAAGGTGCTCAAAAAGCAATGAGAAGTGCTAAGGGTAGATTGACTGTGCAATTTAATTTTTCATTATGGCTAGCAACATGTGACAATGCAGAGGCCTTCAACAATGAAATTGGTTACATTGTACGTAAGGACTGTAGCTTACAATACAAAGAGTTGAGATATGTGCCTTTAGAGGTTAGGGCACCACTTCGGCACAAACTTCTTGTAAGTTTTTTTTATATAATTAAGTTGAAAACTATTGTGACACGATTAACTGAAAATCTGAAATGTCTTTATAAATTTTGCAGACACTTTTCGATATTGATGTTGAGGATAAAAAAAGTACAAGAAGTGATTGATTGTCAAATGGCAAAAGCATGGAAAGGATACAAATATAAATTGCTTGCTCACTTTAAGAAAATTGGAGGAGAGGAAGACCCAGTTAAGGTTAAGAGTACCGGTAATGATGAGGTTAGCAAAGCGGATTGGGATTATCTTTGTGATCTTTGGTCTGATCATTCATACAAGGTAATGCATTTAATAATTTAACTTTACAATGAATCTAACATGTCTTATTTTATTACTTTTTGTATTTCCAATTAATTTATCATTTCCTTAAAGGAACGCACACAAAAGAATGTTGAATCTAGAAATAAGCGAAAATGGGAGACAAGAAATGATTCGAAGACTACAGCACGACATCATGTTGCTCGTGGAGTTGAATTGGATGCTCCTACAGGCCAAATAGAGACATGGAATTCGAAATTATCATGCTGAAAAGGGTTGATCGGCACAAGAGCTTGAAACTAAATACGTAAGTAAATATTGCTGTTAAAACAATTCACTATTATTGTTAGTTGAAAACTAAATTTAAAAGTGGTCGCTACAACGTAACTTGAATGAATTTGGCTATTCGACTAGATTTTTTTTTTAATCTTGTTGAGGGTTTTATTTAAAAAAATATATGCAATAGATTATTAAGTGTTCATTAGTTCTCAAAATATGTGGATTTCGTTTAAATATGTTGTTAATGGTGTATCTCCTTATTTTAAATTATTGTTATTATTATTATTCTAAATGAAAAAAACTATATTCAACATGAAGAAATGATGCAGCTGAGACGAGATAACCCGCCAGAAAAAATGACTGATAAAGCAATTTTGGAGTTGGTCCTAGGCCGCCAGTCAAATCGTTTGTTTGGCTGGGGGCGGTCACCTAGTAAATCACAAGACACGCATAGTGATGACTCGATTTGTCCCACTTATAATCAAGCTCTCAATGAATTACATGAGTACAAGTCTCGATTGGAAGCACTTGAAGGTGATTTTCAAAAGTTGAGACAAATATTGATTGAAAAAGATATTGTGCTCATTCTGCCATACCACATATACCATCAAACCACAATGCTGGACCTTCTCATGTCAGTACATCTCCTGCTGCTGAGGATCTTGACTATGATTCTGATGATTTGTGTTGATTATTTTCTTTGAATTTCAGTAGTGATATTTTTTATCTGTTTTTTTTTTTTTAATTACTTTCAATTCATTGAGATTTTGACTTCAGAATTATTAAGTTGGATGTAGATAGTGATGTTTTGTGTTTAGCAGACAATTTTCATTAATTGTTGGCATTTATGATTGAGAACTAAAAAGTCACATTTTTAATAGTGTTAGATCCATTTTATTTTTTATAACTAATTGGTTCATAAATTTTATTAAATTTTCAATTTCATGATAAAAATCTCATTTTTTCCCCTAACATATAGGTTGCTATGTAATAGATTATAGATTATGTGCGTTATTTCCAATTTTTTTTAATTTAGTGAATTTTTTTTACAACTTTTTTATGTTTATGAAGAAAATGATTTAAAATTATTAGACACGTAATTACTAATTATACATGTTTGGACTCACATGATTTCATTTTTTCTAGATATTTTAAAAATTGATAAATATTTTTTTAATTAGCTTATGTGAATTATTCATTTAAGTAATTAACTATACACATATAATCTGGAAATTATTTTGCTTTTATGCCCAAATCATGCAAAGCTAGGGGAGGGTGTTAAACAATGTCCAAAATTTACATGTGTCACCCACACATAAATATCTGCTATGTACTTATGTGTGGTTAGTTATTTATTGAAAATTAATTTATAATTTTTTTAATTATCACATAGGAATAAAAATGTTGAAAAGAAGAAGACAAATAAACCACACTGCAAAAAAATTTAATATGCCTTCTACCCACACATTTACATAACTAGTAATTATGTGTGGTTAAATTTTTTTTAATTAAAAAATTATATGTTTTAAAATGTCACTTAGAAATAAAAATATTGAAAGAAATCACAAACCATTTCCGCCAAAATTGTGCATGTGCCTTTTACCCACACATTTACATAACTAATAATTATGTGTAGTTAATTAATTATTTTTAAATTTTATAAAAAATATTTATTTTAAAATGCCACATAGGCATAAAATAATTTAAAAATAATTTGGAAGTGTTGCGTTTGATTTTCTTTTTACCTACATATATACATAATTAATAATTATGTGTGGTTAATAATTTATTTTTTAAATTATATAAAAAAATATTTATTTGAAAATGCCATGTAGGTATAAATAATTTAAAGGAATCTGCATGAACATCCTGCCAAAAATTTTATTTTGCCTTTTACCCACACATGTACATAGCTATTAATTATGTGTGGTTAATTATTTATTTTAAAAATTTTCTCTAAATAAATAAAAATAAAATAAAATGCCACATAATCATAAAAAAATTAAAATCAATTTGGAATTCTTTCGCTAAAATGCAAATGTGATTAAAATATTTTAACCATACATATTAAATGTGAAAAGGTAAATAAAAGTGTCAAATCTATTCACCCACACATTTTATAATTATGTGTGGCTAAATGCCCACACATTTCAATTTCTTGTAGTGAACGTCATCTTCCTCAGCATTACCTCCAAAATCACCCGCGTACTCATGTAAGATTACTGGTTCATGATATGATGTGGTAGTTGGCATACTGTGGCTAACACTGTAATGCGGGTCACTAAACCAATCAAATTGTGAATGTTGTGTGTCACAATTATCAAACAAAGGACTTGAGTAATCTACTGATGGTATATATGGATCTTGTTGATAGTTTGTCCTGATGTCATTTTGTACATTATGAACAACATACACTGTCAGTTCACCTTCTCGAATGCACAACCCCTGCAAATCTTGATTAGTACTCAAGAGAGACCTCAATAATCTACCATTTCGAGTACGCGATAAATAATAGAGAAGATAATCTGCACCCAGTGAATTGGATCGCATGATGTAATTGATGTGCTGGATTAACTCGCCCAAAGATATAGGTTGAGCAGGAATGTGTACAAGTTGCTCATCACCACCTTCGTAGTCGAAATTTTGCCATCGCCCACCATATTGTACAATGATACTTTGCCAATGATCCATTTGTAGATTAAACAAAATATAATGTCAATGAAAACATTATATAATGAAGATACCGCTCGGTACCGCTATTACTGCTCGAATACTGTTTAGATAGGGTTTAGAACGGTATTCGGGCGGTATATATTCTGCATGAAAGATTCAAAATATACATGATGAATTTGTGTTAGACTGCAGAAGGATAGTATCTTCCCTTTTTAGATATTATTGTGTTGTGTTGTGTTTTGTGTTTGTTTGAAATTGATGTGTGTAATATATCCTGTATATTAATGCTGAATATGAAATCATCCAATAAAAAAGTTTTCAATCTCACCGTTCTCTTACATCCAGCATGTGTGTAAAAGTATAAGGCAATATGATATGTCGCTTTCAATGTACAAACTATTCAGTCTACCATGTGATACCGGTCGAATACCGCTGGATTTTATTGATATCCTATGGTGTAAATATGATATGTCTTCAATCTCACCTACCCTTTTTTACATCCATGTACTTCTTCAATTGTTTTGTTATACATCAAAGTACAAACGTGTAAGAAAAAAGATAAAAACAAGACATGTGAACAAGATAGTCTTCAAAAGTGATGAAAATCGAATACCGTATGAATACCGCTCACATACCGCCAGGTTACATTGATACCGCTCGCGTATCGGTCGGGTAATTCAATACGGCTCATATACCGCTGGAATACAAGCCGGTATTAAATAAAAAAATCTATGCAATACCGGCCGGTATTATGTAAGACCGCTGGAATACCAGCCGGTATTGATCCTGTAATCCAGCGGTATCTAATATAGCGATCGCGTACCGGTCGGTATCTCCAATACCGCCCGTATACCGGCAGTATGATGTTATACCGCTGGAATACCGGCTGAAATTTTTCATTCGGGATCTGTGCAATGATTTTTCAGCCAATGAGAAGTTTTCATCGTCACATGTCTCTATAACATTCCTAAGTACATTTGCCTTGGTTTTTAGCACAATCAAGTAGGGCTGTAAACAAACCAAATAGTTCGTGATCTGTTCGGCTGTCAATTCGAAAAATATTCGATCGAAATTCGATTCGTGAAATAAAGTAACCGAATTCGATAATTTTTTTAAATTCGACTATCTTAACGAACCGAATTCGAATAGTTCGCAAATAGTTCGAATTCGAATGTAAACGAACTTAGTTCTCGAACTTGGTCACGAACCTATTCACGAATCCGATCACGAATCTGTTCACGAACTTGTTTACGAACTTGTAATCAAACTTACATTAAAATTTCCAAAATATATAAATTTATGTTGGCCCCAAAGAAATATTTAACCTCTATCAAATTATATTTAAAATGACTCTTAAGTATGATTGATCTACCAAGAATAAAATATTGTATACTCCCCTAAAATTAAATTTGACTATTCAATATTGATAATATAAATTACTTTCTTTTTATTATCTTTTATTTATAAATTATAATATATATTAGAGTGTTATTTTAATATCTAATATATATATATATATATATATATATATATCTAAAAATCCATTTTTTAAAAAATAAAATAAGATTACTATAAATATTGCATTAGAATAAAAGTTAATAGGATTTTATAATCAATTTTGATAATTTAACGTTAATATTCGATAATATAAATTACTTTCTTTTTATTATCTTTTATTTATAATATATACTAGACTATTATTTTACATAATATGATAATAAATTAATAATAATTTAAAGTCAATGATTAATTTAAAATTGATACATATTGTCTATTGATATATTCATATAAGTAATTAGGTAAATGTTGAATTTTGAACATATATGTACATTTTTTAATTTATTAACATGTTTTAAAAAATGTATCTAAAACATACATTTAAAGATTATTACAAATATTGCAAATTTGCAATAGAAATAAAATGTTAATAGGACTTTATAATCAGTTTCACAATTTAACATTAATATTAGATAATATAAATTATTTTTTTTATTATCTTTTATTTATAATATCCATAGATAATTATTTTACATAGTATGATAATACTAAGTTATAATTAAATGATTAGTCTAAAAATAATGCATATTGTCCATTGATATAACTTATAAGTAATTAAGTAAATTACTAATTTTGAACATATACATACATTTTTTTAATTTATTAACATGTTTCAAAAAATATACTACGTTGATTTAAATAATTTATTTCCACTAATTTGTATATTATTTTCAAATTGTGCAGGTGCGTGGAAATCAAGAACTTATATTGATCTTGATTGTTTTGTTGTTTTTTACCTAATAAACTTTCGAACATGGAGATGATTATAAACTATCGAATTTTTGTCTAATATTTTTCGAACTTCTTATCGAACTTTTGTCGAATATTTATCGAATATTTATCAAATTTTATCGATATGAGGTGTATTGAATTATTTGTCGAACTTGATCACGAATTTGTTGTCAAACATTAATCGAACATTTTGTCGAATTTGTTATCGAATCAAACTCGATTCGAACTCGAATCGAATTCAACAATAATTTTTTTTATCGAACTCGAATTCGAATCCTATTTCAAAGTTCGAGTCGAACTCGAAGTCGAATTCGAACTTGAAATTTCTAAACGAATTCGAATTCAAACTTGATGATATTCGCTTCGATTCGGTTCATTTACAGCCCTACAATCAAGTACACTTGTGTAAGAGATGTGTAAATAACACCTTTTTTAGGGTATTTTAAGGACTTTACACTAAAGTTGGGTAATTGTTGAATGTGGATAAGGAGGTAGGTAAAGGGGATTTTTAGTTAAGGAATATGGGTACTTTCATATATTTCCACAAAAATAAACCAAGGTCCACAACTTACATACGTTTTATCGCATTTAAGGAATTAGATTTCTATATTATAAAATTTTATTTTATATTTCTTAGGGCAAGGGAAAGTCGTAGGTTTCAAATACTAGTACCCATAAATTTCATTTTATACACAAATTTTCAATGGTTTGTATTATTCCTAAGAGGACTGTTAATTAGAAATGTAGAATTGATCTCCCATATTAGAGGATCCATAACAAGAAATGGACTTAGCTCGCTTTTAATTTTCATATTAATCATAATAAAGAGTAAAAATAAAATTTGGGGAGCATGTTTAGTCAGCCCCTTTATTTAATTATACATTCAAGTATAAAGTATTCTTTTGGATGCAAGTCTAAATTGCTCGTGAGACATGTACCTTTAAGGTTAATTGAAAGGGGAAAAAATCACACAGAAATTTAGGTTAACTTACAATTTGAATTTAAATTCCAACCTTCGTCATTGTATCCACAATATTTTATATTATTGACACAATGGGGGGGGGGGGGGGTTAAGAAACACAACATATAAACACACGTAATATGGGTGTTTTACGTTAAAAATCACAACATTTGAGCCATTTTATAATTATAGCATGACATTTTAATTGTTGTAAATAAAACACCATCTTTAATAATTTTTCCAAAGATAAATCATCATTTATATGTCAAACTATTTCAATTTTTTCAAATCTATCGTAAACAAATATTTTTATCAATTAAATACCTAAATTATTAAAAAAACACTAATCAAATCTATTACTAGATTCATTTTTCAGCCAAAAATTACCTTGATCTGCCCTAGTGGATTCGGGCGAGCTACGGAATGGGGATACCCGATGGTTGGCAAAATGGTTGCCAACTGGATGTGGGTTCAAAGTGGATTGCCACTCAGAAGTGGGCCTTGGTGTGTTGCCACCCAGCATGTGCCTCATATGAATTTGAATTTATGTATTGAATTAGGGGTGGGTCGGTACGGTATACTGAAAATTTCACGCCGTACTGTATATCGTACCGAAATTTCGATACCGAAAAATCTCATACCGTTCTCGTACCGAAACTTTCGGTATACGCCGTAATAGATATTGATGTCGTACCGATATTTTCGGTATATTGTACCGTACCGATATTATACAGTATACCAAACATACCGGACTTTCAAGGTATATCGAACTTTCACGATATATCGAAAATACCGAAATTTTAAGATATACCGAAAATACCGAAATTCACATACCGTACCGATCTGGATTTTACAAATAACAACAAAAAAATCATGTCTCCATAATCAAAATACAAATATCAAACAAATTTAATAATCCATGTCTTAACAACCAAATTTCAAATATAATACTACTAAATGATTGATTAGCAACTATAAATCCAAATATCGTATTTCTTCTTTTCTTTTTATTAATTTTTCTTTTATTTCCTTTATTAATTACTTTACTTATAATATATAATATTTGATCCAAATATTTAATTAGATTATATATATTTACTAAGCTTTTATGTTACACCTCCTAAGTATTATATTTTTTAGGAATTTAATGAATCCTAACATTTTTTTTTCTCTTCTTATGTAGTATTTTTCTTTCAATTCTTATATAACATACTTTACTAACTCATTTTTAATTCATAACTCGTGTATTTTTTATTATTTATATTTTCTAACATTTTGTGTTAAACTTACTAAATATTATATTTTTTTAAGAATTTAATGAACTCTAAAAGTTTTTTTTATCTTCTTATTTAGTAATTTTCTTTTATTTATCTTACAACTTACTTTACTCATAAGTCATAATTGTAATGATGTTAGTTTATTATCTTTTATTAGTCATGTTCAACTCCAATATCTAACATCAAAGTGTTAGTATCATAGTTTACATATATTCTAGTTTCTTATTATTATTTTGTTATTTTTTTAACTTTTAGTGCTTAATATTGGAGAATAATATAAGATTGCTATTTATTATGTATACTTTGAAATTGTTCATTTTCAATCATAACTCGTGTATTTTTTATTATTTATATTTTCTAACCTTTTGTGTTAAACTTACTAAATATTATATTTTTTTATAGAATTTAATGAACTCTAAAAGCTTTTTTTATCTTCTTATTTAGTCATTTTCTTTTATTTATCTTATAACTTACTTTACTCATAAGTCGTAATTGTAATAATGTGAGTTTATTATATTTTATTAGTCATGTTCAACTCCAATGTCTAACATCAAAGTGTTATTATCATAGTTTACATATATTCTAATTTCTTATTATTATTTTATTATTTTTTTAACTTTTAGTGCTTAATATTGGAGAATAATATAAAGTTGCTATTTATTATGTATACTTTGAAATTGTTCATTTTCAATCATAACTCGTGTATTTTTTATTATTTATATTTTCTAACCTTTTGTGTTAAACTTACTAAATATTATATTTTTTTATAGAATTTAATGAACTCTAAAAGCTTTTTTTATCTTCTTATTTAGTCATTTTCTTTTATTTATCTTATAACTTACTTTACTCATAAGTCGTAATTGTAATAATGTGAGTTTATTATATTTTATTAGTCATGTTCAACTCCAATGTCTAACATCAAAGTGTTATTATCATAGTTTACATATATTCTAATTTCTTATTATTATTTTATTATTTTTTTAACTTTTAGTGCTTAATATTGGAGAATAATATAAAGTTGCTATTTATTATGTATACTTTGAAATTGTTCATTTTCAATCATAACTCGTGTATTTTTTATTATTTATATTTTCTAACCTTTTGTGTTAAACTTACTAAATATTATATTTTTTCTTTTAGAATTTAATCAACTCTAAAAGCTTTTTTTATCTTCTTATTTAGTAATTTTCTTTTATTTATCTTATAACTTACTTTACTCATCAATCATAATTGTAATTGTAATAATGTTAGTTTATTATATTTTATTAGTCATGTTCAACTTCAATTTCTAACATCAAAATGTTATTATCATACTTTACATATATTCTAGGTTCTTGTTATTATTTTATTTATTTTTTAACTTTTAGTAATGCTTAATATTGGAGAAGAATATAAGGTTGTTATTTATTATGTATACTTTTAAATTGTTCATTGCAATTCATAACACATATTTTTTTATTATTTATATTTTCTAAACTTCTACTTACTTAATATTATATTTTTTAGAATATAATGAAATATAAAATATTTTTTATCTACTTATTTAGAAATTTTCTTTTATTTCTCTTATAACTTTTTTTTTAACTTTTAGTGTTTAATATTTGAGAGGAGGATTAAGTGTTTAATAATAAAAGGAATAAGAGTACTGTTTTTTAGTTATTACATGTAACTTTCAAATTTCAATTGTTCACTTTATTATGTAATAGTTTAAATTATACATGATTTATATGATATATTAAAAAAATTGTAAATATATGCAATGTTAAAGATCATCATATATAATTTAAATATAATCATTTGATTAATTTTTTTCTTTTATTGATATATAATTGTCACTTATTATATTTGTAGTCATGTGTACTCAAATGAAATTAGTGTACTACAATAATCATAAGTTGTGAAAAAATAATAATAAATTTTTTTTAAAAAAAATTATCGGTATGGTACGGTATATCGGTATACCGTACTGTACCGATATACCGAACTTTCGGTATATACCGAAACATTCGGTATACCGAATACCGGTATATACCGAAAATATCGGTATATATCGAATACCGCGGTATACCGAAAATTTTCACATTTCATATCGATACCGTACCGAAAATTATCAATACGGTATCATACCGTACCGAAAACTGCGGTATACTGAATATTCGACATTTTCGGTATTCTTTCGGTACGATAAGTGCGGTATTTCAATATTTCGGTATTTTTTCCCACCCCTATATTGAATTGTCTAGAAAAAAAAAGTATTATAATTATAAAATTTATTAATGGTTGTATTTTATTTGCAACCGCTATCATATTATAATTGTAAAATAATCTAAAAATGAATTTTAATGCAAATAACGCTATAATATAATTTGATCATAAAAAATATAGTGTGTATATAATATAAGAAAGTTGTGGCCACACATAAAGCCAGAACTTACCACTCAAATCCATTTATTATTTTCTGAAATAGTTTATCATTTTCATAATTGTTTCTCTTGTACAGTTGTATTTAGTAGGCAAGAATTTTCCCTACTAGCTAATATGTCAGTCAGCGTCCTCTATCGCCGAGTGTTTGATATTTTAATCGGTATTCCACCATTAAATTTATAAATTTATCTTCAAATTTTCATCTATTTTAATTTATTATACATTTGTTTAATTTTACACTTATTAATTAGATTGATTCTACCCAATGAAAATTTATATATATATATTAGTATTTAATTTTCACATAAATAATTATTTTATAAATAGTATTTATAAATTTTTAAATTATCTGTAATTAGATCGATTATGTTATAATTAATTTTTATTTTTATAATATGTATTATTAAACTTGTAAATTCAATTGTGGAACACGTATGAGTTGAAATACCAAATGGGGAAAAGAGGATCTAGTAAGCTACACGGGAAAAGTATTAGATGTGAAATATCGATGCTTATTGCCGCTATAAATAACCTTCAAATAAGTTGACATACAAAGTTTGAGCTGTTTGATATAAAAATGGTAGCTGAACTTCATTTCCATCAGTTAATCTTCCACGGCTGAGATCTTGAATGCATGGTCAATATATTAAAATTTAGTTAAAATCCCATAAAAGAAGGCAGCTTCTGCCAAAGGTTACATTAACACACGAAATCAGCCTCAAACTGATGTATCATATCCTCTAGTCTCTGCGATCCCACCACACTTAATTGTTTTTTTCGACTATACTGAGGAATGACCCCCCCAAACCCAGTCATTTAATTGGTCCCTACTTCTCCTATCTTCACACCCGCGTCCACGAGTAGGAAACGGGACTCCTCACCTGATGCTGTTCGTTCTTCCAAGAAATCGAGCCAAACGCGCTCCTCAGAGGACTCGCGCCCTTCTGAGACACGAAGGTAACCGTGTAACGTTGCTTGTCGCCACCATTCTTGAAAACAAGGCTCGAGGGCTTCACCGTGACCACCACATTGGCGGGTGCCTCGACCGAGACCTTGTAGGCAGCCCCCATCACGTCCACATTGGTCAGCTCCCGGGTGTATCGCACAACCCTAGACTTCCCAAACAACACCGAGAATGAAGGGTAGTTGAGCTGGCCGGGGTCACGGAATTTCCTAGCACACGTGACGTTAGGTCGCTTCACGACCATCTGCACCATCTCGACCGTGTAGTCCAATGAGCAGAGGAATGCAACGTAGTCATCTGGTGAGGCATCGTACACGAGCCCGGGCGAGAGAGCTTTCTGGGGGTCGACGTGGCCAGCTCCGTGAGCCCATGGGGTGGAAACCGAGTAGTCAGCAGCGTCGCGGAGAGGGGAGTCCGAGTTGTCGAGCGTGTAGGCCGTAGTCATGAGGGCCGACTTGATCGCGCTCGGGCTCCACCCCGGGTGCGCTGCCTTCAAGAGAGCTGCTAAACCGCTGATGTGTGGGCAGGACATGGATGTACCTACAACATTGTTTTCATGAAATAGTTAAGACAAAAGGAGTCAATGAATGTAGGTAGGTAACCAATAATGTCAAGACCATACAGTGGTAAATGCACTAAGGCATCACAAAAAATAGGCATGTCTCTCTCAGTCTCAGTATATATTACCAGAAATTGACCACTAAAACAAATGTCATTTTCAAAATCTAACCATTTATAGTTACAGCTTTACAGCTCATGGTGCTCTATGATTTAGATACTTTTTGTGTAGGACAGTCATCTCCACTAACTCTAAAAGG
Organism: Perilla frutescens; assembly: GCA_026008535.1. Lineage (NCBI taxonomy): Eukaryota > Viridiplantae > Streptophyta > Magnoliopsida > Lamiales > Lamiaceae > Perilla > Perilla frutescens. Next base: position 48,723,097 of record BRKX01000001.1, on the reverse strand, counting down.
CAAAGATTATTTATAAAATTGAATACATAAATTTAGCAATTTCATACTAGAGATTGAAGCAATTAATTTTTCAAACTAGCCCAAGGAAAACAATTCAGAAAAAGGGATGGCGTTAGCAACATAATTCAAACTCACTTTAAATAATTAAACGATTCTAACTATCACTAATAAGTGTAACTGTACTGTCCCCTCTCATGCTTTATAGAAATTATTAGCTCCTAGAAGTTGCCCACAATTACGCACCCTTCTAATTATGAAGTATGAACACGACAAATTAGAGCTAAATTATGTTCATCATAAATTATGTTCCACCTTAGACACAAGTACTATTAGATAATGATAAGTGTGACACGTGGCAGCACAGAGGATGTTGTGCGGTGCGACTCAGATCATGAGATCTGGACCTCATTCACACTCAACAGATGATCAAATAAATAATAATAAAAAGATTAAAAAAAGAAAAAGAAAAAAAAAAGTAGCCGTTAACGAGGAGAGGAGGGAGGATTTTACCAGACATGATGTTGAATTGAGTCTTGCGAGTGTCCTTCTCGAGGCCCGTGGGCCCCACGGCCTGAGACCACGCTGCTAGTATGTTCACGCCCGGCCCGATCACGTCGGGCTTCAAGATCTGCGGCGTCACCATGTTCGGGCCCCTCGAGCTGAACGCCGCCACCACCGGCGACGGCTTCACGTTCACCACCGTCCCACCGAAGCTCAGCACCGCCGTCGGCTTCTTCGCGGTCTTCACGTACTGCCTTATCACGTCGCCCACTTTCCTCCCCACCGCCACCGCCGGCAACAGATGGCTGTCGGCAACCAATTCCTCCCCGCTGGCTGCCGTGTTCGCCAGAATCATCCCCAACCCACCGGCTTCCTTCACCACCGCACCCTTCTCCACCCTCGCGCTGATCCCTCTATCGCAAACCACCACCTTCCCGCGCACCGCCGCCGGGTCGAGCGAACCGGCCAAGCACAAATTGTTAGAGCTATTACCGCCCTTGTTGTACACTAGTTCAACCAATTTACTTCCCATCCCCGCTCCGCTGTACAGAGACACGCCGTTGATTTTCCGGCCGTCGCCCAAAGTGGCGAACGCCGGAAAATCCCTGTCTATCGTGCCAGCTCCGACGGTCATTATCCATGGCGCCACATTAGCCAACGAAGCCTTGGCAGGCCCGCTATTCCCTGCGGAGCAGGAAACGAAAATCCCTCTCTCCATGGCCGCAAACGCTCCGATAGCGATGGTATCGCGGGAATATGGCGCAGATCCGCCGCCAAGAGAGAGAGACAAGACATCGACTCCGTCGAGAATGGCGCGGTCCATGGCGGCGAGTATGTCCGAACCAAGACAGCCCGACGACCAGCACACTCGGTAAGTAGCGACTCTGGCGTTGGGCGCCATTCCACGGGCGTTTCCGCTGGCGTAACCTAACAGGCTGGCATTACCCACCGGCGATCCGGCAGCGGTGCTCGACGTGTGCGTGCCGTGGCCGTCGTCGTCGCGCGGGGACTGCGTTTCCTTCGAACCGGCCGCCATATTGTACCCTCTGGAGAAGAATCTGGCGCCTATTAGCTTCTTGTTGCAGTGGATCTTAGGATCAAAATCAGCCGCCGCTTCGCACTTGCCGCGCCACCGCGCGGGCACAGCCGGCATGCCGGCGTCACTGAACGACTTCGATTCAGGCCATACGCCGGTATCTAGAACTCCGACAATCACGTCCTGAGAGGCCTGGTTGAGTTCCTGGACGCTGTGGCCGGCCCACTTGCCGGCCGTCGCCTCGAGGCCGAGGAACTCCGGAGAGCGGGTGGTGTGGAGCGTGTACACGGTGTCCTCGTACACTCCGAGCACGGAGTCCGACTGCCGGAGGGCCTCCGCCTCCTCCGGGGATAGGGCGGCGGCGAAGCCGTGGTAGGCGGAGTCGTAGGTGTAGAGGATGGAATCAGCGGCGGCGGAGGAGGTGAGGGACTGCAAGTGGTCGGAGTACCAGTCGCTTTGGGTGGCGTAATCCGCCGGCTTCTGGTGGTGCTTCATGTGCACAATGTAGGTTTTCTTGGCGAGAACTGGAAGCAGGCATGATTGGAGAAGGGAAACTGCGCAGAGCCAGATTGCAAATCGCGACGACGCCATGGTTAACTTTTTAAAAAAAAAAAAAAAATAAAGCCTGAAGATTATATATATATATATATATATCTCTCTCTCTCACTGCAGATATATAAAAGTGTACGTCTTTTTTCAGAGCATGTGCGAGCGTGAGTGAGTGAGTGTGTGTGTGTGAAATGGGATTGGGATGTTTGAGACAGTCCGGTGAGACTGTCAGTGGATAGAAGTGGAGAAATTGTGGTGTCGGGATTTTAAAAAGGGAGAGGTCAGATATAAGGCTTAAAATTGAAGGTTATTACGAGAGTGCCACTGCCAACTCAGTCTCGGTGGTTGGTGGTTTTCGGCTCGCCCGGCCCACTACTGGTAGTGGGGTTGGGTCATTCCGGTTTCTACTAATTATCTTAATTTTCTTTTAATTTCATATTTATCTACCTAATTTGGCATTATGGGATATTTGATAGTTTTCCGCTTTATTCGGATGGGGTATGCAATAATTGATCATCTACTTAATCAACCTACATAATTAGTTTTTTTTTTTTGGCGATAAGATTGTGATTTTTTTTAGAACTAATTGATTGTGATGAGGATATTTAAGTTATTTATTTTAGTAATATATATTGTTATGTTTAATTACATAAATTTGGATGGTTGCTAACTTTGGTAGTTGCTATTGTTGCAAGTTGGTGTTCTTGTGCTATGGTTTAATTGTGGATATTTAAGGTTAGTCTACATATAAGGTTTTAGGTGGTTGAATTTTGATTAAACTTCTGATAATTCTCACTTTATTAAGTATAATTGTGCTCTTGAGGGTTGATAAAATTGTGGTTGTGTGTTCAGTGTTCTTATTCAAGTTCTGACTTCCTATATCACATTGTCTTATTAATCTTCTAAATAATAATAATAATAATAATAATAATAATAATAATAATAATAATAAAAGGAATGTTTAGTTAGAAAATAAAAGTATATTATATCATATGTCCCCAATCTATTGAAATTTTCACAAAAAAAATCATGAATTATGACTAATTACGTCATATGTCTCAAATTATTGATAAATTTGTAACAAGAGTCAAATGTCAGTGACTGAAAAATAACGTGACTGCTAATAATTCTATGAAGAAATGTCATTAAACTCAAACGCCTACCGAAATGTACTGAATTTAGAGTTGAAGTAGAGGATGCAAGGTTTTGATTCCCACTTCAATCGTCGAAATTTTATTCTCAAAATAATTTCATTAATTTATTAATAATTTAAGATATAAACTGTAATTGATTTTATTTAATAAATTTTTGTGAAGTCGTTAATAATTTGGGACGTATAATATAATTTACGCTCAACAATTTGAGTTTGTTAATGTTCCTTCTGTTAATACTACTCCAGGTAAAGTGTTAATCGGTGATGTTTTCAATATACTTGGATAAGTGTAAAAATTTGGAAAAAGTAGCTATAAATAGCTGAAAATAAACCACAATTAGCATATTGATATTGTACCACCTAAATAACTAGTTCCAACTTTATCTTTTTGAATGGGTAGTTCAGATTACAGGAGTTGGGCAATGACGCACTAGTTTTGACAATCAAAATGGTTATGACTTAACATTCGATTAAATGTCAATAAACAAATATTACTTGATCTACTTTGAATTTCCTAATTTTTAATTTTTTAATTCTTATATTTTATTTTAGCAGTGAAAATTATGTATATTTATTGATGTATACCACATTTATGAAATAAAATTTAATATTAAATTACGTAGAGAAATAAAAAAACCAAATTGCGAAAATAAACATAAAGGTAAGAGGATTTTATTCTCTTTTTTTATATATATACTTATAAAAATATTTTTATATTTAACCACATCTTTTTCAGATTTTTAATATGATTTTATATTTATTAAGATAATTTCTTATACTCCCCCGTCCCATTTATATAGTCTCTATTACTATTTTGAGATGTCCCGATTATATAGTCTCATAACTATTAATAGAATTAATTTTCATGTTAATATACAAATATGCCCTTAGTATGTATTTGAAATTAAAACTCAACCACTTAAATTTTTTAGAGTCATTAATTTTAGATAAGGGTAATAATGGAAGTTAAGCTTTGATATCTTGTTTTCATAAATATTTTTAATCTGCGTGCGAGGATAAAGTGGACTATATAAATGGGATGGAGGAAGTATTAGTTTCTGTATATTAAAAATCTGATTTTGCTATCTAACTCTAACTATAACAGTTTTTTTTAGTTTAAAACATCTTTAACTTTTATTTCCAATTATTAGGTTTTATTTGATAATTTTCATGAATAAAATAAAACAAAAAAGGCCACACGTATATTTTCATCAACATGTTCAGTGAATTTAAATGTCAACATAGAAATATAAAAAGAAGAGAAATGCCAAATAAGTAAAATTGTCCTATGTGTTCTGAAATTGTGCAAAATTTCTATATACAAAACCAAATTGCCATGGAGTTTGAATTGCTGTCTTTTTTTTATTCTCTAAAGTTCCATCACAAATTTTACATTTATTCATTCTTAAAATAGATATCTAAATGTAATAAAGAAGAGTACACAAAACTTGAACATAAAAGGACCTAATAGTTTATTATAAGTCTAGCTCATTAGAATTTGGTCATAATTAATTGATAGAGTTAGCTAAAAAGGGTAAAGAAGTGAAGGCAAAAGTTAAATAGTGTTAGAAAAAAATAAAAAATAAAAAAAGTAAATAAAGAAAATAAAGAAAACACACATGCTAATTAGGTGAGGTATATAGTTCCAGCAACAACCAGAATAATGATATTCTAAATTCATCTGTCAATCTAAATGCAAATTAATTAATAACTAACATCTAGCCAATGAATTCATTTTTATTAACTGTATAATAGTAGATCAATCAATGTATTGTCCCAACTGCATTTAGTTTTAGTTTTTTCCTAGCTTCTTTTTTTTTATTAGAAGTTAATATTATACACGTGTGATATTTTATTAATTGGGAGTACTTTTTATCTCAAAGAAAACTTAAAATAGTAAAAATAAACCCACCTTTATACTACTCCGTTTCAAAATAAGTGTTATTTTAGAGTAATGCACACACAATATTAATAAAATAATTAAATTATCTAATACATTCTTATTTAATTTTCTTTATCTCAATACATCACATAAGGGTAAATAGGAGAAAAGGGAAAAAAAAATTTACAACTCAAACATGTAGAACGACATTTTTTATTAATAAAAAGTAAATAATAAAAAGAATTTATTCTGAAACTGATAGAGTATTTTTTTTTATAGTCAATTAGAACTATTTTAATTATCCATTGTTGAATACACTTTTTTTTTCTTTTTAAACTATTTTAGTTTGGAGAATATGACGGTTGTATATAAATCTTAAAAAAATATAGTAATACAAATTATATTACAAATTACAATGTTAGAAGTGATATTTTTCAGTATTACAAATTATATTTTTTCAATCTAAAAAATATAGTAATAATTATATAAATGCCACAGTTTTTTTACATTACAAATAAATATAATTTTTAAAATATTAAGAGTGATATATTTTTTAACTTTTGATACAAAATTTATATAGAATTAATTAATTTAGAAGAAAGGGCATTTCCAAACAAAGGTAGAGGGGGGTAGGAGCGGTGGCAGGCATTTGGTAAAGTGAAATTATTTGAATTTACCATATCCTCCAATTTTGGGTCATTGGGAAAGATACAAACAATTACGACTACTCAACTACAAACTTCACACTACATTCATAACGGCTATCATATTTCGATTTCACACTCTCCTTTGACAGTTTGACTCGGAACTTTATTTATTACCAATTTACCTTTGTTATTATTCACTCCTTTTCTAAATAAGTGTCCTTCTAAATGAATGCACACATATTAATAAAGATATTAATTAGATAATCAAATTACGTTATACATTCTTATGTGAATACATTAAATGAGTTAAATATAATTGTTTGAATGCATTAAATGATGGAAAATATGAGAAAAATGTAAAATTTTTACCTCGATTGTGTAGAATGACACTTTTTATGAAACAAAATTAAAATGTTAGAATGGTACTTCATATGAATGGGTGGGAATATTTTTTAAAATTGAAGTCCATACTAGACCATTTTTTACTATCGAAACACATCATCAATCATCAGTTTTTATAAGATTTGTAATGTACCCTCTTAATTTTATTGGAAAATTATTTGATGTTTTACATTTTTTAACACTTTTTTCTCAATTTTATCCTTCTAAAATTTTCTTCATAAATATGTTGAGTAAACTAAAAAGAGATATAGCGGGTATATATATTACAATAATAGAACTCAATTTTCTACGGAGTTAACTATATTCATGAATGCTCATTCATTGCATAAAAAGAAGACATGTTGAGGTGAGAGTCGGACTCTCCTCTTCTAATAACTCAATAATAACAAAGAAAAAAAAAAGAATGAGACTAATTTTAGTTTTTTGAGGGTAGAATAAGACTAGAGGAGGTCTCCTGTACATAAGTCTGATGGGCCAGGCCCATCAGACTGACCCGACTAGCCAATATTAAAAAAAAAATCGGCAAGCGCGTGTATCACATGCGCGCGGGCCACGCGCGGCGCGTGGAGTACACTCGCTTGTACTATTTTTTTTTATTATTTTTTGATTTTTTTCTGATTTTTTTTATTTTTCAGTTTTTTTTTGTGTTTTCCAACCCCCAAATTATATACCCTAAAATACAATTAGTGAACCCTAAAAATTGAAATAAATTCCTAAAAACACCCCCCCCCAAAACCCTAAAAAACACAAAATAAATCCCTAAAAACACCCCCAAAATATCCTAAAAAACACAAAATAAACTCCTAAAAACACCCCAAAAAAATCATAAAAAAACACAAAATAAATTCCTAAAAACACCCTCAAAAAACCTTAAAAAACACAAAATAAACCCCTAAAAACACCCCCCCCAAAAACCCCCTAAAAATACAAAATAAACCCCTAAAAACACCTCCAAAAAACACAAAATAACCCCCTAAAAACACCCTAAAAAAATCCTAAAAAAACAAAATAAACCCCTAAAAACACCCCCAAAAAACCCTAAAAAACACAAAATAAACCCCTAAAAACACCCCTCAAAACCCCCCTAAAAATACAAAATAAACTCCTAAAAACAACCCAAAAAAACACAAAATAAACCCCTAAAAACACCCCCCAAAAAACACAAAAAAAAACCAAAAAAAACCCTAAAAACACAAAAAAAACCAAAAAAACCATTAAAAAAGACAAAAAAACACGAAATTGTACTATTTAGTATTCGAATTGGTACTAAGGGTGGCGTTTTTTTTTTTTTTTTTGCGCGGATCAGAAGTGGGTCGGCCCGGGTCAGAACGGCTCCGTCTGATGGACCGACCCATGCACCTTATGCACAGGAGTTTTTGCCATAAGACTAACATCGATTCACCAGGCCTGTCTACTACTATTATATATGATTGAAGATTAGGAAATACCCTGTTACGTTGTCACGCTATTTCAACATTGTAAATTTTGTGATGTGTAAATGTACATTTATTTGTTGGATGATGTTAAAAATTTTGAATTCCATGGGACTGTGACAAATACATGCAAAATCAACAATTCAGATTAGAGAATTATTATGGGGGATAAGTTTCAAAAGGTTGCCAATTAAACTATAGTGCGTGCGTGTTAAAAATGGACAACGGGTGTTAAACTCCGATTAATTTATTACAACGTCGGTACTACATTTTAATTTTGTTTCAAATAAAGCACTTATTTCATTTTATCTTGCAAAGTGTGCTTACAAGGTAGTATAGTGCCATTTTTGTTACAAACACTATATATAATTCAATACCATTTAGAGAAATTTGTATTTTTTTTTTGTTATTACAAGGTAGTTTAGTACTATTTTTGTTTAGACTGGCTAGCTACTTGTTTTTATTTGGTACTTTTTTTTTTATTAAATTTGTCTGGAATATAAAAATTAATATTCAAATAGCAAAGATGTATGGAGTAAAAGCATTAAAAAAAAGGTCACAAGGCTCTAGACTTAGATTCCGGCCCTCAAAATAGTGTTGCTAACTAATCGAATTTGAATTTCTTTAATACCATATGTAGGGATGTGTGTGAGTGGAAAAAAAACTAATCAAATCAAATATCATGAATCATGATATTGCATTTTTGAATTTAGTTAATTTAACTGATATTTTCAGTTGTATTCGAATAATGACGTTGATTCTAATTTGATTTCACAATATTATAGAATATGATTTGATTCGAATAATTATATCCAAAAATGTATAGTTAGGTGTATGCTTTTCCCACAAAAGCAGAATCTGCTTTAATGGCAAGGAAATTACAACCTAAATTATAAAATAAAATTGCCAAATACATCAGCAAGACAGCAATGTTGAAAAGTTGTGCCCATATATATTATAGCGGTATATATGAATATAATTTATGTATAATTCATCATATATATATATATATATATATGCTCCAGTTAATATTAGCGACTTTTATAAATATTAAATTATAATACATATATAGTATATATATGTACAAATATAATTTATGCAAATATTAATAGTACTCGAATAGAATATAGTAGAATGTTTATATTCGCATTCATAGAATATATATATATATATATATATATATATATATAATTGATAATATTCACAAACCATACAAGAGAAGTAAACTACAATAGAAAAACCTTGTGCTGACAAGTTTGATTTATAAACCGCAATAAGTAAACCTTGTGCGGCATTTTCAATCCATAAGACGACAACCGTAAAAGAAAATTGATTATGCTAATTTTGGGAGAAAACGTTAAAATAACCAAAAAAGAATACCAAAATGTTTTTCTACCAATTTCTATAACAACACGAACCATATAGGGTTTATATGAATTTGTCATTAACGAATAACGAGTTCATATATATCCTACAATTTGTTGTCGTCGTCTTATAAATCAAATATGCCGAACGAGATTTTTTTTCTTCATTGCGGTTTCCTACAAGGTTCATATTATTAAAAAACATGTTCGTTTTATCTATTCTTTTTAGTGAAAAAAGATTTTATTATCCCATTTTAACTACAAAGATTGATCATTCTACTCTAAGACTATGTTTATTGGTGATCATGTGGAGACCATGGTCACCTCGATCTAAATATTTAGGAATTAAAAAAATAAAAAAATAAAAAATAAAGAAAGCAACCAATCGACAACCTTGATCAACCATCAATCAAAGGCAACCTTGTGGTTTGCTCATTTATTTATTCAATAAAAGACACATGGCAACAAATGATTGGCCAGTCTAAATTGTATTTGCTATATTTTTAATTAATTTTTAATATTTTTTGGATTTGATGAAAATTAAAAATAATTATACCAAAATTTTTCTTTTTGCATGCTCTATAAATAGAGCTCATATCGGCATAATTATACATACAAGAAAATTTTCTCATTTCTACACTTGTCTATCAATTTTCAATATCAAACCTCTATCTTTCTCCTATTTATTTGTCTATAAATAGAGCTCATATCAGCATAATTATACACACAATTATGGCAAAAATTTAGCAATGATAACTGACTATTTCGTACTGTTGTTATTTATGTTCTTAATTATGTATTTTTCATTTCGTATTTCGATTGTTGTTATTTATGTTCTTGGTTTGTCGTATTTCAAAATTTTATTTGTTTTTAATTTTATGAGTTTTTTTTCTTATATGTGCTATTATTTTATTTTAATTTTAACAAGTTGATATACTTCATAAAATTATATTTAAAAATAATTATATATAATATTGTGGTTGGATGGTTGGGTGGTCATTGATAAACTATCAAAATTAAATATGGTTGGATTGTGATGAGTAATAGTGATGTGGAAGAGAGAGAAATGAATTAAATATTAAAAAAATTGAATGGTTGAGTAGTTGGAGTGGTTGCTGATAAACATAGTCTAAGGTTTGATTGAGGACGAAGGAAAACAAATGGTTGATAGGATGTGAATGAGTAAATGCACTTGTATTCAGTAAAAGCAATTAGCTCCATCGACAACGACGCCACTTTGTTGTGCTCGAATAATTAATTAATTGCACACATCATACAAAATTATGCATCGGTTATATTTTTTTTCTTACAATTATGCTAAATTAATTTAACTTGATAAGATAGAATATATGGTTAGCATTTTAGAACAACATTAAGATAATTGAAATCTAGAATAATGATCCAAATAATTGTTAAGCAATTAATGCCCGTAATATATAATGCAAAATTATTTAAACAAGTATAACTGATCATGATTAAAAAGCGCGGTTGCTAAAATTATTCAGTACAAAGTACAAACACACAACTGTTAAAGGTAATTCTTATGTACTGACGTCTACTCCTTTAGCTTCAACTTTTCATTTCAAAGAATAAAGAATAAAGAGTGACCAAATCTTTCATTTTCTTACATAATTCCGGAGTTTAACAGCGCTTTATTGTGTGCGTGTGTATCTAATTATCTAAACTAAATTATTTTACAAATCCAAAATAGCATTTTTTAGTGTTTAGAGAAAATGCTTTTATGAGATTTTAAGATGTTGGTAACACCGATTTTATAATACTACGACATTAAAAATTAAAGAATTGGTCTCCAGTACAATACACACGTTAGGCGCACGCGAGACACGTGACACTTTTCAATATTATAATTTATACGTGATATTTTTTCAATTAAAAAAATGTAGGAATAATAAAAAAAATTATTTTATTCTTTTTTATATTTTTAGCAATAATTTCTGATAATTTTCAATATTAAAAATTATACTTTTTTATATTACCCATCTAGTATAAGCCTTATGGTTATAATTTCTAGAGCCAATACGTACATGAGAATTTGCCAAATATCTAAGTTTAAGACCATATCTTATAAAACCGTCATATAAATAAACCCTCTAAAAGAGCTGAATAGCTGGGCTTTATTTTTGTTTGCTTGTTTGATTTTTTTTTCGTCGTTCCTAGAAATGTGCGAACTAATTAACTCGTGTCTTATTGTGACATCAAACACTTACCATGCGTGTCAAATAATTTAATAATATTCAACATTATGCGAAATTATCTAAAGATATATATAGTTCGATAAACTCACATAATACCGCACAGTCTCTACTTATATATACCGCATAGATTAGGAAAAAAAATATCATTAATGTAGATAGAGTATAAGCAAAGTAAAATACAACTATATCTACATTAATAAGAAATTTTCTTTTAAAATTTATATGTGTGGGATATGTGTATAATGGATAGGGGTTGTGATGAGCACATAATGTATGCCCCTTGAATTTAGCAAGAAAGGGCTAAATTTAGTCAAAATTTATACACTAAATTATACTACAACAGATGTCAGATGTATTTAACCATGGCGACAAGTGTCTGATTCAACGCCCATATTGGAAAGAAATTCACACATGATGTATACAAAAATAAATGGCTGACAACTATCATTAGGTTATAAGCCCGGTTGTTTGATTTAATAAACTATTTCTGTCTCATTCATGATTCATATAGTCGTTCCGTTTCCATTGTTGTTTTAATTTTTTTTTATCTATAATTAATAATTAATTTTATGGATTAATATATTCATTCCCTATATATGACACAAAATATTATTCACTTATATTTTTCTAAAATAGAGTTTGGGATGTGATTAAAATTGAGAGAGCGATAGTGCAAATATATAAAACAACAAACATTTTGACACAAAATAAAAAAATTAAAATAACAATCATAATGAAACGGAGGGAGTATGTTTTTATTTTATTCTTATGTCAAGATATATAGTATGATTTATATATATATATATATATATATATATATATATTTAGTTCATTTACTAATATAAATCTTTATTCAATATATTTATATTAAATATTAATTGATTGTCAAATAAAATAAATATGACCATATTAGGATTTAGAAAGTTTACTTATTTAATTATGTTATCCAATAATTTTCTTAATTCTAACTAAAAATCCAATCAGTGAGTACATTTTTAATATTAATATTTGTAATTTTATTTTTTACATAAATAGACGTGTACGAAACTATTTTACGGGTCAAATTAATAAGATAGATAAATATTCAAATCCAAATTCATATCCAATTATGTATTTATATTTTTATTAATATTTATTTGTGTTTGAATTCAAATCTTGACCGCAATTTAAGATTATTTCACACAAGATTCTATAATTTTTTTTAATTATTATTATTAACATTATATGCGCAAAACAAATATTGAGGAGGCCTATCTAATGATGAGAAATGATTGGAAAAAAAGCAGTAGTAAATTATGTGCAATTTTTTAATTAATAAAGCGTGGTTTGAGATGTGGGGTCTAGTGAATTGTAGCGCAAATGGTGGCGGCATTATAGCAAACAGTAATACTCTACCTGGATCACGCTTTTTTCCTTCACTCTCACAAAATCTGCCACAATATACGCATGCTCGCGTTTCTCCAAAATCTATATATTATTATTATTATTATTATTATTATTATTATTATTATTATTATTATTATTATTATACCGCAATTCATACAATAATATATAAATTTTTAATTTTGCACAAATGAATTTAGTCATGCACCAATTTGTGTAATAATATTAATTTAGAGCGGTTCTCAATCAGGATTGGTTTCATAAAAATTTTCAAATAACACATAGAAAGAGTAGGCAACGAGTTCGACCCATTAATACACATTTTTTTATTATTTTTTTAAATGACGAGAGTGGAGTGTTCTGGAAAATAGAAATTCAATGCATTAATATCCCTTTTTTTATATGTATTATTTGTTGTTTGTTTGTTCATTACTCCCTCGTCCCCGTCCTAATTATATAGTTCCGTTTCTACTCACACGTACATTAAAAATATTTATGAAATACAAAAAATAAAAGTTAAACTTTCAACTTTACCCTTATTTAATGAAAATTAATAAAACTTATATTTTAGCTCAACTTTAATGTATTTTATTTTAAACAAACAAAATATACAATTAATGATATAAATCAAAATTAACAATATCTAAAAGTCTAAAAGATTTTATACTATTGAAACTCAAAAAAAAAAAAATCTCTAAAAATTACACGATCACTCACATCCTACAAAATTTATATGAAATTCAATTTTAAATGTTGGGTAATTTTGGCCCAACAATTAGGCCCATCTCTCTCCTCTCATTTAATTGGTAGCCCTCTTTCTTTGACCGCCTATTTTTTGATTCCCAAAACCTCCGACCCTTCGTTCTCTTTCTCTGCCTCTTTAATAGAAGCGGGAGGCTTCTCTGTGAAAGAGATCGGACTTTTCATCTCTCTTTCGATATCAATTCTGCTGTGCGCGTCCCTTGCTCTTAGTGAGCTGTCCCTCTGCTTCTTTGTGAAGTGATCTCTGTGGGCATCTGTTATCTTAGCCTTCGTGCTTCTGTGGTGTTGCCGGTGAGGGTGAGAGAGGGTGGTCGTCCCTGCCTTTTGTGGTCTTCTGTGTGCGATTGATCACTGTAGAAAAAGGAGTCCCTCGTGTTTTGGTTCCCTGAGCCTTCCTGCGCGCGTTTCTCTATCTGATTCAACCTCGGTCCCTTGAGGGTTGTGCGGTGACGACTGCCGGTGGCGGAAGAAAGGGAGGCTATAGCTCCGGCGAGTCCCGTTGATACCCAACATTAAATTTTTATAAACGTTGCTCCAAAATTTTGTTCTTTTTTCTTAAAAAAAAAACTATGCGCCAAAAACCATACATATATAGAAGACGAAAAAAATATTTTTTTATTTTTTATTTTCATGAAGTGCAAATACAATGAATATCAATAAAATTGATCAAATTCAATTTACATGCAAATTAAGTTAGTTAATTTTAATTAGTGTTTCTCTTTTTTTTTTTTTTTTTTGAAAAAATAACATTTAAGATTCATAACTTTCAAAAACTTAAATATTTAAATTTTTAAATTTTCAAAATCTAAAAAGAATATAATTGTACATTCATATTAAAATAACTCTAATTATAATAATGAACTAATATAATTGGGACACATCAGACACATCAAAATAGAAATGAGGAGTATATACAAAATAGAAATGAGGAGTATATAACGAGGACTAATGGGAGTATCATTTATCAGTTGTTTTCAGCCTGTTCCCCGTTCACACGGTTTCTCTCATATGCCCGCTATTCCTATTTTCGAGGTTCTTCACTTCTTCATTTAATCAACTTCACTCTATAACTTTGACTCAAAATTATTAGATTCGGTAAATATGGGATGCAACTACTTAATATTTATTTATTTTAGGGTAAATATCTGAAAATATTATGACTATAGAATGCTTTTATAAAAATGTCATCATCTTCAAAATAATTTTAAAATCATACTGCATCCGTTGCATTTTAGTTTTATTTCATAAAACATGTCATTCTATACAATCAAATTCTAAAATTTACATTTTTTCTCACATTTGTCATGCATTTTAATTTGACTTATTTAATGTATTCATATAAGAGTGTGTATGATTATTTGATTACTTTATTAATAGATGTGTATTTATCCAGAATAATATTTATTTAGAATGAAGGGAGTAACATTTTTATGACCGCGGGCTCCTTAAAGGTGCAACTTTTTATGGCATTTATTCATATTTTGAGTATATAGGGCGTTTTTTTTTGGTTTAGATATTATGATAAATCTACTATATTTTATTTATTTAACAAATACAAATGTTTCTAAAAAAAAATATACGAATGTTAGAATATTATGTCTTTCTATATAGAAAAACAATCAAATCATAATCAACTCTCTATTTTACGGATCAGACTCTCCTACTACGAATAGTGTGATATCTTCTGTGTCATATATAACTAGTTTTTTTTTTTTAATATATCCTAATTGAGGAATGGTGAATCCTAAATAATATTTTAAATTAAATTAAATCATAATAAATTGAAAAGAAGAAGAAAAGGATAGATTTGACACTGAAAATGTTATAGAAAATGAGTAAGGATCTCATGTGTCTATTTTTGCATAATTACGTTCAATTTTTTTTTTTCAATTTTTAAGTTATTGTGGATCCCAAAAATAGTAAATGATAAGTAGATTATACTAATTTGAATCTTTTGATGAGAGTACGCAAAAATATAAGTATCATTAGAAACTTTTTAATATGGACATTTATGCCTTCAATTTCACAATTGAGTGTTGAATGGTGGAATAATTCGCGAGTGAATATATGTTTATAATCAAATTTAACTTACGAAATTCTTTAATAACCAAAGTCTGTAGTATATTCTTTTTTAGCCAATCTAAATTTTTATGATCATTTTGGCCTTGAAGGACTTGAGTCTAATAAGGCATTTGTGAAAGTGTCCTATTTGATTGGTGGCACTTGTGAAAGTGTCTTATTTGATTTGTGATAAATTTGATTTATTCTAAGTTGCCACTCGCTTGAAAAATGGTATCAGAGCCTAGGTAATTTTATTTAGGAATAATATTCTATTTATTATTAAAAGTAATATCCTAACGGAGGAGACATCCAGAAAATATGGATCTGAACAATTGTTCGAGATGTTTTTATTTCAGAAGGTACCTTCAAATTTTGAAGGAACTGGAGGAAAGTCACAAGGAGAGGCTATCCTACTGGAAAGCCCAATACAAAGAGAAATTCCTATCGGAGTCAAGCCTGGAGGAAATAGAGCAGTGTATTTCCCAAAGACAAGCTCAAATGAACTTGTTAATGGTGAATAATCTGCTACAATGCGACTTAATGAACCATCAACAAAGGGCACACCAAAGCCACGATTGATGGAATAATGAAACTACGAGATAACTCCCAGATTCAAAGAGATCGTGGCAGACACATCTAAAATCTCGGAGGATTTACGAGAGATACAGAAGACAGTACAAAATTACGGAAATCATACGTATGGAGTACCACAAAAAGTAAGGCGAATTTCTATAAAACAAGACGAAATTCTAACCATCTTGTTAGAAATTCAAAAGAAGATCCAGACACTAGAATTAAATCAGACATGTTCTAGTAGAAGGAAACCCATCAACTTTGGCAAAGTGAATTTCACACCAAAGGCCAAAGAAGAACCCAAGAAATCGAAGGACGAAATGATTTGCCAATTGTTAAGAAAAATCAAAGAATGACGTCCCCCGAAAGGATAGGATTGGAAGATCTACAAGAATTGACATAGTCATTTGCCAATATGAAGATGGTAGATCTGAAGATGAATACAGGAGATGGGGCTTTAATTCCCCGTGGATACCATCAGGTACCCCCGGAACAACAGGTGCCGCAAGTGCCACCAGCCCAACAGCAACATGAAGGAGGCCCAGCACAAGACGTTCTCATGAGAGCCCGTGAGGACTTTCATGTTGGAGATCAACACAGGAGAGAGAGGCCCAATATGAACAATCTTACGGGAACTAGGGTGAGGAAACAGATCCCTAAGTTCCGAGATATGCCTCTCGGGAAAACAAGCCTTGATCCCATACATCCGTATGGACTCATGCTCAATATCGATGATATTGACTTCAAGGACATCGATATGATTATTGATGATAGGTCATCATCAATGAGAATAGCAGCAGGAACATTGGATCTAGAAAAGGAGGGATTCATCAAGCTGCTAGAGATGAGTTTGTTGGGTGTAGCCAAAACGTTATGGTCAAGAGTTGCACCAACAGTCAAAGAAGAAACCCTGGAGCTAGCCTCATACACGGAGATCGTGGATAGAATGGCTTTCTGGTTTAAGCTCACCTTTTTGGGAGCAGACAATTTCTGAAGTGCAGATTCCGAAAACAGGAAGAATTATTCTCAGGCTATTTTAAACCTCAGGCGGAACAACATGGAGAAGGAGTCAATTGACTAATTCTTCAAGTTATACCACATCTACCAATGGAATTCAGATGTGGATGAAAGGGTCTGTGTAGAGATTTTCTTCACGAAGTTCCCGAGTCTCTGGAAGGAAATGTTCATTAAAGAATACATTCCAGGAGATCTTGACAATGTTGGGAGGAGAATGTCTTTTGTCAAACAAAAGCTAGCTGAATGGTGCGGACAGACCATTCTGCAAAAGAATTACAAGAAATTAAAAAGGATGAATAAATATTCCCCTCTTGACTGCACAGCCAATGATCTGCCGACCATCATTGGAGGAGAATCTCAAAGGCCACGGAAGAACAAGAAACACAGAGTTCATCCTTATTCCAAAGAAGAATTCTCAAGAAAAAAGAGCTGGAAATCGAGGAGCAGATGGACCAGGCAAAAGGCCAGATTTTACAAATCTGGACAAAGAAGGGGTCCTTCCAGAGACAGGACATCACAAAGTTCATCAATTCGAACTCCCGCGAGGAAAACTTTCAGAAGAGCCCATACGAGGGCAAATGAAAGTTTTAAAGATTGCAACTGCTGGACTTGCGGTGCAAGAGGACATATTTCGATAGATTGTCCGGAAAAGAGAGGAGTCAAAAGCTTCGAAGGTGCACCAGACATCGAGAAAGCGGTTTACTACCAAGACTTGGTACAAGTCTACCAATTCGAGGATATACCCTCAGATGAGAGTATATATGAAGAAGAAGAAGAAGAAGAAGAAGAAGAAGAAGTATTTAGCAACGAAAGTATTGATAAGAGATCAGACTCTGAATCAGACTGGAGCTGAGATTTTCCATCAAGAGCAAGACGAAACTGGATATTCCAGTCAAACCACTATCTCACAAAGCATGATTGACAAAATCATGAACAAGAGCCTTAATATCGAAAGATATCAAGGATTTTCAGCCGGACAGATTGATCAATTGCTCCGTAATTTTAGTCTGAAAAGCAGGAAGCACAATGTAATCTATAAGATTACCAGAAGAGAGATGTCGCTTCCTATAGAGCTTACATGGAATCAAGTTGAGTTACAACTGATTCCATACAGTGAAGTTCAAGAAGAGCTGGGAAGGATGAGACCAGAGATAAAGGACACCATATCCTGGATCCACATCGGGGCTATCCAGAAAGTGCTCAAATCCGCACTACCCGCAGGTGTTGATACACCCATTGATATTGCAATATGCGATAAGCGTATCAGAAATCACAGAGATTCCTTGTTAGGAACTATATCGGGAAATCTCTGTGCCAAGCAGATTATAGGGGTAATCTATCCAAAAATATCTTATAATCTGAAAGATAGAGATTTCAATCGAGCCCTGACGATGTACTAAGACTTCAAAAGAAAGGATATCAGCTACGAGGGAAATCGACCATTTTCTTTAACATATCAGGTGTCTTATGCGCTTTTCAATTCACACCACACAGATTTATTTCTGGGAAAGCAGTTCATCGAGATACCAGATGTATTCTCAAAGGTGGAACAGGCAATCCACCCAGACAGATTAGAAATGCCGCTACCAAGAGAGAAATATTCGAGTAGGAGATAAACCATTGTTGAAATACCATGAGAGTCTCAAGTTGGAAGGTAAAAGACTGTCATTCCAAGAAGACATGATTGTGACAGAGCCATGGACTCAGTCTTTAAGAGGAAGCTTCTAAGGAGATCTCAGGCGACCAAGGCAAGTTAAAATAAAAATTAAATGCCCAGAAGGTTGGAGAGAGATCGACACAAGATTCGACAGTACAAGATGGGAAAATAATTTTCCTTGCGACGTCCTGTATTGCTTACAGAAACCAGAAGTCGGCCACTATAAGGGAACTCTTGATATAGAGGCTATGATAATGGAAGTACGAGGAAGAGCCGAAAGAGAATCAGGAGTCCTAATTTTAGGACTTGACTTCTTAGAAAGGTTCAAGCCATGGGAGCTGAAGGAAGATGGGATGATGATCACCTTTAATGGAAAACAACTAGTGATTGTATGACCAGCCCATTCTCCATATACATCTCAGTAAGGATGTTATATGAGAAATATAAGGCTGAATACTTTGCAGCCTATATCGACTCAGGAGCAGGAATTTGTACTGCAAAAAGAGGAATCTTTCTAGAAGAATTGGAAGAAGATTTAAATCCAATTGCGGGAAGAGATTTCTCAAAAAGAGTCTTGCTCCTATCTAAGGGAGTGAAGCAGTCGGAAATCTTGATTGGAGGAGCAGGAGATACACCATGGTATAAGGTGAAAACTCCACCAATCTATTTTCATGATACAGGGGCGGACATCTTGTTAGAAAACAATTTCCTATAAATGTTCAAAAAGTATACGCAGGACAATACCAACCGGAGACTGATCTTTACAACGATCTATGATCATAAGATCATTGTCCAGTGGCTAAAAGGGGCATTCAATCGACAAATGCCACTACAATTTCGCAGCAAGCGTGGTGATGAAGGACATCTTCGACACCCAAAAATGCAGGACAAAAGAAAATTCGGAGAAGTAGTTCTGAGTTTTCGTAGGGAAAAGGATCTTGAAGAACAGGAGATCTAAATCCTCAAGGCTTCTTTAATATCACATCAAGATATTAAGGAAGAAGCAAAGATATCCCTCGAAGATGTCAAGCGGAAGATAGCTAGAAACTATAATGAAAATCCGCTGGCTTGGTGGGGAAAGAACCAACTTAAAGCAGCCTTGAAGGTTAAGGCTGGAAAAGAGTTTGAGTTCGTTAGATACAAGCCTATCTTGATGAGCATCAAAGATCAAAAGGATATGCGAGCAATCATCAAAGAACATCTTAATCTCAAGCTGATTGAACTAGAGAATTCACCATACAGCAGCCTCGGATTCTTAGTAAGGAATTATGGTGAGATTAAAAGAGGTAAACCAAGGCTAGTCATTAATTACAAAGGGATTAATGACATTCTTGAGTTTGACGAATATTTTATCTCAAGTACAGAACATCTTATTAACTGCATACGGAATGCTAGGATATTCTCTAAGTTTGATTGCAAGTCAGGCTTCTACTAGATTCACATGGAAGAGGAAATCAAAAGGTTTACGGCCTTTTCAACACCACAAGGGCATTATGTTTGGAATGCAATTCCGATGGGGTTAGCCAACGCACCCCAAATATTTCAAAGGAAGATGGATAATCTTTTTAAAGATTATTTCTCTTTTATGTTTGTCTATATTGATGACATTCTAATCGCATCAAAGAGTATAGATGAGCATCTCAAACATCTGGAGATCTTTGCAGATGTTTGTCATAAAAAGGGCCTTGTTCTGTCAGAAAAGAAAACAGTAATAGCTACCCGAAAGATGGAATTTCTGGGAATCGAGATGGATGAATCATGAATCATTCTACAAAATCATATTGTAGAAAAGGTGCAGAAGTTCCCTGATGACTTTAAAGAAAAGAAGCAACTGCAGTGTTTTCTGGGAGTTGTCAATTTTGCAGGAATCTTTATAAAAAATCTTGCAAAACACAGGAAGGTGTTCAGTAACCTTCTAAAGAAGGATACCCCATTTGTATGGACAAACGAACATCAACAAGGAATCAGGAAGCTAAAGGAGATATGCGAAAATCTCCCAAAACTGGCTATACCACAAGATGAGGATGAATTGATCCTCTATACAGATGCAAGTGATCATTGGTGGGCAGCCGTGCTTACAAAGATCACACCCAATGGAAAGGAGCCCTGTAGATATTGCAGTGGTCTCTTTTCAGATAGTGAGGCCATTCGATGGCATATCAATGAAAAGGAGTTCTTTGCAATTCGGAAGGAATTTAAAAAATGGCCTCTGTTTCTCTTAGCAAAGAAGTTCACTCTAAAAGTTGATAACACACAAGTTAAAGCTTTCTTGAAAAATAAAATTGAATCTAAACCTGAGAAAGCTAGACTAATAAGATGGCAAGCTGAATGTCAATATTATTTATTTGACATTATTGTGACAAAATCTCATGAAAATATTTTTGCAGATTTCCTAACAAGAGATGGAAGCGATTAAGGTTGATGCCATCAAGATTGCGCAGAGGCACTTCACTGAAAACATGGAGTTGCTTCAGCGTGAATGGAACGAGCTGGTTCTTCATGCTGAACAAGCAGGAAGAATGCAACAAGCAGACCAGAACAAGGTCAACGAGAGAATACGAGCATGTGTAAAGACTCAGGGGCAACTCTGGTCAGCTATGCATGAACCCCTCCTCCGGGCCATCAACTTACCATTGATGAAAGGAGAGTTAGCAGTACCAACCTGTAAAACAGAAGCAGGGGATTCAAATACCCCTAACACGAGCTCTAAGTCGGTGATTTCTAAAGAAACACAAGCCCAAGAGAAAATTGAGGGTCAGGGATCACACTCTGAACCATCAAGTCAACCCAGCACCTCTGGGGTTAAAGAGGGATAGATTAATCTTAGACCCATGACGGGTACCTCTAAGATTAATACTAACAAGTCTGAAGCTTCATCTTGGCAGGTTTATCAAGCTAACTGGGAGAAGCTCTATACTAGATAGGGAATCAATCCGTCTAAACAAAGGTTGATATCTCTGGAAAGTACCCAAGGGTATGGATGTTACTAGGAACCAATCCACACGAAGTCAAGCAATTGTATGATTTTGGAGAATTAGCTTCAATTTAGACCATGTCACCAGGATTCCCAGAAATTAAGTGTCTAACAAAGTGGATACAGGAAGCCATGTAAGAGTCCTGGGCTAACAATGATATGCTTAGCTGAGGAGATGTTCTTGAGCTATACTTCATCAGTGCTGCTCCAGAACCAGCAGGGAAAGGGAATCATGAGGCCTTTCACTACATAAGGCTTCAAAGGCCAGATTCCAAAAAATGGGGTGATATCAGAACCTCATCTGAAGAAATCCCACTAATCGCCTCCATTACAGAAGATCAAATATCGACTAGGCGAGCATGGGGATTATGGGTCTGTCTCATTGAGATGGACAAAGTCAAGTTCCCATTCAAGTTTTTCCACAATTCTACAAATGGGCCATTCACGTTAAATACCATGACAGGGAGAACAACGAGATTTGCTAAGGATCTGTTCGAGAAGAAAAGGTCCTTGATATGGGAGAACAAGCTTGCTATGGGCAAAGAAACTCATCGCAAGTACTGCAACATGACTCATTTTGGGTAATGGGACAATCGAGTATGCTCGGATTGCCAAAACCAGAAGGAGCCAGAGTTCGGAAAAGGGTTCCGTCTAAGGATGGAACGAAAGCGAGCTGGGGAGGATAATCATCCAATGCCGAAAACAAGGATGCCAAGAGCCCCACCAAAAAAGTAGTTTCCCGATAAGGGAAGATGGAGACATGTGATCACAGATCCTGTGACCCAAAAGAAGAGGCCACTAGCACCAAACGACAAAAGCTGAGTGGTCCAACACAAGAGGCACATGGTGCCATTATTTGTGGGTACCTCCACCCACAACCACTTTCACTTGAGGATAAAAGAACCGGGCCCGACCACTAATTCAAAAGAGAGTATCAGCAGAAGAGGCCACTCACGTGAATTGCGGAGCTAAATAATGGAGTTGGTGAAATAGAAGGATTCCCCTTTCTATAAAACGAGAAACTGAAGGAAGAAAAGGGCATCGAACATTTCTTATCTTTTTTCAAAATTGTAATAGTTATAATATTTTGAGTGTTCTTAGTTTATGAGCGTGGTGAGGATTCTAGCTACCATGTGTAGCTAAAACAAGTTTGTCTCCTCCCTAAAAGAGATTTACTTATTTATAATAAATGTATTATTATTCCTAAATAAAATTCAGGATTTTGCTCATCCCTTGTGTTCATCATATATATATATATATACTATATACCAGAAAATTACTCTACACCCCGTGTAGGAAATGAACGTGGGTTGCGCTGTGTGTTGCTGAAGGAGTTCGTCGCTGGAAACCATAGGTTGCGATCGTGTGGTTGGTGAGGCCGTAAAATCCCGATGAAAATACCCGGCAGCATTCCGGTCAAAAAGGTATGAATCTGATTTATAGTATTATGTATTTGATTAACGGAAGCATGATGGGTCTGATATGGTCGTAATGGACTATTTCCGTTTGATCCTAAAAGTGGCATTCTAGGAATACATATAAAGATAATCATTTGAGGGCATGATAGTCATTTGATCTTGTGTTTGGTTAGAAAAGAAGATCTCAGAAATCTTGGTTAGAAAATAATTTGGTATTCTAAATTTGGTTATTTTCAATTTCCTCCCTTAATTGGCTGAAGCAAAGTTGTCTTGGACATTTAACAGTTATTGGCTGCCTTAAGCTTGATGACCCAATTTCCAGCCAATTCATCATCTCCGGCGACGACGATGGTGGAGGAAGATGAGAGAAGTCGACCTTCTCGGATGAATGCCCACCATCGACCTTTTTTTTATTAATAATAATTAAATAATATTTTTAGTGTGAAGGTCAAAAATGATTTATTGTTTAGTGTGAAAAATAAATGTGTCGTATGAAAAGTAGATATGATATAATTGTGTAAAGAATAATTTTTATAGTTCAAATAGAAACATACTTTGCATTTATTTCACTATGCTCTTCATTATATTTATTAAATAAAATTTGAATAATTTGGGTGGATTTTAAATGCCACGTGAGTAGATCTATTTAATTCACATGGATACTTATGATCCTAACAATTGCTTTCACTAATCTATTTAAGCATTTCACATGCTTCCAACAAGATTTTTCTCAAATTGTTAAATGCCCTGTGAAAATTATGGTGCGAAGTTTGAAATGTGTGAAATGGTTTGGTTAGTACTTTGCTATATATAGTATTATCGATATAAATACATATGATTTAATTGATTTCATAAAAAAAAGAAAAAGATATAATTATATAAATATATGTGAAAAGGTACTCCATCCATTTCATTTGTATTGATATTTAAGAGTTTTTAACTTGTTTTAAAATATTTAATTTTACTCCTATCTAAATAAGCAATATGCATTTAATAAGAAAATATATATTAATATGATTTGGGGTTGAGTTTCAGAAGGAACCACATCCCATGTGAGAATCGAGAACCAATCTCAGCCACAAATTGCTCTGATTTAGACAGCCAAGATCTATTCTAAAATAAAAAAAAAACGGTGGTATTATTGTAATATTTACGAAGTTCGCTGCCCCTGAAACTTACAGAGGGTAAAATTGAAAATTTGACACTATATGCAATTTCAAACGTTTGCAGACAAAAAGCTTTCTTCCCACTATAACTGCTCGAGTTCCTCACGCGAAACCAGACAAAGAAATATAAAAAAACCAGCAAAATTGTCGAATTAAACCATTCAAATCATCGCAAAAGCACGAAGAACATTAAATTTTCGATCAAAAATCATGAATCCTCAAGGTAATATATCGTTCTGTTTTATTTTTTAAATTCTGTTGGATATTACTTTGAGTTTATAAAAATACATTTCACACTATATTATGATGATTTAGTAATTTCTTTCGTGTTTTTTTAGCATAACAGTACTTCCCCTGGAGACATACAAAACATAACCTTTACCAAAAATTTGTTCTTTTTATTGCATGATAATTTATCCATTTCATTTTGTTCTGTTAATGACGGAAAACTTGTATAAACATGCTAAACCTAACAATGCTTGCAACATATATGTAATTTACGTGTATATTTTTCAATTTAGGGTTTTAGCAATCTCATTTCCTATTTTAGCACTAGCATGACCTATTTTTAGCATTACAATTTTTTAGCATTTACAACAAAAAAATGTCATCGGCATTGTTAACAACACTATGAATATAGTTTTAGCAGTGTCATTCATATTTTAGCATTCAGATTATGTTTTTTTTATCATTTTTATTGATTTAGGAGTTTCATATTTTAGCACTCTCGTGATTTATTTTAGCATGACACTTGTTTCAGCATTATCATGAAAAAAAAAAAAATGCCATCAGCATTTCAAAAACCCCCTTCAACAAAACACTATTACATGTTGTTTAATTTTAGCATTTAGATTATCTTTTTTTAGCAATGTTATTGATTTAGGAGTTTCATTTTTTGTTTCTTTTTTGTAAATCTAACACCTTTGTCTATCTTTGATTTATCTGAACATTTTCTTGGTTTTAGCACTCTAGTTTAGAGTTTTAGCACTGTCATCTCATATTTTAGCATTCAGATCATGTTCTTTAACATTGTAATTAATTTAGGAGTTTCATATTTTGTTTCTTTTTTGTAGACATAAAACTTTTCTCCATCTGTTATTCAACTGCACATTTTCTTGGTTTTTAGCACTCTAGTTTAGAGTTTTAGCACTGTCATCTCATATTTTAGCATTCAGATTATGTTCTTTAGCATTGTTATTTTTGTTTACTTTAACAGTATTATATAAAAAAATTACAGGTGCTAAAAGGACTGGAGAAGGTGAAACTAGCACACACAAAAGAGCGAAAACTACCCCGACTATTGAATTTAATAGACTCAATGATAAATATAACAGATATCCATTACTAGAAGCAACAACATCGCCATCAACTCTATTAGAGGCTGTAATGCAAATGAACAAAGCACAACGGGAAGCAGTGAGACAACTAGGATTTGGCAGCATTCTTTACTTGGATATATATCATTTCCCAAAGAGGATGAACTACTGGCTGCTCGAAAACTTCGACCCAGTATCAAGAGAACTTCAATTGCAACACGGGAGAAGATTGATGATTGAAGTCTCTGATGTGTCTATGATCTTTGATTTTCCAGAGGAGCACAGAAGATACAAAAGAGTGTTAGAGGCCACATGTGCCAGGTCATGCCGAAGGATGAGTTGCTCAGTAGCATACTCTCGGATACAACAGCAGGGGAATGGTTCAAGACAAACTTCATGACTTTGGTGATTACTTCCATGATTGAGAACTCTGAAGATGGACATATTTACAAAAACTTGATGGATTACCTGGACGAGATTGACAACGTTAGTCAATATGACTGGTGTGAGTATGTCTTGAGATCATTGGTGAACCACACTATCAAGTGGAAGAGCAACAAAACCATGCCATTCACAGGTCCCATTCTGTTTTTGTTGGTAAGTGCTATTAATTATTTATTTTTTCTTATAGTGCTTGTATAAAAAATTTGCTTTCTGCATGGATAATAATTCATATTGTCATGCTAATAAATTTACAGATATACAGAAAATCAAAACACACAATATGCAGCCTTAAAAACACAGTAGTGCTAAACTAGGTTACAAAAGTGCTAAAATAGTTCACATCAGTAATAAAGTACAAGATAGAAACATAAAAATGAACACACGATAATTATATTTACATATTGTTCTCATAACAACATACAAATAATAAGATGTTAATAAACAGTATGACTTCACTTCGTATAGCAAATGTCTGACCAAAATTTACTTTTTGCATGGCTAATAATTCATATTGTGATGCTAATAAATATACAAATATATAGAAAATGAAAACACACAATATGAAGCATTAAAAACACATGCTCATCGTCAAGAATTCAAAATAGCAGCTTAGTAAGCTTCGTCAACCTAAAAGCAGTGCTAATATATTTCACAGTAGTGCTAAAATACGTTACAACAATGCTAAAATAGTACACAGTAGTGCTAAAATACATTACAACAATGCTAAAATAGTTCACAGTAGTGCTAAACTACATGTTCAGAAAATATTATTTATAATACTCATTTGTTATTCCAAATTTTACATTCATCGTACAAATACTCTATTAACAAGATACTCTTATGATACTCAATCATTTTTACAATGATAAAAACTAAATTCACAATGCTAATAATTCGTATTGTGATGTTAATAACTCTACATATATACAGAAAATCAAAACACACAATACATAGCCCTAAAAACACATGTTGATCGTCAAAAATTTAAAATAAGCTTCGTAAACCTTGTCAAATAAACGTATAAAAAAATCGCAGTAAAATTACAGAAAAAACGTTTTTACCCGGCATCTTCGTCAAATAACAGTGAATAACACAAACTCCAGCAAAACATCACGTGAAAACCGATTCAGTTGAATAAAATTCGAAGAGAATCGACTGAAATTTCGATTACATAAGCACAAAGGAATTTGATATATACAAGAAAAGAGATTTCGAATGGAAAAAGAATTGCAGACCGAAATACATTCATTCCAAAAATAACAGATTTAATAAATTACAAAAATACCCTTGGTTCATTAAAAAATCACTGATATTACAATAATGCCACCGTGATTTTTTTTAAATTTTGGGACAGATCTTGACCGTCCAAATCAGAGCAATCTGTGACTGCGATCGGTTCTCAGTTCTCACGTGGATGTTTAGTTCTCACATGATCCTATCTCTATGATTTGGTATGTGTGGGCATAGATGATATAATTGTCATAGTAATTTGCACTTTAATTTTATGGAAAATTCTAAAATCAATTAAAATGAAATGGATGGAGTATATGTGATCGAGAAGAATGGAAAGAGTTATATGATCAGTCTCCTTTTTTTCGTGCTCGAGTAATGCATTTATTTTGTTATTAAAATTATTTTATTATTGAATATTCATGCGAATATTAATTAAAGGAATCATTTAAAAAACTCATGAAACACCACAGTGAAATAAAGATTTAATTTAAAAATTTGAGGATTTTGTGAGCCTGATGTTATTTTGTGGATTTCAAATCATCTGTAACATTATCAGTTACATCCCCATGATAATTTTTATTTTTATTTTCTTTTTAGTTTATGATTTAGTTCCTTTAAAATTTTATTTAGTACATCTTTTGCCAATTCAAAAGTAGAGCGAACAAAGTCAAATACATAGTCAAATGAATTAACCCAGACAATTTCAAGAAATATAAGTTGGAAAATTTCCATTTGGTGGACTTACATATATAAAATAAAATGTGTATGACTGTTTTATGATAAGTCCAATTAAAGTGATCTACTAAAGTTTAATTATGGACTATTAAAGGTATCAGATAATCATGAAATTAATGTGTAGATACCATAAGGAGATATTCAAGTTATTGAGGGACCAAATTGAAAATCACAGATACACACAGTTATATATTTAGGGTTATGGTCCCCAAACGATGGTACTTCATTCTGCCGTCTGTATTCCTCTACAGAAAGCAAAACAAAGGTGGTACCGATCGTTTGGAAGATCCATAACAAATTCAACCGTCATTCAACAATAAAGATCTAAATATGTGTGATTCAGGTACGCTTCCGCATCCAGTTTATGATTTTATGTCTCGGTGATTTCGACATAGAGATTTCATGATTAGGGATTTAATTTAGGTTAATAAAGTTTCGTGTTTATGTGATTAAATCTAATAAATGGTATCAGAGCCACTCTATTATCGAATCTCTGAGAACTGAAGTTAATGTTTGTATTTTTAGTTTTTTGGTTGAATTTGGATTCAGAATTATGAAATATAACTACAAAATATTATCACTGGGCTGCAAATTATTAAAGTATTTAAAGACCACTAAAGATTATTGTGACAATAATTCGACCATCTATATTCTAAGTAACAATAGGAACTCTAATAAGTCAATAACATTGACAAAGTTCCTAGTTGTGAAGGAATATTACAAAGTGAACATATTATTATAGAACATATAAAGACAGACTCATTTATAGCGGATCTACTAATCAAGAAATTATCACCTAAGGTCTTTGTGAGTATATTGCTCATATGGGTGTTATGTTGTTTAAGGATTCTTTGGTTCAGTGGGAGTTTGTGTACAGTTTAAATGTTCTATACTTTGGTTATGTAACACATTTTTATGTTATGAAAAATTCCGTACGGATTTTGTGATATACAGTTCGTACATTCTGTTCAGTTTTGGTTATGGTTGATCTTACTAAAGTTTAAAGTTGGACCAGTTGAAAATAGATATGTAAGATCACATTGCATATAATTTCCATGCTACGCACCATGATTGATCTGTCATTAATTGTATTGGTATATGTGATTACTGATAGGTTGATTCACGCATATAATGTGATGAAAACCTCTTTAGTCCTATATTAATACAGTTAATGGACAAGATTGTTTTCGGGATATCTTAAAATAATAATAAAGTTTGGTTTGAGCTCAATAAGGTAATGCACATTTATGCGGTTATATATGTAGTCCAAGTGGGAGATTGTTGGAAAATTTCCGTTTGGTAGACTTACATATATAAAATAAAATGTGTATGACTATTTTATGGTAAGTCCAATTAAAGTGATCTATTAATGTTTAATTATGGACTATTAAAGGTATCAGATAATCATGAAATTAATGTGTAGATACCATAAGGAGATATTCAATTTGTTGAGGGACCAAATTAAAAATCACAGATATACATAGTTATATATTTAGGGTTATGGTCCCCAAACGATGGTACTTCATTCTGCCGTCTGTATTCCTTCTACAGAAAGCAAAACAAAGGTGATATCGATCGTTTGGAAGATCCATAACAAATTCAACCGTCATTCAACAATAAAGATCTAAATATTTATGATTCAGGTACGCTTCCGCATCCAGTTTATGATTTTATGTCTCGGTGATTTCGACATAGAGATTTCATGATTAGAAATTTAATTTGAATTAATAAACTTTCGTGTTTATGTAATTAAATCCAACAATATATTATTAAAAACTTTAATTTATCTCCCAAACAATTTAATTGTGTACGTATCTAATTAGATAATAGTAAGTTCAGAGCGACATGGGGCTGGTGGGGGCAGCTAATTGATGGGTGTTGAAACCAATAAAAATAATCCTGCTTTTTAAAATCAATTGAATTGCAATAATAGCGAGCAGGGTCGATCCACAGAGACTGGTAAATTAAATATAAATCTTTTTATCTAATATCCTAGAACTAAAGAGGTTTTTTTAGATTTGAACTGGAATAACTAAATTAAATCAAAAGACGAACAATCAGATAAATAAATAACGAAGATCAAATAGAGAGAAATCTAGCTCAAGAATAATCTCGACACTGGACTACACAAATTTGATCACGGATGCACAAATATAATTCAACTCTCTCTCTCTAAATTGGCTATGACTATTGGTACGACCTAACAACCTCGTTTCTCCTTAATTAATCGGCAGTCAAGGTACGACCGTTGACTACTTCTCTAATCAATAGACAACCCTAGGTACGACCTTAGGTTTAATCAACCAACAAATTTATGTTCTAGAGAAACACCAATTCTAATCCACAAAGATTCATACGATGACCTGTTCAAATTAGATTATAAATCTTGGAAGTGTCGAAAGCGGGACTGTTTACCCCCAATCTATCCAATTGCACCACTTAGGCAAATAATCTAAACAATTACGGATCTAGATTATTCAACTAGCAGGATATCATTTCAATAATCATACAACACGCGCAAATTGCACAATTATCAAAACAATAACAGAAATTACAAACGGAAGATTTATAAATAAAGAGAGAATTAAATTATGATAAAATCAATTCGATCTCACAAACGTGTAGCACCAGAGTCTCGATTATCCTCTCGCAAGAAAATAATTTAGAACTTCACACTCCAACAAGAAAAACAAAGTCTGAAAAATAATAGTTCTATGCTCCAATCCATCGTCCCTCTAAGATGTAGAAATCTCAGTTTTTATATCTCTTGGCATCGCTTCTCTCTCTCTCTTCTCTCCCAATGGCAAGTCTCCTCCTCTCTTTTAGACTCTAATCCCCCTTCCTTATATCAGAAGTCTCGTATAAGGTGTCTAGAATTTTCTTCCCTTTATAAAACTGGGACCCACTTGAGATTTAAGAGATAAATCCCGTCTACAGACTGGGGCATGGCCATGCCTTATCTGCAATTAGCTCCTGGATGGCTGCTCCTCACAATTCTTCAACAACTTTGATCCCAAAATGATTGTTTTGGTCTTCTTTCTTACAAAACCTTTTTATTCTCTTGCAAAACTCAAAAGATCATCAATTCCAAATAAACCAACAACAAAACTTAGTAAAATAGAGGAAAATCACCCAAAATAGGTGCAATTATGCAACTTATCACTATTTTTTTTCTCTCACTATGTATATATATATATGAAAAATTTATCCATATATAAATAATAATTTTGGCCCTACCCATTTTGGCCTACATGGTTGTGTCTTTATATATTGGACATATTAGTATATAAGTATGACACATGTTAAGCTTAAATTAAGGGGTTCAAAATATAATAATACTAAATAAATAATTTTATTCAAAAATTTAAAATTAATTTTATTTTGTTCCTGCGATTGGTGTAAATTCATTGTCTTGTTACCTTTTTTCCCCTTTATTCGTATTAATATTTTATATATAGATGTAATGGTTCGAGTATATATAATTATATATTTGATGTAAAAAATTTACATTTATGAATGTTGTGATTGTCGTTATGCTTGAATTGCCCATAATATTAAAATTAGTAAAATTATTGCTCGATTTATGCGAAGTAATTAAATTAAATCTATGTTTATTTGTCTTTTCTTTAATTTTCATAATTATTTTTTACCCACAAGTTAAAATTCCCGTCTCTGAGCAAGTTAAGTATTGTGAAATTAATTGATAAAATAATTAGTAATTTGGAAGAACTGAAGTAGAAAGTTAAGGTGGATACTTGTCTAAAAATGAGATCTTCAGCCACAACTAAAATTATTAGTTGACAAGATGTGAGCACCAGCAATGATATGCATTATATTTATCCAAATACCACAATATATATATATATATATATATATATATATATATATATATATTTGTCAGGGAAATAAATGTGGAAATATGTGATTGATGCTGATCTGGCCCAATAAGAAGAATCCACATATAGTGATATTAATATACATCACGAGTTGAAGTAGAGTTTAATATATCAAATTTATGAGAGCTACATGAATTAATGAATCACTGCGTTTAATGCACATCTTACAACTAGTTTTTATAGTTATTCAATTAAATATTGGAAAAACATAACATGAATGTCGCTTTGGCCGAGTGGTTAAGGCGTGTGCCTGCTAAGTACATGGGGTTTCCCCGCGAGAGTTCGAATCTCTCAGGCGACGTTTTTCTAATTTTATTTTTAATAATCAGAAGTTAATTGAATAAATTAACAAATATATTTAGTAAAACAAGTAAAATATATGATATAAATAAGGCCCATAATTTTATCCTCTAACGTTCCTTTATTTTTTTTTTTAATTTTCTTTTGTTGTATACTTCATGAAGACTTATGATCATCATCATCATCAATATTATAAAAACTTCTTCCAATTTCCCAAAAATCGAAAATACTAAATAGTATAGTCGAAATTAAAAATCAAGTTACCGTTGTTTCAACTATTTAAAACCAGTTTACATCAATTTGTGTCGAGTTGAGAATATATAATAAATTAATAATTGGTAAGAACTCATTGCATTTGATACAAAAACCTAGCTGAAGAGCTGTGAATCTGACCACTACTGCTAAGAATTCATTGCATTTGATACAAAATTTTGCTTAATCTGACCTGGTATTATTCAATAAAAACCAACAAAGTAATATGCTAATAATCTACACCATAGTGGACACCATTAGAAGACAATAAAACTTAGCTTCTTTCTCTCTCTCTCTCTTTTTTTTTTTTTTTTTTTTTTTATGTAATAGTTTCCAGAAATCAACATTGGCTTGAGATAATGATAATATTCTTGTCAATCCATATCAAGACCCATTTTGAATCTTGAGATATTAACGTTAGAGCATGCTTTCATTAACACCTGTAATATTTTGTTTCCAAATAGGTTGTGAAATAATTAAACAACCACCCTTCATAAAAAAGTTGAAAATTGAGGACATCAACAAAAAATAGCCTTCTTTGAACCAAAAGGATTCACATATCCACATATCAATAGCATGGTAATCACAACAGTTCTCTATAAAGAGAGAAATACCAACAAATAAACTAGCAAAAGAGCAAAGATGTCATAGTGATGCAGCAGGATTCTATCTTCAATATGAATATGATAAACATTTCAAGGCTTCTATCTCTCCAATATCTTGCCCCAGTAGAAACAATAGGCACACTATTTCTCTTGACCAAATGAGAAGGCAGAAGCCAATGCCCCACTCCAGTAACGACTCTAGTGACCGTACTTCTGGAACTCCCACTCACTGTTATCTGTAAAATATTGTCTACTGTCAGATACGAGCATGGCGTAATCATGACATGATTACATTCAGTATGCAACATGGAAGAAGACTTACCCAGAGGGCAAACTTGGCGAGTCTTAAGCCACCTGCTAATGCAATGGAAGTGGAAGGCATGGTTGCAAACCCCTATAGATATTATAGGAGAAGAAATATCAAATATATATAAATTGAAAGAAAATAATACAAGGAGAGCTAGATATATACTAAATAACTATGATGATCCATGATGATGAGCTACCACAGATGGTATATAGTGAAGGAACTGCAAAAATTCTCATTTAACTTGGTGTAACTTCCTTCTTGGGTAGGATAAATGTTTCCGACCAAAAAAATAGAACCAGCACTATATGCAATTTCATTCAGATAAATTCATGCCTTCTTTCTTGTTACCAGTCATGCAAAAAGCCCATACTTAGGCCAAGTTAGATGAAATTTAAGAAATCATCAAGAGTGCTTCTTATGAGTAGAACAGCTACTGAACTTGAAGATAATGGGCACCATTGACCAACTAATTAAGCATTACAAAAGAAACACAAACCTTAAGCCTTACTGCAGATATTAATGTACAAACAATAGCCAAAACAACAACAAAAAAACAAAGAATGGCTCAAATATTTATTCATATATTGTACAATTTTTCCAAAACCTCAGACGACACAGTCATGGGTAGTTATCAAACAATTGCTAGAACCACCCAAGGTCGATAAGTAAAGCTAAGACACCACACAGGAAAATTAATTACCATTGTACACCACACAGGAAAATTAATGATATCATGGCAATAGCTAAAACAGCAGCATTATAACTATTATCCTTTTTTTATTTATTGGTGTATCCGGCTACATATAACTTAGACATTTTTCTATTTGCCAGCAAATAGTTCTAAGAGTTAATTTCAGGGCAGCAGACAAAATGGAAGGGGCATAATAATAATTCAGAAGACAAATAAATTTTAAAGAAGAAGAGCTGATCCGGGCTGTTTCTAAGATACTCAATGTAATTTGACACCAGCGGAGTCCAAGCATTGAGTAATGCTTCGACTTGGACTTAATTAATTATCATCGATCAAGCTTCTTATGACTGGACTAGGAAATAATTGAGTTTCACTAAGTTCTGATGAGTAAGCTTTTTGTAGAGTACAGTAAATCTGAAACAAGTAGATGTAGACTTATGACAAATTCAAACAATGACTATAAAGTTCGGTGTGTATTCTTTAATTGTTTAGGGCTTTATATTCTTTCATATTGAAAGGCAATGGCGTATCAACATCAGTCAATTCACAATTTATACTTATAGAGGTTTTCTATGATTCTATCTCAATGGCTCTTCTAAAACTCAGTACGATTTTGGCCTCCAACAGATAGCCTCTTTCAGTTCATCAAATATTAATATTTATATTAATACTAAAACAATGACTAATATTCACCCCAAATGAGATACAATCCAATTCAATCCAATCTGACGCAATAACGTAAGAGAAAACAACAACAAACTATGGAAATGAAGGAATATAGAATAGTAAAAGGTTATAAGGATTGCGGCATCGTAACATACCCCAAGCAACTGTGCATTCCTCGCTTGTTGCACTAGCTTGATTAGCCTGGCACTCGATGCCTGATTACAAAAATCACTACAACTAAACACAACGAATCGAATCGAAGCAAATTTGAGAAAGTATAAACAGAAATTTAAAAAAAAAACTTACACAGATCCATGATATGGTTCCTGCAAATAGCACAATTGTCGACCACAATATCTGCAACAGTAAAAAATTAGGGTTACCGATCCCGATTACTCAAAAAATTCAGAACAAAATCTGAATAGCATATACTCGTCTGTACGCATCACAAAATATAGGATTAAAAACATAAAAATACCCCAAGCCCACAGGGAGACGGCGTTCCACTTTTTAATTTCGAATTTTTTCGATTTCTTTGAGGACTGCGCCGTCGTATTGGAAGGGCCGGCGCCGGAGGAACCCTCTCCAGCCGGAACCATGTTCACGTCGGTGTCGAGCGTCGCCATCTCTACTTGAGCTTCAACTACGGGCGAATTGATTTTGATTTTATGAATGCAGCTGTGAATTTTTGTTTGTTGTTTATGTCAAAAGGAAAAAACGTTTATGTTGTGGTATAGACGATTCACGATTGTTTCGAAATGCAGTCAATTTTACTTTTACACAACATTTTTAACTTAACACCCTACACATATTTTCCATTTACTTTTCTTTTTTACGGGCCGCAGTAAATATCAATTTTATCCATCAACTTAAAAATAAAAGTAAATTAAATAAGAAAAAAAAACATATCCTTTATCAGCTGCAAATCCCGTCGAATAGCTAAATGCATCTTGACAACGTAACTTAATTTGGAATTTTGGATACAAAAGTTTTGAAATCTGAAATTCTCACTGCGATGATTAGGCCATCTCCAACAGTTTTTACCAGAATACAGTTAATTCTACACTACACTACAGTTAAAGTTACAGATTTTCAATTTTCATCTCCAACAGCATCACTCTATGTTTCACCCTACAATGGAATATTCCATTTTTATACTCTTTACTATTGATTTAATTTTTTTATCGAACTATTTAATTGAATATGATTATATGTGTGTGTGTGTATATATATATAAATATATATTAATATTCTTGCTCATTATTTTTTATTTTTAATTAATATATAATTAAATTTTATTTTTATTTAACAAAAATTAAAAGGTTCATGTAAAAACAATCAACTTATGTATTTGTATTGTTTATTGTAATATATTTGTAGTTTTGTACCGTTTATTATAATATATTTGTGGTTTTGTATTGTTAAATATGTATGTAATTCTATTTTTATTAATTATGTATTTTATCTTTTAAGACATAAAATAAAAAATTTAATACAAATATACAAAATCAACCAAATATATTACCACAATTATATAATTAAAGAAAGAAAAAGAAAAGAAAAAGAAAAAACCATCTACCATACCATATTAATAATGAAATATTAATAATGAAAGAAAATGAAAAAAAAAAAGTAAACTTGGCTGCAGAGATGAATAGTGTCTCGGTTAATTAACCGAGACACTATTCACAATTCACCAGACTAGAGACGTGAGGGCTGCTGTTGGAGAAGCCAAATAGCACTTTTGCACTTAATTCTACCGTTTGGCGAGAGGTGAGCATACCTCTTGGAGAAGCTCTTAGAGCCCTCAAAATGGGCTAAGTCTGTCGGGCCGACCCGCCCCCACCTCTGTTTTAGGCAGGTAGGGTTTTAAATTTGAAGCCCGTTTAGTTGGAGGGCTTCGACGGGTAAGCCCACGGCGGGGTGGGCTTTGGCAGGTAAAGCCCGCGGCAGGGCGGGTAAGCCCGCCTATGATATTAGACATTTTTTTTTTTTTTGCATTTGTTTATGTTTGCAATATTGAAAGCCCTAGCCCCTAAATTTCTAATTCCTTCCGCGGTTCCGCCGACTCCCAAGTCCCAGCCCAAACGCCAATCATGCCATACCACACCTAACTCTCACTCTCATCCTCTCCAAGTGCTTGAACAAGAGGCGGCAACAACAACGACTCATCTTCTCGGTGGGAGTTCTTGGTGGTAACTGATAAGTTCTTTGCTGTAAGTTTGTTTGTGTGATTGGTTCTGAAAATGAAAACCCACAGATGAAAGACACTTAAAACTCAAGGAATATGCAATTTGTTTGTTGGCAGCTATATTAATTAAACCAGCAGCTATATTGAATAAAAAGTTTTGTTTAGCTCTTCTTGAAAAATCGGCTGCTATATTAATTATAACCAAGATTCATGTTGTTAACATTAAATTAATTTTAATTAGTCGGACTCCTAATAAAATGATAAATATTGAATGATTGTTTATTCTCGAGCAGGTCTAGATTTAGGATTTATGAGCAGGTCTAGGTAATGTGTGATTAATTAATGGGTTTAACAATTTCAGCCCAAATATAAATATAGATGTACTTAATTATCAGCATGTATGAGCAACATGTATTTTGTGATTTAGGATTTAGGAGCAACATGTATTTTGTGATTTTATACCTATGATGCGACATGTATTTTGTTCAATTTTGGTGCAGATTTATTCTCTTTGCAGCGGCTCACACATGAAGATTATGTTTGTGAAAATCACTAGAGTAAAACCAATAGCAAAAAAAAAAAAAAATCCCGCAGGTAGGCCCGCTAGCCCACGGGTATAGGCTGGGGCGGGTAGGGCCTTGTTTTCAGGCCCGTCACCCCCAGGCGGGCTTACCCGCCCCGCTCCGCCAGCCCGTTTTGACAGGTCTAGCGATGATACTCGGAAGTCAGAACAATACCTTTTTGAGGTTGCTCACTTAAGTATTATAATAACATTTTGTACTTGCGGTGTGATTATTTATTAATAAATAGCGTGTCAATAGGGTCTGAACTTATCAAATGCATATATGACAACAAGAAGTTCCTGCTCAGTGGTGGCATAATTGACCTGAGCCGGATCCAAAGTCCTACTTCCATAGTAGATTATCCTGAAAAATTTGTTCCACTTTTAACCCATGACAGCTCCCATTGTTACCTCGCTAGCATCACACATTACTTCAAATAACTCATTCCAATCCAGTGTTATGAGAATGTGGACGGTCACCAATGCCTTCTTCAAAGTCTCGAATGCCTGCAAACAATCATAGTCAAAGTTAAAATCCACATATTTTTCAAGGAGACGATATAATGGTTTAGAAATTTTAGAAAAATCTTTAATGAAACGTCGATAAAATCCGGTGTGGCCTAAGAAGCTTCGGTCTCCCTCAAGGCCCAGTCCACCTCAAGGCCCTCTTCTAACACCTTGTGCCCAAAAACAATACCGCCTCGCACCATGAAGTAGCACTTCTCTCAATTGAGCACTAAATTGGTGTCTTCGCACCTTTGTAACACTTGAGTCAAATTATCCAAACAATTATCAAATAAATCTCCAAAAATAGAAAAACCATCCATAAAAACTTCCATGATATTCTTGACCAACCCACTAAAAATAGACATCATACAAAGTTGGAAAGTAGCTGGGCATTACATAAACCAAAAGACATCCTACAATAGACAAAAATCTCATAAGGACATGTAAATACTGTTTTTTTTGTCTTCGAAGACAATCAAAATCTGATTATACCCCGAATAACCATCTAAAAAATAATAAAACTCATGCTCCGCTAACCTATCTAATATTTGATCAATGAAGAGGAGGGGAAAATAGTCTTTCCTAGTGTAAGCGTTCAGAGCCCTATAGTCAATACACATCCAGAGCCCTATAGTCAATACACATCCTCCATCCCGTTACCATTCGGGTAGCAATCATTTCATTATTATCATCTTGGATTATGGTCATCTTGTAACGGCCCAGCTCTTTTTAAAATTGATCGTTACCTTTTACATAAAATGTGGTTCGAAAATATTATCTATTAGTTTATGTTAATTTAAAATATTTGTTACGTTCTTATAAGTTGCGCCTACATATTATGTTTTCATTACCTATTATTATTATTATTGAGCTTAGTGATGCCAGATCTAATCTCCTTTGTTTTACATTTATTCTCAAGTCATGCTTACAAGTATAAAAACATATTGTAGATATGATGAAACGAGGTCGATCCTCAGGGAATAAGATACATAAACAAACGACAACAAGTACCACGACTTTAATGATCGAATTATCTAGACTTCAAATAAGTAAGAGTTTGATTCATTCCAAAAACAAATTACAAATAAACTCAATATCAAAAAAAGTATGAAGTTCTACTTTAAACAATAGAAACACGTTCTACACTGGTGCAAAATATCAAGAACTATAAGAAAATGGTTTAAATGACAAATAAAAGATAAGACTATAGGACATGGATACACATTGCTCTACTTGATCACAACTAAGGTTACCTCAACATGCATGCTTCATTCAAGTTAGGAAGACCACAACATTTACAGATGCATCTCTCGATACTCACCTATGCTCGGATGCAATTTGGATGATTATCTCTAACACAATCCAAGATCACATCTTCCAAAAAGCACACAAGGTCTATTTTCCATCCACATACTCGACATTTACCAAAAACACAAGTACATAGATTTAATTCCTACATGCTCTATGACCATAAAATCTATCAAATAGTGTGAATCAAAGCATTTGATGTCACATGAAGGCCACTCAAACAACATCATAGTCAATAGAGTAGGAATCAAAAACTTGAACAAAACATAATCATAGATTAAACCATAGATGAGAACAAGATTCATAATACTTTCCACATCCTATAGCCTAGGGCTCTAGCAGACCATAGTTATATCCAAGGAAAGAACAAAGGAGAAAATAGCATAAATCATCTTAAATACAAAGTGTAAGAAAGTGAAAGGGAAGATAAAACCCGATGGAGATAACTCTCCTTTAATCCCTTGATTTGATTCTTCAAGGTGGATCAATGTTCTTTCTTCTTCTTCTTCTTCTTCTACAAAGGAAATGTTAAGAATTGTATGATTTTGTGTTACGAGATGTGTATATTTCCTTTGCAAAAATTGAGTTAATAATAGAGCCAATAATTGAGATGGTAAAGTTAACTTGGAGCAAAAGGTGAAATCCATTTGGACGGAACACGACTACAGGGGGTCACGTTTCGAGCTTGAGTTTGACAGTGGTATGGGGCGCGACCTCCCTAGGTCACGTTTGAGGGTTGAGTTTGGAACACAGAAAATCACCTCCCTAAAGAACCGAAACACGACCTTTTTCTTGCGCTTGGGGGTCGCGCTGTAATGCATGGTGGGGCGCGACCCCAATGACTCGCGTTTCACCCTTGAATTTCTCTTTGGACTGAGGCGCGACCTGCCAAGCTCACGTTTCAGACACAGAGGATCGTGTCCCTGAAGCTCATACAGCGCGAGCTTATGGTCGCGCTTCTACCTTGAGTTTGACCTTGATTTCAGGCGAGACCCAGGGAACTCATGTTTCGGGGTCGCGATTGAGCTATATGTTCATTTTTCTTTCTCTTTTTTTCGTCTTTTCTTGACTCCTGATGTCTTTATTGGTTAAATCTCCAAATTGGCTTTAATTTGCGATGTTTAAACTAAAATTCCTTTATTGACTACACTTATTAAGAAACAAGTATTTAAACCATATTTACAATATTTACAACAATATTTACATTAAAACTAAGTTCATTTACAACTAAATGCAACCAAAAGAGTGTAAATTAAACACTCATCACTTAGTGGACCTTTTATATCTTTTAAAGTTTAAACCGTTTATTTTGGTGATCCATTTTTGAAGTTACTACATAATATTATTGCATTAAATAATTATTTGAAAGTGTACAATGATTATGTAGCTATTTTATTTTGTAAAGCTAATTACATTTTCAATCTTTTAAAAGAGTTCATCAATTAATTAATTAATTATCTTTTAATTATTACAATATTTATTTTATTTTGAATCCAAACATAGGTCATTTGAAATGTTTATTCTTCATGTGAATAATGACATGAAAGTAGATATTTTCTAT
Organism: Perilla frutescens; assembly: GCA_026008535.1. Classification (NCBI taxonomy): domain Eukaryota; kingdom Viridiplantae; phylum Streptophyta; class Magnoliopsida; order Lamiales; family Lamiaceae; genus Perilla; species Perilla frutescens. The sequence goes on along the minus strand of BRKX01000001.1, from coordinate 48,682,326 downwards.
AAACTCATGATATTTATTTAAGTTCTTTCAACTTCATTAGAAAAAAAATTTGAGGATTTAAATTGGTGACTTTGCAAAGCTCCAAAATTTATTTTTTACAATTAAAGACAAGACCTTTCATAGCTCCAAGTTTCACTATAAATAATGGCTTTTGTTTCATTATGAAAACACACCAAACATCAATTGTTTTCAAGCATTTTTCATGCATAATATGTTGTGTGGGAGAGAGTGTGGGTGAACATTTTGATTTTTATTCTAAATTGTTGGGGTTGGTTGTTCTAAAAGATGGTTGGTGAGAGAAATAATTATATATATATATATATATATATATATCCAATAAAGAGAGAGATGGTTATATTTTATTTATTATTGAAGATGGCGCGTGGATCTAACTAACACCCGTATTATTTTTAATGTCAAGTTCAAGTCAAGGTTAAGGTGGGGAATCGATGTGACGCACATTATTATTTATCTTTGTTATGCTCTTATGCAGGTTTACAATTATTAACCTACGAGTTACAATTATTATTATTGGCTGAAGAGCTGCATATGCTCCGATATATTATTAGCCGCGGGCTACTCATTTTATAATTTGTTATAATTGTATAACGTGGATAAATGCGTTTACCACTGAGTCAATAGCACTCACCTCAAAACTATTACATTTTTCAGGTTGATAATTTACTTGGGTGATGTGCATGGTGACGTGTGATGATGGTCTATTAAAGAGCTTTTATTATTTAGTTTCCGTTGTATTAAAGTTGAATATTTTATATTTTAATAAAAGTGGCATCCCTTCTTTATTATTGTTATTATTTTATTTTATGAAAATTGGGGCATGACACATCTCCCCCTTTTTACCAACCTCCTGAATATGACTAATTCACTCACTATCTGAAATAGCAAAAATGATATTGGCATCAAGTAATTTAAGGACCTCATTCCTAATGACTTTTTGCATGATAGGGTTTAGTCGTCTCTGATTTTGCACCCTAGGTTTATAGTCATCTTCTAACAAAATTTTGTGCATACAAATTGAAGGATTAGTGCATTTTAGATCCGAAATAGACCAACCAAGAGTGGTTCTATACTTTCTTAAGACCCTAAGCAGCTTGTCTAGTTGTTCGTCAGATAAAAGAGAAGAAGTAATTACCGATTTTTCTTTTTGTTCATCCAGAAAGGACATACTTCAAGTGGGGAGGTAGTGGCTTCAATTCCATTTTTTCTTTCTTTGGCTCTACTCCATCCAAAGTTGACGTTTGGTCTTCGTTCCGCACTGGAAGGAATTTCAGCTTTCTAAGGTAAGCCTCCTGCAAGGAATTCATCATAGAAACAGTTTCAACAATGCCAACATAAAAAAGATCAAAATCAAAAGATAAAGAATTGAAGAGGGAGTTAGTAATGCAAATCTCCAAGGGGTCTCGAGGTCCACAGACGTGTTCCAACTCTATGCTTGAGTTTACCATTCTGAGCACCTTGCATTCTTCTAAGCTATTCACCCCATCTTTCTCTATGTATTTTATGGCTTTTTGGATCTAGAAAGTCACTTTCTCGTCATTGACCCTCAAGGTCAATTCTCCATTTTCTACATCAATCAAGGCTTTACCCATATTTAAGAATGGTCGTCCAAGGATAAGTGGTACATCCTTGTCCTCTTTCATATCAAGCACCACGAAGTCGACAGGAAAGATGAAATCCCGAACTCTTATGAGGACATCCTCAACAATTTCTTTCGGGTACATCATGGAGCGATCTGCCATTTGAAGGCAAATCTTAGTAGGTTTAATCTCCCTCATATTCAATTTTAAGAAAAAGAAAAGCGACATCAAGATTTTACTTACCCAAAGATCATAAAGAGTCTTGCCCATGTGGTGCTCCCCAATTGTAACGGTGATGTTAAAACTCCACAGGTCTTTCATTTTGGCGGACAATTTTCTGTGGATTAGAGCACTGCAATTCTCGATCAAGTTGATCATTTCAAAATCTCCTAACCGTCTTTTCTTAGAAATCATGTCCTTAAGAAACTTTGCATAATTGGGCATCTGTTGCAAACGGAATGTTGATTTGGAGTCTTCGAAAGATGTCAAGGAATCTTGAGAATTGTTCCTCATTTTTTACTTTTTGTAACCTTTGAGGGTAAGGCACAATCACTTTTAGCTCATCTATTTTCCTTGATGTGGGGCTCACCCCCTCTTTTGTCATCACATTCTTCCTTTTTGCATTCTCAATTACTTCCCATCCTTCTTCATCTTGCTTATTATCACTTTTTTTCTTCTTGTTGTTGTTTATTATTTTCTCTTGATTTCTCTCTACTTTGTTGTTCATCTTCAATAGACATCTCAGGGCCCTTGTATGCCATTCCACTCTTTAAGATAATCGCCTTGTAATTTTTCTTTGGATTAACCATTGTGTTGCTAGGAAATTGCCCGGGGTTATGTTGTTTTTTCCCAAAACTGTGGCTAATTGACCCACTTGTCTTTCCAACTTCGTCTTCAATTGGGTGTTAACCGCGACTTGGTTGCTCTCAATCTTCTCAAACTTTGCTTGAGATTCGCCTATATACTTGTTTGTTTTGCCCATAAAGGCCATTAATAAGTCATCCATTTTAGGCTTCTTCTATTCGTCAATGACACCATTGGTAACCGAAAAGCCAGGAGGTGGTTGGATAGCATTGTTCGGGTTCCCATAGGATAAGTTAGGATGAGGAGCCCTATTTTGAAATTGTTGATTTCCTCCATATTGATCTCCAAAATGTGGCTTGTATCCTTGATTATATGGCATATGTTGATTTCCAAAGCCTCCTTGATTGACATAGTTCACTTCCTCAAAATTTAGCATAGGTGAGGTTTCAGGCTTTGAAGATATAAAGACTTTAATCTTCAAATTCAAAGTAGACATTTAGGCGGCCAAAAAGACAATCAGGTCTGCACTAGAGGTAGCGGCTACCTTCTTCATGATTTGCATTTTGTCCCTTTCGGATGGACAATGGAACGAATTGGAAGACATTTCTTCAATTATAACCATCATTTCATTGGGTCCTCTAGCCAACAATGATCCTCCTGTAGTGGCATCTAGAACCTCCTCACCTCGGAATTGCACCTGGCATAGAAAAACATACCTGATGATCCGTCCCGAATCCATGCCCGGGGTACTTTCTCAACATTTCCCTTAACCGTGTCTAAATTGTGTGATTTCTCTTTTCAATTTGAGCGTTTTTCCAGGCGGGAAAAACTTGTGAAGAAACTTTGATACCAAGTCATTCCAAGTGGCAATAGATTTCGGATACCATGATTTGCCTTTGTCCCTCAAAGAGAATGGAAAAAGTCGGAGTCGTATTATATCATCCCGAACTCCATTGAGTTTCATGGTCCCATTGAATTCAAGAAATTGATCGATGTGGTCATTCGATTCCTCCATGGCCATCCATGCTAATTGATGTTGTTGCACCATAGAAATAAGAGACGGCTTCTATTCGAAGTTGTTAGCTTGGATGCGTGGACCGTTTGCCACCTCTTGATTAACAATGGGTTGAAAGATGTTCCTTATAAGGGCTTTCTCATCTCGTTGGCATACCTCTTTCTAGGCTCTAAGTTGCCCTTGCACCTCCCCTAATTTCCTTTAGAGTTGCCAATTAGAGGTTCTTGATTTGGTGGGTTGGGTAGTGGTGGGTTGTCTACCATTCTTCTACACCTCCTTGCGTTGTTGTGTTAGCTTGTAGCTTTTATTTCCAAGTCTAAGTCACTAAGTGGCTCGCCTTGGGATCATGTACAAATACACTACATAGCAAAGAACATAAGGTGAGCTCACAACCAATAAAAAGAAATAAAACGTATAAACTAACAAGACAATTATCAAAATAATATTGCATAAAACTCAAAAACAACAATTAATTCCCTGACAACGAAGCCAAAAACTTGATGAACATATTTTATATCTCAAATTATAATCATGTCATGTGCAAGTGTACACTAATGTAGCAAGCAATGAAGCAAGTCGAACTACAAGGAATTAAAGCTATATTTCGAGATTGCAAGTATTGTTAATCCAATATTTCTCACTATTTAGACAATCGATCATTCAAGATTAATTAACATTCTACTTTTTAGAACAATAAAACTAAAATCGAAATAAACACAAAACACCAAGAAATTTGAATGAAGATTCACAAAATAAAATAAAGGGCCTTAGGGGTGTTAATTCCTAAATGAAGATGCTCTCAGAAACTACTAAAATCATACTCTCCCTCCCTTAGCAAGATTTAGACAAAGTTAATCTAAACACTTTCTTAAGCTACTTAAATATTTGGGCTATAGTTAAAATCTTTATCTCTAGTGGATAATTAACAAACTAGCTTACTTATGCTCCAAATCATGTCATCTTACCAATTACTCACTATTCTCTTGAAATCATAAGTAATTGAACCCATAAATTAAACACCCACGAAAAATGATTTTTCTCAAAACACATTCAATACAAATACAACAATAACTTGTTGAGAATCATGTCCATCTTACCAAGTACTCACTATTATCATAACTCTTGTTAAAATTAGCATGAAAACTTGCCGAGAACACTATACAACAATCATGAATAATGTTATTACATTTTTCTTGAATTATTAATATCGTGCACCCCCTGTTAGCATTGTTTCATGAAGATTTAGCAATTTCATTTGTTCTGTTGGCATCAAGAAACTTGTATGAACATGTAAAACATACCATTGTTGGCAATGTATGATTTATGCATACATTTTGTGAATTTAGCATTATCGTTTACAATTTTAGCATTGTCATTTCTAATTTTAACATTAGTATAACTCTTGTTAGCATTAGCAAGAAAACTTGCCAGAAACATTATAAATCAATCATGAACAATGCTATTACAGTTTTGTTGAATTATCAATATCGTCCACCCATGTTAGCATTGTCTTATGATGATTTAATAGTTTTATTTTGTTTTTATTAACATCGAGAAACTTGTATAAACATATAAAATCTACCACTGTTGGCAATGTATGATTTATCTGTATAATTTGTTGTGTTTAGCATTGTCATTTCTCATTTTAACATTATCATAATCTTCTGTTAGCATTAACATAAAAAAAATTGTCAGGGTCATTATAAACTAACCATGAAAAAATGATGTTACAGTTTGTTGAATTAGCATCATCATATTAGATGTTAGCATTATCATTGTCATTCTTAGCATTAGAAAATATACAGTATCTGAAAAAGTTAACATGAAAATTATAAACTCAAGTCATGACACATTTTGTGGTACTCACATTATTATTTACTGGAATTAGCATCATCATCTATCATTTTAGCATTGTCATTGATACTATTGTTCACTACTTTTATCTTTATCATTCAATTATGTTGTTAGCCTTGTTTTTTTATTCAATTAATAGTATTATATAAAAATTTATAGACGTTAAAAAAGCTACAACAGATGAAATAAAAAGAGAACAAAAGCTAAAATTGCCCACACTCACCAAGATGATATAATCAATGAGATATTTTATGAATATTCATCATTGCAGATAATCACATGCCCATCAATCGAGTGTATAAAATTCAGATAACCCAGGAGAAATCTCCAAAGTGGTGCCAACAAAATCTGCATATTAAATTAGACACAACTAATCACGTTAATGCTAAAATTTATATATTCTTCAATAATGTTAAAACTAGTTACAGTAATACTAAAACTCATTACTAGTAATGTCAAAATAATTTAGCCCAAATAAAAAAGAATTTCTAAATTACAAAATACCCTAAGTTCATTAATATAATCTTAATATTACAAAAATGCCACCACATAACTCAAACTCAGATACAGATCTTGACTGTCCAAAAATTAAAGATAAACGAATCTGATCAGTTCTTAGTTTTTACACGCACACGCACATAAGGAATGAATCAAATATAAACAATTTAATAGTGTGTAAACCGTAAAGTGCAAACAACTCCCACCACCCATCTAGAAGAATGAGCAATTAAATCCATACACGGTGGATTTTTTGCAATTTCACCACATTTTATGAGTGCAAGGCTATTTTCATCTTACTTTTTTAATTTTCTGAAAAAAAGTTGATGTCATACTGACTCAACATCTCAAAAACTTCTTAAAAATTTCAAACGATCATAATTTGCTCTTTTTTTTTTATCAGATTTACATAAATAATATATCAAATTAAAAGTCTTTTACTCCTCTTTCATTTAAGATCAGTGAAACATATGTTCATTTAAAAAAATATTAATGAAAAATACAAAAGATTCATTTTTCGTGCAAATTCAAGCTTAAAATACTTCGTCAACACATGAAATGTGTTTCATTAGCATATGTCAAATGTTTCATTAGCATCGATTACATTGTTATAAAAGTTTATTCAATCAAAATTAGACATGCTTCGTTTATTCAATTAGTTTATGTATAATCTCCAATTTTTGTTTTTAAGTTTGGCCTTGATATGAAAATTACCAAAATATCACTGTGTTTTTTTAAGTTTCTTTTATTTACAGTAATGTTATCGCCTCTTTGACCAAATTTGGACCATTAAATTTTGAAGGATATATGATGGTAGATTGATTTACAGTTTACACACCGATATAAACCACCGCCTATATATATATATATCAGTTAAATAAATTAAGAGAGAGAGAGAGAGTTGTTCGTATTTTCAAAAAATAAAGAGAGAGTTTATGTATCTCTTATATTATATGAATCAATCACCAACTTTGTTTCGCCACCATCACCCTTTTTAAAAAACGCAGCTCTAAAATCGTTAGCACTTTCAATTTTATTTGAGTGGCAAAATCAATTAACTTTAAAAACTTTTAGATTCACACGATTTTAGTCCTCTTTGCCATAAACTATTCTCCATCCGAAAACACCAAGTTTGGGTCAGCTCTTTGGTTAAAAAAAAAAGTAGCAGTTTTGGCGAGTTTTCTTTGAATTTTTCACAAGAATGTTACAATTTCACAAAAATGTCGCATGAAGCTTGGAACATTTTTATTGAAAACCCCCAAATTTCACGGATGACCTCCTTTATTCCAAACTTGTATTACATCTCATGTTTCAATGAATATATGAATCTTTGAGTATGTTGTTGAGTTTTTTAAATACATATGGCAAAAAATCAATATTGGAACATGAGATAAAATACCAAGTTAGAATAAAGTACCTCGTATATTATTTTCCTCGTCAAAAAATTTCATGTGTTCTGGTGGAAAATATTAAAATTAAGGCAAAATAAATAAAATTACACAATTTTTTTAAAAACTTTGAAGGGTAATTTTTACGTACCATCACTTCAGCTACAGGATGACTAAAACTAGTATACCTCTTTGTAATTATGAATTTATGATACCATTACATGAAGCTTTTATCTCGGCAGTGAAACATAAAAATGAGAGATTAGTGAACTATATAGATGATCTTATACGATGTTGTTGTTGTTTAAGGTGTCGCAACATCTTCCTTGCCACTTGGGCGAAGACTTTTTAGCATCTTATTTTTTTGCATGAGCAATCTTATCTTAATTCCTACTCATCGAAGGGAATACTTGGATGTATTAAAATAAAATTAGAGTAGTGTTCTTATAATTTTATAAGAAGTGCATGCTAGCGCACATGACATGCCCATATAGATCCGATGCAAGAAATAATTTTAAAATAGATTATATAATTATTATGTCAAGTAATATTAATTATCCAACACTTATAAAGTAATTTTACAAAAGAAAATAAAAAATGTAGTGCTATATGCTTAAATATAAGTGTGAATATATTTATATGCTCGTTCACAAATTCTTAAGGTTTTTAAATTCAAAGCGATTTTTAATCACTACAAAAAAAGTCCATTCTAGCGACGAGAATTAGTGACGGGGCCGACACGGGTCGCCACTAGCGACGGGAAAATTTTTACGACGGGGCTAGCGACGGGGTTCCCCGTAGCTAGATTTTAAAATTTTAATATATCATTATTTTTATAAATATAGCGACGGGGGTTCCCGTCGCTACAACTTAGTGACAGAAATAGCGACGAGAACCCTCGTAGCTATTTTTTTTTAATTTTTAATTTTTTTAATTTTTTTTATTTTTAAAATTTTATTTAATTATTTTTAAAATAATTAAATATGATTTCAATCTATTCTAATACAAATATTCTCCCTATTAAAATCATTTTTATATTTTTATTCATTTATTTTAATTTTTGAAAAAATAATATCGCAATTATACACATTTATTAATATCACATCTTTAAATTTGTATTATTTCATTATTAAATACAAATTTATACAAATTAGCTTTATTAGTATTCTTATAAATAAACTAATTAGTATATAATTATATAGTTAAAAAATGTATTAAGTTTAACATAATATTTATTATAGTTACTACTACAAGATTAATCAATTATACATTAACAAACTAAAATATACTATGAAAATATATACATAATATAGTATATAATGGATTTTAATTTTTAATTATAAACTAAAGTAATTTTTAATTTTTTTTAATTTTTTATTTATTTTTTAAATTTTATTTAATTATAATAGGGAGAATATTTGTATTAGAATAGATTGAAATCATCTTTAGTTATTTTAAAAATAATTAAAGATGATTTCAATCTATTCTAATACAAATATTCTCCCTATTAAAATCATTTTTATATTTTTATTCATTTATTTTAATTTGAAAAAATAATATCGCAATTATACACATTTATTAATATCACATCTTTAAATTTGTATTATCTCCTTATTAAATAAAAATTTATACAAATTAGCTTTATTAGTATTTTTATAAATAAACTAATTAGTATATTATTATATATTTAAAAAATGTATTAATTTTAACATAATAGTTATTATAGTTACTACTACAAGATTAATCAATTATACATTAACAAACTAAAATATACTATGAAAATATATACATAATATAGTATATAATGGATTTTAATTTTTAATTATAAACTAAAGTTATTTATTATGTAAGTAAAAATAATTTAATTCATTATGATATTTAGTATGAAACACAAAGTAAGACTATTTAACGACATTTTCACCATGATATATCTATATATATATATATATATAATTTTTAAAATAATTTAATTAAAAACTTCTATAATCTTTCTCCATATTAAATTTATATTAGAGATATAATTTTTGTATGCATGGATACTTAATAAGTATCACCTTAAATTATAGTTCTTATATACAAATATATAATACAATATAATATCAATATTATATATATATATATATATATATATTTGTGCACAAATAGATATAAATATATTAATAAGAATATAACACTTTTAATTTATAGAGATAAAGAAAAATAAATTATGAAAAAATCGTATAACTATATATATTATTTAAACTATCAATATAACATCAATTGAACTTGCCCCAATGGATAAGAGTATACGCGGGCCTTTCATCGGATCGGGTCAAGGGCTCATTCATGGGCCTTTAAATTATAATTTTAGTGACGGATCTAGCGACAGAAACCCCGTCGCTATCCGCCAAACTCGTCGTCCAGGCTACGGATATCGCTAAGCCTTGGCGACGGGCGAGCCACTGTCGCGCATGATTAGCGACGGGGGTTTCCCGTCGCTACATGGTTTAGCGACAGAAAACCCCGTCGCTAAATCGGAATTTTTTTATAGTGAATACTATTTAATCTAGATAATATTTTATCTTGTAATTAAAATATGTATATCAATTGATATACACACACATATTAGATAGCATGAATACTGTTGATTGGTTTTTTTTTAAACAATAATATTTAATGCTTTAGGTATAAATAATATAATAGTATATTAACAGCTACTGCAAATAACATCATAATATTTTTTTATGTAAAGTAATTAAGTGCATTAAGATAATTGAATGAGGACTTTGGTTTTGATAAAGTTTTTGTTACAAAAATATATGTATATATAGATTACACATACTTTGGCACAAAGGTATTCATTTTATAATAATGTAAATTCACCTGCAGCGGTTGATTACGGGTAGCGTTCAAAATAAACCATTTTATAACTAAAAAAAAGTGTATGATGAGCTCGACTTAGAAAGTATTTTGTGATTGAAATTTAGGATATTTCAATCACAAACTCATTAGGTCACCAAAAAAAATGCTCCGGCGCAAACGTAAGTTACCAATTAGTTCAACACATCACGTAAATTTCTCATAGCACTATTCACATTGGTTGGTTTCTTGTCAATTTCAGAAAATTCAACCACACAAAAGTAAAGTGAAAAAAAAGGAGGAAGTTATTTCGTACACACAAAGCTTTGGGTAGTCCACAATGCCATGCTTCTAATAATTTATTTCTTATTTCGTACCCATTCTCAAGACTTAGTTCTTGTGATTGCCAATAATTAGATATTTTTACTACCATCGAAACATGTATTTGTTTATTATTTCTTAATTTATTCTTTTTTGTTTGGTGTAGTTGATTGTGACTAGAGAAAAGTCAAAACAATCACTCAAAAACTAGGGATTCGAATCCGAGGCATCCCCTGTATAACTGTATTTGCCTACAAAGTCTTTAACTATTTCTCAGCCTTATTTAAATCATCTTTTTTCTTTATTTGTGTTATCATCAAATTAATTATAGTGGAATAAAATGTAGATAGTATACACCAACAAAACAAAGAATGTTTTGTCTTAGTTGTCTGCATCATGCAATAACGTTTAAGACGCCAAAATCCGAGAAATTAACCCATACTCTTCCCTTCTTCATGCTTGTGAGTATATCAATTACACTTTGGAAACATAACCACAAAATTTCAATGAAACCAAAAAAACAAAAAGCAAAGTGATGTTACACTTGGCCTAATCAAATGTGTAGTTCAATCTCTATATACACGATTCTTGATTTACAGTTTTATTAATGAATGAATCCATGACTTCACGCTCTCTTCATTCGATGATGCAACGGCGAATTCATCTCCGTGAAAGAAAGTGGTGATTTGGGAGACTTAAGAATAGCCCTCTGTTTCTGGGCTTCATGAAGTTTATGTCTCTGATGATACTGCCCCCCATTCTCTCTCCTCGTCGTCTCCTTATGTTTTTCGCCGCAGTTTGATGACGATGTATCACTATCTACGGACACTGCAAACACAAATGTTCCGATTTGAGTGTCATTCATATCCGTCAACGGCTCCAAAATCTTGATCACTTCGCTCATTGTGGGTCGAGGTTTAGGGCGATGGCTCAAGCATTGGTAGGCCAATGCTGCCGCCTTCTGAGCCCCGGTCTCCGAGTACTGCCCTTCCAGCCTCGGATCCATCATGCGGCTCAGCTTGCGCGGGTTCTTCAGCAGCGGCCTTGCCCATTCCACCAGATTGTGCTCTCTCGACGGCCGGCTCTTGTCGAATGATTTTCGCCCCGTTAGTAGCTCCAGCAGTACTACTCCAAAACTGTATACATCGCTCGCTGCTGTCAAATGACCTGATTGTTTGTTTGTTTGTTTGGTCGGGTTAGATCTGAGTGGTTTAATTAGTTGGTAGAAGTGAATAATTAATACATTAATTGTGGTCCTGTTTGAATTTATTTAATTACCTGTCATGACGTACTCCGGTGCAGCGTATCCTTGAGTCCCCATCACTCGTGTGGAGACGTGCGTGTCGTCTCCTTCTGGACCGTCTTTGGCTAGCCCGAAGTCGGAGAGCTTGGCTGTGTAGTCCTGCAAAATGGCGGGAAATTTGTTAGTAATAGTACGTACGAGATTTAATTAATTAAATACGTATGAGTGCATGACTGATAAGTGATGAGTTCGAACATACCGAGTCGAGCAAAATGTTGGAAGCTTTAAAATCGCGGTATATCACGGGCTTTTCAGCTTCGTGGAGGAATGCAAGCCCTTTTGCTGCTCCAACAGCTATCTTCATTCTTGTTGTCCATGGAAGTGAAACAGAAAATCCTGTGTGAAAAAAAAACAAAAATATTATTATTGTTTTTTTTAGGTGTCTAGTCGCACGTATCATTAATATCTCGTTAGATATATAATGTGACTGGAGGAGCATTATATTCATATCATAGAATAAATTATAAATAATTCAGTTAGCACTTAATTGGGGAGCCACGTACAATTGCCGGCTCGATCATCAATCATGTAGCAGGCCAGAAATCAAACTAACAATCATTTTCTAATGTTTGGAATGATTTACCAAACTTATCTACAATTCTCCAATAAAAATGAAGATTAATTAATCGTTTTACAAAAAGAACAATAGAGACAGTGTAACAACTGTATTAAATCAAATTCTTAGGCAGTTGTCACCTACCAAGAAAAGATTTGATTTATTCAAACGTGACAGTTAGATAAACAGATTCATCGTCTCTCAACTTAATTTTTTGTTTAAATTAACAAGTTAATTAGTATGCGCAGCAGTAGCATACATCAAATGTCAACTTCCAACTCAAAAAATAATAAAAAATTCCCAACGAATTGACTTTTTCATTACCTTTCTACATTACATTCAGATCTAAATTTTATCCTCTCACAAGCTGACATATTTGAGTTATGTAATTAAATTCAATGAAACTAATTAATTAGCAATACTAATAATAATAATCATGGTAAACAGATTAATTAATTAAATTAAACTTACTTCTAAAGAGCTGATTTTCGAGGCTCCCTCTGGGCATGTACTCGTATACCAAAACCCTATGCTCTTCTTCGCAACAATATCCAATCAACTTCACCAAATGTGCATGTCTTAATTGACCAAGAAAAATCACTTCTGTCTGCAGATCAAATCCAAGATAAACATAATTAATAAATCAATTAAAACAAAATGTAGAATTAAAATAAAAGATTTGAAATGTGATTATTAATATTATATTGTGATTAAATAATTCGAAAAAATGAATGAATGAACCGAATCCATACCAGCCATTCTCGGTGACCTTGTGTTCCGTCCAAATCGAGGAGCTTCACCGCGACGGGCTGAGCCTTCAAGCCGGGGCGGAGCTTGTCATCGATGAAGCCCTTGTGGACGGGGCCGAAGCCGCCTTCACCGAGGAAATTACTCGACGAGAAGCTCTGCGTGATCACCTTCAGCTCCTGAAGAGTGAAAACATGCAGATTGGAGCCGGCCAGAGAGATGGAAAGATCCTCGGAGAGAATGGTGGAGCTGCTTAAGTCCGACAACGAAATCCTCTGAAATGAAGTTTGCTTCGTCACGGGCTTCTTCTTGCCCCGGGCCGGGGTCTCGGGCTTGAAGCAGCTCGGGAAATAGTCTTGCCATTTCATCTTCCTCTTCACTGCCATTTCTTTAATTTTGATGAAACGATGGATCGAGAAAATAAAAATATTAATGATAAATATATATATGTATTGTTTGTTTGTTTGTTGATGGAATTGAAATGAATGGATATAATGTGTATATATATGTATGATGGTATGAGAGAGAGAGATAGAGGAGGGTTTATATGGAGGAAATTTTGGGCTAATATTCAAATCTCCAACTGCTCCCTCTACCAGACATGGAGACAAGAATTGTTTGCAACTCTCCTTTTATAAGATTTAGTATTAATTTTTTCAATTAATTTGGTCTAATTACTAGTCTACATATACAGCTAGCTATACAGCCATATGTTACTATTGTCCTAACATACGTATTCCATTTGACAATACATGATGTTGGTAGGATTTTAGAATTACTATGTTGTCCCCACGGAGTGTGGACGAGATCTGTTCTAATTTTGCATTGCGTACATCTCATGTTCCAACTATTGGATTCGGTCATGTGTATTTATTTTTCTTGGACTATTATTGGATTTTTTTAAATACAATTGGCATGAATCAAATGGTTTGGAACATGAAATGAAATACAAGTTTTAAATTTAAAATATTTCACCAATACTCTTATGCGACACATGTAACACATGATTTTCCTAATGTTGTTTAACTATTTCTCCTTTATGGTTTGCAATATATTACAAATGAATCAGTATTACCCAGTATACAATCGTGAGTACGTAGCAGCTAAGGATCAGTGAGTTATCGTCATCAATAAAAAAAAAACTCTGCCTAAATAAATATTATCCACAGTTTTTATTACGTGTCACTTCTTCATTAATATACAAGTATTGCATTAATTGATATTTTACATACACAAAGTGGCAATGATAATAGCACGTAAAAACATAATATAATACAAGGAAAAGGTCTTATAAATAGTATAATATATACATTTTGACGCATCATTTTAAATAGATAATAACTTAATTACTAAATCTAGAACAACTAATTAGTAATTAGTTAGTAATTATTAATTATCGATGAACTGTATTTTTCCTGTTTAGGAAGATCATTAAATACAGGATTTTCGGTGGGCCTCTTACTCTAACAAATTAACCTATTACATTCAAGATTTTTTCTGTAATCAAGATGATGATGATGATGATTATTATTATTAGCATTCATTTTTATATTTGAATAACATACATGTAGCTACACATCTAACATTCTGACATCAATATATTGGAGAATATACTTATATACATACCATGATAGTGAGTACACACATACTGACATACACACACAATATATATATATATATATATATATATATATCATGAGTATTTCTGTATATATAATAAACATTAATATTTTATACGCTGTCTAAGTATGTACGCGTAGGTGTGGAAACTGAAAAAAAAAGGAAAAAAAAAATGGTGAAGTCATACAAATTTGGTTGAATTGTAAATGACTGGGGTACCCCCGGTTTGACTTTCTTGGGGAGGAAAGAGGCTTGCCGGAAACGCTGTTTACCCATTACCTTGACCTGCTGAAACCTTTTTTCCCCTTCTTTTATAGATGTTTATTTATTTGAATATTATTCTAATATTGGGACTTACATTATTGAAACATTCTTTCTTTCTTTTCTTTTTTCCTTTTTTCCTTACGCGGGATCTTTGATCTTTCAAAATATTTTATACATCGACTGTTGAAATACTAGCACGAATTATTAATATTGGATTTAATAGAAAAATTAAATTAAGATGTTTGTGTCGTTTTCCTAAAAATAAAAAGTGAATAAATTAATTATAGTTTCAGAGTCGAATCGGGCCGGGCCCTCGACACGCTAATGATTTGGTCAGAGAGGGGTAGTAAGGTCAAATGAGCAAGAACCGTTCACAAATCACAAGAATTCGTAAGCTGGTAGTAGGTTTTCTTCCAAAGTCGTGAAATGTTCTAGAACTTTTATTGCTACGTACATAAATCTTTTCAAGTAAAACATAGTTTTGTGCACTAAAAAAGAGTTAATTATACAAAAAAAAAGAGTTAATTATGCTTAATACCCCACCCTTTGCAATTTATAATAACAATATCGTAGTTTATGTTTAATAGTACCCAATTTTATCTCTAACATTTTATTTTTGGGGTTAATTGCGTTAAAAATCATGAACTTTTGATATAGCTGCAAATTTAACATTAACTTTAAAAATAGGTAATTAAACCATCAATTTTTAATTTGGGTGTTATTCAACATCCTCAAATTTTTTTAAAACAAATTGACCCCCGATTCCGCCTCCAACTTACTCATCTCTTCAACCTCATCATGACTCGACCATTAATTTTTGAAAAATGACATTAAAGTGATCAAATTTGACACTCACATCAATGGGAAAAAAAATTGGGGATTGTTAAATTCGGCCATGTTAACATAATTTTTCAAAAATTGATGGTGAATCATGATGTGGTTGAAGAGACGAGCAAGTTGGCGGCGGAATCAGAGGTTAATTTGTTTATAAAAAAATTGGGAGTGTTGAATAACACCCAAGTTAAAAATTAATATTTTAATTACCTACTTTTAAAGTTCATGTTAAATTTGCAAACTTCCAAAGTTCATGATTTTTAAGGTAATTAACCCTTTATTTTTGTAATAATTTTACTGTTCTTAAATTTTCTGGGTTAACACCTTTCTAGTGCCTTTTAGAGTTGCAAATCCATATATTTATATATTTTATTTCCAATTTTAAATGTACGTGTTCACATGTTTTTCGATGTGGCGGCTCAACTTTAATTTCAATCATCATAAAAATTGATATAGGTAGAATTATTACAAAAATATCAGGAGTAAAATTATTATTAAATATAAACTCGGGCATTAAGTATAATTAATTGTGTCGCGAAAATGTGAGATATTTTGTCTTTTGTTCTTTAGTTTGAATTGAAAGATTTGATTTGAGAAGATATTTTTAGTGAATGGTATCAAGTGACTTCAAATCAAGTTGTTTTCTTGTTTAAATTCACTTATTACGTATAAAAAGTGAAGTATTATTATATTATCTCCATTAACTTTACTCGACACTACGTTACTATATTATCCTGTCATAATTTTTTTTTAGAACAAAAAATATTTCATTAATCCACCACTTCTCTTAACCATAGAGGATAATTTTTGTTCCAAGTACATAAATCATCACTACGAGTATTAAACTGTGCCAAAGTATGCGCGACGATATTTGTATCTCTATACATATGTTTAAACTCAAGAATAAAACCAGCTTTAGCAACCTCGTCAAGAGGTGGAAGCTCAGTCTCTAAATAAGTGCCTCAATTATCACTATTGGCCATTAATCAGATAGCTAGTAGAGAAACCGAATAAACAATAAAAGAAACAAGGCTTTCTTGTAAACATAACCCGACTCCATACAAAATTGCATTTACCTTAACTTCAAACACAGAGATAGAGCGTTGAATGAGTTTAGCCAAAACCACTCGTAAATTACCTTCCCAATCCCTGATCGTTGCACCAACGCCAAACAAACCTTCTGCCTCCTTCATCGCAGCATCAACATCAAGTCGAAAAACCCCAATTGGAGGTACCTCCAACTGTCGACACAATGATACATAATTTTAAGGGCTCATTTGGTTGGTTAGAAATTAATTTTTTTGAGGGGAATATGATTTTTGTGAATGAGATTATGGGAAAATGATTACTAACATATTATTTATTCTGTATTTGAAACATAATAAGAAAATTGTCAGAATTTTCATTTTATTATTAGATTAAAATTAAATAAGTAAGAAATTAAATACCTAAATATATATCTTATTTCATACTATCAAAAATTTATAATTTTAAAGTATGAATAGTATAATTTTAATAGAAATGACAAAAAAAATTAAATAATCGAATTTTGGTCGGAATTTCGTCAACAAAAAAGTATCCAATTTTTTTAAATTTCTTTTTCAATTTTATTTTTTTTTTAATTTTTTCTATGTTACTCATTTTTTGGTTAAAATGTTTTCCAAACATAATATTAATCAATAAAAAAGATAATAATAAATCCAATTTTTTCAATTTGAGAAAATTCTTTTTTTATATTTGGGTTTAAAAAATATAAAACCAAACTTAATAATAATTCATAAAAAAATTAAATGATAGTTGATGAAAAAATCGAAAAATAAAATGATCTACCACCAGATTCAAATAAACAAGGAATAAGAATATTTTCACATTCCACGAAAGTTGCACAATTTTTCTTAGGGAGTTGCTATTTTGCACTGTAATTTTTTCTTTTTGCACTTCACTCACTTTATGCACTTCATATTTTACTCAATATGCCAAATATTGTTACATTAATACCCTTCATTCCAAAAACCAATGTTATACTTGATAAAAAAAATTACAATACAAATTAAAATTTCTTGAAAAAAGAAAGAAAGGGAAAACGTTTCGAGTGGGCAGTCACCCGAGAAGGTCAATTTCTATCATCTCCCTCCACCACCACCATTGCCGTCGCAGATGATAAATTGGCCGGAAACTAGGCCATCAAGCTTTAGGCATCCATGACTGTTAAATATCCAAGAAATAACTTCCCTTGAGCCAATGAAAGTCATTTTCGACTTATGTTCTTCCTTTTTTTTTTCCAAACTAGCAAATTTGTATTTTTTTTTCTTCCATTTCTCAAAATCTGCTCTCCCCTTTGCAAACCAGCAAATTCATTGCAAATCATATCTAATATTATGCCAAACTTTAATTCGTGGTGCAAAAAGTAATTTTTGTGGTGTAGGAAAACAATTTAAATGATATTTAAGTAAGTTCAAAATTAATTTTTTTTTTCATTTGTGGTGTAAAGAGTAAATTTTATAGTGCAAATAGCAGTTCCGTTTTCCTTATTTTGAGGAATCTGATTATTTTCCATAATACATAAAAAATGAACCAAACACAAAAATGCTAAAATAAGAAATTAGATTACGTTCCTAAGGAAGATTTCATGTCAACCAAACCGGCTCTAAGGGTTGGTGTTGCGTACACCAATTATATATAATTCTAATTATATGAGATCGAAAAAAGTATCACTTCTAATATTGAATTAAAGTATTGCGTTTATTTTGTTATAAAGTATTGCTTAAAAGATGTTGACATTTTTTAAAATTATTACTCCATATTTTCATTGAAAAAAGCTTCAAAAAGGATGTTGACATATTTTTATTGTTATAAAATATTGTTTAAAGGACGCTGAAAAATATCATTTTTAATATTAAAAATATTCATCTGATATAAGTCTTATACACAAACGTTATATAGAAGAATATGCCTAATTATAATGTTATCTCCACAAACTATTATCTTCAATAACATGAAATTGTGTGTTAAAAAATTTGGTCAAATAAAAATATGTGCTAATTAATATTATAATACTGATGTGCTAATATGATACATAAAAATTGCTAATATGTAATCAATACTAATATATACAAACTCTTTCTTGTTGTTTATTAAAAAGTAATTAAATTATTGGTAGAGAATAAATTTAAAAAATAAAATTAATAATTTTCTTGCAAAGATCGATTGAATTTTTAGTTAAATAGAAAGATAAACTCATAATATATTGCATTAAGATAGGAAATTCCATAAAATATGAGATTTGATATTCTAGAGACTTTTAACCCATTTATTTGAATCAATATTGAGCATAGAGATTAAATGATTGAGTGACTCAAATTAGTTCATAATTTCTATATGGGGATGAGTTTTCATTTAACCACCCCTATATATATATAGGAGATGGTTCTGGTGTAAAGCATCCTTAGTGTGTAAAGTGTAAACCAATCTCCAACCACACATTCATCAAAATCCAATGGTCAAGATTTGGTCAAAGAGGCGGTGGCATTCCTGTAAATAAAGGGAACTTCAAAAAACGCGGTGGCATTTTGGTAATTTTTGCGTCTGGGTTAAAACTAAAAAAAAAAATCGAATTTCCAGGACGCGGGCTAACGGAGACACAATCATATACTGACGAATACATAATCATATGCTAACGAAGTAGAACTATTTCATGCAGAACACCTAACTTTAAACACAAATCTGATTTTATTATGAAATTATTAAATGACGATTTTTATATGGTTGGAAAGCTAGTCAAACCTAATTTTCAACAAAAAATAATTTCAAAAAAATATGAATCGTGGACAAAGTTATAATTGTTTGATTGAAGGTTATTAGTTGCATTATTTGGCTTCAATCCACAACATTATTACTTTTGTTAGCATTGCGTATAACTTTTCTTTAGCATTACATAATACTTCTGTTAGCATACGACAGTGCTAACAACAACAAATGATAAAATTCAATAAAATTAAATTGTTAAACTCTAAAATTGATGTAATAGCAATATAACTAATCATGATGCTAGCGAATCATCTATCATATGCTAACGAATCATGCTTAATTGAGATGAATGTTATACATTAATAATACACATGCAGCATTAAACACGTATGATTCTATTATCAGATATAATTATACTACATTAGCATTACTATAATATTTTAGTTTGCATATGTCAATGCTAACGTTAGCAGTACATTAACATTCTTATATAAAAAATCTCTTAATGCATTAATGTATTCTTCATTGTGAATATAATTGATACTAATGAAATATATGTTATATGCTAATGAAACACATCCTAATTGAGATTAAATAAACATTTATAACAATATAATTGATGTCAGTGAAGCATATATTAATTGAAATGTAATAAATATTTACAGTAATATAGTCGATGCTAATGAAATATTTGGCATATGCTAACGAAGCATTTGTCATATGCTAATGAAATATTTTTTATATACTAACGAAGCATACCTAATTACGATTGAATAAATCTTTATCGCAATATAATTGATGCTGACGAAACATTTGTCATATGCTAACGAAACATATGTCGTATGCTAATGAAGTACTCTGATCTTAAATGGCCATATGCTAATGAAACATATGTTGTATGCTAACGAAGTATTCTGAGCTTGAATTTGCGTGAAAAATGAAATTTTTGTATTTTTTGTCCATATTTTTCTAAATAAACATATGCTTCACTGATCTTAAATGAAAGAGGATTAAAAGACCTTTAATTTGATATATTATTTGTGTAAATCCGATGAAAAACGTGCAAGTTATGATCGTTCGAAGTTTTTTAAAAAAAATTTAGATGCTGAGTCAGCATGACATCAGCTTTTTTTCAATAAACAGACGAAAATACCCTTATGGACTGAAAAAGGTAGCGAAAATAATAAAAATGCCACTGCATGTTTGATTAAATCTGGAGCACCGGTTTTTAAGGGATGTGTGGTGATAGATTGATTTACAGTTTACACACTAGGGAAGAGTTTATATTTGATCCATTCCTTATATATATATATATATATATATATATATATATATATAATGTCAAATGCTATTACTCTATCAATTAACCTCTCTTTCGTGCATGTCACATTTGGTATTATACTGTAATTTGTATATGGAATGAGTTCGTCCAAACTACTTTAAAGGCACTTATTATCTTGGATTTTAAATTCATTATTCATTTTTTTTAATTGAACTACAACCTTTAAAATTTAATAATCTTTCATACCATATCCATATAATCTATGTAAAAGAAAAAAAATATTTACATGCATGTAAATGATTGGATCTAGTCTGAATCTTCTGCCATGAGCTTATGTAGATTGTAGATTAATTAGCAAAACACACACACATTAAATTGTTTACAAATATAACAATATACATCTATATTGTTAATATAGATAATTAATATATATGAAACGTTTTGCGTAATTATATAGAATAAAATGAAAATTGATATGTATATATATATATATATATATATATATATTAGCAGAATATGGATCATATGAGAACACTTTGTTGGTGTGAGAAATGAGAACTCATCTTACACCATTCAATTTAATGATCCAATGGTTGAGATTTAAGGTGAGAATTTCGTAAATAATAGGGCAAAAAATAAAGGAAGTAGGGCTATTTTCGTCCAAACCCATTAAAAATGATTGTAGAACCAAAAATTATGCAATTAATTTCGTCTGGATCCGGACTCCGACGATCTACAAGCAAAGACAAGGAATTGAAAATTCATGGAGGAGAGCGTTGTGTTCCCCCCCTGTTATAAACTGTGTATATATATAGGAGAAGGGTTTAACCACTTTTCGCTTTTTAAGGGATTGTTTCTATCCATGTTAGGGTTTTTGATGGGGTCTTACTTATCTTCAACGGATATGCTTGACTTGGTCTTCTTATGATTCTTTTCAAGCTCGAGACCTCTGGACCTTGAGACCTCGACCTCGACCTCGACCTCTAGACCTCTGGGCCTCGATCTCTAGACCTCGAGACCTTAATCTCGAGGCCTCTTTATGGGCTTCAGTTTTGGGCTTTAAGCGAAAAAAGGCCTCAACAATTAGCCCCTTATTACTTGGTGCCCGAGAATTTCGGGGACCATGTAATGAACGTCGATGCATTTGCCTAAGAGAGCGATTCTTAGCGTCTTGTATCAAGAAAAAAGGGTCTATAAAGCCCCGAGTCTGAGGACAAATCAACGGTATTGGTAAGTGACCATAAAATCAGACCTCTGAAGGCTCCAGACCTGAAGGAAAGTCTTGGGGAGCTGAAGAGGTCATGAGAGCAGACCTTGTGAAGCCCCAGACCTGAAGGAAGGTCCTGGAGGGCAGATGAGGTCTTGAGAGCAGACCTTGTGAAGGAGTTCCAGACTCGGAGGCGAGTCCGGGGGAGCTCGAGGCTCTGAGAGCAAGCCTTGGGAAGGAGCTCCAGACTCGAAGGCGAGTCCGGGGGAGCTCGAGACTCTGAGAGCAAGCCTCTCGGGGAGCTCCAGACTTTGAAGTCTGATGCTATAACACGTTGATTTCTAAAACTTTGGAGTACTTTATTATATTGAAGAACATAATATTAAAGCAACAGTGGGCATGCGATTGAACTTTAAACTGTATGTAGTTACTTCAGAACAAAACATGATTGATTATATCAGGTTTAGGCAAGGACTTAATCAGCTAAAGTCTTTTTTTTTTTGCTATTTTTATTGCAAACTCATGCTTTCTCATGTCAAAAATCTACCCTTAGTAGCAGCGGATAACATTAAATATATTCCAACAACAGATTAATAGCAACTCTATCGCCATTCATGCATTTGTAACACTTGAGGAAAAGTATCTTGACTGGATGAACACCTGCGAACTTAAAGAACGCATTAAACAAATCTTGTACCAGAACGCGCATTTTAATTTGTAGAATAACGGGCATAATATAGGTTTACATTTATTGTATAAAGACAAGTCGCCTTGTTAGCCTTTTTCACAGCTGTGATTTAATTGTGCATGAATAATGAATAGAAATAGGTAAGGAGATGAAACTGCAGTAGAAACTAACAACAAATATTGCACCCCAATAGTATCATACAGATAAGCACGTGGGAACATTTTTACAGATTAGGGCACATGCACAACAATATGTATTTTGAGAAATGCAACACTTAACTCTTAACACACGCTCAAATCATTTTAGAACAGAGAGTAATATCATTCCAAGCAAATATTATTTCAAGTCTACACAACAGATTTCCAAGATAGTAAAAGACTTTACAGTAGTTCGAATGATTTATTCCAAAGCATATATGTGGTCTATACATTTAGAATAGTTCAGTAGGCATCATATTTTACATTTTGCTGATTTTACAAAGTCCATGAAGAACTACAAATAAAACTCAAATATCACTGTCCAAATTTAAGATAAGTTTGATTGAGGATTCAAGTAGTAACCATGTTTTCTTTCTTTCTTTCAGTTCTGAACTATTCATGAAAAGTCAAATGAACAGAGCATACAGAGAAAGTCTTTGTAGTAAATGCTAACAATAAATATTACAACTTATCATTGTCATGTAGACAAGATATTCCAGTTCTCATGCTTAAACATATACTAGTCCTGGGTCTTATATGATTCATTTTATATCACCAGGTAACATTAAAAGCATTCAAGCAGCAAATGGATAATGCTGCATATTTTAATACATTTAAATCATTTAAGAGCTGGAAATTATGATTGAAATAACACTTTCACCCTCAAGAACAAAGAGAACAACATTAAGCATGATATTTGGACTTTTAAGATTTTTTTTGTCCCCCACTTAGTGAAACAAGGAAGCTTAAAGTGACCACCATATTATACCAACAGGATTAAGAGCAGGTAGGCATGTTTGCATCTAGGTAACCTCTAACATAATAACATATCAGATGAATTTAGGCAACTAAATAAGCAGAGGGCATTTAATAGACTTTGCTGGAGCACTTCCAAATTCAATTTATGCATAAAAAAAAGTACATCAGTCTGTATGTTTTAATACACAGTAGCATGCATTGCAAGAAGCACCAAACATGGAGTCAAGCAGATAAAGTCATGTTTAAGAGCATGCACAGTTCTAACTTACTCATGCTTAAAGGATACCAACTCTAAAGCAAACACAATTCATTTTAAATCAAATAGGCTTTTATTTTCCTGACAGATTTTAAGCTTACAAGATATATTTAATCAATTATAAACAACCACCCTATAGATGACAGCAGGGCTATATGTTTTCTTATTTCACTTTTTTTTTTGCATACAACAAATATTTATTCAAACTCCTGACGTTTAACACATGAAGTTATTGCAACACGTTGCAGCCTTACCAGGCTTTTAGGCACCATTTCTATGCAGCAAGATATAGCATATAAGAGCATAGACATATTTAGAAGTATGCCAACAGGTAGGTAGAATGCTATAACACCCATCGAACACTTCATTCAACCAGCACTTCCTTATGACAGATAATTTACAATAGCTAGTGCATTGGTGCAGTAGTAATTAGGCAGACAAGCACATTTGATTCCATGACATTTCAATCATAAAATCAAGGGAGCCAAATCGAGTCAGGGGCAGACTCTAGTAGATAATGACAGTACAACACATATCCAAGTTGGGGAAAATGATTTAGACTGGAACCAGGCAGTCAAAAACATGCATGAGAGGGGTAGGGCATACGATAGTAGCATGTTATCCCATTAAGACTACCCTACTACATTTCAAGTACAATAGGAGCAAAAACAACTATCTGAGAGTGTTAAAACAGTAGCAGCCAACATTATCAGATAGATAATCCGTCCACTCCCCTTTTCCGATTATCGTCGGGGAGGCTATTTAAACCTAGTTGATTTTATTTAAGCTAGCAGGCGACTCCCCTTTTCCAATTTCATCGAGGTAGTCTTTTCTTAATCTTGCTACATTTTAACATGCATTCGAGTACAGGGAGCATACCTTAAGCTTTTAGAATTTCAGTTACGAACAGAACTTACCTCGATCTATCCTTGATTTGGGCTCATGAGACTGGAGACTGGCTCATGGTATAGCTTTCGGAATCCTGGCTTTCGCCGGTGCGGCGTCGAACGCCCAATCACATTTATGTTATTTTATTTTGAGGAGCGGGGAAACTCATCCATTTGATTTCTGGAGCAAGCATGTAAAGGTGTTGTCGTGGCTTTTTTCAGATGCCAATATTAAAATGAGGAGGCTATCTTTGTGATGAGGGGACTCCCGCGACCTCCCTTATGCGACATCGGTCGTCATTACAGTTTCTGCACCACCATGGATGGAAGAAGGAACCCTAGCTGATCTCAAGGCATGTTTTAGGGTAGAGGAGAACCCCCAAGACCATGAGGAGGTGAGTTCGGACCTTGGAGTAGACCTAGTTATCGGCGCTGCCATTAACAGTACGAAAACCCTAGCTTGGGTTTGAGTGATTTTTAGATGATTCTCGGGGAGAAGATGACAGAATAGGGTATTGGGATTTTGAAGAAAAATCGCCGCCGCTGAAGTGAGAATGAGTCGCGAGCCCTAGAAGGTTGAGATCTTTTCGCCTTTGAAGGGGGGAACAGGTTCTGGTCAGAATCCCTTTCAAGTGAACGCGCTGTGTTGATTTTCAAAGAGAGAAATCAATAGTAGTGAGAATGAAGAACGATTTGTATGAAATGACACTCCAACAGATTGAAATACCTGTGCCGCCATGGGAATCGAGAAACCCTAATTGGATTTTGGTGTTGGATCTTTGGATTTGTGGGGAGAATGATGAAATCTTTCATTTGTTTTTTTTTAACAGAGCTTCGGCACCGTGAACGGGAAGACTATTCCCAAAGAAGAGAGAACTCCCGCACCCCTCAGTCTTCGTTACTAGTCACCGGAGAATGAGTCTTTTTTCTTATAGTATCGATCGGAGCCCCACGGTGGGCGCCAAATTATAGAACCAAAAATTCTGCAATTAATTTCGTCTAGATCCGGACTCCGACGATCTACAAGCAAAGACAAGGAATCGGAAATTCATGGAGGAGAGCGTTGTGTTCCCCCCCCCTGTTATAAAATGTGTATATATATAGGAGAAGGGTTTAACCACTTTTCGCTTTTTAAGGGATCGTTTCTATCCATTTTAGGGTTTTTGACGGGGTCTTACTTATCTTCAACATATATGCTTGACTTGGTCTTCTTATGATTCTTTTCAAGCTCGAGACCTCTGGACCTCGAGACCTCGACCTCTAGACCTCTGGGCCTCGACCTCGACCTCTAGACCTCTGGGCCTCGATCCCTAGACCTCGAGACCTTAATCTCGAGACCTCTTTATGGGCTTCAGTTTTGGGCTTTAAGCGAAAAAAGCCTCAACAATGATGATGTCAGCAATTTAAAAAAAAAATATTAAAAACTTTAACCGACCATAACTTGCTCATTTTTAATCCAATGTACACAAAAAAATATATCAAATTAAAGCTCTCTTCATGCTCTTTCATTTAAGATGTCGAAAGGCTATGTTTAGATGAAAAAATATGAACGAAAAATAAAAAAGAAAATTTTTTACGCATTCCAGGTTGTAAATGTTTTCGTTAGCATATAATAATTCCTCGTTAGCATCATGATAACATATGATAACGTATACTAACGAAGCATTTGTCATATGCTAACATAATGTATTCGTTGTGCTAACAAAGAATTATCATAATGCTAGCGTAGTATAAATTTATTAGGGTTTATTAAATCTCAATTATGATTTATTTAATCTCGATTATGGTTTATTCCATCTAATTATCATTATTTTTTAAAAATTTAATTTTTTGTTTATAGTTCTTAATTGATTATTATGGTTTATCCCATCCAATTATAGTTTATAAAGTATGTTGATAGAGTATTATCATATGCTAACATAGTGTATTCGCAATGCTGACGAAGCAAAGCCATAATGCTAACGTAGTACAAATATATTATTATTATGATTTGTTCCAACTCATTTAGGGTTTACCACATCCAATCAATGTTTATTTCATCTAATTAGGTTTATTTCATCCAATTATGATTTTTTTTCATTTAATTAGGGTTTATTAAATCAAATTAGGTTTATAATTAATATTTAGAATATTTTTTCGCTAATAATATTTGAAAACTTTAATTAGCATAAATAGAATGCTTCATTAGCATGATGATAATACTCGTTAGCATAATGATCTGTAATCAAATTCTCCGCGATTTTTATAAGAATTATCAAATTACGTTAATACCCCAGCGCGAAATCTTTTTAGATATTACAGAATTGCTACCGCCTAATTTTTCAACAAATCTGGACCTTTAATTTTTAATGGATGTGTGGTGTGAGATGTGTTCTCATTTCTCACATAAGAGGTTGTTTTTATATAACCCCACCCCTATATTAGCATATAGATTTTGAGCGTAGAAATGTGAACCTCTTGTTTAACCATTTCTTTCATTTGCCTTTAATTTGTTGAATATAGACTTAAAAAATATTCAATAAATTAAAAATAATTTTAATTTGTTGACACGTATTTATAAATGTATAAATATATTATATGTGTATGCATGTATGTATGTGTGTATTTTTGTTCCATTATGTATCGTATTAATCATAATGTCTACCATTGACATATATCATGGCAACCAAGATATCTGGCACATACAGGACATGATGGCATTAGGTGGGCTGTTATGCCAACATCTTGTTAATTTTGAATTGATTTTCATATATCACAATTAATTATTCGAATATGGAATGTTGATTTTCAACAATGAGGAATATTAATATTATGAATTATATTGTTCCTACACATAACCTTTTCGGTTTTATAAACTCAATTAATAAAAAAGATATAATATTTCCATCCAGTGGAACTATTTGTGCGTCACACTCTCCGGAAAATTGACTAGGGATATATAGCTTTTCTTATAAACCATTTAATTTTTTTAATTTACTATAGAAATTACAATTTTAACATTTTATTAAATATAAATATATTTTATATTATTTGAAACGTATTTTTTTTTATAAAAATACTACTTCGTTTTTTCTGTTTTGAAGATTCTCTAAATTTTTGCAGTATTTCAAAAAAAAAAAATCTCTAAATTTGAAAAGGTATAAATTAACGGTAAAGTCATGTCAAAGATAATGGTATTAACTTTATTAGGATATTTGAGGAGAGTGTGAACACGGTGTTTTGCTATTTTTCGAGAAAACACTAAAAAATTGTATGTTTTTTTTTTTCCTTTTTTTTTTTTTGTGTTCATGATTGAAAACTTTACAAATTAAAGGAATGATGAATCATGATTCATGCACGCATGGAATAATAGCTCATAACCGAATATTGATATAGTTTTAATTGGACTGTATAGTAGGTTATAGGTAGGAGCTATACATATATTAATTATATCAATTCTACCTACCCAAGTCAAATGAAATAGCTGTTATTTATCGTTATCTTATCCCCATTATTCTTCACTTTATTCAATTATTTGTTAGATCAAAATTGCTGCATGTATTCATGTTGAAATAAATAAGGTTATCTGGAAATAAAAGAGAAAACTAACACAGAAGATTGGTACGTATATACAGAAAAATTTCTATATAAGAATACTCTATATAAGAATAATTTTTTTATAATAATAAAAAGTTGTGGTCCCAACTCGGGACCAGTTATAAATAAGAATAATCTCTACATTGTAATATTCCGTTATTTTTTAAGATCATTCTTAAGAAAGTTACCTCCATATAATAATAAAGTGACATTAAATTTCATATATATTTAAAAATCTATATAAAATGTCTAGAATTATTTTAACTACATATGTTATATTAAACGTAAGATTGTATAAAATACTTATCTAAAATTATTTGGACCAGTGCTTTAATTTTTTGGGGTTAATATCATACCCTTTAACTTGCACGTTCGAAGTAATTAGTGAACACAGTCACTTTCTTGTTGAATCTAAAACATTTCCAACTTGTCCAACATGTTTGAAGCTTGTTGACACAATACTTTTTCTATTTTTATACTATCATTCTCTGGATTATCACCATGCGTATCTTGCGTGATTCCTATATGATGTATTCTTCGGTTAGAGCATATGAATAAATCTTATATACCTTTTAAGTTCACGTTTTTAAACATGAAGGGACATTTTCAAGTGTTGTATAATATATGTTATTTGTTTTTTAAATAATAATTTTTATATGTAAATTCTATATAAGAATAACCTCCTTATAGTAATATTTTTCTCTAATCTCAACAATATTACTGTATAGAGGTTTTACTATATATAGTTTTTCTTCACTAATTAAGAGGTTGGGTTGCAGACTTTTTTAATAACTTAAATCAAGTGATGTGATCAATTATAATTTATGATGACGAGGTTGGTCATTTAGCAAATCAATGAAGCTCGAGGTTAGCGCTGTAAATGGGTCAAACTTGTTTAAAATAATATTGAGTTTAAAATTTATGTTTGGACTTATTTGATTATCTATAGAGTCGAGTTCAAACGAGTTTTAATCGAGCCGAACTCGAGTCGAGTTTGAGTAATTTGATATTTTTATACATGTTTGCTCAATTTTTACTTATCGAGCCCGAATTCGAGCCGAGCTTTAAATCCTATCAAATACAAAATTATGTTTAAACTTGTTTAATATGCTTATGGAAACAAGCTCAAACAAATTTTTAATGAATGAACACGAGTCGAGTATCGAACTATTTGATTTCATTTTCAGTGTCAATTGAGATCGAGCACCTATACTCACCTACTATATATAAGCTAGCTCTCAATCAACTTTTTTATAGGTAGCTCTAATTATGAATTATTTGATAAAGTCTGATTGTTACCAGCTAGTTGAATTTGGGCATGACAACAATCTAGTCAATATCATCTTATCTAGATGTAACGAGATATTTTAAACCGCAATATATCTTCTATTTTCATGTCAATAGGATAAAACTATTGTTAAAAAAATTAAAATTAAAATTAAAATTATTGTTTATATTCCAAACAATTTTCACTTTTTAAATTTATCCCAGATTAACAGTACTTTTGTCAATGTATAAGTATATATGTAAACCATTTAAAACTCAATCATTAACATCGGATGTATTTTCGATGACAAAAATAGGTCTGAAATGATGACAACAAATTAGGGTGACAATGCCATGCCGTAGATATATATGTTCAATTTTGTCATAACACACGAACATGCAAGAAAGTATTCATTTGAAGCATGAGGTAATTTTTGGCCGAAAAAAACATATGATGTTAAGTTTGATTAATTTTTAATAATTTCGGTACTTTATTGGCAGAAGTATTAGTTTGTGATATATTTGAAAAACAGAAATATTTTGAAATATAACCGATAACTTACCCTTCAAAGAATTTTTATCCTCAATCTAATGGTAAACTAGATTGAACTGATGCTTGATTAAACTAATTGCAACAGGTGGTCGGGAAATTCTATGACTCGTGCGCACATCGTGTGTCCTTTTCACACATAATAAGAAAAATAAATAGATTCATTATTTAAAAATTATTATTTTGTATGAGTGGGGGCACACTATATGCGCACGCGTCATAGAATTTCTCCATATATATGTGGTCCAATTCAACTGTAAATTAAATATATTGCGCATTAATCAAATATTTTTTCCTCATTGTAAGTAACCTAAATCTTATGTACGTGTATATATTTTGCTTTTTATTAGACTATATATGTCATCATTTTTATATGATTGAGACGTATCAACAGAATAGTTCATTTTTCATGTTGTGTACATGAAATATTCTCTTGTAATTAGTGTTAATTAATTACGAACCCATAAACAATTTATTTTTCTTCTTCTTAGTTAATTTGTCCGTCATAATTTATTTTAAATGTTTTCGTACGTATAAAATTATTTTCTGAATTTTCAGCAAGGGTAACGACTTTTTAGGGTCTGGAAAGTTTGTATTTAGATTACTTGTAGAATAAACAAGAAGGCAACTTGGGCAGCTGCCCAAAGTCGTGAAAATGACAGTCTTTTAATTAGAAACTTCTCTTCACCAAAATCTTCCATTTCTTATTCCAATGGAAGCTCTTTATTTGTAATTAATTATGTTGAAATTTATGTTTTGCTTAAATGGGTTTTTGGCAGCATTAATTTGAATATTAATTAATTGCTTGCCTCAAAGTCAAAAATAATTAGTATGAACAGATAAATATAATCAAACACACAACTACCCTTACCTTCTCACACTTAGTGGAGTTTAACCAAACCCCTCACAAATTCAAATTTCCTCATTTATACCATTTTTTTTTTTAAAATTATGTGGCATTGATTCACTGCATTAAGAATATTCCAACGAATTGAATCACGGAAATTACACATACTCCCTCCGTCTCGATTATATAGTCCCTTTTTTACTCACACGTAGTGTAAAAATATTTATGAAAACAAGAAACAAAAGCTAAACTTCCAACTTTAACCTTATTTATTGAAAATTAATAAAACTTAAATTTTAGCTCAACTTTTGTAATACCCTAGATTTTTGTATGAGGTTTAGAGAATTGTTGATATTAATTAATTAATTAAATGAAGAAATTTAATTAAGGTTAGCTATGATTGGATGTCAGTCACGACTTTTGGAGTCAGTTTTCGTAAAGATCGTCTTTTTAGAAAATATAATCTTAATTCTTTTATTGCCATCTATGGTCTCTTTAGAAAGGTTTTGACTCAAGGAGTACACCGGTATTTTCGGATTTCAAATCTGAGGTCATTTGAGTTCCCAGTGATGGAAAACATGTTCGAAAAGGGAAATGAATAGTAACTTTTGCGTGCGTTTGTGTTTTAAGAAATTTACGAAATCCTCCTCGTTTATTCAAGTTCAGTTCTGTCAGGCCCCTCTTATGGGAAATGACTCAAGGATTCCGTTGGCGTTCACGGATTTTCATTCTGAAGTCAATCGAACGCTCGGGAGTCGAATCTGTCAGTCTGAGGGAATAGTAAAAAGTAATTCCAAAAAGGGAATCTTTGATCGTCTTTCTTCTGACGAACCCGTCTTCTTCACAAATTGAGTTGGTTCACTAGTGTTCGAGCCAACGAGTCTCCCGGTATTTTTAGATTTCGTGTCTGAAGTCGTTTGGACCTCGACATCGAATAAAGCAGCTTTTAACCGAACCCGGGATAGCTCTTGCAGTATTCCTGCACAGCAATGACTTCCAAGGGAAGCCAAAACTTTTCCTATATATAGGGGGCCACCCCTTTAGCATTTCTTGCTCATTTACTCTTTCCCTTCACTTCAAAATCGAGAGGTGAAAAGCTTTGAAAGCCGAGAAGGTTCTGTCGAAGTAAAAAGCGTTCTTCGTGAGTGTTCTTCAAGACGACGAGCGGAGTGGCGTGGAAGGGATGCGGTGAAGGAATGTGCTAGGGGCGCCGTTGGAATCGTAGCAGGCGGCTCTGCCGCCGTTGCGACTCGACGAGACGCCGAGCTAATCACATTCCTTCGACGCACCTGACCCCGTCCATTCTTGATCGTCGGTCCCGATTCCATTTCTTTTCATCTTTAAATTCCGTATTTACTTTCCGTTCTTTACGTTCTTCGCGTTCTTCATTATTGCTCGTCTAAAGTTACATTTCGATTTTTATTGAAATTCCAAGTTAATAATGTGTATGTATTATTTCTCGTTCTAATACTGTTATTGTCATTCTAAGAAAATTAGCCTCGTTATTCCGTTAAAATTCCGTTCAAGCTACATTTTACGATTTTGTCGTTAATCTAATTTAAAGGAGGATTATCGTGTTTATGCCGTTGTAATGCTAAAATTCTTTTTAAGTTAAAAGCATGTTGTTGCATGTTAAATTCAAGTTCGTTGTTTTTATAAAAATTCGGGTTAGTTGTTCTTCGTGTTCTTCGTGTTCGTCGAAGAAATCAACGAACACGAAGAACAGTTGAAGAACACGTTGAAGAAACCCAGAAGAAGAGAGAGAGAAAAGAGAAGGAGAGAGAGAGCCCCGGGGGGGGTGGGCGCCGCCGCGCCACGCCCCCCCTCGACCGCGCCCTAGGCCGTCGGGGGCGGGGAGCCCACCGGGGCTAGGCGGCCCCGCGGCGGCGGGTGGCTCGCCGGGGCAAGGTAGCCCCGCGGCGCCCCCCCTCTTTTCTCCGTGTTGTTTCTGTTTCGTTCCCCGTTCTTTTCGGCTATTCCCGTACCCCTTCTTTTCGATCTTTTCGAGTCTTTTAAATTATGCTACTTTCAAACCATATTCAAGTTTAAATTATAGTAAGGTATTCAAGTTAATTTCAATTTATTTCGAATAAGATATTCGAGTTATTTTCCGTCTAAAAATTTAGAGATCGAGTCGAGAAGTTCCTTAAATAAAATAAATCATCCTCGATCCCCTTATTAAGTCAAAGTCGTGCTATCCATGTTAAGTCCTAGCTAAGGAAATATTAGTTGAGTCTTATTTAATATCATGTTATTAGAAATCTTCGAAGGAGACCGCTAAGTCGACGATTCGACTTTTATAGGAGGAATCGAGCCTCGGAGGAATACTAAGGAAAACCACCAGCTCGTTGCCTCGTCTTCCGTTCCATAATCAAGGTGGGTAAATCTATACTCATCTAAACTTTGAGCTAATGAGCTCTAGGAGCATGTTAGGGCAAATGAGATATCCAATAAAGTATTTTTGCTCAGCCCGATTGATCTCTGTACAAGGAAGGAAGAAAAGAAGATATTATGTGTTACTTGAGCTCTCAAAGCATGTTTAGGAATGATAGAGCTACTAAAGTATTATTTATGCTTAGCATGAGATGTTTAGAATTATCTTTAGCTCCGAATCATATTTGTTTACGTTCTTTTCCTGCAATTCAATGTTTATGCTTGATTAGATCTCAGAATTAAGAATTAAGGTTTACCTTGTTAAGGTAGCGTTAAACCCTTTGTAGGCCGAGAACATGTAGTATTAAAGGATTAGCTTTCGACATTGTTCTAAGCTTGGTATTGCTAGCAAGGATAAGAAAGGAAGGAGCTTAGTTTTACTTAAGAAGGATTTGAGCTCGGAACTATTAAGGGAGTCACTGCTGGGTTTTTCCCTCGTAAACTCGTTTGGATATTTGAGGTAACCCCTCTTCTATCCTATGGCATGCCTAAGGGTACAGTTGACGTCAGGTTTGAGCCAAGATGGGCCCAAAGGAAAAGAAAAGCTTTTTACGGATATGGAGAGGGCTTTAGCGTTTTGCTCTCCATATACCGTCAGATGATTGTTGGATATCTTGAAGTTATTAAAGTGTTTTATTAAAACCCACTGAGTACATTAGTGCTCATGCCCACTCTTTTTCAAATATTTTCAGGTTGAGATGCTGAGGATGTTGGTGGCTGTGCATGTGGGTTGGCTGCCAAGACTATTTTGCTATTATTTAATATTCCCTTGAAATCCCACTATGTGATCTGCTACTCTGATACACTCTGTCTAATTCCGTTGTTAAAGTCTTATTATGATTGTCAAGATTCTATGAATAATCTCCCAGACATAATTATTTGAGTATAAGATGCATACTAAATCCTATTTCTTCTACCCGAATATGATCTCCTTTCGTCTAATCAATGGGTTTGCATGTATTATTAGCTATCGTAATTCAAGCTGATTAGTATCCGTCTATACGACTTATTCACCGTCTAAGTAAAAGTAAATATGAGTATCTCAGTCTAATCCCCAAAGGCATATTTCGACTGTCAAAACATCCTGTCAACCTTCCATTTTTCCTCATTAACCCTTTAATAACACTCCATCCCCATTCATAAACCCCTATCTCGAGACCGGGCTGTTACAGTTGGTATCAGAGCCAGGTTTGCAAAACTGTAGGCCTGTCTTTGTTTGAATTGAGTTAAGTATATATGTATGCATAAGTTGTTCTTTGATAAGTGAAAGCAGCAACCCACAGATCGCCATCACCCTCGTATCTTCAACCAAAAATCAAGGTATGATAGTATAGAAATTCTGGATTTTGGATTTTGATTTTTGGAATACAGAAAAGGAAAAGATTTGAGCAAGCATACCTGTTTTATGGATAAGAGAAAAACCATGAGAATGAAATTCCAAGTAAAAGGTGTTCGGGTAAGACGATCTCTGAGAATAAAAACTTTGTGAAAAAGATTTCTCGATCCCAAAAGGTTTACATTTGTACTCAAAAATTTTGACTCAACGAAAGGTAAACTTATATGTGAAAGACCATGTGCACCGAAATTTTTCTTATAAAAACGTCAACTGCTTCAAAAAGGAACTGTGCATGCAAGATAAAATCTAGACGATAGTATGATCTCAGGAGAACTTTAGGTCTCCCTTTTATAATCTAGACTAATTAAGCTATTCTCTTCTAGATGGTTAAGCGCCGTATGACTACTAGGAAGAGCGTGCCTCTTTTTCGCCCGGTTCAAGAAAGAGTTGAAAGGTTCAGACAAGAAACTTGGGACGATAACGAACAATTGCTGTCCTTCATGGCAAGGTACCTAGAAAGATGGGCCTGGGCTAATGGTTACGGAGGAGAGCCTGGGAGTGTATCTGACTTGGAGACCTGCATTCGCATGTGCGAACACGCACCGCCCGCTTGGAGGCCTACAATGTACCGCATCTTGCAGAGCACTATCACCCGTGATCCCGTAACATATGCTGAAATCGGGAATTTGACGGAATTCTCCTCAGCCTTAATGGCTCGTTGGGTGACGGAGTATGGCCACGTGCAAGCTTTAGCCGAGCAGCAAGCAACCGAGCAAAACCCCTCTCTCGTGATAGAACTAGAACTGCAACGGGCAACTCTCAACAGTCCCCCTGGATTCCAAGCACCTTGTCCTCAACATGAAGGAGCCTCAGGAGCGGGACCCTCAAATGTCCGGGTCGTGAACCACCCCGAGTCCCTGTTTTCTTGCACTCCTCAAATGAACCAGTGGACCCCTGCATACGCTTCTCAGAGTCTGGGGAAATGTATGTCCCATCAGTACCCCGAAGGGAATGTTCACATGAGAACATTCAAGTTCAGCGTGCCCGAGACAGTTGAAGATGAGGAAGAAGAGGAAGACCCGAAAGAAGGAGGCGAGGAGGAAGTAGGGTCATCTTGCAAGGGAAAGGGAAAGGCTCCAGCCTACAATTAAGCCGTAGTAGGAGGTGTAGGAGGTGTTGCTGTTAGAACACCTAGTTATCTAATCCATCTGTTTGTCTGTCTGTTATCTAATATCCGCTTTGACCAAGACTCTAATATGTAATTAATGCTTTAGATTCCCTAAACTCTAAATGTGGCAGTGAATTTTCCAATAGACTGCCATATCTCGATGTAACCGATAACCCATTCTATCAATGCCAAAAGTCCTCTTAATGAGGCAATTTTTCCATTATGTGTGAATGACGTTTAAATTTCCGCCTTATCTAATAAGACCTTATCAAAAGGCATCCTTACAAATGCGCGAATTCAATCAAGTGTCGCTAATATCTAGTTCTTTAGGATGCCGCCTCGAAGACGTCAAGCTGAGAACGAAGATGAGAACGAACCTGAACAAGCTCCAAATCCCGGACCAAGAGCCGTAGGTGTGTTTCTCAAACACAACCCTCCATCGTTTAATGGTTTAGGAGATCCAATGGACGCTGAAAAATGGGTTCGCTTCTTAGAAAGAATTTTTGATTTTATAGCCTGTTCAGAAGAGGAGAAGTTAAACTGTGCTCTTTTTATGCTGACGGGTGATGCGGACTACTGGTGGGAGTCCGTTCGAAGAACCATAAACCCAGA
Source organism: Perilla frutescens (assembly GCA_026008535.1). Classification (NCBI taxonomy): domain Eukaryota; kingdom Viridiplantae; phylum Streptophyta; class Magnoliopsida; order Lamiales; family Lamiaceae; genus Perilla; species Perilla frutescens. Next base: position 48,645,875 of record BRKX01000001.1, on the reverse strand, counting down.
TCAATGGGAAGACTATAGTTGGGAAGATTTCAAGCATGATCTGTACCAGAAGTACATCCCGGATTGTTACCGAGAGGCAAAAGAGATGGAGTTCTGGAATCTAAAGTAAGGGAACAAGACAGTGTCGGAATATGACAGAGAATTCAACCAATTGTCAAGGCATGCTCCACATCTAGTGGACACAGACGGGAAGAAAGCACGCAAGTTCAAAAAAGGACTCAGATCCGAGATTGGCATAGCCCTCGCTGGGCAAGAAGACATGTCCTATGCTCGAACCTTAGCCAAAGCATTGAGCATAGAGGCCATCCTCCCTCGAGAGAAAATTCAACCCTCTCAGTCATCTAGTGATCCAAAGGGAAAAAGAAAGTGGGAAGGAGGAAAAAGAGATGACAGAGGAAAGAAACCCACTGGCAAAGCCGAGAGTCGGGGGTGCCTCGAAGTCGGCCTGGCAACGCCCCTAGCTTTAGGCCGTGTCAAAGGTGCGGAAGAATACATCCTGCAGTCTGCCGAGCAAATCTAACTGGGTGCTACAACTGTGGTGAAGAGGGGCACTTCAAGAGAGAGTGTCCTAAAGGAAACAACAGACGATCTCAAACACCATAACAACCCCTGTACCCGCAACCACTTCAGCAACTTTCTGGAAACCAGCCAAGACTGCAGCAAGGAGGACCTCAGGGTCAAAGACCGGGGATGAACCCAAGACTGAACCAAGGACAAGATCAAAGGTCCAACCAAGGACAGAGGCCGCCTCAGCCAGCTCGTACTTATGCTCTCAATCAGCAGCAAGCTGCTAAGGCCCCAGGTAATCTAGCAGGTATGATTACCCTTTTCGAGACGCCAGTTTTAGCTCTCTTCGATTCTGGAGCATCGCATTCGTTTATAGCTGAGTCTATTTGTAAGAAACTGAAGATAAAACCCGAGAATGCTGAGAATGCTCTTGAGATAAGTATCCCCTCTGGAAAGAAAATGATGTCTAGGAAGATTTGCTCTAACCTAGAATTGAATATAGAAGGGGAAAACTTTAAGTTAAATCTTTATGTGATAAAGATTCAGGACTTCGACATAATCCTAGGAATGGATTGGTTAGCCTCAGCTTATGCTTCCATAAGCTGTCCTGAGAGAGAAGTAGTGTTTCGACCACCCGGGAAACCCGAGGTGAAAATCTACGGATCAAGGCTGGGAACCAAAATTCCAATGATATCCGCCCTGAAGGCCACTAAGATGATAAGGAAGAAGAATTGCCAAGCCTTTTTAGTTAATCTGATAAGAAAGGAGGAAGGAGAGCTTTCCGTCGAAGACGTTCCAGTCGTAAGAGAATACCCCGACGTATTTCCAAAGGAGCTACCAGGACTGCCTCCGGACAGGCAAGTGGAATTCACTATCAAATTGGAACCAGGAGCCGCCCCAGTTTCGAAAGCCCCCTACAGAATGGCACCTAAAGAGTTGCAAGAACTCAAGGTTCAACTGCAAGAGTTGCTAGACCTAGGTTTTATCCAACCTAGTGTGTCGCCTTGGGGAGCTCCAATCTTATTCGTAAAGAAGAAGGATGGTACATTGAAAATGTGCATCGACTATAGAGAGCTCAATAAGCTAACCATCAAAAATCGATACCCTCTCCCAAGAATAGACGATCTCTTCGATCAGCTCAAGGGAGCAAGTGTCTTCTCCAAGATAGACTTAAGATCTGGGTACCATCAGTTGAAGATCCGAAAGGAAGATGTCCCTAAAACCGCTTTTAGAACTCGCTATGGGCATTATGAGTTTGTGGTAATGCCATTCGGATTAACCAACGCTCCAGCAGTGTTCATGGATTTAATGAACCGAGTTTTCCACCCGTATCTGGATACGTTTGTTCTAGTTTTCATAGATGACATTCTTATCTATTCCAAGGATGAAGAAGAACATCAGGAGCACCTAAGAGTAGTTCTGGAGACGTTAAGAAGAGAAAGGCTTTATGCTAAATTCAGCAAGTGTGAGTTTTGGCTCAAAGAGGTTGCGTTTTTAGGTCATATAGTCTCGGTAGAAGGAATCAAAGTAGATCCAGCCAAGATTGAAGCTGTAAGCAACTGGAAGTCTCCAAGAAGCGTGAACGAAGTAAAAAGTTTTCTAGGACTCGCTGGATACTATCGTAGATTCATTGAAGGATTCTCGACTATATCCAAACCTCTAACGCGGTTGCTAAAGAAGGACTCTAAGTTCAAATGGACGCCTGAGTGTGAAGATAGTTTTCAAATTTTGAAGAAGATGCTAACCACAACCCCTGTATTAGCCATTCCGGAAGGGAATGAAGATTTCATGATTCACGCCGACGTATCGAGGAAAGGATTAGGATGCGTGCTAATGCAGAGAGGAAAGGTGATCGCTTATGCTTCCAGACAGCTTAAGAATCACGAGCAGAACTACCCGACGCATGACTTAGAGCTAGCAGCTGTCGTTCATGCACTGAAGATCTGGAGGCACTACCTCTACGGAGCCAAGTGTGAGATCTTCTCAGATCACAAGAGCTTGAAGTATTTCTTCGAGCAAAAGGATCTTAACATGAGGCAAAGAAGATGGCTAAAACTCGTAAAAGATTATGACTGCACGATTCACTACCACCCAAGCAAGGCCAATGTGGTAGCAGATGCCCTAAGTAGGAAGGAGAAGGCAGAGTTAGAACTCATCTTAGCTAAGGAAGATCTTCTCAAAGAATTTGAGAAGTTAGGGATTGAGGTGTTAACACCACCCGAGACTATTCAAGCTCAAGTTGCCATGATAGTCACTCAGCCCAACCTAAGGCAAAGGATAATTGAAGCCCAGAGAGGAGATGAGTTTCTCGAAAAGAAAAGGTTAGAAGCACGATCTGATAGCTCGCAAGATTTCACGGAAGCCGCCGATAACGCGCTCTTATTCAAGGGAAGACTCTGCGTGCCATGCACAGAAGAACTAAAAGAGGAAATCATGTGCGAGGCACATGACACGCCATATACAGCACATCCCGGAAGCACCAAGATGTACCAAGACCTCAAGAGAAATTTCTGGTGGAACAACATGAAGAGAGAAATAGCCGCCTTCGTGGAAAGGTGTTTAAACTGCCAACAAGTGAAACCTTTGCATCAAAAACCTTCTGGTTTGCTTCAACCCTTGGAAATCCCTGAATGGAAGTGGGATCATATCAATATGGACTTTGTCGTAGGATTGCCAAAGTCTAAGCGGGGGAATACCGCTATTTGGGTAATCGTGGATTGATTATCTAAATCAGCACATTTTGTTGCCGTTAAAATGACGGACGAGCTAGATCAATTAGCCCAGTTGTATATTAAAAAAGTTGTGCGTCTACACGGAGTGCCGGTCTCGATTACATCGGACCGTGATTCAAGATTTACATCAAGATTCTGGAGGAGCCTACAAAATGCAATGGGATCAAAGCTCAATTTCAGCACGGCATTCCATCCTCAAACGGATGGCCAGTCCGAAAGGACTATCCAGATTCTGGAAGACATGCTTAGAGGAGTCATCATCGATCAAGGAGGTAATTGGGAAGAGTTGTTGCCTTTGGAAGAATTTGCCTACAACAACAGCTACCAGTCATCAATTGGCATGGCCCCTTATGAAGTTCTTTACGGAAAGAAGTGTAGATCGCCCCTATATTGGGACGAAGTTGGAGAGAGAAGGATACTCGGACCCGAGATGGTCCAAGAAGCTGTCCAGAAGATCGAGCTTATTCGTCAACGCATCAAAGAAGCTCAGGATAGACAGAAGGCTTACGCGGACGAGAGGAGGACGGAGCTCAGTTTTGACGTTGGAGATAAAGTGTTTTTGAAGGTGTCTCCATCAAAAGGAATAATTCGTTTTGGCAAACGAAGCAAATTAAGGCCCAGATTTATCGGACCTTTTGAGATCTTAGAAAAGGTGAATGAAGTAGCCTACAGGTTGGCCTTACCACCCAACCTGAGTAACGTGCATGATATTTTTCACATTTCCATGTTACGAAAATACGTGTTCGACCCAAAGCATGTGATTAGCAAAGAAGAAATAGTCCTGAATGAGGACTTAGCCTATGAAGAAAAGCCTCAAGCCATCATGGATCGAAAGATCCAGAAGCTGAGAAATAAGGAGATCGATCTGGTGAAAGTGATCTGGAACCACCATGGTTCAGAGGAAGCAACTTGGGAGCTTGAATCCGAACTGCTCAAGAAGTACCCTGATATTGCTTATCATGGTTAGTAAATTTCGGGACGAAATTTTTTTAAGGAGATATGTAATACCCCAGATTTTTGTATGAGGTTTAGAGAATTGTTGATATTAATTAATTAATTAAATAAAGGAATTTAATTAAGGTTAGCTATGATTGGATGTCAGTCACGACTTTTGGAGTTAGTTTTCGTAAAGATCGTCTTTTCGGAAAATATAATCTTAATTCTTTTATTGCCATCTATGGTCTCTTTAGAAAGGTTTTGACTCAAGGAGTACACCAGTATTTTCGGATTTCAAATCTGAGGTCATTTGAGTTCCCGGTGATGGAAAACATGTTCGAAAAGGGAAATGAATAGTAACTTTTTCCTGCGTTCGTGTTTTGAGAAATTTACGAAATTCTCCTCGTTTATTGAAGTTCAGTTCTGTCAGGACCCTCTTATGGGAAATGACTCAAGGATTCCGTTGGCGTTCACGGATTTTCATTCCGAAGTCAATCGAACGCTCGGGAGTCGAATCTGTCAGTCTGAGTGAATAGTAAAAAGTAATTCCAAAAAGGGAATCTTTGCTCGTCTTTCTTCTGACAAACCCGTCTTCTTCACAAATCGAGTTGGTTCACTAGTGTTCGAGCCAACGAGTCTCCCGGTATTTTTAGATTTCGTGTCTGAAATCGTTTGGACCTCGACATCGAATAAAGTAGCTTTTAACCGAACCCGGGATAGCTTTTGCAGTATTCCTGCACAGCAATGACTTCCAAGGGAAGCCAAAAATTTTCCTATATATAGGGGGCCACCCCTTTAGCATTTCTTGCTCATTTACTCTTTCCCTTCACTTCAAAATCGAGAGGTGAAAAGCTTTGAAAGCCGAGAAGGTTCTGTCGAAGTAAAAAGCGTTCTTCGTGAGTGTTCTTCAAGACGACGAGCGGAGTGGCGTGGAAGGGATGCAGTGAAGGAATGTGCTAGGGGCGCCGTTGGAATCGTAGCAGGCGGCTCTGCCGCCGTTGCGACTCGACGAGACGCCGAGCTAACCACATTCCTTCGACGCACCTGACCCCGTCCATTCTTGTTCATCGGTCCCGATTCCATTTCTTTTTATCTTTAAATTCCGTATTTACTTTCCGTTCTTTACGTTCTTCGCGTTCTTCATTATTGCTCGTCTAAAGTTACATTTCGATTTTTGTTGAAATTCCAAGTTAATAACGTGTATGTATTATTTCTCGTTCTAATACCGTTATTGTCATTCTAAGAAAATTAGCCTCGTTATTCCGTTAAAATTCCGTTCAAGCTACATTTTACGATTTTGTCGTTAATCTAATTTAAAGGAGGATTATCGTGTTTATGCTGTTGTAATGCTAAAATTCTTTTTAAGTTAAAAGCATGTTGTTGCATGTTAAATTCAAGTTCGTTGTTTTTATAAAAATTCGGATTAGTTGTTCTTCGTGTTCGTCGAAGAAATCAACGAACACGAAGAACAGTTGAAGAACACATTGAAGAAACCCAGAAGAAGAGAGAGAGAAAAGAGAAGGAGAGAGAGAGCCCCGCGGGGGGGGTGGGCGCCGCCGCGCCACGCCCCCTCCTCGACCGCGCCCTAGCCCGTCGGGGGCGGGGAGCCCACCGGGGCTAGGCGGCCCCGCGGCGGCGGGTGGCCCGCAGGGGCAAGGTAGCCCCGCGGCGCCCCCCTCTTTTCTCCGTGTTGTTTCTGTTTCATTCCCCGTTCTTTTCGGCTATTCCCGTACCCCTTCTTTTCGATCTTTTCGAGTCTTTTAAATTATGCTACTTTCAAACCATATTCAAGTTTAAATTATAGTAAGGTATTCAAGTTAATTTCAATTTATTTCGAATAAGATATTCGAGTTATTTTCCGTCTAAAAATTTAGAGATCGAGTCGAGAAGTTCCTTAAATAAAATAAATCATCCTCGATCCCCTTATTAAGTCAAAGTCGTGCTATCCATGTTAAGTCCTAGCTAAGGAAATATTAGTTGAGTCTTATTTAATATCATGTTATTAGAAATCTTTGAAGGAAACCGCTAAGTCGATGATTCGACTTTTATAGGAGGAATCGAGCCTCGGAGGAATACTAAGGAAAACCACCAGCTCGTTGCCTCGTCTTCCGTTCCATAATCAAGGTGGGAAATCTATACTCATCTAAACTTTGAGCTAATGAGCTCTAGGAGCATGTTAGGGCAAATGAGATATCCAATAAAGTATTTTTGCTCAGCCCGATTGATCTCTGTACAAGGAAGGAAGAAAAGAAGATATTATGTTTTACTTGAGCTCTCAAAGCATGTTTAGGAATGATAGAGCTACTAAAGTATTATTTATGCTTAGCATGAGATGTTTAGAATTATCTTTAGCTCCGAATCATATTTGTTTACGTTCTTTTCCTGCAATTCAATGTTTATGCTTGATTAGATCTCAGAATTAAGAATTAAGGTTTGCCTTGTTAAGGTAGCGTTAAACCCTTTGTAGACTGAGAACATGTAGTATTAAAGGATTAGCTTTAGACATTGTTCTAAGCTTGGTATTGCTAGCAAGGATAAGAAAGGAAGGAGCTCAGTTTTACTTAAGAAGGATTTGAGCTCGGAACTATTAAGGGAGTCACTGCTGGGTTTTTCCCTCGCAAACTCGTTTGGATATTTGAGGTAACCCCTCTTCTATCCTATGGCATGCCTAAGGGTACAGTTGACGTCAGGTTTGAGCCAAGATGGGCCCAAAGGAAAAGAAAAGCTTTTTACGGATATGGAGAGGGCTTTAGCGTTTTGCTCTCCATATACCGTCAGATGATTGTTGGATATCTTGAAGTTATTAAAGTGTTTTATTAAAACCCACTGAGTACATTAGTGCTCATGCCCACTCTTTTTCAAATATTTTCAGGTTGAGATGCTGAGGATGTTGGTGGCTGTGCATGTGGGTTGGCTGCCAAGACTGTTTTGCTATTATTTAATATTCCCTTGAAATCCCACTATGTGATCTGCTACTCTGATACACTCTGTCTAATTCCGTTGTTAAAGTCTTATTATGATCGTCAAGATTCTATGAATAATCTCCCAGACATAATTATTTGAGTATAAGATGCATACTAAATTCTATTTCTTCTACCCGAATATGATCTCCTTCCGTCTAATCAATGGGTTTGCATGTATTATTAGCTATCGTAATTCAAGCTGATTAGTATCCGTCTATACGACTTATTCACCGTCTAAGTAAAAGTAAATATGAGTATCCTAGTCTAATCCCCAAAGGCATATTTCGACTGTCAAAACATCCTGTCAACCTTCCATTTTTCCTCATTAACCCTTTAATGACACCCCGTCCCCATTCATAAACCCCTATCTCAGGACCGGGCTGTTACAACTTTAATGTATTAATTTTTTGGAACAAAGAAAATATACAATTAATGAAGTGCAAATACAATGAATATCAATAGAATTGGTCAAATTCAAGTATATGCAAATTAATTAAGCTGGTCAATTTTAAATAAGAGTATAATTGTACATTTCTATTAAAAATAACACTACTTATAGTAATGAGACTATATAATCGGGACACCTCAAAATAGAAACGTAGACTATATAATTGGGATGGAGGGAGTATATATTATTACAGTATGGAGGAAATTTACCGAATGAGAAATATTTGTTAGGGTAGATGTTGATCACTCTATATTTCTTTATTTATTAATCTTTATCTTTTCTAATTTTCAGATATATACTTGATTTTCATATTTTTTAGATAATTTTATTATTTAATATCTATTAATATTGATAGGGTTGCAAAAATATATCTTTGGTAGAATTTGAGTTTGATAGAATATTTCCTTTTTTATAAACATAACATTCCTTGTTTCATGTTTCCGTGTTTATCTCAAGTGTCCATTTGGGGATGGCCTAGTGGTGGAGTGGTGTTTTTTGAGGTCAAAAGTCTCAAATTCGACCCACCACCAACACCACTAGGTGTGAGCCTGTCACACCTGACTTGCCAAGTGTGGTTTACCTCCCATGTGTAGGTTTACAGGCTATTATACAAGGGTGGGGTTTACCCAGTGCGCACCACGGTAGCGACTGCGAGTTACACTCGACATCCAAAAAAAAACAGAGAGAGAGAGAGCTCAAGTTTCAAAAGATTAGACAAGAAAAGTTAACAGAAGATTCGAGAGAAAAATCTACAGAGAATTAAACAAGAGTTGTCGCAGTCCAGACAATGTCGGACCTAGTGTTAGGCATTTTCTATTCAACAACTTGTTCAACGTCAGTTTGCATTTGGAGATTCATGCTCCAAAGTAGTTCTTTTTAGGGTTATTGATTTTGGTGTTTGCCTACATTCGAAGCTGTTTTAGTCATTCATCTTGTAGTGTATGTTTTGGCATTTTGTAGAGATTATTGTGTTTGAATACAACTATACATGGAAGTTTCTTTACTTTGTATTTTTGTAATTCACTTTATATTTAGTTAAGTTTTTGCCATGATGCAGTGTTATAAATATACTTTGTATTAGCACTTTAAATTATTTTTTGTGCACATTTAAATTTTTACTGCATGTTGAATCTGTGTTTTAAACACTGAACGTAAACATTAGTATCCTATTTTCGTATTTTATTCCATTTGACAACAAAACTAGCATACTCAATTATCTCAGTATTTATTAGTGTGATAAATAGGAACTCATCTCAACTATTTAAAATGATAATTTTACAGATAAGATGTCTGATGATAATTTTGTAAATTATTTTATACAAATGATTAATTTATATTAGACACACGAAAAAATAGGGGCAAAATGATCAATTATAAAAGGAATCTCCCGTCTTCCGCATTTTGCTGTGAAATTTCCGGCAGCCGTGGTTTCAGCGTATATCTACATTCTTCACAATTTATTACTCTATTTAAAAAAAAAATGATTGTGAAAAAAATATCAAGAGATTCGGTAGAAAATATAATACGAAAGTGACAAAACATACCCCTCTAATTTCTAATTAAAGGGAGAGCCTCGTATAAGACCGTCTTATGGATTAAAATTTGTAAAACAGAACAAGATACAAATCAAAACACAATTAAATATCAATAAAATTACAAATATTCCATTAAATATGAGTTAGTTTGGATCTGAATTAGATCTTGACCTGTCTTACGGTCGGATTATGACTCGTAAGACGGTGACACACAAATTTTTGTGATTTCTAAAATGTAAATAATATAACAATAAAATGTAAATAAAGGTAAAATTTTTCTACTCCTAGTTGTATATACAAAATTTGCAGATCAACTCTCCAAAAATAAAAACCCATTAAAATCAGTATCAACTGTAACACCAAAAAGTATCACTAAAAATTCCAAAAGTATCACTTGTATTCTTAAAGAATAACATGTCTGCTAGCTATCTTATATGAGTTTATTTAGTTAAAATAGTGATTTTTTTCATTCAAATTAATGTTTAGAGTTATCTAATTTTGACAACATACGTAAACATTTAATTCTGACTGCATATATATGCTTTCCGCTATTTTTGAACAATTGTTAGAGAACAAAAGTAAAATAATTTTATATGGTTAATTTAATTAGGAAATATTAGGAGGTCAGTTTAACAACCAAAGACCAGAACTAAAACCTCGTATAGGACTTCCACACGCCATCCAATTCTGATTAATTAACCTCTCTCTCCCTCTTTCTCTCTCTAACTTCTACCTATATATGTCAAATTTTCTCTTTAATTACCTTTTGTAGCTTTGATTATAATTTATAGACTACAGAGTTTGATTAAATAGTAAAATGACTTTTAATTAAGATTATGGAGCTATATTGCATTGACACTCAGTGTTTGTTAAATTGCCTAATAAGCCTGAGATTCATGGAAAACTATATACCACACTTTTTCTTTTTTATATTATCTAAACTAGTAAAAAAAAAGTTTATTTAAATAATCACACTTACATCTTCCTCTCAAGTTTTAATTAAAAAATATATATCCCTTGAGCATTTAGTTTATTATACTAAAAACTCATAATTTTTTTCTATTATCACAAGTTTTCACCCGTATCAGGTGACTTAGTGTTAATTATTAACAAAACGTAGCGTTCATCGATAGTCTGATTGAACCTCGACTCCTCGAGGCCGGAGGTTACATACACAACAAACATCATATGAAAAAAAAATTGTGTTAAATAGTCATTGCAAAATCAATTAAATGAGTCAAGACCAAAATACGACTAATATGTTTAGTGAAATATTTATTATATTGTTGGTGTCATGGTGGGCCCCATTTAGGAGCAAGGGATTAATGGGACCTCTCAATTTTTAAATTTTTTAGGATTCATTTAAATATTTAATTTAAAGTTTTCAAAAAATAATAAGTTTACATTTCATAGCATATCATTTATATACCACTACTACTAGTATATTTTCCATTCTCATTTTGTATAAAAACATAATTGTAATCTCTTTATTTTTTAAGTTATATGATTTTTTTTTTATAGTTTATTCTTGATGCGAGGATCTCATTCTCAATTTGAGTTTTTTAAAATTAAAAATTTCGTATTTATGAATCACTATTTTTTTAATTAAATTTGTTTAATCATATGCTCTAATTATAATTTATAAGAGCAATAGTACCATACACAACCAATTTTAAGTTATAAAAAATAGATGTGCAATGAGGTAATTTTGTTAATTAATTGATTTTTTTTAACGTTGAAACGTAATTAAGAAAAAAATATTAAAACTTTATCAAAATTATATATTAACTATTTTTTTTTTGGAGTGTATATATGTAATTGTAAATTGGCCTGTTATTATAAGTTAGTCTCCCACTGGATAAAATTTAAGGGTCCGTCATTGGTTGGTATTTTGGTATATAGTATTTTGATCTACATCTTGACTAATCTAACAAATTTTAACATGTCGGACAGTTTAACATGATACTTCCCTAACAACACTAAAATTTTAGTGTGGCACCCTCAAACGGATATAGAAGAACAGACTAACAATGTGAGCGTGCTTTGAATTTTTTTTTTTCTAAAATAGAAAGAGAAGTATTGGTAGACTCGAGAAAGGATAAGCTTTACTTCCATACATAATTTACATAAATATATTAAGGGAAGAAAGAGTACTCCGACGTCAAAAGAGTACAACAGGGAAGATAAAAGTTTATATACAATCAAAACGGTGAACTTCGAAGAAGTTTCACGCTTGAACAAAAACAAAGTCAAAAGGTGGTGCAAAAAGCTCATAAATAAAAGCCCATCAGGTCATCATCCATATACATAGACCCACAGGAACTTGTAGGAACTCCACGTCCCGCACCATGCATTCTCATGCTTCATCAGAGATACCTACAATGCATGAACTACATGAGCTAAAGCTCAGTAAGCAGAAATCATGCATGCGACCTCATACACAACGCATAAAGAAGACACCACACCATGGCTAATGCTCGTGATATAAAATATTTTCATCTCAAAAGTATTTTCACTGTTTAGGAACTTGGCTCCTTTCACCAGACACCAACATGAGTCATGAGCTCATAATATATTCATTATCACTTGGCCAGAATGTGATTAGTGCACTCATGTGGCTCATTCTTCCTGGACCCCAAGGGACACGCCCCCTGCCTGTTCCCTTTGATCCCACATGAAAGTCATCCCACATCAGCCACTCATCACCTCAAAGATGCAGTCGAAGTGGACCATCCTCCCTGGATCCCAAGGGACACGCCCCCTGCCTGTTCCCTTTGATCCCGCATGGAAGACATCCCACTCGAGGCACAAATATTAACACAGCACAACATGAGCTGGTGGTGACCAATCCCAAACAAAACATTTTCTCTTTCTCAAAACCATTTCATGCATGCAACTCGATAATATCTACATGGCGTGCATGCATATGCTCGTGATCATGTACAAGATATTCAATGCAAATAGATAGAACGCCACAAGCATATTACACCACACATTTATTAGGTAATAAATTATAACAACACAATAGCAAATAATAATCACATATAATCAAATAATAATATATTCATGCATTGTAGTTGTAAATGGATTTCTACTTACCTCGAGTTGAAAGCTTACGATATTTGGAATCTTAGAGTGTTCTTTCTCAAGATAATCTAATTAAGATAAACCAAAGATTAATAGCAAATTAATATGAATTTAATTAAAATTTATTAATTATCATCAACTCCAAAATTAATAATAAAATATTATTCGATTATAACAAATAATTTCACTTCTAATACAATAATATATATGTGGTAGCTTTAATCAAATTCTCACAATCAGTTCAAACGCAATTGTGCTAAAACTCTTTTATTTATTTATTTATTTTATTTTTACCACAAAAATATTGATTCTAATTTCTCAAAAATATCAAAGAGGTGAATTAATCCAATAGGATAAATAAAATCAATTTCCGCAAGGTTTTGAATTCTTCTAACTTATTAAATAATTTATATTCTTCTTTTTCTTTTTCTTTTTCTTTTTTTATATACAAGCATATTTAAATACTAATAATAATATTAATTTAAGTATTTGTGTTATCGACACAGTTAAATCTTTGAAACAACAATTCATTCACTAACATATATCATAATCCAATAGTTATTCAAATATAATTAAGCTCACCATCTTAATAAAATAAAATACCTATATACAACAAAAGAAATATTATCTAATCTAATAATTTTTTTAGAGATCACGAAAGCATTTTAGTAAAAATTCAAATTAACTTTATATATACATACATACATCAACGTTAAATTAGATCAATAAGTAACATAAATTATTTGTTTAGAAAATAAACAATCGAACACTACTAACCTCAATGATGATTTCCCCCTATTATTATTATTATTATTACATTCTAAATTTATAGGAGTCGGAAACCGACTTATAATGTACAAACTATCCCATCTTTTGCCAAGTATTAATGCTACGTGGAAAGCAAACTATATTACTATTTTTTTAAAGCTAATTTTATTCCCATCTATCATAAACTATAATTATCCATTAGTGACACCTATCCGTAGGTCTATATATATATATATATAATATTCATTTATATAACAAATTATTCAGAGTTTTGAATACACTAATTTTATTATTGACATGTATAATTTTTTTTTCGGTAAGTGTTCACATAGTAAAATAAAATTGTACTATAATTTATATAACTTTCCTCTTTATTAGGTTTAATGCTAATATTTTTTATTTTCTTTTTGGAAACAAAATATGAAATAATTGAATAAGCATAATCACGTTGACACATATATCTATAAAAACTCAATTGACATGCATATAAACACATAATACTTATATATAATATATATCAAGATAATCGTTGAATAGTGAAAGGCTCGGTTACTACATTTAGTAATTGTATATTGTACTTGTAGACATATAAAATATTTATTTAAATCTATTTAATTAATCTAAACCCAAATTTAGTTCTCTCAACCGTCGATACTGCATAAAATTAAACTCAAACTTAATAATAAAAAAATCAAAATAAAAAAAATCAGCACAACTTGATTAAACTCATCGGTATTCCTCCTCTTTGTAAGGGTGAGAAACATATGTACAAATCACAATCTCCTTCTGCAACTAAAAAAAATAAAAATTGTGCTAATTAGTGCATAGAGTTCATTTGCATGGCAATATTGGGGAGTAGCATATCAAGTCATGATATATATTAGATGAGGAGCACTTATGTGCACCACTTGTATATATGACACTATATCCGAGAGTCGCATGGATGCCACACGCGGCGCGTGGGGCCCACGCGCCGTCAGTATTTTTTTTTTCTGACGATTTTTTTACTTTTTTTTGTTTGCGATTTTGTTTGTTTTTTTTTCAACAAAATTTACACCATAAAATAAAATTAATGAACACTAAAATTAAAGTAGGTTGATATAATTTGTTTAAAATAAATATAAAATTGTACCTTAAAATGAAATTAATAAATCCTAAGCTGTTTAAACCCTAAAAACACCCCCAAAAAAATCATAAAGACACAAAATAAAACCCTAACACAACCCCCCCCCCCCCCCAAATCCAAAAAAAAAAACAAAAAATAAAACCCTAAAAACACCCCCCAAAAAAACACAAAATAAACCTCTAAAAACACCCCTAAAAAACCCTAAAACACACAAAATAAACCCCTAAAAACACCTCCAAAAATCCTAAAATAAGTGGCAGACCTCTTACTATTTAATGATACAGGTGATACTTTTTGAATTTTTAGTGATACTTTTTTAATATTACTGTTGATACTGATTTTACCGAATTTTTTTACAGGTTGACCTGCGAATTTGATCCGCCCATCTGAAATAAGCCTTATATGCACCTTGTGCATGTAAATATTTGCGATATTAGATATGATTGCTCTGTTTGAATTTGATTACTAAGCGATGTCAAATAATTTGATTCTTATTAAATAAAGTGTAGAAAAGATTAATCCTCGTCTGCCGCACACCATATTTTCTCTATAATCGCTTTTTTCATCATTAAACGTGAAAAACCTTTAATTAGATCGATGTTATTAAATGGAAAATTACATATTATAATATTATATATTATCGCGGTCAAATTAAAATAAATATTGTAGGATCGATTAGAGTCGAGCTGTTTTCAACTCAGACGAATTTACATTTTACAGGCAGGCCAATATAATTATCAATTGAGAATGAGTCATATCAAAGTCCATTTAACTCAAATATTTAACAAGCAAATGAAATTAATACATACATCATCATACACGAAATATTAATACACGTATGTCTATGACTATATATAGATGGACAAAGTCCATAGTGCTTTGGTCTTGTAATATCTACCATTAGACCAATCCACTAAAACGAGGTTAAAATCCTTGATTAACTATACAATTATAACTGTCCACCTTTTTTTTTTCAAGACCACAATTCTAGAAAAAAAAAAAACTTAGATATTTAGGGTTAATTGCAAAAAAAAAAAGATCAACTTTGAATAAATTATGATTTAGATACGATTTTTAAAACATTTCAACAATAATTCAACATTTTTATTGGTAGCAAATTGGACACTCCCAAAAATTTGATGATTGAAATTTATTTATGGGAGTGTTTAATTTACTACAAATAAAAATATTGAATTATTATTAAAACGTTTTAAAACAATACTCAATTCTTTAAACTTATTGCAAATTAATCTATTCAGCCATCGATTTTTTGGCACTATGCAAATTCCACATGACATGCTCAATGTGTTTATAGACTTTTCAATTTAATAAACAAATTAGGTGGAATTATATAAACACACGTCCAACTAAAATGATGCTATTATGTTCCAAAAATTTAAGAAAAATGAAAATAATATTATTTTGGTCTAATGTATGATTATTAATTTACTTCCACGTAATTGTTTTTATTAGACTGAAAATTTCACACATACATCCCACGTGCCATGTGAGATTTTCAGTGCAGGAAAATTGGCGGCGGCATAGATTTGCAACAAGTTTGAAAAATTAAGTATTATTTCGTTAATATATTTAATTTAAGTATTTTTTTTAAAAAGGGACCAAAATATGTCTTAAAACACTTGAGATCCTCTAGTCTCGACTTGTGTGTGCCAACCATGTGTCAAACCTCAAAATTATTATTTTTTCTTTCATTTTTTCTTCAATTTTAATTTCTTTTGGTTTAGTATAATTTTACATCATTAGTTAGGGTTTATAATTATTTTTTCATATTTAATTTTCATTTTTTAGTTAATATAATTAATTTTTGGGGTTGAATATTCCAAACTTGGGGCATATAGTTTTTTAAATTTTTAATTTTTAGCAATAAATATTAATTATGATTTGTTATAATATAATAAATTTTATTTTTATAAAAAATATTATTAATAATATACAATTTTAATGTTGGCACACAATTGACACAGATAAATTGAAACTAGAGAATCTCTACTAGTGTTAAAGTGCCATTTCCCCATAATATATAAGGCTAGGGTTTAAATGTAAACAATCGGAATCCCAACTCCCTAGCCACTAATAATCAACTAATTAATCATATCCTATTTAATTAATTTACACACATTGGCGTCGCCCTTATTACATTTTCCCCAACCACTAGGTATATTAACTTCATTTTGCAGCAATTTGATGTGGGATATCAATTTCTATACAATAAATTCATAATCAACCCCCCCCCCCTCCCAAAAAAAAATATATATATACTAGAATGACCCTTCCTGCGATGCATGAATAATATATTTACAGTTATTATTATTTTATTAGAAATTGTAAATATGAATTAATATTATACAAAATATTTAAACTAAAATCTATATAATAACTTTCAAAGAACTGTGAATTTTAAAGATATACGAGCATTGTTCGTCCCGACTCTTCGCGAAGACCCAAATAGTAGAAATCATATGTAAAAGTGAGATATCTCGAATCAAAATCTACCGGTTCCCCGTTACCCCAATTCAAAAACAAAAAGGAAATGATTAATTTTATTGTATGTTTAGTTTTTCATTATAATTTTATAAAAAATATAAGATATTTTGTCATGTTGATTTTAAATTTTTAATTTTTTTAATTTTTTATAAATTTAAATATCTAAAATTTATATTTTTCTTCAACATAATGAATGGGTAAGTTGTTGTAATTATTTTTAGATTAATAAGAAAATATTTTCAATTTATCAATTTCAAGGTTCATTTTATTGTATATGGAATTTGTTATTTTTGCATTGATACATAGTTTAATTTGCAATTTGTGATATTATTATTTATTAAAAAAATGATTTGTGTTTGATTAAATAAAAAAATATATATACATCAAAATTATATAGAAAGATGACCAAAAAATATAAATTTAAACTTTTTGAAGAAATCTAAACTAACTAATAATGTGATGAGAATAAATAAATATTCAAGAAACGATATGAAAAAGAAAAAGGAAAGTGTGATTAGACCAAATAAAAATAATTTAAGAGATGAAACGTTACTTCAAAAAAAAATATTTGCCTGTCAAAAATTGGGATAATAAGTAGATTAGTACAATCATTTATCTATGTACATACATTATATGTGTCTATGGAAAGTATCAAAAGTAAATGAAAATGTGATGATGTATAATTCTATATATTACTTCAATGCCCATATAATATTAAATAAATATGTTATATGTGTTGAATTGGTCAGAAATCAGATCATATATAGTTGGATATAAATTTCATATTTAATTGATTTCCCACTCAGCTATTCAGAATTCGCATATCATCAATAAAATTAGAGAAATACTATATTTTGAGAAATTTGAGGTCAATCCCACAACTCGGCCATTT
Organism: Perilla frutescens; assembly: GCA_026008535.1. Classification (NCBI taxonomy): domain Eukaryota; kingdom Viridiplantae; phylum Streptophyta; class Magnoliopsida; order Lamiales; family Lamiaceae; genus Perilla; species Perilla frutescens. Next base: position 48,628,376 of record BRKX01000001.1, on the reverse strand, counting down.
CTTCTTCTCCAATGAATATCTTTTCGACTAGTTTTCCTCTTTAATCCTATTTTTTTTAAATATCCAGATGCTTATAGATCAGGTCAAATATTTTTTCTCATTCAAATTAATGCTTTCTTTTATTTCTTGGTGCAATTAATGTGCCGAGTCGAACTTTACTCAATTTTAATTCCCCTACAGTTTCAATGTTACACATTAATTTTTGACTATCGCACTAAATTGTAAAAATCAATTATTAATGTTTCAATGTGCACACACAAATGGTAGATATCCTAGTATGAAAAAAGAGACATCTCGACTTCGAAACTCATTGATCTCGTCTTTCTCCAACTAAAAGAAAGGTCATTACTAATGAGGTGAAAATTTTGAGTGTCCCTAAAGAAATTATAAATTTATATGATCTCTACTGCATTTAGGGCTATAAATGAACAAAGCTGCCAACGAGCTATTTGAAGCTCGGCTCAAAAAAACCTCATCCGAAGTTTGTTTATTTTTTAAACGAGTCGAGCTCGTACACAATAGTATTTGACTCAACCAGCTCATGAACATGTTCGATCTTGAGTTTAATCGAACATGTTTACAAATATGTTCATGAATATTATAAATATTTTATATGGGTAAATTAAATAAACTCCTTTTTTCGAGCTCGAATATGTAAATTAAACGAGTCTTTCTTTCGAGCATTCGAGGTGAGGCTCGATTAGTAAATTTTCGAACATTTCACGAGCCGAATTCAAGTCAAATTCGAACATGACAAATATTTGTCAAGCCGAACTTGAACAAGAGGAATAAAGCTCGAATCGAGCTCGAGCTTGAATATTCCTTAACGAATCGAACTCGAACATCAGGGTATTATACTCAATTCGGTTCGTTTACGATCCTGCATGTATTATTTTCTATAGCTAGGTTGGATATATATTGTTTTGGTGAAAATTTTGTCTCAAAATATAACAAGGCTCTATCAAGTAATGGTGACTGCATATATACGATTATATCATGATCTAAGTGTGATTTATTCAGGGCAGCACAACTTTGAATAATATAGCTAGATGATTCCCTTGTCACTCACACAAAATAAATAATAACCTATATAGACCTTGTTTGATTAACAAGGAATCTTATCCGGCCCTCTCTTCTTGCAGTTTGCAAAACAGCTTGCTTGAGCTAATTATTAACGGTAACATTTTTCTTTGGACACTTTAATTTATTATAAAATTGTATGGCAATGGCTTGGTCAACTCAAATGCTTTAATTTTTCTAATTAAATAAATAATTATACATATATACATATATACACACATAAAGCTGACCGATCCAAATCACGGACTTCGTCCCAGATTTTGCAATACAATTAATCTTGATTTTCATGCATGTCTGAAGCCTTTGTAAAGGCTTCGAAAAAGTCGGTATCTTGAGAATTATTATATCATACATATCTAACGTGGGCACCTGCTGTTTTTATAACTATCATGTTAGTCTTAATTTCGACACGTACAATAATATTATGTGCTTACGAAGGTGTCCTCACACCGTGTGTATAATAATATTAATTTATACATGTATATATCAGGACCCATCTTAGATATTTTGAGGTGATTGTGATAATTATAAAAATTGAACTCTTAATATTAAAAAGAATTGGGTCCCTAATTTTTAAAAAATACATGGACTTTTTTGGGGGCCTGCTGCACTGAAGCCCTCCTTGTACTCCCTCATCACTGACCATGATATATGTGTGCACGCGCGCAGTGCCAATGTTGCTATGCCTAATGATACATATGCCTAATGATACATATGATTTGTTATATATTTTTATCTCATAAGTTTTTATTAAAGTTGCACTCTCTAGTGCATAAGGTGTATGGATTTGGGCCCATCAGACTAATCTAAGCCTAATAAGGCCCAATAGTAAAAAAATGCTCCATTTCAGGCACGTGGACCCCACGCGCGGCACGTGGCGTACACGCGCCATAAATTAATTTTTTTTATTTTTTTCAATTTTTTATTTTATTATTTTTTCAATTTTTTTCATTTTTTCTATTTTTTTTTTGTTTTCCCCTCCAAAATTGTATATCCTAAAATACAATTAGTGAACCTACAAATTGAAATGAATTATTTTAATTTTTTAAAAATAAATATAAATATATATCCTAAAATGATTTAATGGATCCTAAAATTAAAGTGAATAGTTTTTTTTTAATTCGGCAAGTCGCGCAATGCACTTGCCCGACACTAACGCGTGGGCTCATGCATTGTGCTCGACAATTAATTTAATTTTTCAAAATAAATATAAATGATAATTGAAAAAAAAAACATAATTTTGAAATAAATATATATCCTAAATGGAATTAGTGAACTCTAAAATAAAAGTGAAATATTTTTTGAAATAAATATAAACCCTAATTGAGATTAATAAACCTATAAAAAACATGAATCCTAAAAAAACAAGAGAAAAATCCCTAAAAAATTATGAACCCTAAAAAAACCTAAACCCCTTCCCCCTAAACTTTAAACATTAATTGGAATGGAAAATTCACAATTTGAACTACATAAACTCATATAAGATAAATATAAATACAATAAAATTGACTTTTTGTCCCATATATAGCCGACACTATATAGCCTCCATCGCTTTTCTATAACTATAAAAATATAAAGAAATGTCCCCTTGTGGATGGCCTAGTACTGAAGTGGTGTTATCTTTAGGCCAAATGTCTCAAGTTCAAATCACCCAGTGTGGTTTGCTATATAGGGACATAGTTTACTCAGTGCACACCTCGATAACGGCTGCCCGGTTACTCTCAACATAGATATATAAATATATAAACAACGGGACAAAAAATCTCCGTCCCTCGATAGAGGCTGCGAGTTACCCTCAACATAAAAAATATATAGTTATATAAAGAAACAACGGGATATAAAATCATAGTTACTTTCATCCGCACAAGTTTTTTATGAGTAAGAAAAAATCGAGAGAAACAGACTAAAGAAAAAGGTATTAACATTAATTTCTCTCTCCTCCACATCACTGACATTCATCCAACCCAACCTTCAAATAAAATATTAATTTATCTCTCCTCCACATCCACAACTTCTAACATTTTAAAATTTACACTCCATCAGTGACACTCATCCAACCCGATATTCAATTGAAATATTAATTTCTTTTTCTTCCAATCTAAATAACATATTTATCATTTTATTTTTTAAATAACATATTATTAATAATAATTTTTACTATATTTAAAAAATCGTAACTAATTTATTAGATATATTTTTTAAATTCATAATTAAAAAAAATGTCCATACAATTATAAATTCATAATTTACTTGACAATAAAATGAAAATTACAAGAGTTAAAACAAAATAAAACATAATTAAATAAACTACAATGAGAATATTTGAAATTCTAAATTACGAGTACATAAAATGTAAATTAAATATTCAATTAGTGTCAAATTTTTGCCATATATGCTCGATCAAGTCCTTTTGAAGAGTGTTATGAGCCTCTCTGTTGCGAAATTGATCTCTATTAATCATATAAGCCGACAAACTTGTGATACGTTCAGTGGAGTAGTGAAAAAGTTTAGCATTTGAAGTTGAAGATACATCCATCAAAAATTCTGTAGGATCATAATAGTTTTAGTATGTGTCTCGTTCACCCTCTATAATCATATTGTGTATAATGATATAAGCCATCATAATTTTTTCCAGCAAAACTTTGTCCCAAATAAGACATTGAATAAATGCAAAATGAGCTTGTAGAACTCCAAAGGCCCCCGCTCTACATATTTTCTAACAGCCTCCTGGTGTTGAGTGAATAACTTATGCTTTCGAGTCACAGGAGATGTAATAGACTTGACAAATGCAGTCCATGAAGGATATATGCCATCGGTGAGATAATATGCCATATCATTTTGGTGACCATTGACGATATAACTAACCTATGGTGATCGGCCTTCTAAAACATCACTAAAAACTGGAGATCGATAGAGAATATTAATATCATTGCACACACCTGGTGTTCTAAAGAATGCATGTCATATCTATAAATCATATGATGCAACGACTTTTAAAATGATTGTTGGCTTTCCCCTTATCCCTGTAAATTGCCCAGCCCAGGCAGTGGGACAATTTTTCCATTCCCAGTGCATGCAATCAACACTACCAATCATCCCAGGAAAACCACGTTGTTCCCCAACATAGAGTAATCTTGTCAAATCTTGTTGATTAGGCCTCCTAAAGTATGTATTACCGAAGTAGGAAATGACACCGTCTATGAAATGGATGACATCATCTCTTGTAACCGTTACACTCATTCGTAAGTATTCATCAACAACATCAGGTGATGTCCCATAAGTCAACACCCTCATGGCTCTGGTACATTTTTGCAATGGTGAAAGACTTTTTCTACTTGGGCAATCAAGCATCTTTGAAAATATTCATTATTGATAGTAACTATATTCACTATACGAAGAAGAAAAAGTGATTTATGCATGCGAAATCAACGTCGAAAGAGCTTCGGAGAATACGTCAGATTAGAGATAAAATAGTATTTCATCAAACGCTCTTCACCAATCTCATGTTCCCTATCACAATACCTTCTTCTAATTGTAGAAGTTTGAGCTCCTACAATCAAATGAGGATTGATTAGGAGTATATTTTGGATGATGTTATTCTCTTCACGACATTGTTGATGAACTCATTCTTCCCATTCATCAAGTTTGTTGGGATTTGAATCATTAGAACTTGAGTTTGATTCGATTGAAGCATTTTCATTAACCTACATTTTTCTGAAGAGAATTGAAAATTAAAGAGAAAAAAGTAATATTGAGGATTTTTGTGTGAGTTTAATTTTGATTTGTATTTCATGATATATTTATAGATAATGCAAAACAATAAAAAAGAGTTAAGTTGAATCAAAATCCAATGCAAATAATGTGACAGATGTATGTGATTGTTTGCAGATAAATTGACAAAACCTGCATGTGATTTCAATTTGTTCATAGAAAATATAACCAAATCATGCGAATCATTATTATTATTATGATGACCAACTTGTAAGCATGTTATTTACATTATTATATGACCAAAATTTTCAAAGCATGAGAATCCAATGCAAATAATGTGAAGGTGCATGTGATTTTTTGCAGATAAATTGACAAGATATACGGATCATTATTATTATGATCAACTTGTAAACATAATTTACATTATTATATGACCAAAATTTCCAAAGCATGAAAATCCAATGCAAATAATGTGACAGGTGCATGTGATTTTTTGCAGATAAATTGACAAGACATATGAATCATGTTAGCTTTACTTTTACATGTTGGATTTACTTTTGCATGTTAGATTTAACTTTACTTTGATATGTTTGAGACATATGCATATGGGTTTGTAGGGAAATAAATAAGAGTACTAGAGATATATAAAATACATTAATTATATGTGAGGAAAAAGACATCTCACAATTACAACACACATTAATGTAATGTGAGGAAAAGACATCTTACAATTACAAACATGTCCCACAATTACAATTACATTAATTTAATTTTACCTAAACACAAGGGCAATTAGTCGGCGTTTCACCTCTTCATCTTCTGGAGATAAGTGATCTTTCGTCAATAATGTATTCAACATTCTTTTTTCCATCTTCAAGGACATTATTTATAGCTTTTGACTCTCCAATTCGAGTTTCTTAGCAATTAACTCATTTTCATTGTCTCTGGTGAGCCTCAATGCACGAAGTTCTGTAGCAACTTCAGATCCAGATTGTGTTGCCTTACCTTTTCCTTTCTTTTTTGACTTATCTCTACCCGTTGGATGCGATATAGTCGAACCTCCGGTAGTTAGAGTTTCTGGATTTAAAGGAATATGATACTACCCATCTTTAGAAGTCCTTGATCTTTTGGTGCTGCCACCACTTTCTTCATTATCTCCCATTCCATCTTCAGGACGAAGTCGTGTTGCATCGTTATGAAACGATGCACCCCACCTTGAATGTTTACTCATAACATCATTATAAACAACCAAGTCTTGAAACTTGCTGCCATTTACTTCATAAATTGTATGAGCTTCCATCTCAATATTCTTCCGGCTCATTCCATTTCTTTTTCTCCGATTTGCTTCTTCCAAAGCAGCAACTCACTTGCCTGCATTTTCACTAAGTCGTTTCCAATGACTTTTCATTGATTAGATATTTCTTGGGTTGAGCTCGTCTGGATTTTCAGCTTGAGTTTCATGATACAATTTATGCACATGTGACCATATTGTGGGTCTCTTTTGATTCTTTCCACTCACATTGTCTGTACTAACGTAGATCCAAGATGACATAAGTGTTACATCTTCTTTCACAGACTAACTTACATTTTTTGCTCCTTTCTGATTTTGGTTTGAGAGATGAACATTCCCAAACAAATTGCGAGAGATATTTTGTGTGGTGGGAAGTTCTTTAGATGATAGAATTTGAGTGAGATTTGATGAAAATTGAGAATTTTGATAATACTGAGAACTTTTTTGAAGTTCTGAATTTGGAAAATTTTGTGGGTGAAAGTAAGTTCCAAAATTTGAAAAATTTTGGGAGTCATGATAATAATTTGGGTGATTTGGATTCATAACTTAAAATGAAGAAGAAATGTGAGATTGAGAATTTGGTGAAGTAAGATATGTGAAAAAAAAGAGAATTTAGTTGTTTGTAAAAATATACCAATATTAGGTTCTCTTTGTAGAGGAAAAAAAATTATGAATGTTGATATATTTTTTATTTTTGATAATTATATAAATTATTTAAATTTTAAATTAATGTATATAAAATTAAGTGGTATCCAATCAGAGGGTACCACGTGTTGAAGAATTAATGGTAACCTCAAAGTTGGATGGCCGATCAGGTCGGCGATTTACCGTGACTTTTTCTTTTTCTTTTTTCTAAAAAAAATTATTTATCTTTTGCGGTGACATCAATATTTAGATGTCGGGAGTAGCCTTAGAGAAGTTGAGAGTGACATAAAATTTGGACAGACTTTCTTTGGCTCATGAGGTTCAAACGTATTTTCTTTATGATTTTTCATGTTAACCTCAATTAAATATTCCATCGTCCATGCTATTTTATTGATAGTATTGTCTAATTAAAATGTGTATCTATTGATACACTTTCCTCTATTCTAGATATACTTGAAAATATTCTATCATTGAGATGGATTTGTTTTTTGTAATCTCCCGATCATCCATTTCCATACCCAGAAAACATAAACATAATTTTTTTTTTGGTCATATTAGTGCTTTTTTTTTTTACTTCAAGGTTTAATTGTTGTATGTGGTAGAAGTATAAACACATTATAGGTTTCAACATAGCACGTACACAGCGACAGACACATGAATTCTAACTAGGGGATGAAATGTAAGAATTTTAATTTTGGAGGGCGAAAAATAATATTAAAATATAAATAATAATAAATTCATTTAATAAATTATATATATATATATACATATATGATCAAAATTTGCGGGGCCCCCGATCTGTCCCTGCACATACATTATTGATCAATTCCCTATATGTATATATATATTCTGTTTAAATAAAAAAGGCTATGATTTTTGTTTGTTCTTTCACCATTTTTTTCCTTTTTGTTCTCTAGTTTTTCTTACTTATAAAGAAGAGTACTGGGGATGAAAAGAATTACGATTCTCTCGTTTTTTTAGTTATAAGAAAAACGAGTTTTTTTTTTTTTTAATTATAAAAAAATTGAGTGGGGATGGAAGAAGGCTATGCTTTTATGTCACATTTTTTTTATTATTTAAAAGTTATAGAAGAATAGTGATCGGGGCTATATAGCGGAGTTTTTACTTATAAGTTTTAACAAAGTGATGGGTGTTGTATATTGGATGGGGCTATGATAGATTTTAGGTTAAAGGACAACAAATTAAAGTCTTATTATATTAATACATATATTTATATTATATAAAATAACGGGAGTTGTGAGGAGGAAATGGGGATGATCGGCAATTATAATCAAATTATTGGTTTGAAAAAATTGAGTTTAAAAACATCGCTTTCACATTAAGATTTAAGATTTAAGAAGTTGAATCATTTAATTTTTGCAACAGTGAAGTTATTTAAAAATAATTAAATTTCAATCTCTACTACATTTTAACTCGGAATTGAAGTATTACTCTATACATCACATATTCACATCTAGCTTGCACCCCATATTAAGGCAATTAGATTTTTCTCTAAATCCCGCAAATTGGTAAATTAAAGCTACGAGTAACATCCCAGTTCCCAAATAATTGAAGCGATCGAGGCAATAACAAAAATAATGCCATATTTATAATATTAATTATCATATATACTTTTTTTAAAAAGAAGTGATGTTAGTATGTTGTGAACCTACTGGGGAAAGGGGATGAAGAAGGAGCTTAAGTGGAAAGAGATGCCCGTCTAGGAGGAATTAAGAGTTCTTTGGTCATCTATTTTATGTAGCCCAATCCAATTGTATTTGTTTATATTATGTGGTCCTAGTATTTTATAAGGTTTATGTACCTATTTTACCAATGGAATGAGGTAGAAAAAAACTATCCAAAATCTCTCCCTCTTCGATCTCTCTTCTATTTTCTCACTTCTCTACTAGTATCTCATCTCTCAAATTCCCCCTCTTCTATTTTCTCTCTTCTCTACTAGTATCTCATTTCTCAAATTCCCTCCCCAATCCTTCTTCTAGCTATCAATTATTCTATCAAATTTATATAAAAATTATCACCAAAAATGAAAAAAAACCATGGGTTCATTACAATTGGTATCTAGAGCGGTCGATCCTTGAAAAATGGCCGATGATATCAGCTCGAATGATTTGGAAGAAGTTTTGAAGAAATCAGAATACAAACTTCGAATCAGAGATACTGTAAAGAGAAGCATTTGAATTAAAATTGCAGAAACAAATTTTAATTCATATCATGCTCATTTTTAATTCAATCGATGCAAATCGTATATTAAATTAAATCTTTTCACAATCTTTCATTTGAGTTGCTTGCAAAACTTGTTCAAATTCGTCGTATGCTGTGCTAACATTTTATATTTATGTTGAAGTTCATCTAGAATTTTTGGGGATTGGTGAATTAAGTTGAATTGAACATTCACTATGGTTTTGTTCCACATTCATGAAGACCGGGCCGCAATACATATAATTATTATCTTGTGTGGCCCAACATTTGATTGCCTATTTGTAATACCGGCCGATTTGATGTACATGCAATATATATCTTGCATATACAAAGATAATAAAAATATAACATAATTTATTCTGCATTGTCTTTTTCTGAATTAATAATATCAAATTAATTCAGGTGTTGATAAAAGTCGTAGTAAAATTTTAACAGAGAAATTGTGGGTAATTTTGTCAATAAAAATATACTGAACGCTACACTAATTTGGACTCGCACTATTTTTTCACACGTAGGAATCATATATATAGAATCCATTCAAAAAAATAGACGTATAAATATTTTTATAGCCTAAATGTACTTGTTAACATATATTGTTAATAACGTACGTTTAATATTTTTGCTATTGTAATTATTATGCATATTCAGAATGAAAATATAATGTAATAAATATTTTGTTTTCGTTTTTACAGAATAGTAGAAAAAAGGAGGCCAAACACCGTGTTCATCATGAAAGACACACATTCGTAAGAGTTTAAAAGATATTCATATTCAACAAATTAATATCGCCAATCGTCATCATGATGTCATCCAACAACGGATGTTCCTAACGTCCTATGCAAAAATGAAAATTGGTCCGTTTCGGTGGGGATAGTCTAGTGGTAGGGTGAGGTTGCTTCGAGACAAAAAATCATAGATTCGAATTTCTTCAATACTATTAGGTTGGGTGTGTGAGTAAAAAAAAAAGAAATTAGTCCAACTTAAAAATCTTGGAAATTAGTATCAACTTCTTGTTTTCTTTTTAAGAGAAAAAAAAAAGAAAAAGAAAAAAGAATCAACAAAAATAATGACCTAAAAAAATACAAAGTCTCTTGTCAGACTTTGAAAATACAAAATGCATAAAATCAGACGGTCAGATGGGCGAGGCACGGAGGTCAACGCGCGGGTTAATCCTGACCCGATCCGCCCAAGAAAAAAAATCGATAGAAACAATATCACCCTTAACACAAAAAAGTATCAGTCCAAAGTACAAAATATATCACATTTAACCATAAGAATATTAGGCATGCAACTTGTCAAATTATGATTTTTCATCCCAATTAATGTTTAGAGTTTAGGGATTTAGGGGTTTATGAGTTTTTTAGGGTTTAATGTATTTTTAGATTTTTTTTTAGGTTTTTGGGGGGTTTTTAATGGTTTTCTTTAAGGTTTAGGTTTTTTTAGGGTTTATTAGTAACAATTAGAGTTTATATTTAATTCAAAAAAATAATTATCGAACGCACTACATGAGCTCACGCGTCACCGTCGAGCGAGTACACTACGCGAGTTGCCGAATAAAAAAAGTTAAATGAATTCACTTTAATTTTAGGGTTCACTAATTTATTATATTTTAGGATATATATTTAATTCAATTGTCGAGCGCAGTGCACAAGCCACGTGTTAGTGTCGGGCGAGTGTACGGCGCCAGTCGTCAAGTTAAACAAATTAATTTTACTTCAAAAGATATATAGTTTTTAGAGGAAAAAAGAAATACATCTAAAATCGAAAAAAATGGATGGGCGCGTGACGTCCACGCGGCGCGCGTGGGCGCCACGCGGCCGACTGACCATAAGCAATGGTGCACCAAATTTGACAAGAGACCAACTCAAAAAAAAATGTAGGCAGCGCTTAGGGCACGTTTACTTTAAAGAAATAGATATTATATGTGCAATTTATTTTTTATTTTCTTAACATATTCTATGAATACTTGATTGTTCCCAAGTGATTATAAAATATCCAACATTTAACAATTGATTTTTTAGGGTTAATTATACTTTTATATCCAAATTTTTGGATCAATAATACCTACTAGAAGTATGAAAATTTTAACAACTAAAAAAAATTAAAGGTCGAATAAAGAGTCAGGCAAGTTGTCTTTCCCTCTTCAAACTAAAAAATAAAAATAAAAAATTAGATGTTCATTTGAGATGACCTAGTGGAGATTTTGAAACCAAATGTCTCGAGTTTGAAACCTACCAATACTTTAAGGTGTAAGTTGTTACAGCTGATTTTTGATGAAGAATTTCTACACAGAGTTTTAAAACCCGAATTTAAACTTGCAAGTGTACAAGTAAGTTGTAATACAAGATAAAACGGGGTCGAATCCACAGGGAATTTAGGGTGATCCAAGGTACGCAAGCATCACATTCATGTCATTTTATAAGTCAAGCATCACACATAATCTTAGGTTGAATATGGTTTTTACTCTAGGCGTGGAATTTAACGAGTTGTAGAAGCAAATTAAAACAAATTCAAAACAATCAAAAATGCACTAAGAAAGGGGCAACAAGTGAAAGGGGAATCCTAAGGTAATACTCATCAACACAAACAATGGATTTCAAGATCAAAACACAAATTAATTCCATTCAAGATTACTTCCAACAATAATCAAAGGCTTTCTCGAGCATCTAAGATTTAATTAAGAAAAAGGGAACTCTCCTATCTCTAGGATTAAATTCCAAATCCCTCAAATTTAGCACAATTAATCTACCAAAATTCCAACTAGGCATAAATTCCCATTTAATATCTAAAGGGACTCATGAATCAATTTCTAATGCTAATTAGTCATTCTCAAAACATAATCAACATAAAATCTAACTTAAGGTGGCCAACCCTAATTAGATGCATTCAAACCAATGATCCATGAGGAAAACAAAAAGAAGAGATTAACATGCTTTTTTCATCCATCCATCCAATCATTCAATGTTGATTCATATCACCCTAGGATTTATAAAATTTAGCTACACATGCTTAAAATTGAAGAAAAGCAACAATAACCAAAGAAGAAGAAAGAAACTAAGAACATGGATTAGAGTAAACCCGAAAAGGAAATAGACAATCTTCAAACTTCACTTTATCTTCAAAATTCTTCACAACCTTCAAGCTTGCAACACAAAATTCTCTCTCTCAAAATCTATCTTCTATTTTTGGGGGCTAGGAAAATGAATGTTGCCCTAAAATTAAACTAAGGTGGGTATTTATACTCACACAAATCCGTACATTAAAAAGAAAATGAAAAATAAAATACAAACACAAAAATCGCATCGGAACAGGGAGGCGCAACACGGGCTTGGTCGCGCCCCGGTCGGGCCGCGTCGGGTGGCGCGACTGAGGTGGTTGCGCCCGATAGCTCTGTACCCGTGCCGCGCCGTTGGCCGTGTTTTCAGCCCTCTGATTGGAAGCTCGGTCGCGCCGGTCCTGTGCCCGCGTCGCGCCTGGCTCAGGTCGCGCGACCGAACTGGTCGCTCCTGATGGCTCTGAGTCGCGTCGCGCCCGGCAACATGGTTTTGCACCCTCTGTGTACAAGCGCACTCACGCCTCTTCTGTATCCGGGTCGCGCCGTCTTCACACCTTTGAGCCCCGACCCGATCGATTTTTGCCCTGAAAGCACAACAGTGTTTAAAAATACTTATTACATGATAAAATGAAAACACGGTACCAAGACGACAAAATAAGAGAGAAAAATACTGCAAACATGCGGTATATGCTCGGAAATACGGGCGAAAATCCCGTTTGTCAACTCCCCCAAACTTAAATACTTGTTTGTCCCCAAACAAAAGGAAGAACTACAAGGATAGGAAAGATACAAACATAGGTGATTTTCAAGCCGTTTTTCCTCAGAAATAAAAAAAAACTAAGGTTCATGCAAGGAAAATGAGATCAAAGCCCATAAAGATCAAATAACAAAACTTCGGCTCCCCTCTTTTGATTGAAGAATCAAGCACACAATTTAAACCTCACGGGTTCAAAAAGGCATATTTTCACTCAACATCAAGCAACACCAACATGCAACCATAAGCTTGCAAAATAACTCGATATCATCACAATATGTGCTAGAAACAATAATCATATAGGTCTTTCGGGTTGAAGCGTTCGGTTCTTTGGACGGGTAGGAAAATATGGGGAAGAGTGGCTCCAATTTAAATCCATGACTAATGCAAATCTAAGCAAAGCAATCTACAAAGCTTTCTTCTACCCTCCACAAATTTTCTTGAGGACAATGTAGCAATAAAACGGAAAATCCTTAGCCTACTTTTGGTACACTTCTCCTATGAAGGTGTCTTTACTTTCAACACAAGTTCTAGAGTGATCATTTGCTCTTTTCATCAATCATGATTTTCTTTTTTTTTCCTTTTAATCTTTACTTTATTATTTCTTTTTCTAGTTCTAGGAGAAGGACTCACTTTGAATTTATCAAGGCTAGAATCATACTTATCATTCTCGAAATATTTCACGTTTTTATGCTCCCCTAGTAGTTGTCATTCCAAACCCGCTATTCTCATCAATCCCACTACCCTTGGCTTTTCAATGAAATATTGATCATCATAGCTCAAAAGGGGCAGACAAAGGATGCGTTTAATAACGAAAGAAAATTCTAGGCTCAAAAGTTTCCACAAGAACCGCCTTAGGTCATGTTCATGTTTCTTTGAGCACATACATAATTATATGAGTTTGTAAAGCAAGTTCTAGAGATGCTAGCATTGTTGAAGACGGCTCTCAAGCAATGAAAAGTAATATAGCTCAAATCTCATGTGATATGCAGGACATGCCAAAATTTCATAATTTAATCTATATGCTAATCACCAATCACTCATTTCCATGCATGATTTTTCAAAAAATTTCATCATCATAGGCAAGGTTACATAAACCCCCAGTTATGTTCAATCTCATTCTACTTTTCTCTACTCATGCCAAGAGGACAAATAGATAATCAAGGATAGGAAAATATCAAAACAAGGTTCTTACCCAAATCCGAGCATAACTTATTACATACCCCAAATAAAATCTTAAGGATCAAATACATCCATACAAATCAACAAGGAGGTATCGAATATTCCTAAATAAACATGCCAAATTATCCAAATAACATAACCAAATAACATAAAAATAAATTGTTCAAATTGTTCATGAAAAACTAGGAGAAACTGGAGGCCTGAGCTCAACGGGTCACCACTGGCATATCCCCTCCCCCAAACTTAGACCATGCCAAAGGTAGGCCAAGTTTGGGCAGAAGACGAGTGGGACCGTGAGAGAGGCAAACTTAGTTCTCGGAGCGGTCTTGGTCTTGAGGCGGCTGTTGCGGCTGATATGGAGGATAGGGCGGATACGGATATGGATATGGAGGATACTGCGGGAACTGTTGAGGGGGCCGCTGCGAAGAGGAGCTCTGTCCAGTCCACTGCCTCATATAACCTGCAAAATCATTGAAACCAGATTGGAAAGTATTAAAGTTCCCTTGCAGGCCTTGAATCTCGGCACTGATCCCAGTGAAACGAGAATCGACGTGTGACTAGAGATTGGAGAACCTCGAGTCCAGCTCCTCATGCATGCCCGTGAAACAGGTCCCAATATCCTCCTGGAGATTCGTGAACCTCGTATCAAAGTTCTCCTGAAGCCCTGTGAAACACATGTCCATCTCTGTGCGCATATTTCCAAATCTAGAGGTCATATCTACTTGCATGTTCCCCAAGTTGGCCGTCATCTCTGTTATCATCCCCTCCATGTTGCTGAATCTCTCCTCTTGCACATCCTCCCTCGATCTCCTTGCTACCCTGGGTGCCTGAGATGTAGACGCTTCCCCTTGAGTGGGTCTTCGTGGACCGGCATCAATCACGGTCATCAGGGCACGGTGCTCTGGTGTGCTCATCATTCAGTTCCTCTGATCCTCAAAAGTAGTGACTGAGGTGAGGTGGGGATTAGGTAGAGGGAATTGGACTCGGTTTTTCATGAGGAACTGGAATGAAAGGGGAGCAGCAGAGCCTATCCTCCGGGTATTGCGGAAGTGTTGTAGGTTGATCCTTCAGGACTCGAGCACAGCAACGTAATTTGTGAGGTCGACATCCAAAGCTCGAGCAATTGGGGTGATCAAGGAAACCTGGTTGCCCCCAATGCAAATCTTTCCAATGCCCGGTGCGGCTTGCCTTTTGCACTGATCGAGGAAATGAGCCGCGAATTCTATATTAATTGCCTTCAACATGCACCAAAGCATATGGATCTCCTAAGTGTGGAATCCACTGTTCTCATGGCGTGTGCAAGGATTGTGGAGGATAGGACTCGCTGAATGTACCGGAAGACGGGATTCTAAATGTGGGAGGCCTTGGCTTTGCTGGAGTCATATCGTGCCATTCTGGGGTTAGGATCTATGATACGCCTCATAAAGTATTCAAGGTGAAAAGTGGGGTGCTGGTGGAAAATGCCATCTCGTGGGGTGCCAAAGATGCGGTTCATCTCATCTACCGTGAACCGCCAGTTTTGATTTTCCAGTCGAAACTTGCACCAAATAGGGCCTCGCCTGTCTGTAGACTTGACCTTGAGTGTGGCCAAGAATTCTTTTACTAGCACTGGGTATGTGACCCATCCTCCTTCCAACACATTTGCCCACCCCACTCGCCCGAACAACCGCCAAACATCCTCGTTGATTCCCAACTGTCGGGCAGCCGTCGCATCTGCAAACCTGGTTGCCTTAATCTCAAAGTGTTTTGATATTTTCAACCATTTCACTCTATGCTCATGTTTCAACAAACGGACTCCCACTTCACTTGGATGGTCCCCAGTCCAATTCAAGGGGGGAAACGAGGCCTCATCCTCCTCAATTTCATCTTGATCAAGGTCATCTTCCTCCTCTTCTTCGTCATCCTCATCGTTCCCGGCCTCTTCTTTGTCATGGTCCTCATTTTCTTCTTCCTCTTCTTCGGACTCCTCTTGGTAGTCATGAGCTTCACTACTCTCGAACTCCACTTGTCTTCTACGACGCGTCTCCCTACCCCGTCGTGCCATACCTGGAACATACAAGACACAATTCCATCAAAACACATTTTAAGCTACATAACACATAACGGGCTTAGGCACCACTCGAGCTCTTGAGTAGCCGACATTTAATCAAAAACTACCACTCAAACAATCTCTAACCCGTAAAACATCTTACAATCAGCAAGCAAACATCAATGCAATTCCACCTAGTTTCATCATCCACTTTCTCCTCAAAAACTTAGAATGAGGGACAATATGCTCAATCAACAATACGGGCTATGAATTTGCATAAATAAAGCTCAACGAAATCACATGAAACCATAGATTTCTACAACCCCCATTCATGCTTCTCATTTGGGTATCCAACAACCAAACACAATAATGTGACCTAATCGGAACTTAGCTATCATGGGTATATGCATATGGTTATAAAAGACATGGCATTTTCCAAATATTATCCAAACCCTAATGCGCAAAATTTACAATGTAGCACCATATAGCTATAATTCCACAAAATTCACCATGCTCGAGCTTTGGATGTCGACCTCACAAATTACGTTGTTGAGCCCGGGTCCTGAAGGATCAACCTACAGCACCTCCGCAATGCCCGGATGATAGGCTCTGCTTCTCCCTTTCCATTCCAGTTCCTCATGAAAAACCGAGTCCAGTTCCCTCTACCTAATCCCCACCTCACCTCAGTCACTACTTTTGAGGATCAGAGGAACTGATCCTCAAAATCCCGTTTGTCAACTTTCTAAATGTAATTTATCTTTTTTATCTAGTTTGTAGAGTATAAGAGAAAAATTTACCCAATGTGCACACTCGGGTAATAGCTACAAATTACATACTCTCGTCATCAAATAAAAAAATACTAAAGTACTAGTTTTGTAAGTTGTGTTATGGCCTTTCTAGTCTCTTGATTGCTTTTAGTCTTTCTTCTCCCTATCTTGAATAATTGTAACTGGATCTGTATTTATGTGTAATTTCAGCAGTGTTCTTTCAATTAAAATGTGATCTTGATGACACAAATGAAGGAATATTTTAGAAGAAATGAGGAGGAAACATATATTTTATTCATAAAAATCCTTATCGTAGCGAAAGTGGCTATTTAAACTATAGCCTAGTTGGGGCCACAACGTATTACATGCAAATAACCCTAAGATAGCTGACTAGGCCAACTTTAATTCAAAAAAATACAAGCCCGAACAAAATAACTTAAAGAAGCCCAAACTAACTGACCCAACTAAAATAAGCTCCAAACTATTTTTTTCTCAACTAGCCTGATGCCTTTTTTATATAAACTCAGATACCTGATTTCACTTTACCCAATTCGCCAGTCCTAAAGATTGCATCTTTGCGCCCCTTTTCTTTGATATTAACTCAAATACCTAATTTCAATTTACCCAATTCGTCATTGCGCCCCTTTCTTTGGCCTTCTTGCCACCGTCTGTCGATTTCGTATGAATGCGAACTCATCATTCTTTCTTCCCATAACATTATTCCCCTACTGTAGATCTTTGTTCTCAAGGATAGAGCTGGGGAAAAGTACGTCGAAGATACTTGGTATTCCTTCAAGAAACAAGATCTGAATTTACAGCTCCCTTTCGGACCAATGATTGGTCTACAATCCTTCATCCTCTGTTGATGACCCGAGAGTCCAAGATGTTAGTTAGCATGAGGTGGAATGTTCCTACGAGATCTACTTTAGGTAATTCAGTTGTAGTTGATATTTCTACTCCAATTTTCTTCTTGAAGAGGGACATGTGAAACACAGGGTGTACGCGTGCTCTCTCTAGAAGATTTAGCTGGAAGGCAACTGTTTCAAGCTTCTCCAGAATAGTATAAGGTCTATATAATCTTGAGGTTAGCTAGTTTAAGGTTTTTTCGTAGTTAAATAGAATTATGTTGATAAGGATAGAGTTTGAGGTAGACCTGCTCTCCCATCTCAAAATTCTTCCCCATCATGTTCTCGTCGGTGTAGGTCTTCATCCTGTTTTGAGTACCCAGTAAGTTCTTCATTTGTTGGAGCACGAGTCTTCTTTCTAGCACTAAGTTCTTCAATTCTCCTTGGTATGTATCCAAATAGGGCCCCAGGGTAAGATGGAAGAGTGGGTACGCATACAAGGCTTGAAATGAGTAGTCTTGAGTATTGTGTGGAAGTTGGTGTTGTACCAATGTTCTGCAAGCGAGAGCCATTTAAACCACTGCTTAGGGTGACTTGAACTCATGGATCTGAGGTAGTTCTCCAAGCATTGATTAAGTCTTTTAATCTATCCATCTGATTAGGGATGATAGGATGAAGACAAATTTAATGTTACCCCAAGGACTCTAAATCTCTCCATAAATTTGCTAGTAAAGATTTTGTCCCCGTCAATTATAATACTGAAGGTATCCCATGCAATTTATATACATTATCCAGAAATAGCTTGGCCACTACTTGAGATGTGAAAACGTGGGATAAGGAAATGAAATGGTCGAACTTGGTCAGCCTTTCGATTCACCACTATCACATTCTTCTCACAAGATTTGGGAAGGTTCTCTAAAAAAATCATGATGATATGACTCCAGGGTTATTTAAGGATAGGGAGTGCTTGTAACAGGCCTTGTACAGCCCCATGGTTAGGTTTGTTCATTTGACACACTTCACATGCTTTGACTAGATTTGTCACTGCCAACTTCATGTCAGGCCAGTAAAAAATTAATTTTAGCCTCATATAGGTGTCATTTACCAGAGAATGTCCACCATAGAAAAAGCTATGCATCTCAGAAAGTATTTTGGCCTTCAAGTTGAGGTAATTTTCTATAGTAATTATTCTCTTATACTTCAACAGCTCCCCAACTTGGGTGAACTTAAGGTAAGAGTTAGGATCTGTCATTAATGCTTCATTAATCTTCTTGATGAGTGGATTCTCTGCATAGTTGTTGATGACCTCCTGTGTCCAAGAGGGAGTGACAATGTTGATTGTAGAGAGTTGTTCTTCCCCTCCTTTAACTCTGGATAGGGTATCAGATGCTCTATTTTCTGTTACCTTCTTATATTGTATGCCACAGTCTAGTCCCAATAACTTTGGATCTGCTTTTGTTGCATGGGATTCATGACTTTCTTGTCTAGCAAATACTTCAAAGCTTGTTGATCAGTCCTGATAATGAACTTGTTCCTCTGTAAGTAGTGTCTTCACTTGCTGATTACCATTAAATTAGCCAAAAATTCGCTCTCATATATTGAGAGGACCTGATTTCTTAGGCAAAGTGATTTGCTGAGAAATGCAATTAGCCTTCTCTTCTGCACTAATACAACTCTCAAGCCTGCTCTACCGGCGCCTGTCTCTAACACCCTATCTTTCATTTTTTTTTCTTTTTCAAAAAAAAAACACATTATACCAGACTTTTTGATATATCAAGATTTATCATCATTTAATATATTAGTTATCCTCTCAAAAATTAAGTTAAACAATAGGAATACAATTTTTTTTAACAACAAGGCTCAGGATGCCGAGAAAAATTAAATAACACTTAGCATTTGATAAAATCACAACCAACATCTTTCCCAAAGGATATCCAAGGATAAAAGAGAAATAAACATGAAACCCATCTAAGCAACAATTCGTACGGAGAAAGTTTAGGAAGGAAAAAAAATGAATAAACTAGAGAGCCGGAAAATCTGGAAATTTAAGTCTTGAGTATTCTGTCATAGTCAATTCGATCCTCACAAGTGCTTCGACCTCGAGATCTGAAATAAACTGAAAGGAGGATGAGTATATCAAATATATACTCAGTGACGAATCATGCAATTATCCACCATGTTAAACATGCGTTTATATCATAACACTCATAAAACACATAAACCTTCGATTACGCTTTTTTGACTACCAGGGTAGAGACATGTTTCCCATAGTAGAAGGGGCAGAGACTTGTTTCCTGACGTACATAAACATTTCTACTAGAGCTGAGACTTGTTTTCCGTAGTAGTAGGGGCAAACACTTGTTTCCCCTCTTAATATCACCATAGCTCATAATCGATTACGATATAACAACACATAAAACACATAGGATAATTTATCACATGCATGTAGAATTCCTCACCTTAACCTCGATTCAAAGATGGAACTCTGAAAACACCGAACTCTTCTTGCGTTTTTATTTTTCTTATGTCTTCTTCTATGCAGGAAAAGCTATTTAAAATATCGATGATGTGGCTAATCCCATAAGGTTAAGGAGTCTTCTAAGATAACTATCCAGTTTGCGAAAACCTTATCTCCCAAGAAGAGTTGATAATAGAGCAACTAACCTGAAAAATGATAATCCGTGCTCACAAGTGTTTAATCAATACTGCTTGTTAACTGTTCTACGATATGTGTGGGATAGATGTAAGAACATAAAATATAAATTAGTAAAAAACGCATGAGATTGGTAACCCAGTTCGGTTCAACAATCTACTCTGGGGGGTTGTTCCCAAACTTGAAGATTCTACTGTTACTCCTTCATGAAGTGTATTAGGGTTCTTACACATACATGACTCCCTCCTTATGTCATCCGTTCTTCTCCACGAACTCTTTCGCTAGCCGAAAGCTGTAAGATCCCCTTACAACCATCACACTAGACTCCCTCTAGCTACCCACGATTTCAACTTACAATCTCTTCCGAGATTGCATACAAAATAGGTATTAAAAACCCCTCACGTGTTTCACTCAAAAACACTCAAAACTAGCTTATCACGTTGAACTGTTTTAGGGAACAACTACTGGTTAATACATGGGACACAAATGAAATTGACTCACAAATAATATGCTAAGAGAGTCTAAAAAGTCGTCCACCGATTACACAGTGAATCGGTCTTCAAATAGCCTTCACTTCACACTTGTCGCCGATCTTAATGCGTCGCCAATATGGAAGTGAATTGATGTTTTGTGATCTTCCTAAAAGTAAGTAGATACTTTCCTTGGACATGAGGGTTATTTGCAGTTCGGTATCTACTCCACAAGGCAGTCAATCGAACGTATCTTGCCTCCCACGAATGGATCCGCACAAGATCTTCTATATATGGAAACTGTCATAAAAAGTGTCCCTAGTTCTGTCTGGGACATCAGAGGGAACAGTTTGCCAACTATTCTTCTTTTCACGCACAGCGGAATGAATAGCTTAAAGGACATACACAAACACACATTGTCGAACATATCTCGTCAATAAAATAACACGAACACTTAGTGCATAATAGTGGCACTAACATAACCCTCACTTAAGTTGAGAAAATCAAGGCAGAAAATTTGGAGAAACTTATTCTTTCAAAAATTCAAAATACAAAATGAGAGCTCAAGAGCTTTGCCAGGTTGATTCTTTTTTTTTTTAAAGCAATTAAACACCTAATAATAAAAATCCCTATGCATTTCTTAAATGAAATGATGATGCGATATATATAAATATATAAACCTGCACGCACATTTTTTTATAAAGTATTTATTAAAATTCTTGAGACACCAAAAATCGGGGTGTTACAACCTCCCCTCTTAAAATAATTTTGCCCTTGAAATTGAACTAGCTAGCTCCATTACATCATCCTAACCTCAAACTCAGATTTTTTTTTTAAAAAACATGCGTGTGGTATACTGGTTCCCCACCTCACTTCTACCCATTTGAATAGCATGCAGTATGTAGGTTTGAACCTTTTTGCCTATAAAATTTGATGTTCAAAATAAATGCACGGAACAAACCAAATAAGGGAATAACATGTTACCTTTTAACTTTTTTTCTTGCTGTCAAACTGAGCAAGTTGGAAGAGCCGTGCGTTGCCCTGCCTTTCTCGCTCCCTTATTTTTCTATTAGGATAATTTTTAGCATTGTGCCCGGGTTGATGACACGAATAACAATTTCTTGTGCTGGCCATATACTCTCTATTATGATATTTACAACAGGTAAGACAAAAAGGCTTGTCCCTCGATGGTTCCGTTTCAGGTTTAGTTTCAGGCTTCTTTTGCTTCTCTGATCTATAATTTCTGTCTTTGACATATTGATCCGATTTTCTTTTCTCGTTTCTATCCACATACTTGGAGTGTAACACGTCCATCTCCAAACCGGATGCCACCTTCTGAGATCGTCTAACAGCTAGTCCATAATCCTCTATTCCTTGAGCAACTAGTATTTCTCAAAGCTCTGGTCGCAGCCCTCTTAAAAATCTATCGGCCTTTTGATCCCCTGTTTCAACCAACCGCGCAGCATAGCGTGAGAGCCGATTGAACTTTCTTTCATAATCCGTGACTGATAAACTTCCTTGCTTGAGATCCAGAAACTCCGCCTCCTTTTAATTATGATACGAACGTGGAAAATACTTATTGGTGACTACCTCTTTGAATCTATTCCACGTCAAATCTCGTCGAGCTTGAATAGTCATAGATCCTCGGTATGACTCCCACCAATGACCCGCATCCTCGGAGAGTTGAAACACTACACAAGAGACTCTTTATGCATCAGTATACTCAATGTGCTCGAAAATTCTTTCAAGTTCTCTTAACCATTATTCCATCTCCAAGGGTCCACTCATTCCGTTGAATTTTGGTGGAGAGTACCGCTGAAACTGTTTCACAACCCGGCTCGTGCTATTCGGTGGATTTGCAAGTTGCTCTTGAGTGTTAAGCGTTGCTTGAGTTTGTTGTTGGACTAAGCCTTGCAGTGCAGCAATCAAGTCGGGCATCATAATTCATCCATTCACATTCAGCGGTTGGTTCGCTTCGTTGTTGTTTTGATTATTTCCCAGCGATGGCCTATCACTACTGTTATCATCGTCTTCAGTCCCGTTACTTGCTGTTTTACCATCATGTCCACTTGCGGCATCATTAACATTTCGACGAGGAGGGCGTCCACGGGGTGGCATGATTTCTTAACCTTAAAAAAAAAGTTATTAACTTTACTGTAATCATTTCCAAAAGGAATTTAAAACTCAATTTTTTCAGAAATGAGTTGGAAACTCCTATGGGTACAAGGGCCATGCAAATAAAATGTAAAAATTTAATTACTTTGCACCGAATATACTCACAATCAGTTACAAAACAACATTTTTTTGACCAAAAACTTTTTGATAATAAGGGAAAATGATTAGAATATTACACCACCCATTTCAGAAAACATGAAATCTTGAGAAATTTACTAAGTTAACCGAGAGTTCCCAAATAAATTAACTTTATTTCAGAAAAAGAGAAATAACAAATGCTAAACATAAAAGCATACTAGACTTGTAGTGAAAATGAAATCCTATGAATCTTGATAAAAGAACAGCTAGGCAGCTAAGGAATTATAATTTGCTTATTAGTGGCGTCTCCTACTAAACAGCGACTAGCTAGTTTTCCTCAGAAGTCACTTTCTTTTGCTCGCCATTGCTATCCTCCATTCTCAATTTTTTTCTTGGTGCTTCTTGCTCATCAGGTTCCTCTTCGGGATCCTCCTCGGGGTCCTCTTCAGCGTGATCATCATTATTTTCTTCATCACTCTCTTCGACATCTTTTTATGCATTCCCCTCGGCCTCTTCCTTCCAAAACCCTTGACTACGCTTCTTCTCTCTATTTACTTCGGCATTCTAAGAGTTCAAAAGATGATGAACAAAGTTATGAAAATTGATCATGATCTCGAAATTAGCTTTCTCGACCAAAACTGCTGTAAATGCCTTCTGAGCCATATGTTGCAGTAGCGTGGGTACAAGGTGTATCAGGTGCTTGGCGGCTCAGAAGTGGGTAATCTTCTCTCCAAAACTGACCAATTGATTGCTCAAATAGTAAATCCTCTGCACATGTGCCTCAAATCCCCGTTCCTTGCTCCACACATAGTTTCTATATTCTCCTCTTAATTTCTTCACCGAATGTAACTTGTCCAATTCAAGTTTTCTATCCGAACTCATTTGTTTTAATTCAAACTTGGTAGGTGTCCTTTGTATTCTAGCCATCTAAAAAAATTCCACAGTTTCATGCCAACATGATGCTTTTATAATAAAATACATCTTGCATTTATACATGACATCCTTTACAAACGCATTACATAAATCATGGCCATACTATAATAACTTGGCAAAAAAAAAATATAGAGTTCATACCTTGGAGTCCAAGCAGTCTGTGAGTCTCGAATGACTAGGCCCTTTTTTAAAAAAAAATTCTTTTCATAATAACGAGTCTACAGGAACATAGACCCGCTCTGATACCACAATGTAACACCCTATCTTTCATTTTTTTTCTTTTTCAAAAAAATATTATACCAGACTTTTTGATACATCAGGATTTATCATCATTTAATATATTAGTTATCCTCTCAAAAATTAAGTTAAACAATAGCAATACAAATTTTTTTAACAACAAGGCTCAGGACGCCGAGGAAAATTAAATAACACGTAGCATTTGATAAAATCACAACCAATGTCTTTCCCAAAGGATATCCAAGGATAAAAGAGAAATAAACATGAAACCCATCTAAGCAACAATTCGCACGGAGAAAGTTTAGGAATGAAAAAAAATGAATAAACTAGAGAGACGGAAAATCTGGAAATTTAAGTCTTGAGAAATCTGCCATAGTCAATTTAATCCTCACGAGCGCTTTGACCTCAAGATCTGAAATAAACTGAAAAGAGAGTGAGTACACCAAAGATATACTCAATGACGAATCATGCAATTATCCACCATGTTAAACATGCGTTTATATCATAACACTCATAAAACACATAAACCTTCGATTACGCTTTTTCGACTACCAGGGTAGAGAGTTGTTTCCTATAGTAGAAGGGGTAGAGACTTGTTTTTCGACGTACATAAATATTTCTACTAGGGCTGAGACTTGTTTCCCATAATAGTAGGGGTAGAGACTTGTTTCCCTTCTTAATATCACCATAGCTCATAATCGATTATGATATAACAACACATAAAATACATAGGATAATTTATAACATGTATATAGAATTCCTCACCTTAACCTCGATTTAAAGACGGAACTCTGAAAACACCGAACTCATCTTGCGTTTTTATTTTTCTTCTGCCTTCTTCTATGTAGGAAAAGCTATTTAAAATACCAATGAAGTGGCTAATCCCATAAGGTTAAGGAGTCTTATAAGATAGCTATCCAGTTTGCGAAAACCTTATCTCCTAAGAAGAGTTGATAAAAGAGCAACTAACCCTCACTTAAGTTGAGAAAATCAAGGCAGAAAATTTGGAAAACCTTATTCTTTCAAAAATTCAAAATACAAAACGGGAGCTCAAGAGCTTTGCCAGGTTGATTCTCTCTTTTTTTAAAAAAAAATAATTAAACATCTAATAATAAAAATCCCTATGCATTTCTTAAATGAAATGATGATGCGATATATATAAATATATGAACCTGCACGCACATATTTTTTTATAAAGTATTTATTAAAATTCTTGAGACACCAAAAATCAGGGTGTTACACTGTCTTTACAATAAAGTGCAGAGTGAAATTAGGCAGTGCCAAAACATGTGTGTATGTCATAGCTTCTTTAAGTAGTTTAAAAGCTCTCTCTGTCTCTACTCCCCACTTGCAGTTATTTTTCTTCTAAAGGGTGGTTAAGGGCTTGCAGATAGCCTCATGCCCTTTTTATGAACTTTCTATAGTAACATGTAAGACCTATGAACCTCCTGAGCTGTTTCATACTTTGGGGTGTGGGCCAATTCACTATAGGTTTAATTTTATGTGGGTCAGTAAAAACTCCCTCCGCATTGCTTATATGTCCCAAATATTCAATACTAAACTGTCCAAAGTGACACTTAGACCTCTTAGCATACAATGTATGTTTTCTGAGTAGAGAAAAAACCTCTCTTAAGTGCTGCATATGTTCCTCCCAACTTGAATTGTAGACTAAAATGTCATTAAAGAATACCAAAACATACTTTCTCTGGAAATCCCTAAAGATCTCGTTTATTAGGGATTAAAATGTGATCGGAGTATTACACAAATGAAATGGCATAACAAGGAACTCATCATGGACACAGTGAGTCATGAATGTAGTTAAGTATCTATGCTATGGCTGCATAAGGATTTGGGAGTATCCAGACCTCAGGTCAATCTTAGAAAAATCTCTGGAGCCATTCAATTCATCCAATAACTCATCAATCACTGGAATGGGGTAATCATGTTTGATTGTGAGCTCATTCAGGTATCTATAGTCTACACACAACCTCCAAGTCCTATTTTTCTTTTTGACCAACAACACTGGGGATGAGAATGGGTTTTTATTATGCTGGATAACTTTAGATTCTAATAACTCCTTGACAATCCTTTCTATTTCATCCTTTTAATTATGTGATGACTCGTAAAGATATTGATGCTTAGGTACACTCACAGTTTTAGTTCAATTTGATGTTCAATCCCTCTTATAGGAGAAAGGCCTCCAGGCTCCCTAAACACATCTTCAAACTCTATAATAACCCCTTCAGTGTTTGGTTCTGGGTACAGTCATTTTTTTGCATTGTGACTAGGAAACACTTTATCTATTGCAGTTATTGCCTTAGTGTATAGTAGCTTATATAAGTTGTGGCGTGAGATGAATTGACATTCAACATCATATTTTTTATGTGTAGTCATCTTGATCTTTTTGCCTCCCCATTTAATGGGCATTATCATATTATCATAATCCAACTTAATAAGGGTACATACCTTAAGCCAATCGGTCCTAAAATTATGTCACATCCCTCATGTTATAACAATCTCAGGGAATGCCTTAGTTCTTGTCCCTGAATGTGCCAACTAAAGCCAGTAGCCTGGGATGAGCTGATGAGCCCCTGCCCATTGGCCACCTTAATATGTAAGGGTAGGTGAGACACTTCACACCCTAATAGCTTGACAGTGGACTCCTTGAGAAAACTCAAGATGCTACCAGTGTCCACCAATGTAAGTTGTGGCCATCACAAGTTCCTTTAAACCTTAGGGTGGTGATGGTGTCTTCTCCTCTGACGGTGTTTAGAGATATTTTTAGTTCTGCTAAGTCAGTGCTAGGAACAGAGTCATCACATAAGGCATCAGTAGACTGCAGGTATGCAAGTTTTTCTTTCTCAGACATGACCATATAGTAGACCCTATACTAGCACTTGTGTCCTAGAGTATACTTCTCATCACAATTGTAACACAGTCCTTGTGGTCTCTTATCCACCATTTAGGCTGATATTAACAATTTGGTAGAAGCCTCAGGAGTAAGGTTGGTCTGGTAGGAGCTAACTGTGGGGATTTTTGCTTAGGATGAGCAGTGG
Source organism: Perilla frutescens (assembly GCA_026008535.1). NCBI lineage: Eukaryota > Viridiplantae > Streptophyta > Magnoliopsida > Lamiales > Lamiaceae > Perilla > Perilla frutescens. The sequence continues at coordinate 48,601,195 of BRKX01000001.1, read as the reverse complement.
TCCAGCTGTTAGGAAAAGTTCTATAGTTTCCCTCTTAATCTTTTTGGTGAGGGCTTCAATGGAGATAAGTTGATTTATGCCAAGCTCAATAGCTTGTGCTAAGCATAGTAGGGTAGAATATGAAGACTGCAACTTTCAATTCCTCACTTAAGTCACTCAAGAAACTTGCCATGAAATAGGATTCTGTATAAGCCCCTTGTCCAAACAACAACATGCATTATTTCAGTTCCTTAAATTTATTTACATAATCTATGTAGTCCCAGTGTGTTTTAGTTCGTTAAACTCTGCCATGACCCGTGCCTCTTTTAGGTCCTCAAATCTTGCTGACACAATTTCTATAAACTGTTGCTAGGTTAATTCCAATGTGCTCCAGCCAAAAGCCTCAAAACATACATGGAGGCTAATGCAGTTTTCTGCTCATCAGGTATGTTGGGAACCAATTTAAAATAACCATTGTATTTCAGCATCCATACTCTGGCCTGAAACCCATCAAACTCAGGAAATTCAATTTTGGATAAATGTGCGAATAACTAAGTATCTTGTGATTCTGCTAGAGCCTTTTCCCTAAAGTGAAACTGAGTTTTGGATTGAGAACTCTCATTTACCAAACGTTGAGGGATGCATCCAGTATTGATTTCTCTTCCACCACCCCTTTTCCTTTATCAGATTTAAGGATCTGTGTGTGCAGTTGTGTGATAAGGTTAGAGAGGTGACCAAACTTACTTGTCATACTCGTTTGAATATCAGTCATCCATTGTTCGAACTTACTTGTCATACCAACTTGAATTTCAGCCATATGTTTCTTAAGTTTGATCTATGTTGCATCTCTCTTCATAGCCTCAGTTTTCAGTAGATCATCTAACTTTTTTTGCCCTTCTTATAGCTTTTTGAACCTGGTATCATTTGCCATAGCCGAGGAAAGATGGATCTGGATACCAAATATTATGGCCCCATTGGTGTTTTGCGTGCTTTTAGTCTTTCTCATACCTATCTTGAATAATTGTAATTGGATCTGTATTTATGTATAATTTTAGTGGTGTTCTTTCAATAAAAAAAGTGGCCTTGGTGACACAAATGAGGAAATATTTTAGAAGAAAGAAGGGGGAATAGTTTTGAAGAATAAGAGAAATGAAACAGATATTTTATTCATAAAAATTCCTAGCATAGAAAAAGTGTAACGACCCGGCTACCGGACTGACGACTGTCCCCACAAACCAACACAAGTCTTTCCAGCGTGCTTTGTCCTCACTCACACGCTCCCTGAAAAACTTCTGTCCCCACAAACCAACACAAGTCTTCCAGTCCCAGGGGGTGACCCATCCTACCATTGCTCCAGGTCAAGCACGCTTAACTTTGGAGTTCTAAGTCTTTCCAGTCCCAGGGAGTGACCCATCCTACCATTGCTCCAGGTCAAGCACGGTTAACTTTGGAGTTCTGGTGGAATGAGTGCCAGAAAAGAAGATGCACCTTGTTAATATGAGTAGCACCAATCAAATCCTTTAGGCTCTCCTCAACTATACAGTCTCATTCTTGTATAGCCTCAGAATCTCTCTCTTTCGGGTGGATTCGGTTCATTTATGTGCCCCTTCGCTTGGAAGTCTTATAGGAGCCGTTCTTTGTCCGTGTCTTGCACCGGCGATCACTCCATACTTCAGCCCCGGACGTCACATGCCTACCAGCTTCCGCTTGGTTCATCCCCGAACCACACCTTACTGCGAGAGGTTTGGCTCTGATACCACCTGTAACGACCCGGCTACCGGACTGACGACTGTCCCCACAAACCAACACAAGTCTTTCCAGCGTGCTTTGTCCTCACTCACACGCTCCCTGAGAAACTTCCTAGGGGGTGACCCATCCTATCATTGCTCCAGGTCAAGCACGCTTAACTTTAGAGTTCTGGTGGAACGAGCACCAGAAAAGAAGATGCACATTGTTAGTATAAGTAGCACCAATCAAATCCTTTAGGCTCTCCTCAACTATACAGTCTCATTCATGTATAGCCTCAGAATCCCTCTCTTTCGGGTGGATTCGGTTCATTTATGTGCCCCTTCGCTTGGAAGTCTTATAGGAGCCGCTCTTTGTCCGTGCCTTGCACCGGCGATCACTCCATACTTCGGCCCCGGACGTCACAAAAAGTGAGTATTTAAACTATATCCTAGTTGGGACCAAAACATATTACATGCAAATAATCCTAAGATAGCTGACTGGGCCGACTTTAGTTGAAAATAAAATTCAAGCCCAAACAAAATAAATTAAAGAAGCCCAAACTAGCTGAGCCAACTGAAATAAGCTCCAACTTGTTTTTTTTTCTCAACTGGCCTGATCATCTTTTCTTTGACATCAACTAAGATACCTAATTTCAATTTCCCCAATTCGCCAACCCTAAAAATTGCAACTTTGCGCCTCTTTCTCTGGCCTCCTCGCCACCGCTCGTCGGTTTTATATGAAAGACAAACTCATCATTCTTCCTTCCCACAACAAGTTGTAACTGATCTTGCAACATAAATGAGCAAATGCATTAATGGTGAACTCAATAAAAGTGTCACTTCTTATAAAGTTCCAAGTGGCAATTACATCTAAAATTTATATGGTAAAATGATAAATTTGATTTTACCCGTGATAATATTATCTATGTCTATATGTCTATGCGCGATCTAATTATATTATCATAATTATTGTTATACTCTTTTTTTTATCGAGGGTAACCCGCAGCCGCTATCGAGGTGCGCACTGGGTAAATCTCATCGTGTAATAACCCGCAAACCACACTGGAAAGGTAGTCGAGGGTAACCCGCAGCCACTACCGAGGTGAGAGGTAAACCACACTTGTTATACTCTTTTTTTTTGTTGAGGGTAACTCGACCCGCTATCGAGGTGCGCACTGGGTAAACCCTGCTCCTGTGTAATAGCCTGCAAACCACACATGAGAGGTAAACCATACTGACAGGCTCACACCTAGTGGTGATGATGGTGGGATTCGAACTTGAGACTTTTAACCTCAAGATAACACGACTTTACCATTAGGTCACCCTCAAGAAGACACATACTCATTTTTTTTTATTATTATATGTAATTGATAGTAGCCTTTTGATTTAGTGGTATTATAATCTATATCCCTATCACTGTCTTGGTAAGTCATCACTTGCAAACTTCCCCATGTAAATTTTTATTATTATGATCAATAGATGAAATAAAATAATCAGTTTTTTTATTTAGGTTCGGTTTTGCTCACTCTTTACCGGTAGATATGTTTGTATTTACTTTTGATATGTTTTACAATTATTATAACTTGTATGATATTGATTCACATCACTTATCTTTTTCCTTTCTTCTTCTTTTTTTAATTATTTCTGTTTTATTAGAAGTTTCTTCCTTTGCGTGTCATTATATCAAATGACTGGTAGATATTAACTATATTTGATAAATTATTGAGTTTAGACTAAAATATTTATTATTTCACTCTCCATAGTCTCCATTGATATACTATAATTTAATGCAATAGCAAACGTGTAATTCAAGATAAATTACAAGTAAACTTCGTAAACATTCACTTTTGTTAATTAGTTAGTTAGAAATTGCCTCACATATATGTCTCAAACTTCATTCGTTTTAGACAAACATACATTACCTAAACCAGACAGTACTCTATTTCCAATTCCAGCCTAGCAAATTGATATATTCATACAAATGAAGTAATCTCCTATAACGACTGAGATATCAATAACTGTCAAGAATATCCTAGTTAAAGAAATTAATAAATGTGTGACGGAAAGATCATAAGTTTGAATTTTCATTAACGTCTTGTTTATCGAGCTCGTCATACAAGACTTGTCTTGTGCAATTTGTCTTTTCCGTGGCTTAATTTTTTTTCACGTAAACGGATTTTTCTCACTACTCAAAGCTCAAAGAACACTGAATTTTCCTCATCACCAAAAAAAAAAATAACAATGATTTATAAAATTTAAACTTGTAATTCATAAAATTTTATTCATAATAAATAATAAAGACTTAATTAAAAGTTTTCACTTGCCTAGCTAGACCCTATGTAAGGGTTGTTCAAGACTTCATATGTATACTATAGTGTATTAATGTGTCATTTCTTGCGAGATAGAAGAACCAATGCATCGTTTAAAATAGAAGTTTGTTATCATCACAACGAAAAATTTATGTTGCGTTTACGCCATCACACTTTTACATGTATATGTACTGTATATGCATGTAACTACATAAGCAAGCAAGTTTTTGCAAGAACAGAAGCTACTTTTCACTTGGAGCCAAATGGTAACATGCCAAATAAATTATTCTTTTCCCAACTGTTCTCCCCTAACTGTTTCAAATCGATTGTTTTTTAATAATTCATTATAAAGTGCAATTTATAAGTCGTTCCAGAAAATGAAAATCAGCAATATATCATTATATATATATATATATATATATATATATATCGTATAATAATAATCAACGTAATGAATAATGACACCATATTCATCTCCCGATAATTAAAAAACAAAAAAACAAAATAAAAAAAAAATCTGCAGCCTTTCCACGTCATCATCCCCCTTGTTTAATTTTTAATTTGTAAAAAAAAATCTCCCACACCCAATCGCTGTCCTACAACCCACCAAGCGGGGCCCAGCTTCAATAATAGCAGCAGAAATTCACGTCGTGGGGCCCATCCGGAGCCAAGCGATAGCATAAAACACCCAATGCAGTTTGGAGTTTCTACTGCTTCACTCGAACACTCATCACTATTCATATCCACTCTCCTCCTCGCCGGTGATAAATAATCCATCATGGCTCGGATTCTTCTGCTGATCTTCGGAGTTCTGATCGCCGGCGCACATGCCGGATCGGATATCATCGCCGAGGATAATCCGATCAGGCAAGTCGTCGACGGTTTGCACGAGCTCGAGTCCTCCATTCTCAAAGCGGTCGGCAACTCGCGACGCGCCTTCTCCTTCGCTCGCTTTGCTCATAGGTCGATTGTGTTTTTTATTTTTTGATGATTTTTATTTATTTATTTGTGAGTTTTGTTTACTGGTGGTGACAAAAAATAAATAAATAAATCCATTGATCGTGAAAAGGTATGGGAAGAGCTACGAGAGTTCGGAAGAGATACAGAGGAGGTTTCAGGTTTATTCGCAGAATTTGAGGATGATCCGATCGCATAACAAGAAAGGACTTTCCTACACTATGGGAGTCAACGGTGAATTGAACTTTTAATTACTGTTGTTTATTCAGTAATCGGTAGTTCTTCATTTCGTTTACGTGATTGTTTTTGTGCTGATTTTATTGTTTTAGTTATGTGTTTGCTTGTTGTGTGCTAGGATCATGAAGTGAGTTGACCTTACATAGGTTGCATTTTCAGACCAATCATGACTCCCAAAACTTTTAATCTTTGTGTGTTGTGTTGGTATTTTAGTTGAATCTGTTGCTCAATTATTGACTTCTTGGTTTAATCTAATTCAGAATTAGATTGTAGTTGGGAGTGATGAGTGTTGACTGATAAACTTGGTTGTTTTGAATGCTGTAAACTTAAGGTAAAGAGTTTTTTGTCAAATCAAAGATCGAAACTTGACACATTTTCCTGAATATCGAAGTCAAAAGGTATGATCAGAATGCTAAGAAACATTAGAATTGGAGTTGAAACTCATTTTCATTAACTGAGAGAGGGTATTTATACAATGGAAGATCTACTCCAACCTGACTCATGTAGCTGAACTGTAAAAGTGTGCTGATATGGCAAGAATTACTTATGAAATTAAACTAATCTTGCTGTTAAATACAAACTAATACTAATTAAGCTGCACATTTAACCCCTAATATCCTAATACAGAAATATCTGTTGTGGGCGAAGAGATTGCTAGTTAAGGAAGAATTGGTTGTATTTATTTTATATTTGTGTATATGCATTGCTTTCTTTCTTTGATATAGATAGTAATATGAGATCAAGAATTTCCTTGTGCTTGGAAGAAAATTGTTGTGCATGTGATCCTGGCAACCTGGCATAATCATTGTTCCTAATTAGATTCAGTTTGCGTCTGTAGACATACAAAAATGAACACAAAAGTAATGCAAAAGTCAAGTTGTCATTTTCTATATATTAGGGTGTATGCATATGGTAATTCTGTCTTGAAATGTTAATTTCCTTTTGATATGAACAGAGTTTTCTGATATGACATGGGACGAGTTCCAAAAGCATAGATTGGGAGCTGCTCAAAATTGCTCCGCTACAAGAAAGGGCAATCATAAGCTCACTAATGATGTCCTTCCACCATCGGTACTTGCATTTGTTTCTATACTCACTTTGGTTCTTGGTGGTTGATGTCTAGAAGTTCCTTTTTATTCCTTCTTTTCATGCAGCAGACATTAGTATGCTGTAATTTCCAAATTGGTATTGTATACTTATCCGGCTCGACCCACTTTGTCTGTGGACTCTCTTGAATTTTAAGTACCTGAACTTTTCCAGCATGCTTGTTATATTTCGTTGTACTACTAGTATTTGACTGGCTGCAATGGATTGCAGCAAGACTGGAGGACAAGTGGCATTGTTAGCCCAGTGAAAAGTCAAGGTAGTTGTGGATCTTGCTGGACATTCAGGTAAAGATGATTTTGGAAACTTTTTGTTAAGATATTGGTCGCATCCAAAGATGTGATGTGCAGTACATGGCTCTTAATTAATTTATGTGATGTTTATAGTTCAACAGGAGCACTAGAGGCAGCTTATGCACAAGCTTTTGGAAAGGGTATTTCTCTGTCCGAGCAGCAGCTTGTTGATTGTGCTGGAGCTTTTAACAACTTCGGCTGCAATGGTGGCTTGCCCTCTCAAGCCTTCGAATACATCAAATATACTGGTGGGCTCGAGACTGAGGATGCTTATCCATATACCGGAAAGGATGGAGTTTGCAAGTATTCGTCTGAAAATGCTGCCATCCAAGTACTTGATTCTGTCAATATCACCCTGGTAAGATGATTAACCACAAAAGGAAGTTTCATTTCATACAGTCACATATCCCTACATGCTCAGATCCTTGCTTGCTAACTCCACTTGTTCAAAATCCAAAATACCGTATCACTTGTACATTTTCTGCTCAAAATTAATCTGAGAAATAAATTCCTGTGATAATGATGTTGGTCTTATTATAGCTGAGATGTTATTTTTTTCCTTAATCCACAGGGTGCAGAAGATGAACTGAAGCACGCCGTTGCATTTGTTCGGCCAGTGAGTGTGGCTTTTCAGGTGGTTGATGGATTCCGATCATACAAAAGTGGAGTTTACACTACCACTACTTGTGGCAGCACTCCAATGGTGAGTTTACAAAAATAAATAAATTTGTAGCGGAACTAAATTGATTATTAATGTAGTGCATTCATAATTCATCTAAATTGCAATGCAATGCAGGATGTTAACCATGCTGTTCTTGCTGTTGGCTACGGAGTCGAAAAGGGCGTACCATACTGGCTCATCAAGAATTCATGGGGAGCTGACTGGGGAGACGAGGGGTACTTCAAAATGGAGCTGGGCAAGAACATGTGTGGTAAGTATTAAATGGTTCTCAATGTTAATTCATGTCAATATTTTTATGGTAACAATTAAAAAGCCAACCGGTGTTGAATGAGTGATGAACAATTGAACAGATGTGGAAATAATTTTATTTTATTGCAGGTGTTGCAACCTGTGCATCATACCCCGTAGTTGCTTAAGCGTTGTGTTGATGAAGATAGCAGCAATTTAAACAAAACTCCAGTTTCAGTTCAGATGCATTACTTGATTGCCTTCGACGGTCAAAAATATTGATTTACTAAATAAGATTGATTGAGGTCTAAATGGTGAACAGTGCATGATAAATTTCATGTATACCTAAACACCCTTTGTACATAAGCTTAATTTATGTCTTATATTAATAGAGCATCTTCTACTTTAACAATATCTATTTATATTGTCACAGTTGTTTTTAAATTTCAGAAAAGTTCACAATAGAAACATGCGATTCCTAAAGAGAATAGATATCATTGGCTTAAACAAAAAGAACCAAAAGTTCTATATACATGTATAGAACTTATTAATTCATAGATTTTGTTTTTATTTTCCTATTAATTAAAGCACTTGAACATTACTTGCAAATTCGGTTGAATTCGCCATATAAAATTTGACAGATTATATCATTTTGCTATGTGAGATCATATTCATGATTTACGGTTCAAGTTCAAAGCTCTATGATTTTAATTTGGGTACGGAGATGAATATCTTGGGCCATAAATATAGTAATCGACACACGACAGCCAATGTCTTATTTCCACACTATATAAAAATGTCATCAATCAATGTTATGTTATGGGGTTGTATATAACTGGATCTCTATCATTTTACATTTTTCGTAATTATGATCTAAAATGTTACAGGATAATACTTAAATGGTCTCGAATATTTTACATTTTCTGTAATTATGTATTTAACTTTCGTTTGGACGGTTTGGTTCAATTAGCTCATTAAAATTTTCGTTTCATATAATAAAATCTCACACTTCCAATTTATTTAGTTGTAACTTTTCAAAATCCAGTTGAACTAGATAAAAGTTTTATACTTTTATGATGATCCTATTAAAAAGATACGAAACTTAACAACATATGTACGAATCATTCCACATTTTTATGAGCTTGTCATAGCACAAAGAACAATGGTTCATTATGTATGAATAAAAATAATTTTATATATTCACATAATAAATTTAGAGGGTGTTTCTTCAAAAAAAAGAAAATTAGAGATGTGAAAACATTACAGATATAAATTGATAAGTGATAACATTCTCATTCTCTCACTAATCGTTTGTCATTTGTCAAGCACGGTCTGTCTTGAAGAGAGAGAGAACTAGACAGTTTCCGCCTGAGAGTCGGTAGAGAGAAAAGGAAAGAGAGAGAAAAAAAGCTTCAAATCCGCCGAGAAATCGATGAGTTGTTCAATTAAACTCGCCATAAACAGATAAGAATTCCTCTTCAGAAATGTCGACGGACAGGCACTCTTCTTCCTTCGCTGCATCTCCAGAAGAAACCACCCTGTAAGTTTTCTTCTCATCACCGATCATTGGGTACATATAATTGTGTTTCTCAATTTTTATTATCATTCAAATTTCTTTGGGGTTTTCCGGAGTTTTTTTTTTCCTTTCTCGTATGATTTTACGCTGGTTTTGGTGAAGTTGCTGGAGTGCCTTAATTGCAATTGGAAGGAATCATATTGAAGATGACGTAGTCTGCATTTTTCATGGCCCACTGTGTAGTCTCTTATTCTATAGCTACCTGCTGTGCAGGTTCCTTGACATACTGCAAGAGGCTCCCCTATGTGGTCACCGCAAGCGAACAAGGATACTTGGGAGCATCTTTTATTGTATTCTATTGGCAAGTCTTTATCTTAACTGCTACTTCTGATCGTTAGATATCAACATAAGTTGGTGGATATCTGATTTTCATTCCATTCTAGGCAGGTTATGCGTTTTTTGCTGTGGGAGCTACATGGATACTTCATCCGTCTGATGAATTAATTGTCTTGTTACTCTGTAGCTGTGATGTCTTTCTTTTGGTTACCACAGGTCATTCATGAAAGTTCAATCACTTCTCTGTTAAATTATGCATGGCCTCTCTGAAGTTTCTTAATAAGTTCTTGAATATGCTTCCAAAGTTCCAATAGCATAGTTTCCACATTAGTGTACTTTGTAAAAACTATTTAGTTTGGGGTTAAGTTTGATTTAGAAGTTAACCCAAAAGGTGAACTTTTACTGAATGGATTACACATCAATTTTTGAGACTTGCGAGGCAAGAGCAGGTTGTTTTAACAAAAAAATCATTTAAGTTTGGCGTAGTTCCAGTTAAGCAGAACCAGAATAAAACCAATTGCCCGAGTCAACATATTTACTGATAGTAATGTATTTAATTTTGCCACATGTGTGATCTTGATGTTGATGTTTTATGTTATTTTTGGGCCATTGATATATATTTATTGGACATTGTCGAATAATATTATTTTATTTATTAAGAAATAGTAATTTGTCATATAGGATCTAGTTCTTCTTGAGAACAGGTATAGCTTGAAATGAATTCTTTGATAAACTTTTGTACTTGTCACAATGTACAGGAATATTTCAACAATATCTGGTTTACCAAGTTCAGAAGATACGTCTACAGGTATTTAGTTTTCCTTTTCCTGATGAATTAATCCGCATAGCTCTCACAGGTTGTCATCAACAAGATATTCTATAGCTGAAAGTTAAATTTTGAAATGGGTGTTGAATTGCTTTTTACCATTCTAAAGCACTGCATTAGAAAGTTCGTTCTTATATGCATCAGTGAAAAAAGCAAGGACATTAGATTAAGTCTAGCTTCAATTTAATCTTTTTGAGCCTGGAATTTTATGAACTGGGATGTTGCAAAGGGTAAGGATTTGACACATACATAGCTTAACTAAAAGATGGGAATATATGAAACACGGCATCAGGAGGAATGCACAGCCTCAGACAAAAAGGTTGTGTTTGAATTATGAGCTTCTGTTTTTGTTCAAGCCAGGTTTCATCTTCTAACTAACTCAACAAATCCTTATCTCAGCTATTGATGGTATTAATGTGAAAGTACAGTTAAAGGTCTTGTTGAATTTTGACTTGACTGTTCAGTGCATTGCTTAGTATTTAGCCAGGATGCCCTGGAGTTACATTTCCACAGTTTTCTTCCTTTTATCTGTTCTTTATGTTGCTTTTATTGTTGGAAAACATGAGATACATTTAATTTTGTAGGGTTATTATGGTTTCAGCCAAAAGTTGAAGCATATAATTCGCCTACCATTTGCTACTTTAGCATACGGTACACATTTTTTTGTGCTCATTCTTTCTCTCATTGAGTTCATAACATTCATGCAATGCGCGTGTAGCTAATATCATCAATATTCGACTGACAAAAAATTTAGTTTCTAAATTTCTTAAATTGCCGAATAAATATACTTTGTTTCCTGATAACGCTTATTCTTCTGGAAGATGCCCTTATAGGAAACCAAAGGGGTTCTTTTAAATTTATCTTATGTGTATAAGAATAGGATCTTTATTGCTTGTGCACATAGGATTGGAAATTATCCTTTTTTTGTGTCGGATTCACCTTTTAATGGAATCCCTGACATCAGCAATACTTGAAGTACCTTGTTTTCTCTAGCCAGGTTCACCTTCTGTGGGAACTGTTCCATTTTTTCTTTAAGATAGTACCAGAGACACTTGTATCTCTTCGTTGCCACTTGATTTATTTTCATTTTGAAAATCAGCTCGGAGCCGAAAATTGAGACTTTGAGTTCAGGACATTATGGTAATGGTCAATCATTTGGCTTATTCCATCTTTGAATTGACTAGATGCTTGCTCACTTATAATGACACTTGTGGCCCATAGAACACCTTGTTGGCTTGTTTTACCCACTGTAATTTTTTATTTTTTATTTTGCAAAATATTGCAGAAATTGGACATTATGAGGTTGCTTTCTGAATTTTTGAAGTTGCTCCTTGTGAACTTGATATGATTCAGTTGAGAAGTTTAATTTCCTGCAACTTACCCTTGTACTGGGGATGATGCTGTTTTTTCCCTATTGTATTTCTATTTTACTTTGTTTATACCGTTACCTTTGGTCACTGCCCCAAGGAGCTAGGTTGCCATCATTATATCACAGACTAACAAGTAACAACAGCATGTCAAAAGTATACATCATCTATTTGCATATATGCATCCCCCAAATAGGGGGCCTATCAAAAAAGTTTAGAAATTTTTATCCATTTGCTAATGTTTTGACTTTAATTTGTAAATAGAATAATTAGAGTATGATTTTAAAGCTTCTAGTGGTCTCTTGCTAATTCTCTTATTGATATATATGTGTATTTGACTCTGAAGACGCTAAAGAGGGAGATAAAAAAAATAAAAAACTTCATTGATTTTGTTTATCTGATTTAATTTAGTTAAATGCAGGAACTGCTGCGATGCTGCTTGTCATGGCCTGGAAGCCCCATATAAGTATTCTATCAATTTCTATGCTACTCAGGTCAATATACTAATCTATACCAATTTCTATGGTACTCAATAACTTGCTAAAATAGAATAGTATGTATCAGTTCTGTATAGTTGTTCACCACCCTAGGCCCTAAATAACTTTTATTGTATCCTAGTAACTAGTAAGTGCTCTATTCATTGTGGTTATGCTATGACAGCATTTTTTGGCATCTGCCATTCTACACTCTTTTTCTGTTTAAAGGTAAACTATCAAAACTCATACAGCTTACTCAACCTTAAGTTTCAAAGTAAACCTGACTTTGCTGCTGATTGCTGTGTATTTTTTGAATGAGAATCAGTCGAGTCTGCCATCTTTAACATGATTGAAGTACTGTAAAAACATTCTTATGTATGATTGTGTATGAACTGCAGAAAATCATGTGCTGATTTACATCATGCTTTCATGTTTATGCAATACAGATGGTAATAAATGTTAGGCAACTATAGCAAATAACTGGATGATGTATATGGAAATGGAACATTCGGAATCAAAACTACTTTTAGTTCATTTTCTTACAGGAGATGCTATCGTAATATTTACAGTTATCTTGGGCCCTGGGACTGTTCTTTATTAACAAGCCATAGTATTCTTGTCTTCTGTTTAATCAGACAAATGCTTCTGCCTTGTTTGATCTCATTTTGTGTACGAATGGCCACAAGGAATAGACTTGGTCACTATTTTATGTTTGAAATTGATGTTTAATCAATTCCTGAGGTGTGTGCAATTCTTGTGACTTTATCGCTTGCCAATTTCTGCAGAATCATTATGCTCGTTGAAGCAGTATGTGCAGGTTTTTTTATGAGCATCTACATTGGTGAGTTGGTTGCCAAATTATGTTTTGGAACTCAATGCTGCAGATTCTTAGAAAATAGTTAAGAGTGAGAAATACATGAAAAGTTAAAAGTTGATGCCATCTTTTGCTTCTTTTACCTCTTGGTAATAAAATTTATGCTGAGATTTTCTTTAGTATGGATTATTGTAGCTAGGAACCTGAGAAAATATGAACATTGGATTGAGGTGAACTTATTGCTTAAGAGCATTCTGGAAACTGCAGGTTATGTTCACCAGTACAATTCATTGGATTCCCAACCTGATGTTTTGAACTCATTGTACTCTCCACTGCAACAATCAAGTCCTTTAGAAGGATTGAGGTAGTGACTTAATCATGCTATATACATGTAAGAATTCTTTTGGCTTGCCAAAATCAACAAGTTTTCTTAATTGTTTGGTACATGGTAGACTGGCTAATTTATTATTTATTATGTGAGTGTCATAGTGATGTAGATTGAATAAACTAAGTTCAATAACTTTAATTATATGCACATATTATGATATCTTCTTTTATGATAGGTACCATGAGGGGGGGCGGTTATCAGATCAGCAGATGGCATTGCTGCAGTATCAGAGAGAAAACCTTCACTTTCTCAGTGAGGAGGTAAATTTAAATTAAAATCATGTAACAAATTATCTCCTACTTGTATTTTTTCTGGTGTAGAATTTGTCATCAATTTTGGCAAAAACTTTGGTTTGTGTGGCTAGGATATGAAGTAGTTTTTTTATTTTAAATGTTATTTTCTTGTTAAAAATAAGGTTTCATACAAATCAGCAGAATCAGCAGTGCCCAAGTGCATCGTTTGTTCTTAATCAGAGCTTGTAATTGGTGACATGTTCTGGCTAGTATGTGTGTGTGTGTGTGTGTAATTAGGATATTTTCTGTGTGATTTCTGATCTTTTTTAAATTCTTATAGATTCTTAGACTGCAAGAATGTTTGAGCAAATATGAGAGAACTGATGATGGGAGCACGCCTAAGGTAATTATAATCCTTGATATGTAGTTTTGCGAGTATGGCATGTGATTCTGGCCCCGATATTATTAATTCTGTTATGCTGATATTGTTTTGTGCTATTCTACTCTATGATGTATAAGAGCATAAACTTTAGAATGCTAAAGCTTCAGATTTGTTGAATTTGTCTTTCTGTGCCAATGGGAATGATGGTGTTTGACTGTTTGTTACTTTGCATAAAAAAGGCTCTGTTGGATAAGTTTTCATTGTTATTTATTAACTACAACAGAATGTTAGTTACTGCAGTCCAAGATGTTGGCAAGCATCTCATTCCCTTCAGTTTTACTATTGATCTCTTAGCCACCAATGATGTTTTTGGTTTTGTATGCTTCTTAATGTTGCTTCATTTTATCAGTAGGCTTTGGCACTGATTCGAGATATAAAATCATAATAGACATTGTTGGATCTTGTAGGTTGATCTTGCTCATTTGTTGGCAACTCGTGATCAAGAATTACGGACACTTTCAGCAGAGGTAATAGTTATGGATAAAGGAGAAACCCAAATTTACAGTCCCATATTTCCATATCTTCCCCTATTTGTTGTGGGTCAAGGAGAAACCCAAATTTATTCTCTATGCATAAATTTTCTCAAGGCGTAGTTATGGAGTACCTAATTACTTGAGCAGTACCTGAAGAGTCCATATTTTTATACAGTGCCTGTTCTTTATTTTGAGACTGAAGGATCTTTCTCTGTCTCTCCTTTTGGGGGGATTCTATTTTCCGTATGTTCTGAGAAGTTCCCTTTGGTTGCAGATGAACCAATTGCAGTCTGAACTTCGACTTGCTCGATCTCTGATTGCTGAGAGAGACTCGGAAATTCAACGTGTTCGCAGTACTAACAATCAGGTAGAAATTGGCCTCGCCTTTTTCATGTTTTCAGAACCACCAGAAGGGAAAACAAAGCCGCCGCTTATTAAATGGTCATAGTTATTGTCAACGTGTTTGGCCAATGACAAGGAGCTAAATATTTGCCCAGGTTACATGTAGTCCTTAAAATTGGATCACCCTCATCACCCGGACCATATTAATCTATTTAAGTCTGCTCCTTCCACTTGTCCATCTACTGGGAAAAACGACCACAAATCCAAACTAAAATCAACAAAAAGAATAGGGTATATCTTCCTTAGCTAGGATAGATAATTCTGTTTTCATGTTCCTAGGGATTGTATACTATATTCTTCAGAATATGCATGTACAAGTTCTTGTATCGTTTCTTGACACGTTATTGTCGATCATGGAACAGTACGTAGAGGAGAACGAAAGGCTTAGAGCAATACTGGGGGAGTGGAGCACCAGAGCAGCAAAGGTAGTATTTTTTAAGTTTTTGGAAACTACATGTCTCTCTCTCCCTACTTTTAGACTGGCTAATTTTTGTGGATGAACTAAAGCTGGAGCGTGCATTGGAGGTTGCACACATGTCCAACTTGGAACTGCAGAAGAAAATCGTGTCGAAGACTCAGACTACACCTGAACAAGTTGAACCCGCAATGCAGCTAGACCATTAATTTGACTCTCATTGTATCTCTTCATTTGTGGAACTTGATTCTTGACTTCCATTCTTTGAGTTGTAGCATGCCCTTTTAAATTCTGGTTTCTGCCTTCAATTAATTCATATCATGAAAGTCCCTGCAATTGGCCAGGCTGGTTATATGGTCATTCCTTTTTCGAGTTTATTTAAAAAGTTTCCCATATTATGACTCCAACTTGCGTGGTATTTCCATGCACCAATTTAACGATGTTCAGCGAACTATGGCCTTAACAGGCTCACTCACCCTCGGGTGTAAGTGAGATACTAACTTCCATCGATAAGCGTCAATCTTGAGTTGGACAATGGAAAACTCACTAACCTAAACGAGTTTAATTAAAGTTAAAAATATTTAATAAATATAAATCTAGACTTGAATTTGTTTATTCAATAATTCCTTAATGTGGAATATTCAAATAATATTTATTATATAATTGATGACATAATTTTGATAAAATAAATTTGAGTTCAATATATTTATGAAGTATAAAATATCACAAAGATATTATGTTTAAATTTCAACGAATGAGTAAAATATTCAATAAAATAGATTTTGAGCCAACGAACGAACTAATGGATCAAGCACTACAAAGATTGACGGTGACTCACAAACTCAAGAGTCATGTCTTTATCGAAACGAATTTCGAGTAACTCGTGAGTTAAGACAGCACAATCACACCCCTAAGCTCTAGGAGTTATGCTTGATGATTCAGCACAAACATAATTCTAACGATGACTGAATATCACACCTTTTCCACTTCAATCACACAAGCAAACTCTGGATACAATACTACATTCGGGATACATGAGTGTTCTCATTTAGGAAGAGGCAACCGAATACAAAGTTGTAGAAATCACTTCCTTTCACGACGCCTCCGCCTCCAAATATGGCTTCAGTATCATAATTGCACGCACGAGCACAGTCGGGGCAATACGTTACCTAGTACAATACGAAAACATTCATAAGCACAAAGTTATTGCTAGGGAAAACATGCTAACATGAGAGACCATGAAGACGAATTTTTGTGGAGACATTCTAGGATGACTCGTTCTTCAAAAGAAGCTCGGTCCTTCATGACCAGATGGAAGAATTTTAGAATCTTTGGCGGGTTGGAATTCATGTCCATGCTTGCCGACAATTTTCAACAGTTCAAAAAGAGAAGACTGCTGCAGAAGTCAGAACCATCCTTCTGGACTCGTCGTTCTAATATTTATATGCACTTTCATATATGATGCACTCAATCCAAGCTTGTGAAGGGCAACTATCATTTTATTTTCTATTTTAATCAATAAAGATGTAATCATCTTACTTCCACAAGTAAAAAAAAAGGTTGAAGTTCCCACACCTCCAGTAACTTAGGCTGATAGTGGCTGTCAAGCATGACATCAACCCCATACATCGCTCGAGATGTTGGACTATGCATTTCTGGATGCACTGCAGCAGCAGCCTCAAAAACAGATCTGATCATCTGTTTAACTCTTAGATGGATATCCAGCCATTTAACTGCAACATTAAACATGAGCACCATGTGAATGAAGACAACAGTCAACCCGCTAACAAATAACTGAAACATATGGAAATAGGAAGCAATCAGTACCATTATGTTCTTGTTCAAATTCTTTAACAAACTCCGGTGTGTTCATGTGATTCAATCTTCCCCTGTAATTCTGAAGAGCACAGCAGTCATAAACATAAGATGAACACATAATTTGCTTTAATCTTCAATATTAAAGCAAGATGACATCAAAATACTTGCAACAAGAGTTCAACTATTGCAGAGGCACTATTTAACGCAGGAGGTAAATGATAGACATAATTACCATAACCGTGAAATGTGTCTCATATTCAAAGAAACTGTGCTTCTCCAAAGAGTAAGTATTATTTGCCAACCTAACCTGGAAAAAAAGATGGCAATATTTTCATAAACTATAACTTAAATATGTGTGTGTGTCAAAGCACAGTTATTCACCGCCATTACAGCATCACATAAAAAAAGAGAGAATGAACATACCCAAAAAACATCTGAAAGGAATATCTCCAAAGGGCTGATACTGCGCACCAACACAATGTAGCGCAGATCAAACTTTCTCCCTTTAAATAAGGCAGGGTGTTCAATGTACTTTTGACATATTTTTGGGCCGGTCTCCATGAGTCGGATAATTGCAGACAAATTTTGAGTAACAGTTGTATCAATAGTTCTTGCCATGTTCCATGGCTTTAAAATCCACAAGTTGTCAATTCCATCCCTTTCGCGTGTACAACAGTCTCCTATAAGTTGAGTAAGATGTGTTTCAAGATTATACGTTGGTTGTAGCCACTGAGGAGCACCATGAGCCTATAACAAGTGGGCGATGAGTCCAGAAACATTTTTGTCAATAAGAAGACTTAATAGAGCTATGCAATTTATTAACTGGTTTATGCATGAAGTTGACAAATATAGAACCTTCTGAACAGTTTCAGCCAAATGATGTTTCATAACAATGCATGCCTCGAAAGGAAATTGATTTATGTATTGCTGATCATTCAATCCAACTGCCTTCTTCATCTCATCATCAATTTGCACACTTGTCCATATAATATCTGCATCCTTTGGTTCACTTGCTGTGGGAGGAACGATTGGAAAGAAAATAAGTTACAGAAGTAAGAAGTCAACATTGCATCAGAAAAGGTCTTCACATTTCAAAGTGCAATGAACAGGACACAAAAGTAGATTATTGACCCAAGTGACTAAGTAAGAAAGCACAAGAGAGATAATATTTGCATCATGTTTACAAGTATACTCTTTCCTAGCATTAAAAACTCACTCAAACAATTCTCATGAACCTAGAATCCAAAAGTCCCAGTGGCAATGAGCTTAAGTACTTACTGATCGCAAATTCTGGACGAGTTAGAAATTCCTCCACTTGAGGTACATCAGTGTAAACCTGCAGGACATTTCTATCACCATAAAGCAGACTATTTGTTGCAGATGCCTTCGCTAATACTGGAGAAAACCTTCTTGAGAGCAATTCCGTGTTGAATTTTTCATACTCCTAGAGAAACAACACCATAAATTGAATAAACATGCGTGATCATAGAAGGATAAGATTGCAAAACATCCCAATCAGAAAACATACTCTAATGAAATAATTTGGAGGGGTATGAAACCAGGCAGTAAGCCTTGCAGAACGTTGCCGCTCCTCCCCAATGCCAAACAGGTAATCGCGAGTGCATTCGTCACCTCTTTGTACATTTTTTGTAGGCCAAAGAATTGAGTAACTGAAAATTTTCACTCAGTGTAACTTTTCACAAAACATAAGCTTTAGTTCTCATCCAATTTGGTCACGTTTGAACAAAAAGAAAAGGAAAGAAAGGAAGGAAGGAAGGAAGGAAGGAAGGAAGGATCTTGAAGGGAGAAAACTAAGACAGCAGACTATGAAGATGCTCTCAACATAAAAAGGGGGAAATAGAAGAAATGGTTCGAAGAAAGAACCTCACAGCTGACTCCAGATTACCCTCAGGCATGTAGAGAAAAGGTGCGACTCTGAAATTGGCTTCATCACTGTGTCGCAAAGCTGAACCTAGTTCATCCATCACATACCTGAGAACAATGTCAAATAAAACTCATGAGAAGGCATGAACCAGATATGAATAATCTAAGAATATTCATAAACAATACTTGAGTTACTGAGAACCATTATATGAATTCATTCTTGTCCACAAAATTACAAAAAAATTATATTTGGTCTGTTGCCCAAGAACTGTTGCAGTATCTGTTCTTTTTATATAAACAGTTGAATTGAAGATCACATGGCAGAAGGAGACTAGGATGACCAAACCTTACTGTAAGCAGATTCCAAATCTACCCAACAACAAGCATTTTCAGTTATCCTTGTTTACCAAAGATTGAATGAAAGGAAACCATGTCCATTTCTACCCAACAACAAACATTTTCAGTAAACACATTTTCTAACATATGATGGTAGGGGACCTTTTCAGACATAGTCTGGCTTGCAGACAAGAACGAACCTAGTAGCTTCGGCAGGTGAAGACATTTTGAATTAAGAATAACTCCACCAATGAAACGAGTAGTCTGCCTTCTCCAGGCTTGTGGTAACTAAAGTTATTATGTTCCAATGCCATAAGGTCCCTCATCCCTTTAGTAGTTCTTTGAGTATCAAGACATGAATTGATCTCCTAAATGATCATAGTTGCATTCTCTGGTCTGTCTCTCTCAATAGTAGTGAAAGATTCAAATTGGTTTTGAAAGGACACAATTCTCTTCTAATGAACTACCTCGCATATCAGCCAATCCAACAATAAAATTAAATTGTTACCATTTTGCTGAGATATAAAAAGAATATTCTTTTTAGGCAAGGCAATACTTATTAGTACAAAATGGAATATCTGAATATGCCCCCATATTAAACCCAATAAAAGACGAGTGAATACCAAACAGAAGTTTCATCAATCTTTTCTTCGTCAGCTAGCCGATACGTCATTAGGTACAACCACATAGCATTGATAACACGGTCAATGAGAGATTCTCCATCATTGAACTCGGGGAGGCGAGATTTCAACATTGAATCAACAATGTTCTTCTCAGATTCTAAGATCTTGGAAGTACTAACCCCATTCAACTCGGAGAGAGTGGGGAGAGCTTCAATAATATCAATAGCACTCTCTCCAAGAGGACCGGGAATATCAACCTACCATAATGCTTATGTCAGCATGATTGAGCATTTTAGAGAAATTTAAATAGTTTTTATCCAACAAGGTTACCTCCAAAGTAGTTAGATTGATGAATCCTCTTAGATATTTTAGTAGTTTGCTGCCTGAGTTCTCATCTAATGGATTTCCACGAAGATTTAAGTGTGATAGCACAGGCATTTCAATTGGAGAAAAGGCCTAAAGGCAATCAGAACAAAATGAACTTCAAGTTAGATCAAGAAATAGCTGAAGAAGTTTGTAGATTAATAAGGCGGAAGTAGGAAGCTGAAAGTTAGGGAGAGTTATTTGGAGTAAGAACAATACTTTACCTTAGTGATAAGATTTCGAATGCGCCTATTTGAAAGGTCAAGAGATGTGATTCTCTGCAACTGATGATCAATCTCATCAGAACCTCCAGGGTTGTCTTTCTCATATAGTCCTCCACAGAATCCTAAGGCCCACTCACCATACTTAGGAGTGAATTGGGAATTATAAATTTCCAGCTCAGGGCAGCTTTCCAGAATACGATCTTCCAAGTAATTTACACTGAAAAAAGAAAGGAACTTAGTATCTTCCCACATAGTTTACACTGGAAATGAAAAGTGTTCTTGCCTCTGACCCTTATGAAAATTCAAGCGTAACAGTCCTAAATTTATCCTAATCAGTTTTCCAAGAACATGAAGACTCACCTAGTTTTCAGTACAGGATTATAGTTAACCCACAGAGCTTTAAGATATTTAAACTGAGCCACCACCTCTATCGCAACCTCTGGATTCTCGAGCTTGTTGCCACGGAGGCTTAGTGCAAGCAAGTGCTAATGCAGTAGACATAACAGGAAGGATAAAACGTCAATCAAGAGCAAAAGATGGCATAATAACCCAAAGCATCCTTTCTCAATTCAATTTAAGTGCAAGTTACACCAACTAGTTGAACCACCTACTGCTACGATAACACCTACAAAAACACAAGCAAAATCCGAAGCATCCAAAAGTAAATAAAAAAGCGCCAAAGAGGAGACTTACAGGGAATTTACTCGGCAAATCAAGAGAAACTAGCATAGCATCGTCAATCTCAAGATCTTCGAGCTCCAACCACCTAACAGAATGAGCGCCTTCTTCTTTAACTCTATAGAATTCTCTTTCGATAATTGCTGCAGCACTTATTTTAGCATCATCTTCATCACCCGGCTCCTCCTCTTCCGAATTCAAATCCACGTCAACACACATCAAAGAAGCCATCCTCTCCACCAATCCAGGAACCTCCTGCAACTGCAACATATAACCCAAAATATCAGAACATAAGTCATGATGCATCAAAATTTTCCAAAAAATATTAATCAGTAACAGAAAGCCTCTATCAAAACATAGCTGTGTGCATTTTAAGCACATTTCTATGAATTAAACTGATAATAAGATACACAACAATTCGGTCGGTGCGCACCTGCTTATAAGCATCGGATAGGCGAAAAGTCCAGGCGTGATCAACTAGGAAGACATCGGAATGTTGCCCGATAACGTCCGCCGTCAAAACAAGCCTCCTCTGCCTGCCGCCGTCGACGGGCTCCACCTGAAAATAGTTCCCGCCGTCGAAAATCTCCGCCGTGAGCTTCTGGTAGAGCTTCCGGTGCAGCGGCAGGGGGAGGCCGGAAGCCGCGAGAAGGACGCCATGGACCTTCACGAAATCTTCGTAGTTGAGAATTCCGGCGACGGCGGCCGACATTTTTATAGGTCGGTGGTGGCGAGCTGCTCAGGGTTTTAAGTGGGTTGGAAAGGTTTACGACTTGGAAGTTAGAATAATTAATTTGAAATTAAGGCGGAAAACAAAAATGAAATGTTTGGTTAAAATTATTATTATGTTGTATATGTTGTTATTATTATAAAATAAACTAGTATATCTCTCGTACGGAAATCGATCTACACATTTTAAATTTAAAATTTCTGATAGTTGAAGTGTTGGTTATAATAGTATTAATATATTAATAAGAGAAAATTATAACTTTATCAAATGATAGTTTACAATATATATAACATTATATTTGTAATTTTTCAAATATATTCATAAACATGTTTAGAATGTTTTTTACGTTTTAAACTGGATCAATTGGATATTTATATACATTTATTGTGTATGGACACATACCACATAGTAATGTTATTTTTCGATAGACAAAATTGAATAATTTCTCTGTTTTATATATAGTTAACATATTAAATATATTTTATACGACCACACTAATGAGTGGTGTTTTGTCATAACATTTTGAGGTTTAAATGAAGTGAATTGAATAGTTTTACATGTGTTTTAACCCAAATTGCGTTTTTAACCTCCCGGTTTGGAAGTTTTGTTTCTTGTTTGAGTTTTACAGAAAAATGGAGGATAAATAAAAGACATTTTGAGGAAATCAATTCATTGGGAAGATAGAGTATCAAATTGAGAGTACATTGCAAATTGAATCACCTCAATCGGATAAGATACGAGAGAGAACGAAGCAAAATCGTGAGAGGTGTCGGAGCAGGGGCGGAGGCGCGACCCGAGCAGCTCACTCGCGCCAAACGGCGCGACCTGAGTGCTCACTCGCGCCGTTTGGCGTGACCCGACCAGCTCAACGCGCGGCGCGAGTGGACGTCGACACAGAGGCCCTAAAAGTCAGTTACGGGGCGCGACCCGCGCCAGAAGAAGGGGGCGCGACCTTGCGCCCCGTGCACTAAATTCCCGATTTTTTTCATCTTTTTTCCCCATTTTTGAATTTTTTTTAATTCTTTTATTCCTCCACTATATAAACCAACCCCAATTCAAAATTAGGGGCATTCCATTCCACCCTTAGCCACTTTTAGAGAGAGAAACACTTGGAGAAGAAGAGAGAAGAAAGGGAATTGAAGATTGGACAAGAAGAACAAAGTTGAAGCAAGATTTGAAGGCGAAAACATCCATCCGAGTTCTTTTGTTCTTTAATTTTGTTAAAATCATGTTCCTTCTTGTAGAGATTTTGGTTACCCATGTAATTATGAGAAGCTAAATCTTTGATACTCTTGGGTGTTGGTTTTATTTGGATTATGAGATATAAATGATGTTTATTTTGGATGTTTAATGGTTCTTGATTATGCTTTGGATTCTTGTTATGTATGGGTGTTATGTATTGTTGATTGGTGAGAATTAATTGATAATCAATTAGCATGATTATGTATGTTGATTCAAAATTCGAGAGATGGGCTTCAGCATAAGATCCTAGAATTCAAAGAGCAATTATCAACAAAATCGAGAGGTTTGAGATAGTTGTTGAGGCATAGATCCTTGGTGCTCTTGGTAAGCACACTTAGGTATTAATTGGAGACAATAATCCTATGCATGTGCCCCACATTCTATATGCTTCGAGAGGAGATATAGAATAAATTTGACATTGCCTTGGTAATCTTGAATTGGAAATTAAGCATCCATTATAATTAGATTTTGTGTTAATTAATCCAATAAAACCAACCCCGAGAGTGTTCCTTTCCTTAATTGCCCAATTTATTTGTTAATTACAATTATTTACTTTGCTTTATTGTTTAGTTAGTTTTAAATCAAACAATTATCTATTTCGTCGTCTAGATAACAAATAGCAGCCGATGTTATAGTACGTGCTTATTTAATTTTCTTTTTCCCTGTGGATTCGACCTCGTTTCACCCTGTGCTACATTTATTTGTTCACTTGCAAGTTGATTCGAGTTTTAAAACTAAAATTTCACACATCACACACATAAATTTAAATAAATAGATTTAATGCCACAATATATTAAATATATTTTATACAACCACACATAAATTTAAATAAATAGATTTCATGCCACAATATAATAATAATAAGAAGAATAACAACAACAACAATAACAACAACAACAACAACAACAACAATTTATTGTGATATGGAATATGTGTGCAACTTCTTGACATGCTTTATTTTCTAATTGTTAAATTAAATGGATAACAATTATTAATAATTATGATATTAGTTTTTTAATTAATAGAATTTATAAAATTAATACAATTAATATAAATTATAAAATAAAATAATATTATCTACAAACCCTTAAAAAATAACGATATTAATTTATACACACATATATGTGTATATATATATTAATAAAATGTAATGAGAGAGTTCAGTTAGCGGAAATCTTTCGGGATTTTGAAACATATGTCAACAATTAAACACATATTTGATTTATTATTATTATTATTATTATTATTATTATTATTATTATTATTATTATTATTACCCTCTTATCCGTTTTCTCTTTTGGGTTATTTTTTTTCTCAATTTTTTGTTTGTCATAAAAAACTCCCATTAATTATAAGCCCCTTGGATTACGTGACAATCAGATGGAATCATAAGCTAAAATTTGTGAAAAATTAATAATTTTAATTGTGTAACATGGAGTGTTGCACAAAATATAGCAGATAATTTCATTTGCACCATAAAAAGTATATAAATTCAAGTTAAAAGAACAATATGCGCATTAATTACATAAAAAGATAAATTTTGCATAAAGGACAAACAAATAGAAAAATAAAATTTAGGAACTAAATAAAAGTACATATTATAAAAAAATTAAACTATTTCAAAAATGACTTAATTTTATAAATAACAATTTATAATTGTTGACAATTAAAAGATACATATTAAAATCTAGGAAATAAACATCATGAGTAGTATTAGAATTAAAAAAATAAAAAATTTAAATGGTTGGCATTCAAAATGCCCATTAATTATATAATAACTCATTTGATTGCACTACAAGTAGTATATTAGAATTAAAAATTTAGAAATTCAGATATTTCGATAGGCATTTTGCTATGTTTGGTGATTTTGTTTTTAGAAAATCTTAAAAATTGAAGATATGAATGATTGTTAATTGTTATATATTCATGTTTTGGTTATCGACACTTTTTATTTAATTTAAAAGGTTAAAAATATGAATGTTTACATTATAGGTGGTATTAGAATTTAAAAAATAAAAATTTAAATATTTTATATCGGCATGTTTTGTTATGTTTCAGTGATATTTTATATTTAGAAAATAAAAAAAATAAATATTTGAATGGTCGTTAATTGTTATCTATGCATGTTTGAGTGATAATTTTTTATTTAAAAAACTTGTAAAAAATTAAAAATATGAATGCTTACGCCATAAGTAGTCGTTTAATTAAAAAAGTTTAAAATATAAATATTTTTGATGGGCATTTTATTAAGTTTTAATAATATTTTTTATTTAGAAAATTTAAAAAATTAAAAATATGAATGATTATTAATTATTATTTATGAAGTTATGATAAATTTTTTTTTATTTAAAAAATCTAAAAAGTTAAAAATTTGAATGAGCCAGTGAGGATTCAAATGAATGGGTGTGAGTTTGAATCAAATAAAAAAAAACACCGTGTTTAAAGATTTTGCTGCTATGAGGAAGAATCGAACCCGCACACTTGAAGAAGTAAAGACGCACCTCAACCAACTACACTACATGGTTGCTTATGTAAGTTTTTAGCAAACAATTAATATTAACAATATTTTAACTGATTTATTTTTATAATAATTTTACCCCTACGATTTTGCTTTAATATATGTATAGATAGATGATATTAAATATAATTAACCATTATCAAAATCATGGTTAAAATGTATTTTGTTGTAAAAGATCGTTCTCACACTCGAATGAATGCATCGTAATAGGGGCAGACTTGTGTAAGACCATCTAACGGGTCGCTTACATTAGACGGAGCTCCCCTGACCCGACCCGTCATATATATATGTTAAAAAAACCTAATTTTCCTCCCTCAGCTCTCGGTCAACTACGTTTTCTCCTTCCAGCTTGCCGTGCCGCCTAGGTTTTCACCGTCCACCTCCCCGCGCCGTCTAGGTCTTCCCCGTCCAGCTCGCCGCGCCGCCTAGGTTTTCCCCGTCCAGCTCGCGGCGGCGGCTAGGTTTTCGCCCTCCAACTCGCCATGCAAATCTCTCGCAGCTCGCGATTTCCGACAATTCAACACCGCAAATACCATATGAACTCTAGCTAATCCAGATTAAAACCACCGGTGATTTGTTAACTATTCAATGGATAATTTGGGAAAAAGTAACTAAGGTTCCTTCCGGTGAAATTTCGGTCAAATCCGGCAAACAAACAACGTCAACGACATGTATGTGTTCTTATTTTAGAAGATTTATAATTTTGTTTCAATTTTTTACAAATTATTAGATATATCAAATTTTGCATTCAAACTGTTTGATAATATGCTTGTAAGAACTGATTCATTGAACTTTTGATTTAGTAATCTATTAGTGTTATAGTAATTCTAAAAGTGATTTAAATTTTATAAATTTCAGATATTGTTATACTTGATAATGAAGACAATGTTGAAGATGTAGAAACAACATCTATCAACGATGATGTATCTGTTATGTTATAAATTGAGAGTAAGTAGTACTTTGCTTCTATTCTTTGATTTTGTAACCAATCAAATGCAAAATGTTATTTGTAAATTAGTGATACTTCTATGGTATTTAGTGATACTTTCTATCGTGATAGTAATCCTTCCCTTGAAACGTAATTACGATTCACTAGATAGTAATGATACTCATCAGTAGTTAAATATGCCTGAATAAATTAACAAGTGTCACACATATATTGAATTTTGTACACTAGTGATACTTATATAGTATTTAGTGATGCTTGCTCTCATGATAGTAATCCTTTGCTACGTATTATTGATAGTTGCACATGTTTCACTATCACTATTTAAAAAATAAAGCATCACTACTTATAAAAGCCAAGAATCACCTAGTGAATGTAAAAGTATCATTAAATAAACATAAAGTATCACTAGGTTAAAATAAGTATCACGAACTAATGTAAGTATCACTAAGTAACAGAAAAGTATTACTACAAAAAACTGTCAGGTATCACTATTTGAGAAAAATGTACTAGATAAAAATAAGTATCACGAACTAATGTAAGTATCACTAAGTAACATAAAAGTATCACTAAAAACTATCAAGTATCACCGTTTAAAAAAATAAAGTATCACTACTCATAAAAAAGCCAACAATCACCAAGTCAAGAGTAAAGAATAACCTAGTAAATATAAACTACTGTATATTATATTATATACATTAGTGATACTTCTATGGTATCTAGTGATTCGTGCTCACATTATAGTAATCCTTCACTAGCTATTATTCATATGTTGCAACTGTTTTAACTTAAAAACATAATTATAACTCATTGGATAGTAATGATACTTCGAAAGTATTTTGTGATACTTCAAAAGTACTTATTGACACTATTTTATTTCTTAGTAATATGTTGCATATTATTTCACTTATTACCAATTACGAATCACTTTTGCTTCTGCATTTTTGAAGTGTATATCCTCGAATTGTGAACTCATTCACTCTGATGAAAGACTACAATTCTATAATGTCAAGGATGATGGGGGCATTACAGTTCATAACGTCAGTTTTAGTGAAGTTGATAAATTCATAGTCTGCTCATGTAAAAGATTTGAAGCTTGTGGGTTGTTATGTTGTCATATCCTTAAAATACTTCATATGCATTCAATAGTAGAGATACCTAAGCTTTATATTGATAAAAGATTGACAAAAATGGTGAAAGCTCATTTGCGGGATAAACTTAGTAGTGGGAGTGAGCAACCTGACCAGAATACAGATTCTATTTCTTGGAGAAATCAGATGATGAGAAAGTACTATGCTACTGTTATGAAAGTTAAAGATAATGAAGAGGGAAGAAAGATACTTGAAGAAGAGCATAACAAGGTTGTAGCGTATGTTGAAGAGCTGCTGAGTACAGTGCCTTCCGTGGGGGATACGGATATTTCAAGCTCTTCTATTCAAATATTGGATCCTGCACGTTCAACCATAAAAGGTAGGAGAAAAAGAATCAAAGGGCACCTTAAAAAAACAAGAAGAAGAATACAAGTGGCACTTCAATTTCAAAGTAGTTTGGTTCCAAAACCCCTAGTCCCAGATTGTTTTGAGAATGCATTCAGATTGTTTTGAGAATGTATCCTAGATTATATTATTGACAGTGTGATTATCAAATAGTGTTACTTCACGGTATGCTTAGTGATACTTTATTCATCAGTATTGATACTCTGATTTTCTTTATCATATAACTTGTGATTTTCTTATTATATTATTGTTAAATCATATAACATGTTATATTGTTTCTTGATAAATTATTATAACAAAATGCTATGCGTTAAATTATTCATGCAATAAATAGTGTTACTCCACAGCATGCACAGTGATACTTTATTCATCAGTATTGATACTGTGATTTTCTTCATCATATGACTTGTGTTTTTCTTATTATATGATTGTTAAAATCATATAACATGTTACATTATTACTGTAACATGTTACTTAAAAAAAGAAGGAAAATGTTATGCCTTAATTATTTGTGCAATAAATAGTGTAACTTAGTGGTAAGCATAGTGATACTTTATTCATCACTAATGATATTGTACATATAATTTATCAATTTCTTAATTTTAATACTTGTTACATTATTATTGATATGAAAATATGAAAAAAATTCTTGATACATTTTTGTAACAAAATGCTTTGCATTAAATTATTCATGCAGTAAATAGTGTTACTCCACAACATAAATAGTGATATTTTCCTCGTAAGTATTGATACAATAATGATAACTATGATTTCCTTCTTATGTTATTGATATTTGTTACATTATTATTGATATCAAATATGGAAAAATAGGAATAAAAAATGTTCTATTAAATTATTCATGCAATATAATATTGTTACTTCCCAGCAAACATAATAATACTTCTTGTATAAATAGTGATATATATAATCTAGAAGATGAACAAAGTATATATATATTCAAAACATATTTCATTAGCAAGAAAATCTGTATCTTCAAAAACATCACTACACACAGCATACACAAAAGAAAACATTTTCAAAACATTTGCAGAAAAACTAATTGTTCATAGTAATTGTACCAAACCATGTGAAAATTCCCCCAACAAACATTCATTACAAAAACTGAAGTTACATAAACTGTGCGGTCATGTTCATC
The DNA here is from genome assembly GCA_026008535.1 of Perilla frutescens. Taxonomy (NCBI): domain Eukaryota; kingdom Viridiplantae; phylum Streptophyta; class Magnoliopsida; order Lamiales; family Lamiaceae; genus Perilla; species Perilla frutescens. Next base: position 48,571,977 of record BRKX01000001.1, on the reverse strand, counting down.
ATCATGTACTTGAACATTGTTGTGAACATGTAAGGTCAGAATGTAAAAACTTTAAGCAAACAAAGAACACGAGGTTGGTAACCCTGTTCGATCAACTGATCTATGTCAGAGGGACTTATCAAGTCCGTGAGAAACAGTTTACTACTCCGTTGAATGGTTACAAAGGTTATTACATGAAGACTCCCGTCACTCGACCCATTTCCTACCCGATTCAACCTCTTTCACCAAACTGAATTGTGAGATCCCCTCACAACCTAGAATCCCTCTAGTTCCCACAGAAAATCTCTCCCGAGACTCATCTAAGTGTGTATGAAAGTGAGTTTCAAACACAGACTAGAAACACAATGATCACGCGGATCAAACCTAGTCTACCCGAATACTATATGCTTCAAATATGAAATCTTTTGGACTCTCTACCCTTTGTGTATTCGCAAAAATCGTGTCATCTAATCTAGTTTGATTCCCATGCTATTTATAAACAATAGATATAGCCTTAACAAGGTAATCAGAAGTCCTAATTAGACTAGGATTTAACAAGGAAACAATTTCCTTAAATAAAACGGACTTTCCTAGTTTAGATGTCTTCCTTGAATAGAACTCATTCTTTCCTTCTTGATCTTCATCACGAACAAGGCAGCTTCTATTCTGAAACGTCCATCTTGAATCTGCAGCACCAGCTCTTTGATTCCAGCATGATACGTCTCTTGTAAACTCTCTGGACAACCATGTACATGATCATGTTCCTGAACATGACTAAGTACATGTCTTGATTTTCAATCAGATTGACAGCGGAATGTTCACACAAATGTCCAGAACATGTTGTTCGAACATGAATAACTAAAACCTTTTGTGTTCTTTTGAAATTGCCATAACATCTTAAACAGATAATGACAATCCCAAACACCTAAGTGCAGATGGCACTAACAATCTCCTCTTTTGTCTTTATCAGGTTGCAAATCAGCTCCATGTTTAAAAGAACACAATCCCTTGAACTGTAGGATTATGTACTTAGAAACATACGTAAATGTTTTGAAGAACATTATATGATTAAGCTGTTTTTCACTTTCTTATCAGCTTGTACCTGATCTGCTATATTCATTTTTTTCTTTTATTTTTATCTTTTGATAGCAGTTTCAATTTTTTAGCAGATATGAATCATAAAGGGAAGAAAAATCTGTTTCATAACAAAAATAGCTAAAAACAAGCTATCATAACAAAAAAATAAAATATCTTGCAAAACATGATGTAAGATAAGTAAAACAGAAACATAAATATTAAAAAAAACTTATATTGTATTACTTCCCCTATTTGCCACTGAGAAAGGTAAAAGAGTAATTCACAGAAATTACTCAGATTTGTCAGATTCTTGGGCATCATCATCACCTTCAGATCATCCTTCTTCAGATCCTGCTTCAGCATCATCATACTCAGTCTCTTCTCCATTATCAGTCTCCTCTTCATCATCCTCAGCTTCAGCATTCTCAACTTCATGATCCTCTTCTGCAGACTCCTCTTGGACAGCTTCTGCTTCCTTAGTTTGTTCTACAGTCTGTGCTTCATCTTGCTTTTGTGCTGGAGTAGACTTCTTATGAGTAGCAGCTTCGGCAGTACTTGCAAGCTTGTGTAAGTTATGAACATTCTCAAGAACATCTGCTGTTGGGGAGACAAACTCTTCTCCTGATGAAAGATCAGCAACCATTGCTTGGATCTTCATCTTCTCAGAAGTATGCTCGGAAATCAAACGAACATGGAACTCCAGACTTTTCTCTAAAAATCTCAGCACAACACCCTTTGGAGAGGATTCTTCAATAGTTTTATCCACTCCTTTCTTGGATGACATGAACTGCTTGAACTAGAGGCGAAGATGAGGATCTCCTATTTCAGGAGCAACCTTGATCACTAGAGGCTTGTGAAGAGGAACAATTTTGTCTTTCTTTGAAGACACATTCTTCTTCTGTTGTTTGATGATGCTATAGATCAATAATGGATAGCAAAGTAGACCTTTGACCACAGTAGACTTTGCACTGCTGATGATCTTGCTGAAGACAAACTATGGTGAACTGCTTTCCAGTTCCAAGGTGAAACAAAAACCTCCCCTGAGCTTGAGTCACTGCTGCCATGTGCTTAGTTGGTAGCCAATTGTGAATCAGAATTCTGAACAGGGCACCATACTTGTGAGTCAGCTTAGAGGTTGGAATAGTCTGTGGATGAGACGACCATTTATTGTAGATGCCCTGGGTCAGTTCCTCAGCAACCATCCCCCAGTCATCTATCTCTTTATACTCTCCCTCAGATAAATATCCCAAGAACTCATTAATGAGATAAGGGGAAAACTATACCATCTCTCCTCGCACATAGACTTTCTGGAAGTCTGCAGACTCTGGATCATCAATCTTTTTTGTCAAATTACACTAGAATTCTGTAACAACTTTGGGAACAAACTCATGAACCTTCTGTACTGTTCCCAACAAACCAGCTTGCTCCAGAAATGTAAATACCCCAGTAGCCAACAATGTATCCTTATCCACCTTCTTTTCAGAGATCATGGATCTCTGCTTCACTTTTTTTCATAATTCAGCATGCTTAGGAGAACGAAAGATGGATTGACTAGATGTACCTGGAACACGGATAATCTGTTTGTCAACTTCAGACTCATGTTTACTTGAATGCGAGTGAACATCTTCAGGTACATGGGTTGGCTGTGCAGCTTTCTTGACTTTCTTGGAAGGACCAGTTGAACTGTCTTCCCCTTCTTTGTGGATGCAGCAACAGATGGTGGGGTGACAGATGCTCGACTTCTGGTCACAAGAGTTCTTGAAACCAGCTGCACCATAGCAGTAGATGCCTTCTTCATCGGTGTTTTCTTCTTGACTGGAGATCTCACAAAAGGATCATGTTGAGCAAAGGCCAATAATTTTTCCTATTGTGGAACAAGAGTCTTCTCACCAGATTCAGAGGATGAACTCTGAATGTCTTCCTTCTCTGTCGGATCAGCAACTAAAGGTCTGTGGATAACCTTCTTCTCTCCTTTGGCAAGAACAGCAGCTATGGCTTTCATCTTCAAGCTTAAGGGAATATCATCTTCCCTATTATCATCATCATCATCTGTAGTAGAAGGTTGCTAATGAGATTTTTCTTTCACAAAGATATGATTACAAAATAAGCTATAAATACCAAATCTCAATTATGCAAGTGAACATACGAAGCATAGGAGACCGGGTCGAACACGGGGAATTAAACGTATTTTTGAGCCTACAAGTACCATAACATCAAACTCATTCACTAGTTAAACAACTCGAAAATTAGATTGGACTCTAATTATACTACTAGATTTTAACAAGTTTTAACAAAATTAGCAACACACAAGAAATAGAATGAAATGGCAATTGAATAAAATTCACTTGAAAGAAATTGGCTCTAGGGAATTGACCATTGACTAGGATACGTCCATCAAAAACGGGGATTATGCTTAAATTTTCCAACAACAATTGATATCAAATTCAATCAAAGCCCTCTCTCGAGCAACTAAGATATTTCAATTAAATCCAATTCCCCTATCTCTAGGGCTAAATTGTAATTTAATCTATTCAAGCACTATCAATCAAGAAACTTCAATTAAACATCAATCTCTCGATATAATGCAAAATCGAAACCATAAATCATTTACCCATGCACAATTGATTCTCTCAAACTCAATCATACACCATATTCTATCCTAAGATGGCCAATCAAAGAATAGAATCAATCATACCATGATTTATGAGAAGAAATTGAAAAATCAAACACAAACCCCATATTTAATTCACATACCCAAAATCAAGATTCAAAACCCTAGATGCCTAGAAATTTAGCTACTCATATCCAAAATAAAGAAATAAACCATAAATAAGAGAGACATAGAAGAGGAAGAGAAAAAACCCAAAAAACTTGTATATAAATCTTCAAAGAACTTCTTGATTCTTCAATACTCCAAGCTTCAAGCATACAAACTATTTCTCACTCTAAAATTGGCAAAGTATGAAGTTATCTCCTCAAAATTCGGACTAAGGAAGGCTTTTATACAAAGTTGGCAAAAATGGAGCAAAAATCCGAAAATTCTCGAAAACAAGACACAGGGGCGCGACACGGGGCCGGTCGTGCCCCTGTGGCTCGCGCCGCGTGGGGTGAGGCGCAACCCAGGCGGGCCCGGCTGTGGGTCGCGCCGCGTTGCAGGTAGGAAAAATCAAGCCGTGGGCACCGAGCCGCGGGTCGCGGCCCAGGCTCCGGGTCACGCCGCGTTGCAGGTCGTGCCCGGCCTCCTGGCTCCGACTCGGTCTTCGTGCTCTCTCGCCCATCCAACTCAGCTTTCCGGCCCCTTCCGATGCACGCTTCGATTCTCGGGCTTTGGGTTGCTCATTTTAAACTTGTTTTCTAAATTAAATTGTGTTAGCGACACTTATTATAAAAAAAACTAATGCTATCCTAAACGGCGACTAAACGAACTAATATGCGATAAAAATTTACTAAACAATGCTCGGATTAGGACTAAAATGCGAGCATGTCAACTCCCCCAAACTTGAACTCTTGTTTGTCCTCAAACAAGCATTTGGAAAGAACAAGAGAAAGCTAAAACAAAAAGGGAAATCATGGCCACTAATGCCTCAGCTTTTTCAAACAAAAATCCACATGCAGAGAATGAGATCAAAGCTTCATACCAAAAGAGCAAAATCATGAGAAAAGTGACCACTCTCTTTGAAAGGTAATTGATATCACTATAATCCTCACACATGGAGATAAGGGGTACATTTTCACTCAACATCACGTAATAGAAGCATACCACCATAAGCTTGCAAAATAACTCAACATGATTCATCAATGTGCTCTAAACAAGAATCACATAGGTCTTTAGGGTTGTAACGCTCAGCTCTTTGGACGGGTAGGGAAATTTTAGGCAAAAGTGACTCCAAGTCTTTTTTCCCGACCTAATAACATTCCAAACCTAGTAAAACCAAAAGTTCTCTTCCACCCATACCACACAAAACGAGCAAGCTTAAACAAAAGACGGATAATCCTTAGCCTTCTCCTTTTCTTCTAATTCACTTCCTCTAAATCATTTGTTCGCACGTTCTTGCACAAGGAACTAGAGTCGGTATTAAATTCATTCTTTTTCAATTCAATTCTACATCACGACTATAATGATTCCTAATTTTTTCATTTCAGAGGGAGACTTTGAGCTTCACAATCCAAGGCTTAAACATGTTTCACACATATATTTTTTTTTTATCCGAATTTTGCTACCCACGATTTTTGATACAACAATTCTTTCATTCCTTAAATTCCCTCTACCCCGGTTTATTCAATAAAAATCGATCACCAAAGGCTCAACGGGGCTAACAAGGATAAATTTCACAGAATGAATAAATATGGCTCAAAAGTTTTTGACAAAAAAAAACCGCCTTAGGTCATCTTCAAGTTCTAAGCACATATCGAATACATGAAAGTTATGAAGCAAGTTCTAGAGATGCAAATATCATTGATGAATCATACATGAAAGAACAAAATAGGCCCAAATCTCACAAGTAGCTAAAACTCAAGCCAAATTTCCACAATTCTGACTCGAATGATACTTCGGCTCATCACTCTATTTTATGCATGCATTTTTCAATAATTTCTCATAAAAATAATTCATCATAGGCGTGGCATGATTCCCTATGTCCATCATTCCCTGTTTCCTTCACCAAATTAATCAAAACACAGACAAATCCAAGCAGAGAAAGTCATCACACCCGATTACAGCCTAATCCAAGCATTTATTATTACAGACCCAAAATAGAAACGATCCTAGAGATCACATAAATCCGTACAAACCAACATAAAGTACTGAATCCAAATACCAAATCCTAATAACAGTCATCCTAAATATCCAAATAAAAAGATAAAGAGTTCAAAGAAAAAACAGATAAAGGGCGATTACCGGTCACCACTTTATACCCCCTCCCCCAAACTTGTTTCATTTCGAGGAAAGAACAAGTTTGAGTGGAAATGATAATGGGACCGAAATCGAGGGGCAGACTCTTTCACTCATCAGTAGGAGGGCGGCGTGGGGTGGAGTCCGATGGCGGCTGATATGGTGGATACGGGTACGGAGGATAGGGGTATGGAGGGTAGTGCTGATATGGTGGCATCTGTGGTGGTCGCTGATGCGGTGCTTCCTGTCCGATCCACTAGCCCATCATGTTCTCCATGCTCGAATGAAAGGTATTGAAGCTTCCCTGTAGGCCCTGAATCTCAGCACTAATACCCGTCAAACGGGTTCCGATCTCCTCCTCCAAACCTGTAAATCGAGCATCGAAGCTCTCCTGCATCTCCGTGAATCGAGCATCAACCTCAGAACGCATATCGCCAAAACGGGAATTCATGTCTATCCGCATATTTCCCATGCTAGCTGCCATGTCATTCATCAGATTCTCCAAAGTACCAAAGCGGTCATCCTGAACATCTTCCCTATTTCTGCGGCTTCCCCTCGGCTGAGCTTGTGACGTGGACCCTCCAGCATCATCCACCCTAGGTGTCCTCCATGGTGTGCCTCTGGACGTGGTAATCAATGCAAGATGAGCCGGTGTATCCATCATCCAATTCTCCTTCTTATCAAAAGTGGAGACATTGGTCAAAGCTGGATTCAAAAGCGGGAACTGACGCTTGTTTGTCAAAAGAAAATCAAATGGGACGGAGGCGGAGTTGACAAACTTGGCATTCCGGAGATGCTCCATGTTGAGAGCTCGAGAGCCGGGCACACATTGATAGTTGGACAAGTCGATGTCTAACATGGCTGCAATTGGGGTAATCAAGCCCCCAACACAAATGTTACCCGTCCTAGAAGTTGTTTGTCTCTGACATTGCACAAGGAAATGTGCAGCAAAATTCACCGGGATAGCATTGAGCATGCACCATAACATATATAGCTCTTGTGTCCGGAGGCCACTGTTTTCATGGCGGGCTAGCACAGTGGAGGAGAGGAGCTTCTGCATATACCGGAAGACAGGGTTAGGCAAATGAGAGGCCTTGCTCTTGCTAGAGTCATACTGTAGCATATTTGGGTTCGCCTCCACAACACTGTCATGGAAATCATTGAAACGAAAGGACGGGTGAGGATGGAAGGTCCCATTAGTTGGAGTTTGAAACATCGCATTGAGATGATCCACATTAAACCTCCAGTCTTGATTTCCAAGCCGGAATGTGCAAGAAATAGGCCCTCTGGATGAAGTGTGTTTCACCTTCAGTGTTGAGAGAAACTCACGAACTAGCACGGGGTAAGTCTTCCAATCATTTTCTCCCAGGACATGTGTCCACCCAATGCGTCGTAGGAGCCCTATCACACTCTCATGAATTCCTAACTTCCTTGTTGTGTTGGCATCTAGAAATCGAGTAGCGGCAACTTGAAAGCCCCTGGCCAACTTCAACCACTTTTTCCTCTGCTCATAGTCCTCCAAGTAGACATTCACCATAGCGGGGTCATTGGCCCCCATATTAAGAGGGGGCAAAAGGGCACGATTGTTATTGGGCTCCTCATCCTCTTGTTCCTCTTCCTTCTCATCTTCGAGTTCTTCGTCGTCTTCTTGTTCCTCTTCTTCTGACAAGTCGAGCACCTCCTCTTCTTGGAACTCTTCTTCATCCATGAGCCGTCTTCGGGCTCCTCCCGTTTGTCTTCCTCTACGAGTTTGCACCATTCTTGCGGGGAGAGCTTCGGCTTAAGTACCTTTTAAAAATGAAACGGGACGTCAAATGTTTTAACAAAGATATGGGACAACCGAGTTTATTTTGTAAGGGCATGTCAACAAATTAGAGCACAATATTTGAATCTCAAGCTTCATGCAAACATACCCTTTCAAAAAGACAAACACACACAATGCCCTCATGTAATATCTCATCCAACATCCATTGAAACAACATGGTAAATCAAGTTGTGGCTTTCGTATGACAAAATATCCATAAATGGGGCATAAAAACAAAGCACACTCATGATTGATTCAAAAACACAAATGAAGCATAGAACAACCCCTATAATAAAGCCCAACCTTGCTTATTCTTGTCATAAAGATTCCATACAAGCAAAACATGCTATTTCAAGCATAATGGAACAAGAAATTTGCCTAAGTAAAGAACAAGTTTCCACAATGACTACACAAATTCCACAACATACTTATCTTTCCAAATGAAACACATAAAAATGCCTAAGAAGCATGGAATTGCATAGATCGAAGATAATATGGCAAGAATTTCTCATCTACATGATTTTTCCCAATTTTTGACCTTAGAACCCTAGATTTGGGCAAGAATGAAAAATTTCAACTATACTTCCACAAACATACAAATTGAAAGCATACCCAATGTTCTTAAAGTAAGAATTGCATAATGGAAGCAAGAAAAATGAAAACAAACCATACAAAACCAATTTACCATGAATACCCCCATTGGAGAGCTTGAAAAGCTATGAACTTGCTACCATGAAGAAAAAGAAGAAAATGGGGTGGACATTCATACCTTGAAGAGATTGTGCCTTGAAATGGAGTGGAAAAACACTAAAGAACGTGTATAAGTGTGTGAGTGTGGAGAGGTGAGTGAGAGGTGTGTGAAATGAAGTGAAAAGGGAGGAAGAGGGCTTAAATCCGCGCAGCAGGGTGGCGCGACCCGGGCCGCACGAGCGCCGGGTCGGGTCGCGCCTCTTCACCATGACCCGGGCTGGGACCGGCGGGTCGGGCCACGTTGCAGGTGGCTGTTTCACGGCTGCGGACGCAGGTCCACCCGATCGCGCCTCCGGCTCCGGGTCAGGCCACATTGCAGATACTCTCGACATTTTGGCTTGTTCCGGCCTTTGTCGACACTTCACTCTCTCATATACCGCTCCTATGCTCATACTTAGCCATTTTATGGACGAAATCCCCCCTGCTTTAGAACACCAAAACCAAGAAAACAACACTACAAAAGAACACACAAAACCACAACTACAATTTACAATGAACAAAAGATAACAACGAGAAGCAAAAATAAATAATCAAAGAAAAACAAATAAGTAGATACGAAAGTTAAATAAAAAGTATTGGGGTGCCTCCCAACAAGCGCTAAGTTTAACTTCGCTAGCTCGACGGAGTACCAAAACATTTAGGCGTTGTTGAGGTAGCAAACAAACACCTCTCCTTTCTTCTCGGGCTTATAGAACTTTTTAACCCGGTGCCCATTCACCACAAACAAGCTCCCATCCTTGCCTTTGAGCTCAATTGCCCCTCCGTCAAAAATCCGTGCCATGATAAACGGGCCACTCCATTTAGTCTTAAGTTTTCTCAGAAAAAGCTTGAATCTAGAATTGAACAAGAGAACTTCATCTCCCGGTGCAAGATCCTTTTGTCTCAAAAGCTTGTCATGGTAAACTTTTGCCCTCATCTTGTAAATAGCTGAATTTTCAAAAGCTTCCATCCGGAACTCCTCTATCTCATTCAATTTGAAAATCCGTTCTCCCATGGATGATACGGGATCGAGATTCAACTTCTTTGTGGCCCAAAAAGCCTTATGGGAGAGCTCAACGGGCAAATGGTAAGACTTTCCAAACACGAGTTGATAAGGAGACATTCCAATCGGGGTCTTGTAAGCCGTGCGATAAGCCCATAATGCTTCATCCAACAATGAAGACCAATCCTTTCCATTTGTGCAAACTACCTTTTGAAGGATTTGCTTAACTTCACGATTGGCCAACTCGGCTTGACCATTAGCTTGAGAGTGGTAAGGTGTTGTCACCTTGTGCTTGACTCCATGCCTAGTAAGTAATGCTTCCATCCATTTGTTACAAAAATGTGAGCCACCATCACTTACTATGGCTCTAGGGGCTCCAAACCTTGTCAAGATGTTCTTTTTGAGAAACTTGAGGACAACTTTTGCATCATTTGTCTTGGTCGGAATAGCTTCAATCCATCTAGACACAAAATCCACGACTAACAAGATGTATAAGTTTTCTTCTGAGGCAACAAAAGGTCCCATGAAGTCTATCCCCCAAACATCAAAAAGCTTAACTTCAATGATATTCTTCATAGGCATTTCGTCCTTCTTAGAGATAGATCACATCCGTTGACACTTATCGCAACTCTTGATAAACTCTCTTGCATCTTTAAAAATGCTAGGCCAATAAAACCCACTTTGGTAGATTTTTCTAGCGGTTTGATTAGCCCCAAAATGTCCTCCACTTAATCTTGCATGGCATGCTTCTAAAATTTGCCCCCATTCTTCTTCGGGCACACACCTCCTCAAAACTAAATCCGCACAACGTCTAAACAAGTACGGCTCATCCCACACAAAGAATCTCAAATCATGGAAGAATTTCTTCTTTTGATACCCTTCTAACTCTTTAGGTGCAATTCCCGCCACCAAGTAATTTACTATATCCGCGAACCATGGCACCTTCATTGTCCCCACAACGAGGATCCTTTCATCTGGGAAGCAATCATCGATCTCTATTTTGTCATTTTGATCCTCTTTAGTATGCCCCAAATGAGATAGGTGGTCGGCCACTGCATTCTCGCACCCTTTTCGATCTCTAATTTCCACATCAAATTCTTGTAGGACAAGAATCCACCTTATAAGTCGGGGCTTAGCATCCTTCTTGGCAAAGAGATGCCTCAACGCGGCGTGATCCGTATGGACAATTGTTCGGGCCCCAATAAGATAGGGCCGGAACTTGTCAAAAGCATATACGACCGCCAACAACTCCCTTTCGGTGGTTGTGTAATTGATTTGTGCCGGGTCCAAAGTCTTGCTTCCATAGTAGATCACCCGGAACAACTTCTCTCTCCTTTACCCTAAAGTGGCTCCCACGGCTACCTCGCTCGCATCACACATGAGCTCAAAGGGTTCACTCCAATCCGGGGCAATAAGTACCGGGGCCGTCATTAGGGCCTTCTTCAGCGTCTCAAACACCTGCACACATTCGTCATAAAAAACAAAGTCATTAGATTTTTCAAGCAATTTACACAAAGGTTTAGAAATCTTTGAAAAATCCTTAATAAAACGCCGATAGAACCCAGCATGGCCGAGAAAACTCCGGACACCTTTCTCATTTGTGGGGGGTGTAAGCTTCTCAATGGCTACTATTTTGGCTCGATCCACCTCCAACCCTGCAGCTGATACTTTGTGGCCAAGGACTACTCCGTCTCTTACCATAAAATGGCATTTCTCCCAGTTCAAGACGAGGTTAGTCTCCTCACAACGCTGCAAGACTCAGGTTAAGTTGTCCAAGCAATTATCAAAAGAGTTTCTAAAAGCCGAAAAATCATCCATGAAGACCTCCATTATCTTTTCAATCAAATCATGAAAAATTGACATCATACATCTTTGGAAAGTAGCTGGAGCATTACACAATCCAAAGGACATTCTTCTAAAAGCAAAAATTCCATAAGGGCATGTGAAAGCGGATTTATGTTGGTCCTCGGGTGCAATCAAAATTTGGTTATACCCGGAATAACCATCAAGAAAATAATAAAATTCATATCCGGCTAACCTATCAAGCATTTGGTCAATAAAAGGTAATGGAAAATGGTCCTTTCTAGTGGCCGCATTCAATGCTCGATAATCAATACATACACGCCATCCATTCACAACCCTAGTAGCTATCAATTCATTACTTTCATCCTTTACTACGGTCATACCTCCCTTCTTAGCCACGACTTCGGTGGGACTTACCCACTCGCTATCGGAAATAGCATAGACTATACCCGCATTAAGCCATTTAAGAACTTCCTTCCTAACAACTTCTTGCATTATGGGGTTCAATCTACATTGTGGTTGGACACGGGGTTTGTACTCATCTTCTAACAATATCCTATGCATGCAAACCGTGGGGCTAATCCCCTTCAAATCTCCAATAGACCAACCTAACGCAGATTTATGCTTTCTCAAGACTCTAAGTAACTTATTAAGCTCACAAGAAGATAAATAAGATGACACAATTATGGGATATGTTTCATTTGGACCCAAGTATGCATACCTCAAGTGGCCCGGGAGTGGTTTCAATTCTTCCTTCTTGTCTTTCTCTTCACCTCCTTCCTTTTTCAATGCTTCCTCTTTTCCATCCCTCAATGGTAAGAAGCGATTTCCTCTCCTTGGGACTTCCTGTAAGGAATCAAGAGCAAACACACAATCCACAATATCAGTGTTATCATCAAAAGAATCAAGAGAAGAGGAAGAGTGAAGAGATGAAAACAAAATGGTTTCCAAGGGATCTTGAGAGGTGTAGTGCTCCATTATTGTCTCTTCAACACATTCTTCTATAATCGTCATCACTTTGCACTCCTCCATTCTCATGCACTCCTCATCATCATCATGAAACTTCATTGTATTATATATTGAAAATGTGCTACTTTCATAATTCAAACGGAGTGTAAGCTCCCCTTTTAACACATCAATGAGTGCCTTTCCCGTTGCCAAGAACGGTCTTCCCAAGATGAGTGGCACATTTTTATCTTCTTCCATGTCTAAAACAACAAAATCCACGGGGAATATAAAGTCGTTCACCTTGATAAGAACGTCTTCCACAATACCTTTTGGGTAGGTTAACGACCTATCCGCCATTTGCAAACAAATTGTAGTAGGTTTTATCTCCCCAACATTTAACCTCAAAAAGAATGACAACGGCATGAGATTTATACTAGCACCCAAATCACAAAGGGACTTTCTCTCTTGGCTATCCCCAATCGTCACAGTGATATTAAAACTTCCAGGGTCCTTCATTTTGGCGGGCAATTTTTGTTGAATCAATGCACTACAATTTTCCGTTAAGTTCACGGTTTCATAATTGTCCAACCTCTTTTTCTTCATGATAACCTCCTTAATAAACTTAGCATATGTAGGCATTTGTTGCAAAGCTTCCACAAGGGGTATATTTATTTGCACTCTTCTAAAGATGTCCAAGAATTTGGAAAATTGTTCCTCATTCTTACTCTTCCGGAGTCTTTGAGGGTAGGGCACATTCATCCTTGGCTCGACTTCTTTTTGTCCTTTAGAAACTTCTTTGTCCTCTCTTGGGGCATCTTCCTTCTTGCCTTCATTATCCCCTTTTTCTTCTTCACTTGGCTCATTTTCACCCAAATTTTCATTCTCTTGATCCAGCATAGCGGGCTCTTTATAGGATGTGCCACTTCGAAGAGTTATGGCCTTGCAATTTTCTTTGGGATTAATGGTGGTGTTTGAGGGGAATTGTCCTGGATGATGTTGTCCTCCCAAAGCCGAGGCAAGTTGCCTCATCTGTTTTTCCAACATCTTCAATTGAGTATTCACAGCAGCTTGATTGTTTTCTATCTTCTCAAAACGTGCTTGTGAATCCCCCATATACTTGTCAGTCTTGTTCATGAAAGCCATAAGGAGCTCGTCCATTTTAGATTTCTTATCTTTATCTATGACTCCATTGGTGACAGAAAATCCAGGAGGTGGTTGGATGTGATTGTTTGGGTTGGAGTAAGATAGATTCGGATGGGGTGGCCTTGGATGGTATTGGTTACCACCTTATCCTTGTGACCCTCCAAAATGCGGCTTGAAGTTTTGGTTGAAAGGCCTTTGATAACCCCCATAACCTCCTTGACCAACGAAGCTTGGTTCTTCCAAATTAGGCATACTTGAGGACTCCGGTCTTGGTGACGCCATAGCCTCTATCTTCGAATTCATAGTGGTCATCTGAGCATCTAAAAGGGCTATGTCGTCATTGTTTGTGGTGTCCACCTTTTTCAAAATTTGTACATTTTCCCACTCTCTCGGCCATTGATAGGCGTTGGAGGCCATTTCTTCGATGATTGTGATAGCTTCTTCGGGTCCTCAGTTTTGTAGCGACCCTCCAGCCGAAGCATCAAGAATACTTCTCACATTGGACTTACATCCTCCATAAAATATGCAAACTTGATGGCCCGTGCCAAAACCATGACCCGGACATTTGCGAAGCATCTCTCGAAACCTCTCCCAAGCATCACACATGGATTCTTCATCTCTCTGCTTGAACTGAGTTATCTCTCCTTTTAGCTTTAATGTCTTTCCAGGGGAAAGAACTTCTGAAGGAATTTAGAGAGCAGGTCATTCCATGATGAGAATGAGCCAGGTGGTTGATTCAACCACCATGTTCGAGCCTTATCCCGTGGTGAGAAATAAAACAACTTCAAGCGGATAGCATCCTCGGGTACCCCATTAATCTTGACCGTTCGAGCGATCTCCAGAAACTGGTTGACATGCTCGTATGGATCTTCTAATGCCGTCCCACCGAATTGATTTTGGGATACCATAACCATCAATGCTGGCTTCAACTCAAAATTGTTGGCTTGTATAGCCGGCCCATTAACGGCTCCTTCATTATATATTGGTTGAAATAAGTTCCGGATTGGGACTTCTTCGACTCGAAGCCTAGCTTCCTCTTGGGCCCGTAGTTGACCTCTCATCTCTTCAAGTTGTCTTTGCATTTGGAGGATCAACGGGTCCTGGATGGGAGGTGGTGGACGTGGATTGTCCGTCATTCTACGTCTTCTCCTTCGAGCGTTGTTATGACGACTCGTGGCTTCGATCTCAGTATCAAGCTCGAACAACGGGTCACCACGTGCTCTAGTACGCATACACTACCTAGCAAAAACACCAAGTGAGTTTAGAACTTAAAAGAAAATAGCACGTTTAATCTAGCAAAGTAATTCTTGAAATGATATTGCATATACTCAAACACACAAATTAATTCCCTGGCAACGGCGCCAAAAACTTGATGAGATTTTTCTTTCACAAAGATATGATCACAAAACAAGCTATAAATACCAAATCTCAATTATGCAAGTGAACATACGAAACATAGGAGACCGGGTCAAACACGGGGAATTAAACGCATTTTTGAGCCTACAAGTACCATAACATCAAACTCATTCACTAGTTAAACAACTCGAAAATTGGATTGAACTCTAACTATACTACTAGATTTTAACAAGTTTTAACAAAATTAGCAACACACAAGAAATAGAATGAAATGACAATTGAATAAAATTCACTTGAAAGAAATTGGCTCTAGGGAATTGACCCTTGACTAGGATACGTCCATAAAAAAGGGGATTATGCTTAAATTTTCCAACAACAATTGATATCAAATTCAATCAAAGCCCTCTCTTGAGCAACTAAGATATTTCAATTAAATCCAATTTTCCTATCTCTAGGGCTAAATTGCAATTTAATCTATTCAAGCACTATCAATCAAGAAACTTCAATTAAACATCAATCTCTCGATATAATGCAAAATCGAAACCATAAATCATTTACCCATGCACAATTGATTCTCTCAAACTCAATCATACACCATATTCTATCCTAAGATGGCCAATCAAAGAATAGAAGCAATCATACCATGATTTATGAGAAGAAGTTGG
Organism: Perilla frutescens; assembly: GCA_026008535.1. Classification (NCBI taxonomy): domain Eukaryota; kingdom Viridiplantae; phylum Streptophyta; class Magnoliopsida; order Lamiales; family Lamiaceae; genus Perilla; species Perilla frutescens. The sequence goes on along the minus strand of BRKX01000001.1, from coordinate 48,556,579 downwards.
AAAATCATACCAGGAAAGGTCTTGCCTGGTAAGATTTAGGTAGAGCAACTTCCCTACAAGTTTCCTGTAGGACTCAGGCTGGGGTAAGGGGTCTCCCTTTTGGCTAGAAAGAGTGAGACCTGCTAGAAGAGGTGTAGAAGTAGGTTTGCAATCCAACATCCCAGTTGTAGATAGGAGATCAATAATATATTTCCTTTGAGATAAGTAAATGCTTGAATGTGATCTGCCTATTTCCATGCCCAAGAAATAAGATGTCTCTCCTAAATCATATTTAATTCACATACCCAAAATCAAGATTCAAAACCCTAGATGCCTAGAAATTTAGCTACTCATATCCAAAATAAAGAAATAAACCATAAATAAGAGAGACATAGAAGAGGAAGAGAAAAAACCCAAAAAACTTGTATATAAATCTTCAAAGAACTTCTTGATTCTTCAATACTCCAAGCTTCAAGCATACAAACTATTTCTCACTCTAAAATTGGCAAAGTATGAAGTTATCTCCTCAAAATTCGAACCAAGGAAGACTTTTATACAAAGTTGGCAAAAATGGAGCAAAAATCCGAAAATTCTCGAAAACAAGACACAGGGACGCGAGACGGGGCCGATCGCGTCCCTGTGGCTCGCGCCGCGTGGGGTGAGGTGCGACCCGGGCGGGCCCAGCTCTGGGTCGCACCGCGTTGCAGGTAGGAAAAATCAAGCCGCGAGCACCGAGCCGGGGTCACGGCCCAGGCTCCGGGTCGCGCCGCGTTGCAGGCCATGCCCGGCCTCCTGGCTCTAACTCGGTCTTCGTGCTCTCTCGCCCGTCCGACTCAGCTTTCCGGCCTATTCTGATGCGCGCTTCGATTCTCGGGCTTTGGGTTGCTCATTTTAAACCTGTTTTCTAAATTAAATTGTGTTAGCGACACTTATTATAAAAAACTACTGCTATCCTAAACGGCAACTAAACGAACTAATATGCGATAAAAATTTACTAAACAATGCTCGGATTAGGACTAAAATGCGAGCATGTCAGTTGCACCGGCAGTGGAAGAACAACATGAGCTGGAATAGATGTTGCAGCAGGGCTTTTCTCTGCAACATGTGCCTCAACATGTTCAGGCACATCTGAAGGCTTAACATGATCATCACCAGCAGATCCCTTCTCTTTCTGAAGGGCTTGGACAACAGGTGCTGTAATGATCTTCTTTAATGAAGGGGCTGTAGTCTTCTTAGATTTCTTGACCGCAGTTCCCTTTGTTCTTACCTTCTTTCTGTTGACATCATAGGACTTCGCAGCTTCTTTCAACATATCATCAATCAAAAGACTCCGGGTCTTTATTTTCTTTGCAGAAGAAGCAATTTCTTGTTCTTCTGTATCTTCTTCTTCGTCGTCTCTATGGAGTGTTTCAATTAATTCCTCTGTATCTTTGCTCGAAGATTCATCGCAAAGTGCCCTCTGAACGTGCTTTTTGTAGGTTGATTCTCCACGAACCTGCCTGTCGAACTCATCTTCTTCATAGAATTGATCTTGAGGTTTGGAATATGTAACATTTCCATAACTCATCCTGGGTTTTACGACTTTTTTGGGACGAACGAGCTTTCTTTTAAGAGCCATTGAAAGAGTATGGGTATATGAAGAGATGAAATAGCAAGAAAATTAACGAGTAATAATGGAATAGTCTCAGGATAGGTAGAGGTTTTATCAAGAAAGAAGAGTGTTTTGATTTCAGAGAATTTGAAAAGTGAATGTTCTTTCGAAACGGCTAAGCATATATATAAGAGAGTATTCCGTTTCTCAGGTTTCCGTTAGAATAAGAAATCGGAGGGAAATCCCGGAAAATCAGAGATGACGATAGCACGTCAGAACTAGCCATTGACAAAGATGTACTCAAGATTTGAATCATGAACATGTACATCTGTTTGAACATTTATGGAAACGTTCAGTCCTTTTGTGCAGGAATGATTCTTTCCTGCTGAGTGTGAAAAAGTCACACGCATACCCTTCTTCTTAGTTTTACTGAACCAAGCACACCCCAAGGGCTGCTCTAAGTTTCTCAAATTCAGCTGAAGCTAATCCCTTGGTGAACAAATCAGCTAGTTGATCTTCTGTCTTCATGTGTTTAATCTTCAGGACTTCTTCTTCAACTAGCTCTCTGATGAAGTGATGTCTGATGTCTATATGTTTGGCTCTTGAATGTTGTATTGGATTCTTTGAAATGTTGATAGCGCTTATATTATCACAGTATAGAATTGGAGTATCATGACTGACTTCATAGTCTTTCATCATCTACATCATCTAGATAATTTGAGTAGAGCTGCTCCCTGCTGCAATGTACTCTGCTTCTGCTGTAGATAGGGATATGCAGTTCTGCTTCTTACTGAACCAAGAAACAACATTGTTTCCTAAAAAGAAACAAGCACCTGAAGTGCTTTTTCTATCATCTGGAGATCCAGCCCAATCAGCATCACAGTATGCAGTAATACTTGCGTTAGTATCAGAAGTATACCACAAACCATAATCAGCAGTTCCATTGATGTACTTGATGATGTTCTTAACAGCCTTCATGTGACTCTCTTTAGGACAGGCCTGATACCTGACACATACTCCCACACTGTAAGCTATATCTGGTCTGCTTGTAGTGAGATATAGAAGACTACCAATCATGCTTCTGTAGAGAGTTTGATCAACTTCAGTCCCTGCATCATCTTTTCCAATCTTGATTGTAGTGTTGATAGGATTTCGTTTGTGTTTTGAATTCACAAGCTCGAATTTTTTCACTAGATTTCTAGCATACTTAGATTGAGAGATGAATATCCCTTCTTCTGACCGCTTTTTCTGAAGACCTAAAAAGTATTTTAGATCTCCAACAAAACTCATCTAAAACTCAGTTTCCATGTCCCTGATGAAGTCCTTGACCATCTTATCAGACACTGAACCAAACACTATATCATCCACATATACTTGAACCACAATAACTTGTGATTTTTCCTTCCTGATGAATAGTCATCTGTCTTCTCCTCCTTTGTTGTATCCCTTGCTTACTAGGTATGTTTCTAGTCATTCATACCATGCCCAAGGAGCTTGTTTTAAACCATACAATGCCTTTTTAAGTTTGAACACAAACTCTGGATAATATGGATCTTCAAATCCTTTAGGCTGTGCAACAAACACATCCTTCTTCAAAAATCAATTCAGAAAGACACTTTTGACATCCATCTGATATAGTTTGAACTTCATGATGTATACCATGGCTAGGAGAAGTCTGACTAATTCAATTCTTATGACAGGAGCAAATGTTTCATCAAAATCAATGCATTCTATCTGAGAATATCCTTGTGCAACTAGTCTTGCTTTGTTTCTTGTAATATTTCCAGATTGAAAATCCACTTGATTCCAACAATATTGACTCATTCAGGCTTCTGCACCAGATCCCAGACATCATTCTTTTTGAATTGAAGAAGTTCTTCCTGCATAGCTTCTATCCAGTAGTCATCTTTAAGAGCTTCTTGGATGTTCTTGGGTTCTATCTTGGAAGTGAAAAAGACATAGGATGTTTCATCATACATCCTTTTTCTCAGAGTGCTCCTGGTCATCCTTCCTTCATGAATGTCTCATATTACTTCTGAAGTAGGATGATTTTTGATGATTTGCTTCGAAGGCTTTCTATGCCTTATTGTCTGTTGTTCAGCTTCTCTGTCTGTATCATCATGAACTTTAGGATGTTCGAATACATCCGTGTGAACATTATCTTCAAGAGTATTGACAGTATTGTCCTGATCATCAAATGTAACATTTACTATCTCTATTACAGCCTTTGTATCTTTATTGTAAATCCTGTATGATTTACTATTTCTGGAGTATCCAACAAAGATCCCTTCAACTCCTCTTTTGTTCATCTTGCTGAGATACTCTCTATCATTGAGAATATAACATGTGGTTCCAAACACACGAAAGTACTTCACTGTTGGCTTCTTTTCATTCCAAATCTCATATGGAGTAGTGAAAGTACCTGGTCTGAGATGAACTCTATTGCTGATGTGACATGTTGTATTAATAGCTTCTGTCCAGAATATTGTAGCAACTCCTTTAGCAGCAATCATGGTCCTAGCCATCTCCTGGAGAGTTCTGTTTTTCCTTTCCACAACTCCATTCTGCTGAGGAGTTTTGGGGACTGAGTACTCATGACTGATACCATTCTCACAGCAGAATGTATCAAAGTACTGGTTCTCAAATTCCTTGCCATGATCACTTCTGATTTTGATAATTTGATCATTCTTCTCAACTGTGATTTTGCAGGCTAATCTCTTAAATGTTGTGAAAGCTTCAGTCTTGTCTCTGAGAAAATCAACCTAAGTAAACCTTGAGTAATCATCAATGCAGACGAGGACATACTTCTTTCCTCTATAGCTTTCCACAGCCATAGGCCCCATTAGATCCATATGAATGAGATCTAGAATTCTCTTGGAAGTTCTGTCTTGAACTTCTTTATGTTGAGATCTGGTCTGTTTCCCAATTTGGCATGGACCACAGACTTTGTCTCTGTCAATTCTAATCTGAGGTAGTCCTCTGACAATCTACTTACTGATGATCTTCTGGAGATTTCTGAAGTTGATGTGTCCAAGTTTTTGATGCCAGATCTCTAACTCTTTAATAGATGTTCTTTGACATTTTAAAGAACATTGTACAGGGACATGTAGCTGATAACAGTTATCAGCTGATCTCTTTCCTTCCATGAATAAGTCATTATTCTTATTCACAACTTTGCAGCTTTCATTGGTGAAGACTACAGTCATGTCATCATCACATAATTGTCTGATACTGATCAGATTAGCTTTGAGTCCATCAACTAGCATAGCTTTCTTGAGTTCGGGCATTCCTTCAACAGTCAGCTCTCATTTTCCCATAACTTTACCTTTCTTTCCATCTCCAAAGGTAACAAAATCTGACGAGCAAGCTTTCAGATTCTGCAACACAGAGCAATCCCCTATTATGTGACTTGAACAGCCACTATCAAAGTACCAGCTTCCTTTATCTTCAACTCTCAACGAAGTATGGGCAATTAGACTAGTCTGCTTGACCACCCATTGCTTTTTCTGTGCAGACTTTTTCTTCTGTTGAGTAGTTGTATTCTTTTGAGTGTTGCTGGAATGCTGAGCCACAAATCTTCTCCTTATTCTTTTCAGATCAAAGAGATACTTCTCACAGTGTGGTCGAATGTGGCCTTTTTCTTCACAATAGTGGCAGAAATTCTTTTCCTGCAGCCATTATTGTTAGTCATCTTTTTATTAATGTTCTTCTGGATGGCTTAAACATTATTTTGTACATGCGCTGTTTGGCTTGTACTGGCTTTGACAAACACTGTCTTGGATTCTCCACCATTGTATCTAAGACCTGGATGACTTTTCCCTGAATGTCCCGGATTGGTAAGAATTTTATCAAGATTCTTAGCTCCATTGTTCAGCATGTTGACATTCCTTTTGATGGACTTTAGCTCTGTAGTGAGTTCTTCAATCTCCTTCTTCTGCTGTTGGATAATGGCCTTCTGTTCTCCATCAGACTTGATCAAATTCTCTTTTTCTTTGAGAAGATCTTTGTTGTGAGATTGAAGAGTTTTGTTGATCTCAGCAACTTCAAGCCATTTTTCATACATATCCTTGTATGTATGAATAAAATCCTCATTACTGACATCGTTATTGTCTGAGTCTTCATCTTTATCTGCAAGTTTGAAAGGATCCTGGAACTGTGAGACTTTTGCTGTAAAGGCATAGTTCTCTTCTTCTGATTCACTGCTACTTTCAGAATCATTATCACTCAGAGAGGCATTGTAGTTCTTTTTATTCTTCTTCAGAGTGTTGGCACATTCAGCTTGAATATGACCAGATTCATCATACTCTCTGCACTAAATTCCTCTCTTTGTGTTTGATGGTTGCAACTCTTTTTGCTCACTGTTGGAGTTTCTATCTTGCTGAGCAGTTCCAGTATGTTGCCTCCTGTTGTTTGACCTTCTGGAAGACTGTCTATTCACTCTCTTAAGCATTCGACTGAAATTCTTGGTGATAAGGACCATATTATTCATTGTTTATGAATCAAGTACAGGTTTTTGTTTCTGCACATGTTCAGGAACATCCTCAGAAACTTCAGCTTTTAGAGCAATACCTTTCTTCCTTGAGCTGTTGTCATCATCTTCTAGATTCATCTCGAATGTTCTCAATGATCCCATCAATTCATTAAGTTTCATACTCTTAATGTCCTTGGCTTCCTCTATGGCAGCAACTTTGTAGGCAAACTTCTTTAGAAGAGATCTGAGAACCTTTCTTACAAGCTTTTCATTGCTGATAGGTTCTCATAGAGCAAAGCTTTCGTTTGATATGCTCCTTAATCTGGCATTAAACTCACCAATGGATTTAGATTCTTCCATTCTGAGACTTTCAAACTTTGAAGTCAGATTTTGAAGTCTTGACAGCCTCACAGAACTAGTCCCTTCAAAGGTAGTTTCCAGAATATCCCATGCAGCTTTAGCAGTCTCACAGGTTGAGATTAGGCTGAATGTTTCAAGATCTACTGCAGAGAATATTGCATTGAGAGTTTTATAGTTGACATTGTACCAATTCTTCTGTGGCACAGTCCATTCTCCTTCTTCAATTTCCACATGCCTTCCTTCTTTGGCAACAATTGGCTTTTCCCATCCTTCAGTGACACTCTTCCATGCGAGTTCATCAAGAGATCTCAGAAAGGTCCTCATCCTTGCTTTCCAGTAGGGATAGTTGTTGCCTTCTAGCAATGGTAGTCTGACTGTGGATCTTCCTTCTTTGATTGCACTCATAACTGGAATGCAACCAAAACCTTCACGCAGATATGTAGCTTTCAAGATTCTTTTCGCACTAACAACAAAGGTGACCCGCTCTGGTACCAATTGAAGTTACTTGTCACTCATTAGATCCTCTCATATGAATTTTTGTCAAAATAATAATGTATATCCATCAGAAATGAAAATTGGAGCATATTATAGCAATAATAATTACAAATGGTTATTTTCTTTAAAAAAAATACAAATGAAGTATGTGTATTAGAGTTTTCATTATACGCATGTAGGCCAACTAATTAGTATAACCATTTAATTAGAAGTAAAAAAAGTAGGGGTGGACATAAATATGTGTAAGCCGAACAAATTGGTCAATCCAAACCAAACTTAGACCGTACGACCCGTTATGAAAAAAAATCGAAATTATTTTGATTTATACATTTTGTAGACTGATTTTAATGGGTTGGCTCACGGTTTTAAGTGTCCTGACCCAAACCGACCCAAATCGACCCGCGCTTATGAAAACTACAAAGTTCTAATTATAATTATAATTGAATTTCTTTACAATTATTACTTAGTCATTCCTAAACATGTGTGCAAATAATTTTTTGAAGACATGAAGCTAGTTATTTCTTTCTTGAGTCTTTTAAACTTCAATTGTAATTTTAAGACTTTTTTTTATTGATTGTTGAGAATTTTAATATTCATTATTTAGTTTTTGGTTTATAGATGATTGTTGGTCATTATAATTGTCTATATGTTTTTTTAAAGAAGTTGTCTATATAATTTGTTTGATTGGTAATTAATGTCTATACTATGATGCACGAGATGCCTAACATCTTATTTTATTTGATATGTTTTAAATCAATATTTTTTAAAATATGTTATCAATGATCTAGAATGTCAACTCTTTTTAAACTATATATAAATTTTGGTAACACTAATTTCAACTTTTAAACTTTTTATCATAACCCAATGAACCCAACCCAATCTGTGTGCAACCATATAAAAAAGAACCAACTTAAAAAGAACAATTATTTAACCATTGGTGGTTTTCTAACTAAATTTGGATCACATGCGAAAAGGAATAAATTGATAAAAAATTGAATTGTATGCGGTTGTAATTAAAAGAATGTTTTATTATATTCTATCCACTTTGGGAAATTCTTAATGTACTAATTTGTTGGAGTAATTGCCAAATGATTATTTGAAAAGAATATAAAATCACTGATTTATTTGAGAAGTTTAAAATCTTGAGAGTTTTGGAATTGTGAGAAACGGTTCCAATAGATTTTTTTTATTTTTTAAAGTTTTCAGGAACTGAGAGATTTGATTTAATGATTAAATTAGAATCCCGATGGGATTAGAATCCCAATGAGATAATCACGATGGTAATCCCGATGGGATCAGAATTCCTATGGAATCATTATCTCGATGGGATCAGAATTCCTATGGGATCATACGGACTTTAATGCAGGGAGACAAAAAATATCACTTTCATAGTACATCCACATGTTTATTTGTGTATTTCAAGTACAATCGTATAAGGTTGATGTAAAAATGACCCCGATAGTGATCACGATAGAATCCCGAGTGATAACAGATTTTCGATGGTATCTCGATTCTGATCACGATCGGGATAAAAATGACTCCCGATGTAATCATGATTGAATCAAGATCGAATCCCGATATACTTAGGATATGAAAATTTTAGTTCACGATAGTATTTAATGAAATCCCGATCGTAATTTGAATTGATTTCACTTTTTTGTGATTTGTTAGTTGTACCGGTACTCTTACTTTTATCACACAAACTTTAATGTAAGGGACTAAAAAATGTCACATTGGTAGTACATTTACATGTTTGTTTGTGTAATTCAAGTACATTTGTGTAAGAGTGGTGTAAGAGATGTGTAAGACACCCACATGTGAACACTTTTTGAGAGTATTTTAGACAAAGTGGGTATTTATTGAATGCTTTCTATAAGATGGGTAAAATAGGTTTTTGTAATAGAAAAATGAGTACTTTTATCCATTTACACTAAATATATCATATATTATTATTATTATTATTATTATTATATTTTTTTTTTTTTTGTCAATGGGAATAGCTAAACCTATGAGGTGGGTAGAATGACTATTTTTCTTCCTTTGAGAATAAGAATTCTTTCGGGAATGGTGATTTCCGATTTTAAACGACACCAATCGTCAGAATGAGAATGTATATATGAATGATGATTTTATTCCATTCAATTCCATCACACCAATCACATCTTTAGTGTGTAAAATAACATATTAAAGTACGAGGAATTTTATGGGAAAATTGATCCTTAATCAATTAGGATGAATTTCTCATTTTTACATATGAATTTAGCGTTTGGATGTCGAAGAGAATGTCACAATTACTACTGGAATTAAAAAAAAAATGATGAAATTTCATGTTAGACTATGATCCTAAGGCCCTGAAAAGACTTGGGAAATGACATATAAACCTCATAATATTATAGATTATAGACGATTTTAAGCTTCTTCCAATATCCAAAATTTGGTCAAATGATCCCCCACTAACCTTTGTCCAACACTTGGAAAAGAATATACCAATTTATCCTTTCACACACAAACCCCACCCCTCAACATAAAAAATAAAAATAAAAAAGAATATCCAGTATATCTTATCTGACACGTTTCAATCTCTTAATCGCCTCACCAGAGAACGGCTGAGATCGTGTGATAAACGTGCCGCGTATCTTGTTTCGGTACGCCTTCCAACACCGAAACACGCCTACCTATTTAAGATTAAAAAATGGAAAAAAGATAATATTGTTTAATTATCCAATTTGGAAATTGTGTTGCTTTTGTCTTGGATAAAGATAAGGCCTTTCACCATCAACATCTTCTCTCTCGTTTAGTTTACTCTACTGTCTCTCTCCCTCTCACAGTTTCTCTCTCCGCATATACGTACACGGTACACGTATCTATAGATAACAGCGGCGGATATGTCGATAGCGTTGCAGAGGAACAACTCAGGCGGCGGGCACCGGATCGAAGGGCCAGGATTTGTTCACCGCGAGATGGCTTATGTTTCGTCGGCGTACGACTCACCGGAGTTATCCGCGTGCGATCGTGGCTCGCCGGAAGCGGCGGAGGAGGATCCGAGCGGTTCGTTGACATCGTCATCCTCTTCCATCGGAAAGAACAGTGACGATCATCCCGGAGGCGGCAGCGGCAGTGATGAAGAAGAGGTGCAGAGTGACTATAAAGGAGGACCATTGGACAGTTTGGATTCTCTGGAGGAAGTTCTGCCTATAAAGTATGTGATTTTGTTTAATCTGTGATATAATTTTTTTTTTAAAATCTTTTGAATTGATAGAATTATCTTAGCTTGAACTGAAGTTCTGTGGTTTAGGGCTTTTGATTTTGTAAAATTAGGGGTACGGTGTTATTTTTCCTACATACAATTTCTGTCGAGGCCATGATGGAGAATTGGCCATCTGTTGGTTGGAAACTTTATACTAAATGAGTACTAATCAATTTGTGTCAGGGAAAAATTTAAGTGTTCACAAGAGAGAAATGTGCACATTCTATATTAAGCTATCTCGTTTGGTTGGGCATAGTAATATATCTTTTTAGGTTTGTCTATTCTGTGTATCAATTATTTACTTTGGATTTCCAAACTGCCTTCTGCAATGTTGTTGCTTCGTGTAGCTTATTTTCGTGGGGATGGCTTTTTTGCACTGCTATAAGCTACTGCAGTACTGTCTACTAGTACTGGAGTTGCTTTGGGAAGTGAGATGGAGTATACAATGCTAAGTATTTGTTAGTAATCCAACTGCTAGAATTGGTTTAATGACTTCAAACTAAATTCCTGGACTTTTCTTTTACCAGTGAGCTAACGGCCTTTAAAACTCTGCTTGTAGATTGTGTTTCTATAAATTTCCAGTCAATAGTTGGACCAGATGTTTCTGAATATTGCCCTTCATCAAGCAGCCTTCTGATTTTACTTGGCAAATGCATTAGTTAAAAATATTATACTTGTATCATAGATGTTTGTCTAGTTCCATACCCAAATTCACAGAAGTTTTGCATAGAGGAATTCTTTTGGATCACTATTCATCTGAAATAAGTTTGTTGTGCGAACATTGATTTCTTTCTGTGGTGCTTGAATTATAGATGAGTGGTTATAATGTCGAAATCTTCTCCTGAGTTACATATACTGATCAGCAGTAGCCACTAGCCAGTATGAAACATAAGTACTTTTATCAGCGATTAATTGTGCTACTGCTTCTTTTCTTCCATCTATGTTTCAAATTTCTGTGCCAGCGGAAGATCGTAAATTTGAAGATGATGTGCATTATATAAAATCCATATGAATATTCACAATATGAAAAGCAGTAATTAAGCAATATATTTGTCTTGCCCTTTTGTTTTGTGCTTTTTTGTGTAGCAATCGTGCACTGTTTATGAAATTGCCATCCAAATGTTGACTGTTTATGCTTCTTGAGTAAATTTTCTAGGATTATATTTTTTGCATTTGTGTTAGATGTCACTGAACTCTTAAATTGTGGCTCTTTATTTTGTTCCTATGTTTATATGATATTATGATAATCTTTTCACGACATCTGTTCATTTTTATAGGAAGAGCATATCAAAGTTCTACTCTGGTAAATCCAAATCATTTACCAGCCTATCTGATGCTGCATCATGCCCCTCCATTGAAGATATCACAAAACCAGAAAATGCTTATACAAGGAAACGTAAGAACTTGCTGGTTTTCAATAATTTATGGGATAAGAATCACAACAGCATTTTAAGGAATCGCAATGGCGGAATATCAAAAAAACCGACCAATTCTAGAAGTATGCTGTCTCTTGCAGCTAACATGAACTGCTCTGGAAGCAATAGCGGTGAAACCTCAAATTCAAATTCATCACCACCTGGCTGCTCTCTTCCTCCTTTACCACCACATGCCAGAAGAAATATAAACAGTGAGCTGTTATCATCACCTCCTGCTGATAAGTTTCCTTCTTGGCGGTCTTTCTCCTTATCTGATTTGCAAGGTGCTGCTGCTGCTGAAGCTGCTACACCCGGCGCTACTGGCTTATGGAGCAATAACACAGAGAAACACAGCCATATATAAACCGTGCCTTCATTTTCGATGTCACCCTATGAATCTAAATTATGATAGATGTTCATGGAGGTGGAGATGTTAGTACCATCTTCTTGCTTGTGCTCATGCTTTTGCTCCTCGTAGTTGTTGTTTAGGCATCAAATGTTCCCTTACATCTTTAGAATGTAAACGCTGAAAAATATAATTAGAGTTTGCATCTGACTCTGTTTTGTTATATATCTGAATAAAATTCTCAATGTCTTAGAGACTAACTATATGTTCTTCTAGCCACTATGTCAATGCACCTGAAATGTTCCTTAGGCAGGCAAATATGCTTGTCTGGGAATATTCAGACTTGTTTCAATGCAGGATTTCCTGAAAAACTCTTTCAAGTTTTATTAATTTTTGAGCTGAAAGGTGGTGGGATCAATTTTTGTTCTTCCGTTTTTGGAGAAAGGTTGGTATCCACCAGCTTGTGAAGTCTGCCTCCTCAGAGAGAAAGCTCTGCTCCCTGACACAATTCTTATATTTTCTCACGTATTGATTTATTGAGAATCTTTCTTTTCTTCTCTATGCCTTCTTTTAGCTGTTTAAAATTTCCTGACAAACTTAAGATCTATGCTGGTTGCTGCCAGATGGCTGACTTTCAGGAATGCCAATTGGTGCAAGAGAATGGAAAGGAATTCCATTATTGAAGTTGTCAGATGGAGTGGTTGAGTCGCAAACGTGAAAAGGCGGTTGGCATCCCCAAAGGTACTCTTTTATAGCTAGATCTTTACAAGCTGTTAAAGATAATATAAATTTAACTTATCCTATCATCTTTAAATACCCGAGCATTTTTGTTCACCTCATTTTGGTAGCTCCACTTCATATTCATGCTGTAAATAAATATCATTTTACGACTAAGTTGGTGCACTGCATATTTCCTATTTCTGAATGCATAGACTTCTTTTATAAGTTATGGAACTACGGTGGTGTTGGTATACACATGAACCTTGAAGTCATAATCCCCTTAGGTGGTGGCAGGTATGTGGGAAAGAAATAATGTGGAAATGGAATGAGCATAGTAATGAAATGATGATGACGATAAATGAATGAAATAAATCTTAGAATTTCTTTGACTGGTATGGACAAGGATTAAGATATGAATATAATTTTCAATCCTTAATTGTTTTCATTATCACAGTATAACTAGTAATAAAATGCAAGAATTGGATGACATTATTTATAATAGCAAAATTACCCAAATTGCCCTTGAAGATATACTATTATATTTTGAAAACATATTTATTCGAAAGTATATGATTTTTGCCTTATTAACATTTGTGAAAAAAAAAGAATATACTTTCAGTAACTATTTCACTAATGAGTAGTGAATTTTGTATATTTTCCGTAAAGGTTTTTTATAATATTAGTAGTAATTTTTAAAATATTATAGAATCTCGTGAGTCATGTATAAGTTATTAATAGGATTTTATAAAAATTAATAAATCTCTCACATTTAAATATTTTACATTATTTATTATCATTTTTTTTTGAAGTTTTGTCATAAATTTATTGATTTTTTTTATATGATTTTTTACAAATGGATGATGAATTTTGAGTTCTTTATATGCCTTGTTTTATTATTATTTTTTTCATTTATTGTATTTTTTTATATGTGTAAATTAGTTTTTTTTTTAAATTAATTTATGAAGGATATGGTATTTAATTTGTAAAAGTGAAACAAATAAATATGGATAGTTTTGTCAAAAGAAGAAATAAAAATTGTTTATGCGCCATATACGAAACATTATATCAATGTTTGGTCGTCAATGTAAAAGAACGGAAATGTTCCGCATATTAAAACATTTGTGCCGCTTTCTGTTGTGCATTAACTGTCCGGAAGTCCTCATCTATATTCTGAATCATTTATCGAGAATAAACAAAAGAAGCTATAGGGTCAGATCGAATCTCACTGATGACTTATATAGGAATCTATGTTGAGTTGAAAGCGACAAACTTGTATGTTGAGATGAAAGCGACAAAATTGTATGTTGAGATTTAACCGACAAAATTTTATGTTGAGTTGAAAGCAACAAAATTGCAGATACACCGTTGCGTAGAACCTGCGTATGCCATGTATAAAAACCTATGTTCAAAAGCGACAAAATTTTAGATACACAATTACGTAGAACCAGCAGACATTCGTTCTTGCCTAATTAATAATTAACCATAGTTTGAGTACTTCACAATAATTGTTTCTATCTCAGACTTTGCTGCAAAAATGGCATCTATCGGGAAGCCCCCCCCCCCTCCAACACACACAATGAAATTATGATATTGATGAATCACTTAATTACTGAAAGTTGCATTTTAAAGATATGGCGACCATATCTTGGGCTCTGCAGTTACTGAACCTAAACTAAATTAACGATGTGATGCCACATCTTAGCCTTATTCTTGCCTTGAGGTTTTCACTTCTTGGGTTTTATGGCCGCAAAGCTATCAGACAAATTGAGATCTCTGAGCCAAATGGTTATGTCCATCTATTTTTTCATTGCTGCTTTATATCATATAACTATACTTTTTTTGAGAAATGATGTTTTTACTGGAGATTAGTGACTAAAGAATGTTCGAAATAAGGCTATCTTATTTTCTTTAGAAATATTAGTACTTGAAAAGAATGAAAATAAAATGTCAACTTTATGGGAAATGTCATTGATTGTTATTGGCTACCCAAATTACATAGCAATGCTTTAGATTGATAGAACTTCTGTATGAACTCATTTTTAGATTTTCTTTTTGTAATCTCATTGAGTTGTAGGAGATTCAATGAAAAGGTGGCATGGGCAGCTTTACATATTTTGACATATTGTGATAGCATGGTTTCTGTAATCCCTCGAATCATGGTCATTTGGCTTAGGTCTTTGATATCAACGCCTTTGTTTGCGTATAAAATGCGGACTGATTCTGAGGCAGGCTGACCGAAGTGGAAAAATCATGCAGGTTTCCAGGATGCACTGTTGTAATCCCGATTGTGATATTAATTACTACTTACCAAATATGATTTCTCTTTTGAGGTGACTCCACCTAATCATAATTACTGCTCTTGTTTTTTTCTGCAACTGTGATAAGAACAACTTCATGGCCTCATCCCGCATTTAGGGTGCATACCTTGCCTCAACAACTTACATAAATTGGGGCTGGGGGGTTGCATTGTAGACTGTGCTCGCACAAAGAGATTCTGCGTCTTCCTCTGGTTAGTCTCATTGAGGTTTTCTTTTTTCACTCAGCATGTTGAACTTCTTGGTATCTTACTTTCAGGCACAGGCTTGTAACTGTTGGGGGTTTACCTTCCTGTGTTTCTTATAAGATTTTCAGTACTAAAGTCAAATGTTATGTGCGAAGTTGTGGTGGAGAAATTTAAATCAGCAATTTGAGTTTTCCTGTGATGATGTTCTCTTTCTGATTCTTTTTATTTGTCACTTGTTGATTCGTTGTATTTTGTTCTTCACACTAACTTACTGTTTGGGCTTTGTGGTTTTCTGCCATGACTGTAAAGCACTTTCTTATGGCAATTCACTCTGTTTCTGCCATTGAGAATAATTTTTGAGCTTTACCAGTTATGGCTGCTGTTTTCTTACTGGTTTATGGGCTTATACTTGCTACTTGACTGAATATTTCATTTTCTTTCTTGGGGGGAAAAATCAGATTTATGGTTTGAGCCATTAATTCCCTCTGCAGTTATGCTCTCTGAATAGATTTTGTGTTATCAGGCTTTAGCATCTGCAAGCTGTGCGTAGTGTCATGGATGGTGCGAGATATACGGTGACACTGGATGAGTTCAAGCTTTTTCATGGAATTGACAGAGCACTGTATGTTATTCTTATCAGGGATCTGGTGCGCAATCCCTTGGAGTCCCTGTACATAATGGGTTTGTGGCTATGGTTGGAACGCGCAGGGTATTATCATTTCATAAGTAAGGTCCTGTCTCTTCCTCCATTTTTGATCAATGAGCTTGCTGACGAAGCTATAACATGCATCAAGTGCATAAACATGCAGTTCCCATTCTCATCTGAATCAACTGAAATCCCATTGACCCACAGTCTTGTGAAAAAGGAAATCTCTCTGCAGTTTTTCCATGAAAACCATCTTACTGCTTTCAATGAGGTTGAAAGTTTGGTAAGAGGGGTCTGCATACCGTCACTGTCCGACATAATGGAGAACGGCCATTATGGTAGTTTTGTCAAAACATCAACGTGGAGTCCGATGATGTCGCGTAGTCATCATGCTGCATCGACTTCATCTGCTAACCCTGTGCAGGAAACATCTCATATGGACAGTGTGGTGATGCAAAGCATTGCTAGCTTGGGAATCAGTGTCGATTCCCCCCCTTCTCGAGGCAAGGCTCGAGTTGAGACATCACGGAATGACAGGACCATGTTTGTCACATTCTCCAAAGGCTATCCTGTAACTGAAGCTGAAGTCAGGCAGTTCTTCTCGAGGCTGCTGGGCAACTGCATTGAATCATTCCACATGCAAGAGGTAAGGACCGATGAGCAATCTCTTTATGCTAAAATAGTTTTCCTCAGGTCATCCTTCATCCGGTCTATTCTTAATGGAGCGAGCAAGGCCAAATTCACCATCAACGGAAAGCATGTTTGGATGAGGAAGTTTGTGCCGAAGAACAACAGGCCACCACCTTGTGGATGCCCAAGCATCGGAGCCTGTTCCTGCTGTTTCTTCTGACGTGTCCCGTCATATATGTTTTCCTATATTGGTATCTTTAGAAGTCGCTTCCTCAGTTCGTTGTTCGTGTTTCTTGCTTCTAGTCTTTGAATGTTTCAGGTCTAAACAGTGTTGGAGTCGTGTGAATAAGTCTGTGACTACCTAAGTCCATTGATGGGCATTGTATCAAAGCTGCTGTTGTCTTGTTTTATGTAGCCTTGATTTATGCAATTGAAAGGCATTTTCGTGTTTAATTCAGAAAAAAAAAATGCAAGTTTCCAGCACCAAGCACATTCTTTTCCTTCGCTCATATCCATTTCCTTGCTTGCAAGTTGTTCTTTGAAGGTTGTATGTGCAGCTGCGTTGATAAATTTGCCGCAAGTTTTTCGGGTCTTGCAGCTATCCGTAGTCGTGGGTCGTCCTTATTGTGCTATAATCTGCAAACCACACGAGATTTGTTATATTATAATCTGCAAATCACATAAGAGAGATATAAATTCGGATGAGTCTGGATAATTGTTATAGGGTGGTTCCAAAAGTGGGTGAAGGATTCGAATGGATGAAATAGAATTAATGATTCAGTTGGATGGCATATTTTGTAATTGTTTCTTATTTTGTGGCGAGTGATTTTAATTTACAGATAATTTCCCTTCCTGAGTTTCGCCATGATGTTTGCCTTTTCTTTTTGGACGGATTGCGGAATCGATTTTTTTGTAAAAACGTGACAGCTGAGAATCATATCTGCTCAATTCAATATATAAACCTACAAGTCCCATGCAATGACAACAGCGTGTTCTTAAATGCATTTTTCTATTTTCAACCCCTACTTTTTAAACGTTCATCTCTCTCTCTCTCTCATGTGTTGATGAGGTTCTTCTTCCTTTTCTCTGTGTGGATCGCTTCCCATGTTGACTTCTCACTTGCAATTTATTCAAGTTCTAAACTCTAATATTTTCGGATAGTGTTTGTTTCATATATATAGCAAATATAATTTAATTTTTTAGACCATTTTGCTATCCCTTCTTTTGACACTAATTATATCGGGTTTTGTGCATTGTAAATAATATCTTCAAATTTTGAAAAATGTAGTAGGCCACAATTGGAAAGTAATTTATGTATAAGAGAAGTGGGGGCGTTTATAACGTTGTTCAACAACTCTCCAGTAATGAAAACTAGCAAGTAAAATACAAACACACTCCTTAAGCTTTTACGAAATTGCATAAAATTCCCCTACTTAAAAATATTGCCTAATTACTTCGCGTGTATATAAACACTGACACTCTCTTTTAACTATTTTTTTTATAAATATATTACACTAATAAATATTAGTATAATACTATAACTTATAACTACTATTATATTATCTTAAATAGTAATATTTTCGATACAAGTGGTTTAATATATGTATATGTACAGATACCATTTACTGTATTTTATATCTATTGAGGATGTAATTTTATGTTGTAATTAAATACTACTCCTATGTCACACAAAAAGTTCCGGCACTTTAATTTTGTTATGCGAAAAATGTCATTCTATTTAATCAAGTTGTAAACTTTACATTTTTTTTTTCTACATTTGCCCTCATTTAATGTATTTAAACAACCATTTTTTTGACTCATTTAATGAATTTACATAAAATTGTATTTGGTAATTTGATTATTTTATTAATATGTGTGCATATATCCAGAATGACATTCTTTGTTAAACAGATGAGTATTATGTGTACTAAATATTGATAATTCAATTTTTATGAATATCAAATATTATTAATTATGAGGTTTAATATCATCATATTATGAAAAGTCAAATCAAATTTAAACACTTCAAAAGGTATTGCAGATATACTTATAAAAATTAACATGTTCGAATCATGTTACAATTTGTGTCATTTTACTTTGTAAAATTATCAATTATATATTGGATTATCAAAAGAGAATTTAATATAGTTTTCAAATTAGTAGTTGTGTATAATATACATTGATAATTACACCTTTTTAAATGTTATGTATAAATATTTAATGGGATATAATTTTTTTTTATATTTGAGAAATTAAATTGATTTTAGTGATTTGAAAAAGAATGAGATTGTGCTTTTATGACGTAAACATATAAAAAAGTGTATTGTTTTTCTTTTGCAAAATCACTAGCTTAATGTTGAAAGAGTATTTAATATAAATTATTACATATTTTTTAATAGTATAATAATACTTTTTTCACAACGTCCACCAAATGAACTATTGTAGTTTACCTACAAGGCTACAATAAAATAGAACAAGACAACTTAGAGCGCGAGCATTATCTTCTATCCTATCTGTGTGTTGCACCCAACATTGAATTCAATCTTCTTAGTTTCGATTTTTGAAATTTGAATTTTTCATGATTAGCTATATGGACAATAATTTGCCATAAAGTAGTATTATGATTTTGATAGTCATAATATACAATATATAATATATAATATTGATTAGACATTAATTACACGATACATTTGGGATTAATTCATTTTTTTTTCATACGCCCGAATTGCTCAAATTCTAAAAGAGCATTCGCTTGATAGCACCACACCACCCCAAATTAAATGTTTGGTAAATCAAAATATTGCCAATACAATCTATCTGCTAACATAGGCGATTCTTCAGATAGAATGTAATATTGTATCTGGTAATTATAAACACATACATTACAAATTGGGTAAATAAGTTTTATTGCAATTCTAACTCATATTATTCAAAATAACATTTTAATAGGTCAAATTCTAAAATGCCCTCTCAAAATAGTTATATCATTAATAAATCCCACAAAAGAACTTGCCATCATGCCATGTCATTTTTTTAGGCACCGTAAAAATTGCTCTGTTTTTTTCTTTAGCTGTGGTTAGTTTTTCAATATTTCGAGGTACTAAAGTATCATTTCCAATAGTAGGAAAGAAAATTAAAATTTTGACAATAGTTCAAAATATTAAAATTTATTTCACCCTTAAAAATGTTACTTAACATGGGATTTTGAGAAGAAAATTGGGTGGGCCATTTAACAGTCCAAGAGGCCCATTCAACAATTCAAACACAAAAGAAGGAAACCCACCTGAAACATAATAAAAGCAGCATGTAGCCGTTGCAGAAATCCTATTTCAAACGGCCAAAATTCCTTCTTATTGTATATAAATTCACAAATCCTCCTTCACCTTCTTCAATTCACACACATTTCTCTCACGACGTCGTCGGAATGGCTTCATCCAGTCCTAGAAGATCGTGCTCCTTCCTAACTCTCCTCCTCTCATTCTTCAATTTCATCCTCTTCCTTCTCTCCGCCTCCTCCTTAGCCCCGACGATCGCCCTCCGTATGCCGCCGACGTCACTCGGCTGGGCATTTCTGATGATCTCCGCCGTCTCGCTGCTGTCTTCCTTCATCGGATTCTACTCCCACCTCACGCATTTCTGCTTCATGACGCACGTCTCCCTCCTCCTCGCCTCGTCGGCCGGCCAGCTGCTCGGAATACTAGCTCTCTTCACCAAGGAGAAATCGAGCCTCGTGATGCTGAAATCGGCGAGGGATCCCAGAGAAGCGAAGGTTTTGGTGAGGTTGGAGTGCGGGGTTTTGATGGCAATGTTCGTGATGCAGTTGGGGGTTTTGCTGCTGAGCTGCGTGGTGCATAGCTGTTGGGTGAGGGAGTATGAGGGGCTGGAGGCGGAGCGGGAGGCAACGGCGATGAAGAGGCGGCAGAAAATCGCTAGGGTTCAGGAGGAGTCGGTGGCGAATGCCGCGAAAATTGCAGAGGTGAAAAACAGAGAGTTTGATGAGAAGATGATCAATAAGTATGGCAAGTGGATGAAGAATGATTTTCAGAGCTGATGATTATAATTTGTATAATTTGTTGATTTTGCATTTCTGTTTCTTTCTTTATTTAATTTTGTGGTCACTATAGGAATGGCCGCGCAACATTGTTGTGTTTTGATGTGTGTATTGTTCATTGATTAATGGAGATTGTTACTTTGTGTCATTTGTGTGTGTGTAAATCTAGGGTGAAATTTACACGATCAAACTTTACATGATGAAACTATTTCATTTAAAAACTGGAAAAAATCTATTTTAAATATACGTGCTTATAAGTTATAATTTAACGTTAACTTATAGTAAAATTAAACGTTAATTAAAAGGCCCCTTAAAAAAAAGGTCATGCTATTGAAAGAGTAATATTAGACCAACTTATGAAGGCCAATTAGAATACAAAAAGACATTTATGATTATACTTATATTAATTAATTGTAGGAAATGAGTTCAAATTAACTTTTTTATGTTCTTATAATTTGTACGAGATGTCTCAAAAGCTAGTTGAATATGAAATAAATTTTATTTTAAAAATAAAACTGTTGAATGAGTTGTAATACAAAAAAAAAAGCAATAAATTTTTCTCGTACAAGTTTTTATGTATTCTTATTGTATATTATTAGAATACTCTCAAAATCTAGTCATACAAACAGTAACATCATTTGAAAAATCAAAATATCAAATGATCGATAACCAACACAACGAAACCTTTATTTATTTAATAACAAAATTGTGGCTAAAAACCGTAAATCCCAAATTGCCGCTCAATTTATTTTGCCAAAAATAGTAAATGTGAATAAACAAATATTTTGTCATATAAAATCAAAATTCTTGGACAATAAACATGTTTATCTTGGAATACGAATAAGCGAATTGCATAAGTTGTGAAAGTTGTGAAACTAACTATCTTTTGCAATAAAAATGAATGATTATTGCTGATTGCCGTTGCATTGCCCATTTAACTATTTAATATTCTTACAAAAAATATCGTGTAAAATCAGTTTTGCAGGATAACTCTCCAGCAATTTCTTCCAAAAACGTGTGAGGACAATTCTAAAACAATAGTGTTAGTTTAATTAGTCATTGTAACGTGGGGGTATGGCATGACGTTTAATGTTAAACACGATGTCATACGAAATCCCCGTAACACTATTTATAACATTCGTAATCTTAATCTTTTTTAAATTTTAGGATTTTTATTTTTAACAAGTTATATTTATTTGGTATATCTTTATTCTTATATATCCACACATTTCATATTTCAAATAAAGGATATATTTGATTGATATATTAATATTCAAATAAAGTTTGATCTTGTCAAACTTTATCTCCTATTTTTAGGCCTATGGTTATCTTGGACTTAACCACCATCTTTTTCAGAAATTAATTTTCTGGAATTATAGGAAAATGGTGGAGAACGTGGGTTGTGCTTCTAGCCACAGTAAGAAGACAGTTTACTTCAAAATAGTGGAGTAGTGGCGGTTATCTACGACACACGTTCAAGAAGATGACTTGGACTTCAAGCTGATTCAAGTGAAGATATTTAAAGAAGTTGATTCTTATTTGAAGAGGCTATTTGAGCAGATAATATATCACCTTGAGAGTGAGAAGATCAAAAGCTCGAGTCACCATTTATGCAAGTAGATTTCTAGGGTTCTATCTTCTTCTTTACATGTTTTTTTCTTCATTCAATTCTTATGATAAGATTGTTCGAATTAGTTTAGATAGAAGAGATCAAAATTAGGAATCGTTGGTGCATTGTAAACAAATTAATTGGTAGGTTGATTTGTTGTTTTTGAATTTAATTTAGTCGAAAACTAGATTTAGGTTCATGTACATTTGTTGATGTGTTTGGAATATTTGTTCAAACATACTCAACTATTTTGTTTATGCTTGTGAAAGCCTAATTTCGCCATATGGCAATCACATGCATGTTGTGTGTGATTTAAAATTTATCCTCGTGCAATCTCATTTCTAATTCGTTGCTATTTTGTTAAGGTAGTAAAAATTACTATCTTTAACATTGAGTTTAACATTACAAACTGTCTTCTATTTTCAGTAATTTGGGCAATAAATTTCAACGAGTGGTATCAGAGAGCCGATACTTGATATACTAAGTATTCGATTCTTAATTTCTAATTTACTGAAATGGATATTCAGATAAATCAGTGCCGTCCTCTGGCATTGAATAGTAATGGCAAGAACTATGCGATGTGGAAATCACGCATGAAGATGTATATCAAGTCCATTGATGAAAGAGCTTGGTTGGCTGTAATTGAAGCTTGGACTCCTCCAAGGATGGAGGAACCAGATGAAAATTTTATTCTTACTCTAGAAACTCAGTGGACTAATGATGATAGAATAATTTCTAACTTCAATTATAGGGCATTGAATGCCATTTTTGTTTCAGTGGATGTTCCATGTTTTAAAATGGTGTACAACTGCACATCGGCTTATCAAGCATGAAATATTTTGCAGGAACATTGTGAAGGATCAACAAGTGTTCGCCAAACAAAGTTAAGAATGCTTACTTCCAAGTTCGAAATGTTGCGAATGATGGAAGATGAGACCATAACCTTTTTTTTTTTCAGAAAAACACCTCTAGAAGGAGTGGGACATTCGGCACCATGCCCAACCTGTATATAAAATGCAAATCATCTCGTACAAAGTCATAGGTGGCATGTGTCCCAGAAGAGAACACACCCCTAACCAAGTACTCGAACTAGAAACAAAACAACAACTAAAAAAGAATGCACCCACAGACCGGATGCTACCCCCAAAACCAAATGAAATTCATAAACTGAAGCACAACCCAAGATGGACTGTAACTCCAAACAAGAATAAATAAGAAATAAATACAAAACACAAAAGTGAAACATCATCATCTAACTATATCTAAAACAAAAGTTGGGATAACCCAACTGATCCATCGTCACTAGAGAGAGCAAATATCGAGGAGTAGAACCTGAATCATAAAATGTAAGTGAGTTAGAATTTGAAAAGAACTTTAGCCACAAATCTCTGCCAAGAAAACTGAGTTCTCTCTATTCATCTCGTACAAAGTCATAGGTGGCATGTGTCCCAGAAGAGAACACACCCCTAACCAAGTACTCGAACTAGAAACAAAACAACAACTAAAAAAGAATGCACCCACAGACCGGATGCTACCCCCAAAACCAAATGAAATTCATAAACTGAAGCACAACCCAAGATGGACTGTAACTCCAAACAAGAATAAATAAGAAATAAATACAAAACACAAAAGTGAAACATCATCATCTAACTATATCTAAAACAAAAGTTGGGATAACCCAACTGATCCATCGTCACTAGAGAGAGCAAATATCGAGGAGTAGAACCTGAATCATAAAATGTAAGTGAGTTAGAATTTGAAAAGAACTTTAGCCACAAATCTCTGCCAAGAAAACTGAGTTCTCTCTATTCATCTCGTACAAAGTCATAGGTGGCATGTGTCCCAGAAGAGAACACACCCCTAACCAAGTACTCGAACTAGAAACAAAACAACAACTAAAAAAGAATGCACCCACAGACCGGATGCTACCCCCAAAACCAAATGAAATTCATAAACTGAAGCACAACCCAAGATGGACTGTAACTCCAAACAAGAATAAATAAGAAATAAATACAAAACACAAAAGTGAAACATCATCATCTAACTATATCTAAAACAAAAGTTGGGATAACCCAACTGATCCATCGTCACTAGAGAGAGCAAATATCGAGGAGTAGAACCTGAATCATAAAATGTAAGTGAGTTAGAATTTGAAAAGAACTTTAGCCACAAATCTCTGCCAAGAAAACTGAGTTCTCTCTATTGAACATCTACTCATCTTGCAAAAAGCTCAGTTAAAGCGATATATGCAACTGCAAAAGTCAACCTGAGAAGAGAAGAAATCGACAAAGCTACAAACATCCTCAGTTTGCTGTTGAAAGTCCAGCCGAAGCTCTTCTTAGTTCAAGCTCTCTGAAAAGTATCAACTACAAACGCTCAGTTCAAGGAGCACATTTAGTTGATAACCCCAGTTCAAGACCAATCATCTTGAAGATCGAAAAAGATCTAAAACATTGTAAAGACGACAATAGCACCTAACTCTCCAACTAAGTGTGAGCCGCCGCTAAAGTAATTGACGCTGTAATCGCTAACTGTTGGAGACTGCAAATGTGAGCCGTCGACCCAGCTGAGGTAACACTGTAAAGAAACTCATTGTTACTAGGTTCAACTAGTTTACATTCATTGTATAATTTGTAAGGTTAACTTAGATTATATAGTGGATTTATCCCTTCTGCGGAAGGAAGAGAGGACGTAGAAGTTTTAAGGCTTCGAACCTCTATAAAATCGATCGTGTACTATATTGCTTTCATTTTATCAAACTACTTATATCTTGAAACTACATACAAAATCACACGACTTGCATTTATCCCGAACAAACTGAAAATAGACAAGTTGCTAAGCTTAAACGAGTCAAAGGGCCCTTGAAGTTTTTCGCATTTGTTTTTTCAAAGTTTGAATTCAGTTTATTTACCCCCCTAAATTGAACACGACTCGTCTGGGACCAACAAATATTTTCAGATAATTGATGACGACATGCGGCGGATGTGGACAATGGGGACATTTTGTATAGTTTACCATATTTTAGTTTTTGAAATATTGACTTTGTTTAGTTTGGGTCAACAAATATGATTATTTATGCTTCCGTTGTATGTTTATGGATTATTTAAATATTTTATGGACGCATGTGATCGTCGTGGCCTTGCTGACATATTTTGAATATTGAATAATGGATTTTTTTGACTAGTCAAGATTGAACATATTTTTAATTGGTTGTTCAAAAGGTGTGATATTAAAATGATAGGTTGGTTGAAAAGTCTTATCTTGTGTGATTGGTTGTTGAATGGTAAACGCCTATGAGCTTGAAATTTATTAATATTCTAAACAAAGTGATGTCCGAATTTTTATAATTCAAGAAAATGATTATGTTAGTTTGCGAAAATTTTATTGTGTTTTCCTTTTATCGTATGTGTTCCCGTTAGTGCACCTGGCCTCTGAGTTTGGGGCTCTACATGTATTTAGTAAATACGGTATATTTAGAATATTTAGTGGTGTATATAACAACATCGATCCTTACAATAATCAAATCATTGTATAAATAAATAAAAGTCCAATATCTTAAATTAAAAGAAATAATTAAATGATAATATGCATGAAATTTATTTAGTACTAGTTGGTTCGGCGCGCAACTAGCAACATAACCTCAATTAAATCACCTCCAATAATATTTTGGAAAAAATATGGTAAAACTCTTTTTTTCGGGGCGCTACATTGCAGAATGATATAATTAGAGAATTCTATATTGAGATAAACTAAAGATTCTACGTGCTCTCAACATTATGAAGACTTTTTCTCGAGGAAGTACTATATGCACGTCGTCGTCAATATATACACACACACACACATACATACATATCAGAGAGAGAGAGAGAGAGAGATGCGTAATGGCCAGTCTGGAATAGAGAGGTTGGTCGATTCAACAAGCAATTAATAGAAATAGGTTCACACACTTGGTATTTAAAAATGAAAATAGAGAAGTTGAAGAGAAAAGGAATGCAGGTATCACTATATAAAAACGCACGGTTAGCTTAATTGAATGTAAAACAAAGTTAAGGTCAACTCAAAATCAATTCATAGATCGACCATCTAGTAGCGGTGCATGCTTAATTCAGAGCTAGCTAGCTTGCATCCATGGCTTCTTCTTCTTCATCCTCCTCAACACAAGTTCCCCCCAAGCTCCGTCATGATAGTAGCACGGACGAGTACAATTCGTGGAAAGAGGCGATACTCCGCGAACTGCAAAGCAGGAACTTGGTTGGATTCATCGACGGAAATCTCCCTCTGCCACCGGAGACAAACAGTCAAGCTCACAAGGAATGGAAACGAATCGATCTTCTTGTTAAGAACTGGATTGTGGATGCACTAAATGATCAACTTCTTCCCACTGTCATTGCCCGTAAGAACGCAAGAGATGTTTGGTTACAATTGGAAACCATCTTCACTCAACCCCCTTCACCTCCGACCGCCCATCAAGGTTAATTTGCCGCTCACTTTCATGTTAATTTCAATTCATCATCCTCACACACATATATGTCCCTTTTTTTATCCAATGAATTCACAATCATACTTGGACCTTGGTGCATGTAATCATAATAATCCCGCAAACTACCTATTTTATACGGTGGAAGAAAACTTTTCTAGCCACAAATTTTAAAGTGTTAATATAGAAAAATAGTCATTTCTACTTAGTAAATTATATAACTAGTCACTTTTTTAAAAACTAATATTATTAACCATTTAAATAGAAAACCTATAACAATATCCTTATTACCCCCCCCCCCCCCCCGCACACAACAACCGTCCCCCACCCCCTCGCTTTCACCCTCCCCTCTCCACTTTTAAACATGCTGCAATTATGTATTTGCGATATTTTGATATTTGGAGATGATTAGTCGTATAATAATTTATTTTCATGTTGTTCCACGAATTGATAAAGGGGATCGGTTCAGTAACTTGTGGATATGTTCAATTTTGAATTGATACACGAATTGAAACTCTCATGTATTCGTGTATTTTCATGATTTTGCATTAGTGCATTAGTGGAAAACTCGTGTATTTATATATATGTACTATTTTGTATTGGTGCATGAGTGAACACACTCGTGTGTTTGGGTTGGGGGACATGTACAAATAGATGAATGAAGAAGCGTAATAGTATATTCGTGCAACATTTCAAAAATATATTGCTACATGAATACATTACTGGATTTACTCGTGTAGTAGCTTATTTAAACTGCTACACGAATGAACAACAATTTTGGTGTACTCATCGAATCAACTCACATATATAATCGTGTATCCATTAATAAATAAATTATTACACGAATCAACTCCAATACTCGTGCACCGAACCAAATCAATTTGTGCAATGAAGAACTTCCAATTTTTTTCATCCTTTCCAAATACATATTAAAAAATAATTAAATATTTATATCGATAAATAGAGTACAAATATGTGAATGCCATACCTTAATGCCGCAAAAAGACAACACGATGTCAACAAAACTTAAAAAAAAAGAGAATTTCGCAATGAATTCTTAATTTTTAAAATTGCACGAGATAATTTATTGTTGATACAGGGATTAGAGAGGAAGAAAGGTGATGATCTTCAAAAATCATAGCTTCATTATCTTCGTGAATTGTAATTTTGTTTCAATTAATAAAATATAGAGTGAAAAATCATAGAGATACAGAAAACACTGATGGAGAAGAGAAAGAGGGAGAGAGAAAATTAGATATTTTCCCAATATTATTAATATATGAATATAAGAATAATAATTTTTAATAATAAATATAGAACTAAGGGTATTGTAGTACTTTTTTTTATGATAATGCATGGTTAGAAACATTATTTTCTTAAAAGTGACTATTTACATTATTCATTAAGTAATAGTGGCTATTTAAAAATTTTCCTCAATTTTAAAATATAATTTTTTTAATCTTTTTACCAAAATATCCTTCCTCTACAATTTAAAAAAAAAATCATCTTGAAGAGTTAGTTCACTCATTTTCTGAGTTTGCTCAAGTTCACGATTGCAAATTTTAACTTTGGACTCAGGGCCGATCCTAATGATTTGGTGGCCTGAGTCAAGATGAAAAATAAGGCCTCTATTTTTTATTTTATAATTTAATAAATAAATTTAACAACATACATCATATGCAAAATATTTATATTATGGTTAAAATATAACTCGCCTAACAGTTTTAGAAACAAAAAATGTGAATCAAATATGTACAATCAAGTTATTCAATAATTCTTTTCTCAATTGATAACATAACTAGTCCATTCAACTTTTCTTCTGACACAGTGGATCGGAGAAATTTTTTTATGATCTTCAATTTTGAGAAACTTCTTTCTGCACTTGCTACTATAACTGATATAGTCAATAAAATTTTGTACACAATGTAAGCATTTGAGAAATATCTATCCATTTTCTTCAAATAACCAACCATATTAACTGCATATTTTAAATCTCTTAGCAAAGAATATTTAAAGAATACCAAGTCATGCTTCATTTAATATTTTTATATGTTTAATATTTTTATGTTGTTTTAACTTTCAATATAGATAGATTTATGATTAAATAATAAAAAATATATTTTGAGTTTAAATAATAAAGAATTAAATAATAAATAAAATTGGGGCCTTTGTTTAATGTTTTTTGTTGTTAATATTTTTATGTTGTTTTAACTTTTCAATATAGATAGATTTTTAGAATTAAATAATAAATAATTATACTTTTGAGTTTAAATAACAAAGAATTAACAAATAAAAAAATTTAGGTTTGATTAGGTTGCAGGAGCTGTTGAAATAACAAAAAGAAAAAATAATTAGATTGCAGCCTGCGGTTGTTCCAAAAGGTAAAGAATTCCTTAAATCTCGAACACTTGCCCTAACATCCATAAAACAACACAATACCACTAGGCTAACTTCATTACATATTCATTTATACTGATATATGTATATATATAATAATTTGAAAAATTTGGGACCCTTAATTTTTTCGTATTTTTGGGGGCCTGAGGCGACCAATTTACTTTCCTCATGCAAGGAGTGGCCCTGCTTGGACTAGGTAATGTTTTGGCGTATGTGAGCTCAATTTCTAGCTTCAACACTTAAAAGTATGTTGTTATTTGTGTTTGTTTTAATTTGACCGAAAATTTAGAATTGGGTATTAATCATGGTGTTCATGTTTTAATCGCGATGAGTGCATTACTACACATAAAAATAATATCAAGGAAATCGTGATTCAGCGATGGATTTAACGACGGATAATATTTCATCGTTAAAATAACGACGGATTAAGATTTTTTTTTTATTTAACGCCGGATTAACTATGAATTTTTCCGTATCCAACTTAATGTCATTACACGTCGTATTTTAGTTTTTAATTTTTTTTATTTTAACGACGGATTTTTCCATTGTACTTAAGAGACGGAAAAATCCATCATTAAACATTTTTTTTAATCCCAGCGACGGATTATTCTGTAGCTAAAATTTATATTGATTTTTTTAATATTTTATTTTCCAATTAATACTTAATTACGAATTTGAAATCATTTTTTTTAAATTTTTAAATTTTTATTTGTTTTATATTTTCTGATTTATTTGTTTTTTTTAAATATCTTATATTATTTTTTAATATTTTATATTACTTTTTAAATATTTATAATTTTAAAATTTTCAATTTATAATTAATTACCAATATGAAATTAATCTTTTTAATTTTATTATAAAATAGAAACTCGAAAAAAAAATAGAAAAAAATACAGAAGGAAAAAATAGAAAATTGAAAAAAAAAAACTGAAAAAAATGAGAAGTCAACCCAAAAAAAAAATATAAAAAATTGACGGGCTTGTAGGATCGCGTGGGTCCCACGCACCCGCCTGACACTAATTATTGTACACTAAGTGTGCAAGAGACCTTCCCTTTAGTGTAAAATGCATATAAAATATGCTAAAACAATCTGAAATGGAATCGTTTATTGCATTTTCATGCTGTATTTCATATTACACAATTATTGTTTTTTTTTTTATTTCAATTTCTTTAAATAGTAAAAAATATAATAAACCATAAATAACAAAAAATCAAATTAAAACACAAAAAAATTGAAATCAAAGAAAAATTAAAATAAAATAATTGTGTAATTGGGAATGCAATACAGAAATGTCATCTGAAACAATCCAAAATATATGTTAGAAAATCCAGGTGTTCAAACACAGGAGTGTGTGTGTGTGTGTGTATTTGTTGTTGTTGAAAAAAGGGGTGGACGATGACAATTTTTTGGTCGAAGAAGAAGGTAAAATTGAAGAACAAAAATATAAAAGTAAAATGTTATAAAATTATGTTTTAAAATTGGTGGCAAAATAAAAATTTCACTATCCTAAATGACTTATAACAAATTTTAGCCTCTTAATTTTTCCCTCAGATTGAAGCTTTTTGGAAGAAAAAAAATAAAATAAAAATTACTATATTAAAAAAAATCCCTTAAAAATTGCAGTCAATATGAATAAAGAATCTTAAATGTAAAAAGAGTAAATATCATTTTGAGACCTAACCGTATTTTACAAAAAGGTCCAAATAAAAAATATCGACAAATAAATACCCAAGTTTTCGGCTGTTGGCTTGTTGCATAGTTGCATATCTATCCCATGGGCAAGTCTCTTGTACATAAGATGTACATCAAACGGTCAACCGCGTTGATCGGGTCAATGCGTGTTGATCCGGTCAATACTTTGATCAAAAAATCCTTCAAAATTAGTACCATTCATAATACTGAAAAGTATCATTTTAAAGGATCAAAAGTATCATTTGTATCAATAAAAAGTATTGGCTAGAATAAAAAATAAAGAAAAAAATTGTTAAGATCAGTATCAATTGACACACTAAAAAGTATCATTCAAAATTAAAAAAAAAACAATTGTATCCCTAAAAAATATCACCCGTTTTCAGAATTTGTTTGGTCAACGTTTTGATGGAGTCAACGCGCGTTGACTCGATTAACACATTGACCATCTGATGTATATCTTATGTATAAGAGTGTTTGCGCTGTGCCATAGGGGACCGATTTTCCTTCCAATTTCGAAAATCTGAATCCTACGTGGCACTCCCAAGGGATACGTGGAATTTTCTCTCCAATAAACAAAACTATGTGAAAACAAGAAATTACGTGTCAGGCGAAAACGCTTGGTTTAAAAATAAAAATAAAATGTAGGTCCGTCTCTAACGGCGGGTAGTGAAAAGCAGGAGAAAATGCAGGGCACAGGCGGATGCCGTTAGCGCTGTACAAAGCTGCACTGAGGGGTGAGTGGGATGCAACAAGAGCAATCCTAGAGCAAGATCCTGTGTTGAGTGAAGCAAGAGTTGCCCCCAACTTGGACACAGCTCTTCACATCGCAGTGGGTACAGGAAAGGCAATTCCCTACCTTGAAAACCTCGTAAAAACCATCACCAATGACGCACTGTTTCTAAAGAACAGCCACGGAAAAACTGCTCTACATGTTGCCGCACTGATGGGGAATTTGGAAGCAGCAAGGATACTGGTAGAAAGTCTTCCGAATTTGCTATACGAGCCGGATACATGGGGGGTGTTCCCCATTGTTAATGCAGCTATGTCTGCCCATCGCCCCACCATCGACTTCTTCATTTCTCAGACCAAGGATAATTTGGACCCTAACCCCTATGCTGACGACAATGGTGTCTTGCTTCTGAATACTCTCATTGATTCAGATTTCTTCGGTTTGTAATTAATCAATCACAATACTTTCTTAATTAGTTGCATTTTCAATTCGCTCTTTATAAATTAATATTAATTAATTTGTGTTCCGAAGCAGATATTGCGTTGGATTTGATTAGCATGTACCCCGATCTGGCGAAGAGGAAACATGCATCCGGCCATTCGGCTTTGAGAACAATTGCCCTCAAGGATGCTGCATTTGCAAGTGGAGCTCGACTCCACGACCAGCTGTGGGAACGTTTTATTTACTCCTGCGGTCAGTTTTCTTGATATCTACTCTTATATATATGACCTAGTATCATAGTTATAATAATAATTCTCTTTAATATTTCTCTCGACTTACACTTATACATATATATATATATATCATATCATTTGTGAAATCTTTATCATGACATACTCTTGTGCAGAGTTTGGAAGGTGGCACGGAGTTGTCCGAGTTGATCAATTTTTGTGCAGAGTTAAACCGGGATTTAATTAATTATTGCTATATATGTGTGTTTATGATTTCAGTGCCTCAGGCGAAGTGGATTGATGACCAAAAAGTGAAGCATCAGCAAGCACTAAAACTTCTCACATGCTTGTGCTCAAGGCATGTGAGAGTTGGGGATTCCTGAAGTAATAGAAACCATTGTAGAGACATTTCCCGTCGCGGTTTATTCTGCTGAATCTAATACTAAACGCTTCTTCTTACACATGGCTGTTGAGAACCGCTGCGAAAAAGTTTTCAATCTAATATATCAGATGAGCGGCCATAAGCACCAATTTGCAATTATGGAAGACCGTTCCGGCAACACTCTCTTGCATTTGGTTGCAACTTTAGCGCCACCTCACAAACTAAATTTAGTCTCTGGTGCAGCTCTGCAGATGCAGCGCGAACTACAATGGTTTAAGGTAACGACTGGACTTCACTTCTCCATGTTGCTAGCTACTATTTATCTTTCAAGTATTCCACAACACAAAATTAGTTCTTTAATTTTATGCATATTGAATCCATCAAAGAAATCTCTTATCTAGCTAGCCAGCTGTATAATATCAAAAATAGGTAGAAAATTCATCACAATTTTTATTGATCCTTTTTACTTTTAACAGGAAGTGGAAAAATATGTTCAACCGCAGTTTGACAGAGATCGACGAAACTATGAAGGGAAAACTCCGAAGATGATATTCACTGAAGAACACAGTAACTTAAAAGCGGAAGGAGAAAGATGGATGAAAGATACGGCTAACTCGTGTTCAATTGCAGCAGCACTGATAGCTACCGTTGTATTTGCTGCTGCTATAACAGTACCGGGAGGCAACGCGGAGAGTGGCTACCCATTGTTTGCTAGATCAAGCGCCTTCATAATATTTGCAATCTCAGATGCTCTTTCCCTATTCACATCCTCCACTTCTCTGTTGATGTTCTTGGCCATCCTAACTTCGCGCTACGCAGAAGAAGATTTTCTGTATGCCCTACCCAAGAGACTGTGTGTTGGCCTCTTCACTCTTTTCCTCTCCATATTATCTATGATGGCGGCCTTCAGTGCTACAATTTATCTGGTGTTTGGCCGGAAGAGTGCTTTGGTTCTCATACCTGTCGCTGTGTTTGCATGTCTACCTGTAACTTCATTTGTGCTTCTACAGTTCCCTCTACTCGTGGACGTCACTTCCTCAACATATGGCCGAGGCATTTTTGGTAAGCAAAGCGATCGTCCCTTCCACTAGAATTGAATATCTCACCTAGAATTCAAGAAAGCTTAATTTATACCACAACAGTGTCCACTCAAATACTTCGTTCTCTGTTTCATTCATTGTGTTTTATCTTGTAATTCATTTTCTTTGCTTCTTGCATGTTCTTGGCTTGTTAGCTTGTGGCATCGAGCCTTTGTAATAAATGATCATTTACAATAATAAATAAGTGATCGTGTTCAAATAGTTTGTCACAAAACCACAATTTCTAACTCAACGGATACTACTTAATTAAACGGGAAAAAGTCCAATTTGGTCCTACAGTTATATCCGAAATTTCAGTTTGGTCTCGAAATAAAATTTCGATCCAAATCGATCCCTTAACTTTTTAGAAGGAAACATGTTACTCCCCCATTAGTCCGTAACACTAACGACATTAATTTAAGGGAAAATGTCCAATTTGGATTTACAACTATACTTGAAATCTCTGTTTGATCCCAAAATAAAATTTCGACCAAAATTGGACATTTTCCCCTAATTTAAAACAAACAATTGCAATTCGATTCCTCAACTCTTATTTTAGGCAAAAAAATTCCCAAATTTAAAAAAAAATCCCCAACTTCGATTTATCAATTCCACTCGACCAAAATATTCTACAGTATAGAAGCATCAAAGAATGAGGACAATGTTTGATTGTGATTTAAGAAAGAAGGGGCATGACTCATTCCTCCACTCTCAACTCCCTCAAATTTGGCAACTTAATTTTCATGGAAATTAAAACATGATTTAAGAATCTTAAATCAAAATTTATCGAGTAGAAGACTCTGCGCGCTCACGTTCGTACAACTTTCTCTCTCAATTGAGATTGATTTCGAAGCATTAATTTCTTTATGCAAATTCACAATAGCCAATCTCTGCAGAATCCACCATGTTTATGATATGAATTTTAACCTCAAAATTCATGTGTTTTTTCAATTTGGGGATTTTTCACTTAAAATAAGAGTTGGGGGATCGATTTGTAATTATTTATTTTAAAGAAGGGGAAAATGTCCAACTTGGGCCGAAATTTTATTTTGGGACCAAACTGAGATTTCAAATATAGTTGTATGATCAAATTGGACATTTTCCCTTAAAATAACGTCGTTATTGACAGACATTAACAGATGTTAGATTATGGAGTAACAAAGATATTAACGTGATACCTTTTAAAAAGTTGAAAAGTCGATTTTGACTGAAATTTTATTTCAGAATCAAATTAAAATTTTGGGTATAGTTGCAGGACCAAATTAAATATTTTCCCTAATTAAAATACAGCATAACACAGCATCATCATGAACATATATAGCATCACAAGGCCCATCGTTTACATTAGTAGCATGTTTAGGAGTAACATTTTATTTTATTTTTATTTAAAGAAATAAAAAGAATATTGAGAGCGTGATTGATACGATTGAAATTTGAAATTAAGTGGGAATTGTTAGAAATACATATGTAATATTGTTTTGCTTTTGACGCGCGGTCGTTTCACGCTCAAAATGAATTTGTATGCTCCTGTGCCCACAGCGAGCGTAGCTAGCTATGAGTAAGGGTCGATCCCACAGAGAGCTGATGCGATCTTACTTTCGAGTCACCAATCACAAAAGGGAGTTTGGTACCGTGGTCACAACGACAGAAATTAAATCTGTAAAAATAAACTAGAGAGATATCAAATAATAAAAGGTTCCGGAACTTGAACTAGAATCCAGTTTAACTTATACTCACTCAATCATGGGCACAACGATTTTCCTACACGATTAAATCACCCAGTTAAAGAGACCGGATTCCTCGCTACGTCTCCTTATTCATCCGTTCAGATTAGGTTTAAAGGTGATTCCTCGTCCATTAAACCCCTAACCTATCACCCACCCCCGGTTCTCCAAAGAGATGTAAATGAATAGGAAGCAGTGTGCCCTAGATGAGCCCGAGTTTGCTGTGTTTACTGATTCCTCGTGTGCCCACAGCAACCCACTGATTTTCCAGTTACCGTTTAAATTAACACACAGTCACGATTCGCTAATCTAATTAACAATGGTGTGCCCTCTACAACTAAAGAGTGATCAGCCACATTAGTTATATTAAACTCATGCTCACTTGGAATAAGAACAAAAATCGGCAGAAACCTAATCGTGCAGTAATGTGCCCACACGGCCTCATGAGTATTTAAGTATTTTGTTAAACCTTCATCTTTAGTTCAAATTCTGGAATATTGATCTAGCTACTCATACTATAAAGAACTGTAAAGACATGAAATAAAGACATCATAAATAGGAAAAACTTACTAGAAATAAATAAAAACTCGTCCAACACCAACGATAAATAGCAACAACATTAAATATAAATCCTAATCCCTGTGGGCATAAGGCCCCAGATTGTCTTGCTGCCGGAGTAGCGTTAAAACTAAACTAATTACAGAAAATAAAAGTGCAGAAAGAATATGGTACGAAGTGTGTCTTTTCTAACAATCAAAACTAGTACTTTTAAAAGAGTACAAAGATCAATTCAAATCCTCAAAAATGGGGAGTCTTCAATATTTGCCGGATTCGCTATACCCCGCTGGAATCTGCCTGGATAAGGAAACTTCCTTAGGTGGTGGAATGAATCCCGATATTTTAGGAATGTCATCATTTTCTTCCAAATTGCTTCCCAAGAGTCCACCTATGAACAATATTTCCTTCTTCTATTCAGATTTCGAAATCAATCAAGTTCCAACGCCAACTTTATCTTCTTTCAACAGAATCCCGCTTTTTCCGGGAATGCCCTCTTCACTACCTCCTCTGAATCCGTGCAAGTACTGTGGGCACAACATCTTCTGCTCAGGTCGATTTTCATCTGATATGCCCATTTCATCCATTTCATTTAAATTGAAGGCCAAAATGCCTCTTTCACCAGATTTCACTCTTATCATGCCCAAACCACTTTCCTGGTTCTTTTCCGACACAAAAGACACTAAAATGGATATTTAGAGCGACTAAAATGCCCAGAAAAACACAAAATAAATGGACTTATCACTATCAATGGCACTGTTGTCCTTTTATATTGTTTTAGATTTTCCTTTCCCTTTTTAGTTGTCTTATGTTTGTATTGGGATTTCAGTTTTGCCTCTACACCTCTTTTGTAAGCTTATTGAAGATATTGACTTTCTTCCTTACCTCTCTCTTTTTTTATCTATAATGAATTGTTGTGTGGATCTCGTGTTAGTTTAACATGGTATAAGAGCAGGTTTAATCTCTTGGTTGTTACTCGATATTGCGGATCTAACTTCGTGGTGAGTTGGCTGGGGGGCTGCAGGCGCGACAACTATTCACGAATATGCCAACATATTTGTTCATTATTTGTTGATTCGTCGTTGTGTTTTGAGTTATTGATTTTCGAGTTCCGCCGCTAATCACCGCCTCCAACGATCGCTGGGTAACCTCTGTCTTCATTTGTTGTTTCAATTTGGTCCTAAATATTAGTATTTGTTGGATTTTCAAAATGGCAACTAAACAGGGAAAAGAAAACCTAAAACAATGTAAAAGGACAATAGTGCCCTTGATAGAAAAACAATATTACATATGTATTTCTAACACCCTCCCTCAAACTCAAGATGTCGCGGTGATGAGCATCGAGAGTTTGTCAACCAAAGTGCGAAAATGCCGAAACGGAAGATATTTGGTGAAAAAGTCGGCAACCTATGATGAAGAGGCAATGAAGGGTAAGGTAAGAGTTTCTCGTCTTCTTTTCCCATGACAGATACTGTTAGTGCCATCTGCACTTAAGTGTTCGGGATTTTCATAATCTGTATGGAAATATGGCAATTTCAAAAGAACACAAAAGGTTTTGGTTATTCATGTTCGAATACCATATTCTGGACATTACTGTGAACATTCCGCTACTAAT
This sequence comes from Perilla frutescens, assembly GCA_026008535.1. Taxonomy (NCBI): domain Eukaryota; kingdom Viridiplantae; phylum Streptophyta; class Magnoliopsida; order Lamiales; family Lamiaceae; genus Perilla; species Perilla frutescens. Next base: position 48,519,193 of record BRKX01000001.1, on the reverse strand, counting down.
CTGATTAAAGATCAAGACATGTATTTAATCATGTTCAGAGACATGATCATATACATGGTTGTCTATAGAGTTTACAAGAGGCATGCCGTGTTAGATTCAAGGAGTTGAAGCTGCAGATTCAAGATGGACGTTTCAGAATAGAAGCTGCCTTATTCGTGATGAAGATCAAGAAGGAAAGAAGGAGTTCTATTCAAGGAAGACATCTAAACTAGGAAAGTCTGATTTAATTAAGGAAAACTTTCTTTATTGAATTCTAGTCAAAATAAGACTTCTGATTACCTTATTTAAGGCTATATCTGTTGTTTATAAATAGCCTGTGATTTAGACTAGTTTAGGTGACACGAATTTTACGAATACACAAAAGGGATGAGAGTCAAAAGACTTCATATTCGAAGTATATAGTATTCGGGTAAACTAGGTTTGATTGGTGAGATCATTGTGTTTCTAGTCTGTGTTTGAAACTCACTTTCATTCACACTTAGAAGAGTCTCGGGAGAGATTTCCTGTGGGAACTAGAAGGATTCTAGGTTGTGAGAGGAGCTCGCAATTCAGTTTAGTGAAAGAGGTTGAAGAGGGTAGGAAAGGGGTCGAGTGACAGGAGTCTTCATATAATAGCCTTTGTAACCATTCAACGGAGTAGTAAATTGTTTCTCATGGACTTGTGAAGTCCCCCTGATGTAGATGAGTTGATCGAATAGGGTTACTGACCTCATGTTCTTTACTTGCTTTAAGTTTTTATATTCTGACCTTACATGTTCACAACAATGTTCAAGTACATGATGATGAACATGATCACACAGTTTATGTAACTTCAATTGGTACTAGAGCGGGTCGCCTTTGGTTTTTAGTGCGAAAAGAGTCCTGAAAGCTACATATCTGCATAAAGATTTTGGTTGCAGTCCAGCCATGAGTGCAATCAAAAAAAGAGGATCTGCGGTCAGACCACCGCTGCTAGAAGGCAACAACTATCCCTACTGAAAAGCAAGGATGATAGAGAGATGCATGTGTAATAGCCGATGTGGATTGGAATAAGCAGATCTAGTAGATCGAGAGCTTGGTTGAATATTAGTAGAAGAACAATTCTCCTGGATACGTACGTAGGCGTTGCGAGAGTTGAAGGAATCAAACAGGTTGGTATTTAAAAAATGAAAATAAAGAATTGAAGTTGAAGAGAAAGGAATGCTGGTATTACTATATATATATATATATATATATATATATATAAAGAAGATTTATATATAAATTCCAAAGTACTAAACCTAACTCAAATAAATTAGGCAGAGAAGTGGTTAGCTAGCTAAGCTTGCGCATCCATGGCTACTTCTTCGTCATCATCCTCAGCTACACAAGTCAACTTCCCGTCGACGAAGCTCCGGCTTGACAGCTGCCGGGAGGAAAGAGGCGATGCTCCGCGTCCTGGAAAGCAATAACTTGGTTAGCTTCATCGACCGAAAACTCCCTCTGCCGCTGGAGACAAACAGCCAAGCTCACAAGGAATGGAAACATATCGATCTGATTGTCAAGGAATGGATTTTCGACGCACTAAGCGATCAACTTAAACCCATTGTTATTGCTCGTAAGACCGCCAGAGAGGTTTGGTTTCTGTTGGAAACCAACTTCACTCACCCCACACCTTCACCTCCTCCACCTCCCTCCGTCAACCAAGGTATTCATACGTGATCATCATTTATATTTTCCTATTAATTTCACTCCATCAACCCGTCGACATCTTATTTTTTCCTATTTTTAGTGACCAACTTATTTAATTAATCCCTTTTTACGATTAATCTACATTTCAAGTAGATAATCATAGTATTTTTATTTATTTATTTTTAAAATTGAATTTCAGTAAGTAAAAAATTAATCGTTAAAATTAGTCACTCGATAGGGCGTAATTAATATTTGGGGAAATGTGATGAATCACATTTAAGACATCCTCTATTGGAAGCTTAGGATAATTAAAGTTTGTATTTAAGTATTTTCATACTAGAGTGTAATATCTAATGTGTACAAGTAAGTGAGGTATGAACCCACACGCGTGCGCCTATCCCATTTGATTCTAAAATTCCATTAGAGCTCAATTAATGTACATTTGAGTATCTCAAATGAGATTATATAAAATCTATGAATGATTGTAGTGGTAACCGAACGATGATGATTGGACATTCTAAGAACTTGGTTTAGTATTTAGAGAACTAAGTTATAAAAGTTCTAAGTCACATGGAAGATTATATATATATTCAAGGCCTTCTCTATAGAACAAGTCAAATGTTTAGACCTGCATAAATATAGAATGTAGATGTAGGGGTTAAGGTGCAATTTGCCCCTAAATTATTTTCGGACGAGCATCTTGACACTTAAATTAACATAAATTTCAATTCTATTTCCACTCAAATTAACATGCAAAATGCACATAGTTTCTACACATTGCATTAAAATACGAACATTTCCCTTCCGATCGATTTGCAAAATGCACATACATTTAAATTAAGCATGCATGTCTAAGTGTCTACTAACAGTGGCTAGTTATATATGTATGAAAAACAGGAGAAGATGCAGTGTACAAGCAGATGCCATTAGCGCTGTACAAAGCTGCACTAAGAGGTGATTGGGATGCGAGTGAAGCAATCCTGGAGCAAGATCCTGAGTTGGCTGAAGCAAGAGTTGCTCCCATCTTGGACACAGCTCTTCACATTGCAGTGGGTACAGGGAGGGCAATTCCCTACCTGGAGAAGCTCGTAAACTATATGGCCCCTGACTTATTGGCGATGAAGAACAGCTACAACAGAACTGCCCTACACATGGCCGCGGTGACGGGGAATCTAGCAGCAGCAAGGATACTGGTGAGCAGGCGTCGGGATTTGCTCTACGTGATGGATACATGGGGGCAGTTGCCCGTTGTCAATGCAGCCATGTGTGATCATCCCCCCACTGTCGACTTCTTCATTTCTCAGACCATTAATGATGATTTCGACCGTAACCATTATGTTGCTGAGCATTGTCTCTTACTTTTAAATACTCTAATTGAGTCGCAGTTCTTCGGTTAGTACGTAATCACTAATCCAACTTAATTATTTTATTTTATTTTCTCCCTTTTCAAGCTTGCTCTTTAATTATAGATATATATTCGGAATTGAAGCAGATAATGCATTGAGTTTGGTTGAAAGGTATCCCGATCTGGCAAGGATGCAACATGCGTCTGGTCTTTCGGTTTTGAGAACGCTATCCCTTAAGGATAAGGCGTTTCCAAGTGGAGCTCGACTCAATCTGTGGGAACGTCTTATTTACTCCATTGAGGACCCAAGTTGCCGCACTCCAACTCTTCGGGGTAACTATATATTTCTTTTCTCTCACTATATATTGGCTTCTGCTTCCTACAAACTAATTGAATTATTGAATTGTCACTAGCTTGCGTAGTGCACTCTTCCAGCAAATGTTAATTAATTTTTTTGAAATAAATATATACCCTAAAATTGAATCTTCCAAAGTTCACGCAGTGCACTCATCCAACATTAAAGTGGGGTTCGCGCACCGCATCCATTAATTATTTTTTAAAAAAAATAAAGTGTCGAATCGTGCTCTACGCTTGATAATGAATTAAATTTTTTGAATTAATATAAATCCCAATTGAGATTAATAAAAGTGTGGATAAATTAATTAAAGAGTTTTTGAAATAAAAAAAAAATTATCTTTTTATTTTTTTTCAATTTGGCAAATACCGAAATGGTCAGATCAGTTGGCCTATTTAACGGGTTGTGATCAGTTAGATGGTCTAATACAAGTTTTTTGTGGACATCATTTGTAAATACAGAGTTGGGAAGGTGGCACAGGAATTTGCACACCCTTCTTTATCAGGTCATCAGGCGAATTGGTAAAGATCTAATTGGTTGAATTGCAAACGATCGATTACACGATATGTTTAATTAGTGCTGTATATATATGCATGCGTTTGTTCATGATTTCAGTGCCTCATGTGAAGTGGATTCATGAGCAAAAAGTGAAGCATGAGCAAGCACTAAAACTTCTCACATGCTTGTGCAGCCATATAGAGTCCTTGAATGAAATAGAGGCGGAGTCTATTTACGCAGATGCCATGCTTAAGGCAGCAGAGTTGGGGATTCCTGAAGTTATAGAAGCCATTGTAGACATATGTCCCAACGCAGTTTATTCTATGGAAGTTAATACTAAGCGTTTCTTCTTACACATGGCTGTTGAAAACCGCTGCGAAAAAGTTTTCAATCTAGTGTATCAGATGAGCGACCATAAGCACGCATTTTCAAATATAAAAGACCTTTCCGGCAACACTCTCTCGCATTTGGCTGCAAAGTTAGCGCCACCTCACAAACTAAATTTAGTCTCTGGTGCAGCTTTGCAGATGCAGCGCGAACTACAATGGTTTAGGGTAACATTAACTTTGATTAATTCTATCTTTCAATAAGAGAACTCATACTTCTCATTACAACTCAAAGACCCTATATACTCTTTTGATTAATTATCTCTAGCTAGCTAGGTGAGGTGCAAATATATATATATATAGTATCAAACATAGCTAGCTGGGTAGAAATTAAACTTAATTTTGTTTAATTTGGTCAAGAAGCAAGAAAATTCACAGTGAGCATGATCCTTTTACTCTTAACAGGAAGTGGAAAAAAACGTTCGGCGATATGACAGAGAACGCCCAAACATTGATGAAAAAACACCGAGGATGATATTCACTGAAGAACACAGTAGCTTGAAAGCAGAGGGAGAAAAATGGATGAAAGATACGGCTAACTCGTGTTCAATTGCGGCAGCACTGATAGCTACGGTTGTATTTGCTGCTGCTATAACAGTACCGGGTGGCAATGGGGAGAGTGGCTACCCATTGTTTGCTAGATCAAGCGCCTTCATAATATTTGCGATTTCAGATGCTCTTTCCCTATTCACATCCTCCACTTCTCTGTTGATGTTCTTGGCCATCCTAACTTCGCGCTATGCAGAAGAAGATTTTCTGTATGCCCTGCCCAAGAGACTGTGTGTTGGCCTCTTCACTCTTTTCCTCTCCATATTATCTATGATGGCAGCCTTCAGTGCTACAATTTATCTGGTGTTTGGTCGGAAGAGTGCGTGGGTTCTCATACCTGTTGCTGTGTTTGCATGTCTACCTGTAACTTCATTTGTGCTTCTACAGTTCCCTCTACTCGTGGACGTCATTTCCTCAACATATGGTCGAGGCATTTTTGGTAAGCAAAGCGATCGTCCCTTCCACTAGAATTTAATCTCTCACCTCGAATTCAAGAAAGCTTAATTTATTCTATTGTGTCCACTCAAATACTTCGTTCCCTGTTTCATTCATTGAATTTTATCTAGTAATTTTTTCTTTGCTTCTTGCATGTTCTTGGCTAGTTAGCCTGTGGCATCGATCCTTTGTAATAAATGATCATTTACAATAATAAATAAGTGATCGTGTTCAAATATAGTTTATCACACAACCACAAATATTGCTAAGAAAGTCCGATTTAGTCCTACAATTATACCCGAAATATCAATTTGGTCCCGAAATAAAATTTCGATCCAAATTAATCCATTAACTTTTTAAGAGGAATCACGTTAATCCTCCCGTTAGTCCCTAAACTAATTTTCGTTAATATCCATCACTAACGACATTAATTTAAGAGAAAATGTCTAATTTGGTTCTACAATTATACCTGAAATCTCAATTTGAACCCAAAATAAAATTTCTATCCAAATTGGACATTTTCCCATAATTTAAAACAAACAATTGCAATTCGATCCCCCAACTTTTATTTTAGGCGAAAAGTTCTCAAATTGAAAAAAAATCCATAACTTTGATTTCTCAATTCCACTCCACCAAAATATTCTACAATATAGAAGCATCATCGAATGAGGACAATGTTTGATTGTGATTTGAAAAACAAAAGACATGACTCCTTTCTCCACTCTCCACTCCCTCAAATTTGGCAACTTAATATTCGAGGAAATTAAAACATGATTTAAGAATTTTAAATCAAAATTTATCAAGTAGAATACTCACGCGCGCTCATGTTCGAACAACTTTCACTCTCAACAGAGATCAATTTCGAAGCATTAATTTCTTATGCAAATTCACAATAGCCAATCTCTGCAGAATCCAACCATGTTTCTGGTATGAATTTCAACCCCAAATTTCACGTGTTTTTTCAATTTGAGGATTTAATATTTTCACTTAAAATAAGAGTTGAGGGATCAATTTATAATTGTTTATTTTAAATTAGAGGAAAAGGTCCAACTTGGGCCAAAATTTTATTTTGGGATCAAACTGAGATTTCGAATATAGTTGTAGGACCAAATTAGACATTATCTCTTAAATTAACGTCGTTAGTGACAGACATTAACGGAAATGATTTTTTGGACTAATGAAGAGATTAACGTGATACCCTTCAAAAAGTTGAGAGGTCGATTTGGACCGAAATTTTATTTCGGAACTAAATTGAGATTTCGGATATAATTACAGGATCAAATTAAATATTTTCCCTAATTAAAATACAGCATAGCATAGCATCATCATGAACATTTATAGCATCACAAGGCCCATTGTTTTCATTAGTAGCACCGTCATATATATAGGGAATGGATCAAATGTAAATCATTTCTTGATGTATTAACTGTAAACTCATCCCCCACCATTCATCCATTAAAGATCAATGGCCCAGATTAAAAACTCTATTTAAGGTGACATTTTTGTAATATTTAACTTATTTTATGGGTGGAGGATTATTAATGTAATTTAGTAATTCTTATTAGGGTTTGTCTTCTGATTTCTTCACCTTCTCCATTTCTCCCGTGAGTGGATTCTCTTTCTCTCCCCCTCTCTCTGCCACTATCACCACCCTCTCTCCACCACCATCATCACCCATTCCAACTCTCTCTCTTTGCACTACCACCGCTACCATCGTGGTCCCTTCAACTCATATGAGAAAATCTAACAACGATAGCAGCGATTGCTTTGTATCTTCTCTCTATCTCACTACATCTTCTATATATAACGAAAATCTTCACTGTGTTTTTTATATTTTAGATCGGTTACACTAAGTGTCTAGCCTCTCATCATCAAATTACAATCCAAAGGAAACAAAGTGATAATCAAAGCTAACATGATAAACATAAACCAAAAATCATAAATACAACTTATGCCGGGTTGAATTTTCAATCTCAGTTGTTCTCTGCCATCTCTTGCTCTTCTCTACTCTACTATAGGGTAAAAAATGGTGGAATTTTCGTCCAAGAAGAGTCCTTAAATAGTAGAGAATGAAAGCCCACAGAAGGAAGGAAAACCCGATCCAAAAGAAAACTCGCCAGGTGTCGTCGAGATGAGCACGATTCGTGCTCTTTGAATGTCGAATTTAGGTTGTTTGCTGAGAGTGGAGCACGGTCCATGCTCCTCTACCATGGTGCCAAAGCGTTGTCTTTTGTGGAGCACGGGTCGTGCAATGCTTAGCACGGTCCGTGCTATTCTCCTGATGTTCGGAACTTTATTTTCTCGGCTCATTTCACCTTCTATAACTCTCTTAGACCATGTCCGGGCACAATCATTCAATCTCCAACTTCATTCACTTCGAGACTCAACTAAAAGAAACAGTTTTCTTGTCAAAACTCGATAAACTTGTAACTGAACCACATATGATAAAATCATCACCAACAAGTCACAAGACACATGCAATCGACTCAAAATGAATGTTAAATAGCGTCCGAAATGCATGAAAACCCCAAGTTTATCAAATCTTTTTTTTTAGAGAAAAAAATCATGAATCTTATGTATCTTTTAAATTCACGTGTTTTAAAATATGAAGGGTAAAATTTCAAGTCGCGTATAATGTATATTAATTTTTTTAAATATAATTTTTATTTGTAAACCTCTATTTAAGAATAACCTCTCTATAATAATATTTTTTTCTGACCCCGATAATATTATTGTATAAAGATTTTACCGTAATTTTAAAGTAAATCGCAACATGAATGAGCTGATCATGAGCAAGAATCGCAAATATTAGAGAGTATAATTAAGATTGAATCGAGGTCAAACTTACCAGCTTTAATTTTAGAGTTTGTTTTAATTTGTAGGGTTTATTGTTTAAGAAGACAATACATAAATTGAATTTTTTTTTCATAGCAAAGAATGAAATAATTGATTTTTTTTCTGTATTATAATAATTGGGTGATTTGCCCCTATTTAGTTAACTTTTAGAAGTGGCAAAACTTGTACAAGATTATCTAACGAGTCACAAACTTTTAGAGAGATCAAATCGGCCAACTTTCAGAGGGGTCAAATCGGCCCGAAACCTGCTCAAAATAGGCCAAAACCCTTCTCAGACCCGCTCTTTTTTTTTTTTCAATTGTCTAGCTTTTTTATTTTATTTTTTATTTTTTTTTCAAAAATGTTGTATTGCTTCCTAATTATCGAGTGTAACACATGGGTGAGAGCACTGCATGAGCAGCTGAATAAAAAAATTAATTAAGTTAATTCACTTTAATTTTAGGATTCACTAATTATATTTTAGAGTATATATTTATTTCAAAACTAATAATTATTGAGCGTAGTGCACGAACCTACGCGGTAGCGTCACGCGAGAACGGTCTATCACCTCTACTCAGGTGAGAAGTACCACTAGCTACATGTTTATAGTTAAAATAACCAAACTTAATAAATTGTGAATGGTTAAATGCTTTTAAAATTAAAAAAATTACATGATTTTTTATTTTTTAACTTGAACTTTAAATTGTTACACAAAAAAAAAAAAAAACACAAACCTAACACATGCATTTTTGCAAATTTAAAATCAATTTCAATTTTGACGAAATTAAAATTGATGTATGTTTATTATAAATGATGTTGTTTGACCTTTACTAGAAACCTTTTAAAATGAAAACGACTAGTCTTCGTGTATTTTGTAATGTCCACGCCAATTTCAATTAAGTTGGAATTGAGATTGATGACAAATTTTTGTTTTTCATATAACAATTTTAAGTTCATGTTATAAATCAAAAATAATGTAAAGTTCATGATTTAAAAGCAATTAACCTAATTACGAATTAATAACTTAAATTAAAGCTTAAGAAAATTCAGCCACGTAAAACTGAATTAAAGTTATGAATTAAATAGGCATAACAATTCGTATATCGCATCATCATAATGAGGACACAACACGATAAATCTAAATACGAACATGACACGATAAGCATCTAATAAATACAAGTTAGCACATAAATTTTAACATTAATATGAATATGCATGATAACGGCACGAATATGAAATACTCGACATAAAATAATTATAAAAACAATTAAATTACAAATTTTATAAGTAATAATATCAATGAATATATTATTTATTAAGTTTTTTACATATTATCACATCACTATGTTGTTATCAAATTATTGGGTTATTAGCAAGTTATCGTGCATTGGCAAATTAACATGTTATAATCTTGTTAGAAGGTTATTATGTAACTGGATAATTTTTATCATATTTAATAGATTGAAATTATCGTATTTTTATCATGTCGACCCGAACACAATAAATTTAAATACTAATCCGTTATTTTTATGTTGTGTGCCACTTGTGTCAATAATTGCGAGTCCTAGAATTAAGTACTCATGTGATGAGTCATGATTGGTGGGTTTAGAGGGGAAGATGGGGCCTGTTTAGCGCGTGAGAGGCGTGGAGGCCCATGACATTCTCATGGAATTGCAGCACGCTTCTTCCGGATTGACGCTATTTATGCTCATGGATTGAGATGCTTTTGATATTGCTGGTATGATGGTATAACTATTAGGATCCAAATGCTAAAAAACTTGGCTATCTAGCTTGTTTTTTCGACTTAAATCAGGTTCTATTTGTCCACAGAATGAGGTAACCTTTCTAGTGCTTCGTGTACATTTTATCGGATGTACATAAGAACTATTACTACAATTATTATTGCAGATCAAGGAGTTAGTAACTAAGTACCAGTATGAATTGAGCAGTAGCTTTAAATTAGTTGGTTTGATCTATTATAATATGTCTTTACATATCAAATATGAAATAGTATTGTAGTAAGTTAAAAAATGATAATTTGCAAATTATAGTTGTACTTTTTACTGCTTATATATGCTTGATTGCTTTTCTCGTTTTAATGTTTGTGATTCCTTTTTTTTATTTTTTTCTCATTAAATATACATTTAATTATTTAATTTGTTTCTAATTTCAATTGGTCTCTTTAAGGATAAATTCAGAATCCATGATAATTAAGTCATGATAACAAAACCTGAAATTCATTATTTTTTTATTAGTTCATTTTACATTTTTTTTCTCAGAAACATTTTAAAATGAATTTGAAATTCACTGAATTCAGAGTGATTGAACTTAGACTTCTATTGTTTTCTTTTCTTAAATCAAATTCTACCACTTCATGCTTAACGGTATATTTAGAAGCTATTTAAAAACCTTTTTTCTTTAAATTATATTCTTGCTAACTTGTGACATACCTACCAATTAGTAGACAAAAAATTCCATTAGTAATTGGTAAAGGATAATGCATACTGTACTCATTAAATTGAAAGTTCTATTTTTCAGTGATATGATTTTGATGTGAATAAAGAATAATGCAGCGACCAAGAAAATAGACAAAATGTTGCAGAGACCATTAACCTAAAACATAGAAAATTTAGTACTACACAATCCAAGTTGAGACTGGAGTTAGTAACTAAGTACCAGTATGAATTGAGCAGTAGCTTTAAATTAGTTGGTTTGATCTGTTATAGTATGTCTTTACATATCAAATATGAAAGAGTATTGTAGTAAGTTAAAAAATGATAATCTGCAAATTATAGCTGTAATTTTTGCTGCTTATATATGCTTGATTGCTTTTCTCGGTTTTATATTTTTCTTTGTTATTGCTAGGAATCTGTGCTAGTTTCTGCAGTTGAGTTCAGTGGAACCAATTTCTTGTTGAAATGCCGCCACCTAGACGTTTGACTGATGTTGATTATGTGTATTTATTACTACAAGAGATTCTTCTCAATCAAATTCTCCAACTGTTTGTAATTGTGCATTACTTAACAAAGCTTAACTCGCGCAAGAGAAAGCGTAATACACAAGCTGCACCTTACCACATGATTCCACGTATCTCGGACCAAGTTAAACATATGAGTAGGATTGTAGGATTAACTGATGTAGATTGTGTTGTTAATCTGCGTATGGATCGCAATGCTTTCGGTAGATTGTGTCAGCATTTGAGGGATTTAGGGGGGCTGGTAGATGGTCGATATGTTAGCGTTCAAGAGCAAGTTGCTATGTTCTTGTCTGTATTAGCTCATCATAAAAAAAATAGAGTCGTTAGGTTTGATTTTTGGAGATTATGGCAGACTTGTTCTCGCTATATCCACTTGGTACTAAGAGCAATTTTAAGACTTCATGTCATCTTCCTAGTGAAGCCCGAGCCTGTTCCCGATGATTGTACTGATTCTCGTTAGAAGTGGTTTAAGGTAATGTCATGAGTCTATATTTAAACAGCATTAGAACACATTTTCTTCAAAATATCCCTTTTAATTCTTGGACACCTAATTTTTTAATCTTAGGGTTGTCTTGGTGCGTTAGATGGCACATACATCAACGTGTATGTTAGCAATACTGATAAGCCTAGATATAGAACCAAGAAGGGACAAATATCCACCAATGTATTAGCAGTTTGTGATCGGAAGATGCAGTTTGTATATGTTCTACCGGGGTGGGAAGGATCGGCTGCCGACTCTAGGATATTACGTGATGCTTTGAACAGAGCTAATGGTCTGAAGGTGCCCAAGGGTACATTTTTGTTGTTTTTTTTGTTTATAATTAATTATAGTCATTAAAATAAAACGTTCAGAGTCTTACCTTAAAATTAATTCTTTTTGTTCATTCATTTTGTTAATGCCTGTTTTTTTGGTTATAAACAACATAGGACACTACTATTTGTGTGACAACGGTTACGCAAATAGCGAAGGGTTCTTAACCCCTTACAAAGGGGTCAGATACCATTTGAAAGAATGGGTCCCACTAACGCCCGACCTCAAAATAAGGAGGAGTTGTTTAATTTAAAGCACAGTAAGGCCCGGAATGCTATTGAGAGGGCATTTGGCATAATGAAGATGAGATGGGGCATACTTCGAAGCACAACATGTTACCCCATCAAAATTCAGAATAGGCTTATGATGTGTTGCTTTCTATTAAACAATTTCATTCGGACTCAAATGAACATTGACCCAATTGAACAACATTTTGACATGTTGGTGAATGATGAAGGAGCATTAGGTGAAAATGGTGATGAGTTTGTTGATACAATTGAGTCCTCTCCGGAATGGAATGCTGCGAGGGACCATATAGCTGATGAAATGTGGAATGATTATATTAATGCTACTTAAGTTTGCCTTTTATTGTAAGAATCTATCTGTCACACTATAAAAAATATAATTCCTTTGTCTTACTATTTGTTACATAAACTGTTGTGATAATATTTTAAAAAGGCTGTCATTTTTATATGTTGTATATATGGAAGCTTATGAGAAGGGTTCTTTTCGAATATGCCATCAGTTAATACTTGGTGTGGCGTGCTCGATAATTTCATCAGTTTCTGGAGCTAGAGCATATTGATATTTGAAATGGCAGCATTCAATAATTACTATGTAAGTGGCAAATATATGTGAAATTCTATTATGTTGATAGGGAGCTGTCAATTTCTGGAGTTGTTGTTGCCATGATCAGTAGTTCTATTATGATGCCATGATCAGTAGTTCTATTCTGATGCCATAATCAGCTCAGAATGTTGTATTGTTATTGTTATTGAATTCTTGATGTAAACTTTGATAAGTATCAGTTTTATTCTGTTGTTGCCATGATCAGTTGTAAGAAAAGAGATTCAAATGACAAAATTTGTTATTTGATCTATTTTCCTATCTTCAATGTGGAATTGTGGATCATATGAGTTATGTAGTTGCTAGACAGGAGAACCTGCATGCCTGATTGTTAGCTAAATGTTGGGTTTAATTATATTGATTATCATTGAGGCAAGAGAAAAATCACATGTATAATCTTATGTTTGTCTTTGACTTTTTGTTGCTCACTAACTTTGTCTTTCTATTAAAGATTTTTAATTTTGGGTATTGTCTTGTTTGTTTGGGAGTGAAGAGGAAGGTAGAAGTGTTATGGATGGTACTCAATGGTGGCAAATGGTCAGGAAAATGTTTGCTTGTGTTGGTGTATCTAGTTTACTCATATCAAACCATATTTGCTTTCTATCTGAATTTGAGTTATGCTATTGGTTTTTCCTATAGTGGACTGTGGTTTTTGGATGAATTAATCTAAGGCCAAGGGTCTAGAGAAAAATCTAAGGCACTAAAAATGAAGGCAAATCCTGCTGAGGCCCCTACTCTTTTCTTAATATTAAATATGCTGGTAACTTTAATCTATACTAATCTGCTTAACCACCTTTTCTAGTCATTGCACGCAATATTAAATCTATAGTAATTCTCCCTTCTATTTTGCACAATACTGTATCTATTTTTTGTTGTCTTTTTTTTTCCAATCGATTTTAACTGGAATAAGTACTAGCATATATAAGAACAAAATCACTGCAAAAATAATCGAAACCTATACATTTCTCAATTCATAGAGACCTCCTACTTGACCTGGCGGAAATAACTACATTAGGTGTGCACAAAAAAATCACAACTTCCTTATATGCATCTACAAAAACACAGCATAACATAACTAAATAGCCACAAATATACATCAACAAACTTCACTCACTAATAAATAGCTTAACCACCAACAACTCTAAAACTATGAAGGCATAGATGTTCAATGATTTTGACCCTCATCAACTTTTTAAACTATCAACACAACTACGACATATGAAGCATATTAACCATCCATAATCATCATGTGTTCAAACACTGCTGGGGGACTTTGCAGATCTTAAGATTGCTAAATAAGCACATTCACAGGATGCACTCCAAGCAGGCAGCTGCTTTAGTGGTTAAATTAGAAAGAAATTATTTGTTTTCATTAGGAGATATTTCTACAGAATCACAAAATAGCCAACAAATGACAAAAAAACAGAATTTCACAAAAGTTGAATATAATGCTCCAACAAATGTTTGAAGACTAGAAACTCTAATAATGTTATAAAAAAACAGACGCATAATATCATGCAAAATACTAGAAGCATAATGTCATCAAAAAACAGAACCATAATGTCTTCAAAAGACCAAGATGTCTACAATTAGGTAAATTAACTTTTTCTTCCACTGAACTTCAACTTAAAGAGTACCATACTTCAAAGCAAGAAGCCTCATCACCTATTGTGTCTTAGCTTCATCGGGAAGGCCCATGAATATATCCATCTTGTCAACCTCCTTGGCAAGGATCTCACATATGTCGAATTTGTCATTGATGGATAACTCTTCGATGTTGCTCAAGCGATGAAACACCTCCTTCTGAGCCTTAGACTGATCAAAGTCATAGCCAATTCTAGGGGCTATAGTTTCCAACCTCTTATCTGTAACACCCCAGATTTTTGATTAAGGTTTAAAGGATTCTTAATGATAATTAAGAAGTTAAGGAAGAAATTTAATTAAGGTTAATTAAGGTCAGATGTCAGTCACGACTTTAAGAGTCAGTTTTCGTGGAAATCATCTTTTCGAAAAAGTTGATCTTAATTATTTTATGGCCATTCGTGGTCTCGTTAGAAAGGTTTTAACTCAAGGAGTATGCCGGTGTTTTCGGATTTTAATTCTGAAGTCATTTGAGTTCCCAGTGTTGAAAAACGTATTTAAAAAGGTGAATGAATAGTAACTTTTGCGTGCGTTCGTGTTTTGAGAAATTTATGAAATCCTCCTCATTGATCCGAGTCTAGTTCTGTCAGGCCCCTCTTATGGGAAATGACTCAAGGATTCCATTGGCGTTCATGAATTTCCATTTTGAGGTCAATCGAACGCTCGGGAGCAAAATCTGTCAGTCTGAGTGAATAGTAAAAAGTAATTCCAAAAAGGGAATCTTTGCTCGTCTTTCTTCAGACGACCCCGTCTTTTTCACGAAACAAGTTGGTTCACTAGTATTCAAGCCAACGAGTCTTCTGGTATTTTTAGATTTCGTGTCTGAGGTCATTTGGACCTCGACATCGAATAAAGCAGCTTTTAACCGAACCCGGGGCAACTTTTGCAGTATTCTGGCACTGAAGTAGCTTCCCTTGGAAGCCAAAGCTTTTCCTATAAATACAAGGCCACCCCTTTGCATTCATTTTCTCATTTCCATCCATTTCACTTCATAGAGAGTGGGAAAGCTCGTAAGAGCCGAGAAAGTTCTGTCGAAGTAAAAAGCGTTCTTCGTGAATGTTCTGCAAGACGACGAGCGGAGTGGCATGGAAGAGATGCGGTGAGGGAAGGTGCTAGAGGCGCCGTTGGGTTGTAGCAGGCGGCTCTGCCGCTGTTGCAACTCGACGAGACGCCGAGCTAGCCACCTTCCTTCAACGCACCTAACCCCGTCCATTCTTGTTCGTCGGTCTCGATCTCCATTTCTTTTTCCGTCTTTAAATTCCGCATTTACTTTTCGTTCTTTACGTTCTTCGCGTTCTTCATTATTGCTCGTTTACCTTCCGTCTAAGTTGTATTTCAATTTTTATTGAAGTTCCAAGTTAATAACGTTTACGTTATATTTCTCGCTTTATTCCTGTCGTTATTATTTTTGAGATTAGCCCCGTTTATTCCGTTTAAATTCCGTTCAAGCTATATTTAGAGATTTCGTCGTTATTCTAAATATTTAAAGAGGATTATCGTGTTTACGCCGTTATAATGCCAAAATTCTTTTCAGATTAAAACATGTTGTTGCATGTTAATTTCAAGTATGTTGTTTTTAAGAAATTTCGGGTTAAGTGTTCTTCGTGTTCTTCGTGTTCGTCGAAGGAATCAACGAACACGAAGAACCCAGTTGAAGATCGCCCAGAACTGGGTTAAAGAGAGAGCCCCGCGGAGGGGGGGGTGCGCTGCCGCGCCACACCCCCCTCGGCCTTCAAGCCCGCCGGGGTTAAGGTGCCCCGCAGGGGGGCTGCCCGCCGGCACCCAGGTGCGCCGCGGCGCCCCCCTTCCCCCTTCCCCCTTACCCTCTTTTCGAGCCTTTCGAGTTGTGTTTTTCCAATCTAATCCCGAGTTATCCCAAGTTTAATTTAAGATGATTTTCAAGTTATTTCCGAGTTATCTCAAATAAACTCTTCAAGTTAAATTCGTCTAAAATTCGAGTATCAAAGTATGATTTCTCCAAGTAAATTCTTCTCGAATTTTATTAAGCCATTAAGTCGTGCAATCTGTATTTAAGTCTTAAATTCCAGTCTTCGAGTTAGATGTCTTTATTTCTCGCTTTAGATAGTTAATTCCTTCGAAGAAGGCCGCTAAGTCGATGATTCGACTTTTATAGGAGGAAGTGAGCCTCGTAGGAATTCGGAGAAGGACCATCAACTCGTTGCTTCATCTTCTGTCCAGCAATCGAGGTGGGTAAATCTATACACATCTAAAGTTTGAGCTAATAAGCTCTAGAAGCATATAGGACAAATGAAATATCCAATAAAATATTTTGCTCTGCCTGATTGATCTCTGTACAAGGAAGGAAGAAAAGGAAAAATATTATATGTTGATTGAGCTCTCGAGCATGTTTAGAAATGTTAGAATTGTTTAAGTATTGTTTATGCTAGCATGAGGTAATTAGAATTGCTTTAATTGCAATTTATGATTATGCACGTTCATTTCTTTGTATCTGAATGTTGGATTTTGCTAAAGTTTATTTAGCTAATTAAGCATTGCCTTTTTAGGGTAGTGATAAATCCCTTATAGGCCGAAGTTATGCTTAAGTAAAAGTATTGCATTAGACGTTGCTCTAAGCTCGATAATTCTAGTAAGGTTAAGGAAGGCTAAGTTAAGAAAGGAAGAATATAGCTCTATAACCAGGATTGAGCTCAGAATTCATGATTTTGATCATTAAAAGGGAGTCACTACTGGGTATTCCCCTCACATACTCAGGAGGATATTTGAGGTAACCCATCTTCTATCATATGGCATGCTTAAGGGTACAGTTGACATCAGGTTTGAGCCAAGGTTGGGCCCAAAAGTAAAGAAAAGGTTTTGCGGATATGGAGAGGGCTTTTGGGTTTTGCTCTCCATATACCGCCAGTTTATTTTTGGATATTTCTTGAGTTATTAAAGAAGCTTTTATTAAAACCCACTGAGTACATTAGTGCTCATGCCCCCTCTTTTTCAAATATTTTCAGGTTGAGATGCTGAGGATGATGGTGGCTGTGGATGTGGGTTGGCTGCCAAGATTGTTTTACTAATATATAAGTTTCTTTTGGAACCCCATGATGTTTCTGCTACTCTGATACACTTTTCCAAGTTCTTTCAAGTTCAATTATGTTTATCAAGATTCTAAGGATATTCTCCAAGACATGATTATCTAAATATATATATATATAAGTGATGCATATTCAGTTTTATTCCTACTTCTCGAGCATGTATTTCCTTCACCTACAAAGAGGCTTGTTCAAATTGGTATCTGTCTATCCGTTTGGACCTGTAAATGGGTCTGTGCATGTTGGTATCTGATCAGTTAGCCGTTTAGTTCCGCAAAAGCATGTTTCTTTCTTAATTAAGTAAACCTGAGTATCGTCGCCTATCTTTCAAAAGTATATCTTTATCCCCAAAACTTTCTTTGTTAAACTTCCGTCTTATTCAATAATCCCTTAATAATACCCTGTCCCCATTCGTTAATCCCTATCTCAGGACCGGGCTGTTACATTATCAGTAGTGCAGTTGATTTCAGCAAGAAGCTCAACCATACCGGAAAACCCATCATTGCTCTTTCTTTTCTTGCCTTGAGTTCTGGGAGATGGTTCCTCTCACTGATTTTGGCTAACACTATCCTCAGCCACATCTTCAGTGAATGGTTCCTCGTGAGTTTGCACATAATAGTCAACTTCAGAAAATGACTGGAATACATCTTGGTTTTGGTGCAATTCATTGACTGCATCCATAACATCTTCGGCATTCTCACTCGTAGCCCGGTCTTTACCAAAGATTTCTCTCCAAGCATCAAGGTGAGGCCAACTCTTGAATCACATCAACCTAGCATTGGCATCACACTGACAAACCAACAAGAATCAGTTAACATTTCATCAAATGGGAATTAACATATATAATTTCAAATACAAGTAGCAAACCTTAACGATCTGCTCCCACTGCTCATCGTTGCAATCAATCATATGAGTACCTTTGAGATTAAATCCCACGCCACTTCGGTTCAATATAGCGGATAGCGAGTGGTAGTTTTTCTTCCACGTAGTTGTCTTTGAATTGATGTGGGGCATACCCTTCAAAGCTGTAGAGGGAAACTTTTTTTTCATAGCTTCTTCTAGCTTATTGAAATATCCAGCCCTAAAACCGTTGTCAGGTTTTCACCCTTGTACCACCAATTCCTTCAAAGCTGCCAACAGAACTTTTTCTTCTCTTGTGGACCAACTGCGGCGTGTCTTATCGAATTTGTTTCCACGTACCCGACAATCATTGCTTCATGTTTCAAACATTGCATACTATGTAACTCTGCCCCCACACCCCAAAAAGATAACAAAACATAATTTTCTCAAGCATAGCTAAAACATTGAATCTGACATGATAATATTCATTGATTTTCTCACGTGCTATGGAAAATATAATATAATATTCATGGTTCTGATAATTCAAGGACCTGTATTTTATTCTATATTATATTGGTTGATCTCTCTCTTCAGATTTACTAAAACTTATATATTAGTATCAATTACAATATACACACAGCAATAAAATTCACTATATTCCTAACCCCTAGCGGTAATTAATTTTGTAGCTTTAATTTACTTTATATCAATTCAAGATTATAGATTTTTTCAATAAAATTAATATAGAAGCAATTAATTAAAATTTAAGGGCTTAGTGTTGCTAGTGAGAATTTATCCAAAGTGAGTCGTCGAAAATGAAAAAATTGAGAAATAGCAAAGTATGAGAAAAATTTCTTGTTGCGCACTCATTCAACAATAAAATGTAAAGTTCTACATTAATTGCGAATAGGGGTGAGCAAGGATCCATATAAACCGAAGATCGAACCGAACCGAATGCAATTTGGTCTATTTGGTCCGGGTTTATTGGATTTTGGATCGGTCCGGTTCTTTTTTTGAAAAAATTTCGGTTTTCGGTTCTCGGTCGGTCCGGAAAAAAAAGGCCCGAACCAACCGAATAGATATATAGCTTTTTTTAAATATATTTTTTAGATTATGTTATATGTATGTACAGGCATGAGGCATTGACTATTGACTAGGGTTGTCAATTACAATTAGAAACACTCTAGGCTTCAATTCAAAGTTCAAACCCGCCGCTGCTCAGGCTCAGTCTTCCAAGTTCCACCACAGCCACTCTTCCCTTCTTCGTTCATTAACGGCACCTCCCAAACCCGCCGACTACGAAAACAGCACGACGCCGTTCCCATTCACCCCATTCTCATCTCCCTCTCGTCTGCACTCCTCTCTCTCTCATCTGCACTGGCAACACTACAGCAGCAGGCCAGCAGTGTCGAGCCAGAGCCAGAGCCGAAAATAGCCAGACTCGCATTCACATCATTCATCATCGTCAATTTGTCACCACCCAAAGCCGCCGCCAACGACGAGCAGCAGCGCTGTAGCAGTAAGTTTAGCCATTTGTGATTATGATTTTTTCCACCAAAATTTCTTATATGTATATAAGTGAATTTCTTATATGTATATGATATTTTTCACGAGAAAATTCAATCGTGAGAATGAAAAGTGGAATTTCTATTTTTTTGAGTATTTGGTATTTTGCTCTGTGCCTCTGTGAGTAATTAAATTGGTGGTGAAATTTCTTAGAAAAATATGCATATTGGCTCTGTTTATATATGTGTGTGCTCTATTTCCATGTCTCCTCGGCATTATGGCATATTTTGTGCAAACAAATTTCTGAAATATGAATTCAGCTGAAATATAATCGATTTCAGTTTTAATTAATAGTATATTTTGTGCAAACAAATTTCCGAAATCTGAATTCAGCTTAGTGAATAGCATTAATAACTAATAAGTCAACTGTACATGTGTTTGATTCCTTAGTGAATAGCATTAATAAGTTAAATGTACTGTACATGTGTTAATAAATTGGGCATTATTTATTTCACTTTTTTATTAACTAGTCTTTGAAATTATTGGCTGCAGATGTCTAAACAAGCTGAAACAGAAACACCTGATGATGGTACGTCTCAATTACCTCCTTCCAGTCACACGGATTCAGCTCAAATATCGCAAACAAAAAAACGGAGGACTATGGATTTAAGGTCAGATGTCTGGGACCATTTTACACCTTTTATAACTGAAGCTGGTGAAAGGAAAGCTAGGTGTAATTATTGTAGGACAGAATACTTTGCTGATACAGGTAAAAATGGTACAAGTTCACTTGGGAAACATATGAAAAAGTGCACAAAAATCCCTGCGAGTGTAGAGCATAAGCAAACAATATTGAATTTGCAATCTGGAACATCTCTAAGTGTTTGGAAATTTGACCAAGAAGCGATAAGAAAAGCTTTATGTCATATGGTGATTGTAGATGAGCTGCCTTTTAAGTTTGTGGAAAAGGAGGGGTTTCAACACTTTATGTCTGTAGCTTGCCCTAGATTCCAAATTCCTTCTAGATGAACTATGTCACGTGATTGTTTTCAAGTATACATGGATGGAAAGAATATGCTAAAAGCTTTATTGAAATCCACCAACCAAAGAGTGTGTCTTACCACAGATACATGGTCTTCAATTCAAAGGTTGAATTACATGTGTCTCACTGCACATTATATTGATAGTGATTGGAAATTGCACAAAAAAATCATCAATTTTTGTACAATTACTAGTCACAGGGGTAAAGACATTGGTTGGGAAATTGAGAAATGTTTGCATGAATGGGGGATTGATAGGGTGTTCACTATTACTGTTGATAATGCAAGCTCAAATGATACAACAATGGCCTATTTGAAAAATCAAATGTGTGATTCGAGCTCTAGCATTCGTAATTGTAATCATTTACATATGAGATGTGTTGCACATATAATCAATCTAGTGGTGGGTGATGGGTTGCAGGAGATTGGTTTATCTGTCAAAAGAGTTAGAAATGCTGTGAGATTTGTTAGACAATCACCTGCTAGGTTGAGAAAATTCAAAGAATGTTGTGAACATGAGAAAATCTCAACTAAGAGTTTGTTGTGTTTAGATGTTGCTACTCGTTGGAACTCGACATATTTGATGTTAGATGCAGCATTGAAATTTGAAAAAGCATTTTCTCAATTTGATTTGCAAGATCCAATTTATAGACTTGAGCTTGAAAGTGGTGATACAGGGGGAGTACCCGATAGGGAGGATTGGTTGACTGCAAAAAGGATGTTAGGTTTTTTGAAAGTCTTTTATGACCTCACTTGCAGAATTTCTGGATCATTGTATGTCACATCTAATATGCATTTTCGTGAAATTTATTTGGTACATTGTGTATTGAGAGAATGGATGAGAAGTGGTGATAAGGAGTTGGTTGCAATGACAAAGAGCATGAAAGGAAAATTTGATAAGTATTGGGGAGATCCGGAAAAGATGAATAAATTGATATTCATTGCTGCTGCTCTTGACCCTCGATACAAGTTAAAATGGGTGAAATTTGCTCTTATTAATATGTATGGTAGGGTTGCGGGTTCAAAAATGGGAAATGATGTGGAAGAAGAGATATTTGCTTTGTATAATGAGTACAAGAAACCTACTCAGTCAGAGGAGATTGAACAAGATTCAATGGTAATGTCAAATGAGATGGATATTGATGATCCGACAATGAAAATATTGATAGAGGCTGATAGTGAGTATATTCATTTTTTGAATAAAGAGGTTGGTGGCCAAAGCAAGACCGAAGTAGATAAATTTTTTAATGAAGAAAATGAGGGAGGTGGGACAAATTTTGATATTCTAGCATGGTGGAAAGTGAATGAGCCTAGATTTCCAATTTTCTCTTTAGTGGCTCGTGATGTTTTGGCGGTTCCTATCTCAACAGTAGCATCAGAGTCCGCATTTAGTGCTGGATCACGAGTACTAGATCCATTTAGGAGTTCATTAACTCCTAAAGTGGTGCAGTCCCTCATTTGTGGTCAAGATTGGATTCGTAAATCTTTCACTCCAATTAATATTGAAGAAACTCTAGAAGATGTTGACAAACTTGAACAAGGTAAAATTTTATATTTGTGATTATTGTATTTTTAATAAAGGCTACTTCATTATTTAACTTTTATTTTAATTTGTAGGTTTGCGGAGTATAGCAATAGAAGCTTCAACTGATTAAGCTTCAAGAATTGTTATCATGTCGGACCTCATTGGCCATTGCACTCTTTTTCATTTTGTTGGGATTGTATTAATTTGTTGAATTCATCGTTAGACTTCTAATGTTGTTGGATGCTTACATGCTCGGATTGTTTTTTATGTTTCATTTGTGGATGTTTTTATTGGATAATTGTGATGTTTTTATTTGGTTTCATTATTGGTTTCATATAGGACATTATTTGATATTTGGTTTCATATAGGACATTATTTGATACACTGCCCTTCAAAAAAAAAAAAAAAAAACCGAAACCGAACCGGAACCGAACCGAAAATTTCGGTTCGGTTCCAGATCGGTCCCAGCTACTATTTGGTCTGGATCGGTCCTCATTTCCATAAAAATTGGTCTATTCGGTTTTGGGGTTTTCGGACCGAAACCGACCGAATAGACCGAACGCTCACCCCTAATTGCGAATTCAGAATTGAATCAGTCATTCAATTCACTAATAGAAAGATGAACACCATCAATAGCTAAAACCGAGTCAATCATGAAAATAACTTCAGCATAAATCAAGAAATTAAATTATGTTATGAACAGACCGTAAGAATCCTTGGAGACCCACCAAACCTTGTGTTGGAATAAATTGTTTCATCATTGGAGACCCACGAGACCCACGAAATAAAAATAGTATACCTTGCGTCGCCAAACTCATTGTTTCAGAAGCTTTCGTGCGAAGATAGCTGCAACTCTTGGAGACCCACGAACTTCTTTTGCACGCGAAAAAAAAGTGTAGAAATAACCCAAGAGACAAATGAAAAAAACAGGGAAATATAAATTGACAAAAAATGAGGGCATGGAGGGAATATTTTAACTTTCACGAGGATATTATAGACATTCCAAAAATTAATCTACCAAATAAAACAATGTACTAAACAGATGTGTGAAACAATCTAATATATTTATCTTAATAACCAAACACACAATTAAAATAGCTAATAAGCAATTATCTTTCAAAGCAATCCAAATTTTATTAATGTGGATATATCCGTACTAGTATACCAAACATTGACTTAACATATAAGCCTTTCCATTTTAAAAAATCGTATTAATTCAATATTACACCAATTTTTGTTTAGAGAAACGTTTTTATAGCAAACAAAATTTATTTCCCATTGATATCTGGTGAAGGGTATGTCAAACTCGGTGGGTGTGAAGAGGTGAAAACTGATGTAACCCGGATAAATTGTACATGATACGAAAATGCGCGGAAGACTTCTAGATCGAACACGTCAGCTAATGACGGATTCAATCCTAACCTAATGACTCAATTAAATAAAATAAACTGAATTAAACAAAATCCTACTAAAAAACAATAGAACCACTAATCTAGACCTAAACAAGACACTTAGACGATGACACAAAAATAGCACACAAAACCAAGGCAAACAGAGCTGAATTTAAATGAGGGTTTACGGATAGCTTAAGGGACGTGTAGGGTATGTGATATGGGTGAAGAATGGCTTGGAGAAGATAGGATATGATAAGGTTTTGGTGTACTTACGGTATAGTTGTTATTCGAGCTGAACGGAGCACGTATGACTTGCGAACGTCGGAACGGCTTGGAACCTCGATGAATGACACACAAACTGACTTGGGATGATGTTTAGATGATAAGGACATAACGTGGATGATAGAGGACGTCGAGTATGGAGGATGAAGATGTTGTCGATGGAATTGAACTCGGAGCGTCCACCTAGTGAAGATAACTCCACCAAACGAATCACCACTGGAATCCTCTTCATAGCAATCCAATTCTAGCACCACACGAGCACTCGAATGAGACTTGAATAAAACTTAAAGCTTGCTATACTCTAAGAGTGCTGAAATTCGAACCAATTCAACAGGGTTTCAAAGGGGGTGAGACAATATTGAAAGCACAAAGCTAAATTTATCAAATAGAGTCTAAAATAATAATGTAACATGGCTCCCCTATTTATAAGACTAAGGGGGGACGAAATTTTAGTCTAAAAAGGCCTAAAAAACTAATTCAAAAAGGATCTCTAACTATACTAGGAAATTCCCTAAACTAAAATTCTATTCAAGGTAGAAAATTGCCTTAAATACAATTCTAGTCAAACCTATTCAATAATGAACGAAAATTAACATAAAATCAAATAAAATCTAATCTAAACTATAGTCTAACATAATTAAATAAATATATAGTCTAAATAAAATTCAATCCCTTAATTAAATAACTAAGGGGGACGAAAACTTCCATGCAAGCCATGCACGTCCAAAATGCCTCCAACGTGCATGCTTGTTACTTCAATTCTATTGATCATCATGTATTGTTCTTCAAACCTTGATCTCCAATCTTTAATTGTTAACAAAGTAACAATCTTGGGGTTGCATTTAACTTCTTCTAATTCTTCAAACTTCTTGCGAATAATTGCTTGGAAATAACCTTGCAGTTTCTTGGCTCAAAATCGTGTAATTGAACCTCTAAGTTGCAGCTCCGAGTTTGGTTCTTTGTTGCTTATCGTGCCTTCATCATTCCCCTTCTCTTGAAAAGAACTCATCCTCGAATTTGAAACTCCAGGATCAAAGACTAACACGAACTGATCATCAAAGTCTCTTTGCTCAAGCTTCAACTGCATGAGATGCATGTACATAGGAACCACGAATAAGTCTGGGGGCACATCAATATCATGTCGTACATCTTTGGCAACTTGTAAATTAAAGATATTAAAAGTATATGGTTGATAAAAAATATTATGAATCAATGGATCCGCCATGTGCATTTGCAAAGACTTCATTTGTGCGACATCCACTCCCAAAATGATGTCATCCTCTTGCTTTGAACATGGTTGTAACTCCATCATCTTTTCATCTTCTTCGCTCAATGGTTGTTCTACATCCGTCATAGATTCTTTATGAACTGACTCTTCTAGGGCTGAAACCTCTAGATTGAGCTCGTCTACAACCTTTTCTTCTTCTCCAACATTTTCACAAGTGGCAACATCTATCAATTCTTCAATAGATGATTCAACTGAAACTGTTATCTCGAAAATAGGATCTTTTTTTATGGCATCGAATTCAGTTGGTAACACCACGTGGATCTTCTCTTGACTCACTTCTTTTGACGTCATCTCTAACGTCTCTTCTTGACTTTCCGATTCAATTTCTTCACCTTGCTCAGAAATCAACAAGACTTGTAGATTCGGACATTGAGCTTCAAAGTGACCCCAACCTTGACATTTAAGGTAATGAATATCTCTGGCTAGGATCAGGGTAGCGGTAGGTGGCTGAATTGGCATTGTTCGCCATGTAGGTGGTGGTGGTGTCGCAACAGGCGGCCAAACTATTGGGGTAGGCCATGCATATACGGGTCTTACAACGGGTGCGGTCCTATAGCTGGACTGTGGTGCAAAACATTCCAAACGTCCCTTAACTTATTTAATATATTGCACCATGTCTTCTAACTCCTCGTAATGATATACTGCTATCTTTTCTCGGATTGCCCTTCGTAGACCAGCTAAAAATCTCTCCATCGTATCTTCTAG
Organism: Perilla frutescens; assembly: GCA_026008535.1. NCBI lineage: Eukaryota > Viridiplantae > Streptophyta > Magnoliopsida > Lamiales > Lamiaceae > Perilla > Perilla frutescens. The sequence goes on along the minus strand of BRKX01000001.1, from coordinate 48,493,226 downwards.
ATACTCATCTATATTAGCTCGTCTCATGGCTTCAATCATTTGGTTATAGTACTCATCTACACTGAATTTTCCTTGCCGTAGATTTAGTAGTTCTTTCTCTAGCTCCAACTGGTAGTGGATTGGAATGAAGCGTTTCCGCATCTCATCTTTCAGCTCCCGCTACGAATCGATGGGTGGAAGGCAGTCTCGGTGGCACTGGTTTTGCTGAAATCCCTACCATGTTACTATGTAGCCTGTGAACTCCAAGGATGCTTACTGGACTTTTTTGATCTCAGGAAAGTCGTAGCACATGAAGATCTTGTCTACCTTGCGTTTCCAATCCAGGTATAGATCAGGATCATATAGACCTTCAAACTCTGGAATGCTCGTTTTGATGTTATTGAGCATTCCCTCTCTATCGCTATGTCGGGGTGGTTCAGTGCGGGCTGCATGCCATTGAGGTCCTCATGGGCGGCCACGATCTCTCTGTGGGGGCTCATACTCGGCTTCTGAGCTCTCCTCTGCATAGGACTCTTCTGCGGGCTCTTCTTAACGCTCAACATGTCGAGTTGGTCCTCTAATGGGCTACATGATAGTTGGGCGTGCATTGATGCGCTCAAACTGATGTACCAAACTATCCAACTTGTCAAATAGGGCCTACTGCTGCTTCTGGAAGTGCTTTGAAAGCGCTTCATATTGATACTTTGCATCCCACTATGGGGGTGCACTAGATGACTTCAAGTCGTCTGAAGGTGGGATCGAAGTTGTGGCTTCGTTCTTGCCTTTGTCCATGGTACCTACAAAAGAACAAACGTAAAGAAAAATAAGGAATGGTCCTCACAGTCTCACGTTCACTCGTTTATTTTCACTCTTGATTTTACCTCTCGTGTATCACTCAAGTATACGTGGTGCACGGTGTGTGAATGTGTATGGAATGGTGAGTATGGTTCGAACACTTAGTAGAAATCAGCTAGGTAGTCACAATCTTGCACTGAATGATCAAGGATGTAAGGATGAATGGCTATCTCGGATAGATGTGTAGATGGTGACGTATTTGTGTACAAGGTGGATGTCGAGTGTGTAGTAATCGGGTATGGAATGGTAAAGGTGGTGGTGGTGGTTGAGCATGGTGATGAAAAGGAAAGAATAAGATGTATTTTTGAATTTCCAATTAGTGTAGAAAAATCCAAAAATAAATCCTAAGGGTAGAAGGGAAGAATTAAAAAAGAAAAGGAAACAAGAAACTAAGAAGGAAGGAAGGTGATTTGGATGTGTGTACCACTAGTGTGACACAATCTAAATACCTTAATTAGACTAGACTCTAGAAAGAAAAGAACCAAAAATAAATTACAACTCAATTGGAAACTACCAACTAAAGACTAATGCTAGAAGGAAAGTTCTAAAAATAAAACAAGACTCAATAGGTAACTACCAACTATGGATTCGTACAAAAAGGAAAGTACCAAAATAAAATAGAACTCAAAAGGAAACACAAGAATCAATTTCATTTTTTTTATCGGACTTCTTTTTTTTTATTTTTTTCAACAAACGGTCTTTACTCTTTTTTTTATGACCGAATATCACTTTTTTGGATTTTTTTTTCAGAACTATTTTTTTCAATGAACACTAACTATTACAACTCAATTGACATGTAAGAAAATAAACGACACGTATGATTGAACCACGACCAGCAGAGCTAACGTGGCTCTGATGCCAAAATATGATGTAACCCGGACAAATTGTACAGGATACAAAAACGCGCGGAAGACTTCTAGATCGAACACGTCAGCTAATGACGGATTCAATCCTCACCTAATGACTCAATTAAATAAAATAAACTGAATTAAACAAAATACTACTAAAAATAATAGAACCACTAATCTAGACCTAAACAAGACACTTAGACGATGACACAAAAATAGCACACAAAACCAAGGCAAACGAAGCTGAATTTAAATGAGGGTTTACGGATGGCTTAAGGGACGGGTAGGGTATGTGATATGAGTGAAGAATGGCTTGGAGAAGATAGGGTATGATAAGGTTTTGGTGTACTTAGGGTATAGTTGTTATTCGAGCTGAATGGAGCACGTATGACTTGCGAACGTCGGAACAGCTTGGAACCTCAATGAATGACACAAGAACTGACTTGGGATGATGTTTAGATAATATGGAAATAACGTGAATGATGGAGGATGTCGGGTATGGAGGATGAAGATGTTGTCGATGGAATTGAACTCGGAGCATTCACCTAGTGAAGATAACTCCACCAAACGAATCACTACTGGAATCCTCTTCGTAGCAATCCAACCCTAGCACCACACGAGCACTAGAACAAGACTTGAATAAAACTTAAAGCTTGCTATACTCTAAGAGTGCTGAAATTCGAACCAATTCAACAGGGTTTCAAATGGGGTGAGACAATATTGAAAGCACAAAGCTAAATTTATCAAATAGAATCTAAAATAATAATGTAACATGGTTCCCCTATTTATAAGACTAAGGGGGGATGAAATTTTAGTCTAAAAAGGCCTAAAAAATTGATCCAAAAAGGATCTCTAACTATACTAGGAAATTCCCTAAACTAGAATTCTATTTAAGATAGAAAATTTCCTTAAATACAATTCTAGTCAAACCTATTCAATAATGAACGAAAATTAACATAAAAATCAAATAAAATCTTATCTAAACTATAGCCTAACATAATTAAATAAATACTATAGTCTAAATAAAATTCAATCCCTTAATTAAATAACTAAGGGGGACGAAAACTTCCATGCAAGCCATGCACGTCCAAAATGCCTGCAACGTGCATGCTTATGACTTCAATTCTCTTGATCATCATGTATTGTTCTTCAAACCTTGATCTCCAATCTTTAATTATTAACAAAGTAACAATCTTGGGGCTGCATTTAACTTCTTCTAATTCTTCAAACTTCTTGCGAATAATTGCTTGGAAATAACCTTGCAATTTCTTGGCTTGAAATCGTGTAATTGAACCTCTAAGTTGCAGCTCCGAGTTTGGTTCTTTGTTGCTTATCGTGCCTTCATCAAAAATACAATGAGAGTAACATATATATATATATATATATATATATTAAAATTATTACAAAGATATTCTCTATTTCAAACTTGAATTCTATCTTATGTTCTAATTATTGGGTATCCACTTCTAAGTATTTAATTTTTTTTAGTGACATAGGTATTGAGGTTCTTTAAATACAAATGATAAAATTTCAATAATTATAATCATTGAGATGAAATACAAAGTTGGAATAGAAGATTCAATCTGGGGGTAAACTACAGTTTGCAAGGCTACACAAGGAGCATTGTGTTGAATCTGATAACAAGGACAAAATCTATATAGGCAACAATACAGAGCAACTTGGGAAAACGTATGATATAAACTCCAAGAATAACTTCAACTTGGATAATTTCTAATGAGGCACTCTCATGTGCACCAGTTGTATGGGCTCGGGCCTATCAGACTCGCTCATCGGCCTAAAAAAACCCCTCATTTTCAAGCTCGTGGACCTCACGAGCTCGGGTCATGCGCGGTGTGTGGACCCTACGCGCCTAAATTAATTTTTATTTTTTTTTTTTATTTTTTTTTCAATTTTTCCTTTTTTTTTTATTTTTTTCCCCCCAAATTGTATATCTTAAAATACAATTAGTGAACCCTAAAAATTGAAATGAATTAATTTATTTTTTTAAAAAAAGTATAAATATATATCCTAAAATTGATTTAATGGACCCTAAAATTAAAGTGAATGTTTTTTTTTAATTCGGCGACTTGCGGAATGCACTTATCCGACGCTAACGTATGGACTCGTGCATTGCACTCGACAATTAATTTAATTTTTCGAAACAAATATAAATGGTAATTGAAAAAAAAAACATATTTTTGAAATAAATATATACCCTAAATGGAATTAGTGAACTTTAAAATGAAAGTGAAAGAATTTAATATTTTTTAAAATAAATATAATCCCTAATTGAGATTAATAATACTAAAAAAAGCATGAACCCTAAAAAACCACAATAACAACCCCTAAAAAATATTAAAAAAAAATCCTAAAAAATTATGAACCCTAAAAAAACCCAACCCCCTCCCAAACTCTAAACATTAATTAGATTGGAAAAAAACACAATTGGAAATACATAAACTCATATAAGAATAAGTAGCAGACCAGTTACTTTTTAATGATACAAGTGATATTTTTTGAACTTGAAATGATACCAGTTACGAGTTTTTTTTGGCGAGTCAATGCGGGTTGACTCGCGTTGACCCCGATCTCTCTGATAGAATGTATGAATTTTATTAGGCCTGGGATAATGTACAGGAGTTTTGGTGATTTCTAATTTGTTATTTCATTGTTGTGGATAATTTAAAGGGGAAAAAATTAAAGTAGTCAAAAATAGGATAACAACTTCTTTTCTAGCCAAGGTTCATAACTCATTCTTTTCTATTAAAAAAGTAGTGTAAAAGTCTTATAGGCCCTTTTTTGTCTCATCTAAAAGTCAATTTGGGTAATTGGGTTGTAGTTGCATGCATTTAATCTACAACCCATGCTAAAAAAAGAACTCACGCCATTTTTGAAGGTGGACGAGAATCTACACAATTTTGTTGGAGAAACAACAACACGTATCCAAGAAATTTGAGGTAAGTTTTTTTATTTTTCTAACCGTCAAGTTATTCGAATTAGTCGGATTTAACGTCTTTTTAAAATTTTAAGTAATTTATCCGTAATTTATGTTAATTTCATAATATTTGTGTTTTATAGTTATTGAAGTTATAAGATCTTTATTTTTGTAATTTTTAAAGATCGTATATGCATATATTGTTGTAGATTTAGATATTTTGTGGTAGATTAACGTGAATTTGTAGATTTGGATGTTTTGTGAAGATTAGCATCATCGCATAATATCTTGGATATTCAGTATTTTCATGACAATATTATCACAGTTCAGGTGATTTTGTGACAATATTGTCATGAAATCACATGAATTCGTGACAATATTGACACGAATTTGTGTCTCGTGACTATAATATTCTCTCAAAAATATTGTCACGAATTAAATCCTTTCGTGACAATGTATTATCACGAAATGTCTTCTTTTCATGTCAAAATTTTTATTAAAATAAATTTTAATTATTGTCACGAAAGAATTGAACCGTGACAATATTGTCACGAAAAGACTCGAACTGTGATAATATTGTCACGAATCCACCTAAACCGTGATAATATTATCATGAATTCTATGCTTCTGTGACAATATGCTCACGAGATTATTTATTTTTTAAATTACTTTAATTACTCTTTATTGTTGATTTGCAGATGGCTTGGCAATGTATTGTTGTCCGATATAGTGGTAGATGTGAGAAATCTGAGTATGTGGATGGTGAAGATTAGCTTGTGCACCTCCCATTTGACAATTTATTTTGTGATAAATTGGTAGAAGAAATTCACAATTTTATGGAAACATCTCCAACAAGTGTAAGTTATACGTTGAGTTATTTGACGAGATCATTGATAGTGAGGACACTAAAAAGACTCTTGAAAACGGACGTTGATTTAGCTCGTTTAGTTCAGGAGCAAGATGAGTCCATTGTATATACGTTATCGAGAAATTAATTCAGCAAACTCCAATAGTAATGCCGTCAAATGATGATAACCCGACCTAATTAAAGATGATAGTCTTGATAATTTGTCTTACAATGATGGTGATGATGATGAGAACTATGAGAGTGAAGTTCGTTATAAGCAAATTGCTGAATTTTGTGAATAAATTTGCGAGCCAAGGCATCTTGATGAGTTCGTGAATATTCTCCAGCATAGTGGGCCTCATAACTTCTCATCCGAGGATGTTGCTCCTGATGTTGAAGCTCCTAATATAGAGTTTCCTCTCCTCGGACATAACAAATCACACAATTTAAACATAAGAACAGACATGGATCAAATGCATCACCATTCATTCAATGAAAGTTTTGAATTTCTTAACCTCACCATTTAGATCAATCACTCTCTCTCAAGTGTATAAATATGGACGTGTATACTTTCAAGCTATAAATAAATGATGAACTTACCATATGCTTGCCCGTAGTCTAACATCTTCTCTACTTTCGTAGGATACGAACTAAGAATCGGAAAGGACTTTTACTTGGTTGTAATGTGGGATTTTTTGTTGAGATAGGGAAATTTGGGCTAAGTGACTTCTTGGAATCAATCTCAGTTAACACAACTAATCAATTCTCCATCTACTTCCTCCATACAATTCCAAGTAAAACAAGACTTTGTCTTGTTTTCTTCCTTCTCTCCCAAAAATCACATTCATTTTCATTCTTTCTTCTTTCAAGTAAACTCATGTTAACCATTTTTTCTTTTTCTCTTTTTTTTTCTTTCTTTCTTTTTATTTTTTTCAATCCCACGTCCTTCTTTTTCACTTATAACCACCATAACATCCAATCCACTTTAATTATTCTCCTTTTCACTCATCCTCCAAGCAAAGAGAGCTTAACATTCCACACACCTTAGATATTTATGGGGCTACCAAATAAAAGGCTAAAAGGCTCAAAGATGGTTAACTAGGGATTAAAATGATATAGGGTCAAAGAAAAGGAAGATATGGGTTCACAAAAATGGCCTAACTTCATTTTCTAAGCTCATATCCTAATGTATATTCGATAAGACACGGGGTAAGTTCTAGAAGTTCACGCATTCATCTAGCAAATCCCACAAGAAAGAAAATAATCAAATTTTCAAGGCTCAAATCTCACAGGCTGCCTAACAGTTCAAAGCTATCACGAATTTTATCATAATGCACCAATCATGCTTATTCATGCTCAAATCATGCTTTTTCCTATCACATGCACATCATTAGTAACTATGTCCATCAAAGCATGCTTTAAGACACAACTACATCAAAGACTCGAATCGACAACTCCACAGTCTAACAACACTAACACGAAATAAACTAAAAACAAGTAAAAACTACTAAACTAAACAAGTAAAGCAAGTAAAACAAGATAAAGGTCTAGACACTACAAGCATACATCCCCCAAACTTATTCAAATCCACATGATGGAATAAATTTGTAAGAATGCATGAGGGTGTCGTCGACCACTTACAACGATCACATGGATGCCTATTCGGGCTCACTTTTCTCCCTCCAAACTTGTCGAAGGACAAGTTGATTAAATTGATATCCCCTAGATTATAGCATCCATCTATTCTTTACTTGTACAACTCAAAAAGAAGTGAAAAAAAATAAATAAGAAAAACTAAACAAACGGAAATGAAAGAAATAAAAACACATTGGGTTGCCTCCCAACAAGCGCTACATTTAACGTCAACAGCCAGACGAATTTAGGAACTTAAGTTCCCACAAGCGGGGGAATTGGTATCCCCCATTCTCTTCCTCGATCTACCATCTTCGTGCCTCCACCATCAGTACTGCAACCAATTTCATGAGTGTTGATGATGTTACACTCCACAGCTGCCTTGTGCTCCTCTTCATCGAACAAGAACCGAATTTGTTCATCTTCAACTCGGAGAGTAAGAATCCCCGTGTCTAGATCGATGTTGGCTCACCCGGTGCGCAAAAATGGTCGTCCCAGAATGAGAGAAATGTTATTGTCCTTCTCCATATCAAGCACCACAAAATCTACCGGGAATATAAAATCTTTCACTTTGATGAGCACATTTTCCAAAATTCCTTTAGGATACACCACAGATCGGTTAGCCATCTACAAACACATGGTTGTGGGCTTGAGTTGCCCACTGTTCAGCTTCTTGAAAAATGAAAGTGGCATCAAATTAATGCTTGCCCCCAAATCACACAGTGCTTGACCACCTAGCTTGTCTTCAATAGTGATGGGAAGTGTAAAACTCCCCGGATCCTTCATCTTAGCAGGAAGCTTCCTTTGGATGATGGAGCTGCAATTTTCTGCGAGGTGCACTATCTCAAACTCCTTTATTTTCTTCTTTTTAGATACAACATCCTTGAGGAACCTCACATACTTGGGCATCTGCTGCAGCGCCTCCACTAAAGGTATGTTGATATGCATCTTTCGAAACATCTCAAGGAGCTTGGAGAACTAATCATCTAATTTCTTCTTCTGCAATCTCTGTTGAAACAGTATAGTAGCTGAAGTAGGAGAAAGAGATGCTAAAAGTGGCGACTTTGGAGTTGCAGCAGGCACTACCGATGAAGGAATTTCGGTGTTATTATCCTCCACTTCGATCCCATTATCGTCTTCAATCTGGGCTAGAGTCGGTGCTGAATTCAGCACCTCTGAACCCTCATAAGACATCCCACTCCTCAGCTGGATAGCTTTGCACTGTTCTTTGGGGTTCACCATTGGTTGGCCCGGAAACTGCCCTTGCTGGTGTTTACTTCCTACAGATGTAGCTATCTGACCAATCTGAGTTTCCATCATCTTCATTTGTATCCCCATAGCTCCCACTGTATTTTCCAGCTTCTCAATACGACTTTGAGACTCCCTCATATACTTCTCTGTCTTTCCCATAAAAGTTATCAGCAAATTGTCCATGTTGGGCTTCTTGGGCTCATCAATCACACCATTTGCAACTGAGAATCCTGGAGGGGGCTGTAATGCATTGTTAGGATTGGAATAGGAGAAATTCGGGTGTGAGCGGTTACCTTGGTAGTACTGATTACCACATTGGTTAGACCGGTACCCGTTGTTGTAATTATTCTGGGGCCCTCCTTGATGCACAAAATTGACATCCTCCATCTGCGGCTGTGGCTTTAACTCAGGCTCATGCTTAGATTGAGACAGATTCTCAATCTTGGTATTCATAGCCAACAATTGTGCTACAATCAAACTCATTAGGTCGGCCTCTGAAGTAGTAGCTACTCTCTTCAAAAGCTGCACTTATCTCTCTCCGGGCCACTCATAGCTCGTCGTGGCCATATCCTCAATGACCTGAATGGTTGTTTCATGTCCTTTGTTGAGTAGAGATCCTCCAGCTGCTGCATCCAATAGTCTCTTCACCTCAAAACTACATCCATTATAAAAGATGCAGACTTGGTGATCTTCTCCAAAGCCATGATTCGGACATTTTCTGAGCAACTCTCTCAACCTCTCCCATGCATCATAGAGAGATTCTTGGTCCCTCTGCTGGAACTGTGTAATCTCTGCCTTCAGCTTCAGAGTAATTCCAGGTGGAAAGAACTTATGTAAAAATTTGTGTGCCATGTCCTCCCAACTCGCCACTAATCCAGCTGCTAGAGTTTGATACCATTGCTTGGCTTTATCCTTCAGAGAGAAGGGAAATAGCCGCATCCTGATAGTATCATCTGAAACCCCATTGACCTTCACTGTGTTACTGATCTCTAAGAAGTGTGGCAAGTGTGCATTCGGGTCTTCCACAGCTCGTCCTCCATACTAGTTTTGTTGGACCATAGAAATAAGTGCTGGACGAAGCTCAAAGTTATTAGCTTCGATTCTTGGTCCAACAGGTGGTCCTTGGATTGGGACATTGGCAAACATCTCCCGAATGGGAGTTCCTTCAGCTCTAGTCCGTGCTGCATCCTGATCCGCCAATTGCCTCTACACCAATTCCAACTGCCATTGTAGTTGAGCTACCAGTTGCTCTTGTGGAATAACCTGTGGATTAGCTTGCTGATCCCTCTCAGCCATCCTAATTCTTTGTGCGTTCCTGTGGTGAATGACAGACTCTATCTCAGGTTGAAACGACTCTAACGGGGTATTGCTAGAGCATGTGTTCATACACTACCTGCTGAAACCTCAAAACAAATGAAAATAAATAAAAATTAAAAAAATGTCTAAAGTAGTAAAATCAATCGTATCACAATATTAGAATTAAAATTACTAATCCCCGACAACGGCGCCAAAAACTTGATCGAATATTTATTTCGACTACAAAATTACCGCAAGTGAATGGTGCAATTATAGCTAGTAAAGTGAGCAAGGATATTGTATCCACAGGGATTAGATAATAAAACTCTAAGTACTATGACATAAATTAATATCTACTATCTAGACAAACCAATTAAAGAGATTGTGGTTTTTATGACTAATAATTAAAATGCAAACTTAAATTAAAATCTAAACAATTGAAATAGCAAATGGAAAAGGTTTTGGAATTAAAGAAGAATTCTAAGGTTTCGATTTCATTAACTTTCCTACACAATCAAATTACAACTTAAATGTTTATCACGACTCAAGTTCTATTAGGACAATCACTAAGATAAATTAAGCCTTCTCTCGAAGTGAATAATTCGTGGATTACAACTTATAATTAAAGTCTTCGTTCAATTACTAAATTGTAACTCCTAAAAGCTCTACAGATTTAATGTCCTCACTCTTAATCTCAATTCTCTCGAACGTATCAATTAAGAATGTTAATTACTCCTTAAGCTTGCAGAGAAACTCATCTCTCGAATTATGAATCTAAGCACATATATCATCCAATTAATGGCCAGTTAATCAGAAGCATTAAACACAAGAGTAATTAAAATAAAACATGGTCTGAACATAAAAGAAGCAAATCAATTGTGCATGAGAGTTAACTACTCTCTAACCCTAGAATCCGAATGTTTTAGCTACTCATCATCAAATAAATAACTAAACATGTTCCAGAGCAAAACATAGTTCAATGAAAATAAAATCTGAAATAAAATCAGTGGAGAAATCTCGTCTTCAATCTTCAATGAATTGTGTCTCCGTTCTTCGTCTTCTTCGCTCTTGTTCCAATTGCTCTCTCTCTTTCTGAGGGTAAAAAACTCTCCAAAATTCATCCAACATAGAGCTTTAAATAGCCGAGAAGAATCCTAACTTGAATAGGAAACACAATGGACGGAATAAGGTAAGTTTTGGGCTGTCCGTACTCAGACACGGCCGTGCCAACTTGGATCACGAAGGCACAGCCCGTGCTAACTTCTCTGGACGATTTTTAACACTTTATGCACGGTTTGGCATGGCTGTGCCACCTTGGTTCACCAAGGCACGACCGTGCTATCCTCTTGGAAGCCTTCCGACACGTTTCACCATTTTGCTTCATTCTCGCTCGTTTCTTGTCCGATTAACTTGACTTTCAAGTTGCAGTGCGCTCCTCACTCGATTATCTATCTTTTTAGGTACTTTTTAAGCTCAATTGAGCCTCATAGAATAAATGGCATCAAAACCCTTCAAGATGAGCAAACACGTGACACTGCACAAAATATAGAAAACTGTGCACAATTTCTCGACTAATGCAGGGAATACTCCTCAACTACCATCTAAATGACCCTCAAAAGACATAAAAACCATGGGTTCATCAGGACATTGGTCAATTCATGTGGCCCATGTTGACGATGCACTAGCAGTGGTATAAGATGACCTATTCTCGACTGATATTGATGTACTAGCAGTGGGAAAGACTTTCTTGGAGATGAAAGATTTGGTAATTGCTGTGGGAAAATGGCATATGCAATGTCAAGTGGAATATTCGATGTCACGTTTCAGCAAAAGTCGGCTAACAGTTATTTACAAATAGAATGAGACCTGCCCTTTTAAATTAGTAGCAGTTGCTAAGGGTGACTTATGGATGGTGACAAAATTAAAGAATAATCATACATGTCGGTTGGACCTAACACGTACTGCACCACGGAAGTTATCCTCTCAGGTTATTGCCGATTTCTTTAAGAAGAGAATCCTAGATGAGGATTCTATCCTGAAGCCGAGAGCAATGATCGCTGAGCTATTGAGGGAGTATGGTATTGAGGTTGAGTATGGTGTTGCATTCCGAGCTAGGAATCTCGCAATAGAGCTGGTTTACGGTTCTCATGTTCAATCTTTCGCGATATTACCTGCATATTTAGAGATGTTGAAGAGGTGCAATCCCAATACAGTTTATTATTTGGAGACTAGTGGTGATGATCATTTCATGTGCATGTTTGTTGCTCTGAGAGTTTGTAGAGCATCATTTAGACTATGTATGCATCCAGTTATCGTCATTGACGACACACATTTGAAGAGGAAGACCAAGGGTATTCTTTTCGTCGTTGTGACGAAAGACGGTAATGAGTAGTGTTTTCCTCTTGCCATTAGTGTGGGTCCTATTGAGAATGATGCAGCCTAGACATGGTTCTTGGAGCAGTTTAAGAGGGCTATTGGAGATCGTGATGATTTGGTGATAGTTTCAGACCAACATGTGAGAATATAAAAAAAGCAAGCACGATTAAATTATCAAGAAAAACTATTATATACACGACAACATAATTCGTGAGAATAAATACTCACGAAATCATATTTCATGAAAATATAAACTCACGATTTTCCCTTGTTGTGGCAATAATACTCACAGAATATTATTTCGTGAGAAAAATACTCACAGTTTAAAATTTCAATGTCAAAATACTCACGTTTAAATTTTTAGTCACGAAAACATATTTCATTAGAATATTTAGTCGCGATAACTCATTTCGTGATAATATTTAGCCATGAAAGGGTTTTCGTGTGTATATATTGTCACGAGAACTAGTTTTCGTGAGAATATATTTCTTCCATTTCTGCTATAAATTCACCAAATTTGACATATTTTACCAAAATCGATAGATTTTATCCATGAATCTAAATTCACCAAATTCGACAGATTTCACTACTTTTCCCTTGAAACATATTCTAACGTGTTAATTTAAGAAATTTCACAATATAAATGCATAAATTGATCAACATATATTTTCATGAAATCATCTAAAATATTCAAAAGAACAAAAAAATCGAATTTAGTGTTCTAACCTATTGAAACTCAGCAACAACCCATGAATCAAGATTTTCCATTGCTTAATATCTTTGTCCTCGTGACGGAGGCTTCAGCGTCAAGGAGATTTTTCAGATGGAGGCTTCGTGACAATTACACTTTTCGTGGAAAAAATTGGAAGGGGATCGGCGTTGTTTTCATGAAAAAAAATTGAAAGGGTATCGACTCTGTTGCTCGTGAGAAAAACCTTTGCCGTTGCTCATGAGAAAAACTTTGAAAGGGATCGGCTTCCTTTGTTGTTGCTCGTGAGTCTCGTGAAAAAAAAAAACAGTTTTTGTTTAAGAGATTGTGAAATAGTTTGAATAATAATAATAATAATAATAATAATAATAATAATAATAATAATAATAATAATAATAATCAGTAGCCTACATCAAATAGTTAAAACCTTGGCAAATTTGAATTCCGATGGGGATGGTCTAGTAGTGGAGTGAGGTTGTTTGGAGACCAAAGATCACAAATTCGAATCTCCTTAATACCGCCAGATCGAGTGTGTGAGTTAAAAAAAAAAGACCTTGGCAATTTTGAAGTTTATCATGGCCCAACGAGCAATGACATACTATAACTTACCCGAAGTGATGGGTATAATTAGTTTAGATGTTTGTTCTAATTCGACTTTTTTTCAATTAAAAAAATACAAATACAATAAAATTTAAAAATAGAACATGAACTCACACAGTCACACGTTAGATGCGAGGCTAATTAATACTTATTTCGTCTTATAATTGTAATCTTTTATTCTTGTTTTGTTCGTTCCAAAATTATAATTCATTTTTCTATGTTAGATTTGCATCAACTTGTCATTTTCTTTAATATTACACCCTTCTTTCAAATTAACAAGCATTTTATTTTTGAACTATCAAGTGAGGGTATATTAGAAAATTATATGTAATTTTATTTTTTCAAATACATTAAATATATTGTCTTAATCTATGTGAAAATTCAAGGGAACCACGATTATGAGACAGATGAAGTGTTAAAAAAATGTTCCAAAGTTAAGTGCACGGGCTACAAAATTTGCACCCATACCAAAATGCAAAAATCTACCCGCACGTATAATACATTGTCCCACTCTAATCCCTACTTAAAATGTATCGATGATTTTGAGCAATATTATGTGTCGATCGAGTTCGAGACTCATTGTGCCTCTCTTTGCTTTACAAATAGTTTTAGGGCATAGTTTTGATGGAAATCGACTTTTTTCTTTCTAAGAAAAATATCTATATAAATCTATGGTTATGAGGAGAAATTTGTAGATATTATTTGTGAATACGTTTAAGCAAATATGTTATATACAATAATTTGTAAATCACATGAAGATACAAACCACACCAAGGGGAACTTCACTGCTTTACATAATTTTGATTTTATTTTCACACTAAAATTGTACAATTTTAGCACAAAAACCATGTTAAGGAAAACTCCATTAATGGTTTCCATCATTTTGGTGTGAAAATCCACCAAAATGGTATAATTTTAGTACACCTTTGGAATTGGCCTAAGTAGTTCTTGTGCAACCCGGACGAAATCTTCTATTTCAGTTTAATATTTCCATTTGTATTTCAACTATTGGATTTATCACATGTATATTTAAAATTAAATAATTATCCTCTAAAAGAAATTAAAAACACATGTCATAAATCAATAGTTGGAATACAAGATAAACACCAAATTAAAATAGAAGATCTCATCTGGTACAACACATACAACCCAAAATATGTTCCTTCCCATCAAAATAATTTGTTTCGATTAGTTGAACATAATTACATTGTTCATGAATTGTAAAATACGTATTGGATTGATTGATTGATATTTTAGTAATTTGGGATAGATTATTAATACTTCAGTTATATAATTTAGATTTTTTTTACCCACACACTCGACCTATGGTATTGAGAAGGTTCGAGCCCGTGACATTTGGTATCTAAGCAACCTCACTCCACCACTAGATCATTCCCACCGAAACCAATTATACAATTTAGATTGAGATTTTAGTAATTTGTGATAGATTTTTGTGAAATATCGAAATGCCCTCAATGCAAAAGTAGACAATGTCATTTCATCTTTCATTAAATGTATTCCACAACAAGAATACAATAATATAGCGACGGAATAGTTTCCGTCAAAACGGACGACGGACGGCGACGAACGTACCGTCGCCATATAAGGCGATGGACGTATTCCGTCACCTTATGTTTTTTTTTAAATAACGGAAAAATAAGGCGACGAACGTATTCCGTCACCTTATGTTTTTTATTTTATTTTTTAATTTTTTTAAATACCGAATAATAAGGTGACGGAATGTTTCCGTCGCGTTATTTCTTTTTATTTTAATTTTTAATTTCGTAAGAACGGGTGACGGAACGGTCCGTCACCACGTCTGTCGCCCCATTTTGAAATATACGGGCTCCAGACCTTCTTCCCCAAATTCACATTTACCCCGTCCTAATTTTCCCAAATTCACCCCTGCCGCGAGATGCCCCCTGCCCGCCACGCCCCCTCCCCCCCCCCCGCCCGCCGCCCATTCGTCCGCCGCCAACCTGTCCCTGCCGCCGTCGACCGGTCCCCGCCACCGACTAGAGCCCGCGCAGGCATGTCTTTCACTCTCTCTCTCAATGTCTTCTTCTTCTTCTTCAATTTGTATGCTAATATATATATATATATATATATATATATATAATTTGTAAACAATTTGATAAAAAAAAACATAGAGGGCCGATTATCTTGTTTACAGATTTAATTAGGAAAAAAAATTAGTAATAGAAAATGTGACGATTTACAGATTTTAAAATTATTAAAAAAATTACAGATTTAATTTTTAATTAATACAGATTTAATTAGTAAAAGGATTATAGATTTTAATTAAATAATTACAGATTTAAATTAGTAAAAATATTACAGATTTTAATTAGTAAAAACATTACAGATTTAATTTTTAATTAATACAGATTTAATTAGTAATTAAATAATTATAGATTTAATTTTTAATTAATACAAATTTAATTAGTAATTAAATAATTAAAAATTTAATTAGTAATTATATAATTACAGATTTTAATTAATAACTAAATAATTAGAGATTTAATTAGTAAAGGATTACATATTTTAATTAAATAATTACAGATTTAAATTTTACTAATAAAATTATGAAAAATATGTTTAGATTATGTAGTTTAGATTACTATGAAAAATTATGTTTAGATTTAAGATCATAAATATGTTAGATTATGTAGTTTACAATACTTTTTATTGATTTAAGATTACATATAGTAAATAGATAATTAAAGTTTGTTTCACTAAGTAAAAATACGCAGAGTTTGTGCATGTGTATCTGATTAGCTCAAAATGTGTATTATATACAATTATACATGTTTTTTTTATAATTAATATATATATATATATATTGTGGTTGTTAGTTCAATTAATATATAAAATTAAAGCATGTTAGTTCAATTTTAATAAAGCATGTTAGTTAAATGGGACGAGGGCCCTGGATCCCTCTATATTAATTGTACGTATTTATATTGGGATGAGAGCTCCTGTATCCCTCTGGTGTTTGGTTTTTGCTAGTTAAGTTACATCGATGACTTGGTCAAAATATAGGTTTCACGTCGTTATGCTACCGAATTTTCATCTTTTTTGAATTTTATATTTTTGTTTAATTAAGATCATGTGTTGTTTTTTACTTGGTCAAAATGGGATGAGTTGTTTTTGTCAGATGACTAGAGGTGGTGGATCTCACGGGGCTCAGTCCCGAGCTATATCATCTGTGGGATCCGTCGGCGGTCCCATTGATGATAGTGTCGGTCAGGATGGAACCGACACTCAGGTTGAGGAGTCCCGCACGGTTGACTCGAGACGGGAGCTCGAGCTCGAGACCGTGGGGAGGGAGAGATATGTTGATCAATATATTTAATTAATTTACGTGTATTATAATTTAATCTAATTTGCATTTTCAGAGTTATGAGGCCCTCGAACACCTGTTCAAGGGCAATTACAGCTATTTTCGAGAGGTATATGCATCCTACGGGCTTCACTTGGAAGAAGGTGCCCGTGGATAGGAGAATGTTGTACTGGGGGAGTTCAAGGTAAAAAATTATATATATGTATTTTGTGTTGTCTAATATTATTATTAACATAATTGTTTATTTATGTGTTAATACAGAAGGAATTTAGGTGGTCTTATCCTGATGAGGAGGTGCTTCCGCTGTTCTGGAAGAAGTGCCAGGATCGGTACAGGGACATGGTGTACCACATGAAGAAGGATGACTACCAGCGGGCCGGCAAGAGGCCCGATTTTGTGCGCTAAGAGGACCGGCCTGGCTGGATAGCATACTGGCAGCCGGAGGACACTCAGAAGAAGGCACGAGTAGCCAAGAAGAACCGCCTGACCGAGCTGATCGACCAGGATCATCCTGCCAGACTCACCACGGAGGTGCCAGATCAGCCGTGGATCATATGCACGATCTGGTACAAGTTATAATAATTATTCAAGTTTATAGTATAAAAAATTAACACTTTCTAATTAATTTCATTTTATTTTGTTGAATCAGGCTAGAGAGCAGCACCTGTCCGAGTGGAAGGCACGCTATCAGACCTACATCCGGCTTCACTGCCCGGACGGTCTCTGGACCTCAGCCAAGGCGAGGGAGGACAAGGTAAGTTTTTACTAATATTTTAATATATATATATATATATATGTATAAATATATATATTATTTACTAATATTCTGATAAATGCAGGAGAAGTGTGACGCCTTGGCTGTTGAGTGGATAGCAGACGGCAGGGAGCCGGACATGGGTGAGATTTACCGCCAGATGGTGGCGCCTGACAGGAAGGGGTGCGCTATCGGGATGGGAAACATGACCCCTGCTGTTCGTCTCCCCTCCACTGCAGCTGGATGGTCCCCCTCGTCAGCCAGCCTGAGCTCTGGCTCGCTGTACACCCAGGCAGAGCTCGATACGAGACTGACTGAGATGCAGTCGCAGATGCAGGCACAAATGGAGACACAGATGGAAGAGAAGCTGAGTGCCGAACAGGCGACTGTGCAGCAGGTGCTGGAGAAGCAGGCTAGGATGGAGTCCCTGCTTGAGCGCCCTCTCAGCCAGCAGCCGGGTGGTGCTGGAAGATCCAGAGGGTTTGGTAGTGGATCCGACAGGCAGGATGATGGATCCGAGTAGTTTTTTTATTTGTACTGTATTACATTTTTGAATATATATTTATTTGTATTTAAATTTTGTATAATTATATATATATATATATATATTAATTTTATGGTCTTTTATTATAGATATTTAGGTACAAACAAATAATAAAAAAAAATTAAAAAATAATCGAATAAAAAAAGGCGTCGGGCTGGTTTCCGTCGCCTCAATTAAACGACCGAAATCGACGACAGTTGAAGGCGACGGAATATTCCGTCGTTAAGTCCATCGCCACAGGGGGCAACAGACTATTCTGTCTCCTTATTTTTTTAGCGACTAAAATAACGAGACGGACAATATTCGTCACCATTTCGTCGCCCGTTAAGGTTAGCAACGGAATTTGACCATAGGGCGACGGAAATTTCCGTCACTATTTAATGATTTTCTTGTAGTGTTCATTCTTTGTACTCCCTCAGTTTTCATAATAATTGATGTTTTAACCTTTCAATTTTGTTTCAAATTATTTGATGTTTTAGACATTTTTACATTCTTTCTTCTAATTTTACCATATCAAAACACTATAAAATCTCCTACATATTAATTTACTTTTGATAGATAATATTTCTTCCGTAAAATTTGATAGTGGTGGATAGAGAAGAGGGCATATTTATCTGTTTTTTCAATTCTTAAATTTTATTATAAAACATAAAATATCAATTATTATGAAATTGGGGAAGCATGAACTATATATACTTCAGCTTGTGTCATATTATTAATAGTTTATGAACCCCATTTAATGTTTTTTAATAAAAAATAATATACGACACTAAATTTTAACTAAAACTAGATAAAAAGTCAAAATCGTAAAATGCCAAGGGAAAAAAAGGAGAATCAACCACCAAAAATTCCAATAAATGATGATGACAAATTTGTAAATTTACCGAAGACAATATGGATGATAAGTTATCATCTCAAAATTGGGATGGTATGTTATCAAGAAATAAGACCATGTTTGGTTTCTAGGATTGTGTTTGATTGGTCATATTGATAATTTTATCCAACATAAATACATAATCATATATTTTGTTCACTGGATTGGAATCCGTTATTGATGATAGATTCGGATTCCAATCATTCATTTACATAATAATTAATTAAACTCGGTATTAGGGTTATTATTTTCACCTTGTTATTTTGAAGGAAGTTAAAACTATCCTACCTTCATCCCAAATAATTTTCGGACTATTCTACCCTCAATTTTAGATATATTTTCACAAGTGCACATATATTGAAAATAAGCATAAATTGAGGTAAAAAGAGATGGGAGACTGCGGGGAAGTATTTTTTCTATCCCAAATTTATTAATATTGGTGCATAATTCAAGATTTTAAAAAATTATAAAAAAACTCATAAGATTGATTGAATATAATAAGATCATACTGTCCGAATAAAAATAATTACATGTTTAAATTGCTTAGTTACGATTTTAATTATTTATGATAGATTATCATTCACATAAGATTTTCATTATAAATTTAAATATTTGGATAAGGATAATTGAGTAATTTCAAATTTACTCAATGCCGGATGAAAATAATCATCCCAATATTGGGATGATAACTTATCAAATAAATGAATGATAGAAACACGAGCCCGTCATCAATATAAGATTTTAATCAATCGAACTAAATAACTGATTAAATCGGATAATATGATCAATTTGTTGTAATCATGCTCGATCAAGCAAACCAAATCCCCCTCTCGACAAAATGCGGCGAGGATTGATGAAAGACATATTTCCTAAGCTTATTCATGATTTGATTATATGACTAGGAAGTATTGTTTTCAAAATTGTGTTTTTTTTTACTCGCACATCCAATCTGTGGTATTGAAGAGATTCGAACTCGTGACCTTTGATCTCCAAACAATCTCACTCCACCACTAGGCCATCCCCTCCGGGACTTGTCTTCAAAATTGATTTACCTATATTTAAGTCTGTCTTGGTTATGCTAAGAGAAGAACAATTGTATAAATACATACTCCTCCTCTCATTCATACTAGCTGATTTGATTTTTCAATAGGATTACATAAATTATTAAAAAAGATAATTAAATAAGTAATTTCCTAACATGTTCATATTTTTTTTATAATTAATAATTGTTTAATGAAAATATATTGAATATGAATATATATTAATAAATTAGTTAAAATATATATGGAAGCTGACATATATATTGAGATATTGAAAAAAATTAATTAATTAATCGTCTAAATAGAATTTGGACTGATACTCTGCTATCACATCTAAATAATTAAGCATGTCAATTCCACATTAAAAAAATTAGTCCTATAGAATTAGCTACCACTTCAAAATAGCAGGGACTAATTTTGACGGTGCCCCTTTATTTAATTAAATGAAATGAAATTGAATGAATGTAGATTTGTACAGTGCAAGCAAAAGATTGTTTAATTCCTGTTTTCACACCCCATCTACCTCTCCTTCTTCATTGAATCCAGTCGAATTCATTACACACAGACACACACACCTCCGATTTGTTTGTTTCTCATACTGATGTGATGTGCGCAACAAGAAATGGGGCACCACCATAACAGCCACCACCACCACACGGCCACCGATGGCGGCGGCGGTTTGTCGCAGCGCGTCAACAGTCCGAGATTCTCCGGCCCAATGACCCGTCGAGCGCACTCCTTCAAGCGAAACAACAGCCAGAGCAGCAGCAACAACAACAACAACAATAGCAATAACAATAACTCTTCGCAGACGACTCAGAGCAGCAACAGTAACAGCGGCAGCCATCAGCATGAGGTCATCGACCTTCACCTCAGCTCCCCCAGATCTGAATCACCGGTTTCCGGCGACGGGACGGAGTCTTTGAGGCCGGCCCACGTCAGCAGCGTGGCTCAAAGGGTGCATTTGAGGAGAAAGATTTCATCTTTGAGTGTGGATTTGGGTGAATTTGGGTTGGAATTGAAAGGGAGGAGAAAGCTGGGGCAGTGGATGTTTCTGATGTTTTGTGGGCTGTGTTTGTTTTTGGGTGTTTTCAAGATTTGTGCAATTGGATGGTTTGGATCTGCCATCGATAGACTTGGAAGCAATCAGGTATATATAAAGTGGAGTTATCAACTTGTTCTTTGTTTATTGTCGATGGCATTTTATGGTTATTGTTTTGTGGGAAGGAGATAATTCTTTGTTTGTTCAAAAGTTCTGTTATGCACTGATTGGTAGAGATAATGATTTTTGTTTAAATCCGAATGTGGTAGGTTTCTTTACCATTTTCTTGAAATTGACTTTGGGCAATTGTTGCTTCATAGGTATTTCAATTTTTGTTGCTTGATTTGGTTTTACATGACTTGTAGCATGATAGGCGTCCTAAGCGGATGTGAGGGCAAGAAAGAATGCATCTAGCTTTCGGATCGTGCTTGTTTGACTTCACTGATGATGTATAACTGAATGTGTAATACTTGGTATTTCTAACTGAGAAAGCTGAGAAAAAATGGAAACAAAGTGCTTTTGGGTGTATGGGTCATTCTTGTACATAAATGGCATATGCATCCATAAATGGGTGCTGAGGAAGAAAATATGAGATATTACTCTCTTGTTCTGTTATTTCTTCATCCGGATGGCATTTTTTCTGCCTTTTCAATTATCCTGCTTCAGTATTGTCCTTTCTAATTGATCAATGCCTTGTTATGCTAGTGGTTTGCAGCTGACCAAAATTGCCACTGTTATACATTGATATAATGTGGAAATGTTTGAGAGACTTTGCTTTTAAAAAATAATCTAATTTTTGGGGAAGAAGTTATGATGAGTTTTAGCTGAGAAGAAGATAGCTCAAATGAAGTTTTACTTTATCTGAAACGAAAAAACAGATGCATTCTTTTATATTGTTGATATTATCTATCACCTTTTTTTTTCAAACTTTAGCTCAAAGGCAATGTCAATAGTTGATGACTTAATATGTCACAAAATTATTTCATGATGACTACAGTAGTCCGATTCTGGAACCTGCTAAAACTCTCATCACAGTAATTTGTCTTCATTTTACTGATTCCTCATCGTCACCTAAAACCCACATCTCTGTCGAAGACTGTCTTACATTATGCTTAAATTTTGTATATCATAGAATGATATATACATGAATAATATTCCCTTTTTTGAGTGGCATACCTTTCTTTCGCATGCCATAAATAAAATTGCTTTCATTTCTACTAGAATGTCATAATCATAAATAGAATTTTGAAGCTCTGCTGTGGTGGAAAGTATCAATGCTCTCCTCAACCTTGTATGCAGCGTTATTATTTTTATTCCCATTACTTTGCACCTTCTTAGTTTTTACACTTATTGCTTATGTGTATTAGACCTCATGCATCTTGTTAATATGCCACCTTGTTGGCATACTTATTTTGGGAGAGTGATGTTGCCTAGTCATCCTTTCCTGTAACTCTACCAGGACATTTATGACCTCAAGGCAAGTCATTTAATTAAACAGGATGAAGGCTCTCACCAATTTAGATATTTGGAGAAAGAAAATGATCATGGGAGCAGAGAAATTGAAGTGGAACGAACTGTAACAATGATGGCCTCAGGTGTGGTTGGTGCTCATGATAGCATGACTGATGTAAGTCTAAAGTTCGAAATATCCCTTTTAATTTTGATGTTGATACTAAAGAATACGACAAATTTTCCATCCTTTTAACGGGACTCTTTTTTCCAGCATTCAGATATATGGTCAGATCCTGATAGTGAGAATTTTACTCAATGCCTCGATCGACCAAAAAAACACAAAAGTGAGCCATGAGTCCATTAATCTTTTATATGCCTATTCTTTTTCCCTAACCAGTTTTGCTCCATTTTATAATTTATTATATTTTATTTTTTGGGCAGAGCTGGATCCCAGAACGAACGGCTACCTTCTGATAAATGCAAATGGTGGCTTAAATCAGATGAGATTTGGGGTCTGGTTGTTATAAACTTTGATGATTTAGTAGGTCCCTCTGAAAATCTCTGTTATGTTTAATCTGATGAACAGATAATTTTAGAGTGCAGATCTGTGATATGGTTGCTGTTGCTAAAATTTTGAAGGCCACACTTGTCCTTCCATCTCTTGACCACTCTTCATATTGGGCTGATGAGAGGTGATCTTCTACTTTTTGCCATTGATGTTGTAGTAATAAGGGTCCTGTTTCTGTATCTAGAATAATAATCTACTTTGTCTTTTTTCATAGCACAAATAATTACTTTCTTGTAGCACTATTTCCATGCTTTGATCTATAAAAACATTAAAATGAGCTGTAGAAAGTATAAACATTTGGCCTGATCACCTCAAATTCTACCATGAGCCGATGTGGCTAAGCTGATGCCATCAATATTCTTTTTAAAAGCTTTACTGCTTCGTAACTCCATAAATATATAATTCTGAAATTTCTCTCTCATGATGTCCAGTGGTTTCAAAGATCTGTTTGACTGGCAATACTTCATTGAGTCACTACAAGGTGATGTCCACATAGTTGATGAATTGCCACCTGAATATGCTGGAATTGAGCCTTTCTCAAAAACTCCAATATCTTGGTCAAAGGTATAAATGTTTAATATTGTTGTCTAGCATGAACAAATTCTACTTTCGTGTGGCCGCAGTTTCTTGAGTAGGTTTATCTTTAAACATTGGAAGATAAGATAAAGCAAGTAATGCAGAAAAAATCCTCTGCTGTGACTGTCAACTAGCATTTAGGAACACCTTGCTGAAATATAATAAATGGAATTACCAAGGCAAGCCTTTTTGAATTTCTGGGTGAAGCATACATAAACTGGGATAGCCTGCTGAGATCCATTCTTGCTGTTTTAAATCTGTTAGATCCATGGTAGTACTCATGCCAAAAGTCAGCAATGGGAATCCCCCTACTTACATCTGTCTAGTCCTGCTGAGATGTTTGTCTCACTTCCGAGGGATGATCTACAACGTAAGACGGAAATTTTATGGACGGAAAAGTATTTCTAGTGTGCTGAAAGTGGTAATCATGCAGTTGACATCTTCATAATCTGGCAAACTAAAAATTGATACTTTTTTTTCCTGATTCTTGGGAGGTTTTCTCCCCTTAAAAGGGGACTATCCATGATCGGACCTTGCAGATTTGATATCCTCATCTCTCCTGCTTACTTATACATTTGATTTCTTTGAATCAGGTTAGCTACTATAAATCAGACGTCCTTCCACTCTTGAAGCAGCATAAAGTGATGTACTTTACTCATAGTGATTCCCGGCTTGCCAACAATGGACTTCCCCCTTCTATCCAGAAGTTAAGATGCCATGTAAATTACAGAGCATTAAAGTATTCTGCCCCAATTGAGGATCTGGGGAAAATTTTGGTTTCAAGAATGCGACAAGATGGCGGCCCATATCTTGCACTCCATTTGAGGTCTGATCTGATCATGTTATGACATTATGTTTGAAACTTAGAATGTTATTTTTTCTCTTTTAAGTTTAGTCCGAGTTACAAGTTTGTACTTTTTATAATTTTTCCTATCTTAAAACTATGTCCTTTTTTACTGAGCTAAGACTTGTTCTAACTTGTTGCTTACTCTCATATTCTACGGTGAAATTAGAAAGGAAAATAATCCAAGACGGGAATCTTGGCTGTTCTTACATATCCATGCAAGTGCAATTATAATGCTAAGTAACCCAAACGACTGACCTAAGGATGTTGTGAATAGACTTTTGTTAGGTTTTCACAATGAATTTTCCTATTTTCAAAACTAAACAAGGTAAACAGAAGGATTTGTAGAGTTAAAGTTCATTTTGTTAGAGTAGCTTTAGTTGTCCTTTGCATAGTTTATACATGTGAGATTTAGGGCTATTAAAATGCCAGTAAGATTCATACTATTGATTTGATTTGAGCTTTTAATTTATTTTCTTGCAGATATGAGAAGGACATGCTTGCTTTTACAGGATGCAGCCATAATTTGACCAGTGAAGAAGATGATGAACTCCGTCAGATGCGGTATGAGGTCAGCCATTGGAAGGAGAAAGATATTGATGGTGCGGAAAGAAGAAAGCTTGGTGGCTGCCCTTTAACTCCTAGGGAGACCGGCCTCCTGCTTAAAGCACTGGGGTTCCCATCTAGCACCAGAATCTACTTGGTGGCTGGCGAAGCTTTTGGGAATGGAAGTATGCAATATCTCGATGAAAATTTCCCCAATATCTTCTCCCACATGTCTCTTGCGACAGAGGAAGAGCTAAACCCATTTAGGAATCATCAGAACATGTTGGCTGGGCTGGATTATGCTGTTGCTCTTCAAAGTGATGTTTTCGTTTACACTTATGACGGGAACATGGCAAAGGCAGTACAAGGTCATAGGCGTTTTGAGGGTTTCAAGAAAACTGTCAATCCAGACAGGTATCTTCAAAATCTCTCATCTGCCGAACTATCCATATTTGTAGTAAATTGCTTTATAAATAATTTATCCTCGTCATCTGTATTATGTCTGTGAGTTACTGGTTCTTTGGTTTATCTTGCATTCAGGGCAAATTTTGTAAAACTGGTTGATAAGTTGGACGAGGGGAGTATAACCTGGAAGAAATTCACGTCGAAAGTGAAAAAGCTTCACCTGGATCGTACGGGCGGGCCATATATGAGGGAACCTGGCGAGTTCCCAAAGCTGGAAGAGAGTTTCTATGCAAATCCTCTCCCAGGTTGTATTTGTGAGCAAAACGAGCAAGGTAGAAGCTCAAACTAGTTAAGTTTTTTGCTGCTCCGTTGGGTTTGTAGGGTTCAGCTGCGAGAGAAATTCAAGGAATTGAGTGTTCCGAATCAAGAATTGCTGGACTGAATCGTGCCAGAGACGACGCTTACCAGTGTCTAGTCGAGCTACACGGGGTGTGGCAAACGAAGAGATGCAGAGACTGGGTTTTGGGTTGGTGCAGGTTGGTCAAGTATACTAATTGAGTTATGGAATACATGCATTTAATTGATTGGAAACTTTCCACTGATTCTTAGAAGCAAAATCGCAATTATACACCATATATAATATATATGCTGTATTATCAGTTGGGAATAGGGATCAAATACTTTGATGAACGTATTATATTAATTAATACACAAAATGAGTATAATGTTGTTATCTTAGATCCTACAACTTTCTTCAAGATTCGCTATATCTCTATTTCTTTGATTATTGGCTGCTGCTTCAGTTTTGAAGAGAACCACCACAATTCTCCCATTACAGCCTTCAAAGATTTCTTTCTTTCTTTCTTTCTTTTTTTTTTTTTTTTTTAAAGTTTTAACATATGACCCGCCTAATCAGGGAGTCTTGAGGGTCACCCGTCAGTCAGACGGTATCTATATTCGGAGACGGTGCTATATTCCGATCCGAAAGCAAGCAAATACCACTTAAATTACAAATAAATGATACAATTTTTTGTGTTGGTTATGGTTATGGTTGGACCATTGATTTTTGCTGATTTTACATTTTTTTAAATATATATATATATACACACACACACACATATATTAAGTTTTATATTTAGTATATTATTTCTTTGATAATTTTGAGCTAAAAATAAAAAATAATTGAAGCTAAGTAATTAATTAACAACTATCCAACCTAGGGGTGAGCAAACACCCAATTGAAACTGATCCGACGGACTGAACCGATGGTGATCGATCGGTGCGGTGCAAGTGATTGTTGGGTCGGTGGTTGGTGAAGGATTCTCATACCGAATGCTTAGGCCTAATCCAACCAACTAACAAGTTTGACTAGAACAATTTTGAAATTCAAGTACTGAACATTGAACAATAATGCAGAGAAATAAAATAAGCAAAAAATAATTCAATCTAAAAAAACCTATATTAAAAAGTACCATAAATATAAATCATACCGATATTTTATAATAATCAAGAACACATATCTATGCGATCCAGAGCTTAATCATCGTAAAATATATCTCCATACTAACATACACCTACACTATTAATCATTCAACAATTTAAGAAACAAATAAACATATTGTAAATTTTTTCCTACCTAGAGATTTGTGTGTTTTCTTTTTCTAATTCTAGGTAACTATTGTTCACTATTTCACATGATTTATAAACGTTACTCGTAACTGTTGACTATAACTTATAACACTATCTTTTTCCAGATAAAGAAAGAAATAACAACCATAAACAAACACATAAAGAGAAAAAAAACCCAAAACTGTAGTTGTAACTAAATCTCTGAGTTAATCGAAAGATAGTTGAAGTAAATGGTAAAAAAAAATAAGCTAGTGATCCAAACTAGATCCCACATCAGCTCCACTGCTTCTAGTTCTGTAAGATAGACTCAACAATATCATCAAGAGCTGCAAGCTCTACCTTCTCAATCAATCCAAATTCCTGCATTACACGAAACCACATGACTCCGTTAAGCCCGATTTCACACTGCAAACACAGCTCTATCTTTCACAAACCAGTGCAGCATACAATGTGCAGGTATAGACACATCCACATGTATGTTTTCTGTTTGCTAAATCAGATTTCAAGAAAAACTGATGCATGGATGTTCACAAATGGAATATGGGAGGGAAATGCAAAATGGGCGTGGAATTTGAAAAGGGATACTATTTGAGAAGGAAGAGGCAAACATATAATAGCCTTACCGATGTAAAGAGCACAAAATGCTTGAAGCAGGTGTTGAGATGAGCTTCTTCTTTCAGACTCACAATCTTCTGGAAATGTGAGTGGTACATATGGGCATACACACGAAACAGCCGCTTCAATATGGTCTTCACCACATCCTGAAAGTTGGGTGGAAATGGAACTCCTGCAGCCAAGAAACGACGTTTTAACATTATTTTGATCAGCAAGGCAATGCCAGATGTATAGCAAGCCGAATGAATGAATACTTACCAATCTTTTGCGGAAAAATGGACTCATTATCGAGGTAAGCTTCAATCCAATCCATTAAGTAGTCAACATATTTCGAAGCAGAAACCACTAGGGGCTTCTTTATGGTGACTCCATCAGCCCATCTGTACTCGTACCTGTAGAAAAAATAAAAAAAGTTGCAGCGTAGGCATGTCTTCAGTTTACGCCTAATGATCATCATCAATCCACACGACATATCAACGTACATTTGATCAACACTTGCCAAGATATTTAAGTTCATCACCCTTTATTATACTGAAGAAACTAAAAATTTCTAAGGTGATTTATAAATCTTGCTCTTCTATATTCAGGACTACATTCTTAAGACTAAATACGAAGAATTGGAGTACGGATAACAGCTTATGCTGAAAGGTAGGAAGGACTGACATCATGAAAGATTTTGAAATAACAATATAAACATGTAAAAGTTTAAAGCATTACAAAGTAATGGTGTATCAGCTGCATGAATTGTTCATTGATGATTGTGGAGTATCAGAATTACATTACATTCATTCATCTACACTTGAGATTTGAAAATGAGGTCATCTACTCATCTATAAAAGTTATAAACTAACAGATAGGAAACACAGTTATTTATTAGATTTTTAATAACAGATCAGAGATTTAAGATAATCACCCTTCCAATGGCATTGTCATTTCACGTGTACAAACAAATAGAGAGATTCCTTACCCCATCCCTCGGTGTCATGGAGGGGCACAGGAGAAAGGGGAAATGAAGTCTCTACGCGTTATATTGTTCATATTCCATTATCTTATCTTTAATTAAGATTAAAACATCATATATAGTAAAGAACAGAACATACTTTGGTCCTGCTGACATTGTTGGACAAGTTGCTGGTGTGCAGAATTCAGTTAAGGTACTATAGAGAATGCACACTTGATTAAAAAAGTCGACAGCTGCATAAAGATACAAGCCAAGTGTACGGAATTAATTATAACAAATCACAAGATATGCTTTGTCTTTTATGCATATATGCCAATTAAACCAAAATAATGATTGCTCAGATGAATAAGAAGTGTGAGGGACAAACTAAGTGTACGGAATTAGTTACAACGAATCTCACAAGATATGCTTTGTCGTTTATACATAATACCGATTAAGCCATAATAATGATTAGTCAGATGAAAAAGAACAGGAATGTGGTGATATTGGTAAGTATGAGGGACAAACCAAGTGTACGGAATCAGTTACAACGAAGCTCACAAGATATGCTTTGTCGTTTATACATAAATGCCGGTTAAACCATAATACTGATTGGTCAGATGAAAAAACAACATTACATTGGTAAGTATGAGGAAAATGACAACATTATCAGATATATAACAATGGAGGAAAGCAAGATGGTAATTTGCAAACGACAGCATGATCTTTACCCCTCACTTCCGTTACTACTTATTATGCAACACATCTTAATTCAATATCATTATTATTCATATACTGGATTTGCTTGTGCTAAAACAACCATATATATAATGAGAATTTACAGCTCAACAAGTTCACCAAGAATGAAATTCTTTTAACACCCAATCATTACTGGTTAAGGAATCAAATACCATTCATTGTTTCTTAAATTAATCAAGCTATTATTTTGTTTTTAGCCAATAAACTTACTCAAATATACGCATTGAGATTTTTCCTTTCACGTGCTTTTTTTTGTCGGGTTGCTGTATGTATAACCAGCTTTTTTCTCCTTTTTTTCGTTTTCTTTCCCCGCCCTTTATGATCCAAAGTAATTACTCTACTTTCTAAACTTCAGAGACTCAATAACAAATTCATCAATCCATAGTCAGTAGCATATGAGATACAGACCTAGCAGACGAATAAATGTGAAAACATGCAGCAGCAAATCATTTAAGGGTAAACTAATCTTACTATTTACTGCCAACCACTCATTAAGATCCTCCCCAATGGGCAGTTTTACAGCTTCCCTCAAGTTGCCGCTGCCCAAAGTTGCATCAATGTGCTTCCTAAGTTGAACACCCTGCACACATCAAAACCTTGGTTATAGCTATTTTCTTAACATTAAAACACGCATTCATATATCAACTCAAAAACATAAAAAACATTTCCAATTTTACGAAATAAACCACTTCATAAAATTGATGACAACACTTGTGTCAGTTCGAGCTTCGACTGTAATCAGGCAGGGAAAGCTTGAAAAATAACTCAAAAGAATCATAACATAAACAACTGGCTCATGAATGATCTGACCTTGCTTATAGAAGGAGAGCCTTTCTTCGATCGAAAAGTTTTCTGGTTTCTGCAGACATGTAATGCTATCAACGGTCAGATTTTACAAAACTACTTCAAGGTTAGAATGCAGCCAAATTTATGCTATGTATAATTTATCATAACACCATCATCTTAAAATTAACTTCAATCAACAATTTGTAAGACTTAATTGACTCAAAATTCATCAGATAATTGATGAAGATTCAACTTTTCAAAAAATAAAATAAAAAATTGACAAAGATATAAAAGGAAAGACTGCTACATAAATCGAAACTCAGCATTAGCAAGAAGTAATTAATAATTAGCATCAATTGAGCATCCACATTAACAACAAATTGAACACCTAAACTAGAATAAAGCTGTATAAAATCAAGAAACAAATCGACATGCATGCAATAGAAAGACATCAAAACAAGAAACATAGAACGAAAAAACACTAGATTGAAGGCTGTAAGAGAAGTAATTTCCTGCTTCCTAGTCCAAAGAGACTCATGATTATGCAGAAAATTGAATAGATTCCCTCAGTGCGTAGGGCTATCACTCATAAGTTGAGGCTTTATTGAAGGGTTTTGCATGTTTGCTTATCTGGAATATATATACACACATGAAAGAGGGGTGGGGTTGGGGGGTTAACGACAGACTGGCATTGAAGAGTTCAGGTTGTAGCCAAACTCCTCTCTCTCTCCTCTCACTCTCTCTCTGCATAAATACACAGCCAGGTAAGAATGTATGTGGATGCATAGGTAAGCAGTGGGTAAAAGCAGACAAGTTTCTTTGGCAGATTCTCTTACTTATTTCTGACTCAACGTTACTCTGCCGAGGAATCCATATCTAACATCGGACTTTTTGCATTTTTTTTTTCTCATAATACTATAGATGATGGAATTTTTCTATTTTCTATTTATTATCACTTTCTCCTGTGAGAAATTATCTCCATAGCTAGATTGCAATCATCGCAGAATGCAGCAACACTCTGGTTTTAAATTTCAATTCAATAACTACCAAAAGTAACAAGAATAAATATAAATATAACAATAAATACACATATGGATATTACCTGGGGGGGGTGGTTAGAAATATCCGCCTAATTACAACCAAAAATTTTTTGAAAAATAAAGTAATTTTTTCATAATCTGCAAATTGCCCCCAAACCACTGACACATGGAACAAAAGTTTAGAGTTTAGAGCGCCAGATTGCACGTGTGGCAATTCGAAAGTTTAAAAAATCTTTTTTTTTTGGTGGTGGTTGTGTTATTGGTCTAAATATTAGGAGGTATTTTAAAATTATCCCTAAATCTGTAAGAAATACCATTTATGTGTTTATGATTCTATGACATCATGTGGATTGAAGCTCATCCCTCTTCATTGACATTTTAATGATTTAGTTGGTAGAGTCGATGACAAGGATGATTAATAAAAGTTAATTTTAATCGAGTTAGAAATTTTTTGTATAGTTATGGAATGTCATATTTAAGTTTTCTGATCCACTATAGATATGTTGATAGTGTCGACTCCAAAAAAAATAAAAAAAATTTACAGACTGTATTTATGTGTAATTGAACGATGACTGCTTCATGCTTATTGTTTGCTTACGCCGGGAAGAGAATAGCTAGTGAGTGAAAAGGATTTATTGAATAACTCTAATATATATACATGCACACATAATATTTCGTTAAAATTATTTTATTCATGCGTATTAATGTTTAAAAACTTATTTTGATTTAAAAATACATGTACATTTATTAAACGTAGAACAATTTTAAAAAATATTGTTTTGTTAAAGAAAAAATAATGATAATATTTGTCTTTCTTCTTCCTAATCCCCGCCAATATAATGAGCCCCTTTTATTTATAATTTCTGAATGTATTATCCGTACGATATGTCGATATACAAGAACATTTTATTATTTGTAATATTTTTTTAGGATAACTTGTAACATTAAATAAATTTAAAATATAATACTATTATAATTTGGGAGATTGTTACAACCTTCAATGAAATTCTCTATCCCACTTTTCTCTATCCTGTTTGGTGTCCAATTTTGATTTTTATTCGATTTTCATCAATATTTTTCTTCAATTTCAATTTATTATGACTTAGTTTAATTTTATAATTATTATTTAGGGTTCATTCCACCCAATTAGGATTTATATTTATTTTTAATATTTATTTCTTATTTTTTTAGTTAATATAATTGATTAATATGGTTGATTATTCCAAAAGTAGGGTATATAATTTTTTAAAATTTTAATTTTTAACAATAAATGTTGATTATGATTTATAATAGTATAATAAAATTTATTTTTGTAATAAATATTTTTAAAATTAAATTTCATAATGGGACACAATAGTCGGACATGAAAAGTGAACTAGATGATTTTATCCCATACAACCTTGTACTGTATATATATATATAAGCAAATTCATGTATGTGAATTCGGCTTCTCATTTTATTGAGTTGTATTATACCGTATGATTATTATTAATCATCTATAACTTTTCTTTCTCATACAAAATTTCACATATTTACATCATCACACATACTGTTTTCTTTCTAATTTTCAATTCTAGAATATTCCACTTAAATGTGCACAATGATTACAACAAAAAAAAAAAGCAAAGGTTGGATCATATTGTACGAAAATATAATATATAGAAACCAATATAAAAAATTATATTGAAAACTAATTAAAAACATCAATATAAAAAATTATATGAATAATTAAGTAGAAAATGCGCACTCAATATTAACTTGTTACTCCATTAATTTTTTTATTAGCTTGAATAAATTCATTTTATTTATACATTCATATGTAACTTATACGTATAATTTTGTTTATTTACTTTAAAATATATTCAATCTAAGAAATATATATATATATATATATATATATATCTTTTTACATGTGGAGTACTTCAATATATGAATAATAATTATACAATGAGCCAAATATATAATTTAAATATACACATTTAGATAAAATACCGTGTCAAAGGAATATACAAACTAAAAATATATAAATTTTGGAATACTTATTGGTGTATGACATTCTTCATTAGTAGAAGAATATGAAGCCTCATTATTGTCCTCAACTATGCAATTACACAAACTATATATTTTTTTTTATTATTAAATAACACATAAAATGACCCATAATTAAAATAATAATTAGACTATATTACATCAATTATGGGTTTTGATAAATTTTACAAGTCATTTTAAATACGTAATATTATCTTGAATTTTAACTGTTAGCATATTATTTTACGAGTTTTTTTAGGGATATTATTTTATGAGTTGTTTCACGTTCTTATGTACTAATTAAGTTTATTATTGATCAAGCTCTTCTCCAACTGAGTTTAGAATAACTCATAATTCAAATCAATGCTCACTTGCAGGATACTAAAATATAAAGATATGAGATAATTATTCTATTTGAAATTAAAAGAAATATTTTATTAATATAAATCAATATTTACTTCAAGTATAGACTAATAGGTGGAAATATTAATTTCAGAATAATTTGAATGATATTATATTTTTTAAAATTTAATCCAATGTTTAGTTCAATATTTACTTGGTATGTATGATAGGAATATAAGTGCGTACGCGAGTGTTTAAATATGTACAAGAATACCCCTATAGTTAAATATTTTATATATTTCTTTAAAACAAATTAAATTAAAATAATTAAGCATTATAATTAATGCCTATCATATCTAATCCCTCTGTCTCTCCCCCTCAATGAACCTATTCTTCACTCTGTCTCTCTCCCTCTCTCCAATTCATTATTTCTTCTCCCTTCTCAAAGCAAAGCGCCGACTGATCTTCTTCATCAAAAACCAGCATCTATCTAATATCTGAAGATTTATTTATTCTCTCCTCAAATTGCTTGCAAATTTCTAGTCTTAAAACCATCAATTTCCATTCTCAACATAATCGTTCACTTTCTAGGCGATTGTCGTCGGTTTTGAACATTAGGAGCAACTGACATTACTCGATCGTTTGTATCTATTATATCATTTCTTCACATCTTCAAATGAAGAAATCAATATTTTAGATGAAGAATCAACGGGGAAGAAACAAGATGGAGGTGATCGAAGAGAGGCTATGACGACGGAAGCAGTGATATTTTCTGATGAATCTGGAGTTGGTGTAAAGCAGAGTGAAGGTATTGTGGAAATATGAAAGGATAAAAATTATCATAGAGGGAGAGTGGGATAGCTATCTTTCAATTTATCACCAATTTTTAGTTAATCATGGGTTTGAGGTTATCCTACAAGTTTGTACCTTAAAGTTTATTTATTTTAAGGATTTACAATTGGATGGATAAGTAATTTATAAGATGAGAGTATGGATAAATCATAACTCTCCCTATATCCCACATATAAGGATTCAAAGCTCATTTACCACAAGTCTTGAGTTATCAATCACTTTAATATCATGCAAAATAAATATATGATATAATTGAATTACTTATTAATACATTCTCATCCATCAAAGTGAACAAGGCCTACAGAATAAACAATGGATATGATTGACTAATCAATGGATATCAAGCCTTATCCTTCAAAGTAAACAAGACCTTAATTGATACTCATTTCATTTCTGAATAAATTTTAGCATTTTAATTTTATTTCATAAAAAATATCGTTTTACATTTTCATGGAGGACATGTTATTTTTTTTTCTTTTATTCACCTTCATTTAATGTATTCAAACATCTCATTTTGACTCATTTATGTAACTATACGAGGGTGTATTAGATAATTTGATTATTTTATTAATACGTTTTCATTTCTCCAAAATAACATTCATTCAAAAATAGAAAAGTACATGGTTGCTGAATCGTGATTTTCTTCATTGGATATTGAGGAAAAACATACATAGTGATCCAGTATTCCAGTGAAATCTTCTGTAACAAATATAAGTAAATATAATTACCATTAACATATAGCTCACTTGGTATACCTCTTCTGTATAAGAGTGAGAGATATGGGTACAAATCTCAATTCTACCATCACCCAACTCAAAAAAATATAAGTATATATAATTACTAATATTTAATTAACAAACTAAATAAAAAAATTGAGGCTCTTAGTTGGGAGGGAGGCCCAGGCCAATGGCTTAAGTGGCCTTCCCCTAGATACGCCTTTGGTCTAAAGCAAGCATTAGCCAAAATAAACTCATTATTTTTTGCTGTTAATCTAAAACCCTTTCTAATCTTAGACGTATTTTCTACTTCATACCCATTTATATGATGTCATGACAATGAAATTTTTAATTCAAAATAAAAAATGAAAATATAGTAATACGGTTAGAATAGGCCCATTTACAACTGTATTGGGCTGAAAGCATACTAACCCAAACCCTTTAGTGACCCGGCCCAAGGAGCTAGGTGCACCATCTACCATAGGATTTGTTATATGCGCCGCACTATATATATTATATGTTACTGTTTGTGCGGGTATCTTCTCATT
Organism: Perilla frutescens; assembly: GCA_026008535.1. Taxonomy (NCBI): domain Eukaryota; kingdom Viridiplantae; phylum Streptophyta; class Magnoliopsida; order Lamiales; family Lamiaceae; genus Perilla; species Perilla frutescens. The sequence continues at coordinate 48,457,655 of BRKX01000001.1, read as the reverse complement.
CTAATGTGTGTGAGCTGTGTGTCTCTCTCTCTTCGTTTCTGAAAACCCTAGAGTGTACAGATATGTTCTTCGTGTTAATTCAGATCTGTGTACCTTTCTTCTTCTTCTCCTACAATCCTCGAGTGTGGAATTCACTATCTTAGTGTATTCCTGGAATCTGTGGGTTGTGTGTGAGTGCCAGTGAGGGGTCAGGGATCCTAGGGTTTGGGTGAAACATTTCCGGTGATAGTTCTCCGTCTCTTGTGGTCTGTGGAGATTTCTCGGTTGCAGACGATTGAGCATTGGTCGAGAAAGTTTCTTGAGCCGATCTTCTTTGTTCACTACGATAGAGGTCTCGTCTCAGAGTTGAAACTAATGGAGTAAGATGTTAGGCGGCAAGATTTGAACTCTACAGTGGTATCAGTAGTCGGATTCCTTGCCACTGCATCCTCCGCCGGTGACTCAGTCTTTGCGTTCGCATACGCATCAGGTAAACCGGTGTTCCCCTCTCCTAGGGCGCTGCGCAGGTTCAGTAGCTTGATTCTCTCGATTTTTAAATTCTTAGAGGCATGAAGGCTGATAGGCTTGGTTCTGAAATTGATTCTGTGTTTTTCCTTTCGCTGCTTGCTTCTTTATGCTAAGATTCATTGATTGTTCACAGATAGAGTTCTTTTTTGTTCCTGGTACTGTTTTCCGCATGTTTTATCTCTGATTTATGTTGTTTTTTCTGTGATTTCTTGTTTCTTGCTACGGATCTGCTAGATCCGGTCATAAGCTCTAACGAGCTTAAAGAAAATCGGTGATTTCCTCGAGATTTGTTCTCGGTGTCCAAAGAAATCATGAGTGATCCCCTGCGCGATCGATAAATCAGTTTTGCGAACTGGGCTAGCCTCTGTTCCGCTACTGGGACAGTTTCTAGTTTGTTATTTGATCGTTTTATGCTGGCCTGTTATCTGCTCCGAGTGTTGGCTTTGTGCTTGGTATTTTTCTGTGTTTAGAGTGCATTTGTTGTCCTCTGAAGGAAATTCCAATATTCTAGGTGTTGATTCCGTGTTCTTTGAGCTTTTTCTGTCAAAATGGCCACCAATGTGTATGGTTTTGCGTCTTTTAATGGAAAAAAATGATTTTAGCATTTGGAAGCAAAAGATTAAATGTGTTTTGATCCAATAACGTGTTTCTAAAGCTTTGGATAAATCTTATGATGCATCTAATACTCCAGTTAAAAGATCTGAAATGATTAAACTAGCATGCTCTACCATAATTTTGAATTTATCTGATTCTGTGATCAGAAAAGTGGGTACAATTGATTCTGCTAAAACTTTGTGGGCAAAATTGGGTGAACTTTATACTGAAACTTCTTTTACCAGTCGCATGTATCTGTTGGAAAAATTGTTTAAGTACAAGCTTGATTTGTCAAAGGATATTGATAAAAATATTGATGGTTTCACTAAACTTGTTCAGACTATTAAATTTTTTGGTGATACCATAATTGACAATTACACTAATATTGCTCTGATGAATGCTATACCTGAATCCTACAATGATGTTAAGTCTGCTATAAAATATGATAGAGATAATGTTTCTATTGATATCATTGTGAGTGCTCTAAAGAGTAAAGAATTAGAGCTATTGGAGTCTGGTGGGGGTAGCAGTAATCAGGGTGATAGGGCTATGCATGCTAGAGGGAGGGAGAAAACTAGAACTCCTAATAACTCTGAATCTGGTAATAAGAAATCCAAGGGTAAGTCCAGATCCAAATCAAGGTCTAAATCTGTTAGGAAGTGCTATAACTGTGGGGATACTGATCACTACATCAAAGAGTGTCCTAAGCCTAAAAAGAAAAATAAGAAAAAGCCAAAAATTGATGAAGATCAGGCTAATGTGGCTGTTGGTACAAATTTAGGCGACTGTTATATGGTTGTTTACACTTCCCCTCCCATGTGTACTCTGCTTCTAACTCTGTGTGAAAATGAGCGGTTGATTGATTCACGCTGTACCTTTCATATTTCACCTTTTAGGAATGTTTTCTCTTCCTTTAAGGATGTTGATAATGGCTTTTTGTCCATGGAAAATGAGAAAAAATGCAAAATTCTGGGAATAGGAAATGTGTGTTTGAAGTTTAAGTCTGGTTCTATTATTACTCTTCACAATGTGAGATATGTGCATGATTTATGCTATAACTTACTTTCTTGTGCTGCAATGGAAGATGAGGGTTATGGGGGCAGATGGGGTAATGGCCAAATGAAAATTCTAAAGGGGTCTTTGGTTATGTTTAAAGCTGTTAAGCAACATAATTTGTACATTTATCAATGTGAACCTGTTCCTTCTGTGCATGTTGTGCAATCTGATCATACCTTGTTATGGCATAATAGACTAGGGCACATGAGCAATAAAGGCTTACAACTTCTGAAAAAGGATGGCATGCTAGGCTCTGATGTGATCTCTTCTTTGCCTTGCTGTGATGCATGTGTCTTTGGGAAACAACACAAAGTGCAATTTAATCTCCAACTTCTACTACCCCCAATATGTCTAAATGCACTGAAATTCTAGAATATTTGCATGCTGATGTGTGGGGTCCTGCCATTGCGGCAACTCATGGTGGAAATAAGTTTTTCTTGTCTATAATTGATGACTTCTCTAGAAAGGTTTGGGTTTTTCTGATGAAACATGAGTCTGAAGTGTTTGAAAAATTTAAATCATGGAAGTCTTTAATTGAAAATCAAACTGGCAAGAAAATTAAAATTCTTAAGACTGATAATGGCCTTGAATTTTGTAATACTCAACTTGATTCTCTTTATGCTAATTATGGTATTAAAAGACATAAGTCTATCCCTTATACTCCCCAGAAAAATGGTGTTGCTGAGTGCATGAATAGAATCTTATTAGAAAGGATGAGGAGTATGAGGTCTTTGTGCGGTCTTTCCAAAAAGTTTTAGGGTGAAGCTTTATGTACTGATGCATATGTGATAAGTAGATCTCCCTTTGTGCCTTTAAGGAGGAAAGTCCCTGAAGCTGTGTTCACAGGTAAAACTGTTGATTTATCCAATCTTATAGTGTTTGGTTGTGCTGCTTATATGCACCAAAATGGTGATAAACTTGAACCTCATTCTAGAAAATGTATTTTTCTAGGGTATTCTGAAGGGGTTAAAGGCTACAGATTATGGGTGAGGGATGAACCTCTTGCTTGTCTAAAAATCTGCAACCTGTTAATACTTTTGATACTGTTTCCTTTGAGGTAGAGCCTCAAACTGTTGTGTTTCAGCCTGTGCTTAATAATGATTTAGATGACAATCTGACTACTTTACATGAAAATATAAATGTTGATTTGTCTTCTAGTGATCATGCTTCAACAGAAACTGAGTCTGAAACTGAAACAGAGCATGAATCTGATAATCCTTCCTTTGAACATGCAAATTTGCAAAGTTATCAACTTGCTAGAGATAGAGTTAGAAGAAATGTTGTAAGGTCTGTAAGATATGCTGATTGTAATATGTTTGATTTTGCCTACGATGTGTATGAATCTCTAGATAGTAGTGAGCCTAAGACTTACAAACAAGCACTGAAATTTGCTGAGTCTTCTAAATGGATTGCTACTATGGAACAAGATCGAAATGAAATATTTGCATGTTAATAAGACCTAGATTCTGGTTCCTAGGCCTGCTAATTGTTTTGTGGTGGATTGCAAAAGGTTATATAAGATAAAACCTGAGGTAAATTCTAAAATATTCAAAGCTCGTTTAGTTGCTAAGGGTTTCACTCAAAGGGAGAGGATAGATTATTCTGAAATATTTGCTCCTGTTTTTAAATTCACCATTGTACGTATAATGCTTGCATTAGTTGCCCACTTTGATTGGGAGTTAAAGTAAATAGATGTAACTACTGCTTTTCTTCATAGAGATTTAGATAAACTTATATACATGTGTCAACCTGACGGCTTCATTGATTCTCAAAGACCTAATCATGTGTGTCTGTTGAAAAAATCTTTGTATGGTTTAAAACAATCTCCAAGACAGTGGAATATCAAATTTGATCAATGCATGTAAGTTTAAAGTTTGAAAGAAGTGCATTTGATCATTATCTGTATTTCAAGAATACTTATAATGTTTTAGTTTTCCTTCTGATTTATGTTGATGACATGTTGATAATAAGTCCCCGCCTAAAGTCTGTAAAGCATGTTCAAACTTGTCTATGTGATAACTTTGAGATGAAAGACTTAGGTGATGCTATAAAGATTATTGGAATGAATATTGTAAGGGATAGGAAGAAATTTACTCTTGTGCTAAACCAGTCTTCATATATTGAAAAAATCTTGAGTAAGTTCTCCATGTTTGATGCTAAATCTGTGAATGTTGCCCCTTGCTTCCCACTTTGTGTTAAGTAGGGAGCAGTCCCCAAAAGCTGCTTCTGAAATGAATGTTACGAAAGAGGTCCCTTACTCCAATGATGTTGGGTCTGTGATGTATCTCATGGTTAGTACTAGACTAGATATTGCTTATACTGTTAGTTGTTTAAGCAGGTTCATATCTAATCCTGGAATGCCACATTGGGAAGCCTTGAAATGGCTCTTGAGGTACCTGAAATCCACTCTGCAGGTTGGTTTAATTTTTTCTAAACATTCTAAAGGGGTCATTCTATTCGAGTATGTTGATTCTAACTATGCTAATGATAGAGATAATAGAAAATCCACTAATTCCTATGTGTTTACACTCTGTGGATCATGCATTGGTTGGAAGTCTCAACTTCAACATATTGTAGCTCTTTCTACTACTGAAATCTGAGTATGTTGCCATCACTGAAGCTATAAAAGAAGCTATTTGGTTAAAGGGTTTACTGTCTGAAATTAACTTTCTTAAAGGAAATGTTGTGGTTTTTTCTGACAGTCAATTTGCTATTCAGTTATGCAAGAATCATGTATTTTATGATAGGACCAAACATATAGATGTGTGTTTTCATTTCATACGTGATGTAGTAGAAAAGCAAGATGTGTTGCTTGAAAAAATTGCAACTGAATTTAACCCAGCTGATATGGGTACTAAATGTTTATCTGCCGAAAAGCATATATCTTGTATGCGTGTTCTAAATATTGATCATGGGTGAATTTCTTTAGTTATGTTTCATAATGAAATTGTAAACTTTGTGTTTATAATTCTAATAAGATCTTAGTGATCTGATCTGACTTTGTGTTGGAGTTTGTTTGTTTTGTTTGCAAATTCTTTGTGATCTCTGCAAGTAAAACAAGAATGGCAATGATGAACCAAGTGATCTGCTCTGACTGCAGCCAGCCTCATACATAGACCTATTGGTAGAGAATGTTGGAATAGGCACATTTACAACTGTATTGGGCTGAAAGCATACTAACCCAAACCCTTTAGTGACCCGGCCCAAGGAGCTAGGTGCACCATCTACCTTAGGGTTTGTTATATGCGTCGCACTATATATATTATATGTTACTGTTTGTGCGGGTATCTTCTCATTCTAGTGTGTGTGATTTGTCTCTTTCTCTCTCTCTCTCTCTCTCTCTTCATTTCTGAAAACCCTAAAGTGTACATATCTATTCTTCGTGTTAATTCAGATCAGTGTACCTTCTTTCTTCTTCTCTTACAATCCTCGAGTGTAGAATTCACTCTCTTAGTGTATTCCTGGAATCTGTGGGTTATGTGTAAGTGCCAATGAGGGTCAGGGGTCCTAGAGTTTGGGTGAAACGTTTCCGGTGATAGTTCTCCATCTCCGGTGGTCTATGGAGGTTTCTCGGTTGCAGACAGTTGAGCATCGATCGAGAAAGGTTCCTAAGGCGATCTTCTTTGTTCACTACGATAGAGGTCTCGTCTCAGAGTTGAAACTGGTGGAGTAAGATGTTAGGCAGCAAGATCTGAACTCTACAAATACATGATTCAAAATAGAGATTGTATAATAAATGGATGTTGCTAAATGCACTACACTTTTTACTTATTTCACTTCACCTATTTTATATATTTCACATTTTACTCTGCATCATGTCATATTACTTATTTAACCTTCACTTATAAAAATTATTTTTATCATTGATAAAAAATAAATTGGAACAAAAGTAAGAAAAAAACATGATCTGAAAGTCTTAACAGAGAACAGAGCTTGCCCCGTCATTACTTTCTTCTCTGGAACCGCTTGCCTGCCGCCGTCCGCTGCTCATTGCCGCTGCCAATCTCTCCTCTCCGCTCTCTTTCCTCAAAATCACCACTGCTCACGGGTCACATGAAAGATGAAGACTCAAAAATGTAAAACTTGTTCGAAAAATACAGTTCGAATCATGTCATATAGTTTGAAAATGGCTTCTCGGAAGTACAAGACATGTTCACCGGAGAAGAAGAGGTTGAAGATGATGGAGAGGTGCTTGGCGGATGTTCTCTTTATAATTTTTTTATGGAAATTGGTGGTGGTTAGGATACAAGTTGCGTATGGTGAAGATGGGAGAAAGTGGAGGCAGCGGCGACGGCTGGAGATTTGTGAAGATGGGAGAAATGGTAGCCATCGGTGGCTGGGGAGTCTGGGAAGAACTATGTTTTTTTTCTTTTTCTATTTAATTTTTGAATTTTTATATTTTTAATCAATAAGAGTAGTTAAGTAATTTTATAATTAATTATTTTTGAAATAATTTATTTTGTGGTACAAAGAGTATTATTGTAGTGAAAATAATAATCCCCATAATAAATACATAGCACACATGACAGTCACAAATAGATCGATGTCAATTCAACCCGAAACCATAATGGAATGATTCGATAGTTTGAGACATAAAGATGATTAGGACATAAATCAAATTCTAGCTCAATGCCATATGAATATAGCCCAAACCCGATAGCTCGAAAGTAAGTTGGTTGACCCAACTAGTCTGAATTTCTATAGTTTGTATTTTAAAAGTTACATTTCGATACCTAACATTTGACAAATAACACACATAGAACTAACACAAATTTTTCAGTATCCAAAATATTGACTTGGAATGACGCCCTCACCTTCAAATGCCTCCACACCTCCACGTAAAACTTCTGCCATTCCATGTTAATATTTGAGACACCAAAAAATTGCATTAGCACTATAAGTATTAATTTATCAAACATTGGGTATTAAAGTGGACAAAAGTGAAAAATTTACAAATGTTGGTTACTGAAGTATAATTAACCCTACATTTTATGTGGTTTAATTTAAGCATTAGAAATATAATCGTTGAAATTTAAATATTTATTTAATTAATCAGTGGTAAGTTATGTTATATTTAGTGCTAATTCACTAAAAAATAAAAGTTTAGGAATACATCAACTAACAAATTTATACATATTAAAGATTTTTCATTAACTTTCTCGCTTCACATAACCTGAAAATTGAAAAGTTATGGATGGCGCCCAGAATTTTTAATCCAATTAGTGTGAATGGAATAGTCCAACAACCCGATAGGACATAATCAATTGAGTTAGCCTGATTGATATCTCAGATCACAAGTTATCAATAATAATAATAATAATAATAATAATAATAATAATAATAATAATAATAATAATAATAATAAATCTTCATCAGATTATTATAGAGATATTGATATGAATTCGAATGATCACTTGCCTCATACTCCCTTAGTTTCTTAAAGATTGATGGTTTAGCCTCTTAATTTTTTTATAAATTATTTGATGTTTTACATTTTTAACACACATCCTCCCAAATTTTATCCCTATAAGATGTCCTACATTTAAATATGTTAAGAAAATTAAGGAGAGATATAGAGGCATACATTTTATAATGAGCTAAGAGTGAAATTAAGATATATTGAGAAAATATAATTTAACAGGAAGATAGGTTACATTTAATTTGTCGCATTTTTAAATTTTTAATTTTTATTATAAAATCTAAAATATCAATGTCATGCCCCAAATTTCGTAAAATAAAATAATAAAAATATTAAAGAAGGGACGTCACTTTTATTGAAATATAAAATATTTAACACCAATGCAGCAGAAGCTAAACAATAAAAACTCTTTAAAATCCATGATCACACGTCACCATGCACATCGCCCGAGTAAATTATCAACCTGAAATAAATAATAGCTTTGGGGTGAGTGCTATTGACTCAGTGGTGAACACATTTATTCAAGCTATACAATTGTAACAAATTATAATATGAGTAGCCCGCGGCTAATAATATATTGGGACATATGCAGCTCGTGAACCAATAATAATTGTAACCCGTAGGTTAATAACTGTGAACCTGCATAAAAGCATAATAAGGATAAACACAAAATGCGCGTCACATCGGATCCCCCACCTTAATCTTGACTTAAACTTTTCGGCTTTGAAAAAATATATGAAACAAATTAAGTCCACGCGTCGCCTATCAATAATATTAATTATAATAAATAATTCATATAAATAAAATAATTTAAATGCATGAAAGATAGATATAGACTTTAAAAATGATGCATGCATTTCTATAGCCACAAGCCAACTCTAAAACTCATCTCACGAATCTCATATATATACCAACACTAGCCCACCATTTTTAAGATGAAGTTCTCTTTCTCCTAAATCTCACGTTTAGGGATGGCAATGGGTAGGGTATGGGTAGGGTACTACGGTACCCGTTCCCATACCTGCATTTTGAAAAAATACCCGTACCCGTTCCTATACCCATTGGGTATCAACTTTTATACTCGTCCCCGTACCCTTTGGGTACTTAACTACCCATACCTGTACCCATTACCCGTATTTTAACTATTTTTTATGCGATTCACGAGAAATGTTTTATATTATTCAATAAATTTTAAAATATTTTTATAAGTTACAATATAAAAAAATTGTAGTTAAATACATATATATATATATATATATATTATGTGTATACTTTAAATATATGAAAAATATATTGAATACGATATGTAATTCATATAGATGATGGAGTAAAATAATTATTTATTTTAAAACGAGATAAAAAAGATTAAATTATGTTTATAAATTCTAACTTTTTTTATTATAGATTATTTCTCTATAATATGTTTGTGCATATATAATAAATAAATATTTTTTTAATGTACATATATTGATGAACATCTCATAGTGACATAAAATTAATAATATATTTTCTGATGAATTTAATGACATTTTTTTATAATCATTCAAACATACTTATATTTGTATTTTTTTTATCGTATATGTTTTAAAAATAAATATTATTTTATGTAAGATGTAATCTTTATAATAATTTATTTATCAAGTTTACAATATGTGTGTGTGTGTGTGTAAGAATAAATAACATAAGTTACAAATTAATATTTCAATTAGTTCAAATTTTATTCGTGTTCAATTTTCATTTTAGTTCTAACAAGGGTCATATTTTAAAAATAAAATATATAAACATACAAATTTCTTTATCACAAACTATTTATTGAATATTTATTTAGAAAATATTATTTGTATTAAATAATTCAAAATTATGATTAAATAATTTATAATTTTAAAAATATTGATTAAAACTAAATCATAATTCGATTAAAATATAATACAAAGACCCTTCATGAAAATGCAATATTTCATAAAAAAAAACTATAAACATAATAATGCCATGAAATTTTCAACAAATAATATCATATCACAGTACAATTTAATACAAACAATGTAATAATAATAATAATAATAATAATAATAATAATAATAATAATATTATTATTATTATTATTATTATTATTATTATTATTATTATTATTATTATTATGGGGCGAGTTGGGTACTAAGGTACCCATACCCGCACCCGTACCCGTCAAAATTTGTGGATAATTACCCGTGCCCATGCCTGTACCCATTAAATAGGTAATTACCCTACCCATCGAGGGTATTGTTTGCGGGTACCCATAGGGTCCGTTACCCATTGCCATCCCTACTCACGTTTCTTTCCAGAAAAAGAAATCCATCCACCCACATTTTATTTCCTTCTCTCTCTCACTCACACACACACACACACCCCAAATCAACTATCTAACTCCCTCCATGCAGCCTCTTATTCCCCTACATTCTCTTCTCTCCCTCAAAAGCTCATTCATTCCCCCAATGCAAGTGCAAAGCAAATTAAAGAAAATAAATAGATATATACCTCAAAGAAAAAAAAAAGAATGAAAGTCAATACTTTAAAAGATGATTGCTTTTGATATGTTTTGTAATGAAATATAAGCCCTTTTTATAGTGAAGATTAAAGATATGAAAGGTCTCAAATTAAATAGTAAAATAAATTTTATTTGAGAAGATGAAATGCTTTAATAAATGCATTAAACTTTGAAGGATTGTTCAAATTCTTGTTCTTCAAATTCACGTGAGGAAAATGAACCCAAAAGTTTTTACATAAAATAATTAATTAGTTATTAGGCTCTAAAAAAATAGACATGGTCTTTAAAATATACTAAAATAATTGTTAAACTCTTTTAAAATATAAAATCCATTTAGTTTAAAATAAATAAATAAATAATCAATTTACTATTTCATATAATTATTCAATGCAATAATACATTGTAATAGCTTTGAAAATAGATCACTTTTTTTTTACTCACACACCCGACCTATGGTATTGAGGAGATTCGAACTCGTGACCTTTGGTCTCCAAGCAATCTCACTCCACCACTAGACCATCCCCACCTGGACTGAAAATAGATCACTTTAAATAAAAGGGTTCAATTTTAAAAGATATAAAAATTCCAAGTAACTCAATAATAATAATAATAATAATAATAATAATAATAATAATAATAATAATAATAGGGAATGAAAACATAATAATGTAGGCGCGACTTATATGAACATAACAAAATATTTTAAATTAACAAGCACTAATAAATAATATTTTCAAACCACATTTTATAAAAAGGTAACGGTCAATTTTAAAAAGATTCGTGTGATACCCCGACCCTTTTTGCTAAATTATAAATTATAATTTTGGAAAAATGAAGTTGAATTAATATTGTTTGAATATTAATTATGATGGTATGTTCATATTTTATGTCGTTGTTTTGTGCAGGTTGTCTCACTCGAGCCGATACGTCATAGCACGATGGTATTATACTAAGTGTATAATACATGTTAACATTTAATATTAAAATTTGTTGAGTTATATGATAATGAATGAGTGTGTTTATATTTAATTTTGTTTTGTCATACCTTGAACACCCTAACGCTAAGTTGATCGGGGGTCTAGCTGGAAATGTCCGGGAGTCGATTTAAATAAGGGAGTTGATTTGAGCGCCGCGCGCCCGCGGGGTCGTGCGCAGCCGCAGGACGTTGCGCGGCCGCGGGGCGAGCGAGACGCGCGCCGGCGCAGCCCTGCGCGCTCGGGAGGAGCGTTTGGCCGAGAGCACTGATGCGCGGCCGCGCGGGCTGGGACGATTTTTCTGTCCGGATTTCTATCTTTAAATATCACTCTTATTTCATTCCTATTCATTTCTCTTTCTTTTTGGGCGATTTTTCCTCCATCTCTCTCTCAAGAAATCCTTCAACTTTTGGAAGGGGATTCTACCATCATCATCCATCATCTAAGGTAATCTAATACCACTTTCCTCTTGATGATTAAGCTCCATTCTTGTTGATTTGAATCTAGGGTTCATACCCAAAAATTAGGGTTTTCGATTTTATTGATCCTCTTGCCTTGATATCTTGAACATATGGTTTATTTACCTCCTTGAAGCTATATGTGAAGTTATATCGAATTCCTATGGTTCATTGTTGCTAGAGTTGAGATTTTTGCCCTAATTTCCCCTTGTTTTGTTGATGTTTGGTTGGAGGTGTTGTGATGCCTTTATGGAGCTGATTTTCATGTATGTTAGAGCCCTAGGATGAAGGTGTTTGTATTTGAAATATTGGATTTAAAGGATTTAAATTGAGTCATGATCATGTGGTTTAAATGAGTGCACGTAACGTGCTCGATTAAATGTTTCAAAGAGTTTTAGTGTGTATTTTGAGTCTAAAATCATAGTATGAGCTTGTATATCCATGGTTGTATATGTGGATATGTTTGAAGACCTTAAATCAAAGTATAGCATGAGTTTGGTCTAAATTATGATTTAATTGTATCACTCGACATCTAAAATAAAAAAGGGATTTAAAGGTGCTAGGCGACGTATTGGCGCTTGAGGAGAACAACTTGTGCACGGCAAAGGAGTATTTCAAGGTTGAAAAGATTTTAAAGCGTCTCATAAGATGGGGTAACTCTAAACTGTGAACACGTGTAAAGTTATAGTTATTGTTGTGCTTTGATTGTATAAGTATGAATGAGACCCTTCAGGGCAGAACAAAGATCCTTCGGGGTCGACAAAGAGATCCTTCGGGATCAATAATAGACTCATTAATGTCCTCCCTGGGGGATAATAAGCCTGCGGGCATCCCTACAGGGATAAAGACGTTCATTAACGGGGGCATCATGATGTTTGGACCCTACGGGGTTGAGGCTAGTCTCCACAAAAGTAAAGAAGTATACATATGTTATATTTTCACTTGTGCAATTGACTATAACTGTTTACAGTGTTCCCCACTGAGTATATTGTTAAATACTCACCCCATTCATTCAATGAATTTCAGGTTGAGGAGTCGAGGTCTGGGTAGGAGCGTTGTGAACACAAGAGAACCCCACAAGCTTGTGTTTATCTTTTTGCATGCTCTTCTTTTGAAAATACTCATATTATTATTATTATTATTATTATTATTATTATTATTATTATTATTTTGATCATCCTTTTTTGCCTTATGATCAATTATTATTGGGGATGGGAATAGCCCGATCTTTTGTAGGTCATGATGTATATAACTTGATATTATGCAAAACAATTTTAAAGGCGGGTCGTTCGACCTTGGAGCCTTCTATGTGTGAACCGTGTTGTTGAATCCTGTATTATGTAGGTTAAATTAGGGTGTTAGATGGGCGGGTTGAGTAAGACTTATGAGCCCGATAGGCTAGATGATTGCATGACTTTGTGGATGGGCTTACACAATGCTTCCACTTAACACTATGTTGTGTGACAAAATATATATGATAGATTGCATGTTTTAATTGCGAAAAATTTATATTGAGAATTATGATGCCTTACCTTATCATACTTTTGACCTTAGCTTCCGCTCATATTAAAATAAGCACACAAAAATAAGTAAGTAAATTGTATGTTAAGTGACGTGGCCAAACAGAGTGGTTTGGGGCGTTACAATTCGGGTCGTTACAATCAATCTTTCTGAAACTAGATTTTGAAACTGAGGGAGTACTTACTTTCATTTTCGTCACTTACTCATTTTTTTCCTACTTTTCTCTTTCCGTTTCGATGACTCAACTTTAATTTTACTTTTAAATAAGCCTCCTAAAAATGTTATTATTAATCATCAGTGAGCTCATTATCATCTTGGTCAGTTGTCATTTTCTTGAATATATATTAAATTACTTTTATATATCATTTTAGGAAACTCGCCTTTATTTATACATTTAATTAAAAATTAACTACATTATTTATAAATTTAGTTAAAAATATATTTGTCCTTATAAATAATTTTTATTTATTTTATAGATATAAGTATTAAAGAAAAATTAATTGATAGCTAAAACAAAAATGAGTAGTGTAAGGACCTAAAATGAATGACCCATTTTATATTACTCGCTACAACCTACGTCGACCCAAGCCCTTTCAATGGGGCCAATGAGGGAAGAAGGTCAGATACCAAAATAGGCCTCGAAGATGTCAAATATATGATAAAAGAGAGGGTCAACAAGATCCATCAAAAATAGGAGATTCTTACACCTTCTACTAATGGTAATAAATTGTGAAGGTCAAAATTAATACGATACACTGAGAAATAATCCAAAGTAACCATCTTAGTCTAGGCCCAACAAAGGAGCCCATACGGACCCTAGGTCAAGCAACCTAGAAAGGTGGCACCTTGAAAATGAGGGTCAAATCAAATCCTCAAATTGTAGGAGCATACAACTGCATGCCCAACTTTAAGGCTTACCTTTGAGGTTCAACTTCAAGACTCTCCTTTTCGGTCTACCATCGAGGCTTGCTGTGAAACCATTCCACCCTAGGCTCAGTTGCGAGCCCATGCATACTCAAGGTTAGCCAACCTAGAAAGAATAAAGCCTTGTAAATGAGTGTCAAATCGAATCCCCTAAATATCTGAATCAACCTTATCCTTATCTTTAAATAACAAATTAGATAGGGTCTCATGGATAACCATGAAGAGAGACACTTAGACATGAACCCCTATAAAAATGAGGAGGACAATAATATGAAAATGAGAGATACTACATTAGACTGGATTGGACTGGACTAGACTAGACTTCACTCTGAGAGCTTATTAACAAGAGGAGATCAACCTCAAGGAAGAGGATTATCCCAAATCTACTTGGCATGCGCAGAATTTCGAGTTTCTCTTATTTCTAGTTTGAACACGTGTTTCCGTCATTTCTTGTCGTTGTTGCAATTCTTTTATTTGTTTCTCGCCTTATTATTACTTGAACTCATTTTGACTTGAGTGTTGGAGTCCACTCAATCGTTAATCCCTCGATCGTCTTTAAGCTCTCACGTTTTCATTTTGTGTTTGTTTTCTCAGATCTTCGTTGACCGAACTCCATTTAGACATTGATTGTTGATATGTTGCACATTATATGTTGAACTCCCTATTCCAATAGCAAATTGTAAGTTTTTCTTATAATATTTTTGTTCTTAATTAATTCAAGTATGTTGTGATTTAATTTTACAATAATTAATTATGGTATATTATACCCAATTAGGATACATAATTATTGTTTAGTATTTAATATGTACTCAATTAATTTATTTGGCGCCATTTTGATGAGATCGTGCAAAGCAATAAAGATGAAGATCCGGAGCTGCAGTTTAGAGGTCCAATGACGCGTTTGCGAGCAAAGAAGTTGCAAGCTTATTTACAAGCTTCTATTCGTCGCAAATTCGAGTTGCATGAAGATGAAGTGTCGAGCAGCCCGAGATTGATCACCATGCTATCTATTGATGATGAAGAAGGAAGCATGAAGACGTGAGAAGAATAATCGCGCCATTTGGACGTGCGCATGAAGAGTTCTATGCGTTTGCATGGGAATCCGACAAGTCGCTGTTTTTCATGCAAAGGTGGCAAGAATAATACATGATATGGGCCACGAATTATTTATGACACATTGCAGCCCATATTGTGTTAATTGAAGGTCCAATAGGCGAGATTTGAAAGGCCCAAAGTAGTTAGGATTTATCCTTATCTAGTTAGATTTAGATAGATTTTTGTTATCTTATTTTTGGTATCTTTTGATTTTATCCTAGTTTGATTAGGATTAGTTTATGATTGATTTTTATCACTTCTTTAGGTCAAAAATTCGTCCCCTATGTTACCTATAAATAGGGATACCGTGTGACACTTTAAAAGTCAGACAATTACAAGAAATAAAGAGTTATTCTCAATCTGTCTCACGATCTTTCGGTTGATCAAACTTTTACCTACAATTCTATTTATTTAGCAAACCAATAATAATTGAGTACTTGGGAGAATTTCTATCCGGAGAATTAGTCGTGCGCGTTCGAGTTGATACAACATGGGTTCGCCGATCCTGATTTATCCTTCTACCTTCCATCGCCGCCGAGATTTCCTCCACCACCGTCGTTCGCCGTGATTCCAGCCACCATCGCTAAGTTCCAGCCATCCAAGGGTGTCTTTTGTGTCAACAATCGAGTCCTTGTTCGTGTCTACGTATCCTAGTAAGTTCTATTTCCGTTCGAGTCTTGTCTTTTCTAGTCGAGTCTTTCGTCTTTTCTTTAGAGTCGTATTGATCCCTTACGCATCCGACGTTGTTCCGTTCCTTATCTTTCGCATATTTTGTCTGTGTCATGTCCCATAAGTGCCGGGTCACATCATAAATTGGTATCAAGAGCCACGTCGGTTTCTATCGTTCGTGGTTCAATACGTCAATTTCTATTCGTTTTATCATTTTGAGTCTTTCGAGTTGTAACTTGCATATTCATTCATAAAAAAAGAAGAGAAAAGGAGCAAAGGGATCGAATCCCTATAGCAAAAAAAAAATCGTCAAAAAAAAAATGAAAATTCAGATTTTGTTTCTTGTTATTTCGATTATTTAGTGTCTTTCCTAGTCTAGATAGGTTGTTTCCATACTAGATAGATATTTAGGGATTTTAGATTGTGTCCATACTTGGTAAAACACATCCAAAAGTCTCTTACCTTATCTTCTAGATTTCTTTCCTTGTTTTTAGATTTCTTTCCATCCTCATCCATATCTTCCATACTTATCCACCCATATTTTGAATCCTACCATCTATAGGGTTCGAAATTTTCCAGCTCACTGACACATACACCCAGTTCACCATATACACCACATAGTCCATACACCCGTACACCCCTACACTCGTACACTCGTACACCCGTGGTCTACATACACCAAAATCAGCAGGTTTATATACTCCACACGCCTACTTCTACTCTTAGCAACCTTCCGGCTTGATTTAATCCGTTGGAGCTTGAAGAAGACCCAGAGGAGCTAGTCAAGAGGAGCAGCTATTTTCGATCAACCCACCCCCATATTTCACTTCTTTCATACGTGCACTACATACTTGAAAGATACACGAGTGGAAAAATCAAGAGAGACATACACGAGCGTTTGTGAGGAATTGTGAGGCTCTACTTTGCTTTCTCTTCACGTTTGTTCGTTTTGCAGGTACTATGAAGAAAGGTACCACAGGAGAGTCTTCAGAGCTGTCCACAGGTGAGCCTAGATCGTCTAATACCCCGGAAGATACATCATACACGTCCAATGCAGCTTGGGATGCGAAGTACAACTTTGATGCTATGGCACAGTACTTCAGACGGGAGAACCAAATGATGAAGGATAACTTCAACAATCAGATTGCCGAGTTGACTGAAGAGATCCAAAGACTTAAAGCTCAGCCATCTGAGCACCAAACAGTCCATGGCAACGCAGAGAGGCAGCCCGAGCCTCAGGCTGAGCCTGAGAACCGACGCCAGCCGCTGCAGCAGCCTCGAGCCGCCGCCAGGCCGCCTCCAAGGCAAGAATTCGAACAACATCATGACTATGGGTTCGAATATGATGATGCAGCCAGTGGATATGAAGCCGATTTCATACCGCAGGGACGGAGAGACTAAAATAACCGACCCCGTGCCCCTCATTGGCGTGCAAATTGAGAAGAGGGAATGTTCAACAACATCAAAACGAGCATCCCTGAGTTTGAAGGCCTTCACGACCCTGATATCTACTTAGATTGGGAGCGTAAGGTAGAAAAGATCTTTGCATGCTATGACTTTTCAGAAGTCAAGAAAGTACAGCTCGCATGCTTAGAGTTTAGAGGCTACGCAGCCTCATGGTGGGAAATGCAGCAGGATCGACGCCGCAGAAACAGGAATCCTGTCATCGACAATTGGGAAGAAATGAAGACGTTGATGCGTGGGTGCTTCATTCCAGTTTATTATGAGAGAGAGCTCGAGAAGAAGCTCAACCGGATCAAATAAGGCACACGATCCATAGAAAAATATCACAAGGAGTTGGAAACTGCCTTGAACCGAGTCAGGAAGCAGGAAACCTTAAATGCTACCATCATTTGGTACATTGAAGGTATAAATCCTGATATTGCATGTGAATTCGAGTTGAGAGACTTCCACAGTGTTGAGAGAATGGTGCAGTACACGTCGATTGTAGAAAAGCAACTGAGAGAAGGCCGACGTCGATCACATCACAGTGCAGCCCCTACACGCCAACCTTGGAGTCGGGCAACCCCTAGTTCGACGTCATCTGACGCCTCACGACCGCGAGGTCCTCCAGAACAGCCCATTCAACGTTTTGATCGCACTACACCGCAGTCCAATCGTAGACCCAAGTCTACACCGCCTGTTCAGCCAAGGCCGAACCCTACACGGCCTCTACCAAGTACGACGCCCCCTAATGCAGCCCCTAATCGAGCTCATGATATTCAATGTCACAAATGTCAAGGATGGGGCCACTTTCAAGCTCAATGTCCAAACCGGCGAGTTCTATACTTAACAGAATCAAATGAAGTCGAATCAGCCAGTGAGGATGAACAAGAGCCAGTGGACGACACCACAGTTGAAGAAAAAGTCGTGAATGATGCAGCACATGAAGACATCGATCCGGAAGTTCAACAAGTCAGTTTGGTCACCATCTAGAGTTTGAGCATCATTTGAGAAGAGGAACAAGAACACCAGCGGGAAAACATCTTCTACACCCGTGCAGTGATTAAAGGTCACACTTGTTCGATGATTATTGACAATGGCAGCGTGATTAATGCCATTAGTCAATACGCAGTGGAAAAGCTTGGTCTACCAGTTCAACAACACACGAGTCCCTACAGATTGCAGTGGCTCACCAATAGAGGCGAGATTTGCGTGGTACATCAGGTAAGTGTCTCGTTCTCAATCAATAAGTTTTATGACACTGTCTTGTGTGACGTCATCCCTATGGATGCAGCACACTTGTTGTTGGGCAGACCTTGGTAGTTTGATCGACGTGTTGTACACGATGGGCGATTAAATACCTACACCGTCGACATAGATGGCCGGACTAGTACATTGAGGCCATTACCACATAAAGCCGTTGCTATGGACCAGCAACGCATGCAAGAGAAGTTCAAAGAGAAAAAGGCGAAGCAAGCAGCCGCAAAACGAGCCCCGAAGGCCTCAGCCGTCGTCTCTATGTCCGGACAACTCTCGGTCGTGACCCCTCCGATCGGACGGTCCCTTGCCGTCTCTTCTCCCTCCTCCATTCCTACTCAGTCGGACTCCTTAGCTGTGGAAAAGAAGATTGAATTGAGTTCTAGCAAGCCTCCTGCAAAGAGCTTGTTTATTTCGGTTAAAGGAGTTCAGAAAGCCATGAAAGCAGGTATGCCCCTTGTCCTACTTACATTTAAGAGTAGTGCTAGTAACAATTGTTTGTCTAGTGATGTGCAGCCCTTACTTGATAAGTTCAAGGACGTATTTCCCGATGAAACACCCGGCGGGCTTTCTCCAGTTCGAGGGATCGAGCACCAGATCGATTTCGTCCCCGGAGCTGTGCTACCCAACCGACCAGCCTATAGGACGACCCCCGATGAGACTAAAGAGATTGATAGACAAGTCAAAGAGCTATTGGAGAAGAAGCAAATCCGTGAGAGCCTCAGCCCGTGCGCCGTTCCAGTAATCCTAGTGCCAAAGAAGAACAACGAATGGCGTATGTGCATGGATTGTAGAGCAATCAATAAAATCACGATAAAGTATCATTTTCCCATCCCTAGATTAGATGATATTCTTGATGAGTTATCTGGTTCGCGCGTCTTTTCTAAGATTGATTTGCGTTCTAGTTATTTTCAAGTACGTATGCAAGAAGGTGATGAATGGAAAACTGCATTTAAAAAAAAACATGGATTGTATGAATGGCTTGTTATGCCTTTTGGTCTCACTAATGGACCAAGCACATTTATGCATTTGATGAATCATGTTTTGCGTGAAGTAATTGGTAAATATGTTGTGTATTTTGATGGCATCCTGATTTATAGTGACACGATGCACACACACATGCAGCACCTAAGACACGTGTTCGAGCTTCTTAAAGGTTCGAAATTATATGGTAATTTGTCTAAGTGCTCATTTTATATGAATGAAGTCGTATTTCTCGGCTTTGTTGTAAGTGAACGTGGTATAGAAGTAGACCGTTCTAAAATCAAGGCGATTGAGGAATGGCCGACTCCTAAGACCGCAAGTGACGTGCGATCTTTCCACGACCTTGCTATCTTTTATCGTCGCTTTGTGCGCGATTTTTCCAGCATAGCCGCGCCGCTTACCGAGTTAAGCAAGAAAGATCGAAAGTTTGAATGAGGTCCTGTTCAAGAGCATGCGTTTAACACTTTAAAAGCTTATTTGTGTAAAGCACCTGTTCTTGCTCTTCCGGACTTTAATAAAACTTTTGAGATTGAATGTGATGCATCGGGCAAAGGGATTGGTGCTGTTTTGATGCAGGAACGGCGTCCAGTCGCCTATTTCAGTGAAAAGCTCCAAGATGCAGCCCTTCGTTATTCGACTTATGATAAGGAGCTATACGCACTCAAGAGAGATTTAGATACATGGCAGCACAATTTATGGCCTAAGGAGTTTGTGATTCACATGGATCACGAGAGTTTAAAGCACTTGAAAGGCCAACAAAATCTGAACAAGTGTCATGCACGATGGGTAGAATTTATCGAGTCCTTTCCGTACGTCATCAAGTACAAGAAAGGAGCTGAAAATGTCGTTGCTGATGCCTTATCTCGAAGGTACGTTCTCTTAAACCTTATGCATGCTAAGATGTTAGGATTTGATGCAATTAAGGAGTTGTATGCATGTAATGAGTTCTTTGCGCCGATTTACATGACTTGTTGCTCAAAAACTCGATCTTTTGATGGTTATTTCATGCATGAGGGATTTTTATTCAAGGGTTCACAGTTATGCATTCCTAAGTCTTCTATGCGTGAGTTGTTAATTTTGGAGTCGCATGCGGGAGGTTTAATGGGTTACTTTGGTGTGTCTAAAACGTTAAACTTGCTGCATGAGCATTTCTTTTGGCCACGTATGAAGCATGATGTTGAGAATGTGTGTGGTAGATGTGTTACATGTAGGAAGTCGAAATCTACCTCACACCCGTTTGGTTTATACACGCCTCTACCAGCCCCATCTTCCCCGTGGATTGATTTATCTATGGATTTCATACTTGGTTTGCCACGGTCTAGATCTAGTCGAGACTCTATATTTGTAGTGGTTGATAGGTTTTCCAAGATGTCTCATTTCATTGCATGTAGGAAAATTGATGATGCCGTACACATTGCCAATTTGTTCTTTATACATGTTGTGCGTTTACATGGAATACCTAGAACTATTGTTAGTGATAGGGATTCTAAGTTTCTTGCACATTTTTGGCGTGTACTTTGGGGAAAATTAGGTACCAAATTATTATTTTCTACTGCATGTCATCCACAAACTGATGGACAAACTGAAGTAGTTAATCGCACTTTAGGTACCTTGCTGCGTTCTTTAGTTAAAAACAACTTGAAATCGTGGGAAGATTGTTTGTCATATGCTGAATTTGCTTACAATCGAGTTGTGCATTCATCTACTAATATGTCCCCATTCGAGGTTGTTTATGGATTTAATCCGCTAACGCCTACTGATCTTTTGCCTTTACCTGTTGAGCATCTAACAAGTGTTAAAGGTACAAGAAAAGCGGATCATGTGAAGGAGATGCATGAAAAAGTACGTGCGCGTATTGAAGCAGTTGGCGCGCGCACTGCAGTCCAAAAGAACAAAAGGCGCAAACCGATGATCTTTCAGCCTGGAGATCGCGTTTGGATTCATTTGAGTCCCGGACGGTTTCCTAACTTGAGAAAGTTGAAATTGATGCCTAGAGGAGATGGACCGTTCACCGTGTTGAGTCGAGTCAATGACAATGCATATCGCATTGATTTACCCGGTGAGTATAAGTGTTCATCTACATTAAATGTTGCTGATCTAACTCCCTTTTCTGCAGATGATGAGTTCGATGATGATGAGTCCGCGAATTCGAGGACGAATTCTTTTCAGCAGGGGGGAATGATGAGATCGTGCAAAGCAATAAAGATGAAGATCCGGAGCTGCATTTTAGAGGTCTAATGACGCGTTTGCGAGCAAAGAAGTTGCAAGCTTATTTACAAGCTTCTATTCGTCGCAAATTCGAGTTGCATGAAGATGAAGTGTCGAGCAGCCCGAGATTGATCACCATGCTATCTATTAATGATGAAGAAGGAAGCATGAAGACGTGAGAAGAATAATCGTGCCATTTGGACGTGTGCATGAAGAGTTCTACGCGTTTGCATGGGAATCTGACAAGCTGCTGTTTTTCATGCAAAGGTGGCAAGAATAATACATGATATGGGCCACGAATTATTTATGATACATTGCAGCCCATATTGTGTTAATTGAAGGTCCAATAGGCGAGATTTGAAAGGCCCAAAGTAGTTAGGATTTATCCTTATCTAGTTAGATTTAGATAGATTTTTGTTATCTTATTTTTGGTATCTTTTGATTTTATCCTAGTTTGATTAGGATTAGTTTATGATTGATTTTTATCACTTCTTTAGGTCAAAAATTCGTCCCCTATGTTACCTATAAATAGGGATACCATGTGACACTTTAAAAGTCAGACAATTGCAAGAAATAAAGAGTTATTCTCAATCTGTCTCACGATCCTTCGGTTGATCAAACTTTTACCTACAATTCTATTAATTTAGCAAACCAATAATAATTGAGTACTTGGGAGAATTGCTATCCGGAGAATTAGTCGTGCGCGTTCGAGTTGATACAACACGAGTTCGCCGATCCTGATTTATCTTTCTACCTTCCATCGCCGCCGAGATTTCCTCTACCACCGTCGTTCGCCGTGATTCCAGCCACCATCGCCGAGTTCCAGCCATCCAAGGGTGTCTTTTGTGTCAACAATCGAGTCCTTGTTCGTGTCTACGTATCCTAGTAAGTTCTATTTCCGTTCGAGTCTTGTCTTTTCTAGTCGAGTCTTTCGTCTTTTCTTTAGAGTCGTATTGATCCCTTACGCATCCGACGTTGTTCCGTTCCTTAACTTCCGCATATTTTGTCTGTGTCGTGTCCCATAGGTCCCGGGTCACATCACAATTTTACAGCGTGCTTATTATTTACTATGAGATGATATTATGTTATTTGTTTCTTTAAATAATTATGATACTTATTGTTTATATTAATGAAATATATAGTTGAGTTATTTAATCTATTTAAACTTTAATTTGTTATATGTTTGTTTCACACACTTATATATGTGTATTGCAAATACATATATAAATATGGTCAAGTTTTTCTTTTAACTTTTCAATTATTATAAAATAAAATAGTACCGAGCAGCGTTTGGGAGACATACTAGTTATTATATATTGGCTTTAAACTATTATGAAGCCGTTAAGTTTAATTAATTAAATTAATATATTTATTTATTTATGTATTCCGCCATCCATTGTTTTTCTAATTTTTTTCGTAGCTTCATTTTCTTAGATTTAAATATGAAAAAGTGCATTTGTGATCTAATCTTTAAAATTCAATCCTAAAATATATTAATTAATAATTTAAATTTTTAAATAATATATATAAATCACAATATAAAATGATCAACCCTAATAATAAAATATCAACTTACGAATGAAACTTAAAACTAATGATAACCCTAACTAAAAGAAGGTCCTATTTTATAATTTTAACTAAAATATTTCAAACTAATAAAAATATAAATAAACTCTATATACTATATTATTTGTACTTGCCGAATAATTCCGGTGATCATGATATTATGTTGATATAATTATTTAATCATGGTGATTAGATTTAATTGTGGTAATCACCATTTAAAACTATATTGATTAGATTGATTGCGTGAGATTTGTTGTCTACTATTCAAATACATTATGAAATTCAAAGCCAATTTCTGATTTTCAATTCTATATATATCCATGCTAATCATATTAATTTGTGTTTACTATTTGAACATTAATCTATGATAATTAAATAACTAATATATTATATTTATTGAATTGATACAAAATAAATTTTGACTAAACTATTGATATCTCAGTTAAATTACCATGAATAATAAATAATTTTACCACCAGAATCGACAATGAAATAATTTTTTATTGTTTGATGATACACGCTGACACGCATAACATGTATAATCTTATATTCTAAGAATAATGTTGGTTTGCTTCTAAAAAGAAATGAATAATACACATATACACAAACATACATACAAAAACTTAAAATTTAACCATAAATCAATTCCATCAATTATTATTCACAATCATACACTGATACACCCAAAATAACTAAAAACATTGGTCACAAGCACACTATATTATTACATGTATATATTGAAATATATTGACATGAAAGTGGTCCAATAACAATAGAGGTGTTCTTACAAAGGTGGGAATGGATTTGAATATATAATTAATCTTTCTCATGCTAGCTAATTTACATTTAATACCTGCTTTATATATGTTTTAAGTATTTTTTTTTCTTAAAAAAGTATTAATAATTAAAATAATTAATAGTATTCTCAATTTAAATAATATATAGATATTAATTAATAAAATAAAATAAAATACCATAAATAAATAAAACAGTTTGTGCATCGCACATGTGAAATACTAGTTTGTGTAACATAGCATCCAAGATTTTGGAAATATATAATGACCATAACCTTAGCCTTTAAACAAATAGAAGACATATGGGGCGACAAAGACAATTTGGACAAAACATTTCATAGGATCTATGTAGTGAGAGTGAGATTTTCTCATGTTATGTTATTATGTAGATGGAGTCTCAACTCTCTAATAGTATATAATTACAATTAGCTCTATAATTAAGGAAAGCCCATTTCTCTAAACAATTTACAAAGCAATTTGCACTACTTTGAGTTTGAGCCAATGACACAAGAGTCACAAGTACTACTATACTAAATCCATTAACTATCACCAAAACCTATTTTCTTCATGCTTCAATCACGGTATGCTCTACATATATATTTTAGTCAAACCACACACACACACAGGCACACTATTATTCTCTGCTAAAAAGGTAAAATTATAAGGGTCAGGCTTGATTTGGGAGGGGCCTAATTATAATGAGCCAACTAGAAATAAATACACATAATTAGGACATTTAAATTTTAGGAAATATGCAAATACTTTAGTAGATTTTGTTTACGTGGAAAATTCACGACAGACAACCGTGCTACCGACACGTCTATATTAATTAACATGTGCCACACATTTGATGTAAAATGCTTTATTTTTTTCCCTATATAGTTCACCCACCAACCCTGCGAATTTGTCTTCTCCTAGAAAGGGAACAAAAAAAAAGAGTTTGTACAAGTAACTGACCTCCCAGTATAAGAATCCCTTGGTTTATTCTATGACATATATTATTGGGAGAAATTTTTATCTAGACAATAAAATGTTAAAATTGGTATAGTTGGACAAGTTTTAAGGGGGTAGGAGTTTTATGGGCAATTTGTACTACATTGACTTTAAAAAAGCTGAATATTCTTACATTTTCTGAAAAGTACTTACACTTTTGTACTTTCCATGCATAAAGTGTTTTGGAATAAAATTTTCATGCATGGAATAAAATCTTGGCATAACACGTCTCTTTTGGATCAAAATTTATCTAAACTCAATTTAAATTTGGAAAAAAAAATCGATGGCTTGTGAATCAATTCATATTTAATACCCTAATAAATTTTGGTAACCACCCTCATCAACACACTCTCTCTCTCTTCCCCAAAAAAATTAAATTTATCAATAACAAAATGAAAGTTAATTTTAAAGATAACGACCATAAAATTCATGCATCACGAAAAATAAATTCCAACATAACGAAAATAAAAATTTAACACATAACGAAAATCTAATTTCATTAATAACGAAAGTTTTAACTATAACGATATTTAAATTTAGCTATAACGAAAATCTAATTTTATGTATAACGAAAACCTAATTTATCTATAACGATTGCGAAAATCTAATTTTATCAAAATTTTAATTTAACAATAATGATAATTTCATTATAACGAAAATCTAATTTTATCAAAATTTAAATTTAACAATTATGATAATTTCATTTTAACTATAATGATATTTAAATTTAGCTATATTTAAATGCTTTGACCGATAACTATTCTGAAAAGTGATGTGTAAATTTCTACTTTTCCATGCAAAAAGAATAAAATATGTCTTTTGGAATAAAATCTCTTGGATATCATGACAAGTATATCTTTAGAACAAAATCTATTCGAACTCAATTTAAGTTTGAAAAAATGAATCCGCTTGTGAATCTTTGCATTTAATATTGTATTAAATTTCTATAACTACCCTCGATCTCTAATCTCTCTCCACACAGCTTTTTTCAATTTTTCCTCTCTTCTTATCGGCTGTATTACTCTCGCCGCTGAAACCCTTTGAAAAAAAAACACGATTCAATCTCCGGACTCGGGTTGGAATCACCAGATGGAAGAAGGATGTGAAGATTCAGACCGACCATCGGGAGAGGTTAGACTTGCTATTTGTTTTAGTTATATGTATCGTTGTGTAACGATAGAGTAGGAGTTGCATAACTATAGGTTAGTTGTAGATCTTTACGTGTGTTGATTCATATATAACGATAGTTGAAAGATAGGCCTGATCTTCCATAACGATATAGCCATAACGATTGTTGTTTTATCCATAACGATTATTGTTTTATCCATAACGATTGTTCATATTTAATGAAAATAGTTGATTTATCCATAACGATAGTTTTCTTCTCCATAACAATAGTTTATTTAGAAGTTTCGTTATGATTTATTTGAATGGTTGATCAATCGTTATGCTTCTTAGAAGTTTCGTTATGCCTTTTTTAATAGTTTCGTTATTGTTTATTGGAATAATTGATCAATCGTGATGCTTTTTTAGTAGTTTTCGTTATGCTAAACTTTCGCTAATGGTAAAATTATATTTTCGTTAATGGTAAATTTTTATTCTCGTTATGCTAAATTTTAAACTTTCGTTAAGGTTATCGTTATGTGAAATTTAAATTTTGTTAGTGTTAAAATCTAATTATCGTTATGCTAAATTTAAATTTTGATATGTTAAAGCTAAAACTTTCGTTATTGGTTAAAATATACTTTCGTTAATGCTAAATTTCTATTTTCGTTATGCTAAATTTTAAACTTTCGTTAAGGTTATCGTTATGTGAAATTTAAATTTTGTTAGTGTTGAAATCTAATTATCGTTATGCTAAATTTAAATTTTGATATGTTAAAGTTAAAACTTTCGTTATTGGTTAAAATATACTTTCGTTAATGCTAAATTTCTATTTTCGTTATGCTAAATTTTAAACTTTCGTTAAGGTTATCGTTATGTGAAATTTAAATTTTGTTAGTGTTAAAATCTAATTATCGTTATGCTAAATTTAAATTTTGATATGTTAATTTTAAAACTTTCGTTATTGGTTAAAATATACTTTCGTTAATGCTAAATTTCTATTTTCGTTATGCTAAATTTTAAACTTTCGTTAAGGTTATCGTTATGTGAAATTTAAATTTTGTTAGTGTTAAAATCTAATTATCGTTATGCTAAATTTAAATTTTGATATGTTAATTTTAAAACTTTCGTTATTGGTTAAAATATACTTTCGTTAATGCTAAATTTCTATTTTCGTTATGCTAAATTTGAAACTTTTGTTAATGTTATCGTTATGTGCAATTTAAATTTCTTTATTGTTGAAATCTAACTATCGTTATTGCTAAATTTAAATTTTGATATGATAAAGTTGAAACTTTCGTTATTGGTAAAATTAGATTTTCGTTAATGTTAAATTTTTATTTTCATTATGTTGAAACTTTAATTTTCGTTAATTTTATGGTTATGTTAAATTTAAATTTTCGTTATAGTTAAATGTAAATGTTCGTTATCTTTAAAATTAACTTTCGCTATGTTAAATAGTAATATTAGTCTAATTAATACTATTAGTGAAAAATAAAAATAACAAAAACATCTAATATAAACAATAATACTTTTTTTAATAATAATAATAATAGTAATAATATTAATAATAATAATATTTGTGTAAGTAATCATAATAGTAAAAAATAAAAATATAAAAAACAATTAATATAAATAATTATAATTTTTTAATTTAAAAATAAATAATAATAATAATAATAATAATAATAATAATAATAATAATAATAATAATAATAATCGTTATACATAATAATAATAATAACAACAACAACAACAACAACAACAACAACAACAATCACTAATCTAATAATAACAATAATATTTGCTAATTAATAATATTTCTAAATGAATAAAAATAGCAAAAATAATTAATATAATTAATAATTTAATAACAGTATAATTTTCTATTGTGAAATTTAGATCGAGTGGATTAGACGCCCCCTCCAGAGGTTCAAGCCGACTGTGAATATGTACGTGAAGATGGAGTTAGCAGAGAAGATTAGGGAGGTGTTACAGCATTTCGGCGGTGAGGATACGATCCAGACATTCAGATCTGGATGCTTGGGACACTTCGTGGACTTTAGGGGGGGTAACATAGCCCGGAAGGCGCTGCATGCATTGATTTGTTGCGAAGTGCGTGTCCAAGATCCTGCACGCGAGGGTAGAGAGTGTCGGTTCCATGTGAGTGGCACGACACTACACTTTGGGCCCTCAGAGTTCGCACTGGTGTCGGGCTTGCGGTTCGGACCGTCCAGTTTCGATCCGAATGCGGCTCATGTGATTCCGGCCAGGGGCATCTATCACCGGCTATTTCAAGGGAAGAAGACGACAATTGCACAGATGTATGAGAAGTTCACAGCGATGCGTCTAGCCAATCACCCTCCAGATTATGTGAAGATTGCGAACATCCTGATCGTGTACCGGATGTTATTTTGCCAGGACCCTGGACGTACGATCGATGACTGGGTGTGGGCCCTGGTGGAGGATGCTGATGCGTGGAATTCTTTTCCATGGGGGGGATACACATTTCAGATCCTGATGCACTTTGTCAGCATTCTCCCTAGAGCTCGACGGGATATGGGCCCACAGGGGGACGGAGCGTATCATTGGTACGGACCTGTTTGGGCATTTCAGGTAATTAGTCGAATTTATCATGAAAAATTTATGTTTCAGTGATTTGATATTATACTTACATGATATTCTATGTTTTAAAACAGGCATGGGCCTGTGAGGTTTTCCCCGAGATTGTCTGTCATTTGGGCGTCCCTGGAGGTCAGATGCCTACACCTCGCTTATTGGGGTGGTCATTCATAGCCCCGAGCATCGACTTCTCCAGATTGTTTGATAGACAGGTAACCCTTTTTATATAAATAATTTTAATTATTAAATTGAAGTAATATTGGTTAATGTTAACATGGTGTTCGTTACTGGTGCAGATGGATGTCCAGCCGATGGTGCCATCAGCAGCGGAGCTCCTGACCCCATATGTTCAGAGCTTGGACGGAGATAGTTTGTTGGGTGTGAGGTACGTGGTACCTCGAAAGGTCTCCAAGAAGAAGTTGCTGACTGGGGTTGCCCGTCGTGTGGTCCC
The DNA here is from genome assembly GCA_026008535.1 of Perilla frutescens. Lineage (NCBI taxonomy): Eukaryota > Viridiplantae > Streptophyta > Magnoliopsida > Lamiales > Lamiaceae > Perilla > Perilla frutescens. The sequence goes on along the minus strand of BRKX01000001.1, from coordinate 48,428,492 downwards.
GAGGACATGCAAGGGGATCTCTGACGTCGTCGTTCATCCGTATTGGCTGCTGAAGGCTCGTCCCAACTCAGTGGGCCTGCAATGTCAATATTCGCAAGTGGAACAAGCCAATTGCTCCCACCCCTCTCAGATACATCCTCAGCCCTAGTGTTCGACGATGATGCTCCTCCGGTCATGCCTATCAATCGTCTCGTACCCCCTGTAGAACGAATCCATCCCGTGAACTCTGTGAACACTGATTCGAGCAAGTCCGTTCTCACATTCTCCTCCGCTTCTTCATCTGTAGTAGGAATTTCTTCTTCTTCTTCTTCTCCTCCTTCATGCGGGAATGCATCGTCGTCAAAATCGTGCTCTGGAGCCTCATAGTGTTGCGTATCATCACGAACCTCCTCTCTGACCGGTTCTCTGTACTCAGGCTCGGTGTCAGTGATGACCCTTGAGCTGCTGCTGCCTCTCTGAACAACATACACAACCATCTCTTGACTCTGCTCATGGAGCAAGTCTAGCAAACCAGCATCATCTTTCAGTCTTGTCTTGATCTGTCTACCACTATTGGTGCTCGACATCCATGATAACTGGTACTCGACACATGTGGGATCGGTCTCCAATAACTCATGTACCTCTCTGATCAGTGACCTAAAACATAAATCATCCGATGACATGATGATCAACTCCTCCACACCATCTACGTACTGAGCTCTATCCCATCGGCCACTATGTCGTACAATAATACGACGTCTAACCATCTGCCCTAAAACAAATTTAAAAATAAACATAACAATACAGAACAAAAATTAATTTTATACCTAACGAAATATAAATTTAGCCATAACTAACATTGAATTTATACAATAACGAAAATTAAAACTATCATTATAACGAAATTTTTATTTAACAATAACGAAAGTTAATTTCTAAACATAAAGAAACTTTAAATTTAACAATAACGAAAATTAAATTTCAATAATAACGAAACTTTAAATTAAACAATAACGAAAGTTTAGTTTTAAAAATAACGAAAATTTAAATTAATAATATCTTCACAAAATTTAAATACAACAATTAACCATAATGAAATTTTTTTTAACATAAGGAATACTCAAATTAAAGAATAACGAAAGTTTAGTTTTAACAATAACGAAAATTTAAATTACAAAATAACGAAAATGACATTTTAAGAATAACGAAAATTTAAATTTAACCATTAACGAAAATGACATTAATAAGAATAACGAAAGTTTAGTTGTAAAAATAACGAAACTTTAAATTAATAATATCTTCACAAAATTTAAATACAACAATTAACCATAATGAAAAAAATTTTAACATAAGGAATACTCAAATTAAACAATAACGAAAGTTTAGTTTTAACAATAACGAAAATTTAAATTCCACCTTAACGAAAATAAAAATTTTAAGAATAACGAAACTTAAATTTAAAACATAACGAAAATTTAAACGAAACTTAAATTTAAAACATAACGAAACTTAAAATTTAAAGAATAACGAAACTTAAATTTAATTAAAGAATAACGAAAATGACATAACGAAAATGACATAACGAAAATTCTTTTTCGTTATTGCTTATTATCATTATTTCGTTATTCTTATTATTATTACTTTCGTTATTATCAATATATATATTTCGTTATTCTTATTATTATACTTTCGTTATTATCGATATATAATGATATATTACTTTCGTTATTTCGTTATTCTTATCGTTATTACGTTCGTTATCCTTATTATCATTATTTCGTTATTCTTATTATTGTTACTTTCGTTATTATCAATATATATATTTCGTTATTCTTATTATTATTACTTTCATTATTCTTATCATTACTATTAATTTCTATCGTTATTCTTATTATTATTATTTTCGTTATTCTTATTATTATTATTATTATTATTATTATTATTATTTTCGTTATTCTTATTATTATTACTTTCGTTATTCTTATTATTATTATCATTACTATTAATTTCGTTATTATCATTACTATTAATTTCGTTATCCTTATCGTTATTCATTATTATTAATTTTTAAAATAAATTGTCTACAAAAAACTGGTAGGGATCGATCTATGTTAGGGTTTTTAAATTTTAGGGTTTTAGGGTGCATTTAATGCTTTGTTTTGAAAAAAACATAAAAAGTACATTTCCCCAATCATTGGGTGTGGGGCCAAGTGTGTCATAACTCCAAATTGCCCATGAAACTACTGCACCCTTATATGTTGCCTTTTTTTCCCTTTTTTACCTTTTTTTTGTCTATATTTATAGATTTACACTATATTATTATACTCACATCTTTTCAAAATATACTTTATTTTAGAGTTTTTAATTTATATCAAAATATTTTTAGTTTAACATAATTTCAAACTTAATGGGTGGAGCAGTATATTCAGGGTCGGCTGGAATGTGTCTCCAACGAGGCGGTTGCTTCAGACTCCCGGAAAAATGAAGGTCCCGAAAATTTCTTATGTGTGTGTGTGGTATGTAAATTATGAATAAAATGAGTTTTTAACTTAGTGACAGGGTTTTTGAAGAATTTCCTTGTTTCCTACTTAGCTCGAGTTCGATTCTATCTACCATTTGAAGAACATTTAGATATCAACGGACTTGATTTATTTTCTGAGCTAAAAGTTTTAAGAGAAACTATGGACATAAAAATAAACATACCAATTGAGATATTAATTAAATTATATAAAAAAAATTATATTATTTCCCTAATGCATATATTGTTTATAGAATATTATTAACTATACTTATAAGAGTTGCTTCTACTGAAAGAAGTTTTTTAAAGTTAAAATTAATAAACTTTATTTAAGATCAACTATGCTACAAGATAGATTGAATGTGTTAAACATATTATCCATTGAGAGTAATTTATTAAAACATCTTGATTATAAAACTTTAATAAATAATTTTGCCGCTCAAAAGGCGAGAAAGATTAAATGAATTTTGTGCTCGTATATCACATACATACGTGTGTGCTTTTAAGTTTCTTCAAGACTTCGCCTCAGGCCCCCAAACCTCTTAATACGATTCTGAGTATATTTGTCAAATTATTACTCCTTACGTCCCATAATTGTAGTCCACTTCTATTTTCACACATATTAAGAAATCGCATTTAATATGTATTGGATACACAATTTACAACAATTATCATATACTGCCCTTATTTTCTACTCTATTATTTTCATTCATAGTATTAAATAGAGTTATATTTGTAAAATAATATTTTAATACAATTCCCATTGAGAAATATGATTATAATTTCGGGACATTCTAAAAAGAAATAATGAACTATAATTATGGGACGAATGTAGTACATCTTCAATCTGAGCAAAACTTTAAAACAACATATATTTTGAAACGAAATCAGTGTATATTTGTTACGTACGTATTTTATAATCAATGTTAAATGTGTATTGTCTACATGTGCGTGTCAGTGTGTGTGTGTGTGTATGTAATTCTAATAATTATGTTAGGATCGATCGGAGAGACAGTTCTATATCATAAAAGGATTGAAATTTTAATTTAAAGAGCTCTATTTAATTTGGTGAATGGAGTAGAGTTAATTAATTAGCAGGATCATGTATGCATGAAAGTTATTATCTGTGCCAAAAAAAAGTGGTTAATTGCGAGTCCAATAATAGGAAAATATATTAATATGATTTGATATGGTCGAAAAGAGTGGGATATATTTGTCACAGTAATTTACATCTTATTTTATAGAAAATTGAAAAACATCAATTAAAATGAAATGATGGAGTATATCTTAATACATACATTGAAACAAAAATGGGATATTTTATTTCTCACCTTTTGTTTATGTATTGTAACTACTACTTTGATGCAATTTTTTTAATCGCAAAACAAATTAAAATCTTATTTCTAGTTTTTTTATGGAGTTCAAACCGATCGATAAATCCCAACATAATTCAAATATAGTATTGATATAAAATTTCTTTAGCATTTCTTAGTTTGATCATAGTGTAGTGAACAAGGAGGATTCCGGTGAAATTGGGAAGTCGGAAGCTAGGGTTGAAGACGATAGGAAAAAATGCAATCTTGAAAAAGAGGGAGGCTCGAATAATTCTAAATCTAATTCAGAGGAGACAGGTTCGATTTTTGAATGGTGGGTCGGATGAGGCAAACACGGGTTAAGAGAGTTGGGCCTGCATATATATATATATATATATATATATATATATATATATATATATATATAAGCTATTTTAGTTATTTCCCTTAAGAGGCCCAGTTGTTTGGCCCAGTCTTAATTATCGTTTTTTAATAGGGAAAGCATATTCCGGATGCTTTTAGGGTTTTGGTACTATGATATAATAACTATAAATAGTGGGATCTTTCATGATGGAAAGTAAGTAATGAAATAGTTCTATTTTCCCCCTTATTTTCTCTCTACTTCTCCCATTTCTTTATTTTACAGTTTATTAGCAAAACATCGATCAAATAGCAATATTTGATTATACAAATAGTACAAAAATTACTACAGTCCACTACATTTGGTATTTAAGAGACAGGTTTGGATTATGGCTGAGGGCACACGTCTCCGGAAGCTGCAAGACAGTCAAAAACAACTTGATCAGACGGTGAAAGCTGAGGCTCTCAAGAGGGATGTCGCAGAAGTTAAATTGCAGGAACAAATCAATACAGTTACCTCAGATTTGCAAACTCACATGACAGGGTTAATGGCAAAATTGACAATCTGGCCAAAACCCTAGGCTCTATACAATTACAGCTTTCCAACTTGGACAAGGGTCGGTTTTCTGGTGGAGAAAATTCCATTCCGGGCACTCCTCCTGGGAGTAAAAGTGAGACCACTCAACCTAGTCCCATACAGTTCTACAGAGGCAGAAAGATGATTGAGGCTTTAGGTACGCAGATTAAACCCCATTATCCAAAGATTGAGTTTCCTAAATTTGATGAGGATCACCCACGTGCTTGGATTTTGAAGTGTGAGAGTTATTTCAAAATGTTACCTACAATCCCTGATGAGCAGCGGGTACAGTTGGCTATCATGCATTTTGAAGGGAAGGCTTCACAATGGTATCAAAATTCTTCCCTTACTGGGGCTGATCTCTCTTGGACTCAAATCCTGGAAATTATATCTGCAAGATTTGAAGAGTTAAAGGATGCCAAGGTCATAGCTGAGTTCAACAAGCTTAAATACACAGGCTCCTATACTGACTATGTGGACAGGTTTGAGGAACTTAAAGCCTGCATGCTGTTGTTGAAAAAAGGACAGTTTACAGAAGATTATTTTATTGCTAGTTTTATTAGTGGGTTGGGAGAGGAAATTCAATCCCTAATTCACATGTTTAAGCCACAGAAACTTAGTCATGCTATTGAGTTAGGGCACCAACAGATTATAAATCTAGAGGCTATGGCCAAGAAATTCAAGGGGGGCCTAAGTTTAACCAACTATCTGGGGGTAGGAAAGATACTTACAGCCAAAAACCACAACTCAATACCAGCAAGCCACCTTTCAAACTCTTAACTACTGCTGAGATGGCAGCTAGAAGGGAGAAAGGTTTGTGCTACAACTGTGATGAAATCTTTTCTCCTGGTCACAGATGTAAAAATAGAATTTCATACATGATCATGAGTGAAGAGGAAGAGACTACCTATGTTCAATCTATATATGTGGAGGACCAACATGAAGAGGAGCAGATCCCAATTACAGAGATGGAAGAGCTGCAGATGACACTAAACCTCATTTCTGGGGAAGGAGGTTTCACAACAATGAGAGTATATGGGCAGGTAGGTGAACACACACTACACATCCTCATTGACTCTGGAAGTACTCTCAGCTTTATTAGAGAGGCTACTGCCAGGGAGTTGGGCTGCCTGTTAGAACCTACCAAGCCTCTGCTGGTTAGGGTTGCTAATGGGAACAGGATGGTGAGCTCTACCAGGGTAAATGGCTTTAAGTGGACTATCCAAGGGCACCAATTCACCTACTCACCAAGAACCCTGCATACTGAATGGTGTGACTTAATATTAGGGGGAGATTGGCTCAAGGCCTGCACACCTATAGAGTTAGACTATGACCAGATGACCTTTACTGTCATTGGTTAGGCAAAAAGATTAAACTCCAAGCTATGACTTCAGTGGGGGAATGTCATCTGATCTCTGAACACACCTTATATCAGATATTGCATTATCCTCACCCTAATCAAGTGGAAGAAGTATACATGGTCAGGTTGAAGGCAATACACAATGACCAGAACCAGAAGCTTGCTGGGCTGCTAGAGGAATTCAAGGATATATTTGAAGAACCTAAGAAGTTGCCACCTAGCAAGGGAGTAGAACACCAGATACTACTCAAGCCAGGGAGTGTTCCTAAGCATAGATACCCTTATAGGGTATCGCATGATCAGAAAGAGGAGATTGAAAAAATTGTAAAGGGTTTATTGGACAGTGGCCAGATACAAAACAGTAGCAGTCCATTTGCATCTCTTGTTTTATTAGTAAAGAAAAAAGATGGAACTTGGAGAATGTGTGTGGATTACAGGTATGTAAATGGGCTTACAGTCAAACATGATTATCCTATACCTATCATTGATGAACTCTTGGATGAATTGGATGGGGCAAAATTCTCTTCCAAGATTGATCTTAGATCAGGGTATTTTCAGATCCTCATGAAACCAGAACACAGGTATATTACTGCTTTTAGTACCCATAATGGGCACTATGAGTTTCTGGTTATGCCTTTTGGCTTGTGCAATGCACCTGCCACATTCCAGTCACTAATGAATCAGGTTTTCAGATCATCTCTCAGAAAATCTGTCCTAGTGTTTTTTGATGATATTTTGGTGTATAGTCCTACCTGGACAGACCATTTGACTCACCTAAGGGCAGTACTAACAATTCTCAAACAACACAAGCTATATGCTAAGTTAACAAAGTGCCACTTTGGGCGGGAAAAAATAAAGTACTTGGGGCACATCACAAGCTGGCCAGTTCCAAAAACCCTAAAGTAGCTCAGAGGATTCTTGGGCCTCACTGGATACTATAGGAAGTTTGTGAGGGGATATGGCCTCCTCAGCAAACCCCTTACTTCCCTTCTCAAGAAGGGTGCATTCCAATGGACTGATGAAGCCACCAAGGCCTTTGAATCACTTAAGGCAGCAATGGTGAGCACCCCTGTACTAGCCCTGCCTGACTTCACTCTACCATTTATCCTGGAGACTGATGCTAGTGGAAAAGGGTTAGGGGCAGTCCTAATGCAAAGGGAGAGACCTATCTCCTTCATGAGTAAATCATTGTGCCTTAAGAACCAGTCTCTGTCAATATATGAGAATGAATTCCTACCAGTCTTAATGGCAGTCCAGAAGTGGAGACATTACCTTCAGGGTCATAAATTCATAGTGAGGACAGATCAACAAGCCCTCAAACATCTATTGGATCAGAAGATTGTGACACCAATCCAACAGAGGTGGATTCCTAAACTGCTAGGACTCAACTATGAAATTCGGTATAAGAAAGGCACTCAGAACAATGCAACAGATGCACTGTCCAGAAGGCCAGCCAATTCTGAGGACTGCTATTCACTCACTACTGCAGTTCCCTTGTGGGTGCAACAAGTAGTAGAAAGTTATAAGGCTAACAAGTGGATTGTTGCTTTAGTAAACTCTAAGCTAATTGACAAAGGGACTCACCCAGACTATGAGTTGCAAGGGGACCTGCTGAAGTATAAAGGGAGGATTGTGGTTGGAAGCAGTAATGACATCAGGCATCAACTTATTCAGGAAATGCACAATACCTCCTATGGGGGACACTCAGGGATATATGGTACTTATGTTAGACTGAAGAGACTCTTCTGCTGGCCACATATGAAGAAGGAAGTCATTCACTGGGTTAACAACTGTAACACTTGCAGTGTTAGTAAACCTACAGTGAGGCCCTACCCAGGCCTGTTATAACCTCTGCCAGTTCTTAATCAAGCCTGGACACACATCACTATGGATTTCATTGAGGGGCTAGCAATGTTATTTAAGAAAAATGTCATTCTGGTTGTAGTTGACAGACTCACAAAATATGGCCAATTCATCCCAATCTCACACCCCTATACTACCCAGTCTATTGCTAAGGTCTTCTTAGACACTGTCTACAAGCTCCATGGCCAACCATTGAGCATTGTCACTGACAGAGATAAGGTTTTTACAAGTTTGTTCTGGAAGGAACTCTTCAGGCTAATGGGAACTTCTCTAGACATGACATCTGCCTACCACCCCCAATCAGATGGCCAAACAGAAAAGGTGAATCAGTGCCTTGAGACCTACCTAAGGTGTATGGTGCAGCACTACCCCAAATAATGGTCCAGGTGGGTACCCTTGGCTGAGTTTTGGTACAATACCAATTATCACTCAAGCCTGAAGGCCACCCCATTTCAGGCCCTCTACGGGTACGCATCCCCTCATCACTCTCTCGATCCCTATTTCCCTACATCTAATGCTGAAGTTAAGGATTTGCTCAAAGAGAGGCAAGACTTCATGACTGAACTAAAAGCAAACCTTCACGCGGCTCAAAACCATATGAAGGTATACGCAGACAAGAGATGACTTGAGAGGGAATTTCAGGAAGGGGACATGGTGTACCTCAAGCTCCAACCTTACCGACAACAGTTGGTTGCCCTCAAGAAGGGGACTAGGCTCACAGCAAGGTACTACGGCCCCTATCAGATCATAGAACGAGTAAGGAAGGTGGCTTACCGGCTAGCATTGCCTGCGGGATCGCGGATTAACCCTGTATTCCACGTATCCTTGCTGAAGAAGGTGCTTAGCAGCACGATAGTCCCCACAGCTTCTCTTCCACCACAGGACGACGAAGGGGTTTTTCTCATCTCCCCGCTGACTGTGTTAGCCCAGAAGGTGGTTCAGCCAGAAAATCCTAATATCACTCAAAGCTTGGTTCTTTGGAAGGAACATGAAGGTAGCTGGAGTTCTTGGGAGGATTCTTCGGTGATAGAACAATTGACGGGTGGAGTTGATCCTTGTGGACAAGGATCTAAAAATGGCGGCGGTAATGTAGTGAACAAGGAGGATTCCAGTGAAATTGGGAAGTCGGAGGCTAGGGTTGAAGACGAAAGGGAAAAATGCAATCTTGAAAAAGGGGGAGGCTCGAATAATTCTAAATCTAATTCAGAGGAGGCGGGTTCAATTTTTGAATGGCGGGTCGGATGAGGCAAACGCGGGTTAAGAGAGTTGGGCCTGCATATATATATATATATATATATATATAGGGGTTGGTTATAATAGAAACTAAGTTTGGTGTGAGAACGTGAGAACGGGCTTGTTTAGTGTAATTTCAGTGCTTTTCTTATTTTATTTTGGTGCTAAATCATCTAGCACTAAAATACAATAAGAAAAGCATTAAAAATAAAAATTAAAAAATTGCATCAAAATACAGTAAGAAAAGCACTAAAATTACACTAAACAAGCCCGTTCTCACGTTCCTACATGAAGCACTGTTCTCATTTGAACCAAATCCTATATATATATAAGCTATTTTAGTTATTTCCCTTAAGAGGCCCAATTGTTTGGCCAAGTCTTAATTATCGTTTTTTAATAGGGAAAGCATATTCTAGATGCTTTTAGGGTTTTGGTACTATAATGTAATAACTATAAATAGTGGGATCTTTCATGATGGAAAGTAAGCAATGAAATAGTTCTATTTTCCCCCTTATTTTCTCTCTACTTCTCCCATTTCTTTATTTTATAGTTTATTAGTAAAACATCGATCAAATAGCAATATTTGATTATACAAACAGTACAAAAATTACTACAGTCCACTACACATTGATTGAACAATTTCAAAATAATCATTATTATTTTGCTTCAAAGTAATTGATTAAAACCGACCAAATTGAATCATAAATACGCAACTTTTTTTTTCGAGGTAAATAAATACCCAATTTTTTATATAGTGCCCTTTTTGGGACTTTATTTTTCTCATCATAGCCTCCATATTTATAATAAAATAAAATAATTATTCTTACTTTTTTACCTTCATAGCCTCAAGTTAAAATACAAATTTTAAAACAAAATAATAATATTTAATTATAGTCCATTAATTATTCTGAGAAAAAAGACGAAGAAATGGCGCAGGTTATATCCGTCTTCTTCCATTAATAAATATCAAGAGTTCTGCTCATCTACCCACCGTGGATACGAGTTAACGTTCCACGGTTGATATGACAATGCCACACAAGCAAGGAAATCAATTTCTTGAACCACTATATTTAATAGTGATTTCATTTCTCTGATTTCTAAATCTCGCTTCATTAATTATCACTCTGTCCCGGTGGGGATGACCTGGTGGTGGAGTCAGGTTGCTTGGAGACCAAAAATTACGAGTTCAAATCTTGTCAATACCACCAGATTGAATGTGTGACTAAAAAAAAGCTATCACTCTAAGCTTCATTTCCTTAAAGAATTCTTATTAAATTTTTACTAAATTATGTCTAGATCAACCTATATCAAGTTCCAAATATTTTCAATTTTGTTTGAAAAAAAACATAATTGAAAAAACAATTACGTCAAAAGATAAATAACATAAAATTAAACATAATTCTTGTAAATTCCTTTTAGTTTTATTTGGATAAAAAATTTCTTTTAAATTTTCGATCTTGTTATGTACATTCTTTACAAATTTTACAAATAAAAAAGAGCCAATTTTTTTTAACGATTTAGAACTTTAAAAAACTTATTTTAGCTACTTATTTTTAAACATATAAATTTTAGTCACTTTGGACAAAAATATCCCCACACCTATGCGCACGTATCGGCAGCCCCGCACCTGTGCGCCCACGTTGGACCCACAGGTGCGCGCGCGTCGACAGCCCCCACACCCGCGTGTTGACACTGCGCGCTAGCCCCGTACCTGCACGGGCGCACTCGTGCGCTGGTGCGCGCATGCCGGCAGCCCCGCACCTGTGCGCGTGCACCCACGCGCTGGATTCAATACGCAGGTGCGCGCACAAGGGTATTATAGTAAAGTTGGATAAAATAATAATATTTTAAAAAAGTGGCTAAATTTTTATTTTATTTTACTGGCTATTTTGCCATATTGTCACAATAAAAATTTCAGATATATTTATATATATAAACATTTTGTGTGTATATATATATATGTGATTAGGGAGATTTAAATATATATTTATTCGAAATAGATTATGCCTACCAAAACTAAAGCATTTGTATATATTATTACTTAAGTTTTATAGAACGATTGATGATAGGATAAATTTGAAAGATAATGGAGTTTAGATTATGTTGTTTGGGACGCAATTATATTCATCAATAATTTAATTACAATTTCAAAGTGAAATTTATTTAATTTCTCTAAAAGTAATTTACTCAATCAATGAATGTTAAAAATGATTATCTAAATGAAGTAAGATTTAATAAGGAAAGGAGAAATTAAATCATTACCAAATATAGTAGCTCAAGAAATTAATTTCCTTACTTGTGTGCTATTACCACATTAACTATGGGCACGTTATCTTGTGGTGGGTAGGTGAATGGAATTCTAAATATCAAAATAGACCATAAAAAATCTTTTTGCAATATTGATTCAAGAGTTACAAAATAAACCCTTTAAATTTAGTGAAACATACTTAATGAAACTATTGATCTCATAATTATCCAATCCATGCCGGAATACAAATATAGGAAGAAAAATGCTGGTCTTTGAATTAACTAATTCATCGAATGGTGAAACCTGCAATAAAGATTAAGTCACATTTAATTGAAAATTCATGAATACACAACAATCGATGATTTGTTATCCTTTGATTGGGATCGAGTGAAGGTAGATTTGCTTTAGATTTCTTATTTAGGCACACTCCTCTGAGACCGTCTAACTCCCTAGAGACTGTCTAACATATCTTTATTTGACCTAAGTGGTTCTCCATCCCAATTTTCTTTTCTTTTTTATTTTTCTTTTTCATTTTTCTTTTTCATTTGTCCCCCTCCCCTTTCATTTTCTTTTTAATCTTTTTTTCACTTTTTTATTTCTTCATTTTTTATTTTTTTATAATTAATTTTATTTTTTATTCGGAGTCTCGCACAGTACTCTCGCTCGATACTAACGCATATGCTCGTGCATTACACTCGATGATGAATTTTTTTAATTAAATATATACCCTAAAATAGAATTAGTGAATTCTAAAATAAAATTGAATTAATTTTATTTTTTTATTCAGCGACTCATCAGTGCACTTGTCAGACGTTAACGCATGGTTCGTGCAATGTGCTTGATGACTAATTTTTTGAAATAAATATATAGCCTAAAATAGAATTAGTAAACCCTAAAATTAAATTGAATTAATTTAATTTTTTTTATCTGACATCTTGCCCAGCGCATTCGTCCGACACCAACGTGTGTGTTCGCGCACTGTGCTCAATACAAAATAATGATTTTTAAAAAAATATAAAAAAAAACAAAAAAAACGAAAAAAAAAAAAAGAAAGAAGAAACGAAAAGAAATAAAAAAAAAGAAGGAAAAAAAGGAACGAAAGCAGCAAGGGTGATGATCGCCGCAATCTCACAGCAAGGGTGATGATCGCCGCCGTCAAAACTACATCCAAAACCGTCTGTCTCCGACTCTTTCAATCATGGTTTCATCTCTTAGTTGAGAAAATAACTAAACATATATTTTTGGAATTCACTATCAAACTATATTTTAAATTTATGAATAATAATTTGCAATAATCTTCATCATTGAAGAACTCTTTCGATGGCGAAGAACTCTCTGAACTCTCTTTCAAGTTTCAATGACGTGCATCGTTGAAGAAGAGAGGGGGTGGGGATTTTGGAATTGAGGCTATACGATTATTCTTAGTTATTAAAATAAGTTTTAAGTTGGAGGTTTTGAGGGTAAAATAGTATAATTAAATAATTATTTTATTTTATTTTAAATATGGATGATAATGAGGGAAAATGTGGCTATGTTCATTACGGTTTACGAGTAAGTATGAAAAAATCGGACAACCTTGAGTAGGCCGGGCCTAGTCAGCTGCATGATATATTGGGCCGGGCCGAATAGAGCTGTCATTCTTCCTTTATCACATTCTGATAATTTGGGCCTAGCACACCATCAAAATTGGGCACATCTCACTATTAACTTTTTTTCTTCTTTTGACGGTGTACAGGTGCATATTTTTTTGTAAGAAAAATAATAAATATCTAATTACAAAGGATATGCAAGAACAATGAGGTTTATTTGAAAAATGAATATGAATATTTTTTAAGTAGAAATATAACTATTAGTTACATTGTAAATTAATAAACGATTTTAGTATTATTTATTTTACACAGATAGTGAATTATTTTTAAAATATATATTAAAAATAATGTAACATTAAAAAAAAAAGCTCATAAAAGTTTTTTTTTTTTGAAAAAAAACCTAATAAAAGTTGATAGGCCTATTTATTAAAGAGGCCACAATGAGACATTTTAAGAAGTTCACTTACATAAATACGGATTCAAAAAAGCCCGCCAAGCTTGATACTTGATAGGCCTGCTTATTTATTATACTACATACACACTTACACACACATATCCTAGAATATCTATCGTGCGATACATGAATGAGATATGTATAATTTTATTTATTAGAAATTATATTTATAACATAATTGGTTTAAATATCACAAACTATTCATGATTTCTGATTTTTAACACGAACTTTAAAATGTTGCCTCCATAACACGAACTTACATTTTTTTGTAAGTATAACATCAGTTCAAAATTGAGTGCAATTACAAGCACAAAAATTATACGAAATACTTAATCTTTTTTTTCTTATTTTTTTTCCGTAATACATTGATACAATTTTATTTCTCATGTATGTTTTATTTTATTAACATTGAAAATTTGATGTAAATTAATTAGTATTTTATCTGTGTGAGGTACGAGTATAAATTATTTATAAACACAAATAAATAATTACAAAACTTTTGAGATTGAGTGAATTATTACGAAAAATAAAAACATAAAAAATTACATGAAAATAGAGTTTAAATTAATATTTGACATGTAATATAATCAATTTTTTGGATATGACAACATGAATCTGTCAGATTTATTTATAGAACGACAATACTAAATAATATTACGAACACATGTAAATAAAATATAAAATGCATCATGAAATATATATGTAAGTATTTATGATGTTATAATTGCAAAAAAAAAAAAGATGTTATAATTGGAAAAAAATATGTAAGTTTATGTTGTATGTATAACATTTTAAAATAGATTAAATATTTCATATAATTTTTGTGCTTGTAATTGCACTCAATTTTGAACTGATGTTGTAATTACAAAAAAATGAAAGTTCATGTTGTGGAGGCAACATTTTAAAGTTCGTGTTAAAAACCAAAAATCATGAATAATTCGTGATATTTAAACCAATTAACCCTAATGATAAACTCATCATAACAAAACAAAATTAATTTACAACTATTGTGAAATATATAATTTTTTACATTAATTTTTTTATTATGGTCATTGAGATTAAGTTCAATTAAAAAAGGGTGAAAATGATTATTTAAATCTAATTTTGAATTCAAATGAAGTTCGAATTACGAAGAAAATGTATGAATTGCTACACTATGAAATATCATTTTTTTATTTCCAAAGCATACATATGAAGTTTTTGCTAAAGTGATTCACAATTAATAATAAAATATTATTTAATGTATTGACATTAATAATAAAAAATAATTTTTAAAATTAGCAATGACTTTTAGCAGGAAAATTATTTTTAGCAGCGATTTTGTTATTAAATATATAAAAATATTGAAATAATTAAATTATATAATAAATATCAAATTTATATTTTAACAATAAACATTATCTCTACCTCTAAGTCCTAATTCTATGTATATTAAAATATTAATCTATATATATCTTATTTTTTTATAGAAAAATATGAATTTTAATTTTTGCACAATTAAATAGGCTTTCAAAAGACTATATATATGCCCAACTCGTGTCACACACACACACACACACACACACACACATATATATATATATATATATAAGTCAAACTGAAGTATAACTTTAAATCCTTATTTATTTTGAGGATATACAATTGAGTGGATGAATATGTTAGTATAATAAAGAATAAATCATATCCCACCTAGACAGGTGGGATACATATCCTCCATATAAGCACTCATAGCTCATTTATTACAGGCCTTGAATTATTTGTATTTTTAATATCATGCATAACAAATATGATATGATTAATTGAATAATTTATTAATCCATCATTATCCATCAAAATAAACAAAACTTTATAGGATAAGTGGGGATTCAAAGTTTAAACCACCCAAACTGACCTAGCTATTTCAATCCCTATATATGAAATAATGGGAAATTATATAGTAGTAAAAATTTGGAGAGTACTCAAACTCTAATCTTGAAATATATAGTCCGAAATCCCAACATTCATTGCTTCCACAACTAGCCACAAAATGAGCTCATTTCAAGATTATTGAATATTCTTGTACATTGGAATTTGGAAGAAGATAAGGTCATTACCTATTTTCAATCCAAGTGATAGTTCACAATGGCTCCTTATATCCCCTTGAGATTATTTAGTAAAAAATTTATGTGTGTCAATCGTGTATCAAATCTTAAAATTATTATTTTTTCTTTCATTTTTGTTTCAATTTTTATAATTATACATTATTATTTAGGGCTTATTCCACCTATTTAGGATTTATAATTATTTTTTAATATTTGATTTTCATTTTTTAGTTAATATAATTGATTTTTAAGGTTGATTATTCCAAACTTAGTGTATATAATTGTTTAAAATTTAATTTTTAGCAATAAATATTAATTATGATTAATTATAATATAATAAATTTTATTTTTATAAAAAATATTATTAACAATATATATAAATTTTGATGTTGGAACTAAGGAATCTCTAATCCCTTATATCATCCTCTTCGTGCATATGGATAGATCACAAACACATCACATTGAATTTGTACGGGCGACACTTAATTGGTTAACAACTTAAAATTACTGCACATTCAATTCAAAATGTTACGTCCTTATAAGTTAATTAATCTGTTTAAATTATACTTGTATCTCGTTTTATATTATCATTTATCAATATACATTATACTTACAATTACTGTAACTATTTAATATTTATATATACGTACCGTACATTAACATTTAACAGAAATAGAACACCACGTACACAAAACCAAATATGAGAAACAAATTAAAATCCAACATTCATAGAAATAATCAATAGAAAGACATGAACGACACCGGGGCGTGAACATGATTAATGGAAAATTGATTAAACAACACAAATTAAACCATAATTAATGAATCTAGCTAATTAATTGGTGCCACCGAGCACACCCTTGAGCTTCTTAATCTGCGCGACGTCGAGGAAAGTGGTTTTCGCCACCAGCTCCGTCGGGAAATCATTCTTGAAGAGGGCGAAGTCGGTGATCTGCAGCCCGGGATTCTGGGTGCTGAAGCTAACGAAGGCGAGCGCCGGCCCCTTGCCGGAGTTGAACTGGAAATGGAGGAGGCCCACCGGGAACACCATGATGTCGCCCTTGTTCAGCGTTTTCAGGTACGGCGTGTTACCGAACGACGATATGAATCCGGCGCAGATCGTTCCCTCGATCACCACCAGAATCTCTGAACCCCCGGGGTGGGTGTGGAGGGGGATCACGCCCCCCGGCGCAAGGTCCAGCCTCGCGATGGATATCCCCAGCCCGTTCACGCCGGGGAACTGTCCGTCGAAGGCTGGCGTCACGGCGGCGCTGATGATGTTGCTGGTGTTGCCCGAGGCTGCCAGCCCGCTGAAGACGAAGTCGTTCTCGGTCACTGATTTCTTGCAAGGGTAGCCGGCGGGGCCCGCGGGGAGGGAGAGGTCCGCCACGCAGAAGTCTTGGACGAGGGCCTCTGAGGCGGCGAGGAGGAGAGAGAAGAGGAGGAGCTGGTATTGCAGCTGCATTGTGAGTTTTTTTTTTCTTTTAATCTCGATTTCTATTGTGTGGAGTTTGAAATGCAAATGTTGATAGGGTTCGGGGGCATTTATATAGTGGCAGTGCGTAAGGATATCTTGGGCGGAATATCCATTGGTTGAGAGAGAGAGAGAGAGAGAGAAGAGATATTTTGCCATATATGCAGCTAGCTAGCGGCCGTTTGAAATGGGGAGCGGGCATGCAGTTTGGGATATAAGAAGAAGACAGAGTTATGGGCTGTGATGCATGTGATGCTGCTTCAATTCCATCTTTTCTTCACAAGGAAACAAAAACCCTCTTTTAATTTGCTGCACATGATACTTATATAACTATCTCCATTCTCCAAAGATGAACAACTATAATTCCGATTCTAGATTTTTCTCATAGGCACAACTTTGCATGCGGTGATTCTCGGAATTGAATTACTCTACATGTTGTGTTAACTGCTACCACTACCTAATTTTATTCTAGTTCATTTATGATATTTACAATATTGTGGTAACTCATATTCAATAGCGGATCCTAAACTAAATATTTTGGGGGGAGCCGACATCTGCATCCCCACCCTTGTATTTCAATTCACATCCTGCAATATTGCTCCCCGGCGAAGATGTAAAAAAAAAAAAAAAAAAATTCTGGTGGAGGGTTCCCCAGTCCCTCTGGATCCACCGCGGGTCATATTATAATATAATTATTAATAGTAACAAATTAATTAAACGTGTATTTATAATTAATGTATATCAGTGCGTAAATATATGAAAATAAAATATTAATTAACAAGGACTTGCATAAATTTTATTTATAATTCTTGAGTCCAAACAGTTAATTTCATACAGCAATACTTTTCTTAATTAATTTGTGGTAACAAGATATATATATAGTACAGTGTGTTGCATGAAGCTAACAAGTAACAAGTATATAATGGGACGACGACCATCAATTTGTAGCAGTCATCAACTTGATCTGCATCAGTGATGAGAAAGCAACTGATCGATTTTAACAGGATTTCTCGTATTATAATTGGAGTTTGAGAGACAACAATCATAATCAAATGTCCAATCACAATTTCAGGATAATTAAGTGTTATAATTGAATTTGGGATTGCCCGACTGATAGATAGAGGAGATTAGGAGAATGATAAATTTATGCTCAAATCTCACAAGTTTAAATTTCACACTCGTGCATGCATGTGATTCATTTTAGACCATTTAATTGACATGGCTTTCGTAGGCTGCCCTATTCAATCTTTAATTATTTATATACATGAGAAAAGAATTAATTAATTCCTAAGCTTAATTAATATATTTTGTATCACAACATGTACCCTTAATATCTTTTGTAGCTTAGATCAGGTATTATTCATCACCCTTATAAAATTGAGAGACAAAGGTAGAGCCGAAGAGTTCATGCCGCCCGGCCTTAAGGGCATTATCCACATTTTCTGAAATACTCACAAATCAGTATAGTCAAGTGATATTTCATGTAATCAATATGACGAGCTCCAAAATGTGAGTGACAATATTATTTGGTGTCTGCAAATATAATGATGATAATTTTTTGTAGTTATTATATATCGTCAATTTCAAAATTAATATCGCCACACGTTTTTTTAATGTCTTCATATCGATTATACATGAAATTAAATGTCACTTGATTATATTAAATTTTGCGTGTTTTAGAAAATACGGATAGTGTCCACGGGGGCACGACATGAACCCCAAAGACCATATTGGAGGAGTGAGGACCATGGTTCAATTCTAATTCCCCACCCTCCAACTCAAATATATGTGTAGTGTGTGTATTAATGGCAAGAAAGAACAAATAAAATATACAATTTTCTTATGATATATGTAATTAATCTCATATAGTTGAGATATTTACTTCAACTTTTTACGTAAATCAGCAAGTGCATGTCAAAATAAATATCTCACCATGTGAGTGTGGTCCATGATATAAAAGTGATATATGCATCGAAATTTTAAAAGTATAATAGGACATTTGATCTCTGCAAGTCAGAATTTGTTTTGATAAGGTAATTCAAGAAGAGCAATTGTATGGAGCGCATTGCTTCCCTATCTTCTAGGGTATTACACATTACTCATATACACACACACCCCTAAATTAAATATTATTAAATTTTTTCTGTATGCATGTCGATCACTATGTTTAAGTCAATTATTGGAAGCCATATTTTCCTAACCAACCTATTTTTGGATGTCGAATCTGTAGGCTTTTTCTTTAGCATCAATGTTTTGGGAAAGTCTTTCTATTTAAGCACAAGATATCCACTAGCTAGTACAAAGGTGTCTATCCATAAGACACGCTACTCTCCTCTTTTGGTTTCATCGATTTTGATTTTGGTCCCTTTTCAAAAAAATATCCGCTCATTTTTAGTCCCATATATAGGTTTGACAGTATCAATTTTAGTCCCTCGATTTTTAACAGAAGTTAAGTGAAGTGACAGAGAGCTTTGCACTTGAGTCACATGCGCCACTTTTGGGAGCAAAATAGATATTATGGGACCAAAAGTGAAATTTTCTCTAAAATAAAAATCTTAAATTGCAATAAGCTATGAACGATTTTTGAGCCGAAAAATTGATCAAATGTTAGATTTGTAAAAAATGGTACTTTTTGTTAATTTTTTTTTAAAATTGGATAATTTAAAAAAAAAAACACACAACAAGAAAAACGTGATTTAATGACGGATTATAATCCGTCGTTAAAATACCGATAAATTAACGACAGATTAAGATTGTGATGTTTAATGACAAATTTTTCATCTCTAATTTAACGACAGACACACGTCGTGTAGCACCCCAAACCCGGAGGAGTCAAGGTGCTAACTGAACACACACGAAAAAGAAGGAAACCCCATAAAATAAAATAGAGTGGGGTGATACACGTCGCATTTTAATTTTAAAATTTTAGTTTTTAAAAATTTTTATTATTTTATTTATTTTAGTATTTCAGATTTATTTGATTATTTTAAATTTTTTTTCAATATTTTATATTATTTTTTAATATTTTCATTTAAAATTTTTCAATTACTAATTAATTATGAATTTAAAATTAATCTTTTTAATATTATTAATTTATTATTTATTTTACATTTTAAATTTATTTTATTTTTTAATTTTTTAATTTTATACTATTTCTTAATATTTTTTTATTTTTTATTTTTCAATTACTAATTAATTATGGATATAATTTTTTTTATATTTTTATTTATTTTACTTTATTATTTTTAATTTTTTTAATATTTTTAATCTTTTAATTACTAATTGATTACGAATTTGAAATTAATCTTTTTAATATTATTTATTTTTTTATTTATTTTAAATTTTAAAATTTATTTTATTTTTAAATTTTATATACTATTTTTAATATTTTTATTTATTTTACTTTATAATTTTTTATTTTTTTTATTATTTTATATTTTTATTATTATTATTATTTTATTTTATTTTTTTTATTTTTTTCGGATTGGCTTGGCGCGCTTCCGTCACTAAAACACGAATTTTTTATAGTGAAAGTCCAAAATATTGGTATCAAAGTATAATATTCCCATGTTTTTACTTCACAAGAATTTAATTATAAAATAATCAACCATAATAATGAATAATTAATTAAAAACTGAAAATTAAATATTAAAAAAAATTATAAACTCTAATTAGATGTGATGAACCCTAATAAACAATATTGTTAAATTAAACTAAATAAAAAAAATTCCTTGACTTTTACTCCACAAGAATTTAATTATGAAATAATCAACCATAATAATGATTTTTTCCTTTAGGCAAAAATTTGGAAAAATTATTGAAGATATTTTCGAAAATTTTTGTTTGAGACCAAAACTGATAGTAAAATGGAATCAAAATCGACATCAAATTTGACAAAAAATGTCACGGAGTGGCACAAACTGATAAATCAAAACCTTTGGGACCAAAAGAGAAGAGCAACGTGTCCTATGGGTCAAAAAGTGAAATTTTCTCATAATTTTACATTATTATTTAGGGTTTATTCCACCTAATTAGCTAGGTTTTTTAATTATTTTTAAATATTTATTTTTTATTTTTTTTAGTTTTAATAATTGATTTTTATGCTTGATTATTCCATACTTAGGATGTATAATTTTCTAAAATTTTAATTTTTAGCAATAATTATTAATTAAGATTAGTTATAATATAATAAATTTTATATTTATGAAAACATTATTAAAACTACACAATTTTAATTTTATCACGCGGATGAGACGCACAATTTGGACTAGTGAATCTCATCCACTATTTAAGCGCACTTATGGATTAGTTGACATTTAATATATATATATATATATATATGTATATATGTATATATATATATCATTCAACAAACTAAATACAAATCTATATTCTTAGACCATATGGAAATCAAAATCTTCGACCAATTAAATTATGCCATGTGTACCCCCTAAAAAAATCTGTCATGTCTAAAATTACATATGAATTAAAGGCAAAACACTGTTTTGGATATCTGTATTTTTAAATTTTTTCGAATTAGATCCTCTATTTTATTTGGTTAAAATGAAGTCCATGTACTATCAATTTAGATATAATCGAGTCCCTAGAAGACTTAATTTTATCCAAATTGATAGTGGAGTGATTTGATTTTAACCAAATTGATAGTACATGGACTCAATACTAAAATAAAAATAAAAATTCATTTTTTTAAATAAACAAATAAAAATTGAAAAAATAATTAAACAAAAATAAATACAAATTGATTTGTTTAAGTATTGTTTTGAAAAAAAATTAAAAAGTAGTTTAAATTATTTTTATTCATTTTTTTAATTTTAAAAATAAATAAAAAATTAATTAGTTTTTATAATATGTTGTAATTTTATTTTACTTTCAAAAATTTCAATAAAAAAATAAAAAAAATTCAATTAAATAAAATTGAAAATTTTAAAACTATTGTTTGAATTTTTCCAAAAAATAATAAATCAAAATCAAAAAATAAAATTAAAGTGGTTTTAAAAAAATTAATTGAATTTATTTTTTATTTCTTAAATAAAGTTTTTACTTAAAAAATTCAATGTGTATTTTTTTAAATTATTTTTTCAATTTGTATTTTATTTTCAAATTGGGTCTATGTACTATTAATTTGGTTAAAATCAAGTCCATATACTATCAATTTGGACAAAATTAATTCCCTCGGGAACTTGATTTTATCCAAATCGATATTACAGAGATCTCATTTTAACCAAATTGATAATGCATGGCCCTCATTTTAACCAAATAAAGTAGAGGGACCCAATTTGAAAAAATTTAAAAGTACAGGGACCCCAAAACAGTTTTTTTGCCTCAATTAAATGTCATGTTTTTATATTTATATTCTTTAAATTTGGTCATTATATATATATATATATATATATATATAGAGAGAGAGAGAGAGAGAGAGAGAGAGAAGAATGGATCAATTGAGAACCAGAGCCCCATGTGAGAATTAAGAACCAATCAGAGTCGTAGATCTTCAGTATTTGGACGGTGAAGATATGTACCCGAGTTTGAGTTATGCAGTGGCATTTTTGTAATATTATGGTTATTTTAATGAACTAGGGGTATTTTTGTAATATTTGGCATGATCCCTTTTAACATTACTATGATAGATTTTAGCATTGCTGTAATTAGTCTTAGCATTACTGTGACTAGTTTTATATTATCAAAGAAGATATTAGTTTTAACATTGACGTGATTAGTTGTGTTTTATTTACAAAATAGATGCATCTAATTAAAGGTATGATTCTAGAAACTTAATTATAGATATAACAAACTTTCCAGATTTTAATTAATTAATTAATAATTGTTGAGATATTAATTATATTATTTTCCATAATTGGAATTGGTATATGATATAGTTTATGCAAAAATTATTTAATGTTATATTTAGGGGGTGTATTGGATTGGGATTTTAATGGATTTTGTTGGACTTTAAAATGTCCATGGATTTCTATGGATTTTATAAATCCATAGATTCCACATGGAGTCTTCCAACTCCACGCAGAGTCTGGGGGATTTCGTATGGATTTCGGATCGATTTTGAACGATTTCAATGGATTTCAAATCCACCTCGCCAGCGCTCGTTGGAACACAACGATCGGTGTATCTGGTAAGAAAAATTGAACCCAGCGGCCGCTGGAATCGAGCGGCCTTGATCCCAGCGGCCGCTGGAGTTCCATCATCGGCAAGGCCAGCGGCCGCTGGGGTTGGGTGACGGCTGGGGTGCCCGATTTTAACTCCTCACCGGCCGCTGGGACACCGCGCTCGCTGGGTTTTTCAAATCCATCGAAATCTCGTGTCTGGAGGTCGGAATTCATCCTTTGTAATTTTCACGTGAAATCCAGCTGAAATCCAACGAAGTCAATGACTTTTTAAAGTCCGTGGATTGTTTAATACCGCAGAATTTTAAAGGACTTTTAAAAGTCTGAATTGAATACACCAAGATTTTATTGGACTTTTAAAAGTCTGGATTGAATACACCAAGATTTCATTGGACTTTTAAAAGTCTGGATTGAATACACCAGAATTTCGTTGGACTTTTAAAAGTCTGGATTGAATACACCCGGATTTTAAAAGTCCAACGAAATCTCAATCCAATACACCCCCTTTAGTCTTGGAATGCTTTGGATTACATATTAACACATTTAAATGTGGTAATATATGTACATTATTGTAGTATAGAGATAATGTGGTCATCAACTTCTTTTTTACACGTTTTATGTACGAAAATTTAATTGATTGATTTGCAATCTAATTATTAATAACTAATAATATCTTAATTGATTATTTCCACAAAATTTGAATTTAAAATGAGTGGATATAATCGGTTAAGTTAGTGATTAGGATAGCTTTGAAATAGTCAAAGTGGTTCCTACAATTTAGGGATCGTGTTATCTATTTCCTCTAACTAACCCATTTCAGTAGCAGAATGTTGTAGTAGGTTGAGTAGGTTGAGTACAGAGAATGAGAACTTTGGTGGACACTACATCTGCGTTAAGAGACAGTTATTTCCAGGTAGACATGCAAGCCATGGCAGTTAACACAACCCACGATCTATGAGAGAATATGGGAAGAAACCGATGCCAATTAGGGAAGTCTATAAGGACCGGATTTCACACTTGAAGAAGGTACTCAAATAGAGAAAATATCACTGAGAAGAGTGAGAAAATCCAGAGCTTGATTCCTACATTTTCTTCGAGATTCACAACAATCGATTCAACAAAGTCCATTGTTTCGATCAACCAATAAATGTTCATTAGTTGTGTTTGTAGATTAGGTGATTGAATTGAGAGTTTAGGATTCGAAGTTTCCATACTATCTATTGTTAGATAGTACATTTAGAATTCGTTTAAGGTTGTACTTAGAATAGGATTATTGTATTGTATGTATTGTTGTCAAGGAAGTGAACTTGGATAACATCGGCATTGTATTTTCAACGTTTGTGAAAGTATAATTTCACCCTGTGGCAATCTCATACCGAAGCTGTGTGATTTAAAACTATATTTCGTGCAAAAGTATTTTACATTTCCGCTGCATGTTACGTTGAAGGCATAGTGGAGACATTAGCTTCAACATTAACTCTAACATTTGCACTTATTTGAATTTTTCAGTGTTTTGGGCAACGAATTCTAACAGGTATACATCAGTTGTACTTAGATAAAAAGGTTAAATTGCAAGAGTTTTTTATAACATCCAGGTTGACTGTGTGCATTACTACTGATACATGGACTTCTGTGCATTAGAAGATTATAAATATCTGTGTTGTTGATAGTTATAAGGGTGATGAAATGGGTAGAAAAATTTATTTTTGTTTGTGTGAATGGGGGATTGTACGGGTCTCTGTAATTGCAGTTGATAATGTAGCTGCAAATGATGTTTGTGTGAACTTTTTGAAAGGAAGATTAACAGATAGAGCATGTGATGTGGTGAAGTGGGAGAGCACCTTCACTGGCACTGCTCATGTAGTTAATTTGATTGTGGGTGATGGATTGAAGATTATAAATCAATCCATCAAGAGGGTTCGTGAAGCTATTAGGTATGTGAGGCACTCCCTTTCGAGATTGAAACAATTTAGAGAATGTTGTGTAGATGAGGGCATAGAATGCAAGTCTTTATTGTGTTTAGATATGGCAACCAAATGGAACTCAAAATATCTAATGTTGAGTGTTGCACTTAAATTTGAAAAAGCATTTGAACGATTTAAAGGTGTAGATCCTTTTTTCAGAGTTGATTTGACCGATATCGGGTTGCCTACACCTGCAGATTGGGAAGTTGTTAAGACAATTGTTGATATTTTGGTTGTCTTCTACGAGCTCACACTTAGAGTTTCCGCCCAATTGTATGTCATTTCTCATTTGCTTTTTCATGAAATTGATACAATTGGTAATTTATTGAAAGATTGGGTAGAAAGCCAAATCCCGCTATCAAATATATGGCTGTGAAGATGCTAGCCAAATATAACAAATATTGGGGGAACCTAAAAGATGAACAAACTTATTTACTTGGCGGTGGTTATTGATGCTCGATATAAGTTTGCATTCATTAACTTCTACTCTAGAGAAGAGTTTGGGGATGAAGGTCCGAAGTTGGCATGTGAAGTGAAGAGTGATTTACGTAATTTGTATGAGCATTATCAATCAATGCATCGACCTAAATCTCAAAATCAAGGTGTAGTGAATCAAGAGGACGATGTGGTGTCTCATCCATCTTTAAATTAAGAAAATCAAATATACGAGAAATGACAAATACAAACGAGACTTTCTGGATGAAGATGATGACTTAAAAGATGATTTGAAAATCTATTTTAGTGAAAAGCCTCTAATAAAATTGTGGCCACACAGTGTAGTCTCCCTATTGAAAAATTATGGTTTCGCCATTAGAATCAAGAAAGTAAAATTGGAGAAATTAAATCTGTGTAGATAGACTAGACGCATCCATAAAAGTTTGAACATCGACGTGTATGGATGTATAATTTTTCGTAAAATTGTAATTTCAAACATTCAACCTAATATGGACGGCTACAAAATTAAAACCCGACACCAAGTGTGTAATTAATACTATAGTACTTTTTTTCTTTTGATCATCATAAC
This sequence comes from Perilla frutescens, assembly GCA_026008535.1. Taxonomy (NCBI): domain Eukaryota; kingdom Viridiplantae; phylum Streptophyta; class Magnoliopsida; order Lamiales; family Lamiaceae; genus Perilla; species Perilla frutescens. The sequence continues at coordinate 48,402,315 of BRKX01000001.1, read as the reverse complement.
TACTTCTTGCCTCTGCCACCCAACTTAATTTGCTAACTCGAATTATAATGGCGCTAAATATATATCATCACAAATAATAAACACGTCACAATGTACAAAATATAAAAAAAATATATAAAAGTTTACATTTTGTGCATGCAATGCTCATCATAAATCATTCAAATGAACCTCAAAACACATGTAAAACATGAGGTTATCAGTAATCTGAAAAAAAATGTTAATCATATAAAAATATAAAATAACACATTACATATTAATCGGGGAAAATCCTTCTAATTAATTGCATGTTAATTTTTCATCAATTTATAACTCATTTGTGTGCTTAATATTTTGCCAAATATATATTTTAATATTTTCATTTTATAATAAAAAATACTGTTTTGGAAAATATATTATTATTTTAACAATATATATATATATATATATATATATATATACACGAGAATTTTGTAAGATTATATTAAATCATTGTTAATTCAATATGCTCACAACACGAAATCACAATATTTAGCACAGAAGCAAATAATATTATATTCGAAAGTCTACAATATTTTAGCAAAGAGCCGATCGCTCCATTAAATATGTACAAACGCGATGAACATAATTGAGTCTCAATCGTATATAGAAGGGCAGATTTCATATTACTCCAATGTATTTTTTTGAAAAATTAAAAAAAAATTTATATTAAATAAATAGTCTAAAAACTCTCTGTATTACGTATAATTCATTAAAAAAGTTCCTTTTTGAAAAAGTGAATTATATTTGCTAAAAAAGAATGTATGATTCTTATTTTTATAATTTTGTATTATTTTTTAAATATAATCATTTTTCAAAAGTTATCAATATTGTATTATACTTTATTCAATCAAATGATTTATGTTGCAATAAATTTAAAATTTAATGACCCAAAACTTTTAAATTATATGTGACATGAGTGTTCGGGTCATTCTCCTTTTATATTAGTGCATGAATAACAAAAGAAATATCTTCCATCTGCGAATTCTTTTTATTACCACCAAAACGTACATATATTGGCTCTAATTAATACTGTCATATTTGACACATTTAAAGCCAATAATTGAGGATCAATTTATAAATTTGTACGTTGATTTTATAATCATTTATCGACATTAGGGGAGATATGATTGAAATAATGCCGATAAATATTTCTTGAGATAAATATTTAATTTTATGCACTAGATGAACTAGAAGTTCCCCATGTTATTAACAGCCAAAATTATCATAATTGGAGTGATCAAATATCATATATTTACATTACAAAAAGTGAAAGTTCCAATATATTTAAATTACTCAACGCCAGAAGCAAGATAGTTCATTGACGTTAGAAACGAAAAAGTATTTGAAATGTAAAATTCGCAGAAAACAAAATTAAAGATATGCAATAACTTCTAGAACCTCATGAATAGGATCGTTCTGAAGACGAAAATCTAAGTATATTTGCACGTGTTTCAAATGATCATAATACCGAAATTGTGGAACAACCAGATTAAAATATTATGGGAAATGACAATGATCTGGTTAATATCAATATTGAAAGTACCGTACATATTATAAATTAAATATGAGAGAAACTTATAACACAAATTTCATAGTTGTTGACAACACAATTACCTCCATAATTGCTTTTATAGTGACAATATGGATGTATAACCTACTATGAAAATAAATTACCAGAAGTACTCTGAATTAATGAAAACTAGCAATTGAGGTAAAGCTTAACCTGATAAACCATTATCGTCCTAGTAGGACACAGATAAACATTTCTATTACAGAGAAATGATTTAATAAGTGGTGAAACATAAAACGAGGTTGTAGCCCATGGATTTACGCAGAGACCCAGATTCAATAAATTATATTATTCTATTAATAATGACATTATGTTCCGCTATATATATAATATATTTGGTAGTAAATTTGGCATTGAATATGTAATTAATAGACATCGTGACCGCATGTTTGTATGGGTCATTAGAAGATAATATTTGTTGGTCCCGATGCGAGCCTTAGTCAGTTTAGAGGGGGGTTGAATAAACTGACTTCAAACACTTTTAAAACTGATTGCGGAATAGATAGGGCCCTGACTCGCTTTTGAGATTTATCTGTGCTGACTGATCAGTTGAGAGAAGCTGACAGAGGCTTAGCTGGTGAGCTGATCAGTTTTCAGCTGATAGCTTGAAGACGCGGCTGAAGCTTGTCAGTTCAGTCTGTGTGTGTGAATGTGTGCAATTAAATAACTCGCAAGACTGTAAAACAGTAAGAGCAGCACACACAGAACTTTATAGAGGTTCAAAGCTTCTCGCTTCTACATCCTCTCTTCCTTCCACAGAAGGGCAATCCACTATGCAAGTGTAAAGTTTCTTTATTACAAAACATAGTGAAGAATTCTTGTTGGACCTGAAAACGGCACCCTTCAACCCGAGCGCGACCTCATTTCCAACTATTACTGTCCCGGAAGAACGGACCCATCGGTACACGCTCCTCCTCAGCCGGTTTCTGGGTCGACAGCTCACACTTACCGGTCCCAACTGCTCGCTGAGACTTTAGGTACTATTGCCCGTCTTTACACGATTTTAGATCTCGCTCGATCTTCAAGAAGGCAGTCTTGAAACTGTTATCAACCTGCAGTGCTCCTTTCTTTTTGAGCTGAGTGGTTGATCTTTGAGGGACTAAATTGAGAAGTTTTGCTCTTGCTGGAATTCTGCGTGAGCTTAGCAGCTTACTTTGAATTGAAGCACACCTTCTCAGTCTAAGAATTTTCACACTTTGAGAATATTGAGCTTTGAGCTGTAAAGAGAAAGAACTAGCTTGTTATGCAAAATAGCAAAGTTAGATTGGCGAAAGTCTTGGCCAAAATTGATTTCACCCTCTTTAAATATATGAGTGAATTTTGACCGTTATGATTGGTGATGTTTAGAAATCACCGTTGGTATTTTAATGCATGTAGCCGTTTGAAGCTCTTTTAATGAACTAGTCGTTTGACTTTAATATCCACTGCTCTAAGATCATCAGGATCTTTCAAAGATTTCTTGTTGAGATCTTTATTAACTGCTTATCAGTAGGAGCAGATGATTCGACTATCATTTTTTGGACATTCAGCTGACGGGCTCTCAGCTGTCTCGGCTTTTAGCTCTGAGATAGTCCAGTTGGCAGATCTTCAGCTGCCTTGAGCTTATATCATGACATCGTCTAGTTCAGCTGACTCATCAGCTAAGCTTAAAAGCTTCCATTTCTAGACTTATCAGCTGGCTACCTGATTGAGCTTTTTCTCTCTAAACTGAACTATGGTCAGTTGAGTGAATGCTCAAAGCATTTAGAGCTGTTTTTCCAATAAACTGATCTTTGATCAGTTTAGGGTCAACTCTGACTGATCTCTTGATCAGATAAGTTTCAGCTTTCAAGCTGACTCTGCTTGTCAGTCTATCTTGGCTTTTCGCTAAGACTGATGATTGACTCATTTGCGGATGCCTACCAGTCTCCAAAGTTCTCTTCCTCCTTTAAAGCTTATCTCAAGATTTGAAGAGTTTACTCTGACTGGTCTGATCAGGCAACCTGTAAGCTGGTTGACCATGCTTCTGAATAGCTGTCTCTCATCTCAACTTGAAGTCTTACTTGGTCATTGTTCTTGATTTCCAGCTTATCATAACCTGCAGTTTTTCATTAAATCATCACACATGTTTTGACATTTCATCAAAACCATTATTTGGGATTTTCCCAACAATTTTCCTAACAATATTTATATGAAAATCACTGATGGATTTAAAATTTCTTGTATAACATCACAATATCTATTGTGAGAAAAGTTAATTCATGCATAAAGACAGAATATTTGAAATAAAAGACTTGGTTAACATCAAGTATTGTCTCGGCTTGCAGATCGAGAATCACCTAGTGTGATTTTTTATATATACACCAATCAATCTATTTGAGAAAGGTTTTGGATATTTTATTTATGAATAAGCTTATCCATTTAACATACAAATGTTGTTAGATCATTTGAAGTGAATGAGTATTGATATAAAATCAAAGAAGATAATGATGATATTTTAGGACCCCAAGTTCTTTGCAATCTTTTATCTTGCAAAATTACCTAGCCAGGTACTGCATTCATAACTAACTTGCTAGCAAGATTTATTATTTTTTCTACAATGACACACTAGCATGCCGATTATTATATACTCCACTACTTTCAAATTATAAATATTGTTTATTGAAACAAACAATGACATGACATTGGCGTGGACTATTCAAATGTTGGCTATATGTATGATTCTCATATAAACCATATCCGAGATTGGTTTTATTTTATTTTTATGTGTAGTGTGATAATTAATTATTATCTCCTATTGTCTATTTTTAAAAGATAATGTATTTGTATTGCACAAATAAATAGAAGGTCTGTTAAAGATTAACTATCCACATGAACTCTAGAAGAGTTGTGAAATTTAAAATTTGCTCCAATAATTGTAGTTTTGAAGGGGACGATATTTCAAAATAATTTAGAAAATTAGGCCCTGTAGGTCTACATTATGCCATGAAGGTTAAATAGTTGTACTATTTTTCACTTACTAAGGTTTTTTCTCATAAGGTTTTCTTAGTGAAGGTTTTTAATGAGGCAACTAATGCAACATATAAAATTGTATGTTATGTACTCTTTTCCTTGACTGATTTTTTCCCACGAGGTTTTTAACGAGGTATGAACATCACGGAGTAATATTAACAATGAGTAAAACTATACCGATGAATAAAATTATCTTTCCCTATATTATGTGTTCTTCTACTTTTATATACCTACATCATGTGAGTATTATTATGGAGTTCGATTTACAACAAATATAAATTAAAAATTAATATGTAATTTTTATTTTTTGTTCATCTTTATCAAACATTTGATTTTTGTAGAAATTTTGTTTTTGTGATGTCATTACTTTCTAAATTTATATTTTTCAATCATATACCATCTTTTATAATTTTGGTGTCCTCACTTCATTTTTCATTCCATGTTCGAAAACTTTGTATATAATTGGAATAATAATATTTAAAAAATGAATAATTGATATAAAATTTTCAAACATAAAATAAGACATGTAGTGAGATATCAATTTTTAACAAAAAATTATTATAACGTAACGCATGGGGTAAAACTAATATATTAAATACGTGATAAATTTTAAGTTAAAAAATATTAGAATTAATCAATAAAAAATACCATTATCCATTTAATTTTAGACGCTTTAATATGAAGGGAGGTGCATCCAAGCTTCAGAAATCTAACTATATATACCAATAAGATGAATGTTTACCAATAAATAAATTTATATAAAATAAATATTAAACCAATCATTTACTTGAAATTTGAGAAACAATAATTGAAATCAATATGATAAAATCAATTTCGAGATTATAATTTTAGACCACCTGAACATAAATTTAAATGTCTAATACAATAATTTAGTTTCCCCACCTTTGCTGCAATCGAAAGAGACACGATCATCGACAACTGACTCATCCAAAACTTCTCTCTATAAACAAACATTTTTCACCCTATTGCATCAAACAAGTCCGCACATGTAGAATTTTACAATTTGTTTGATGTTCAAAACTACAAAACAACGATACTTATAGATAAATTGTAATATACAGAACACCTCTATTTTTTATATATATAACGATAGTCGATAGACTCAAATTTAGGACACGGTCTTAATTCATGGGGAATTATATAGATGATTGATGATAAATAAAAAACATTGCAATACTCGAATAGATTTGGAAAACTTTTATTTTTTTTAGCAAAAAATAAATTTAGGAAACTTATAAATCATCATATGATACCATGTCAATTTATTACCTAAAAATCATCATATTTAAATTTAAAATAGGTAAGTTATTATATATTGTAGTCTATTATCATTTATTATACATTTATATATACGATTAAACATATATATATATATATGTACATGGATTGCATTTAATTTAATATAATAATATTATTTAATCATATGAGTGTGGATTTGTGCAGATTTTCGAATATACATTATAATGTAGAGATTTACAAAATAGATGCATCTAATTAAAGGTATGATTCTAGAAACTTAATTATATATATATAACAAACTTTCCAGATTTTAATGAATATATATTGAAGTAAGCAAATTATTAATTAATTAATTAATAATTATTGAGATATTAATTATATTATTTTCCATAATTGGAATTGGTATATGATATAGTTTATGTAGAAATTATTTATTGTTATATTTAGTCTTAGAATGCTTTGGATTACATATTAACACAAATGTGGTAATGTATGTACATTATTGTAGTATAGAGATAATATGATCATTAACTTCTTTTTTACACGTTGTTTTATGTACACGAATTTAATTGATTGATTTGCAATGTAAATATTAATAACTAATTAATATCCATATTATAATTTATGAATTTAATTTGCAAATTTGGAAGGATGTTTTGGACGGGAAAATTTACTTCTTCATTTACGATGACTATCATGTTTTTATATATAATAATATAGATATATATTATTTTTATGTTTACTTTTTAATGATCATACTAAAATGCCCCTCAAAGTGGGGATAAAATCATCTAGTCCACTTTTCATGTCCCGCTATGAAATTTAATATTTCAAAATGTTTATTACAAAAATAAATTTTATTATAGTATTACAAATCATAAGCAACATATATTGCTAAAAATTAAAAATTTTAAAAATTATATACCATACTTTTGGAATAATCAACCATATTAATCAATTATATTAACAAAAAAATAAGAAATAAATATTAAAAATAAATATAAATCCTAATTGGGTGGAATGAACCCTAAATAATAATTATAAAATTAAACTAAGCCATAACAAATTGAAATTGAAGAAAAAATTGATGAAAATAGAATAAAATAAAAATGGAGCACCAAATAAAATAGAATAAAGTGACATAGAACATTTCATTTGCTCAAAGTGAGCTTTAAAAAAAAGGATGAGGCAGTTGTAGTTTATAAAAGAGGTGGTTAATTTTAAGAAAAGTGAACTTTCGGAAAAAGTTAAAATTTTAAATGTCTTATCTCTCAATTTCTATCTCTCCATCCCTCTAACTCTATCTCCTGATCTCCTCGAACCCTTTCTAGTTTTTCAGTTCGTATAATTATTTTTTTTAATTTTATTTATATTTTCAGTTTTAATTTATATTGGAAGGAACTAAGTATAAATGAATCTATATTTACATATGTTAATTAAATTAAATTTTATTTATTTTAATTGAGTCTAACTCACACCTATACGTTAATTATACCTTTCATGAGCGTTAAATATCTCACTTTCAACAATGCTAGATATTTAATAACAAAATGTGTTTTTTCAATTAATTTTGATTACCTATCGGAAAAAATTAAATGCATTAAATTTTGACAAGTTAGAATCAAGCGAGTAAAATTGGAGAAATTATACTCCATATATTGAACTACAGATCCCCTAGTCCCAATTTTGTGTATCAACCGTGTGCCAATATTAAAATTATATAATGTTAATAAATTTTTTATAAAAATAAAATTTATTATATTATAATTAATCATAATTAATATTTACTAGTAAAAATTGAAATTTTAAAAAATTATATACCTTAAGTTTGGTATAATCAACCCCAAAGATCAATTATATTAACTAAAAAATGAAAATTAAATATTAAAAAATAATTATAAACCCTGATTGGGTGGAATAAATCCTAAATAAAATTGTAAAATTATGCTAAATCTAAAGAAATTGAAATTGAAGAAAAAAATGAAAGAAAAAATAATAATTTTGAGTTTTGGTACACGGTTGACACACACAAGTTGAGACTAGATGATCTCAAGTGCATGTGTTGACACACTACACCCCTGTTGAAAGTTCATGTTAGCATTTTTTTTCTTGTTTCACTCTGTGTTTCACTATTAAATTTATGATTCTAATAATATTTATTATAAAATAAAAATTAACTATAACATAAATAACCATAATTAACATTTATCAACAAAAAAATGAATTAAAAAATTATAAAACATAATTTTGAAAAAATCAACCATAAAAAGTGAAAATTAAATATTAAAAATTAATTATAATCCCTATGGTGGGTTCAGAAACAATCATAAAATTAAATTAAATCATAAAATAATAAAATTGAAGAAAAAAATACAAGAAAAACTTATAATTCGAAAATGCAATACGAAATATAACATAAAGAGTGTAACAGAAAATTTGAACGCATCCATAAAAGTATGAACATCAACATGTGTATGGATGTATATTTTTTCGTAAAATTAATGTAATTTCAAACACTCGATCCAACGGTAGGCGGCTACAAAATTAAAACTCGACGCTAACCCAACATTAGGCAGCTAAATGTAAATATAGTGGCTTTTTTATTTTAATGATCCTAGCTACCTACTTCTTGCCTCCGCCACCCAACTTAAATTGCTAGCTCGACGTATAATAGCAACCTCACCTGATCATATATCAGCTTTATTTGAGCAGAAGAGAAAAAAGAAGCTATAGCTAGCCATGGATGCCGAAACGACGCCGGATAGAGCAAGTGCAAGTCCAATGCCATCTCTCTTCTCCCCTTGCAAGATGGGAAAGTTTCATCTTTCCCACAGGTTCCATCCATCTCCACTTACCTTTCTTTTTTTTAGGTAGAATCATGAACTTTATATATATCACCACGAATCGACCAAGGTCATTCATCGTGGTTGGCTAATTAAGTCGTAGTTATAAGGGTAAGAGATCGGGGTTCTTTTGAATGTGCAGGGTGGTGTTGGCTCCAATGACGAGATGCAGAGCTTTGAACGGGATGCCTAACTCCGCCATGGTTGAATACTACTCCCAAAGAGCCACAGATGGCGGATTGCTCATCACTGAGGGCACCACCATCTCCCCAGTTGCTGCAGGGTAACAATCTCTCTATTCATTAATTAATCTTTCTTTTTAATTAGCTAGGTAGCCTACGATGAACTCGGACGAGAGAAAATTTCACTTTTGGTCCCATATAACACACCATTCTCCCATTTTGGTCCTGTCGATGTCGATTTTGGTCATTTTTCAAAAAAATCGCTCACTTTTAGTTCCATAAGTTTGACAGTATCAATTATTGTCCCTCAATATTTAACACCTGTTAATCGAAATGACGGAGAGTGTCGCTTTTGGGATCAAAACTGAAGAGTAGCGTGTCCTATAGGACTTAAAGTGAAATTTTTTCTGAAATTAAAATCTTAAAATACAATCAACTATGAATGATTTTTTAGCCAAAAAAATAATCAAATGTTAGATTTATAAAAAAGGGGTACATTTTGTTAATTTAAAAAAAATTGGGTTATATAAAAAAATAACTACAAGAAAAACAAGATTTAGCGACGAATTATATTTCGTCGTTAAAATACCGACAACTAATGATGGATTAAGATTGAGATGTTTAATGATGAATTTTTTCGTCTCTAACTTAACGATAGACACACATCGTATTTTAATTTTTAAATTTTATTTTTTAATGTTAACAATGGAATAACGACATATTTTTCCGTCGTTATGTTAGAGACGAAAAAATGCGTTGTTAAACCTTTTTTTTTGTTAAATCTTAGCGACGGATTAGTTACAGAATAATTCCTTAGCTAAATTTATTTTTGATTTTTTTTTTGTTTATTTTTTTTTCAATTAATATTTAATTACAAATTTGAAATATTTTTTTTAAAATTTTTATTTATTTTATTCTTTAGGATTTATATTTATATTTTAATTTGTTTCAATATTTTATAGTATTTAATATTTTTTTATTTTAAATTTTTAATTACTAATTAATTATGAATTGAAATTCATCTTTTTAATATTATTAATTTTTTTTATTTATTTTACATTTTAAAATTTATTTAATTTTTTAATTTTTTATTTTTTAATTACTAGTTAATTACAAATATAAATTTTTTATTATTTTTATTTATTTTACTTCTTCAAATTTATTTTATTTTATATTTTTATTTTTTTATTATATATATATGTGTGTGTGTGTTATTTTTTAATATTTTGAGCTTGGATTGGCGCGCTTCCGTAGCTAAAATGCTAATTTTTGTAGTGAAAGTCCAGAATGTAGCTATCAAAGTACAACTTTTCCTTGATTTTTACTTCACAATAATTTAATTATGAAATAATCAACCATAATAATGAATTATTAATGGAAAACTAAAAATTAAATATTAAAAATAATTATAAACTCTAATTACATGTGGTGAACCCTAATAAACAATATTGTTAAATTAAACTAAATAAAAATTTTCCCTTGATTTTTACTTCACAAGAATTTAATTATGAAATAATGAACCATAATAATAATTTTTTCTTTATGAAAAAATATGGAAAAATTGTTGAAGATATTTTGAAATTTTTTTATTTGGGACCAAAAGTGATAGTAAAATGGGACCAAAATCAACACCGCATTTAATGGAAAACATCACGGCGTGACAAATACTGATAGTTCAAAACCTTTGGGACCAAAATCGACATCGATGAGACCGAAAGAGGAGAGTAGGGTGTCTTATGGGACCAAAAGTGAAATTTTCTCACTCAAACAACCAGATCTTCTGTTCTAAAATGATGTTCACGGTTGAATAGAAAAAGATCGATGAAATATTAATGTGGGATGGAGAATCTCATCCAAGCTTTTATATATATTACTAAAAGTTTAATAATCTAAATATTTAAAGGTCTATGTTGAAAACGTACGATATATAATAGAAGATATGAGTGATTATGAAAAAAAAAAAATAGCTTACTAATTTATTTATTTTTAAAAAGTACATCATGAAGGGAATTAATAAGACCATAGCTGTAATTTATTATTATTCTGCTACATTTCCGGCTGTCCATGCACATTCCTTATTTTCTACAAAAGATTTTGTATGCTTCATTGCTTCACAAAGCCCAAAATATATTGTATGACATGATTGTTTTATGAATAAAAATATTCAAGTTGTCTACGTGGTATATTGTTGTATTTTTTCTATTTTATTTTTTACTCGATCACGCACCCGACTTGTAGTATTGAGTATATTTGAACCCGTCGTGACCTTTGGTCTCCAAATAACCTTATTCCACCCCTAGATCATCCCCACCGGAACGGTATATTGTTATATTGAAAACTAAGATGTGTTTTATATTTTTACATATGGTTATGTGTAAATTTCCAATTTATTATTAATCAAGGTGAGTAGAGGTCAAATTTTAATTTAATTTTAGGAGATGATATTCAGTGCACCGTCTCTGGGTGCGGCACCCATCATACGGCACATGTCCCCACGCGCGTGGCTCACACGCACTCCCACACGTGGCGCGTGAAAAACATGTGCTCATCATTTTTTTCTGTGTCAATTTTTGATAGATTTTTTTCATTTTTTTATTTTTTCTCCAAAATTATATATCCTAAATGAAAGTTATTTAATTATTTTTATCCCACAACTCGCGCAGTACACTTACCCGACATTAAGGCGTGGGTTCGTGCATTGCACTAGATAATATGTTTCAAATTAAAAAAAAACCTAAAAAAATATAAAAACCCTACCCCCTCCCAAAAAAAACTTAAAAAATTCTAAAAAACCTAAATAACACAGTAAACCCTGAAAAAAACCATAAATCCTAATCTCATAAACTATAAACATTAATTGTGATGGAATAAACTCTTATTTGAATTAAATAAACTCATTAAAAATAACTAGCAGACCAAATACTTTTAAGGAGACGAATGATACTTTTGGTACTTCGAATGATACTTTTAAGTGTTGTCACCGATACCTGTTTTAGCGAGTTTTTTTTTTTTTTGGAATTGAGCAGGTCGACCGGCAAATTGGGGCAAGTTGACCCGTGAATTTGATCAAATATTGATTCGTTGTACTGAATAACTCAGTACATCAGATGTGCTGAATAGTTGGTGTAATTTTAAAGTACATATATATATCAATAATAATTATTTTATTATTCGCAGTAGCTATCTATACTATATATAAAAGCAGAAAAAATCAGATTTTCCCTCCAAATTGATGGCAATTTTGCAATATTATATGTCAATTGAGGGCAATTAGTTTGACTGCTTTTTTTCGTTATATTTAATTAAAAAATTTAAAAAAATAAGTATTACTTAAGAACGTGTGCTTATTGTAAAATGTCAGAAATTTGCATTTAATTATTAAAAAAAAAATTGTAACTAAAGATATTAGATGTGAACGTGCGCTCACCCACATTTACATTTTCTTACATAAATATTTTTAAATTTATATCAGTTAAATTAAATTATAAATTTTATTTTTAGAATTTATCAAAATCTGTAGATCAATTATGAACGGTAGAATATTAAATTTAATTTTTGCAGGTAAATAGTTTATAAAATTTTCGTAAAATTAACTGTGTAAATGCTAATTTTATTTCAATGTTATTTTTTAATTTCAGTTAGGTTTACGCATTGTAAAATTAAAAAGTAAACTAAGATGAAATAATTATTAATTGTGAAAATAGGTAAGCACGAAAATAACAAATAAAGAAAATAAAACCAGTAACCCCCCACTAAAGAGATATCCAAGTACCCACTACGTTTGTAACCATAAAAAAAATAAGCAAGAAATATTGAAATTGATCCATTTACAAACTGCAATACAGTTCTCACGCTGCATTTCCACCATTTTCTCTCAAAACATTTCAACGATCTGAAAGTAGCGCAGAAGTAATGGCTCTAGTATTTGGAACTATTGACATGCTCAAACCGGGAAGAAGTACATTCGGTCTCGAATTGCGACTCATAAGATGCTACGAGAACTTCAATTCCGGTGGTGTTGAATGTATTTTCCATGATCGGCAGGTATTAATAAATTAAATATTTGTCGCAATTTTCTGCAAAAATTTTTGAAATCGAATAGTCTGACTAAATAAACCTTCTGCTTCTTTTTTTGTAGGCCGAAAGAATTCATGTGACAATTCCAGGATCGAATTCTGAAAAATTTAAAAATCGGCTAATTGAAGGCAGTGTGTATGCGCTGATAGATTTTGTGATCGGACTGAACATTATGAAATACAGGACCACATCCTGTATTCATAAAATTATCATTTTTAAACACACAAGATTGTTTGAGGTTTTTCATGAAGAATTCCCAAAGTGTTTATTCCAGCTAAAGACATTGGCAGACATTGCACAAATGGAGAATGTAGGCGACTCTTCAATGTTTGGTAAGTATTTTCAGAAATAACAAAATTCAATAATATATAACAACAATATGATACTGTTTTTTTTTTTTTCCAGATGTCATTGGTGCTATAGTTTCTCACTATAGACCACAATAGAAAGAGATAAATGGCAAGATGACAAAGCTGATGGACATACTGCTGGAGGATATGGCGTAAGAATTTTAATATTGATTTTTTATTTTTTTAATTATTTCAATATTATGACAGTTGGTATTTTTTTAATGTTTTTTGTAACACTTTTTTTAGGGGGAATATAATTACTTGCACAGTTTGGGAGCACTATGTTGATGAGGTGATAAAATTTCTGGATTCTGGTGCAGAAGCACCGGTTGGAATCATAATGCAGTTATGCAGAGCATCCATTTTTAGAGGTACGAAATACAATTTTTTTTGTTAAATGTTTTTTTTGTCTGTTTTTTGTAATTTTTATGTATTTTTTATTGCATTATAATTCATACAAATTAATAGTGCATATCTGAAATGATACGTTTCAAATTTTTGTAAGTTATTTACATGTATGTTTTAAATTTTTATAGGACAGAGTACTTACATATTTTTTTGGTGTATGTTTTTTGTTGTTTGTTTTTTTTTTTTCTGCTGGATTTCAGATGAAATAATACAATGTGTTTTGCACAGGTTATTTATATTTTATCATGTATGTTTTATTGCATTATACATGCCGTATTAATTTTATATCACATAAAAATTAATAGTGAATGTTTTTAATTGTATGTTTTTAATTTTTGTACGGTTTTACATTGTATGTTTTAAATTTTTATAGGACAGATTACTTGCATATTTTGTTGTTGTATGTATAATCTGTTTTTTTTTGTTGTAATTCAGAAGGAATAATACAATATGTGGACATGTTATTTATATTTTATCATGTTTGTTTTATTGCATTATACTTATTGTATTAATTTTATATCACATATAAATTAATAGTGAATGTTTTTAATTTCTGTACGTTTATACATTGGACGTTTTTAATTGTAGGTTTTTAATTTGTGTTTTGCACAGCTTATTTACATTTTATTATGTATTTTTTATGACATTATTATTACTATATTAATTTTATATCACAATAGGTGAGGTTAGAGTGTCAATATTATTTAATGTTACAAAGATACTCACTGATCAGAAGCTGGAGGATATAAGAGAGTTTATTTTCGGGTAATATAATTAATTTAAAATCATATTTTGCAATATGCACTTTTGTGCAGTATATTTATTATTCAGTGTACTTCATGTTTATTTTTTTTTTAATTATTTGCTTACATATTTTCAGTTATCTCACTACTGGAAAAGTGAGATCAAATACAATTTCTACTTTGACATCATCATCAACAAGGAGTTTGAATGATCAAATAGAAGATGGTGATTTTGAGATGAAAACTATATCTGAAATTCTGTCTGAGGGAAAGGTATTATTAATTCTTAGAAGGTAGTTTTAATATAGATAATTTAAGAAATAAAATATCTAATATGGTTTTTTTTTTCAGACGGGGAATTTCTGGATATATGCAACTATTTTGTGTGTAGAGACAAGAGGAGATTGGTCATACTTGGCATGCAAGAGATGTCAGAAGAAACTGAAAAGAAGTGGTACTGAATTTTTTTGTGAAAAATGTCAATCCTATGACATTGCAGGAAGACTAAGGTAAATTTAAATAAATTTAAATATTATTATGTTAAAAACAAAAAAAAATTAAAATTTAGATTTTATATTACAGATACAAATTAACAGTAAGAGTGGTTGATCAAAGTGGAACGACAACGTTTCTTCTGTGGGATAAAGAAAGTACTGCGCTTATTGGAAAAACTGCTTCGGAATTGAGTGAGGTAAAAATTATTATTTAAACAAAAAAATAGAACATTTTAATGTTAACTAATTGTATTTTATAGGGTCGAAAGATTGATGAAATTCCAGAAGGAATTGAGAAGGTAGCAAACAGAAAAGCACTGTTTAACATAAGTGTACAGCCTGGACAAACTAGCAATTACACTGGATCTTTCAGTGTAGCTAGGATTTGTTGTGATAGAGTGATAATTGAAAAAGTTTGTGGAAAGAGATTTTCGACTGAGGTATAACATAGAATAACTTACAATATAATTATTTAATTAGATAAACAATTTTTTTTAATGGAATAAGTTGTTTTATTGGTACAGGAGGAAGGTTCAGTTTCAAAAATTGGAGCAGAAAATGCTGAAGAGATGGTTTGTTCAGAAAATTATGTATATAAATTTTTTTATATGTTTTTTATTTATTCTGTTTTTCTTTCAGGTTGATTCAACAGAAGAGCCTATATCAACTTTGAGATCAGTTGATGGGAACATAGATGATGTGGTTATCCAAAAAATAATTAAACAAGTGATAGATGATGAACAGGTCAATATTAATGCAACTTAATTAATTAGTTGATTAAGTTGATTTTAACATATTATTATATGACAAAAAACAGATTGGAGAATTTTGGATATATGGCACTATTAAAAGCATTGAGTCAGTGAATAGATTTTCATTCCTTGCATGCAAGCGTTGTTTGAAAGAATTGCAACCACAAGATGAGCTGAAGTTTTTTTGTGCACAATGTCAAACATTTGACATATGTGGAAAGTCAAGGTTATTATTAAATATTTAATTTATATTTTATACTGACTGAAAATTATTAAGAATTAACTAACATTATATTATTTTCACATATGTAGATATAAATTGGATGTTGAAGTTGGAGATGGAACTGGAGAAACAATACTTGATATGTGGGATATTCAAGGATTGGAATTAATTGGAAAAAAACCGGCAGAAGTGAGTATAACAATTTTTTTTTTCCTACATATACGGATGAAATATTAACAAATTTTTTTGGCAGGATTAAGTTCTTGATATACAACCTACTGAAATTGATCAAATTGTGGGTGCAAAAGGCTTCTTCAAAATAATAGTCATGCATGAAAAAATGAAAGGACCTTTCATAGTTGTTAAGGTGACAACCGATGATAACATGAGGGCATTGATTGAGGCAAGTTATATAGGAAAATTTTAATTTACACCATATTTTTATAAATAGTAGGAAAAAAAATTAAAGTTCTAATTAATGAAAACTTTATATTTTTCAGGAGAGTGTAAGAAGATCAAAGGGGAAGAGAAAGATGCATGGAGATGCTGATGAGGTACTGTATTTACAAAAAAAAAAATTGTCTTTCTATGTATAATAATACATATTTAAAAAAATGTAATGGTTTTTAAATTTTTTCAGGCTGCTTATATATGTGATGGATTGGAGACACCACCAACAATGAAATCAACAAGTGAGAGAAAAAATTCAACTGATGTCATGAACGAGGAAGAAACAAACCGAAAATTGATTGATGAGTTTTCATCAAATGCATTGAAGAAAAGGCAGAAAAGGAATGTGAAGAAAGAGTAGTTCAATAATCTGAAGTTAATTTATTTTAAAAAAAAATTATTCAGACAATTTAAGTTTTCGGTTTTGGATTTGTATTCATTTGGACAATTTTTCTTTATGTCTTGGTTATTATGTCTTGGATTTTATGTTTCATTATGGTTTTAGTTTAACATTAAGGTTTATTCAACACATGTTTTATATCTTTAAATTTTTTAAATATATGTTTATACATGGTATATTAAATTAATATACAAATTAAAAACATGTTTTTATCACAAGTATTTTTAAACAAAAAATCCAACCGTAAATATAATATAAACCACATAAACAGAGCACAGTTGAAAACAGTATGATTTTATCACAAAATTTAAAATAAAAATACAACCGTGCATATTATAGATCACAAAATAAGTGCAGAATTAAAAATAGATTAAACAAATAATTTCTAACAGAAAGAAGTGCGAAAGAGCTGGATCATCGATTATTAACCATTCAAAAACCATATAGGAGTAAGTGGATTGCCCAGTTCACAATCACCCGTTTGAACGGGGGCGCAGGGGGTCACACAAAGTCCATGGTCTTATCGGGTTAAACACAGTGACACAGATCAAAACCTCTCACCGAGAGATTTCGCACAGATTGTTCTAAAAGAACAATCTCAGATCATACTGATCTGATAGATAGTTACACATATCATAGCATACAACTTTTCATGCATATATATATAATTATACAATCATACTAACAATGAATTAAATTAAAATAATTGGAAGAATTAAAATATTACAGACACGGATAATTAAAATTACACATTAAAATGAGAGCCACAGACAATTAAAATTACATAGAATTAACTGATTTCTATATAACAGAAACATACACCAATTAAATTGAATTGAAAGCATCTCATATTATTAACTTTCACAATAATATTAACAATAAAGAAGAAGAGTAACATGCAAGGATATATAAATTATATAACAAATTTTAAACTATAAACTTCAACCATGTATTGAAGTTTACATATTTAGTTTTCTAAACACAGGGAACAATTAAATATAAAAATTCATTTGTAAATACACATTATGTATATTTTATATAGGACAGATTACATACATGTAGTAAATAAAAAGTAAATATGCTAATATAAATAGAGCACTACGTAATTAATATTTTAGCTTAAATACCACAAAATTAAAAGATAAATAATAAATAATTGAAAATAGAAATGTATATAATGTTTAAACAACATATAAATTTAAAAATTAATTATTTAATAAATAAATTGTCAACTTGAAATAATATATTACCATTCTATATTAAATAAAGCAAAGTTAAAAGATGAATATAATTTACTTATAAATACAAAGATGTACAGAAGATTTTTTTTAATAATATATTAATTACTTATTTTTGATAGAACAGTTAAAATTATATTAACAATATAAATAATTAATACTACATCTACATTACCAATTGTAAAAAAAAATATTAAATTTAGAAAGCAGAAAATTGAATCAATTCTCTGCATTTTCAGTAATTTTTACAAATTTATTAAGCCTCTGGATGAAATTATTAATAAATAACATAAAATAGGGAAAAATAATTATGTTAGTGGGCACAGAAAAAAATTAAAACTGCTACCATTTGCAGAATTCAAAAATTCAAATATGACAACAGGGGAAATTTTTTGTAAACCTTTATGAAAATGAAAAATACAGACAAAATCCGTCCCTTTTCTTAGGAAACAGATGAACAGATTAAACGGATTCGTATGTCAGAATCTTTATCAGGTACGAATATCTCACATGTATATTCTCATTCAAGGATGCTCAGTTAAAATTTTTTTGGAATGTTTTAGAAAACAGAACCAATAATATAAACAGACAATTTTTTCAGAAAAAAATATGAAAATATTTATACCTGTAGTAGAAGCACTTTAAAATGTATTCATTTGTATTAAATGTACAGTTGAAGCATCTCCTATGATCTGATGAACTGTTTGTTGCTGCTCTGCATTTTCAGTTAAAAAAAAAGTTAGATCAAAGGCTGCATATAGTATATGTGAGTGTGTTATACACTCAACTACAGTTATATGATAATAGAAACTCATCTTTGTTTTGAAATTGATGTGATGTATCAGTTATCTTCCTCCTGATTTATATGAACAAGAATATGATTAGTAAACATCATAATAGATCAATATGAGATATACATAAACACTCAATACGTTCACTTATACATATGAATATTTGCTTTACACAGATTTGTGTGTGTTAGTGATTCAAAAAAGAAAAACATGTTAACATTGAAGAACTTACCTTTTTTTGGATCATTGAGAACCCGTTCATTGCTCCTTCACATAAACATATAGTCTGAATGTTAGTCAGACTATGTTCACAGATCTCGGGTTCGTTCTTATGAGTGTATAACCCTCTGTTTAATTAATCTGAAACAAAACAAAAAATATTAAAACTAGATCAAAAAATTATATTTATGAATCAACTTGAAACATAAACAGAGTATAAAAAAAATTACGAAAAATTTACTGAATACAGCATCTCTTCCACATTATCTGCTCCAGTTTTCCAAACTGAGAGAGACACAGATAACATCAATTAGATTACATTTCTGCAGAACATTTTAAAAATTGAACACAGTATCTAAAACATCCAAAACCATTTGTGTTAGGCAGAGAAATAGATACATAAATACATGAAAACTTATCTTTCTTTGGCCTTCACTATAAAGCTGTGGGATCTGCCATCTGATAAAAAATAAGAAATATAAGCATATTAAATCACAATATATAATGATCTAAGAAAATCAGTATAGATACGGATAAAAGTAAAAGACTTAGCTTTTAAAGTGCATGCTGTTGAAGCTCTAAAAGAGCTGAACTAGAAAACCTAGATCTAAAAAATTTAGGAGATGATTTTGGCTGAGAGATAGAGGGAGGAGAGAGTGGTGGAAGTTGACTGTGAAGTTATACTTAACGTGAAGAAGAAAGATCAAATAAAAAAAAATACAGTAAAAGTCAGCGATAGCGTTTAGATTTCAGACTCTTGAAGCTCTTAAAGAGCTGAAGAAGATACACTACATCTAAAAAACTTAGGACAAAAAATCGGCTGACAGATAGAGGGAGGAGAGAGCGGTGGAACTTTACCGTCATGCTGTAGATCCAGTTAAACATCTGAAGCAGAAACCCCAGATTCAACAACATTAACACACTATTTTCGGCCGAGAGAAAGAGACACTGAGAAGATAGCTGCATCTGAAGTGTAGAAGAAAAAAAATCTAAAAATTATCACAACCCAGAATCTGTTCATCGTCCCAACGACAAACCGTATATTTACAAAAATATACACAGATATAGTATATACAGAGAGGGTGAGAAGAGAGCTGCATCTGAAGTGTAGAAGAAAAAAATCTGGAAATTATCACAACCCAGAATCTGTTCATCGTCTCAACCAGAAACCGTATATTTACAAAAATATACACAGATATAGTATCTACAGAGAGGGTGAGAGAGAGCTGCGACAGTGAAGTTTTTTAAGAACAAATCGTAGATCTTCAATTTCACATGAACAAACCCTAGATCTAAAAAAATTTACAGAGAGATGAGCCACAAAGGGAGGGTGAGAAGAGATATGCGAGAGTGAAGACTAAATCTACAAATATTTCATTGAACAAAATCTAAATCTTAAATTTCAGATGAAAAAACCCTACAATTTAGAGAGAGAGAGAGGGATGAGAAGATGAGAGCTGCGTTTAGAGTTGTGCAGTTGAAATGAACAATTTACACAAATATGATGTATATATATGTCGGCTCGCGTGAAAGAAATGTCCGAAAACCCTAAACATATATCACAACTGGAGCGGGCCGAGAATTGATTGGGTTAAAAAGAATTAAATTCGGCCCAAATGAAGATTAAAATTACAATTTTGAAAATTAAACTTGGCCCAAATAAATTGTAAATTATAAATTTTAATATAATTAAATATTAGTAAATATCTATAATATAGTTAATATTAACAAATTTTTTTAATGATAATATAATTAGTAACTTATTATCTAAATAAATAATTAATGTAGATAATTAATAAATAATATATTTATATATACTTAGAGAATAAAAATAAATAGGTTGTCAATTGTACTATTGAAAGAAAAATTAGAAATAACTTACTAATATATTCTCATAATTAAAGATATTTTAAATCCATAATGGTATAATTTATTTTCACAAATATTTTTACAAATTTGTTTAAAATATTATTGAATGTAAAAATATAAATAAAAAATTGCATAAATTATTACCTTAATTTAATTTTTACAATATAAACGTTTCACAACTTCATCATAAATTATAATTTTTGGGTAATCAACCAACATTTATTAACATGATTTATAAAAAAATTATTTATAATATTGTGCACAATAAATTTTTTTCAATAATCAATAAATTTTTTAAACATATATATTAAATATTTAATATATATATTTTTTTAATTTTTCTAAAGATATATAATATAGTTAATATTAACAAATTCTTTTAATGATAATATAATTAGTAACTTATTATCTAAATAAATAATTAATGTAGATAATTAATTAATAATATATTTATATATACTTAGAGAATAAAAATAAATAGGTTGTCAATTGTAGTATTGAAATAAAAATTAGAAATAACTTATTAATATATTCTCATAATTAAGGATATTTTAAATCCATAATGTTATAATTTAATTTAACAAATTTTTTTACAAATTTGTTTAAAATATTATTGAATGTAAAAATATAAAAAAAAATTGCATAAATTATTACCTTAATTTAATTTTTAAAATGTAAACGTTTCACAGCTTCATTTTTAAATTATCATTTTTGGGTAATCAACCAACATTTATTAACATGATTTAAAAAAAATTATTAATAATATTGTGCACAATAAATTTTTTTCAATAATCAATAAATTTTTTAAACATATATATTAAACATTTAATGTATACTTTTTTGTATTTTTCTAAATTATACTACATTTTTTTTTGCTACAGGTTACTCAATAACGGAGGAATATTTTCAAAATACAAGATTGATTGAAATAAATGTTGAACAGATTTATAATACAGGTATTTTTTTTAATTAACTTTTTAACTAATAGATTATCATATTGTAAATTAGATTTATATGTTTTCTAATTTTTAAATCATTCATATTGATTCATATATTATTCTGTTATTTAACCAGTCTTCAAAGAAGCTTATTTTAGTGATTATATAAATTTGATTTGTAAGTTTGATATTCAATATTGATAAAAAAAATATATCGACATCACTATTATTATTATGTTGTATTATATTAGATTAAATACATAAAAGCATTCTTAAATTATTTAAATACAGGTGAAGGCTCAAGTAAATCTCAACAGATTGTTGATTTACCAATGAATGAAGTAGAGGAGGATGACCAGTTACTTGATATAAATATTACACAAATTTCTGATATAGGTATTAAAAATAAAAAATTCAAAATTGAAATATAATAATAATTATAAGAATTTGATGTGATTTTTTTTTGTCAATTTAGGTGAAAAGTTTCATCGCAATTCGCACCAATATTGTATTGGTAAGTTAATAATTGTGTAGTATTTTAATTAGTATTTTTATTTAATAATTCATTTATATTTAATTTGTTATTTTTTTAATATTAAAAGAAACGGGCAAAAAAAATAATTTTCTACTTACTCAATTCTTACTTATAATTACAATTGACTTATATAAATTATTTTTCTTCACAAATATATTATTTAATTGTCATTATGTATATGATTATGAAATATATTTAATATTTCATTAAAATATTTACATTCTTAACATTTTCAGATTATTTAGATCTTGGTGATCCAGTTTTTATTTGTGAATTTTGTGGAGCACGTTTTTGGTATGATGAAAGGTTGGGAAAAAATTCAAAATCACGCACCACAAAATACTCATCATGCTGTATTCGGGGAAAAATTAAATTGCCTCCTGTTCAAAGGCCTCCTAAAGTTTTGGAAAGTTTGCTCTACGATAATGATCAAAAGAGTAAACATTTTCTTGATAATATCCGTTCATACAATAGTATGTTTTCTTTTACATCAATGGGAGGGAAGGTAGATTTGAGTTTAAATACTGATAATTCTCCACCGACATTCCGTCTGCACGGTCAGAATTATCATATGATTGGAAGTCTATTGCCACCTCAAGGTTCTACACCAAAGTTTGCTCAATTATATATTTACGATACTGAAAATGAAATCGCAAATAGAATGATGTCTGTGAGGTAATTTATATATTTATGTTTCAGTTTTAAACAAAAAAATTGTGAATAACATGTATGTTCCTTCTAATTTGATTTTATATCTTATTTTTATATAGGAACAAAAAAGGCATAAACACACTATTCATGCGGAGATTGTTTCTGCACTTAAAAACATGTTGGATGATAATAATGTTCTTGTGAAGTCATTTAGGATGGCAAAGCACAACATTGTTGATCTTGGCCAATCTGATGTTAAGTTGAAATTGATTGATAGACGTGGAGGCGATGCCAGAACCTATAATCTTTCAACTGTGTCTGAAGTAGCTGCATTAATTGTAGGAGATTTTGATCAGTCTTTTAGAGATAGAGACATAATATTGAAAACTCAAACAGGTGAATTGAAACGCATTAACGAGTTAAATACATCTTATTTGGGTTTACAATATCCTTTTCTGTTTCCATACGGTGAAGACGGTTATAGAGAAGATATACCACTTTCAGATTTCAGTTCTTCATCAAGTTTTGCTCGAAATATGGTCAGCATAAGAGAATATTTTGCTTATCGGTTGCATGAAAGAGATTGTGATGCAAAAACCATTCTAAGCTCAAAGAGATTATTTCAACAATTTATTATTGACGCCTACACAATGATTGAATCTGCTAGACTTTTATACATACGTACACATCAACAATCATTGAGATGTCATATGTATAGAGGTTTAGAAGAGGCTCTAACAAGAGGTGAAAGAAATCCGACAACTCAAGAAAGACGTGTTATCTTGCCTTCCACATTCACTGGAGGAGCTCGATATATGATTCAAAATTATCAAGATGCTATGGCTATTTGTCAGTGGGCTGGATATCCAAATCTATTCATCACATTTACATGCAATCCAAGATGGCCAGAATTTGTTAGATATGTGCAGGAAAAGGGATTGAAACCTGAAGATCGTCCCGATATTGTTTGTCGAGTTTTCAAAATGAAGTTGGACAATTTGATTCAAGATTTGCGTCAAAATAATATATTTGGAAATGTTAAAGCAGGTACGTGTTATTTTTTTTTAAAATATATTTCTTTCACAATTAAGGTTTTATTTTAATTTAATTTTATGCTTTTTATCTTGAAATATAGTGGTATACACTGTTGAATTTCAAAAGAGGGGTCTTCCACATGCGCATATCTTGCTCTTCATATCGAAAGAGGATCAAAATAGAGGATCAGAAGTGATTGACCAGATTATATCAGCTGAAATACCTGATAAAGACCTGGATCCACAGTATTACAAAGCTGTACAGGATTTTATGATTCATGGTCCATGTGGTGTTGCGAAAAAAAACTCACCATGCATGAGAGATGGTCGTTGCAGTAAATATTTTCCAAGAAATTTTATTGAGACAACGACCACAGATGAAGATGGATATCCAATATATAGACGTAGAGATAATGGAAGAACAATTTTGAAGAATGGAATGCTGATGGATAATAGATATGTGGTTCCTCACAATCGATTCCTTCTGATGAAATATGCTGCCCATATAAATGTAGAATGGTGCAACCAGTCAAGATCAATAAAATATCTGTTCAAATATGTGAACAAAGGTCACGATCGTGTCACTGCAGCATTTTATAAGAGCGCTGAAGATGATGAAAGTGGGAAGAATATTGATGAGATAAGTATGTATTATGACTGCAGATATATTTCCCCCTGTGAGGCTGCATGGAGAATATTTGGATTTCAAATTCAATACAAATACCCTCCCGTTGAGAGATTAAGTTTTCATCTTCAAAATGAACAGACAGTTTTCTTTCAAGATTCTGATTCTATTGATGATGTCCTCAATAGACCAACGGTTCATGAAACTATGTTTTTAGCTTGGTTTGAAGCAAATAAGAAGTATCCAGAGGCGCGGAAACTTACTTATGTTTAATTTCCAACAAAGTTTGTTTGGAAAAAAGCTACAAAAGAATGGGTACCGAGGAAAAAAAAAATTTCAATTGGAAGAATTTTCTTTGTTCCTCCAGGCAGTGGGGAAATGTACTATTTGAGATGTTTGCTTAATGTAGTGCGGGGTCCTACGTGTTATGAAGACATCAGAAAAATTAATGGTGTGCAGTATGCTTCATTCAAAGATGCATGTTATGCTTTGGGGTTGTTAGATGATGATAAGGAATTTATTGATGGGATCATTGAAGCAAGTTATTGGTCATCTGCTGAATCTTTGAGAAAGTTATTTGTTACATTGTTAGCATCTGATTCAATGGGACGTCCAGAAGTTGTGTGGAATAATTGTTGGATATATTTATCTGATGACATATTATATAAACAACGATCAATACTACAACATCCAGGTATTTAAAAATTTTATTGTTTAATATTTTTTAAAAAAATTCCATAATATTTTAACTTTAATTATTAAATATTCTTATAAATGTATAGAATTACACTTGACCGATGAACAAATTCAAAGCTATTGTCTGGTGGAAATTGAAAAGTTGATTAAGAGTTTTGGTAGGACTTTACGAGAATTTGAAGGTATGCCATTTCCAAGTTCTGATTTTTTTCAGTCTGAGGAAAACAGATTGATAAATGATGAAATGAGATATGATAGAAGCAAATTGGAAAATGATCACAGAGTGTTCGTTAGTAAACTTACAGATGAACAACACAATGTGTATCAAATTGTTTTGGATGCTATATCATCAGAATCAGGTGGCATGTTTTTTCTGTATGGATATGGTGGTACTGGAAAAACATTTATATGGAAGACATTATCAGCAGCATTGAGATCAAAAGGAGAAATTGTGTTAAATATTGCATCAAGTGGTATTGCTTCTATATTATTACCAGGTGGACGGACAGCGCATTCCAGATTTAAGATACCGTTAAATCCAAATGAAGATTCCACCTGCAACATTATCCAAGGAAGTCCACTAGCAGAATTGATTGTTAGATGCAAACTTATAATTGGGGATGAGGCACCTATGATGCACAAGTATTGCTTTGAGGCTTTGGATCGAACACTTCGAGATATAATGCGTGTTTCTGATTCATCAAATGCACGTAGAATTTTTGGAGGAAAAACAATCATTTTTGGAGGAGATTTTCGACAGATCTTACCAGTTATCCCAAAAGGAACCAGACAAGATATTGTTCATGCCACGATAAATTCTTCTTATCTGTGGAAAGATTGCAAGGTACTGAGATTGACAAAAAAATTGAGATTGTCAAATTTGGGTCCCAATGATGTAGCTGATGAGGTTGAACAATTTGCAAATTGGATTGCCAGTATTGGAGATGGTACAATCGGTAGCGCAAACGATGGACATGTCAATATTGACATTCCGGATGACATTTTATTGAAATATTCAGAAGATCCAATTTCAGCCATTGTTCACAGTACTTTTCCATCATATGGTATTGATATTACAGATACAACTTATCTACAAGAACGAGCAATACTTGCTCCAACTTTAAATGCGGTTGAATCTGTAAATCAATATATGCTTTCTTTGAACAAGGATGACGGCAGATTGTATTTAAGTTCTGACTCGACATGCAACTCAGAAAATAATACAGATTTATTGCAAGAAGTTCATACTCCGGAATTCTTAAACAGTATCAGATGCTCAGGGATTCCGAATCATGAATTATTTTTGAAAGTCGGTACTCCTATTATGCTGTTGAGAAACATAGATCATGCAAATGGTTTATGTAATGGGACTCGATTGATGATCACAAGGCTTGGCACACATGTTATCGAAGCAAGATTTCTCACTGGCCAAAATGCACAGCAAACGGTACTAATTCCAAGAATGTCTCTTACGCCTGCTGATCCCAGATTGCCATTTAAATTTCAAAGAAGACAATTTCCTCTGATGCCATCATATGCAATGACCATAAATAAGAGCCAAGGACAATCACTCTCCCACGTTGGTTTATTATTACAAAAACCAGTTTTCACTCATGGCCAATTGTACGTTGCTGTTTCAAGGGTTAGAAGTCGTGGTGGCTTGAAGATCTTACTTGATGATAATGATACCAACACCATTACAAATGTTGTGTATAGAGAAGTTTTTCAGAATCTGTAAACTTCATACTTTATTTTTTTTAATTATTCACTATTATTTTTTCATAATATATACTTGATATTGTGTATGATTTAATAATGAATTAATATGATTTTTATTTATTAACAAATATTTACCTACTTATTATATATATGTCATCTAAAATTTGTATTAATAATTTTCTTGATAAATTTGATAATTATGATACTCTTACAAGTAATTTTATAACAATTAAAATACTAAATTATGTAAAATTACATAAGTTTAGAACATAATATTAATTTCAATTAAATTTTTTTTCGTAAAATGCATCACTTAAATAACAATTCACTTCTACCGTAAAACGTACGTCTCACATCCCGCATTACTTCCACCGTGCAATGCACGGTACTGTACTAGTTGAGAAATAAAAGCTGATCAAACACATTTGATCGGTAACAACATGTATTAAATTGTTTTGATTCGTGGGCCCCACATAGGCTTCCGCACGTGCTGGGAATATTTAAGGAGGAGCAAGTGGGTGCATGGAAGAAGGTGGTGGATGGTGTTCATGCTAAGGGCTCCATTATCTTCTGTCAGCTGTGGCATGCAGGCCGCGCTTCTCATCCAGGTACATACGGTACTCTTTCAAATGGCTAAATTACGGAAAATACATCAAGCCTTCGTTACTATCAAATTCATCATCTTTTAATGAATTTATAATTTAAACACGGTTTAAACGCTGTGATAATAACTCAACATTTTAATCTGTATAGCAAATTCAACACCTCTAATTTTTCTCCGATTATTAAAATTATGATGTCGCAATATTTTTTCCACGTGTACACATCAATTCAACTTTGGAGTGCCAAATATGAGTGAATTTTATTGTGCATAGTCGAATTTTTTTAGGTGTCTATTTTGCTATAAATTAAAAGTGGAGTTATTGTTGCAACATTTTGAAAATTATGCTTAAATTGCAAATTATTGTAAAGGTGATTATTTTTTTGGCAACTAACCCATATATAAATTTGATGCAATTCGCAGTTTACACATCAACTTTGGAACTTTGAAATTATAATACAACTTCATAATGTGTTGCAAAATAGACACACATAGGCAATAAAATGGAACTCAAACACAATTAATATTCCATATCCATCTTTATTGTATTAATTAATGAAAATCAAATCAGTATTTTGTTGTGTATATATTATGAATATGATTCAATAATATTAATTAATATTTGCAATTAATCTAATTATGAGATGGATGTGTGTGTGTGATAATAACAGCACTTCAGCCTGATGGAATCTCCCCCATTTCCTCGACGGAGAAGCCCATTTCCGATAGGTGGAGAGTGCAACTTCCCGATGGCAGTCATGAGATGTACGCCAAACCTCGAAAATTGGAAACTCACGAAATACCTGAGTTGGTACATCAGTTTCGCCAGGCAGCCATACATGCCATTTTAGCAGGTAATTAAATGAATTGAATAACTCGTCGATCAGCTACGTATGTACATTTGCAAAAGTGATCTATGTATCGTTAATTACGATTAAATTGAAATGCAGGATTCGATGGCGTTGAGATTCACGGGGCTCATGGCTACCTGCTGGATCAATTCATGAAGGACGGGGTTAACGAGAGGATGGATGAGTACGGTGGATCTCTCCCGAATCGGATCGAACTCACAATGCAGGTTTTGGAAGCCCTTGTTTCTGCAATTGGCGCGGATAGAGTTGCTCTCCGAGTCTCGCCTCTGTTTGATCATCTCGATACAATGGACTCTGATCCACTGGGCCTAGGTCTAGCTGTGATCGCCAGAATCAACCAACTCCAAACGGAGTGTGGCTCCAAGCTGGCCTACCTGCACGTGACTCAACCGCGGCTCTCAGCCTACGTGGTGAAGGAACCGGGGCAGTGGCAGTGGAGTGAAAACGGCAGCGGCCAGCATTGGAGCGCAGATGAGATGGCGGGGATGATGAGGGCGTGGCGGAGGGCTTATGAGGGGACATTCATGTCTAGCTGCGGGTTCACCAGGAAACTGGGGATCGGAGCTGTGGCTGAGGGAGATGTGGATCTCGTGGGGTATGGTCGGACGTTCATCGCCAACCCGGATTTAGTTCGGAGGCTTCAGCTCAATGCACCTTTGAATAAGTATGTGAGAGCTACGTTTTATACACATGATCCTGTTGTGGGATATACTGACTACCCTTTCCTCAAAACTCATGTTGATCAAGATCCTACTCCCAGTTTATCGCGCCTTTAAACAGCATGATGTTAATTAGTTTTAATTTGTTTGGATGGAAATAAATATGTGATGTGATAATATATAGTTGCTTATTTGAACTAATCTGTACGTAGTCTTCTGTGATGCAGCTACTATTATAGCTAGTAATTAACTGGGACTCTGGAAGCATCGGAAATGCTGTCTTTATGTATGTGGTGGTGTCTCCTTAGATTCCATGCTATCCTTGGGATTATAGTGTCCACATTTTAAAATTAAAGTTAAATGTGTGTATGCAGGCTAAGTAATATGTGAGTATAGGAAACAGAAAAAGGGAAAAAAAAAAGATAAATGCCATAAAATACATCAATGTTACACCAATTTGCTTTTTTCACGCGATTTTAAAAATACCAGTGCATTACGCCCGTGCATCGCACAACGTTTATTATGTTACAAAATTTGAGAAAACAAAACTAATTCCAATAAAAATCAAGTATTAATATCCTTATTCAACCACAATCTCATCTGAACACTTCAAACATAAACAAACAAACAAAAAAGTAATTGTCAAATAATTCACCACATTTAAAAGAATTTGATTGGAATTTTGACACGACTTTTAAAACATTGCAATAATAACAGACTCATTTTTTTCAATGACCGGAATTGTGAAATGACAATATTTTTTCCATATGCATAGATTAATTCAAATGAAGAGCATTGAAATGGGAGTTTTTACAATGCAACGTTAGTTTTTCAACCATTTTTTTTGGGTGGTCTAGTTTGGTACAAACCAAAAGATTATTTATTACTATTACAATGTTTTAAAAATCGTATCTTAATTGCAAAATTCGTTCAAAATGAAAATTTTGATGGTTAACCCAATAAAAAAATGCAATGGCAACAATAAAAACTCGACCAAGAACCAAGCAAACCAAGCTTATTCCTTCATTCACACACCCAATAAGGAATAATAATCCCATTACAAACTCAGCATATCAAAATCATAAACAATTAAGTGAAAAATGAAGAGAAAAGAAAATAACAATACTATTGTAAACACAAAACCTTCAGCAAATCCAAAGATCCAATAATTCTTCATTTGGTAAATTTTCTTTACATGCTCAACCTTAATTAAAAGACTTGCTGGACCTACTGCCTTAAGGATTCTCAGTCCCTCAATTGAAGACAATATACATTCTAGTGAGAATCAATAGTGGAAGAGAGAGAAACTGAAATTTATTTATGAATCAGGGGTAAATAAATTGCATTTTTCCTGAAATCCTCATTCAATGAAACATTGACAGGACCAAAGGCCCCTTCAAGGGTTGTGAGAATTTAACAATAAATAAAGAAAAAATGACACGTGCTTAAAATTTAGATACATACCCTCCACAAAAGAGACTGATGGCCCTGAATTTTCTCCAAGAGCTGGATCAATTGGTCTCACTCTACACACATAAACCAATAACAATCTACACAACTAAAATAAATTCGTGTCAACCCATAATTTGATTTCTGCTTGTGCATTGTGTGGGCATGATAGCAATAACAGTAAACTCAGTTAATTCAAAAGAAGAAAATCAACATCCA
Source organism: Perilla frutescens (assembly GCA_026008535.1). Classification (NCBI taxonomy): domain Eukaryota; kingdom Viridiplantae; phylum Streptophyta; class Magnoliopsida; order Lamiales; family Lamiaceae; genus Perilla; species Perilla frutescens. Next base: position 48,371,439 of record BRKX01000001.1, on the reverse strand, counting down.
ACGATTATCAGGTAGAAATGTGCTATAGTTCTGCAAGATTGTCTCATAACTCACTCATTGTTGGATATTTTCCTCAATCAACAGCCATTGCACCATAAAGAATAAAATAATTTTTCTATATATAGTTATATAAAAAATTAGTGCCTCAAAAATAAGTGCCTAGCAATCACACCACTAATTGAGTTTTTTGCCTCTGATTTTAATTTATTAAACATTTCACATTGATCTTCATTGAGCTCCCTATAAGCAAGTATCAATGTCCTTAAGTCAGCAATAATTAGCATACTCATTCACATGTTCTTCGGTTTCTCTTCTTATTCTCTTTCATTCTTTGCAAGGCTCACAAACATTAAGAAATCAGTCTTAACTTTCAAAATTTAATAAGTTGCAAAGAAAAAACAACCATCTTTGTCCTTTGTAGAGTAATGTACAATAATTTCCCTTCCACATCTCTTACTGCAAATGACATCCATTCTATTGCATTGTCAAATTCTAAAACGTTTTTAAGAGCTTCTAGGATTTAAATCGTAAGAATTATTTTAGTATATTTCTTGAAAAAATAATATATTTTTGTGTAACGCATATTACCAAAGTAGTAGAAAAACAACATACTAAAGAAAAGTCACCGATAAATATGCCTCCACTTCTGTGCAAGAAAGTGCGGGAGCAATAAAGTATAATATTCAGGCATCTTGCAAGTGTGAAAAATTGCAAATTCACTCCCACACTCACCGGCCACTTGATCTCGTTTAATATTTTTTAAGAGAGCAAACTGATCTGATCTAACAGTTGTGTGAATTGTATGCCGGTTGAAGATTATTGGATACAAAGAAAACATGGCTTAAAATTTCAAATATTTCTGAGATTTTTCTTGACTAAAAGTTGGTACAGAAACATTGAGTCTCCTCAACATAATCACAATCTTTCCAAATCTAAATAGGGCGGTTAGCAGAACCCAAAAGTCGTTCATTGTTATTAATAAGGGTTGCATCAAACAACAAAGCAAAAGAATCTACAATAAAAGCTTATCTGTAACACCCAGAAAAATATAGTATTTAAATTTATTTATAGCTAGAAATTTCATGAAGTTAGAATCCAAATTATTTTGGGGTTAGCTAAATTATAGTCTTAGAGGAACTATAAGACCAAGAAAAGTCTCGACCTTAGTTGGGTTTTCTAATTTATATTAGTATTTATATAATAAAAGTATAAATTAATGGGATCTTTTTTATACCAAGATCATCCAATTTGGACTTCATTTGACTTCCAATAGAATTATTTCATTAACACTTTGAAATCAAATTATTCTACCAAGCCCAATTTTATAAATTCAAGTCCAATTATTCAATCCACTTTCGACCCAATTAAGGCTCATTTGTAGCCATTTACCCAAGCCCACATTCAATAATACCCTAATTAACATATATTGTTAGGCCTAGTCACTTAGACGATAAATGAAATGATAAACTTTTTGTGGTAATTCATAGATATAGATAGATATAGGACTAGCACGTGTAAGTAAAGGGTGTGTAGATATATATATATATATATATTGTGGATTTCTTAAGTATGAAGAGAGTAATAATAATAATAATAATAATAATAATAATAATAATAATAATAATAATAATAATAATAATAATAATAATAATAAGAAATAAAATAAAAATTTAAAACCAATTAAAATTGGTAATTTGTAAAGAAGTTGAAATGGAGTAGTGTACATGTAAGTACACGTGTAATACATATATATATATATATATATATATATATATATATATATATATGTGGGGTTCGGCTATGGTTGATCAAAAAAGAAAAAAAATAATGTTATGTTATATATATATATAAAATCACCAATCAAATATGACCAATTGGAATTCAAATTGGAAGTATAAGTGTACTCATGTTCCACGTATAGTTATATATATATATATATATATATATATATATATATATATATTGGGGACTAGTTGGAATATTAGTATAAAATAACTAAAGAAACGAATCAAGTTTAAAAGAAATAGAGAAGAAGATCGGAAATAGAAGGATGAAAAAAAAAGGTGAGTTCTTAGCACCAAATGTTTTCTTTAATTTTAAATTTCAGTCGAATAAATTGTTCTAATTTTGTAACTTTTATGTTGTAGCAAACATCTTGTTATAAGTCCTATCTCTATGGTTTTCTAATTTTAATCTAATATTATTTAATCTATTAAATTTGGCCCATATAACATATTAATTGAGCCCAATTCTCAAATTCATATTTTTCTAATTTTAGTTTAGTCTTGGGAATTAAATTAGGATTTTTAGAAAATGTTATTTGGTCCTATAATTTCTGAAAATTATATTCTCCCAAAAGAAATTCTAAATATTATTCACTCCTAAATGCTAAACCAAACTTTTTAGTCATTGAATTCAATTCACCATTCATATCTCTTCATTTTGGTCTAGAAAGTCTGATAATTTTTCAATCAGGGTCACCAAATTGGTTTATTCCGTCAAATGCGCATTATTCGTCTGTTTGACTCCATTTTAATTCCAAACGATCCCAAGGCATAAGAAAACCCTGATTAAGTTATTTAGGATGTTATTACCTTTATTGACCTATTTGAGGATTCTAAGTTAGAATTTCAATTTTATAGGTCGAGACGAGCTGAAAGCATAATAGCATCTCACGCATAAATTGCAATGTTTATTGAGATCATCTAGGTGGGTTTTTCTATAACTCACAACTATGTTTTAAATTTGTCCATGAAAAGTATGTTAAATATTTTAATAATATTGTTTACATAATGATTGGATGTGTTGAGACTTCATGCATAGAGAAATTCCGACTTACAAGAAAGACGGTTTACTTTGCGACTAAATCTCTAGATAAGTAACCATAAAGTATCATGTGATCACACTGGGTCTCTCATCCAATGAACAAGAGTAAACTTTATTATAAATAATGGTTATGATTGATTTTAAAGCATGAAAGTATGACTTAGACGAATATAAATACCCACTAAGTGTTTTCTGGCACTCAACCCAAATATTTTTCAAATATTTTCAGGTCCTGGAGATGAAGCTGGTTGATGACGACCTATTGGAGTGAGTTTGACGGTTGACCCTTATGTGATTTTTGCTTAAAACCATATTTAAACTTATGTTTATATGTTAAATATTAAACGCTTCTGTTGATACTTTGCAAAACTTTTAAGTTTGAAAGTTGTTGACACAAGTGGTCAATTTTTGATTGTATATACAAATGTTTTGAATGTATATAAGGCTTGGCCGTGAAGTTTTTGAATGTGTGGCCTGTTTAGATATATGTATTGCTTGTTGGCAGGTCATAATTTGATTATGTGGGTCACGATTTTTGAAAAGCCTTATTGGATGTTGACTTTGAGAATGCTTGAGTGCGTGGTTTGAATATTTTTAAGTTGAGATGTTGCCCGTTTACAAATTATTTATAAAGTCAAATCTATTTTTGTAAAAGTGTTTATTACGTAAGCATGTACATATGTTTTTGGTAACGTTTTGGTTCTAGTGGGATTGGGGCATTACAGGTGGTATCAGAGCAAGTCTACGTGATTGTAGGCCTGCGATGTTTTCAAAATTGAAATATTTTGAGTATTATGTTATTGAAATGGTTACCCATAACCCAACAACTATCGTCTACGCCAAGCTTACTTCAGGAAGGTACTAAAGTTCATGTTTGGAATTTCTTTAGTGCTCTTATGAAAAGCATATGTGTATAATTAAATGCATGATATATATAAATACAAGTGATCTCAATGTGTGATTTAAAGCATGGTGAAAAGTATGATTTATAAAGCATTGTGAAAGTTATGTTGTACAAAGCATAGATATCAGTGTTTTCATGTCAAATCCATTTGATGCATACACATCATCTGAGCTAGTTTTAGACTAGAACTTAGCTGGATTTGAACATAGATGCACTGAACATAAGTACCTAATATGACTTGAGAGCTTCTTTAGCTCACTGGAATTTTATGATCTATACGAATCTAAGTGCACTGTATCATTGCCTTAGAATCTTGTAAAAGTTTTGTCTATCAAAGAATCTGAAGAATAAAATACGTGTATAGGATGCCGCCAAGACGTCAAAATAATCAGGCTCAAAATCCTCCACAAGAAGATACGGCACCTGTTATCACTCAGTTTCAAACACATCAACCTCCAACCTTTAACGGTCAGGGTGAACCGACTGAAGCTGAAGAATGGCTATGAATGATGGAACGTACATTCGCGTACATGGTGTGTACCGACTCACAGCGCATCGCATATACAATCTTCCAGCTCACTAGTGATGCTGATAATTGGTGGAAAACACATAGAAGGTCGATAGCGCCTGAACAATTTGCGAATATGACTTGGGAGGAGTTCAAGCAAGCTGTTATGCGGAAGTTTGTTCCCATGTGCTATCGGGATCAGAAAGAAACTGAGTTTTTATATTTAACTCAGGGAAATATGACCATGAATGGTGATGAATGGAAGTTCAATCAGTTGTCTAGGTATGCTCCACACCTGACGAACACTGATGAGAAAAAAACTTATAAGTTTAAAAGAGGTTTGTGAACTAAGATTAACAGTATCATAGCAGGGCGCAGCACGACCACGTATGCTAAAACTCTCAAACGAGCTCAAGATGTAGAATCCTCACTTCGCAAGAATGAGAACAAGGTTGATAAGTCAAAGGGGAAAAGAAAATGGGATGATAACGAGTATAAGGGTTGCGGTTTCGATAAAAAGGCTAGGGTGAGAGGCGGATCAAATCCTAAAGCACAACAAGAAAAACCACTATGTCAAACTTATGGAAAGAAACATAATGGTGAATGTATGAAGGAAATGAATGTGTGCTATAGGTGCTGGCAACAAGGACATATGGCATATAAAGGAATGTGTGCTATAGGTGCTGGCAACAAGGACATATGGCATATAATTGTCCAATGAATAAGGGAAAAGAAGTGGTAAGGTCGAGTCAACCTCCAGCAAGAAATGCTCGAGCATTTGCTCTCAATCGATAAGATCTTGCATGAGAGCCTGGAAATATGGCATGTATGATTAGTATATCAAATATGCATGTACTTGCATTATTCGATACTGGAGCTTCACATTCATTTTTATCTGCCACATTATGCTCTAAGCTAAAATTGACGAAGAAGAAACTTAGTGAGGCCTTAGAAGTAAGTATACCTTCAGAGAGGATCCTAATTACTGATCAAATATGCAAAAACATAGATTTGAACCTTAGGTATAGATCACTAAGTGCAAATCTACATGTTTTAGACTTTAGAGACTTTGATATTATCCTCGGAATGGATTGCCTAGAAGCTAACCATGCCACAATTAAGTGTCTTGAAAAAGAGCTAATTTTCCAAAGACCAGAAGAACCGGAATTTACTTTTCATGGATCAAAGTTGGGAACTAAAGTAAGAGTTATTTCCGCAATGAAAGCAATAAAGGTGCTTAGAAGAGAATGATGTGAATCGTACTTAGTGAGTCTGATAATGAACAAGTCAGAGAAGGTGACAATTGATGATGTACCTGTGGTGCGGGATTATAAAGATGTGTTTCCAGAGGATTTTCCAGGTCTGCCTCCAGACAGACAGGTTGAGTTTACAATAGACTTGCTTCCAGGAGTTGCTCCAGTATCCAGAGTGTCGTATCGCATGGCACCAAAGGAGTTAGAGGAGCTAAAGGTTCAACTACATAAACTCTTAGACAAGGGTTATATTCAACCCAACGTCTCACCATGGGGATCACCTGTGTTGTTTGTTAAGAAGAAAAATGGAACGCTCCGTATATGCATAGACTACAGAGAGTTGAATACGTTAACTATCAAGAACAAGTATCCATTTTCCAGAATTGATGACTTATTCGACCAATTGAAAGGAGCATGTTTATTTTCAAAGATTGATTTAAGCTCTGGGTATCAACTTAAAATTTGGAAGGAAGATATACCCAAGACTACATTTCGTACACGCTATAGTCACTATAAGTTTATAGTGATGCCTTTTGGTCTTAGCAATGCACATGCAGTTTTTATGGGTTTAATGAATTGAGTTTTCCACTCATATCTAGATAAATTTGTAATCGTCTTCATCGACGATATATTGATATATTCCAAAAATGAAGAACAACACGTTGAGCATTTGAGAATTGTGCTAGACACACTATGAAAGGAAAGACTTTATGCCAAAATCAGCAAATGTGAATTTTAGTTAAAGGAAGTGGTGTTTTTGGGACACATTGTCTCAGATTAGGGCATTAAAGTAGACTCATTGGCAATATCATCAATTGTAAATTAGACCTCTAGATATCACAAAAAGAAATCATAAATAAATACATTACAAACAAATAGGAATAATCAAAACGGGTAAATTAGCAAAAAAAAAAAAATTGAAGTGCAATTCTATATATGGATGCATCTTAATTTATTATCATCTGTAACTATAACCACATTGCTAAATAACCAAACAATTTCTACAACTCAGTGTCTGCAGTTTCTTCATCCGTGAAATAGAATGACAATAAAAAGTACATTAAAAATTTAAGATAACCCCTTAGCAATAGACTATTTCAAAAACTAAATCGAAAATTCCATCTTTCATCAATATTTCAAACCAAACATCAGTCCCATATACTTTAAAATACCAAGTAATAAAAAACAACAATGCGTCAAATAGTCATGGTGAAAATTATCGAAAATCTGCAGTAAATTCCCGACGAACCAAAGATCGTGTCGCCGCCTCGCCGACAACATCGTAGATGATAAATAGGCAATAAAATTCACTCTTCTGCCTTCCCATTTAGTTTTGTAAAGGAAGAAGGTATATAAATCAAGAGAAGGACTGGATAAAAATTATCGTAGGATTTGGAGGCAACTCTTCAATAGATACACAATGCGTCCCAACACTTCAACAAAGGCATATGTTGAATAATTTTTTATTTTATTTTTTTCAGAAAATATAGATCAGTAGATGCGTCTCCCTCTTGAACAGACACATAGGTGATTATTATTTTTTTAAAAATGCGATAAAATATGAATTGTCAAAATTATCCTTACTATTCTTTTTTTTTTATAGATATATAGATTGTTCAAATAATTAAAATTTTGCAGATTTGCAATTACAATATCAATCCAAAATTGAGGAAAATTGAAGCTGACATGTACAACTGGCCGAAGTGAAATGATGTTGTTTTTTTAATATATAATTTTTTTATTAAAAAAAAATATATTTTTATTAATCCAATTATTCTTTATTTTTGAAGGCACACGAAATCTAGAGAGAGAAAAATCAACGAAGTTTTTCCTTATCTTTCCCTCACCAACTTCAGTGACGCACAACCACAGCCGCTCCGCCCTGCTGCACGGCACTTCGAAGCACATGGGAAATTCTATCATTGAGATTGCGCTGATTCTCAACTTACCCATTTCGCCTTGAATTAGATAAAATAATATCATTCTTGTTAATGGTGCGGGCCGTTTGCTTCGGCCCATTTGACAGATACCCGAAAATTCTCTTTTTTGTTAGTGAAGGGAAGATGAAGAACAAGAGTGGGTGGGGGATTAGAAATAGAATCAACAATAATTATATAACGTAATGTATATATATGTGTGCGTCTGCTTTTATATTTGTGTTTTGTTGGTTTGTGGGTGGTGGGATTAGGCTGAAAATTAAAGTAAATAGCTCGATACTTGATTCGTATCCGTTTGTTAAAAGTTCATTTGAATTCAATTCAATAAACATATCAAACAAGTTTTAACTATAATTTTCTCTTCGATAAAATATAAAGTTCAACTCGAACTCGAACTGGAACTCGATAAATAAAAATTAAAAAACATATTGTTAGTACCACCGTTAATGCACTAAGTGTTCGTGTTGTGTTGTTGGCGAGATATGTTCGACAATGTGTGCTTGAATTTATCCCCGAAGCCATTTATTCCGCTGCGCAAGAAAAGAAGAACAGTTGGCAAATTGTTCCCTCTGATGTCCCAGACATACCCAGGTACACTTTTATATGACAATTTCCATAACTATAAGATCTTGCGCGGATTCATTCGTGGAAGGCAAAATATGTTCGATTGACTGCCTTGTGAAGTAGATACCGAGCTGCAAATAACCCTCCTGTCCAAGAAAAGTATCTACACACGTTTGAGAAGATCACAAACCATAATCTTCTTACCATATTAACGGCGGTGAAGATCAACGACAATTGTGAAGTGAAGAATATAAGAAGGCTGATTCATTTATGCAATCGGTACCACTTACACTTGTTTAGATTCTCTTAGAAGATTATTTGAGAGTCATTTCGTTTGCGGTCTTTGTATTAGCTAGTAACTGTTCCACAATATGTTCTAGCATTTGAGTGTTTTTGAGTGAAACACGTGAGGGGTTTATTAATCCGTTTTGTACGCAATCTCGGGAGAGATTGTAAGTTGAAGTCGTGGGTAGCTAGAGGGAGTCTAGTGTCATGGTTGTAAGAGGATCTTACAGCTTTCGTTTAGTGAAAGAGTTCGTGGAAAAAAACGGGCGACATAAGGAGGGAGTCCTGTATATGTAAGATCCCAAATACACTTCATAAATAGTAACAAACGAATCTTCAAGTTTAGGAGCAATCCCCCCAGAGTAGGTTGTTTAACCGAACTGGGTTACCAATCTCGTGCGTATTTTACTGCTTTATATTTTATGTTCTTACATTTGTCCCACACATATCGTAGAACACTTGTTGGCAGTACTTATTAAACACTTGTGAGCACGGATTATCATTTTTCACATATATAAAAATATCAAACTACTCAACGTGACTCTTTTTTACTCCATTAAAGCTTGTTTGAGCTCGACTCGATAGGTAATTAATAATCTCAAATATATATTTTAAAGGTTGATATCCTTTCAAACAAGCTTGAACATATATACATATGTTCGAGGTCGACTCGACTCATTCACAGCTCTAGGTGGGGAAAAGAGGCGGTCGGGATGACCGATGTCGGTCGGAGCAGCGGTGGAGATGACGTTGATGGTGGGTGGTGAGTAGGGCTGAGTAGACCTGGTTTGGTTCAATTTATTAAGCATTCGGTAATAATTACATATAAATATAATATTAAAATTTCTAAATAAATATTGAGAATTTATTGCTAAACAGATTGGAACACTACCTATTTGGACTGGAGGAAGTAGCAAAACCAACTGGGTTAGCAACCATTGTTAATGGTTGTTGACAATGGGCCACTAATATATTTAACTATATTAATCTATTTTTGAAAAAAACGTGAAAATTTGATAAACCGACCGAACCTAATTTAAATTTCAGTTTCAATTTCAGTTCAGTGCTCTCCTTAATTGGTTCGATTTCAGTCGATGTAAATTTGATTTTGATTATTTTTGATTTGATCTGAATGCTCACCCCGAGTGGTGAGGGGCGCTCTTTAATTAAGTTTGCGACTGGATATCAGAATTAGATATTTTTAATTTAACCTTTTTAATTGATTTTTTTTTTAATTTTCAATTTTACCCCATTTTTTTTTGTGATTGTATACGTGGTTGAAATGGCTGCCACATCAGACTGATTTTGGAAATCATGTTAGAGCACCTCCAACAATTAGAAATATCATGACATGGCAATTCACATATTCCTGCATTTGAGATATTTACTATTGTAAGGGGAGCAAGTTTGGTGAGAAAGCTTGGTGCGAGAAGTACTGCAGCTAGCTAGGAATTTTGTAGAAAATGAGAGTGGGAGAGAGAGAGAGCGTGTGTTACACAGATAGTGAAGAGAGAGGTGTGCACGTCACTTGCGTATGGAGGAAAGTGAGCATGGGCCCATGTCTGCTGTTGCCATTACTCCACTTTATTTATTTTTTTATTTTAATTTTATTATGGTTTCTTCTCGGTTTTTGAATCCCTTTGTGTAAGTATTATTATTATATTTAGATAGAATTATATATGGAGTTTGTGTGTGTAATATATATATATATATATATGTTATGAAGTGTGCGGCTATATGAAATCATTATTTTATAAGAGACACTTTACAACTCTACTATACTTCTGTAAATTTCCTCCCCATTTGATGAAGCCATGCAAGGCCTTGAAGAACTAAACCCGGAGATGCCATTCAAAGGTTCAATTACGCGTATGAGAGCCAAACAATTTCAAGGTTATGTTCACATGTTAATGCGAAGAACGATTGAAGTTGGAGAAGAAGAAATTGGACGTAGCCCCAAATGGATTTTAGCATTATCAATTGAAGATGAAGATCAAGATCACACCATGGAAGATATAAAGAGAAGAAGTGCACATGTGCATGTGCATGAAGAGTTGAAGTGCGTGAACCCGCCGGTATTCCCAAACCGACTAGTTTCGGTCGGTATGCCCATACCGAGTAGTTCCAGTCTTGTTAGTTTTTATTTAGACTATAGTGTTATTTTTATTTAATTTAGACTATAGTTTAGATCAGATTTTTATTAATTATTAGTCAATTTTCGTCCATTAGTTGATAGGGTTTGACTAGAATTGTATTTAAGGCAATTTCCTACCTTGAATAGAATTCTAGTTTAGGTATCTTCCTAGTATAGTTAGAGATTCTTTTTGGATCAATTTTTAGGCCTTTTAGGCTTATTATTTTCGTGCCCTATGGTACTTATAAATAGGGGAACCATGTCATATTGTTATTTTAGACATTATTGATTAAAATTGCTTTTGCATTCAATTTGTGTCTCAACCGTTCAAAGCTTTTGATTGTTTTCTGTCGAAAATACTCATTCTTTAAGCCTAGCAACTTTGAGTCTTACATCAAGAGAACGTTCTAATTCACACGAGGAATTAGGGTGAACTCGCTACCGAGGAGTAACTTTGAGATTCGTTTTCGTCGTACAAGATACGTCGGGGATTAATCGGGTTGCAAATCACAACACCTCCATCGTCCAGCCACCATCTTCGACGTCCTACACCTTCCATCAACATCCGTGACACTCCCAAGCCATCAAGACCTGATTGTGTGTCGATCATCAAGGGTTCGGTTCCATTCAGCATAAATTCATCGTGTTTTCAATCTATACCGTAAGTCCTTCGAACCTCTATCATATCCTATCTACCCTAGCCATTCTAAACCCATTCATTACCATAGATTTACCTTCATCCAAGCCGTCCATAAACTCGTCCACAACAGCCCTATTTCTATTTGGATTTGTGTTATTTTGTGTGTCATTGTCTAGGTATTTTAGTTGAGTCTTAATCGTCTAGATAATCGAGTATAGATCCCTTACTTCACCGACGTAGTTTCTTTCCTTTGCTTCCGCGTCTTTTGTGTCTCGTTGGTCATTGAGTCCCGGGTCACATCACCCTTTTAAGTTGTAGATTTTATTAATTATTGTTCATGAAATTATATTGTAAATTAAATTATCTCTCTCTATATATATTAATTAAAATATTATGAATAATATTTAGTACTATATAAATAAATCATAAAATAAATGAGTATATAAAATATGAAATGATTGGATAGTGAGACCCATAAAAGTTATTTTTGAGATAGTATTGTTGGGGAGGAATATGTTTAGAGGAAGTATGTATTTAACTTTTGAGGTGGCGCTGATGTGGCAATAAAATACCTGAAAATGGGGAAGCACCACTGGAGATGCTCTTATGATTGCAAATTCACACCAATTTTTTATTGTTTTGTATGTACTTTACACTCGTCTACTTCTTATTGGACGAAAGTCTACACATATCAAATAAATCAATTTTTGCCACGTGTATGTGATCATCTGCCACATTAGTTTCAATTGATCGAAAATGTGAAAGCATGTTATGATTGCAAATTCACACTAATTTTTTATTGTTTTGTATGTACTTTACATTTGTCTACTTCTTATTGGGCGAGAGTCTACACATATCAAATAAATCAATTTTTTATTTATTTAGTTTGCAAACGTTGACCACGTCCCTTTCGGTTTTGGAACATGTGGGTTAATCCTAACTCATTCATGGAGGTGGTTAGTAAGTCGTGGAACGAAGATATGGCTTGCAAGAGTAAAATTCGGTTGGTGATGCTGAAGATTAAGAGGATGAAATTGGTTCTTAAGGAGTGGAATATCAAGGTGTTTGGAAATTTTAATTCAAAGATTTCAGTAATGGAAGGGCAGCTTGAATCACTTCAAAAGGATATATCATTACATGGTTACACCGATGATTCCTTAGACGCGGAAATTTCTTTGCAAGCAGAGATAAATGGTCTTTTATTAGTGAAATCTTCTCACATGCAGCAACAGAATATGATCGATTGTCTTAATGATGGTGATAGAAACACCAAATTCTTTCATGATCGTATTAAAGCAAGGCGGGCTAAATCTAATATTGCCGTTATGGAAATTGAAGGAGAACTGGTTAATGATAAGGAGATGATTTCTAATCATGTTGCGGGCTATTATGAGCGGCTCTTCTCGGAAAACTATGTGCATGAGATTGACGAGGCATTAATTCAAAGGCTTGTTCCTAATCTTGTCACAGCTCAGCAATGTGATACTTTGGTAATGCAACCTTCGTTAGAAGAAGTTAAAGAAGTTGTTTTCTCGCTTGATCCTAATAGTGCAGCAGGTCCGGATGGTTTCACGGGGAAGTTTTTTCAAGTGGCATGGGATATTATTGCTACAGACATTTATCGAGCAGTGATTGAATTTTTTCAATATGGCATTATTCCTTCGGGTTTAAATTCTAGCTTTATTGTTCTTATTCCAAAACAGGCTCGCGCCATTAAAGTGGAGGATTATCGGCCTATTACTTTGAGCAATTTCTTGTTCAAAATTTTTACAAAAGTTTTGGCTACAAGGTTGAATACAATGGCGGCTCGCATCGTCTCAAAGCAACATTATGGTTTTATACAAGGAAGTCATATTCATGATGCTATTATGTTGGCGGCAGAAGGGGTTAATACATTAAACAGAACGCATGCTGCTCGTAACATGGCTTTGAAGGTTGATATTACAAAAGCTTTTGACACATTAAATTGGAGATTCATGCGTAGTGTGCTCCGAGCTTTCGGGTTTCCTCAAAAGTTTTGTGACTTAATTCAAAATATTCTGATTTCAGCAAGGTTTTCGGTGTTAGTTAATGGATCACCTGTTGGGTATTTTGCTTGCTCTCGCGGAGTCAGACAAGGGGATCCACTTTCTCCTCTTTTATTCGGTATTTCTGAGGAGGTGCTAAGTTATTTTCTTCTTCAAGCGGTGGAAAACAATAGACTTCGGCCTATGTCATATGGTAGAGGAGTCCATTTTCCAACTCATATTTTATATGCAGATGATGTTTTCATATTTTGTCAAGCTACTAATTCTAATGTCTCGGTGTTGGCTGAAATAATGGAGAAATATGCCTGTTTGTCGGGACAAGTTTATAGCAAGGTGAAATCCCGTGTGTTTTATGGTAAAGGCGTGCGCCCGTCTGTCCGTTCAGATCTCAAAGCGTTACTGGGTTTTACGGTTGGTTCTTTCCCCACTACTTATTTAGGAGTTCCTATTTTTGAAGGGATTCCTAGGGTCTCTCATATGCAGCCTATTGTCGATCGCATTCTTTCAAAATTTGATAGATGGAATGGTTGCGCTCTCTCCATGGCGGGACGACTTTGTTTGATTAAATCGGTGATCACGAGTTCAGCTATACATTCAATGAAGGTGTATCGTTGGCCTCAATCTTTGGTGCAGAAGCTTGACTCGGCGGCTCAGAATTTCTTGTGGAAAGGGGATGTCAACGTTCGTTCATACACTGCAGTGAGTTGGACTCGTACTTGTGCGATGGTTGAAGAAGGGGGGCTCGGAGTGTCTTCTTTTAAAGATATGAATCGAGGATTGCTTATGAAACTAGCATGGGAGCTCATCTCCTCAAATTCTATTGCTATGTGTCTTGGGCGTTCTCAGTTTTTACCGACTCCCAGGAACATTAAACGAGTTGCTCATTCTTCAATTTGGTTGGGTATTCGTGGTCATGTTCAGGAGTTGGTGGCAGACTCGTTTTGCATTGTAGGAGATGGTTCACAGGTTGATTTTTGGCAGGATAATTGGCTTGCTTATGTGATTGTGGATAGACTTGGTATCCCTTCACATATTCATGCAAATTTTGAGGATAAAGTTGGCGATTATTTATCTAGTGGAGTTTGGAAATTCACGGCGGCTTTTGCTAACTCTTACCCGAATGTAATGCATGACATTTTGTGTGTTCCAATTGTGTCGGGATCGAATGAGAGATTGTGGTCTAAGTCGTTGCATGGCACAGTTACGGCAAAGCTTGCTCGCATGCGTTCTCGTGTGCGGTTCCCAACGGTTAAATGGGGGAGCTGGATATGGAATTCGAGAATTCCTCTTTGGCGTTCTTTGGTCAGCTGGAGACTTCTTCTTTCTCGTCTTCCGACGGCAGATACGCTGCATGGATTTATTGGGCCACAACAATGTGTCATGTGTTGTGGGGCTGAGGAGTCATTAGATCATCTATTCTGGGATTGTTCTGTGGCGAAACTAGTGTGGAGTTAGGTTTTTGATTCTTTTCAGGTTGCTCCTATTCATGCAGCGTCCATTCATGAAGCATTTGTTCGATTTATGTCTTGTTCTTTTAGCTCCCAAATCCTTTTGATGTGGAAGACAGCGGTGGTGCATAGTATTTGGAGCATTTGGACAACAAGAAATAAGGCGATTTATGAAGGGAATCACCCCACTCCTTTGCTTATTATTTTCTCTATTCGTATTGCTTTGCGTGAATTATCTTTTATGCGGGGAAGCCGCGGGTTTATGCGGAATGAGGTTACTGATTTGGTTATTCTTAAGAGGCTTAATGTTGATCCGAGGCCTGCTCCTCCACGATCGATCACACGGGTCCGATGGAACCCGCCTCCAGTTGGTTGGGTCAAGGTGAATACTGATGGCTCGTCTCAGGGCGCACCGGGTATCATGTGTACGGGTGGGGTCTTTCGTTGCCCGAATGGTTCAGTTCTTGGGTGTTTTCATACTTTTGAAGGTGTGGGATTTGCCTTTATTGCTGAGCTTTTGGCAGTTATTGTAGAATTGGAATGGGCTCGTGCGTTGTGTCTTGATTTTATTTGGCTCGAGGCTGATTCTACTTATGTGACTTCTCTCCTTGCTTCCAAGAGTCTTCAGGTTCCTTGGAGCTTGAAGGGACGTTGGCGTAGTGTGCTCGATTTTATTAGTACTATTCATTTTACTGTTTCGCACATTTATAGAGAGGGTAACAGAGTTGCTGACCTGTTAGCTTCGGTTAGTGTAGATGCTGGGTTTTGGTTTCATGACGTTCCTTGTATTGTGGATGCTATTCGACAGGATTTATGTAGTCCTGGTTTTTTCCGTTTTCATTAGAGGGGTACTCTTTTTCCCATATGGTTTTTCCCACTTCGGGTTTTCCATGTGGGTTTTGACGAGGCTCCGGTCCCTTGAGTTGTCAGCATGTGATTTCCGGGATTTTTAGGTTTGTGACGTTTCTTTTCTTTATCTATACATTTCAACAAAAAAAAAAATTAAAGTATGTATGAAATACAACATTAGTTAATTATTTTATCATTAAATTAAATAATTTACCTAATATTTATAGCACTTACGTTAATTAAGTGACATATTTATGAAATAATTCTTACGTACGCTATTTAATGTTAATGTTAAATTATATATTTTATTTTTCAAATTTTAATTATATTTTTAAAGATTGGCTATATCTGTGCATTTTATTTATATTTCTTTGTGTGTGTGTACATACATACACCAAAACTAGTATTCTTCATTTATTCAAATATCCATTATAATTTTTAATAATATATGTTAATCATAAAATATATTATGTTACATAATTTATTTAATATTAGATAACTTTAATTAATTTTCTCAAATATTATATATTTATAAAAATAAAATTAAAGTGGTAAATATTATTAAAACAAAGAATTATAAAAAAAAGTCATTAGTTAGTAATTTAAAAATAAAAAAGCTATAAAATATTAAAAAAAATTAAATAATTATAAATTAAAATAAAACTGAAAAAGTAAAAGAAATAAAAAATTTAAAAAATTAATTTCAAATTCTTGATTAATTATTAATTAAAAAATCTAAAATATTAAAAATTAAAAACAAATTCAAAAATCTAAAATAAATAAAAAATTAAAAATATTAAAAGGATTAATTTCAAATTCCTAATTAATTAGTGATTGATAAATAAAAAATAATATAAAATAATATAAAATATCAAAAATCAAATAATCTGAAAAAATAAAATAAATACAAAATTTAAAAAAATTAATTTCAAATTCTTGATTAAGTATTAATTGAAAAATAAAAAAATGAATTAAAAAAATTTAAAAATATCACAATTAATTTTAGCTACGGAATTATTACATAGCTAATCCGTCGCTAAAATTAAAATTTTTAAAAAATAATGTTTAATGATGGATTTCTTATCTCTAACTTAACGACGGAAAAATTCATCGTTAATATAAAAATAAAATTAAAATACAACATTCAACGACGAATTTTTCTATCGCTAAGTTAGACACGAGAAAATTTATCATTAATCCGTCGTTAAATATCTCAATTTCAATATGTCATTAATTTGTTGGTATTTTAATAACGGCCTATAATTTGTTGTTAAATCACGTTTTTTTCTTGTAGTTTGAAGGAAAATTATTAACCTAAAACTTAAACTAACATAACATTGAGTCTTCAAAATAATAATATTTCATTACATTATATATATATTGTTAAATTGAATTATAGGAACATTATATATTATTTACTATTATATATATCGTCAATATGTTTATAATTTATATATGTATAATTTAAGCATATAATTAAACATTTACATTTATGTTGTTGAACAAGTTCTTTAGTACTCTATTTTATTATTCTTTAATCTAATTGATAATATTAGTATATACCAACTCCATTCATTCCAGCTGTCATAGTGATAAATTTATACATCGCACTTACCTTAAAGTTGTAGTATTATTTTCATACATATTTATGAATTCCATAAGATGAACATCATCACAATTGTCAAATGATATTAATTATGAATAATATCTTGTTCTATAATTAATTTTGAAAATAAAAATTGGAGTATTTATACCACGTTTGCCGGATTACACAAAAAGCAAAAAAAAAAAAACTAAAAAGCAAAAAAAAAAAAAAAACTAACTAAAATTGGTCCTTTTTTTAAATGTGTGAAAAATAAAAACACCCCAAAATTCATGTATTTTAAAGCAATTGAGTGTCCATGTAGATATACACGTGAAAAACTCCAGCAACCATGTCATATTCAATTGGTCGAAATTTGAAAATCATGTAAAAACCCAAATAAATATCAAGTCTATGTTATTAAAACTACATTTTTTAAAACGTGAAAAATCAGGGGGAAAAAACACATTCTAAAGCTTTTGTAATTTAGGCAATTAACCCTTGCTACAATACTAGTATTGGATTGGAATATACTGTTGAAACTTTAGAAATAGAGAGAGATTTGAATATTGAATTTTTCATATATCAAAAGTGTATATTTACAATGATGAATGAGGAATATTTATACAGCAGAGAAAGATAGCGGAGAGACTAACTGAATTGGATTCTAACTGACTAACTAATTTAGATTCTATTCTAACTAACCATCTAACAAACACTTTAACTGCAAACCAGATATTTTTGTAAACAATGTATGCATGCATGGGCATGCATGGCTATAACTATAATACACCCCCGTTGAAGCCTAGGGGGGAAGAATAAGGTGAAGCTTCTGCCGAAGATCAAGAAACCGGTTTTCAGACAAAGGTTTGGTAAAAATGTCCGCAATTTGATCACTTGAAGGTACATGACCAACTTGAATAGATTTGTCCGCAATCTTTTCTCGAATGTAATGGATATCAACTTCAATGTGTTTGGTACGAGCATGAAACACTGGATTAGAGGCAAGAGCAATGGCACTACAATTATCACTCCAAAGTTGAGAAGGAAATTGAAGTTGAACACCAATTTCATTGCACAAACTATGAAGCCAAACAAGGTCAGTAGTGGCATTTGCAATGGCGCGATATTCGGACTCAGCGCTACTTCGAGCCACGACGTCTTGCTTCTTAGAACTCCACACGAGCAGGTTTGATCCAAGAAAAATACAATGACCATCGGTGGATCGCCGATCATCTAGGGAAGAGGCCCAATCAGCATCAGAGAAACTAACCAGAGATGTAGAAGAAGTCTCAGTGAAAGCAAGAGACAGAGATCTAGAGCCACTTAGATACCGAAGAAGATACTTGCAAGAATTCCAATGAACTGTACTAGGAGCCTGAAGAAATTGACTCAATTTGTTGACGGCAAAAGCGATGTCCGGCCGGCTAAGAGTTAAGTATTGAAGAGATCCAATAATGCTTCTATATAAGGAGGGATTGTCAAATGGTGTGCCATCATGTTTAGAAAATTTTTTGCTAGCCTGCATAGGGGTAGGAACAGATTTGCATTCAAGAATATTAGTACGCTCGAGCAGGTCATGTATATACTGAGATTGATGAATAAGAAAGCCAGAAGAAATTGTAGAGACTTCAATTCCTAGAAAGTAGTTGACCGGACCAAGAGTCTTGAGAGCAAAGGCAGCATTGAGTTGCTGAATTAAAGAAGAGACAGCTGTAGAATCATCACCAGTAACAAGTATATCATCAACATATATGAGAATAAGAAGAATGTTACCATCACAGGCCTGATGAAATAGAGAGAAATCTGAATCAGAACGTTTGAAGCCCAGAGAAATAAGAAAGCCTTTTAGTTTATCATACCAGGCTCGTGGAGCCTGCTTAAGACCATAGAGAGACTTTGGAGCTTACAGACATAAGAGGGATGCTCAACATCTTCAAACCCTTGAGGTTGAGCCATATATATGGTTTCGTCAAGATCGCCATTAAGGAAAGCATTGTTGACATCTATTTGTTGAATAACCCAATGTCTTGTAGCTGCAAGTGTAAAAATTAGTTGAATGGTAGAAAATTTTATCACTGGACTGAAAGTTTCTAGGAAATCCACGCCAGCAATTTGCTCAAAACCACGAGCAACAAGTCGGGCCTTTAGTTTATCAAGAGATCCGTCGGCTTTTGTTTTAACACGAAACACCCATTTACAAGAGATATGATGAATATCAGGAGAGGAAGGAACAAGTGACCAGGTACGATTCTCTTGTAATGCTTGAAACTCTAGGTGCATGGCATGGAACCACTGTGGATCAGCAATAGCTTTCTTAGCAGTTACAGGAATGGAAGAAAGAACAGATGAATGAAAAACCTTAGGTTTAGATATTCCATGTTTCGCTCGAGTAAGCATATGATGAGAATTAACAGGAACTGTAGAAGATGGAGGAATGGTAGAGGAAGAAGAAGAGATAGAAATATCCGGGGAAGAGGTGATTTGAGAAGGAGATGAAGTAGAAGATGGTGGAGATGGAGATGAAGAAGAGGAGAGGTCAGATGACGATGATGCAGATGATGGTGGAGCCTCAGAAGAAGAAGGTGAAGCTGTTGTCGAGGAAGAAGATGAGGAGGGAAGAGAAGGAGAAGGGGGAAGAGAAAAAGAAGAGGGAAATAAAGGAACAGATGAAGGAGCAGTTGTGGAGAGTGATGGAGAAGAAAATAGACTAGGGTAAGGGAATTTACCGTCATTGAAATGGACAGTATCAGCAATGTAAAGTCTGCCACTAGGATGAAGACACCTGTATCCTTTGTGAGATGGACTGTAGCCAAGAAAAATGCATTGAGCAGATCGAAATTGAAGCTTATGTTGAGCATAAGGTCTGAGAAAAGGATAACATGAGCAGCCAAAACTGTGAAGCACTCTGTAATCTGGCTTAGAATGAAAAATGATTTGGTAAGGAGAGATATGGTGTGTAGAGGGAGAAGGTAACCTGTTTATGAGGAAGACGGCAGCTGAAACAGCATCCCACCAAAACTGAAATGGCATGTGAGCTTGAGCGAGAAGGGTTAAAGTAGTATCGAGAACATGTTGATGCTTCCGTTCGACCCGGCCATTTTGGGAATGTATGTATGGGCAGGGATGTTGAAAATGGATTCCTTGATCTGCGAAGAAGGAGACAAGGGGTCGATATTCACCCCCCCAGTCTGACTGAATTCGTTTAATGGATGTGTTATATTGAAGGTTAATCATGGCAAGGAACCGTTTGACAACAGAGAAGGTTTCGGATTTGGTATGTAAAGGATAGATCCATGTATATCGACTGAAATCATCTATGAACAAAATATAGAACTTGTATCCAGCTGTGCTGGGAATGGCTGCAGGTCCCCAGAGGTCAGTATGAATGAGTTGAAAAGGGGCAGAGGTAGTAAGAGATTGTGAAAGATGAGGAGATTGATGCATTTTACCAATTTTGCAAGCATCACAGAAAAGAAGAGCTGATTTATTGTATTTAATATTCATAGAGTTACATACTTGAGCTAGTACAGTTGGATTTGGATGCCCTAGTATTTGATGCCAAGTGTTTACATCAGTTGTACAAGCTGCTAAGCATGACAAATTATTTGAAAAATCTATGGAGCCAACTCTTGTAGATTGAGAGGAAGAAGCATTTGATGGGGCTGGAATAGTAGAGGAGAAGGATTGGAGAGGGATTGTAGATGTCCTCTTCTGCATGGTTTGAATTGCTGCAAGATCAAGTTGATACAGGCCCTGGGATAGAGCTCCCTTCATCAGCACCTTGTGTGTGGGAATGTCCTTTACACAACAGAAAGTAGGGTGAAGCTCAATATATACATTATTGTCTTTGGTGAATTTGGAGACACTAATGAGATTTTTAGTAATGCCAGGGACATGCAGAATATCATGAAGTTTTAAGGACGCTGAGGAGTTAGAAGAAGGAAGAAGAGAGTCACCAATGTGAGCAATGGAAAGTTTATTACCATTACCAACTTGAAGTTGCTCAGCACCAGTGTAAGGAGAGTGAACTTGGAGGTTGGCTAGCTCATTTGTGACATGAGCTGTTGCTCCACTATCAGCATACCAGGCAGTGTCAAGAGCGTGGTCATAGTAAGCCTCTTCAGCTGCTGAGTCATAATAGGTGTCAGTGTAGAGAGCTTGATGAGAAGGTGGACCGGTGAAATGAACATCAAATCGTTTGAAACACTTGAGAGCAACGTGGCCAGTTTTGCCACATAATTGATACACAATTTTTGTGTCTCGAGTAAAGCCTCTACCACCACGACCTCTTGCTGCATAGTTGCGTTGATTAGAGAAATCAGGTGAGCGACCTCGACCATGAGAAAAATCTGCACGATTGTTGTGAGTAGCAACATTAGCAGCAGGTAAAAAGGAAGAGAGTTGATTGTTCAAGCGGATTTCATGCGCTTGAAGCGTGTATTGAACTTCCTGTAGAGACAATGAATCAGATCGGTTAGTGAGATTCACAACAACGGCATCATAATCAGCTCCAAAACCACTGAGAATATGAAGAATTAAATCGTCATCAGCAACTGGTTTTCCAATAGCAGCTAAACTGTCAGCAAAACCACGCATTTTTAAGAAGTATTCATCGATGGACATGTTGCCCTTCTTTTGAGTTTGAAGCTGCAGCTTGAGTTGCATAGCACGAGCCTTTTATTGTGATTGGAATAGAGCCTCAAGCGTGAACCAAACATCACGAGCAGTTGTGCAGCGAGTGATGTGACCAATCATGGATTCTGAAATAGAGGAAATTAGCCAACTTAAGAGAAATTGGTCACGACGGAGCCAGATTTGAAAATCTGGATTGACATGAGAGCTGGATGATGGATATTGTGGCGGAGGAATGAGGAGCGGAGAGATGAGATCGTCATATCCATGAGCGCGAATAGCGGCGAGAATTTGAAATCGCCAGAAACTGTAATTTGTTCGATCAAGACGGACGGAATTTAGGGGTAGAGAAGAGGATGTAGAAGAGAATGCAGAAGCAGAGGTAGACATGGCAGATTCGAGCAGAGAAAAATGGAATTTAGGGAGAAAAAATTTGATTGCAGCGAGAAGAAGAACACAGAAAAAAATTCAAAAAAATTGATCAAAATATGATGAAAGATTGCAGATTATTATCGAGTGATTGAAGAAATGAAGAACACAGAGAATTGATGGAATATAACTGCGATAGAAACGCAGAAAGCTAATCCTGGCCTCAGTGATACCATGTTGAAACTTTAGAAATAGAGAGAGATTTGAATATTGAATTTTTCATATATCAAAAGTGTATATTTACAATGATGAATGAGGAATATTTATACAGCAGAGAAAGATAGCGGAGAGACTAACTGAATTGGATTCTAACTGACTAACTAATTTAGATTCTATTCTAACTAACCATCTAACAAACACTTTAACTGCAAACTAGATATTTTTGTAAACAATGCATGCATGCATGGGCATGCATGGCTATAACTGTAATATATACCCACAGCAAAAAGGGCAACAAAGTGTTACATAGTTGGAATAAGCAAACTAAAATCCACAGTTATTTCCATCCAAACAAATTAAGTTAAAAGTAATATCCTGTTTCAAAGGTGCACTAAGGGAGTAGGATCTTGAACATCAGCTTTGAGGAAAGGGTAGTCAGTATATCCGACGACCGGGTCATGAGTATAGAACGTATCTCTGACATACTTATTGAGAGGTGCGTTGAGCTGAAGCCTCCTAACTAAATCCGGGTTCGAGATGAACGTCCGCCCATACCCCACCAAATCAACATCGCCCTCTGCCACAACTTCAATCCCCAGTTGCCTAGTGAATCCACCGCTAGACATGAATGTCCCTTCATAAGCCCTCCGCCACTCCCTCATCATCCCCACTATCTCATCTGTCTTCCCAGTTCTGCCATTCACCTGACTCCGCCACCATGGCTGAGAGCCACACTCCGTTTGGAGTTGGTTGATTCTGGCGATCACAGCTAGACCTAGGCCCAGTGGATCAGAGTCCATTGTATTGAGATGATCAAACAGAGGCGAGACTCGGAGAGCAACTCTATCCGCGCCAATTGCAGAAACAAGGGCTTCCAAAACCTGCATTGTGAGTTCGATCCGATTCGGGAGAGATCCACCGTACTCATCCATCCTCTCGTTAACCCCGTCCTTCATGAATTGATCCAGCAGGTAGCCATGAGCCCCGTGAATCTCAAAGCCATCGAATCCTGTTCATTAAAGTGAGGATCGGAGTTGTGTGTGCATAAACTTGACTATCGATTCATTAGTAATTAGTAATTACCTGCTAAAATGGCATGTATGGCTGCTTGGCGATACTGTTGTACCAACTCAGGTATTTCGTGAGTTTCCAATTTTCGGGGTTTGGGGTAAATCTCAAGACTTCCATCAGGAAGTTGTACTTTCCACCTCTCGGAAATAGGCTTCTCCGTCGATGAAATGGGGACGATTCCATCAGCCTGAAACGCTATACATACCTTCGTTAGTTTAATTATGAGCAAACATTCATTCATAATACTTATATAATATATAAAGGGGATCTCCTTGCCACGCTATCCAGGCAACCTACCTCCTCCCCTGTTTTTTATCTTTTTTCTCAAAAATATATATATATCATAAAATGGAATTATTGAAGATTAAAATTAAATTATCGACCCCCTGCCTCCCCTGTTTTTTCTTCTTTTTTCTCAAAAATATATATTCTAAAATAGAATTATTGAAAATTAAAATTAAATTATCGACCACTCAAGCGGTGCACTCGCCCTACGTTAATGCGCGGGCTCGTGCAACACGTTCATTAATTAATTTTTTCCAAATTAAAATATTAAATATATACCATAAAATAGAATCGTTGTGGCATGCGTGGTGCACTTGTCCAGAGCTTACATGCTCGTTAATTTTTTTTTCGAAATAAATATATGCCCTAAAATGAAAGTAATAAATCCTAAAATTAAATTGAATTATTTTAATTTTTATTCGATAACTCATGCACCGTGATCGATAATTTTTTTAATTAAATATAAATTATAATTGGGATAATAAATATTAATCACACACACTTTTCCATAATAATTAATCCTTTAGCTTTCAAAAGAAAAAAAATTAGAAGTAAAACAGAGACATATATACTATGTTCTCTATCTCCACCTCTATCAAAATTTATGGAATAAATTTCATCTATGAAAGACAATTTAATATAGTGCATTGATAAGGGTAAAATTGAGAGAAAAAATGTGAAAAAATCTTAAATATCAAATAGTTTAAAATAAAATTAAATGGCTAAAATATGAAACTTACAGGATGTAAAGCACGACCAGTATGCCACAGTTGACAGAAGATTATAGAGCCCTTAGCATGAACACCATCCACCACGTCCTTCCATCCTGCCACTTGCTCCTTCTTGAATATGCCCGGCACGTGCACAAACCTACCAATTTCCGCGCACAACCCACACAAAACATTAATACAGTCTCTCGACTGGTTTGGTTTCATGTCTAGGTGAAGAAGATGAAACAAAATAAAATTTAATAAGATTATCTCCAACCGTCTGCACTATAATGCAACATCTCTATCATTAAAATGTCGCAGAATCTACATTCCATCTCCAGTAATTTAAACTATAATTCATACCAAAAAAGAAAATTTCCTAATATTCTCTTTATTTCCTTTATAATATTGTTTTTTAATTGCTAACATATAATAATATATGTAATATTATTTAATGGATATCTATTAATTTAAAATTAAATTCAACATTTCATAATAATTATTGAAACAAATTTATTTGAATTAATATAAAATAGAAACTGCTATTCATTAATTAAAATATTGCAAAACAAATATAAAGTTACATAATATTAAATTCTAATTCTATGAATAAGAATATTCAACCCACAAATGATCAATTAATGCATTTCGAAGCAAAAAAATGTGCTTCTACATCTTGGATTTTTTAAAACCAAGGACGAAACTTTTGTATTTTTTTTTCTGTTATTTTATACGTTTTTTTATTTATGTACTTTTATGTAGTTTTATTGTTGGTGTAATTTTATCTAATTTTATTTTATTTTTCAACATTTGCATTTAATTAAATATATGACAAACTTTAATAGTAATTTAGAACACATTAAATAAAATGAAAAATATATTACAATAAGTAATAAAAAACAACAAAAAAAATGAAAAAACACAAAATAAATTATTCGGCACAGGAGATTCTCTCTCCTCATCTCCCTCATTTTACCGCTGCTTTTGCCGTGGCCCATTGGAGAGGGGAAAAAAGGGGCAATTAGGTGTTTATCGTCTCCAGTGGGGAGACGAGTAGACGACCTAAGAGAGAGAAGTAGACAGTCAAATGGAAAAAATGAAAAAATCGGCTCTCATATTATGTTACTTTTTGTTCTTTATTGATTTTTTAAATTATATATAAAATAGAGGAAAAGACCAAATTTTCTATCAACACGACATTTAAGTAAAATAGGCCCACCCAATTCATTACTTTTTACTTAATTAAATAAAATATATCTATTGATTTTCTCTCCACTCACACTTTCGAATCAATAACAAAAAGTTTGATACTCATGGAGCTCCCAATAGTTGTCTCAACCGTGCTAGAATTTAGATTGTAGAATTATACATTATATATTGTCTGAACTTCAAAATTATAAATTATTAATAGTATGAAATAAGATATAATTTTTAAGTAATTAATTTCTACTTATTTAATTTTAAAAATTAAATAATAAAATGAGAATCCCGACAATTTTTATATTCTAATAAAAAATATATTGGTAATTATTTTCATCAAAATGGCATTCCTATAAATTATATTGAAATTTACTTTTGAAATGATTGGTTTAATTTGAGAGATTACCCTGCAGCAGCTGGGGAGATGGTGGTGCCCTCAGTGATGAGCAATCCGCCATTTGTGGCTCTTTGGGAATAGTATTCAACCATGGCGGAGTTAGGCATCCCGTTCAAAGCTCTGCATCTCGTCATTGGAGCCAACACCACCCTGCACATTCAAAAGAACCCCGATCTCTTACCCTTATAACTACGACTTAATTAGCCAACCACGATGAATGACCTTGGTCGATTCGTGGTGATATATATAAAGTTTATGATTCTACCTAGCTTCACGTTTATGAATTAAAAGAGAAGAAAAAAAAGAAAGGTAAGTGGAGATGGATGGAACCTGTGGGAAAGATGAAACTTGCCCATCTTGTAAGGGGAGAAGAGAGATGGCATTGGACTTGCACTTGCTCTATCCGGCGTCGTTTCGGCATCCATGGCTAGCTATAGCTTCTTTTTTTCTCTTCTGCTCAAATAAAGCTGATATAGGGATGTCGAGTAAAGTTGGGTGGCGTGTAAAGATTAAAGACTAAGGAGGCAAGTAGTAGTTGTAATTGCGTCGGTGGTGACATTTTGCAGCCTTGCGTTGTTGGGTGTCGCTGTTATAATGGAATTCTGGACAAACTTTTTTTCCTCCCATTTACAAAAGGTGTTTTTATATATTACCACTTACTTTAAATATGGTTACGTTAGTTTAAACATGGTTGTTAATATTGTTATTTGTTGATTTTGAATGTTGCATATAGCAAATTGTTGGTTAATTGATGTTTAGAAATAGTTACATCTATATAATATATAATAACAACTCCGCATCTAGAAATAGAAAATTGTGGTTTTCCCGCCCTTTTGCACTTTCCAAAAAAATAATAATCTTTTATATTAAAAATTTAATTATCTTCTTTGTAAATGATTATATAATAATATGTTTCCATAAATATAAAAATCTTATATGATACAAATCTGTAATATATATTGTGTTGCACTATGAATTATAGTCTATATGTAGATATCAACAAAAATATAATTATATATACACTTACTAATACAATAATATAATATAATTATATATACACTTACTAATACACTTATTAGGTGAAATTTTCAGTTGAACGAATCTTAAGAAGCTAAAAATTGGATTAATTATTATTATATGTAGTTAGGGATGGGTAAAAAATCATTATACCAAAATGCTGCTCATACCGTACTCAGAAAATACTGAAATTTACAGTATACTGATTTTTCAATAAGGTATAATAACTTACTAGAATTTTACAGTATGATAAAGGTAAAAATTTTCACAAATTAAGGAATAATGTCATACTGGTATATACCAAATTCCAATATATATTTTTATTTTACTTTTTGCACATCCAATCATCTATCGTATAATGTAATAATATAATATTCAATAAGTTTATTATAATAGATTACATGTTTACATATAATCATGTCTTATAATATTTAGCAAAATAATCTGACATATGGATTAAATAATTTATTATTATTTTTCATGTTTTTTTATTTTATTTTTAAATAAAAAAAATTAAAATATATATTAAATCAAGAGTTGATGTATTTTTTTTATTTTAGTGAATAATAATAACAATGGTACCAACTAAATATAACGTGTGCGTATATTTATACATATTATAAAATTTATTATATTTTTAATATAATTTAATATATTCAAATGAAAAATTAAAATCAAAATCATAAAATATTTTACTATACATTTAATTATTTTGAAGTTTTATAAACTATTATGTATTTATTAATTTAAAACTATGAAATAAAAAATTTCAATAAATTATAATTGGCTTAAGTTAATTAGAAAAAAAAATGACATACGAAAATAAAATTACAATTTCTAAATGTAAGAAAAAAATTACAACAAATTGATAATATTAGCCACTCCACTTTACTCAATTAGAAAAAAAAAATGGAAACACCAAAAAAATTCATTTTATGAGATAAAAATAAAATTAATATTTTCCGTTTTTCATTCTGTAAACATATCAATCATAAAAATTATCATTCCATTCATACCAACATTTCAAACTTAAAGTTCATTCAATTTTTTATGCCAATTAATCATCTCCTAAAAAAAACTAGAAAGTTATTTGATAATATCCAGAAAGAGGTGCTTAAAAAATTTATCTTTCAAAAAAAAGTGAAATATCAGATAGGTAGTACAAGATAAAATATTATCCAATGTAACTCTTCACATATCTGAAAGCAACTATGACATATTTGGGCTCAATATAGAATTCATCATTTCTTGTGGAAAGTATGCACTAACATTGACTGAGTTCATAATGTGTAAGGAATTGGAAAATGCATTAACATTTGTATTATGCAATGAGTTGGTAACTTTAATGGAATTTAATTTTTAAAGGTTTAGATAATATTGAGGTCACGTTGACGGTGTTGAATGGTGGCGATGCTGAAAGTTAACAAGAGGAATAATACGAATTGGTAGAGCACTTTGTTATCTAATTCTAAACATTTCGTTTTGTTTGATATGATCATTCTTTCTGAGTAAAAAAATAATTAATCTTCATTTCTTTGTTCTTTTAAATACAAGATTGGGTTACGAATTCTTTTAATATTATTAATTTTTGAGTTAGGGAAAGAGAGTAGTAAGTTTCGAATCCACACATAAATAAGAGATAAACTACGACCCTTGGAAAAATTAGGTGTGATAGTTGTGTTGGTGAAATTTGAGATCGAGACATTCAGAGTGCATCGCAGGGTGTGTGCACAATTTTTTTATTAATTTATACACCATTTTATAGCTATTTTATTTTTGAATTAAAATATACATTAGGCATCTTAAATTATTCTTGTGTAATTAGTGACTATCTATATTGTTGTTATGCATATTCTTTATACGTATATGGAGATTATGATAGAGTAATCAAGTTGTGGTGAAGTTGCTCAAGTAGTTACAACTCTCACTCAATCGATGTTGTCCTTTCCATTTCACACGGTTAAGAGGTGATATTTAAGATGTATAATATTTATAATAGTCCCTCCGTTTCGTTTGATTCGTTGTTTTAGGTTTTCTATTATGTTTGAAAATATTTGTTGTTTTTTATATATTTTCACACACTCTCTCTAATTTAACCCGATCACAAACCCTATTTTACAAAATATAATTGAATATGATTTTGTGGCATATATGAGAGATGAGTATATTTGTCCACAAAATTAATTATTAATTGTAGGAAAAAAAACAACAACAAATAAACGAAAGGTGGGAGTATGTTTTAAGGTTGTGTTCTTGAAGTTATTCTTGGGAATGGGTAGTGTGCCCATAAAACTATTTTACTGAACAAATTTGAATATTATTTATTATTTATACATTTTCTTATAGTTTATATTAATAATTTAGTTATATTTTTTTAAATATATATCTCTAACCGTGCACCATGCATCGCACGGGTGTAATGCTAGTTAGTTTAGCAATTGTTACGTTGGTTTATTTAGTTTGTTTAAACATGTTTACATTAATAATAAATAATTTATAAAATGAATTACGTTAAAAAAATGAATTGCATTAAAATAAAATGAAAATACGTTTAATAAAATAAATTATGTTAATTTATGTAGATCCAAAAATCTACAATTAACGTTCAAGATTCGGGCTCCGATGATCTACAAATGAAAAACAACAAGACATGAAGTCGAAGGACCGTCGAGGGTTGATAATTGAACGGACTGCGATGCTCAAGTCAGAATCAATATAAAATGATTATAGCTATGTAGGTATAATTTGAAGAGTGATAATCGAAAATAATGCTACAAAAGGGATTTTTTGAGGTCAAGACTAAGGTCAAACATATTAATTTTTGGAAGATAAATGTTGTTCTTTTATTGTGCCTCTTCTTCTTTGTGGATACGAACTCCTTTTTACAGGAGGAAGCCAACATCATTTTTCCATATATTTAGGCCCTTGCAACCACCTTATTCATAGCACAGTTTGTAGACTTGGTCTTACTTCGGAACGGACTAGGGTTTTGACCTCAAACGGAACACTCTTTTTATGAGGTCAAAACGTTTGAACTCTCGAAGTCACCTCTACTAGGCTCGGGTCCTTTGTTTGATATGGGTCTTATCGAAAAATGACCTTTGCAATTAGCTCATCATTGTTCGAGCTTTACGTAGTAGAGTTTGGACAATGAACTCCCTCTTCGAATCAATGGAGTTTTAGGAACGATTTCGAGGCCGACCCTTGTCGACATCCATATTTGAGGACAACCTAAGTTTCAGGATTGAGATCAAGCCTCTGAGGGCTTGAGGCTTTGAGAGAAAATCTCTAAGAGCTCCAAGATTGAAGGCGAGCCATGAGGAATTCGAGGCTTTGAGAGGGACGGACTCTGAAAAAAGAGCTTGAAGAGGCTGAAGGCTCTTAGAGCAAGCCTCAGGGTCTGCTCCAAACTCTAAAAATGAGTCTGAAGGAGCTCGAGACTCTGAAAATAAGTCTTAGGGAGCTCCAGACTCTGAAAGCGAGTCTGGAGGAGTTCGAGGCTCTAAAGACAAGCCTCGGAGAGCATATTCCCAATATAAAAGAAATTTATGTTGTTGAGCATAGACCGAGTCATAGCCTCATAGGATATTAGCCATTAAAACATCACTCATCATGACCATTGTCTAACACAACATGTGATAGGCCGATAGTGTTTTCGCCAAAAACAAACATGTCGACAACCCAATCGAAACAAAATAATCAAAGCATAAACATAACTAACTTGATGTTATCGTTTTTTTTCTTTGTGTGTTTCATGATGATATCCCCATCAAATTATTTTTGATTTCATGCAGAAAATCTAATAGCACGGAAATAACATTCTGCTTTGAACCTCACACGCATAGCACTAACAATTTTGGAAAACATGTTCACGAATACCATCAATATCTAGTGATAATTTAGAGTAAAATTGAACCACCCTTAGAAAAATACTTCAATTTAGCAAATTTAAAAGCCATACCACTTCAAAAATAAGATTGTGATGGAGCATTTACCACTGCCGAAAGTTCCTCAAATTCATCTGATATCTGATGCCAATGGCGCGATTTCGGTGGACGCAATTCATGTTGTAAATTCACTAGAATTATCGGCAAGAATCGGCCTCCCTAAAGAGGACCGCATTGTTCGAGTGCTTGATCAAGGGGTCTCCAAGGTTAGAAAAGTCCACCCCGTGGAGCTCCAACGTATAATTAATGATCTCCGAATATGTGAATGATTTTTACAAGTTATTTTTTTGTCAATTTATATGTAGATATATTGAAGATGTTTCTTATGAGTTTCTTAAATTCACTAAGGCGATTTTCTTACGATGGGAAATAAAATTGGTTGAAGAAAGAGAGAGAATGAAATTTGAAAGAGAACATAGGCAATAGGAAAGAGTGCAAAAACATTTATAGAAAATGGATCTTTTAAACAAATGATTCCTTAAAACGCCACATCAGTTTTTATAATCACAACGTTTCTGTTCTCATGCTTTGATAAACACTTTCAAATTTTCAATATGAATGACTTTTTAATAATTTTAACATAATTTTGAATTATTTTAAGAAAATTAATAGTGAATTGTCTAGAATACACTCATTAATCTGTTTTTATATATTATATAAATGTAGATTAATTGTTCATGACATTGACAAAATAAAAATAAAAAACCAAGAGAGAGAGAGAGAGATCTTTTCCATTATGTATCATAAATTAATGGATCACACTTTAATTCTTAGAAAAAAAGGGTGACTAATTATTATTTCATTTTTGTATTTCCATATCATCATTCATCATCAGAGCATTCACAGTGATGTTATCCTAATTTCAGGTTATATGTGCCACATCAACGTCTCTTTCTTTTACTCTCTCAAAACCTATTTATCTCTAACAATACTAACAGGATCTCTTATATTGTACCCAAATTTTGGTACATAACTCCACCAAATCACCGCCACATTAAAAGTTATATATCTATTGTTCCCTTGAGGATGGCCTCGTGGTGGAGTGGTATTATCTTGAGGCCAAAGGTCTCAAATTCGAATCCCACCACCAACATCACTAGGTGTGAGTCTATCACATCTGGCTTGCGAAGTGTGGTTAACCTCCCCTGTGTAGTTTCCAGGCTATTACACAGGGACGGGGTTTACTCAGTGCGCACCTCGGTAGCAGCCGCGGGTTACCCTTGACAAAAAAAAGAAGTTATATACCTATTTTTTTAAATATTCATTCCCTTCAAATCACCCACTATAACATATACTACATGTAGAGGCCCTATTCCTGCATAGGCCCAAACACTAGGCCGACGACCATTTGAAGGTTTAAAGAACCGAATAAGATCAATATATTGTGGTCCGCACCTCGAAGTCCACACCTTGAGGTAGACACCTTATTTTGCAAGGTTCAGAGCTCTAAAGCAAAAGTCCACGATCGAGCAGACTCCTGGAAAAGACTGGGTCAAAGTATCCGTTAAAGATAACCAAGACTCCATCCAAACCCTAAAAGGGATAGAAAATATCCCTAAAATATCGGGATTCAGTTAGAAACTCACTAGTATATATACACTCTTCATAACGGCAGTAGAAGGAGGATCTATCATTGATACAACGCTCGCTTCTCAGATTCAAATAGAAGCTTTTTATCACATAATTCCGCAAGCAACACACACACAAGAGTCCACGGCAGCGAAGCTCGACCGCCTGATTACCGAATATCTCTTATAATTCTATCATTTATTCATTTTTATCTTTATTAATTCGATTCTGACTTGAGCGTCAGAGTCTGTTCGATCGTCAACCCCCCGACAGTCATTTGGCTTAACATGTTTTCTTTATCTTGTAGATCACCGGAGCCTGAACTCGAAGAACGATCAATTGTAGAGTTTTTGACCACTACAGTTTGGCGCCCACCGTGGGGCTCCGATTGATCACTTCAAGATGACGAACAATAGCTGAAAGGATGCAATGATCGTTCCTCAGGAAGCCCGAAAAGATGGGATAACTGCGACCCCCTCACCTGAAGATGATGGTGATGTTGCACGGCTTCTACATTCGATCCAGCGTCAATTGGATACCACTATAGTCGAACTCGCATCAATCCGAACCGAGAACTCGACCTTAAAGGCTAGAGTCAAAGCTATTTCACAACCAAACCTTTTTCCGAATGGATCTACACAAACTCAACTGTCCCCGCTCTCATGAACCCGCATGTCAAATGAACTCCGAGAGCACGTACTTTTAAACTCGACACATGAATTGACTAATCATCTCACTGCAGGTACAAGCAAAGAACCCGTACTAAAGGGCAAGGGAAATGAAGATTTCCCCATAGGACCCCCTTCTAGGTTCAAAGATTATGAGCCTGGATCAGAATCTGAGGTTGAGAAGAAGATCTAGTGATTAGAAGACATATTGACCCAAATTCCAGGGGTCCCTGCTTCCATCAAAAAAACCACACCAACGAGCTTTGCAGATTCCCCGTTTACCGATGAGATTAGCCTCGTGGAGATGTCCCGAAGTTCATCTTCCTTGGCATGAAGTTGTTTGATGGCGCATCCGATCCCGACGATCATGTCAGCCAGTATAAACAAAGAATGTTCACCACCACGATACCCCGACATGCCTGAGAAGCCAACATGTGTAAAGGCTTCGGATCCAGCCTCGTTGACCCAGCACTCCAATGGTTCATCAACCTCCCCAACTCAATGATCTCATCACTCGCCCAACTTAACGACCTCTTCATCGAACAGTTCGCCAATAGCCGCAAGATTGAAAAATGCATTGATGACCTCTACACGGTCGTACAAAGGTCGGAAGAACCCCTACGAAGTTTCGTAGGAAGATTCAACAGAGAAAAAATATTGATCCCCAACTGCAACATTGATACCGCGATTTCAACCTTCAGAAAAGGCCTTAAGAGAGACTCCGACCTCCACAAGGAATTAACTAAATACCCTTACAAGACGATGGAAGACGTGCTCACTAAAGCCTGGGCCCAAATCAAATGGGAAGAAGATGAGGCGAATTCATCGAGATCTCGCACCAGGAATAAGCATCCAAGGAAAAAACAAAGAAGTAACAGGTCGGAAAGATTCAAAATGGACCTCTATCCACGAAACCCGCGATTCTACTCACAAAATAGGTGGGGCCAAGAACCCCAGATCAACAAAAGACTCCCAGAGTACAGCCTCTGCATTTTACCGTCGGAAGCGGTCCTAGCCCCAAGGGACTCGGCCAGAATGTAAAATGCCCCACAAAGATGGAAGTCCCAGATAACGAACGTGACAGGAGCAAGTTCTGCGAGTTCCATAACGACCATGGACATAAGACGGACGAATTCATCACCCTGAGGCTCGAAGTCGCAGAACTCTTAAAGCGAGGATATCTTACCGACCTCCTGACTCCCAAAGAAAAAGAGACCTGGTCACGAAGAGAAAATCAAAAGGAAACACCGCCGCCTGAACCCCCGAGGGTTGATCGCACTTTGAACTGTATAACAGGAGATTCAGAAGTGAGCGGAATCTCACAGTCTTCTGCAAAGAGACACTGTCGCTCAATAAAGTATAACGGAAACATCCACAGACTTGCCAAACAAGACGACCTCATCACTCTCGACTTCACCAATAGAGAAGCTTCTGACCTCTCACACCCTCACCACGATGCACTAGTCATTTACTTATTAATTTCTAATTGTTTGATTAACCGTGTTCTTATAGACAATGGGAGTTCCTCTAACGTGATCTTTTTAAGTACCTTGAAAGGAATGCAAGTAAAAGAAACCAAAATCGTTAAAAGGTCAACCACCCTAATTGGCTTTAGCGGATTGCACAAAACCACGATGAGGGAAATCACACTTCCCACCTATATCGAGGGAATGAATATCTTCACCAAATTCCAGGTGATCGACGCCCCCTCAGCCTACAATGTCATAATGGGAAGACCTTGGATCCACAAACTCCAGACGGTGCCATCAACCTATCACCAGCTCATGAAATTTCCTACACCTTGGGGAGTTTGCTAAGTCCGAGGTGAACAGATCATAGCTCGACAGTGTTATGTCTCCACCTTCAAACACAAAGAAGCCATGGAAGTCAACCAAATCGAGGTCGAATCATCTTCAGCCAGTGCTAAAAATCACAGCTATGAAGAATCCGAAGTGGAAGACCTTGATGAAATCCAAATACATCCCGATTTTCCCGACCACAAAGTGCAAATCAGGCTGAGGCTGACCGCAGAGATACGAGAGCAGCTAATAAGATTCCTCATCGAGCACCATGACTATTTCGCATGGTCTTTTAAAGACATGACATGTATCGACCCCTCGATTATAACTCATAAATTGCCGGTCGATCCAGACAAGACCCCAGTGAAACAAAAAAGATAAAAATTCTCCGCCGAATGAAATAAAATTATGGATGAAGAGGTTAATAAGCTACTCAAGTGTGGACACATGAGAGAAGTACAGTACCCTGAATGGCTAGCCAACATCGTGATAGTAAAGAAAAAGAATGGCAAAAACAGGCTCTGTCATAGACTTCACTGACCTCAATCAAGCCTGCCCTAAGGACTCATTCCCCTTGTCTCATATCGATGCGTTAGTGGATGCAATGGCCGGACATGAGCTAATGAGCTTCATGGATGTCTTCTCAGGATACAATCAGATCCTTATACATCCAGAAGATCAAGAAAAAACCGCCTTCATCACCTACTGAGGTATGTTTTGCTATAAAGTTATGCCATTTAGACTGAAAAAAGTTATGCCATTTAGACTGGTGAACCGAATGTTCGAAGAACTAATTGGGGATACTATAGAAGTATACATTAACGATATGCTCATAAAGTCCCCTAGAGCTCCTGATCACGTCGATCATCTCTGTCGAACATTCGAAGTCCTTCGCCGCTACAATATGAAGCTGAATCATGCAAAATGCGCATTTAGGGTGACCTCGGGGAAATTTCTTGGATACCTCGTTACAAAGAGAGGCATCGAGGCTGACCCCAGCCAGATCAGAGCCGTAAGAAATATACAAAAACCTTGAAATATCAAGGAGGTACAGAAGCTCACTGGACGACTCGCGACCCTTAGCTGCTTCATCTCGAAGTACTCAGAAAAAAACCACGTCTTCTTCAAGACGCTACGCAAAAATAAAAGCTTCGAATGGACTGCCGAATGCTCAAAGGCCCTAGAAGAATTAAAAGAATATCTGGCGACCCTCCCTTTACTATCAAAACCCCATGACGGAGAGGTACTTTTAATTTACTTATCTGTTTCGACTAACTCTGTTAGTGCAGTTTTAGTTAGAGAAGATGAAAGAAGACAACACCCGGTCTATTACGCCAGTCGATCACTGCTAGATGCCGAGGCCAGATATCCATAGATGGAAAAACTGGCATTAGCCCTCATCATGGCATCAAGAAAAAATGAAGCCCTATTTCCAAAGCCATTCAATCAAAGTGGTGACCAAATTCCCACTCAAAACAAAATTGAGAAAACCAGACCTTGCAGGAAGGCTCTCTAAATAGGACGTCGAGCTTAGGGAGTATGATATACATTACATACCCCGAACCTCGATAAAATCCCAAGTGCTTTCAGACTTCATTGTCGACTTTTCCTACGAGGCCCTTACTGAAACAGAGGACGAATCCATGAACACTGAAGAAGGAAATTCGAAGTTCTGGACCCTTCAAGTCGATGGCTCCAGCACTTCGAAGGGGAATGGTCTAGGCATAGTCCTAACGAGCCCAACATGAGAAACTACCGAGCGGTCAGTTCGATGCGGATTCAAAACAACCAACAACGAAGCTGAATATGAAGCCCTCATCGTAGGATTAAACTTAGCTAATGATCTCGGAGCCAGAAACATTTGAATTCAAAGCTACTCTCAGCTAATAATAAACCAATTAGAAGGAGAATTCCAAGCAAAAGACTCCAGAATGATCGCTCACCTCGCCGTAGCAAAAGAAACGGCCTCAAAGTTTGATAAGATCGAAGCCCAGCACATTACAAGAGAAGACAACAGGCATACCGATGCCCTAGCTAATTTAGGATCAGCAATCGAAACTACCGAAGTAAAAAACATCCCAGTATTATACGCAAAATGGCCAGCCATTTGGAAAGAAGATTCGGAAATTCTACCTATCGAGAGCAGTACAAACTGGATGATTTCGCTCATCAGATATATAGCAGAGAAAGAGCACCTCGAAGATCCCCTCAAGGCAAGACGGATCAAGGCCAAATCTCCAAAATTCACCATGATC
Organism: Perilla frutescens; assembly: GCA_026008535.1. Taxonomy (NCBI): domain Eukaryota; kingdom Viridiplantae; phylum Streptophyta; class Magnoliopsida; order Lamiales; family Lamiaceae; genus Perilla; species Perilla frutescens. The sequence goes on along the minus strand of BRKX01000001.1, from coordinate 48,334,341 downwards.
TCTGGATCCCTATATAGAAAGTCTTTTTCAGGGCCTTACCTGAAATGTGTTAGCCCCATACAGGCTAAATACATCCTAAGTGAGCTTCATGAAGGCGAATGCGGGAACCACTCAGGATACAGAAGCCTGGCCAACCGAGCTCTAACATTCGGGTTCTACTGGTCGACCATGAGAACAGATGCAAAGAGCTACACCAAAGCATGTGACCGATGTCAGAGGTTCGCACAGACAAATCACATGCCCCCAGAGCCCCTACACACAACAACCATCCCGTGGCCATTCACGAAATGGAGGAAGGACATCGTAGGACCACTACCAAAAAGTGAAAATAAAAAATGCTACATTTTGGTACTAACAGACTACTTCACCAAGTGGGTCGAGGCCGAAGCTTTCGCACGGGTCAGAGATACAGAGGTACAAAATTTTTTATGAAAATATATTTTATGCAGGTTCGGAGTTCTCAAAGAGATCGTGACATTTAACGGATCCCAATTCATAAATTCAAGATTCCAAGACTTCTGCAAAGAATGGAACATTAAGCTTTCCTTCTCTATCCCTAAGGTACCCCGCAGCAAACGGCCAAGCAGAGGTCACAAACAAGATAATTTTGAATACCTTAAAGAAAATATTATCCGAACACAAAAATCAATGGGTCCAGGAACTCCCAGGAGTCCTATGGTCTTATAGAACGACCTCGAGGATGAGCACGGGTGAAACCCCATTCGCCCTCACTTATAGATCAGAAGCTATGTTACCGGTAGAGGCAGAGATCAGTACGGCTCGAACTGAATGGTCCAATCAATCGAACAACAAGGAGCTCGAAGTCAATCTCGACTCTATCGACGAACTCTGAGATCGAGCGGCGATGAAAATAGCGGCATACCAACAGATGATAAGCCGATATTTTGATAAAAACACAATGCTTCAAACCTTCCAAATCAGAGATAAGGTACTCAGGAAAGTGTTCCAGAATACGAAGAAAAGTGAGGCCAGAAAATTGGCACCGAACTAAGAAGGCCCATACTAGATCAAAAAGGTCATCGGGAACAGAGCTTACAAACTCCAGACTAAGGAAGGTCGACCCATAACCAACAACTGGAATGCGTTAGACTTAAAACAGTATCATTTCTAGAACTTTCAATGTCATCTTTTTTATTTTATGGTTATTCCTCTTTATGATTTGCTTACTGACTTGAGCGTCGGAGTAACTAACAGAACCCCAAGCACAGGGGTCCCGACCCTTAAAAGTCAATGAAATTCCGACCCCAACGTCAGCCTTATGAACAAAGAGTAAAGTATCTGTTTTTTTATTTATCTTTCAAGTTCTTATTACTTAAGATTTGTTTATTGACTTGAGCGTCGGAGTAACTAACAGAACCTCAAGCACAGAGGTCTCAATCTCCTTGGGGTCAATAAGGCCCTAACTATGAGGATCTCAAACTCAATGTCGAGGATAAACTTGACTTTCGAAGCCAAACTGAAAGGACCCCGACACTTAAATCCATGAATTTAAAATATAAGAGCAAGTCCCGAAGCTCAACTACGACCCCGAAAGGTATGCTCGAGTTTGTCATTATTTATTTTGTCTAACTCCTATTCTACATGTATATGCCAACCCCTGCAGCTTGTATCATCTCAAAGGCGATAAGATAAAACAGAATGTGTAACGTGGGCACACATAAGAGCAAAAAGATCAAAATATCAGAATTAAAAATTGGCAAAATGCCAAGTTGTCCAACTGCCTTCACGAAAGGTAATTCAAAAAGTATATACAAATAATTATTTGTTCGAAAAGCATGATAAAAAGTTTGTTCATGAAAACATCAAATTTAGGCCTCGTCCTAGGTCTTGGCACCTTCGTCAACAGGCTCAACGCCCCCCCTCGTGAGCTTTCTCCTCCTTTCTAGCCCCGGCATCGGTCTTGGCAGCGCGGCCATCTTCGAGGAAGGATAAGTCAAGATCTGGCATTTTCTCCTTAATAGCTTCTATGACCGCCACCCCACCTTCTCGGTAGAGAGCCTTCTTGAAAAGAATGAAGTCCGCAGACTCCAGTATAACATTCAAGTCCAGAGAGGCCTCTAAGTCCCTGATCCTGGCCTCCGCAGTGGCTAGCGAGGCCAGAAGTCCACTTTTCTCGGCCTTGGCCCTGACCTGAGCCTCGAGGCTTTTGTCCAGCTAAGCATTGGCTCCTACGGCTTTAGCCCTGGCCACATCTCTCTCTCTACCAGGATAGCCGACTCCCTGTCAGCCATATCTTTCCTCTCCTCAGCCACATTCTCCAACTCTTCAGCCAGTTTGGAGACCCTCTTCTGTAGCCCCTCCTCGTGGCTCGCGAGACGCTGATGAAGATAAAACTAACTAAACAACACCTACATTGAAGAACAGGAAGGGGTCAAAACTTCAAAGTTAGAACCATAAGCACATAAAGGAAATAATAATGAAAATATATTACCTTGGCCATTTGGTCAAAGGAAAGGAAGGCTTGTTGCTTGAGGCTATCCTTTTCATACACCTCGGGGGTGCCAAGGCCAGCAATGGACTTCTGCATGTCCGTAATAAAGGGCTTTAGGAAGACTGATCGGGAACTCGAAGAAGCGAGAGCCTTCTTAGATTGGCGGGGAGCTTCCAGGTCGACCACTGCTGAAGAAGGAGGCATTGCAGTAAGGGCAAGAATGGGAACATCATCCTTCGACTTCTTCGACGGGGGCATAGGAAGAGGGCTTACATCTCTATCATCGCAGACCTCTTCACTCCCGAGGAAGAGGAGGCCCCGATCTTCGCAGCAGCCAGAGCTTTGACCTTGGCATCAGAAGGCTTGATTTTTAGCTTTCCCATATCGTAAAGGGTTTGGCCGGCTCGAACTATCTCGAACTCACGAAGCTCTATGGAAATGAGAAAGGCCTCTTCGATATGGGCAACCTCGACTTCAAAAGGCTCACCTTGCGGGGGGAAACCTGCACAGAGCAAATAAGATTGTAAAGCTCAGAAATAATAGGTAAGTAAAGAACTCGGCTCAAAGACCCACGGGCTTCATGAAATTTAGTAGGAGAGATCACGTCCTTCAAAGTCTGTGCCGGGATGAAGACGAACTTGGGCTTCCATTCACCCGAAGACGACGGTAAGGTCGATATCAGAGGTGGTTGCTCCCCTACCCACTTAGTAAAATAATAAAAACCCGATTGTCCAGTGTTGGCAACCAGCCTGCAGACCTCGTGCTACTCATTAACAATAGATTCAAGGAAGCCGAGCTCCGACCATAGATAGTACACCCCGTGCATATGAAACCATCAGACCGGCGTGATCTAAGCAGGAGTTATGCCATAGAAGTTTGCTATCTTAGCAAAGAAGGGGTGAAGGGGCAGTCTGACCCCATTATCGGCAACCAGAGTATAAAAGACGGTGAGCCCAGATGGTGGTCGGTGCGCCCTGTTAAGAGGCCCAGGAGAGTAGATTTCGACCCCAGTTCTTGAGACCGGCAGAGAGGTCAACTTCTTTAGCAACTCATCATTCACCTTCGGGGCGATATCCGCCACCTGAAACCTTTCTCTTACAGGTTGTACCTCGCGGATTTGGATTCTCTGAACCTTCGATAAATTACCCGTATCCATCGGAGCCCGTCTTTTGCTCACCACCACTCGGTCTATTGAATGGGGGACGATGGTTGTTGGCCTCTTACCCCTGGCCTTCTTGGTGACCCTAGTGATCACTGGGGAATCGGAGCTGTTAGAATGCTCTGACCTAGAAGAAATGTCCTCCTTGTCTCCGCCGTAACTTCTCATCTCTTCTGCATTTGAGTCCCCGTTCGCACTCATCTGTGACCTAAGAATACCCAACAGACAAACCTAAGAACTGAACCAGCAATCGGAAAAATTTACACCCTCCTAAAAATGTCGAATCCTGAAAAAAATCGTCACCTACCGTGAAAACCACTAAGTCTAAAGAGCCGATAAAATTTCCCAGAAACTAGCAAAATCACCCAACGCTATCCAGAAACCGAAAACTCTAGAAAAGCCTAAAAGATAGCCATGAATTCTCTAGATATCCCAAAAAATTGCCAAGAAATATCGAAAAGTACTAAGAGATACTATTAATGTCCTCAAAGATTTTTTAAAGTCTACAAAAAATACCAAAGCTACGTATCCATTACACGAAATGATAAAGGAGAAAAGAATGAGAAAAATAACTTGTAAACCGTGCGGTAATTGGAGTCTGAAAACAACCGTAGCAAGAGTCCTCAAACAGCGTGATAAGAGCGGAGATGACGGCGGGAAGAACGGAACATAAATCTTTCAGGAGATTTTTATGCTAGTGAGGATTTTTCTCGTGAAGAAATTTGGTTGAGGAAGGGAACTGTTGGAATTCTAAAGAAAGATTAGAGAGGGAACAATTTTTCCTCGATATTTGAATTGCAGGATAAAGATGCTGAGATCAGGCCACACGTGTACTTATCTAACGGCAAGGGTTATCCTAGGGAATGGGAAAAGTAAAATTCGTACCTAAGGTATGGAGCTTCACGAGGTCTGCTCTCACGACTCCTTAAGCTCCCTCAGGACTTGCCTTCAGGTCTGGAGCTCCACGAGGTCCGCTCTCACAATCTCTTAAGCTCCTCCAGGACCTACCTTCAGATCTGGAGCTTCACGAGGTCAACTCACGAGCTCGAACTTGCCCTCAAGACCAGTGCTCACAAAATGAGACTTTGCAATCTAGGATCCTTCCGAGGACTCATCCCTATGCGTGGCCTAGAAGCCAATAAGAATTTGGAGTCTAAACATAGAGCTAAATTGAAGAGAACTCCGAAATTCATTACCTAATCCTTGAAATACAAGAATCAAGTAATAGTAGTTAACTGTAGTGGCCCTATTCCTGTATAGGCCTAAACACCAGGTCCACAGCCATTTGAAGGTTTAAAGAACCGAATAAGATCGACATCTCGTGGTCGATATCTCAAGGTCTGCACCTCGAAGTCCACCTCTCGAGGTCAACACCTTGAGGTCGATACCTTGTTTTGCAAGGTCTATAGCTCTAAAGTAAGAGTCCACGATCGAGCAGACTCCTGGAGAAGACTAGGTCAAAGTATCCATTGAAGATAACTAAGACTCCGTCCAAAACCCTAGAATGAATAGAAAAGATCCCTAAAATATCGAGATTTAGTTAGAAACTCACTAGTATATATACACTCTTCATAACGACAGTAGAAGGAGGATCTATCATTGATCCAATGCTCGCTTCTCAGATTCAAATAGAAGCTTTTTATCACACAATTCTGCAAGCAACACACACACAAGGGTCCACGGCAGCGAAGCTCGACCCCCCTGATTACCGGATATCTCTTATAATTCTATCATTTATTCACTTTTATCTTTATTAATTCAATTCTGAATTGAGCGTCAGAGTCCGTTCGATCGTCAACCCCCCAACGGTCCTTCGTCTTCACGTATTTTCTTTGTCTTGTAGATCGCCGGAGCCCGAACTCGAAGAACGATCAATTGTAGAGTTTTTGACCTCTACAGTACATACATATTTTTTTGGGGTCACATTATATTATATCACTCATTTAATAAAATACACACACACACACACACATATATATATATATATATTATTTTTATGTATAATTTAACTAATTTTTATTTAAATATCATTTTTAGATATAAAATATCAAATCTTTCATTAATTTTTTTTAAAAAATTTTAAATTAAAAATGAATCACGTTTTTACCAAATCATTAAAAAAATTATTGATACTAGAAAGATGAGTACAACGTTGGAAAATAAAACACAAATGATACATAAAATGAAATATCAAAATATATAAAAACTTCTGAAATGAACTAACAAACATTATTATTGTCGTATTGTCTCCAAATGTGCTCAATCAAGTTGAATTGACAAGTGCATGCATGAAACCAGAAAATTAATTATCATGCTTGATCTATGAAATCGAAATTTTATTATAAGGCAAAATTTAATAATTTTTAAAAGAGAGAAAAAGATAAAAGATGAGAGAGAAAGAGAAAGAGAAAACATGAGAGAGAAATGGAAAAGAAAGAGAAAAAGAAAGAATCGGCGGGTGGAGAGAGATGAGAAGAAGAAAGAAAAGGGGAAAAGTGGAGAGAAAATAAAAAAAGAGAGAGGTCGGACCCACATCACACTTTTTCCTCCAAAATACTTAAGGGGGTGTATTCAATTGAGATTCTGTGGGATTTTATTGGACTTTTAAAATCCGGGTGTATTCAATCCAGACTTTTAAAAGTCTTTAAAAATTCGGGTGTATTAAAAAATCTATGGACTTTAAAAATTCATTGATTCTAACGGATTTCACCTCAAAATCACGTTAAAAATACAAATGATGAAATCCAACATCTGCACATGAGATTTTTATGGATTTGTAAAATCCAGCTCGCAGTGTACTCCAGCGGCCGTTGAGGAGTTGAATTCGGGCACCCCAGCACGCAGTTGACTTCTGCGGCCCCTAGAGTAGATGATGAGGATACTCCAGCGGTCGCTGGAGTCCAACGGTCACTAGGAATAAGGCGGTCGGTTCCTAGCGATCGCTAAGGCCAAGCGGGCGCTGGGCTTAAGTCGGTCCTATCTTTAAATTAACCTATTCACGCGAATTTTTTTTCATTCTTCTACAATTCTTTTTCAATTTGCTCTGAGGAGAAACATTAATTGCTCAACTCAACTCCAGTATATTCTTCTGACAAAGGTACTCTCTACACTACTATTTCTCGTTATTTTTGTACACGTATACTCATTATTGATTGGATTTGACTTTGTTTTTTTGAGTTCCTTGCATGAAGAAACAAAATTATGTAGGTTTTTCTTGAATTACTATTTGACTTTGTTTTGGTACACTTTTACTCATTATTGATTGGATTTGGGTTTATTTTTAAGTTTGTTAAATGAAGAACAAAAAAATATATAGGTTTTTTTAATATTATGATGATTAATCGTTTATACACAATAACCCTAATATTGTACACCTGCATCCGTATGAATTCCGAGAAATTTTTGTATGGAGCTTGAATTCACTTTGTATATATATGTTTTGTATCTCTATAATATAGTAGTATTATCATGGGGGATTCACAACAAGATACGAAAAAGAAGGCATCCTATGAACAATGGACTAAGGAATAGACCGACGTGTTGTTAGAACTTATGGTTGATGATGCGGGTCGGGAATGGCGTGATAATAGTGGTATCTTTAGTAAAACCACTATGGAAGAAAGAATACTTCCTGTTCTTAATGAAAAACTTGGGTGTAATAAGACCTATAGCAATTACCAAAGCCGGCTCAAGTGGTTTAAAATCGTTGGACTTCTTATTCAAACCTTCTGAGGTTTAGCTCTGGTTTTGGTGATCCCATTACGAAAAAGTTCACGGCTTCAGATGAAGTATGAGATGCGTACTTAGAGGTAAGTATCATATTGCAATAATATTATCGAATAATTTTATTTAACTAATATAGTGAATTAATAAATTTGTTCTTTATTTGATGCTAGGCTCACTCGAAAGACGTAAACTTGCGCTATGGGGAATGCCCTGATTATGAGGACTTAGAAATTGTTGTAGGAAATGGTGTTGTCGTAGGAAAAAACTCCATTGGGTTGGGTAGTGCTACTGATGCAAAGACATTAGGAGATGATGAAAATAGAGATTCGCGCATAGAAGATTTGACGTTTGCTCCTGAAAATGAGACGTTTGTAGCACTATCCCAAGATGAGCCACCATCATCTGGTTCCACACCACCTTCCTTCTGGGTTGCCTGAAGTGGCTGAGGGCTCCACTCAAAGAAGAAATCAACCCAAAAGAAGTAGAACTCAGTATGAAGCAACTTCTGGCTCTACTGAAAATATCATGGAAGAGATTAAAAACTATCCAACACTTTTGAGGGAGTTCATAATCTCTTACTGAAAAGAAATACCATACTCGAGAAAAGAGAAAAAGAAAAATCCTATATGACTTGAGATGCAATTAAAGAGATCTCAAGACATTCGACTCAAGGCATTTGACTTGCGTGACACAAAGTCAAAAAAAAATGGTTTTTTGAAGATGACTATTGAGGAACGAGCTAATCGGATAGCTTACAAGATTAGAGAATATGGATCATTTGGGTCATATTTTACATACTATGCTATCATTTTATTATTATTTTCTTGATTATCTTCTTAGGATTTTTAATGATCATGTATTTGAACTTATAAATTATGTTTTTTTATTATTATTTTATTTATTTGTTGATTTAAGTTGTATGTATTTGAATGTATTTCTTATTTAACATATTCATAGTGTCTTTGATCAAGACTCCTTTTACATTTTTTTATATGCAGCATGAAAAATCATGAAATATTGGAAGAAGAAATAGAAGAAGAAGAAATAGATGAGGAATAGGAGATGGAACTTTACGAAAATATTAGGCTTTTGATGTTGGCAATTAAGGCAGTGATAATTTTATTAGAAAAAATTGCTATGATGCGTCGGCGTACTCAATGTTCTTTGCAGCAATGACCAATTACTAGAAATGGGTATCATTTTGTTACTAATATGATTGAAGGAGATCCACAAAGTTTTCGACAGTTGTATAGGATGTATCATGATACGTTTATGAAGTTATGCTCTATCATTAGAGAGAAAACTCATCTAGAAGATACAAGATACATATGTGTTGAAGAAATGGTGGCGACATTCTTGATCATTGTTGGGCACAATGACATATATTGTAATGTTCGCCAAAGATTCGGTCGTTCGCATTTTGCTACTAGTCAAAATTTCAACAAAACCTTAAAGGCATTGAACACCATAACACCGGACATGATGGTTACGCCGTCTACCGAGATCCCAACTAAAATTCAGGAAAGTACAAGATTTATGACTTTCTTTAAGGTATGGATCCTTTATTATGTAATGTATTTCAAATGTTGTAGTTTTCTTGTTTCACATATTCACTTTATTTTAGGATTGCATCGGAGCTATAGATGGAACTCATATCCCGGCAATGGTACCAGGCCGAGAAGTAAGCAGTTTTCGTAACTGTCATAGTATGCAATCGTAAAATGTTTTGGCAGCTTGCAACTTTGATTTGCAGTTCATGTATGTGCTTAGTGGGTGACAAAGTTCAACACATGACTCCAAACTTTTAAATGATGCATTATCAAGAAGAAATGGCCTTCATCTACCTCAAGGTATGTACCATATTTTATAATTGTGTTTTTTTTAATAGTGAAAGGCTAAGTAATTAAGAAAAATATTTTAATTGTGTTTTTGTAGGTAAATATTTTCTAGTGGATTGTGGATTTGCTAATAGACGTCAATTTTTAGCTCTATTACGTGGTGTTCGATATCATTTAAAATATTTTACATACTATGCTATCATTTTATTATTATTTCTTGATTATCTTCTTAGGATTTCTAATGATCGTGTATTTGAACTTATGAATTACGTTTTTTTATTATTATTTTATTTATTTGTTGATTTAAGTTGTATGCATTTGAATGTATTTCTTATTTAACATATTCATAGTGTCTTTGATCAAGACTTCTTTCACATTTTTTTATATGTAGCATGGAAAATCATAAAATATTGGAAGAAGAAGAAGAAGAAGAAGAAGAAGAAGAAGAAATAGATGAGGAATAGGAGATGGAACTTTACGAAAATATTAGGCTCTTGATGTTGGCAATTAAGGTAGTGATAATTTTATTAGAAAAAATTGCTATGATGCGTCGGCGTATTGAATGTTCTTTGCAGCAACGACCAATTACTAGAAATGGGTATCGTTTTGTTACTAATATGATTGAAGGAGATCAACAAAGTTTTCGACAGTTGTATAGGATGTATCCTGATACGTTTATGAAGTTATGCTCTATCATTAGAGAGAAAACTCATCTAGAAGATACAAGATACATATATGTTGAAGAAATGGTGGCGACATTCTTGATCATTGTTGGGCACAATGACAGATATTGTAATGTTCGCCAAAGATTCGACCGTTCGCATTTTGCTACTAGTCAAAATTTCAACAAAACCTTAAAGGCATTGAACACCATAGCACCGGACATGATGGTTACGCCGTCTACCGGGATCCCTGCTAAAATTCAGGAAAGTACAAGATTTATGATTTTCTTTAAGGTATGGATCCTTTATTATGTAACGTATTTCAAATGTTGTAGTTTTCTTGTTTCACATATTCACTTTATTTTAGGATTATATCGGAGCTATAGATGGAACTCATATCTTGGCAATGGTACTAGGCCGAGAAGTAAGCAGTTTTTGTAACCGTCATGGTATGCAATCTTAGAATGTTTTGGCAGCTTGCAACTTTGATTTGCAGTTCATGTATGTGCTTAATGGGTGGGAAGGTTCAGCACATGACTCCAAACTTTTAAATGATGCATTATCAAGAAGAAATGGCCTTCATGTACCTCAAGGTCTGTACCATATTTTATAATTGTGTTTTTTTAATAGTGAAAAGCTAACTAATTAAGAAAAATATTTTAATTGTGTTTTTTTAGGTAACTATTTTCTAGTGGATTGTGGATTTGCTAATAGACGTCAATTTTTAGCTCTATTACGTGGTGTTCGATATCATTTAAAAGATTTTGGTGGTCAAGGTCGTCACCCCAGAAATCCAAGTGAATTATTCAATCTTCGTCATGCATCATTAAGAAATGTGATTGAGAGAATTTTTGGTGTCTTCAAATCACGATTTACAATTTTCAAAACCGCACCTCCGTTCCCATTTCAAGCACAAGCAGAATTAGTATTGGCTTGTGCTGGTTTACACAATTTTCTCCGAAAAGAGTGCCGCTCTAATGAATTTCCAGCGGAATATGAAGGAGATCAAGATTTACCACCTCTCAATACGGAAGAAGAAAATTTGGAATGGCTATCTCAAAGCCAACTACAACAAAGAACGGAAGCTAATGCATGGAGAATGTGTATTGCTAATACTATGTGGGAAATGAGACCCGTGTATAACGGTAATGGAAATGAAGATGATGAGACCGAAGATGGGAATGCTGAGTAATGATTTTTTTTTATGGACTATGATTTTATTGGTATTTTATAAACAATTTGTGCATGTTGTGTCTAATTTTATAAACAATTTGGATAACATTTTTTTTTATCGTTGTTGTATTTTTTCTTAACAATTTGTGTTCGCAATTTGTGTATTCAAGCAAGCATCGTACTAAACAAGTAAAACGAAATGGAAAAGCAGACTTGATCAACATAAACGACATAGACATAGTTCAAAATACAATTGTTCAACATAAAATACAAAATAAATACTAGAGTAATTGTTCAATACTGAAATATAAAAAAAAGGATAACACCAACGATCGCTGGATCCCAGCGGCGGCTAGGAATCCAGGCCGAGGCCAGTGCACGCTGGCTCCCAATGCTAGCTGGGAATGAATTCCGCGAGGTCATCCAGCGACGGTTGGGCTGGCTCCAGCGACGGCTGGGAACACCTCATCCATGGCATCGTCCAACGATCCACACCTATACAACACACAAATACCAACAATCAATCCAAACGTAAAAAAAAAACATAAACATCAACAAATCCAACAACAATCCAAATAACAATTCCAACAACAATCCAAACAACAAACAATCCACATCTAAGAAACATCAAACAATCAAACAACAAACCATCCAACAATGCAATAATCCAGGAAATGCAAGCAACAAACCATTAATTTTCAGGCGGTGGCTGTGGTGGCAGATAGAAGGCAGTCCAAGCATCCCACTTAGCCTGTAAGAATGCAATTTGTTGATCCTGCGCGTTAAACCTAGCGTTTATCTCATGCCTCTGCACGTTAAACCTATCGTTAAATGACATAAAATCATTCTAGAATCGCTCATAAAAATCTCCCGACATTGTAACAAGAGGTTGTTGTTTAGAAAATCGCTCTTTCTCTTTCTCCATCTTTATTACCACCTTCATTACAACCAGTGGATGGGCCGACATCAGGATCACCTTGCCTCTTAACAATCTCGGCGCACACGTACTTGCTCACACATTGCCTCTTTGTAGGGGGAACTAACGTGTGCCGATCAGAAATTATCTGAGCTCTTTTTAGCTCACTAAAATTAATTAAGTACGGCCTAATTTCCTCATACCCCTCTTGGTGGCCCTTTATGGCACTGAGAATCCCGAGATTATGTGACAAACCCGTCACAATAGGAGAAAGAGAAGCATGGGTTCCTGCATGAGTTTGCATCTGGCTTATAGCATTCCAAATGAAGTTTAGAATACAAACTTTTGTGCCGTTCAATGCACAACACAACAAATACACCTCAATCGAGTTCACTTTGTTCGCTTGCTCCTTTCCCGACACATTATAAGTAATGAATTTGTGAATAATTGCCAATGTCGGGTCTTTAACGTACCCATTGGACTTATCCGTATTACTCCAATTATCAAACCCAGTCAACTCAATCCAACCCGCATTAACATTAAATGAATTGGGTTTCTCTCGTACCCCGCTAGTAGAAAACCCAAAAACCATTTTCATTCTAGGCAAACTTATTTGGTAGTTTTGTCCCATTCATCCTAACCCTAATCTTCTTGTCATCAATCACATACATGGTAGACAAAAATTTATAACACAGAGATTCATAACCGGAATAATCCACATTCTTAGTAAAATATTCTAGACCCAAAACCTTCAAATATTTGGTCACTTTTGCTACAATTTTCAAATCCTTCATCAACTTCCAATCCAAGTAATGAGGGTTTGTAACCAAAGATTTGTTAAATTTGCTATAAAGCTCACCCTCCCATTCAATTTTTAGTAAAAATGGACAAGAGTACGTTGTCATTAAGTCTTCCTCTTCAACTTCCTCATGTGCCCCGACATTCGGATTTTTCATGTGAGGAGACATGGTAGTCTTGGCAACGGGGATGGACTCGAACGGTTGGCGGTGGTATGAAGGCAGCGGTGGCTAGAGCAAGCGGCAGCGGAGGGAGTATTTGGGGGAGAAAATTTCATCTTTTTTTTGTTTGCTATTCACGATCTGTTCTAATTTAGGGTTCTCTTCCCATTTCAATTAATAATTTCCAGCGGTCGCTGGGTTTAATTTGGTCCATGGCTGGCCCCAGAGGCCGCTAGCTTCCAGCGGATGCTGGGTGTAATTTTGACCTTGGCTGGCTCCCACCGGTCGCTGGTTTACGCATAGAGCATGTTAGTGCCATCTGCACTCAAGTGTTCGAGATTGTCATGATCTGTATGGTAATATCAAAAGAACACAAAAGGTTTTGGTTGTTCAAGATTGAAGACCATGTTCTGGACAATTCTATGAACATTCCACTGCCAATCTGATTGAAGATCAAGGCATGTACTGAGTCATGTTCAGGAACATGATCATGTACATGGTTGTCCAGAGAGTTTAAAAGAGACGTATCATGCTAGAATCAAAGAGCTGGTGCTGCAGATTCAAGATGGACGTTTCAGAATAGAAGCTATCTTGTTCGTGATGAAGATCAAGAAGGAAAGAAGGAGTTCTATTCAAGGATGACATCTAAACTAGGAAAGTCCGATTTAATTAAGGAAATTATTTCCTTGTTGAATCCTAGTCAAAGTACAACTTCTGATTACCTTGTTAAGGCTATATTTGTTGTTTATAAATAGCATGGGAATTAGACTAGATTAGATAATACGAGTTTTACGAATACACAAAGGGTAGAGAGTCCAAAAGACTTCATATTCTAAGCATATAGTATTCGGGTAGACTAGGTTAGATTCGCGTGATCATTGTGTTTCTAGTTTGTGTTTGAAATCTCACTTTCATACACACTTCAAGGAGTCTCCGGAGAGATTTCCTGTGGGAACTAAAGAGATTCTAGGTTGTGAGGGAAGCTCGCAATTCAGTTCAACGAAAGAGGTTGTAGTGGATAGGAAAGGGGTTGAGTGGAGGGAGTCTTCATGTAATAGCCTTTGTAACCATTCAACGAAGTAGTGAACTGTTTCTCACGGACTTGTGAAGTCCCTCTGACGTAGATCAATTGATCGAACAGGGTTACCACCCTTTCGTCATTTACTTGCTTTCAGTTTCTATATTCTGACTTTGCATGTTCACAACAATGTACACGTACATGATAATGAACATGAGTGCACAGTTTAGGTAACTTCAATTGGTATCAGAGCAGGTCACTTTTTTCAAAGCGAAAAGATTCTCGAGTTGCTAATCTGTGTGCATGCTTGTTTCTGCAAATGAGTTCTACGCTTGAAGGAAGTTTCATAGAGCGTCCCCCAATTTTGGATGGACATAACTACGCTTACTGGAAATCAAGGATAAAGGCATTTATCAAAGCATCTGATGTCAAAGCATGGAAAGTCGTGTTAAATGGGTGGAGTCCTCCTACCAAGCTGGATGAATCAGGTGAAGTTATTCCAAAACTTGACGCAAGATGAGCCAAAGAAGAGAACATGAATGCGAGCCTCAACTCAAGAGTCCTCAACTCCATATTTTCTGCAGTAGATCTGAATACATTTAGCCTTATATCAACATGTGAAGCAGCTAAAGATGCATGAGATATCTTGGAGACTACATATAAAGGTACTGGCGATGTTCGTCTATCGAAGTTACAAAATATGACCATCGATTTTGAAAAGCTTCACATGTCCGAAGAGGAAAACATTTATGAGTTCAATGTAAGGCTACGGAAAATCACCAACAAAAGCTTTGCTCTAGGAGAGATAATGTCAGAAGAGAAGTTAGTGAGAAAAGTTCTCAGATCCTTGCAAAAAAGGTTCGCATATAAAGTTGCTGCGATCGAAGAAGTAAAAGATATCAAATCAATGAGTTTAGATGAGCTGATGGGATCTTTGAGAACATTTGAGATGAGTTTGGGAGAATATTTTGGTGCTAGAAAGTGGAGGAACCTTGCTCTGAAGACATGTGTTAAATCTGGTGATTCCCCAACTGTTACAGAGTTGTTGAACACCATAAGTCTGCTTATGAAAAGCTTCAACAAGATGATGGAAAACGCCAACAAACGATCATTCCAACAGGCTAATCAGAATGATCAATCTGCTGAAAATACATATGGATCAAGAAATAAGAGGATGAAGATACGCTGCAAAGAATGCAATGGATTTGGCCATGTTCAAAGTGAGTGTGCTAATACTCTCAAGAAGAACAAAACAAGTTATGAAGCTTCTTCAAGTGATGAAGATTCAGAAGAAAGTGAGATTGATCAAGAAGATGGTGACTTTGCATTTGTTGCTCGCCAAACAACTTCAAAGGAGGTAAAATAGATGGTCTACTTACTGGAGCACGAAAGTTTTCTAAGGAAGAAAAATACAAAGACTTTTTTGCCAAGGATATGCACGCTGTTCAGAATACCAGACATGTTCCAAACACTGGAATAAACGCCAACAAAAGATTATCTACCAATCAGAGAGTTGTGATCTGCCACTATTGTGAAGAAAAAGGTCATATTCGACCAAACTGCAAGAATTATTTAAGTGATCTCAAGAGGATGAAGAGAAGGTATATTCCAAAGAAGATAAATCAAGTTGTTTAGAAGCAGTTGCACAAGGAAAAATCTTCATCAAAAAGGTGGGAGTTCAAAAAAGAGTTGGGCAAGAAAAATGAAGATCAGCATAATGTTCCTACTGATGTTCATGAACAACCAGATGAACATCACCCTGAAGTTCAAGCAGAGAAAAATAATTTTTCTCAAAAACAGAATAGTGATACTCATGGTTCTGCAGTTCTGCAGTCGTACAAAAAGAGTTGATACAGGTCAAAAAGATTGATGTTGCTCAAAATGATATTCCCTACAGTGTTCTCAAGAAAGAAAAAGAATGAAAACCGGTCATTCCATACTGGGTTGCTACTGTGTTTATATCCAACATAAGATCAAAAAAGACCAATGATCAGTTTGCATGAGATCCTGCAAACGTGGCGTGAAGTATTCGGCTTCACAACCCCCTTTTTTGGACCTTGCCTTAAAATCTTTTTGGCAAAAAGGGGGAGTCTTTTGCCTTTACATGCAGGCAAATAGGGGAAGATTTTGTGTCTTGCCATGTTTTGCAAGATTGTTTTAGGTTGCTGCCGCACTTGTTCACCATCATTCAAAATATCAACTTAGCAAGATCAGATGATATTCATGAAGACATTCAAGAATGTTTTAAGGTACATGATCCTTCAGTTTAAGGATTGTGTTCTTTAAAAACATGGAGCTGATTTGCCAACAGATAAAGACAAAGGGGGAGATTTTTAGTGCCATCTGCACTGAAGTGTTTGAGGTTGTCATGATTTGTATGGCAATATCAAAAAAACACAAAAGGTTTTGGTTGTTCAAGATTGAAGACCATGTTCTAGACAATTCTGTGAACATTCTGCTGCCAATCTGATTGAAGATCAAGACATGTACTTAGTCATGTTCAGGAACATGATCATGTGCATGGTTGTCCAGAGAGTTTACAAGAGACGTTTCATGCTGGAATCAAAGAGCTGATGCTGCAGATTCAAGATGGACATTTCAGAATAGAAACTGTCTTGTTCGTGATGAAGATCAAGAAGGAAAGAAGGAGTTCTTTTCAAGGATGACATCTAAACTAGGAAAGTCTGATTTAATTAAGGAAATTATTTCCTTGTTGAATTCTAGTCAAAGTAGAACTTCTGATTACCTTGTTAATGATATATATGTTGTTTATAAATAGCCTGAGAATCATACTAGATTAGATGACACGAGTTTTATAAATACACAAAGGGTAGAGAGTCCAAAAGACTTCATATTCGAAGCATGTAGTATTCAGATAGACTAGGTTTGATCCGCGTGATCATTGTGTTTCTAGTCTGTGTTTGAAACTCACTTTCATACATACTTAAATGAGTCTCGGGAGAGATTTTTTGTGGGAACTAGAGGGATTCTAGGTTGTGAGGGGAGCTCGCAATTCAGTTCAACAAAAGAGGTTGTAGTGGGTAGGAAATGGGTCGAGTGACGGGAGTCTTCGTGTAATAGCCTTTGTAACCATTCAACGAAGTAGTGAACTGTTTTTCACGGACTTACGAAGTCCCCCTGACGTAGATCAGTTGATCGAATAGGGTTACCAACCTCGTGTCCTTTACTTGCTTTCAGTTTCTATATTCTGACCTTGCATGTTCACAACAATGTACACGTACATGATAATGAACATGAGCGCACAGTTTAGGTAACTTCAGAGCGGTCGCTATGTTCCAGCGAGCGCTAGAAAGAAGGATTTCAAATCCATTAAAATCGTCCGAAATCGGTCCGAAATCCATACCCAAGTCACGGAGAATCCATGTGGAGTCTATGGATTTTATAAATCCATAGACTTTTTAAAATCATTTAAAATCCTATAGAATCTCAATTGAATACACCCTCCATAGTACATGCAGTTGTACCCTTTGACAAATTTGTACCTTTTTTTTCCCTCCATTATAGTGTACCTTAATTTTTAGTACATATACCATCTCATTTGTACCTAGAATTTTTCACTATAGTGGATACTCTAACTCAAAACTAACTATCCATGATCCCACCATCATATCATTTTCATTTAACCTATACATTTACTTTAATAAATTAAATATTATTATGAGTATAACATTATAATATGTATAATTTTAAAAAAAATATTAAAAATAATTAATAATGAATACACAACACATTTTTGGAATTAAGAAATAATTAAAAATACATCAATAATTGAAAATATCTAGTAAATAACGTCTAATTTTTCAACAGAAACTATTAAAAACACAACAATAATTAAAAATTGGTAATAATAAACAACAATTAAATTTGATTTCGACGAACTTCATTCGATGCGTCAATGCTTTTGAAATATAGAATAAGAATGAAGGTTGATAGAAAATGGTGTAGAAAAATGAACAGATAAATATTATATTTATAATAGTAGAAAATAAATTAAAAAACAACCGTTTGAGCAACGATTCACTTTGAAAAATAAAATAAAAGAGTCATTGTATTTGTAACGGTTCTTTTCAAAATCTCACATCTACACATACATATATCTATATATTTGAAAAAAAAAAGGGAAGTGTGGTTGGGTATATCTATACATTTTCTCAACCCACATTTACCATATACCATATATTGAAAACCAAAAAAAATAAAAAAAATGGCGGGGACAGCAACTGTACATGGGGTCCATAATCCTACTCGCGCGACTAGAGAGTGAATCGCACTCGCTGCTGTCCGACTTTCGATTGGAGGGTGTATCTCACCTCCTTCCCCAACCCACTCTTAAAGGGACCACTAATTGAGATAGTACTTTTGCTATTTCTCTCTCCATTTCTCTCCCCCTACTTCCCTCCCTCTCTCCTCCACATCACCATCTCTTTTAGATCTCTCTCAAAACTCTTGTCCATTACAAATGCTCTCAATTATTTAACGAAAAAATAACCGGGATATTTTGACCTAATTAATTAATATCACAATATTATTTTTTAAAATTATTGATAGTTTTGAACATTTTTAAAACAAAGTCGATAGTTCGAGACAATAGGGGAAACTAGTCGGTCAAAAGAAAAAATAACTTTTTTTGGCCACTTATTTTAAAATATAATTATTTTATCCACAATTACTATTATTCCCAAAACAGATTTGGTTTCTCTCTCATCTCTCTTCCTCGTCTTTCTCACTCAAAAACAGATTTGGTTTTCTCTCTCATCTCTCTTCATCGCCCCCAGCAGCCGTACCGGCATCGTCACCACCGCAGCTTGTTCCCAGCCCATCGCCACCATTTGTCGCCGTCGCAGTGCTCTTCTTCGTTTGTCGCAGTCACTATAAAAAGAGGATCTTGGTTCTAATCTTCATTAGAATCGCGAAATACCAATATCCCACTTCTGATTTTGCCTTATTTAACAGGTGATTTTGTTGGTTGTGAGTGTGTATTTTTGTTCAAGGGGTAGATGGGTTTTTGGTGATGATTGATTTATTTTAGGGATCTGGGTTTATGAGCTGAAAATCGAGATGGGTTTGTGATTTTGGGGGGAAATGAGATCTGCTTGACTTAGTTTATGGATTTGTTGATTTTGTGTTGTGTTATAGGTTTGTTTGTTGATTATTGGTTATTTTGGAGTTCTATAGTGTAAAATGCAGATGAGGTATATGGAAAGAACAAATTCGATGAAAGGAAAGAAAAGAGGAGATTGGAAGAGACAAATGTTCTTAACTACGCAACAAGATCGGCGTGCTGGTGCGGGCGTGCGCGTTGGGGCGGACGTGCGCTGATGATTTGGCTTCTTCAGTATGTGCTTATTCAGCTCTTTCTTTCACCATTAGTATGTGAATCATTCTTTCATTTTTTTTTTTCTTTTTGGAGAAATAGAGTCTGTAAACGAACTTTATTATATGACTGTACAAGTTGTCAATTGGTTCAACGGTCTCGATCTTTTTTGCTAAATGAGACCCTTGAGCACTCTGTAAAATTATTGGAAGTTGAACTGATCATCCGAATGATTAAAAATCAAAATTATCGTATTACACAATTACATTATTGTTAGTTGATTTGATGGGGTTGCGTGCTGAGTATGAGCACGGATGGTAGTCGCGCGCAGGGTGTTCCATGCAAAGTGTTGCGCGCTGGGTGAGCTGGTCGGGCGCGCGCAGGCATCGCGCGCAATGCCATCGCGTTGGCGCCGCGCGCGCCGGGTTCAGCGTGTAGCAAAGAACACCCGGCACACAAGTATGAACAAAATTAAAATAAAAATTGCAACAATCAAAAACTACTATATTTGTATTAAAGAATGAAGTTTAAGAATCATCTACAAAATAACGTTCAAATCTCTGAATTTTTTTGCCTCAAATCTGGAAAATGCAAATATTGCACAAATTATTCTTTTGTTTCGAGAGAGAGAGAGAGAGGATGGGGATGAAATGTTAATATATATATTTTATCTTTTAAAAAAATAGAAGAAATGGTATTTTAGTGTAAAGTAACTAAAATAATAATATTTAAAGATTGATGGCTAAAAAAAAAAATTCTTTCCTAAGGGGCTAGAAAAAAATTCACCCTTTTGATATATTTGGCTTAAAAAAATGCAGTTGCAAACGTAAGAAATGAAACTGGAAAATATTGACACATTAAAATCGTGATTTTGCTTCATCTTTTAAAAAGAGCATGAATCTGTGTCTGCATCCACCGTGTCCGGTAAGAACCATTTCATTCTCCGCCGCAAAGAAGGAAAACAAGAAACACGATACGATTTACCGAAACAAGAATCCCAAAAACCTCCCTTTCCCGAAATCACACCCAACCCCACTCTTGATCCACCGAAAACCCCAACCCCAATCGAAGAAACAGGCGCTAGAAACTGTTATAAACGAGTTAGAATCCTTGGCCAAAAATGGCCTAGTATTCAATGATCCCCAGATTTTTGCGTCCCTTTTGGAGTCCTGTTTCCAGTTGGAAGCCACCGATTATGGTGTTAGGGTTCATAAGCTTATTCCGGAGAAGCTCTTGCGCAAGAATACGGGCATCTCGTCGAAGCTTCTGAGGTTGTATGCGTGCAGTGGGCAAGTGGAGAAAGCCCACGAGGTGTTCGACGAAATGCCTGACCGGAACTCTTCGGCTTTCCAGTGGAATTCGCTTATTTCTGGGTATGCTGAGAAGGGTTTGTACGAAGATGCATTGGCTTTGTTTTTTCAGATGGTGGAAGAGGGAGTGCAGCCTGATGAGTACACTTTTCCGAGGGTGTTGAAAGCTTGTGGGGGAGTTGGAATGATTCAGGTTGGTGAAGAAGTTCATCGCTGGGTGATTCGTTACGGCTTTGGAAGCAATACGTTTGTGCTGAATGCTCTTGTTGATATGTATGCTAAATGTGGTGACATTATTAGAGCTAGGAAGGTTTTTGATGGTGTTAAGGAAAAGGATTTGGTTTCGTGGAATTCGATGATTATTGGGTATGTTAGGCACGGTCTTATAATGGAAGCATTGTCTGTACTACGTCGGATGATAGCAGAGGGATGTGAACCTGTTAGTGTCACTCTGTCTGCGGTTCTGACCAGCGTGTCACACTGTAAAACCGGAAGAGAAGTTCATGGATGGGTCATTCGTAGAGGTTTGGAGTGGGACTTATCTATTGGCAATTCTTTGATAGTTTTCTATGCCAACCAAAATGATTTGGATAGAGCGAGATGGTTGTTCGAGAGTATGCCGAAGAGGGATGTAGTTTCGTGGAATTCTATACTTTCAGCTCACTCAAAGGATCCCTTAGCCTTAGAGTACTTTAATCGTATGTTAGACTCTGATGCCTCACCGGATGGCATTACATTCGTCTCCTTGTTGTCTGCATGTGCTCATTCAGGAATGGTTAAGGATGGAGAGAGTTTGTTTTCAATGATGATGGAAAAGTATAAGATTAATCCAAGTATGGAGCATTATGCATGCATCGTCAATCTGTATGGAAGGGCAGGCTTGCTTGATGAAGCGTATGACTTCATTACAAAGAGGATGGAGATCGAGCCTGGTCCAACTGTTTGGGGAGCATTGCTGTATGGTTGCTACCTTCATGGTAATGTTGATCTCGGGGACAGAGCTGCAAACCATCTGTTCAAGTTGGAGCCAGATGGTGAACATAATTTCGAACTCTTAATAAAGATTTATCAGAACGATGGGCGTTTTAATGATGCAGAAAGAATAAGAGGTCTGATGGTGGAAAGAGGCCTTGAACTGTAAGAACCCATTGCTGCTTCCCCTTGCGACGATTGAATTTGTTTGCAACGTTTGTGAAGTTTTATTTGGCGATGCTGTCGCAAAAGAGTTCGATGAAAGCTTGATTCGACGACCTAATCGGAAGCTGAAGCAGTCTCTCGAGTCTCAGTTGGTGGATACATGCATTCAAACAAGAGAGCAACCGAAAGGCAGGTACTTCCTTGTACAAAACATCTGTAGATATTTCCCAGTTAACTACTAAATCGATGTATTTCAGTATTTCTATTCATGATGAGTACACATGTCGAAATATGAAGTAGTTTAAGTGCCATCATGTGGAAGAACACAGCAAACTGAGTTGTGTTTCAGAGTATTACGAATCAAGTGATGATGGATGAGAGGAAGAAGAGAAGCGTAAGAATTGATACGGATGGTTCGTGTAATCATTTTCCGCTCGAGGGATATACAATACAAAAGATTCAGACCATCATCGTTAGGAAATGGCACAACATTACATGTTCGATAAATAGCTGCTATTAGGGTATACAACAGAAAAATACACTCTCTATTCAGACTGACATGGAAGCCACAGGCCCTCCAGAAGTAACAATCTTCATGTTTTAAAGCCGTGATACGGTTGCAGGTTTTTCAGCATCAGAATTCAGGAAAGGATAGTCAGTATATCCCATGACAGGATCGTGGGTATAAAACGTAGCCCTTATGTACTTGTTTAAAGGTGCGTTGAGCTTGAGTCTCAGAACCAAATCCGGGTTTGAAATGAATAGCCGGCCATATGCCACCAAGTCAGTATCCCCCTCGGCTATTGCTTCGATCCCTAGCTCTCTGGTGAACCCACCACTACAAATGAATGTCCCCTGATATGTCCTTCGCCAAACCCTCAGTAACTGCGCCTCCTCCTCTGCAGTGCCATGCCTGCCCGATTCTGTTTGCCCGTAGGCCGTGTATCGTGGCTGAGTGATATGCAGATAGGCGAGTTTGGAACCGCAGTCTAACTGTAGTTTGTTGAGCCTCTCAATCACAGCTAGTCCTAGATTGAGTGGATCAGAGTCCATTGCATCAAGATGATCGATTGCAGGTGAGATTCTGACACCTACTCGGTCAGCGCCAATAGCAGAAACAACTGCTTGAACTACCTGAATAATGAATTTGCAGCGATTTTGGAGGGATCCACCGTACTCATCTGTCCGCTCATTGATCCCGTCCTTCATAAACTGATCAAGGAGGTAGCCATGAGCTCCATGGATCTCAATGCCATCAAACCCTGTTCATTTTACTCAGGTTAGTATGCAATAGGAAATATTAAGCAAGCCAAGAATATTCAAATTCACACACTGAGCTCCATATTGTCATTCCTGTCAAAGTACAGTCCAAAATATTCTAAAAAAATCGTTTGTCAATCTCTTCACTGTGAAATAAATGCAAAGATCATCTATCCTGTTTTAGCCTTTTGCATATCCTTCAAATTGGTATGCCATGAAGAAAGCATTATTGGGGCAAATTATACGCTACCCCCGGTACTACCCGAAGTGTCACAATAGATCTACTGTGACACTTCAAAGTGTCACAATAGACCTATTGTGACACTACAAAACACCCATTGTGACATTTGGGTAATACCCTTGGGGGTAGCATATAATTTTCCGCATTATTGGCATCAACCAAACATCTGGAGTATAATATTTGGTCTAAAGCTGCAACAATTGTCAATCCCTTTCAGTCATTAGCTACACGAATCACATTGTGTAAACTGAAAGTTGGGTTCCCACGGTCTATGCTGTAATTGTTGATGATTGCAATCAGAAATATGAGTCCAAAAATATCACCTAATAAGCATGCAGCTAGCTAAAATAAGTTTCCTATATAGAGTAAACATGCAATCAGACAATGAAACATTTTTTTTTATTTGGCCATTCATTCATATATTATATAGAGTTGTAAAATAAAGTGCATACAAAAATGGGGGGTGACCTGCTTCAATAGCGTTAATGGCTGACTGACGATATTGTTGAACAAGGTCAGGCAATTCGTAGGCCTCCAATTTGCGTGGGGTTGGATAAATCTCGTATCTCCCATCTGGAAGCAGCACTCTCCACCTCTTGGATATGGGCTTGTCCGTCGAGGATATCGGCGCAACTCCACCAGCTTGAAGTTCTGTTTAAATTTGAAACAGAGAAATGCTTCTTCACTGCTACAACCATCATCAATATTTTTTTTTGTTTAGTACTCATAGAATCATAGGTAGAGATACCTGGATGAGAAGCCCGGCCGACATGCCAGAGCTGACAGAAGATGACGGCGCCCTTAGCATGCACCCTTTCCACAATGGGTTTCCAACCCTCCACTTGCTCCTTGGTGAAGATGCCCGGCACGTGCGGAAACCTGTTGTGCCATTGTGTTTGTGTTGTGTGGGACCCAAAATCCATTAACAATACAATAATTGAACTGGAGGAAATAGAGAGGGGGAAGTTACGAGATTACCCTGCAGCGTAGGGGGAGATCATGGTGCCCTCCGTGATCAGAAATCCGCCGTCGGTGGCTCTCTGCGCGTAGTACTCACCCAGGGCAGAATTGGGCATCGCGTTCAGCGCTCTGCATCGCGTCATCGGTGCCAGGACCACCCTACATCAACATCACCATCACCTAGATCTCATCAGATTCATGAAATATATATGATCCGACCTAATTTCTCCCCCTTTTTTTGGGGGGAGCGATGAAGAAGAAAGTGAGAGACCTGTGAGAGAGGTGGAACTTGCCCATCTTGTAAGGGGAGAAGAGCGACGACTCCGTTTCCGCCATTGCTGCTTTTGTTTCTGTCGAGAAGGAATTAGTGGTTAGTTGGTAGTATTTAAAAGAGTATGGACGGTGGAGTAGAGGAGGTGTGGTGGTGGTGGTGGACGGTGGCGGAGGGGAGAAATTAGAATAGTTTAAATGTTTAATGGTGGGGGCTGAATGATCTGAACGTTGAATTAAATACAACACACTTTTGCATCCAACTAATTTGAATTGCGCACGATTTTCACATGTCAATTAACTATTCAACTCCATTTTTCTCTAGTCAAGAGTTTTCTCTAATCTCTAGTCAGTAGCGCCACCCATCGACTCAATGCGTTATTTAAGTGCCAGGGTGGACCATGTTTTTAAATACGAATTTCAACTTATGGCCTTACGCCTTCTCTAATCGTTAGCCTCATTTTAAGCAGTTTCACCAGAATTTGTGATTCTCCAACAATTTATTCTAAATTTCATACTATTCATTTTTTATGTATTAATTTATTTTTAATTTTGCAAAATAAAACATTAAAATTTATAAAATTTTTATAATATTACGACATAAAAAAATTGCAAAGCAAAAAAAAAACATAAATAACATAATATTTTTTTCTAATTCAATGAATTAAAAAATTCTTCCCATAAATGTTCGAATAATGCATTTCGAAGCGGCAAATGAGCATCAACATCTTTGATGGGAGCGAAAGTGGTGTCTCAGATTATTAAAATATTATTGTATTGTTTTATTTGTATTTTCAATATTTTTCTGTTTAGTAATTTTATTATGTAATTTTTATTAAATGTCATTTTAATTTCAACATTAAAAAAGAAATATGCATCATTTTATTTGATGTCATTTTAATTTGATGTACTATTTTGTATTTCAGTATTTCAAATAAAAAAAAAAAGAAGTTAAGAGGAAAAAAATATGAAAAAAAAAAAAGAAAAGAAAAAAACCGATGAATAGTTCCCCAGCAGTGCTACTTCAAAAATGAAGAACCACTGTAGCCATTCTCATTTTCCAGTCGAATATAGCGCGTCTTCTGTAGCAAGATTTTGCGTCTAAAATAAGAATTATGGCTTTCTTGGAGAAGCTCTTATAATTATGACATTCATCTATTTCATCTCTAAATTTTCTCACATTTATTTGTTCTGATAAGGCAGTTACTTCCTATTGTTAGGTGTTTTTTTTCCTAGTACTAAGACCACCCCCATTCACAAACCCTCCCAATCGATTATCAAAAAAAGAAGACAAAAAAAAAATTAAAATTGAAAATGGCAAGCAATAGATTGTTCATTGTAGGGATGGTTGGTTGACCAAATCAATGAACAATCTCTCTCTTGCCACATGGCATGATCTAATTGGTCAAATATATTTTTATTGGATAAAATTTTATATTGTTATTATTATGGATAATAATGTATTAAAAAGTACGAATTTTTTCATTGTCTACAAAATGAGCTTATTTTTTACATATTTTGAATCACACTAAAAAGTCATCAATTCTCACTCATTTTATCTCATTTGAACTTATGGATCCAAATCACCCAAATTATTTTTCAAATTCCAAAAATCCAAACTCCCAAAATTATCAACATTATCAATATTATCAAAAACTCACATTTTTCTCTGAATCTCAACCAAAATTCAATTTCTGAAGAAGTCCAACCATCACAAAATATCTCCCGTAATTTATTTCAAGATGTGCAATAGATAATCACAAATCGAAAGACACCAAAAAATATTTGGTCTATGAAAGAAGATATAGCTCTAATGCAAACATGGTTTTTCGTTAGTGAAGATGGGGCTCGTGGAAAAAAATAAAAAAAATGCCTCTATATGGGGGAAAAGTGCACAAAATTTTCCATCAATATCGAGCAGAAAATCCAGAACAACAACTCGGTGATAGAAATAAAAATTCAATAAAAGGTCATTGGCAAAGACTGAATGCGAACACAATGAAGTGGGTTGGTGCTTGCAAGGAAGCACATCATCAGAAACGAAGTGGAATGAGCCAAACAAATATTGAGAAAGAAGCTCATGCCATTTATGAGAAAGATAGTTGCAAATTTCAATATTTGGTTGTATTTAATGAAGTTGTGAGTAAACATCCTAAGTGGATTTAAATGTACATCATGATGCAACATGTTTACGTCCTGAAGACGATGAAGGTAATGACGAGAGCAGGGACAGCTCAAAAAGATCAAGAACTAGCAAGGATGGAGATATTATAGTAGCTCAAAAATTCCAGAAGCTATAGAAACTCCAAGTAGCGGCCGCTCAGAGATTCCCCATCCTACAGGTAGAGATAAGGCGAAGAAAAAATAAAAAGATAAGGCATCGCAATCTACATCTACTAATGAAGTTGCTGAAGAGATTCGTGCATTGAGACTAACTAGAGAGAGTGAACTTGAAGTAATGAACAAATTGGGAAGTACGAGACTCGATTTGGAGAATCGAAAACTAAAAAGAAAGCCTTTGAAGATGAAAGAAATGATGTTGAATACATTGTTGGCCAAATAACATTTAACACCAGCAGACGAATAGATGAAACGCCGACTGATGGCAATTGTGTTTGGAGATTGATTGTAGTTTATTTTCATGTTATTTAATTATTATCATTTATATGTTTAAATTTCAATTAATGAATAAGATGGTAAATTTCTGCAAAAGATGACAAATTTCTGCATAATCAATTAATAATCGTAAGAGCAGATTTTTCAATGAATAAGATGATAAATTTCTACAAAACTTTTTTGTCCACTCACATGAATTAATCACATCACTACTTTGGATTCCACTCACATGCATTATTTCACTACTTTTATTTCCACTTGTATTTGTCTACAAAGTCACTCCTTCTCTATATATCCAATACATTCACTTGCATTTGTCTACAAAGTCACTCATTCTCTATATATTCAATACATTGAATAATTTCACAACATCCATTCTACTTCACATATTTTGTTATCCACTTTAGAAAATGTCTCACAATGAAAATTCATCACCAAATTCAAATTCGAGTGATGGAGCTTTCAGCTTGACCAGTCTTGATGATTGGGAAGAACGAGTTTCTCAACAAAATCATCACATTGATCATATCATCAAGAATGTAGTCCTAACAGACTCTATTATATGTGTTGAAGATCGTACTCCTAGATCAAGGAGAAGATATTGTAATAGAGCACTTGAG
Source organism: Perilla frutescens (assembly GCA_026008535.1). Classification (NCBI taxonomy): domain Eukaryota; kingdom Viridiplantae; phylum Streptophyta; class Magnoliopsida; order Lamiales; family Lamiaceae; genus Perilla; species Perilla frutescens. The sequence goes on along the minus strand of BRKX01000001.1, from coordinate 48,306,689 downwards.
ATTCGCGAAGAGTGCTTGATAAACGATTATGTTGGTCCTGGGGCGAGTCAGAATCAGTTTAGAGGGGGGGTGAATAAACTTATCCAAAACTTAACAATATTTGCGGAATAGATAGGGCCCTTTAACTCGCGGAGTTATCCGTGCTCTTTCGAGATCAGTTGAGAGGATCAGCTAGCTATGAGTGCAGTGTGTGTGCTTGAGGTGTGCAGTTAAAGCATGCAACTGAAAACTGTAAACTGAGCACACAGACAATTTTATAGAGGTTCAAAGCTCAACTTCTACGTCCTCTCTTCCTTCCGCAGAAGGGCAATTCACTATACAAGTGTAAAGTTTCTTTATTACAGTTACACAGTAAAGACAAACTGTTGAACCTGGTTGTCAATGACTTTACGAGTCACGGATACCTTTCCAACTGGTGTTGTCCCAGAAGCGGCGATCCAACGAAAGCAGCCTCCTCAGCCGGTAGGGTTGACAGTCTCACACTTGCGATCCCCAACTGCTCACTGGAGAGATAAGTTGCTATTGGCCGTCTTTTCAAGGTTTTAGATCTCTTTCGATCTTCAAGAATACAGTCTTGAAACTGGTATCAACTGGTGTGCTCCTTTGCGCGTCTTCAGCTTGAACTGGGTAGTTGATCGATGTAGAACAGAACTGAGAGAGTGGCTCTGGGTGGAATTCTTCAACAGCTAGCTTGATGAGCAGTTTTGCTCCTTCTCTTCAGTTGGGACTTTTTACTTTGATGAATTTGAGCTTGAGGCTTTAGAGCTTTGGCGAACATCTTCGCGGAAAGTCTCTTTGCTGATTTCTTTTATGCAAAAAAGTCTTGGACATATTCTGAGTCACTCATCTTTTATAGTTGAGTGGCTGGTGACCGTTGCGGATAAATAGATGATCATAAATGATAAAGCCGTTGAGAAGCTTTTCATTTAAAGAGCCGTTAAGAAGCTTTTCATTTAAAGAGCCGTTGAGTAGCCTTTGTTCTTCTGACATGCTTTTGCTTCAGGATCTTGGTTGCATTTACTTCAAGATGTTGGCATTTCTGAAATTTGAATTTCAATTACGGCTTCTGTCTTGATCTTCAGTTTTGGGCTTCAGCTTGCAGTTGGAATCTTTAGTTCGAAACATTTCCTTAGCTGTCAGTTCTGCACATCTTTAGCAGTTTTGTAAGCTCCAATTTCAATCATCTTCAGCTAGTAGTTCTGGAGTCTAGCTTGATGCTTTCTGAGCTCCAGTTTGATATGCTTCAGCTGGCAGTTTTGAACCAATATTTCTTCAGCTGGCATTTTGGACTGATGTCCCTTCAGCTGGAACTTCTTTAAACTGGTCTTCAGTTTGGATGTTGAGTTGGCGCTTCTTCAGCTAGTATTCTGAACTGGTGCGTCTTCAGCTCATATCCTCTGAACTTGTACATTCTTCAGTTGGAACTTCATTCTTCAGCTTGAAATTTCTTGAGCTGGCATATCCTTCAGCTCGTACCTTGGACTGGTATGTTCTTCCGCTGGTATTCTTCTTCAGCTGGAAATGGGCGCTACTTATGAACTCGTGCCTTGAACTGATATTTTCTTTAATTCACAACTGTAAACTGATGGCAGTTGGTACTTCGAACTTGTCGGTACCTGCATTTTCAGTTTCACATAACCTGCTAACTGATCTAGCAATCAAGCTACAATTTTTCTTTTTTCATAGCTCTTGGATGGACTTTTCTTTTCCCTTTTTTTCTTTTCTTTTCTCTCTCTTTTCTTTTCTCTCTTTTCTTTTTCTCTCTCTCTTTGGATTGATCGTTCTCAAGCTTTGATAGCTCCATTTTTTATTTTGATCAACCTTAATTTTCTGCTTGATTTCTTTTCAGTTTTCAATGGCTCTTTGCATATTTTGACATCTTATCAAAACCTCAGTCAGGAAAACTCTTGATAGTTTTTCCTACCAATTTTTCCCTTTTGATGATGTCCAAAACATGGTAAAATTGAGAAATGATGGAAAAACTGATTTTAAGAAATTTTAGCTTGTGTATAAGAGAACACAATCAAGCAAGAAAACTTTTCATAGCTAAGAAACTGATTATGTAAACTGATTAGATTTCTTTCAATCTACAATAGTTTTTCTTTTTCTTTTTCTTCTTCTTCTTCTTCTTCTTCAGTTTCTAGCTCTTCACCTGCTGCACTTCTTCAGCTGATACTCATCTCCTTTGGCCTTCGTCTTTTCCACCAATTACTAGATTCACCTAGGGCTGGGAAAATATACCGTCATACCGTACTTACCGTACTAAAAAAAATACCAGAATACCGAACTTTAAGGTATACTGGTATTTTCGGTAAGGTGTGATATTGTACCGAGATTTTTCGGTAAGGTAACAATATAGAATTTTAAAAACTGAGGTATACCGGTGTATACTGATATCGACGGTATACCGAATTTTTTAAGTATATACCATTAATTCGGTAAATACTGTTGTACCGGTATATACCGTTGGTATGGCATATACCGTTGTACCGGTATATACCTTTGGTGCGGTATATATCGTTATAACGGTATACCGATATATTTGTGATATTATATAAATATATGTATGTGTGTGTGAATTATAGATACTTGAACTTAATATATATATATATAATACTTAGTAAATATGATATACATATGTAAATATCTAGTAAATTTACAATATCTAACACTTATAATTAATCTTATGTTATACTCAATGCATAGTAATGATAACAAAATGTGATCTTAATTAATACTTAGTAAATAATTCTTGCGATTTCTAAGTAAATGATTTAAAATTTATATTATATAGTAAGTTTATAATATTTTATACAATTTATATTAATTATAAAAATATGATTGATATATAATACTTAGTAAATATGTTATACATTTATAAATATCTAGTAAATTTATAATACCAAACACTTATAATTAATCTTATGTTATACTTAATGTATAGTAATTCTAAATATGTTCTTAATTAATACTTAGTAAATAATTCTTACGATTTCTAAGTAAATGATTTGAAATTTGTAATATATAGTGAGTTTATAATATTTTATATAATTTATATTAATTATAAAAACATGATTGATATATAATACTTAGTAAATATGTTATACATTTATAAATATCTAATAAATTTACAATATCAAACACTTATAATTAATCTTATGTTATACTTAATGTATAGTAATTCTAAATATATTCTTAATTGATACTTAGTAAATAATTCTTACGATTTCTAATAAACGATTTGAAATTTGTAATATATAGTAAGTTTATAATATTTTATACAATTTATATTAATTATAAAAACATGATTGATATATAATACTTAGTAAATATGTTATACATTTATAAATATCTAGTAAATTTCCAATATCAAACACTTATAATTAATCTTATGTTATACTTAATGTATAGTAATTCTAAATATGTTCTTAATTAATACTTAGTAAATAATTCTTACGATTTCTAAGTATATGTTTTGTTTTATTGGAATTTAAATATCGTGGCATGAGAAGATTTATTTTATTTTGTTGAATTTTGATCGTTATTAGGGGTTTTTCATATATTTAATAAATATATGAGATATAGCATAAGATAGTAGGATAAGGTAAACCGATGTCGGTAAGGTATACCGACATATAAAGTATACCGATATTGGTAAGGTATACCGGCGTTTGTAAGGTATACCGAAATAAAGGTACGGTAAAGGTATGCCATTTTTTCATACCGAACTGAAGGTATACCGTTGGAAGGTATACCAAATGTTAAGGTAAGGTAACGGTATGAATTTTCTCCATACCGTATAAGTAAGGTAAGGTAACGGTATGGTGAAAAAAGTAAGGTATACCTTACCGTCCCATCCCTAGATTCACCATTTTCTCTAGTATTCCTCCAGACGTCTCCCCAAACTCCCCCCTGAGACAAATGTCTCCCATCTCTAGCATTTCTCCATATATCTCCCCAAACTTCCCCCTAAGGTTGTTGCCTCTCTTCTCCAGCAGTTTCTACAGACCTCATCTCTTCCCCCTGAGCCTGTACTTCCCCCTAAAACTGTGAGGGTTCCCTCTGAATCTCTTCTCCCATTTTGGCATCATCCAAAAGGGTGTGCAGTTGCAGATTAAAGGATGGAATGGGAACGTACGGTAGCAAGCTGAAGGTAGTAGTAAGATTACCTTCATATGGGAAGGGGTATGGCTGTTGTGGTGATGGTGAGGGTAGCTAGTTTGATGTCTCTTCTGTTGGCATGAGTTGACGTAGATCTAGTAGTGGAGATTGAACTTGAGGTTCAATTGTCAACATGGCCAAACTCATGAAGAGTTCTTTAGTTGGAAGTGGGTGGATGTTCTATCGGTGTGGAGGATGAGTTGGATGGCTCGGTAAAAGGTAGAGGAGCTGCGGCTGGAACTCCATGTTGGATTCTTTGAATCATTGAATCCATAATCTCTAAGAGTATGGGAGTTTCCGTGAAGGGATTGTTCATCCAGTTCCTGCTCCAGGTGCCTTCTTGACTCCAAAAGTGTCGTTCCTTTCTGTCAAGCAGTTCGAACATAACTGCTTCATCAACTTGGTATCTCCAGAGATACCATCTGAGATATCTCCTCAATTGATTGAAGAGGGAGGAGTCATAACTCTCAATGATGTGAAATCTGTTGGATAGCAGATGATCGAGTGTCTTATTGAAGCTTTCTTCAACGCCATCCATGTAGCTTGTGGCAGCTGGTTTAGAATCAGCTGGCACAGTTGATTCCATCGTCATGTCATCTTCTGACATGGGTTTCTTTCCTCGACTGATGAATGTCATGTCAGTCGGAGTTGAGGTACCTTCATTAGCAGCTTTCGACCTTCTTGCGACTTTGCCGAGGGGCTTCAGGTTCTTTTTTCTTTTGAGAAAGATTGTGGGGAGATAATCTCTCTTGTCCAACAACACACCATAGAGAGGAGAAAGGCGGATTTGATCATTGGTGATCAGGCTGAGCCGATTGATAAATCCTAGCTTCTCCTTAAATGTGCCCGTTTGATAGTCAAACCGGACCTTCTGAACATTCTGGCGTAGTTGTGATAGCACGAATGATGCCTAGTCCACCTTGCATCAACTGTAGATGAGTGCCATTAGGTGAGCATTCTCGGCACTGAAGTGAATATAGTCCACGTTGCCTCGAAGGCAGTGGATTACTATATTCTATAGTTGTATGAACTTCGGCCACAGACTGTCCTTCAGTCTATGTGAAAAATCTCTATGCTCAACTCTTGGTTTTGTCCAGTTGCTCCACAATTTTCTTTGGTTTGGCATGATTATAGAATCAGCCTGTGAACCTGCGCCTAGAAGATGGAGGGTTTCCATCATGGTGGCGTTTGAGATAATGATCGGATAGTTTCTGATTGATGAAATAATGTTGTCGTTGCCTGCAACTTGGGAGTTTATATAAAACTCGGCAATAAGCTCTGGAAAGCATCATCCATTCTCTGGATTTTGAGTGAGAAACTGAAAGAGTTCAGTTTCCTCCGCTGCTTTGACTAAGTAATGGAATTCATTAGCTAATAGTCTCTTCTTGAGAAAGTCCAAGTTTACGAACTTGTCTCTTATGAGGTTGAGAGCAAGTCTTGCTGGATCAATGTACTGAGCGGGGAGTTCCATTCTGCAAAAGATAGAATATTTCAGAAAGTGGAATGGAATAGAGAGAGAGGGATGCAAAGCAATGCAAGGAGAGTTATGAGAATGGATATGTGATCTTTGATTGATCTCTTCTTAGCATTTAAAATAAGCTTTGTATGCATGTACTACGAGTTGTACTCGAGTACTCTTCAGTTGATCAGTTAATAGATTTGACTGATGCTCAGCTGGTTAAGTGCAATGGATATCTCAGCCGTCCACAAGCTTAGCCTTACTTTGGATCAACGGTTGAGATTTCATCCATTTTGAAAATGAGGTAGTTGCCATAAATAGCAAATATTTGGTGCAGAATTTTGCTATTTATATCTCTCAATCGATCAATTCACTTTCCACTTTAGTGGTTGATTTTGGTCAGTAGCATAAATGCTAGCTATTTGTGAGAGATCTCCCATTTTGAAAAATTATATCCGTTGGATTATGATCAAATTACAATGAATCACAACGGTAATAATTTTATTAAGAATAAGCTTTAAAGAATAAATAATTCAAAAACTTATCCTGAGTCAGTTGGAATACAGTCCAACTGATGACTTTGTGAACTGATGATGTGGCAACTGATCAATCAGTTCTGCCATGTCTTCTTCTTGGCCCCCTTAACTGATTCATCACTGAACTGATGACATCAGTTTCTGAACTGCTGGATTAAATCTCAGTCAGTTTTCTCTTCTTGATGGGGCGAACTAGATTCTCTTCATTGTTTTCCTCAGAGCAGTTTGGTCTTTTCCTCCTTGATGCAGATCCAGTTCCTTCAGTAGGCTTCTCTAGCCTTGTGTATCTCACGGATTGACTCTGTTGCTTAGCTTTAGCTAATGTGACTCTTCGTCTTCTCTGCAAGTTCCTCTTGAAGGGTGACTTGAACTGAACTTACTAGGGATTCAGTTGGGCGGATGTCTTTGAGCTTGAAGCGATCAGTGGGGTGACATATCTCTTATACAAGAGATTTGGTGATGTGGCGGTGTCTTCAATATCACATTCTCGACCCACTGCAACTGGGGTGAGAGGTGGATCTTTGTGTATCTGCTCAGTTGCAGGTTCAGTTGGTCGAGGTGGCTCGGCTGACTGATTTGACAAATTGTCAAAGTTCAGTTTTCGGCAAGCAGGGCTAGTTATGGAGTTGGCTGGCTGCTGGACTCCTACTTCTTCTTGAGCCTTGATGTCACTTCCCAGTTCGGCAAGTAGGGCAGTTAGAGGGATTTTGTTGGTTAGTCGATGACTCATAATTCTCTGAACTTGCACGATCATTGGAGGAAATGGATTTGAGGATCCTATCCATTTCAGGCTCCAAACTTCTTCTCTTTGCCAAAAACTCATGTCGTGAAAGGCAGTGATCAAGAAATGGGACTGGATAGACATTGAATGTCTCCAGTTGTACCAATAAAAATACCGGTACAGGTGCTTAAAAAGCTCTTGATCTTGCTTAGCCACGAATGCAAATTGAGTGAGAAGTAAATTGGTTGTCTCTTTCTGTGCATTTCTGGCTGCATATTCACCACTGTAGAAAGTGTGAATATTTTCTTCCGTCGGTTGGAGAGGAGGGCAAGTATTCCTAAAGTAATCAGCTCCATAGTCTAGATGAGGGATTCCAATGAATGGAATGAGCTCATTTGGATCAGAACAGACTTGAAAATCAGCTGATGATCCATTCTTTGAGACTGGTGACAGAATGGCATTGGCAGTTGAGTTGCTTGAGGCTATGGCACTGGTCTTGGACTTGGTCCTCCTTTTCTTCTTGAGTGAATGAAAATGAATGCTTCCTCTCTTGGGAATCCAGTCGGAGACAAGGACTGGTAAAGCATCATCATTCGGCAGCTTCAAGATGTCTTAAATCATCTTGCTCATCCTGAGAACGAGTCCCACCATAGACTCAAACTTCTTCATTCTCTTTGAGTTGGAGGCCTTGAGGACATGATGCTTAATCTGAGAAATACAAACTCTGCCCAGTTTGTTTCTCATCCTTTAGCTAGGTGAATCATCACCTTGTACCTCTCCTGGGTAAGTTGGCTCAGGCTTCCAATTGCTCCAAACATCATCTTGTTTGTGATGTCGAGCAGAACTCCATACTCTGGCTTCAAATCAGTTTTAGCTATGGTAAAACTGAATGCTTTTCTGCAGGTGGGGGCTTTTTACCTTCTCCAGTATGGTTCAGCTGCTTCACTCAATTCTTGAATTGTTGCTTCTTGCCTTGGAAGTTGAAAAACTTCAGCAACTGTTCCTTCAATTATCTTGATCAATTAGCCTTAGATAACTGATGATATTTCCTTGCCATTTGCACTAACTCATGCCTGAAGAAGAAATTCACACACCTGGTTTTATCTGAAGAACCTTGGTGGTGTTTCCAGGTAATAAAGAATTTTTATCTTGTGAAGACTAACAAGCAGGTTTGGGCAATTTAATTCATGGAGAATTTCCTGGAACTTCTTCCTTTCAAGGAATTTATCTCTCAACATCTTGTTTTTGAACGAATTGGGGGGAGCTGAGTAATTCTGCCATTGAAGAAATTTTGGCTAGAATTTTTAGTTGAGAGAGATAAAGATGAAGAGACTTTTCTTGAATGATTTGAGAAATGAGTGTCTTTTCTAGCAAAAGGACTAGCTAGGGGTTTTTATGAGTGAAATGAGAGACTCATAAATATATTGGTTGAAAGAAGTAATGACCCCTTATCATTTTCTTTTGGTTGTTGGTTTTGCAATGACCATGAGATGTGTCATTATTTTATCCAACGGTCATGAATTCAAAATAAATGCTGGCAAGACATTTATTTTTAAGCAAAAGATTTTCATTAATATTTCAAAAAATAAACTGAATTACAAGAAGTTGGCCTAAGGCATCTAGTCAGTTGACTTGACATGCCTTCAGTTCTACTTGCGTTCAGTTTTTCATTTCATGGGGACTGACTCACTAGAACTATTTGGTTCATCTTTGATATCTTGAGATCTTCCTTTAGATGATTTCAGTTCGGTGTGAGCTTTCAGCTCCTTGATCGAATTAGATAGCAGTTTTATCTGTTCTTGTAGATGTTTGATCAGCTCTTCATGATGACTTGAGAACTGAACTGATGAACTGTTGGGCTGCTTGTCTGGCTGAGTGACGTCGGTTGTATTATCTTGTGCAGCTGTTGTGTCCTTTCTTTTTGATAGGACGTATTCTACTTGTTATTATCACTACTTTTTGGTGTCTTTTCTCCTTATTGTTTACCCTATATTTGCGTATTTTGGTGCTTTGATATGTTGTTAAGATGTGTAGGGACATGGTACAAAATGGAGAAAATGGGCATGGTTTTGGTGCAAGAAAAGATATAAGTGAAGAAAAGGGAAAAGTTCGAGCAGATCAAGCTGCAAGGGCATGCAGCTGGAGGATTGAAGCAGATTTCTGGAGGCCCGGTCCACTACACATTTTGGGCTTGCTGAACTAAATCTCGGCCCACGAATTGACCCGGACGCGGAAAAGCTCTCTCCACCGCCTCTAGGAGTATTTTGCATGGGATTTACCTAGATTAGGATATTATTTCCTATTTAGAACTCTATCTTTTATGGATTGTAAATATATATTAGGTATTTAGCTTATTTTATCATCACGCATGTTAGAGACGAGAAACGCAGCAGAGAACGGTTCTAATTCAGTTTTATTTTCTTCTTCTCTTCAATATCATCATCGCACAATTCCATAATTTATTGTTGCTCGATTTCAGCATGCAAGTTAGCTAATTTACTCGTATTCCGGTGACGACGATGAAGCTCTGCTTATATAACTGTGAGATCTAATTGTTTGTTCATGGTTAATTGATGCATGTATCTGTTATTCTTGGATTTCGAGTTGTTAATTATTCTAAGTCTATCGAATAGTTGCAAATATTTGGTAGGTTGTGGTTAATTACTAGCTAATTAAATCGGCCATACGTAATCGTGGGTTAGGTTTAATAAATGGTAAAACGGTTGCTCAAAAACTAGGGGAATAACAGAGTTAATTTTACAGTCCTGCGTCAGAGTCTGTAAGTTAAGAATCGGGTCTTTCTTGTGCTAATTGCTTTCGTTTCATTAAACTTAAAGAGCATCTCTTACAGTTGTCAACCGATTAGGGAATAATTAATGAAACGTCTTCTTAATTATCGAATCAGTATGGAGAGATTAGGTCATGTCAGAAGCGTCTTCGGTGGCTATAACTGATTTGCATGGTTTAATTAATTAATTCTTGCATCTGTGATCGGTTGGTATAAGTGGAGTGGAGTTTGTTGGATCCGGAATACCCTTTTTGTCATTGGTTTAAATCAGTTCGTTTGCATAAATATTTTCTTTAGTTGGTTATTTAATTCTTCAATTTATTTTGTTATATGATTCATACAAAACCCCTTTTCTGGAAGTTTGGGCACGCAGACTGAAAGTCAAGAGTAATTCTCACCGGTCCTTTGGGAGATGATCCTGCTCGCCACTGTACTCTGCAGTGTGGGCTTGCCGACGAAAGTCGGAACATTTATTTTTGGTGAAAAACGATGCACCAAATTTTGACGCTATTGCCGGGGATCGGTTCTAAAAGCAGTGATTACTTGAAATTTTCAGTTTGTATTTACTTTGTTTTATTTTTATTTTTTCTGGTACATGACCCGTTCCTCTGAAGATAAAAATTTAGTGTTCGATCCAGAGCCAGAGAGAACGTTACACCGATTGAGGAAGACTACCAAAGAGCCTACAAAGACTCTCAAAGCTGATCAACACCTCGACATGGCCAATAATGAAGATCCACCACCGAACCCGTAAGGCCTTTCCGCAGGAAGAGCCCTCATCCATGCCAACGTGGCTGATCATGGACCTGATCATGAATCTCTCATCAAGGAAATCGGCCGCCTTCGAAGTAACAGACCTATCTGCATCGTGCTGCCCCCGATTGCCAACAATGCGGAGATCCGACCTACATTCATCCAAGTGTTACTGAAGTTTGGTGATCTACCGGGAGAAAGTGCACACAAGCATTTGTCTGAATTTGATCTCGTGTGCTCAACTTTAAGACCTACTGGTTTTACTGCTAATAACTTAAGGTTACTCACTTTTTCTCACACTTTGCAATGAAAGGCACGAGATTGGTTGTTCGATTTGCGACCGGAGTCTATTACCACATGGGCGGAATTAGAAGGTCAATTCCTGAGAAAGTTCTTTCCTGAGACTCGAGCTGCAAATCTGAGAATGGCTATCAGCAGCATCAAACAAAAACCGAATGAAAGCTTAGCTGAATACTGGGAAAGATTTCAACAGCTTTGCCGCAAGTGCCCGGACTATGGATTCACTTATTATCAGCTTCTGACTAATTATTTTTACCGTGGTATGTCTTCTTTTGACAGGAAAATTGTCGATGCTGCTAGCGGGGGATCTCTTACCAACAAAACCCTCGGAGAGGCCAAACAGCTCATCATTGATATGGCTTCTAGAGGACAGCAGTACGAAAAAGAAGATGAAGGAAGGCACCGACCTGTAAGGGCAATCGACCGAGCTGAAGGGTCCGAAGTGAATGAAAAGATAGATGCTCTTGGTCCGAAGTGAATGAAAAGATAGATGCTCTTACATCCCTAGTCCGAGGCCTGGCTGTGGCGCACACAAGGCCAAACTGCTACGGAGTTTGTTCCGAGAACGGACACTTCACTGATGAATGTCCCAATTTGCATGAGCCACCCACTGAACAAGCTTGTTATGGATCGGGCGATGCACAGCAAGATGCTCTCAGAGGAGTCAACTATGATGCCCCTCGAGGAGACAATTTCAGGAGGAGATGGAATAATGATCCTTATTCTAATTCCTACAACCCCGGTTGGAGAGATCATCCCAATTTTCGTTGGAGACAACCTGGAGATCAACCCACAGCAAGCGATTTGCCACCGAGACCCCCAAGAGGTGAGTCGTATGCCCATACAGACCGCTCCACACCATCTATGAGTAAAATCATGAAGAGTCTGGAACAAAGCACCAACCTCGTGAGCAGCCTGGCGCAGAGCAAAAAGGCCTTTCAGCAGGAGACGCAAGCCGCCTTGGGCAGCATGGGCACACAGATCACACAGCTTGCCACACAATTGAACAAGCTGCAAGGGCATACTGGAAAGCTACCCTCTCAAGCCGAGCAGAACCCGAGAGGCAATGTCAGTGTTGTGACTCTTCGGAGTGGGAAAGAGTTAGTAGAGGATGAGAAACAGAAGCGGCACAACCACACGCTGTGTGGGCAAACTGCAGCAGCTGACGACAGACCCGACGCTAAGGGCACGCAGCCTGCCGCACAGATTGCTCCTAATAAGGTACAGATTATGTCTAAAACTCCTAACCCTACTAATGCAGCCCCTTTTCCTTCTAGGTTGGCACGACACAAGAAAGATGAAGATGAGAAAGAGATATTCGAGCTTTTCAAGAAAGTCGAGATCAACCTACCTCTAATTGATGCTATCAAGAAAGTCCCTCGATACGCGAAGTTCTTGAAGGAACTATGTGCCAAGAAGATAAGGTATGGGAGGGATGCAAAAATCAAGGTAGGAGAAAATGGCTCAGCCATAATTCAGCGGAAGTTACCTCAAAAGTGTCGAGACCCAAGTATGTTTACTATCCCCTGCATCATTGGGAGCAAAAAGGTAGAAAAAGTCATGTTAGACTTAGGAGCCTGTATTAATGTTATGCATTTCTCTGTTTACAAGGAGTTACAGCTAGGTCCTATGAAAGATACTCGAGTCATCATTCAATTAGCTGATAGGTCCAATGCATACCCTAGAGATGTTGTAGAGGATGTCTTAGTTAAGGTGAATGAGTTGATTTTTCCTGTTGATTTTTACATCGTTGACATGGATGATGCATTGTCTGCACATAGATCTCTAATTCTGCTAGGCCGCCCATTTATGAAAACTGCACGCACAAAGATTGATGTTGATAAAGGCATGATGAGTTTCGAATTTGATGGGGATGTTGTCACATTTAATATATTCGAAGCAATGAAGCATGTCGGAGATCCCGAGGCTTTTTTTATGGTTGATGTTATTGATTCCATTACTGATGATTTTGTTGAGTGCAATTTCAGGGATGACAGTTTAGAACAGGTACTTTATGGAGGGATACCCGACCACATTGCAGATTCAGAAGAGGAAAAAGAGATTCGAAAACTCATACAGCAGTTGTACGCTGCCGATGAATTTCCTATCAGAAATGCGACCGGCCGTTTGCCCTTGCTGCCCATCACGGAGCCCATTCTTCCATCTCATGTGAAGGCCCCGACTCTAGAATTGAAAGTTCTTCCCGAGCACCTAAAGTATGCATACCTGGGCGAAGCAGATACCCTACCTGTAATCATGAGTAAAGACCTTACCGCAGCCCAGGAAACTCAATTGGTGGCCGTTTTGAAGAAGCACAGAGGCGCAATCGGCTGGACCCTCGCCGACATCAAGGGGATCAGCCCCGACATCTGCATGCATCGTATATTTCTAGAAGAGAATCATAAACCATCCCGCGATCCTCAGAGGAAGCTAAACCCAGTGATGAAAGAAGTGGTATTGAAGGAAATTCTGAAGTTGCTCCAATTGGGGATCATTTACCCAATCTCTGATAGTGTTTGGGTTAGCCCAGTGCACGTCGTTCCAAAGAAGTCCGGATTCCAGCTCGTGAAGAATGAGAGCAACGAATTGATACCAATGCGATTGCAAACAGGATGGCGAATGTGCATCGATTTCAGGAAGTTGAATGATGCGACCCACAAAGATCACTTCCCGTTACCCTTTATTGATGAGATGCTCGAAAGATTAGCTGGGAAATCCTATTTCTGCTTCCTCGATGGCTACTCCGGCTATTTCCAGATTTTTGTGGCTCAGGAAGATCAGGATAAGACCACCTTCACTTGTCCATTTGGGACCTTTGCTTGCCGAAAGATGCCATTTGGCTTGTGCAACGCCCCGGGCACTTTCCAACGATGCATGATGAGTATCTTTTCTGACTTGATCGAGAGTTGCATCAAAATTTTTATGGATGATTTTACAGTGCATGGTGACTCCTTTGAGCAGTGTATGGAGCATTTAGACAAAGTTCTTCAAAGGTATGTTGAGACCGATTTGGTTTTGAACTTCGAGAAGTGCCACTTCATGGTACAACAAGGAATTGTGCTCGGGCATGTCATATCTGCGAAAGGCATTGAAGTGGATAGAGCCAAAATCGACTTGATCACAAAGCTGTCGTACCCATCCAATGAGAGAGAAATTCGAGCTTTCTTGGGCCATGCTGGCTTCTACCGTCGCTTCATTCAGGATTTTTCCAAGATCACTCAACTGATGACTAAGCTGCTGCAGAAAGACGCCCCTTTCGTCTTTGATGATAAGTGTAAGGAAGCTTTTGATTTGTTAAAAGAGAAGCTGACTTCTGCTCCGATAATTCAGCCACCGCAGTGGGGACTCCCGTTTGAGCTCATGTGCGACGCAAGTGACTATGTTGTTCGAGATGTCCTTGGGCAAAAGATTGAGAAGCACAGTCATGTCATTTACTATGCTTCAAAAACTCTCAACCCGGCTCAATGCAACTACACAACTACAGAAAAAGAGCTTCTGGCCGTGGTGTTCACGTGTGAGAAATTCTGATCCTATATTGTTGGATCCAAGGTTGTGGTGTACACTGATCATGCTGCCCTCAAGTATCTACTGTCCAAAAAAGAGTCTAAACCATGACTTATTCGTTGGATTCTCCTTTTACAAGAATTTGATTTGGAGATTAAAGACAAGAAGGGAGCCGAGAATAATGTCGCCGACCATTTGAGTAGGATATTGACGGAATCCGACGGTATGCCCATACCGGACGATTTCCCAGATGAGCTTATGCTTGCAGCTGTGGAAAGGGCACCCTGGTATGCTGATTTGGTGAATTTTCTCACCACTGGAATTTTTCCCAAGGGCTTTGAATCTGTGCGAAAGAACAAATTGAAGAGCCAGGCCAAATATTTCATCTGGGACGAGCCATATTTGTGGAAAACTTGTGCCGATCAAGTCATTCGATGATGTATTCCTGAGAAGGAGATTCCATCTATCCTGAGCTTCTGTCATGCCCACGCCTATGGCGGTCACTTTGGCCCAAGACGGACAGCCCGCAAGGTCTTGGACTGTGGTTTTTATTGGAAGACCATCTTCAAAGACGCATACTTCTTTTTCAAAAACTGTGATCGTTGCCAACGCCTTGGTAACATTTCTTCGAGGAATGAGATGCCTCAAGTCCCTATCTTGGTCTGCGAGATCTTCGATGTTTGGGGCATGGATTTCATGGGCCCGTTTCCAAGCTCGTTCGGCCACTCCTACATTTTGTTAGCCATCGACTACGTTTCCAAGTGGGTCGAAGTCAAAGCTACCCAAACCAATGATTCTAAGGTCGTTGCCAAATTCCTCAAGGCACAAATTTTTCAGCGCTTTGGTGTTCCTCGTGCCATCATCAGTGACCAAGGCTCGCACTTTTGCAACCGAACCTTAGAAGCCCTTTTCAAGAAGTATGGAGTCACCCATCGAGTTGCTACGGCATACCACCCACAGTCCAATGGCCAGGCTGAAGTGTCCAATCGTGAGATCAAAAACATTCTGGAGAAGACCGTATGCCCAAACCGCAAGGATTGGAGTCTGCGACTCGATGATGCTGCATGGGCATACCGCACGGCTTTCAAAACACCTATCGGGATGTCCCTTTATCGACTAATTTTTGGGAAACAATGCCACCTGCCCGTAGAGCTGGAACACCGAGCTTTTTGGGCCGTGAAACAATGCAATTTGGATCCTCGACTTGCCAGCCATGAACGCCGCTATCAGTTACAAGAGCTCGAAGAAATCCGTTTGGAAGCATATGACAGTGCCAGTTACTACAAGGATCGTACCAAGCTATTGCATGACAAATATATCCGGAGGAAAACTTTTGAGGTTTGTCAGAAAGTGTTACTTTTCAATGCTCGCCTCCGCCTCATGCTCGGTAAACTCAAGTCTCGCTGGATGGGCCCTTTTGAAGTAGTGACTGTCATTCCACATGGTGCTGTGGAAATTCGCAGTCTTGATACTCACAAAATGTTAAAGGTGAACGGCCAGTTGCTCAAGCCATATTGTGCCGCCACCTCCTTCTCAAGTTTTGATGGGGTTGATATTGCCGCCCCAATGATCCACAAATAGCCGCACCACGCCGTCGAGCCTTCGACATTAACTAAAGGCGCTTCTCAGGAGACAACCCGATTTCTTGTTCTTTTATTCTTTTATTTTTCAATTTTCGCTTTATTCTTTTTTATTGCTTTAATTTTCTAATTTTTCTGTCTTTTTAATTCCACCATCTCATTATAAAAAAAAACAAAAAAAAAGAGGGGGAGGCCCGCCAATTTACACACCGCAAGGGCATACCGCATACGGGGAGCGGTTTTGGAAATAACCGCCAATTCAAGTGTGGAGGGGGGGATTTAGGAAATTTGTTTTTTCTCCAGGGATTTAATTGCAAATTGCCCATATTGAAATTGGGAATTTTCTTATGAATGCCCTAATCCCCAATTCAATTTCACCCCCTGACTTAGTCAAATTTCACCCCCTTTTAAATTTTTACTCTTGTTTGCAGCAGTTACATCGCCTCTTCATCTCCCGCCCTCCTCGAACCACCACCACTCTCACCAATCGACTACCGTCTGTGATGGGGAAGAAACGCTCGTCGCGCTCCAAGAAGACAGCCGTCTCTACCTCCACACCGCCATCACCACCGTTGGCACCAACTGAGGAACCGTCGAGAGTTCAATCGCCACCGCCGGCTGTTCCATCACCAATCCCTACACCGCCACCCTCGCCGGCTACCTCCATTCCGGAGCTTAATGCTCCTCCGCCCTTCCTCCGCCGCGCACTGAAGCGCCAAGCCGAGGCGAGTTCCTCCACCACCACCAAGCGGCGAAAACCCCTCACCACCGATTCACCACCACCAACAGTTCCCCCGTCATCCCCGCCGCCTTCTCCGGCCAATTCAATCTCACGAGCGAGCCCACCGCCCGCCGCCTTACCGCCGCTCACCTCTACTCCTCCGCCAGAGATCGCCCCCAGCCCACCCCCTGTCTCAGACTCGTCCCCTCCACCTTCTGCCCCGGCCAAGCCATCGAAGAAGGGGACAAAGGGTAAAGCCCCAGCAGCTTCTTCGAGTTCTGCCCTCCCGGCTTTCCTACCACCGGATGAGGTACAGCGCCGCACCGACTTGAACACTCACCGTGTTCTCATCGGCGCACGCCTTTTCGATTAGGCTAATATAGCTGTGCTAGGTGTTAATGATCGTATTAGGAGTTTCTTTGTTGGTATTGGATGGGATAAGTTGCTTGATGTTTCTGTTGATGTGCATCGTGCATTGGTTGTGGAATTTTTATCATCTTTTGATTTTGATGCCTCGAGGGGGCTTGAGGATAGGCATGTGATAAGTGGTGTTTTTGCACAACATTTTGAGGTTGAAATGAAGTGAATTGAAGTGTTTTGCATGTGCTTTAACCCAAATTGCACTTTTAACCTCCCGATTTGGAAGTTTTGTTTGTTATTTGACTTTCACAGGAAATGGAGAATTAATCAATGAATATTTAAGTGATCCAAAGCCATGATAAGATAGATAATCAAATGACGAATGCGCTGCAAGTTGAATCACCTCAATCGGATAACAAATAAGGGAGAACGGAGCAAAACCGTGGAAGGTGTCGGTGCAGAGTTTCTGGCGCGAGTGGCAGCGCGACCGGAGGCACGACCGGCCTACACTCGCGCCAGAGATATATTTTTCTTCGATCGGGGCGCGACCGAGGGCACGACCGGGGGTGCGACTGAGCCCGTGTCGCGCCCCCAGCCCAGCTTTTCTGATTTGTGCGGCCCATCCACTTTTTATTTGATTTTTTCCTCTCATTTTCTCTACAGAATACACACACACACAACAGATTTTTTCTCCACAAAAATCCCCAAAACTCTCCCAACACCAAACCCTTCTTCCCTCTCCCATTTTCACATCTCACCCCTCAAACCCACACCCTAGCTAGGATTTCCACCTAGCTAGGGTGAATAAGGAGCAATGGCCCAAAGATGGAGCAAAGAGGAGACGAGCGGAGGCAAGGGTGGAGTCGAGGCCAACTTCCGGGTTGTTCTTAGTTTCATTTTCTTGTTTTTGTCTTTAATTTTCTTTGAGGTAATTTAATCCTTACATTGTTTAGATGTTAGGTTAGATTATCTTGTATTTTGGGATTGAACATATTTTGGTATTTATGCATTTCTATTTTTATTGATTGTTTATGACTCGATTTTATTTATTGTGCTTATGCTATGTATGAGTGTTGATTAATTAATCACTAATTTGCACGATTTTATCTATTGATTCATGAATCGAGAGATGAGTCTCAATAGACGAACCCTAGGCACGAGACACCTATGTCGATAAATTCGAGAGAATTGAGGCTTAGTGTGAGGACTAGAAATTTTAGGAGTTTTGGTAAGTACATGTGTAAGATTCGTTCGGAGACGGTGAACCTAGCATGTACCCTCCAAACTTAAGTATCTCGAAAGAGAGCTTAGACGAGATTTCCCTAGTGAAATTTGACACAAAAAATAGGCATTCAATAGGATCATTAGTGCTAAGTACCCGAAGAAATTAATCCTGAAAGTATCTCTACCTTCTTGTCCCAATCTCCATTTAATTGTCCTTTTATTTATGCTTTCTTTAGTTTTAGATTAGTTAATTATCTTTTCATTTTCTTATCGTCTAGATAACGATTGAGGTCCGATATTATAGTACACACAATTAGGTCTAATTAGTCTCTGTGGATACGATGCTCTTGCTCGCTATATATACTATAATTGCACCGTACACTTGCGGTTAAATTTTAGTCGAATAAAAAGTCGATCAGCATGCCGTTGTGTTTTCTCTTGGTGGTCGAAAGTTTCATATGTCTATTACGAATTTGAACATTGTGCTTGGTTTTGAATCTGATGAATCTGTACTTGAAGAGGCTTATCAGTCTTCTATCTGTGATGTCCCACCTGTTTTTTCTCAAACGGCTAATGAAACTTGGGCTAGGCTTTCTATAGATGAATCCTACAGTTCTCGCTCCTCTAAGGGAGCCCACTTGAAAGATGATGCACTTAGGCTCTGTCATAGGTTCTTAGCTGCTAACATGTTTGGTTGGTTGGACATGATGAATTTAGTGACTGTGCAAGAGTTGTGTTTGCTTGATTGTATGCATTCTAGGACCAAGGTGAACTTTGGGTATTGGCTTGCCAAGCGATGGCATTTCAGTGCTCATCACACCCTCTGCCGAGCCCCCTTAGGATGTTTTGTTACTTTACTTGCTGAGAGACTTCGTATCCCTATTTCTGACCCCGACCCTTTGCCTGTCATGTTATTCCGTTTGGAGGACTTTGCTGCTATGAAGCTATTATTTGTAAATGACCAGGGACACTATCAGCTTACCCGGCCGGGCATCGAAGGCCCGCGTCGCTCTGTTTCTGCAAGTCCTGCTGCTACCTCGCTCCTCCCAGCGATTGAGGAGTTGATCACAGCTGCCACTACTCGCATTGAGGACAGCCTTGGCCGCCGGCTGGATGAGATTGATGGTCGTCTGGATGTGATGGAGCAAGTGATCTGCCATCTGGCGGATCAGAGTTAGTTCTCTCTTCTTCCCCCTTGTTAATTCTTGTTTGGTTTTGTCTGTTTGTTCTTTTGGTTTTTGCTTTTGGTGTTGCCATGTTTGTTTACGTTTTTTTATTTTAAGTGTCCCTTCTCACAGCAAGGACGATGTATTTTCCAAGTGTGGGGGGGATATATCGTGTCTCGTGTTCATGTTTTTATCTATGTGAAAATAAAAAATTTTGAGTCAGTTATCTTGGGTTTTTGTTTGGGATTTTGCCTAAGTGTTGATAGCTTAAATTGATGAGAGTAAGGATGTATGAGCTGTGATTGGTTTGACTGAATGAAAGGTTTATGTTTGTGATAGAAACGTGCCATGTTTTGGATGAAATCTTGAATGATGAGTTATGCTTGCAATCAAAAAAAATTTGAGCCTACAAAATTGTGAGTTTTTGAGCCCATGAGCATGCATTTACAAGAGCTCAAAATTTTTGTTGATGAGTGTTATCTGACTAGGTTATTCGATGCTTGAATTGCTTTGCTGCCGTTTTATTGTCACCTTTTGGTTGCATTCACAAAAATGATCAAGGCATTAGGGATACTCGAGCTACTAGACCAAAAGAAAATGCCCTGCCCGTTCATTGTTAATTAGTGAGCCTCTTTGAGCCTAACAGATCCATTTTCATTGATTACAGCCACTATAAACTAGCCTTTGCTTTTCTTTTGGCCTGTTTTTGTCCTTGGAATCAGGAAAGTTGTATGGGTAGATATTTGAGCTGCAATCTTGGAAGAGTTGAGGGCCAGAAGTGACAGAGGAATTATGAATTCTCACTTCCTGCCCCTCGAAAAAAAAAAGAGAAGAAAGAAAAAGAAAACAAATGAATGAAGTACGGCTTCAGAAAAAAGAAAAAAAAAGAGAGAGAAAAATAAGATTGAGGAGTAGGATGTGAAGAAGGGCAAAACTCAATATGCCCACACTCTTGAAGAAGCCCCGTTTTGATTTGAAAAATTAATTGGTTGCAGCCATGCTCCACAGAGACATTCATGCTTACACTTGCCTGATTTCACTTAGCCACTTTAGCTGAAAACACCCTACCTCATGAGCCTAAGCCCCATTACAACCAAAAGAGGAAAGACCTTGTGATTTGTTTTTTGAAATTGAAAAGTGGTAACTTTGATGACAAATGGGCAATTATATGCTGAAGATAACTAGTCATGATCTTTGAGTGAATGGCCTCCTGATCTAATTTCGTTGAGTGATGAAGAGTGAATCTAGGTGAGGCTGGATTGTGAAGCATAATTCTAACTTGATTGACAAAGTGTTGGCATGTTTCTTGAACAAATCGGTTCGTGGTTTGTGGAATGGTTTATCTCCGCCCATACTCTGAATTCGCATCACATTGAGGAATTAACACTTAGTCGTTTCTTCAGTTTGAAGTCTGTTTTTCGTTCTTGATGTTTTCTTTGTTCTTGTTTTTGTTGCTCGAGGACGAGCAAGGGTTAAGTGTGAGGGGATTTGATAGGACGTATTCTACTTGTTATTATCACTACTTTTTGGTGCCTTTTCTCCTTATTGTTTACCCTATATTTACGTATTTTGGTGCTTTGATATGTTGTTAAGATGTGTAGGGACATGGTACAAAATGGAGAAAAGAGGCATGGTTTTGGTGCAAGAAAAGATATAAGTGAAAAAAAGGGAGAAGTTCGAGCAGATCAAGCTGCA
This sequence comes from Perilla frutescens, assembly GCA_026008535.1. Lineage (NCBI taxonomy): Eukaryota > Viridiplantae > Streptophyta > Magnoliopsida > Lamiales > Lamiaceae > Perilla > Perilla frutescens. The sequence continues at coordinate 48,285,721 of BRKX01000001.1, read as the reverse complement.
AGGGCATGCAGCTGGAGGATTGAAGCAAATTTCTGGAGGCCCGGTCCACTACACGTTTTGGGCTTGCTGAACTAAATCTCGGCCCACGAATTGACCCGGACGCGGAAAAGCTCTCTCTACCGCCTCTAGGAGTATTTTGCATGGGATTTACCTAGATTAGGATATTATTTCCTATTTAGAACTCTATCTTTTATGGATTGTAAATATATATTAGGTATTTAGCTTATTTTATCATCACGCATGTTAGAGATGAGAAACGCAGCAGAGAACGGTTCTAATTCAGTTTTATTTTCTTCTTCTCTTCAATATCATCATCGCACAATTCCACAATTTATTGTTGCTCGATTTCAGCATGCAAGGTAGCTAATTTACTCGTATTCTGGTGACGACGACGAAGCTCTGTTTATATAACTGTGAGATCTAATTATTTGTTCATAGTTAATTGATGCATGTATCTGTTATTCTTGGATTTCGAGTTGTTAATTATTCTAAGTCTATCGAATAGTTGCAAATATTTGGTAGGTTGTGATTAATTGCTAGCCAATTAAATCGGTCATACGTAATCGTGGTTTAGGTTTAATAAATGGTAAAATGGTTGCTCAAAAATTAGGGGAATAACAGAGTTAATTTTACAGTCCTGCGTCAGAGTCTGTAAGTTAAGAATCGGGTCTTTCTTGTGCTAATTGCTTTCGGTTCATTAAACTTAAAGAGCGTCTCTTACAGTTGTCAACCGATTAGGGAATAATTAATGAAGCGTCTTCTTAATTATCGAATCAGTATGGAGAGATTAGGTCATGTCAGAAGCGTCTTCGGTGGCTATAACTGATTTGCATGGTTTAATTAATTAATTCTTGCATCTGTGATCGGTTGGTATAAGTGGAGTGGAGTTTGTTGGATCCGGAATACCCTTTTTGTCATTGGTTTAAATCAGTTCGTTTGCATAAATATTTTCTTTAGTTGGTTATTTAATTCTTCAATTTATTTTGTTATATGATTCACACAAAACCCCTTTTCTAGAAGTTTGGGCACGCAGACTGAAAGTCAAGAGTAATTCTCACCGGTCCTTTGGGAAACGATCCTGCTCGCCACTGTACTCTGCAGTGTGGGCTTGCCGACGAAAGTCGAAACATTTATTTTTGGTGAAAAACGACGCACCACTTTTATGCACATTGGTTCTCCTTGGTTCAGCTTTTTCTTCAGCTTCTTCTTTTACTTATGCAGAGGTCTTCAGTTGGGTTGGTATTTTAAACCCAGTCGAGCTTCCTTGAGCTTTCTTTTCAGTAGGTTCCGGTTGAACTGGTGTTGTAGCTCTTGTTTCAGCTGCACTTGATTCAGCTTGTCCCTTGCTTTCATGTCTTGTCAACAGGAACCTTTGACTGATTGGAATGTCATCCTTTGAATCAGATTATTCTTCTTTGACTTGTTCAGCCACTTTGGCCTTTTATTTGCCTTGTACCTCTGGTACTTTGTTCTTGTTTTGCCGAGTCTGATGTTCTTTGATCTTTACTGGCTGCTTTAGTGCACACCTTGATGATCTTGGTAGAAAGTCGCTTGGGTCAACTGACAGGGATTCAGTTTCTGCCTTCATTAATTCTGGAAGCAGTTTTTGCAGAATTAGACTGACCCGATTTAAGAAGCACATTTTCTGTGGAAAGTGCTTGTCGCTTTCGTTTTCTCTTCAACAATCTCCACGTATTTCTTCAATTGATCGAAGAAATATTGTGCTCAGTTCACTCTTATTTCTCTGCAGATGGCTCTGCAAATCTTATACTTCGATTCCGACATTTTGGAATGGCTTCCTGTTGCTCCTGTGAGCATTCTGGCGGCAATGACAGCTAGCATCTGATATTCCTCCTTAAATTTGGTTATCATATGGTTGTCATGATATTCCTGGATTACCTTGTCCTTTTTCCATCTGCTGTAGCTTAACTCAGGATCTACCCATACATCTTCAAGCTTGCATCCAGAGCTTGGAATTTTAAAGACCTTCCTTAGAGTCATCGAAATGACGGTAAGTTTCCACCCCCTCACCTCAGTAATGATTTCTTGGGAATTCTCTTCGTATTTTGAATTCAGAAAGAATTCTGTCATGACTTCAGGATAGACTCTTGATGGAGCAGTTTCAGTGAAGAACTTGAGCTTAGCCTTCTCTACCAGTGTGATAATTCTTTCATACAATTCTGAATTTTCACTTACATCTCTGAAGGCCAGAGGATTGAAGAATTTATCTCGGTAGAAATCTTCTCTGAAGGCTATGGAATCTTCACTGAACAACTTTAAGTTGTACATTCTTCGGTTGGGATTCGCAAAGAATTGAACCATTTGAAGAAGTTGGAGAAGTTTTTTTGAAGCTTTTTTAGGAAATGAAGTCTCTTGATTTAGGCTCTAGAAGAAATGTTTGAATGCTTAATTGGCTTTTTGAGTGAACAGAGAAGGGGTTCGGCTAATTTATTTATAGCCTTCAAATAGATAAAGAATTCAACGGTAAAAAGAACTTAAGAGAAGCTTAATTCGAACGGTTCCGATTAATCCGTCGATTAAATCTCAAATCTATCTGTTAGAGATAAATGAGGAGTGAGAGAGTAGGTCCAACGGTAATAATGGTATGGCACATTATTTTACCGTTCTACTAAGCAAAGTAAATTTGAACTTATCTGTTCAAATCCCTCTCTCTCTTGAGCTTCTGTGTGGCTTTAAGCTGCTTACATCATCAGATGACTTGGCTGTATCTGGCAGTCTCCAGTTGGCTTGATCAGCTTCAACTGAGATATGTTTTCAGTTCAGCTCCTTCCTTAGCTGAGATGGCTTCCAGCTCTTACTTCAATTCAGCTGCTTGTCTCAGCTGATCATGAGCCGCTTCTTCAGTTTGAACTGATTGAACTTCTGATCAATTTCAGTTCTTTTGGCTTCTCAGCTTCCACGCTTCTCATCAGTTTGCAAGTTGTTCAGCTTGCTTTTCACTTGAACTGATGGCTTGACCAGTCTTGGCTCCTTTTGTTGACTGAATTGATGCACCTTTTGGTTCAGTTGCAGTTTCTCCTCTCTTTTTCTCATCGGTTGGGATTGCTCTTTGCATTTTCCCAATCAGTTGATCATCTTCATCTTCTGAAGCTAGTTCAAATAACCTCAGTTGGATACATAGCTCTAAGAATCTTGCTTCTGGCAATGGCTTTGTGAAGATGTCAATTATCTACTTCTCAGTATTGACATATTGGATGCATATGTCTTTCTTCTCAATGTGATTTCTGATGAAGTGGTGCCTGATGTCAATATGCTTTGTTCTCGAATATAGAATTAGATTCTGAGAAATCGTAATAGCACTATTGTTGTCGCAAAATATAGGTACTTCGTCAGTTTCGACCTTGTAATTCTTCAACTACTGCTTCATCCAGAGTATCTGTGCACAACAGTTTCCACCAGCTACATACTCCGCTTCAGTTATTGACGTAGCAACTGAGTGCTACTTCTTGCTGAACCAGGATATCAGTTTGTGACCAAGAAACTGACATGTTCCACTGGTACTCTTTCTGTCAATCTTGCATCCACCGAAGTCTGAGTCTGAATATCCAGTTAGACTCAAGTTGTCATCTCTGGGATACCATAATCTAAGATTTATGGTTCCTCTGAGGTACTTGATGATCCTATTTGCTGCTTCGAGATGACTCTTCTTTGGATTAGCTTGGAATCGTGCATATAAGCCGACTAAATATGAAATGTCTAGTCAACTGGCAGTTAGGTAGAGAAGCGAACCGATGATGCCTTTGTAGTGAGTTTGGCTAACTAATTCTCCTTCTTCATCGAGAGTCAATTGAACTGATGTGTTCATGAGAATCTTGATAGTTTTTCCCTTATCAGTTCCAAACTTTTTGACAAGCTCCTTTGTATACTTGGCTTGACTGATGAATATCTCATCCTTGGGCTGCTTTACTTGGAGTCCTGGGAAGAATGTCATTTCTCCCATCATGCTCATCTCGAATTCGCTCTGCATTAGTTGTGTGAACCGAGTGCATAGATCTTTACTCTTTGATCCAAATATTATGTCATCCACATAAATTTGAACCATTAAGATCTCTGATGATCATTCTATTCTGAATAAAGTGCGATCAATGACTCCTTTTTTAAACCCATTCTTGAGCAAGAATGTTGTGAGGGTTTCATACCAGGCTCGGGGTGCTTGCTTCAGCCCATAGAGTGATTTCTTCAGTTTGAAGACTTGATCTCCAATTTCAAATCCAGGTGGTTGCTCGACGCACACGTCTTCCTTGAGCATCCCTTATAGAAAAGCACTTTTCACATCCATTTGATAGACTGTGAAGTTGTTATGAGCCGCATAGATGAGGAACAATCTGATAGCTTTCAATCTTGCAACTGATGCAAACGTCTCATCAAAGTCGATCCTTTCACTTTAAGAGTATCCCTTGGCTACCATTCTTGCTTTGTTTCTTGTGATGACGTCTTGCTCGTCCAGTTTGTTGTGAAAAACCCACTTGGTTCCAATAACTTTCTGGGTTTTTAGCATATTGACAAGAAACCATACATCATTTCTTGTAAATTAGTTCAGCTCTTCTTGCATAGCTATGATCCAATCTACATCTTCAAGAGCTTCCTTGATGTTCACCAGTTCAGCTTGAGATAAGAAGCATGTGAAGAGAGCATGCTCTGTTGAACTTCTGGTTTGAACTCGACTTCTTGGATCTCCAACAATCCTATCAGCTGGATGGCTTCTGAGCCATTTGGGTAGGCTGTCCTCAGCTGGATTTTTAGTTGGATCTTCATCATTGACATCATTTGATGTCTTTTCTTCAGTTTGCCCTTCATCTTTATCAGTTCTTCCCCCTGCTTCAGTTGTGGGGTTGAAGGTTTCAGCACGATCAGTCACTTCATTGACTTGGTTACCCTCAGCTGGCCTAGTGCTGGATATATTGCCTTCATCTTCTAGTCCAACTTCAAACTCTTCTAGAACTATGTGATCCACATAATCATACGAGTTATCAATTTTGCTAGGTATTACTTGAACTGATGTATTGATAGCTTCTTTGTTCCTGTACTTATTGGCAAATTCATCAAAAATAACATGACATATTATTTCCACAACTAGTGTTCGTTTGTTGAACACTCTGTAAGCTTGAGTATGAGGAGAACTGTAACCAATAAATATTCTCTCATCAGCTTTGGCACTGAATGCTTTCAATTGACTCTTGCCATTGTTGTGAATATAACATTTACAGCCACATACTTTGAAGTATGAGATAGATGGCTTACGACCCTTATATAACTCATAAGGTATCTTGTCATGTGCGCTGACAATGGCGCTTCTGTTCTGAGTGTGGCACGTCATGTTGACTGCTTCGGCCCAGTAACCTTCAGCTATGTTGGCATCAGCTATCATTGCTCAAGTTGCTTCTTTGAGTATGCGGTTTCTTCTTTTAGCTACCCCATTCTGCTGTGGAGTTCTAGCAGCTGAGTGCTCGTGAGTTATTCCCAGTTTACTAAGAAAACTGATGATCTGCTGGTTTACAAATTCAATTTCATTGTATGAATGAATTCACTGAACTGATCTTGTTGGTCCTGGGGCGAGTCAGAATCAGTTTGGAGGGGGTGTGAATGAACTGATTTCAAAACTCAACTAGAAGTACAGAATATTCAGCGTCCGTTTTGACTCACTGAGTTGTCCGTGCTTTGAGGAGATCAGTTGAGATTATCTACTAGCTCGGAGTATTGTGTGTTTGAAGTGTGTAGTTTATAATATGCAACTGAAACTGAAATATAAAGCAGAGCACATAAGTAGTTGTATAGAGGTTCGAAGCTCAACTTTTACGTCCTCTCTTCCTTCCACAGAAAGGCAATTCACTATGCAAGTGTAAAGTTCTTTTATTATAGTTACACAGTGAAGATAAGTGTTGGACCTGGCTGTTGGTGACTTTACGAGTCATGAATTCATTTCCAACTGTTGTTGTTCCGGAAGCGATGAACTAACGCAAGTAGCCTCCTCAGCCGGTTTCTAGGTCGATAGCTCACACTTACCAATCTCAACTGCTCGTTGAGACTTTAGGTGTTATTTCCCGTCTTTACACAATTTTAGATCTCGCTCGATCTTCAAGAAGGCAGTCTTTAAACTGGTATCAACTGATATGCTCATTTGCCCATCTACGGCTGAGCTGGGTAGTTGATCTTTGTAGCACTTGAACTGAGAGAGTTGCTCTGGCTGGAAATCTTCAATAGCTAGCTTAATGAGCGATCTGGCTCCTTCTCTTCAGTTGGACTTTTGCTTCTTCTGAGCTTTGAGCATAAGGCTTTAGTGCTTTGGCAAACGTCTTCGCGGAAAGTCTTAGCTAAAGTTCTCTCACGAGTAGAATGCCAAAAGTCAACAATCACCTTCTAGGTTGCTCACGTTTTATAGATGAGTGGTCGGTGACCATTGATGATCACTGTGTGATCATAAATGATAAAACCGTTGAGGGGCTTTCATTTAAAGATAGTCGTTGCGTAGTCTTTGCTCTTCTGACGAGCTTTTGTTCCAAGATCTCAGTTGCATTAACTTCAAGATCTTCTTTGGCTTATCTGAAATTTAAATTTCAGTTACGGCTTCTATCTTGATCTTCAGTTCTAAGCTTCATCTGGCAGTTGGAATCTTCAGTTAAGATCATCTTCAGCTTGCAGTTCTGGGCTTGGGCTTGATGTCTTCTAAGCTCCAGTTTAATTTGCTTCAGCTGGCAGTTTGAACCAGTGTTCTTCAGCTAGTATTCTGGACATGTGTCCCTTCAGCTGGAACTTCCTTGGACTGGTCTTCAGTTCGGTTGATGGTGCTTCATCAATTGGACTTCAAAACTGATGCGTCTTCAACTGGTATCCTTCGAACTAGTACTTCTTCAGCTGGAACTTCATTCTTCAGCTGGAACCTTTGAGCTGGTATTTCCTTCAGCTTATACATTGATCTTTTCTTCAGCTGGAACTTTCTGAGCTGGTATTCCCTTCAGCTCGGACTATGGACAGGTACATTTCTTCAGCTGGTATTCTCCTTCAGCTGGTATCTCCTGAGCTGGTATTTCTATCAACTCAAATTGATTTGGTCATCGGCTGGTATTTCCTTCAGCTGGAATCGTCCTCTCTTCGGCTGGTAGTCTTCTTCAGTTGGTATCATCTTGAACTGGTATGTTCATCAGTTCAGACTTATGTGTTCTGCAACTGGTATTTCATCAGCCGGGAATAGTCTCGAACTGGCATATCCTTCAGTTCTTCTCTTCAGCTGGTCATTTCCTTCAGCTGGAACTCTTCTTCAGCTAATATTGGGCACTTCTGAACTGGTGCCTTGAACTGGTATGTTCATCAGTTTATCACTGTAGACTGGTGGCATTTGACACTCCATTTGATGGTACTTGCAACTTCCAGTTTATCTTGCTAAATGATCTAGCAAGCTACAGTTTCTTTTTCATAGCCCTTTGTGGCTGGATATTTTCTTTTTCTCTCTGTTCTTTTCTCTCTCTTTTCTTTACTCAGATCTTGGCTGGTTTCTTTTTCTCTTTTCTTTTCTCTCTTATTTTCTCTCTTTTTCTTTCCCTTCTTTTCTTTTTTCTCACTTGGATTGATCATTTCTTTTGGCTTTTATAGCTCGATATTTTATATGATCATCCTTAGTTTTCTGCTTGATTCCCTTTCAGTTTTTCAAAGCTCTTTGCATATTTTGACATATTTTGACATCTCATCAAAACCCCTTGTCAGAAAAACCTTGATAGTTTTTCCTAACAGATCTCTCCCTTTCAGTTTGCAGCCTTCTGATCATCGCTGATAGCTTGGAGTAGGTTTCGTCCTTGCTTCTGAGAAACTCTACCTATGTGTATCGTGAGAAGTCATCGACTACTACAAGAGTGAATCTTTTTCCTTTAGGAGTTGGTAGTCTGACTGGCCCAAATAGATCCATGTATAGCTGTTGGAGGGGAGCAGTTGTCCCTGGAGGATGACTTCTATTTTTGAATGACGACCTCACTTGCTTCCATTTCTGGCATGGTCCGCAAACGCCAGTTTTCTTGAAAATCTCCTTGGGAAGCCCATGAACTAGCTCCTTCTTGGCCAGATGGTTGATGGTTCTGAAGTTGAGATGATTTAGTCATCGATGTCATAGCCAGCTTGCTTCAGTTGATCCTTTTGAGAGAAAACAAGCTTCTCCATAGCCTGTTGACCAGTCAACAACATACATGTTGTCTGTCCTTATGTCAGTTAGGAGGATTGCTCCAGTTGACTTATCTCTAATGTCGCATGAGCTTCGACTGAAATCAACTATATATTCATTGTCACATAGTTGACTGATGTTGAGCAGTTTGTGCTTCAGTCCTTCTACGTGGGAGACTCCATTAACTACCACCTTTTCTTTGACCATGAACCCTTCTCCAACGGTTCGGCTTCTGGAGTTGTCTCTGAATGTGACTAATGGGCCTTGTATTTCCTTGTAACCTTCTAGATCCTCTCTGTCTCTCGTCATGTGTTTTGAGCATCCGCTATCAAGATATCAAACCTCCTTAGTTCTCTTCTTCGATAGGATGCCATTTTCCTCTTCTTCTTCGTCAGCCATGAGGCAGAACAATACCTCATCTTCAGAGTTGTAGCCATCGGAGTTGATTCCTGAGAGATAATCTGAATCATCCAACACGGCATTCTCTATGTTGGCCATTATAGCTTTCCTCTTGAAAAAGCTTTTCTTCACTCTGGCTTTTTTGTCTTCAGGGAGGTCTGGACACTCATATCGATAGTGTCCTTACTTGTGACAATAGAAGCATTCTCCTATGTTTCTATTGGTTGCCCTGGGTTGTTCAGTATGCAGTTGGTTTCTTTCACCTCTAGGCTCCTCATCAGTTTGAAGTAGAACTGATGGTTGATCTCTGATCTTCTTGAGCTTTTCTAGCAGCTTGGCAACTGACTGGATCTGGTCATTGATGTCTTCAGTCAGGCTCTCTTTCTTTTCAGCTGCTTCTCTTCTTCAATTAATTGAGCCTCTTTGTTGTTCTCTGGCTTGAGAACTTCTTGGTCGGAAGATGTTTCTTCCTCAAGCTTCTCTAAACTGATTTCTTTCTCCATAGAAAGATGCATCCTGGGCTAATGATGTGGATGCCTTCTTCTTTTTTATTTAGGTTGTACTCGTGCGCCTTAAGAGAACCGAAAAGTTCTCTTGGGGTGATGTTATTAAGTCTCTCAACTCCTTTGTAGCAATCACCTTCATATCCTATTCTTCTGTGAGATTATCTAAAATCTTGGAATTCATCTGTTGGGATAGTTCCTTTTCAGATTGTTCATCTCGTTGATGATGTCTAGAAATCTCATTTCAAGGCTTGAGATAGTTTTATCTGAGTGCATCTTGAAGGATTCATATCAGTCCACAGCCAGTTGGAGCTTGTTTCCTTTGATTGCTTCGGACTCCTTGCATAAATCAGCGAGCAAGTCCCGTACCTCCTTAGAAGGCTGGCAATTCTTGGTGTCCTTCATTCGATCCTCGTCCAGAGTTTGAAATAATGCAGCTTAGGCTACAAACTCTAGATTCTTCAACTTCTTCTCCTCACTTGTGAGAAGATGCGTTGGCTTCGGGATCCTGGCTGGTTGATTTATATTAACATTATGAGTCTCGTTGTCCATCATAATGGTGATTGGACCTTCTTTGATAACTTCCCACATATTTTCGTGAATTAAGCAGAGGTACGCCTTCATTCTCCTGCTCCAGTTATTATAGTTCTCAACTGAAAAAATAGGTAGCTTATGGTTTCTCATAGCTGGCAGATTAGCACAGATAACAAGATCTGATTCAGTTGATCTGCAGAAATGGCTGATCCTTAGAATCAACCGCTATAATACCACTTATTGGTCCCGGGGTGAGTCAGAATCAGTTTAGAGAGGGGGTAAATAAACTGATCCAAAACTTAACAATATTTGTGAAATAGATAGGGCCTTTTGACTCACAGAGTTATTCGTGCTCTTTGGAGATCAGTTGAGATGATTGTTTGAACAGTGTAGTTCTTTCCGGTCGGCTACACCCCCGCAAGAGGACGGGGTCGACTATAAGGTGGTAAGCTAACTTGGGTCGTGTCTCTCGAGGAAAGCTTCATGTGGGCAATTATCTTTCTATGCCATAATTGTTAACAAGCACATTAAACGAAATACAATCTAAGCATCCTAATCACGAAGGAAGGAAGAGTTTTTACTAAACTACCTAATTAAAGCAAGTAAAACTAACTAACAACACCACCAATCACAAAGATAGAGGATCGGATTATGAGAAGAGCATTAGGGTGTGGATTTTCTCATTAGAATCTCCTCTCGGTCTCATCTAAAGCCTAGCAATGCTAAGTGGTGATCAAGCACTCAACATGATAATCACAATTCCAACAACAACAACCAACCATCACAAGCATAAATCAAAATCAAATCGATCCTCCACCCTCTAATGGAGAGATTAGCCCAACACCATGCTCAAAACCACACAATAATCATAAAAGTCATTTATTCATAAACTAAAAGATAAATTCATACAACTTTTACAATATTGTTTGTTGTCTTGAGAGTTTTGGGATAAATCCCCACAAATGGGCTAAAGCTAAAGGAAAGAATTACCAAAATGGAGGTCTTCGTTCAAGCTTAGCTTCCGCGGATGGCTTGGAGTTGGACTCCTTTTCTCGGGCCGTCATCAAAGTAGAACTCCTTCTGCAAGCTTAGCTTCCGCGGATGGCTTGGAGTTGGACTCCTCTTCTCGGACCTTCTTCCTTAAGCTCTAACTCTCTTACCTCTTCTCCTCCTTCTTTCTCTTTCTTTGAATCGGTGGTGGTGGTGGTGAAGGTGAAGAGAAGTGGTGGAAGAAGTGGTGAATGGAGAGAAGAGAAAAATGAAGTGAGATGTGGGTGTGTGTTGTGAGAAGTGAATGAATGATGGATAATATCCCCCAAAATTAAGTGGGGGATATCAAGAGAGAGAGAGAGCCGAGAGTGGGTAAGATGAGAGGTGAGGTGAGAGAAAGTTGATGAGATGGGTGATGGAAATGGAGGAGTTAATGAAGGGGATTTGTGGAGATTTTGTTAGAAGATTTGGGGGGACAAAAATCAAACTAGCTTTAGGGAAATTAAACCCCTTTCTCTCCCTACAAATCTAGGATGCCCAAAAGTCCAACCTAGTATTATAATCCAGTTACATATGTGGAGGGAATTGAAGTCTTGATCGAAGTTGGAGAGAGGGAGAAAATTAATCTGCATCAAAAACTGATCCGGGAGATTAAACTGGGCACCCGCGCGCCCGCGCGGAGCTCAAGTGTCACGCGCTCGCGGGGACCGTACACTTGCGGAGGCCTTTTGGCAGAGATGGGTGCCGCGCAATCGCGCGTCCCGCGCGCCAGCGCACTGTGACAATTCCGTCTTCGGCAGCTTTCACGGTTTTACTTCGTTCTCCCTCATTACTTGGCCGATTGACCCAATTCAACTTGCTACGCGCTCCTTATTTGATTCTCTATCTTTCCATTCTCTTAAATCCCTAAAATTTTGTATTAATTTATCCTCCATTTTCTCAAAACATTGTGCAAATCTACACGACTCACCAAAAGAGCAAAAGTGAAGGAAATAATATAAAAATCACACAAAAATAAATGAGAAACACCTACTAAAGATACAAAATACCTATGATAAAATAGGACAAATATACACTAAACAATGATCAGCTAGCTCAGAGTACAGTATGTGTGCTTGAGGTGTGCAGTTAAGGCATGCAATTGAAAACTGTAAATTGAGCACACAGACAATTTTATAGAGGTTCAAAGCTCAACGTCTACGTCCTCTCTTCCTCCCGCAGAAGGGCAATTCACTATGCAAGTGTAAAGTTTCTTTATTACAGTTATACGGTGAAGACAAATTGTTGGACCTGGTTGTCGGTGACTTTAGGAGTCACGGATACCTTTCCAACTGGTGTTGTCCCGGAAGCAGTGATCCAACGAAAGCAGCCTCCTCAGCCGGTAGGGTTGACAGTCTCATACTTGTGATCCCCAACCGCTCGCTAGAGAGATAAGTTGTTATTGGCCGTCTTTTCAAGGTTTTAGATCTCTTTCGATCTTCAAGAATACAGTCTTGAAACTGGTATCAACTGGTGTGCTCCTTTGCGCGTCTTCGGCTTGAGCTAGGTAGTTGATCGATGTAGAACAGAACTGAGAGAGTGGCTCTGGGTGGAATTCTTCAACAGCTAGCTTGATGAGCAGTTTTGCTCCTTCTCTTCAGTTGGGACTTTTTACTTTGATGAATTTGAGCTTGAGGCTTTAGAGCTTTGGCGAACATCTTCACGGAAAGTCTCTTTGCTGATTTCTTTTATGCAAAAAAGTCTTGGTCATATTCTGAGTCACTCATCTTTTATAGTTGAGTGGCCGGTGACCGTTGTGGATAAATAGATGATTATAAATGATAAAGCCGTTGAGAAGCTTTTCATTTAAAGAGCCGTTGAGTAGCCTTTGTTCTTCCGACATGCTTTTGCTTCAGGATCTTGGTTGCATTTACTTCAAGATGTTGGCATTTCTGAAATTTGAATTTCAATTACGGCTTCTGTCTTGATCTTCAGTTCTGGGCTTCAGCTTGCAGTTGGAATCTTCAGTTCGGAACATTTCCTTAGTTGTCAGTTCTGCACATCTTTAGCAGTTTTGTAAGCTCCAATTTCGATCATCTTCAGCTGGCAGTTCTGGAGTCTGGCTTGATGCTTTCTGAGCTCCAGTTTGATATGCTTCAGGTGGCAGTTTTGAACCAATATTTCTTCAGCTGGCATTTTGGACTGATGTCCCTTCAGCTGGAACTTCTTTAAACTGGTCTTCAGTTTGGATGTTGAGCTGGTGCTTCTTCAACTGGTATTCTGAACTGATGCGTCTTCAGATGATATCCTCTGAACTGACACATTCTTCAACTGGAACTTCATTCTTCAGCTGGAACTTTCTTGAGTTGGCATATTCTTCAGCTCGTACCTTGGCCTGGTATGTTCTTCAGCTGGAAATGGACACTACTTATGAACTCGTGCCTTGAACTGATATTTTCTTCAGTTCACAATTGTAGACTGATGGTAGTTGGTACTTCGAACTTGTCGGTACTTGCATTTTCAGTTTAACTTGACTTGCTAACTGATATAGCAATCAAGCTACAGTTTTTCTTTTTCCACAGCTCTTGGGCTGGATTTTTCTTTTTCCTTTTTATTTCTTTTCTTTTCTCTCTCTTTTCTTTTCTCTCTTTTCTTTTCTTTCTCTCTTTTCTTTTTCTTTCTCTCTTTGGATTGATCATTCTTAGACTTTAATAGCTCAATTTTTTTATTTTGATCAACTTTAGTTTTATGCTTGATTTCTTTTCAATTTTTCAATGCCTCTTTGCATATTTTGACATCTCATCAAAACCCCAATCAGGAAAACTCTTGATAGTTTTTCCTAACAGATTACTTTGTGGAAAGGCCGATATGTACTCCTCGGCACGTAGATTTTGCATGCAGAAAATGGTGTTTCTATGTATAGTGAATGTTATTACTGCCTATGGCGAATACTTTCAACAAAGACCTAATGCCACAGGTAGACAAGGTCTTTCACCATTGCAAAGATATACTGCAGTCATAAGAGTGTTGGAATATGGAAGTATGGAACATCATCCGACACTGTTGATGAATACTTGCTAATAAGTGAATCTGTGACAAGAGATTCTCTTCAAAAATTCGTAGATGGCGTCATTTCTTGCTTTGGAGACATCTATCTCAGAAGGCCGAATGCACATGATTTAGCTAGACTACTTCACGTTAGGGAACAATGTGGGTTTCTGGGCATGATTAGTAGTATTGACTGCATGCATTGAGAATGGAAAAATTATCCGACTGCATGGACTGGACAATTTGTAGGGAGAAACAAGATCGATAATAATTTTGGAAGTTGTTGCATCATATGACCTATGGATATGGTATGCTTTCTTTAGAACACCAAGTACCTACAATGATATTAACGTACTCCATCGATCTCCAGTTTTCAGTGATGTTCTGGAAGGTCGTGCTCTAGAGGTTAATTTCGTTGTGAGTGGACGAAATTATGATAGAGCATATTATCTCACTGTTGGTATTTATCCTTTGTGGGCTGCATTTGTCAAGTCAATTCATTCTCTATCAATCCAAAAGCACAAGTCGTTCGCATAACAACAAGAGGCTGCTAGAAAAGATATTGAACGAGCATTTGGAGTTCTACAAGCTCGTTTTGCATTCCTTTAACATCCTTGTCTTGTTTGGGATAAAAATTTGATGGGAAGAATTATGATGGCTTGTATCATTATGCACAATATGATAGTAGAAGATGAACGAGACATATATCAAAACTATTATGATCCAACATAATTTCTCATGGATGGTGTGCAACAAGATGACTCTCAATCTTTTCAATACTCAACAGAACGCATTGTGAGTTTGTCCTCTTATATGACTAATAGGATACAACTTCGCAATAAAGATGCTCATGTCGCGCTTAAAAATGATTTGAGCATATATGGTGAAAATTCGGGACTAGTAATTAAATATGTAGTTTACAAATTCTTTGATTGTATTATCTTTTATTATTATTTTTTTAATATTTGTATTTCATCTGTTGTAATCTTCGCATTATTATTGAGTTTATTGTTTAATTTAAGTGTATGAGAAATATATTATTATTATTATTATTGTAATTAATTAATTAAAATATAAAATAATTTATTGACTTCAAAATATAATAAAAAAATAATTATTATTACTAGATATTAATAAAAAAATCAAATAAAATATTTTTTTTGAACTGGAGATGATTGTTGATAAAGTTGAAAGATTGTGATTTTAGATTATTGAGTTGATTGTGTAAATGGAAGAGAGAGAAATGATTATTTTATTAATAGATTGGGTTATTGTGGTTGTCAATGGGGGTGATCTAATAGACTCGATTGGAACCGAGTACAATAGGATGAAATTATAGTGCGTGTGTCAATTGACTTACTTAAACTCAATGTAAAAGGTTGTAAATAATTTTTTATTTTTTTAGTTGGGATAGGTTATTAGAATTCGTTATCAACTTCGTTACATGCAGGTGGTAAAATGGATTGAAATTAATTGAGGTTTAATTTTAAAAATTTGGATAAAATTCAAATAAACTCGGTCCATGAGTTGCAACTTGTTCATTTTTTTCACACCTTACTCAACATGCTACTAATAATTTATCCTATATAATAAACCTACAAAGAGTTTTTTTTTTTTTTTCTTTTTTTCTTTTTTGGTGGTGGGGGAGAGTGGTTGATCTCGGACTCAAAAACATATATTTTTTACATAAGAATCTTTACTGCTTAAGTATCCCGAGGGACTGAAAGAGTGATACATTGATATGATGATATAGTGTGGTAAACATTTCCGAAAAAAAGAATGAGTTTTGGTTTTGGGTAGTTTTACGTTTATGACCCAAAATTAGCATCACACAAAAAAGTAAGGCCCAAGGCTTAAAATGGGCCTACATTTGAAATTTTGTTTTCGAAATTCCTATTAAATTCTTGTCCATGTGCGAGATTTTCATAGCAAAATTCCTCCTAGCCTAAAATAGACATTTGGGATAAGCCATATGCGGGATTACTCTAGACATCCTATATCTCTGTGAAAAATGGCTTTGATTTGATCCAATATGAAATTCATACGAGACGATATGTAAAATTAATAAAGGCAATAACATTTGAATAAGAGAGTACATAAATATTTATACATACATACAGATGAATGTTATCCTACACACCTTCCGTTGATACTTTTATGAGCACATAGTGTATTTGATGTCACATGAAATGTCATTTAAAAATTAAATAACACAAGAACCCATGCTCTCATTATTATGAGCATCTAGTGTATTAGATGTCATACGAATTGTCATTTTAAAGTTGAATAAACATGAATACCCATGAAGGTGTCCACAATGGATGAACAAGGAAACATTACTCCATATATGCCTATGATCAAATCCTAAAACGACTTTTAATAGGTTATGGAGTGTACTGTTGGAAAATGGCATAAATAAGTTTCTTTGACTAAGCCCTCCATCAGCTTGCTTGACCATTTACTCTTCTTATTCATTAGTTTGTCGGTTTTTTTTTATTGAACCGTTTCTTTCCATTAGAGATCTTTATTATATCCGTTTTTTGCAGCTCATAAATATCTATAATCATTGTTGAAGTGTGTATAAATAATTGAGGTTGTGAACATTTTAGTAATACACACAAAATGATTATATCTTTTTGTTTGCTACTATTTCTCTATTCTTTTGATAAATTGTTTGAACATCTCCAATCCGACTATTGCAGGTGCAGACTACAGATGGAGTTGTGTTAACAATGAGAAACGAACAGTATTTTCTGACTATAGTCGACCAATTATGATTTTAAGGCAGTGGATCAATTCAAAACACAACGCTTCCTAATTTTATTTGTGTCCTATTATTTTTCTAGAGCTATTGGGGTTCTATTTTTCTTACGTATACTTGGATGATGATCGTTTACAATTAAAATGGAGATTTTTCAAATATGGGTGACAGCCCATATGATCAAATTCTAGAGGCCTTGATTTAATCATGTGGATTATTTAGTCAAGAGTAAATACCATCATTGCACTTTAATTGTGTTTGTTTCACTTTTCTTTTAGTGGAATATTTTTTCATCTCGATGCCATCCAAGCCTGCTCATGCGTGGGATAATTATTTCATCCTAATGTTCCATCTTAAATTACGGGTTAATTCTCAATTTGTATAATTATAATAGTATTAAACTAAATTAATTACGAAATTTCCTCTAAACAATTATTAAATTTTGAAAATGGGAAAGGAAATTTCATGCACATTTCGGATTTTTTTTTTCGTAAATAGTTACGATAAACAACGGGAAAAAGAACTTAAAACAAGAAGATTGTATTAAATATTGTGAGCTCCTGTCGTCTTCAAGCACCCAAACAATTTTTATCTTTATTATTATTATTATCTATATCTATTTAATAATAAAATCATTGCCAAAAATAATTTTCCAGCCTAAAGTCATTCCTAATTTTAGAAATTAATTTTTTATTAGTATTAAATTCAATCCACTAAGTAATATTTTATTATTAATAATAAATCATTTTATCAAAAGTTCCACATGATTTCTTTGAAAATTGCATAGTGTAGCAATAAATGCATTTTCTTCGTAATTATAACCAACTTTAAATTTCAAAATTAAATTTAAATCATCATTTTTGTTTTACTTTTTTTTTTGTTTAGCTTAATCTCAAAACGATCATTAATGACAAATGTATGCTATATTAACTCAAAAAAATTACTAATATGAAAATTTATATAATCCACAATAATTATAAATTTTTGTTATAGTATTTTTACAATTTTTTATGATTTTACTTTCTAACAAATACAATTATTTATATTTCATACGTGGATCGGACAAGAGAAATACTATAGTGTTTTACGTAAGAGAAACATCTCGAGTTCGAAACTGACCGCCCTCTTCAATTCCGCAACTAAAAATAAAATTAAAAAAATAATAATAACAGTAATAATAGTATTGTGATCCCGAAAATGGCTGTATAATTAGTATACCGTGGTTTATCAATCCAAAATATATAGAGGTAAATTTTTTAATAGCTTTTTTGACTTAGTGAAAATTATTCTAGCCACTATTTTTTTTAAAAAAAAACATGTTTCTAACCACTTGGACAAAATAACCCTCTGTCATGCGCTCTAGTCGTGCAACAATGTAAAATCTTAAAGATGCACGAATAGATTTAGTCGTGTAACTCCATTCGTATAGTAGTGTAAATTTGAATTGTTGCATGACTACGCTCAGTCGTGTATCCTCAATTCGTGCAATAATGTATAAATTTATAATGTTGCACGAATGGATTTATTCGTGCACCTCACTCGTATAGCAATATTAATTTATACTGCTACACGATCATATTTCATTCATCTATCTAAATAATGCATTCTAGTCGTGTAGCTCATAATTTTTAAAGAGTAATTAATTATTTTCAGCAAAAAGTGGTTATAAGTAATTTTTTTTAAAATGACTAAAAACATAATTTACTAAATGAAAATAGCTATTTTTATATATTATCACAAATACATATTTGCAGAAATATTCTATGATTGCATATGCTGCGTAGTTCGAATTCAATTTATCTAGCTCGCTTCCCAATGTATGCCGAATGGCATCTTAGTCTATATTTTTGTTTCTAATACCGATTATGTTATTATTTTGCATATATATAGATACCCATACGCAAAAAAAAAGGTATATAAATTCATAATAAAATATCCCAAACGATTATTTATACACTACTTATGTACATCATGATGATAAACATATATTAAATAGTATTTAATCCACCAAACTTTGGATAGACCCTAGAAAATGTGGTCTACAAAACAATGAATTATTATTTTTCTTTGTTTTTTGGTGATCGACGTTGAACCATAGAGGGCAATAATCAAATATTTTGTGGTAAAGCAAGAAACCACATGATGGGGGGTGGGTGTTTGGGGGTAGAAACTCTATTATAATAGTCTATATCTAATTGATGCACACCAGTTTTTTGCCCTTCTTTTTGGGACAAAGCATGGTCCCTTAGTCCATATCTATATGATGCCAATAATTATAACAATAAAGAGCGATATATAATTTTTTTTATGAAATATTAATATGACTAAACATTGATTGATTGAAATTCTTGACTTTAGTCTTTATTTCTAGTCCTACGTAAATGAATCGGGCACGGAATAAATGGAAGTCGACCAATATTATGTGGGGTAGTAATTAATTTTATTTATTTTATACAGTATATGTTTGTTTTAAATATGGGATATTTTAGTATTCATTTAGTGCCCAGCCCATTTTCCGTCTTTTAAAGCGGGGCGTGTGCATTATGCATTGATCCTGTATATTGTGGGGGCACGCTCCTTTTAGACCGTCTAACGGATCCTTTGCGTTAGACGGATACTATTTGACCCAATAAAGTGGTCCTCCCTCCTTTTTTATTTTTTATTTTTTTAATGATCTCCCTTCCCTTTTTTATTTGATATTCAATTTTTATTTTTATTTTTTTTGCACTTGCGGCTCTCTCTTTGTTTCCTCTTTTTTTTAAGCACAAACGTGCTTTCTTTTTTTTTCTTTTTTCTTTTTCTTTTTCTTTTTTTTCCTCCTTCTTTAGCACGTTTGTGCTCTTCCTTTTTTTTCCTTTCTTTCTTTAGCACAAACTTTATATTTTCATTAAAATAAAATTTAAAAGAAAAGTTATATTTTCATTAAAATGAAAATTACCGATAATTACGCATTAATTATCGAATTAACAACAGAGAAGTATGATTAATTATGAAGTAAGTACACTATTAATAAAAAAAGAAGCATCACTAATATAATGAGTAGTTACTACTCACTATCATGTTCAATTTTTGAATTGTAACATTTTCTTTTATGTAGCTAATGATTCAATTTTTGAATTGCAATATGTTTGAACTGATACTTTTCTTTCTAATTAGTGATACTTTCTTCTGCAATTAGTGATACTTTCTTCTGCAATTAGTGATACTTTTCTTCTAATTAGTAATACTTTTTTCTGCAATTAGTGATACTTTTCTTTCTAATTAGTGATACTTTCTTCTGCGATTAGTGGTACTTTTCTTCTAATTAGTGATACTTTCTTCTTTGATTAATGATACTTTTCTTTCTAATTAGTGATTCTTTTTTCTGCAATTAGTGATATTTTTCTTCTAATTAGTGATACTTTTTTCTGCCATTAGTGATATTTTTCTTCAATTAGTGATACTTTATTTGCAATTAGTGATATTTTTCTTCTAATTAGTGATACTTTCTTTTGTATTTAGTGATACTTTCTTCTGCAATTAGTGATACTTTTCTTTCTAATTAGTGATACTTTTCTTCTGCGATTAATGATACTTTTCTTCTAATTAGTGATACTTTCTTCTGTGATTAGTGATACTTTTCTTTCTAATTACATTAATGATACTATAATTATTTTAAGGATACTTCAATATATATATTTTTTGAAATAAATCTATACTCTAAATTGAAATTAGTGAACCATAAAATTGAATTTAATTTAATTCATTTTTTAAATAAAATTTTACCACATAAATATATTTTTTAAAAATAAATGTATACTCTAAAATGGAATTAGTGAACACTAAAATTGAATTGAATTAATTTTTAAAAAAAGGAAGAAAGAAAGTGAAAATAATGATACTTTGTTGTGCAATTAGTGATACTTTTTTCATAGTAATGAGACTTCACTTCACCCCATAAAATAATGTATGTGAGTTAATAATATTTCACCTCATAAATAATGATACTTTGATTAATTAATTATATTTCTTTTTTGCCTCAATAATTAGTCAACCGACAGGAAAAATATATATTTTTTAAAAATAAATGTATACCCTAAGAAGACTATATTGTAATTATTAAAAAAAAGAAAAAAAGAAAAAAAAGAAGAAAAAAAAACGAGACCAAGAAAGAAAAAGGAAAGAAGAAATAAGAAAAAAAGAAGAAGAAAGTGAAAAGAGATGAAAGAAACGAAGAAGACGAAGAAGAAAAAAGAAGGAAAAAAGAACTAAAGAGAAAAAAGAGGAGTGGGTTGGAGAGGCTGAAGGAAAAAAGAAGAAAAAGGAAAAATGAGGAGTGGGGTGGAGGAGTGGGCAGGCCCAACAGGCAACAAAAAAAAATTTGGACGGGTTTTGAGGCGGGTTGCGTATTATTTGACCCGTCTAACGTAAGAGACCCGTTAGACGGTCTCATATAAGTTTTTATCTATATTGTGATATTGCGAAATAATATTTTACTTTCTCTTAATTGTGAATCAAATGCTATACTATCGAAATTCAAAATAGTATATATACACACACACACACATATATTGAACTAAAAGATTCTAAAGTATTTAAGCGCACGAGTGTCATCTGTTATTTTAATATGTCAATACATATATGTGACTAGAAATGAATTTTGAATAACTAAATTTTATGCAAAATACTGATTAATATGAATAAGAATTAAGAAGTATGAGATAAAATGAAAGAGGAACAAACTGCAGGGAACATGGGGCATACCTACTGGTCCATACGAAATTCTCTTTTTGCATATTTAATTCCATCTTCTAATTCATGTACCATTCCAACCCATATATATATATATATATATATATATCATATTCGAAATTGTTGAAATAAGTGGTGAAATACCATTTTGTTCTAAAGAGATGCAAATTTCACTTCGTAGAGTAACGACTCAAACTTCGGAAAGAAAATGGATGACTATTTTGGATTCGCAAATCTAATGAGAAATATTGATGTGAAATATTCAGAATCACATGAGCAAACTCTAGGAAACATACTTTCTAAATGTATTGGGCGAAAACTTTCGGATGTGATTCTTTATTGCAGATTTGGTGTTTCAATCCGTGTTCCACGATCAAATTTATGAAGTTTTTTTTCCATTTTTTCGTCAATTGTAATTTATTATGTTTTAATTTAATTTTATGATTGTTTTTAGAGTTCACCCCACCCAGTTGGGGTTTATAATTATTTTTTAGTATTTAATTTTTAAAGAAATTATTATTATGGTTGATTATTTTTAAAATATGATTTATAATTTTTAAAATTTCAATCTTTTGTTGATAGGTGTGACTAGAACTATTATGTTATAATTAATTTTTATTTTTGTAATATCTATTATTAAACTTGTGAATTCGATCGTGGAATACGGATTGGAACACCAAA
Source organism: Perilla frutescens (assembly GCA_026008535.1). Lineage (NCBI taxonomy): Eukaryota > Viridiplantae > Streptophyta > Magnoliopsida > Lamiales > Lamiaceae > Perilla > Perilla frutescens. The sequence continues at coordinate 48,263,928 of BRKX01000001.1, read as the reverse complement.
TCTAGAATAGAGGATCTCATCCCGAAAACTTTCACCCAACAAGATGAAATAAGACTATTTCCATATGAATAAGAGGGGAAGGTATCGGATTGAAGGTCCATCGTCCTCTTTTTCCTAACTAAAAAAAGTTATTAATTTGTATGTGCATGTTTTAAAATAATTTCATGTAATGTTATTTATGATTGGTTGAACATCCACAAGAACATAAATATATAAAGTGATAAACGACACACCATATAATTACTTAGTTTGGTGATCAACCACCCACATCAAGGGGCATCCCCAATCTCAAAGAACAATCAACTATTCATTGTTTTATCATCCGCAATCTCTTGATGGATTGAATTATGAATCCCCTCACAATCAAATTGTATATCTAAAAAAAGACTACATTCTTCCCTACTTATGATCTCTCTCAAAATCACGTAAAAATGAAATTTGATAAAACGTAATATGTGTAGTTTGGATATCTCGTTGTCCTTAGTTTGTATATGATCTATAGATGAAGAACATAAATAACGAAAGTATTAAATGGACACAAGATATGATTACTCAGTTCGGTGCACACCTATATTTGGGGAGCATCGCCCAGTAGATAACCAATCCACTCCTTCAAAGTTAGTTTCCGATAAGGACTTGTACAACAGGACTACCTATCTGAACAACCTTTTGAACACTACCCCTTCTTCAATGGATTGAAACCGTAAGAACCACCTACGACCCAAGTGCGCACGCTTGGTCTCTCTTGCAACCTTCACGATGTTACGATCTTCAACAACAGCACGATACCCAAGTGTTTGTCCTAACAACAAACTACCTGCTAGAAATTCACGTTGAATTTAACACAAGAACAACACTAGTAGACACAAAATGAAACCTATCAAACTATTACAACTCGATGCTATGGAATTGCAATATCAATTTCAATTCATACATGCACACAATTTGCTTGGAACGGAATGACCTTTATATATGAACCTCGAACAATTGCCTTCTTCGAGTCTTGTCTTATGAAGTTCGTTTTCATGTTGATAGGATTTCCTGCCTTCTTAAGTGGAAGCCTTCTTTTAGAGATTATGGTAAATCTCTTAGGTATTTTCATGAAGGCGGCAGTTAAGTAACCTAGCTTTATCTATTAAGAATCGGAAGTCCACGGTTCATTCTTCTAGAAAGAAAATGCCATATATCATGAGGAACATCTCTAAGTTCTGAACATCACGAGGAACATCATTCTCTCCACGATTAGCACAATAAATATTTTACCATAATAAACGACAATTAAGCTAGTGCACACTGATTGCACTAACAAAATTGAAACTAAATTTCCCCTCCAATGTATGACTCCCGAAAAACACTAAATGCTAGAATGTGAATAAAAACAACATATAGTAGAACATTAACAAAACATATGCAATAAGATTGCAGTAAAATACTTAACTCTAACCACAATGTTTGATAGAGGACAATTAAACGGTCACCTTTTTCTGAAACGAAAAGTCTTCTCCAGATATAATTTTAATAAGATGAAAATGAACTCCTTCACTTGACCTAGCTAGTGTCAAGCTCAAACCAATATGCATGCATATGTAGATTATTTGTTGAGTAGAGAATTTCCATGTTGAATTGAGGATAGATTGTGACCTCTTCTCTACTACAAGTCAACATCAAGTCTTTTATTCAATCTCCATAAGCATCCTTCTATAGATCGATCAGCTATGCGAAAGGAAAGTACCATAAATAAATTCATAAAACATCATTCGAAACAGGATGTGTAGAACATGCGAATTCCATGTTGTTTGCACAGTAGATTAGACAGTTTCCCCTCCGGCATTTTCACAACATGTGTTTTGGATTACAATAAATTTGTTAATTCAAACTTATGCATCCACCGTGCAAAACGCATCAAGTTATCTCAAACAATAGACTATTTCCACGCGAGAGGAGAAACTACATCACATAAAAGGAAAATGATGAATTTAAAATAACATAGAAAATTAGAAAAACTAACTATATAACAATTCATTTTTCCCCGGCCCCTTCTTTCACCAATGGGAGAAAAGGAAAGAAAGTTTTTGAAATGGAAGATAGTTTTCAAGTGTGTGTGTGTAATGATGGATTATAATAAGTACTAGTGCTTCGTGTGAAAACTATTAATGGTACATGTGAGTGGTTGGCCCAATTTGCTCTGGCCCAATTCGTTTTGTTCCTGACCCAGCTGCAAACCCAACACCAATAACCCTAGCCCACTACCCCGACACCCGTATCCCTTCCATATATAATTCGCTCAACCCTAATTTTCCTTATTCATCTCTCACTCTCCCTTACAAAATGCGGCGCCCCCTCTCTTCTCACTCATGCCTCACGCAAGAAACCCTAACCCTGATCCTTCTGCTCCGAGCTAATCCGTCGCGATCCTCTGTTTCTCTGGTCGGAACCCTGTCTGTGGGTTCCTGTGGGGCCTGTGAGTTGAGGTTGCGGGTTAGTTTTGGGTTGAGGGAACTTGTGAGAGCATCGAAGCCTTCCCTCTCACCCTCCCCTCCTGGTCTGGGTCCGATTAGTCACCGGAGTTGCCTTTTGCCGCCGTGCCTGGGAGAATCTGAGCCCACCAGTGCCTTTGGGAACTTTTTCTTCACAAATCTCTCTCTACTTTATCTATATCTATATTCTGTTTGTCTCAGTGTGGGTTTATCTCTTATTTTGACTCGATCTAACTCCTGACTTTGTCCCTGTTCTTACAGATCTACACTTGACTTAGCAAGCCTGTGAAGAAGAAGCCCTAGATCAGTTTGATCTAGCGTCTGAGGCTGCTCTATGACAAAAATTCCTAAGTGATACTCTCACGGCTGCCCGAGCAGCTAGTGAGGTAGACCGCCGAGGTCAGGGAAGCAAGTGGTGAACCCTAGCCGGGCCTGATACCCAACAGTGGTATCAGAGCCAGGTTCGGCCTGGCCGGAGCACCCTCCTGCCTACATCTGCCTCACCCCGCCGCCGGTAAGGGCCGTGCCGAGTCCCTCCCCATGGGCTTGAATCATTTTTTGGTAAGCCCGGTCTTCTCCTGCCTAAGAAGACCGGCTCTGTTATAACTCTGAAACCCTAAAACTCCTAGTTGCGGTATCTGACGATCCTACTTCTTATCTTGCTTCTGTTCTTTGCTTCTATTTGAAACCCCTTGGTATTCCAAGCCATCTCTAACCCTAGCTTACGGTCCGGACTGTCTGGACTCCCCTGTGGGTTTCCTCAAAGCGGGTTACCCGGATAGCAGGGTTAGGAAAGGGGTTCAATAGATTCTCTGGTGTTCTATGTGTTTTTTGCTGTGAATTTGATCTCTCTGTTAGTTGTGATTCTTGGTGATCATTCTTTGAACTCTTTGTGTTTCTGGTGAGGGCTGTTTGGAACTCTGAGAGTTGTTCTTGAGTTCCTGAGAACTGACTTCTTTACAGCAAGTCAGTTATTTTTACTGAATTCAAGTATTGAGGTTGCCCTGAGTGAAACCTTGCTCCACAGACATATCTGTGCTGAGAACTGGGCTCTCCTCTGCGCTCTATCCTCCAGGTGCACTTGATTTAGTACTTGTGGTGGCTTTGAGCTGGTTTTGGGATTTATTTTTGTGTTCCCTTAGTATTTTAAGGTGGATTTTTGCATTTTTTGTGTTTCTGTGATTTCTGGCATGATGAATAACTTGAATGCTGTGCCTTTTAATGGAAAAGATGATTTTGGTGATTGGCAGACTCGAGTTGAATGCATTTTAACAAAAGAAAATATGCAAGATGCAATTTATGAAAGAATTGGTGAAAAAGAAACTGATAAAAATCTCATTAAATTAAATGCTAGTGCCAGAGCCACTATCTTGTTGAATTTGAACAGTTCTGTTGTGAGAAAAGTGTCCCATCATAAATGTGCTAAAGATTTATGGGAAATTTGACTTCTTTATATGCTGCTACCTCTGAAGAAGCTGCTTATTCATTGCAAAATCAAATTATGAATTTTAAAATGGATCCTTCAAAAGATGTTGACACTAATGTTGAGGAATTTTTTAAACTTTTAAAGGATCTGAAATTAGCTGGTGATGACACTTTGGAAAAGTATTCTGCTCAAATTTTGCTTGGATCAATTCCTGAAACTTTTTCTGATGTAAAAACTGTTTTGAAATATGGTGGCTCTAAAGTTACTTGTGATATGATTGTTAGCTACCTGAAAACCAAGGAAAATGAGATTAAACAACTTAAATCTAAGCCTCTGCAGAATGACATTATGTATGTGAATAACAGAAATTATGAGTTTGAAAAGCCTGTTGTGAACCCTGAGAACCCAAGTGTGCTGGTTGCTGAAAGACATAGTAGAGAAATGAATATGAGGCAAAACCAGTATATGAATCAAAATTATGCTCATTCTTCTCACTCTTCTGATTCTATGTATAATTTTCCTGCTCGTGCATCCAATCATGCTCCTAATCATGCTCATTTTCATAACCCTGCTCATAATCATGGTCATATTGCTCCAAATCATACTCCAAATCATGCTTACCACCCAAATTCTGATCAAAAATCAAGAAAAACATGTTGGAATTGTGGAAAACCTGGTCATTTTTCAAATAGATGCAAGCATCCTAAAAAGAACAAGGGTTACATGCATAATCATGCCAATAATGTGATGCACTATGATTCTCATATGTCTGATTTGAACCCTCACGATTATGGCCTGACATCTCATGATCCTGAAACCCATAATATGCATGAAAGCTATGATGGTAGTGGTATCTATATGGTGCATGATGTATATGATTTTCAGTTTATTAATTATACCAATCATATTCCCAAAAATGTGCATAATAATGAGTGGTTGATTGATTCTGGCTGCACATTTCATGTTACCCCTTTTAAGGACATGTTTTATAATTTAAACTTCATGAACTCTGGGCATGTTGCATTGGCTGATGGCCAAAACTGTGAAATTCTTGGAAAGGGAGATGTATGTCTAAAATTTGAAAATGGATCTATGTTAACTTTGAATGAAGTAAGATATGTCCCAAAATTAAAATTCAACCTGCTCTCTGTGTCTAAAATTGCTGATCATATGATTGATGGTTCTGTGAACAATCTAAGGTTCAAATTTGAAAAGGATTCCATGCTATACTTCAATGCTCCAAGAAAGGGTGATTTGTATGCTGTGACTGCTGAATCTGTTCCTTTGCCTCTTGCTAATGTTGTTCAACATGATAAAACTGCCCTTTGGCATGCTAGGTTAGGTCACATGAGTAATAAAGGTTTGGAGATCTTGAGTAAAGCTGGTGCTTTTGGAAATGATAAATATCTAATGTGCCCTTCTGTGAACCTTGTGTGCTTGGAAAACATCATAAAGTGTCTCTGCCTGCTACCATTCCTTATCCAAGAAAACATGTTAGTTCTGAAATACTTGAATATCTGCATGCTGATGTATGGGGTCCTGCAAGGGATCCAACCCATGGTGGAAATGTTTTTTTCTTATCAATAATTGATGATTTTTCCAGGAAAACTTGGGTGTTCTTAATGCAAAACAAATCTGATGTGTTTACTAAGTTTTCTAAATGGGCCATTGAAATTCAAACTCAAATCAATAAGAAAATAAAATGTCTTAGAACTGATAATGGTCTAGAATTTTGTAATCAAGCCATGGATCATTGGTGTTCTATTAGAGGAATCAAAAGGCATAAGACTGTTCCTTATACTCCACAGCAAAATGGAGTGGCTGAAAGAATGAATAGGACCTTGCTTGATAAAGTAAGAAGCTTGTTAATTGCCTCTGGTCTTGAAAAACCTTTTTGGGGTGAAGCTTTAATGACTGCATGTTACTTGATTAATAGATCCCCCTCTGTTCCTTTGCATGGCAAACTTCCAGAATCTGTGTTCTATAATAAACCTGTTTGCTTGAATAATCTGAGAATATTTGGTTGTGCTGCTTATGTGCATCAAAAATTGAGCAAACTTGACCCCAGAGCAAGAAAATGTGTCTTCCTTGGTTATCCTGAAGGTGTTAAAGGTTACATATTATGGGATAAGAGTGTTCCTGGCTTTAAAACTTGTATAAGCAGAGATGTGATGTTTAATGAACTTGATTTTCCTTGCCTACCTGAAGTTTTACCCTCTGCTACACCAGAACATGTGGAGAAATTGCAAGACTTGAATCAAAAATTTGATGACTACTTGTTTCCTTCTAATGATGATAATAAGGTGGATGATCCCTCCCCCTCTCTACCTGAACCTGTTGTTAATGATGCCTCAATTGATGATATTAACCCTGATGACTCTGCCTCTAATAATGAAACTGATCCCACAGATAATATGGTTGTATCTGATTCTGAAACTAGCTCAAATGAATTTGGAAAAACATCTGAACCTGTGCCTACTATGAATGACTTGAGTAATTATCAACTTGCTAGGGATAGACCTAGAAGAAATGTTAAAGTGTCTGCCAAGTATGATGATTATAATTTGTCTATGTATGCCTTTAATGTGTTCAGTAATGTGGATCAATCTGAGCCCAAATCTTACAAAGAAGCTGTTACTTCTGTGGATTCTGATAAATGGATCAATGCCATGAATTCTGAAATGAAATCCTTGCATGATAACAACACTTGGATATTAGTTGAAAGACCTGAATCATGTTCTGTTATTGAATGCAAGTGGCTCTTTAAAATTAAACAAGAAATAAATAATGTTAGATACAAAGCAAGGCTTGTAGCTAAAGGATTCACACAAAAAGAAGGGATTGATTATAATGAGATCTTTGCTCCTGTGGTTAAATTTACAACTGTGAGAATAATGCTTGCATTAACTGCTCATTTTGATTGGGAATTAAAACAAATGGATGTTACAACTGCTTTTTTGCATGGTGAGCTTGAAAACAACATATATATGCACCAACCTGAAGGCTACATTGATAAAGAACATCCAAACCATGTATGCTTATTGAAAAAATCCTTGTATGGTTTAAAACAATCCCCAAGACAATGGAATATCAAATTTGACAAGTGCATGCAAAGTTTGAACTTCACTAGAAGTAAATTTGATCATTGCTTATATTACATGAAATCTGGAGTGCCTGTGTTCCTTCTTCTTTATGTTGATGACATGCTGTTGATTAGCCCTTGCCTGAATACTGTGAAGCATATTCAATCTTGCTTGTGTGCTAATTTTGATATGAAGGATCTTGGTAATGCAAAGAAAATCCTTGGCATGAACATAGACAGAGATAGAGCAAATCACACTCTCAAATTGCATCAAACTGCTTACATTGAACAAGTCTTGAAAAAATTTAATATAGAAAGCAGTAAAGTTGTATCTGTGCCTCTTGCCTCTCATTTTATTTTAAGTAAAGACCAATGCCCCAAATCTGATTCTGAAATAAAAGAGATGCAAGTTGTTCCTTATGCCAATGCTATTGGATCTGTGATGTATTTGATGATTAGCACAAGACCTGATATTGCTTATGCTGTGTCTTGTTTAAGTAGATTCATAGCTAATCCTGGAATGCCCCATTGGGAAGCTTTGAAATGGCTTCTAAGATATTTGAAATACACTGTGTCTCATGGCTTATTGTTTTCTAAATCTTCTGATGGTGTTAAATGTGTGGGATATGTGGACTCTAATTATGCCAATGATAGGGACCAAAGAAAATCTACAACCTCCTATGCTTTTACTTTATGTGATGCATGCATTAGCTGGAAATCTCAATTGCAGAGCATTGTTGCCTTGTCCTTTACTGAATCTGAATATATTGCTGCAACTGAGGCTGTGAAAGAAGCCATTTGGCTAAAGGGTGTCCTATCTGAGATTAAATATATTAATGATATACCTTGCTTGTACTCTGACAGCCAGTCTGCTATTCAGCTGTGCAAAAATCCTGTTTTTCATGACAGGACAAAACATATTGATGTGAGGTTCCACTTTATCCGTGATGTTGTGGAAAAAGGAGAAATTCTCTTGGATAAAATCCCATTTGAGTACAATCCCTCAGACATGGGAACAAAAGTTCTACCTGTGACAAAATTAGAAGCCTGTAAAAAGGCTCTAAACATGGTGACTTGAAGATCTGAAAAGGGTGGATCCCCTAACCACTTCTGTGGGATCCTGATCAGCCCAAAAGGGCTCTCTCTCTCTCTCTCTCTCTCTCTCTCTCTCTTCTATCCCTCCATCTCTTCTTGGTATCTGGCTATATAAGTACTCTGGACTGGGAAGGTCAAAATCTGACTGGAGTCAGTGCACTTGGGGTTGGTCTCAAGTTGTGTGAGACTGAGAATAATGCGCACAGTATTATATCTCTCCCTCTCTGATCTTATCTTGTCAAAGATAGGTAATGAGTAAAAATAAGGGCAGTGATGAAGATTCCCTAGTTCTTGGCAAGCAATATCCTTGGTGACTGTGACAGGCCAAATAGGGCCAAAGGTGGATATGTGAGTGGTTGGCCCAATTTGCTCTGGCCCAATTCGTTTTGTTCCTGACCCAGCTGCAAACCCAACACCAATAACCCTAGCCCACTACCCCGACACCCGTATCCCTTCCATATATAATTCTCTCAACCCTAATTTTCCTTATTCATCTCTCACTCTCCCTTACAAAATGCGGCGCCCCCTCTCTTCTCACTCATGCCTCACGCAAGAAACCCTAACCCTGATCCTTCTGCTCCGAGCTAATCCGTCCTGATCCTCTGTTTCTCTGGTCGGAACCCTGTCTGTGGGTTCCTGTGGGGCCTGTGAGTTGAGGTTGCGGGTTGGTTTTGGGTTGAGGGAATTTGTGAGAGCATCGAAGCCTTCCCTCTCACCCTCCCCTCCTGGTCTGGGTCCGATTAGTCACCGGAGTTGCCTTTTGTCGCCGTGCCTGGGAGAATCTGAGCCCACCAGTGCCTTTGGGCACTTTTTCTTCACAAATCTCTCTCTACTTTATCTATATCTATATTCTGTTTGTCTCAGTGTGGGTTTATCTCTTATTTTGACTCGATCTAACTCATGCCTTTGTCCCTGTTCTTACAGATCTACACTTGACTTAGCAAGCCTGTGAAGAAGAAGCCCTAGATCAGTTTGATCTAGCGTCTGAGGCTGCTCTGTGACAAAAATTCCTAAGTGATACTCTCACGGCTGCCCGAGCAGCTAGTGAGGCAGACCGCCGAGGTCAGGGAAGCAAGTGGTGAATCCTAGCCGGGCCTGATACCCAACAGTACCTAGTCCCCTAAATCCGTCAATGATAATACTATAACCAAGATCACCATCATATATCAATTGAACTTTGCATAAAAGAAAAGAGAAGAAAAGAGCAAGCTGTCGTTTCTTCTTTTTCCCAATTTTGCATTGGTTAGGTTTTCGATCTTCAAAGTATGTTCGTATTGTTTCATATAATTTATGTATTAATTTGTTGAACTTATCAATCAGTAAGAGTAATTATAGACTATTTGTCGACAAACAAAACATGTTAAAAATGAGGATGCTTTCCTAAAATGGTACAAGTTTTATTCCGAGGCACACGCTAACAAGTAAGAATTGGAAAAGTAGCTAAGGAGCTATATAGCTAGTCTCCATCCATATCTATTATCTAATTTAAGAATCTTTTAGATCACTATGTCCAATTGCCTAACGTCAATTTCTGCACCCCCCAACTCTGTATCACTATTTGACGTTTCATAACTCACCCACACATATATATGAATTTTATCAAATAAGCACTAATGTTTTGTGTGATAATTTTACTATAAATTTATTGTCCATCTCATTGTATTTTAGTATTAATTCTATTTAGTGTTAATTAATTAGCACTAAAATACAATAAGATCGATGATAAATAAAATCGTAGTAAATAAATATAGTGGCTAGTCCTCACACCAAGCATAGTGTTCATTATAATTCAATCATATATAGTTAATTTGGTTATTTGTTGTACGATAGACTCCTCCACATGAAAAGTAAGGTGTCTGGTAGTTATTTTATATTAATTTATTTAGTTCAAATTGTGATTTTTTCTATTCCAATTAATTAGTTTTTAGAGTTTAGGAATTTAGGATTTTTTTTTGGTTCATGATTTTTAAGGTTCAAGGTTTTTTAGGAGTTTATTTTATGTTTTTTTAGAAGTTTATTTTGTGATTTTAGGATTTATTAATTTCATTTTATGATATAAATTCATATTCATTTCAAATAAATTAGATTAATTTATTATAATTTTAAGATTTACTAATTTTATTTTAGGGTATAAAATTTTGGAGAACAAGATAAAAGGAAAAAACAGAAAATCGGATAAAAAAATAGAAAAAAAAGGACAAAAAATCACCCAGAAAAAAAAAAATTTGCGCGCTTAGCGTAAATAATCTTAAATAAGCCTTGTGCGCCGAAGTCAAGCTCAAGAATTAATGAACGAGGTAACGTCAATTTTAAATCACATACTAAATGGCAATGCTATTTGGGCTAAATAAATATATATACACATCCCGTGCGATATATCTATATATATGTAATCTACAACGGAGGCATTGAATACTTATAAAAAATACTTGAATTATTTCGTCAAATCACCAACTTTCTTAACATTATCATACGAATTAATACTGAGCCAGAAAATAAATATTGATTTTAATTCAAAGTGTGTTTCAAATTGAGCCAGAAAATAATATTGATTTTTAATTCAAAGTGTGTTTCAAATTTTACTTGCACACTACAGGATTTCAATTCTCTCTCTCTCACATACACACATTATAGATATACATTTGGAAGCCTTTTTTTTGCTTGCATCAATAACTAAAATAAATAATTCAGAAAAAAAATATTTACACAAATAGAAAAAAAAAACTAAACAAAGGTCAAGTACTGAGGTTCAAGCCAGACACACAATTCAAATTCAGTACAAAAAAAAATGAAAAAAATTGTCACATGAATTCGTTTACTTTGGAATACTTAAAGAAGATAAGAAGAGTAGAAATTAGAAAAAGGTGCAATTTGTCAACGAGACGGCATTAGGCACGTGATTTAGGCATGAAACAAGCAAGTGGAGGTGGCAGTCCAAGTTAAATTAAATTAAATTTTATTTATTATTACAAAATTAATTAATTAATTAATTAATTAAGGTGTTGTGTATGAAAAGGAAAGCCACTTACGCCGCTAATCAAACTCTTTTCCGTTCATTAATTTAATCTTGTTTTGTTGCCAAACCCTCACCGCTAATTACTATTAACTACCTTTGACTAACTGGTCAACTTCTCTACCAAACACGGACTTAACTCTTTTAAATTTATTGTCTTAATGGAGATGACTTAGTAGTGGAGTGAGGTTGCTTGGAGATCAAAGTCAAATGTTCAAATCTCCTCAATACTCAAGTCGATGTGTCAGTAAAAAAACGAAGAAGAAAAAAACTCTTTTAAATTTTCTTCTCTCTATTTCCCTACTTATCTTATGAATTCCCAAAAGTTAAATTTAATTTCATTTACTTCAGTTATCACTATAAAATATATTCTTTTACGCTGTAGACGTTATGAAAAATATCGCATGACGTAAATTTAATTTTTCATTTCAATTTTTAATTTGGATCAAAATAACTAATCCCACTTTCATATAACTCACGTCACCATCTTTAGAGTTTTCCAAAAGAGGCGAATCGAGCTATTGTGCTTTGATATGTTCTTTATGTTTTTTTTTTTACTTTCATAATTAAATAGTGGACACGTGACTAGGGGCGGAACTAGAGGAGCCAAGCCCCCCCCCCCCACACCCCCAACCAAGCCAAAAAAATACATGTAAATTCAAAAAGAAAAAGAAAATTATATATATAAATATTAGTGAAGAACAATTCGCCCCACTCTTCTCCTATCAAATATTTCTGGTTTTGCCCCCGCAAGTGACAGCTCATGTAATACAGTCACATCATCGATACTTACATATGTTAATACTTTTGCTAATATGTGAAATAAAATGGGTTTTGCATATCAGTAAGCCAATAAATTTAAACATTAGAGTCTACATATTGATATATATGTATATATATATATATGTGGTGATATCAGATATGTTATTCTAAAATAATTTTTAACTATAGCATTTCTTTTTCCTGAAATCAGCGTACGTAGACTATGAGGCTTGTGAACATTTGGAAAACAAACGAGTGAGGTAATTTATTAGGCTATCCATATCAATGACACTCATCCAACCTGACACTCAAATAAAATATTAATTTCTCTCTCATCTACATCCACAACCCCCAACATTTTTTAATTTGCACTCCATCAGTGACACTCATCCAACCTGACACTCAAATAAAATATTAATTTCTCTTTCTTCCAATCTATATAAAATATTTATAATTTTATTTTTAAAATAAAATATTATTAATAAATTTTTTTTCTTTATTTAAAAAATCAAAATTAATTTATTAGATACATTTTTAAAATTCATAATTAAAAAAAACTCATATAATTATAAATTCATAATTTATTTGACAACAAAATGAAAATTACAAGAGTTAAAACAACAAAAAACATAATTAATTAAACTGCAATTAGAAAACTAGAAATTCTAAATTACGAGTACATAAGATGTAAATAACATATTCAACTAGTGCCAATTTTTTGCCAAATGTGCTCGATCAAGTCCTTTTTAAGAGCACTGTGAGCCTCTCTGTTGCGAAGTCGATCCCTATTAATCATATAATCCGACAAACTTGTGATGCGTTCAGTAGAGTAGTGAAAAGGTTCAGCATTTGAATTCGAAGATGCATCTGTCAAAAAATCGGTGGGATCATAATAGTTTTGGTATGTGTCTCGTTCATCCTCTACAATCATATTGTGTAAGATGATACAAGACATCATAATTTTTCCCATCAAAACCTTATCCCAAACAAGACATGGGCGTCGAATAAATGCAAAACGAGCTTGTAGAACTCCAAAGGCCCGCTCTACATCTTTTCTCACAGCCTACTGGTGTTGAGCGAATAACTTATACTTTCGAGTTACAAGAGATGTAATAGACTTCACAAATGCAGCCCACGAAGGATATATGTCATCGGTAAGATAATATGCCCTATCATTTTGACGACCATTGACGATATAACTAACCTGTGGTGACCGGCCTTCTAAAACATCACTAAAGACTGGTGATCGATGAAGAACATTAATATCATTACACGCACCTGGTGTTCCAAAGAATGCATGCCATATCCATAAATCATATGATGCAACGGCTTCCAAAATGATTGTTAGCTTTCCACTTCTCCCTGTAAATTGCCCAGCCCAGGCAGTCGGACAAATTTTCCATTCCCAGTGCATGCAATCAATACTACCAATCATGCCAGGGAAACCACGTTGTTCCCCAACATAGAGTAATCTTGCCAAATCTTCTTGATTAGGCCTTCTAAGGTATGTATCACCGAAGCAGGAAATGACACCGTCTACGAAATGGATGACAGCATCTCTTGTAACTGTTGCACTCATTCGTAAGTATTCATCAACAACATCAGGTGATGTCCCACAAGCCAACACCCTCATGGCTCCGGTACATTTTTGCAATGATGAAAGACTTTTTCTGCCTGTGCAATCAGGCCTTTGTTGAAAATATTCATCATTGGTAGTAACCGCATCCACTATGCGAAGAAAAAGTGATTTCTGCATGCGAAATCGACGCCGAAAAAGCACAGAAGAATACGTCGGATTAGAGACAAAATAGTCCTTCATCAAACGCTATTCACCAATCTCACGTTCCCTATCACAATACCTTCTTCTAATTGTAGAAGTTTGAGCTCCTACAATCAGATGAGGATTGGTTATGAGCATATTCTCTATGATGTTATCCTCTTCACGACGTTGTTGATGAACTCGGTCTACCCATTCATCAAGTTCGTTGGGATTCGAATCATCAGAACTTGAGTTTGATTCGATTGAAGCATCATCATTAGCCTGCATTTTTCTGAAGAGAAATGTAAATTGAAGAGAAGGTATGTAATATAGATGATTTTTGTGTGAGTTTAATTTTGATATGTATTTCATGATATATTTACAGACAATGCTAAATAATTTAAAATTATGTTGAGTCAGAATCCAATGTTCATAATGTCACACCCGCATGTGATTATTTGCAAATAAATTGACAATACATGCATGTGATTTCAATATGTTGATAGACAGGTGCATGTGATTTTTTGCAGGTAAATTGACAAGACATAGGAATCATTATTATTGACCAACTTGCCTGCATTATGTGGCAGGTGCATGTGATTTCAATTTTTTGCATTAGCCTGCATTTTTCTGAAGAGAAATGTAAATTGAAGAGAAGGTATGTAATATAGAGGATTTTTGTGTGAGTTTAATTTTGATATGTATTTCATGATAAATTGAGAATCCAATGTATATTTCCAAATCATGAGAATCCAATGCAAATAATTTATTTCCTGCATGTGATTTTTTACAGGTAAATTGACAAGACATAGGAATCATTATTATTGACCAACTTGCCTGCATTATGTGGCAGGTGCATGTGATTTCAATTTTTTGCAGGAGATTGTTTGCAGATAAATTGACAACACCTGCATGTGATTTCAAATTGTTCAAGGACAGGTGCATGCATGTGATTATTGCAGGTGATTGAGACATATGCATGTGTATTTGTAGGAAAATAAATAAGAGTACTAGAGAAATATAAAATACATTAATTAGCTGTGAGGAAAAGGACGACTCACAATTACAACATACATTAATTAAATGTGGGTAAGATGAACCCCACAATTACAACACACATTAATGTAATGTGAGGAAATGACATCTCACAATTACAATTAAATTAATCTAATTTTGCCCAAATAAACGAGAAATTAGTTGACGTTTCAAAACTTCTTCTTCTGGAGATAAGTTATCTCTCCCCAGTAATGTGTTCAACAATTTTTTATCCATCTTCAAGGACATCATTTGTAGCTTTTGGCTCTCGAATTCGAGTTTCTTAGCAATTAACTCATTTTCTTCGGCTCTGCTGAGCCTCAATGCACGAAGTTCTGCAGCAACTTCAGATTCAGATTCTTTTGCCTTACCTTTTCCTTTCTTTTTCGACTTATCTCGACCTGTTGGACGAGAAACAGTCGAACCTCCAGTAGTTGGAGTTTCTGGATTTGAAGGAATTTCATACTCCTCATCTACAGAAGTCCTCGATCTTTTGTTGCTACCACCACTTTCTTCATAGTCATCTTCAGGACGAAGTCGTGTTGCATCGTGAACCGATGCAGCCCACCTTGGATGTTTACTCATAACATCATTATAAACAACCAAGTCTTGAAACTTGTTGCCACTTGTTTCATAAATTGCATGAGCTTCCATCTCAATATCCTTCTGGCTCATTCCACTTCTTTTTCTCCGATATGCTTCTTCCAAAGCAGCAACCCACTTGCCAGCATTTTCACTAAGTCGTTTCCAACGACCTTTCATTGATTCGATATTTCTTAGGTTGAGCTCGTTGGGATTTTCAGCTTGACTTTTGTGATACAATTTATGCACACGTGACCACAAAGCGGGCTTCTTTTGATTATTTCCGCGCACGCCGTCTGTGCTAACGTTGATGTAAGATGACATAAGGGTTACATCTTCTTTCACAGACCAACTTACATTTTTTGCTCCTTTCTGATTTTGGTTTGAGGGTTGAACATTCCCAAAGAAATTGCGAGAGATATTTTGTGTGGTGGGAAGTTCTTCAGAGGATGGAATTTGAGTGAGGTTTGGTGGAAATTGAGAATTTTGATAATACTGAGAACTTTGTTGATCTACCGAATTTGGAAAATTTTGTGGAGGAAAGTAAGTTCCAAAATTTGAAATTTTGTGGGAATCATGATAATAATTTGGGTGATTTGGATCCATAATTTAAGATGAAGAAGAAAAAATGGATTGAGAATTTTTCAAATCAAATAAGCTATGTGAGAAGAAGAGAGTACAGTTGTTTGTAAAAACATACCAATATTAGCTCCATTTATAGAGAAAAAAAAATTATGAATATTGATTTTTTTTAATTGTATAAATTATTTAAATTTTAAATTATTAATATATATATATATATATAAATAAAGTGGCACCCAATCAATGGGTGCCACGTGTGCAGGGTCATGACCCAGCCGACTTTCTTCGCATTTTGCATGACTTTTGCAATTTTTTTTTTTAAATCTCTTTTGTCCTTTTCTGGTGACACCCACGCGGGTGTCACTGCTGTGGATCGTTTACAGTATACGAAGATACAATAGAGAACCCTTAAATAAATAATTTTAAAATAAATGCAGACACTCACTTGAAAACAACATTAGGACAAAAGGGCGTGTTTGGCACACCTTCTAACCATTAGCTATTGCACTGATTAGATGTGCATATGGCAATGGTAGGCGGTGTTTGGTAAATTTAAACATTTTCCATTCTTGTTGTTTATTGTCGAATGAACTGAGAGGGGGTTGAGTGTGTGTTGTTACAATTTTTCTCTCCTACATGTTTTGGCCCTTTGGGGGGCTTTAAACATCATATTTATTTTATTGTGATATGCGAGTTGTGCCGAATGACAGTACATTTACTCTGATTTTTTTTTTTGTGAAATTATAATTTAATTTCCATGTTTGAACATTTAAATAAAATAAATTAATATTTTAATTATTATAATTTAATTTTCAATGTTTGAATAATTTAATAAAAATGACCCAACATTTTTGGTAAAAATGTTATTCTAGTCAATTTCAGACATCTTTACTCACAAGTAAGTTAGACAACTTATATAACGAAATTATATTTTTGTCAAAAAAAATGACAATTTTTGTAAAAAACATCGGATCATTTTTATTAAAATGTTCAAATATTGAAAATTAAATTATTATATTAAAACATTGAGGTTTTTGTTATTAAAACATCTCGCCATTGGAAATTCAATTGTAATTAAACCAATTTCAAACCCACGAATTTCGCGAATGCATTAGAAGTCGAAGCGCATCGTGAGTTGCGAATTGCGACCAAGGATTAAAGTATCACGGATATATCGCAAATTTTAACATTGCGATGCAGATATGATGAAGAATGTATTTTTTCCCGAATATCGACATAATATCGCGACATATCGGACAATATTTATCGCGATTTTAATTTAATACTATTTTTTTTTGTGGTCTTCTTTAGGTCTTCATCGTAATTATTTCGGCTGCAATATTCTTTGCTTTACAAACAATATTTAGTAGATGTATAGATAATCACATGGCGCCCCAAACAATTATTGTAAATTTATTTTTCTTTTCTAATTTTTTTATATGATATATTTTTCTATAAAATAACCCAATTTCATCACATTTCACAATGAAAGTTCATCCAATTTTTAAAGTATGTGATGAAAATCTCTCTCAACATCTTTAATTAAATAAAGTTTAATCATTTACAAAATTATGTGTAATTTTCTTTTGCAATTGGCAGTGGCGATGGGATCATGGGAATGAACTGGTGCATTCAATTTGTAATTTTAAAGAGCTACAAATCGGGTATGCATATTTGTGATTTTTCTTTTATTTATAAATTGGTACGTATGTTGTAAGAGTTAATATGTAATTATATCTTATGAAATATTTACTTGTAGTTGTAAACTTGTAATTTAGTTGCAAATTCATTTTGTTTTTCTGATGATTTACAATTAATTTGATTAATGATATTCATGGTTGGACTTGAAAAAATAACAAAATAATAATAATAATAATAATAATAATAATAATAATAATAATAACAAAGCATAGAATTCTTACCGTCTATATTTTTCAAAAACAAATTAAAATCATAAGCATATAATTCTTACCGTCTATATTTATTCAATAATAAATTAAAATCCTAAAAGGACGAAGGAGAAATATAATAGCATATGATGATCCTAATATTTTTACTAATTAATTAGTGTTTTGGTAGCAATTATTCATTCCAATATAAAATATTGTTAGAGAACTTGCTACTTTTTTCCTTTGAGATCTTTGTCCTTCTTTAGATTAATTACACTACTCAATTTTGTTGAAGAAGTAAAAAAAACTTTATGCGGGGTTTGCTAGCAACAGGCTATTTTATTTTATATGAACTACTATTTCATATATAATAAATAAAATCATTAAATAAATAATGAAAATGATCATTTTTTAAATTTTTATTTGAATTAAGAGAAAAAAATATTGTACATAATATGAAGCATAATGAATTTGAACCATCTAATGCAACTAATATAATATTTATATAAAAAAACAACTAATTTAAATCTACGTGAACTTATTATGGAAAAAAACAAATTAAAGTAAAATATAAGAACCAAGCCTAGTAAAGAATCAACCCAACATTGTTGGTTTACAGAATACTTTATAGAAGTATAATTATCACTGAGCCAATACTATTTATTGTAAATGTTTGGCGGTGATTGGTTTTTATATTTAAATTGTACCAACCTTTTTCCTGATAATTTTACCCCTGCGACTTTGCCTTCATATATGTATATATTTTTAGGCATTTTATCCACTATATTTGAACATCATAGATCTTCATTTTGGTATTAATTGTACTTTATAGTGTTTATTTAGTTATTTTATATTGTATTATATATTATTTTGTTAAATGTATTGTCTCGGACAATATTTATATAATCTATTATTTATATGTATGCTTTCAAAATACAATTCTATCAAAATTTCGAGTAGAATATCTGCATAATAATATGTTATAATCATTCATAAAATTTATTGTTAAATTCGAAGATTTTAATATAGTTCTCGTCATTATTTTCAATTTTATGCTATATCGATATATCTTGTTATATATCCGTAAAATTAAAATTGCGATATTTGATGCGATCGACATTTTCATCCATTCTTGCGACTAGTTAAATAAAATTTGCAAACTTTTTTTTTGTAAGCGAATTGTTTTGATTATGGAAAAAAAAAAGAATTACAAATAAGAATGGCATCATTAGATGTATTTAAAATGGGTTAAAAAATAACTGAAATACCTTACTATTGCAATTTTTTGGAATATATATAAAAAAACATATATTGTAGCTACGAATTGCATTCGTTTTTTTTTTTTAAATAATGGTACTCTTATGAGTTATGACGGTTTAGACCTCACGTCAATTAAGATGGTGTCTTTTGGCAATTTTCATTATTCTCAACACCGAGTTGGTAGCATATATATTTGATATTTTAACCATATATTGTTTAGTAACTTTTGCTAGCTTCCTTTTTCTCAAAAAAAAAAAAAAAAAAAAAAAAAAAATAAATAAATAAATAAAATTGCTTGCTTCCTCTAGCTTCTTTATATTTTTTGGGGGTTTTTTTTATGTATACACACACATATGTTTCCCTAAGGGCTTTTACTCATAACACGTCTTGACGAGGTTCAGCTTTTTGTGTCTTCATTTGTGATTTCCTCCTCAATTGTTTCATTGGAACATACTATTTCATTTGATTTTGGTTATATAATATCTTAATTCATGTTTTTTTCCTTAAATAAATCGTATCTAGCTATACGATTTTGAACTGTTGAACCTTTCGATTTTTCCAATACAACAAACACATTATAATAGAGTTTGTGTATATATATATAGTATACATTTTAAAACATATTATGGTTGGTGCCTTGATTAATTGTGATAGCTAGCTAGCCTCTTTATTTGGAATTAAGGATGTTAGGTAACATTATCCCTTTGTGGTCTCACTATATAATTATGTTTCGAATTTTGACGGCTTTCTTGACTAAAGTACTAGTTAGTTACTTCCTCAAAAAAAAAAAAAAAAAAAAAAAAAAACAATAAAGTCGTTCTTAGAAAAATATATTTATTTTCTTCCTAAAAAATACTAATTCGAATAAATGCCAACAAAATTGGTGTAGCTCATAATCCCTTTTCCAAGTTCAATTTTCCATTATTCTTCATCTGGTTTTAAGAAATTTATAGTTCATGAGTAAATAGCCTGCAAGCTACAAGTAATTAAATTACATTAGGAAAATCACGCGCGATATGATCGATCTATAATTAAACGTTGATGATGATATTGAAACCAGAGATATTAGATAACAAGCACCTCCAACACCATTAGTAAGCGACCACCAAAGGCCTGGCTTAATAATAATTGTGTGTCATTGAAGAACATTTAATGATTGATGAAGCCAACTCAAATTAAAAGAAAATTAACGGCCTAATTTTCAGTTGATGAACAATATCTCATTCTTTTTGGAAAATAAATCCATATATTTGTCTTCGTAGAAGGCATAATTGACTGTTGCAACTTCTATATAAAGCTAGTTTGTTTTGTGCTATAAATATCAATCATTTAAAAGGAGAATTGGTTAATTTATTTCTCTTTCAGATGGTAGATTGATGGAATGCATGCATGTATATATCAATAGAAATACTGACATTCATATAAATGTGTGTGACTATGAGATGTAATTATGTAAATGGATGTTATGCTAAGTGTTAGCATCAAATATTAAATATCATTGAGTATTTACACTACGTGCATATGTAGCATAACATTAATTTTCACATGATATATATTAGTGTATTTTATCAAACACAGTATAGAAGAGTAGTGTTATTTCTCGCTTAATTTCTAGTGTATTTTTTTTGATGAGTGGGATTTTATTTCCCTTTAATTTTCTTTTGAAGTCAAATAAAGAGAAAAGCAAAGAAAGTATAAAGCATGAAACTTTGGTTTTAGGGGAGGGTTGATCCAAACCAAACAAAATTTATAACCCTGCTTTTTTCCTTATGCACCTGCATTTATTTCCCCTTTTTATTTTATTTTAGTTTGTGGAGGGAAGAGTTTAAAATTTTACGGGGATAACAATGAAAATTGAACATGAAGTCTCTCCATTTAATATAGGGGAGGTCTACCATTTGGGTGTCATTGAAAAAATCTGAATAGTCGATCTTTTTACTACGACGACAAACATTTTTTTTCTCATGATTTTTAAAATCCATAACAATTTTTGTATGATATTATGATCATTGTTCCACTCAATAGAATGTACGTTCTCATTGTGTTTAAAAACAACAATAAGCATCAAAATTATACTTTTAAAATTGTGAATAAAATAATTATGATTTCACATTTGAATACCTTTAATTCATCTCTTATAATTTTAAGAAAAAATATAATATAGTTAAAGCCACATGGCTTGCTAACAAATGTACATAGGCTGAATTTATAAAATAAGATGTTAGTAAATGCGAATTTCTCCTTATAACACAAAAGGAAGTCATAAATTTTCAAACTGCGAGATTTATTCAAATTCAACCAAAAGACTGAGTCGCCTATATTTTCTCAAAGAAAGTTTCTGAACTTGCCTTATATTTTTGGAGCAGTAGTCATGGAGTACTATATATATGTGGTAAGAAACCAAGAATTTATTACAATCGCATTATTACCAATCACAGTATCATTAGCATACAACGAATATAATTTAATGTACGGAACACATTTAGTAATTATACAAAACCAAAATATAAATACTATACTTAAAAATAAAATTCTTGACTAATTTGAGTTTATCGATTTTCCAAGTCAAATTTATCGCAGCAGTGAAAAATGAAATTCCTACTATTTAAGTCAGATATTTTATCTAAGCAAAGCAAGGTGGGATCCACCCAGTCAACTATTATAATTTATTGCATGACGCCATCGAGCTCTCGCTTCCAACCAAACACGCCCTTAATTCTCCACCCTAGCCCCCACCATGGACTTTTTCACCCCCACCCCCTTCTAAAAAATCGCGCTATTCCAATTAAATACTATTTTGAATGAATGCACGTATTAATAAATTAATTAAATTATATAATACATTTTTATATGAGTATATTAAATAAGTTAAATATATGAATAGATTAAATGAGAGTAAATATATGAAAAATTAGAATTTTATGTCTTGAATTTATAAAATAATATTTTTTTAAAACAAAATTAAAATATTATAATTACATTTATACAGAATCATAGTGAGTATTATATATTACTCTCTCTCACTCCCATAATTGTACCTCTTCTAATTTTTACATAGAATAAAAAAATTTATTTAATATACTTATAAACATAAAATTTCATTGATTCGTTTTTACTATATCTTTACTCAACGATTAAATATAAAATTATATGATTCTTTTTTATTATACCTTTACTCAATTAATTTATAAAAATATTAAATAAGAGTACAGTGAGGAAAATGAAAATTTAACACATATCAAATTAAGAAAGTGGACTATAATTTTGAGACAACGAACGGGGGAGGTGAGTATATTATAATTATAATTATAATATATATTTCATTTTTTTTTTGCTATTATTCTACATGAAAAGTTGAAAACGATGAGTAGTTCAGTTTGATTGCATTAATTTGATAATTAATTTATGTGGAAAGTAGGATTATAATTAACTATTATTTCATGCAGTGTGTTTGGGGGGGTTTTCTTTTCCGACTTCGTTCATTTTTTTCGTTTCATTTCTAGAAAACCAACCAGGAACATAACATAGCTTTCTCTCTCTTACCATCTTTGTTATGGCCGCCTGAACTCTCCCCCGCCGCCTCCGAACCCCCAACCTTCAACCTATACGCTCTCAAATCATACACAACACAGATTTGATGGGGGTTTCCTTGTTTTGTTTTTCCTAGATGAATTAGACGCTAATCATAAAAGGTGAATTTTTTCTGCCTCTTCCCATTTTTTATTTTTTTTTGGTTCAACCATTTTGTATTTTTTCCTGTCGATTTTTGTTGCCTTTCTTATTTACCTTTTATTTTTGGAAATTTTTGGCGTTGGGGTTGATTTTGATCCTTTTTTTTCCCTTTTCATTTTTTCTGTTTTGGTCAAATATAGTTTTAAAACGGAGGCTTAAGCTCAAATCTCGTGGATTCCGGCTTTATATTTGTTTGTTGGCGCGCCCGAGGGAAAAATCTGTGATCTTGTTCGTGAATTCCGGGAATCACTTCGAAGGCTGTCGCGTTTTCTGGAGCTCGAATCTATTTGTATCAACATAAATTCAGGTGATTATAAGAGAATTAAGGGGTTTTTCCATTTTTCAGTTTTCAGTTCTTGTCATGTTGTTGTACGAGGCTGATAGATACGCGTGGGTTCTGTTTCTCTATCCCATGACTTTTTTTTTTCCTTTTTCTGGTTTCCCTTTTCCTTTTGATTTTTTGAGGGGTTCAGTATGAATTATGGTGGGACAAAATCTGGGTAACATATTAGAAACTTGGATTTGTGATATTGAAATTAGTATTTTCCATCTGACTTTCTAGTTTAGGAAGTGTGTATCAAGTAGCAAAAAGTGAAGTGGTAAAAAGGAGCCTGCCTTTCTGTGATGTTTTGTATTGTTCGTCTTCGCTGGAAACACGGATAGGCATAAAGTATACTCGTACTAAATTTGCAGTGGTAAAGAAGATAGGTGAGGTCGAACATTATTATTTTAATATTGGTCTGGCTTGGCATTCCTATCAACAACTCTGTCCCAATCCCCATCCGGAAATGAAAAAAAAAAAAAGAAAACTAAGAAGAGGAGGAAAAAAGAAAAGAAAAGAAAAGCATTTTGAGATTGCTGGTAAACTTCAGGTTAAAGTCTATATGCCTTTATCCAGATAGAAAGCAGAAGAAGAAGAAGAAGATGTATTTTTAGTTTTCTTTTTCTTTCTATTCTTATTTTTATTTGGCATTGTGGTTGATGAAAACATCCTCTTCTCTAGAACACTTGAATTTACATTTCAGTAATCATTGTTAGTTGCCTTCATACCTCTGTTCTGAATGTATTTACGAAATTTGTTTGCAAGAAAGGAGTTTTAAAAGACATGGAGACAGATGAAGAATCAGGTAGTCCTAGTTGGAGTTCGTCATTCTTCACTCAAACAACTGAAGATGTTGCTAGAGCTGTTGCAGCAGCGGCAGCAGCTGTTCGTTCTCCACGACCTTCTGTGGTGTATTCATCAAAAGAGGAAAGTGGTAGCCAGCTTCAAAAACTTCAGCACCAGGTCTCAAGATTATTGAAAGGTCTATCTAGTCCTCCTGAAGTCAAAAGTGGATCGTACAACCCAGAAATACTAACTAGTCAAAAACGTCAGTGGGCTAACTTTCAATTGCAGTTACTGGTGTGCTCTCTTCTCATTAATTACTATTTCATTAATTTGCTTGATTATGTCTGAACATCTCTAGTTATATATGATTAAAGTTTCTGTTGGGATAAAAAAATATATTAATATGAAGAAACATCTTTGTATTGTAGTTTGGTGTTCCAATTTCTTCATATGCTAATAGAAAAGTTTGTTACTTTTGGTTTCATGCATCATTATGCCTTTAAAATTTGCAGGATCACAGAGTTTGGGAGGAACCATCAAAACTTTTTGAGAGCATGGTGGTTGTTGGACTTCCTCCTAATTCTGATGTTCAAGCACTCCAAAATCTTTACTTTGCTAGAAAATTTGAGGGTTCGGGGAGATTTCGAAACGCTCTTGGTGGTCAGCATCAGTGCCGTATAGAACCTAACCTTGAGCCTCAGGTGTTGATGATTAGTTTTTTATAGTTAACCATAATTTCTGTGTCCTGATGTAATATCTGATAAATAAAGTATTTATTAATGCAAAAAATCTTTTGCTGCGGATATCAGGTCTTGTTTGTTTACCCTCCAGAAAAGCAACTGCCACTAAAATACAAGGATCTCCTTTCTTTCTGCTTTCCAACCGGAGTAGAGGTAGGGTAAAGGCGAATACTTGTCAGCCTCTCATTATTCTTTATAGTATTGGACTACTGGACTACTGGGAAATCTGTGTGTATATCTTTTGTCTGAAAATTTTAGTTGTACAGACTACAGAAATCTTATTTTAATTGAGACCAATTCAACATTCTTCTTCGTAACTTAGAAAACAATTTTGACACATTTTTTTGGCTAACCTAAAAGACTATATAATGCTTTCCAGTTTATTAAATTGTCCGCACTTAAACTATATTAATAAATTGTTTCTGGCATCAATGTTATTATAGTTTTTGACGTATGGGCTTAAAACCATCTGTTTGTTAGCTTAATATTTCCCTTTATACTTGTATTCAGGGCATCTATAACCCATTTATGTGTGCTAGTTGCATGTAAATGGAAGTTCATGCAGAACTTTGTTACATGCAGGAGATCATTTTAATATAGTCTCTTGAAGACTACAGTTGACTCAACTCAGTCACTAGTCTAAATGAATAGGATACAGAAATTAAACCTTCTCCTAACTTTTCCTCTCATGATGGTCCTCAGTACCTACGCCAATCTGTTCCTATCCTTTATTTCATTTTGTAAAATTGAATCTTTGTCACAGGTGAATGCTGTTGAGAGAACTCCATCAATGAGTGAATTGAATGAGATACTTCTCGGACAGGTACTTGAATTAACTGCTTTGTGCTTTAGTTATGCATATCCAGAAGCAAGCCATGAAAAAAAATATTGGCCAAAAACTTATTTGAAGATTATTTCAATATGATTTTAATGCTTTTAAAAGCTAATTAGGGTTTTGTGTTGTATTTCCAAACTTCTGATTGATTACACACACACACACACACACCCCTCGTTCTCATTGATCCAAATTTCAAGCTGGTGCTTGGGGGGAAAACAATTGCAGATTGCTGTGGAAAGTCTGCCTAAACACTCTTTTTTTTCAAGTTCTACCATTGTTTTTGGGGGGGGTTGAGTGGGGGTAATTGTAGGCTGTATACAACCAACCCGCTCCTAAAGAAAATGAAGAAGAAAGGAAGCCTGAAATAACTCTTGTTATGGGAGCTTTTCTTTTCTAGTTTCCCTTGATCTTTTTATTGACCCCATCATCGGAAGGCAGTCTTGCATAGCATTATGATTTCATCGCTTTTTCTTTGCTGCGTGTCTTCTGAATTGCTCTTGTACTATATTTACAGGAGCATCTCAAACAGAGTGATTTGTCATTTGTCTTCCGGCTGCAGGTATGCTGAGAAACATTTATTTATATTGTTGTCTGCAGTCTGTCCAATGAAGCATTTAACTGGGATCTGGACAACCCTGATTTTGTATAAGGTTTCTGACTGTTTTGTGTTGCTCGGACTCTTTGTTGTGTGTGTAAGACGTCTTAATGTTGTTACTGCCTCTAATTGTAGCAATTTGTTATGTTAATGTGTTGCTCTTATAGCCTCCTGATTTTGTTAACCATAAGTAACTGTCTACATTCTTATTTGGAGTCAATGAAACAATTCCTATATCTTCTTGCATTTTGCTTGTATGGACCTTGCATATTAAGAATCGCATTTTTTGCCTCAGTCGAATAAAGTCCTTGTTGTATGGTGCAGTGACTTTATCTTCCTGCTGAGGGGCTTCTGTACACTGGCTTTCTTAAGTATAAAGCATACTTCATCTTTTGACTTGTTTCCTCGAGGGGTAATTTTACCTCTTGGTGGGCTTTATTTCTCTTTTCTTCTGCCACTTTAGGTGTGGTTCAAAACATAGAAAGTAACATGCATCAATATGTTGAGCGACTTTTCCTTTTCTACCAGCCACCACAAAAGTGTGTTGTAGCCTAGATTTTTGCTGTTTCTCTAATACATTGGCATAACATGATATTGCCAAAAGTTGTTCTGGTTGATTAATAATACC
Source organism: Perilla frutescens (assembly GCA_026008535.1). Lineage (NCBI taxonomy): Eukaryota > Viridiplantae > Streptophyta > Magnoliopsida > Lamiales > Lamiaceae > Perilla > Perilla frutescens. The sequence continues at coordinate 48,237,325 of BRKX01000001.1, read as the reverse complement.
ATTGTAACTGGTGACAAATTCCACCTCAGTGCATTGATTGTGTTCATTGACTTGATGTGATATTTTGAATAAATTGTTTTTGACTGCTTAATAACCACAATATTTAAGTTATGTTCATTGCGTGGTCTAATTCAGTCCCTCATCAGGCTCTTCTCAATTTAAGCTTTGCAGTTCTCTATTTTCATGTATTTTCAAATTCTGCTGTTTGCTTGCTCAATCTTGTGCAGTAGTGCTGTAAATTAGTAGAGGTCTATTTGTTTGCTTGTTTGTCCATTTACCAGCTGATCTACTTGTGGGGATCCGCACTATATTTGAATTGACATTTGGTAGCTATCCACACGCAGTTCTGAGTATGAATGTAAAAAGATAATGTGTAAGTTGAAATTTGTTGCCTGCAGAATCTTGATTTGTTGTTTCTTCTCGTCTCAGTAGTCATGAGATGGAAAAAATAGGTATTCAGAGTTTTCTTTAGGTTGATTTATTGGGGTCGCCCAAATTATTTTAGTTATGCTTATTATGAGGAATCTCTAAGGTTCTCCTGACATAATTGATGTAATTTAAAAACGATCAGAAGAATGTCCTCTTATCTGGCTTGGATATTAGGGTACTAGGTACTAGGTACTAGGTAGCTGGTTTTTATTAAGTGCTCAATATGTTATTTTCTGGATTCAGGTTGCTGATTCCTCCACTCTTTATGGTTGCTGTGTTTTGGTTGAAGAAATGATACAAAAGCCGTCGGGATTGATCTCCACTATTTCTGATGGACAGCCGATCCATCCAAGTCGTAGCCGCTATATTTTGACCACACGTCGTTGTTACTGCATTCTTTCTAGGCTTCCATTTTTTGAGCTGCATTTTGGCGTGTTGAACAGGTCCCTGAATACTTTCCTTAGTACACTATTCGGAATTCCTTCTAGATAGAAACTATATTAATAATTCAAAAATCACTTTCAATATTTGAACATATTTTGCACATGATGCTGCAGTTGCATTCATGAGTAAGTTATCACTTTAATTCTGCACCAGGGGAGTAAGAAAAGGAGGTAAAGAAATCAAAATTATCCAATGCCGTACAACTTATTTTCATATTGAAGTACGTTAATGGATCTGAGATCAAATTTTGTTTGACATTACAGCATACAATGTTCAGTTTGGCAAGGAAAAGAGAACCATCAATAACAGTGCAGTAAGAAACATGATTATGTATTATTACATGGTAATTCCATTATAGATATTAATGCCATGCATTTTTCTGCAGCTTTTCTGCACAGAGTGTTCTCTTTGTTTATCCTGAGAGGAGAAAGTTACATGCTACCTTTCTCCTCGGGGGGGATAAACAAAGAGAACACTCTGTGCAGAAAAGCTGCTGAAAAATGCATGGCATTAATATATCTATAATGGAATTACCATCTAATAATACATAATCATGTTTCTTACTGCACTGTCGTTGGAGGTTCTCTTTTCCTTGCCAAACTCTGTTGTAATGTCGTACTTCAATATGGAAAGAAGTTGTGTGACATTGGCTAATTTTGTTTTCTTTACCTCTTTTTTTTTTTTCCGCCCCTGGTGCATCTTCGATGATTAAGTAGGTGATAGATCTAGGTTTACTGAACTATTGTTTTGACTTGAGGAATAGATCCCGAGATGGTAAATATGCATCCCCTCCCTAGAAAAACAAATAGTGCCTTCATTTTATGTTAAGTATAGTTGCTTGGTCTTTTGCGGCTCTAGGGCTATATTGTTATTTTTGTTTTCTTCCCCTTCTTATAGAAATACTTCTTTGGTTCTGACTGTTCAAAAGCTGTCAAAATGTGGCTATGTCTCTCTTCACAATGCCCATACTTAAGTATTTGTTTCACCTTTTCTTTTGTTCTTTAGCATCTTCATGGAAGAGAGGTTGGAACGATTAATGAAGCAGATCAATGGTTTGGATTTTGACTCACCTGTGGGTTGCGATATGGTTGAAACTTTGGAAGAGAAAGCTGATAGTTTACCACTGGCTGATGGAGCACCTGACACACCAAATGGACCGGTTGAAGCTTCTGAATCAAGTACAAGCAGCTCTATCTCAGGAAGCATGACTAACGATATATCTCAGTTTGAACTTCAAAATTTAAACCAAGACAGCTATTCGAAAAAAGAACCTAATGGCAGTATTGTCCCTCTTGATCCCGAAATAGAGAACCTAGCTTCTTGGGAAGAACGTGTAGATGTAGTTGACTCGTCTATTACTGACAACCTTAGTGCCAAGCAGTCACTAGAAAGGCGTTTACCAAATGCAATGTTACCATTGCTACGGTATCAACAATGTGAAAGCTCCGAGTCATCCTCCAGGTATAGCTAATATCTATTGCTTGACTATTGAATTATATATATATATATAATATATATATATATATATATATATATATATATATTCCTTTGAGGATGCTTATATTTTATCTCTTGTAGTATAAAATATGATATGATCAACAATATGCTTGAACATGATTTTATTTGAGGAGTGTGAACCTAATTATCGATTTTGTACTCTGCTTTAGTAAGTCCTTGAGGCCCCTTAGGTCCATAACATGTTCTGATAATGGCAGGATCATTAAAATTCCATACATAATTTTAAAGGGTAGATTGAAAACATGTTTATTCCACAGATTCTTTCTAATTTGTTGACGGCAAACTTGAACTTATATTTGTATGGATATCCTATATTGGCATCTGCTTGTAATTATGTGTCCTAGATTTATATTGTTCAGTGTTAAGGTTTTTAATTTGTTACTGCAGTTTTCATGCGTCACCATGTGAAGATACGCATTATAGATGTGATTTTGATGAGGCAGAAACAGAAGAGGCATGCTCATCTGGTCGAGATATCTTCAGTGAACAAAGTGATATCCTTAAGTGGGCAAAGGTTAATATTTGAAGTGTATTTTGATTTCTGTCATATGATTTATTTGTCCCCTTGAGTGTTCTCTTACCTGTCACCACTTGTTTGAAGGAAAACAACCATGGATCCTTGCAAATAATTTGTGAATATTACCAACTATCTTGCCCAACCCGTGGTTCAACAATTAAGTTCCACCCTTTGGATCACCTTCATCCTCTAGAATATCATAGACCCGATGAAACAGTTCTACGTGTTGCAGGTTCAACAATTGATTTGAGATCTTGCAATACAAGTTTGGAGTTCGCTGAGGTATGCATGACTGGTCTTATTGCATCATTTATTTTCACCAGCCATTTTACTTTGAAAGATCGTTAACTTTTTAACTTTTGACTGAATACTTCAAGAGGTTTTCCACTGTTTAAGGATGAAATATTTTCAGCCTTATCCAATTACTGTGCTGTTAAAACTATTGTTCATAATGTATCATTTATTATTGTACACACTCCTCTCTTAAGGCTCATAGTGCACTCGTGGTCGAGGAGGAGGCAGCTGCTTTATCAGTATGGGCTATTGCTTGCCTTTGTGGTTCCCTACGACTGGAGCATGTAAGTTCATTGCCATTAGATATTAGCAGTCCTCTTTTGATCAAGAAGACATTGATATAATTGTTTTCATTACCTCGATATAGTGGCATTGTTATCTTGCATCAACTTGCAATGTACATAATGACTATTTGAGATCTAGTTAGCACACAGCACATGCATATAGGTGGGGCCATGGATGCATTAAGCATGTGTATACCATCTACAGTAATGATCATATAGAGATTCACCTTTTGATTTGCTACTTGTAGAATTAACTATTTGTGGTCTTTTACAGGTGTTGACATTATTTGCAGGAGCCCTATTGGAGAAACAGATTGTCATTGTCTGTTCAAATTTGGTATGTGGTAAACGTAGAATTGCTTGCAACTCTGATATACAATAATTTGGTTGGTATACCTTCTGAATGTTTCTGTGTATTGTCCTTATGAATGCTGACTTAATTTTTCTAAGATAGTATAACTGAAAAACATCTTCTGTGCTGCATATACAGCTCTTGTACACTCTATCCTTAGATAGTTAGATGTATACTGAGAGTTTTCTAGCTATAAGCTGCGCTTCTAAAAAAATATGCTCCGTCATTTTTCAAATCCACATTTTTTTTTCATATGCCTATATTTTGAACTTTTACTTATTTTTTGGATCATCCAATTGGTACTAAAAGCTAAGTTTTATGTGCTTAATTTGTTTCTTGTGCAGGGTATTTTGTCTGCTTTAGTTCTGTCAATGATCCCCCTGATTCGACCTTATCAGTGGCAGAGCTTGTTAATGCCGGTACTTTCCTGTTTATTTGGCTGGCTTATTTTTGCACGAAATCATTTATTTCATGGTTATATTTTTTAACAAAACCATTCACAGGTGTTGCCAAATGACATGATGGACTTTTTGGATGCGCCCGTTCCTTACATAGTGAGTTTTCATATTTGTGCTTTTTTCAGCTTAATTTATGCCATTGAATTGTGTTGTCAGATGATTTCACAATTTTAATATTTCTGGTGAATTCATGTGTTGGTATGTCCTGCTCTTCAATTTGCTTTGCTTCAAGAAATTTTCTAAATATTGCCATATAAAATATTTCGCCTTGATTGATGCTAGGAATTGAACATGCAAATCACAAGCTTAGAGACTCTTACCGTAAATTATTTTTTTTCATTGACTTGAAGATGCATTTTTTTACACACACCTAAGATCTGGAATTATCATTGCAGTGTGCTGTTCTATCATAATTTCTTTTGAAATTATTCATGCTATGTCCTTTTGAGCAGGTAGGTGTGAAGAACAAAACGACTGAGCTGCAGGCGAAGTTAACAAATGTGATTCTGGTGGATGCAAATAGAAACCAGGTAAATCTTTTCCATGGCTGTATTCTATAAATGCATCCAATGTGGAGAAAGTATGTATCTTATACCTAATCTGCATGTAGTAAACCAAATAACCAATTAAATTTCCTGGGCGAAGCAATGGGAATGCATTGAAAGGTTTATCTTATACGGATTGGAAGAGCCGCTGGAAATTGATCTGCAGGATACCAGTTGACAAATGCTGACATTATTTTACAGCAAGCATACATAATACATTAAGTCAAATAATATTATTACTTTATCATAAAGGAACTCTGATGCCCTGAATATTTCTCTTTTAAACCAACTTCCATCTATTCTCCATATGCTATATTTGGTACTACAAAACTATGACCATGAATTCAACTAAGAACTAATTGCATGCAACGCTTTAGAAACTCACATTTTGAAGCAATAGATTCCCTAATCCCTAACAGTTGCCTATGTCTTTTTTCAACCTTACTAAATCAATTGCTTACAGATGTTCATACTCCAAAGTTGCTGCCTGTACCTGATCCTCTCTGTTATATTTTGTTCAATAGGTGAAATCACCATCAATACCACAGCTACCTCAACAGAGAGAACTGTACTCACGCCTCAGCCCTTACCATGCGAAACTGGTGGGAGAAAGTTACTTGGGGAAGAAACGGCCAATCTATGAATGTACTGATGTTCAGGTGCTGATTATTTAGTTGTTTCATGATTTTTTTTTAGTTTACTCTAGATTAATGCTTGGGTCTACAACTTGGGGAAGAAGCAGCCAATCTACAAGATTAGTTCTTTTGACTAATGTGACAACAAATAAACCTTGTGTTGTGTCTTGGTATTGCATATTTCATATGATTAGATTAAGGAATTATTCTTGTCACTGAGTTGATGCTTGTTATTGACATGACTTCAACAAATATGTGATTTCTTTAGTAAGTTGATTGGTTGAGGAGAGGTAGATTGCTTCTTTTGCCGGTTGGGGATGAGACTTTGTCTCAGGGTATTGGGTTGAGGTATGCTGGAACAACAGATCCCAGGGTGACCTGCTAAGGGGATGTGTATTTATGGCAGGAAATGAACTGGTGCTTTTGGCTCGGGTTTTCAAAATTTTTGTTCTTTTTTTTTTGTTTCACAATGTGAAGCCCACTAGATAGAGGCAGTAGTGTCCGGTGGTTGGATTTGCAACTATTATTTCAAGTATTTGTGGCATATATGTATATTAAATGCAAATTGTAACTTCCCTAACAATTATAGGTTGAAGCAGCCAGAGGCTTTCTGGGGGTGCTGCGGTCTTACTTGGAGTCTCTCTGTTCTAACCTTCGTTCCCACACAATTACTAATGTTCAATCAAATGATGATAAGGTCTGTTTTTATTTCTATATTACAAGTTTTTTGATGTATGAGGAATATTGACTATCTTTTAATGATTCATCTGCTTACTATCACCTCTTTTGTTTAAGCATTAAGTATGACCATCCTACTTGTTTGTCTTGATTGATTTACTTTAGAATATAATTATTTTGGAATAATTTGGAGCATTGATGATTTATGTCGGTCAAGCTTGAATGGGTTGCTATTTCAAAAATATGTTCAGGCCCATTGTGTTGAACTCGGTGAGAGATTAAAAACGATTTAAGAATATGGGTTTGTGCAGCTGATCTGAAAGTGATATTCTATAAATCTGTATCTTATATTATATTTTAATGGACAAGAAAGTCTCTGTGCGCCTTTTTTCTTTTTCTTTTTTTTTTTTCTTTTTTTCCTGAGTTCACGAGACACGTGTTTCATAGCTACACTTTCTCATTCTGATGAGTTCGCTCAAATAACTCCTCCAGGTATCATTGTTGTTAAAAGAGAGCTTCATCGAGTCATTTCCCAGTCGGAATCGACCTTTCATGAAGGTGAGCCCTCAACAGTCATCTCAATTTGTTTTTGCACATACGAAGATACTTAAAAGACTTTCCTTCTTATATGGTTGGACAACAGCTTTTCTTGGACACGCAGCTCTTCTCTGTAAATACGGATTTTGTACTCTCTTTCTTCCAGAAGGAATAGCGTAAGCCGTGGTGCTTACAGGCGACGGGTGGATGGATTGCAGCAAGATTCTTGGAACGTAAGTTCTGCGACATACAAAAATTCCACAGTTCCCTTCAATTCATCTCATAAAATGCTCTCATATAGAAGATGGTGACTTATTTAACTGATCTTCTGCCCCTATTACAGCTAGGAGATAGCTTAGGTTTGAGAGACCTGTTATGTATTTGCGGTTTTTACAGCCTTAACATTTGGAATATAACCGGGAAAACATAATGAATGTATAATTTGATAGATGTAAAAACATCTATGTATTTTATTAGTGAAGTTTTGAGCCATATTTGGACCTCCTTTATAAATAGCTGCATCACTCCCCGAAGATTTTGCTATTTTGATAGTTTTATATTGTATGTGAATACCCTGCTTGAAATATTGAAATTTTTACAGGAGGGATTTTCTGTTTCTACCGGGTCGGGAATTTGTAGTTGGAATACGAGATGAAATATTTTTTGGCAAAATTGGAGTGAAATTTAGCATGAAAATGTGTCCCTCTATATAGGGTTGAGGCAGATTGGCATTTGACCAAGTGGACCCATTAATATTTGACCGACAGAAATGTATTTGTTTGTGGGGAAGAAATAGATGTTTTGTTTGTGCTCTAATAATTAATTTGCAACTATGATTGAGGACCACTCTCCTAATTTTATTTAGAGATTGAAGAAATTGATTCTGCATTTTTATTCAAACAAATCATTGGTCGAATTCAGTATATTCAAAATTGGATTAGTTTGATTTTTCCTTATAAATTTCATAGCTCGGGTCAGCTATATGTTTATTCTTAATAGGGTCATTTACATGAAAAATCATAACTTTTAGACCATTCTGCAATTACAATGTGATTTTGTAATTTTTCCAAATAAAACATAACTCTTATGAATTTTTGTAAATACAACACTTTCATTTTTTTCTTCTACCCAATTTAATATTCAAATACTAATCCATAGTGTACAAGTGTAAATTTGCTAGGACATATCAGACTGAATTTAGCCAGAAAAAACTGGGCATGTTTTAATTATAAAAAATATTGAAGGTGATATTTTATTTGTAATAATTAAAAAGTTATGGTGTATTTGCAAAATGGTCCAAAAATTATGGGGTTTTTGATAGAAGCAAGTAGAGGTATCACTTGATTCACACGAACAAGATGAAGGAAAAATGAGAACTGCAATAATAATCCACGAGATAAAACCCTAGAAAGAAATTCGAACCCTAAGGTCCCTCAGACAAATTGTGCCTGCCGTTTGATACTTCTCTAAGCATACCCTAGAAAAGAAAATAATAAGGCTATCCACATCAGTGACCTCATCCAACCCAACCTTCAAATAAAATATTAATTTCTCTCTCCTCTACAGTAAAATATTAATTTTTTCCTTTTCTTCCGACCTACATAAAATATTTACATTTTATTTTTTTTAATAGGAACATGTTATTAAAATAATATTTTTCTCTTGCATTTAAAAAAAATATTAATTAATTTATTATAATTCTACGCTTTCCTGCCGGCAGGAAAATAGTTTTAATGAATTTCGTTCTACGCTTTCCTGCCGGCAGGAAAATGTGGAAATATAGTTTTCAGCCTATGAGATTTAATTCTATTTTTTAATAAGAACATGTTATTAAAATAATATTTTTCTCTTGCATTTAAAAAAAATTAATTAATTTTTTTTAAAAAAATTAATTCATAATTATCAAAAAATTACCCATACAATTATAAATTCATAATTTACTTCACAACAAAATAAAAATTACAAGAGTGAAAATATAATTAAATAAACTATAATGAGACACATGAAATTATAAATTACGAGTGCATAAAACGTAAATTACATATTCAATTAATGCCGAATTTTTCTCATATGTGTAAATACATATCAATATTAGGCTCTATTTATAGATAATTTTTTTTTAATGATTTTTGATATAATTTTATTTCTTTTAATTTTTTATAATTATATAAAATATTTATAATTTACATTACACTATATATACATGTAACACCCAATTAGAGGGTGCCACATGTCAAGTCATGCAATGCATGACTTAAGGTCTGCCAGCCGACCTAAGTCACCCAAATTGGTGACTTTTGATTTATTTATTTTTTTATAAAATTTGTCTTCTTGTGGTGACCTTTGGGCAAAGGTCACCACTGTGGGTAGCCTAATTAACCCAAGGCAAAAACTTCCCTGCAGTGGATGCAAATAACACTATTTCAGACGGGTCGGGTCAAACCCGCACTTTGACCCGGTCAATCCGCAAAAAAGTAGAAAAAACGGTTAAATTAGTATCAACAGTCTCACTAAAAAGTATCAACAAAAATTCGAAAAATATCATATGTACCATTAAAAAGTAAGGGGGTCTTATTTTATACTTGTTTATTTAGTTCAAATTGTGATTTTTCTCATTCGAATTAATATTTAGATCTTAGTAGTTTAGAGTTTTTTTAGGGTTCATGGTTTTTTAAAGGGTTCATGTTTTTTAGGGGATTTTTTTAGGGTTCATGATTTTTTAGAGGGTTTTTTTTAGTTTTTTTAGGGTATATTTTGTGTTTTTTAGAGTTTTTTGGGGGGTATTTTTAGGGGTTTATTTTGTATTTTTTAGGACTTTTAGGGGGTGTTTTTAGGGGTTTATTTTGTGTTTTTAGGATTTTTTGGGGGGTGTTTTTACGGATTTATTTTGTATTTTTTAAGGTTTATTAATTCTATTTAATGCTCATTTCAAACAAATTAAATCAATTTATTTTAATTTTAGGGTTCACTAATATTTTTTTAGGGTATATATTTTTTTGGAACAAATAAAATTGATAAAAAAAGACAAAAAAACGTACAAAACCCTGCCAAAAAAATGAAAAAAAAAGAGAAAAAATCAGCCAGAAAAAAAAAGCGGAGCCCACGCGCCGTCTGAAATTGTATGAAATAGGAGCTGCTGCATGGAATACCTTCTCTTAACCTAAATAGGAAAATAAAAGTGAATGCGGCCTATCCAAGGCCTGCAGGTCCACAACCCAACTTAATAGAAAATAACCTAATAATATATAATAGACTAAAAATGAATAAACAATTAAATAATAACTAAATCAATCAACCCGCACGCCCCTGCGTGCATACACCTGCAAATTAGACCTATCAACTGCCGCCCCACTCGAAACAACCTTGACAACAAGGCTGAAATCTAGAAACTGTTTCTTCACCTCCTCGACATCCAGCCACGTAGCCTCCTCATCCACTAAGCCAACCCACTGATCCAGAACCTGGTGCGTTCGCACTCCATTGCACACCACTTAATATCCGGCCACCACCTTCTCCGGCAAAAACGAGGAACCTTCATAATCCAAATCACTAGGCAAAAATTCAAACCCTAAGGTCCCTCGGATAAATCGTGCCTACTGTTTAATATTTCTCTAAGCATACCCTAGAAAAGAAAATAATAATTAATCTAAATAGAAAAATAAAAGTGAAAAGAAAATAATAATTAATCTAAATAGAAAAATAAAAGTGACTGCGGCCCATGCAAGACCTGCACGTCCACAACCCAACTTAACAGAAAACAACTCAATAATATATAATAGATTGAAAGTGAATAAACAATTAAATAATAAGTAAATCAATTAACTAGCACGCCCCTGCGTGCATACGCCTACAAATTAGGTCTATCAGTTTTAAAACAAATAACCTTTTTTTTAGGGAAAAAAAACAAATAACCTTCTTAATACTCCTTTTTATTTGAGATGGTGACTGAAACGTGAGCTCATTCATTATTGTTTTAAGGAAATTATTAATGCTATTTAAATTAAAAATCATCTGGAAGAAATTCCTAATTGATACATAAATTGGTAAATAAGTCGAAAAAAAACTCCATATAATTCAGAATTGAAATCTGTTATCTTGGATCAACAAACATGTCAAATAGTTTATTTGAGACACGCAAACAGTAGACCCCTCCGTTTTGCTTTGCAAATGTCTAAAGATCATAATTTTGTGGTGCATCAAGCGAAGAACGATAACAATAATCGTGTGGATTGATTTAATGGATCGACTACTCCTTACACATATGGTAATTTGATCGTGAATGACATTCATGATTTTGTAGAAATATAAACTTGCACTAGTATATATGAGGCATGTACGTTCAATAAAGTAGCTCATAGTATTAATAAGATGAATCATAGTCTGGAGATTAAGATCTTATCATGGACAACTAATATTCTGATGCATGTTCATTTTGTATACTAAACAAGGTTTCTAATTTACCGTTTGAATGAATAAAATAATTAAATATTGTTCCTCAAAAAAAAAGTTATCTTTTCCAATATTATGTAATTTGAAGATTAATAATACTCTTAGATATGTTTAGAGACAAGTTATTTGGCTTTGTGTTAATTAGTTGGAAAATCGGGGTTTAGGGAAGACAGAACTTAGATGTGTGTGTGTGTTTTCCCTTTTATGTTTTTCTAGTTCTTAAAGTATCTGTAGATAGCAAAAAATTAAATATTATATATAATATTTTTATTGATTTTTATATATATATTTATTTAGTTTTGAAATCTTATGAAATTCAAAATTAAATAAAATATTTAAGGGTTAATTGCCTTAAAATACATAAATTTCGGAGTGTTTTTAGTTTTTCACACGTTTTAAAAAACGTAGTTTTAATAACATGAACTTAACATTTGTTTGATTTTTCACATAATTTTCAAATTCGAACACTCTAATCCGATCAAAATCGATCAAAATTCGTGTATTTTTAAGATAATATGGTGCCCACATAGATGTATACGTGGAAATCTTCGACGATCAAGTCATTTTCATTAACTGAAATTTGAAAATCATGTGAAAAATCAAATAAGTGTTGAGTTCATGTTATTAAAACTATGTTTTTTAAAACGTGTGAAAAACCAAAAACACATCAAAGTTGATGTATTTTAAGGCAATTTACCCAATATTTAAATAATAAAGATATTATTATATGATGAATATAAAAGTCTTTGGCAGCAAGTAAATATCTTTCAAAAGATATACATCAATTTCCAACAGCCAATGAGATAGTGTCACATCAGCTCTAGATCTCTCTCCCTACAATTATAAATGGGGCAGACTTGGGTGAGACCGTCTCATACATGAGACGGGTCAATACTCACATGCGGGGATCATTATTTATGGGTGAAGTATCATTAACTCACATGTGAGTATCATTATTTATACCGGCATGTGAGTATGATTATTTATGGGTGAAGTATCATTAACTCACATGTATCATTATTTATGGGTGACGTATCATTATTTATGGGTGAAATATCATTAATATTGATCCGTCTCATGTATGAAACCGTCTCATACAAGTTTTTGTCATTATAAATAGGGGCCTCCATATCAGTTGAAAATCACACCAGAACTCATTTGAAGAGTTCAAGAATTTGAGAAGAAATTCCATAAGTGAAATTCTCTCAAATATTTAAGGCGTTCTTCACCAAATTCATCCCGAAGACGGTGTTTGATCCATAAGCAAGACAGTCAAAGGCGTTCTTCATCAAATTCATTCTGAAATTTGCGTTTGATCCGGAAACAAGGCGTCGGCCCTCCGAATTAACGTTGCCAAGTCCAAATACCAAGTAAAAGAAGATCGAGGATACAAATCTTCCCCGAAAACTTCGAAGACCAAATCCAAATACCAACTCAAAGAAAATCGAGGACACAAATTTTTCCCGAAAGCTTCGAAGACCATTTGAAGATCAAGTTTTGAATAGAAGAATCAGAGAAAAAATAGAGATTGGATCCGTGAAATTATATTTTGATCCGAAAATCATCTGAATTGTACACATTTTGTGTTTTATCATATTAAATACAAAAATTTATGTTACAATATCAAACCGCATTCTTTTTTCAACATCATACTCCACCAAGTTGAATCGTCATTTTCATCACAAAAAAATTAATGAGTATTAGATTTGCATAATAGGTAGATACAATGGTGGATCCATAAATTGTTCTTGGGGGAAGCAATGGCTCTCTGCGCTTCTCGTTTACTCATGTGGCTAAGAAGGAATAGTGAAGAATTCTGAAACGATTGCTAATTTTTATGCAATTAGTTTTATTTTTTATAACCGTGTTAGTGAAATGATGACTTTTTTTAATTTTTTTTCATTTTTTATATAAAATAATGTCATTTTGCTTCAATTTTCTTCGGTTTTCCCCAAATTAAATAGAAAATGATTGTTTTGTTGTTTATTAATATAAATAATTGAAAAGAATAATTAGAATGAAATAGTTTTAAAATGATGTTTTTAAATTTATAACTTATTCATTATCAAAATTAAATAGGTTAAGCTAGAAATAAAATTTAGAAGAATACATTCGTACACATTATTTGATGTACAAGTATAATTTGGCGTTTCTAAGAATGACAAAATAATAAAAAGGATAACTTCACAATATATAATTTATAAAATAAATTATGTGAATACAATAGATTAATAATTTCACGTAAAAAAAAAAATAACAAAATTGAATCACAATTCACTATTAACTGAAATTTGATATCAATTTAATAAATATATGATCTATATTAACAAATAACTAGTAAATTTAAAAATTAAAATTTTAACCAGTAAATATACTAATTTAATTAATATGCAACATTCATAAATTATAACCCACTATATATATATATATATATATATATATATAGGGGTGGGTTCAAATAGGAACCAATCCCCCGTGAGAACTTAGGAATCAATCTAACATGAGAGATTTATATTGCTAACATCAAGAGATTATGTTGCTAACGTGAGGTAAACTCATTTTGCCAACTTGACGAGATCATAATATTAGCAACATATTGCTAATATGTTAGCAATTATACACACTGCTAATATGTGACTAATAATTTGCTAATATGTTTGGTTCCTAGGTTCTCATGGGGGGATTTGGTTCCTATTTGATCCTTTCCCTATATATATATATATATATATATATATATATTAAAAAAAACAGCATAAGATTAATAGTTCATATATTGTTGGATTATTATCGTTAGTATGAGTCATTTTTTACCATAAGATTTTTTTTTCCCTGATGAAATATTCAAACAGTCTTCAATCGCACAACCACAATATGTTATTTCCAAGTGTATTCTCCCACGGGTAACAACAACGAAACGCTAATGCTCAAAAGTAAAAAATGTTCTGTTTTCTGATACAAGGAAAACCTTTGTTAAATACTAAATTAATTTACGAAAGATTAAAGACTATGAGTTCGAATTAAATCAATATTTTTCATATCAAGATACACGTGAGTTTTTACATACATTAAAGTAAAAAAGAAAAGAATGTAATGTACTACCTCTATTTTTTTTAGTTGTAGTTTTAGAGTCTTTTTTACTCATTTCGAAATATTATCGTTTATTATATTTTCACACACTTTTTTAATTTAACATTATCTAAATAAGGAGTGAGAAAATGTATATTTATCATAGTACTTTATAGGATCTTAATTATACGATTTTTTTTTTAAAAATAACTATTAAAAGATAAATATCAAGTCAAAGGGCCCGCACATATAATACTGTTGATGACTGAGCAAACAGTACAAAAATGAATTTGCAAGTTTGAAATATGCAGTATACTTATTAATAGGTCAAAAGAAATTGGGGCCATTTAAGCTACGTTTGAATAAACAAAGAAAGTGTGTAGAAAGATATTCGTTTAGGATTTGGCAGTGAAGAAAAGTGTAATTCCTGTGTGTGTATGTGAGAGAGAGAGAGAGAGAGAGAGTAATTGAAGCAATGGGTTGGGTTATAAATTTATAATGTCAGTCAGAGTAGATATGATAATCAATGTATGTATGTGTTTCAGACCTGCCAACTATTATTGCATTCGCAATTTGGGAACAATAATTTGTTTTTTAATTTAAGTTACACTATAAGAAGTAAGACAAATTAAAGGGTTCCAACAGCTTATGATAAAAAACGGGTCTCTCCTGAATTATTTTTCTTCAGCTTTTACTATTCGGAACTTTGAAAATACAAGTGTTTAAAGAAGTAAAATATTATCTCAAATCTTCATATATATATATATATACACATTGATGTATATTTCTAAATGAAGATGAGAGCATCCGACCCGTCTATTTCTGTTTTATTTGTCTGTAAAATTTGAAACTACATAACAGTAGAATGTTGAGGATTTAGGGTTCTCCTTCACATATGTTTATGAATTTAGAATGTAGGGTTATTTGATTTGTAAGAAATGTGAGCAGTGACAAAAATGTGAGACAAGAAATGCTCTCTTGCGAACCAACTAGGACCATGTTCATTGAATTGTTACTTCATAGTACTATAATCTGATGAGAGTGAACAATGTATATTGCATTTCACCATTAATTACTTCCATTTTGTCAGATCCCAGGTCCCATTTACCCAAATTTGTTTTCCATTGATGGTTTTTTATTACAAGTTGTTGAGCGCAATCAAAACTACAACTTAATGATCACCTAAATATAAGAATGGAAGAAAAACGCAATATATGCCTGCCTGCACGGACACACACACACACACATTAGCTTAAGCTTAATTAATTACACTTTTGTACATGACATTTGACGCCCGCTGTAAAAATATAATTACAGTTCAGTAATTGATCTCTCAACATTGTCACCAACAAATCTATGATTATTATGTATAAAATAATTTCAATTTGTTTGAAGTTGTAAGATGATGGGTGATGGTCTGTTAGGGCAGCAGAAAAAACATCTTTCCCGGTTACAAAAAGTGTGATGCTTCGTTGCAACAATCTGCAGCTGATTTGATTTGATTAGTCACAGAATCATGTCTGGATTCTTCACACACTCTGCACTCTGCACATACTTTCTTTGATTCCATCTTGAAAACTTTGTGCTACATTTGTGTTTCTTCCATATCTTTCCTTTTATTTATTTTTTCATGATGAATTTATTCATGTACATATTTTTGTCACTTTCTTCACCAATTATGGTGGCCTAATTAATATTCCATCTAATTAAATATAGATATATCAAAATATCGAAGCGAATTGAAGCTGTACATTTTACATGCTAATATGCTGTAGGAAAGGATAGGAGGTCAAAAAGTAGATGTGCATTTCGAAATAATCCTCAATTAGTACAACATTATATATCCTTCCTTAACTAAACAGTAAACATGAGTAGTGGTGTTCATGTGAGAGAGAGGCCAAATTAAGAAAGGTGAAATAGTAAGTGGGTGTTTGCAGAGGTTACTGGTAAAAGTAAGCAGAGATGAAAAAAGTAAAAGTAGAGGGAGGGAGGGAGGAGGTGGGAAATGGCAGTAAAAGTAGTGAAAACCGTACAATCTTCTCATGATCTATCCACTGAAAAATTTATCAGACACCAACTCAACTCTTATAAATAAAAAGGCTTTAATTTGGCATCAAAACAAATACTAATATATATTTGTCTAAATGGATAAAAGTAGACAAAAGTAAATAGTAATTGGGAAAAAACAACAATTTTTAAAAATAGGTAGTTTGTTAGGCAATTTGTACTATAATAGACTTGGTCCCCACACCCAATGATTGACACATTGTACTTTTGTCAGGTATTAAATGCACTCTAACAGCTCGAAACCCTAATTCTAAAAACGAAACCCTAACAATTCTAACTGCCTCGATTATTTATAGTAAGCCTCGATTATTTTGTAGCCGTGATTATTTATTGTAAATTGCCTCGATTAAAATTACAAGACTCGATTAATTCTTAGACTCGATTAATTTTATAAGTTGAGCCTCGATTATATATTAAAAAATAGTTTACAAAAGTGGTCTCGAATATTTCATAAGAAGCCTCAATTACTAGTTAAAAGTAATTGAGGCTCCTCGATTATGATGGTTTAAGAAGATTTGTTTTTTTTTAGATTTAATCGATTATTTAACTTTAATCGATTATTTAACTTGACCCAATTAACTAGAAGCCTCGATTATTTTAGACTTCATCGATTATTAGTGCACAATCATCGATTACTTGAGATAAAACTAATCGAGGCTTATAACAAGCCTCGATTATTTAAGAAGATTCGAACCCTTAAAATGAAGTCTCGATTATTAATTTAAATTGTCTCGATTATTTTTTTAAAAAGCATCGATTTTTTTTTTGAAATTGACTCGATTATTTTTTAATGGGCCTCGATTATTTATTAAAAAATATATAGATTAATTTTAAGAGATTCTCGATTAATATCTTAACTAGCCACGAGTAATGAATGCATTTATTTCTTTTTTGTGTAACTAGTTTCAATAAATAAAAAGAAGGAAGGTAAATGGCTTCATTAAATGAAAAGAAAGAAAGGTAGGAGGGCGAATTTAATACATGTACAGGTTAGTAATGAAAAGAGGGGGAAGGTTGGACCCAATTAATGAAAAGAAGGGAAGGTAGGACCGAATTTAATACAATTTAATGTGTTGTGACGAGGTAGGTTAAATTTTTGAATAAATAAACGAGCTCACTATTCACAATACAATACAAATCTCCACTACAGTACAAACTTTTATTCACACTACACAACAAAGCGACGAAGAAGAGCAAAAGTTAGAGAAATTTTTCAGAGCAAGGGGGCGAAAGACGAGATTTTTCTGAAGAAAAAAGTAGTGCACGAGCAACTTTCAAAGGTACGTTTTGTACTCTCTATTTTTTTCCACTTATTTTGCAAATATTTATTGTTTTGATTATATATTGCATGTGTTGTTAGATTTAATTTAAAAATAGGCGACGTAGAGATTTGCATGTCATACCCTTTAATCTTTTATATTTTGAAGAGTTGCATGTGGTAGACTATAAATCTTGGCTATTAGAATTATTCGAGGCTATTTTAGAATTCATGGAGCTTTTATTTAGAATTAATCAAGGCTCGTAGAATTAATCGAGGCTATTTCAAATTTAATCGGGGCAATTTTTATAATTAATTGAGGCTAATTTTTAAATAATCGAGTAACACTTAAATATAATCGAGGGCTTTGTAAAAAACACTTAAATGGGATCGTGGGCTTAAATATAATCGAGGAACACTTCAATATTTTTTATAACTTAATCGAGGAATACATAAATATAATCGAGGAACACATAAATATAATCTAGGAACACTTCAATATTTTTTATAACTTAATCGAGGAATACATAAATATAATCGAGGAACACATAAATATAATCGAGGCCTTCCTCGATAATTATAATAATAATCGAGGCCTTCCTCGATTAAATTACAAAAACGAAAACTAATCGAGGAAGCCTCGATTAATTTGAAAAATAAAAACTAATCGATTAGTTAAAAAAATTAATCGAGTTACTAATCGATTAATTTTAGAAACAAAAACTAAATCGAGTCACTAATCGATAAATTAAAAAAATTTAATCGAGGCACTAATTTATTAATTAAGAAAAATTAATAGTTTTTAAAAAAACTAATCGATTAGTAGTTTAATAAAAAACAAACTAATCGATTAATAGTTTTAAAAAAAACTAATCGATTAGTACTTTAATTAAAAACAAACTAATCGATTAATAGTTTTTAAAAAAACTAATCGATTAGTACTTTAATTAAAAACAAACTAATCTATTAATAATTTTAAAAAAAACTAATTGATTAGTACTTTAATTAAAAACAAACTAATCGATTAATAATTTTAGAAAAAACTAATCGATTAATAGTTTAATTAAAACTAATCGATTAATAATTTAATTAAAACTAATCGATTAATAATTAATCAATTAGTTTTTAGAATTAATCGAGGAGATTTTATTAATTGAGGTTAATTTAAAGTTAATAGAGGCTTGGGGTTTATAGGGTTTTAGGGTTTACGGCTTTAAGGTTTAGTGTTTTATAGGGTTTAGGGTTTAATAGGGTTTAGGGTTAAATTGTGATCTCATGTAGCATTGTTTATAAATTGCAGATGGTTAGACGCCGCATTATTGTACGACACAGTGGACGATGGGAGAGATCAGAATATGTAGATGGGGACGAGCAACTCGTGACGATGTCATCCGATAAGCTGTGTTTTAGCTCACTGGTGAGGGAGGTTCACAAGTTGTTGCGGACTGACCCGAACAGGATCGAGTATGAATTATTTTACCTCACCAGCACCAATACTGGCAGACGGATCAGAGCATCTTTGCAAGATGATGGAGATTTGCTCGATTTGCTTCACGAACAGACTACTGAGATGGTCGTGTACGTGATTTCAAGACAGTTGGAAGGTTCTGGAGCCGGACCATCTATGAGGGACGACTATGTTCCCTACTTTTCACATGCAGAGACGCATGGTCCTACTGCAGAAGAAGAGGGAGAAGGAGAAGAAGAGGCAGAAGGAGAAGAAGAGGGAGAAGAACAAGAACAAGAACAAGAACAAGAAGAGGTGAAAGATAGAACGAGGTTGGTGGAGTCACTGTTGATAGAATTCAGTGGCTGGCTTCGTTCTTCTGCTGATCGTACAAACAGATTGATGTGCTTGACGGGAGTCGTCCCACCGTCTACCACTGGTGTTCCGTTTAGATCTGACGGGCCTTCGAGCAATTGGGTGGTTCCCCTTGCTGACTGGGACATTGCGGGCCCACTATCTTGGGATGAGGGACCAGCACCAGACTCAGATACACTGCACCAGGGAGCTATTTTTCGGACGAAGGATGATCTCGCCCTGGCGGTCGGTATCTATCACATGCAGAATCGAGTGGAGTATGCCGTGTATCGCTCGAACAGATCACGATTGGGCTATGTTTGCAAGCATGGTGGTGATTGCCCGTTCAAGTGCTTTGCAGTTGCTGATGGGCATATGTGGAGAATATACAAGTTCAACGGCTCTCATACATGCCATCTTGATATGGGTCGAATTGCTCCGCGACAGGTACCTGCACGAGTGCTCGGAAAATACTTTGCTCGTAGATTGGTGGACGAGCGGGTTGTCCTGAAGCCGAAGGAGATGATGGCGGAGCTTGTGCGTGAGTTTGGCATCCACATCGACTACAGCTTCGCTCTGCGCACGAGGAACATTGCCATTCAGATGGTATATGGAGACTTTGACAAGTCCTACGCACAGTTGCCCGCTTTCCTTCACACTCTGCAATTGATGAATCCGGGAACTGTAGTAGACATGGAGATCACGAGTGATGATCGGTTCAAGCATTCATTCCTTGCTCTCGGTGCGTGTGTCAATGCATTTCTCCAGTATGCTCGTCCAGTGCTTGTGATCGATGGGACCCACCTGAAGGGAAAGAACAAGGGGGTTCTCTTTGTTGCTGTGACGAAGGACGGCAACGAACAGGTCTTACCTGTTGCAGTTGGGCTCGGACCGATAGAGAACGATGAATCTTGGATATGGTTTCTGGCCCACGTGCACATGGCTCTGGGTGATATAAATGATCTTCTAATCGTTTCGGATCAGCATCAGAGCATTAAAAATGCTGTGGAGGCCGTTTTCCCAAGTGCGACGCACGGACTGTGCTACTACCATTTGAAGAATAAGATGACGAAGAGAGGGAAACACGTGACGACGCTGTTTCAGGAGGCTGCCTACGCATATCGGAGAGAGACATTCCAGGAGAGTATGTCGACGTTGGAGCAGATCTGTCCAAATGCATATCAGAAGCTGTGTAATATTGGCCCAGTGCATTGGGCTCGTTCACACTGCCCCGTACGGCGCTACGGGTTCATGACATCTAATGCGGCGGAGAGTCTCAATGCTCGTCTGTTGTGGGCGAGGAGGTTACCTGTTTGCTCATTGTTCGAGATGTTTAGATCGATTGTTGAGCAGTGGTTCGTCGAGCGACGTGCGGCAGCAGTGGGTTCGAATCATGTGTTGACTGATGGCATCGCGCTTAAGCTTTCGGGTAACGTCGATAAGGGACGTTGCTATGCCGTGCGTCCCACTACATTAGCAACTTTATGGAAAGTTGAGGTTGGGAGGGAGGTCTACATGGTCGATCTTCAGAACCGAACCTGTGACTGTCGTGAGTTCGAGCTGGACTTGATCCCCTGCTCTCACGCGGCAGCGGTCATCTGGTACGACATTTAAATCTATATTTGTTCTTATTTTTTGTACATGTACCTAATTGAGTGTGTTTATTTTTCCTTTCGCAGTTGTACCGGGGCGGCTATATATGATTATGTGGACAGGTGTTACAAGGTCGAGAGCTTGGTCGGCATGTATAACTCGATCATCAGGGGTCTGCCTCATCCAGAACAATGGATTATGCCCGATGCATTTGGATCACGAGTGGTTTTGGCGCCAGAGATCAGACGACGTGCTGGGCGTCCATCTACATCCAGAGCTCGAGCCCCGTTTGAGGCCTCATCCAGTGCACGGAGACAGTTTTGCACTAGATGCCATGGACAGGGGCACAACAGGCGTGTATGCACATCCCATTTACCCATTGGCGGTGTTGATCTGAATTCACCGCCCGAAGATGTTCCGAGGAGAAGGGCGCCAAAGAAGTGTGGCATTTGCGGTAGTACGGAGCATACGCGTCCTAGATGTCCTATTCGATTGTCAGCGGATGAGCATTAGCCGATTAAATTAAGTTGTTTTCTGAACCATTTTGTAGACGGGACAACACATTTTGTCACGAAAAACATTAATGAAGGAGAATATTTACATTGATCAAGTTCAAGTACAAAAACAACACATAAGTCAATATTTAAATGTCAGCATCTACAAGCTAGGTCTCTTAATGTAAGTCAATGAATATATCCGAGCCCCTATAATCCTTCGATACGCATGTACTCCCTCCTCCGATAATCCGGGCGGAAGTCCTGCACCCAAAAGCCGATCCACGTACATGCAGGCAAATACTCCACAGCTCGTCTGGTCCGTCTGCACGAACTGGTCCGGTATAGTCCGATCCAGGGTCATCGCAAAAGCACAACGGGGCGGCATCTGACGACCTGCCCAAAATCCAGCACAAATGAGTAGGCGTGGAAGTAGGCGGAGCAGGGGCATCAACTCTCTATCCCGCCTCTCGTACTGGACGTGGTTGTTCGGATCGTCCATCTGAAACAGAAAAGAGTCGTACAACTCTACGACCCAGTCAGCAAAGCGGATACGAACCACTACCCAGTGCTCCTCTGCGACGTCACATACCACAATCGCCTGCGACATAAGATTGGGATCATATCAAGATTAATGTCACCAAATAATGTATGATAATATATCAATTTCCTGTGAAGCTCACTTACATAATCACGCCCCATCCATGGCACCTGATACCGCCCATCGGTGCCCCGGATCCGATGTATCAGTCCCTCGGCAGGTGTCCATCGCTGGTAGTCATCGTCACCGTATGCACGTGTGCACTCCGGGTCAAGAGGATGCAGTCTCTTCCATGTGGCAACGAGAGCCTCCTATAAGAAACATCAAACGATTAAGCGTCTAGTAAGAAACAAGACAAACTATTTTCAAATAAGTACTTGAACTCACATATAGACCAGTAGTAGCCACCGCCGTCCGACAACGGTTGTCCCTCTTAACTCGTCGAGCCGTGGCGCTCAGAAAGTAGCTCATGTGAACATCCTTCAACTCAGTCCTCGGATCCTCGAGATGATCAAACCATCCCTGCCGCAAGCGATCGCCGGTCAAATGGAGCTGAACAACGGCATCCGGACCTAAGGATCTAAATCGTGGGTAGGTGACCTGAAGTGTGCTATCATCGATGTCATTCATGAGCTGATAGGTCGCGCTAAAACCACCATGGCGTGGAGCTGAAGTGCTAGTACCCTCCGGCTCCACAGTGGGCTGTGGAGCCTGATCACCAGGACTACCGTCGCTCGGCTCCGGGCTGTGGCGATCTCTATCCTGAGGCATGTGTGACCTCCGAGAGCGGCTACCCAGACCAGCTAATGCACGGTCAATCGCCCGATCCACATACTCCTGGACACGGGGCACACACACGTGCACGATCCGGCGCGTGCACCTCGAACGTCATCAGTGCGTGCATGACCCTCTTCTGGACGTCACCACCTCTGTAGTCTAGAAAATATCCGAAACACCCCGATCTAAACAATCGCATGGCGTCACCACCAATCGCGAGCAGTGTGTCTCTAATCGTGTCAATGACACCGGGGATGGCGTACACGACGACCGAGGGCGTCCGGCTCCGTAACGGTAGTCTAACCCAGTCAATCTAACAACATTTTCAAAATTAAAGTAAATTCTTTTAATATTTCATATAAATTGGAATTTCTTAAAATTTAAATTTAACATTAATCGATTAATTTTTTTTTTAAAATTAATCGATTTACATGAAATATTAATCGATTAGTCTTAAATTAATAGAGGCAATTAATCGATTAGTTTTATTTAGGCTATTATGTTTTTTAAACTAATCGATTAGTTTTTTTTAACATTAATCGATTAGTTTTTTTTAAAAAATTAATCAATTAATTTTTTTAGACTTAATCAATTTACATTATATATTAATCGATTTGTATTAAATTAGGTTTTCTTAAACTAGCCATTACTTTTTTTTTAAATATTAATCGATTAGTTTTTTTTTAAATTAATCGATTAATTTTTTTAATAATTAATCGAGTAAAAAGAAACTAATCGATTAGTCTTAAATTAATAGAGGCAATTAATCGATTAGTTTTATTTAGGCTATTAGGTTTTTGTTTTTTAAACTAATCGATTAGTTTTTTTAACATTAATCGATTAGTTTTTTTTTTAAAAATTAATCAATTAATTTTTTTTAGACTTAATCGATTTACATTATACATTAATCGATTTGTATTAAATTAATCGAGGAAGACCTCAATTAGCTTGTGTTTTTTAAAATTATTCGAGAAGGCCTCGATTTGTATGAAATTTATCGATTTAAATTAAATATTAATCGATCTCGATTAGTCATAAATTAATCGATTAATTTTTTTAATTTAATGGAGGAAGGCCTCGATTTGTTTTAAATTAATCGAGGAAGGCCTTGATTAATTTGTGTTTTTTATAATTAATCGAGGAAGGCCTCGATTAATTTGTGTTTTTTATAATTAATCGAGGAAGGCCTCGATTTGTATTAAATTAATCGATTTACATGAAATATTAATCGATTAGTCTTAAATTAATAGAGGTAATTAATCGATTAGTTTTATTTAGGCTATTATGTTTTTTAAACTAATCGATTAGTTTTTTTTAACATTAATCGATTAGTTTTTTTTTTAAAATTAATCAATT
This sequence comes from Perilla frutescens, assembly GCA_026008535.1. Classification (NCBI taxonomy): domain Eukaryota; kingdom Viridiplantae; phylum Streptophyta; class Magnoliopsida; order Lamiales; family Lamiaceae; genus Perilla; species Perilla frutescens. The sequence goes on along the minus strand of BRKX01000001.1, from coordinate 48,213,232 downwards.
AATTTTTTTAGACTTAATCAATTTACATTATATATTAATCGATTTGTATTAAATTAGGTTTTCTTAAACTAGCCATTACTTTTTTTTTAAATATTAATCGATTAGTTTTTTTTTAAATTAATCGATTAATTTTTTTAATAATTAATCGAGTAAAAAGAAACTAATCGATTAGTCTTAAATTAATAGAGGCAATTAATCGATTAGTTTTATTTAGGCTATTAGGTTTTTGTTTTTTAAACTAATCGATTAGTTTTTTTAACATTAATCGATTAGTTTTTTTTAACATTAATCGATTAGTTTTTTTTAAAAAATTAATCAATTAATTTTTTTTAGACTTAATCGATTTACATTATACATTAATCGATTTGTATTAAATTAATCGAGGAAGACCTCAATTAGCTTGTGTTTTTTAAAATTATTCGAGAAGGCCTCGATTTGTATGAAATTTATCGATTTAAATTAAATATTAATCGATCTCGATTAGTCATAAATTAATCGATTAATTTTTTTAATTTAATGGAGGAAGGCCTCGATTTGTTTTAAATTAATCGAGGAAGGCCTCGATTAATTTGTGTTTTTTATAATTAATCGAGGAAGGCCTCGATTAGTATTAAATTAATCGAGGACTCGATTAGTTTTATTTAGGACTCGATTAGTATTGAATTAGGTTTTTTAAACTTTCTCGATTAGTAGTAAATTAACAAAATACAAGCCTCGATTATCAAATGCAAGCCTCGATTAGCATAACAAGTCAAGATTAACATACAAATCCATTATTAACATAACAGGCCTAGTTCTAAAGCCATAACACAACCACAACCATTGCAATCATAAACAAAAATCAATTGCAAAATACGGTGATTAAATAAGAAATGGGAAAAAACATCAAGATTTAAGTTAAATTATCCACCATTAAGTTTCAAAATCCATGATTATTTTAAAAATCCACGAGATCTATTTCAAAATCCACAGTTATTTTCAAAATCCAACATTAATCAACCAACTAAAAACAAATTTTAAATACAAAACGGAGACATACATGTGCTGCTGAAGACGTCGCTGGCGATGATTCCCTTCGTTGCTCCATTGTCGACCGATGATTCACTATGAGCAATCGGTCCGTTAGAGAGAGAGAGAGAGAGAGAGAGAGAGACCTGGGAGATGAATGCCCAATGAGAAGGTTTTTTTTTAAAAATTCAATCGCCGACTCAAGTTCAATCGAGGAAGATGTGGCCGTTTTTTTTTAGATTAACTGATATTGGTGGCTTTTTTTGGCAAAATTAATCGAGGGGCTTTTGTTTAAAAAATTCGAGAACTTCTAGGGTTTTTGTGAAGAAGATACAGTGAGGAGGAGAGAGACACGGTTGGTGGGATAATTTAAGGGTTCAAACTTGGTAAATTTATTCCGGCAGTTGTGTGTCAGTTTTTAAAGTAAAAAACTGATTTTGTGGGACCTTTGCATGGATTTTGTGAAAAGTAAATACAAATTGTCAAAATAACTCATGTATTTTAAATCTTGTTGCTTTTTCCTTTTCATTATATGCTTTTGTCGATTTTAACATTCAACTCTATATATTTTTTCCCTTTAGTTTATAGGTTTCCGTGTCGTTGTCAGAGGCAGGAGCTGCCGTAAAGGCAGCATAGTTGCAGCAGCAGTGTCAGCAGATGCCCACAGAGCTGCTGCAGTAGTCATAATATGTGCACAGTACACGCTCAGAGGTATAGAGAGAGAAAGAGAGAGAGAGAGAGAGAGAGAGGTTGCAGGCAGCAGTGTGATCAGAACCATTAGTTTTATCCATGTACAGAAGATTCTGCAACTCAAATGGTCCCTGAAATAAATATACCTACTCTGCTATGCATATGCATTTATCCCCACCCAAGGGCTCTAACTCTCTCAACACACTAAACAAGAAGAAACCAATAACCTCTCTCTCTCTCTCTCTCTCTCTCTCTCTCCAAGAACAAAATATTGGGTTGATGATGAGCAGTAGTGGGAGAAGTACTAGGTTCCCTTTCACTGCATCACAATGGCAAGAACTGGAACACCAAGCCCTTGTTTTCAAGTACATGGTTTCGGGCATGCCCATTCCACCAGATCTCCTCTTCACCATCAGAAGAAGCCTCGATTCTTCGCTCTCCTCCAAGTTCCTCGTACACCAACCCCAACACAGTAGTAATACTTCTTCACTTCTCTCTCTTCATAATATATATATATATATATATATGTATTTACTCTTGAATGAATTAATTCGCAGTTGGATGGAACGGGTTTCACATGGGATTCGGTCGGAAAATAGACCCGGAGCCGGGGCGCTGCAGAAGAACAGATGGCAAGAAATGGAGGTGCTCTAAAGAAGCCTATCCAGATTCCAAATACTGCGAAAGACACATGCACCGAGGCAGAAACCGTTCAAGAAAGCCTGTGGAAATCCTCTCAACCCCCACCGCCGCCGCCTCCGCCACACACTCCCCTCCCCCGCAGCCCAGAAACACACAGCTTTCTTCTTCTTCTTCTTCTTCTTCTTCTTCTTCTTCTTATCTCTCATCCGCCCCTTCCGATTCCCACTTTCTCTATCCCCATTTATCGTCTTCTAGACCACCCCCTACCTTCGCCTTATCATCTCAAGAAACTCCCAACTTTTTCTTGGAGTCCAATCTCCATTCCCGTCCACCACCCAAAGATTGCAGGTACACACGATCACACACACAATTCATTAATACTTGCACATTTTCAATATATATATATATGTATGTATTGACGTTATGATGATGAAATGTTTGAAACAGCAGCTTCAGGCATGGATTAATCAAAGGGGAAAGCGACGAGCATGCATTTTTCTCAGCTGATTCAAATTCATATTCTTCCTCAAAACTGGAAATGAGTTCATCTCACTCCCAAATAAAACAAAGCTGTCAAAAGATCCAAAGCTTGGAAGATCAAACATACACGCAATACCAACACGACCATCACTACTATCGCGACACGATCGATGAGCAGCAGCCCAAGAAAGTAATGCACCATTTTCTCGACGAATGGCCGCCCAAAGATTCAGATTCTTGGAATCACTCCGAGGACAAAATGTCAACCCACAGAACTCAGCTCTCCATTTCCGTTCCCAATTCGTTGCATGACTTCTTCGTCACCCAAAAATGGTAAAACATATACATACATATGATCAATGTAGTCACCTCACCTCACATACAATATATTCATCAAATAACTGCATCTTTTTTTTTTTTCTTGCAGAATAAATGAAGTTGGGAAAGTAGAATAAAATGGAGGTGGGGACAGATTTTTTTTTTTTTTTCCAGTAGGATGGGGGTGGGAGTGGAAATCTTTGTTGTTTTTGATTGTGTGCGTGTATGGTAAGTGGGAATCTGTTGGATTATTGTATTTTACATTGTATTTGTTTGGTGTTACTTCTTACTAGTAATAGTATTTGATGTTTGAAAGGCAGCTGCCAATTTTGCCACATGTTATGTACTTTTTTGGTTTTATTATTATTATTTAATTTTAATTTTAATTTTCATGAGTAGAGATATATTGACTGGCATCTGACTCCCTCTCTCTCATCATTTTAAAGCACTAAAACATAATAATGTTGCTTTTGCTAACACCAAAACTAGTGGACCTATTTCCAGTACTTGGGCTGAGGCTCCTTTCAAAACTCTGCTCCTCTCTGTTCTATTTCTAGGACTAGGATATCCCACTTTCCACCTCAATATTTATTAACACATATATATATGCTAATAGATGAATATTATTGAAAAATATTACACACACACACACACACACACACATTTGTCCATCACGGTGGGTGGGCGGTGGTGGCGAGAATTGGAGGTTGTTTTAAATCAGTGGCGGCGAAGAACTATTTGACACAACCAACTCTGTTGATGCAAAACATACCCCCACAGTTACTGCTATTCTTGAGAAGAGAAAATCAAATCACAGTGATCTGAAATAGTGAAGGAATCTTGGACTGAAGAGAGAGTAGAGTGAATTAATATAAGGTAAGTGCAATGTATGGTGGGGGTGTGACATTGAGTGAGGTAAAATTAAAAGGACTCAAACAGAAGTGTAGTGTGAGAAAAGATGCTCCCCATTCTATTTCACTTGAATTTTTTTATCCCATGGCAGGCATGGCAGTCATGTTTTTTGGTTCAAGTGTGTGTGTGTGTTTTTTGCAGACACTTTTGCAGGCTTTCTACCACATCCTTATATCTGTAGCTCTGAACTTACTATAATCTGAACCCCACTAACTCCACTGTTTCCACCACTTTTTCTTATTGGTTTTTATTTATGATTGTCAGCTCATTCATCTCTTCTTTATCACATTACACCATCAACTTAATTAAGTAGGATCCTTCGTCACCATTCTTTTTAAGGATGACAATTTAGGAGAGATAAATCGTATCACTTAACAATTAACATACATGCTCTCAACCTATTGGGCAAATGTCAAAAATCAAGTATGATACAGAATTGATGGTATTCGAATTTGAGATCTATGATCTCAAACTTAACAATGCTCCACACTAAGGGACATTAGGGCCACACTTTTTCCATAAGCAAAAGATGCCAATGCTTTATTTTTACGCTTCAAATAATCAGAGACAGCAAGAAAATGAGAACTCCGGCCCCATTATATAAACAAAAACTGCAATAATGTTAGTTGAAATTAAAAATGAGCTTGTAGCTCCTAATGAAGAACTGTAAGTAAATATTCTTCAAATGAACAGAAAGCAAAAATGAAGGAAAAAGCTTGATGTTTTCTTTAAATTTTTATAAAGGGTGAGGTTGTGAGTATGAAAAAACTTAAAAAGGGTGCTGAATTCTTTATTAACAGAAGGAAATGGATACTTACCACCTTACCAGATTTATCGTTACGCTATTTATTTCAATTGAAATAATGTATAGTATCATTTACTATTATTCATGACAATATTGTGAAACTGAAAGCACCGAGACGTACTTGTTCAGCTATATATATATATATATATCTGTCGTCTTCATAACTACGACGCAAGGGAGGAGCATTTATCAAAAGATGAATTTACAAAGTGGTCAAAGACTCAAAGAAGGAAAAATAAAGGGGAAAAACCTCTTTTTTAAAAAAGTAAAAATAAAAATGGTTCGCAGTTATGTAACTTAATATTAACAGAATAAACTAGAAGTGGCATTAAAATAAAATAAGGGATTTGAATTAATAGGGTCATTATTTTGAGTTTTGGGAGTCATTTAATTTGTAGGGTTTGTATCAGTTATAAATTTATTTACTAACGATTTATCCTAAGATAGCTGATAAAGATCATAGAAACATAAGATGCATTAATAAATAAATAACATCCAATGATATTTCATTTTCTTATATCAATCTTCTGTATACTTTCGCAAAAAGGAAACGAAGTGTTAAAGTAATATAATTTTATTGATATTTTTATAATAAAAAAAGAGACATTTTAATTTTTACGTTGTTTTATGAAAATCAAGGAACAATTTTTTCAAACCTTAGTCATATCATATGTTTGAAATTTATTTTGGGTCGGTGCGTCTATTGAACTGGATGGTTGAGATTAAAATGCAGGGTGCCGTGGCAAAATCTTCATATATATATATAAAAACACAAAGTCTTACTTTTAGCAAACTTTGAGTTTTCCCGTGATTTAATTTAATTGTGTATCATATCTATAATATAATAAAATCATTTATATATATATATATATCAAAGTAAACATATACTATAATATAACATAATATATTAATTATAATAATTTTTATCTATAAATTATTATATATAAAATAATATAATATAACATAGTCATTTTTTAAACCAATTAATACACTAAGTATATTAATATAATATGTAATATCTACACACACACACATATATATAATATGAACATATTAGAGTATTTCTTTTATTTTACATGCAATAATTGCGTGAAGGAATAAATATATTTTGCTAAATTTACATTTTTAATCAACTATGGTATTAATTACGTGAAGTAATATATATTTTTTTAGAAAGCAATCTCTTAAATTATGCTCCAATAATTACGTAATCCACTAAAAAAGGGCATGATTGAAGATATGTGACAATAATCTTTTATTTATTATACCAATATATTTAAATACAACTCTCACCCTCCCCATATCACAACCAATCGTGAAAAAAAAAATTGAGAACAAAGGTTTTTTTACTCTGCACAAACGATTTTGTTTGAAGTATTCACTCAAATTGGACATTGAGAATGTGAATGTGTATGCATGGTATATGTGCATTATGTTTATGTATTAATCACAACTTATCGAATTCAATTTATGGAGGTGGTGTTTCATGATGACGAAGTAATTAATCGCAAATTCAAAATTTGTATTGCTTTTTAAATAAATTTTAAGATTATTTTTATATTTCTCTTTTATTTATAGGGTAATTGTATTCACGCAGCTATAGCTGTCAAAACTGTCGGGTCGGGCCGGTGTTTCATGATGACAAAGTAATTAATCGCAAATTCAAAATTTGTATTGCTTTTTAAATAAATTTTAAGATTATTTTTATATTTCTCTTTTATTTATAGGGTAATTGTATCCACGCAGCTATAGCTGTCAAAACTGTTGGGCCGGCCCGAGCCCACGGGCCAAAAAAATTTTCGGGCCGGTCGGACCATTTTCGGGCCTGAAATCTATGGGCCCAGCCCGAAATCAAATCGGGCCTAAAATTTTACAGCCCAGCCCGGTCCAAAATTGGGTTGGGTCAGGCTGGTCCATCGGGCCGGGCCGGTTTTGACAGCTCTACACGCAACTATCCGACGCAAGCTGTTGCAAATACTTGTAAACTTTCGTTCAATTGCTCAATGAAGATATCTATATATGTTATCAAGAATTTTATAATTATTGACAATATAATGAGATATGAAACTATATTTTTCTCAAGAGCTCATTTATTTGAAGTTTTTGAAGACAAGTTCCAAAGATACATTTATAATTCTCATACAGAGAATGACAATCAATCATTATAGCAAGTGCAAAATACAACACTTGATAAAAATGCTCATTAGTGCACATCATGACACTAACATATATGACATTTTAGCATCAACTATAACTAATAACAGAATCATCTACGAAAAAAAATGAAAATGAATACCTAAATCAGAATTGAATACAATGTATGAGATAATTAAAGAAGATGAATATGTGAATCAACAACATCATATGAAGAAGATGAAATGATGTAAAAATTTAATTATGATGATTTACACAAAAAAAGCATCTCAAAAGAATAATAGTGTCTACAAATAAATCAAGAAACCCTAAAAATTCAATGCGCATATGAATGTCAAAATAATAATAAAAAAAAATCATCAAGAATTAAAAATCATTTCTGAACCAACAACATAGATTTTGATTTTACGTATAAAAATCCTCTTAACCTTGTATGTATCTATGGGTATAACATGTTATTATTTTAATAAAATAATTATCACTATTTTTACAATTTTTGTTTACAACATGATTTAAAAAAAACAAGAGAGATGAGAGAGGCGAGAAAAAGAGAGAGGGATGAGCGAGAAGAGAGGAGAGAGAGATAGTGGCGGAGAGAGAAAGGAAGTGGATAGAGGGAAAAAGAAAAGTGAGTGTACCAAAGAAATAAAGGGATAGATGAGAGACGGAGAGAGTCATGTTTCAAAATATAAGAATTACTGAATTACCATAATACCCCATTTTAATTAAAGCTGTAGATATTTACAAGTATGTCACCTTTCATTTGACCAAAATTTGATTGAATTGTGGCCATTAAGATCTAAGTCATGGATAGATTAGATGGTTCTTAGTTCTCACATGAGGGATATATATAGGGAATGGATATATATGTATATATATAGGTATATATATATATATATAGGGAATGAATCAAATAAGACATTTTTCCTAGTGTGGGACTAGGATCACATCTCCACCATTCAATTTAATAATATAATGGTTGATATTTAATGGAAAAGATAGTGACAATTTTATAAATAATGAGTCAAAAAATAAAGGAATGAGGGTTATTTTCATCCAAAACTTTAAAATTGATGATGTCAGCAATTTAAAAAACAAAACTTAAAATTTTTAAACGACTATAACTTGCTCGTTTTTAATCCAACACACACAAAAATACAGGGTCGTCTCCAGAATTTATGAGGCCCTAGCAACTATATGTCTATTGAAGCAAAATACTTTATTCTTGTTTCGAGAGTATATAAGCCAAGACAGATCAAGCTTTTCTCCATTTGGTAGATAACGATTAAAGTATTTAACATTGAAGCTTCTACTGTTGTCATTAATAGGATACACATCTTCCATAATTCTTATCGGACCTTTCTCTATCAACAAGTCAATCTTTCTTTGGGATAAGTTATCCTTCCAATTTTCCCGGATCAAACAAATCCTCCAATTCTTCACCACAAATATCTAAATTATCATTAATTTTTTCAGCACCATTCACAATTTCCTCATCCATTTCATTCACTTCTTGACTATCAGTTAAATGAATATTATTCCTCAAATCATCTCTTTCAATTTCAATTATAGATTCGATAGGTTCTTCAACTACGAGTGCAATGGGTACTTTGACAATATGAATCGTAGTAGATTTTACGTACCTATCCATGGATCTGGCTAGGGATTTCGTAATGGCCTCTTGTCTTTGTTTTTTCTTTCTTTTTCAACTTTTGCCCGTCATAATTCACCACGCGTATCTAAAAAAAATATAAATACATCAATATACAATACGTCAAGTCGTCAATACCCACAAAATTTACTAGAATAAAAGAATAGAAGAAAACCATACCTTAAGAGTACCAATAGAATAGTTATGTGGAGTACAAAATTTTTCCTCTTTTGCTAATCTTAGTCTTCTCTACTATAGCTTCTAATCTGCTTTCCTTTTCTTCTGATATATCTGTCGTTTCTTTTTCTTTCTTGTGTATAAAGCGTTGGCTTATTTTGTTTTTAATTTATGTATACTTATACTTATTTTAATATATAATTAATAAATTTTTAAAAAAATTGAGGCCCTAATTGTGGGGTAGGCCCTAGGCCCATGCCTAGGTGGCCTCCCCCTTGAGACGCCTCTGCAAAAATATATCAAATTAAATCTCTCTTCGTGCTCTTTCATTTATGATGTCGGAAGATAATGTTTAGATGAAAAAATATTAACGAAAAATACAAAATATAAATTTTTACGCATACCGAGGTTGTAAATGCTTTCATTAGCTTATAATAATGCTTCGTCAGCATTATGATAACGTATGCTAACAAATCATTTGTTATATGCTAACATAATGCATTTACCGTGCTAACAAAGAATTATCAGAATGCTAGTGTACTACATATTTATTAGGGTTTGTTCAATCTTAATTATGGTTTATTTCATCTCAATTAAGGTTTATTCCGTCTCAATTCTGGTTTATTCCATCTAATTATGATTAATAATTACTTTTATAATTTAATTTTCATTTTTAGTTCATAATTGATTTTAGGGTTTATTCTATCCAATTATCGTTTATAATGTATATTGACATAGTGTATTCACAGTGCTGACGAAGCAAAATCATAATGCTAACTTAGTACATATATGTTATTGTTATGATTTGTTCCAACTTATTTAGGGTTTATCACATCCAATCAAGATTTATTTCATCCAATTATGTTTCTTCCATTCAATTAGGATTTATTAAATCAAATTAGATTTAGAATTATTTTTTAGAATATATTTTTTAGCTAACAATATTAGAAAATTTTAATTAGCATAACGTAACGCTTTATTAGCATGACGGTCTGTTATCAACTACTCCGCGATTTTTATAAGAATTACTGAATTACATTGATGCCCTTGCCCGAAAAACTTTTAAAATATTACAGAATTGCAATCGTCCTTTTAATCAAATCTAAGCCTTTAATTTTTTAGAATTATGTGGTGTGAGATATGATCCTAATTCCCACACTAGAATTGATTTTCACCTAACCATTCCACTATATATATATATATATTATCAAATAATAACACATTGTTTAACATATATGCCACCACTTCCAATTTTTAGTGATAAATATCAATATAAGAGATTAAAAAAAAGGTTGATTTTAAAGTAACGACTCGACAGTAATGATAAAAAGAAAATAGTTTTTTATTTTCTTTCAAAAACTCAATATAAAATAGAAAATAATATTAAATAATTCGGAATTATAAACACTCACAGACTTAAACTCTTGCAGTCTAAGATGCATCCACTCGTAACGAGCTTTAGGAAGGACGACAGTCTTTTGATGATTAAACCTTTCTTTCAGGTTTGTCCACAACTCACTCGGATCTTTGACGGTCAAATATTCCGTCTTTAGATCATCATGAAGATGATGACGAAGGAAAATTCATCGCCTTAGCGCGATTCTGTTGAGATGTTTTATTTCCTTCTTTGATTGTCTCCCCTAGACCCCTTGAGATCAAGTGAACATCAACATCAAGAGTCCATGACATATAATTCTTGCCCGAGATGTCAAGGGCGATGAACTCAAGTTTGGCTATGTTTGCCATTGGTGCAATTCTGCACAAAGAATCAAGGATATATTATCCACATGCTTAATTTATTTGCTCTTTAGAGCATGTCAGGAATATTACTTGTGCTACTTTAATATCATCAATTTATGATCTTGAATGTAATATTCTTCATGAATATTACTTGTGCTACTCGAATAGGATCAATATTTAATTTTTCAAGATTAAATAAAAAAGGACTGATTATTATAACAATAAGAAAAACAGACATAATATATTACGAAATCAAAACGCAAGGTGATAAAAATAACCTATATTCATGCACTATAGCAATGTATTAATTTACCAAGACTAACATCATCAGTTCACGAGCACGGAAACAAACTTGAAAAATAGTTTAAACACGATCCTTTTTTTTTTCGAGGCCTAATAATATATGGTCTTCAAAAAAATCTTTAACTACCAATCAAATAAAAGACAGTTAACCATGCAATCCATACAGTCTTGCGAATTGAAGATTTTATAATATAATTCACATCAAACTTAATTTTATAATTTTAATTTAGAAATTACCTCGTAGAAAAGATACGATACTTTCCTATGACGTACCTCCAATATTAATTCGTGTTGATAACGTGTTGTAAACTAGAGAGAGGCGAGAGAAAATATGAATTGTGTGTTTTCAATATGAGGACCAAATGCTTCTATTTATAATAGTACAAGAGTTAGGGTTTTAGAGTTAGATACTTGACTATCACTCATATCATATATATCTATTAGATATATTTACAACATGGTCAACATTATTTTTTATGAATATCAGTACTGAACTCCACACTCAAAATTAACGCGAGGTACATTGTCTAAGCTCAATTTTATTTTTTGACTTCCTAAATTCAACAACACCATCATAGTAGGCATTGGTCTCTAACTAAAAAGTACATGATTTAGCCTAGCTAAGAAGCTCCTGGTTGAGTAGCTCCGCAAAAATTGTTAGGATAAGCAGTATTATTAAACGAAACAAAATAACTAGCAATGAAACCAAAGATGAATAAAGCTCATAAAATATACGATAAGTGAGCGGATGAAATCATCTGCTACATTTTGTACTACATTAGGTGCTACCTAATTCAATTTATTCATTTTTCTTTGATTTTTTAATTCAATTTCAATTTATTGTGCTTTAGTTTAATTTACACTTATTATTTAGGGTTCATCCTACCCAATCAGGGTATATAATTATTTTTTTACGAAATAATCAATTATTAATTAGAAAATAAAATAAAATATTGAAAATAAATCATATATCATAATTGGGTAAGATGAACCCTAAATAATAAATGCAAAATTAAACTAGAGCATTGCTAAACCTAGTTGAACAAAATACTGAACAACGTAATAATAATAATAGTTGAAGATCAAAATATCAACAACTTGAAATAATTTAAATATCGATATGATATAACCAAATTTATAGAAACCCGAGGCCTGTGGAGATCACAGTTTCCTTAAACCAAATTCATCCCGTATCAACATTTGATTTTTAGGATACAACGGATAAACCAGAACTTCCTCCGGCGAACTGAACACTATGCTCGAACTTGATCAAATGGAGTTAGAACTCAAAACTTGGAGCACAACCTTCAAAATGCAAACTAAATCTAGAACTCAAGCTTGCTCAAAAGAGAGAATCGAGAACTAGAGAAGAGAGGAAATGATTTTTTGTTGGTGTGTTTGAAGATGTGGAGTGAGGCACCATTTTATAACCTCCAAAGTGAGGTTTTTCACTTGATCGTCATTAAATCAAATGGTGTAACCTCCAAAATATGAAAGGTTGTCATTAGGGTAAACCTTTGGTATCTAGATTTTAATAATCTAGAATAAATTTCCCTCACAGTTTTCATATTTTCCAACAATCCCCCACATGAGGGAAATCGATGAAGATTTTGATCAAGTTTAATAATTGAATCCGACATAGGATAGGTAGGTATAACCCTTTGAACCTTTTCTTGTAAAATATAACGACTTTATTGGCTCTCAGTAGATGCGATGTCCTTGAACTAGTCTGCCGTTTGTGTAAATGATGATATACCTTACATAGGACTCTTCCTAACATATTTCAGTTCTCATTGTTATGTTCATTCATGGCCCTGAACATACGCCTGGTTCTGTAAGAGAGTTTAAGAATTGAGCCTCACACAACTCCATTCGAAGCAGCCCCACTTCTCTCTTACATAGGTGATTCTTTTAAATAGCCCGTGCTATCACGCTCGACTCATCGACGTGTAAGAATCATTAAAAGCCAAATTCTTATCATTCTCCATTCGGGTATCACTTAACAAGGGATAAGTACCCCCACGGTGATCATACAAGTCTTTTTACAATTAGGTTGTCTCATTGAACCTAGATCTTGGGATCTCCAGTCAACTAGATTGAGTTTCCATTGTATCAACTCTTTTCTAAAGGCTTTATACCCATTACTCCTCTGGTCGATTTTGCAACTAACTCCATGTTTAACCCTTTGGTTAACGGATCCGTCAAGATATCTTTTGACTTCACATAGTCAATAGATATTACACCAATTGAGAGTAGTTGCCTAATAGTATTGTGTCTTCAACGTATATATCTAGACTTACCATTATACATATGGCTATGTGCCCTACCAATTGCAGATTGACTGCCACAATGTAGATAGATTGCAGGCACTGGCTTCGGCCAACTTGGAATATCTTCTAAGAAATGAAGTAGCTACTTAGCTTCTTCACCACTATTGTCCAACGTTATAAACTCAGATTCCATGATAGATCTAGCTATAATAGTTTACTTAGAAGCTTTCCATGATATGGCTGCACCTCCCAAAGTGAATACATATCCACTTGTGGACTTAAAGTCCTTCATATTAGATATCCATTTAGCATCACAATAGTCTTCAACAACAGCTAGATATGTCTCTTAGTGCAGTCCATAATCATGAATGTAACTCAAGTATCTAAGTAGTCTCACTATACATTTCTAGTGTGCATCAATTGGATTACTAGTATATCTACTTAATTTGCTTACTGCATAGGCAATGTCTGGACGTGTACAACTCATGAAATACATCAGACTTCCTATGACTCTCGAATATTCCACTTGAGAAACACTCTCACCTTTATTTTTCGATAGATGTTGACTAGTGTCTATCGGGTTCTAGTAATAGTAGAGTCATTATTGTTAAATTTCTCAAGAATTTTATCCACATAATGTGACTGACTCAGCACAATCCCTTGTGGTTTTCGAAGAATTTTCATTCCAAGTATCATATCAGTTAGACCCATGTCTTTCATGTCAAATCTTGAATTCAATATCTCTTTTGTAGAGTTAATCATCTTATCATTGCTCCCAACAATAAACATGTCATCTACGTAAAAACATAGGATTACAAATTCACTTTCTGTTTCTTTAACATAGACACATTTATCACACTGATTAATTTTGAATCCACACCTCATCATGGCATTATCGAACTTCTCGTATCATTGCTTTGGTGTTTGTTTCAAGCTATACAAAGACTACACCAATTTAAAAACCTTATTCTCTTGCCTGGGAGTAGAGAATCCTTCAGGTTGCTCCATATAGATCTCCTCTTCCAAATCGCCTAGAAAAACAGTCTTTACATCCATCTGATGTATTTCAAGATTTTTCAAAGCTGCAAAAGCAATAATAGTCTGAATGGATGTTATTCTCGTTATTGGGGAATATGTGTCAAAGTAGTCAAGATCTTCTTTCTGCCTGTAACCTTTAATTACAAGTCTAGCATTGTACTTATCAACAGTTCCATCAGCTTTCATTTTTCTTTTGAAAATCCACTTATAGCCTAACGGTTTACTTTCCGGAGGAAGATCCACTAGCTCCCAAGTGTGATTTTGCAAAATGGAATCATTTCACTTTGAATTGCCTATTTCCATAGAGAACCATCCAAATAATTTATTGCTTCAGAAAAGCTTTGAGGTTCACTTTCAACCATATAGGTTAAAAAGTCTGGAACATAGGATTTTTCAATCCTAGCTCTTTTGCTTCTTCGTGGTTCTACCACCTCTTCATCATGTTGTTCTTCTTCCACTGCTTCTAAAGTCTGTTTAATAGAAATAGATTTCATTTCACTCTTTCGTGGAAACACATGTTCGAAGAATGAAGCATTTCTCGATTCAATTATTATGTTTTTGTGCATGTCTTCAATTTTAGACTTATGCACAAGAAACCGATAAGCACCTACTGTTATGTACATAACCAATAAATATGCAATCAACAGTTTTTGGTCCAATCTTCACCTTTTTTGGTGTAGATATCGCTACCTTGGTAAGACACCCCCCATACTTGCAAGTATTTATAGGATGGTGGTCTTCCATGCCATAACTCATATGGGCTTTTTTCTAACTTCTTGCGGGGCACCTTATTTAAAAGGTAGTTGGCCGTCAAGATAGCTTCCCCCCACATGTTCTGAGATAATCCAGAACTTAATAGCAATGCATTCATCATTTCTTTCAACGTTCTATTTTTCCATTCTGCAGTGCCGTTTTATTGCAGCGAATAAGGTACAGTGGTCTCGTACCTTATTCCATTTTCAGCATAGAAGTTGGCAAAAGGTGACTCATACCCACCTCCTCTGTCACTTCATAACACCTTAATCTTTTTACTTAGTTGATTCTCAACTTCAGTTTTATAGAGAAAAAATTTCTCTATTGCTTCATCTTTACTTTTGAGAAGATACACATAACATAATTTAGTGCAATCATCTACAAAAGTAATAAAATACTTATTTCTACCTCGTGTGGGAATTGCCTTTAAATCACACACATCTGTGTAAATTAGGGCAAGTAGTTCACTATTTCTTTCTATAGTTTGGAAAGATAACCGAGTTAACTTGGCTTCAACACAAGTTTCAGACTTATATGTTGAGTCAATATGAAGCATAGGTATGCTTTTCATACTCATTAACCTGCGCGGGATATTAAAGTTGACATGTCCCAGTCTACCATGCCACATTATGGAAGACTCAAACATATAAACGGAAGGATTCACTTTATTGGTCATAGATGACTCAACAGTCATTACATTGAGCTTAAAAATCCCTTTACATTCATAACCCTTTTCGACAAACACTCCATTCTTGGTCAAAATGACCTCATCAGACTCAAAGACAATGCCAAAGCCATGATTGCTTAACAATGAACTAGACACAAGATTCTTACGAATCTCTAGAACATACAACACATTGTTGAGAGTCAGCTCCTTCCTTGAAGTCATCTTCAGAACCACTTTTCCAAGGCCTTTCACGTCGAATGTAGCGGAGTTCCCCATGAAGAATTTCTCGCCATCCATTTGTTCATTAAAGACACTAAACAACTCCTTACTTGAACACACATGTCGGGTCACACCCTTATCAACCCACCATTCCCGTAGGTTTGAACCAACAAGGTTCATCTCGGAAATCACTGCAGCCAGGTGCATCTCTTCAACATCCAGAGAGAGGTTTTCCACCATGTGTGCTTCTTGGTTCTTTTTCGGCTTTGTACAGTCGAAAGCCCTGTGACCATGTTTGTTTTAATTGAAGCATTTCCCATTGAACTTCTTCTTGAAGTTATCCTTCTTCGGTCCTAACGTCTTTTTACCTACAAAATTAGGTTTCTTGTTAGAGTTCCGCCTTGAGCTCTCACCATGCTCAACCATGTTTGCCTTAGCCTCTGGAGGAGTAAACAATTTTTTATCATTGTTCTTGTTATCTTCTTCAATGCGAAGTCTAACGATGAGTTCTTCAATGGTCATCTCTTTTTTCTTGTGAGTCAAGTAATTTTTGAAATCTTTCCAATTCGGTGGTAGTTTCGCTATGATAGCAGCCACTTGAAAAGTTTCACTCATCACCATTCCTTCAGAATGAATATCGTGCAATATTATTTGGAGCTCTTGCACTTGACTGATCAAGGTCTTTGAATTAACCATCTTGTAGTCGAGAAATCGACCTACAAGAAATTTCATTGCTCCGGCATCTTCAATCTTGTATTTCTTCTCCAAGGACTCCCATAGTTCCTTAGCCATGTTAATTGAGCAATACATGTTGTATAGTGTATCCACTAAGAAGTACATCACATAGTTCTTGCACAAGAAATCCGAGTGGTTCCATACATCAAGCGCAATGACAACTTGAGCATCAGCATTCGCCCCTAATGTCGGAGGGTCTTCAGTCAAGAACCGCGCAAGGTTCAATGTTGTCAAGTAGAACAACATCTTTTGTTGCCACCATTTGAAATTTAAGCCATTGAATTTCTCCGGCTTGTTAGCATGATTGACAGGAACATACATTGATAGCACCGATCCTCACAGTGGTAGCAGCGACGCACTGTAGCATTAGCGGAAACGTTGTTCATCTGTTCACTAGGCATGTTGAAAATAAGGGTTTTCCAAGTAGAATTTGGTTTAAGATTGTTGAACCTAGTTTAACAAAATACTGAACAACGTAATAACAATAATAGTTGAAGATCAAAATATCAACAACTTGAAATAATTTAAATATCGATATGATATAACCAAATTTATAGAAACCCGAGGTCTGTGGAGATCACAGTTTCCTTAAATCAAATTCGTCCTGTATGAACGATTGATTCCCAGGATACAACGGATGAACCGGAACTTCCTCCGGCAAACTGAACACTATGCTCGAACTTGATTAAATAGAGCTAGAACTCAAAACTCGGAGCACAACTTCAAAACGCAAACTAAATCTAGAACTCGATCTTGCTCAAAAGAGAGAATCAAGAACTAGAGAAGAGAGGAAATGATTTTTTGTTGGTGTGTTTGAAGATGTGGAGTGAGGCACCTTTTATAGCCTCCAAAGTGAGGCTTTTCACTTGATCGCCATTAAATCAAATGGTGTAGCCTCCAAAATATGAAAGGTTTTCATTAGAGCAAATCTTTGGTATCTAGGTTTTAGAATAATCTAAAATAAATTTCCCTCACGAGTTTCATATTTTCCAACAAGCATAATAAATTGAAATTGAATTAAAAAATTGATAATAAATTGAAATTAAATTAAAAAATTGAAAAAAAAATAATATATTAAATTATGAAACACCAAGTATTGCAAAAAGTATAACAGAAGATTTCATTTGATAAGTGAGTCTCCCCAGACCGTACTACGCTATAATTACGAGTTTAGTTAAGATATGCTAGATTCGATCAAGTATACAAATGGAACCTAACCATACACGTCCTTCCATTATATCTTCTAAATCGTCCACACTGTCAATCAATCCCATAATTTATCATCAAGCAAAAACTCAATTTACCTTGAAAATATGTCTCATTATCCACTCCTCATGAAGAAAGAACTGCATAAAGTGTAGCAATATATTTTTATGACATAGTTATTGGCTACCAAAAAAATAAATAAATACTCTTCAGTTTACTTTCTGTGCACTTTTAAGTTTTTAGACTCGCTTATATCTAATAACCTGTAAACCACATAAAAATGCAAACAATACAGAAAAGGATAAATCACACATGAAAAATTAAGTATGATAGACGAACATGCACTTGAGATCCTTTAGTCCCAACTTGTGCGTGTCAATCGTGTACCAAACCTCAAAATTATTACTTTTTCTTTCTTTTTGTTTTCTTCAATTTTAATTTCTTTAGGTTTAATATAGTTTTACAATTTTATTTAGGGTTTATTCCACCTAATTAGGGTTTATAATTATTTTTTAATATTTAATTTTCATTTTTTAGTTAATATAATTGATTTTTAGGGTCAATTATTCCAAATTTAAGGTATAAAATTTTTTAAAATTTAAATTTTTAGCGATAAATATTAATTATGATTACTTATAATATAATAAATTTTATTTTTACAAGAAATATTATTAACAATATGTAATTTTAATGTTGACACACGGTTGATCCATAAAATTGGAACTAGAAGATCTCTACTCGAGGAATATGCAAGAGTGATGATCACCCCAGGGAACAAAAAAAAATAAGATTAAATTTTCTTTCCCTTTTAAGGGGGTGTTCACTGAAAAAATGACATATTTTGCAATTCATTCCAAATATTTAATTTTAATTATTTCTACATATCGACGATGAACCGATGCAAACGCCGGCGTGAATTAAGTTGATTGTTAGGATATCAAAATGTGTATTAATTTTTTAAAAAACAAATCATGAACTTTCTAATTGGTATTACATAAATGAGTGTCGACTTGCAAAAAATAAAAAACTCATGAAGTAAATTTCTAAAATTATAAGTTCTGTGGTAAGTTGTAAAATGTATCAAACTCAATGGTTTTGAATTGTTTATTAGTAGTATTTTTGTATAAAGAGAAAAATCGATAGCCGGTAGTATTATTTGAATTGAGATGTGAACTGATAAAATTTATGGAGGGTGATGAGGTTTATAAACTAAGAGACTCTTAAACTTGCTTCAATTCGTCGACGCTATGCCCATCAAATGGTAAATAAGAAATCGAAATTAAAGTAATTGTAAACCCTAATCGGCTAATCCCCTTTTCTGTTGCTTCAATCCTTACAGAATTTCATCCCATCTCCATGAAACTATAAATGATATGCGTATGGATTCGTAACGATGTGTTGATTCGTGCAGGATTTTGCATTGGCAGCCAAACCCGGGCACGACGGTGAACTCCCAAATCCTCTCAGAAGTGTCTCAGTGCGCTGAGAGCATCAATGGCGTTAAAGAAGGCCGCTGGAAAACCACTCTCAGTTTCTACAAATCCATGGTTAGAGGTATCCCACACACTTCATCTACTACGCCTTGTATTTCGTTCTAGGTTTTTACTCCAATTTCGAGTTTTATGTCTACATTCACTCGAATCTGGTGTCCTTTTGCTTTATTTACTGATTGGTTATGAGACCATGTGCGTTGTATTTTCTGAATTGGACTTTTTTTTTCTTACCTAAAAAACTCAATTTTATTTTTCTGTGGTGATGTGGAAGAACAAGGTATTGGGAATGATTTTCCTCGTGATTTTGTGGGGATTTCCCTTGCGGAGCAGCCTGGCAAATATTTCTTAGTAATTAGAGGGCAGCGTATTGTAGTTGAGGCTGAGTCGAGTATTCAGATGATAATGGAGAAACTGCAGTCCTATAAAACGCGGGTTGCTCTCAATTTTGAGGTTATTGGTTTTGAAATATGCCCTTTTTTCGTTTGATATTATTTTTGTGTTTTCCTTTGAGCTGAAGATTGAAGAATGAGAAGAATTGAAAGTGAATTCATGTTTTCTTTGATATTGTTTGTTCATTGAAAGTTCAAATTAGTGCAGGGAAACCAATATCAACTCGGCGACTTTCAGTTGCGAGTGGGAAAGGTTGTTCCGATGCACTCAGAAACTTTGAGGGGCATAGTTATGGAGGTAATTGGCTCCCTTATTGCACTTTTTTTGTCTAACCTTAAATTTTGTATGTATGCAAGACTGATAATAGCTCTAGGTTGTATGATTATAGACCAGTGGGGTTCGAAATTCTTAATTTTTTGTTCCGGTGGAACTTCTGGTACTACACTTTATTTGTTTGCATCATAAAGTTGATCAGATTGTAATAGTTTATTAAGTGTCTGGGCATTGGTTGCTTGAAAATATGCTTATCTCATATCTGATTAAAGAGAGCAGATAACAGAAATAAAATGACGAAACAGGAGGTTAGCTACACTTGGGCAAAATAACTCCTGTCTGAAACCTTGAAGCCTCATCTACACTTTAGTTACTTACTTTGGATATGAATATGACAAAATATGGACTATAGAAAAATGATGCAGTCAGTTTAAGGCCATTGTAGTTAAAATTTTTAAACAGAATACTCATGGAATATCCAGAGTTGTCAGAGTTTGTTATCACCTAGGAACTTTTGCCCCAATTATGAATATTTGATCGTCTAAAAGTACTAAAGAAGGTGATACTTGTTAGTGCATTCTAGGAAAAGTTGGACTCCTTCCGTGCATGATTGCACGAGTCTCTATTTCTGTTGTGCCGATCACTAACAAGGAGTATGTATGCGTCTTGTTTCTGTTTTTAAAAATTGAGGAATTCAATGGAGGAAAAAAGATAATAATAATAACATATGTTTCCTTTTTTTACTTGTCTTTTAAATGACCTTCTTAGTCCACAGGCCAAAACTAACAACATAATGGGTGGATTTCAATTTTTTTGTTGCTTTAGGGAGGAAAGAAAAAGGCCGCAGGCCGCGCAGCTGCTGGTCATTAATGAGTTTCAGCTTGTAATTCATTTAACAACCAAAATTTAGACTAGAACTCATTTCCTTACTCTTAAGATTAACATGTTTATCTTTTCCCTCTATACTACCCCTTCACTTGTCTCCATTTCAATCACCCTAAGCAGTTGAGTTGCTGTTACCATTCTTGTTGATCTATACATGGCTTCTATGAGTACTGATGAAAAGAAACCCAAACATTACCTTCAGCCTCTGCCAAATTAAAAAAGAATAGCTCATATTTAACTAGCCATTTCCATTTTGGTAGGTATTTTTATTTGCCTCAAGTTCCTTTGTGTACATTTTTGTCGTACCTCCTCATCTTTTTTCTGGGGTGTCCTGTTGTTTGTTTCTTTTATTCCGTCTTCTGTGTTTTTTAGGGCTGTTTACATTTGTGTTTCAGGTTGTTTTTAATGGTTATATTGTTACGTGATAAAGTCCATAATTCATTGACATTCCTGCAACTCAGCACTAAGAACATATCAGCAATTACACCTAAGCTTTTAATTGCACACAAGAATGAGTCATCATAGTGCTGTGGCATTCTTCATTTTTTTTACACTGAAGTAAACAGTGAATGCTCCATTGAAATTAAATGTGCTCTTTCCCTTCATTTTGTGCCTCAAATGATATGTGGTGATGTTTCTTCCGTACCTTAGGATTGTTTGATGAATTATTATAAGATCAACAATAATTCGAGAACCTGCCCATTTCCCTTGCAGATGGAGTATGTACCCATTTCATCATGGGAAAAATCACATCAAATCATGGGTGAATTCTTTGATCTGTGGAAAGAAGCCCTTTCAAAAAGATCATTACCAGGTCATTTTGTACACATCGAACCAAACTTTGCAGAGTACGGCCTCCCAGATCAATACGGGATGCAGCACACAGCAATTCAGTATGCCAATATCACAGCTCAAATTGTAGCCACTTCGCATGCAGTACAGGCCCCAAGAAACTAGATTCCTAAATATTCACAATTACATTTTTTTCCTCTATCTGCAGCTCCTAAGACGTTGAGTGCAAAATCAGGTTCTGCTTGACTCATTGTTATAAGCCTGCTCTTGATGGGAAAGAGGGACTCCCCATGACCATTTTCTGATCATTGTCTAGGTAAAACGGAAAAAGTAATGTCGATGGATATGTCGTATTGGTAGCGGGAATCGTGATCAATGTTGTAAAAGGCCCTAGGCGTCTGGTTAGATGACAAACTAGGAGCACAGGTTAAGGCGCGGTTGAGTCAGGAAAAAGCTAGACGCGGCCAAGGATAGTGGAGATTTTATTAATGCTATATTTGCTACTATAAATCAAATTCAAGTATGCCTTCACATATGGACATTATTTTCTTGTGGCGTAGATTATGATCTTTTTATTGTCAAACAAACTTCATGTTTTATTTGAATAAACCGTTAATCAATCACACAGTTAACGGAGCTACTCATGCAACCCAAATAATACTATGTAACTTGGCTCTAAGCATTCTTCAAGCAAAAGAAAATTGGACTGCAAAAATTGCATCTAGAGTTCTACACATTGGACCATGAATATCACGATATTCATATAGAAATTATTAAATGAAAATTATAGTATTTCAATAAAATGATACTAAAGTACGTGTTTATATATTTAACTACATTTGACAATTTTGCAAAACAAATTAATCAGACGTATTTATATGTATTTGTAAACCAAAAAACTAAATGAAATGTCTAACATAGAAAAACTGTTTTATTATGCTATTAAAAATAAAGAAAAACGCATTATTTATTCTATTAAAAAGAGGCCCAACAGAGGTCCATTTTAGCCCAAAAACAAAAAATACACATAAATATAAAATTTAAAAAACGGAAAACCTACAACTTGCAACACCGCTCTTCCTCTTGTTCATGTTTCTTCTATATATATTTTTTCTTATATAACGAAAATAAAACTCTATTTCAAAATTTTTGTAAACCTTCCGCAAATCCTTAACTCTCTAGAATCAACCGTCCGCCGCCGCCTGTGTTTCACTGTCGGCCGATTTTCCGCGGCAGCAACCGACCAAAGTTTTCCATGTATGTCCAAGCTGTACTTTTTTTTTCAAAGAAGGCCGATGATTTTTCATTTTTTTTTGTTATAAATTTATTTATTATGACAGATTGTTTGAAAAATGCTTCTGTAACGTGCATTTATCCATCTAAAATTTATTTTTTCAATGATAAGTGCTAAACAACTGACTATGAGCCGTTCTGCAGTTGCTTAGTTAATCAGTTGTGAGTTCTGTTTAAAAAGAAAATGACGCAGAAACCGTACGCAAATCTGTAATCACGAAATGACATGAAATGTCCTTGGAGATTTGGCGCCAAGAAAACTAGCTCGATTACTGTGCTTTAATATATTATGTAGATTTGATTGATTCTTGCTTTTAATGATGTTATGTAGAATAGTCGACCGAAATTGTAAGCATCATGGATCTATTAGGTAACTCCGCCGACAAGCCACCAACGAAGGTATGAGTATCGATAGTGATATCTGATTCTCTCCGTTTTATGAAATTAGTGATCATATGTTAAACAGATGCAATGCTGATTGTGTTGTGTTGTCTCAGATGAGATTTAAACCAAAACCTCCTCCCAAAAGAGAGCATCAGCCTGTCCTCGCTAAAGCGTAATCACAAATCTCGATCGACATTGTCTTCAATATTTAGATTAATTTCAGCTTTAACTTATGTTAGTGATCACTATTGTTTGCTTCATTTATGTTTCAGGAAGGATGAAATTGATGTTGATGAGGCCAAGGCAGAGCATCTTCTACGCCGCTATCATGTATTTCAAACTTTCACTTTTTTTCCTTTATTGATCAAGTTTGTAGAATGGTAGACTCTTTTGGTGCAAGCCTTCTGCCAAATTGCTTACTCGAAATGATTTGTTTTGTTTTATTGTTAAAGGAAACAACTTCAAAAGTAAGGCCGAAAATTGAAAAGAAAGGTATGCATCTCTTTAGGTGGCATTGTCTGTTTATATGTGCTCTATATTCTTTTGCTATTTGTGTGTATGAAACACCTATTGTGATACTTGATTTGGCAAAATTCTCCAACTGTTTTAGTAGATACATTGGTAGCTATGAGTAATGAAATTTGATCAACCAACAGTTTACACCAATTATTGCTTACATTTCATTTGTCTTCACGATTCCAGCTAAGCCTGTTCAAGTTGCATTTGGTATTGGAGGATCATCTAGATTCCTCAAGTCATATGGCAGCATCAAGAATGAGGCCGCATCTTCAGATGGCAAGTCCTTTTAAAACTTGTGTATTTCATTGCACTACAACAAATGTGTGGTGCTGCCATTTAACAGTATTGTTTCACATGCAGGGGTTATCGGTCAGAGAGTGGGGAAAGAGTATAAGGAACCGTGGGTAAGGAATATAACAAACCTCTAGTTCAATGTTCATAATGTCCTCTACAGATGTTTTTAGCTTCTTTGAGCCTTACTGCAGGATTACTACACAAATTATCCAGTAATGCTTCCTATGAGAAGACCATACTCTGGAAATCCAGGTGTGAAATGATTCATTCTTGTATACCATTTATCAATGTATTTAAAAATGTACGCATTGTTGCTGTAGTTTAGTGCTTAAAAAATTTCATCTGCTGTGGTTCTGTAATTGTAGAACTTCTTGATGAAGAAGAGTTTGGTGAAGATCCAGTTAGATCAGAATCTGTTGAAACTGTTACAAAAGCAGCTGAAGAACTTGGTCTATTGGCCGCGGTATATTCTTTTAGGATGAATCTGAAAAATCAAATAACACATGCTTAAAATTGGGTTGAGATCTCAGTGATATTTCTGGCAGGACGAAGGTGAGGAGAAGAATATGTTCTTCCTTCAGTTACCGGCAATGTTGCCTGCGACAGCACAGTCAGCTGATCCACAAGTCCCAGAGTCCTCAAATGGTTCAGAAAAATCTCAAAAGCTCTGTAAACTGGAATCACTACAAGAAGGATTGATTGGGAAAATGTTGGTATACAAGAGTGGTGCTGTAAAGTTGAAGCTTGGTGATACAATATACGATGTAAGTATTGCAGAACACCAGTTAAATTTAATGCAGAGAAACCTACTTGCAAATTTATTTATGGCTTTAAGAGAGATCAACAAGGAAAGGGAAATTTGCACGAAAACCTTATGTTTGCTTGTATTCATTCTATAACTGGCTGTCAAAACAGCTATAAAACGATTGAGCTGATTTGTGGTGCCTATGCAGGTATCTGCAGGATTGAACTGTCTGTTTGCTCAAGATGTTGTTGCTGTCAATGCAGAAATGAAATATTGTTGCAACTTAGGAGAACTCAGCAAACGCGCAGTGGCAACCCCCGACATAGATGGCATGTTAGAAGCTATGTCTGAGTTGTGATAATTCTTTTTATTCATTAAATCAGGAAAATTTTGCTTGCTTACATACAGATTCTGGAACCAGAACCATTGATCAGTTACTAGATTTAGCAGATATGAGTGGAATACCTTTTTTTTTTTTTGAGAGAAGAGTGGAATACTTGTTATCTGTGGTTTGTCAAATTTATTTTGAGAAAAATAAATGCACTTGAATCTTTTATCTTGGAAACTTCTATGAAATTTAAGGCACTCTTGATGAAATATCACCTTAATTTGAATATGCAACTTTCCAAAAAGTGAGTTGTTCACTTGTTAGTAGTAAAAATGACCCAAATTCTCATATTTATAATAACATATGATAGTAAGTAATTTTGCTTGATAGATATTACATATTGTTCATACCATCATTCCAATTTAATTTCCAATATTTGACTTGTGGACATTAATTAATGTATAAAATATGTTTTTACTCAAAAAAAGATGCCTGCATAATATTTACTAAAAAGCACTATTGGCTATTGCATATCATCGTGATAAATCACGTGTAATATTTTGTATAATAATATATTAATATATATAAACTAAGAATTGCACGCACATACGCAGATATAGAGAAGAAGTAAGACAAAATCATGCCATCGCTTAAATTTTTAAGTCGGATATTTTCTATGCACTTCCAAAATATTTTATTTAACCGAAGCTGTATATATCAAATACAAATTAATTGAAGATCTGTTTTGATAATCAACATGCATGCCATATATATATATATATATATATTCAACAACGTAATATCGAAAAGTAAGTCAAATATTTTATTTCACAAACTTATATAAGTTGGCACCCTTGAAAAGTTAAAATCCAAAATCAGATCGACATAATTCTTTCTCTAATAATTAGCTGGTACACTCATCATGGCTTCTAATCAAAGTTATAGGATAGTAGGAAAATGCGAAAATGGCGATACTAATAAACAGAAGTGCAAAACAGCTGAAGTGAAGAAGAAAAAGGAGTTGAAGAAGCAAAATTCATCATCTAAAAACGAGGATTGGACATTAAAGACTCTCTCAGAATATGATGTACCAGGTCCAATCCCAGATCTAAATAAAATAGCGTTGAATTATCTTAATCTTAATCTTCGTGAGTTCTTCAAAGACGTGCCGGGCAATTCATCGTAATTAGCTATTTACTATGTTGAGAAAATGTTATCCTACACGTACACTCAGCGTGGACAGTTCCTAGCTAGTATTGTAGAATAATAGGTGAGTTATAATGTCGAATATTATAACACTATGTATTAACTGAGGTGTCTATGCTCAATGTAACAAATCATTACTCTGCTATGTATATTTACGTACGTATAATATATTATGGGGTGAAATATATATCTAAGTAAAAATTGGGTAAAAATAAATTTATTGGGCAAAGTTAATTATAAGTTAGGGTATTTTGTAGGCTAATCTTGTATAGCTTTACACAATAATCCTTGGTGTGGGTCATTGTGAGAAGTGGTTTTGACACAAAACCACCCGTTTTCTACAAAAATACTACAAGTTGTTGGAGACGTATTAATATTTTTTGTTATCTATCTATCTATCTATCTATCTATCTATATATGGAGAGAGAGATAGAGAGAGAGAATGGATCAAATGAGAACAAAGCCTTATGTCAGAACAATGAACTAATCTTCACCATCTATCCATAAAAAATGTGTGGTCTAGATTAAAAGCAACACAATGTGGCATTTTTGTAATTTAAGGGTTATTTTAATGATGTTAGGGTAGTTTTGTAATTTGATAAATGTAATTAAAATACTAGGATTTTTTCTCTCTTTCATTCTCTATAGACTCTTCATCACTTCTTTAGATGCTTTTTTTATTTCAACGCGCAGTAGACAAATTCACGAAGAAAAAAAGAAGACTATCACCCAGATCGAATTCAAAGTAATATTTATTCATCTCTCTTCTTCACGGTTTGTTCTCTCTCTCTTGTGGGTTTGCTCTATCTTTCTCGATCTTTTGTCACTTTGTGTGTATGTGTATTCTTCTTCTGGTTCTCTTGATTCTTCTTCTTCTTATTTTACTCTCTCTTTCTCTCTCTCTCTCCATTATTATTAGCGGTGCAAAATTTGTGTAAAATGCAGTTGATTGAGTTGATTTTTTCAATTTTCATGACTAACAGATGTTTTTAGTTTTTTGTATTGTTGATAGCGTGTGTGAGTGTCTAAAACATATTATTATGGTTCAAAAATTATATTTTTTGTCTATTGATTTTCTGCTGATTGTGTTTTTCCATTGCTATACGCTGATACACATGTGTTTTTTATCAGAATTTGTTAACATTACAATATGTCACATTAGCATTACAAAATGAAATATTAGCATTATAAAAACATCTTGTTATTTATTGCATGATGAACGATTTATTAACATTACTATGACTAGTTTTAGCACTATCAAAAAGATATTAGCATTATTATGATTAGTTTTAACATTATTGTGATTAATAATTTATCAGAATTTGTTAGCATTATAGTACGTCTCATTAGCATTATAAAAGTTCTTATTAGCATTACAAAATGAATTATTAACATTATAAAAACAGTATGTGATCAACATTATAAATTAGCTTGTTATCAGGATATTGACATGATGAACGATTTATTAGCATTACTATGATTAGTTTTAACACTATCAAAGAAGATATTGGCATTATCATAATTAGTTTTAGCATTACCACTGTTTTTATATTTCAATTTTTTGTCTTATTTAATATGCAAATTATATTGGGACCATTGCAGAGATTTCTCCTGGGTTGTCTAATTAAAAAACCTGATTGTGAAGCATCTTTGAAGCAACATCCACAGAAAGATGAACATTTAATTTCAAAAGCAAACCTCTACTTACAATCATGCCCTAGAGACAGTTAATCAGGGTTGAAGACCTTTATTTTGAAGATGATGATTAATGAAACAATTATTATCATACGTATCAAATTTCTAACTTTTTGAATAATTGTTATATTTTTAGAATTGTCATAATGCTTCTCAATTGACATTATTATTTCAATATCATGCTATTGAAATACTAATGTATATGTCAAATTCATATTTTTGTTCAAAGTGAATGCTTTTGATGTTCTACTTTAGCACTATATAAATGATATGCTATAATAATACTATCATTTAAAAATTCAACTGCTAAAATTTGCATAAATCAATACTAGCTATAATTTCACCTATGTTATTATTTTCACCTTATGTGTAACATATTTTTCTAATGTTAACAAGAGCACTGATAATGTTAACACTATCGAATAATAATGCTAATATAACAAAATTCTAACAACGTCTTTCATGGTTGATTTGTAATGTTTCTGGTAAGTTTTTCTGCTAATGCTAACATTAGTTATGATAATGCTCACACTGCCGAACAATAATGTCAATACAACAAAATTATAACAGCATTTTTCATGGTTGATTTGTAATGTTTCTGACAAATTTTTCTGTTAATACTAACATTAGTTATGATAATGCTAAAATAAGCTATAATAATACTAAAACTGGTGAACAATAATGCTAAGAATACAAAATGTACAACTAAATCAGATAGTGTCAATATAATCGTTCATGTACTAGATTTTACATGTTCCTGGAAATTTCTCGATGCTAACATAACAAAACGAAACTGCTAATTCATCATGAAATAATGTAAAATATTTTTTTTGAATTTTAGATAAATTTTTTTGTAATGCATATGACAATAGTCTCATAACATTAGCATCATCAATGTTAATTTTAACATTACCAATACTTATATTAGCATCGTCAATGTCTTTATTAGCATATGAAATTATCTCTGTTAGCACACACCCATAAAATCTTTTTTTACCTTAATATTGACAAAATTATGAAATTATCACCGTATTTTTTATGTTCCTTTTATTTACAAGTATGCCACCATCTTCTTTGACTAAATCTACATTGTCCAATTTTAAAATTGAAAGGTGTGGATTAGTTCCTAGTTCTCATACCAGAATTGGTTATCTCTGGAATCATTCTATATATATATATATATATATATATATATATATATATAAGGATAGACTATAATGAGTACTGGTATTCATATGAGAACTAAGAACTAATATTAACCCTCCAATTTGTATAGATGAATGGTTAAGATTAAAATTAGAAAATATTCTATAATTATCAATTTCATAGATAAATTATAAATAAAATAATATTAATGTAATTTAAAATCTATAATGATATGGAAATATTCAAATAAATCTCCATATCCCATTCTCGCTCTCTTTGTCACGGCTCTCTCTCTCTCTCTCTCTCTCACGTCCTCTCTCCTGGTCGTCGCCACTGTAGATCACCATCTAAGTAACGAAACCAACATAGTACCAAATTTAAACATTCTAAGCTACAAAATCCAACATCATAAGTAATAAATTCCCCATTGTTAGTAAGAACACTCGAAACCCACGGTATACATTGATAAAAATAAGAAATTTGATGCATTTTATATAATGTTGCAATACATGTTATCAATAATTCTATTTATTATTATATACCATTTCAATGATTATAATATTATAATTTCTTAAATTTTAGTCAGAAATCATTCATTGCTTGTTTTCTAACATTTTATTGCTTCTTAAATATCATTTCATTGCATAATGTGTAACAATTTGATTTTTTTTAAAATAATATATATGATGACAATTGATACTTTGTTAAGTGTTGTTTGTTACTTATTTATGATAAAATTATCGCTTACCGATAGAATTTTGAAAAAAATTATAATGACATGATATCTAATCATTGCTTATATAGAATCAATACGTTGTTTGCAAAACACTAAATCATTACTAAACTCATGTCGATAGCCCTATGGATTAGAGATATTTTTTAAAACCATAAATAGCTCATTGCTTCTATTGACATTTTATTGATTCTCAAATACCATTTCATTGCACAATGTGTAATTTTTTTTTAAAACAAATAATATATGAGACAATTTCTAAATGATTCATAACAACTATAAATAAGAAAAATGAATTAATTAATTTCGAATACAAAAATAACTCATTATTTTTAGCACAACAAAAACTGCAAAAAATAACAAAAATATATATTAAATGGATCATAAAAGATAAAATATATATATAAGCGGTTTTGGTAGATGATAAAAATTGTAGAAAATAAAACTTAAAAAATAAAGAACTCCGCCGTAGAGAAGATAAAACAGATAAAAAAATTTCTACAAAATAAACATAAAATCACGTTGTAGTGGGAGAGAGAAATAAGAAAATAAAAATAAATATAGATATGGAAAAACCTATTATTATGGGATTAAATTATCAAAATAGTATGATTCCCATATCTAATTAAAAAATTATAATTAAAAAAAATATTAAATCTCAATCTAAGATCTAACGACTGTAAATAGTTCACATTTCTTATCCAAAGACGCGTTCTCGTTTAAACCAAATCCTATAGAGAGGGGGGGATTTCAATTCAAATTAAGGTTGTTATATATATATAGGGTTGGGTTCCAGAAGGAACCACACCCTAGGTGAGAACCAAGAACCAATCTCAGCCACATAGTGCTCTGATTTGAACGGATAAGATCTGTTCCAAATTAAAAAAAAAAAACAGTGGCATTATTGTAATATTTTCGAAGTTCGCTGCCCCTGAAACTTAGAGAGGGTAAAATCGGAAATTTGAAACTATATGCATTTTGAAAACGTTTGCAGACAAAAGCTCTCTTCCCACCACAACTGCTTGAGCTTCCTCACCCGAATCCAGACAAAGAAATCTAAAAAAACCCGCAAAATCGTCGAATTCAACCGTTCAAGTCGTTCGAAGATTAAATTTCTGATCAAAAATCATGAACTCTCAAGGTAATATATCGTTCAGTTTTATTTTTTCAAATTCTGTTGGATATTATTGTTTGCTATAAAAATTCATTTCACAATATATAATGATGATTTAATAATTTCTTTCGTATTTTTTTAGCATAATAGTACTTCGCCGGAGATATACAAAACATAATCTTTACAAAAATATGTTCTTTTTATTGCATGATAATTTATTCGTTTCATTTTTATTTTATTGACGATGGAAAACTTGTATAAACATGTTAAAGCTAATAATGTTGGAAATGTATATGTGATTTACGTGTATATTTTTGAATTTAGGGTTTCAGCATTCTCATTTCCTATTTTAGCACTGTTGTCTCGTATTTTAGCACTAACATGACTCTTTTTTAGCATTACAATTTTTTTAGCATTGAGTTTCACTTTTCGTTTCTTTGTTTTTAGCAAACTAGTTTGGTGTTTTAGCACTGTCCTCTCATATTTTAGCATTCAGATTATGTTTTTTAGCATTTTTACTGATTTAGCAGTTTCAATTTTTGTAAACCTAACACTTTTGTCCATCTGTGATTTACCTGCACATTTTCTTGCTTTTAGCACTATAGTTTAGTGTTTTAGCACTGGCATATCCTGTTTTAGCATTCTAATTATGTTTTTTAGCATTGTTATTTTTCTTTAACAGTATTATATAAAAAAATTATAGGTGCTAAAAGGACTACAGATGCTCAAAGTAGCAAAAGCAAACGAGCCAAAACTGCCCCGGATAATGAAGACAATAGACTCAGTGCTATATATAACAAATATCCATTCTTAGAAGCAACAACATCACCATCAACTCTCTCAGACGCTGTGAGGAGAATGAATACAGCACAACGGGAAGCAGTGAGACAGCTTGGATTCGGCATCATTCTTTATTTGAATATAAATCATTTGCCAGAGAAGATGAACTTTTTTAGCATGGCTTTTTCAGGGTTTTAGCACTGTCATTTTCTATTTTAGCACTGTCATGATCTTTTTTAGCATGACTTTTTTGTTTTTAGCACTGTAATTTTCTATTTTAGCATTGTCATGACTTATTTTAGCATGGCTCTTTTAGGGTTTTTAGCACTGTCATGACTTATATTTTGACAATACAAATTTTATTGCTGATGTTGGTTTTGGATCGAATGTCAGAGTGCATTTAGGTTCATTGAAAGAATTGTTTTGTAGATTTTTATCCCTTTTACGTTTTCATACTTACATTTCTCTTTGCTCAGTTTTTTATTTTTTGTGCAACGAGATGGATAAAAATAAAGCATGCAAGACAATTGAGAATTGACAGATGATGTTTATTTAAATAGAATATGTATTAAGTATGATGGAATAGTGTTATAATACATACAAAGTTGTTGCTCTTTAATTAAAAGAACAAAGAATGAAACAATATACAATACAACTCTTCATTAATCTGCATCATTAATTGTCATTGTCCCATGCCGCGGAAGCTACAATGCACACAACAGTATATATAGTATTAGTCATACGATTACAATTTACAACCATCTACATTATAGTGAAAAACAAAAATGATCAATTATATTTATATATGAGATCAAGAATATTAAATATACACATATATAGTTTCATACCTGTTTTAGCAAGAGTCTAGTTGATGTTATCACCAAGAGCCCAAAAGAAATACACATCATTAACTAACAGTGCTAAAAAAGAAAATGGAAGTGCTAAAATATAAACTACCAGTGCTAAAATAGCAGAATGTAAATGCTAAACTAATATGATTACTTTGCTTAGTGAATTACAATATATGTCTGCCCCTTAACAACAACACCATCACCTGCAGCCATGAATTGAATCAAATTAAATGATGAGATTGAAGGAAAAGTGTGTTCGTGAATAATGAAATGTGAGAGTGTCTAGCTACTTCGAAACTGTTGTGATATTAGGGTGCTTATAGCCCATGCATTGTTGCGGCGGCATATGAACATAACCGGAGCTTCCATTACTACTGCAAAATTCAATACAACATGAAAATCTCCCTACCAAAAATAAACAATTTCATTTCAACATGTCAGAATATATACCTTATATATATGCATATATATATTTTCAGAAGATACTGATACTAGCTAGCTATACAATATAATTAAAAGAGTTATTATATATATGTGTGTGTGTGTGTGTGTGTGTGTGTGTGTGTGCCTCACTGGTGCCACCATCTCCTGTGAAAGCAACGACACATGCTTCTTTTCCGTCCATTTTAAGGGAGTAAGCAATACCTGCAGCTTGAGGCAGCTGTGTCCTGATATAAACTAAGACTGGATGGATTGAATGAGTTAGTGACGTTGGAAGATATCAATGGCATCATTAACTAACATTGCTAAAAAAGGAAATGGTAGTGCTAAAATATAAATTACCAGTGCTAAAATATAAACTACCAGTGCTAAAATAGCAGAATGCAAATGCTAAAACTAATATGATTACTTTGCTTAGTGAATTACAGTATTACACAATCATCGTGAATAAAAATAGCATTGAAGTGAGAACAAATCCAATGATGAATAACTCTAAGCATGAGATCTGATGCTCTTCTCTGTATTGGAAACGTTTGCCAATCTACCGACAATCAAACCTGCATCCCACATTCAAATCTGAAGAAGAATTCCGACGCCGCGCGATCTGCCGCTCTTTCGCCAGGCTTCCCATCGGATCGATTGGAGAGAGAGAGAGATGAGGGTTCAAGAGACGGGAAGAGATTTCATGCCAAAAATAATAGAATTCCTAAATTACAAATATACCCTTGCTTCATTAAAAAGTCAGTAATATTACAGTAATGCCACCGCATTTTTTTTAAGTTTGGAACAGATCTTGACCGTCCAAATACGTGAGATCTGTGGTTAAAATTGATTCTCAATTCTCACAGGGGGGTTTGGTTCTCACATGATCCCATCTCTCTCTCTCTCTCTCTCTCTCTATATATATATATATATATATATATATATATAGAGAGAGAGAGAGAGAGAGAGAGATGTGATCATGTGAGAACCAAACCCCCCTGTGAGAATTGAGAATTGAGAATTATATATATATATATATATATATATAGAATTAAAATCCCCCATCTCTCTCTCGTTGAAGTCACGGAATGCACTCCCCTCTCTCACATTAAAGATCTTTGGTTAGAATATTAAAGATTTCTCTCTCCTCCAAATCTGCTACACTGCATATCAACTTCTTCAACATCTAACACATCTCTCTCTCCAAATCTACTAAATATTGACGATTAAAAAAAAAATTATGGAACAGATTATAATCGACTCTTTCTTTCCTTGAAGTTGGTTGGAACATTTAACCATTTATCTCTCCAAATCTGCTACAGACATCCTAAAAAACATCAAATACTTATCGATAGGATCTCATCATCTCTTTCTTGACACCTTTTTCCCATCTGCTCGAACACACCGACGATGGATTCAAGATCGGAACACTCCAACTCGTTGGAGCAATCAACTTCTTCACAGGTTAGTGCTTTCATCTAAGAAAGTCAAAAGTGTCAACTTCTTTTCTAGCCAGTTAAACTTTTAAAAAAATTATTTTAGCCACTAACTTTTTAACATAATTTTTTAGGAGGCAAAAACTATTTTAGCGACTTAAACTTTAAAACATATTTATTTTAGTCAGTAAGTTTTAAACATACTTATTTTAGTCACTTTGGACGAAAATACCCTTATGCGTGCTGGCACTGCGTGCTGAACTCTGCGTCTTGGCTGCGCGCGCTGAGCAGAGGCAATATAGTAATTCTGGCTAAAAACATATATTTAAAAGTTAGTGGCTAAATTAAGTTTTTTTAAAAGTTTGACCAGCTAGTTTTATATATTTCCAAATTTTTTAGCCAGTTTGCACCAAAATATCCTTTTGTCTTATTTTTTAAAGGGAATATATATATATATATATATATATATATATAGGGGTGAGTTATAATGAGTATTGTGTTTCGTGTGAGAACTAGAAACGATGCTTATTTATTATGATTTTATAGTTTATCTTATTGTATTTTAGTGATATTAGCACTAGCACTAAAATACAACAAGATAAGCTATAAATTTTTGTTAAAAAAGTTAGCACTAAAATATAATAAAGTAAGCTATAAAATTCTAGTAAATAAGCACCGTTCTTAGGTCTCACACGAACACTAGTACCAATTTGAATCAAATCCTACACACACACACACACACACGCACGAAAATATCTGACGACATTACATCACTTTCAAGTACAGAAAACTTAAATGAATTTCCACATTCGAATTCATAAATAAACTAGAGATTTTATGTGAAGTAAAATAAATATATACAAGAAGCATATTAGTTTGAAAATAAATGTCGCTACTCTAAATAATATAAAAATAATTAATCACATTTGCTTTAAGGGCAAAATCCCCAACAGAGGAAGCACTTCAGATGTTCAGATCTGGTTGCTTTGGGCACTTTTTGGATTTTAGGAATGGTCGTAGCGCCAATAAGACGTTACATGCGTTGGTGGCACGCGGGGCACGCATATCTTATACTGAGAATGAACGTTGGTTCCATGTTAATGGAACCAACATACAATTTGGTCCATTGGAGTATGCCTTGGTGATGGGTTTACATTTTGGCGGATTGAGCTTTGATCCGAATACAGATCATTCTATTTCCGAGAGAGAGATTTTTTTACTGAGTTTTGTTTAGTTGTAAATATTAGTAATATTTAAAAGGGTTTGATTATTTAGCGAATAAATTAAAAAAATGTGGAAGAAAGAAGATGAAGAAGATGTATATGTAAATGTTCACAAAAGCCCTTGGACTAGTGGGTTCATTTGATAGTTGAACTTTAATTAGATTTCTAAAAATAATTATCATTGTAATTTGTCGGACTAAAAAGTTCACATAAACATTTCTTTGTTAAGGTCTCGTTTGATTGTCAAGGAATATGACATTAAAATTAATCTGATTTCTTATTTTTAAATTTATTTGTTTGATTCAATTATTAAGAATTTTGGAAAGTAACAATAATCCTCAAAATAAGGAAACTAATACAACTTTCCTAAAATCAATACCAACTTGGAGTAGGTATTCTCATTACTTACAACTAGGATTCTCGAGTTAGATCATTTTCATTATTTAATATTTTCATCCATTATTTTTATTATTTTTATAAATTATTATTAAAATTGTATTTATAATTTTTCAATAATAACATTTGAAAATTTTGAAAATATTTTTTATCATTGTTTTGTGGATTATTGTTAGTTTTTTATTATAAAATTTCAACTTTTGACAAAAAAAAAATAAAAATTTGAAAAAATAAAAATCCTACTAAAATTCGTATCATATTATTTTTTGGGTAATCGGTGGTAGACAAATAACAAATTCAAAACAATATATAGCATAATTATTTTTGTAAAGTGATGCAATTTTTTTTATAATTACCGGTTTGCATACGTTTGTATTTATATAATTTTTATTTTTATATATATGTTTAATTATTAATTTATCTTTATTTATTTATGTATTTTATTAATTGTTAATTTTTTTTATTTTTTTTTTTTGCATTGGAGGAAAAAAATGATAATCGGACTTCGATCTCTCACCATAAAATGGGTGAAGAAAAAACATAATCCTAACAATCTGTTTATTATAATCCAAACACATGATAAATAATCTATAGCATTCATTTTAATTTCCTCAAAATCATATTTCCATAAAACTTTGTTTTTTTTCGTCAACCAAATGAGCTCTTTAAAGGCACTCATTTTGCACAAGAGATCATTTTCTCTTTACAATCCCCTAAATGAATAAAATTATAATTTATATTTTATTTGAGCTTTGGCACTTATATCACCCATATTAATTTTTTAGTCAAATTTACGAATTAAAATATTTTTCATTGGTCGTCGTAATTATGATTCAAGTTCAATATCATTGAAAACCCACATTAATCTAGTATCTAACAAAAAAAAAAAGAACTAAAAAATATAGTTTTTACATATACTGTAACTGTGATTATTGTACTAGAATATGTCATGGTACTGCTTCTAAGTGAGAACTAGAAATATTCGACCAACTTTATTAATTAAAATGCTTTATTTGGAAGTGAATCATCATCCAAGTCATATATAGTTTTGGAAAACCACAGGAATCTAATTTCTAACAAAAAAGGGGGGATAGAATAATATTGCTACATAAGTCATGATTAGTTTACTAGAGTATGTCAGGATACTACTTCTATATATTGGAAGTCATAATATTTTACCAATTTTATGATTAAATTACTTTATATTGTAATAAACTATCGTTCAAATCCTATACCATTAGAAAGATATCTGAATTTTGTTTCCAACAAAAAAAAAACACGAACTGAAATATATTGGTTCTACAGAAAGTTATGAACTTTATTAGTGAAGCATATTGATATAATGTTTCTACATGTGGGAGGAAGGTTATGAGCACAAAAATGTCTAATAAAATTATATTTATATCTAAATTTATTTTGGGAGTTATTAAAAAGAAAAAAAGATGAATAGAATTGCCCATAAATTTTTGTATTTTTTATTTTTTAATTGGATTAATGGGAGGAGTCGATGTCAGATTTAATGTCTTTCTTCTACGCATGAGCCATCATCGGTTGAGCCCGTAGGCCAGATCAACTAATTGCCTATATGCAAGGATGAAAATATCGCGAAATATCGCGGATATATCGCGGATATTGACATTGCGATACGGATATTGGGGAGAATATCTTTTTTCCCGAGTATCGACGAGAAATCGCAATATATCGCAATATATCGCAAAATATCGCAAGATATCGCAATATATCGCGATTTTTTTAATATTTCTATAATATATTTTGATTTTTATTTAATACTATATATTTTTGTGATCTTTTTCAGGTCTTCAATGTAATTATTTGAGTTGCAATATTCTTTGCTTTATAAAGACATTTACTTTGCAAAAAAATATAAGAGAAAGAAGACTGGGAAATCAACGGATGTCTTAGAAAGAAAAGTGAGATGCACATGCACCGACTTTATTTTTTCATTTTTTCAGTTAGAGGACATGATGGACAAATCACTAAAATTTTTCTCCCCCCACACGAAATTGAAATCTAAGATTGAATATAAATTATTTGCCAAATCTTGATTCTATGAATATGGTGGCACTGATCATAGTGATATGTCTCAAGATTCACATGTTTCTTACACATATGGGAGTTCACAAACTGATTGAACTACTCAAAATGTGTATCAACAAAATAATCAGGTCAAACATATCAAGTGCATGTGCATAATTAGATCCATAATTACTCAAACGTGATAAGTTGGTACCAATATTGTTTAGAACAAGATGACATTCCATCTAATATATTTGAATCTCATAGATCCTCATTTTGATATTAATTGTACTTTATAATGTTTATTTAGTCATTTTATATTGCATTATGTATTATTTTGTCAAATGTATTATCTCAGACGGTATTTATATAATGTATTATTTATATATTTGCTTTCAAAATACAATTCTATCAAAAAAATTAGTGGAATATGTGCATAATAATATGTCATAATAGTTCCTAAAATTTTATGCTAAATTTCCAAGATTTTAATATGATTTCCGTCATTTTTTTCAATTTTCTGCGATATCGATATGCGATATCGATATATCCGTCGATATATCCGTAAAATTGAAGTTGCGATATATGTTGCGATAGCGATATTTTCATCCTTGCCTATATGTTTATATGCACTAAAAATGATAAAAATAAAAATAAAAATCAAATATTTCTAAATGAGGCCCATATTACAAAGGGCCCAATTGTTTATCTTTTGTGCACTTTTGCTCTTTTATTTCTGATGAAAATTTCCGAAATTTTGTTTTCTGAAAATTAGCGTCAATTTTCCAAAGGTGGGCCAACGCTCTTCTCATTTATTTCTTCCAGATCTATAATTTTTCAATCGGAATTTCCCCGTTTCGGACGCCGTCGGATTGTAATCCGATAATTTAGCGGTTTAACAATCTAAAACCCTTTAATTGTGGTTTTCATTCGGTATGGATCCTTTTTTTTTTGCTTGATGTGATTTTTTTAATATATTTGTTTTTCCGAATTGATTTGTAGAATTGAATTTTTAGCCGCGGCGTGATCTATACTTCTGTTGGCGGTCTACGTGCAGTCTAATCTCATCAGTTATGAATCCTAGAAGGTTTTGATCCACAATTTTCTCTCTCTGAATTTTTTTAGCGTGGTTGTGTTTTATTGCGTGCAATGCTTCTCAATTTGTGTTTGACATAGTGGGTGTTATGAAGTTGTGAATGCATTCAGATTTCAACAGTTAACTGGTATTGTATGTAGATTAATTTAAATTCGTACCTTTATGAATAGAAATTGAACTGGGAAATGAGATTTGAATGCTCAAGTATTTTGGTTTTTGTGCAGTTTACTAGTATACATCATACATACTTAGGGCGAATAGAATGTTTTGTCGTTGCTTTGTTTGAGCGTGTGATAAACTGTAGATATGCAAATTTGCATTAGATTGTTCAACATTAGGTTTAATGTAGCTTCTTGGTATCAGGAGAATTGGAATTTCTTTTATCACCGAACCTGAAATTTTTTATCTACATTGTGTTCATGGTGATGGAGGAATTGATTAAAATTTTCTATTTTCTGGCCAATGGTAGTTGAAACATTTTCCCCATGACGTTTCCTTAAATTGTTCATTCCATGAATGTTTCCTTTTTACTCCTTTCTATGGGAAATTCTACCCTAGTGGTTGGGGTAGTGGGGTACTACCCCAACCACTAATACACGATTTAAAAAATAAAGTTGTATACTTGTATTAGAGGGTTAATAAAATAATATTAAAGTTGTATTAGACCCTCTAATACAACTTTAATATTTTTAAATCATGTATTAGCCTACCCCAACCACTAGGATAGAATTTCCCCTTCAATAGAATCCTTCCATTCCTTAGTTCCACATGCCACAGTGATTCTGCAAATGTCACTGTTGTTTTATGAAGCTCAGAAGATCTGAGTCTGTGTTGTCATTCATTGAAACTCCCATTTACGTTGTTTTAACCTTAAATTATTCAAAATATTATGTGTATTTGTTTCATTTTCTATTGAGCCTACAATGGAAAATCAGATGTTATATTAACTACTCCTTTCACTATAGCAGATAAGAGTAAGCCACATTCCAGTTGCACCTCACCATCTTAAACGATTATCTCTCTGTTGTCTTTTCCTAAACCACAAATCACATGTTTTTGTTAGTTAGAGAAAGACTGTGGATGGAAATGTGGCCCACTGATGCTTTATTAGACAAACAGTAGCATCATCTGTTTCCTGAACTTATAAGATGTTAGTCATGATAAATTTGTAATTACAATGACCAGAATATATGGGATTTTCTAAAATAAGAACTTCTCGGAAAAAGCTGGGATCCTCTTACTTTTTTAAAAAGAGGTAATAAGCTCCTAACATCTTATTTTGGTAGCAAATAAGGCATTTTTCTAGAAATGGTTCCTGACACCTTGAAGGTGCTAATAAATTCGTAAACATCTTATAAGCTATTTAAATGAGCTTATAGGCTCACTTAGATACCCATTAGGCTCTAAGTTCTGTACTTGCTATTCAAAGTTACGTTTTACCTCTCGAGCTCTTTTGTAAATTAACTTTCTTATGCTTATGAAAACACGGGGTTCAGGGATCGGAATGCTAGAGCCGCTCTTTTTGATGGCATTGAAGAAGGAGGTATTAGGGCATCATCTTCTTACTCCTCTCATGAGATTGATGAGCAGGAGAATGATCGAGCCATGGATGGGCTTCAAGATCGAGTTATTATGCTGAAAAGAGTGAGTTTATACTTCCAGAAACATACTAGCATATGGTTGCTTCACTTGACCCATTTCCCTAATAATAAAATTACTGGCATAGATTTGCTGTGTATCTTTCATTTCCATTCTAGATCTTGCTGAAGTGCTATTTGAGAAAATGGATGTGCCTCATGACTATTGGTTGAAGTTATTATTGCTTTGGAGTGTGTGCTTTAATCAGTTATATATTGGTTTAAGTACTTCTTTGCTCCCTTGTATGTCAGTTACTTAGATTTACCTGTCATCTATGGCATGTTTGGCCCTCCAATTCTTCAGACATATTAGTCAGAACATTTCCTTAGGTCAATAATTATTTTTCTTAGTATTGTCAATTTGAACTTTGAAGACAAATAAAACATAAAAAAGAGTCCCCAAACGCAGACCCTTGATCCTCACTGGGTGGTGGTTTGTTGTCTCCTCTATATCATCCACATCACCACTAATCTTATCATGAGATTTTCGAGACAAATCATAGAAGGCCCTTAGAGGCTTTGTGTTGCCTAAAGCCATGAATGGTGAATATCGAGTTTTAATTTTGTAAAAATCATGAGATTGTTTAGATGAAATTTTTTATTAAAAATCATGAGATTGTATTAATTTTGTAAAAATCATTACTGATGTGATAACAATGCTTTATGGAACAGTTGTCCGGCGATATACATGAGGAAGTTGATGCTCATAACCGCATGCTGGACAGAATGGTTTGTATATATAGTTAATTCAGCATACTGAATGTTGTGTGATGTAATAGCACAGCACTGTTCCATTCATGCTAATTCTCTACTTGTGAATTTAGGGAAATGACATGGATGCCTCGAGAGGAATATTATCTGGAACCATGGATAAATTTAAGATGGTATTTTATCATCTCGACCTCCTCATACTTATTAGCAATTGCTTTTCCACCACCCCCTTTTTATCAATTTGAAATTGTTACTTTGCCCCAGGTGTTCGAGACGAAATCAAGTAGGAGGATGGTCACACTTGTGGCATCTTTTGTGGTTGTTTTTCTGATTGTATACTATCTTACTAGATAAGTGATTAGGGGTGAGGTAGCCCAAATTGAAACTGTGTGGGAACGGTAATGCTCTGTGCCTTACTTTGTGAAAGTCTCGACTCGACTCAACTGTCATTGCTGTGAGAAGGTTGTAAAAATGTATGGTGCTACATATGCTTGAATAACATGGTCGTCCATTTCGTATTTTTGGCCAAGTAAATATATATTATCATGGACTTTCAACTCGTTTACATTGCAGATGATTATCGTTGTGTTCATTCTTGAATTATCACCACACTCTTGTCTGTCAAAAAATGACTAGTTTTCTACATTTCATTGACCCTCTGCAATTGGTGGTCCTGCTGTCTAAAAACGAGAGCATCATTGATAGGCATATTCGATTATGATTTTCATTTTCCATTTTCCGATTTTCTCAAAATATTTCCCTATGCTCCAAAAGAGCTATATTTCCCTACCCATTCAACAACTTAGGTGAGCCTGAAATCCAAAGCGTGCTCAAACACAGTAAGCTACTAAAATGAGACTTGAAGTCAGAGAAATCTGATACCAAATTATTCTTCCAGTTATTTGGATTAACAACACAGTAACGAGTAACCACGATGGGATCTGGAATTAAAGCATAATAATAATAATAATAATAATATTAATAGCATAAGAAGATGAAGAAAGATTGGCTAAAGACTGGCCGCTTGAACAGAAGCCGGCAGCGCATAATCGAGTACCAGCACCTCATCAAGAAATTCCCTAACCTTATCCTTCTCCACATTCGCCGCCTCTGATTCCGCCCCCAACGCTTCCAACTCCTTCGCCCCCTTCAACACCGCTATCGATGCGATCGAAAACCCCTTCGCCCTCGCCGGCGAGAAGTTCTCCCCCACCGTCAGCTGCTCAATCAACCCAAATTTATCCTTTATCCCTCCCACCACCCCCAAAACCTCGCTCTTCCCACTCTCCCCAG
The DNA here is from genome assembly GCA_026008535.1 of Perilla frutescens. Taxonomy (NCBI): domain Eukaryota; kingdom Viridiplantae; phylum Streptophyta; class Magnoliopsida; order Lamiales; family Lamiaceae; genus Perilla; species Perilla frutescens. The sequence continues at coordinate 48,170,291 of BRKX01000001.1, read as the reverse complement.
CCTCCTCCTTCAGCTTCAGAAGGCTCAGCCGCAGCGCCGCCCCGGGCGGGACCGCCACAGGGCCCGAGAAGTCGTCGGCCACCCAATCGACGGCCATGACGTCATCCACGACGGGCTTCACGTCATTCACGACGACGCCAACGTGGACGGGGTCGTCGGTATAGGAGGCGAGGTCGGATTTGGATCTGTAGCGGGAGTGGAGCATGTGCGTGAAGGTGAGGGAGCTGGAGCGGCAGTGGGCGATGGGGCCGGCGGAGATGTGGAGGACCGAATCGAGGGTTGCGAGGCCGTTGAGGTTGCGGAGCATGGCGTTGACGGCGGAGGGGTCGGCGTCGGCCTTCGCTTTGAACAGCACGATGTGTTCGATGATCTGGTTGGGAAGGGAGGCGGATGCGGACATTCTGACGGAGAAAGGGGAGCGGAGATTGCGGCGGAGTGGCGGCGGCGAGGAGTGGAGGGCGAGGGTGTTGGTGCGAGTTGCAGCTCTCACACAAAGCATCGTTGGACTGCGATGGGGTCAGTGCCGCCCACTTAATATATTATTATTATTATTATTATTATTATTATTATTATTATTATTATTATTATTAAGTCTAAACCACAGACAATCAGTATTGCATTTGTAATTAATTAGCACGTTAAGATTCATAAACTCAAAAAGTAGATAGCCTCATCTAATCATTTTTACGTTAAATATAATTACTCCATCCATCCGGATTATATAGTTCATATTACTATTTTGAGTATCCCAATTATATAATCTCATTACTATAAATATTATTAATTATTAATTTTAATAGCAATTTACAAATACACTCTTGTTGAATCTTGAAAATATATAATCTCATTACTATAAATATTATTAATTATTAATTTTAATAGCAATTTCCAAATACACTCTTGTTGAATCTTGAAAATTAAAAAACTAACCATTTAAAATTTGAAAGTATAAATATTCAATAAGGTATTATTGAAAGTTTATCTTTAATATCTTTTTTCATAAATGTTTTTAATTTACGTGCGACTAGAAAAGAGATTATATAATTGGGACGGGTGGAATATTACTTATTCTCGCTGTAATTTTATTTTAATTTTTTCACAAAAATTTATATGAGATGATTTTATTGTTAAAATTTTATATGAGCCATATTAGATTCCAAATTTATATTTAGGAATATATTTATAATTTTATTGGTCTTGATTCATACAATGTTTCATCTAAGTTAAGCCTAAAACAACATTTAATTAAAATGGAAAGAAGATTTTTCATTGGTCCTTGCTCAGTATTTATAACAAAATACATGTATAAAGATTAAAGGATATCACTGAAACACAATTCCATGATTCCAAATGATTTTTTTTTGTTGGATTTTGATTATTGTTTTCATTTATAAAGAGGTGATACAATAGGCTCAGCCCGTTTTAGGATTTGTTGTAATCTAAAAAATCAACGTAAAAATTACTCATAATATTAACAGGCATTCCAACATATTTTTTTTGTCGTTGACATCATAATAACATCGGATCGGAATTTTTTAGATTCCAAATTGCTAGTACGTGAATTGTAAAAAGAAAAATGAAAGATTAATAGAAATCTTTTGGTTAAAAGTTATAGTTTGTAATCATATAGCTTATTTAATTTATCAAATTAAATCCCCATTAAAATCGTTGTTATCAAAATATAATAAAAAATGATTGTACAATTTTAACCTTTATTACATATGAAATTGGAAAAGCAGCATTCTTATGCTTTTCACCAATGATTAATATTGTCTATTGATCTTAAAATATTAATGGATATGATTTGTTCATACGTTACACATGGGATGTGTTCACAAATGAATAAAATTATATATATATATATATATATATATATATAGATGAGATCATGTGAGAACCACACCATCCTGTGAGAACTGAGAACCAATTTCAGCCACAGATCTCGTTTATTTGGACGGCCAAGATACACTCAAAGATTTAAAAAATGCGGTGGCATAATTGTAATATTACTGACTTTTTAATGAAGTAAGGATATTTTTGTAATTTATGAATTTTATTAATTTCCCATCACGTTCTATACCCTCATGATCACTTCTTTCTCTCTCCTCGTCTTCTTCTCTCTCTTGCAGCCAGCTCCTCGCTGGCGCCGATCGACACCGCATAAGCAACAAAGCATTCGGAGGGGGAGGTGCACACGATGCATCATCATCAACAACAACCAATCCTTCATCAGAACGAGGAACGATCACTTTTCTTCTGCTACTTTCCTCAGATCTAATCAACTCTTTACTGAGATTCTCCTCTTGCAAAATCATGAACCATTTAGAAAACACAGCTCCAGACTTTTCCTCCTCATTCAGATCTTTATCGTCGTCGTCTTTTTCATCATCATCGGAAGTGATCTCCGCAGCAGGAATGGAGCCGAAGCAGCGAAAATCGAAGCGAATGTTGCGTAGGCATGTCAAGAACTGCATCACATCTTTCTTGAATCCGAAGACTTCATAAATTCCGTCAGATTTTTTTAGGGGTGGGATTAATTTTAGGTTTATTCTTAACTTTGAAAGGGCAAACATTGGCGTTCTATTATTTTAGCACTTGCATTCTACTGTTTTAGCACAGGTAGTTGAAATTTTAGCACTTTCCTTGCCTTTTTTTAGCATTGTTAATTGATGTTTGAATATTTTTATAGATGATAATGTTAGCATTTATAGTCTTTTGTTTCTGATGAGAAAGACATTATAATAACTCTGTAAGTATATATAATAATAATAATTAATCCATAATATTACCAGATGATTTCGATTCCAATTATTTCAACAAATAATCATTGTTTCCAAAATTCATTTTTATTGATTTTATAGGAATTTTTATGATAAATTAATTCGCGCTTCACATGTGGTTGTTGGTTTATAATTTAAGGGTCAGTGTTGAATTTGGTTTGGTTAAAGACTTGAAGTCATGTTATTAAAATATTTTTAATAAAGCATGTCAAATAACAGTTTACATGCATGTTATATTTTTAGACATATTTAAAAAGGGCAGATAAGGCCTTATCTTTCTGACAAAAAGGAGTATTATAAAAAAACATTTTGTTAACATGTACTTTAGCACTACGGTGATCTATTTTAGCACTGTTGTAACCTATTTTAGCACTGTTGTGAACTATTTTAGCACTGACATTTACTTTAGCACTACTGTGATCTATTTTAGCACTGTTGTAATCTATTTTAGTACTACTGTGAACTATTTTAGCACTTAGGTTGACGAAACTGATTAAGCTGTTATTTTGAATTTTTCACTATCAGTACTATAGCACTACTGTAAACTATTTTAGCATTGTTGTAACCTAGTTTAGCACTACTGTGAACTATTTTAGCACTGCTGGACTTGAACAGAAATCAAATGGATTGAAGAGAAAATTGTGCAAGAGAAAGAGCACGCATTGATTAAGGATTTGACCGCTGTTGGTGGAGCTGAATCTTGACATGGCTACAAGAAGGAAGTTGATACATTGATCGCGAAAGCATTGCACAATTGTATTTTATTTACTATAATTTTTAAGTAGTCAACTAATTAGAAGGACAAAAATGTCTAAGAAAACATTATTTATAATTTAATTAATTTGGGAGAGGGGAATGTTAAGAAAATCACAATTATTGTTCAAATTAAATGTACATAAATGACGTTGGCCCTATGTTTTTCTAGTTGGGCTTATCCATATCATATCGTAGCCTGTTTCACATCTATAATTTAAATAGATAGTAGCATTGAGGCCAATTTTTGGATGTTTCATCAGTTGATGAATTTCTTAACACAGTAGTGTCTATAGTATAGCTATTTGAAGACAACAAATTCATAGAAGTTTCATTATTTTATTATACACCTGTTAATGTTATTTGTAGGGGCCTTCAGCTTCACCCAATTTTGAAATTTGACTCGACCCACCACAAACTTGAAACTCCATGCAAACAACTCGCCTCATAATATACATAGCTCGTGTGAATTATATAAAAATGGAACTAAAAATCCGTTGACAGCAAGAGGTTTGAATGAGAACATAGTCTGCGTTTATAAGTTTGATCGAGGCAATCAAATAAATATCACTGTAGTATTGTGGCAATCAAAATGAAGGTACAACAAGTTTACACCAAGAATTGAACTAAGATTTCACTATCTATATAGTCTACGCATTGATTAAGGATTTGACCGTTGTTGGTGGAGCTGAATCTTGACATGACTACAAGAATGAAGTTGATACATTGATGACAATGCTAAAATAGAAAATAATTAATGACAATGCTAAAATAGAAAATGATAGTGTTAAAAGCCTAAAAAAGTCATGCTAAAAAAGGCCATAACAGTGCTAAAACCCTGAAAGAGTCATGCTAAAATAAATCATGATAATGTTAAAAAAGACCATGACAGTGCTAAAAAAGGTCATGTCAATGCTAAAATAAGAAATGACAGTGCTAAAAAAGGCCTCATCTCGCAACAACTTCTTTTCAGTTTTTTTCCATTCCCAGAAAGAAGCATATACATGCAGAAGCGTCTCATTCCCATCAAGATCAACTATAACACCTATTTTTTCATCTGATAAAACCCTCTTCTCCAGTTGTATGTTGTTCATTTGCAAGAATTATATTGAACTAGTATTTTAATTATTTCTAAATAAGAGGGCTGTGGACAGTAATATGGGGATTGTGTGTAGAATTACCTGATCTCAAGATATAAAAATTGGGCTGAATAATGTTACTCGTGAAACCATTACTGGGCCTATTAAGACAACTCCTATGATGGGAGAAGCTATATAATGAGAAAATAAATAAGAGTTGATGCTCTGTTCCCCAACAGTATCAATTCTTAATTTGTTGGATTATGAATCCTTCTTTTAGCCAGTGAATAACTTTATTACAAACTTTTATGGAAATTAAAATTAAATTAAACACCAAAATAACATAAGAAATATTAATATAGGTCATTCCTCCTTTCAACACCTGTACGACTTCGATTTCACTCTTCAATCATTAGATATGCCACACATGGTGAAAGATAAAAAATAAAAAATTCTCCAACATTTGAGTTGTGTTTATCCCCAAAACTGGACAATGCTAAAAAAGGTCATGACAGTGTAAAAAAGGCCATGACAGTGTTAAAAAAGGCCATGACAGTGCTAAAATAAGTCATGACAGTGCTAAAATAGGGAATGTCAATGCTAAAACCCTAAATTAAAAAATATACGCGTGAATCACATATACATTGAAATTTTTGATTTTACCCTTACTAAAATTCAAGGGCAGCGAAGTTGGACGTTATTACAATTATGCCACCGCATTTTTTAAAATCTAGAACATATCTTGTCCATCCAAATATGCGAGATCTATGGCTCATATTGGTTCTCGGTTCTCACATAGGGTGTGGTTCCTTCTGGAACCCAACCCTATATATATATATATATATATATATATATATATATTAACTAGGACCTAACATTATATCTGATAGCAACCACCCAACCACTTCAATATATCTTTAGACTATGTTTATCAACTACCTCTTATAAACGTGGTCTAAGAGCACCTACAATGGTGTACCATAATTTTAGTACAAAACTCAGTTACGAAAGTTATGTACCTACTTTTTAAAATATTCATTCTCTTCAAATCGCCTACTATAACATATGGTACATATATAACTTTTTGAGGTTCCGCCATTATATCACTCATTTAATAAAAATATATACATATACATATATATATATATATATTAATTTTATATATAATTTAACTAATTCTTATTTAATATTATTTTTAGATATAATAATATCAATGATATCATTAAAACTTATTTTAAGAATTTTTTAAATTAAAAATGAATCACATTCTTACCAAATCAATAAAAAAATAATAATTTTGTGGTAAAACAACTGAGAATACCCTCAAAATACTAAATTTGAGCCCTATAATCTAGAGAACAATTATATATATATATATGTGTGTGTGTGTGTGTGTGTGTGTGTGCGTGCGCGCACTTGCGCACACTATTTCAATCAACTATGTAATTCAAAATGCCATAAACAACCAATAAAATAAATTGAATAATTAAAGAAAAAATATATAAAATAAGGGGGATAATAGAATGACAGACGGGCCCACATTTCAGTAAAAGAAGAGAAAAATATGGTACATGCAAAAGAAATTTATTTTAGATTTGTACGTAGTTTGTACTAAAAGTAGGTATATACAATTACATTTGTACCACAAAATATGCCCTATAGTGGATGCTCTAAGACTACCATTATCAACAACCGGACAAACCAAACCAGGCAAATAGGTTCAATATTTAATTAATTTCTTTATCTTTCACATTACTAATATTCTACCAACCTAACCGTATACAATTTGATAGTTTATAAGCAATCACCCCAAACTCCAACCACAACATTAGATATTATTTTTCTTTTTTATTAATAAATATAATATGATTAATTAGAATTAAAATAAACTATTATAATCGAAAGTATTGCTTGAAGGTAATTTTAAGAAACATAATAACTAAAACTACATATTGGCATATTGCAACGATATTCTTATTATATTGTCAATAACTAAAATTTGAAAAATTATAAGTAGAGTTGTCAAAACGGGTCAAGTCCACCGAGTCAACCTGTCTCGTCTCATTTTTAGGCAGGTAAGGGCTTTATTTTTTAGATATGCAAATATGGCGGGTTTGGGCAGGTAAGCCCGTGGCGGGCATGCTTAGACAATATAATAATAATAATAATAATAATAATAATAATAATAATAATAATAATAATAATAATAATCATCATCATCATCTTGATGCTTAATTCCCTCACATAAGTCCTAACATCTTAACTCGTGAGCACGAGAGCGACGTTTCTCCACTCCATCTCTTTGCATGTGAGTCTCTGTCACCGATCGTTGGTCGTCTAGCAGCAACAAGACAGCAAGGCAAGTAACAAAGTTTAGTCGTTTGACTGATTGGGAATAATTGACATAAATGTTGCGAAGTAAAAAAATGTATCTCAACTCTTTTGACTGATTTTGCTCAAATAATATAGGATAGATGGGCGATAGGCGCCAAATTTGGAGAGAAGTCAGTGGCTCTTTGATTCTCTCCCTACTTCTCCCCACCCCACATTTTCTTTTCCAATTAATTTATATGTGATGGTTTTGCAAGTATAATGCTTTCTACAAAATTGGATATCAACAATATGATCATCTTCCAAATCGTAACAACAATTAAGGCAAGAAAAAAAAAGCCCGTGGGCCGGCCCACCATTGATGCGGATCGACCCGAGCTGATGTCCGATTCGATTAGAGTACCAGAAGGGCCGGTGACAAGATCCAGAGCTAAGAGGATCAAGGAGAGCCTCAATGGATTCATTCAAGAAGTCTGGAGCCGAGAGGTGACCAAAAGACCCGTGGAAGGAGTAGAACCCGAGCACAAGTGGAGGACATTGATCTCAAGTTGCAGCACGGGTCAACGCGAGCCACGACGCGAGTACCCGATCGTGCCAAAGGGCGCGGGTGTCAACGTGTAACATCCCAGATTTTCAGAGTTCATTTAGAAAATTAAAGAAATTAATTAGAGCCTAGTTAAGGATGTTTTGGCCCTAAATTGCGATTTTAGAAGTTATTTTTCGTAAAATCGTATTTTTGAGAATTTTGATTCCAGTTCAGTCGTAGCTCATTTTGGTCACGTTTGAAAGGCATTGACCCAAGGAGCATGCCGGTGCTTTCGGATTTTGAATCTGAAGTCGTTTGAGTTCCCGGTGATTTAAATCGCGTTTAAAGGAGTTATGAATAGTGTTTTTCCGTAGGAGCGCGATCGTTAGAAATTTGTGAAATCTCATATGTTGACTCGAGCCTTGATTTTTCAAGCCTATCATATGGGAAATTTCTCAAGGAATCCGTTGGCGTTCCCGGATTTTCATTCTGAGGTCAATTGAACGCTCGGGAATTTTATTTGTCCCTTGCGTGCAATAGTAACTTTATTTTTGAAAAGAGATTAATTTCTCGTTTTCCTTCAAAACGACTCGTTCTTTATTTCGAGTCAAGTTGGTTTAATAGTACTCGAGCTAACGAACCTGTTGGTATTTTCGGATTTAATAAACGAGGTCATTTGGACCTCGCCATCGAATAAAGCGCCTTTTATCCGAACCCGATAATTTTAAAGCAGTGTTGTTACACTGAAGTAGCTTCTCGAGGAAGCCATATTTTTTCATATAAATAGGGGAGCACCCATCCTTTCAATCTCGCTCATTCTTTCTTCACCCCCCCCCCCCCCATTCTGTAGAGTAGAGAGAGAGAGAGAGAGTAGAGGGGAGCTCTCTTCGTGAGAGCACCCCCCACAGTTGAGAGAGAGAGAGCGGAGCAAGGGAGCCCCGCGGGGGCAGCAAGGGGCGCCGCGGGGGCAAGGAAGCCCCGCGGGGGGGGGGGGGGGGGGGGGGGGGGGAAGGAGCGCCGAGGGCAAGGGAGCCCCGCGGGGGGGGGGGGGGCAGCAAGGGGCGCCGCGGGGGCAGGCAGCTCCGGCACGTTTTCGTGCGGAGGCCATAACTTTCGCCTCGGTTGGAGTTACGAGGCCCATGAGTACTCAAATCGAAGCTCTTTCGATGATCTACGAGGTAGCCGTGGCTGATCATCCGGAATCTCGATCTTTCGAATCGGATTTTCCATCCCCATTTGTGGTAATTTCGAATGCCTTAATCTTTTAAATTCTCGTGTTTTAAGTTATAGTTAAGGGTCAAGGGTTTAGATATCATTTCGATGTCTTATTAGGAGCTCGAATAAGGTTTCAAGTCATTGATCGACTTTGATAAAGATGAGGTGAACCCCGAGGAGGCTCGAGGAAGGATTTTCGGCTCGTTGCTTCATCTACGTGCTCGTTATCGAGATGTTCGTCATCGAGGTAGGTGGTTCTAACGCAAGTATAAAGTTTGAGCTATTAAGCTCTAGAAGCATGATAGGGCAAGATGAATATCTAATTAAAATATTTTATGCTCTGTCTGTTTAGTCTCTGTACAAGGAAAGGAAGTGAATAAAGGAAGCTATATGCATGATATTGTTGAATTGTTATTTGAGTTTGATAAGTAAAGGAAGTTATTATAAGTTAAGTAAGCTCTCAAGTATGTTTAGATATGCTAGAATTGTTTAAATACGATTGATGCTAGCCTGAGATCTATAATTGCTTTAATTGCAATCGATGTTTATCCGCGTTCATTTCCTCGCATTTGAATGTTATGCTTTGTTCAAGCTCGTATAGTTAAGGATTTCCTTTTAGGGTAAGTTATAAATCCCTTATAAGCCGAGATCATGCTCAATTAAAGGATTAGCCTTAGACGATTACTCTAGGCTTGGTATTGTTAGCTAAGTTAAGTAAGGAAGGTTAAGGTTAAGTAAGGAAGGAAGTTAAGGAAGGATATAACTTGTGTTGTAAGCAGGTTATCGAGCTCAAAGAATAGTTTATTTACATTATCATGCTGTGACCTTAGTGTCACTAATGTTGAACATTTGAAAGTAAAGAGAGTCACTGCTGGGTAACCCCCTCGCATACTCAGAGGATACTTGAGGTAACCCCTCTCTCATCCTAAGGCATAAGGGTGCAGTAGACAACAAGTTTGAGCCAGGAAAGGCGCCAAGAAAGGAAGTAAAAGGTTTTGCGGGTATGGAGAGGGCTTTTGTGTTTTGCTCTCCATATGCTGCCAGTTATAATTGGATATTCCAAAGTTTATTAAAGAGTTTTCTCGTAAAACCCCACTGAGTACATTAGTGCTCACACCCTCTTTTTTAAATGTTTTCAAGTTGAGATGCTGAGGCCGGTGATGTGCTGTTGGTGGGGTTGTCTGAGGTTTCAAGTTTGTTGCTCTATATGGTTACATGTTTTATTCCGCTAAGTTTCTGCTAAGTACTCTGATGTTAGTATTTAGTCTTGAGATGTGTAACTTGATTCTTGATAGTAGCATGTTTTAAATACTATGAATCCTAATTATCAATAAAGTCTCTGAAGCATGATCTTTTGACATACTCGTCTATGCCTTTATTGATTCTTAGTTATTTGAATAGTCATACCTGCTGAGCATTCTAGTATCTATTCATCTTCAGTTGACTTGTGAATATGTCTTGAATGCTCCTAATTACTGTTCGCCTACAAAGAGGCTTTTCTTTCAAGCATGATTTTATTCGTTCAAGTTAATCTTAAGTTGTTTTCTTGATCCGTCTTATGAATAGGACAATAAGATATATTTGACTCCGACCGATCTATGGGTCTTAGTTGATGTGACCTATGATGAGGTCTTGTTTATTTAAAAAGTCAAATTCCTATCTGTTTGTCTTTGGATTCTGTTTAAATTTCAGTTGGCCTATGATTTGGCATTCCTTTGACTCGAGTGAATCCTTTGACCCATTTGACCCGATTGAACCTTTTGACCCTTATTGATTCGTTGAAAACGATAGTTCTTCCAAGTCATAAAGTCAAGTTGCTAAGTTTTTGAGGCGCTAACTTAGTTTAATTCTAAAAACACCCCCCTGGATTTCCGATTTTTCGTGCTATTTTACGCACAACAACCCCGTCCCCATCCTCGGGACCGGACTATTATACAACGCGACCCAAGGCGTGAGTGAACCGCAATGACACAGGGGTATTTTGATTTGGGCTGGGAGCGAGTGGACCGCAACGACACAGGGGTGTTTCTCTTTGGGTGGAACGCGAGTGATAGCGCGACCTAGGGAGCGAGTGACCTTGTGTCGCGTCCTTGTACGGAGTGTTCTGGATTTTCGAATTTTTATGTTTTATTTCCTATTTCTTTTGGGATATTATTTTAGGGTTTAATTATTTTTGGCCATAACTATATAAGGGTTATATTCATTGTTCCAAAACAGATTATTATTATTATTATTGAATTTATTTGTGAGTTTATTTCTCTCTGGAGAATTCTCTCGATTTTACGCACACACCGTGAGATTATTCCGACTTATCAAACAGCCTATCCATATTTGTTTGTGGCGTCAACACCAATTTCAAGTCGTATTTCCAATCTTCATCGGGTCACGTCGTCCATCATCGTGGTTCTTCGTCGTTGTGAAGCTAGGGTTCAGCATCTTCCATCTAATCCACCGTTGTAACCTGATACTCCTGGGAAGATCACATCAAGTGGTATCAAAGTTTCAACTTTGTATCAGGTTCCAATTCTATCCCGTATTTTTAATTTGATTTAAATTTTTCTCACCTATATAAAAAAGATTCGAAATTAGTAAAAAGAGAGAGAAAAATCGGCTAATTAAAAAAGAGTTTTTTTTGTGGGAAAATTTTTAGCATTTTCATTGATTCTAGTATTGATATTTTTGTTCTCGGAGGCTTGTATATCGTCCGTAGAAAAATAAAAAAAAATTCAGAAATTTTAAAAATTTTCGGAATAATTTTCTGGCATTTTTTTGGTGTTTGCTTTGATAAGTTAGTTGGGTCTTATTGGTGTGGTTGTGAGGTTTTGATGATTTCTGTGGAGAGAAATTCGAGTGGTAAAAAGCAAAGAATGTGAGATCAATAGAGTGAAAAGAGCCGTGTTGAGTGATACACGAGTGTATACATATGAGTTGAGAACGTAGGGCATTGCAAAGGAAGTATACTGTTCTTTTTTTTTGCATTTCATTTATTTTGTTCTGTTCCTTTCGATTATAGCAGTTTGTATCTGAGTAAAAAAAAATCATGCAAAAAAGAGCGAAAAAAGAGTCGATTATGTCTAACAAAATTACAGGTATCGGAGGTAATGTTGTGGAGTCTGGATAAGAAACCAACAAGAACTTCGACATGAAGTACATGTTGGACGTGCTACGGCAAGAGATGAATAAGTCCATGCAAAAGCAGATGGAGGATTTCTTTGAGCAAGTCTATGCAAGAGATCAACTAACGCATGAGCAAACGACACTAGCTCTTCGTGTAAACCATGGAGATAGAGGCGGAAGAGGAGGTCGAGTGAAGGCTAGACGTTATCCACATGTAGAGAGGGAGAGAGGAGAGTATTACGAGTCTGATTTTGAAGATTATGAAGAGGAAGATAGGTACTCCACAGCTGGAGGATGAAGAGATGAGAGAGCAAGGAATCGAGAAGATAATCATCTAGAGAACATCGAGATGAACATCCCATCATTCCAAGGAAAAAATGACCCAACTGCGTATTTTGAATGGGAATGCAAGGTGGAGATGATTTACGAGTATCACAATTATTTGGAGTTCAAGAAGGTGAAGTTGGCAGCTGTTGAATTCTCAGATTATGTGCTTGTGTGGTGGGAACAATTAACATCTTCTAGACGGCGTAATGGAGAACCAACAATTGACACTTGGGTCGAGATGAAAATAGTGATGCGAAGGAGGTTTGTACCCAACTATTACTACCGATAGCTACACAACAAGCTCTAAACTTTTAGGCAGGGCTCGAGTAGTGTAGATGAGTACTTCAAAGAAATGGAGATAGCCATGATCCGAGCTAATGTGGTAAAAGATGAAGAAGCGACCACAACCAAATTCTTGGCAGGGCTAAATAGGGAGATCCGAGACACGGTAAAACTACAACATTATGTGGATTTGAATGATGTGGTGCAATTGGCGATAAAGGTAGAGAACCAGCTCAAGATGAGAGGTAACCAAAACCGTGCGAGTTCATCCAACTGGAGGCAAAACCAAAGTACCAACACACCTCCATGAAAGACGAACCAAGGGATGAAAGAGAAGAAACAACTCTTCTCCAAGCCAAAAACTGAGATACCTATCACACCCAGTCTAAATAACTCGGAGTCGTCTACAAGTTGAAATCGGGACATCAAGTGTTTTAAGTGTCAAGGTAGGAGACATATAGCCAGCCAATGTCCAAATCGGAGAGTGATGATCTTGAATGATAGTGGTGAGATCGTGACTGAAGATGAAGAGTCGGAATTTGAGATGCCCGCTTTATCAGGAGGGTTGAGTGACGAGGAGTACACAACACCTGCATCACTCACTTCAATGGCAAGAAAATCATTGAGCTTGCATACCAAGAGGTGGAGGAGAAGCAACGAGAAAACATATTCCATACCCGATGCTATATCCAAGATAAGGTATGTAGTATGATCATTGATGGAGGGAGCTGCACCAATGTAGCAAGTATGGTGATGGTGACCAAACTGGGTCTGCCCGTGTTAAAGCACCCTAAACCATACAAGTTGCAGTGGTGGAATGACAGCAGAGGAGAAACAAAGGTGAACAAGCAGGTTTGAGTCTCATTTAGAATTGAGAAGTATGAAGATGAAGTACTGTGTGATGTCGTGCCAATGCAGGCTGGGCACATTCTGTTAGGGCGTCCATGGCAGTATGATCAGCATGTGAAGCACGATGGTTTCACCAATAAGTACTCATTTGTACTTAATCGGAAGACGATGACACTAGCCTCTCTTACACCATCTCAAGTGTATGAGGATCAAGTGAAGCTGCAGACGGAGGCCGATCAGAAGCTGCATCATAGTCTAGTGTTTGCTCTCAATTCCTTGCATTCTCTAGTTCGTCAAAGTCTTGCCAGTGTTGTGGTGCTACTGCCGGAATTTGGAGAGTGTCTCATGCTAGAACACACTGAAATCGAAATCATTTTGCATCATAGTCTAATGTTTGATCTCAATTCTTCACATTCTCTAGTTCGTCGGAGCCTTGCCAGTGTTGTGATGCTACTGCCATCGCATTCTTTAGTTCGCCGAAGCCTTGCCGGTGTTGTGGTGCTACTGCTGGAAAAACATAATCGTTTCATCTTTGAGAGACAGAACGTCGAACCGTGAGCACTAGTCGGGACATATTTGTCTTGTGGAGAGAGGTCCCTCGACTCGGCTTGCTTCCTGAAAATCTGCATATTTCAATTTGTCTATATTTGTTAAATACAGTTTCTTGTGTTTGTTTTCTACTCGTTTTTGTTTCTTGTACTTCATATTGTATTCATTCCAGAAGCACTATAACACTGTTCCACACATCCAACTCTTGTTGCGTCCAAGTAGACACATTCCAACTTTGAAGAAAAAAGAAGAATTAACTATGACCCTCTATCACCCTTGTTTTTAATGAAAGTTGACGAAATTGTGTTTGAAATTTAACGGTGAAATTTCAAGGTTAATTATGGTGCATCCGACCATCAATTGGACAAATTACCATCATAACTAGATAGTCCACGACCCAAAGTTTCATGTCAAATTAATGCCGAAATTTCACGTCTAAGCTACAAATTACACAGAAATTTATATGCCCAAATCTTTTCATCGTCCGACACTCAAGTTATGAATTGAGGGTATCATCAGAAAGACACAATTAAATATTTTCAATTATATACACATTGCACAGTATCATCATCAGAATTTCAATTAGAGAACTTTTGCACACAATTATGTCAATTTCCATTAAGTCCAAAAGGTAACATCTAATTGTGCCATTTTTTAAAGTTTGGGATTCCCCTTAGAGCTCGACCAAATAACTCAAGGTTTTAAAAATGATAATTACCACTTTAACAACTTCTATAGTTCAATATCGATTCAACGTTGTGGTAAAATTAAAACTATCATGACATAAATTAATATACACATGTTCTATCTACGTGGACTACCACGTCAATTTCGATCGTTGGTCGCCGAAAATGAGATCAAGATCCGACTCCTCTCGATGAGCTCTACCAAACCCCCTTGGCCAATTTTCTGATCCAATGTTGATTTGATGTCGAAATTTCCAAATCTAACACCTCGAACCCTTAATCGTCCTTGTATCACCTCCTCATTCTAAAATGTATCTATTTATGGCTATCGATTAGCTGAATTTGCACCATGGCTGGACATCCCATCTTCTAGGATTTGAAAAGTCTCAGTCAATTTTACAAGCTGACGTCAATTTAAAGTCGGAATCACAATCCGAAATCAATGTAAAACCCAAGGGCACCAAACCCATAAAATACATCCTCCTCTCTGCTAGATTCATCCAATGACGACCACGCCATCAACAACTCCGACATCATGGATGTCTTGCAAATGCTTCGTTCTACACATGAAAAGCCTTACCACATTCTATTCCCCCGATAACCACATTAGTTTCAATTCACCTAAAATCAAATCGTTCTAACGGCTGGTTGCATCTTTTGTGCATTAATTTTAAAATTATGTTAAAAATTAGAACACGTGTAAAGTTCAAATTATTTGATGTAATTAGCCCAAAAAATACTTGGATTTTATCATCTTCTTCTTCTTCTTCTTCTTCTTCTAAGCCACTAAGTTAACCTTTTATACAGCTTTTTTTATAAATAAAATAATATTTTTTCAACTATATCAAAAATATACAGTCATCCGAGAATGATGTTAACCTGAAAATTCTTTATGTGATTGAAAAAGTATAATTTTATTTTTTTGACTAAAAATATATTCTAAGCTATTGACTACAAAAATCCATTGTCACTCAATATATGATGCACAAAATTTTCTATTATATTTTCTTGCGTGCTAGTTTTGTAGAGGACGTTATATATTTTATTAGGATTGTGAATACATTAATAAATAGATAAAGTTATCCACACGTCATATATCTCAATAAACAGAAAATAAATAAGTTTTGGGTCAATCCAGTGTGGCCAAATATTTATCATTTAACAGTGGAATTGCATAGAAGTTATAACCATCACAGATCTGCGTGGATCTTAGGTGTAAAACTAGAATTATCACATCCATTTAGTTTTGAATTAATGAATAATCAAAGAGGGTCGTAATCGTTGAAGAGTAAACACGACAAAATCTTCTACTAATTAGCAAGTCAGATTTATTGCAATCTTTTTCAATAAGCCTTCACATGTTCCGTGCATCAAGCACCCATCCTACTCCGCTTCTCGCTCTGCCTATATAAATCTTGTATTTTCTTCACTCATAATATTGCTTTTTGCTTTTTGCTGACATCTTGAATCTAACACCCCTCGGCGTCTCTCTCTCTCTCTCTCTTGCAAGGTGTGTTTGTGTTTCGCATTATTTAGTCTGAATTTTGTTTTTAAGGTTTCTGGGACTGCAAAATTTGTGGTGGCACTTTGCCTGGTGTTTCTAGTTGTTGTCAGTGTGTGGGATTTTTGCTGTAGAGCATTTGCTGAAATTAGTAGATGGTGAGAGTTTGACTCATTGCATAATTTTGTGTATGTTTTGTTTGATTTATTGTTATATCAGAAGATCTGTATCAACTCAGCTCTGTTTTGATGGAATTTTAGATGATGCTGTGGTGGGGGGTTCAATTGGCATTTGGCAAGAATGGATCTTTTATGGTTCTTCTTTTAGGGTTTTTTGCATGATGATCAATCTATTAATTTGCATTTCGTTGGGGGTGTTTCTAGCTATTTTCAAGTGATTTTGGGATTGATTCAATGCATTAATATTGCTCGTCCGCTAATTTTCATACAAGATTTAATTTTCACTGGCATTTCTATTGGAGACTTCTTGGTAGCAATTGGATTGTCGCAATCTATTACCAGGATGGTGGATCTTATTTGAAAGTTGAAAGTTGAAACTATAAGTTTCTTCAATGGACATCACCGTCAGCTGTGAATTGTATTTTATGATCTCTTGAGATATTTAAAATGGTAACCTTGTTTTCAATTGCATTTTTTTTACAAGGAGTTGAAGTTGGTTACTTTGGAAGAACAAAGAATGGATATGTTTTTCTGAATGTTCTGTGTTTTTGTTGTGCGTGATGTAGAAGAATACGTCTTCTAAACTTGTATTCAAGTTTTCATTGCATGTTTTTATTTAATTTATGGCGCATTAAGAACATCTTTCTCAAATTTTCTCATAATTGAACTTCATTTACAATATTTTTAGTTTGATCTCCTTATTTCGGAATTCAGAAAGGAATCTCAGAAATGGCTAAGGAAGTGTCGCATGGAGAAAACCATACGAGCATAAAGTCTCCTCCCGAGCCTTCACCCTTGAGAAAAGCGAAGTTTTTCCAGGTATAATACATGGTTCCATTGAAAGGTATTGTATTTGGATTAACCATGATGCAATGCTATGAAACAAAATAGCAGAAAACCAAGGACGACTTGACAAGAAAAGAATGCACATTACTCAAACTTCCTTCCACAGGATAAAAACGTGAAGAAAATTTCCGGTCATTTTGCTACTTTATGCATGTCAGCATGTGGATTTTTATTGCTGAATTTTTAGTACATGGAATGTGGGAATTTACTTATTGTTCTTGTTCTTTTGATGACAGTTTGATTTTTTTAATTTTTTTATAGATAAAACGATGTTGGATTGCTTATGCTACTTGTGCAATTCAGAGAAGTAAAAAAAAAAAAGTTTTAAAGATAGTCTAATTGTTGCCATGGAGTATTATAGTCATTATCTTTGCCATATCTATCTAGAATGACTTTGGAGGAGCCTTTCTACATTTTTCTGTTTGTTTTTCATGTGTTTGTGTCTTGGGGTGTGCATCTCTAAGACGTGTGCATGTGTATATCTCTTCCTATTGTGCTCTATACAAATTTATGTATTTATTTGCGTACATTACTAGATGGTAAGTTAATGGTGCATTTGTATTTAGATATCTAACAGAATTTCTTTATATTCTGTATTCATCAATTTCTACTGTGGACGCTGCACCTTTTTTGCCAGTAGCTTTTGTCAATGTTGCTCCAGGCATGCTAATACCATCTAGATGACAGGCAAACATGAGAATCTTGATTACTGGCGGTGCTGGATTCATTGGGTCTCACTTAGTTGACAGGCTGATGGAAAATGAGAAGAACGAGGTGAGACCACAGATATTATGCTTGCTCCCCTGTGCTTTATTTTGCCCAAAAAAAAAACTTTTGGATTAGTTTTAATGGCTTTTGTTCAGGTAATTGTTGTGGACAACTACTTTACTGGATCGAAGGACAACTTAAAGCAATGGATTGGACATCCGCGATTTGAGCTTATTAGGCATGGTAGGCATTTTCTCCAGCACATTGGTCAGCAAATTTTCATGTTCAGGTCCTAGCTGGGTCTGGCATGAATCTCTCACTTTCTTGAGGAGACTGGAAAATTTTACATTTAAAAGTGGACACGAGTTATTTTAAATCTCTATTATAAAACCTTATATACTGTTCATGAGATTTCACCAATGACCTAAGCATGAGATTATCTTTTTTAAATACTCTTTCTAGATATTTTTTAGGAATTGCCTTCTTAGTTTCAGTACTAAATATTCTGTAAAATCAATAGTGCTTCAATTATCCCCAGATTTCGGTGAATATCATTAACATTTGCTGCTTGAATCATTCTTCTTTTAAATTATTTTCAGACGTGACAGAGCCATTATTGGTTGAAGTTGATCAAATCTACCATCTTGCTTGTCCTGCCTCCCCAATTTTCTACAAATACAACCCTGTGAAGGTCAGCGGTTTTTACTGTGGTTTAGATGTTATAAAATACCCTTCCTTCTTTAAGGGAATAAAGTAATTGGAAATAATGTGCTGCTACTGTCTGGATACATGTCTGTAAAGTCATTATTTTCAGAATATAAATGCTTTTCATTGATTTGGCAAAGAGTAACGCACCTTGTTTAAATATTTATTTTCCCTTGTGATGATGCTCAACAGACAATAAAAACAAATGTGATCGGGACACTAAACATGTTAGGACTTGCAAAGCGAGTGGGGGCAAGGTTCACGAGCTCGTCTATACTTTCTTTTAGTTTCAATAAGTTTCTTAATGGATCTGTTAATTCATAGTGTGCCATTTGAATAGGATTTTGCTTACCTCAACATCAGAGGTTTATGGTGATCCCCTTGTGCATCCTCAGGATGAAAGCTACTGGGGCAATGTGAACCCTATAGGTATTATGATTTCATCGAGCATATAAAGCTGAATGTATATGTGTGTGTGTGTGTGTGTGTGTGTGTATGTGTAAATCTTGGTAAATGAATATTTGCATGCTAAGCTGCTAAACTTATTGTTTGATATGATTAGTGTAAACACAAATTTCACAAAACCCCGTAAGAACTGTTTTATGTTATTTAGTTTTTTATTCTGGAAAGCTTTAATTACTTGTTAATTCAAGTGGGTTGTTTGAATAAACGGGTAAAGATTACATCTCATCATAATGCAATGTGGTGTTCCAGGAGTAAGGAGCTGTTATGATGAGGGGAAAAGAGTAGCTGAAACTTTGATGTTTGATTATCACAGGCAGCATGGAATTGGTAAGTGTAGGTCTGTCAGTGTGTGTGTGTGTGTATTTCGACTTTTTACGAACAATGTGAGGTTTATCACCTCACCAAATTAAAATGTTAAACGCTCCCAACAGAAATAAGAATCGCAAGGATCTTCAACACTTACGGGCCCCGGATGAATATTGATGATGGTCGGGTTGTTAGTAATTTCATAGCTCAAGCAATACGGTATTGTTCTCACATCTTCTTCTGATAATTTCAAATTCTAAGATTACTGACAAGTACCATGTAAAAACTGTATGCTGCAAGAATTTACATAAAGGAGAGATGCATTGAAATGTGCATTCTTCTTCCATATGCTATCGGGCTAACAATTTTGATTCATGGCCTGCAGCGATGAACCTCTGACTGTACAGTTACCCGGAACACAAACGAGAAGCTTTTGTTATGTATCCGACATGGTATGTGGCTATCATCTAGTTCTGGCTGTCGAGTTGTAACTGAATTAGATTATTGATTGTGACCTATTCTTTGTTTCTTTTGCTGAAGGTTGATGGTCTTATTCGACTGATGGAGAGGGAGAATACCGGGCCAATTAACATCGGGAATCCAGGTTTATAGCTATACTAATATTTGAATCTTAAGCCTGTGGTGCTTAAACACTGTTCTTGAACCTCTCCGTCGAGATAGGTTAGTAAAGATTATGTTTTTAAGATTACTCATTGAAAGCTACAAATCTATCAGGTGAATTTACAATGACTGAGCTTGCTGAAACTGTGAAAGAGGTAAGATCATAAATCTCATAAAACATATATGGCTAAATACGAAACACAAACACAACGCTCTTCGCCTTGCAGATGATCAACCCGAATGTGAAAATCATAAAGGTGGAGAACACTCCAGATGATCCTCGTCAGAGGAAGCCGGACATAACAAAGGCGAAGGAATTGCTGGGATGGGAGCCGAAGATCAAGTTGCGCGATGGCATTCCCCTCATGGAGGACGATTTTCGCAAGAGGCTCGAGATTCCCGGGAAAAAATGAATTCTCTGCTCAAACACTACAGATATGCAGCTTGTTTATGACTTTCATATATGTGCCTTTTAAATCGAGTATTTTTTACTTTGATCTACTAGTAGAGATATCATACTTATGGAAATCATGAAAAATGCTTTATTTCGTTTTGGTTAATTATTATTGCAATTTGATACTATTTTATCTCTTTTTTATTGCTTGTCATGTAGTGGATGGAACTCGTGGAAGTTTGGTTCACGAGACCATCTCAACTTGTTCATACTTATTCATGTTTTTTCTACATCTGAATTGAAGATTTTTTTAGGGAAGATAAAAATATTGGCACAAGATTTACACCGATGTAAGCAACAATGTATAAAAAAAAAAGAATGGATTATTTGGAATTCCATAGATTAAATGAATTTTTTATTTTGTAATAGTGTATAAATAAATATTGAACTTTCATTTTTAGGGATATAGTTTATGTCATTATTGCAATATTTTCAAATTCACGTCTAGCTTACAAATTTTATCAAACTCCGGCAACTAACATTTTCTATCATTTCTTTCAAATTTTCATTCGGTTCAACACTTTTAATGCTAAAAAATATTACTTTATTACTGAAAACTATCACATTTATTTTACCAAAAAGTGCTTATCTTTTATATAAAAAAAGAAATGTCTTTTTTGTTTTGAAAAAATTATGGCTTCCAAAACTTAAAAATATATGTCTGATTAAGATTTATATACAACGGGGGTGGGCAAATTTTTGCCATTAATACATCATTCAAAGTTGCAATATTATGCAAAGTTTAATCATTCAACTGACCCAAGCTATAAAGTTCAGAATTTTAATATGAAAAATCAGAAAGTGCAAATATTTATTTATGCATTATTCCTAAAAACATCATAACAAATGGAGAAAGACTTCTGTTAGACCGTCTAACGGGTCCTAAACTGTTAGACGGATATTAAGATCCGATCCGGATCCGGGTCACAATGAAGTGTCACCTATGAAGCTAAGTATCACCAATCATAAACGAAAGTGTCACATACTATGAACTGAAGTGTCACCGGATATGAAGCAGCATAAGTCTTAATAAATTTTAATATTTTTTTAGTAATATCTTTAACTATAATGTGAAGTTCTATCAATTGTAACATGAAGTATCACTAACATAATAAGCATGTACAACGAACTATCACATTGAATTATTAAAGCAAATAACAATGAAGTGTCACCGAATATGAAGCTAGGTATCACCAATCATGAATTGAAGTGTCACATATTATGAACTGAAAGTGTCACCAGATATGAAATATTTTTTAGTAATATCTTTTACTATTATGTGAAGCCCAGTGTTACGAGAGATGAAGCTAAGTATCACTAATCATAAACTGAAGTGTCACATACTATGAACTGAAGTGTCACCAGATATGAAGCTAGGAAAACGGATCGGATTATGATCCGCCTAATGAAAACGACCCGTTAGACCGTCTCACAGGAGACCACCCCTAACAAATGATAATGTTATTAAAAACATTGCATAGAAGACGTGGATATATATAGATATCTGAGAAATGGGGCCCAGACGTTTTCAGCGACTGAACTAAAGCCAGTAAGGTTCGGAGTCTGGTTTAGGCTTGGACCCGAGCCTGCAGATCTTCCAAAGCCTAATGTACACGTTTAAATTCACTCTTTTTTTTAATATTAAAATGAAGTAAATGACCTGTATCTCGAAAACCACATGATATTTACTATTGTATTTTCTATGTACGCACTTTTAAATTATGAATTTCTTGTATTTTTTTAAATTTATTTTTTTGTAATTTAATTTAATTTTATAATTGTTTATTAAGATTCATCCCACTCAATTATGATTTATAATTATTTTTTAGTATTTAATTTTATTTTTCAATCAATAAAGTATTATTATGGTTGATTATTTAAAAATTAAATTTTATAATTTTTTTAATTCGTTATTTTGTTAATGAATGATGACTATGATTGTTTATGTCATAATTAATTTTTATTATATAATAAATATTATTAAAATTATAAATTTAATAGTAATATATGAAGTGAAACACGTAGGAGTGCAGTATGAAATTGGAACCGCCCTGCAACCCTGCTGTGTTTGTGAAAGTTTAAATTGTCACTTCACACGTATATTATAGGTCAAATCGATCATGTTTAAATTTCTTGAAATTCAATTTTACTACTTGAGTAAAACTTCGACAATGACCAATAGAAGCTAATTTAACAAAGAACCAAGTATGAGCGTGGTCTTTCTAAGATTTATTGCGGTTTTATATACGTTCTAGGTACAACTAACTAATTAATGAACTAAAAAATGTACTACAGTCCACAATGATATAAATGAAAGTTTTTATTACCTTCTTATGTGACGTACTATACTATTATTATATTTTCATTATCAACAATGTATGTAATTTATTTTTATACTATACTAATGTATTTGAAATGTAATTTATTTTTATACTATACTAATGGATTTTATGATATCATAAATATCTTCCATGGTAAACTTTTAAAAAAATATATATATGAGAGGTAGCATACAAATTAAGTTATGACTCCACCTATTAATGCTTATGTATTCATCTTTCTTTTTTTTATGTCTAGGATAATTCGCATCTTTCACTGAGTTACGTACTGGGTAAATATTGTTCCCATATAATAATTTACAAACCAAAGTGAGCACCGAGTAAACTCTGCTCCTATGTAATAATTTACAAACCAAAGTGAGCACCGAGTAAACCAAATGAACTCATGACTCCATCTAATCAATGCTTATGTATTCATTTTTTTTTAACTTTACCACAAAAATGAGATTTGGTAGACTCACACTTAGTGGTGTTGGTGGAATTTGAACTGAAGATATTTGACCTCAAACTCACACCACTCCACCTTTAGGTCATCCCCAAAAGAATGCTTATGTATTCATTTTACGAGAAAATTTTAATTTTGGTCCCACAAGACATACCCTAGTCCGATTTTGGACCCACCCCCACCACTTTTGGTCCCAAAATCGCTTGAATTATCAATTTTGGTCCCCCCGTCACGGTTTTCATTAAAAAAATTATCAATTTTAGTCCCATACAAAAAAAAATCCAAATTTTTTTTAGAAGTTAATTGGAGGCAAAATTAAACTGATTTGGATATAATTATTGCACCAAACTAACCATTTGTCCCACCCCTATTTAAAATGTTCTAATTACAATTACACCACCACATTTTAATTTACTGCAATTAAAAAACGTCCTCAACTTTTTAGCTGTAAAATGGCATAATCATTTCAGCGGTACACATTAGATATGTTTCACAAAAAGAAAAAAAAGGAAAAGAAAACTAGCTAGGAAGATTTTAATTATTAAAAATTAAACCATGTGTTGGTGCAATTGTAACATTTTGCAAATAGGTAAAAGTTATGATATATATACACACACACACACACACACACCGGGGAAGTGTTAGGTTAAAATCAATCCTAGTGTAGAAATTAGGACCACATCTCGCATCACATAATCCTCAAAAATTAAAGGTACATATTTGAATAAAAGAGTGGTGACAATTCTGTAATATTAGAAAAGTTTTTCGCGTGGGAGTATTAACGTAATTTCGTAATTCTTATAAAAATCACGGAGAATTTGATAACAGATCGTCATGCTAACCATCATGCTAATGAAGCATTATCGTTATGCTAATTGAATGGAAGAAACCCTAGTTGGATGAAATAAATCTAATTAGATGATATAAATTGATTATTTATATCATCTAATTATAATAATTCATTATTATAGTTGATTATTTCATAATTAAATTCTTGTGAAGTAAAAAAATCAAAGGAAAATTATACTTTGATACCTACATTTTGGGCTTTCACTACAAAAAAAAATTCACGTTTTAGTGATGGAAGTGCGCCAACCCAAGCCCAAAATATTAAAAATAATATAAAATACATAAAATAATAAAAAATTAAAAATAAAAAAATAAAATAAATCTGAAAAGTAAAAATATTAAAAATATTATAAAAATTAATAATATTAAAAAGATTAAACCAAAATAAAAAAATTGAACCAAACTGAGCTACTCGATTTTGAATATTAAAACCAAAACGTAATTTGGTTTGGTTTTGATGAGTAAAAAGTATTTTGGTTAAAATCGAACCAATCAATATATATATATATATATATATATATATTATTTATAATTTATAATTTATGATTTATAATTCTATTGAGTGCATGGAAGTTAATTTAAATCTCAAAACTTTTACATAACTATTATCTAATACCCTATAATTTCTTTTGAAATGACTACTACGCCTCAAATCTTATTTCAAATATGCATTCAAGCCCAATATTTTCAAGAAATAGCGTGCTAGTCTAGAACAATAAAAAAAATTACACTTTGACCCTTAAAGTTACATAATATGTTTTGGTGCCTATACTATATGAAATTTCTTTCATCCCTAAGTCTCTTAAATAGAGGTGTGCAAATGGGTAGTTTGGTGCAATAATTATATCCAAATCGTTTCAATTTTGCCTCCAATTAACATGTAAAAATTCTCTAGAATTTTTTTGTTTGGGACCAAAATTGATACCAAAATGAGATCAAAATCGATAATCTCGTTAACCCGTCAAACATCCGTCTTAATCGTGGGACCAAAATTGATAGTTCATATCCTATGGGACCAGATTTGATATCAATTTCTGAAATAGAACCAAATGTGATAGGGGTGGGACCAAAATCGAACTAGGACATGTCCTGTGGGACCAATATCAAATTTTTCTCTTCATTTTACATACCCTACGTGTAGAAAGATTCAAGTCCCCAATCTATGAGTCAAAAAAGCATGAATGAATAAATTATATTTAATACCCCAACATTTGCAACTTATAACAATAATATTCTAATATATATTTAGTAGCAATTTACCCTCTCCCCCACGTTTCATTTTTGTAACAATCATACCCTTCAGAAGTTTTTATGATAACTAAAAAATAAGTCATCGCGCCAAAAAATATGCAGACAATAAATATAGCTCTTTTTCCACGTAAGATGTTAAATCTTACTCGAAATTATTGTTGTACTGTAAAAATTATTAGACTTTTGGTATCCACGGGAAGGTTTGGCAATCGTATACTGTTGGACTTTCATCACCCACTCATTTTGACTGATGTAGTATATATTTTTTTTCTTATCTACGTGTTCTTCGACTTGATAACTAAACTTCCATTTATCGGAAAAACTTGCAGACGGTACAAGTTACTAAATATGAGTTGGGCTATTATCATTATAAGTTGCAAATGTTGGAATATTGAATACATTTTGCTTTTAAATTTATTTTTAAAAATAAAAAAAAAAATGTGTAAACTATAATTATCGAGTTGTGAATCCTGGAAACTATACTGTAAATACGACCAGGAGCATGACAAGTTGGGGACTAAGCTCCCGAGGCCAATGTTTTTTAGTAAGGCTTCCCTTGATATATATAGTCTATCAATGTAATTTACAAGGTATAAAAAATATTTCTAGTAAAATAATATGCAATTATCAACGCCTTCAGACGTAGTCACTAGTCACATCGTGACGAACTGGATTCTTATTACTCTTCAATAATGATTTTATGTCTTATCCGAATAAAAAAAAACAAACTCAAATTTATGCAATGAAACTAAACAAATATGTGTTGGCATATATAGTTGTAATGGTTGAAAATTAAGGTTATGCAAAACATTAATTACACTATAGTTTGATAAAAGCTGATATTTACAAAAAAAGATGAAAAAACATGGTCAGTGCAATTATTCTTTTATCTTTGCTGTACTTGGGCTGTCAAAATTGAAATTTGGACCATATATATAATACACACATATATATAGGTTCATTAAATAAATTAAATGATCGAAGTACTTTTAGCTATAAATTCCTATCCGCAATCTGTTACGGTTTTTAACCCAAAAATTAACTGAATCGAGATATTGAAAAGAATCAGAGAATTGTATACATCAAGTTTTTAAAATCATGAATACGTCGTCCTCTTCCTAGCACGTGGCGTCCAAATCAATGGCCCCTGCCACCCAACATATTTATTATTCATATATATGAATTAAATTTGCATATTATATTTAATTTCATTAATTTGATACGATTTATTTTCGGCTAAAAAAAATTGCGAATTAGACTAGACGTAGGGATGCAATAGATACCCTAAAAATTCCCATAATAGATAGGGTGATCATCCACTTAATGGGGATGAATATGAGTATGAGTAATTATCCGTAAATTTTAATGGAAACAGGTGCTGGTATCTTAATATTCAACCCGTCTCATACCCATACATATATATTATTATTATTATTATTATTATTATTATTATTATTATTATTATTATTATTATTATTGGTGTTTAATTGTATTGTAATATATTATTTTTTGGAAGATTTCATAACATTGTTAATGTTTTGCGTTTTTCATGAATGGTTTTTGTATTATATTTTTATTGAACAATGAGTAGTATTAATTTTAAAAAATTATTCTTATTTTGTAATTATTCACTACAAATACTGATTACCAAATTAAATATTAAATAAATAGTTATGGTAAATAAATTTATAAGTTTATATTTTTTAAAGAAAATATAACCTTTGTAATTATCTGAAAAAATATTTATTTACAAATAAAATGATAATTGAATACAAGTAAAATTTGGAGTACATGAAATATTAGATTGTAACTTATTTATTTCTATTTTGCAAACTTGATAAATGCATGCTTATAATTATATATTGCATATATATATATATATGTATATTTGGAGTATAGAACAAAAAAATACTAATATAAGTATATTTGAATAATTAGAGAAAAAAATATCATTAACTTTGTCAGAAAAGTTAGATATTACTAATTTTGTAAATTACATTTTCGTATTCAATATACTTTTCATGTATTTTATATATACACATAATATATATATATATATGTGTGTGTGTGTGTGTGTGGATTTTTTATTTGAACTTATTAATATATTTTAAAATTCATTAAATATCATAAAATGTTTCTTGTGCATCGCATATGAAAAGTACTACTTAGTTAAAATACGGGTAATGGGCACGGGTATGAGAACTTAAGTACCCAGAGGGTATGGGGACGGGCATAAGAGTTTCTACTCATGCAGGTACAGAGACGAGTACGGGTAATTTTTTTAAATGCGGGTATGGAGATGAGTATGATCTCACACGTTAGCATCGGGCGAGTGCAATGTGTGAAACACCGGATAAAAAAATTAAATTAATTTACTAAAATGATTCACTAAGTACATTTTATGGTATTCATTTATTTAGAAAAAATTAATTATCAGGCGCAGTGCACGGGACCACACATTAGCATTTGACGAAACACTATGCGAGTCATCAGATAAAAATAATTAAATCACTTTCATTTTAGAATATATAGTTTTTGGAGAAAAACTAAAAAAGAAATAAAAAAAATCAAAAAAAGAAAATAGAAAACAGAAAATTGAAACGGAAAAAAAATAAAATTGACTGACGCGTGAGATGATTTGTATTGCTCCGATTGATAGTTGCACCGAATACAATCCCTTTTGAAAAAATTGATATTATTTTGATAATTTTGAAAAGTAAATAATTTTTTAAAAATAACCCAAAATATAATTTATCCTAACAAAATTTGATTAGTCAATTCTTATTGACTGTGTACACACACATATATAATATATATATATATATATGTATGTATGGATGAATATTCATTTAATTCTATAATTAATTCAACCAAACTTAATTGAATGGCATGTTCCCTAATAATAATAATAATAATAATAATAATAATAATAATAATAAAAGGTGATAGACATGTTATGCAAGTTGAACTTAAATGGTTAACTTATGTTTATAAGAGTATCTCCAATGGTAGACTCTATTTTAGGGTGACTCTTGTCTTGTTGTAAGGGAAAATATGGTGTGGGAGTGAGTAAATTTATCCCCAACTCTATATCTCACTATATTTTACTCTACAGTAGAATAATTTTTTTATACTTTCTAGTATTATTTTTTTTAAATCAAATTATTTTATATATATAACATATATATTTTCAAATATATTTAGTTTTACTATTTAATTATAATTTAAATTAATTTGTCATCACCAATTATTTAAGAAAGATTGAAATGAATCACAACTGGTCATTACAATTTTATTTATAAGTGCAAGCACAGATTATGACAAAAAGGCAAGACACAACTCCATTAGCCACCCATGGCAAACAATACTTTTGATATGTTTTGCGGTTAGTTTTTAGATATTGGGAGAGGATCTGGAAGCGGTCTGGATATTGAAGGATCCGAAAGCAGTTTTGGACAGTACTATAAAAAATATTGTATTATTGTAATTTTATTTTAATGTAATGTATTTTATGTTATTTTTATATATTGTGCATGGTAATTTTATTTTATTGTAATGTATTTTATGTTATTTAGGTGTTTTAAGTTTTTGAAATTTTTATGGTTGCATTATGATTTCTTTATTATATTAAGTAAAATTAAACATACTATTAAAACTAAAAATAACATAAATTTATTTTTAACATACTAATAAAACAAAAAAAATGTAAAAAAAAGGAAAAAGAAAAAAAATGGTAAGAAGGATGAATAGTACTCGTTACATGTAAAGGGATATTATTCACCTCTTACACCTCTTACAATCAATGGCGGATCTACATCATCACTAGGTGTATATTAAGTAAAATTAAACAAACTATTAAAACTAAAAATAACATAAATTTATTTTTAACATACTAATAAAACAAAAAAAATGTAAAAAAAGGAAAAAGAAAAAAAATGGTAAGAGGGATGAATAGTACTCGTTACATGTAAAGGGATATTATTCACCTCTTACAATCAATGGCGGATCTACATCATCACTAGGTGTTAGCCTGTCACACTCATATCTGGCTTGCCAAGTGTGGTTTACTTCCCTTATGTGGTTTACAGGCCTTTATACAAATGCGGAATTTACCCAGTGCGCACCTCGGTAGCAGTTGCAGGTTACCATCGACATAAAAAAAGAGGGTAAAATTGTCCCTCTGGGGATGGCCTAGTGGTGCAGTAGTGTTATCTTGAGGTCAAACATCTCAATTTCGAATCACATCACCAACACTATTAGGTGTAAGCCTGTCACACATGACCTGTTAAGTGTGGTTTGCAGTCTATCACACATGGCATGCCAAGTGTGATTTACCTCCCTTGTGTGGTTTGCAGGCTATTACACAGGGACGAGATTTATCCAGTATGCACCTCGGTAGTGGCTGCGGTTTATCTTTGACATAAAAAAAGAGGGTAAATTTGTATCCCAATTTTTTATTTTTTATTATTTTAAATTTATACTAGGGCTCGTGTATGCTTAATGAAAATGACGGTGGTTGTGTATTGTTTTTTTATGTCGAGGGTAACCCGCAACAGCTACCGAGGTGCGAACTCGATAAATTTCGTCCTTGTGTAATAGCCTGCAAACTTTATAGGGGAGGTAAACCACACTTAACAAGCCAGGTGTGACAGACTCACACCTAATAGTGTTAATGGTGGTATTCGAACTTGAGACGTTTGATCTCAAAATAACACCACTCCACTACTAGAGAAAGTAAAAAAGTTAATGGGTTCCACTACAATTAAATATTAAAAAAATCTCCATTCTCAATTTTTTTTTGTTTAAAATGCTATTTTTTAACTATTATAAAAAAAAAGTTACTTGGGTCTTCGAAGTATTCACTTTTTTTTTTTGTAAGTATTAAGAAAATTTCCAAAATTTCTTGCTTGCCGAATTTTTTCCCAATTTTATTACTTATTCTTAGATTATTATTATTATTAGTTATTTCCTCAATATTTGTGTTATGTGCTAGTATCTTATTATTTGAGATTGTTCATTAAATATTAATTTATGAATTTTATTTATTATAATGAAAAAGAAAAATTAAGAGTTTTTAATTTAAATTGTGATTTATGAATGTTACATATTATTAAAAGAATGTTAAAATTTAAGGGTTCATCAGTGTTAATTTATATTATTAAAAATTAGAAGAAATAAAGCAAAATAAGAAATGGAGCGTTGTGACCAACTTTAAAAAATAATAAGAAAAAAAATACAATAGTAAAAGAATATCATTCCTTTTACACACTTAGAACTAATTAATACGAATAAGTTGGCAATCACTCTATCACTTTTCTTTATATATCGTACAGGTAAATTCAAAAGCACAAAATAATAGTTGCTTGTCCCGGTGGGGATGACTTAATGGTTGAGTGAGGTTGCTTGAAGATCAAAGGTCACGGATTCGAATCTCCTCAATACCACAAGTCGGGTGTGTGAGTAAAAAATAAAATAAAATAATAGTTGCTCAACCAAAATGCTGTCCTCCCGGGAAGAAGAAGAGGAAGAAGTGGAAAAAAAAGAGAGGATCCGCCGTTACTTACAATATATGAAATAATAACGTTGGGTTAGAATGTTTTTTAATTAAAATCAAGCGTTGGCGGTGATAATAACGAATTGTAATAAAGAATTGAGTAACTTATTTTCTTTATCTTTTTTTAATTTAATGGATTGAAGTTCATTTATGCGAAGCACACATAGAAGTTATTAAAATGAAAAATATATATAAATTAAACACTTGTTAATTTGAAATATTTATTAAAAGGAATCCAGAATGTGCTATAAACAATTAATGACTTGAAATAAAAAATTATTCCCTTCGTTGCATATAGGCTGATTGAATTTTTCAGAACGATTAGAAAATTAATGTAAAACATATTAAATAGGAGTATATATTAATATATGAGCTAAATATACATAGAAATCAATTTATATATTAGGACATTTAAAAAAGAGAGAGAAACTGTAGATGCTAAATTTCTACAATTACTCGTATATCGGATTCGGGCTCTGGCGACCTATAGTACCACGCTTAAACCGAAGGATATTGTAGATTTTGATCGAAAGTGATGAATAGGAATAATGTGAGTTGAGGATCGAAGTTTTGATCTTTAGTCGAAGTTCTTTGAGTTGTCGTTATTGCTTAGCTATCGCCCCCCTCCCATTCGTTGTTCATTCTCCATCTTATATAGGATAAGGCTATACCTTCCCCTCCAATATTCAAGGGATTTGGCGATGCCTCAACCATTTTCCCGATAATCAAGGGATTCGCCAATTCTCTAGGAATACCATCTTATCTTCTCAAGGGTCTTTTGGCCATGTTCGTATTATCCCCAACGTCCTTTTGACCCAGTCTAATTGCCTAGCCTTCGACCTCCATGTTTCGTCTTTTTCTCTCTTCCTTGAATTTACTCTTCAGCCTCTAGACTTCGGACCTCGATGGTTGACTGTTTCGACCTCGAGGCCTTCAGACACATCATTAGGCTTTCGACTTTGGACCCTGACGAAGATGGGCCTCTACAATTAGCCCCTTATTACTTGATGCTCGAAAGTTTCGGGGACCACGTAATGAACATCGTCGTTTTTATCTAAAAGGATTACTTTCATCACTTTGTTTCTGAAAGAAGTTCTATAAAGCCCCGAGTCTTGTGGATAAATCATCAATATCGGTAAAGATCGTAAAACTAAACCTCGGGAGGCTCCAGACCTGAATGAAGGTCCTGGGGAGCTGAAGAGGTCGTGAAAGCAAACCTCGAGAGGCTCCAGACCTGAATGAAGGTCCTGGGAAGCTGAAGAGGTCGTGCTCCAGACCTGAATGAAGGTCCTGGGGAGCTGAAGAGGCGCTCGAGGGCCTTATTATGTTTTTCCTCTTTTTACGCGACTTTTCAATTTCCTTGGTAAATTTTAGCCGCGCCATTTTCAGATCTTGTGGCCACGATTTCACCAGCCCTGAAGTGCCTTTATATTCAAAACGCACATCTCAGAGCTCCTTTCCCTCTCTATCTGAGACGCATCAATTTTTCAGAAATTTCGTTCGTGATTTCGACTGCTCCGACGCCTAGTCCATTAATCTTTCCGGAGATCCATCCCCCGTTTACCCGCTCATGAGTTTTCCAGGTTACGCCCTTTCTTTTCTCTCTTCCATTCCTTGAGGAATTTTAGGCTATTTGACTTAGGATTTATCACTTGGGTTTAGTGTCAACGGAGGTTTTAGGTTG
Source organism: Perilla frutescens (assembly GCA_026008535.1). Taxonomy (NCBI): domain Eukaryota; kingdom Viridiplantae; phylum Streptophyta; class Magnoliopsida; order Lamiales; family Lamiaceae; genus Perilla; species Perilla frutescens. The sequence goes on along the minus strand of BRKX01000001.1, from coordinate 48,137,890 downwards.
TCTTTCTGCATGGATTATTGGTTAATTGTTCGGGTTTTACGAAAAATTTTGGGATATTATTGTTAGTGCCACCGTCATGCACTAAGTATTTGTGTTCGACAATGTGTGCCTGGGTATGTCTCACGAAGATTTGTTTTCCGCTGTGCAAAAAAAGAAGAACAGTTGGTGAAACTGTTCCAGAGTTTGTCCTAGACAGAACCAGGGACACTCTATTTATGGTAGTTTCCTTGTTGGAAAGATCTTGCGCCGAATTCATTTGGAAGGTCAAGATATATTCGTTTTACTGCCTTGTGGTGTAGATCCAGTGCTGAATTAACCCCACTATACTTGGAGAGTATCTACACACGTTTGGAAGGCCACAAACCACAATCTACTTACCATGTTGACGGCGGATGAAGATCGACGCCTATATGAAGACCGAATTGAGGAGCAATCGGTACCACTTATATTTTGTTTAGATTCTAGTGTTAGAATCAGTTTGTTGTCATTTTGTAACTAGTAGTTGTTCATTAAACAGTTCAACGTGATAGACTAGTTTTGAGTGTTTTCGAGTGAAACACGTGAGGGGATTTTTATTCCAGTTTTGTACGCAATCTCGAGAGAGATTGTAAGTTGAAGTCGTGGGTAGCTAGAGGGAGTCTAGTGTCACGGTTGTGAGGTGATCTTACAACTTCAGCTAGCGAAAGAGTTCGAGGAGAAGAACGGGCGACATAAGGCGGGAGGCTTGTATGTGTAAGATCCTTAATACACTCTTCGAAGGAGTAACAGTCGGAACTTCAAGTTTGGGAGAAATCCCCCCAGAGTAGGTTGTTTGAACCGAACTGGGTTACCATCTCGTGTGTTTTTACTGTTTTATTCTTTTATGTTCTTGCATCTGTCCCACACATATCACATAACAGTTTTTAAGCAGTTAACTAAAACTCGTATAAGCACGGATTACTATTTTTCAATTGGTACCAGAGCAGGTTGCCTGTATTCAGGGTTGATCTTGGGGTATTAATCCATGTTCTTGTGTCGTTTTTACCGAGATGGAGTCGATGAAAGAAGGAGCCTCGACGGTGCGACCTCCGCTCCTTGATGGCAATAACTATGCCTATTGGAAAGCTCGTATGATAGCTTTCATTTGCTCAATTGATGAGCATGCCTAGAAGATGGTAGCTAAAGGGTGGAAGCCTCCTACCAAGAGGGATGAAAAAGGCAAAGCGGTGCTGAAGCCAGAAGAAGAGTTTGACGATGCTGATTATTAGATCATGGGGCTGAATGCTAAAGCCATGAACGCCATTTTCTCTGCAATGGACATGAACGTGTTCAAACTCATCTTCACATGTGACAAAGCAAAGATGCATGGGATATCCTTCAAACTACTTTCGAAGGAACAGACAGTGTTCGTGCATCTCGTATGCAGATCTTTACTACCAGATTTGAAAACCTTCGAATGGATGAAGGTGAAAAGCTTGCTGATTTCAACGCCAAGATTTGTGACATAGCTAATGAAAGCTTTGCACTTGGTGATGCCATCTCTGAGGAGAAATTTGTGCGGAAAGTTCTGCGATCTCTTCTCAAGAGATTCACATATAAAGTCATGGCAATCGAAGAGACCAAGGACATGAGCAAGATGAAGTTACAGGAGCTGATGGGGTCCTTGAGGACTTTTGAAATGGGACTAACAAATGAAGAGACAGTTTAGAAGAAAAGCATAGCTTTTCAAGCCGGCTCCAGTTCTGATGTACCAAGTGATGTCTCTAACAAAAATGATCTGGCTGAGTCAATTGCCCTGCTGACAAAGAATTTCTCAAAATTTATCAAACGTTATGAGAAGTCTTCACAGAATAATTATGTCAATAACAGATTCTCCAAACCTCGGAGATCTAAAGATGAAGATTCCATTGAAGAAAAACAGAAGGAGGTCAAGTGTAGAGAATGTGGTGGTCTTGGGCACTATCAAGCTGAATGTGCTAACACCCTAAAGAAGAAGAATAAATCCTACAGTTTCACTCTTAGTGAAAATGATGATCCAGATGATAGTGGGAGTGATGAAGAATGCGTGAGCAATCATATTGCTTTCATGACACATTCTCACAAAGAATATGTGCTTAATTATGTCTCTGACAGACAGAATGACAATGTTTTGGAAGGCAGTGATGATGAAGAATTCACTGAAGAGTCTGCCATAGAAGCATACACAAAGCTTCATGAGAGCTGGATCATGGTGGTTAAAGTTAATGAAGGGCTGATGAAAGAGAATGGTGATCTCATTAAAGAAAGAGATAGTCTATCCATGCGCCTCAATGAATTGCAGAATGATCTTCAACAATCCAGAAACAATTCTCACTCTCAGAATAGTAAACTGCTTCATCTAAAGAAGCTTGTCAAGATGATGAATTCTATATCATCTCAGCTTGATGACATCCTGTCTAAAAGAAAAAGTCCGCAAGACCATACAGGTCTTGGATATACCGGTGGGAAGATTTTTTACCGTTTCTGTCAAGGACAATCATCTGGAACGCATGATGAATCTGTTCCAGAACCTGAATTTAAACCAGAGATCAAGCAGCCATAGCCTCAAAAGTTTCAGCCTCGAAAGATTGGAGTTGCCTACCACTACTGTGAAAAGCATGATCACATTCGACCATACTGTAGGTACTACATCAATGATCTCAGAAGAATGAAGAGGAAAGGTCGATCTCAGAATGACCTAAATTTCTGAAGACAAACTGTGCGGAACAGATCCTGGAACAATCACAGGAACTATGTCGTTCACACTGCCCTCAATATTCATGCAAAGAGTAGCTGGTACTTTAACAGCGGATGCTCATGACACATGACTGGAGATGCCAGTATGCTGAAGAATATTCAAAAGGATTGCTCTTATCAATCCGTTACTTTTGGAGACAGTATCAAGGGAAGAGTACTTGGCCGTGATCATCTAAATATTGAAGGGATGCCAAACTTGGAGAATGTTCTACTTGTTGAAGGACTAAAAGCTAACTTAATTAGCATAAGTCAACTCTGTGATCAAGGTCTCTTAGTCCACTTTACCAAAGATAAATGTCTTGTGAAGAACAAAGAATGTGTGCTGCTGATGGATGGAGACAGATCAAGGGACAATTGTTACCTTCTCAACATGAAGAGTAATTGCTTCCGAACTCAGCTTGATGAAGCAAACCTATGGCATGAAAAGCTTGGCCATGTGAGTTACAGAAACATGCAACGTCTTATGAAGACAGAAGCTGTGAATGGAGTCCCGAAGTTTGATATTGATCGTAGCAAAATTTGTGGACCGTGTCAAGTGGGAAAATAGATTCATACATCACATAAATTTGTTAAGAAGATTACCACCTCAAAAGCTTTGGAGCTATTACATATGGATTTGATGGGACCTGTTCAAACTGAAAGTATTGGACGAAAGAAGTTTATTTTTGTGTATGTGGATGACTTCACACGATTCACATGGGTTGAGTTCCTTAGAGACAAAGGAGAAACCTTTGAGACATTCAAGAATCTTTGTCTCAAGCTCGAAGTGGAGAAAGCAACAGCTGTGATGAGAATTCGGAGTGATCACGGTCATGAATTTGAAAATGCTTATTTCAAATGTTTTTGTGAAGAAAGAGGTATTGCTTAGGAGTTTTCTGCACAAAAAGCCTCAATAAAATGGTGTTGTTGAGAGGAAAAATCGGACTCTTCAAGAAATGAGCCGAGTCATGTTGAAGGCAAAATCTGTCCCTGACAATCTATGGGCTGAAGCTGTGAACACAGCATGTCATGTTATTAATCGAATGTATTTCAGACCCAAGACAAGAGTTACTCCCTACGAGCTGTGGAAAAGAAAGAAACCAAATTTAAAGTACTTTCACATCTTCGGAAGTACTTGTTATATGTTAAGAGACCGAGAGCAGCTTGGCAAGTTTGATGCCAAAGGAGATGAATGCATTTTTCTCGGATATTCGAGAAATAGTCGGGCCTATTGAGTGTTCAACAAGAGGACCAAGATGATGATGGAGTCCATCAATATTGTTGTAGATGATCTGGAAGAACCTGTTGCCCAGATTGATGAGAAGATTGTTGATGTCACAACTCCTGTGCCAGTTTCTGTTCCAGACAGTTCGAAGCACAATGAACAGACTGAGGTGAGCAATGAAAAGTTGGATGATTTCAGACCTTTAAAAGGCATGCAAAAAAATCATTCTTCTGCAGACATCATTGGTAATGTAGAAGAAGGAGTTAGAACGAGAAGAGTTCGAAAGAACTATCGGGAGATGATTGCAAATGTCTGCTACACGTCTACAACTGAGCCTAAGAATGTTAAAGAAGCCTTACAAGATGATCGGTGGATACACGCCATGCAAGGAGAGCTCTTGCAGTTTGAAAGAAAGGAAGTATGGGACTTGGTTCCATATCCCAAAGACGTGAATGTGATCGGGACGAAATGGATCTTCAAGAATAAAACTGATGAGGAAGGAAACATAACCAGAAATAAGGCAAGACTTGTTGTGCAGGGTTATTCCCAAATTGAAGGAATAGATTTTGACGAGACTTTCGCTCCTGTTACACGGCTTGAATCTGTCAGGTTGCTTCTCGCCATGGCTGCATGGATGAAGTTTAAATTGTACCAAATGGATGTGAAGTGTGCCTTCTTAAATGGGTACTTATCTGGAGATGTGTTTGTCAGCCAACCTAAAGGCTTTGAAGACCCGTACCATCCTGAGTATGTGTACAAACTGAAGAAGGCCCTCTACGGTCTCAAACAAGCTCCACGAGCTTGGTACGAACGTCTTACCAAATTTCTATTGGAGAAAGGATACGTTCGTGGTGGAGCTGATAGAACTCTCTTTATCAAGAGAAAAAAATCTGACGTGATCACAGTTCATATTTATGTAGATGATATCGTGTTTGGATCTGTCTCGGACAGAATGGTGAAAGAATTTGTGAAGGACATGACTTCTGAATTTGAGATGAGTCTTGTAGGTGAATTAACCTACTTTCTGGGGCTTCAAGTGAAACAAAAGAATGATGGAATCTTTGTCTCAAACAAAGTATGCAAGGAACTTGATCAGCAAATTCAGATTGGAGACATGCAGCCCAAAAAGAACACCGATGGGGACATCTTCAAAGATGTCAAAAGACGAAGCTGGTGTTTCTATTGAGCAAACCTTGTACCGGAGTATGATTGGGAGTCTGCTCTACCTTACAGCAAGTAGGCCAGACATATGTTACAGCGTGGGTGTTTGTGCTCGGTACCAATCTGATCCCAAAGAAAGTCACTTGAAATCTGTCAAGCACATAATCAAGTACATAAAGGGTACTGCTGAGTTAGGACTTTGGTTTTCCTATGATACGAACCCTAGTTTGGTGGGGTTTTGCGATGCATATTGGGTAGGATGCACTGAAGATAGAAAGAGTACCTCTAGAGGATGTTTCTTCCTTGGAAATAACATGGTCTCATGGTTCAGCAAGAAACAGAATTCTATCTCGCTTTCTACTGCCGAGGCAGAATATATTGCTGCTGGGAGTTGTTGTACTCAACTTTTGTGGATGAAACAAATGTTGCATGACTATGGTGTCCCACAGTCTGTCCTTACCATATACTGTGACAATATGAGTGCGATAAATATTTCGAAGAATCCTGTTCAGCACTCACTTACAAAGCATATAGACATCCGTCACCACTTCATCCAGGAGCTTGTTGAAGACGGATCTCTTGTGATTGAATATGTTGGAACAGATGCCCAGCTTGCGAACATCTTCACAAAGGCACTTGATAGTAGAAGGTTTGAAACACTAAGATCCTCCTTGGGTCTTTGTGTTCTCTAAACTTCTCCATTGTGAGAAGACTCTCTATACAGTCTTGGTCAGTGATGTATGTATAGAGAGTATAAAATGAACATGGTTAATATGGTCTGTGAAATGTTGTGCCAATATCTGTCTTGGACAGTTTTTGCTATGGAGGAATGGTTACTTTTTAACGGCTAGTAGTGCATTATTTTTCACACCACGATCGATTCCACTTCCCTACACCAAGCTGCGGGGTGATGTGTGTGGAATAAGTCCTTTTAGACTTTCCTAATTAAGGTCTTAACCTTATTTTTTCAAAAGAGACAGAATCTCATCAAAATTTCCAAGTCGTTCTCTCTCTCTCTGGTGATTGCTTGATTTTTGTTGTTCGAACTCCAATGGCGGACAAAGATGTTTCTTCTAAGCCCTCTCAAGCGAAGAAACCCAGAATTTCTACAGAAGACTTGCGACGACAGCTTGCGGAGCTTTCTCAACCAATTGTGTTCTCATCTTCAATTGCCTCTGTCTCTGCTCTTGTGAAGCCATTTGTTGCTTCCTCCGAAGCTCTTGCTTCTGTGCCAACTTCTGTGGCACCTTCTGCTGTTTCGCCGCCTAGGTCTATGTCTGAGATAGATCTCACTGTTCAACCCTCTCATTGGGTTTCTGAAGGGCCATCCTCTCCGCCCATGGTGTCTGCGGAAATCTTGGATGCTTCCATTGCGGCTGTTTTAGAGAATGTTGGAGGTAATGAAGTCTCCTTGGCTTCTGATGATGATGGTGTCACCGCCTCTGCTGTTGGTGAAGAGCCTACCTCAATTGAGGAATTTGCTGCATCTCTTGATGCTCTGAAGTTTGTTCAAGCTCCGTCTCTGTCTGCTGTTGTCCCTGTGTATAATGACACACCCATTGTCACTGTTCAAGTTCCTCTTGGTGAAGTGTCACCTGTTGCTGCTGCTGAAATCCTTGTTCAAGATCAAGGTGAAGATGATATTGATATCTTCTTCCTCGATGAGGATTCTCCTGTTCATGAGGATGTTTCTGTCCCTCCTCCAAAGGCTACCTCCTCCAAAACTCACGAGTCCAAACGCAAGTTGGAGTTGCGAGATTTTCCAGTCACTCCTCCGGTGTCTGATGATGAAGATGACACACCTATCGCCAATTTGAAATCGAAAGTGTTGGCTAAGGTTGCTGCGAAGAAGGTTTCTTCTTCAAAAATCCCCAAATCCAAGAAAGTTGCTGCTAAGAATGGGTCTTCATCAAAACTCCCCAAAATCAGTGAAGCCCTCTGCGAAATAGGCTGTGGCTAAGAAGCCTGATGTTGTTCCTGCTCGCCATGTTACACGGAGTGTGTCTGAGCAGAGGATGGGATTGATGTCTGGACGTCATCGCCCACTGATGAAGTAAGCCAGAGCTCCTCCCCCCTCTAAAGATGAAGCAGAGGTTGTCATTGAGTCTGTTCCAGACAGATCAGATTCAGATTCTGAAGGCTTTGATTCTAGTAAGTTCATCTCTGCTTTTCATCAATCGTAATTCAAAATTGTTGTTGGTCGCTCGTTAGTTTCTGAGCATTGCTTGATTAAGTCTGATATAGAGGGAATGGTTGTTGACACCTTGTTGCATGATCTTCGATTGGAAAAATCTGCTTATTCTGCTCCTCCATTAATTACTGCTGTTGTACATGAATTCTATGCCAACCTGTCCAAGCGCATGCGTGATGCTTCCTATGAGCATGTTTTTTCTATTTTTGTGCGTGGTTATTGGATTGTCTTCTCTCCTACTGTGATTAATGAGTTTTTGGGTCGTGAGAATATTGTTGCCCCTGCGCCAGTATTTGATTTGAATGAGGTTGTGTCGGAATTGACTGGAGGAAGTCGGTGTGTTTGGCCCTCGGGACGTGCGTTGTTAGCTTCTGATCTGAGTGTGAAGTACTCGATACTTCACAAAGTTGTTGTTCGGAATTGGTTGCCTAGTACTCATGATTCTACTGTGGGCAAGCCCATGGCCTTGATGCTGTTTAAAGTGGGCACTCGTAGCGAGTTTAATCTTGGTCTGCTTATCTTTGAGAATGTGTTTGCTCATGCTGAATCTGCTCGTGCCCAGCAACCTGTTGGCTATCCTGGTCTCATCTTCAGCATCATAATGGCCCAGCATGATGTGGTTTCTGCCAATAATATGTATGCTCCTGTTTCACAGCCGTTGGCTATAAGTCACAAGCTCTTTTCATCCCAGCATGCTCTGGATGTTCCTACTCGTGATACTGATGAAAGCTCTAGATTTGTGCCCCCATCTGTCCCAGACAGATCTGCTGCTTCTTTTTCTGTCACATCTGTTTTCTTTGACAGACACATAAAGTCCTTGGAACGTGAAGTGCTGTATCTGACCAAGTCCATTCGGACATTCAAATCCAGGAAGCAGGAGTTGGAGACCTTGTTGATTAATCTCCGAGCCAGAGCCCTTGGACTTACCTCACCGCTTGATGTGCCGAGAGCTTCTTCTATCCCGGCTGCTCATGCGCCTGTTGCTGCTGGTGACGATGATGCTGATGATGCTGCTACCTCTCCGGCCTGAAGTTTGGTATTTGCCATTTCTAGCAACAATTAAGGGGGAGAAGAATGTTGGTGAACAAAGGCCACGGTTGGATGAAGGATGGTCTTTTTGTTGTTGCCGCGTGTGCTCATTTTTTTAATGTTTGATGTTTTATGAACAAACAATTTATTAGGGATGCTGTTTACCCCACTTTAATTTTTGTTGGTTTGTACTATATTTTTTGATCAACTGACAATGCAGTTCTATACTGCAAAACAATGCTTTGATCGTGTTGAAGGCACTCCCAGTTCAGATTCAGGGGGAGTGTGCTTGTAACTGTCTCTGACAGTTTTTGAATATATCACTCTTTTTGATATATTGTTGATCTGCGAAGGTTATTCAAGTGTTGTGCAGATCGTGATGATAATTGTCGACCATAAACGCCAAATGGGGAGATTGTTAATGCCACCGTCATGCACTAAGTATTTGTGTTGTTGAATTAGCGAGATATGTTCGACAATGTGTGCCTGGGTATGTCTCACGAAGATTTGTTTTCCGCTGTGCAAAAAAAGAAGAACAGTTGGTGAAACTGTTCTAGAGTTTGTCCCAGACAGAACCAGGGACACTCTAATTATGGTAGTTTCCTTGTTGGAAAGATCTTGCGCCGAATTCATTTGGAAGGTCAAGATATATTCGTTTTACTGCCTTGTGGTGTAGATCCAGTGCTGAATTAACCCCACTATACTTGGAGAGTATCTACACACGTTTAGAAGGCCACAAACCACAATCTACTTACCATGTCGGCGGCGAATGAAGATCGACGCCCTATATGAAGACCGAATTGAGGAGCAATCGGTACCACTTATATTTTATTTAGATTCTAGTGTTAGAATCAGTTTATGGTCGTTTTGTAACTTTGTAACTAGTAGTTGTTCATTAAACAGTTCAACGTGATAGACTAGTTTTGAGTGTTTTCGAGTGAAACACGTGAGGGGATTTTTATTCCAATTTTGTACGCAATCTCGGGAGAGATTGTAAGTTGAAGTCGTGGGTAGCTAGAGGGAGTCTAGTGTCACGGTTGTGAGGGAATTTTACAACTTTCGACTAGCGAAAGAGTTCGAGGAGAAGAATGAGCGACATAAGGCGGGAGGCTTGTATGTGTAAGATCCTTAATACATTCTTCGAAGGAGTAACAGTCGGAACTTCAAGTTTGGGAGAAATCCCCCCAGAGTAGGTTGTTTGAACCAAACTGGGTTACCATCTCGTGCATTTTTACTGCTTTATTCTTTTATGTTCTTGCATCTGTCCCACACATATCACAGAATAGTTTTTAAGCAGTTAACTAAAATTCGTATAAGCACGGATTACTATTTTTCAATTATGTTATCTGTCCTTGCCACCCTTTTACCGCCAAACTAGGGTTTAAGCGGGAATAAGATTGATTCCTCATTTTCTGGGTAGTAAATCTCTGAATTTTTGAAGTTCTTAGGAAGGTTTTCCGGCGACTATCGATAGATCAGCTCCTTAACGTTTTTAGGTTTCTTTGAACATTATGAGTGTATCCGGTGGTAGTAACTCCGATAAAGGGATTCGGAGCTGGGGTGGCAACGTATTTGAGTCGGAACAGTCTTCTGACTCGGTCGCCGTTGTGACTCCCCAACCCGTCATTCAAGTGGCAAGTCCTCTCACTTGGCCGTTATTCCTCGGGTGAGTGGGGGGTCGGTCGTCAGCCGCCTTAAGGCTTCGAAGACGGTGACTAAGAAACCCGTGGACAAGACGAAGAGAAGGAAGTCCGAGGCTGTGGGCTCTCCTTTCTCGAACGAGGATTTCAAGGCTGCTGAAATCGCTCCGCAAGTTGGGGATGACCTAATCAAGAAGGTGACCTCTCTGGAGCATTCGGGGTCTGGGGTAGAGATTCATGTCCCTAGGCCTTCTGATAGAGCCAATAGACCTCCATCTGGCCTTACTGCCTTCTACACCTCAGTCATCGATAAGGGGGTAGGACTTCCCTTTCAACCCCTCTTTGCCAAGATTGTGCACTTCTACGGGGTTGCTCCTACCCAGATATCACCGATAGGGTGGCATCATATGTTGGGTATGTATTATCTTTGGGATAGTCTAGGGTTTTCCGAACCCAGTATCAGGGAGTAGCACTCCGCATATAAAATAGTGGCTAGCCCTGGCCAGAAAGGGTTCTATTACTTTACAAAATGGGTTAGAGAATGAGCCCCTCATATAAACACTCTTCCCTCTTCATCGGGGGATTGGAAGCCGAGGTTCCTCTTCATCCTAGCCGAGACCTCGACTGATAGGATCTTGCCGGCGGCGTTCTCCGATGCCGTGGGTCTTCGAAGCCTATCTTTGTCATTTTTCCTAATTGAAATATAACTGTACCTAACGTTGAATCTTGTGCCTTTCCACAGGTATTCATAAGCGAAAGGACGCAACCGGTACCGAGGCCGAGCGAATTGAAGATGTTTTCTCGCTTCCCGAGGACGACCGTCATTTCCAGACCGTTCATCGAAATTGAACCTTGTTTGATATGGGAAAGCTGAAGATTCGGCCTTTGGATGATAAGGTGAAGGCCTTGGCCACGGTTAAGGTGATGAGTTCCTCATCATCGGGGGTCAAGAGATCAACCGAGGCCACACCTTCTGCCTTTTCTCCTTCAAAATGACTGAAAGACCATGCGAGCCTCGAGGCTCCCAATCCCACTCTTCTGCCTCCGCCGGTGATAGACGTCAATGCCCTGGCTTCTAAGAAAGCTTCGAAGGGATCGGGCAATATCAAGGTGCCTCTAAGGCCTTTTCTCCTCGACATCCAATCTGTCGTCGCTAGCAGCCGCTTTCCATTGGACTTCGAGAGGAACAGTCTGGAGGAGCAAGCTTAGCTCGCCTTCCAAATGCTATCAAAGGTTTACCTGTTCTCTTACATTTGTATTTGATTAGCATATATATATATACACATATGTTTATAATTATCACTAAGAAAATGCTTGTTATTGCTCGGTTCGTCGTGCTATAGGCCATCTTCTGCCAATACCAGCTTGAGGGTCGGATCTCCGGGCATGCTGAGGGCCTCGAGAAGAGGTTAATGGAGCTCTCCAAAGAGCAGGAGAGGATTGTTGAGGAGAGGCGCGATATGGCCACAGAGAAGTCAGCCTTGATCGTTGAGAGGGATGTGGCACGTGCTTTAGCCGCCGGGGCTTAGGGACAGCTCGATAGGGCTCTGGACCATCAAGCCCAATTGGAGCTGACGAAGGCCTCTCTGGAGTCGAGGCTAGCTTCCTTTGAGGCGAGGGTCAGGGAACTCGAGGCCCGTCCTGCGGCCTTGGACTTTGCCTCCTTGGTTGACTTTGCAGAGTTCGAGTCTTACAAAGAACTCTTCTATCAAGAGGGTGGCTCTGCAGTAGTTGAGGCGATTAAAGAGAGGATGCTCGAGCTTGACCTCTCCTTCCTTGACGCTAACGATGAGGCGGACACTGAGGCGAGCAGGGGCCCTACGGACGGAGCTGAAGAGAAGGAGAAGGCCGAGGAGGACGTCGCGAAGACTGCTATTCCTGAGGGCGAGAAGGGTGTAGATAGCCAGCCCTAAATTCCTTTTCTGTATAAAATCTGTGAACAAAATTCAAATATTGTTTGATGTTTTGTGGATATTTTTATTTTGCCTTTAATTGGGGTAATCATGCTTATTGCTTTTATTATTAAGGCTTTTAATATCATATCACAACAATAGTAAGTAGTAGAAGCGTAGGAGTTCTTCTTCTTTTTCTGAGAAATCTACCTGAGGTCAATTTAGAAAACGTAAAAAATGAAATAAAAATGAAGTGCAAGCGTTATTTCCCTTCATCATCTGTTTCCGAACTCATAGGAAGTGATGGTCTGACCTTTTGGGCTTCGGGCTCTGTTAGTTACTCCGACACCCAAGTCAGTATTCAAATAAGAGAAAATGCTCGAAAAAATAAAAGAAATAAACAGTAAGGGAGAAGTACGGTACTCTTCTTCGATTTTGAGACTGACTTCTTCCCCTAAACTCGTAGAAAGGCGGGGGTCAGAACCCCTGGGTTCGGGTTCTGTTAGTCACTCCAACGTCCATGTCAGGAAACAAATAATGACATGTTTGAAATTGAAAAAGGAAGCAATTAAGGGAGGAATATGATACTCATTTTTAGCTTCGAGGGCGTCTTCCTTTTCTGAACTGGTTGGAGACTGAAGACCTGAACCCCTGGGCTTCAAATTTCTTCTTAGACTTCGAGGTCGATTTCCTCCATTGAATTTTGTCGGGGGTCGAGGATTGGAGCCCCTGTGCTCTGGACTTTTAGCACCTTGGCTTCGAACTTACTGGGAGATTTGGTTTGAAACCCTTGGGCTTCGGGTTCTTTTAGCCACTCCGACGCCCAAGTCAGTAAATAAACAATGTAGCAGTAACTAAAAAATAAAGAATAGAAGGGTTCATGAATGATACTGTTTCAAGTGTATGGTGTTCCAGCTGTTGGCTATTGAGCGTCCTTACCTCGATCGGAGTTTATAAGCCCCGTTCCCTACAACTTTCTCGATCTCATATGGGTCTTCCCAGTTGGGAGCTAGTTTTCCAGCTCCCCTTTCTTTCGTGTTCTGGAACACTTTCCTTAGCACCCAATCTCATGTCTTGAATGTTTGGAGCCTTGTGTTTCTATCAAAGTGCCTTCTTATCATCTACTGGTAGGCAGTTATTTTCATTACGGCTTTGTCTCGAAGTTTATCGATGGTGTCGAGGTTGGCTTCGAGCTCGAAGTTATTGGCTTTATCCAGCCATTCAGTTCTTACCGACCCTATTTCTGCTTCTGTTGGGAGGACTACTTCCGAACCATAGGTGAGGGTGTAGGGGGTCTCTCCTGTGGCGGTCCGGGCGGTTGTCCTATAAGACCAGAGGACCCCTGGGAGTTGTTCGACCCACTGTCCTTTGTGTTCTGGGAGCCTTTTCTTTTGAGTGTTCAGGATTGTTTTGTTGGTGGCCTCGGCTTGACCGTTTAAGGCTGGGTGCCTCGGTGTGGAAAAAGAGAGCTTGATGTTCTAATGGCGGCAGAAATTTTGAAATTTTGAGCTTATGAATTGGGAGCCGTTGTCAGTGACTATTTCTTTAGGGACTCCGAACCTGTAAATTACAAACTTCCACAAAAAACTTCGTACCTCGATGTCTCTTATTTGCACGAAGGCCTCTGCCTTGGCCCATTTGGTGAAGTAATCCGTCACGACCAAGATAAAGCATTTCTGATTTGACCCTTTTGGTAACAGGCCCACGATGTCCATTCCCCATTTCATAAATGGCCAAGGTATAGCTGCGGTTTGTCGAGGTTCTGGCGGCATGTGACTCATCTGGGCGAACCTCTGGCATCTGTCACATTTCTTAGCGTGATTTTTGCGTCTTCCCTCATGGTTGGCCAGTAAAAGTCGGCCGTTAATCCTCGGTTAGCCAAGCTTCTATGTCCTGAATGGTTCCCGCATTCACCGTCGTGGAGCTCGATTAGGATGTACTTTGCTTGGGTCGGGCTTACATATTTCAAATAGAGTCCTGAGAAGGACTTCCTATACAGGGATCCGTAAATCATGGCGAACTTTGGAGCTTTTTCCTGGATCCGTCTTTCTTTGGTGGGCTGTTCGGGGAGTTTATTTTCTGTTATGAATATGCATAGAGGGGTCATCCAGTTTGTTTCGACGTCGATAGGTAAGACCTCGGGATCGTCACCCTTCCATACGGCGGGCCGTTTGGCGTATAGGACCTAGATGTTTTTGTTCTGATTAGTCTGTATGGCTGATCCCAAATTAGCCAACACGTCGGCGTAGCGGTTTTCTTCTCTAGTGATGTGCTGAGCTTTAATTTTCTCGAACTTGGCTGCCGCCTGCTTTGCGACCGTGAGGTATGATACCATCATCAAATCCTTTGCTTGGAATTCTCCTTCGAATTGGTTGATTATCAATTGTGAATCACCCATGACTTGAATCCTTTTAGTTCCTATATCAGCTGCCAAGTTCAATCCTGCTATGAGAGCCTTGTATTCCGCTTCGTTGTTGGTGGCTTTGAACCCACATCGGATAGATCTCTCTGTAATTATTCCTGCTGGACTGATCAGTACCATGCCCATGCCACTCCCCTTCGAAGTGCTGGATCCATCGACTTGGAGGGTCCAGTACTTCGAATCTTCATCCTCGGTGTTCATCAATGCTTCTTCTTCTGGTTCGGCCTCGTGGGAGAAATCGACGATGAAGTCTGATAGGACTTGGGATTTAATTGATGTCTGGGGGACGTAGTGTATGTCATACTCCCCAAGTTCGACGGTCCATTTTGATAATCTTTCTGCGAGGTCTGGCTTCTTCAATACAGCTCTTAAAGGGAACTCCGTAACTACTTTCATTGAATGGCCTTGAAAATAGGGCTTCATTTTCCTGAAGGCCATGACAAGTGCTAAGGCCAGCTTTTCGAGCTACGGGTATCTGGTCTCAGTATCTAGCAGCGAGCAACTAGCATAATACACGGGGTGCTGCCTCCCTTCGTCCTCTCTAACAAGCACTGTACTAACAGAGTTAGTAGAAACAGATAAATAGACAAGGAGTACCTTTCAGTCGATTGGCTTGGATAAAAGAGGTGGGCTTGTGAGGTATTCCTTGAGGTCTTCGAGGGCCTTGGTGCATTCCGGAGTCTACTCGAAGTATTTGTTCTTTCGTAGAGTCTGGAAAAACACCTGGCTTCTTTCTGAATATTTAGAAATAAAACGGTTGATAGCTACTAATCGGTCGGTCAGTTTTTGGACGTCTTTCGGGTTTCTGGGGTGTTGAATATTCCGAACCGCTCTGATTTGGCTTGGGTCGGTTTCGATTCCTCTTTTTGTTACCAGGTATCCCAGGAATTTCCCCGATGTTACTCCGAAAGCACACTTGGCGGGATTCAGCTACATGTTATATCGGCGTAGGACTTTGAAGGTTCGTTAGAGGTGCATGATATGGTCCTGAGCTCGTAATGACTTGACTAGCATGTCGTCGATATATACTTCCATTATTATTCCAATGAGCTCTTCGAACATTCGGTTTACCAGCCTTTGGTACGTTGCACCTGTATTTTTTAATCCAAAAGGCATAACCTTATAACAGAACATACATCGGTGTGTGATGAAAGCTGTCTTCTCTTGGTCCTCTTGATGCATGAGGATCTGATTGTATCCGGAGAAGGCGTCCATGAAACTCATGAGTTCATGACCTACCGTCGCATCGACCAGGGCGTCTATATGTGGGAGGGGAAATGAGTCTTTGGGGCACGCCTAATTGAGGTCAATGAAGTCTATACATAGCCAGTTCTTTCCATTCTTCTTTTTGACCACCACGATGTTTGCTAACCATTCTGGATAATGGACCTCACGGATGTGGCCATTCTTCAATAGTTTGCCTACTTTCTCGTCCACGATTTTTTTCCTTTCTGGGGTGAACTTTCATCTTTTCTGTTCTACAGGAATTTTTTCTGGGTCTACCTGCAATTTATGAGTTATAATGGAAGGGTCGATACCTGTCATGTCTTCAAATGACCATGCGAAGCAGTCATGGTGCTCCTCGAGGAATGCGATCAGTTGCTCTCTGATGTCCGAGGTCAATCTGGACCCGATTGACACCTTGTGATCTGAAAGTTCAGGATGAATCTGTACTTCATCGAGGTGTTTGACTTCTGGTTCTTCATAGTTTTGATCTTCTGTACTCGCGGAAGTTGATCCGACCTCGATCTAGTTGACCTCGATGAATCCTTTTTGCTTGAAGGTGGAAACGTAGCATTCTCTGGACGAGGCATGTTCTCCTAGTACTGATCGAACTCCCCATAGAGTAGGAAACTTCATGGTTTGGTGGTATGTCGAGGGTACCGCTCGGAGCTCATGGATCCAGGGTCGTCCCATAATCACGTTGTACGTTGATGGTGCGTCGATCACCTGAAATTTTATAAGGAGGTTAACTCCCTCGATGTAAGTGGGGAGTGTGATCTCTCCTAAGGTCGTTTTGTGTTCTCTGCTGAAGCTGATCAGTGTTGTCGACTTCTTGACGATGTCTGTTTCTTTTATCTGCATTCCTTTCAACGTACTAAGGAAGATCACGTTAGAAGAACTCCTATTATCGATGAGAGTTCATTTAATTAAGCAGTTCAAGATTAGAAGTGAAATGACAAGTGCATCGTGGTGTGGTGTGAGAGTTCAGATACTTCACTACTGGAGAAGCTGAGAGTGATTAGTTCATCAGGTTCGGCTTCCTTAGGTATATTCCCTGAATATTTGAGGGATCGGCAGTGCCTCTTTGCTGATGATTGCGACACGCCACTGATCTCCGAGCCTCTGGTTATGCAGTTTAAGGTTCGATCGATCCTCAAAGGTTCTAGAGGCTGAGCTTTCGTATGGTTCTCTCTTCGATTCCAGTTTTCCCTTTCTTTCGAGGTCAAGAGGTCGGTCAGGTGCCCCCTTTTGAGAAGTTCGATCACTTCAAGTCTGAGTGCGATGCAGTCTTCCATTCAATGCCCATGATCATTGTGGAAGTTGCAAAATTTTCTCCTATCTCGTTCGTTATCTGGTGTTCTCATCTTCGGAGGCCATTTCACATTTTGTCCGAGCCCTTTCATCGCATTTATGGTTTCCGAGGGTGTTATGCAGAGATTATATTCTGGTAGCCTCCTGTCTGGGCCCTCGGGTATTCTCCTGTTTCTGGGATCGAATTTGGGGTTATGTGGATAGGGGTCTGCTCGATACCTCTTATTTCTGATATGAGCTCTGAGGTCCTTGCGAGGTGGATCATTTCGGGGTTTAAATTTAGACGAATTCGCTTCATCCTCTTTCCATTTGATTTGTGCCCATGCTTTGGCAAGGACGTCTTCCATCGTCTTGCATGGATACTTGGTCAGTTCTTTGTAGAGGTCTGAGCCCCTTCTTAAACCCTTCCTGAAAGCCGACACGGCAGTGTCGATGTTGCATTCTGGGATCGACACCTTTTCTCTGTTAAATCGCCCTACGAAGCTTCGTAGGGTCTCTTCTGGTCTCTAAATCACTGTGTAAAGGTCGTTGGCATGCTTCTCAATCTTTCGGCTACTAGCGAACTGCTCGACGAACAAATCGTTGAGCTGAGCGAAGATGGAGATCGATGAGTTCGGTAAATTTGTGAACCACTAGAGAGTTGGTCCGGACAGACTACTTCCGAATCCCTTACACATTCCGGCCTCCCTGCTCTGTTGCGGGATCGAGGTGGTGAACATTCTCTACTTGTATTGTGCTATATGGTCGTCGGGGTCGGAGGTGCCATCGAACAATTTCATGGAGGGGAAAGCAAACTTTGGTGGCATCTCCACGAGGCTGATTTCATCTGTAAAAGGAGAATCTGAGAAGCTTGTCGGGGCCGTCTTACGGATTGGAGCAGGGACCCCGGAGATTGGAGTAAGCATGTCCTCCAGACGCTTCAACTTGTTCTCAACCTCAATTCCAGGCTGGTTTTCGGTACCTTCGAACCCAGGAGGGGGGTCTAAGATAAGGGTCGTTGCCGCCCTCTTTATTTATTTGTTGTTGTTGGTCCTTGCTAGTACTTGCAACATTTTAGTTAGCAATTTCGTTAGCGGAGCTTAAAAGTACCTGTTCGCGTAGGTGGCTGGTCGTTCGGATTCGTGGGGGTTGCCGGGAAAGTTCATTGGGAAATTGATTTGGAGGAGTAAAAGCTTCTATCCGAGCTTTCAGGACCGAATTTTCTGTTCGGATGGCCGCGAGCTCCACAACGGTGGAGTCGAGTTGTTGCTGGATCGCCCGCAATACTTGGGAAATTTCCCCGCTTCCTCCTGTAGGGGGGGTTGTGGGCGGTGTCTCTCTTCGGTTATCTTGAGGGTTTGTAGTCGTACCGTTTTGGCCATCGGCAGTCATCTTCGATATGGTAGATCAGAGCCCCACGGTGGGCGCCAAATTGTAGATGTTAAATTTCTACAATTACTCGTATATCGGATTCGGGCTCTGGCGACCTATAGGACCACGCTTAACCGAAGGATATTGTAGATTTTGATCGAAAGTGATGAATAGGAATAATGTGAGTCGAGGATCGAAGTTTTGATCTTTAGTCGAAGTTCTTTGAGTTGTCGTTATTGCTTAGCTATCGCGCCCCCCATCCGTCATTCATTCTCCATCTTATATAGGATAAGGCCATACCTTCCCCTCCAATATTCAAGGGATTTGGCGACGCCTCAACCATTTTCCCGATAATCAAGGGATTCGCCGATTCTCTATGAATACCATCTTATCTTTTCAAGGGTCTTTTGACCACGTTTGTATTATCCCCAACGTCTTTTTGACCCAGTCTAATTGCCTAGCCTTCGACCTCCATGTTTCGTCTTTTCCTCTCTTCCTTGAATTTACTCTTCAGCCTCTAGACTTCGGACCTCGAGGGTTGACTGTTTCGACCTCGAGGCCTTCAGACACATCATTGGGCCTTCGACTTTGGGCCCTGACGAAGATGGGCCTCTACAGAAACAATCCTATATAAATGAGACAGATGGAACATATAATTATAAACTTATCTATTTCTCTCTGTTTTTTTTTTTCCGGTCCGACGTGTTTTCATATACTTGCAATAAATATATATGGTTATGACCGTATATATAACAATAGTAATATGATTCCCTCAAAAAAAAAAAAAACAATAGTAATATGAAGAAGGCGAAGAAAATAATTCTATTAAACTTGCTAGTGAAGTACATAATTAGGAATTTCAATAATTCTTTCGCATTACAAGATGGGTGGAACCTATTTATCGATATTTGAAAGAAACAATAATCTAACCTATTATAGTTGCATTTCCCCATCATTATTGTTCTGCATTTCATTTCCTGTCTATCTATTTGTTAATTGCATATATAGAAACAACAATTGAAAAGTCGACGCCTTTTTTTATACGCGTGAATATTCTCTTAAATAGATATATCTAGTTCTATATTTTGTCAAAAAAAAAAAAAAAAGATATGTAGTTATATGCGTATATATACATTTAACTTTCTTATACCCAGCTGCGGGTCCACGCTGGGCCCCCATCTTTTTTTTTTAATTTTATTTATTTTATTTATTTTTTTTATATAGAGTTATAATTTTTGAATATTGCATATTAATTAAATTAGTATCTTTACTAGTTAAAATCCAATCATTTTTTTATATAGGATTTCATGTAATTTTTTTTATGCAAGGTTATAATTTATAAATGTTGCATATTAATTAAATTTGTATTCTTACTAGTTGAAACTTTAATTTTAAAATCTAGGTTATGTATTAATATAAATTATTTATTTATTAAATTGACGTCAAATTTAAATTAACAGTGAATTGTGATTGAATTCATTATTTATTTGTTTTGTTTTTATTTTAAATTATTAATATATATTATTCACATGTATCTTTTTAATTATTTGACCACTCTTAAAAATGTCAAATTATACTTCGTACATCAAAAATTTTCTATGAGTTTATTATTCCTAATTTTATTACTAGGATAACCAATTTAATAAGATTAAAAAATATAATTCAAAACTATTTAATTTAAAGTTATTATTTTCAATTATTTATTTTCATAAAAAATAATAATCTTTTCTATTTAATTTGGAGAACATGTAAGAAACGCGAATCAAAACGACATGATTCACTAAATAAAATAAGAAAAAATGGAAAGGTCGTCATTTCACAAACATAATTATAAAAAAATGAAATTAAATGCATGAATATCACTCCCTCGGTTTTGAGAAAATTTGATGTTTTAACTTAATAGTTTTGTTGCGAATTATTGATGTTTTACACATTTTAATACTCTTCCTCCCGAATTTACCCTTATATGTTGCAATGGGATATAAATTGAGATATATTAAGAAAATATAACTCAATAGAGAGATGGTATATTTGTGATATTTTTTAATTTAAAATTTTTGTTATAAAACCTAAAACGTCAATCTTTTTAAAGCTAAGGGAGTAGCAATTGTTCCAGGATCTTTCACTATATTCTTTATTAGATGCACGAGCAAATTAAGCAAGAAGCGCAAAGAGCCGATACTTGATCCGCCCCTCTTAGGAAAATTAAGTTTAATTTCTGATTCTGCCACTGCTTATATCAACTGTATATGTATATATCATGCGATCAAATGAATTAATACTTCTAAAATAAACCGCATACAGTGTAAGCATATGCTAATGGGCAGGTCTTGTGTACACTAGGTGCACATCAGACGGTCAATGCGTTGACCGGTCAACGCGCTGATCAGAAAATCCGTCAAAATTAGTATCATTCATAATACTGAAAAGTATCATTTCAAAGCCCAAAAAGTATCATTTGTATCATTAAAAGGTATCGGCTAGAAAAAAAAAAGAAAAAAACTATTAAAATTAGTATCAATCGAAATATTAAAAAGTATCATTCAAAATTAAAAAATGTATTAATTGTATCCCAAAAAGTATCATCCGTTTTGATGATTTTTTTGGTCAACGCTTTTACCAGTCAACGCGTTGACTGTCTGATGTACATGTTATGTACAGGAGTATTTGCGGATACTAATTAACTAATTAGCAGCGGCAAATTTTTGAATTTTATCCCTTAACCTCAGAAAAAAATCTAAATAAATGAAAAGTGAACATAGGAAAAGTCCAAAAATGTGGAGGCTGAATATATGGACATATTTTTATTGATGTGTATAGCTGGTGACTGGAGTTATCAATTATCATGAGGAATTAGGAATTAGGACCACAACTTGCATATCCATATATACTACACACACTCATATATATTATTATGATTTTCATTTTCAAATCTTCCATACCTACCTAATCTATTATAACATTAAAAGTTGTCTCACTCAGGTCATTTATGTTTGTGTTTTTCTCGAAGATTATTGCATTCCACCACGAAAACCTCTCATCGTCGTGTATACTTGGTGTATTATATATTAATTGACCATTATTTATAAATGAATACGCATCAATGTTAATTATATTAATTAATACTCGAGATGAGTATTGATACTTGGTATGTTTATCAAATATGGATGACATCACATATATGTCCTAATTGAATTAATCGCAATACGATTATCATTTTATTTTTTATAGAACTTTTTGAGTATATATATTATGATTGAATCATCAATTTAGATAAAAGCGAACTCAACTGGCCAATCAAAATTAACTGAGAGGCCCTATTATTGTATTGTTTTTTTAGCGACCAATTATTGTATTGTTGGCTGTTGCATGATTAATTCTTAAGTGACGATGCTTATTCATAACTCAATTGATCAAAAAATGAATTGTTACAAACAATTAATTATAAGTTTTAGACAACCAATTAATGAAGATCCTCTTGATCAACTCGATCTATTTGCATAGAAATTCAATGCTGACGAAATTGCTTGGATATACATAAGATTCGATTTTCAATAGTTTGACTTATCTGATCAGCCCATCAATTTTAATACGTCGCTATTTTGTAGGAAAATCAAAATTCCTCTCACATAATTACACAAAGTTTCCAATTTGTTTGGATAGATAATTAATTTTTTGTCACCCTTTGATGCTTTTCAAACATATATGTTATATGAAAACGTAATTGCCAGTTGTAATAGATGGCTGATATTTTTCCATTTAGTTTTCGAGCTTGAGAAAGAATGACTGGTGTAGAATAATACTCTATATGCTGCCATTTTCTTTTTCTTTTTTAAGAAATTACAATTATAATATCAAAATCTACATGAATATGGAATTAAGCCCCAACGCTAATATATTATATTCTATATGTATATATATATAATATAGCTTATGTATAATTAATTTTTATACTATTTTTCCTATTTTGAGTAATTAAGGTGAGATTTCGATTCTTATTCACGTGTATAATTAGTAATCCTCGGCATTTAGTGCCAAGATTGATACATAATACTACATATATAAGCTAAACTAATGCCTTTAATTTGATAATTGGAGTAGAATCCAGGGGTAGAGATACTCTAATCCCAATTTTGTGTGTCAACCGTGTGTCAACATTAAAATTATATATTGTTAATAATGTTTTTTTGTAGAAATGAAATTTATTATATTATAACTAACCATAATTAATGTTTATTGCTAAATATTGAAATTTTAAAAAATTATGTACTTTAGTTTGGAATAATCAACCCTAAACATCAATAATATAACTAAAAAATAAAAAATAAATATTAAAAAATAATTATATACCCTAATTGGGTGGAATAAACCCCAAATAAAATTGTAAAATTATACTAAACCTAAAGAATTAAAATTGAAGAAAAAAAATAAAAGAAAAGGTAATAATTTTGAGGGTTGGTACACGATTGACACACACAAGTTGGGACTAGAGGATCTCAAGTGAGAAACTAGAGAACCTTAATTTTTTACTTAACTGAATTAATTAATTTTGATAGGTCTACTTCTCTTTTCCTATTTTTATGCGTACATATTTTAGTTAGTAGAATCTCCTCAATGCCACGTGTCGGGTGTGTGAGTTAAAAAAAAAGTGTTAACCATTTCATTTGTATTTTAGAATAAAAAAAAATATTAAGAGAGAGAGAATATTGTAGCAAATTAAAGAAAGGAAGTGAAATATCGTAATCATTGAAGATGTCAATGCAAAGAACAGTACAACACTTCCAATTGCGGAAAATGAGTACTACAAATAAACTCATTTAGTTTTATGAGATATATATATGTATGTATGTATATTATAAAATAAAAAAATTAAAAAAGTTAAGATTTTTTTAGGAAATAATTTGAATTACCGGCCAGAGTCCAGAGACATATATAGTAATATATTTAGTTATCTAAAATTTTCTTCACTTGATTTTGTTGAATAATGCTCAAATGAAATTAACTAAAAGGAAGCATTATTAAGCTGGTAGTTTTGAGTTATTTCCTCCTAATGCATGCATCTAATATATTTTAAAGATTTATTGGAAAATGTATTGTAATAAATATTGTATTCAACACACACACACACACACACACACACATTATCAGAATATATATATAATTTTGTAGATAGATTTTTTTTAATCAGAATTCTAAACTGGAGAGTGGAGAAAGCCTAGCGGCTTGCAGTAGCACAAGCCTTAATGGCGGTCCTTCCCACAAAAAAATAAATAAATAAAAGAGCCTTAATAAATATTTTTTGTCGTTAAATTTAATTATGGCCTAAAATTTTCAGTAACGGGAAAAAAAATTGAAATTGTCAAATGCAAATTTAATCTGCAAAATACGGTACTATTCGGAATTGCTTTTTTTTTTTTCCAGTCATAAGACGCTATAACTTATATATTTTAAAAATAAGTGATAAGTTGGTGAGTGTTTAGAATTATTGAGCTTGCATTGTAAAATTTTTAACTTGTAATTATAACAATTAAAATATAAAGATCAAGTTTGAAGAAATAAGATCATTTTTCACAAAAAGACAAAGGTTGAGTTCCCTTGTAAGTTTGTAACAAAAAAAAAAGAGTTTAAAAGCTCTTAATATTTTATTTTAGGAACAAATAATTTATTTTTTATTTTTTCAAACCAACTGTCAAATATTTATTAAAAAAAAAACTTATTACGTTTAACATTATATTGTTCGAAAAAGTTTGTATACTTAGCCAAACACTGTATAAATAACAAACAACATATAGTTTGAATGAATTTGGATAAAACTAAGCAACCAAGTAAATCAATTCCAATAGTTGATGTTGTCTATTTCATTTATTATTTTTTTCGAATTTTAAGTCCAACATAAGTATGTGTGGAAACCTATTTTGTTACACTCACAGTATTTAATTATCAAATATTTAGTGAGCTTAGAGTGGGATTAAGGTGAATATTGAATAATTAGGTATGATTTTCAATTAAAGTGGTCACGTAAGTTTCAAAATTACTGTAGTAAAGGAAAGGATAAAGAGAGAGAAAAAAAGTGAGACAGGTGGAGAAGCAAGAGTTGAGGACAGTGAATATGAGATGAAAGAAAAATAGTACTACTTTACATAGTATTTTGTATACTATTTAGACAGAGTGAGGGTGGGTCGGAGCCTGACTGTCATATCTACATATTCTCTCTCTCTCTCTCTTCAGAGATTCGATTCATCGCCGATCTTTCCAACTCCAATCTCTCTCTCTCTCTCTCTCTCTCTCTCTCCTCTCTCTTTCTCTCCTCCGTTTAATAATGTTCCAAGTTTTCCGAGGTACGTTAAACGAATATGTATCTGTATCTATATCTATAATAACTGCACATATATATGTGTGTGTGTGTGAGTTTCTTCATATAAACTAGCCTTTGAAAGAAAATTCTATTCTTTTTTTTCACTTTTTTTTTTTTAAATTTAAAATTATTCCTCCAGCTCCCTAGGTTTCCGGTTGTCTTGATTCTTGAAACTTCGCTGTATATATATATTTTGTATCTCCATTTCGGTTTCTAGTTTTCTGAACATGAGCGAGAGAATTGTGTGAGAAAGTTGATTTTTTTTTTTTGAGATCTTAATTAATGGGGTTCATAATTTGATTAGATGTTTTCCTTAATGGGTCGCAACCATAATGGTTTTATTTTTATGTTCTTTTTTTTTCTATTTTAAGAAATTGGATTCAACGCCCTTCTGCAACGCAACTGAAATCTTTTGTTTTACGGTACCAACATTTGAATTTCCTGTTCGTCCTTTGATTTCTGTTTTTTTTTCCAGAGGTATAATATCATCGCCATTTGTTACCATAAATGGTTTAAATCTTTATTTTCAAGAATTGCTATTTTTGCCGTCGTATTATATTATTTTTTTTGTAAAAAAAATCGTGGTTTTATAATTTCTCCATTTGGTTAATTTGAAATGATACCTATATGCGAGTTATCGCCACCATTGACTGTGTTTCTTTTTTTTTTTCTTTGTATGTGGAGATTCTTCCTTTGAAATTCTGAGCTTAAACTTTAGCTGGGTGTCTCTGAGTACATTGTAAAAAGGTTCCCTTTTCTGGAAATAGGATCTGCTTTTCCACATCTCATCATCCCTAAAAAAACAACAATAATAGTAATGATAATTATTATTATTATTATTATTACTATAATTATTATTATTATTATTATTATTATTTTACTTGAACTAATAATAAAGATTTCATTAGTAACAATAGTACTCACAATCACGATCATATTGATATTAGTAGCATTCTCATTATTGTATTTTTAGTAAACTAGTTACTTACTTGTAAAACTAGTAGTAATTGAACATGTTTTCAGTTTTCTTGTTAATCTTCACTTTTGTGAAAGTTAAGGCGGGGTGGGGGGGGGGGGGGGGGTGGCGGCATGATATGAAAGTTCAGGCCTTGTCTCTTATTCCCAAATTGTCTTTAAAGAATTCAAATCTTATCATGTTTTGTCTGGGCTTTTTCTTAATATAAACAAGTACATATGAGAAGATATATATATATATATATATATATATATATATATATGATAATGGGCATTCCTGAAAAACAAATAAAAGCATTGAATGCTACATGATTGTCTCATTCTTGTTATGTATGTTTGTATTTCCATTTTTCCACACACGTAGTCGTCTCTCATGATTTGAATTTACTCTTGTGCAGGAGTGCTGGTCTTCAATTGAATAAAATAAAATAAAATGGAGGGTGACACATTTTCTGGGCTTGGCAATGGGAGCCAGATAGATGGCAAGGTGATGCAGGGTTTCCAGAAAAGTTTTGTGCAAGTCCAAAATATATTGGATCAAAATAGGCTGCTGATCAATGAGATCAATCAAAACCACGAGTCGAAAATCCCGGACAATTTGAGCAGAAATGTTGGCCTAATTAGAGAGCTCAACAACAATATCAGGAGGGTTGTTGATCTCTATTCTGATCTCTCCACTTCCTTCACTAAATCAATGGATGCTTCGTCTGAAGGCGATTCCAGTGGCGCCTTCAAAGCCGGTCACAAGAGGCATAGGCCCGGCTAGCTCAGATCCATATATGTCATTTTCTCCACTTCTTCATTCTTAAACAAATTAAACAAGATCTTGTTCTTGATCATGATCTTGATCTTGAGAGGTATGTAGTACAAAAAAAAAATGAAAAGAAAAAGAAAAGAAAAGGCAAACATGTTTAGTTAATTGTGTAACTCAATTTCTCACTACTAGTTTATATTGCCTTTATAGTTTTCATGCATCATATCCTGAGTTAATTACTTAATTACCAAAAATTTGTGATAGAAAAATAATAGTAGCTAGTTAGCTCTGAATCTGTTATTAATTACTCTTGCTTTGTAACTTTCTAATTGAATCAGGAATGTCTCTATTATCTGGAGTTTATAAGTTGTTACAGTACTGTGGTTTGAGAATTGACAGTTGATGATATATATCTTCTGCATCTCATGAAAGCTAGCTTTGAAAATGTTATAAGCTTTTGCTTTTTGAGTTTGTCAAAAAGTTGATTAATTTTCATGAATGCTTCTTTATAGTTTTTCTTTGATCATTCTTTTTTAATGCTGTTTTTCTTCCTTCTACTGCTAGCTACTTTTTGATCAAACTCTTTATTCCTTTTTGAAAAAATCAATCTTGGTGGGCAACTTATGTTCTTCAATGCGGCAAATGTAAACGAGTTCGGTCGAGTTTTTGGGGCAGGCCGGTTTGGCTCGATTCACTCACACCTCCCCGCAGTTGAGTACTAAAAGTGAAATCAAAGGTAATAATTGGGTTAATAACTGTTGAGGATTTATATGTGGAGAACTGAACACAAATGATACAAAGAAAATAAACTCGCTGCGAAGATGCTCTCAAATAATTGATGGAATGCAGCTTTTAGATAATCTTTTTAGTTCCCAATCACAGTCCACCACAGGAACAGAATCTCAGATAAGAGATGATGATGTTCTTTTTGACCCTTTTTAAATTTTCTTTTTCATTCTTTAATTTGTTTATTTATTTATTTTTCTTTTTTTTTCTTGGGAGGGGGAGGGGGCATGCAATGACAAAATCTTGGATGCCATTGACAGTGAAAGAAAATTTAAAGAAATCAATTCTTGGAGGGAGTGGGGTTTTAGATCAACAAATAGGAACTTGAGTAGTTAAAAAAACAAAACACTACAGTTTGGAGAGAGAGAGGAAGGGAGAGACAGATATATGTGAACAGTGACCCCCAACAACTTGACAAGGGCCCCAAGATATGTCCTTTTATTGGAATTGAACTAAAACTTATTCACTACATACTTATCTCTTCTCTTCTCTACTTAATTAGGTTCTTTCCCCCCTTTGCTTTTCAATTTTTTTTTATTTTTTTTTATTAGGTTACTTAGGAGTTAGGGGTCATTTGTTTATATTTCCAAATTAGTATGTTAATCATTCAAAATAGGTTTGTTTTTCTTAATTTGGCTCAGAATACTTATTTTCAATTTTGAGTAATTAACATTATTTTAATCGTATATTAGTATTCATTTGTTTATAATAACCATAAATTCAAAATGGGTTTCACTATAAAATAGAAACTACAATCCAACAACTATTTTTTTCATGTTTCATTTATAACTCTTAAAAGGTCAAACCATTCATCTACACATGTTTTTAGTTCTATTGAAAATACTAAGAACTGAAATTATAACTGATCAAACCACCCCTTATTCTTTATTATTTTACAATGTGTTTGGTTATGTTTAGGAGTTTTCCAATAAAAGTTTTAGTACAAAGAATCTTTTTTTCCCCCTTTTCTTTTAGTAGGATTGGGACTAAAGAATCTTGATGTAATGCATTAACAATAAATATAAGTTTGATATATCATTGGGTAGCCTACGTACCTAGAGGAATGAAATAGTTTGTAACCAAATATTTCAAATTCAAATAACAATAACATCATTAAAGTTTTGTTTGTCGGGTGGTTTTTCAAATGTGATTTGCCTCTCACGTGTAGTTTGTAGATTATTAAATACAATGAAATCTCTATATAAAAATATTATATATAAGAATAACCTCCTTATAATAATAAAAAATTTATGGTCCCAACTCGAGATCAATTATAAATAAGAATAAACTCTATATTATAATATTTCAATATTTTTTAGGACCATTCTTGAGAAATTTACTTCCATATAGTAATAAAATGACATTAAATTTCAAATGTATTTAAATGTCTATATAAAATACCTAGAATCATTTAACTACGTTACATTAAACTTAAGATGATATGAAATGCTTATCTAAAGTTGCATGTGATACATACATTTTTTAAAATTTCCTAAATACATAGTTTATTGCATGAATGATATACGCACATTAGATTTTTTAAATTCATGTATCTTTTTATTTTTTAGGGAAAAAAATTCATGAATCTTATTTATCTTTTAAATTCACATGTTTTAAAATATGAAAGGACATTTTCAAGTGGCATATAATGTATATTAATTTTTTTTTAAATAACTATAATTTATATATGTAAATCTCTATTTAAGAATAACCTCCTTATAGTAATATTTTTCTCTGATCCCGATGATATTAATGTACAGAGATTTTACTGTATAAGTGGTTTTTTCCTTATATAATTGATAAATATCATTGAGATACGATAATTTTGGCGAAGCTAACTAGGCACACATAACCCACTATGCAAGAAAAAAACACACCTAATGACTAATGTGGCTATGTGAGATATATCAAGCATACTAGGGTCGGCCCAAGGGTAGGCCAAGTGGACCGCTGCCCGGGGCCCATAAGTTTTGGGGTATATAGGGGAGTGCATCTAGTGAGAGCTAGATCCCATGTGAGAACTAAGAACCAATTCTCACCATCTATTCCAACCAGATCTACAACTCATATTAAAATAACAATTCGGTGGCATTTTTGCAATAACAACCAAATCCACTGCCCGAGAAGTTTAGTAAGGGCAAAATCAATTTTTTTTAAAAAATATACGCAGAATATGAATTTGCAGAGAAAGCTCAATCACCATAACTGCTCAGAAACGCAAACCAACACTATAAAATCAAAGAGAAATACTAAACCAGTTCCATAGATTTTTGAAATCTTCCGAACGAACAACAACACCAGCGAGAGATTAAATTTTCGAACCAGAAAAGATGAAAAATCAAGGTGAAATATCATTCAGAAAAAATGATTTAGTATTCTCTTATGATAATTTAGCAGTTTCTTCCATGTTCTATTAGTATAATAATACTTTCTGAAACATATAAAACATAATATTGCACAAACTATGTTCGTATTATTTCATGATCATTTATCAGTTTCATTTTGTTCTGTTGGCGACGGGAAACTTATATGAACATGTTAAACCTAACATTGTTGGCAATGTATAATTTATGTGTAGATTTTGTGATTTAGCATTATCGTTTATAGTTTTAGCATTGTCATTTCTAATTTTAGCATTAATGTAACTCTTGTTTATCATTAGCATGAAAACTTGTCAGTAAAACTATAAACCAATCATGAACAACATTATTATAGTTTTGTCGAATTATCAATAACATTGTCTCATCATAATTTAACAGTTTCATTATATTTTTGTTAACATCGAGAAACTTGTGGAAACATATAAAATCTAACACTTTTAATAATGTATGATTTATTTGTACAATTTATTGTGTTTAGCATTATCGTTTGTAGTTTTAGCATTGTCATTTCTCATTTTAGCATTATCATAACCCTTTGTTAGCATTAGCATAAAAAATTACCATGGACAATGTAAACCAACCATGAATAAATGATGTTACATTTTGTTGAATTTTCAATATCGTGCAGCCCCTGTTAGCATTGTTTCATGATAATTTAGCAGTTTCATTTTATATTTGTAAACATCGAGAAACTTGTAGGAACATATAAAACCTACTACTGTTGGCAATGTATGATTTATCTATACATTTTGTTGTATTTAGCATTATCATTTACAATTTTAGCATTGTCATTTCTCATTTTAGCATTAGCATAAAAAATTTATCAAGGGTATTATAAACCAACCATGAACAAATGTTGTTACAGTTTGTTGAATTAGCATTATCATGTCAGATGTTAACTAATATTATCATTGTCATTCTTAGTATTAGAAAACATATATGTCTGACCAAAGTTAACACGAACATTATAAACCCAAGGCATGACACATTATGTGGTACTAGCACTATTATTCATTGAATTGACATCATTATCATATATTATTTTAGCATTATCATGGACACTATTGTTCACTACTTTCATCTTTATCTTTCAATAATGTTTTAGCCTTGTTATTTTGTTTACTTAATAGTAGTATATAAAAATTTATAGGCGTTAAAAGAGTTACAACAGATGAAACTACAAGGAGAACAAAAACTAAAATTGCCCACACTCATTTCAGATAACTACATGCCTATCAACCAGGTATATAAAATTCAGACAATCCAAGAGAAATCTCCAAAGTGGTGACAACACAATCTGCAGATTAAGTAAGACACGACTTATCACGTTAATGCTAAAATTTATATCTTCTTCGATAATGCTAAACCTAGTTACAGTAATGCTAAAACTAATTACAACAATAGTAAAACCTATCATAGTAGTGCTAAAAGAATTCGACCTAAATAAATAGAATTTCTAAATTACAAAAATACTCCCACTTCATTAAAATAACCACTATATTACAAAAATGTCATCGCATAACTCAAACTCGAGTACAGATCTTCACCGTCCAAAAATTAAAGATCTACAGCTCTAATTGGTTCTTAGTTCTCACATAGGGCTTTGGTTCTCATTTGATCCTCTCTCTCTCTCTCTATCTCTCTCTCTCTCTCTCTATATATATATATATATATAGCATGTGAACACAGACCTGATGTGTAAATTGTGGATCAATCCTAGCCATTAATTTTTTAAGATCAATGGTCATTATTACTTTAGAAGGAATTAAGGAAACTGTATTATTTTTATTATAGATGCACTTAATGCCAAATATATCAAATCACTATTTTTATTTTCTACGAACATCTTCAATGTAAAAAAAATATTTATGAAATAACAATTAAGCATTTTGAAATATAAAAATAACATGACAATATATTGTGTTATTCTTTTCTCCAAATTAAATTGCAAGTATCGCAGATGTGAAAAAAAGCATTATGAAATAATAACTTAAGCATTCTGAAATTTAAAAATAACGTAAATTAAATAACTATAAAAGAGCAATTAAAATAAAATTGATCATAACCGTCCATTTAACAAATCTAATAGATATGATTTATCCACAAATTGCACACTAGGCTAATGTTTACAAATGAATGATTCTATATATATATATATATATATATATATATTGTATGTGTGTGTGTATAATCTCTCTGACTCTCTCAATGGCTTTCGGACTCTAAACTCCAGTCTCCACTCTCCAGCCTCTCTCAATCTCTCGACTCTCGGCCTCTTGTAGTCTCTTAACGACTTCTGAATTACAAGTGTTATAAATGTGTTTACCAACATAAATAAAGTCAATTATTGAACTTCCTAAGTTTGTTAAAATTTTAGAATGCTTTCCTATTGTTTGTATTGCATGTAAAATATTGTTGACCATACTGGTTACTGTAGCATTAACAGAATGAAGTTTCTCAAAATTGAAATTAATAAAATCATATTTGCATTCAACTATGTTTCAAAAAAGGTTAAAATGTGCTAGCAATTTTAAGCATTGAAAATGAGATATTAGAAAAAAAAACTTGATTTGGATGAGGTTATTAATGATTTTGCCTCTCAAAATGCTAGAAGATTTAAATTATTTCGATAATTATTTGATACTTGTATTTTTCTTGTAGGTTTTTAAGTGTGGATTGCCAAATTATTTTAATAATTATTTCATATTTATAGTTTTCTTGTATGTGTGTTGATTGCACTTCTTTAAGATTTATAATAATTATGACAATAGTGGAAGAATTACTCGTGAATAAAATATTAGGACCCTTTTCTTTATCATGGGCCCATAAAATGTGAGGTCGACCTTGGAGCATACCATACATTTTATTCAACAAATTAAATATATAATTGGTGCGGATATATACTCCAATATATGATTGGATATATCTTTGTTTAAATTTAGTCATATAAATAGTTGTGTATATACTATCCAAACTTTATTCGTTTTTATGCATTGCCAAAAAAAAGATTAAACATTTTATCATCTTAATTAAACAATTTTTACAATATTAATTATACAGAGTATACTTAGTTACCACGTACTGGTATAATATTAATGAGATGACATAGTAAAAAAACATAAAGTTAAGGAGACTTAGTTAGTGTCACAATGAAAGATAGAAATATATAGAGAAAATTTCACTTTTGGTCCCATAGGACACGCCCCTCTCCCCTTTTGGTCCCAGAGCTGTCTGTTTTGGTCATTTTTTAAAAAATTCGCTCACTTTTAGTCCCATAGGATTCAAACTATCACTTTTAGTCCCAGAGTTTTAAACGGCTGTTAAAGGCTGTTAAAAATTCGCTCACTTTTAGTCCCATAGGATTCAAACTATCACTTTTAGTCTCATAGGATTCAAACTATCATCATCTTATTTTTTTAGTAATTATCCTGTGTATTGTCTTTATTTCTTTGGGGAAATTAATGGTTAATCATTCTTTTGTCTATGTTTGCATTTTCTGAGTTCCAGAGCTCAATGAGCTATACTTTGTTCATATTGAATTGTTTGCCTAGTCAGAAATTTCTCTGTTCTGTTTTTTTTTTCTTTCTCTGGGTTTGTTTTCTTTAATTTTCTGTTAAATTATCAAGATCTGACAATTGGAATTGAAGTGAGATATTGTGAAAGTCTGTTGCAGTATTGAAATTTTCTAGTATCTTACTTAGGCGTGGATAGTATGATCAGTATTGGTATAGGGGTAATTTGATGGAACAATTATTGTATCATTAAAGCTGGAGGCTTCAACGTATAGTTGGTGCAGTTACGTTGTTGTTATGCCTGACCTGCCTCTGAAACGGTCCCTCGATAGCTAATTTATTGAGTTTTAGTAATAATTTTTTTTTGGTTTCCATTATCAATAAAATTAAGTGAGCTTAATAATGAATTTAACTACTTATTATTGATCAGTTGTTGAACTATTTTGACTCTGAACTTCTCCAATTGAACACGAGCAGCTACATGAGTTGTTGTAGAATGAAAATTGGAACGCGATGAGACCCTCCTAATCTATATAGGGTTTGGATTCTGACACTTCGACTACTTTGTGTTTTTTAGATTTTTGCGATTTAGATTATGAAGCTAAAAGCATTCATGTAGTTGGTCTCATTAAATCTGCAATTATGTGGAATTGAAGGTGTGGTTATGGTGTTGTGCTTTCTCATCAAGGATTTGGAGTGTGCCCTTGCTTTGGGGAGGGTATTCAGTTTTCTAGATTAGTTGTTAAATGAGTTCCTAAGAGATTGATATTGCTATATCATTGGTTGTGGACAAGTTTGTATGTAAATGGAAGATGGATGGAGAAATTGATGACAACATTTTTTATGTCTATGTTGTTAAATTAAATTTAACAAGATGGATGAGTTCCTCTGAGTTTCACGGTTAAAGTAAATTTGTTAATTGTTCCTTTACGCAGTATTTTAATTTCTGTAATTTCTACTAGTATACTCGTGAAAATGAGGTATACTTTTTATAGATATGCAGAACGAAAGTGGACAATGGTTTATGGTTAATTATTTGAATACATGCATGCTTATATATATTAAAGCACAATATTCTGCTTAAAAAGAATAAGAAATACAAATTTAGGTTCTTTTTTTGGATGATGATGTGAAGCTCTGAATTGAATTTTGGTTTGTATTATATGTGGTATTTGATTGTAGCTTTGCTCATTAAGTGTTGTAATCCATTGAAGAGGTGCTTGAACTCCAAATAATTAGTTAGTTGATTTTTAATTTGGGACTGAAATTAAAATTCCTATGGGACCAAAATTGACAGTAATTTTAACGTTTTCTGTCACGGAAGGACTAAAATTGACAGTAAAAAAAAAATTGGGACCAAAACAGACAGCTCTGGGACCAAAAGGGGAGAGGGGCGTGTTCTATGGGACCAAAAGTGAAATTTTCTCGAAATATATACTTTAAAAAATCTCACATGGCATGTACCCGAGGTTTCTATCTTGAATTATTAAAAAAATTAATTATATCCCAACTGTTAAGAAATTATAATTGATCAATACCCAACATTCTCATTTGTTTTTAATTCTATATATCTCATGATCTAATTTCTGGTAATAAATATGTGATGTGGCTTGTCGGAAGAAAAAAAAATTGTGATATCGGGGACTTCTAGGTTTGGGTCATCTCTTTTTTTCGTTATTTTATACAATTTATTTGGGAAGAAAGAAAAAATAGATCGTTCGATACCATTGAAAACAAACAAAAAAACTGGGTATTAAATAATAATTTCTTGAAGATTGGAATATAATTAAAAATTATTTATAATTAAAAATAAAATATAATATTAACCCTAAAATTATGTGTTCTATTTTTCAGATATACTTAATCTATAGGGCGTGCATATAAAATATTCATATGATTGTAAACCAGGTTTGTTGGGTTTCAAGTAAAAAACAAAGTAATAAAATTTATTTAATTTTATAATTATGTTATGTGCAATAAAAAAACAGCTAATGCACGTACTCCATTATTGTACCTATGATTTTGCTGATGGGACCTGTAAATGCTAATTTCCTTATCTTAGGAAAAAGAGGGCCCACATAGGGGACTGCTAAAAAAATACTAGTATTTTTTTTCCTTTAAAAGACAATAAATTTCCTAAATAAATCTCGAGTAATCTTTTATAACCACAAAGAAAAACTAAATGGCTAATAGATGCATTCATATAACGAGCACAAACACACACACACACACATATATATATAATAGAAATGAGGAGCGTAGATTGATTAATAATGTATTGTTGATGGTGTTACATAATCTATCGGAATTGGGTGACATGATGGTTTATTTTGCCCTTATTAGGCTAAAGGTCTTTGATATTTGCCTTTAAACTCTACCAAGATAATCATTCTAATATTGATTTGCAAATTACAACCACCTCGTCTCATTCTAATCAAATCAGTGGGTTGGAGAAATCAATTTCCACCTTCTACTTATAATATTATCACAACTTTAATCTATGAGCAATCATTACTAAGAATATTTACAATTTTCAGATTTACAAATCGAGTCGTAGACGTTATGTTCTAGTGATCATGTATTTTAAGGTATGAATATCATATTTGTAATTACAAGTAAATTAAAATAAAAGGTATACAACTTGAGATAGAAAGAATTATTTGGTTAATATTATATTATATAATATTGTCTATTTTATTTTAAATAATTTGAGTTATTTCGGTTTATTGAATTTAACATAATATATCATCATCATCATTATTTGTTAATGAGGGTAACCCCGCATCGGCTATTCCGGTGGTGCAGCCAGGGTAAATATGATTAATTATTGTCTATTGATGATGTATTAATAATCGGCATTTAAGAAAATTGTAAATTTAGTTCTATAACAGACAATTCCATTAATTTTTAGTCCTACAATTAAAAAAAAAAATACCCATATTATTCCCTCAATCAATTTTTCCGTATCAATGACAATTTATTCCAACATTATTTTTCCTCTCTTAAAATTTGGTGATCTCAAATTTATAGTTTTTTCTTATAAATAGCAACGAAAATTTTGCGACGTGTCTTCTAGAATGTTGACATGGAATTGGAGTGAAGAAAAAAGCCCTCACTAAAACTTATATACAAAACCCCAAATTATTAATTGTTTTTTTTCTTCAATTGTGGAATCAAGCAGATAACTTATTTCGACCTCAGTGCTTAAAGAACTTTTGAATTTTCAATAGCTTGGTGTCAATTCTTGCAAAATACAAAACAAATACCATACCCTAATATGCTAATTATAAAGAATTAAGACTATTTTGTTTGGTATTTGCTTATGTACGAGAGTGAATATTTTCAGAGTCTATAAATTATATTATTTAGCTCGTCATGATTTATATATTTTTAGAGATACTAGAGGAGGTAATTAATTATACAATTTGAACCTCAAACTTTCCTGATGACTCCAGAGTGTTGTTTATTCGGATTATTCTTAGTAAGATTTTCCTTAATAATGTCTGTTTTTTGCACTAAAAAAAAGTAATTATCAAGAATTGAAACTGTTGATCGGTGAAAATAGAAAGATTGGGAAGCCAAGACAAAAACTAAAACATGCGAAATACAACATGGCATTACATGTGAAGTGGGAATCTACTTTTGCTCTTAACCTTTCCTTTTTGTGTCTTGAAGTTGTAGCAATTGGATTTTATAAGAAATCAACACACCCTATAATTTTTAGTTTATTTGATTTTATGAATGTTATAATCATGAATCTTTTAGCTAGGTTCCTACAGGCTACAACAATAGTTGGATCCAGATACATGTGTCTTGGATAGAATAATCCATTATCTTATCTCATATCACTCATTCTATTTAAATATTGGGACAAAATTATGATTCATGGGGTGATCAATCTTACTTCTTAAATCCACCCTCTTTGCTAGGGCCACATCTATTTCTATAATGAAACTTGTATTATTTTTTTAGAGTTGGTTCATTCTATTCTATACATTCTCTCTCATCACCCTCACTCACTCTCAAATTATTTTATTGTTTTTCTTCCTAACCTATTCAATTTATTGGTCATGAAGTGCATCTTAAGAGCATCTCCAATGGTGCTTTCTCATTTCTAGAAATTTATGTGACACATCACTACTACATTAACATCTTTCTTCCTTATTTTTCACTCTAATAATACTCCCTCAAAATTAATTATTCATGGTCCCACTACAAATGAAATAGGAGAGAGAAAACAATAAAAAATAGAGAGACAATGTGATTGTGTGTATACGTGGTTCCTACTTTTTTCACTTTTTAGAGATAGCAAAAGTGTTATTTCCCTCTTCTCTTTGCTCTCCCTACTTCCTCCCCTCTCTCCTCCACATCACCATATATTTTATAACTCCCAAAATTTGCTCCCATAATAGTATTCTTTCTAAGAGTTGTAAACCTTTGACATTGACCAATGGATGAACTGTCCAAGTTTGTTATGGGGAGAGCGAGAGAGAGTAAATTTGCTCCCAAAATATAGCAAAGGGATGTGGATTAAGGGTTTTATTTGTGTTTATTTATGGTAATTATGAGCATCTTAAAATAATTAATAGTATGTACAAAATTTTATTGTTCCAAGGAACGCAAAAACAAAGGGCGTACTATCAAGAATTGATGAAAGCCTACTACATATCAAATTTGAACTATATATACTTTAGGGAATGTTTGGTATACTGATACGGATATACCCATATTAATAAAATCTGGATTGCTTTGAAAGATAATTGTGTATTAGCTATTTAAATTGTGTGTTTGGTTATTAAGATAAATATATGTACTAAGATTGCTTCATACATCTGTTTGGTACATTATTTTATCTGCAGACTAACTTCTGGAATGCATATAATATCCTCGTGAAAGTTTCAATATTCCCACCATGCCCCCATTTTTTGTCAATTTATATCCATGATTTTTTCACCTTCTCGCTTGGATTATTTCTGCCGGTTTTTTTTGGCGCGCAAGGGAAGTTCGGTGACGCAAGGGTTGCAGCTCTCTTCTCTTTGCACGAAAGCTTTTGAAATAATGAGTTCGGCGACGCAAGGTATACTATTTAATTTGTTGGAATCCAGTTGAGACTTATCATCCGGTGTTGAATTTGAAATATTAGAAAAATATTTGTTGCTCTTTCTAGAATTTATGTTCGTGTTGAGTTCTTTTTGCTATTAATGATTTTTGGTGGTGGTGTGTGGTATCTGGTGCTTGAGTTTGTGTCAATCTGAATAGAATAAATGTCAACTTCTCTAAAAGAGGCTCTCCATTATACACATATATAGATATATTTATTTTGGCCTGATCATTACTTTTCTTAGTGTCCCCGACGGTGGCAACTGAAAAGATGACTCATCCATGACGAGCATCATCTTAGATGAGTGATTAGATTAGATACTTATTTTGGTTGTGTGTTCTACTAGGTAATCAATATTGTATGGTCTAAGGCTATAAGTTTATAGAGGAGTGTCACACTCTCCATATCTTCATAAATTATGAGAGGAAGATGATATTTTGAATATATCAGACAAAAGGAATTACATGTATCTGTTGCATGCATAACATATGCACCTTTGATAAAATCTCTTAAATCTTTTAATTTAGAGCCAAATGGACAATTGTGAGCTTTGTGTGGGATATATGATGGGATAATTAAGTGATTCAATTTATTAATGGTGGAAGTGATTAGGAAAAAGATTATTAATTTGTTTGACTTGGTCTGTTTTTGCAAATTTTGTTGATGAATTACGTGTTAATTTTTTGGCATTTGTGATAATCTCACTTTGATGACAGATATTTGATCTTTATGATAATTTTTGGGTGCGGTTGTTTGATGACAGATAGCTTTTTTTAAAAAAAAAACCTTTTTTTCTGGAAACTTTTTTATGGTTGAAATGTCTCAATTTGTCACGTTTGTCGATGAAAAGGCTGTCTCGTTTCCACTTCTCAGTAGGTTCAACACTAGCACCTTTTGCTTTCAAGTTCAATGATAATATAGTATAATACTTTTGTTCAATGATAATATAATTTGCAGGGTATTTGACAGAAAACCTACACATGCATTCAAATGAGGTTAATTACATGTAATTATGCCTTCCAATTATAAACGTAACATGTCTCTAGGAACAAGACAGTAGGCGTACGGAACGAGGTTCGTCCTTTATAAACAACAGTTTTCTGAATATATAGCAATTTCTTGATATATCCAAGGAAAAAAAAAGCAACTGAGCCTGAACAGTTCTTTAATGGCCACATATCAAGTAGTCGTGAGTTTTTCTTCAATTAATCTTTACTCCCCATGAATATGATGGATGCATGTTTTGGTAGTCTTTATATCTTAGATATTTCTAAAAGTTGATCTAATAGAAGGATTTGGGTTTTGCGTGTTTTATGAAACAAGAAGCAATGATTGTCGGGTGCGTGTAAACAAATTCGATAAGACACGCCGCAGTTGGTCCACAAGAGAAGAAGAAGTTCTGTTGGTAAATTTGAAGGAATTGGTGGTACAACGGTGGAAATCTGACAACGGCTTTAGGGCTGGATATTTGTATAAGCTAGAAGAGGCTATGAAAAAAGAGTTTCCCTCTATAGATTTGAAGGGTATGCCCCACATCAATTCAAAGACAACTACGTGGAAGAAGAACTACCACTCGCTATCCGCCATGTTGAACCGAAGTGGCATGGGATTCAATCTCAAAGGTACTCATATGATTGATTGCAACGATGAGCAGTGGGAGCAGATTGTTAAGGTTTGCTACTTGTATTTAAAATTTCTTTGTTACTCCCGTTTGATGAAATATTAATTGATTCTTTTTGGTTTGTCAGTGTGATGCTAATGGTAAGTTGATGCGGTTCAAGAGTTGGCCTCACCTTGATGCTTGGAGAGAAATATTTGGTAAAGACCGGGCTACGGGTGAGAACGCCGAAGATGTTATGGATGCAGTCAACGAATTGCACCAAAACCAAAATGCATTCCAGCCGTTTCCTGAAAGTGAGTATTATGTGCCAACTCACGAGGAACCATTCACTGAAGATGTGGCTGAGGATAGTGTTAGCCAAAATCAGCGAGATGAACTATCTCCCATAACTCAAGGCAAGAAAAGAAAGAGCAATGATGGGTTTTCCGGTATGGTTGAGCTTCTTGCTGAAATCAACCACACTACTGATAAGAGGTTGGAAACTATAGCCTATAGAATTGGCTATGACTTTGATCAGTCTAAGGCTCGGAAGGAGGTGTTTGATCGCTTGAGCAACATCGAAGGGTTATCCATCAATGAGAAATTCGACATATGTGAGATCCTTGCCAATGAGGTTGACAAGATGGATATATTCATGGGCCTTCCCGATGAAGCTAAGACACAATATGTGATGAGGCTTCTTGCTTTGAAGTATGGTACTCTTTAAGTTGAAGTTCAGTGGAAGAAAAAGTTAATTTGGCTAATTGTGGACATCTTGGTCTTTTGAAGACATTATGGTTATGTTTTTTTATGACATTATGCTTCTATTTTTTGGCTATTTGTGGACGACTTGGTCTTTTGATGATATTATGCTTCTGTTTTTTGATGATATTATTGGAGCTTCTAGTCTTCAAACATTTGTTGGAGCATTATATTCCACTTTGTTGGCTATTTTGGTAAAAATGAATCAATTAAATAGTAGCAAATGCAATGTTTTCCACCCTCATTGTGCTCAAGATTGAATCTTTGTCTTGGAATTGCTGGAAGTTGTATTTTTTAGTGTTGGAATCTGCTGTGCAAGGTAAGGAACTAATGCTCGATTATATGCTCGTTATGTTGGTCTAAAAGCTGTGTAGAAGTAATTCTTTGTTGGATGCCTGCATGTTATAACTTCATTCATTCAGATGCATTGACTTGGAATATGTTCTTTTATTTTTTATTTGGTTTTGGCATGGGGTGTATTAGTTCATCCTTGCTTAGAAATTGAATTCAATTGTATAATAAAATTATAAATTGGGAATTAGAGAAGTAGGTTGTTTATGTCTTTATTGTTGTTCTGTGGCAAGTTCCTGCTACTATAGCTTTTCTATTTTGCTGTGCCGAGGTTTTTGATTGACACAAGTTGATTGCTAGAACTGGTGATGCCTACTATTTTAAGAAATTTAAAACACCTCAGAGAAGGAAAAATAGTGAACTTCAGCTTTTCTATTTTTCTGGTGTAACATTCAGTTTCACAGCAATCACTTGGTAGATACAATAAATGTCAAAAAAATAGCATACATTTCTCCCAGGACACAATTTCATTAAAATGCAGATGATAATAACAATACAGTGGCATGAACCATCAATCTCCATCTTTGATTTTCCTAATTCCAGTATCGCCAATAGATTTTTTTTATTTTTTTACGCTCATGTTTATCATATTTTCAATAGCATACTAATATTTCCTACTACTACTCTCACTCTCTCAAATTTCCATGCCAGCAGAGCCTTCAGATTTTGCATCATCTACAACTTTAGTCATCTGTATAGAGCTTAATCAGTTT
Organism: Perilla frutescens; assembly: GCA_026008535.1. NCBI lineage: Eukaryota > Viridiplantae > Streptophyta > Magnoliopsida > Lamiales > Lamiaceae > Perilla > Perilla frutescens. The sequence continues at coordinate 48,096,422 of BRKX01000001.1, read as the reverse complement.
CTACATAAAAATTAGCCTCGTCTATGACAATTCGGACAAGTATCATCTTCTTCCTCTGAACCTTTTCTTCAATATTTTAAAAAAGAAAAAAAAACACCTCACATCACCATTGTCGTAATACCATACAAGGGCCAGATAATCTTACAATCTTGTTAAGAATCAAAATACTTAAAAAAAATTCCAAAAGAATTTTGAAAGTGAAGTCCCACACACCTGCAAGTATCACCACAATACAATCAAGAACAAAAAAGTAACAATATTCAAGACACCATTCCATCACGAGAGAGAGATAGAGTAGAAGGAGCAGAAGGATACAAAGCAAAGGGAACAACCATTGATAGCCTCCGCGCCAATGAAACCAATAAAACTGATGCAACATATCAAAATCCCAATTCCCAGAAACGCATATGTAAACCTATCCATCATAACAACAACAAACGAGAAATCATAAAGGGGCCAACTAAAATTACTACATCAGCTTTAAACATTCCTCAACTATTATTCCATTGGGAAAACAACCCAAGCAACAAATTTTAGATCGAAAAGAAATAAGACAGCCAAGTTCAATACCAGTATTTCAGTTAATAGCAGAAGCAGCACAAATCCAAGTTCAATACGATAAACATATGTCACAGAAAAAGCAAAATGTAAAAGATCAATTAAATGAAACAGAATAAATCTCACATAAGAATTCAATCTTTAACTTAAAAGGTTACTTTCTCCGGAAGGAGCATACACCTAACGACGCAATTACAGTTGGAGTTTTTTCTCAAAATATAAAATAAAAATACTTATCAAAGTTTACTTCAAGAATTCAATAACAATAACAATACAACATTCTGAGTTGATCATGGCATCATAATAGAACTACATCAATATGCTCTAGCTTCAGAAACTGATGAAATTATCGAGCACACCACACCAAGCATTAACTGATGGCATATTCGAAAAGAACACCCTCCTCATAAGCTTCCATATATACAAACATATAAAAATGACAGCCTTTAAAATATTATCACAACAGTTTATGTAACAAACAATAAGAGGAAGGAATTATATTTTTTCTTGTGTGACAGATAGATTCTTACAGTAAAAGGCAAACTTAAATAGCATTAATATAATCATTCCACATTCCATCAGCTATATGGTCCTTCGCGGCATTCCATTCCGGAGAGGACTCAACTGTATCAACAAATTCATCACCATTTTCACCTAATGCTCCTTCATCATTTACCAACATGTCAAAATGTTGTTCAATTGGGTCAATGTTCATTTGAGACCGAATGAAATTGTTTAATAGAAAGCAACACATCATAAGTCTATTCTGAATTTTGATGGGGTAATATGTTGTGCTTCGAAGTATGCCCCATCTCATCTTCATTATGTCAAATGCCCTCTCAATAGCATTCCAGGTCTTACTGTGCTTCAAATTAAATAGATATTCCTTATTTTGAGGTTGACCGTTAGTGGGACCCCATTCTTTCAAATGGTATCTAACCCCTTTGTAAGGGGTTAAGAACCCTTCACTATTTGCGTAACCGTTGTCACATAAATAGTAGTGTCCTGTGTTGTGTATAACCAAAACAAAACAGACATTAACAAAAAGAATGAACAAAAAGAATTAATTTTAAGATAAGACTCTGAAAGTTATATTTTAATGACTGTAATTAATTATAAACAAAAGGAACAACAAAAATGTACCCTTGGGCACCTTCAGACCATTAGCTATGTTCAAAGCATCACGTAATATCCTAGAGTCGGCAGCCGATCCTTCCCAGCCCGGTAGAACATATACAAACTGCATCTTCCGATCACAAACTGCTAATACATTGGTGGATATTTGTCCCTTCCTGGTTCTATATCTGGGCTTATCAGTATTGCTAACATACACGTTGATGTATGTGCCATCTAACGCACCAAGACAGCCCTAAGATTAAAAACTGAGGCGTCCAAGAATTAAAAGGGATATTTTGAAGAAAATGTGTTCTGATGTTGTTTAAATATAGACTCATGACATTACCTTAAACCACTTCCAATAAGAATCAGTACAATCATCGGGAACGGGCTCGAACTTCACTAGCAAGATGACATGGAGTCTTAAAATTGCTCTTAGTACCAAGTGGATATAGCGAGAACAAGTTTGCCCTGATCTCCAAAAATCAAGCCTAACAACTCTATTTTTTTATGATGAGCTAATACAGACAAGAACATAGCAACTTGCTCTTGAACGCTTACATATCGACCATCTACCAGCTCCTCTAAATCTCTCAAAAGCTGACACAATCTACCGAAAGCATTGCGATCCATATGCAGATTAACAACACAATCTACATCAGTTAATCTAACAATCCTACTCATATGTTTAACTTGGTCTGGGATACGTGGAATCATGCGGTAAGGTGCAGCTTGTGTATTACGCTTTCTCTTGCGCGAGTTAAGCTTTGTTAAGTAATGCACAATTACAAACAGTTGGAGAACTTGATTGAGAATAATCTCTTGCAGTAACAAATACACATAATCAGAATCAGTCAAACACCTAGGTGGCGGCATTTCAACAAGAAATTGGTTCCACTGAACTCAGCTGCAAAACCTTGCACAAATTCCTAGCAATAACAAAGAAACACATAAAATAAACTGTAAACAACTGTCCGGATATCAAGCCGGTGGTGCTACTAATGTCGACGTATACTCATCCTCATACGTATCAATGAAAAAGTCTGAAGAAACATTCCTTAATATACCAAATGTGAAGATCACGCACGCTTGAGAAGTAAAAACAATTCCTAATCTATTTCTAAGATCTTAGTTTGATGATCTTAAATTATTCAATCTTTTAAGAACTCAATTTTTTAAACTAAATTCTAGTATTGCAGAGGAGTATTTCAAAACACTAGCTGCAATGGAGGAGAGCTTACTGCATCAATTTTAGATGTCAAACTACAATCGTTCTAAGAAAAAAAGAACAAGTTGAGATTCGAGACAATCAAACATATGATATACCATGAGAAAAGAACATGATGAATTCTTTTAAAATGGAAGAGAATAAATTTGGAAAATAAGTTCTAGATGTTATTTTGGAATGACAAAATTCCATATCCTGTGTGTCGAGTATAACAAATGAAAACTAGAGATGAAAAATTATATGAATAAGAAAAAAATTCGCCACCCCCTGATTAATGAACTGTGAAAGCTTACACCATTACAAACAGAATCAAATGCAACATATATTAAGATGGTAATCCTTAAACCTTGCAGTATATATTTACATACAGTTTAGGGCTCATCTAATCAATCATCACAAAAAGTGTTGAAAAAAAAACAACAGTAAATAAATATGAATTAAACTCAAGAAATGACAAAAAGCAATTCAAAGTACTACACATGCTAATACATCCAAAATTTTTGAACAAAAGAATTTTAGAAAAGGACTTACTGGATCACTTCTGTAGAAGACCAAGGAAGTCCGAGTTAAAATGAACCACCTTTTCTTCCATGATGTCCAACCAATTCCTACGCATGATGTAAAAGATTTTTAAGGTAAAAACTGATTGCTCTGAAGAACCAAATGTATCTTTTCATCAAAACACCAATTAAAATGAATCTTATCAAACATCATGACAACAATCTCAAGAACTCTTATCACTTCATTAGCTCAAGCTTGTGAAAATGAAAACAACTGGCTATGTAAAAATATAATCTTTTCAACAAAAAAAAAGGAAAAAAAGAAAAAAAAGAAAACCCATATAGAATTTGTACCTAAACGGGGCATTGTTCTCATCAAACCAAGCCACAACAACAAACAAAGAGCTATTTTTTCTCCCTCAAAGGGCAGAGAATAAACAAATTTATGAATATTGTAAATTCGCATAGTACTATACCAACTTTAGAAAAAGGATTCTGCTGAAACTCTACCAATATTAATGTAATGAAGAATCTGTTTATTGAAGAAAAATTATCATACATCGAAGACGTACATTGCTGTAGATCCAAAAATCCATCTCGGCGAGAGAGAGAGAGAGAGAGAGAGAGAGAGAGAGAGAGAGAGAAAGGGGCTGCTGCTCGAAATTCTCAAGATAGAAAGGGTCGCGATGATGTTGCGGCTGCTCGGAGGCCCGACGCAAGGCTACTGCTACTCGGAAGTCCCGAGATAGAGGGTCGCAATGACTTTGTGGCTGCTCAGAGGTCTCGAGATAGATAGATAGATAGATAGATAGATAGAGAGAGAGAGAGAGAGAGAGAGAGGGTCGTGGTTGCTCAGAGTCCCAACGGAGGCTGCTGTTCAGAGTCGGTTGGTGACGGAGAGAGAGAGAGAGAGAGTCTGAGAGCGGTGAGAGAGAAATCAAGAGAGCGGCGAGGGTTTCTTATTTTTGGGTTGCTGCCTTATAATTTGGGTTGTGTTCTTCTACATTACACAGATTACGAAGAACACGGGCGAAGAGTTTGGAAGAACACAGGCGAAGGGTTTTGAAAGTTTTCAGATTTCTAAAGAAATGGGTCGGCATATATGTTTTTTGCTTTTTGAACGATTTTGAAAGGGTAATTATGTCCCAAATATTTGTTATCTTGATTACTGTTCATCACCAGAAACTGTAACTGAGGGGGGGCGTCGGATACATTGTCCAACCGAATCATTAAATTACACCCCGGGCCTCGTGTTAGGACCAGACCTCTCGTGAACAAGCAATGACTACCAAATACACGGTTCTTGCTGGATACCTTTACTAATATGTCTTTATCTAGGCTACCAAATATTGCCTTAATATAATAATTTGCAAACTAATAAAAGACCGGCAAATGACAATAAACATATTCACAAGCTTTACAACCTTTTAATTATATCCGATCCGGAGCTCCTAGATTCAACATTAATTAGAAAGGTGTCTTAGTGTCAAACTTGAGGTCAAGAATACTACATCACCTTCCCCGGCATGAAGAAGAAGAAGAAAAGAAAGGAAATGAAAATTAATTATAGATCAATGATATGAATGACACATAAAGTTTGTGTATAATCAAATCATAACGAATCATATGATGTCGTATATAAGTTGAGTTGAGCTTAAGTTACATTTGCCCAAGTTTGTCTGAAATGATATCGAGTTTTGAAAATTATGCTCGAGCTTATTTGGTTACCCATCAAATGAACTTTAATTGAGTCGATTTATTAAGTTATGATCATGCTAGTTTGATATATTTATTAAATCGAGTTCAAATAAACTTCTAACGAACAATCGCGAATAGATCGATTTATTGAGTTATTCGGTTTAATTTCCATGTCTAGTCACAATCCACATTGTAACAAGTCATTAAGATATGAGAAACGTTAATGTTTAAATCATAATAAATGTAGAGAGAATAAAATATAGAAAACTAGCGTGTCAAATGAATTCCAAACTCAAAACAAACACTTTTATTTCTTTGATGGGGATTGTAAGGCGGGCTTTGGCCAAGCCTTGTATTAAGTTATTAACTAATAAAACAAGGGAAATTCTAAATACAGCTTTCATTTTTCTCTTTATAACCCCATAAATTAATAAAATGTAAATATTAATCAGATAGACTATTTTACCCTTTAGCACTATATCACTTAAAAACCTATTAAACACGTATAATCGCTGCCCCTTTGAAAGAAACAAAAATTTGACTGGAAAATAAAAACACGTACCTCCTTCAAACTTAACAAAAATATTAAAATCAATTATTTTGTATTGTTGAAATTCATAAAAGTTTATCAAACTATTCGATGAGTTCCATCCCCATTTTTTTTTATCTTTTCTAATGAATAAAACTTTGATGTGGTTGCTCCAATAAATTTATTAACGCAAATTTTTTGATGTGGTTGTCCCATGTTAATTGTTGCAATTTTTTTTAGTGTTATGACAATGGAAATTCATATTTTTAAAAATTGTTTATTCATCCATTTCAATGTGGATTGGACTGCCCCTGTCTTGGAATTTAAAAAGTGTATTGGAGATGCTAATGAAGTTTTTTGAAAACTTGGAATATTGATTTACGCTGTCTTCAAAAGTTCAATGGTTTGTTTACAAACTCTGGACAGTTCTCCCATGGATGGCTTGCAAAACTTCCTACTGCAATTGGTTTTTGAAGGATTAATCTTGAAGTCCACTTAAGAAAATCTAAAAGATTATGAATGAGATTTGAAGAAGAAATATTATGTGCAATTGATAACTTGTCCTCTGCTCATCCTTTGCTGAACTCTTCAATGGTGTTTTATGCAAAATAAATAAATAAATAAAGGAAGAGTAGGGTTGTACATGAATGTAGGACTGAGTTTTTTTCTTTTTTGTTAGAATTTTATGTATTGGAGGTTGTATTTTGCTAGGGTTTTTAGGAAAAAAATAAAAAATTTAAATTTGAAATTAAAGGGGGCCATGAGTGTAAAAATGAACATTTAAATGTTATTTTTAATTTATTTAATTTTGGGGGTTATAGAGAGTAAAATGGGGGCTGTTATTTAGAATTACCCATAAAATAAACAAAAAATCATGAAGCCAACAAAATAGAAATAAAAACAATAAAATATAAATAAAAAAGGAAAAAAAGAAATTGTGCATTTGTGCCTATTTGATTGGCCCTCAAGCCCAATATATTGTGTAATAGAATAGCCCAACGTTATGCAAAAGTAAACCAAACAAACAAAACATATAATAATTCGTAAAAAAATAAAAAGCAGGCATAAATGGTCCAACAATATATTTATATATTGTTTAAAAAAAACAACCATATCATATCTTATTACCTAATTTCGAAAAATATTAAAAAAATTATGTGTACTTACGAAATGGAACATGGACAATGATGAATATGTAATAATTGCACATTTTCTATTCTGAAATTGAAATAAAATATATCTATAAATTACAAATTCTTTAGGTTTTTACACAGTGTAATAATGATGTAATTTAAACCATTGTTCACGTACATAACTATAATATATAATAGTATAAAACCCCTAAATTTTTCTAAACTCAATACTTCATAATAGTTATTGGAAATAGTCTTATTTATAAAAGTTTGTAAAATTACATTAGGAAGAATCTGTAATATAATATATTTACACAGAAACATGGGGGAAATCGATGCTACCTCCACGGGCAGCGTGCCCCAATTGTATTTTTCATTGTTTTAAAGGTATTTTTAAAATGTTTTTGTAAAAAAACAAATTATGATATTATTAGATGTTAATTATGATCGTCAATGTTTTTTTTTTTTTTTTGTCTCATAATATGCAAACGACATAACTCATAAGTGTGTATTATTAATGATATCGTGTGAAAAAATTACAACATTATTATTTACATAGTAGGAGGTAAAATGAAAATTCAAGACGAACATAATTAACATCTATTTAAGAAATAAGATACGTTCCAAAAAAAAAAAAAAATCTGCAAAAACATTTAAAAAAAATTGCTAAAAAAATGTTAAAACTAAGCATGGATTTTTATTTTTTTCTAAAAACAGAGGCCATATAAAAAATTGGGCCCAATTGATTATAAATTTGTTAAGAATGAAATAGGGCAATGTCGTGGCCCAGTGATGCGGCGTCGTCTAGGGTTTCAACAGCTTTATACATTTGTGCAGATTGTAACAGCTGCCTCTCCCCCATCACTTCACTCTTCATAAACGTCTTCGCATTTTCATTCGAAGCTCTCTACCGATTGAAGTGCCGATAATATTATTTTGTAAGGTATTCTGTCCTATCCCGTAAACATCATTGTTTGAACTGATTTCTCTGCTCACTTTATCTATAGCATTTGTTGTGAATGTTTTACAAAATACGTAGTTTCTGTAATTTTGTTATCTTGTTATAGAATAAATATTAGTTCGTGAATATCTTCTTTATGTTGTTGTGCTTAGTATTATGATGTCTATATATGTGCATCCTTTTTGTATATTATAGACTAATCTCCAACTCGGGTTTTTCAGAAATCTCATATCTGGAAAGAGCAATTTCTCAGATCCTCTCTGAACACGAAAATGGCGACTCAAATGAGCAAGAAGCGAAAGGTATATCCCGTCCCGTATTGTATTATTAACACTTAAATTGCTGTGTGTGTGTGTGTGTGCACTTTATGTTCGATTTTTGTTGATGAATTGAAATCGTGGCAGTTTGTGGCTGATGGAGTGTTCTTTGCGGAGCTGAACGAGGTTCTGACTCGCGAGCTGGCGGAGGATGGCTACTCTGGTGTCGAGGTTAGGGTTACTCCCATGAGGACTGAGATTATCATTCGTGCCACCCGCACCCAAAACGTTCTTGGTTAGTATCACCTCCTGTCTTCCTTTTTATTTTCACCTTATGTTATGATTGGTTGCATGAATTTGGTCGATTTTCGACTTTGTTCGAGTTCACATTTTTTCAATTTTGATTGGAATTGATTTGGTTGATTGCAATAGGTGAGAAGGGGAGGAGGATAAGGGAGCTCACTTCGGTGGTGCAGAAGAGATTTAAGTTTCCAGAGAACAGTGTGGAGTTGTATGCTGAGAAGGTTAACAACAGAGGGCTTTGTGCCATTGCTCAGGCTGAGTCTCTTCGTTACAAACTCCTTGGTGGTCTTGCTGTCAGGCGGTAATATACTAACTTCTTGTTATTGCTTGATTAGTCATGCTTACGATAATCACATTTTGAGCTACATTCTTTACTTGGTGAATCATATGATAAAGATTCTCCATGTGTGATTTATTTATTTTGAGGGATTTTTTCTTTTCTTTTTATTGTTTTAGTATTTTATTATTTTTTTGGCCTGTACACCCAAATGACAGTGCTACTATCCAATGAAAATTCAAGGTAAATGCACGAGGCAGGACCTTACTGTAGTTGTTACTGCTTGAATTGGGTATGCCCAGGACCTTTTTTTGTCCTACTTTTCATCGGTAGATTGTGTACTAATGTGACTCATAAATGCAATCATGTCATCCTAAAAGCAATCCTGGTGTTTCAATACCAATTGTTGTGTCGGATGATGACTAGAGAAATTGTCTTCTCCTATGCTTTTATCATCATGAAGTGTACTATACTCATGCTATATCCATGGAGGAGGCACATGACTATCATTTTTTTTATCTAATGTTTGCTGAATTTAGCTATGTGATTCGATTTGAAAACTAGGACTCATGCCTAGGTTAATTTTAGGCCCAACAACCTTGATTTATGTGGTGTTCGCTAGTGACTTTTGGTTGTTTTTAGTTGGATGCTACCTTTTACTTTGAGTAATCATTTCTTATCTGAACATATAAAAATCAGTCTCCACTCTTAAGTAGTGTTTCCTTTTAGATTGAAATTATGCCGCAGTTGAGGTTTTTTGTTTCTTTATTATTGTTTGTCCTTGTTGGCCAGAATCTGCACATTGCACTAGATTCTGCCATCCAACGATGGATAAGGTAGATCCATGCGTCAGAACTTAGCTGTAGTTAGTGGTAAATTGGATAGATGCAGGACATATTTAATCTTTGTTATTCATTTGTAGATTGTTTACTGTGTGCTACTCATTAATGTAAACATGTCATCCTACAAGCAATTTTGGTGTTTCAATTCCAATTTTTGTGTCGGATGATGACTATATAAATTGTCTCCCTCCTTGCATTTATCGTCATGAGGTATACTATACTCGTGTTGTATCCATGGATGAGGCACATGATTATCAATTTTATTTGATTCATACCTATGTGACTGTATTTGAAAAGCTTGCACTCGTTACAAATTTATAAGATAACATCTTGCAAAAGGTAGTCATAATCATAGTCGTAATTGCTTGAGCTGGCTAGATACATGATTCATTATATCTGGCTATTCATTTGTAGACTGTTTAATATGTGTGATTTACTAATGCTATAATGTCATCCTAAAAGCAATTTTGGTGTACCAGTACCAATTTTTGTGTCGGATGATGACTAGAGAAATTGTGTTCCCCCATGCCTTATCATCACGATGGTGTACTATGCTCGTGTTTCATCCATGGGGGAGGCACATGATTATCAGAATCAATTCCCAGTTTAAATTTAAATAGTGCTATGATTCATTTTTATTAAAATTGTGGCTGAGTTGTTTTTCTTTTTCCCTCAGTGCATGCTATGGAGTTTTGAGATTTGTTATGGAGAATGGAGCAAAGGGTTGTGAGGTAAAGCTATATCCTGGCTCGTGTTGTCTTGTTCTGATGTGTTTTCAACTAATGCATTTTATTTGTGGAACATAGGTGATTGTTAGTGGTAAACTCAGGGCCCAGCGTGCCAAGGCCATGAAATTCAAGGACGGCTACATGATTTCGTCTGGTCAACCAGTGAAAGAATACATAGACTCTGCTGTTAGACATGTTTTGCTCAGACAGGTATATTTGTGTGGTGCTTCAGCTTTACTAATATTGTGAATATCAGTGTTACTGAGCTCTGTTCATATCTTGCGTTTATGTAATGTGGTCAGGGAGTACTCGGTATCAAGGTGAAGATCATGCTTGACTGGGATCCGAAAGGAAAGCAGGGCCCAACAACTCCTCTTCCAGATCTTGTCACGATACACCCTCCAAAGGAGGAAGAAGTTTTCCGGCCAACTTTTGTGCCAACTGAGGTTGAGGTGGAAGCATAGATTTGGAGTTTTTGACCCCATATTTGTAGGATTGGAGTTCGTTTACATTTATTTAATTGTCTTGGTCTTCTCTAGACAGATTAGTGCAGATAGATGAATCTATTCAAATATTATCTGTTGCAGAAGAATTTTTGTTATGTTGAACTAATAGTTTGTCAACCCACATTTTGTTTTATGTGACAAGTTATTGAGTGTGTACCTATATAGCTATACCATTGTTTGCGAAGAGTGCATATAATTTAGGGTTAATTACACATCTTTATACTTCTGTCCGAAGTTTTTATTACATTTACTTTTTTTAGTTTTCTCCTTTATTCATCGTTAAAGATTGAAGAAGAATAAAATATTATTATTTATTACATTTACTCGTTTATTTATTATTTAGGAAATAATTAAAAAAACAGGATCGCCTATCATCTCTGGGCTCGGGTTGTAGTTGCTATATGCTTTGGTAGCCAGAATAGCTCTGTGCTCGAGGACTATTTGAATCTCTCTGGAAAAAAGCAGAGGTTGGATTTGCTTTGAATGGAACCATTATTTTATTTTATTTTATTTTTACTTGTGGGGTTCTGAAAACATTTTCTTCAGCTCCATCTCCATGGATGCAGTTATGCTAAATACAAGTAAGCTGGCATCATTTTCATCATAAGTAATAGTGCTCGTGCTTTGATGATTATATAATAAAAAACTGGATAAGTATACTGCAGTGATTCTAGCATGATATGTCTGTAGAGTAATAAGGGAGGAATTTAAGAAAATGGCATTCTGCATAATTTCCATAGCAATGTGTTACGATACCGAGAATTAATGGTGTGTTAGCACAACATTTTATGGAAAAACTACACTGGTACCTGCACTTAGAAACGTTCTATTTGGACATTGATTATATAATTTCAGTCTCCCAATTATAGGATTGTTATTTAAAAAAATAAAATTTGAATGTAAGATGCAACTAATTTCCTGGACAGGCTATATAATTATATCAAATCGTACAAAATATAGTAATGCGACAAAAAAAATCACTTGAATTATAATTCAACTCTGAAATTATATGCTCTTTCTCAAACGGATATAAGTAACATTCTCAATAAGCAGCTATAAAACAAAACAGATGTCTTAACTTTAAACATTAGTTCAACATAACAAAATTGTTACAGCAGATCGAAAAATTGAACTGGAAATGTTCTCATCTGTCAAAAGGATTTCCAAGGAACTCAAATAACATATAATTAATTATCCGCTCCAAATCACTGAATGCCTCTCTCTAAGCTTCCACCTCAACCTCAGTTGGCACCAAGGTTGGTCGGAAAACTTCTTCCTCCTTGGGAGGATGTATCGTGACAAGATCCGGAAGAGGAGTTGTCGGGCCCTGCTTCCCTTTCGGATCCCAGTCAAGCATGATCTTCACCTTGATACCGAGTACACCCTGAGATGATGCACAATATAAGAATGTAAGGAAACACCATTGCTCAACAAGATAATAAAAATAATCAGTGAAAAAAAAAAAGGATAAATACCTGTCTGAGTAGAACATGTCTAACAGCAGAGTCAATGTATTCTTTCACGGGCTGTCCAGATGAAATCATGTAGCCATCCTTGAATTTCATGGACTTGGCACGCTGAGCCCTCAGTTTTCCGCTAACAATCACCTATACCACACAGATCAAATACATTAATTAAAAATGCATCAAGACAAACTAGTAAAGCTCAAAATAACAGCTAGGAATTAGCATACCTCGCACCCCTTTGCTCCATTTTCCATAACAAATCTCAAAACTCCATAGCACGCCCTGAGAAACAAGAAGCTCAACTCAGGTACAATTTTAATATGAATGAATTGTAGCACTAGTTAATACTAAAAAACTGACTCTGATAGCCTAGGTAAATTCAGTAAACATCAGAGACAAAATCAAATCATGTGCCTCCTCCATAGATACAACACGAGCATAGTACACAGCATGATGATAAAGACATGGGGGAAAATAATCTCTTTTGTCATCATCCGACACAAAAATTGGTATTGGAGCACCAAAATTGCTTTGAGGATGACATGATAGCATCAGTGAATCACACATAGTACAGAATCAACAAACGAACCAGGTAAAATAAAAACTGTATCTGGCCAATTCAAGCAGTTAGTACTACAACTGATCATGTGCTGCCTCCATGGATCCAACATGAGCATAGTACACATCATGATGATAAAGTCATGGGGGAAAAACAATTTCTCTAGTCATCATCCGACACAAAAATTAGTACTGAAACACCAAAATTGCTTTGAGGATGACAGGATAGTATTAGTGGATAAAATAAGTCTTTTATCGTGTAATCAATGACCACAACAGCTAATTTCTGACTGATGCATCTACCTCATACTTCTACAATGTGCATGTTCAGGCCAAAATAAAAGGCAAAAAGAAATGAAAGAACCCTCTAACCAAATAAATTACACGAAAAAACAAATAGGGAGCATATGATGCACCAAACAATGAATATAGTTCTGCATGAGTGATTATTTTTAGGGCAACTAATCAAGCATGAACAAGAAGTTAATAAATACCTCCTGACAGCAAGACCACCGAGGAGTTTGTAACGAAGTGACTCAGCCTGGGCAATTGCGCAAAGCCCTCTGTTGTTAACCTTTTCTGCGTACAACTCCACACTGTTTTCAGGAAACTTAAACCTCTTCTGCACCACCGAAGTGAGCTCCCTTATCCTCCTCCCCTTCTCTCCTATTGTAGTTAACCCACAAAAAAAATCAATTACAAGGCTTGTATGTTAGTTATTGTTTAGACAAATCTTGAAATAAATGTTGTTAAACATAATCTCTAGATCATGATCATCATCCGACTAAATTATATAATATACTAAAAAAAGAAAAGGAAAACACAAACACACAGAAAAATCAGACCAGAAGGATTACTGGAAAAGATATTCACTCACAAAAAAAAAGATAAAATAAGAAGATTGAAATTTAAGAATGATAAAGAGTATGGCAGCTGGAATTGACAGTTGCTAGATATAGCCGGAATCTAGGAAAAATCAGTGTTTCCACTGCAGAGGACATGCCCTGATCAATATTAAAAACAAACCAATGGAATAAAAGTAACGATCCTCATCCCAAGAAAAAAAATATAAAAATAAATAAATTCATCAAAGATAAGCAGCAGCAGCTGCAAAAATGCAGTCTACAAAAAAAAAATAAAAAAAATCAGGCAGCGGCTATGGTGGCTAAGATGTAAGATGAGAGCCTAAATCAACCTTGTATTCAATTCCAATCAAAATCACAAAAATGTAAAAAACTTGAACAATGGCAATGATCTACCCAAAACCATAAAGAAAAAAAAAACAAAACTCATGCAATGAATCATAACAGATGGTGAAAAGGAAACGCAGAATGAAATTGATACTAACCAAGAACATTTTGAGTGCGGGTAGCGCGAATGATGATCTCAGTCCTCATGGGAGTAACCCTAACCTCGACGCCGGAGTAACCATCCTCCGCTAGCTCACGAGTAAGCACCTCGTTCAACTCAGCGAAGAACACTCCATCAGCCACGAACTGTCGCACATTCGATTCATCAGAAACAAAAAAAAAAAAAAAATAGAACATAAATTACACACCCCACCCAAATCCAAATAATTAGTAAGCAATTTCGTCAAAAACGATGAGGTTCCACAGAACGGTATGTTGTGTGCAGTGTAGAGGATCTGTATCTGAGGGGAAATACCTTTCTCTTCTTGCTCATCTGAGTCGCCATTTTCGATCTGAGAAATTGCGTTTCAGATTAGGGTTTTGAGTTTGCTGCTGGTAATTTGTATGATGGCTGGAAACAGAATCCAACGGCTTAGATAAGCTCTGGGTTTTACATAACGTTGGGCTCTTCTATTCACACTATTTTGGGCTTTCTTGGCCCAATCATTTATTTATATAGCTGTTATAGTAAAATAAGGTTTACAATTCTTTTTTTTAATTTATTGCATATGAGTTAGATTATTTAATTTATAGACTAATCGATCATTAAATGTTTAGCAGTGGGTGGGTCGGTTTCTCCCCGCCTTTGCTCATACTCGCCGTATCTATATATATGAACCAACTACCTTATTCCATTTCTCGTTCGAAATTATTCTTCCCTCTGTCCCCAATTCTGTTTCCTTTTCCCACAAATTCTCCAACTCAATCAACAAAAATTGAGATCAATGCCGGTGAATCTGACGGCCAACGCTATTGCGGCGATCGACGGCGGAGACGTCAACTCGAAGCCGCTGGTGCAGGTGCTCGACATCAAGCTCATCGGCGCCTCGCAGGAGCGCTACCGCCTTCTCCTCTCCGACTCCACGGCTACTCAGCAAGCTATGCTCGCCACGCAGCTCAACGACCGAGTCAAGACCGGTCGAGTCCGCAAGGGATCCGTCATCCAGCTCATCGAGTACATCTGCAGCACTGTCCAAAATCGCAGGTAACTTCTTCGCTCTCGTCTCCTGCTTTTGTTTGATTAGGTAGCGTGATTATGTGTGAAGTGATTTCCAACTAAATTCGTCTGCAGGTATGTGTGTGTGTGTGTAATTTTAGGATTTTTTATAACAAACTTGCACTGCTTGTATGTGTGTAGAACGGGTAGGATTTTGAGCTCGGAGTAGCTGGCCTTGAAATTGTGTTAGTTCGAGAAGTCCGAGTTTTCCTTTTCTGAAGTTTGATGGCGCCGGTTGATTACTAGATTTGCAATTTTGAATTCGTAGTCTCTAAGGAGAAGTGACCATATGTCAAAATCTTTCTGAGTTAATGTGTGCTTTGAATGGAAAAAATATCAAAGCTTCCGGTGGTGCTATTTGGGCATGACTATGGAGTAAAATGGTTCAAGATATGATACATTGTGCACTTTGTAACTGTGATATGGTGGGATAATGGAATTTGATAGGGAAAGTTGCATTAATACTGAATGTGTTTGAGATATAAGGTTTGCTTATGGTTTGCAAAATTTCAGTGTGGGATTATTATGGAAAAACTGTGTGCTGTCTTGAATGAGATTGCTGGAATAAAACCTTTTCTGGTTGAATATTCAGTTACTATGCTGAAATGTTATGCATTATGTATGTCTCGAAGTAATGATGTTCGTCTGCATAAATCATAATGATAATAGACATCAGATGGAATAGTATATCATTGGAACATAATTCTCCAATAGTCTGAGAAGTGAGAACAACTTAAATGGTTAAGAGTTACTTTTATTAGTTCGCACTGAGAAAAAGTCACCTATCATTTCAGATAATATTTTCTAAGCTGCAGTTTTGCAAGCTATATCATGTTCATTTTTAAGTCATTGTCATACATTGAGTTAGATTTGTGCTTAGTATTCTTCTTTAATAGTTGTTGGTTGATTATCTTCTTACTGAACTGAATCATGATGTTGATAAAAAGTTACTCAGTCAATCAAGGGATCAAGCTAATATTAATGTCTAAGGTTGTCTAGGCCTCTAGGGTACTTTTGGCATAAGTATGAGTTTGAATTAGGGTTTTTTTGGTTGTCCAGTTCAAGGCTGCGAAGCGCCAAACCTGACTTCAGTTATTTTAGGATACAACAGAGTCAACTGAAACTGAGATATGAAGTGCCTAATTTGAAAACCAACACCGTTAAACTGATTGATGGGAATAGCTTTGCATGTTTTGTAGGTCATAAACTCATAACTATGCTCTGTGCTTGCAGGCTTATTGTGGTACTAAACATGGAAACAATCATTCCAGACTGCGATGTAATTGGCAACCCAACAGGGTTGTTTGAATTCGATTCAGTGCCTCAAAATCCAGCTTCTTCTGGACCCTGGCCATCAAAAAACAATAGCGTTATTGGTTCTCAGAATTCAGCACGTACAAGCTACAGTGCTGGCAAAACTTCAAGCTCTCTAAATCAAGGTGGTAACATGCAGAGTTTCCGTCCTACTGTTCAGCCTCCATACCAACCACCTCCGAATTATAAGAATCATGGGGCAATAATGAGGAATGAGGCCCCTGCACGCATTATACCTATAGCTGCCTTGAATCCTTATCAAGGTCGATGGGCTATCAAGGCACGAGTGACAGCGAAAGGAGATCTCCGGCGTTACAACAATGCAAGAGGAGATGGAAAAGTGTTCTCCTTTGATCTTCTTGATTCAGATGGAGGGGAAATCCGGGTGACATGCTTCAATGCTGTGGCTGACCGTTTTTATGATACTATTGAAGTTGGTAAAGTCTACGTGATATCAAAAGGTAGCTTGAAACCTGCCCAGAAGAATTTCAACCATTTGAAGAATGAGTGGGAGATATTTTTGGAGACGACATCATCAGTGGATCTCTGTCCAGATGAAGATACTTCCATACCCAGGCAGCAGTTCTCATTTAGACCTATTAGTGAAATTGAGAATGCTGAAAGCAATTCTATACTGGATATTATTGGTGTTGTTCTAACAGTGAACCCTTCTGTTCCCATCATGAGAAAAAATGGAATGGAAACACAACGGAGAATTCTTAACTTGAAGGATCAATCTGGGAGAACTGTTGAGCTGACATTATGGGGAGATTTTTGCAATAGGGAAGGACAACAATTGCATGATATTGTAGAAATCGGAATTTTCCCCATTTTAGCCGTCAAAGCTGGAAAAGTAAACGACTTCAGTGGGAAGTCCATCAGTACCATATCTGCCACACAGCTATTCATAAATCCAGATTTTCCAGAGGCTAACGGCTTAAGAAACTGGTTTGATCAAGGGGGAAAAGACACTGCTTCTCACTCTATATCCAAAGAAGCTACGTCTGGAGCAATGAAGAATGAGATACGCAAGTGCTTGACGCAGATAAAAGATGAAGGGCTCGGAAGGTCAGACAAACCAGACTGGATTGCGGTTAAGGCAACTGTATCCTTCATCAAAACAGACTCATTCTGTTACACGGCCTGCCCTTTGATGATCGGTGACAGGCAATGTAACAAGAAAGTGACCAAGTCCGGGAACTCCAGCTGGCTGTGCGACAGGTGTAATCAAGAATTCGAAGAGTGTGATTACAGATACCTTCTTCAAGTTCAGGTTCAGGATCACACTGGCTTGACATGGGTGACTGCTTTCCAGGAAACTGGCGAAGAGATATTGGGCTACTCGGCCAAGGAGCTGTACGTGTTGAAATACGAAATGCAAGATGATCTCAGGTTTATTGAAGTTATTCGAAACTGCCTCTTTAGGGAGTTTCTCTTTAAGCTCAAAATTAAAGAGGAGATTTATGGCGATGAACAGAAGGTGAAGATCACAATCGTGAAGGCAGAGAAGTTGAACTACTCCGAAGAATGTAGAATTCTGTTTGATAGTATCTCAAAGTTTCATTGAGCTATATAAATATACTAACACGGCTGCTTTTCAATTGTAATAATTTTTATAGGAAGATTTCACCTGTTACCAATAGTAGCACTGGTTCAAATTTATCGCTAGGGATTGTTTTTTCTGATTCAGACATTCAGTAGGTTGATCAATATATATATCTGTATACCAATCAATTTGCATTGCAGAAAAATTGGATTTGGATTGATATAGGTGACAGATTTATGTAAGAAATAAGTTGAACAGGAACAATTACTCTATCAATCAAAAGTAGTAATAATAATAATACAGTGATACATCTTTAATTTGATAGAGATGAAAATGGATGAAAACTAGAGAAAGCAGCGCTCAGCTCCGCTTGACAGGGTCGAAGTTGGAGACGCCGATCACCGCCCCAACAATGGCGGTGAGGACGACGCCGCCGGCGACAATGCTGAGCAAGAAGTTCTTGAGAGAGGGGGAGACGCCGCTGGCCGCCTCAGCCACATCAGGAACAACCATGGAGGCAGTCAATGCGGCGGCGGTGAATCCGGCGACAGCCTTCTCCTTGAAGGAAGCCTTGACTTGGAAGTTTGGGAGGGGCTTGGAGACGGCGGAGGCCGCCTTGGATGGCCGGACGGGCAAGGGGTTGACGAAGCCATCGGCGGTTGGCAGGGTCTTGTGGGAGGCACGTGGCAGCGGCAGGGCCATTGAAACTGCAGAAGTTGAGGCCATTTTAAAATCTCTTGTGTTTCTGAGTGTAGTTGTGTTTGATGAAGTGGTGTTAAATGAGAAGGGAGTTTTGATAATAAGATTGTGAGAGGTAGAAAGGGATCCAAGCAGAGGTGGAGAATCGACGGTATCTTGCAATGTCCGACGTGGCGGTTTCTCCTCTTCGTTGGGCTGGATAAGGTTATCATCACACCAATGCCCACTGTTTTCTTTTCTTTTCTTTTCTTTTCCTTTTTTTCGTTTTTTATTTAGGATGAGCAAATAAAATAAAAATATGGGAAATCTAACTTACACTACTTCGGTTTGGTTACTGTAGTAATTCATCTAACTTACGCGAACTCGGTTTGGTTATTGTAGTAATTCAGTTTCAGATTTTAAGATTTATAAAATATGGTTTTCAGTTTATTCGGCTCAATTGAAAATTTTGCTAAAATCTAACCCATATTTACATTAAGGTCTCACTCTCATAGACATGGTCTAATTATTTTCGATCAAATTTGTAATAGAATGTTATGTAAGAACAAAATGAATGCAACAGTTTAGACACAAAGTTGGTAATATCTGTGTTATTAACATATCCTCCATTACTATGTACGTACGTGGTAAGTATATACGATTGCAGCATTTACAGAGAATTAGAAAGGAATTAATGGATTACAACAAGGACCTTAACCAAAAAAAAAATCTCTTAACTCCTACAAAATTTAATTTGTATCAAGTAGCCGTAGAAGTAACATAGCTAATCTGCACTTCCTGAGGAAGAAGGCGATATTTGATGCCTAGCGCCTCCAAAATTTTCTTAAGCTCGATAACTAGATCAGATCTGCGGTTGCCTCTCTCTCCATTATTCTGGAAATTTATTGTGTGTGTTACATAAAGTGCAATTATCATCTTGTTCACATCCACTATTTCTTTCACTTGCAAACTGTGATGAGGGCTCCAGTGCTGAGGCTTACTCTCCAAGTACCTGCATATCAAAAATCTCATCAATATTATTTCCCAGATCACTCAATTTATTCAAATTTTACTTCTTCAACTATTGCACTTTATGAATCCATGTACTGACTTCATACCAGTTAACACACAGGACTTTTGCTGAATAAAGAAACTTGCTTATATAAGTTATGTAGCTCTCTCTGTTCACTTAAATCAAATTGTAGCAAGAAGAGTGGCATTTGGAATAAATTGAATGTTAGTCGACAACGGACCTCAGCAGAAGAATCCAGTCCATAAGTTACAGCAGAAGTTATTTTGCCATGACTATCATTTCCCAGGACATCAAGCTTCATCATAGGTTTCCTACAAAAAGTAGATATATTTATGCCTAAGTTTTAATTTGTATGATTAAACCCAGTTCTTGCATAGATGCTATTTTACTTCTTTGTTTAAAAGACCCTAAATTTTAGTTTGCAATCCAAAAGGCCAGGCAAAGAGAGCAGTTCTGATTGTATGCTTGTATGATCGCACGTTGCATCACATTTCGAAACATACATAGAGCAGAAAATATTGAGAAGCATACATACATACATACCCTTTTATTTTAGCTCTCAAAGCTGCAAGGCTCTCAACTGAAGTGGCAAAATCGACAGCAAACTCAACAGCATCACCCATCATCTCTGGACTCCTATTGTAGTTGCTAATTGCTTTGGTAGCCAGAATTGCATTCGGATAGTACACCTTTTCGTTGTTGGGCTTCAGAAATATCGTGGTCAAGATATTCATCTCATCGACAATCATCTGCAAAAACTCGAGTTAGACGAATGGAGAAGGTTCAACAGAAGAAAGGTTTGACAGGAGCAAAAAGGCAGGTACCTGCACACCATCAATAACACAACGATCACCAACATCAAATGGATGCACCACGAATACAAAAATCATGGCTTCAAACAGTGTTTTGGCCGTGTTTCCAAACATGAACACCACAAGCAAAAGCTGAGATGAAATGAAGACCAGCACATTGGTGGTGGTGATCTCCATCAGAAGTAACCAGACTATACCAATCACAACCAGCACGAAGGCTGAAGCAATCCTGTTGAGCTCCTCTATTGCTGTTTTCGCGTCTTTCAGAGACACTGCTAGGCATTTTCTTTCGTTATGGGCCTTTACCTGCACAAACCAAGTTTAAATTCATATAAAACATCTCTTCACATGATTCATCATTTGTAATTGTGAAAGTGGAGTGTTCATTTTCTTCTAAAAAAAAAACAAATCTACGCATAGTTTCCACTTGCTATATCAGATGCTAATATCAGTAACCTAAAGCTTACTATATTTGGTAAAAATCGTAGTATCTTACCACCCAATTTCTGAAGGCTGATTTCTTAATACGTCTTGAATCTGCAGCGCCTTCAAAGAGTGGAAAAGCATTATCTGCTTCTTCCTTAGGCATGTAAAGCAAGAGGTCATCTTCTTCAATATACCTACACCATATACAGCAAGCATAAACTTAAAAACAATCGAAGAAAGACTTAAAACAACACGAAAAGAAACAATCACATTAATCAAATATATATGCATATTCTCACTTGTGACCATGCTTCGCCACTCTCTTAAATATTCTATTAGCAGCTTCCCTTGCTTCAACCTCGCTTGTGATCACCTTCGTCTCCCCGGACTCTTCCTCGACACTTTCATCAAGAATCTCAGACACGGTTAGCAAATCCGAGTTTCTTATCACATTAACCAACCCTCCCATGGTCCAAGCAGAGATTTTCTCTCTCTTCATCTTGTAAAGTTTATCCACATTGATCACCTCCTCCCCTTTCTGCTCTTGCTTTCCTTTTTTTATTATCTTGTTGAAACTCAATCTCCCACTACTCCTATAACTCTCTATCCCTGCAGCATTCTCCAAAATGGGATTCCCTGACAAGGCTTGAAGAATATACTGATGGAAAATGGATTCCTGAATCCTATCGAAGAAGGTTTTCACATGAAAAGACGAAGCAACTAACTTAACTAACAATGTCTTCACCATCCACATAACTGCCCCTACAAGAGTGGACACAATCCCTCTAGTGATCTTGTTTATAATCTTTGAATCTTCATCAGTTCTTTTCACCCCTCGATTGATCAACGCCCACGCCCCAAGAATCAATGCTAACCAAAACACAACGCGCACGCTCTTCTTCAATCCAAACAGAAAATACAGAACTTTCTTCTTCAGCAGAAAGTTCCTCTCGATCATGAAAACTAGGAAGTTAGTTAACCACTCCGTAAACAAACGGCCGCAAAATATGACCAACACCAACACACACCATTTCCACAATTCCAAACTCCAAATGTCTGTACTATTCTTTAGCTTGTTAACTGTTAAACTAGTGATCAAGAGGCTGGTTAGGCCTACAAATGCAATCCACTCAATGACAAACATCACCTTCACTTTCTTACCCCGCTTCACTGCTTGAGGCCTCAGGTTATCGGTCTTGTATACATCATCGTCGTTGTCGTCATCGTCGTCTTCATCATCTCCTTCAGCCGCCATCAGAGGCGTTTTCGGAGTGATCGGAGCCGACGTTTTTGGAGTGCCCGAGTTAGGCTTCGAAGAAGGCGAAGAAGCTACCGCCGGTGAATTGGAATTGGCGTTTGGTGCAGTTTGCTCAGCAGCTGGAGGTTTCAAGCTGCTCGGAAATGGAGGCTCTGCGATTCTTGATTTAGGCTTCGAATACGCCGATTTCGTGAGCGTTCGTCGACGCATGGCGGGTCCAATCGGCGGTTTCGCATCTGAAGATGGAGGAGGAATGATGAGCTGCGCCGGAGGTGGAGCGGCGGCTTGAGTGGAAACTGGCGCCGCCGCGACAGCAGCGCTGTTGAATAAGTTCATTTTCATTTGCAAAGACGCGTCGTCGTTTTGAGAGTCGTCTTTGGATTGTGAATCGCCATTTTCTTTGGAGTTTTCATCGCCGTTTGCTGAATTATCTTCGGATTTGGGAGTCTGAATATCCACAACAACTTCTAAATTCCCGCCCTTACCTCCAAGTGATAATCCAGTTTCCATTGCAAATTAATCCCGCCAATCCCAAAGCAGAGTAAAAATGAGAAAGAAGGAATTCGGTTTTTGTTCTCTGCTCCTCCCTTTTTGGAAATACTAGGAATTTGAGACAACTAAAATGAATGAATTTGGAGAGAGAAGAATATTGGAATACCTAATAACTATTCACTGTTCAGCACAAAAACATTGACATTTCATCGACGTCGAGAAAAAAACACACAGAGATTGATGTGTATGTTTACCATTTACTTTCTTCAGAGAGAGAGAGAGAGAGAGAGAGAGTAGGTAGCAGCTTCATCTTCTGTTTTATTTATATAAGCTATAGATATTAATAAAAAAGTAGTATGCATCGAGACAAATATTGCATTATTTCCATAGTAGTATTCTTTCTCAGAGTTGTAAACCTTTGACATTGACCAATGGATGAACTGTCAGAGAGAGAGAGAGAGAGTATAGATTTTATATTTCCAGTTTTGTACTATGTTACGGATAAAGTAATATTCATTCATCCCATTCCCATCCCCAATTATTACACTTTCACGTATTCGAGAACCGTTGTAACCCTTTCCCCAATTTAAAATAAATAAATAAATAAATATTTATTTATTATTCATATCTTTCTATTTTTTGTAATTTTAATTTTATGAAAATTGTTGGCATATCTTTACTCTCAAATTGTATTTTACCCAAAAAAATATAATCATAATTGTTTCGGCAAGAATACACATGAACATTCATTTTTAGACCATATATAGCTTTAAAATAATTTATTTAAGCTGTTGCATTGAAATAAAGGCATAAGAATCGATTTGTAACTTCATAAAGTGACGAATTAATTCTTTTAATACAACAACGTCTCACACAAATTGTCTAGTATCATAAGAGGATTTTATGTATTTCACATGATTTACCTTAATTAATATATTGTTATTCACTTAGACTTTTTTTACCTATTGCACGTCAGAGAAAAAACCAAAAAAAGAAAAAGAAAAAAATACGTCCTTTATGAAAATGTTAGGAAATCTCACAATTTCGAGGAAAGAGATTTTTCATTTTTCAATCACTAAAATAATTCTTCATATGAAGAAAAAAAAATCGTTATCGGCTGCTTGAACGACGATTTAGATGGGACTAAATTATTTTGTAAACAAAACAAAAAAGATAAGGGCAAGTTGCGTACTTGCATAGCAACGACAAACATGATGAGTCCACATTATATATTCATCCCCATTTAGATTTACAGGTCATTGTTTTTTTAGATTAAAAAAAAATGAATTTTCACCGCCTGCATTAATATTTCATCTCGTTCCTTGTCACACTCCTTATAAATTAAGAATAGTAAACCATATAAAGGTGAACAAAATATTAATTTCTTTTCAAATAAATGATATCTTATATATACATCACTTAGTGGTCAACAAGTGTAGAGTCCATTTTGTATTTTATTTCACTAACTTAACTTACAATAAGACATTATTTTATTATATACACTAGTTACATCGATCTAATGCAATAAAATTATAAAATTGAAACACAATAAAAAAATAGTAGTCAAGGTGTAAACATAAAATTCATATTAACCACAAATTTAATCACGTACATTCGCCTCAGCTACATGGTATCCCTAAATTTTATTTATAAACTAAAGTTTGGTTAGTATATAAATTCCTATTTTCATATTGTCATTGAATAGTACTACTACAATACAACGTTCTCCTATGTTACATTGCGGACTAAAAAGAAAAAAGAAAAAAAAATGAAAGTAGATTTTGTTTAGGTTGTTTAATACAAGCCAATTTAATTATATATTTTCCTAACTCGAAAAAAATATTCTCCTATGTTACATTAAAAAAATAGCATATCTTATGTTATTAAAATGGTAAATATTTTTCCTAAAAAAATGATAAATATTCCTCAAGCCCTAAAACAGTGACAAAAACTAAGTACTTGGCACGCGAATACAGGGTAGCACCTAACTACCCATATATAAGTATAACTAGTGACATTAGTTAAGAGACAACACAAATATGAAATATTCATTTTGATAATATTTTATATTTTATAAATTGCAAACACAATGGATTATTTCTTACATTAGTGATGGACTTTTTCTTTTTCTTTTTTTCGTAATCTGATTAAAAGAATCAAAATGAAAATCTCAACTTACATTATTTTTTATATATCTCATGAAAAAAATGGATTTCTTTCTTTTTCTTCTTTTCTTTGATCTATTTCAATTTTTTATTTGAAATTAGTGATGTGGCATTGAGGAGATTCGAACTCGTGACCTTTACTCTTCAAGCAATCTCACTACACCACTAAACCATCCGCACCAGAACATTAATATCACTAATGACTTGAGCAATCTCTCCCTTCATTCTGAATATGGCGGCACAGACGAGATTCAGATCGCCGACGACACTGGTATGTCCATTACTCATACTGGTTCATCTCATATCCATACTCCTGCTCGCTGTTTTGTTCTCTCTAATGCTCTCTGTGTTCCCTGAGCTGCCCGAAATTTGATTTATGTTCATGAATTTACAAAAGCTAACAGAGTCTCTGTGGAATTATTTCCGTACCATTTTTTTTATTAAGGACCGCATCACGGAGGCG
This sequence comes from Perilla frutescens, assembly GCA_026008535.1. Taxonomy (NCBI): domain Eukaryota; kingdom Viridiplantae; phylum Streptophyta; class Magnoliopsida; order Lamiales; family Lamiaceae; genus Perilla; species Perilla frutescens. The sequence continues at coordinate 48,071,169 of BRKX01000001.1, read as the reverse complement.
GTGGTGGACCGCGGGCCGTTCCATAGAGGTTCCTACAGTTTAGATACTCCGATCACAAGTTCCCAACCCAAGCTTGCAGCTTTAGGTGTACGGACTTCTGCTCGTCAATGGCATGCTCGCCTTGGCCACCCATCCAGACGAACATGTTCTACTATTTTGTCTAAGTTTAATTTGCTTGTTTTCGCTGGAAACAATGTTTTGGATACTGATTGTTTTTCCTGTAATGTGAGCAAAGCTCACAAACTACCTTTTGGTGAATCTTGTTTACATGCTACTACATCGTTGGAATATTTATATGTTGATGTTTGGGGTCCTGCAAAAACTATTGCTTTTGATGGTTGCCGTTATTTTTTGCTTCTAGTTGATCTACACAGTCGTTATTGCTGGGTTTACACTCTTCATGCTAAATCTCAAGTTGCCGATATTTTTAAACAATTTCGATCTCTGGAAGAGAAACAATTTAATACAACAATCAAACACTTTTATACAGACAATGGTGGCGAGTTCACCGCCTTAAAATCTTATCTGGTTCAGCATGGGATTTCTTGGCTAACAACTGCGCCCCATACACCTCAGCAGAATGGTATTTTTGAACGGCGAAACTGCTATCTCCTCAAAATCTCTTGAGCCTTATTACACCATGTCCACCTTTCTCCAACATTTTGGGGTATTGCTGTTCAAACGGCCGCTTACCTGATCAATCGGACTCCATCCCCCACTACTGCATCGGTCAGTCCCTTTGAGATGTTATTTCAGCGCTCTCCCAATTATCTAAAGTTGCGCACTTTTAGTTGCATATGTTTTCCATGGTTGCGCCCATATAATATTGGTAAGCTGGATTTTCCATCACGACCTTGCATTTTTATCGGTTATTCCACCAGCCAGAGTGCTTACAGATGCTTGGATCCGGATTCTTACCGAATTTTCATCTCCCGACACGTTAAATTTTCGGAATCCACTTTTTAGGATTTCACCAAATCCGCCTTGCCTGATAGTGATCGGGACAAATTCTTGCATTTATTGGATACTCCGCCGATGCCTTCGCCAACTGCTCCATTATCTTCTCCACCCCGACAGCCCACACTACCTTGGCCGCCCATACCACCGCTGCCGGTCTCTCCTTCACCGATTCCAACCTCTCCAACAATACCCAATGTGTCCATTCCTTCCCCATTGGTTCCTCCGGATCCCCAAGTTGTCCGGTCTCATAACATGCGCACTCGGGCTCAAAATGGCATCTTTAATCCCCGCAAGCGTCTCTATTCCGCCACCAAGCATCCCTTACCCGCTGATGTTGAGCCTACTTCTATGTCTCAGGCCCTACCTTCAACCCCTTGGTGACAGGCTATGACTGAAGAATTCAATGCTCTTCAGCGATTTGGCACTTGGGATCTCGTGCCTCTGTCTTCCAAGGCCAACATCGTCGGCTGCAAATGGGTCTTTCGTATTAAGCGCAACCCCGACGACACTATAGAAAGCTATAAAACCTGTCTTGTGGCTAAAGGTTTCCATCAACGACATGGTGTTGATTTTCAGGACACTTTCAGCCCTGTTATCAAGCCAGCTACTATAAGGACAGTTCTTACGTTGGCCCTCTCCGCCAACTGGCCGCTGAAACAGTTGGATGTCTCCAATGCCTTCTTACATGGTAATCTTAGCACACATGTCTCTATGTCTCAGCCTCCAGGTTTTGTTGATGATGCCCGCAAATCTTATGTTTGCCTTCTCCGAAAATCGCTATATGGCTTGAGACAAGCTTCTCGAGAATGGTACCTTGCCCTTGGCTCCTCCTTGGCTGCTTTCGGTTTCACACAATCCAAGGCCGACACATCTCTCTTCACAAACCATTCTTCAGGTATCCATCTCCTCGTCTTGGTCTATGTCAATGATATCATAATTATTGGGTCGCATAATTCCCACATTCACCGTCTGCTAGCGCACTTGCAGTCTCAGTTTTCTGTCAAGGATCTCGGTCCTTTTTCTTATTTTTTAGGTGTGGAGGTTGCTCGCTGCAAGGAAATCCTTTTTCTTTCTCAGCACAGGTATATTGTTGACTTGCTTCGCCGGCACCACATGGATGGTGCCAAACCACTCCGCACTCCGGCTAATCCCTCTGCTGCCGCTCCGTTAACCTCTGTCGACCCTACAAAGTATAGGAGTGCCATCGGTGGACTACAATATTTGGCATTCACTCGGCCGGATATTTCCTTCACTGTTAATCGTCTTGCCCAGCAAATGTCCTCTCCTTCCGGACATGACTGGGCTGAAGTCAAGAGATTGTTTTGATATCTCAAAGGCACACTCCATCATGGTCTCCTTCTTCACCGCCCCACTTATCTTCGTCTCACTGGCTATTCCGATTCTGACTTTGTTGGTGATTCTCGTGATTGCAAGTCTACATCGGCTTATATTGTCTTCCTTGGTGACAACCCCATTTCTTGGCGTTCTCATAAGCAAATCAGCATCGCCCGATCATCCACTGAGGCCAAGTATCGATCACTAGCCTCCGCTGCTTCCGAAGTTGTTTGGATTTCTCAACTTTTTCAGAAACTCGGTATTCTCATTCGGACTCCCTCTCGGCTCCTCTGTGATAATATTAGTGCAACTCGGCTTGCTCTTTATCTTATTCAACACTCACGAATGAAGCACATCACTGTCGACATTCACTTCGTCCGCGATATCACTTTCAAGGGTCATCTTTGCGTTTCATATATTAACACACTTGACCAGCTCACGGATTTGCTTACCAAGGCTTTACCGCGTCCTCGCTTTGAGAGTCTTCGTTCCAAAATTTCTATTGTTGACGAACGTCAATTTTGCGTGGGCGTATTAAGGATCCACCGGATCTCTCAGATCCCGTTTCCCATAAATAGAGATATTGTATATCTTTATATTGTTTTATAATTCTCTAGATCCTTCAATAGTCTTGTATAGATACCCATATTTGTGATTAATACAAAATAACTTCCTCTCATTAATGTTTGAGTTCTAATAGAGCGGACAATATCGTACTAGTGAGAGAAAGGTGAACTTGCGGCCCACTAGTCCCTGAACCGGTGTCTGATTGATGTTTATTTGTCCTATTTTACCATAAGAATTTAATATCTTTAGTGTGTATTTTTCTCTTATTTTTGTGGTATTTTTATGTCATTTCTTTCACGTTTGCTCTTTTGGTGAGATATACCATTTGTGCAAAACTTGAGCTTTTGTGTCCAAAAGCAGGATTTTATGGCATAAAGTGGCTAAGAATTGAAGCTCCCAACTGAAGCTCCAGCTTGTTGATGGGTCCTGAATCTTCTGCTTTGCTGAGCTGGTCGGGGGGTCTCAAGGGGTCCGGGGAGGGCGGAGTCGGGGGGGTCAAGGGGGGCGACGTCCCCCTTGCTTGGGGGTCCGGGAGGGCGGAGATGCCCCCGGCCCAATGGTAATAAACCAAATTGATGGTCGAGCTCAAGTCGCACCTCAAACTGATCAGTTTTGGGGTCAAACTGATGGGATCAGTTGAAGTCTTCCGACTTATGAACTGAACTGATGAAGCCAAGAGCTTGGAGCTGCAGCTGAAGAACCGAGAGTTGAGCTGGAGGCCCAACTGAAGAGATGAGCTGAAGTTTCCCAACTGATGAGCTGTAACTGATGAGAGCGCCAAACTGAAGAAAAGCCGAAAACTGGAGCTGAAGCAGCCCCGCCGGTGCGACACCCCGCGACCGCAGGACAGGGTTCACGAAGGACGCACCCCACAAGCACGGGGTATTCTAGTCCCGCTAGCGCGGGCCCGCTGCCAGTGCGGGGCGGTCAGTTGGAGCCCCCTTGATCAGTTCAACCACGATCAGTTCGAGCTCCAGTCGATCACTTTCAACTGTGGTTCATTAGTTTTGATCTTTAATACTCTCCACCACTTGGCCAGATGTGGAAATTAAATGCACGCGACTCTAGCTAGGAGTAGGAGGAGTTGGGGGAACCATCAAGCAATAACTCCACCTTTTTGCTTTCTCTCTCATCAACCAATAAATCATCCACCACCTCCATTCATTTTCACACAGAGACGGAGAGGGAGAAATTGACAACTTCCCTCTCATCAAATCAACACATCTCTGAGGGGATTGTGGACGCATTCTCCCCCCAGAATTCCACCACTCACTCCATACTTGGAGGGGAAAACTGACAACTTTCCTCTCCACTCTTCAACATTCACCACCACCACAGTTCCAGAGAGAAAGAAAGAGGAGGAGAAGAGGCAAGGAAGCTCAAGCCCAAGGAAGAGGCACGAGAAGAGGAATCCGACTTCAAGCTATCCGTGGAAGCTAGGCTTGCTCGAGGATCCTCTTTTTTGGTATTTCAATGTTAGGTTGTATTTTAATTCATGTACATGTTTGCATGCATAGCATAGAAAGGTAATCACCCAGCTTAAGCTTTTCTCGAGAAATACGACCCGAGTTAGCTCACCGCTCTACAATCGACCCCGTCCTCTTGCGGGTCCGGATCGAAGTAGTTTGCATAGGACAAGTCGGAACCAATCAGTGCCCAATATACACGATAAACAATTACAAAAATTACATAATACATGAATATTTAATAACTAATTTATCTAATAAATACGTACAAATGTACAATATTGACACCAACGTAATAAATTTAATTCATAGCTCTCTCTCTCTCTCTCCTACACACACGCGCGCATATGTTCATTCATTATCTCATACTCAATTATTATACATTTAATTTTAAGTGTTATATCTTCGTATTTTATGAATAATTAATTTTGTTACTTAATAAGTTAATATCGTTTATTATTTGTCTAGTTTTTTTTATATTATATATCAAACAATTATTAATATTTTGAATCTAAAAAGAGTTAAGTAGACAATCGATAAAAGAAATAATTATTTGATTACAAACACATACATTTGTATTTACGTACATATTATATATAATATAATATGGTATGATATAGGATATTTCAAATAATTAATAAATTATTACAGTTAAAATATTATATTATAAATTATGCAACATTTGTTTGTATACAATATCTGTAGTAATATTAATTTTTTACACACTATCATCATTTTTTCCAATAAAAACTTTCAAAGCAATACGACTTGTGACTCGTGAAATGATTACGTACAATTGGCAAAAATATACGTGAACACAAATTATAACAATAACTATGTTTGGTTTTAAAAGTTTTTAGCATTGTATATTTATCTAGATCTGTTGGATTTAACTCTTAAGAAATTGACATTTTTAAATAGGCTATATGAATTTATAAGTATTAATATTTGTTTGATTTAGTTATTCATTTAATTAAAATGTTAAATTGTTAACTATTTCATGTTCAATATAATTAAAAAATTATTATAAATATTATATCTACGTTAAAACATGTTGTCAATTATGATGTTTTACCAAATAATTCATGTGACTATTTTATTTAATGTATTCAATATATGTTGGTAATTATTTGACATAGTAAAATCTATTAAACGCTATCAATCACTTTTTAACATGTGAAAACTCACATATTTATTCATTCGTACAAATAGATTATGAATGTTATGTACATAATGAAATATATTATTGAATATAACACAAATTAATTATATAATAAAAAATGTGTGTTTGTGTGTGGGAGAGAGGATTGAGAAACACTAAAAAAATAAAAAAAAAGTATGAATATATTTTATTTATAATAACTACAGATAATTTGATGCTCTTAGGTGAGAAATTGTGTTGCAGGAACTTCATTTTATTATATAAATAGATGTAGGTATATTGCTAACATTTTGTATATAAATTACCATACCTCAGCTCCAAATATATAACAGATTGAATAACAAAATGAAATATGAAAAAATTGCAACTAGCTCTGCGACATTCAAAACAGGTGAGCCGATCGAGACTATTATTATAGTAGCTAACAATCAATTAATTAATTATTATTCAGAAATCATTTAACAAACTAAATATTCCATAAAGGTTAGGACGAGTACGAATAGTTGGACCCATCACCCATGTGCAACTTGATTATAAGTTGATGGTAATTATTCAAAAATCATTTAACAAAATAATTCGTATATCAATGTTTTCACCCAAATGCCACTTATACATGTCGCCGCCGCGCAACACATTAAGGTACATTAATTATTTATTAATTAAGTCCCGTGATTAAAAATAAACAATATTAATATCTTAGGGGTTCGTTTGCTAGACAACATAAGATAACGTATGATACCTATTATTAGGATGTCTTTGATATATTAGGTATCAATATGATGCTTGCTTGAATGTATTAAAATATTTATAAATTATATATAGATATAATCTACTGTTTGGTTGGAAGTATTAAATTACCCATATAATTACAATTCTAAAATTACCCTCTTATATTAGGCAGGAGATAATTTATTATTGGGCATTAATTAATATGGAGTGGGGCAATTTAGTTCAAAAATTATAATAATGATCTTCTGTATGACATATCCCACCTAAGAGGTAGGATACAGAATCCTACTGAATCCTGCAGATCTTTGTTAGAAATACTGGGCCCTTATTTAATAAAGGGCTTTGAGTTTTGAACCAAACAACTTATTAAGGTGTCGTAGATATCTATCACTCTCTTATCACCCCTAGCAAACGAGCCCTAGAGAAAGGACATCTCTTATCCAACTATACATCTATAATTTTTCTACATTGTTATGAACTTTTAAATTTATTCAAAATACTATGCATTAAAATATGGATATATGATAATTTTAACCCCCCACGGCCCCACCATTGTATGTGAATTAATCTTAGGGATAAGGGTCAAATAGGTCATTGAACTTATTTGGGGGCTCAATTGGCCGACTATAACTTTTTTGGGTTCAATTAGGCCACCGCGTTATTAAAATCGGCTCAATTGAGCCACCGCGTGACGGAGCCCTAATGGGCTCCATTAAGTGGACATAAAACGACGTCGCTTTGATTCTTTTTTTACCCGGCCCCATAACCTGACCCACCCCTAACCCCTAACCCGATCCACTACTCCAGCCCTACTCATGAGCTACTGCAACTCCAGCAGTCCCACATCGGAAACCAGCAGCGGCCGCCAGAAAGCGGCGGCAGCGGCGCCATCGTCCCTCAACCGCTACGAGTCGCAGAAGCGACGGGACTGCAACACCTTCAGGCAGTACTTGAAGAACCACAAGCCACCGCTGCAACAACGCTCACATCCTCGAATTCCTCTGCTATCTCGATCATTTCAGAAAAACTAAGGTTCACAGCGGCAGCTACCCCTTCTTCGGCCACTCCTACCTGCCGGTGCCCTGTCCCTGCCCTCTCAAGCAGGCGTGGGGTAGCCTCGATGTGTTCATCGGACGCCTACGCGCCGTCTTTGATGAGAACGTCGAAAGGCCGGAGGCTAACCCCTTCAGCGCACGCGCTGTCCGACTTTATCTGCGGGAGGTGAGGGATTGCGTATGAGAAGAAGCGGAAGAAGCCTCCGAAGGCGGCGGCTGCGGCGGAGATGTAGATGTCGAAGGCAACGTAAGAACGACGAGAGGTCTGATAATGGCGGCTGCGGCGGAGTTCTTAATTAATTAGGTTTTTTTCCTTAATTAATTAGGGTATGGGCTGAAATTTGGGGGACTTGGCAGTGGATTGGGTTAGGGTGGGTCGGGTTATGGGTCGGATAAAAAAAAGAAGCAAAATGACGTCGTTTTATGTCCACTTAACGGAGCCCGTTAGGGCTCCGTCACACGGTGGCTCAATTGAGCCGATTTTAACAACGCGGTGGCCCAATTGAGCCCCAAAAAGTTGTAGTGGGCCAATTGAGCCCCCCAAATAAATTAAGTGGCCTATTTGGCCATTATCCCTTAATCTTAAGGGCCAAATTGGCCACTGAACTTATTTGGGGGGCTCAATTGGGTCACTACAACTTTTTTTGGCTCAATTGGGCCACCGCCGTGTTAAAATTGGCTCAATTGGGCCACCGCGTGACGGAGCCAATTAGGGCTCCGTTAATAGACCAAAAACGACGTCGTTTTGATCATTTTTTACCCGACCCAATGCTAACCCATACCCCGACCCACTCTCAATCCAAAACCGGACCCAAGCTACTAAAATCCACAAAATCATTTTGGTGAAAAATGAGCTCGGCCGATGGTAGAGGGAAGGAGATCGCGACGGTGATAAGGGCTGCGAGGCTGATATTTAAGAGAGCAAGGCGTCCTTCACTTTCTGGAGGGGGATTTGAGACAGCTCAGGGTTCTGATTCAGCACTGCCGCCGGCGGATTGAGGGCCGACTTTTGCAGACACGGTCGGCAAAGAGATGTAGGGGCTGACGAGGGGCTTTTGGCGAACAAGGCTGCAACGGCGTCAAAAGCCGAGATATGAGCTCCTGTTTGCCGCGACGGTGACCTGAATTGAGCGCGATCTGACGGGACCCTCTGTGAACACGACGCTGAGATCGACAGGCGGTCTTCATCGACAAGTTCATCCGACGGCTCAGAGGTCTTCATCTGTGTCAACGTCTTCTTCTACTTCCATTTTTGAGCTTGAGTCATTGTAGAATGGAGTGTTGGTTTTCTTGATTTTTTGTTTATATGGGGTGGCTGGAATTGGGATTGTGCAGCTTGGTTGTTTAGCTGACAGATTGGGTTTGTGTGGAGGTTGGGTATGAAGATTTGGGTGACTGGGAATGGTGGAGTGTATGGGAGGAGGCTGAGGTTAAATTGCGGTTAGATTGAAGGCAAGACAGGGGGTGGAGTCTGACGGTGAGCTGTCAGATTCCGGCAAGGTTTCTGGCGGGGTAATGGGCTTAGTATCTTGGGTCGGGTTTTGGATTGAGAGTGGGTCGGGTATGGGTTAACATTGGGTCGGGTAAAAAAACGACCGAAACGACGTCGTTTTTGGTCCACTTAGGGCTCTGTTACACGGTGGTCCAATTGAGCCAATTTTAACACGGCGGTAGCCCAATTGAGCCAAAAAATGTTATAGTGACCCAATTGAGACCCCAAATAAATTCAGTGACCAATTTGACACTTATCCCTATGAATGTGAGATAGCTAGAATCACAAAGATCTAATTAAGTATTTCGGATATTTATAATTCAATTTATTCCATGTTACACTTAGAAGTATTGCGTCGTATACTATCGGTATGTTGCACACAGGGCCGGCCCTCGGGGTAGGCCAAGTAGGCCACCGCCCAGGCCCCCCCATTTTTAGGGGCCCCCAATATATATATATATATATATATATATATAAAATTAGGTAATTTTTTTTAAAAAATATGTATAGAGTTGTAATGTTTGTCTCTTTTAGAAACTATTTTCTCGACTTTGAAATCTAATACTGGCTCTAATGATTAGTTCTATCACTTAATTTTCTTTCTATGTAAATTTCGTGTGATAATATATTTATTCAGATTTTGTGTTGGCTTAATATCAATTTTGCAATTGGACAAAATATTAATCAACTATCTGTGATCTATATATAGATCATGTAGGCGAAATACACCTTTAAAGACTCAATTTTTAAATTTGATCAAAATTATATAAAGGAAAAAAAATTAATGGTTATATTTAGGGCTTTTATTCCTCAATTTTGAGTTCACCAAAATCTCAACTTAAGGGCTTTTGACATAAAATATTACAATAAAAAATTAAATTGATTCAATTTTGAATTATTTTCCTTAATATTATCAATATTTTTTTTCACAATTATTTACTTAATGAAAGTGTTTTTTTTTTTCAAAATTCATGAATGAGATTTTGTAAATGCTGTCTGTACTTTTTCAAGATTTAAGATGATTGGGATAAAATGAAAAAAATTTCAAGATGCTCGATAAAAAAAAATAAAAATCAGGACCTATTTTTTTCATTTCGCCCAGGGCCCCATAATTATGAGGGCCGGCCCTGGTTGCACAACACGTATTCACACACACATCTACGTAATTGGTAAAAATGTACAATTAATACTGCACCTAGAATAACATCTACAAGATGCTCACATTTCAAAAAAGATATATAATCAAGTAAAGAGATTTCACGCAATAGGAGTTTAACCCCTAATTAAAGTTTTGTTTATTTTCTTTTTTCGGGTTCATAATTTCCTAACACTGTAGGATCAATCACTGGTGTATATATGCATTCAATATGCTCAATTAAAAATACATTTCATATCATATCACCAAAGTATTAATTGCCCTAAAATACACAAATTTTAGGGTGTTTTTGGTTTTTTACATGTTTTTTTTAAAACGTAGTTTTAATAACATGAACTTAACATTTATTTGGTTTTTCACATAATTTTCAAATTCGAACACTCTAATTCGAGCAAAATGGATCAAAATTTTGTGTATTTTAAGATCATTTGGTGTCTACATAGATGTATACGTGGAAATATTCATCAATCAAGTCATTTTCATTGATTGAAATTTGAAAATCATGTGAAAAATCAAACAATTGTTAAGTTCATGTTATTAAAACTATGTTTTTTAAAACATATGAAAAACAAAAAACACGTCAAAATTGATGTATTTTAAGACAATTAACCCTATCACCAAATTATAACTTTGACTATTTATCTAAGTCTACTTAAGCCTCCAAGGGAACGCGATTCAACTCAATTAGACTAAGCTTCAATAGATTAATTTAAACATAACCAATTCATGATTTTATCAAAATAAATCATTGATTAGTATTCTTGTTCAACTCTAATTATATAGTAAAAGTCCACAATTTGCTTTCGGACTTAAAAAATAATTTCAAAGTAGATAATAAGTGACCACATTTGACTTTTGAGAGAACCTTCTGATTAAATAAAATGAACCCAATGAGCTTAGACTTGAGTTGTGGTGTGCATGCACTCGATATAATTGTTTTTAATGCTTTTCTCAAAAATCTTTTTTAATTTTTGCAATGGCCGCCGAGGTGATTTCACCTTTTGAAAGGACCTCCTCTTAAGTTAATATTATTTTTTAGTATTTATATTTCCAAAGTCCAAGATATACCATCATTAATCTAAGGGTAAATTAAGTGCTTCAATCATCACAATCTTCACACTTTTTTTTTGACACCACATTTCATTTTCCACAATTACAACATTAAACGACCTCCTTTTTACATTAAATCATACCCACAAAATCTACTGGAATTGAATCCGACGTGATTGACAGACTTGTACACGTGTAATGGTCTAATGGATACGATGTTATTTTTTTATCCGTACATGTTAATTACCAAAAAAATCATGTTATGTTGTAATTATAAAAATGGAAATGAAAAAAAAAAAGTTAAAGATCCATTAAGGAGAGGTGTGGGCATTAATTGACATTAGGTTAGGTTTAGAATAAGTATAATCCGATTTAACAGGTGTTTAGTTGGTGGGCTAAAGCCAAATAATGAGTGTTATCGGACCAACCAAATCTAATTTGTATAATTATTAAAATTGAGGGCGGCTATTTCCATTTGTGATCCCTAAATCATGAACACACATCTGTATATCCAAATACACCCAACGACAACACATTTTAAATGCTTTTAATTGGGTTAGGTTGATGAAAATTAAAATTTTATCGAAGGGTAATATCGTCTTTTAAAGGGAATAAATTTGTCCTAATGCTTCATGATGTTTTTACCATAAGAGTGACGGGTGCGAATACCTAATCAATTTCAGATAAGTATTTTGCATAAAAATATTTTAACTATGTAAGATTTTAACTGCTTCAAAAGAATTATGCAGAAATGATGTATTATTTGAAACTTTTTATTTATTTCTTTCATAAATAAATTGAGGATTTCGTTGAACTCTTGACTTTTCCTATCATGGCTCCAAAATTCTTTTTTTTCTTCTTCTTTGTGGGCCTTTGAAGTTGAATGCCACAGACTTTTAATATCTTAATTCAAAGTCCATCTTCCTCTCCAAAGAAGGTAAAAAAGAAAATAAAGATAAAAATAAAAGGTGTGACGCAAGCTAGGCATATTATAAGTGTGTTCTAAAAATGATCACCATTTTCAGCAGAATGTGGCTGCCTTTCAAATTGAAAAAGAACGTCTACTGTGTTGCGTTCATATACCACTAATCTGGATGGTAATTTTGAACTATCCTATAAATTTTAACACGTAAAACAATTTCACGTAAATTTTTAATTTCAAAATGAAGGGAGATCTCTCTGATGGCAAGAAATGGTTTCAAGAGCTAATTTGTATGGGAGCAGGGACAGACCTGGGATGGGGGCTGGTGGAGGCACCCTTCAAATTTTGTAAAAATTATTATCATATATATATGTATATATATTATAAATATAATATTTTTTTTCTCCCTTCCCATTATTCCATGTTGGCTCACATGGTAATGAAACATAAATATACTGGGCATTAGACATATTAATATCTAAGTATGATCTATATGGAATTTAAATTGATGCAGTGAGAGTCCAAAATAGAATAATACCGAATAAATAATTTTATCCAAAAACTAAAATTATTTTCATTTCATTTATTTTCATTTTCATTCTCTTGTTACCTTCCCTCCATTCTTATTAACATTTTATATTTTATGTTAAGAAGTAAATACTTCAAGTTTACTTCCTTATATATTTGAGGGAAAAAATAATAATTACTCCCTCCGTCCCATTTTGATAGGTTGATTGAAGTTTTTCGTGGGGATTAAGAAAGGTATTGTGAAAGACAATTAATCAAGAAAATTCCTAATATGCCCCTATTTAATTCTTTGATATTTAATTAATGTCTAATGTAAACATATTAAATAAAGGTATATATTAGTAAATTAGCTAAATATATATAGAAACATGCCTATATATCGGGATGTACCAAAAAGGAAAACAAGCGTATTAAAGTGGGACGAAGGGAGTATATTTATGGATTTGAGAAGGAATGCTTCAAAACTTTAATGATAGGATTTTATTTATGTGTACGCTGAAGACTTATATGAAAAGTCACATTATTTTTCAGTTGTTTGAGTAATGGATAAAAGGAATAATTTACAAATAATTAGGAAATAAACAGCACAAAAACTTATCAACTTATCCATTGTATATACCCTTTGGGCTTTCGCGCAACATGAAATGAGAAGTTATAAACCACAACTATAGAGTTGGGTTTATGCCTAATTAACGTTATCTGCGTATACTTCCATGTCCAATCGTCCAATTATTTCAAATATACATTTATCTAGCTAATAATAAAAGGATAAATGTCAACATTATGATCGATTTCTTAAGAATACAAAATTGCATTTTTAATGCTTTCATCAAATCAAAGGGCCAGAATAAGTTGTGTATTTTTGGATTGTAGCATATCCTAGCAAGAATTACAGTACCACAGATTGCTATTCTCCGATAGCAACATCATACCAACAATATCTTTCTTATGAGAGAGAGAGAGAGAGAGAGAGAGAGAGAGAGCTCTTATCTCAATCCAATTATCTCACTACTTTGTCCTATGCCATGCCTTCACAAGATCCCACAGTTTCAGTAATGAAATTTCCAACGCAACTGCAGCACCACGGCTTAACGATTAGTCCACAAATATTAAATAATCATAAGTAGATGAGATTCTCCTATCACTGCATAAAACACTCCAAAACACTTCACAAGAAACCTCCGCAACCAAACAAATCTAAACCGCCATGTTAGACCCTCCAACCTCCCCTACCATACCAGTACCACCCCCGCCACCATCACTGCCTAAATCAAACCTCCCGATGCTCTACTACGGCCTCGTCGTCGTTGCAACAGCAGCCATCGTGCTCGTGCTCTACAACCTCATCGTAGTAAAATGGTGCAGTGATCTCCCCGTTCACCGGCCGCCACAGAGAAGCAGCCCCCCGTCGTGGAGGATCAACAACGCGCCTATGATCTTCGTCTCCAGCTTCGAGTACAAGAGAGATGAGAAGGCGCAGGATGGTGATTCCGAATGTGCAGTTTGCCTATCGGTGTTTGAAGAAGGTGAAGAAATTAGACAACTGCCCAAGTGTAAGCACTACTTTCATGCACCTTGCATTGATATGTGGCTCTACTCCCACTTGGACTGTCCCCTTTGCCGTTCTCTGGTGGAGCCGCCACTGCTCCACCACCACGCTGCAGCCGAGGAATTCGAGCATTCTCGACAAGGATTGCTGGTTTAGAAACCTGATGAACAACTGATATATATTTCGATGCACATAATGAATTGGTGGTTTGGGATTTTTGTACATATACATGCATACAAACATATTGAATTTCCGGCTCGGCATTTCTGGGTTCGAGATTGAATTGGTTTGAAAGGAATACAACTTTTTGCACCATCTAATTGAATTTCTGCAACAGATATATAACTAAATCCCTTCGAAATTTCTATGTAGCATTTAATATAGCAGTTGCAATCACAACAATCTATCAGAATCTTGAGTCTCGAGCACAATAGTTAAATCCATCTAACTTTAAATTTAAAGTGTGATCGACCTAAATGTGCATAAGCAGCAAATGTTTATATGAAACAAAACTGTAGATTAGCGACAACTTGTGTGAGGATGCACACACAAGCTTTAAGTAAAGCTTACCAGTTCTGATGCATTGCACGGATTTGATGATATAAATCTTACTAATTGCAATCTTTTTTTGAAGTAAAGCTGTACCAAACCACGTATTCCAATATCTTTATAAAATGTTACAAATCCACATAGCATGTTTGGTCTCACCACACAATCTTATATTACAAGTCAATTACATTCTCCTCAGATTGTCTAACCTCGCCTGGAGGTCGCTGTCTATCCCGCCGTCGTCATTTCCGGTTGTTGCCTCTGCTTGAGGGACCTTACTATTTGCCGCCGGGGCAGCTACTGTCGCAGAAGGTGCACTAACGAGCTGCATTAAGAGGAAACCGAGACTCATTATGAGATGCAGAAATGTTGATGTGCATCGAGTTTAGAAACAGAGGAACAGGAGAGCTGAAATTATACCTCATTATTAATGTCAATGCCAATCTCGTCGAGAACCTGGCTCACCAACTCTTCAGTCTCTTCTTCTTCCTCATCTCCTTCCAATGCGTCATCAATGGCGTCTGCCATCACTTCACTTGTTAGTTCCATCTTCTCGTTCTGCCTTTCAAATTCTTGCATTATTTTCTGCAGTGATGGCAGGTTCATCTGCCTGTTCATTTGCCCCATGGCCTTAGTAACGCCTTTCATTGCCTCTCCCATTGCTTGTGTAGATTTTAATGTCTAGAGGAAAATGGAAAAAAGAGAAGAGAGATGCAATCATGAATACTATTACAACCTCAAGTACTGGAGACAGTAGAAAACTATTTTCGCAAAACAACACAGCAACCATTTTGAAAAGTGAACAAAATTATATCATGGACTTCACACCAAATTAATAGAACTCATCATCCAGGATCAGAATCTTGTTAAAAGTGCCATAAAAAATCCAATGTCACATGGTTAAGAGGTAAGAACAAGTGCAAAAGCAGCCTTTGATAAATTCAAAGGCCAATGATTAGCAAAATGCCATACAGCTGTATAGCAGAAACTGCAGGACTAAAATTGGAGGTAATTAAAAGGAGTTGTTGTTTAAGTTCCTTAATTCATATCTATCCCTTTCACCCTAGTCTTCTATCACTTAATTCTATTACTTAATTGTAAGCTCAAGTCCAAACACAAAATGCAAACTAAAGTAGACACTAAAATGCTCGAGTTCCCAAAGAAGGGTTCACTTCATCAATATAAAACCATCTTAAAAATTTGACGAGATGTTCGCAAATTACTTCAAGCAATCAAATATTCGTGACATACCTGAATTCTAAGAGATACACCTTGAAGTTGAGATTTCAGCTTATAGAACTTTTCAATCTGATGTCGTGTCCTTATAAGATCTTTGGCCATCACCTTGACAGCGCCCTGTAACAAATACACTAGAAATCAATTACGTAATTGGACTTCCGCAACTTATATTTGGATTAGGCAGCAGTACCAAAAAAGGCTAGCAATGACACATTTGAATCATTTTCTACAAATCGAAATATATAAGCAGAAAAAAGGCTAACGACAAATTTGAATCATTTTCTACAAATAGAAATATATACGCAGAAAAGATCTAAATTGAGCAAGTCTCCTTAATGTGTCCAGTTAGAGAGATTAGCAATCATTTGATAAAATTCAGAATTCAAACATCGAAAATTTTCAGTAGAATCCAAGGGCTTGAGATGTGCTGATAATTTCCAGATTTAACTAAGATTTGCTGTAAACAACGGAAGTTAGGTGCACATAATGTATGCCTTACTAAAGTAAAAATGATTTATCTTCAACTCTTCATTCATGAACATTACTAGGAACATGGATTTCTATATGAATGTTAAAGTAAGTACTGTTAAATTAAGTCCCTGGGGAGATTTAAGAGCACAAAGTTTAACCAAGCCTACAAATAGCCAGCCAGATGTGCACTATAATACTTACAGATTGGAACAGGATAAGATCAATTTACACAGTGTTTCATGCTTCCATCAAACAAAGCACACTTGGTAATAAAAAAGGATACAAACAGATGATAAAATGTGAAAAATTTATATACCATCTGCCCTTGCTTAGCACTTTTCTTTATCTCTGTGATAAGTTTCTTTTCTTGTGTTTGTAAAGCTTGCCTCTCCCTCTCTATTTCTCGGATCGACTTATCAAGCATCCTCTTATTTTCCCGCAGAAGCTCTGCAAGATGCAAAAACATATGTGGAAACCCATAGGGCAGAAGTACGAAGCAGTATGCATTCCTGAATAGATATAACTTTCATGTCACTTGATCAACATAGGAGTACAACATTTTGTCTTAAATTAGGAAATTGAACAGTAACTTCTAATGATAAGGTTACATAGACAGTATGATCAAGTCACATTTTATTGACTTGAAGAAAATACTTTTAGACAAATACAGAACCCTAATCAATTCCCCCGCCACAGGTGAGATTTCCCCGCTCTGTCCACTCTGATGGTTTACGACACAGAACAATTCCAGTAACACAACCCAATGTCATTGAAATCTGATATAAGTATAAAAATTTCTCTAGATCGGAGCAACAATCATCCACATAATCCTGATATTCAAGCTAAAATTCATTTGTCAAAATGATGTCGAACCCTAACTGTTTAAGGTTACTATAACTTCAGCAAGACAAATTCTTTAGACGGTTGTCACATTGTGCACAAGACATGCTACAAAATACTTAATGAATTCCATCTAGGAATATGATTTATCATCATCATCTTCGTCCTCATCATAAAAGCCCATTACCCCCTACTTGCGGGAAACCAGCAATATGTTTAAATCTGTCAACTTTCAAAAATTTGATTACCGTATGAGCTTAGCTGCTTCTCATTAATTCATTCACCCTGCAGTATAGCTATCTAAATAATAACTTCTACAATCACAATTCTAACAAGGATATGAAGCACAGCCGATCAGCTTGCAAGAATTTTAATCGCGCACCAAATTCGCCAGTGATCAACAACTTATCATCAGCATTTATCTTCTACGCAATTCAATTTTCAACAATTAAAATAAATTCAGGCAAACCCAAACCCCAAATTCTCATTGCCAAACATAGTTCTGTCTTATGATCAAGATCATGACTTTAGCTCCGAGTAATCCAGATAGATTACGAACACGCGAACCCTTAACCACGAATCCTAATCAGAATTCTCAAACAACAGCCACTCTTAAAAAAAATTCACAGATTATCCAAAAAAATTACAGCAATAATAAATAAATAAATAAAACCAGGTACGTACCTGCGGGAGTCTTCCTCTTCCCGAAAAGGAAACTCATGATTGATCGATTTGATTCCGGCTAAAAAAATTCAGATCGGAGGTTTGAGAAGACTTCTTTCTGCAATTGCTGCTTAAAAAAATACAAAATTATATAAGGAATTGCAGAAAGAAGGGTTTGATCAAACGACGCGGAGCAGAATAAGAATAATATAGACGAGGAAATCAACGCGGTGAAGATTCGTTGGCTTTTGCGCTTTATCCGATCGTAGGGAGTGGTTACAACTTACATATATAATTGGGCCAAACGCCAAGGCCCATTTTAACTTATTCGGGCCTTATTTGAATTAGGCTACAAACCCTTTGGTCGAAGAGAATTTTACATTCCACTATAAAGGAACCTAAGCTGAACAACTAGTCTTATGTATGTCTAATTGAACAAGACCAGTTACTTTGAATAATGTAGAGGTCTAAGTTATCGAAGTCTAGTATATAAAGCCCATATCCGTTCAAGGGTTTTGGGGCATAAAAGCTGCACATCGAGGCCTAGCGGTCAGAGTTCGAAAGATTGACGATAGACAAGGGATGAAGGTCGTACCATTTTAAAACTCGTAGATAGGAGACCAAGTCAAAAAGAAAATGTTTAGAGATAAACGAGACTCGGTCAAAATCCTGTTGGAGATAAGTAACAAACCCCGGAAATAAAGGAGAATCCTTTATTTTTAGGAAAAGAGGTTAAACAACTCGTCTTATATAGTTGAAGCAGGGGAGTGAAGGGTACAGAATTTTCTGATCAATCAAGCTATCTCCACACTCGAATTCTTACATACGTAAAAACTCATCGTATCCTAGACTCTTTTCTTCGGCCTCGAGAGATCAAATAGGTTGTCAGAGCTCGAACGTTACATCGAAATTAATTGTAAGAATCGACCGATTACAATTTGGCGCCCACCGTGGGGCCCTGATCAACCATAACTAGGATGACAGTCGACGGCCGAAGCAATACGACCCCGAATCCTCAAGACAATCGAAGGGATTCGCCATCAACAACCTCTCCCGCAGGAGGAAACGGAGATATTACCCAGGCGCTGCGAGCGATCCAACAATGACTCGACTCCACCGTTGTGGAACTCGCGGCCATTCGAACAGAAAACTCATCCCTCAAAGCTCGGATGGAAACATTTAGTTCGTCAAATCAATCCCCTAACGGATTTCATCGACAACCTCCTCGAACTCGAAAAACCAGTCAACTACGCGAACATGTACTTTTAAATTCAACTAATGAAACTGCTAACCAAAATATTGCAGGGACCAGCGAAGGTCAACAAAACAAGGAGGATGCTGGTGACCCGTATCTGAGACCTCCACCAGGGTTCGAATACATCGAAATTGAACCCGAAATGGAGGTCGAGAACAAGCTGAAACGGTTGGAGGAAATGCTCACACGAATCCCCGGAGTTCCCACCCCTATTCGCAAAACGGCCCCGACAAGCTTTGCAGATTCGCCTTTTACAGAAGAAATCAGCCTTGTGAAGATACCTCCGAAGTTTACCTTCCCATCTATGAAACTGTTCGATGGCACTGCCGATCCCGATGACCACATATCACAATATAAACAAAGGATGTTCACAACTCCAATCCCACGACAAAGCAGAGAAGCCGGGATGTGTAAGGGATTTGGAAGCAGCTTATCCGGACCAGCACTCCAATGGTTTACAAATCTACCAAACTCTTCGATATCCACCTTCGCTCAACTCAACGACCTGTTCGTCGAACAGTTCGCTAGTAGTCGGAAGATCGAGAAGCACGCCGACGATCTCTACACAGTAATCCAGAAACCGGAAGAGACCCTACGAAGCTTTGTAGGTCGATTCAACAGAGAAAAAGTATCGATCCCGGGATGCAACATCGATACCGCCGTGTCGGCCTTCAGAAAAGGCCTTAAAAGAAATTTAGATCTTTACAAAGAATTAACAAAATACCCGTGCAAGACAATGGAGGACGTCCTCGCCAAAGCATGGGCACAGATCAAATGGGAAGAAGATGAAGCAAACTCGTCCAAATTCAAACCTCGGAATGATCAACCTCGCAAGGAACACAGACCTCATATCAGAAACGAAAGATTTCGATCAGACCCATATCCTCGCAATCCCAGATTCGACCCTAGAGACAGAAGATTGCCCGAACGTCCGGACAGGAGACTACACGAATATAACCTTTGTATAACACCCTCGGAAGCCGTAAATGCATTAAAGGGACTCGGCCAAAACGTTAAATGGCCTCTAAAAATGAGAACACCTGACAACGAGCGAGACAGGAATAAATTCTGCGACTTCCACAACGACCATGGGCATAGAACAGACGACTGCATCGCTCTTCGACTAGAGGTGATCGAGCTCCTTAAAAGAGGTCACTTGGCAGACCTCCTGACCCCTAAAGGAAGAGAAAATTGGAACAAAAGAGACAATACTATAGGAACTCAGCCTGTCGAACCCCCGAGGATCGACCAGACACTAAATTGCATAACCGGTGGTTCAGAGATCAGCGGCATCTCCCAATCATCAGCGAAGAGACATTGCCGATCCCTCAAATATACGACAAACATACCTAAAGAAGCAAAACCTGATGATCAGACGACTCTCAGCTTCTCTAGTAGTGAAGTATCTGAACTCTCACTCCCACACCACGATGCACTAGTTATTTCACTTTTAATATCTAACTGTCTAATCAAGCGAACTCTCATCGATAACGGGAGCTCCTCTAACATGATCTTCCTTAGCACTTTAAAAGAAATGCAGGTGAAAGAAACAGATATCATGAAGAAAGCCACAACGCTGATCGGCTTCAGCGGAGAACATAAAACAACATTAGGAGAGATCACGCTCCCCACTTACATCGAAGGGCTCAACCTCTTCACAAAATTTCAGGTAATAGACGCGTCATCAGCATATAACGTGATTATGGGACGACCGTGGATTCACGAACTTCGAGCAGTACCCTCAACATATCACCAAATCATGAAGTTCCCTACCCCATGGGGAGTTCGATCAGTACGGGGAGAACAAATCTCATCAAGAGAATGCTACGTCACTACATTCAAACAGAAAGTGATCATCGAGGTTAACCAAATAGAGGTCGGCTCAACCTCTTCAAACCCTGAAGATCGAGGTTACGAAGAACCAAAAGTCGAAGACCTTGATGAAATACAAATTCATCCCGAACACCCTGATCATAAAGTATCCATCGGGTCCAGATTAACCTCAGACATCAGGAAGCCATTGATCGAATTCCTCAAAGAACATCACGACTGCTTCGCATCGTCGTTTGAGGATATGACAGGTATCGATCCCTCCATTATAACTCACAAATTGCAGGTAGACCCAGAAAAGACGCAAATTCGCCCCAGAAAGAAACAAAATCGTGGATGAAGAAGTCAACAAACTATTAAAGAACGGGCATATCCGTGAAGTTCATTACCCTGAATGGCTAGCCAACGTCGTAGTGGTAAAAAAGAAGAACGGAAAGAACCGCTTATGCATAGACTTCACCGACCTCAACCAGGTGTGCTCCAAAGATTCTTTCCCCCTACCACACATAGACGCACTAGTCGACGCGACGGCAGGCCACGAGCTCATGAGCTTTATGGATGCATTCTCAGGATACAATCAAATACTAATGCATCTCGAAGACTAAGAAAAAAAAAGATTTAAAAGACCTACTGAGGATCCTCTACTCCCTTCTCAGCGGCCGCAGCATCCTCTTCGGCCTCGACCCTCTTCTCTCCGGAAACCCCATCTGTAGAGTCCTTGGCCGCCTCAGTCTCCGCCTCGTCATCGGCCTTAAGAAAGGAAAGATCAAGATCGGGCATCTTTTCCTTGATAGCCTCGACCATAGCAGAACCTCCCTCTTGGTAAAAGAGTTCCTTATATGGTTCGAACTCAGCAGAATCTACCAGCGAGAAGAAGTCCAGGATTGTGTGACGTGCCTCGAGCTCCCCTATTCGCGCTTTTGCAGCAACTAGCTTTGACTCAAGCGAAGCCTTCGAGATTTCAAGTCGAGCTTGGTGGTCCAGAGCCCGGTCGAGCTGCGTCTGAGCCCCGGCCGCCAACGCGCGAGCCGAGTCCCGCTCTACGAGTAGGGCTGACTTCTCGGCAGCAAAGTCTCGTCTCTCCTTAGCGATTCTCTCTTGCTCCTCAGAAAGCTCCATCAGCCTCTTCTCGAGGCCCTCGGCATGCCCCGAGACTCGGCTTCGGAGCTGATATTGACAAAAGAGGGCCTATAACATGGCAGATTACTTTAAGTCGAAAAACCCTTTTTGAGCACAAAGTATATATATAAAAATATATACATATATATATATAAAGCAGATAAAAATGAACCTTTGACAGCATCTGGAAGGCAAGTCGAGTTTGCTCCTCCAAACCTTCCCTTTCAAACTCCAGAGGAGAGCAGCCGTCTGCAATCGCGGATTGCACATCCAGAAGGAAAGGTCTCAGAGGCACCTTCAGACTGTTCGATCCTTTCGAAGCCTTCTTAGGAGCCAAGGCCTCAACGTCGATGACAGAGGGGGGCACTATCGAAGGATTAGAAACCTCTAAGCCGGGTTGTTCCTTACGCTTTTTCGAAGGTGGCGAGGTTGAGGGAGAGGCCCCGGCAATCCTTTTTACGCCAGAAGACGAGGGGCTTAAAACCTTAGAAGCAGCCAAGGCTTTGACTTTGTCATCGGAAGAGCGAATTTTCAGTTTTCCCATATCAAATAGAGTGCGTCCGCGGCGAACAACTTCAAATTGACGATCTTCTTCGGAGAGGGAAAATGCGGCTTCGATTCTTTTCGCCTCAGTACCTGATACCTCTTTTCGTTTATGAAAGCCTACAAAGAAACACGAAGCATAAAAATCAAATAAACTAATTCATGCAAAGAAAAAGAAGTAAAGGGAGACAGGCTTCGAGGACCTACGGGCTTCAGCGAACGACGATGGCCAGATCCTATCGCTCGAAGTCTCCGCAGGAACAAAAACAAATTTTAGCTTTCAGTCCCCCGATGAAGATGGAAGAGTGTTTATCAAGGGGGCTCTTTCCCCGACCCACTTGGTAAAATAATAATAACCTTTTTGATTTGGGGTAGCCACAATTCGGTATGAGGAATGCCACTCCCCGAGACCGGGCTCGGGAAATCCTAAGTTCTCCCAAAGGTAAAACATACCTAGCATATGATACCACCCTATTGGTGATATTTGGGCAGGGGCTACTCCGTAAAAATGGGAAATTTTGGTAAAGAAAGGGTGAAGAGGAAGTCCTATACCCTTGTCGATGATTATGGTGTAGAAGGCGGTGAAACCAGGAGGGGGTCTGTTGGCTCTATCAGAAGGCCTGGGCACTTGGACTTCTACCCCAGACCCTGAATATTCCGGAGAAGTAATTTTCCTAACTATGTCATCCCCGACGTGAGGGACGACCTCGGCAGCCTTAAAGTCTATGTCTGAAGGAGGAGAACCCTTGGCCTCGTCTTTTCGCTTCTTCCGTTTACCCTTATGTTTCTTGGTGGCCACCTTCGAAGCTTTGAGGCGGCTCACCACACTTCCTCCCTCAATACGAGGAATAACAGTGGGCTGTGACGAAGGGCTAACAAACCCACTAGACTCAGAAACCGAGCCAGATGATTGCTCCAACTCAACTGACCTAATTCCACCACCCCAACTTCGAGTTCTTTCATCAGAATCATCACTGTTTGACATACTCATGATCCTAACAAGAAAATAAACCTACAAGATTGCGCTAAAGAATACCCAGAAACGCCGAAAAACTTCTCCCCTATTTTCAACCCAACTCCGTCAGAAAACAAATTTCATCAACATCGCCACCCAGTCTATTCACACAAAATCCATATAAATTCAAGCCTAAAATCTTCTATTTCACTAAGATATTATCAACAAAACCCTAGTTTGGAAAATTCCTCAAAGAAATGAAAAGGGGATCGATGAGTAACCTGGAGATTGGGAATCCGCAATTAGAACGAGAAATCTTAAGCGGCAAGAAGATGGAAATGTTCGGCAATCAGAAAGGATTTGGGCAAAATCTTCAGGGAGAATTATGGTTTCCGTGTTTTTGAATGAGAAAGAGGAGGGAATAAATTGGGCGAAATTCTATTTTAAAACTGTGAAGTATTCTGAGCCGTGTATCCCGCTTCTGGACGGTTGAGATTGATAAGAAGTTGAAAAGTCGGCAAAAATAGTTTTAAAAAGATTGTTTTACCCTTATCTCAAAACTCCCCAGGACCTTTACTTAGGTCTGGAGTCTATCGAGGTCTGCTCTCACGACCTCTCTCAAAACTCCCCAGGACCTTTACCCAGGTCTGGAGTCTATCGAGGTCTGCTCTCATGGCCTCTTTCTAAAACACCCCAGGATCTTTACACAAATCTGAAGTCTAAAGAAATCCTTTTTCAAATATTAAAAATCAAAGATTAGCTTGAGGCTTTAGTACTACTCGGGAGTTCATTACGATTTTCTTCCTTGGCATTACGAGGATATTCATTACATGATCCTCGTTCTTCGAGCATCAAGTAATGAGGGGCTAATTGTAGAGGTCTAAGTTATCGAAGTCCAGTATATAAAGCCTATATCCGTTCAAGGGTTTTGGGGCATAAAAGCTGCACATCGAGGCCTAGCGGTCAGAGTTCGAAAGATTGACGATAGACAAAGGATGAAGGTCATACCATTTTAAAACTCGTAGATAGGAGACCAAGTCAAAAAGAAAACGTTTAGAGATAAATGAGACTTGGTCAAAATCCTGTTGGAGATAAGTAACAAACCCCGGAAATAAAGGAGAATCCTTTATTTTTAGGAAAAGAGGTTAAACAACTCGTCTTATATAGTTGAAGCAGGGGAGTGAAGGGTACATAACTTTCTGATCAATCAAGCTATCTCCACACTCGAATTCTTACATACGTAAAAACTCATCGTATCCTAGACTCTTTTCTTCGGCCTCGAGAGATCAAATAGGTTGTCAGAGCTCGAACGTTACATCGAAATTAATTATAAGAATCGACCGATTACAAATAACTAGTGTAAAAATAGTCACATCCATAAAAACATATTCAATCTTAGTCAAAATGACCCAAAACACCCCACTTTGTTCCACATTTTTTTGTTATTTCAAAGTCTTTCCAGACATCAACATGCCCATTTCATAAATTTTTCAACCACTTTTTATACTCAATTAATGCAAAAAAGTTATAACTTTGATTTACCCATCTGTCTATTTCCCTATGGTGTTTTCCCTTCATATTGGGTGATATTATTATTTCGCTATTATCAATGCATATTATGTGTATGGAGTTACATTATCGTGTAGTTAATGACATTATAAATATATACATGTCGCGTATTGATGAAATAAAATGAAATATCTATCTGTTCATATATTAAAGCAAATCGTAGAGATAAATTTGTAAATAAAAAAAATCAGCAAAATCTAGTATAAAATAAAATTAACGCCAATAGTTATTTGTGGTTTAAGGAACTTGTGATAGACGCACAGGAATGGTGGGAGCATTTTTTCTTTTTGTGGCCGGATCATTAATATATTATACAAATGACTTTTTGGCTTCATTTTTTTATGTAGAGGGCCGAAGTGCGCACTGAGTAAACATCACTACTGTGTGTGTAATAGTCTGTAAATCATACAAAAGAGATAAAAAATCATGTGTGACAGACTCACACCTAGTGGTCGAGGTAAAAATCATGTGTGATAGACTTATACCTAATGTTGTTGGTGGAGGTAAAAATCATGTGAAGGTAAAAATCATGTGTGACAGATTCACAAGGGAGGTAAAAATCATGCGTGACAGACTCACACCTATTGGTGGAGGTAAAAACCATATATGACAAACTTACACCTAGTGGTGTTGGTGGTGATGGTGGTGAGATTCAAACTTGAGACATTTGGCCTAAAAAAAACACTACTCCATCACTAGGTTATCCCTAAATGGGCACTTTTTGACTTCATTATTTTTTGGATGTCGAGGGTAATCCGCAGCCGCTACCGTGGTGCGCACTGGATAAACCTCGCCCCTGTGTAATAGCCTGCAAACCTACACAAGGGAGGTAAACCACACTTGGCTAGCCAGGTGTGATAGGCTCACACCTAGTGGTGTTGGTGGTAGGTCGAATTTGAAACCTTTAGCCTCAAGAAACACAACTCCACCACTAGGCCATTATATAAATAGTTGTATCAACTATGAATAGGGATGTCAATTTAGCTCGAAATCGATGGGCCGACCCGAAAAAACCGAAAAAAAGGTGGGTTAGGGCCACGAATTTCTGACCCGAAATTTTTTTTAACCGATTCGGCCCGAACCAAATAAGCTCAAAACCGAAACGGGTTGGCCCGATTGACATCCCTACCTATATTTCTTTAGAGTAACTAGTTATTATAATTTATCATGTTTTAATTTATTTAATTTATAATATTATAATATTATTATTTCTTTTAATAAATGATAAATATTTTGAAGATGGAATCAAACATGAAGTTGAAAGAGCTTCAAATATTATTAAAGTAGAAGAAGATTGTACTTCAAATTAGATGGAAGATTAAGCTATAAATAGATTTGTGGTGTAGTTTAAAATGATTATTTTTGGAAGAACAAATTATGATTGAACATTATTGTCATTTTCATGTTATTTATTTTTGTTTTATTTCATTTGATACAGTTTAATCTTAATTAAATTTTGTATTTGTCATGTTCTTTTCATTTTATCTTATTTTTCATGTATTAATTTATTTCAACAATAAGAGATAATGATTATTTAGGAGAATTATCAAGATATAATTTATACACGTGGAAAAAAAATCATAAACATGTTGGTCCGACGGGCTAGCCCGAAAACCAAAGGGTTAGGGTTAGGGCCGATGATTTTGAGCCCGAATAAAATTTTAACCGAATAAGACCGAAACCGAAACGGATTAGCCCAAAACCGAACGGTTTAGCCCGATTGACATCCCTAACTATGAAGCAACATTGTGAATCGAGCTCCTCCTCATAAAGCTTTTTATAACAAGTGAAGATGGGGCATGAGTATAAGTTTTGTATTTTCAACATAAAATTTATATTTTTAATAAAAGTTATATTTATATATACTCAAATCCATTCTAAATTTAATTATAAATATTTTGGAATCACATATTATTTGGTTGCACTGATATTTATAATTTGTTACGAATTTCTTTAGACATGAAAGTTTTAATTCTATTTTGAAATATTTGATGATCGTGTTTTGTAAATTCCAATAATTTATATTGTGATCGATGAAGTTGAAAGAATTATGACCAAATAAATTTTATGTGCAATCTTAGCATTTTAATGTGAAAATTTTATTTTCACATAATTACGTAAATTTTATTGTTTCTATTTTATGTTTAAATAATATAAATCTCCACTTCTAATTAATCAAAATATAAAAATATATAGGTCAATTCAAATCACAGTGACATAAAGAAAGTCCATGCATTGCACGATTATGTTTGTTGGATTTTGTGGATATTTTTGTATTGGACAATTAAATTAATTTTTGACTCTACAACTACAAACCACATGCTTTCATCCTATGCGCCATTTTCTTATAGTCGGCTTATTATTTACTCAAAGATGATGTCATTTTAATTATTTGTTTAAATAATTATGATAATTATTGTTTATATTTATGAAAAATAAAGTTTAATTTTTTAATGTTTAATTTTTTTTTATACATTTGTTTCACACATTTATATATGTGTATTGTTAGATTTGATCGAGTTTTACTTTTAATTTTCAATTATTATAAAATAAAAAAGATATTGAACATCACGTGGGAGAAATACTAGTATAACAAAAAAATCAAACCGTTGATTGGGAGGGAGCAAAAATAATTGAACATATATAAATGTTGGACGATTTAACGGAGAGGAAAAAAGAATTTAAACACCAAATAAAACAAAAGGTAATAATTTGAAGGTGAAAAAATACAATTTTCCTAGAAAATATGATGACTGGTTACTAAATTGGCGGGGATCACTAGTTAAATCAACCCAATTAAGAGGTTCATTAAAATGTTAATGAAGAAGTTAATTTGATCACCAGTTCAATGATGAAATCATTTGACCTCTCCAACGTGGATGAATCGTAAAAATTACTCTAACATCATGGGATCAGGCTGAAGCTATGTTGATCATTTTATCTTTTCAAACATGAGAAAGAAAAGGTCAAAAATAAAATAAAATAAAAATCATTACTGATTACTGATTAGATATGGTGACTCAAAACTTTTTTGTTGTTACAATAGTAACTTTTGTTTACTGGTGGTCCCACTCGCCTTATTAATGTGATTATGTGATTCTTTATTAAGGCCATCACCAACAGTTACTCTATTTCACAACACCTCTATCTCTATTATACAACATGGTCTTTACTTCATCTTTAACAGTTTACTCTAAATTCTACTCTAAAAAGGAATATTCCATATTATTCCTTTTTATATATTTACTTTAATCAATATTTTCCCAACAAAAATAACTATTAAAATTTCTGAAACTATATAATAATAAAACATGGAAATATTTTATAATAATATTACAAACAAGCACAATTACATACTAATATTGCAAATATAAATAAAAAGTACAAACTATAATATTACAACATTAAAAAACAAAAACATTACAATATAAGGCACAAAATAAAACACACAAATTACATACTATTTTTTCTAAAACTCTGAATTAGAATAATTTTCCCATAAATGGTCGATTAATGCATTTCGAAGTGCCAAATGAGCATTGACATTTTTAATTTATCTAAACCGAGCAAGATAATCTTGAAATTGAGTATCCTCATTGCCAACAAATTCGCAATCCAGAGGTGGCACCTCCCTTGCTTCTTGAATTGGCTTGTAGGCAGGAACTACAAGCCAACTCTACTTTTAACGTGTTTGGAATGGATTTTCCAGATGTTGGAGGAGGACGTGGGGGTTGTCTATCTGATTATTAGATAATATTATTGTGTTGCTTTATTTATATTTCAAGTGTTGTATGATTAGTATTTTTCTAGTGTATTTTTCAATGCTTTATTTGTATTTTTAATGCTTTCTATTTTTTTCTTTTTATATCTAGTAGTTTTATTATGTAATCTTATTAAATGCCATTTTATTTTGATGTCATTTTGTTTTGATATACAATTTTTTATGTTAATGTTTTTAAGGAAGAAATAAATTCAAGTATAAGATTAATAAATATAAATATAAATCATGTAAATTAACAAAAAAATAGAAAAAATCGTGAAACCAAAATACAAACCATAACAGATTTTTTACATATATAAAATCATATAAATTAAGGAAATGACAGATTTTTGCATATATCTAAAAAAAAAAAGGAAATGAACAGTTTTAGAGCATGTACAGTACAGCTCTATTGTAGTGCCCCGTAAATTTATTTATTAATTTGTGCTACCTTAATTATTTTTTTTCTGAGCATGCTATTAATTGTTAAGTCCTATAAGTCGCGCCTAGTGTAAAGTTTAATATATGTGGAGCATGTTTTAAATGCATTGCATTTATTTCTTTAATGAGAATGATTAAGGTTATACTTATTTAATTTTGGGCCAAAGTCAATTATTTTATTTTTATTTTTATCTTTCCTGGCCCAAGAAGATATTCTCATACCCAATTTAATTTTAGAAGCCCACAGCTGTAAGCCCAAGATTTTGAAAATTGAGGAATTGGATTTCTTCTTCCCCTCCTACACGCCTCCCACTCTAGAAACCCTAAACCTAAAATACCATGTTCAAGCCATCCATGTTTAGGAAAGAAATCAAACAAATATCAACATTTCCATAATCTCTTCCCAACCTCCGGTATATAAATGGGAGAGCTCTCTTCGAACTTAATCACATCAATTCCAAGCATTTTCGAACTCTCCCTTCTCTTCTTGAATTTTCAAACTGCTCTCCATTCTTCGTCTGGAATCGTCAGAGGTACCCATTTTTCTTCTATCTTGTTTTTGTTTCGGGTTGTAAGAATCGCCGGAAATTCTCCTCTCCTTCTGAGTTTTCGGTCCTGAGAATGAGCTTTAGATAGAGAGAAATTTTGATGCTCCATGTTCTGCTTCTCTCAAAAGCTTGGGCAGTAAAAGCCAACTTTTATTTGGTCAACTTGTGTAATAATATAAAATAATTTAAAAGTTGTTTTGGTCCTGCAACTATCATCACTCACGCACACAAATCCATGTATATATATATATATGTTTTCATTACACGCACACACACATATTATATACACTAACTAATATTATATAGTTATATATATATGTGAACCTTTTGATTCACACACACACACTCATGTACATATATATATAATATACGCATCCACTTTTTGTATATATATATTATATGTCTACCTATAGTATCTGTATATATATATAGCATATATATATATGTGTGTTTCCTTTCGTGTATATATATATATATAATATACCTAGTATGATTATATATATGCGTGTATATTTATAGCAATAAATATATTTATTGTACGAATATATATATGTGTACATGTGTATGAATATTAATTTGAGTATGTTTTTGTTTTAAAGACTGTGAAATTTTTATATGATTTATATTGACTATTATTTTTATTAGGCGGCGCGCGTGGACATAATTAATTTGACAAGTCAAAGGTGGGGTTTATGTTGAAGATTGTGATGTTATCCTCTCTATATATTTATAAATGTATTATGTGAAATATAGAGTCCTCTGGACTATAAAGTACCGAGTCTTCGAGACTATAAAGTACGGAGTCCTTGGGACTATAAAGTACCGAGCCTAAGGGCTGAATCAGATATGCAGATCACCGATTTTGGTTTACAAACCAAAAGCTTTTATCGCTTCATATATTTACTTTTAAATTTATAGTCTGGATAACGGTCATTTCCCCACTGAATTAGAAGAACTCACCCCAATCTTTTACCCCTTTCAGGAATTGGCTCGGACGATGTGTGACGGGCAAGATGCGATGGAGATGGTCGATTAGTTGAATAATTAATAATTTTTGAGACATTAATATTTTTATATTTCCGCTTTTATATTAAAAACTCCGATGTTTCATTTTTGTCTACTGATGACATTATTGGGATCCTGATTTTAGGGAAGTAATTAAGGAATAAAGTTTAGTAATGTTTCTTTAATTTATAAGTATATAAATTTTGGGGCGTGACAGTTGGTATCAGAGAGACACGTTCCTGTATACATAAAAAAAAATAAAAAAATTTACACATAAGAAATAAGATTTTGACCATCATCGCATCCGCCACATCGTCCCGAGAAGAGGTAAAAAGTAAAGTTATTATTGATACATGATTAAAGTTATTGTTGATGCATGATTATGTGAGTTGTTTGTTGTATTATTTTATAGCTGCAAGTTTTATTATAGATGGTGAGACTAAAGAAAACTGCAAGGATGAGCACAGGGGGGCAAGCCCCAGGGCGTATACTAGCTAGTAGGGAGGAAGATCTCAAGGACCACTTGATCGGCAAGTTTTTCCGTCTGACTTGGGATGACACGGCCCCAGAGATGAAATTGCTAAAGATACAACACCTTTGGAGAAAGATGGAGCAAGCTGGGTGCGCCGTGAATCCAGCTGAGGCGGTCAAGAAAGTTCATAGAATGATCACCTCTCCCGTCATTGAGTTCTTCGCCTCGGAGGCCAGAGAGGATCTTACCATGGTGATTCAGACAAGACGGGCAGTACACCACATCATAGATTTTGATGCATTCATTGACCGAACCCTGCAATACTGGAAGAGTGAGGTCTATGGTCGCATACCGAAAGGGATCAGAGTGGGCCGTCAAGAACCTTATGAGAGGGCAAACTTTGCAAAGAGGATGAAAAGAGCTAGTAGTGTTTGAGTGGTTTTAGTAGTTGATTAATCGTTTAGCTGTTTTTGGCTTGGACCGATATTTGTTTTCTGCAGTACTTTGAGTATCGTACTTTGTCTTTCCATTTCGTATTTGAATGATTCTTAAATAATAAGATAGTTGTTTTGTTTTATTTCTTTTACAATAATTAATGTTATCGCCATCATCAATAAGAAGATGCCTCCAAAAAGAAATGTGAGAGTGGCTTCAAGTGAGGAGACCGAGTCAAACAACTATGGACCTAACAATGGAAATGGAAATGGTGGCAACATAGATGGATTCGCACAAAGCCTTGTAGATGCACTTAGGAACGTTTTGCCTCAGCAGAACAATGGAGACCCCCAACCCCAAGGAGGCGGTATCCTAACTCAATTCGGATAGTTGGGACCTCCGAAGCTGACAGGAACTGGAGGACCCTTAGCTGCCGAGGAATGGATACGAGAGCTCGAGAGGATCTTCAACTACTTGGGTTGCCCTGATGCACAGAAAGTCACTTGTGCCGCTTTCCAGTTCACGGAAGATGCCAGCCATTGGTGGGAAGCTGTAACAATTAGCATGAGCGAAGAGCAACAGAGGAACCTGACCTGGGCTGCTTTCAAGAAGTTGGTGTTGGGAAATTATTTCCCGAAAGCCTTCCGCAAGCAAAAGGAGAAAGAATTGATGAACCTGGAGCAAGGCGACATGAGCATCCTGGAGTACGAACAAAAATTCAACCAATTAGCTCGCTATGCTCCACACCTGGTGGATACCGATGAAAAGAAAGCATGGTGTTTTGAAGATGGGCTGCGTCCGGAGATTGGAGCTCATATATCTGCTCTGAATCTCACCACCTTCTCTGAGATTGTGCAGCGAGCTTGGGCAGTGTCGACCCGATTGAATCTTGACAAAGTTGCTCCAAACCCTTCCAACAATGGAGGAAAGAGGCGTTGGGATGATCGAGGTAACCAGAATAGGGGTAAAGGTTTCCAACCGGAGAAGAAGCCCAGAAACGACAGAGAGAACAAGCCTGGTGCAATGGTTGAAAAACCATTATGCACAACCTGCCAGAGACGACATTTTGGTAAGTGTAGGCTTGGAGAATAAGGGTGCTACCGCTGTCATCAAGTGGGGCATAAGGCAGTGAATTGTCCTCAGAATCGAAACTTCAACAATAACAACAATTACCGAAGAGGCAATGCCCGTGCCTTTGCAATGAACCAAGATGAAACCAAGGAAGGACCACAGACGATGTCAGGTATAATATCCGTACTCAACCAGACTGCCTTAGTACTTTTTGATTCGGGTGCATCACATTCTTTTGTGGCAAAAAGATTTTATGAAAAAGCTAATATAAAGTGTGACGAGGAGGTTGAGCCCCTAAGGGTTAACATCCCATCGGGAAAATCAATGAAGTCAGACCGAGCAGCTAAAGGAGTCCAGATAGTCATCGAAAAGCAGACCTTGGAAGCTAATCTTTTCATCTTGGAGATGAATGACTTCGACGTGATCCTAGGGATGGACTGGCTGAGCCAGAACTATGCAGTGATCAAATGTCGAGATCGAGAGGTGACCTTCCAGCAGCCGGGAGAGAAGCAATTCTCTTTCAAAGGATCAAAGATGAACAAATCGCCCAACATAATTTCGGCAATGAAGGCGGTCAAGTTAGTGAGAAGAAAGAATTGTCAAGCTTTTCTGGTGAACGTGACAAGCACAACGGATCGGGAAAGGAACTTGAAGGATATTCCCATAGTGAATGAACATCCTGATGTGTTTCCGGAGGATATTGTTGAATTGCCACCAGACCGACAGGTGGAATTTTCAATCGACTTAGTTCCAGGTGCAGCGCCTGTTTCCAAGGCACCTTATCGGATGGCGCCGAAGGAGTTAGAAGAATTGAAGGTCCAAATTCAGGAGTTGCTAGATAAAGGATATATTCGTCCTAGCGTGTCACCATGGGGTGCACCAGTTTTGTTTGTGAAAAAGAAGGATGGAAGCATGAGGATGTGTATCGACTACCGTGAGTTGAACAAGCTCACCATCAAGAATAAGTACCCGTTGCCAAGGATTGAGGATCTTTTCGATCAACTGAAAGGAGCGGGAGTGTTCTCAAAAATCGATTTGAGATCAGGATACCACCAGCTAAAAGTCAAGGAAGGAGACATATCAAAGACGGCGTTTCGAACCAGATACGGACATTACGAATTCACCGTAATGCCCTTCGGACTCACCAACGCACCGGCAGTGTTCATGGACCTCATGAACAGGGTTTTCCATCAGTACCTGGACCAGTTTGTCATCGTATTCATTGACGACATCTTGGTG
Source organism: Perilla frutescens (assembly GCA_026008535.1). Classification (NCBI taxonomy): domain Eukaryota; kingdom Viridiplantae; phylum Streptophyta; class Magnoliopsida; order Lamiales; family Lamiaceae; genus Perilla; species Perilla frutescens. The sequence continues at coordinate 48,037,194 of BRKX01000001.1, read as the reverse complement.
TACTCCAAAGACAAGAAGCAGCACGAGGAGCATCTGAGAATTGTTCTGGAAACCTTGCGGAGAGAGAAGCTTTACGCCAAATTTAGCAAAAGTGAGTTTTGGATTGATCGTGTGGTGTTCCTTGGGCATGTGGTGACGGCGCAAGGAATAGAGGTGGATCCAGCAAAAGTGGAAGCTGTGACCAATTGGGACACACCAAAGAATGCCAGTGACATAAGAAGCTTTTTGGGTCTTGCAGGATATTATCGCCGTTTCATCGAAGGTTTCTCAAAGATAGCCGGCCCGTTAACCCGATTAACAAGGAAGGGGGTCAAGTTCGAGTGGAGTGAAAAGTGTGAAGAAAGTTTCCAAATGTTAAAGCGGAAACTTACAACAACACCAGTGTTAATTATCCCAGAAGGCAGTGAAGGATTTGTGATTTATTGCGATGCTTCCAAGCAGGGACTCGGGTGTGTTTTAATGCAGCACGGAAAGGTAGTAGCCTATGCTTCAAGACAATTGAAGATTCATGAGCTCAACTACCCTACTCACGACCTGGAGTTAGCAGCGGTCGTTCATGCCTTGAAGATCTGGCGACATTACTTGTATGGAGGAAAATGTGAGATATACTCAGACCACAAGAGTTTGAAATACTTTTTCACACAAAAGGAGTTAAACATGAGGCAGAGAAGATGGCTTGAGTTGGTCAAGGATTACGACTGCACCATCCACTATCATCCGGGGAAAGCCAATGTCGTAGCAGATGCCCTGAGCAGAAAGGGAGTACCCACAGCTCAACTTATTCGAGAATTTTCAAACTTGAATATTGATGTAGTTTCGTCAACAGAAAGCACGGAAGCAATCTTGGCAACCATGACACTACAACCATTGCTAAGAGACCAAATCAAGGAGGCTCAAGGGAATGACAAGTTTCTGTGCAAGATCAAGGAAAGAGTTCTCAAAGGCAACATCCAAAATTTTGCGATTTCAGACGACAAGGCGTTGGTCTACGAAGGAAGAATTTGTGTACCAAAAGATAGTCGGATAAGGGAAGAGATATTGAAGGAGGCACACAATACGCCTTATTCTATCCATCCTGGGGGAACAAAAATGTACCAGGACCTGAAGAAGCACTTTTGGTGGAGAAACATGAAGAGATCCATTGGTGACTATGTGGAAAGATGTATGACCTGTCAGCAAGTGAAAGCTGAACACCAGAGACCAACCGGACTGCTTCAACCCCTTGAGATTCCAGAATGGAAGTGGGAGAACATCTCTATGGATTTCGTGGTGGGACTACCAAAGACGATCAAAGGAAACCATGCCATTTGGGTAATCGTGGATAGACTTACCAAATCCGCTCATTTCTTTCCAATTAAGATGACGTTCAGCATGGACCGATTAGCTCAACTTTATGTGGATGAAATTGTAAGGCTACATGGAGTACCGGTGACCATCGTGTCTGATCGAGACACAAGATTCACATCAAACTTTTGGAAGAGCCTGCAAGAAGCCATGGGAACGAGGCTGAGCTTCAGCACTGCCTATCATCTTCAAACGGATGGTCAATCGGAGAGAACCATTCAAATCCTAGAGGACATGCTTCGAGCATGTGTCATGGATTTTGGCGAAAACTGGGAGAAACATCTACCATTGGTGGAATTCGCATACAACAACAGCTATCAAGCAACCATCGAGATGGCTCCTTACGAAGCATTGTACGGAAGGAAGTGCAGATCACCTTTGCACTGGGATGAAGTTGGCGAAAGGAGAATTTTAGGCCCAGAAATAGTTGAGAAGACAGTGGCCGCTATCAACAAGATAAGAGAACGTATCAAAATAGCTCAAGACTGACAAAAGTCATATGCCGACCTCAAGAGGAGAGACTTTCACTATGAAGTTGGAGACAAAGTATTCCTGAAGCTGTCACCAATGAAGGGTGTGGTTCGCATCGGAAAAAGAGGAAAATTGAGGCCAAGGTATGTTGGGCCGTTTGAAATTCTAGAAAGAGTTGGGAAGCTTGCATACAGACTGGCGTTACCTCCAAGTTTAACATCGATCCACAATGTCTTTCACATTTCTTCCCTTAGAAGATATATTCACGACCCAGCCAACATCGTGAATCACGGTGAATTAGGACTTAGCAAGGATTTGTCCTACGAGGAGTATCCAATAGCTATTTTGGATAAGAAGGTGCACGTGTTAAGGAAAAAGGAAATCTCGCTAGTGAAAGTCCAGTCGAGTCGACACGATAAAAACGAGGCTACATGGGAAAAGGAAGGGGATATTAGGTCTAGATACCCGCACTTCATGGACGCAGATAAGTAATTTCGAGGACGAAATTTTATTTAAGTGGGGGAGGATGTAGTGCCCCGTAAATTTATTTATTAATTTGTGCTACCTTAATTATTTTTTTTCTGAGCATGCTATTAATTGTTAAGTCCTATAAGTCGCGCCTAGTGTAAAGTTTAATATATGTGGAGCATGTTTTAAATGCATTGCATTTATTTCTTTAATGAGAATGATTAAGGTTATACTTATTTAATTTTGGGCCAAAGTCAATTATTTTATTTTTATTTTTATCTTTCCTGGCCCAAGAAGATATTCTCATACCCAATTTAATTTTAGAAGCCCACAGCTGTAAGCCCAAGATTTTGAAAATTGAGGAATTGGATTTCTTCTTCCCCTCCTACACGCCTCCCACTCTAGAAACCCTAAACCTAAAATACCATGTTCAAGCCATCCATGTTTAGGAAAGAAATCAAACAAATATCAACATTTCCATAATCTCTTCCCAACCTCCGGTATATAAATGGGAGAGCTCTCTTCGAACTTAATCACATCAATTCCAAGCATTTTCGAACTCTCCCTTCTCTTCTTGAATTTTCAAACTGCTCTCCATTCTTCGTCTGGAATCGTCAGAGGTACCCATTTTTCTTCTATCTTGTTTTTGTTTCGGGTTGTAAGAATCGCCGGAAATTCTCCTCTCCTTCTGAGTTTTCGGTCCTGAGAATGAGCTTTAGATAGAGAGAAATTTTGATGCTCCATGTTCTGCTTCTCTCAAAAGCTTGGGCAGTAAAAGCCAACTTTTATTTGGTCAACTTATGTAATAATATAAAATAATTTAAAAGTTGTTTTGGTCCTGCAACTATCATCACTCACGCACACAAATCCATGTATATATATATATATATATGTTTTCATTACACGCACACACACATATTATATACACTAACTAATATTATATAGTTATATATATATGTGAACCTTTTGATTCACACACACACACTCATGTACATATATATATAATATACGCATCCACTTTTTGTATATATATATTATATGTCTACCTATAGTATCTGTATATATATATAGCATATATATATATGTGTGTTTCCTTTCGTGTATATATATATATATAATATACCTAGTATGATTATATATATGCGTGTATATTTATAGCAATAAATATATTTATTGTACGAATATATATATGTGTACATGTGTATGAATATTAATTTGAGTATGTTTTTGTTTTAAAGACTGTGAAATTTTTATATGATTTATATTGACTATTATTTTTATTAGGCGGCGCGCGTGGACATAATTAATTTGACAAGTCAAAGGTGGGGTTTATGTTGAAGATTGTGATGTTATCCTCTCTATATATTTATAAATGTATTATGTGAAATATAGAGTCCTCTGGACTATAAAGTACCGAGTCTTCGAGACTATAAAGTACGGAGTCCTTGGGACTATAAAGTACTGAGCCTAAGGGCTGAATCAGATATGCAGATCACCGATTTTGGTTTACGAACCAAAAGCTTTTATCGCTTCATATATTTACTTTTAAATTTATAGTCTGGATAACGGTCATTTCCCCACTGAATTAGAAGAACTCACCCCAATCTTTTACCCCTTTCAGGAATTGGCTCGGACGATGTGTGACGGGCAAGATGCGATGGAGATGGTCGATTAGTTGAATAATTAATAATTTTTGAGACATTAATATTTTTATATTTCCGCTTTTATATTAAAAACTCCGATGTTTCATTTTTGTCTACTGATGACATTATTGGGATCCTGATTTTAGGGAAGTAATTAAGGAATAAAGTTTAGTAATGTTTCTTTAATTTATAAGTATATAAATTTTGGGGCGTGACAGTTGGTATCAGAGAGACACGTTCCTGTATACATAAAAAAAAATAAAAAAATTTACACATAAGAAATAAGATTTTGACCATCATCGCATCCGCCACATCGTCCCGAGAAGAGGTAAAAAGTAAAGTTATTATTGATACATGATTAAAGTTATTGTTGATGCATGATTATGTGAGTTGTTTGTTGTATTATTTTATAGCTGCAAGTTTTATTATAGATGGTGAGACTAAAGAAAACTGCAAGGATGAGCACAGGGGGGCAAGCCCCAGGGCGTATACTAGCTAGTAGGGAGGAAGATCTCAAGGACCACTTGATCGGCAAGTTTTTCCGTCTGACTTGGGATGACACGGCCCCAGAGATGAAATTGCTAAAGATACAACACCTTTGGAGAAAGATGGAGCAAGCTGGGTGCGCCGTGAATCCAGCTGAGGCGGTCAAGAAAGTTCATAGAATGATCACCTCTCCCGTCATTGAGTTCTTCACCTCGGAGGCCAGAGAGGATCTTACCATGGTGATTCAGACAAGACGGGCAGTACACCACATCATAGATTTTGATGCATTCATTGACCGAACCCTGCAATACTGGAAGGGTGAGGTCTATGGTCGCATACCGAAAGGGATCAGAGTGGGCCGTCAAGAACCTTATGAGAGGGCAAACTTTGCAAAGAGGATGAAAAGAGCTAGTAGTGTTTGAGTGGTTTTAGTAGTTGATTAATCGTTTAGCTGTTTTTGGCTTGGACCGATATTTGTTTTCTGCAGTACTTTGAGTATCGTACTTTGTCTTTCCATTTCGTATTTGAATGATTCTTAAATAATAAGATAGTTGTTTTGTTTTATTTCTTTTACAATAATTAATGTTATCGCCATCATCAATAAGAAGATGCCTCCAAAAAGAAATGTGAGAGTGGCTTCAAGTGAGGAGACCGAGTCAAACAACTATGGACCTAACAATGGAAATGGAAATGGTGGCAACATAGATGGATTCGCACAAAGCCTTGTAGATGCACTTAGGAACGTTTTGCCTCAGCAGAACAATGGAGACCCCCAACCCCAAGGAGGCGGTATCCTAACTCAATTCGGATAGTTGGGACCTCCGAAGCTGACAGGAACTGGAGGACCCTTAGCTGCCGAGGAATGGATACGAGAGCTCGAGAGGATCTTCAACTACTTGGGTTGCCCTGATGCACAGAAAGTCACTTGTGCCGCTTTCCAGTTCACGGAAGATGCCAGCCATTGGTGGGAAGCTGTAACAATTAGCATGAGCGAAGAGCAACAGAGGAACCTGACCTGGGCTGCTTTCAAGAAGTTGGTGTTGGGAAATTATTTCCCGAAAGCCTTCCGCAAGCAAAAGGAGAAAGAATTGATGAACCTGGAGCAAGGCGACATGAGCATCCTGGAGTACGAACAAAAATTCAACCAATTAGCTCGCTATGCTCCACACCTGGTGGATACCGATGAAAAGAAAGCATGGTGTTTTGAAGATGGGCTGCGTCCGGAGATTGGAGCTCATATATCTGCTCTGAATCTCACCACCTTCTCTGAGATTGTGCAGCGAGCTTGGGCAGTGTCGACCCGATTGAATCTTGACAAAGTTGCTCCAAACCCTTCCAACAATGGAGGAAAGAGGCGTTGGGATGATCGAGGTAACCAGAATAGGGGTAAAGGTTTCCAACCGGAGAAGAAGCCCAGAAACGACAGAGAGAACAAGCCTGGTGCAATGGTTGAAAAACCATTATGCACAACCTGCCAGAGACGACATTTTGGTAAGTGTAGGCTTGGAGAATAAGGGTGCTACCGCTGTCATCAAGTGGGGCATAAGGCAGTGAATTGTCCTCAGAATCGAAACTTCAACAATAACAACAATTACCGAAGAGGCAATGCCCGTGCCTTTGCAATGAACCAAGATGAAACCAAGGAAGGACCACAGACGATGTCAGGTATAATATCCGTACTCAACCAGACTGCCTTAGTACTTTTTGATTCGGGTGCATCACATTCTTTTGTGGCAAAAAGATTTTATGAAAAAGCTAATATAAAGTGTGACGAGGAGGTTGAGCCCCTAAGGGTTAACATCCCATCGGGAAAATCAATGAAGTCAGACCGAGCAGCTAAAGGAGTCCAGATAGTCATCGAAAAGCAGACCTTGGAAGCTAATCTTTTCATCTTGGAGATGAATGACTTCGACGTGATCCTAGGGATGGACTGGCTGAGCTAGAACTATGCAGTGATCAAATGTCGAGATCGAGAGGTGACCTTCCAGCAGCCGGGAGAGAAGCAATTCTCTTTCAAAGGATCAAAGATGAACAAATCGCCCAACATAATTTCGGCAATGAAGGCGGTCAAGTTAGTGAGAAGAAAGAATTGTCAAGCTTTTCTGGTGAACGTGACAAGCACAACGGATCGGGAAAGGAACTTGAAGGATATTCCCATAGTGAATGAACATCCTGATGTCTTTCCGGAGGATATTGTTGAATTGCCACCAGACCGACAGGTGGAATTTTCAATCGACTTAGTTCCAGGTGCAGCGCCTGTTTCCAAGGCACCTTATCGGATGGCGCCGAAGGAGTTAGAAGAATTGAAGGTCCAAATTCAGGAGTTGCTAGATAAAGGATATATTCGTCCTAGCGTGTCACCATGGGGTGCACCAGTTTTGTTTGTGAAAAAGAAGGATGGAAGCATGAGGATGTGTATCGACTACCGTGAGTTGAACAAGCTCACCATCAAGAATAAGTACCCGTTGCCAAGGATTGAGGATCTTTTCGATCAACTGAAAGGAGCGGGAGTGTTCTCAAAAATCGATTTGAGATCAGGATACCACCAGCTAAAAGTCAAGGAAGGAGACATATCAAAGACGGCGTTTCGAACCAGATACGGACATTACGAATTCACCGTAATGCCCTTCGGACTCACCAACGCACCGGCAGTGTTCATGGACCTCATGAACAGGGTTTTCCATCAGTACCTGGACTAGTTTGTCATCGTATTCATTGACGACATCTTGGTGTACTCCAAAGACAAGAAGCAGCACGAGGAGCATCTGAGAATTGTTCTGGAAACCTTGCGGAGAGAGAAGCTTTACGCCAAATTTAGCAAAAGTGAGTTTTGGCTTGATCGTGTGGTGTTCCTTGGGCATGTGGTGACGGCGCAAGGAATAGAGGTGGATCCAGCAAAAGTGGAAGCTGTGACCAATTGGGACACACCAAAGAATGCCAGTGACATAAGAAGCTTTTTGGGTCTTGCAGGATATTATCGCCGTTTCATCGAAGGTTTCTCAAAGATAGCCGGCCCGTTAACCCGATTAACAAGGAAGGGGGTCAAGTTCGAGTGGAGTGAAAAGTGTGAAGAAAGTTTCCAAATGTTAAAGCGGAAACTTACAACAACACCAGTGTTAATTATCCCAGAAGGCAGTGAAGGATTTGTGATTTATTGCGATGCTTCCAAGCAGGGACTCGGGTGTGTTTTAATGCAGCACGGAAAGGTAGTAGCCTATGCTTCAAGACAATTGAAGATTCATGAGCTCAACTACCCTACTCACGACCTGGAGTTAGCAGCGGTCGTTCATGCCTTGAAGATCTGGCGACATTACTTGTATGGAGGAAAATGTGAGATATACTCAGACCACAAGAGTTTGAAATACTTTTTCACACAAAAGGAGTTAAACATGAGGCAGAGAAGATGGCTTGAGTTGGTCAAGGATTACGACTGCACCATCCACTATCATCCGGGGAAAGCCAATGTCGTAGCAGATGCCCTGAGCAGAAAGGGAGTACCCACAGCTCAACTTATTCGAGAATTTTCAAACTTGAATATTGATGTAGTTTCGTCAACAGAAAGCACGGAAGCAATCTTGGCAACCATGACACTACAACCATTGCTAAGAGACCAAATCAAGGAGGCTCAAGGGAATGACAAGTTTCTGTGCAAGATCAAGGAAAGAGTTCTCAAAGGCAACATCCAAAATTTTGCGATTTCAGACGACAAGGCGTTGGTCTACGAAGGAAGAATTTGTGTACCAAAAGATAGTCGGATAAGGGAAGAGATATTGAAGGAGGCACACAATACGCCTTATTCTATCCATCCTGGGGGAACAAAAATGTACCAGGACCTGAAGAAGCACTTTTGGTGGAGAAACATGAAGAGATCCATTGGTGACTATGTGGAAAGATGTATGACCTGTCAGCAAGTGAAAGCTGAACACCAGAGACCAACCGGACTGCTTCAACCCCTTGAGATTCCAGAATGGAAGTGGGAGAACATCTCTATGGATTTCGTGGTGGGACTACCAAAGACGATCAAAGGAAACCATGCCATTTGGGTAATCGTGGATAGACTTACCAAATCCGCTCATTTCTTTCCAATTAAGATGACGTTCAGCATGGACCGATTAGCTCAACTTTATGTGGATGAAATTGTAAGGCTACATGGAGTACCGGTGACCATCGTGTCTGATCGAGACACAAGATTCACATCAAACTTTTGGAAGAGCCTGCAAGAAGCCATGGGAACGAGGCTGAGCTTCAGCACTGCCTATCATCTTCAAACGGATGGTCAATCGGAGAGAACCATTCAAATCCTAGAGGACATGCTTCGAGCATGTGTCATGGATTTTGGCGAAAACTGGGAGAAACATCTACCATTGGTGGAATTCGCATACAACAACAGCTATCAAGCAATCATCGAGATGGCTCCTTACGAAGCATTGTACGGAAGGAAGTGCAGATCACCTTTGCACTGGGATGAAGTTGGCGAAAGGAGAATTTTAGGCCCAGAAATAGTTGAGAAGACAGTGGCCGCTATCAACAAGATAAGAGAACGTATCAAAATAGCTCAAGACTGACAAAAGTCATATGCCGACCTCAAGAGGAGAGACTTTCACTATGAAGTTGGAGACAAAGTATTCCTGAAGCTGTCACCAATGAAGGGTGTGGTTCGCATCGGAAAAAGAGGAAAATTGAGGCCAAGGTATGTTGGGCCGTTTGAAATTCTAGAAAGAGTTGGGAAGCTTGCATACAGACTGGCGTTACCTCCAAGTTTAACATCGATCCACAATGTCTTTCGCATTTCTTCCCTTAGAAGATATATTCACGACCCAGCCAACATCGTGAATCACGGTGAATTAGGACTTAGCAAGGATTTGTCCTACGAGGAGTATCCAATAGCTATTTTGGATAAGAAGGTGCACGTGTTAAGGAAAAAGGAAATCTCGCTAGTGAAAGTCCAGTCGAGTCGACACGATAAAAACGAGGCTACATGGGAAAATGAAGGGGATATTAGGTCTAGATACCCGCACTTCATGGACGCAGGTAAGTAATTTCGAGGACGAAATTTTATTTAAGTGGGGGAGGATGTAGTGCCCCGTAAATTTATTTATTAATTTGTGCTACCTTAATTATTTTTTTTCTGAGCATGCTATTAATTGTTAAGTCCTATAAGTCGCGCCTAGTGTAAAGTTTAATATATGTGGAGCATGTTTTAAATGCATTGCATTTATTTCTTTAATGAGAATGATTAAGGTTATACTTATTTAATTTTGGGCCAAAGTCAATTATTTTATTTTTATTTTTATCTTTCCTGGCCCAAGAAGATATTCTCATACCCAATTTAATTTTAGAAGCCCACAGCTGTAAGCCCAAGATTTTGAAAATTGAGGAATTGGATTTCTTCTTCCCCTCCTACACGCCTCCCACTCTAGAAACCCTAAACCTAAAATACCATGTTCAAGCCATCCATGTTTAGGAAAGAAATCAAACAAATATCAACATTTCCATAATCTCTTCCCAACCTCCGGTATATAAATGGGAGAGCTCTCTTCGAACTTAATCACATCAATTCCAAGCATTTTCGAACTCTCCCTTCTCTTCTTGAATTTTCAAACTGCTCTCCATTCTTCGTCTGGAATCGTCAGAGGTACCCATTTTTCTTCTATCTTGTTTTTGTTTCGGGTTGTAAGAATCGCCGGAAATTCTCCTCTCCTTCTGAGTTTTCGGTCCTGAGAATGAGCTTTAGATAGAGAGAAATTTTGATGCTCCATGTTCTGCTTCTCTCAAAAGCTTGGGCAGTAAAAGCCAACTTTTATTTGGTCAACTTGTGTAATAATATAAAATAATTTAAAAGTTGTTTTGGTCCTGCAACTATCATCACTCACGCACACAAATCCATGTATATATATATATATATATATATGTTTTCATTACACGCACACACACATATTATATACACTAACTAATATTATATAGTTATATATATATGTGAACCTTTTGATTCACACACACACACTCATGTACATATATATATAATATACGCATCCACTTTTTGTATATATATATTATATGTCTACCTATAGTATCTGTATATATATATAGCATATATATATATATGTGTTTCCTTTCGTGTATATATATATATATAATATACCTAGTATGATTATATATATGCGTGTATATTTATAGCAATAAATATATTTATTGTACGAATATATATATGTGTACATGTGTATGAATATTAATTTGAGTATGTTTTTGTTTTAAAGACTGTGAAATTTTTATATGATTTATATTGACTATTATTTTTATTAGGCGGCGCGCGTGGACATAATTAATTTGACAAGTCAAAGGTGGGGTTTATGTTGAAGATTGTGATGTTATCCTCTCTATATATTTATAAATGTATTATGTGAAATATAGAGTCCTCTGGACTATAAAGTACCGAGTCTTCGAGACTATAAAGTACGGAGTCCTTGGGACTATAAAGTACCGAGCCTAAGGGTTGAATCAGATATGCAGATCACCGATTTTGGTTTACGAACCAAAAGCTTTTATCGCTTCATATATTTACTTTTAAATTTATAGTCTGGATAACGGTCATTTCCCCACTGAGTTAGAAGAACTCACCTCAATCTTTTACCCCTTTCAGGAATTGGCTCGGACGATGTGTGACGGGTAAGATGCGATGGAGATGGTCGATTAGTTGAATAATTAATAATTTTTGAGACATTAATATTTTTATATTTCCGCTTTTATATTAAAAACTCCGATGTTTCATTTTTGTCTACTGATGACATTATTGGGATCCCGATTTTAGGGAAGTAATTAAGGAATAAAGTTTAGTAATGTTTCTTTAATTTATAAGTATATAAATTTTGGGGCGTGACATCTATTAATAGAGCAAAAAAACTCTATATGTATTTTAGAGTACCAAGTAGAGCAGCTGTTGGAGGAGGTTTTTTCCCTCTTTTGCTCTAAAGTAGAGTTTTAGAGCAGCTATTGGACATGCTCTAAGGAACAAATTTGAAGATAAATAGTGTACCATTTATTTTTAATGACGGGTTAATTTATTGTTGTTATCGGGATCTCATCCTTGTGTAATAGCTTGCAAATTATATTATTAATCTCATTTATGTATCATAGGCTACAAACCACAAAAAAAAAATCATACAGTATTTAGAAAATCAGATATGACAGGCAACACCCAACGATGTGAATTTGAACTTGAGAACTTGGGTCTCAAATTTACATCATTCCATTATTAAGTAATTACCACAAGTGGATCTAGACGAGAATGCTTGAGGGGAGAGGGAGCCACTACATTGTCCATATATATATATAATCATGGATAAGGAGGTTGTAACCCGCCAACAGCAGCAAAACCTATAGAAAAAGAAAAAGAAAAACTATTGGCTTTCGGGGACCTTGGATGAGTCCCTAGTTGTTCCCAAGAGAACATAAATAACCTACTTTTGAACGGGTAGTTGATGATGTGGTTGTATACTTATATTAATCAGCATTTTGTCATATTTTTATACTTCTAATTATAAGAGTAAAAATTAATTACCACTAAACCAAAAGACTAATATGCCATCAATACAAAATTAAGAAAAAGTAGGTCACAGAAAATATGTATTAAATTGTTGGACCAAAATTGAATAAGTGTGGAGTGTAGCTCCGAAAACTCCAAATTGAGTTTGAAGTTCACTGACAAAAGCAAAGGGACATGAAGAAGCAAGCGTTGGTTTTGCAGCAAAAACAAACACACACACACGCACACGCACACCACTTTTACTGAATGCAGCAGTGCACGTGCGGACCCAGCAAACTGGAATCAACACCTTTTTACCCCTCTTTATTTATTCCTCATCAATGCCTTTAATTTCAATATTATTTCTTAAGTTTAAATTCTTATCCAACCATCTATTTCAATTCATTGCTTTTTACGCCTTTATATAATTTTTTTTGAATTTTTCAGACAAATTAGATATGACGCGTTATTATATTATTAAGTCAGGAGCTTTCGTTCTACTGCGAGTCTTTTATTCACGTTGGGAGACGATTTGACGGACTTAATGTGCATTCTCTTATTCAGTTGGATTCATAAAATGATGTTTTACTATTTTCACTACTAGAAATGATAATTTTTTTTATTATAATATTTATTTGACGAGAGTAAATTTGTGGCTGATTCTGCAATCGTATCATGAATAAAAATAATTTGTGGACCTCTAATAAAATTTAAATTGACCTAAGAATAACTTGGTTAGCTTCTTACATTCATCGCAAATGTGAATATTATTAATTTTTGATTGATAACACATGATATATAACTATTAAATTGAGAGTAAAAAAGCTAAGTGCATTTTTAGTTTACTATGGTAAATTTTTTTGTAAACTGAAGCAGTTAAAAAGTCTCTTTTATCACTGTATAGGTCCCCATTTTTACAAAATCAATTAAATCCGGAAACAGGGTGATGTGACCGTTTAAAATCATCTTTGTCCCAATTCTACTTTATATTTTTGTTGAATATAATTTTTATTTTTACAAGAATAGATGGGATCAAATAATTCAAACTGGCCCAACACAGCCTAAGCTTCAAATCAAATAACCACTTTAATTATTTTAAAAGTTATTTTTTGATTACCAAATATATATGCAATTGAGTCTTGCAGTTGCTGATCATATATACCTACAACTACAATGAAGATTCATCCTTAGAGAATTAATATACAAAGCCAGAAGATCGTGGCTTAACGTAACTGTGTTTCTATTCATCGGATCATTTGATGGGTAATATTCGGATCCAAATATCAGTAAAATTATAAATATATTAGTATGAGTTTTGATTTGAATCTTAGTCGGTAAAATAAACTAATATAATATTTTAGAATATAGAAATAGATTTGTGGTTGAAACTTGTAGTCATTGTTAAATATATTGTTAGGAATTTAACCATTGCCAACACAGATATAACATAGGGTGACGAAGAATGTCAAGATGGATAGTAGGAGTGGTCTATTTTCTCTGCGACAGCTAGAGCACCCACAGCAGTGTATCATAATTTTGGTACATAACTCCGTCACGTTACCGCCACATCAAAAGTTATATACCTACTTTTTTAAATATTCATTCTCTTCAAATCTCCCACTATAACATACGGTACATACATAATTTTTTAGGGTCCCACCATTATATCACCCACTTAATAAAATATATGTTAGATAAATGGTAGTTAGACAAATGGGATAGACGGGCCCCACATTTGACCAAAATAAGATGAAAAATTGGTACATATATTAGAAATGGTATTTAGTTTTGTACCAATTTTTTAAGCCTCCACTATAGTATGTACCAAGAGTTGGTACATACAATTCTTTTGTACCTAAAAAAAATCACCTATTGTGGATGCCCACCCACAACGATGTACCATAATTTTGGTACATAACTCCGCTACCTTACTGCCACATCAAAAGTTATATACCTACTTTTTTAAATACCCATTCTCTTCAAATCTCCCACTATAACATATGGTACATATATAATTTTTTAGGGTTCCACCATTATATCACCCACTTAATAAAATATACGTTAGACAAATGGTAGTTAGACAAATGGAATAGACGGGCCCCACATTTGACCAAAATAAGATGAAAAGTTGGTACATATATTAGAAATGGTATTTAGTTTTGTACCAATTTTTTAAGCCTCCACTATAGTATGTACCAAGAGTTGGTACATATAATTCTTTTGGTGTAAATGGATACTTCTATTCAAAAACCAAATAAGAAATGCTTTTCTAGCCAACTTCCATAACACATGCTTTTTTATTCAAACTTTTTCACAATCTCTCAAATACCCTTACTAAAGGGTGGGCCCAGTCAATATTCCATGTTGACTCAAATTTGAAAAGTGAAATATTCTCACGACTGAAGAGAAAGAAAGTCACGAGAGGAACAAAACACAAACTCACGACAAAACAGAAACTCACGACATAATAGAAACAAAAAAACCGATCCCCTTTGCTTTCTTCCTTAGAATTCTCACGAAAACTCGAGCAATTTTTTTGTCACGAACGATCAACCCAGATTGAGAAACTCACGAAAGCCTCACAATCCTCACGAAACACAGATACACAAACTCACGAATTCAATTCTTACAACCGATCCCCTTTTTGAAATCGGCGTTGTTCTCTTCAATTCTCAGCGCTGTTGGAGTTGAGTATCGACGTTGGTTCCATGGAAAATATCGAGCAATGGGCTGTTGATTTTCAACAGGTTAGTCCGCTATTTTGGTTTTTTTTTTTTGTAGTTTTTGTGTTTAATTTACACTATCCTTGTTCGGTTTTGAATTATGTTGAATGGGTAGGTTGAAATCGAGAGAATAATTAGAAATGAAAATAGATTATTGTGGCGATTTGATGAAATCTATTGTTAATTTTTGTGATTATTATGTGAAATCTGTCGTTAATTTTTGTATCGAAAGTGGTATCGGGTCTATATATTGTCATGAGAACTCATATGGTGTCTAATTTTTCTGGCGATTTGTTGATGTCGTGACAATATATTGTCACGAAAACTCATATCGGGTCTATATATTGTCATGAAAACCGATTGTATATTTTTGTCACGAAAACGATCTCGTGATAATATATACACACGAGATCTCTTCTCGTGACAATTATTCTCACAAATGCTATCTTTTCGTGTAAAAAAAACTGTGAGAATATATTTACACGAAATCTATTCTCGTGTAAATATATTCTCACGACAGGAAATCTCGTGACAATATATTGTCCCGGAACCTAATCTCGTGACAAAATATAATTTTTTTTATAATGTGCTTAGGTTTTTTATTTCATAATTAATTCTTCTTCTCAATCATTGGTAAATTCTCAGCATGTAGAGATATCTATATCATGTCCAATTAGTTTTAATTTAATTATATTTGTTTTATTTCTGCATTATTTATTGCTAATTTTTTGTATATATATTATTTAAAAAATAGCGTGATTGGGTGTGGAGGAGAGAGGCTTTACAGAACATCACATGCGGGATCAATTTATACTGGAAGGACAATATGAGTGTAATTAGAGAAGTATTACACGTGATTAGTGGTGGGCCCGAACTATTCGAGCAGTTTAGGAGAGAGTCGTGCTTCGGGCATCTGATAGATTTCGTGGGGAAAAACAGCTGTAACAATGCTCTACATGTATTGTTGAGTAGGGAGGTGATTATTGACGGTGCAGAGGAGCACGATTTTTGGTTTCGGGTTGGAGAAACCAATATTAGATTTTCTCCGAGTGAGTTTGCTCTGGTGACTGGACTGCAGTTCGGAGGATCCGATTTTGCTCCGTCTGCATCACATAAGATTTCTAGGAGATCTTTTTATTCCCGTGAGTTGAACAAGACAACTTTGAGAGTGAAGGACCTACTTGAGAGGTTTAGGACCTATTCACTAGGAGATGACCTCATGGATTACGTCATGGTCGCCAATGTCCTGTTCCTGCACACCATGATCTTTGGATATGATCAGACACACATGATAGATGACTGGGTATGGGTCTTTGCCGAGGATCGGGATCGATGGAACTCATTTCCATGGGGAGCTTATGCATTCAGTCTCTTGACGCATTATATGAGTTTGGTACCGTCTACTGAGGTCGAACTGAGGAGAAAATTCAAGAAGACGGAGGAAAAAGCCAGATTGTCTTATCATTTCTATAGACTGGTGTGGGCTCTACTGGTATGAATCTCAATTTTATCACGATTATGACTGTAATCTTATTTTATTTAATATAATTTGATCAATGTCTTATTCGACAGGTGTGGGCATATGAGGCCTTACCGAGACTCGGTGCACATTGTGCACAGGTTCCGGCACCAGACGCATTGCCCAGGTGTTTGAAGTGGGCCTTTAAGACGAAGACTGCGCGTCTGGGCACATTGTTTTCTGATGAGGTGAGCATTTATGTTAAACAATGTGTGTTTTCTTGATTATTTGAAGTGTTTCTAATCAATTCTTTACCATTTGCAGCAATTATGCTTCATATATCTACAGTCGAGTGAGCATGAGATGGCCACTTCATATTACAAAAGTGTCTTGCTCGGTGATTGTATACGCGTGACGTATGAGGCGCAGCGCAATAAGAGGGTGAAGCCCACTTATCGAGAGCTGGCTAGAGCCCATCAGCCCAGAGCTCTCTCTCCTCTCAGAGCTCCCTCTCACTCAGGGCGATCTGGGAGTTGCATTCCTCGCACGTGTGCTAATACGGGTGCCGTTGAGTCATCCAGGAGACGACAGACTCGCCCTACAAATAAGCGTCCTAGACTGGCGACTCCCATGTCTAGTACTAGTGAGGATCACCGGTGTTGCAAACATGTGGGGCAGATGCGAGACGTGGCGCGTCAAACAGGCATAGAGATGCTCCGTATGATACAGGAGTGTGATGAGGAGCGTGAGAGGGCACGCAAGCAGGAAAACGATGATATGTTCCATAGATTGAAGGATTTCGTTAAGGACATGTTCAAAAAGTTTGTCCCTAGATCCCGGTCCCGGTCCCGGTCTTGGTCCCACAGTAGGAGTCGCTCTCAGGGTAGACATGAAGAACAAGCACGGGAAGAGAGTCCCCAGCGATCAGCACCTCGTCCAATACATGATTACGATGTAAGTAGTGTTTGGTATGACTTTGTCTTATATATACTTTTAAATATACCAACTAATTTCATTTTAGGTTGAGGGCCCACATGTTGAGGATGTGCATGTTGAGAGTGTAGGGGCCACAGTTGACGATTGGGGTGTTGGATCACATTCTAGTCCGGTTAGGCCTAGCTCGGCTAGGCCGAGCTCAGCGGATGTGTTGAGCTCGATGAGGGAATTTGTTGATTTTCGATATTGCGGGCCAGACACGCGCTTAAGAGTGAATTTGATCGAGCTTGAACTGGATCAGGCCTTCTTCGATGAATTGCTCGACACCAATAGAGACATGTCCTCACAATGTATGGATCTGATCCTGTATTGCCTTCAGATCAGGCTGGCCGAGGGTCGTGGGTTGAAGGCAGGAGTGAATTCACGTAGCACAATCGTCTTGCAGTCATCATTTTTCGTGAGTTTTCAATATTTATTTTAATCTAACAAGTCAATTGATCTTATAATTACGTTAATATTTTCTTGTTACAGTATAAGTTGGTGCAAGAGTATCATCTCATTCATCCGGACGATGAGGAATTCACGCAGACATACCCCAATTTTGATTATGCTTGGTGGGGATGGGATGATGAATTGGTCGAGATCGTCAGAGGGGATCAGTTACTGACGGGTCCTTGGTGGTAGGTGAATAGTGTGAGTGAACTTCATTAGAACCCATTTACGATACATATGTCTTTTATGACTGTTTTATATCTATTTGTATTTACAGATCATCACCGCTTGCCATGTTGATGGACATTGGGTGACCGTTCGGATTCGTCTAGACGCATGGCGAGTGGATTTGTATGATTCATTGTTGTACAGCATGATGGATCCGACAGATGAGCCCACTTATTCCATGCGTGAGCACCAGCTCTGGCCATTGATGCACTTGATTTCTGGACTGCTGCGTCATCTCAGATATTGGGAGAAAGCTAGGCGTACTAAAATCTGCAGACCGTTAGAGTATTACAGAACGCCACTCATGTATCAGTTCAGACAGATAGATGGTGTGAGTTGTGGTGTTTTTTCTGCCATGCAAGCCAATCGATTGATTTCGTCGAAGAAATTCAACATGGATCCTACTCCGGATGACTTGGACACGTATCGGAAGCTTTTAACTGTTAGGATATTCGGTAATTGTCAGAGGATAGCATGAGTAGAGCTTTGACTTATGGGTTGTACTAGATCTTTGACTATTGTTAATGTTTTCATGTTAATTGATGTTTTCGTCACAATTATTGTATTCGATACAACAAAAATGCTAAAAAAATCTAGTTTTCAATTATTGTCACAGAATCAGTTTTCGTGACAATAATTGTCACGAGATCTATCTTTCGTGACAATAATTGTCACGAGATCCCGTTTTCATGACAATAATTGTCACGAAAACTGATTTCGTGACAATTATTGTCACGAAAACTGATCCTGTGACAATAATTGTCACGAGATCATGGACTGAAAATTCAAAAATGTATTTGAATTTGGAATTAACCCTGCAACAATCATACCACATATTACACAACACAAATTCTCAAATCTTGTCACAATCATATCACAACAAACGAGCATTGAAACATTCAGCATCATTTGATGTGACAGTCCGATCAGCAATCAACCAACACAAGTATGCACCATCTCGAGACAATTAGATAACAACAAATGTCCTAATTACATTAATAGAGTAGTCTAATAATTTGAATAAAATGTAATCAAATTTGAGGTTGAACCCTGTTCGGGCACTTGCCCTTGCTGTGTCCTGGTCCACGACAAATACTACATCTCTTCGGACGACGTCGCCTCTCACCAAGCATTTCTTCTTGTGATTGTTCAATCTGGTGTGGGGCTGTACATTTCTTCCTGTTGTGGCCAGTTCCTCCACACCTCGAGCATACTTGTTGTCTTCTACTTCTCGTACTTGAGCCTTCACCAGCTGATTGATATCTTCCCTCCTTAGGACGACCTGCTTGGGGAACTGATTTAGGAGGACAAACTCTGAATGTCGAAGTGAATGTCCACTCATCTTAACTCGGCACTGAACGTACACGATCATGGTATGCTAGACAGAGTGTAACTTGCTTGAAACACTGGTCAACGTAATCATAGATGTCCAGTCCGGCGATCCTGTCACAGTAGTTGTGAAGTGTTAATAACATGAAAAGATAATAAACAATATTTTATAAATTGAATATTTATAAAATCACGGGACCTAATAGCAGCAGCTGCATAAGAACAAGGCATCTGATCGAGCTAAAATTCGCCACATTCACAGGTTCTCATCTGAAGGTCAACAATGAAGCTCTTCTCGTTCTTTTGCACTTTATATAAATGTGCATTCTGGCATCGAACCCTACACTGAAGGCTCATCTCCACCTGTCTGTAAAGCTTTGTGTAAGCAAATTCTGTCAAGATGTGATCTCTCGACACTGCCTTCGCATGTCTCTCGTCAAACCACTTTTCTATCACATCTCTGACCACTTCAATGAGGGAACATATGGGCAATCTTCTAGCCCACAACAAACGTGCATTGAAACACTCGGCCGCATTTGAGGTCATGAAGCTGTAACGATGTGAAGGGCATTGTGAGCGTGCCCAGCGATGTACCCCTATACTCAGCAGTGTATTGTAAACGTCTTCTCAGCTTGAGGAGATCATTGATAGATATTTCAGGAACTTTTCTTCTCTATACGCAAATGTAGCCGTTTTGAACATAGAAATCATGTGGCGACCCGCTCGAATCAGATTCTTCGCTATGTGGTAATAGCACAATCCATGGACCGCATTAGAATACACTGCCTTAACAGCATTCTTGATGCTCACAAGTTGGTCCGAAACTATCATCAACTCATCACGATCTCCAAAAGCCTTCTTAAACTCGGTCAAGAACCATGTCCAGGCTGCATCATTCTTAATAGGACCGACACCAATGGCAAGAGGGAAACACTGCTCATTACCGTCTTTCGTCACAGTGACGAAAAGGATGCCCTTGGTCTTTCTCTTCAAATGAGTGTCGTCAATGACGACAACAGGACGCATACACACGCTGAATGCCGCTCTAGAAACTCCTAGAGCTACAAATGCGTACAAGAAACGACCATCACGATCGGTCTCCAAGTTATAATGTGTATCGGCATTGGACCTCTTCAGCATCTCCAAATATGCAGGCAACACCGCGAAGGACTGATCGTGAGACCCATAAACCATCTCTATTGCGATATTCCTAGCCCGTAAGGCAACACTATACTCAACCTCAATGCCATACTCCCTCAATATCTCAGCTATCATTGCTCTCGGCCTCAGGATTGAACCCTCATCTAGGATTCTCTTTTTAAATAAATCAGCCATCACCCGAGACGATAACTTCCGTGGTGCATTACGTGTCAGGTCCAGCCGACACGTATGATTATCCTCTAACTTAGTCACCATCCACAAACCACCCTTAGAACTAGCCACTAATTTAAACGGGTAGGTCTCGTTTTGCTTGCAGATGACTGTGAGTCGACTTTTGCTGGATCGAGAGACCGAATATTCCACTTGACGCTCCATGTGCCACTTTCCAACATCAATCATCAAGTCTCTCTTCTCCAAAAATGTCTTCCCCTCGGCTATCACATCACTATCTGTCTGTGGTGGGTCGTCATGTACCACTGCTAGTGCATCGTCAACACGGGCCGCATGAATAGACCAGTGTCCTAAAGGAGGAATCTCTACATTCGGAGCCTCGGCTTCAGGAGCAGCATCCTCAGATGTGAAGTTCTGAGGTCCACCGTGCTGGATAATGTTGACAAACTCATCGAGACGCCCTGGCTCGCGAATCCATTCACAGAATTCAGCTATTTGCTTACGCCGAACTTCACTCTCGTAGTTCTCGTCGTCATCATCATCCTCATCATCATCATCATCGTCATCATCCCAAGACAACTCATCACCACTATCATCTCCAATTGGTTCGTCATTAGCATCATTTGACGGCATTACTATTGGCGTTTGCTGAAGTGATTTCTCGGTAACGTACACAACAGGCTCGTCTTGCTCCTGAACTAGATGGGCTAAATCAACATCCGTTTTCAAGAGTCCTTTTAGTGTCCTCCCCGCCAATGACCTCGTCAAATAACTTAGTGAGTAACTAACGCTTGTTTGAGACGTTTCCATAAATTCATGAATTTCTTCGATCAATTTATCACGAGATAAATTGTCGAATGGGAGGTGGACGAGTTGATCTTCACCGTCCACGTACCCAGATCTCTCCCATCTACCGCTGTGTCGGACAACAATACGTTGCCAAGCCATCTGCAAATCAGCAACAAACGGAAATTAAAATAAGTTGCAATATATTGAAATATCGTGACAATATTGTCACAAGATCATAGAATTCGTGACAATATTGTCACGGTTCAGTTGATCTCGTGACAATATTGTCTCGAATACTATGGTCTCGTGACAATATTGTCACGAAATGGGCATTTTTCAAAAAAAAAAAAATTGCCACGAATGCCAAAAATATTGTCACGGTTGGAGGTTATCGTGACAATATTGTCACGAAAAGGGGATCTCGAGACTATTATAGTCACGAGATCTGTGAACCGTGACAATATTGTCACGATAACTCTGTAATTTCGAAAAAAAACCGATGCTACTAATGTTTTCAAATCATCAAAATCTTCAATTTCACCTCAATATATCACAAAATATCATGATCTACAACAATTTATGCATATAGGATCATTAAAAATTACAAAAGCAAACATATTATAACTTGAATAACTCTTAAACATAGCTATTATGAGATTAACATAAATTGTGGATAAATTACTTAAAATTTAAAAATGATTTTAAACCCAACTAAATCGAAGAACTTCACGGTCGTAAAAATTAAAAACTAACTTCGAATTTATTTGATACGTGTTGTCAATTTTTTACAAATGTCGTGAGTTTTGTGAATTGGCGTGACTTTTTTCAAAATGGCGTGAGTTTCTTCCTGTTGGATTTCTTCATTGTTACAAATTAAATGCATGACCAACAATGCACCTACCAAATTTATTTCTCTTATTTTCGAATTTGTTTTATAAAAAAAGTGGCCCACATGCTTCATTTTAATTAAAGAGAAAACAAATGGAAATTGTCAAATAAGACAAAAAGGGCATGAATGACTTTTACACCATTTTTGGTATAGAAAAGTATGACTTATGGTACTTGGCTAAAAAAGCATTTGTTATCTTGAATTGGCCTACTTTAATTTTTAACTCATTCTTTTGTACCTAAAAAAAACCACCTATTGTGGATGCCCTAACCAAAAATCTATTTTTTGTTTGCTTTATTTGCTACGATTTGCACATATCCCTACAAATATATGCATCTTTTTTCCTATATATTCTGCGTATGGGGGAGGGGTGTTCACTAAAAATGCACTTACACAATTTATAATCATTAATCAACACGTCAAATTTAAATAGTGAAATCACCGATATGAGTGAATTCATAATATTATGTATAATTAGCATATCCTCGATACTTTATTTTGTAGCTTTAATATGTATAGTGGAACATGTATCGACCTATGTGAATGATTATATACACATATAAGTATATATATGTGTGTGCGCGCGCGAATTTGAAGATGAAAATATTGGGTGTTGTACAAATCATGAAAAAAAAATCATCTTCTAAATATATATTTAAAATTGAATATTTATGTCTTTTTCGTTGAAATTTATTGATTTAGCTCCCTAAGACTATTGGACTATAACTCTTCCCCATAGTTGGTGGGTAATTAAACAATTTTAATGCGAGACAAATCAATTTTGAGCTATTCTTAATCAGTAATCCATGTATATGGGTCTACTAAGCAAATAGAATAGTGTAAGAAATAGCATATCGGAGTATTTTCACACAAAATAAAGTCATTTGATTCATATTGAGATTACGATAGGGGATATAATGCATAAACAATGATTTTAATTACTTAACTAACAATCAGGAGTGTGGAATATTTGTAACCGATTAAAAATAATGTCGACTCTGATCTAAATTTGCCGACATGATTTATGTTAGTCAATTCCTTTTTTTATCTAATTAGAATACCTACACGAGTCTCTGTCGTGCACATATGTATAGAATATTTCGACCTAAAAATAATTGGTGAGACTCGAACATGTGACATCTCAATTATGACTTTATGATATCATATCAAATAATTAGTACGGCAAAGTCAATATGTTGATTGGATATACTGATTATTCTTTAACCTTAGCTACAATTAGGCAAATTAAATCACATTCAAATATTCATTTCAGTGGCCAATCTAGACAATGTGGTACTATGTAGATATGATTGATATTTGATTCTTAACTAGAAGATATCTCTATTTAAATACTAGACAATATATACAATAATATAAATTTATTTAATTTGTTACCGATTTGACTTATTTCCTTTTTTTTTATGCTGTTTTAATTTATACTGTATATGAAGATTAACCAATAATTAAGGTGATTGTAGGTATGCTATCTCCCAACAACCACCAGACAAAAACGTTATCCCTCTATCATTGAGAACTTTGACAAAACTATTTAATTTAATTGTTTATAAAACGAATACTTCCGGGAAAAAAAAAAGAGAGAGGGAAAGTAAAATTTGAGAAAAATAAAATAAAAATTCATTTTTTTATGCATATATAAAAGAATCCATTGTTTGCCGTGCCTTAAAATAAAGTACTGATATACATCTCGTAAAATATATTATAAATAGTCTATACTTTTTGTTGATGCATACACAAACACATATTAAGACAAATGTAAATCTGCAAAGAGTTATAATTAATTAGATGTCAAGGAAAAAAGACATTAATTTATATATATACACATATATATGTGGGATTTAGATGGGAAAAAACAATTGAAAAAATATACTTATAGGACAATTTTTCTTATTATATAACGATTTCTAAGGAAGGGGAAGACGCACTAATAAGTAATTATACAAAAAAAAAGCATGTTTATTTAAGGGTAATTAATTATCGTTTGTATCTCAAATTATTTTGATTTTTTTTTTCAAATATATTTGAAAATAACACTTTGGTCAAAAAAAAAAAACTAAACTAATTAAAAATTAATCCAATCTAACATCTTATCCATTTTCCGGCTAGAAATTACTTTATACTCCAGTTGAATACTTGTGCCTTCTTTCTTATAGATTCTTATGTTGTGGCCAAATCGATCACATACATGTCAATGATGTCATGTCATTTTTACGCTAATTTTTGGCAACCTTCTCCTACTAGGTTTTGGCAAAATAATACATCCGATACTATATTTTATTAGTTTTCAAATAGTTCGAGTGTTTTATTGACAAAAATATTAGTTTGTGAAAGATTTGAAAGATGAAAATAATTTGATATATAAACAATAGTTTTACCCTTCAAAAAATTATGCAAATTTAAAATGGCAACACATTTTTGCTACAAGAAATAAAAATGAATGTTTATACAATATTTATTGTTATATATATTACATTTAAATGTAAATATATACTACATAATTTCTTTTAATTCAAATGTTACACCCGTTATTAATCAATATAGTATATAGTGAGGTTGAAAAGTGTGCAAGAATAGTTGGAAAAATGTACAACTTTTTAGTGGGTGCAAAAAAAGTTGGATTGCATGTGCGCTATGATGCTCATATTTTGACTTGTTAGATTCCAAATGGGGCCTCTTTGTATGCCCACTACTCTCTTCTAATATCAATCTATTTTTTCATGTCTTTAGCTTTGCTCTTTATCATTTGTTGCTCACTAACAAACATATCTTTTTTTTTTACACATACCAAATTCATCATATTCCCTTATTACTATTACATTATAATAATAAATCAAATCTACCCGCATCACTAATTCTTAATTTTCCTTCACTTTTATTGGCAATTATTGATGTTGATGTTGGATTAATTTCAAGTCTATAATTATGAGCACATAAGGGGATTTATCTTTTTATTTTATTTATTTATTCATGTTTGAGTGGGGAGGAATATGGGAATTAATGGGAGCAAATTAAACCATAGTTTTCTCACGTCTTAGCACCAATTAGGAACATCAATTATATATTATTTGTGGGTTGTTTGAAATTATTCTTATTATTGCTAAATGACCTCTTCATCTAATGGTCTTGATTAATGTATAGAGAGGAGAGAATTATTAATTTAATATTCAATTGAACATTTTCAACAAGTCTTCTTGCATATAGACGAATTACTCTGTATTAACACATTGCATATAGAGATCTTTCATAAATGGGTGACTAGCTAGAAAATCTGAACCCATTATTTTTTTTGTTCGTTGGACTCTACCACTATGTTTAATAATCACCTCACCTAAAAGTTTGACCATATATATGGAGAAAAGTTTTTTTTTTCACATTAAATTCAAGAATTTTTAAAAACATCATTTAGAACTTACAAGAAAATTATATTAGTGTGAGGTCTAAATGATCCAAGAATAATTTTATATGTTGATGACTTTCTCAATCAAGGGTTTTGAATTTTAGATACTACAATGTATTTTAGATCTTCTAGCGATTAGCTTCCAACCATTTATTTATTTATTCACCAACTAATCAACTATTCAGTACATTGATGGGTTAATATTTGGTCAAATTCGCGGGTTAACTTGTCCCAATTTGTTGGTTGACCCGCCCCCATTTAAAAAAAAATTTCAAAATGGGTATCAGTGGTAATACTAAAAAGTATCACTTGAAGTTCCAAAAGTATCATTCATGCCCTTAAAAGTGTCGGGTCTGGTTTTTAATGAGTTTATTTAATTTAAATTAGAGTTTATTTCATCACAATTAATATTTATAGTTTAGGGGTTTAGGATTTACGATTTTTTTTCAAGGTTTAGTGTCTTTTTTAGGATTTTTAGATTTTTTTAATTTTTTTTGGGGGAGGGGGGTTAGGATTTTTATATTTTTTTAGGTAAATTACACATTAATGCCCGACCTTTCAACTCTTTAACAAATAAAATGTCATGACCTTTGAATATTTACAATTTAGTGTATGACCTTGTAAATTTTTATTAAATATATTCTAAAGTCAAATTTCTGATATCATATTGCCTATGTGGATCGCCGGAAATCTGAGGTAGATTTTATAATGCCACATCAGATAAAAAAAATAAAAAGTGCAAATTTAAACCATAAAACAATGTGTTCACAAAAAAAAAGGAACATTCTTAATTTTAACTCTACCTAGTCATCCCATCTTTAAAGATTAAAATCATCTCCTAAACATTGGGACCCATTATATGAAATTTGAAAGTATATTTAGTTGTGACCATGACAATTATTGATTAAAATTAAATAAAAAATATTTTCTATTTAATTTTTTAAAATAATAATATTGTATATTTCAGTCTCCAAATAAACTAGAGCATTTCACCATATTTATTTATTGTATATTTTCATATTCTTGTCAATATTATTATTTAAAAAAAATAGAAGTAGAAAATATTTTTTATTTAATTTTCAATCAATAATGGGCATGATGACAGCTAAATTCTATTTTCAAATTCTAGATAATGGGTCCTAATGTTTAGGAGACCATTTTAATTTTTAAAGATGAGATGACTATGTATATGTAGTGGTCATTTTTCGTTAATCCGATATGCTGGCCCAGAAGGGTTAAATGATAGCATACAATCGGTATTCCAATACATAAGCATTCAATTTAAAATTTGAATTAACGATCAGTTCCGCCTTATCCGGTAAGGTTGACGGGTTCAGAGGAGTCGACACGTCTTTCAACCTCCTCCGCGATCCTCGCGAACCCTAGCTGCTACCTCCACCTTTAAAAGGAGGCCTCCCTCCTCATTTGAGGGGTACGCTGAAATACCCACAAGCTTCACATCACACCCTAAGAATACTGAGCTCACAATTTTCTAGGTTAATTCCACCCCGGCGATTCAACATCCGGCCTTCTTCCTACATTCTTCCAGGATCGAACGGCATTTCCCTAGATTTCTAGTCACGTTCTGGATAAAGATTATCGTCATTAAGCACCTTAATTATTTAATTATTCCGTATTTTGTTTTTTTTCTACACTTCTTCTTTTCCTGACTTGAGCGTCGGAGGCCCAACGATCGTCAACCCCTCGACGGTCTTTGGCTCTTACGGTGTTTTCTGTTTTTGTTTCACAGATTGGCCGCTGCTCCGGACTGAATCAATTAATTGCAGATTTCCGGATCTACAGTATAGTTAAAAGTAAAAATGTTCCTATTTTTTTTTCTATTTGTGAACACATTGTTTTATGGTTTAAATTTACATTTTTATTTTTTTTATCTGGTGTGGCATTATAAAAATCCACCTCAGATTTGCGATGATCCATGTAGATAATAGGTACTGGAAAATTGACTTTAGGATAGATTTGATTAAAATTTACAAGGTCAGAAACTAAACTGTAAATATTTAAAGGTGATGATATTTTTGTTAAAATGTTGAAAGGTCAGACATTAATGTGTAATTTGTCTTATTTTGTTTTAGGAATTTTTGGGGTGTGTTTTAGGGTTTTTATATTTTTTTTAGGTTTTTTTTTAAGGGGGTTAGGGTTTTTATATTTTTCTAGTTTTTTTCTGGGGAGGGGATGGGAGATTAGGATTTTTATATTTTTTTAGTTTTTATAGGGTTTAGATTTTTTAGGATTTATTAAATCTCAATTAGGACTTATATTTAATTTAAAAATATGAATTATTGAGTGCAGTGCATGAGCTCACGTGTTGGCATTGGGTGAGTGTACTGAGCGAGTCGTCGAATAAAAATAATTAAATCACTTTCATTTAAGATATATAGTTTTGGAGAAAAAAGTAAAAAAAAAAAAGTAAAAAATTAAAAAAACTGCAGATTGAAATAGAAAAAAAAAATGCCCGGCGCTTGTCTCCAATGCGCCGTGCATGGGGTATGCATGGACCACGAGCATGAGATACGCGCTTGTCTGATGGGCGCTGCATGGAGTGCTGGGTGCACTGAATACCAACTCTTATTTATTTATTTACTTATTTTGAAGCCAATAACTCTAACTAGATTAAATTAAGAACTCCAAATTGACAACATTAATAAGCCAACTCGTGAAATTAGACAATCAAGAACTTGAAGAAGAAAGAAACAAAGCATGCCTAGCAAGAGAGAACAATCTCATTAGCATTGGCAGTTCAATACATATGTGTAAACCCACACCAAAGTTGTCTTACAGGCTGTTAAAAGTTGCTTGTAATTCATCATCAAACATATTATAATGACCTCTAGGATCCACAATAAGGTGAATAGCAAGGAGAGATTCAGAGAAAATTCGAACATGACGAACCATTTATTTGAATCTTATGATAGTGGAAATATCTCTTTTAGATCTAAGATTGAACTCCTTTAATTCAATATGCTCAACAATTATGTCTTTTGGTTTATAGAAGATCAGATTTGATTATAATACTCAACATTTGATTCTCTTTTTTTACTTTTTATTGAAACATTAAATACTAATTAATAAAATAAAGTACTTGTAAATTCCAAATAGTGGTAAATATTAATAACTCCAATAAATGACAAAAGGTTGAAGTTTCCAATCCATCTTCTCTCTCTCTCTCTCTCTCTCTCTTGCATAAATGATACATGTGTGCTTCTTTGAAAATGCCTCCTTGTAAGCTTTTTAATTCTTCAAATTTCTAGTAGACATCATCATGCAATTTCACCTTTGCTACTTAGACTTTTGCTCTCCTTTAAAAGATAGTTACTTTTTCAACTCCTCCAAAAGTACAAATATACAATTGCCCAATCTCAAAAGTATTATACAATTAACAATATTCCTCTTGTCACACATGTATAATGTGATGATGTACATATGGAATCCAAGCCCACATTGCAACAACATCTCCCAAAAGCAAATCATATTTTCTTCAATTCAAAGAAACAATTTAAAGACTCTGCACCATCATTACAACCTTCCCTTTCCATCTCTCTCCATTTCTCTCTGATCATAGTTCGTGACACTCTTGCTGAAAATGACTACCCTCTAGAAGCAACAGAGTAATCAAAATCATTTGTACCATTTGCTAAAACAGAATGTTAAAATTAAATACTCTGCCAATGCAAATCCATCCATCAGCATAATTCATAAACACATTACTAATTAATTAAATAAAATTCATACAAATTAACTCTGGATAGACTACTACATGATCAAATTCAAACCACTAGCAATGGCTCGATTCATCTTAAGATCTGTGGTGCCATAAACCGGCAGTTCTTCATCATAAGCTCCGATGTTTTCAAGTTCGAAAAGATCGGAGCTTGCGCAGCTCTTATCATCGAAATCGGTCTGATCATTCTCATAATACTTCCTCAATTCATGCTTCCTCGCATTCTTCACCTCGTACAGTCGAAAGCTGTCGATGTTTTTCTTGATGAACTGGCTCCCGACATTCGGCATTGTTGTGGAATACTCATCGCCACCGCCGCCGTATACACGCTTGTGGCCGCAGGGCTGACTGTCTTCATCAAGAATCACGCTGACTGGGCAGAATCTAACAGACCTCTTCGATTTGTTATTGCCTCTCGATGAATTCGTGTTGTTCTTGCTCAAACACGATCTCGATGCTAACGAGCATGTTGTTGTGGTGTCCTTCATCGACCTTGATTTTCTAACTCCTCCCCATTCCTCCACCATGCTCTGGTTTTTCTTCAAGTTTCTCGGGCTAAAAATGGAGTTCAAGAAGCTGGCGATTCTGCCGCCGGGTGAGATCGGCTCCTTCACTTTCTTCAAGTCTCCATAAATCTTGAGCGCACGCGACTTCGTCCTCGTGAACCGGCTGCCGTCGCACTTGGCCGGAAAAAGAGACGATTTTGGGGTGGACCGGGAAGCAGAGGACTCCGTTTCCGAGGAAGTGAAGAAGCTGGAGTCCGTGGATGAACCGGAGTTTGACGGGAGATGCCTCGATGAGGCGATGCTGCTGCTGTAGTTCTCCATCCATTTCTCGACCATGATCGCGCGGCGGAGGCTCTCAACTTCTTCTTCAACTTGAGCGGCGGCGTTTCTTCTGTGGGGAAGTGCGTCTGCTGCTGGCTGGTGCTGCTCCATCGGCTCATCGTCAATGGAGTGGTAGATAGCGTCGAGAAGCGACGATGAAAACGAAGGCATTTTGCGCCGTTGTTTCTGCGTTTGTCGCTCCCCTACACCCATTTTATTACCTCAGGTTTTTGTTTTAGTGCAATAAAATGATCACTAATAAACGTGACGTGAATCTGAACATGAACAGATCAGCGCATAGAAGGAAATTAACTGTGTTGAGGTCGTTTGAAGAGACCTAACTTGAGAGAGAGGAATAAAGTGGTTGGGAGAGAACAAGAAACAAAGAAAAGCCAAATGCCACGGCTTCGATCTTGGGCTAAAATGAATATAATAAGAGAGAGAGATAGAGAGAGAGAGAGAGGTAACTGTAGACTGTAGTTGATTCTAATAAGTAAGGGTAAGGGTATTTATAAAGAGAGTAGCTAGGTAGTGTGGATGTGAGAGAGTGAAGGGGGTTTTGGTATAAAAGAAAGTTCACCACGCGTGCGTATGGAGGCTGTGACAGAGTGGCCACGAAGGCGAAGCTGCATATGCTACTATAGTACTATACTATACTAATTAATTATTTAAATTCTTTTATTTGATAATAACAATTTAAACCAGAGTGGATTAATCAGTTTCTCACATATGGTTTGTGAATTGCGATCGAAAACCCACGTGTTGTGATGGACTGTTGCTGTTTGTAAGTACAGACATCCAACATTAATGTTTTATTCAAATAACTTAATTATAACTCTCTCTCTCTCTATACACATATTACATATATATGGTTGTCTCCAAGTACAGACACAGAATTTAATCGAGATGCCATTTCTGCTGAATAGATTTAATCAGTTGCAGCACTATCATTACATGCCATGACCTCTTGTTTTTCTACACAGATGATCACTATCTCAACAATAATATGTATGTTAATATGTATTTTTAGTTTATATGTTATTTTGGTCTTTTCTCAACAATTCTCCTACTTTTTTTGTCTTTGATTGTGTTAAACTCGCTGGCTTTTCATTTTTATAAGCTTGGAACAAACTCTTCTTCTTGAATATGATTCTCCTCTCTAATATATGATGACTTGCTTCTTTAATCTTGAATTCGTTTAACAATCACGACACACTCATAATTTATTATTATATTTAATCTTGAATTCGAGGAAACTAAGTGTTTTTTTTTAAAATAAAAAAAAATAAAAAATAATTGAAGGTCTGTAATTTTGATGATCAAGTTATTTCCGGGAATACTAATTCAATATTTTTTTATGCATTTTCTACCTACGAAGTCCAATAGAGTCATTTATAAAGCTTTCTCTAAATAATAAAATAAATCACATCAAGAATTCAAGATATTACCCAAATAAATTGTTATTTCTCGTGAGTAGTGAGTGGAGGCAACAATTACAACTGGGCATTTCTGGTAAACTTGTAGCTTAATGCAGCTGCAAAGAGGTGAAGAAAACAACAGTGGATAATCGGTGAGAAATCGAATCTAATCTTTTCCTCTCTTTTTTTTTCAAAATAATCTAATCAAGTTTTTGTTATTCAACTCTGCCCATCAGAAATTCAGAATCCACTATTTTGCGTAGGTCCTTTAATAAATCCCAATTTATGGAATTACTAAAACTGCCTCAATTTTTTTATGCCAAAAACTTGGGTACACCTATTCTACCGAATTGTTTTGGTGATATGAAAATTTATGATATTTTTAATGTTAGAAGTGATATTTTTTTAATGTAAAAAATAGTAATAGTTATAAAAATGTCACTGCCTTTATGTTTTACCAGAAATTTTCAGTAAAATAAACGCGGTACTTTTTACTATTGGAAGTGATACTTTTCAGTAGAGCCGTCAAAATCGGTTCGACCCAACTTGATTTCGGGTCGGGCTGGACTGTAATTTTATAGGGCCGATTTTATTTTAGGCCGGCCGGCCCGAAAAAAAATTGCCCCCATGGGCTGGCCCAATCTAGTGAAAAAACTGAAATTTAGCCTTAGGCTCATGGGCGGCCCGAATTTGGGGCCGGACTGGGTCCCATAAGTTTTAGTGGCTCGACCTGAATTTTTTTTGGCCCGTGAGTTCGGGCCGGCCCAACCCACTTGACTGCTATAATTTTCAGTAGTATAACTGATATTTTCTTCCCATCCGATATATGGCCTTATGCATATCCGATGTACACAACATCGTCTTTTTTTTCAAAGGTACCAACATTGTTATTTGACTCAACTATATCATAAATTCCATTGCTATTATCGTATCATAGATGGGAAGTTGAAGAAAAATTGATAATTGATGAACTGACCCCTAGAAAAAAAAACCACATATTACAAAGACCGAAAGTCCATATATTGGAGAATAAATATTTTTACCCCATCTTTATTAATACTATGCAAAATAATTTACATTTTCAATTTCAATACCTCCTGAAGAATAAAAGATTGGACTTTTTTTTTTCAAAATTATTGGGAACGAAGAATAATATCCGAGAAAAATCCAAGTATTTATTGATCAAAAAAGTCCTCCGAGAATATTCAAGTAGTGTGAAATTGAAGGTTCAAACAAATCACTCTCCCGTAACAAAAAAAAAAAGCATAAAATTAAAAATAAAAATAAAAATAAAAAACATTATTCTCATACATGATACATATGTTTGAAGCATTGAAGAAATTAAATTTTGGGCATCAGATTCAGACGAGACAACCTTGTTACGCAGGCCAAATAACGAAGCCCTCCGGCCTCAATATATGTGTGTGTTGATTCAAGATTTAGGAAGCATATCATAATATATATCCATATATATATATATATATATATATATAGGATAAGAATAAAAAAAACACCAATTTCTAGTGTAGGAACTAGGAACCCATCTTACACCACACAATTCTGCAAAATCAACCGTCCAGATTGAATCAATTTTTTGGTGGCATTTTTGTCAATTTTTATAGTTTTATGTCAGCGAGGGCAGTTATGTAATTTAGAAATTCCCATAGATTTGAAGATACATTCCTTATTCTCGTCTATTTCCTTTTCGTACGTAGATTTGGAGATCGTCTTTATATAATCGATATTATTTTGATTCGTTCCTTAATTGATATCTTGGTAGACGATCGGTGAATTCAGATTTTGTATTTTTCTTTGTCGATGCATTCGATGGAATCGCCAGATAATTTTCATATGTATTTTTTATACAGAATTGGAGATCATAGTTTTATAATTCAGATTCGTTTGCGATCGATTAAAATATATTCTTCTCTAATCGCTCAATTTCGCATGGTTTTTTGATTTCTTGTTGAATTTGTCCGTTTTTTATGCTGTTTTGTTGTAGTTTTGCTTGAGATTTGAACGTTGATTGCGATAATTGATTATGTATCATTCTATTTTATATATGATGTTACGGATTTCATGTTGTTTCTATTGTTATTATGGGCAAATTAATTTTCTGTGTGTATTATTAGCTTGTATATATGTGGTTTGCTATCTTATGTATTCATAGTGTGTTGTTAGCATGATTTTGTATTTTAGTTAGCAAACTCTCTATGTCAGATAATTTCAGTAATTCCCTGCATGTTTATAATCAATATTGCTTTTTAAGCTGCGTAGGATATGATGCTATGCTAATGGCTTAATTTTTTAATTTTTTTAATAATTGTTAACTTGCAGGTAGTAACATAACAGATGAATGTCTGGAAACTAGCATAGTTATATCTCCTGGTTTGACACAATACTACACACCAGGTTGTGAGTCTTCTATGAAGCCAGTTGTTGGTATGATATTCAAGAATATTTTAGATGGTATAGAATTTTATAGGGCTTATGCAGTGCGTTGTGGATTTGATATTCGATTTGGCTCTCGTAAAAAGTCTAATGATGGTACAGTTACCTGGAGGTATCTTGTCTGCAATCGTGAGGGTTCAAAGAATGCATCTATGTCACCTGATGGTGATATAGATTATGCTTCAAAGAAGAGGCGAAGAGTGTCTAGGAGAGTAAGATGTATGGCACGTTTGGTTCTTAAGTTTAGTGGCGAGCGTAGATATGTTGTTTACTCATTTGAAGATCGTTACTCACATGTGTTAGTTTCTGATAAACATAAGAGATTTCTTAAGGTGAATAGGAGTTTACAAAATGTACATCATAAATTTATTTTGAATTATGTCAGGGAAAATATTGGGCCAACTACAGGTTTCAAGCTGTATAATCAAGCGGTTGGTGGGTATTCCAATATTGGATGCACAATTAATGATGTTAAAAATTTTACCCGTGATTTGAGAGCTTACATTGTTGGTGCGGATGCTCAAATGCTGCTAGATAATCTTTGTAAGAGGAGGGATGTGTGCTCTGCATTTTTTTTAATTATCATGTTGATGGTGAAGATCAGTTAAGGTACATATTTTGGGCAGATCCAATTTGTAGGAGGAATTTTGCTGCATTTGGTGATTTAGTGTCATTTGATGCCACGTATAATACAAACAGGTTGATAATATTTTTTATTATTTTTGAAGTATCTTATTTTGTTGGATACAATATTATGTATACTTGTATGTTAATGCATTTGTAGCAATATTTTTGCGTTTGCTGACATAGTGTTAATTTAATGCTAACATAGTAAATAGATATTGCTAATACGTTCATATTTTTTTATTTTTGAATAGGTATAAGTTGGTGTTTCCCCCTTTCACTGGGAAAGATAATCACGGAAAGTTGGTGACTTTTGGAGCTGCTTTGTTATCGAGTGAGGATACATAAGCATATTCTTGGGTCTTAGAAAGTTTCAAGGTTTGTATGAGTCGGTCGCCTAGTATGCTTATAACGGATTAGGATCCTGCATTGAAAAAAGCGATCAAACGTGAATTTCCTGATACTAGACATCGATTATGCATGTGGCACATTATGTTGAAAGTTACAGATAAGGTTCCTGCTCATTTGAATAAAGATAAATCTTTCAAAGATAGGATTAACAAGATTGTTTGGAATGATTTTTTGGAGCCAGTTGAATTTGAGAAGAAATGGGAAGAAGTCATGGTTGATTTTGGATTGACTGAAGTATCTTGGTTCAAGTTAATGTATGATGCTCGATTTGATTGGATTCCTGTCAGAAATCACCCCTTGAGCGGGTTGTGTAGGACTACATCCATTTCTGAAAGTGCTAACAGCTTCTATGGCTCATTTGTATCTCCCACTTGCAATCTTGTTGAATTTTTTATGAAGTATGATAGTGCTCTAGATGCACAACGACATGCGTTTGATGAGATGAACATTATTGATGAATCATCCATTCCTCTATTAAAGACTCCGATTTTATTTGAGAAACATGCATCCAATGTGTACACTACAAAGATTTTTGGTGAGGTTTAGAAGGAAATTTATTCAGCTTGTTTTAAATGCCGAGTTATGAGCATAGTTGAGAATATGCCTCGACTGGTTTATAAAGTTGATGATGGTTGTAATGGGGTATTTGAAGTTGTTCATGACAGTGTTGAAAATACATTTGTTTGTAGCTGTGTGAAATTTGTTCGGGAAGGACTGTTGTATTGTGACATATACTTATTATTAAAGGATTTAAAGTTTGATAAAATTCCTGATAAATATGTTGTTTCTCGATGGATGAGGTCAGCATTGTTTGATGTTGGGAATGGTGTTTTGGGTGAGTTGGTGAATAGTTGTGCTGCTGTGGATGAGAACAAAATATTGATCAATACATGCATTTCTATGTTTTATGCATGCTTTGGCGTTGTTGATGGTGATAAAGAAAAGATGTCAATGATGTTACGTCGTGTTCAGGAACTTAATTTTTTCTTCAAGGAGGACAATGTTGAAGAACAAACTCAGTCTGTGAAGGGGAAACTGTTTTCAGATTTCTATGGGTCTGTCCCCCCTACCAAAGTGGATGTGTTGCCTCCAAATATTGTGAAAACTAAAGTGAAAGCAATGATGAAATCAAATAAGGAGAAGAATATGGAGCTTAAAAAGAAACCTTTAAGAACGTGTGGGAAGTGTGGAAAGAAATGCAGACATGATGCTAGAAATTGTGGTAAAGAAACTGAAGATGCTGAATAATAATACTTCTACTGCTTGTTTAGGTATGAGTTTATGCTAATAGAATTCGATATATAATTATTTTTTCCAATGTTGTCAGCTAGAGAATTACACTAATTTATTTTATTTTTATTTTTTTTGCAGATAACATTGGGGGTAATATCGAAGATAATGTAGAGCATGATGGAGATTTTTTAAATCATTACTTTTATTGATAATAAAATTCTTTAGTTTAATATTTTTTATGGTTATACTACCAAAGGATTAGTAGTGATGTTCAGAATATTGTATGTTGAATTTTAGTTAATTGAAATAATATTCTTTTTTTGTTTTGTTGTTCGGTAATGTGTTTTTGTTGAGGTTGCTTTTTTAGTGAAAATATTAGATGTTGAATTTTACTTAATTTAATGATTTCATGTATAACTATGTTGAAGCTGATGTTGTTAAGGTTTTATGCTGATTAAGAAATAACTAATGTAAGCTAATTAATTTGAAATCATGTGAAAGCTAATTTATTCATGTCCATTTGCTGCCAAAGCTTTTATTATAATGCTGATAAAGATATATTATATTGCTGATAAAGCTAATTTATTGATGTCCATGTGCTGTCAAATCTTTATTATATTGGTGATAAAGCTTTATTATATTGCTGCCGAAGCTTTATTATATTGCTGATAAATCTTGTTATAGATAGAAAGATTTTGACGCATAGGATGTATGATATAATAAAAATGGACACTCTAGTCATACTAGTTAACTGTACCATCAAAATATTTCATACGTACAAAACCCATCTCCTACATTGGCTACACCATCAAAATATTTCACCATTGTTTTTAGAAATCACAAGTATAATACTAGCAAAAGTATTGTGTTGGAATGAACCATAATATTGTTTGTCTTATAAAACTAGACCATTGTTTTCTCACTTCACGTTGTTAAGATAGAGCGCTGCAACATCAATCGGACCATCCTCTGAAGACTGTCTGTAGTATAAGTTTGAATTTGCTGCATTGGTGTCCTTGTGAACATTTCTTTCTGCATAAATAATTGCCGCACAATACTTCATCCTTAGATATCGCATCTGTCTTTTAGACTTCTTCTTCAATCCCGTCTTCCAATTTTGAACCCCCATGTAGGTCTCCATATACTGGATAACGTACACTCCACAATCAACCTGGTTTATTTCATCTGTCCACGGCATTTGGATATGGTCCATACTCTTAATGCTCTTTATTATCTGCTGCGATTTCTCAACCAGACCGGCTTTCTTCATGAGCTCAATGAAATAGTTAATCTGTAAGTTCCATTAAATAAAAGACATAAGTATATAGATAACAACATTAATGGAATAAGTTTGTATTTTTTTTACATTACCAATAGAGGGGGGATATGGCGATATTTCGTTTTGATGTCAGTTGGTGTTTTCTCTATAGGAGGTGAATTGTCCATGATAAATGCTTCCATGTCCTTGACATCAATGCAAATAAGGAAGAAGTGATTCTCCTTGCATATGGGGAAGAAAAACTTCATATGTGTTGCCATAGTTAGTTAATGTTACCAATAAAATTTTTCAATGATGAAAATGTAATAATATCATACCATCTTAATATCTTGGAGATTGAACCATGGGAATGCTTTTATCTCATTCATAGCTCTATCAACAAACTCATTCATTCTTTTCTTTGCATTCCAATCAATGACAGGGTTGACAATTGTGTTATTCTGGGATTGATGATTAAGTATTATGAGAAAATGCTATTTATGAAATAATAAAATGCGTATGAACATAAAATATTTTGCTTACGCAGGGGTTGATTGTGAAATAAAATCTCAGCGGGGAGTCCTTTGCTCTGAGATTTTCGTTATGGTTCAATATTGTACTCCAAACATCAAGTACAATATAGCTTATATAGGTGTTTGGTGCCAAAGTACTCAATTCCCCCATGTTGATGAGGACACATCCATCGGAGTATAAAATCTCCTGTCTGCAATGAAGTGCATGTATGCATGTTAGTGAAATTTTCAATAATAACCTAATTATAATATTGGTTTAATTTCAATTTTTAGTTTTACCTTGCTTCATCACTATCATTGTGAATTACCCAAAAGTACATTTCACCTTCAGCTTTTGTCATTGTTTCCTTGGCATCAATGATTCTCACTTTGTATGGTGACATCAACTTTTCAGATGGCTTTATTTCTTGCTTGTCTCTGGTTTTCATACGAATACCTTCTTCCACAACCTCCTGTTTGACAAAAAAATAATTATCTGTAAAATGTATGTACATGTAACTTTAATGTTGATAAATCATGGACATGAAGCTGTGCAGATGTTGTGTGCTAATATAGCTCATATCATATGCTAATATAACTCATACGAAATGCTAATCAAGAGCTATGTAATCATCATGTTTGAAATTTTAAATCAAATTTGAGTTTTTTTTACCTTTCCTGCTCTCCTATGAGGAACATCAACATCAACATCAACTTGCATCTCTTCAGTAACTTTATCTCCCTAAAGAAAATTTAATTATATTATGTATCAATTTATGATATTTTAGATATTTAATGAAATATAAAGTAATTTTATTTATTAAAACTTTACCTCGATTTCATCTGGAGCTTGCTCTGATTCTTGAATATCTCTAGTTACATTCATCACCTTTTCCTAGACATCATCTTCTTGTGTTAGACCAAGGCTAAAGCTTGGCATGTCATCTACTTTCTTCTCATACGCAGCCCTCTTTAGTAATGCCTTCTCAATCTCTTCAATTGCCGCGATGCGTTCTGGGTTGGCCCAGAACTCATCATCATCTTGTGTTGTTTGAGTTTGCTCCTGTGTTATTTTTTCTTGAGTTGATGATGGTGTGGTTTTCCGCAAAAGAAGTTGTTGCACTGCATCCAATGGTTTTTTGAAAAACATATCCTCAAACATTTGTTGAGGAGCCCCATGCACCATTGACATCAGCTTAACCATTGCATCAACCATTATCTTGGCTGTCTTCATCATGCTGTTTGCATATTCAATCGAAGTGGATGGTTGCTTTGTTTTCTTAGATTGTGCAGCACTGTTGAGAGCCGTTTCTTCATGAGATTGTCCAGCAGGTTGCGGCATTTGTTCAGCATTGGCATCTTCATTTTTTGTTTCTGCTTCAGTGTGTGGGTTATCTCTGATATAATCAAGCAATGTGTATGGTGGGCAAGGGTATCCTCCACCAAACCCACCAGAGTTTAGCTCTTTAGTTTATCTAGTGCACAAACTTCTATACATCCACCCAATGAATGCCGACACAGTTCTTAGTATTTTCCTGTTGAATGATTCCACTCGATCGACATAGAACATCTGTTGCATAATAATTTTTTAGTAATGATGTCAAGGTGTCATACAATATATTTATGCTAACGAATAATCACTCTCAAGCTAATAAGCAATTGCAGTAATGCTACATTATAATTTAAAATGCTACTGATAAAATTAATATATTATGCTAACTTTCTTCTTTTATAATGCTCATAAAGAAACATAATCATGCTAAATGGAAATCCTTTTATTTTTGTAAATACTTACCAGCAGAAAGAAGATTGGCCCTGTGAAGAATTTGTCCTTGCGTTGCTGCCATTGAATTGCAGCATCCACTAAGCTCCTCACAACATAATCACACCAGTCATACTCACGTACCATGTTGACTTCATCAAAGTAATGCAGTAGTTGGCAGAAAACATAACCATTCCCAGAATTCTCTATCATGCAACATGTGAGCAATACCATAAAGAGTCTTCGGAACCATTCCCCACCATCACGTTCTTTGAGCATCTCATCACGGACAACGGATACTGAAATTCTGTTGTAATCTTTGCCCAATTTGTTCCTAAACTTATCCACCATACTGCTTGGTTCACTTCTCCTCATCTTTGCAAGCTTTTATGGCCCTCTTGGGAATCCCAGTATTAGAGATACATCTGCAGCATCAAAATGCAGCCTTCTACCATTATTTAGTTTGATCTCCTTGCTCTGGGGATCAACATTATCCACCAACCAATAACTCAACTTTTTTGGTATTATCTTCACATCAAGGTGCAGAATGCTTCCAAATCCCAGCTCTTCAACCGTCCTTTTTGTTCAGTATTCAGCTTCTTTATGGCTTGATACAATGATTTTGGGCATGTTCTCATTTTCAATGATGGTAGTTTCTTAAAGATATCACCGTCGCTCTCTTCATTGCTT
Organism: Perilla frutescens; assembly: GCA_026008535.1. Taxonomy (NCBI): domain Eukaryota; kingdom Viridiplantae; phylum Streptophyta; class Magnoliopsida; order Lamiales; family Lamiaceae; genus Perilla; species Perilla frutescens. The sequence goes on along the minus strand of BRKX01000001.1, from coordinate 47,996,743 downwards.
GATGTATCATCATCACCGGTTTGTGTTTGGGCTTGTGTCTACTCCTCAACAACTTGCTTGTCGTGCCTTGATTTCGTTCTTCTTTCATGTGCAATTTTGTCTTCATCTTCAGATTCTTCAATTTCTTGCCTTGTTGTTCGTTTTCTTCTTTCTATTTCTATTAATAAGAGCACATGAGCATTATATACATGATATACAATATATATACTAAGAGAATTAAGAGCTTATGCTAATGGTATACAATGTATATGCTAAGTAAATTCAGAGTTTCTGATAAACATATACAACATGTATGTTTTAAGGTACAGTTAAACATATAATTACTGGGAGAATTCAGAGCTCATGCTAATGGTACACAATGTATATGCTAACTAAATTCAGAGTTTCTGCTAAACATATACAACATGTGTGTTTTAAGGTATAGTTAACATATAATTACTGAGAGAATTCAAAGCTTATGCTAATAGTATAGAATGTATATGCTACCTAAATTTAGAGTTTCTGCTAAACATATACAACATGGATGTTTTAAGGTATAGTTAAACATATAATTACTGTAGAATTCAGAGCTTATGCTAATGGTATACAATGTATATGCTAACTAAATTTAGATTTTCTGCTAAACATATACAACATGTATGTTTTAAGGTATAGTTAAACATATAATTACTGAGAGAATTCAGAGCTTATGCTAATGGTATACAATGTATATGCTAAGTAAATTCAGAGTTTCTGATAAAAATATACAACATGGATGTTTTAAGGTATAGTTAAACATATAATTACTGTAGAATTCAGAGCTTATGCTAATGGTATACAATGTATATGCTAACTAAATTCAGATTTTCTGCTAAACAAATACAATATGTATGTTTTATGGTATAGTTAAACATATAATAAAACTCTAATACTCTAATATGTGATAGTGCTACTTTTTAATTTGTATTTATGCTGGCGAGTCAATATGGTTATGCTGCCTATATATAAATTTCATGTACAACATGTGTGTTTTAAGGTATATGCTAACTAAATTCAGAGTTTCTGCTAAACATATACAACATGTGTGTTTTAAGGTATAGTTAACATATAATTACTGAGAGAATTCAGAGCTTATGCTAATAGTATAGAATGTATATGCTAACTAAATTCAGAGTTTCTGCTAAACATATACAACATGTATGTTTTAAGGTATAGTTAAACATATAATTACTGAGAGAATTCAGAGCTTATGCTAATGGTATACAATGTATATGCTAAGTAAATTCAGAGTTTCTGATAAAAATATACAACATGGATGTTTTAAGGTATAGTTAAACATATAATTACTGTAGAATTCAGAGCTTATGCTAATGGTATACAATGTATATGCTAACTAAATTCAGATTTTCTGCTAAACAAATACAATATGTATGTTTTATGGTATAGTTAAACATATAATAAAACTCTAATACACTAATATGTGATAGTGCTACTTTTTAATTTGTATTTATGCTGGCGAGTCAATATGGTTATGCTGCCTATATATAAATTTCATGTATATGATAGATCTGTCTTTTAGCTGACAATACAAATAGTACGTGCTAATTAAGCATTATATTTCTGATATACAACATACTTGCTAAGAAAAATCGGTTGTTTATGCTCATGGTATACAACCTATATTCAGAGCTTCTGCTAAAGATATATAACATATATATTTTACAGCATAGTTATACATATAATGAAATAAAAATAGTTTATATTGAAAAATAAACTGTAATACACAAACATTTTGTCATGGCTTATAGTTGTTCATAGTAACTTCAACAAAATCACGGGGATGAAGTCAGAAATAGGATTTTCATTATAAAAATCTCGGAATTGAAGCTTGAATTTAAATTGTTTCAGTTTATTTTGTGTAATTACCTTTTTTCTCAATGTTGGCTTTGTTTTTCTCCGCCATTCCTCTTTGCAACGTCGTCGCCGGCTGCGGTGCTTTTCGTTCCAACTACCGTAAGGAACCCTAGATCTGAACTCGATTTGCTAGCTTTTGGTTTGCTCTTCGATTTCATGTAGAAGGAGTAAATGGAAGCGACGTTCTGCTATACTGCAATGATGGTAGCCTATGAAATCAGGTTGTGTGAGTTTTTTCAATTTATGACGAAAGTACCCTTAATGAATTCGCACGTTCAGCAATTTGAAGATATTTATGATCCTGCCATTGCGTTTTTCACTAGATCTAGGCCGTTGATTTTGAATGGATGTGTGGTATAAGATGGGTTCTTAGTTCCTACACTAGGTAGGGTTTGCATTATAACCCCCTATATATATATATATATAGGGAATAGATCAAATGTAAACCCTTCCTTGGTGTGTAAACTGTAAACCAATCTATCACCACACATCCTTTAAAAACCGGCGCTCCAAATTTAATCAAACATGCGGTGGCATTTTTGTTATTTTCGCTACCTTTTTCAGTCCATAAGGGTATTTTCGTCCGTTTGTTGAAAAAAAGCTGATGTCATGCTGACTCAGAATCTGAAAAAATTCTTAAAAACTTCGAACGATCATAACCTGCTCGTTTTTCATGGATTAACACAAATAATATATCAAATTAAAGGTCTTTTAATCCTCTTTCATTTAAGATCAGTGAAGCATATTTTTATTTAGAAAAATATGGATGAAAAATACAAAAATTTCACTTTTCCCGCAAATTCAAGCTCAGAATACTTCGTTAGCATACGACATATGTTTCGTTAGCATATGACCATTTAAGCTCAGAACACTTTGCTAGCACACAACATATGTTTCGTTAGCATATGGCAAATGTTTCATCAGCATCAGTTATATTGCGATAAAGATTTATTCAATCGTAATTAGGTATGCTTCATTAGCATATAAAAAATGTTTCATTAACATATGACAAATGCTTCGTTAGCATATGCCAAATATTTCATTAGCATCGACTATATTACTGTAAATATTTATTACATTTCAATTAATATATGCTTCACTGACATTAATTATATTGTTATAAATGTTTATTTAATCTCAATTAGGATGTATTTCATTAGCATATAACAAATATTTCATTAGTATCAATTATATTCACAATGAACAATACATTAATGCATTAAGAGATTTTTTATATGAGAATGTTAATCCACTGCTAACGTTAGCATTGACATATGCAAACTAAAATATTATAATAATGCTAATGTAGTATAATTATATCTGATAATAGAATCATACGTGTTTAATGTTTCATGTGTATTATTAATGTATAACATTCATCTCAATTAAGCATGATTCGTTAGCATATGACAGATGATTCGCTAGCATCATGATTAGTTATATTGCTATCACATCAATTTTAGAGTTTAACAATTTAATTTTATTGAATTTTATCATTTGTTGTTGTTAGCACTGTTTTATGCTAACAGAAGTATTATGTAATGCTAAAGAAAAGTTATACGCAATGCTAACAAAAGTAATAATGTTGTGGATTGAAGCCAAATAATGCAACTAACCATCTTCAATCAAACAACTATAACTTTGTCCATGATTCATATTTTTTTTGAAATTATTTTTGTTGAAAATTAGGCTTGGCAAGCTTTCCAACCATATAAAAGTCGTCATTTAATAATTTCCTAACAAAATCAGATTTGTGTTTAAAGTTAGGTATTGTGCATGAAATAGTTCTACTTCGTTAGCATATATGTATTCGTCTGCATATGATTGTGTCTCCGTTAGCCCGCGTCCTGGAAGTCTGATTTTTTCTTTTTTTTTTTAGTTTTAACCTAGATGCAAAAATTATCAAAATGCCACCGCATTTTTTGAAGTTCCCTTTATTTACAGGAATGCCACCGCCCCTTTGACCAAATCTTGACCATTGAATTTTGATGGATGTGTGGTTGGAGATTGGTTTACAATTTAGACACTAGGGATGGTTTACACCAGAACCATCCCCTACATATATATATATATATATATATATATATCTAATCGACATTTTCTTAGGATTTTTTTACTATACATGGAAATCAAAATAAACTACAAATTCTAGTATTAAGACATATTAGGCGATTTAACAATCTTATCTGTTGAAAATTAAGTATCACTAAACCCTATTCGTAAAAATATAATTATAAATTCTCTCTAAAAAAACCGCCAAGTAAATGAAGTAATTTATGGTTTCTTTTTCTTTTTTCAGCTTTATATATATATATATATATATATATATATATATATATATATATAAGGGCACTCTCTTGTACATTAAATGTATGGGCCAGACCCATCATACTGGCCCAGGCCCAATAAGGCCAAACACTAAAAAAATGATCCATTTCGAGCGCATGGACCCCATGCGCCAGAAATTTTTTTTATTTTTTATTTTGAGTTTTTTTTTTATTTTTATGTTGTTTTTTTTATTTTTCTGTTTTTTTTACCCCCCCAAATTATATACCATAAAATACAATTAGTGAATCCTAAAAATTGAAATGAATTAATTTAATATTTTTCAAATAAATATAAATATATATCCTAAAATTGATTTAATGGATCCTAAAATTAAAGTGAACGATTTTTTTAATTCGGTGACTCGCGTATTGCGCTCGACAATTAATTTAATTTTTTTAAATAAATATAAATGGTAATTGAAAAAAACATAATTTTGAAATAAATATATATCCTAAATGGAATTAGTGAACACTAAAATAAAAGTGAACGAATTTAATATTTTTTGAAATAAATATAACCCCTAATTGAGATTAATAAATCTAAAAAATACATGAACCCTAAAAAAAACAACAAAAATCCTAAAAATACTAAAATACCCCCTAAAAAAATTATGAACCCTAAACATCATGAACTATAAAAAACCTAACTCTTTCCCCCCAAACTCTAAACATTAATTGAAATGGAAAAAATCACAATTTGAACTACATAAACTTATACTCCCTCCGTTTCGTTTTATTTGTTATTTTAGGTTTTTTTTATCTAGAATTAACAATTAATTTTGTGGACAAATATACCCATTCCTCATATATGCCATAAAATCTTATTCAATTATATCTTCTAAAATAAGGTTTGTGATATGATTAAACTAGAGAGAGATTGTGTGAAAATATATAAAACAACAATCATTTTGACACAAAATAAAAAAGTTAAAACAACAAATAAAATGAAATAGAGGATAGTATAAGATAAATAGCATATCATTTACTTTTTAATGATACAAGTGATATTTTGTGAATTTTAAATGATACTTTTTAGTGTAAAAATTGATACTGATTTTTTACCATTTTTTTTTGGCGAGTCAATACGAGTTGACCCATATTGACCTCGATCCGTCCAATGGATGTATGAGCCTTATTGAACCTGAGTGATGTATACGAGAGTTTGCCCCACACCTACCCACCCAACAACCAAAAGTGTTGGGTATCAAGCCTAGCCAGGGGGTTCACCACTTGGTTCCCGACCCTTTACGGTTCACCTCACTATTGCTCAAGCAACAAGTGATCACTCAATCAACTTCACAGTTGAGATCTTTCAAGATCTCTTGGTTTTCTTCACAAGTTGATGATTTATTGATAACCTCATATTTTGATGATTTGGGTATCAAGCCTAGCCGGGGGGTTCACCACTTGGTTCCCGACCCTTTGCGGTTCACCTCACTGTTGCTCAAGCAACAAGTGATCACTCAATCAACTTCAGAGTTGAGATCTTTCAAGATCTCTTGGTTTTCTTCACAAGTTGATGATTTATTGATAACCTCATATTTTGCATGTATTTTGAGGTACATTTGAGTGGTATTTGATGGGCATTGCATGCATGAAGTGTTGAGTTTTGCATAGTTTTCTATGTTTTGTGCATTGTCACGTGTTTGTTCATTGTGAAGGGAATTAATGCCATTTTTTATGTAGACTTCAAATGATCTTGGGAAGACCCTAGAAAGATAGTAAATCAACTTAGGAACGCGTTGCAAAAAGAATCGGGTCAATCGGACGAGAAATGAGTGAGAACGAAGCAAAACAGTGAGAGGCTACCGATGCTGAAAAATACCCGCGACCGGACTCGCGACCCGGGGGGTCGCGAATCACACTTTTTCCATTTTTCTGCACGCGCGCGACAGAGAGGGGGTTCTCTTTTGAAATACCCGCGACCCGGTCGTGAATTTGGGCATCTGGTCGTGAATTTTGGCCACGTCAGCCCCACGTGGACTCGCAACCCGAGTCGCGGGTGACTGGGTCGTGAGCGAGGTCGCGAATGCAGCGGGCTTGTCCGATTTTTGACCTATTTTGGGCTTTTCTTAACTTGATATTTAAGGGATTCAATGCACGAAAATTACACACATTCTCTCATTCCCCAAAATTGCCAGCAGAGGTTTACAGCAGAGGAAAAGAGCGCGAAGAACAAGACCAAGGGATTCAAGATCTTTCAAGATTAGAGACAAATTAAATCTTTCCGGGTTTTATTTTCTTTATTCTTAGAATTATTCATGTTTTCTTTGTGGATTGTTTTAGTTGTTTATTTTTCCATGGATAGCTAAAACCCTAGTATTCTAGGGTTGGATTATGATTTATTTATGAAGTTTTCTTAATTTATTGCATTTGGTGTCTATGATTTGATTATATTTTGATTATTCCTGCTTTTCTCTGTATTATTTCCTGATCACTAAATGATGCAATATAATGTGTTAATCCATAATTTAAGAGATAAGTTTTAACATAAGATCTGGAATAATTAACTAATTAGTCAATATCACTCGAGAGAGCAGCGATTAATTTAGAGAACAATAAATCTTTGGATTCATTAGGAGTTGCACAGTAGGTATTGAACGGAGACGTTAATATTTGTTGTGTGATCTACAATCTAGGCACTTCGAGAAAAGGTTTAGAATACATGAGTGATTGTTCTAGCATGATTTAAATCCCAACATAGACACTAAATGAATTGATTAAGAGAATGGATTAAATAATGAGTATCCAATTCTAGAATGCGTCTTTTTCTCCAGTGCTTGATTTATCTGTTTGGATTTTTGCTGTGGTAATTTAGTTTATTTATTATTTTTAGTTTTTAATTAGTTAAATTCAACCATGTTTTATAGTCTAGATAACTGCGAGGGATTAAATTAGATAACTAGTAGATTAATCATTAAATCCCTGTGGATACGACCTTGTTCACTGCTGTACTAGAAGCCTCGTCGTACACTTGCAGTTTAGGTGAAATAAATACTGAACAAGTTTTTGGCGCCACTATCGGGGATTTAATTTTTTATTTGCTATTATTTAGATTTTATTCCTTGTGTTAATCTAGACATTTATTTTTCAGTTTTTAGTTTATTTTTTTTTGTAATTTTATAATCTTCTTTTTCTTGTGGTTTGGTTGTGTATTCGTACACGATCTCAGGGAGGAGCCTTAGAAGAATTCAATCCTGAGATTGAAGCTACCGCTCGGCATAACAACACAATAAGAAGAAGAGAGATGGCAGAACAACAAGTTCCTGTTACGGCTGAACAGATGCGTCAGATGCAAAGACAGTTGGAAGAGATGCAGCGGAGGATGCAAGAGTAAGAGAACACTAGAGCTATAGAACCTCCTCCAATTAATGAGCTCTTTGTTCCAGTGCTCAACCATGGAGACATTCCTGGTCCCTAGATCAGTGCGAATAACTTCGAGTTGAAATCGGGGTTGGTCTCCATGGTTCAGCAAAAGCAATATGGAGGACGGGCCACTGAAGACCCGAATACACATTTGACGCAGTTTTTGGAGATCTGCAGTACAGTGAAGATGAAAGGAGTCCCTGATGACGCCATTCGCTTACGCTTATTTTCGTTCTCTTTACGAGATGCGGCTAAGCAATGGTACCAATCTTTGGCCGCTGGGTCTGTGGACAGTTGGGAAAGTCTTGCGCACAAGTTCCTGCACAAATTCTTTCCACCTGATTTGACTCTCAAGCTGAAGGGCGAAATTACACAATTTCGTTAATACGAGGATGAGACATTATATGAGCCTTGGGAACGGTTTTGAGATATGCTGAGGAAGTGCCCCAACCATGGATTTAGGGTAGATCATCAAGTCTGCATCTTCTACAACGGGTGCGACATGGAATTGAAGAGGCTTCTGGATGCCTCTGCTAGTGGCTCACTGCTGAACAAAGGCCACGATCAAGCTGTGACGATAATTGAAGACATGGCTACCAACAGCTATCAATGGACTTGAGATCGACCAGTAAGGATATTGAAGAGAGCTGCAGCAGTTGATTATAGTGATCTGATTTCCAAATTGACGGCTCAGTTGTCCACGTTGAATTCTACTATCAATAGTAGATTTGACGCCATGTCTCAGCAGACTGCGAATCCTACCATGAATCAAGTTGTGGAAGATGTGAACTACGTCAATCAGCGAGGGGGCTATGATGGCAACAATTACCGAGGTGGAAATTAATTCTATCAAGGTAATCGATCCAACCTCTTATATGGGAATCCTAACAGTGCACTGCAGCCCCCTTCTGGCTTCTCTGTAATGAATGGAGTGATCAATAAGGAAAAGAAGCCAAACATGGATGATCTGTTGATGGCGTTCATGGGGAAGACCGATAAATTCATGGGGGAGTCGCAAGCTAGAGTGGAGAAGTTGGAGAATACTGTGGGTGCCATGAGTGTGCAAATGAAGATGTTCGAGAAGCAACTGGGTCAGCTGGCTACAGTTGTAGGGAATCAACACCAACCGAGATAATTTCCTAGCAACACGACAGTGAATCCAAAGGAACAGTGCAATGCAATCCATCTGCATACTGAGGTTCATGCACCTATTGTTGCCGCTACAGCTGTTCCCCCCCAAGATGGCTTCTGACAAGCCAAATTCTACCATAAATAGTCCTCCGACGGGTCCTACAGTGCTTCCCATAGTGACCATCCCGTACCCACAACAAACCCCGAAACAGGAAGTTGATGCTCAGTTCTCTAGATTCCTTGAGATATTCAAGAAGGTGCACATCAACATTCCTTTGGTGGAGGCGTTGCAGCATATGCCTAAGTATGCAAAGTTCCTTAAGGATGTTGTGTCCAAGAAGAAGAAGATAGAGAAGTTCGAGATGGTGCATATCCCAGAGAGCTGCAGCTCCATTATCCAAAGGAAGCTCCCGGCCAAGATGAAGGATCCAGGGAGTTTTACACTTCCCATCATTATTGGAGACAAGATAGGTGGCCGAGCACTGTGTGATTTGGGGGCAAGCATCAATTTGATGCCGCTGTCATTTTTCAAGAAGCTGAACTGTAGAAAACTCAAGCCCACAACCATGTGCTTGCAGATGGCCGACCGATCTATGGTGTATCCTAAGGGAATTTTGGAAGATGTGTTGATCAAGGTGCATGATTTTATTTTTCCAGTGGATTTTGTGGTGCTGGACATGGAGGAAGATAAAAGCGTCCCTCTCATTTTGGGACGACCATTTTTGCGCACTGAAAGAGCCAACATCGACCTAGACACCGGGGATCCTCACTCTCCGGTTTGAAGATGATCACATCCAGTTCTTGTTCAATGTAGAGGAGCACAAGGCAGCTGTGGAGTGTAACATCATCAACACACATGAATCTAGCTGCATTACTAATGATGGAGGCATGGAGATGGATGATCGGGGAAGAGAATGGGGGATACTCATTTTTTCGCTTGTGGGAACTTGAGTTTCCAAATTCGTCTGGCTGTCGACGTTAAATACAGCGCTTGTTGGGAGGCAACCCAATGTGTTTTTACTTTTTTCATTTTCTTTTGTTTAGTTTTTTATTATTTATGATTTTCACTTCTTTTTCTGAGTTGTGCAGGTAAAGAACGGATGGATGCTGGAATATGGGGGATAACAAATCAATCAACTTGTCTTTCGACAAGTTTGGGGGAGGACATTGAACCCGAACGGACATCCATGTGATCGTTGTAAGTGGTCGACGACCACTTATTCCATCCCATGGATTTGAATAAGTTTGGGGGATGTATGCTTGTGGTGTCTAGACCTTTATTTGTTGTACCTGCTTTACTTATTTAGTTTCATTTTTGTTTTTCCGGACAGTTTGAAAAATTTTGAACTTTGGTCTTGAATTTTACTTGGGATTTTGATGATATATGTTAGGAAAAACTATCAAGGAACCCCTAGATCAGGTTTTGATGAGATGTCAAAATTATTTATGAAAAACTGACAAAAGTGCAAGCTGTAGATCAAAACTGATCAGCCTAGGGCATCATCAAAAAGGAACTCTAGAAGAGTCAAAGTCAACCTATCTGAAGAATGACCCACAAGTTGAAGGACACGTTATCCAGTCTAAAGTTCAACTTGGCTGATGAATCATACCGGTCAAAGCAAGCTGACAACCGAGTCAGCTGAACTGAGGGAGAAAAGAGTTGACCAAAGATTGAAGAAACTGATAGAATATTAGTTTATGCCAATCTCAGCTGATAAGCCCAGAACTACCAACTGGAGCAATGGCCAATCTCAGCTGACAAGCCCAGAATTGCCAACTGGAGCAATGGCCAATCTCAGCTGACAAGCCCAGAACTGCCAACTGGAGCATCAGGCAGACTCAGCTGATAAGTTCAGAACTGCCAATTGGAGCAACAGGCAGACTAAGCTGATAAAGTCCAGAACTGCTAACTAGAGCAACAGGCAGACTCAGCTGACTAGCTCAGAACTGCCAGCTGGGATGATAATGTAACTAAGCTGAGAAATCCAAAACTGCCAGCTGAAATTCCAAAACTGCCAAGAGAGCTGAAGCCAGAAGACTCCTGGAGTGTATTGCATAAATCAGCGTATCTTGAAATAAATGCTCCTTCAAAGATCCTGGAATTTAATGAAGATCGATTGGCAGAGTAACGGCTACTTCAACCAAATGATCCAAGCTATCATTTAATATCTCCTGCCGTTGATGAGCCAACAGAGCCACTGATCAAATGGACAATGGAACTCAACGGTCACAAAATCACTCATCTATGAAAGACGAGTGAATCGGAGTTCTAAATACTTTTCGTAACTTTCGCAATTAAAAATTCTTGCCAACCTTCGCATATACAAGCATAGCTTTTCTTTCTCCCTCCCACTCAAGCTCAAGTGCAACGTTCGACAGAAACTGCGAAAGTCAGACTGAGAAGAAGAATTCACTGAATCAACATACTCAGCCAGCTGTCGACAATCCAGCCAGGGCAAACTTCTCAGTTCCAGCTATTCAACGATCAACTACTCAGCTCAATCAAAGGAGCACATAAGTTGATACCCCCTTGTTCAAGACTAACCTCTTGAAGATCGAAAGAAATCTAAAACCTTGTAAAGACGACAATAGCACCTACCTTCCTAGCGAGTAGTTAGGGACTTCAAGTGTGAGTTGTCGACCAGCTGAGGTAGCGAGCAGTTACCAGGTTCAGCCAACTGTCCTTCATTGTGTAATTTGTAAAGAAACTCAAATTATATAGTGAAGTTACCTTTCTGTGGAAGGAAGAGAGGACGTAGAAGCTTGAGACTTCGAACCTCTATAAATCTCTTGTGTGTTGTACCATATTGTTCATTGCATATCTCTAACTGCACACAATATCACACTAGCTGCACTTAAACTGTCTCAACTGATTATCCAAGTTGGTGCATAGATAAGTTATTTATTTTAAGCGAGTCAAAGGGCCCTGTTATTCCGCATCTAAAGAAAAAGTTTTTGTATCAGTTTATTCACCTCCCCTCTAAACTGATATCTACTCACCCGGGACCAACAAGTGGTATCAGAGCGGTTGATTCTAAGGATCAGCCATTTCTGCAGATCAACTGAATCAGATCTAATTATATGTGCTAACATTCCAGCTATGGGAAACCATAAGCTACCTTTGTTTTCAGTTGAGAACTATGACAATTGGAGCAGGAGAATGAAAGCACATTTCTACTCAATTCATGAGAATATGTGGGAAGTCATTGAAGAAGGTCCAATCATCATCATGATGGACAATGATGCTCACATAGTTGATATCAATCAACCGGCAAGGATCCCGAGGCCAACTAATCTTCTCACCAGTGAAGAAAAGAAGTTTAAGAATCTAGAGTTCGTTGCTCAAGCTACATTATTTCAAACTCTAGATGAAGATCGTATGAAGGATACAAAGAACTGCACAACTGCCAAAGAGATATGGGACCTTCTAGCAGATCTCTACAGAGAGTCCAAAGCCATAAAAGGAAACAAGCTCTAACTCGCAGTTGACAGGTATGAATCCTTCAAAATGCAGGCAGAAGAGTCCATCTCAAGCCTTGAAACTAGGTTTCTATGCATCATCAGTGAGATGAACAACCTTGGAAGAAGTTATCCCAATTCAGAGATGAATTCCAAAATATTGGATAATCTTACTGACGAATGGGATATGAAAGTGATAGCTACAAAGGAATCAAGAAATCTAAACAGCATCACTCCAAGGGAACTATTTGGCTCTCTTAAAGCTCATGAGTACAGTCTAAACTGAAAAAGAGAAGCGTCGACATCGTCAGCTCAAGACGCAACTTTCTATGACGAAAGGTTCAGGTTTAGAGACGCTCGAGGAAGAAGTAACTTCCGACATAGGAGCTCACTTACCAAAGAAAACTAAGGCGGATCTTCAACTGAATGGAAAAGGGAGGCAATTGAATAGAAGGAGAATCTAACTGATGACATCAATGATCAGATTCAATCAGTTACCAAGTTGCTCGAAAAGTTGAAGAGAGCTCGGGATAAACAATCAGTTTCACCTCAGACTGAAAAAATCCCAGAAGTTGAAAAAGCCTACCAACCAGCTGAACGGCCAGCTGAACCATTTAGGAGTGGCAATCGCAATCTTGGAGAGTGTTTTCATTGCCATAAACTAGGACATTACAGGTTTGAATGTCCAGAACTCCCCGAAGACAAGAAAGCCAAGGTGAAAAGAAGTTTCTTCAAAAGAAATGCAATGGTCGCAAATCTGGAGAATGCCGTGCTGGATGATTCAGACTATCCTTCTGGAATCAATTCTGACAGCTACAGCTCAAATGATGAGGAAGCATTATTCTGCCTCATGGCTGACCATGATGAAGAGGTTAGTACAGCTGAACCTCAAACTTCTTTTTATCATATCAATGAAGCAACTGTTTCTAGTAATGAGCTTGATGTGAAACTTATGATGCTAGAAGACCAATTAGCTTCAATCTCCTGTTTGCATGTTGAACTGAAAGATGAAAATGATGAACTGAGAAATGAGGTCAGGAAACTGAGCATTGATCATGAAAGACTAGAGTATCTTGAATCACAGCTTATAGAATTTGAGAAATTAAAACTGAGAACTGCTGGTCTAGAGGAAGAAAATTAAAAACTCAAGCAAGAGATCCTTGAAAAAGAAAAGGTAAACCTAAAGTTCAAAAAGGGATCTCAGACTCTAGATGAAATACTCAGTCATCAAAGAATTGGAACTGACAGCTCAGGGTTAGGATATAGGAAATTCACTGCCCTAGAAAAGGGAAAAGTAGTTGCTCAACCTAGTGACAAGGGGGGTATCCTAAAAGGGTTCACGAGATCTCAGGATCACCCAGCTGAGTCAAACAAAGGAAATGGAATATTGAAAAATCCCCAGACCCAGTCTAAAAAGTTTGGTCAGTTCTACCAATCTAAAACACTCGGTCAGCTAAAGCCCAGTTCCTAGCCAAGACCTTCAGTTCACTCAAGTTAGTTCACTCGTCCAAAGCCTCCAGTTCAACAAAGGCCACCAGCTCAGTATAAAATGCCCTCAAGGCAAACTGGCAAATCAGTTCACTATGAAAAGAAAGACCAGTCTAGATCTCAAACCTACCCTGCTAAGCAGTTCAATCAAAGCACTTCTAGGAGAGATTAAAGAAAAACATTTCAACCCTATCATCATTACGATGAATATTTGGATTTCAGAAATGAACCAAGAGCTGATCCTAAAGAGTTCAATCCAATGAACTGGAAACATACAAGACATTGGCCTGATCGAAGAACCCAAAAATCTCAAAATAATTATGTGCTAGTTGAAGTGTTTTATCCCACTAACTTTCAGCGCATGTACCATTCAACCGACTCAAGGAGAGTTGAAAGAGAGTCGAAACTGATGAAATGATCCAAATCAGTCGACTCCTTGAGTGATAAGAAGCCAAAAGTTTGGCAAGTCTGGATTCCAAAAGTCTTAATCTATAAAAAAGGACCCGATATGAAACGGGTCCCTAAATGCTAATCCTTTTTCTGCAGAACAAGAGCATCCTATCTATGAAGAAAACCAAAGACATTTGGTATCTAGATAGCGGGTGCTCCAAGCACATGACCGGAGACAGAGAAGATCTCGACGATTATGAAGAAATCAAAGGTCCACTCGTCACATTTGGAGACAATTCCAAAAGCCAAACCATTGGAGAAGGGTTCATTGTCAAAGGAAAAGTAGTTGTGAATGGAGTCTCCCACGTGGATGGACTAAAGCACAAATTACTTAGCATCAGCCAGCTGTGCGACAATGGCTATTCAGTTGACTTCACCAAAAACTCCTGCAACATAAGAGACAAGTCAACTGGAGTAATTTTGCTGACCGGCATCAGGAGAGGCAACATGTACATTGTTGACTGGTCAACCGGCTACTTAGAAGCTTGCTTTCTCTCAAAAGGATCAACTGAAGCAAGCTGGCTATGGTATCGTCGACTGAATCACCTCAACTTCAAAACAATCAACTATCTAGCTAAGAAAGAGTTAGTTGAGGGGCTTCCCAAGGAGATATACAAGAAAACAGGTATATGTGGACCATGTCAAAAAGGGAAGTAAGTAAAGTCATCCTTCAAGAATAAGAATCATCCACCAGGAACAACTGACTGTCTTCAACTGCTATACATGGATTTGTTTGGTCCAGCTAGAGCTCAAACTCCAAAAGGCAAAAGATTCACTCTTGTAGTAGTTGATGATTACTCAAGATATACATGGGTGGAATTCTTGAGGAACAAAGATGAAACATATGACAAGCTCACGACGCTGATCAGAAGACTACAAACTGAGAAGGAAAGATCAGTTCAAAGGATTCGCTCCGACAATGGAACTGAATTTGTGAATCAACACATGATCAGCTTCCTCAACCAGCTTGGAATCACTCATGAACATTCAGCTGCAAGAACTCCACAACAAAACGGTGTAGCTGAAAGGTGCAACCGAACACTAAAGGAAGCAGCTCGAGCGATGATAGCTGATGCCAACATAGCTGAAGGGTATTGGGCTGAAGCAGTCAACACAACTTGTCATACTCAAAATCGAAGTGCCATTGTAGCAGCCCATGACAAGACACCTTATGAACTGTACAAGGGTCGTAAGCCTTCTATCTCATATTTTAAAATATTTGGCTGTAAATGTTATATTCACAACAATGGCAAGACTCAATTGAAAGCTTTTAGTGCTAAAGCTGATGAGGGAATATTTCTTGGGTATAACTCTCCTCATGCACAAGCTTATAGAGTGTTCAATAAACGAACTCTTGTTGTGGAAATAACATGTCGTGTGGTATTTGATGAATTTGCTAATGAGTACAGGAACAAAGAAACTATAGACACATCAGTTCAAGTACTACCTAGTGAAACTGAAAATTCACAGGACTATGTGGATCACACTATTCCAGAGCGGTTTGAAGTTTCATTAGAAGAAGGCAATGAAACTAGTACTAAACCAGTTGAGAACAACTTGGTCAATGAAGACACAAATCGTGCTGAGACCGCAAACCCCACAACTAAAGCAGGAGGAAGAAATGATGAGAATGCCGAGCCAACTGATGAATGAGCAATTGATGACGTCATCACAGAAGAGCCAGCTGAGGACCCAGCTGAAGCCATATAGCCCAAGTGGCTCCGAAGCCATCCAACTGACAAGATAGTTGGTGATCCAAGAAGTCGAGTTCAGACCAGAGGATCAACTGAGCATACTTTATTCACATGCTTCATCTCTCAAACTGAACCAGCAAACGTTAAAGAGGCCTTAAAAGATTCAGACTGGATCATGGCTATGCAAGAAGAACTGAACCAGTTCACACGAAATGATGTATGGTTTCTGGTTGACAGGCCAAAAACCCAGAAGGTCATTGGCACAAAATGGGTTTTTCGCAACAAACTGGATGAACAAGGATTTATCACAAGGAACAAGGCTAGACTGGTAGCCAAAGGTTACTCACAAAGTGAAGGAATCGACTTTGATGAGACATTTACGCCAGTTGCAAGATTGGAAGCCATCAGATTGTTCCTAGCCTATGCAGCTCACTTTAACTTCACAGTCTACCAAATGGATGTGAAGAGTGCTTTTCTTCAAGAAATGCTCAAGGAGGATGTGTATGTCGAGCAACTGCCAGGCTTTGAAATTGGTGATCAAGTCTTCAAATTGAAAAAGGCTCTCTACGGACTGAAGCAAGCTCCAAGAGCATAGTATGAAACTCTAACAACATTCTTACTGAAAAACGGGTTTCAAAAAGAAGTCATTGATCGGACTCTATTCCGAATAGAACGATCAACTGAGATCTTAATGGTTCAAATTTATATGGATGACATAATTTTTGGATCAAAGAGCAAAGATCTATGCACACGGTTCGCTCAACTGATGCAAAACGAATTCGAGATGAGCATGATGGGAGAAATGACATTCTTCCTAGGACTCCAAGTAAAGCAGCTGAAAGATGGAATTCACATCAGCCAGGCGAAATATACCAAGGAGCTAGTCAAGAAGTTTGGAGTAAGTAAAGGAAAAACTCTCAAAGTTCTAATGAACACATCAATTCAGCTAACTTTTGATGAAGAAGGAGAATCAGCTAGCCAAACATACTACAGAGGAATCATTGGGTCATTACTTTACTTAACAGCCAGCCGGCCAGACATCTCATATTCAGTCGGTTTATGTGCGCGGTTTCAAGCCAATCCAAAGAAAAGTCATCTTGAAGCAGCTAAGAGAATTATCAAATATCTCAAAGGAATCATAAATCTTAGACTATGGTATCCTAGAGATGACAGTTTGAGTTTAATTGGATATTCAGACTCAGACTTTGGTGGATGCAAGATTGACAGAAAAAGCACCAGCGGAACATGTCAGTTTCTTGGAAGCAAACTGATATCCTGGTTTAGCAAGAAGCAGCACTCAGTTGCCACGTCAACAACTGAAGCAGAGTATGTAGCTGTTGTGCTCAAATACTCTGGATGAAGCAACAGTTGAAGGATTATAAAGTTGAAACTGAAGAAGTGCCTATATACTGTGACAACAATAGTGCAATCGTGATATCTCAAAATCCAGTTCTACATTCAAGAACTAAGCACATTGACATAAGGCACCACTTCATCAGAGATCACATTGAAAAGAAAGACATATGCATCAAATATGTCAATACTGAGAAGTAAATAGCCGACATCTTCACCAAACCGTTGCCTGAAGCAAGGTTTATGGAGCTATGCATACAGTTGGGACTGCTGGAGCTAGCATCACAGGATGAAGATGATGAACTGGAAGAAAAAGGCCAAGGAACCACTCTAGCTGAAGAGAGGAACTGAGTTAAAAAGACGAAAAACTAATCAATTCGCCACATAATCCATCAGTTTGAAGTATATGCAATAAGCTGATGAGAAATAAGCAAAACTGGATATGATCAGTTTACCCTAGCAGTTCAACTGATTCATCAGTTCAGTCACTCAAACTGACAATCCAGTCAGTTATGCAGAACATACAAGCTGCAAATTGATCAAACTGACGAAAAAGTCATAGGAATTAAAGTAAACTCAAAAAGAGATATCAGTTCAAGGACCAGCTGAAGGAGAACAACTGAACTGAAGCAGCTGTTTGAAGAACTGAGCAGTTAAGATCAGTTAGGAACTAATGAGAAGATATCTCAGTTGGAACTGATCAACAGAAAAACCATCAGTTACGATCAAACTCAACTGATGACGTAATCAGTTTTCAAACCAAGGAGAAACTGCTGAAGAGAAGAGATAAGTTCAAAAGTCTCAATAGTGGAAACGGTAAAAACACGTGTCATCCAAATGTTACCGTTGAATCGTCCTTCTCTCTCCTCCTTAATTCCCAATGGATAGAAATGAAAAGCCAATCGACGGGTCGATTGATCTAATCCGACCGTTGAATTAAGGGAGACCAAGAGTCGCAACCGTTGGATGAACCCCCTCATACTCTATAAAAAGGATGGCTGAATGTTCATTTTTACTTTTACCATTCTCAAGCACAGTAAAAGAATTCAAGCATCTTTCATTCTCTAATTCTCTAAACTGTTCCGAAGAACTCTCAAAAGTAAAAACACTCAGTTCCTAACTTCAGTCAAAGCCAGTTTACCCCTTCCTGTTTATTCATATCAAACAAAAAAACTCCATGGCTGACAGACGCGCACCAGATGTTCGATAAAACTTCAACTTCAGAAGAACTGGTGATTCCTCACAAGGATTTCAAAGAAACCTCTACAGAGATAAGTTTCTGGATATAGGCGCTTATAGAGAGAAGTGCTCAAACTCCGCTCTCTGCAACTCACTAATTGCAAAGTTAAAAGACAGTGGGTTGAAGAGCTTTACAGAAGAGTATCCTTCAAAAATATATCCAGAGGCTGTGGTTGAGTTTTATTTAAACTCAAGAGGTTATGATGACAGAATCGAGACGGAAGTTTGTGGAGTAGAACTGATCGTAACTCCAGAACTACTCGAAAGATTGTTTAAACTGCCAACCACCGGAACACGACTGCAAGATGTTCAAGTGGATCAAGAGGAAGCTTATGACCAGTGGAAGCGGGAGGAACGCTTGGATGTGTACAAAAGCAGTACACTCATGTCTAGTCTTCAAGAAGAATACATGATTTTGGCCTCAGTTGCTGCTAGGATGATCACAGGGACAACTGGAAGCCACTCAGAAATGTCGGAGCACAAGTACAAAATTTGTGCGGCGATCATCAGAGGGATCGACATCAACTTAGCGCAATACTTCTTCGAGAAATTAAAGAAGTATCTTGATATTGTGGAGAAGAACTGGAAACCAAATAAGTTACCAACGGAGTTCCATCAAAAGATGTGTTATCCAAGCAGAATCAGCATGATATTGGAGAACGTCTTTGACTCCATGCATGAGGAAACCGACACACTGATGGTTGACAAAATGGATTTTATACCAGTCATTGGAAAAAGACAGCCAGCTGCAAAACCAATATCCTTCAAAAGCAGACAGCCGACTGCTGATTCCTCTAAGAAAACTGAGGAGTCATCAAGAAGAAAGGGAAAGGAGATTGCAGTTGAAACTCCGTCAGAAGACTCTGATTCAGATGATAACATCCCAATAAGCCAGATGTTGGGAAGCTCAATCAAAGTGAAGCCTCTGCGTCAAGTTCGCTTTGGATCACTGATTGATTCACCAGAAGAAGTAATGTCTACAAGACCAGTTCAGTTCAAGGAAAGAACTGGAAAGCCGAAGAAGAAGCCCTCGGCAGTTCAAACAAAAGAAAAGAAGAAAAGAAAGTCAGGGCCTCCACCTCCTCCTCAACTGCCTCCTCGCAATATCAAAATAATTGATATTATGCCAGTCGAGAATGATGATATAGTTCCGTACAGAGGAGTTCCCCTAAAGGATTCTGGAGCATACTTCTTCAGAACTGCCTGCCCGCCTATGGGAAAGACAGAAGAAAACATCAGAGCTCTATCAAGAGCTAAAATTATCAAATGCTGGGCTGATGAACAAGTCCAGAGGTTTATAGCTGAGAACTTCATCGAGGATGTGACTGGACTTCCTACTCTGTATGAAGCTCTAAAAAGGTATGCTTACTGGTACCTTTGGAGGCACTGCTTCAACTCTGAAGCCCATTTTCTCTTAACTACACTGCATGGGATGAGCTTCTGGAGAAGGGAAGAAAGATGGAGTATGGATTGGGCTGGACAGGAGACTCCAGAGCAAAATCCAATCATCACATTGAGAAAAATGCTTGCCATTCGAAGGAACCATCCACGTCCTGCTGAGCAAACTCTGGTGGAAACAATGAATGACCTACTTATCTGGGCCAACATCAGACTGCCACCTCGACGAACTCAAGCTGAGCAACAACAATGGAAGGCTCCTCAAGTTCAACAACACTGGATGCTCAATGAATTGCTGAAATTCAGATGGGAGCAGCTCAATGAAGGGCAGGAGCTGTTCGATCAAGAAGTCCAGAGAAGCCTTCGAAGGGCTGAAACTTCTGCAGCTCACAATGCAAGGGAAACTGCCATAACATCTGTGGCCAGGCAGTTAACTTTCGAAGAAACCCCTCACCCAGATGATGTAATCATTGATCTTCTGGAGGACTCACCTGAGGAGCCAGCTGCTGATGAGCACACAGCCAGCGATCTGGAATTTGAGAAAATGCTCAAGTCCCCACCCTACCAGATCTCCCAGTTGATAAAGAGCTACAAGGTCCAACTGAAGAAACTCAACAACCCGAGGAGCAAACTGAAGCACAAATTGCTCATTTCCTCAAATCAACTCCGAAGACAGCTGAGCATGACCAGTCAGCTGACCAGATAGCTCAAGAGGCTGAACAATCTACATATCAAGGTACACTTTCCATAACTATGTACATTGATCCTATACAGAGAGCACTCCAAGCCATTGCTAAAACTCCCGCGCCAGAGACCTCATCAGAATCAGTTTATGATGAGATCATTGCTATGGAGACAGACGAGATTTCCCACACAGTTCCTTGCGAGGAACTTGTTGGAACTGAAGAAGGGGAGGAAGCGGACTCAAGAGCAGTCCAGTTCATGGCTCAAGCCAGCAGTTCCATGGTCCAGCTCCCTCCACATTATGTGGAACTGATTGATTCCCTGCAGCAACAGGTTAAACTGCATACTGAGCAAATCAAGCAGCTGCAAGCCAAACAAAGACTTTAATTCGCTAAAACTGAGTCAGCTAGCAGCACCGAGGATGATGATGAGGAGTCTACCGAGCCGCTGGCCAAGAGAAGAAAAACTGATCACAAGAAGGACTATAGGCTAATCACTATTAAAACATGATTAGAAAAGCCTTTAGTACACTTCTTGTTAATCAGTTGTAATTATCTTTTGATTATATTTATAAAAGTTTATTTCTTTTTATTTTCAAATAAATGTCAAGCCTTACATTTATTTTGAAAATCTGACCGTTGCAAATCAATGACACGTGTCAAGGTCATTAATTGCCAACGACCAAAAGAAATCAGAGGCTAGTACCATTTCAACCATCATATCTATGAACCTGTCCACACACCCATAAAAGCCTCTCTCTCTCTCAAGCCTCTAAAAAAAAGCCTCCTCCTCCAAAAAGATCTAAAAATCTCTCTCTCTCTCAAAAGATCTTGAACACTCAAAAATTCAGCCAACCTCAAAGATGGCCGAATTATCCAGATCTTAAAATTCTTTCAAAAGCCAACTTATGAGAGATAAATTCTGGACAGACAGAAATTTCAATTGATTCTTGACGAATCAAAGAATCCAATTCTTCTGTCAAATCTTCACAAAATAGGAGTTCTTCACTACCTGGAAACACCACCAAAATTGTTTAGACAAAATTTGGTAAATGAATTTTTTCTTCAAGCAAAATTATCTGCAGATGGGAAGATGATATCTTCATTGGCTCAAGGAAGGATGTTACACATCAATGAGAAAACAATTGTTGAAGTATTTCAACTCCCACAAGAAGGCTTTTCCGTTCAAGATCTAAAGGAATCTGCAGAGTCACATTGGAGAAACTGGAAAGCCTCAACCTGCAACAAGCAATTCAGTTTTACCACCGTTAAAACTAATCTCAAGCCTGAGTATGGAGTTCTACTTGACATAACGAACAAGATGATGTTCGGAGCAATTGGCAATCTAAGCCAACTCACTCAAGAGAGATACAAGGTGATGAAGCCATGAGCAACAAAGATGATCAAGATCCGGAGTTGCAATTTCGAGGACCAATTACAAGATCAAGAGCTAAGAAGTTGCAAGCTTACTTGCAAGTGATGATTCGAAGAAAGCTCGAGATTGGAGATGAAGAATCAAGAAGAGGCGATGCCAAGTTGGTTAATTTATTAACCATTGAAGATCAAGAACACACCATGGAGAATTACACTTGAAGAGTTGAAATGCATTTGTGCGTGAACCGTCGGTATGCCCAAACCGACTAGTTTCGGTCGGTATGCCCATACCGAGTAGTTTCGTCACTTGATATTTTTTTATCTAGACTATAGTTGGATCAGATTTATTTAATTATTTAGGAGTAATTTTCGTCCATATTGAGGTCAAGTTTGACTAGAATTGTATTTAAGATAATTTTCTACCTTGAATAGAATTCTAGTTTAGGTATCTTCCTAGTATAGTTAGAGATCTCTTTTGGATCAATTTTTAGGCCTTTTTATCTTATTATTTTCGTTCCCCCATAGTCCTATAAATAGGGGAACCATGTCATATTGTTACTTTAGACATTATTGATTAAAAATTGCTTTTGCATTCAATTTGTGTCTCAACCGTCAAAGCTTTTGATTGTTTTCTGTCGAAAATACTCATTCTTGAAGCCTAGCAAATTTGAGTCTTACATCAAGGGAACGTTCTAATTCACACGAGGAATTAGGGTGAACTCGCTACTGAGGAGTAACTTTGAGATTCGTTTTCGTCGTACAAGATACGCCGGGGATTAATCGAGTTGCAAATCACAACACCTCCATCGCCCAGCCATCATCTTCAACGCCAAACATCACCATCCACGTCCGTTTCAAGTCCAGCCACGTTCGTGTTCGTCTCGTTCAATCCGTAAGTCTGTTACCACTCTATCATACCCTATCTACTCTAACCCTTCTAAACCTAATCATCATCATCGAAATTCCATCATCCTTACCCATATCATAGCCGTCCAATACAGCCCTCACTTTGTTGGATTTGTGTTATTTTGTGTGATATTGTCTAGGTATTTTAGTTGAGTCGTAGTCGTCTAGATATTCGAGTATAGAATCCTTACCTCACCGACGTAGTTTCAATCCTTAGCTTCCGTGTATTTTTGTGTCTCGTCGTGTCATTAGCCTCGGGTCACATCACAAGGTCATGATTCACCTTGCTGAAGGAAGACAAACAAACTGGGCAGAATTTGTCTTTCAACAATTCAAGCATCAAGTTATCAAGGCTGCAGACTCAAGGAAGTCTGGCAAGTTTGAGTCAAAGGTAGGACTTGTTCTACGGATGAGAAAAATGCTTGAAGATCTGCTGAAGCTCCCAAGTGATGAATCACTACCGGTTCTAATCTCCGACTGGATCCCCAAGAAAGGAATTGCTCATCTATAGTCCCTGAAGAAGAAGAGAAAATGAAAGGCCAAGATGAACAACCAAAGTTCAAGCAACTCAACTGCCAATGCCGTTCACTCTCAAAAATCAAAGAACGGATCACCAGTTGATTTCCAGGTTTGCTCTGATCCAGATGGGCTTATTCCATTCATTGGAATACCTCACCCAAACTATGGAGCAGACTACTTCAAAGGCACATGCCCTCCGCTCCAGCTAACTGAAGAGAAAATTCGCACTTTCTACAGTGGTGAATATGCAGTCAAAAGTGCACAAAAAGAAGTGATAAATCTTCTTCTCACTCACTTCACTATTGTTGCACAACGTGATCAAGAGTTGTTTAAACAACTTTACCGATACTTCTATTGGTACAACTGGAGACATTCTATGTCTATCCAGTCTCACTTCCTGCTAACTGCCTTTCATGGCATGAGCTTTTGGCAAAGAGAAGAAACTTGGAGCATCAAATGGATAGGATCGTCAAATCCATTCCCTCCAACCATTGTGCAAGTTCAGCACATCATGAATCACCGGAAGGTCAACAAGATTCCACCAACCGCCTTACTGGCCGAATTTAAATCCAGATTCATGTTTCAAGCAGTTGGAACTACAAGTCAACCAGTCAACTGCCCAACTAACTCACTTTATCGTCAGTTGAACTTTGATAATCTATCAAGTCAATTAGCTGAGCCATCACAACGCACTTCATCACCTGATCAAAGGATAGAACCCCACCTATCCCACACTGCAGTCATAGCTTCTCGAAGGAATACAAGGCATAATGATGCAAGAGATAGTGACAATGAAGATACTGCCACATCACCAAATCTCATATCCAAAAGCTATGTGACTCCACTGCTCACTTCAGGTTCAAAAGGTGCGCAGTTGACCACGAAAAATGATCAGTTTCGGTCATCGCCAAAGGGAATCTCACACTTCCTTAGTCAAAAGATGAAGAGCTCGTCAGTTGAGATCCAACTTCATCTTCGCCAAGCCAAGAAGACGGAAAGGCCTGGACCGTCTAAAGGAAGCGATGCAGCCAGTCCAGCTAGGCCATTCAAGAAGCGGAAATTGTCTACAGAAAAGTCGAGCAACTGATCAAACTGACTGATCAATTCAGTTGCAGCCTCAACTGCAGCCAGCTCAGAAAGGACAACTGAGTATCAAAACTCAACTACTCAGCCAACTGCCACGTAATCAATCTGTTGGACTGTATCCCAACTGACTGAGGATAAGTCTTTTTAAATTCAAAAGCTCACCTTAACTATATTGTTACCGTTGTGGTTATGAAATTATATATATTATACGTCAACGGTTATAATTTGAAAATCGGGCTCAAATATTACAAAGTTGTCATTAATATCTCTGCATGGATCTTAAACCAACCCTTCACAAAGGCAAAGAAAATATATTTTAATGTGCTATAAATGGAAAGATCTGCAGAAAATATTTCGCTATTTATGGCAACTACCCTATTTTCAAAATGATTTCATCTCAGCCACACGATCATAAAGTCATTCAACTGTTGAACGGCTGAGATATATACATCATTAATTCAGCTAATCAACCATCAAATCAGATGGTTGATCAGCCAAGAAAAGCCATCGAGTACTCTCGATTCTTGCATGCATAAGATGCATAAATATTAGCAAAGAGATGAAGGCTCCGATCACCTGAATATCTCTGTCTCTCTCTTACTCAATCTTTTGCTAAGCCTTCCCTCGCTAATCTACACTCTTACATTCCTAAAACTGAATATCATTCTATTACAGAAATGAAGCCTCCGTTTCCCATGGTGGACATTAAAGCTCTTGAACGCAAAATGAGGAAGGACAAATCTCTAAATCTAGAGATGCTAAATGCACGTCTTGGTCCGGATATCTTTCAACAGATTTATCGACCGTTGGCGGCGACTAGATTACTTCCCTTCTTGACACAGTTGCCGGTCAAGAACATACCTGAGTATGTCGCCGAGTTCTATTACAATACAACTATCAACGGCGACAACATCATCTCCACCGTAAAGAATCAAGTGATCACAGTCACAAAGGACACGATGATCTCCACTCTACACCTCCCCGGCACAGGTTCAGATGTGATGGACCTAAATTTTCCATCCAAACATGAGTTATGGAAAATATGGAAGCTTCCTCACGTACACCACAACGACAGTTCGCACAGATTAAAGGAGAGCTTGCAAAGTGATATCATCCAGCTTCTGGATATCACCAGCCATATTATCCATGGCAACTTTGAGATCGTTCATCTCTCTGAGATCAAGGCTCATATCACAGCCGCCCTCTACTTTGGATGTCAAGCCGACTGGACTTCATACATTCTGGCACAACTGAGAGCCAACGTCGAGCGAGCGACATTTGATCCGTCAACAGGCACATTCCGAGAAAGAGTCGACTTTATGAACCGCATAAGCCACATCATACAAAGCCAGTTTGAGGAGATCATACCAACTGGAAAACTACTTGGAAGACGGGACATGCTCTCCACCATCTACTGCCATCCATCCTCAAAGCGTTCACACCCACAAGGGCCTTCCAACTCAGATCGTGGAAAGGCACCCTTAGAGGCAACTGTCAGCTCCACTGACGAAAGAGAGCTGATGCTGGAGAGTGCATCTCTTTTAAGGTTGAGTGATCAGCCCACAATATCAGGCAGCTCCCAACCTCCACCTTTAGTCGAAAGCGACTATATTGAGGTTGACTTTGAAGCAGTTCTAGACCACCATCTTCGAAGTTGTTTTGGTCTCATTGAGGACACCGATTCCTCCCTCTTCGTGCAACTACGGCGGTACTTGCAGTACCATATTTGGCACTTTCAACTGGATGAATCAACTATGTTTCACCTCATCCACACTCATGGCTCCACCTTCTGGATCAGAGAGGGATCATGGAGTCGAAACTAGATGAATCATCCACTTTCCTCGCCTCTAACGCTTTCGGAGATCATGGATTCAATGATCAAGCGACTCCAACTTGGTATACCCTCCGATGCCCCTCTCCCTGACCATGAACCAGAAAACTCCTCATGCGCACCCGTCGTTGGTGATCCACCGCTCCCTTCAACTGATGAAATCTTCACCAGCTTGGTCCCCATGAGCTTCAGAGATCAAGGTATCTCTGATCTAGGTCAGTTCATGCCAACTGAAGATGCCTATGCATGGTTTTCTCCGCTCATGCAAATCCCTTCAGTTCTTGCAGCTCATGATGACAATTTGGCAACCGCCTTCACTTTTCTGCCAAATTTGTTATTACCATCAAGTGATCCTCTTCACCTTTTGGATGATGCCAAAAAGGAGGAAGATAGAAATTATGATGATGGACAGTATGATGGATGCATAACTCTTTGGGACCAAATTCAAAGAGAAATTCATCAAGAGGGGGAAGATCAGCTTCAGTGGGAAGCTTGGACACTACAAGGAATCCAGGAAAGAGGAGAATCAAGCAGAAGGAAAAAGAGCAATTGGAGCAACATTCAGGAAGTAGATTAGTATTCTTAACTACTAATTCTTGAATCTCTTGAAGTTATGCTTTAAAGTGAATATATAATACAAATTTTGATCTTGATTTTGCTTCAAGCTTGAATGGTTTGACATAATTCATTATACCCTAATACTTCAGTCATGCTCTGATACTTGAATAAGAAGCTTGAATAAGCCCAAATTACTTTTAAAACTAACATGCTCTGATATTTGAACACGCTCTGATATTTGAATGATAAGCATGAATGACAAATGCTCCAATAACTGAATGAAAATCATGAGTCAATTTGTCTCAATATGCTACGAATGTGCACTGACTGAAAGATTCTATTTAATACATTTGCTACACTTGTAGTTTTTCCATCATCATCAACTAGGTTTTGACATCATCAAAAAGGGGGAAATTGTTAGGAAAAACTATCAAGGAACCCCTAGATCAAGTTTTGATGAGATGTCAAAATTATTTATGAAAAACTGACCAAAGTGCAAGCTGTAGATCAAAGCTGATCAGCCCAGGGCATCATCAAAAAGGAACTCTAGAAGAGTCAAAGTCAACCTATCTGAAAAATGACCCACAAGTTGAAGGACACGTTATCCAGTCTAAAGTTCAACTTGGCTGATGAATCATACAGGTCAAAGCAAGCTGACAACCGAGTCAGCAGAACTGAGGGAAAAAGGAGTTGACCAAAGATTGAAGAAACTGATAGAATATCAGTTTATGCCAATCTCAGCTGATAAGCCCAGAACTGCCAACTGGAGCAATGGCCAATCTCAACTAATAAGCCCAGAACTGCCAACTGGAGCAATGGCCAATCTCAGCTGACAAGCCCAGAACTGCCAACTGGGGCAATGACCAATCTCAGCTGACAAGCCCAGAACTGCCAACTGGAGCAATGGCCAATCTCAGCTGACAAGCCCAGAACTGCCAATTGGAGCGATGGCCAATCTCAGCTGATAAGTCCAGAACTACCAACTGGAGCATCAGGCAGACTCAGCTGATAAGTTCAGAACTGCCAACTGGAGCAACAGACAGACTCAGCTGATAAAGTCCAGAACTGCTAACTAGAGCAACAGGCAGACTCAGCTGACTAGCTCAGAACTGCCAGCTAGGATGATAATATAACTAAACTGAGAAATCCAAAACTGCCAGCTGAAATTCCAAAACTGCCAAGAGAGCTGAAGCCAGAAGACTCCTAGAGTGTATTGCATAAATCAGCGTATCTTGAAATAAATGCTCCTTCAAAGATCCTGGAATTTAATGAAGATCGATTGGCAGTGTAACGACTACTTCAACCAAATGATCCAAGCTATCATTTAATATCTCCTGCCGTTGATGAGCCAACAGAGCCATTGATCAAATGGACAATGGAACTCAACGGTCACAAAATCACTCATCTATAAAAGACGAGTGAATCGGAGTTCTAAATACTTTTCGTAACTTTCGTAATTAAAAATTCTTGCCAACCTTCGCATATACAAACAGAGCTTTTCTTTCTCCCTCCCACTTAAGCTCAAGTGCAACGTTCGACAGAAACTATGAAAGTCAGACTGAGAAGAAGAATTCACTGAATCAACATACTTAGCCAGCTATCGACAATCCAGCTAGGGTAAACTTCTCAGTTCCAGCTATTCAACGATCAACTACTCAACTCAATCAAAAGAGCACATCAGTTGATACCCACCTGTTCAAGACTAACCTCTTGAAGATCGAAAGAGATCTAAAACCTTGTAAAGACGACAATAACACCTACCTTCCTAGCGAGCAGTTAGGGACTTCAAGTGTGAGCCGTCGATCAGCTGAGGTAGCGAGCAGTTACCAGGTTCAGCCAACTGTCCTTCATTGTGTAATTTGTAAAGAAACTCAAGTTATATTGTGAAGTTGCCCTTCTCCGGAAGGAAGAGAAGACGTAGAAGCTTGAGACTTCGAACCTCTATAAATCTCTTATGTGTTGTACCATATTGTTCATTGCATATCTCTAACTGCACACAATATCACACTAGCTGCACTTAAACTGTCTCAACTGATTATCCAAGTTGGTGCATAGATAAGTTATTTATTTCAAGCGAGTCAAAGGGCCCTGTTATTCCGCATCTAAAGAAAATGTTTTTGTATCAGTTTATTCACCCCCCTCTAAACTGATATCTACTCACCCGGGACCAACAATATATGCTTTATGGTTTATGGTTTAGTACTTATAATTGAGATATTTGATCGGGAATGATTTGAGCACGTATAGCATGATTTGAATGAGCATGTATTTTGGAGATTTTCGAGCTTTATTTTAGCCAATGTGAGCTGTGAGATTTTGAGCCTATAAGACTGTTGTCTTAATTTTGTTCTTGTGTGTTGGTTGTCTATGCATTTGTTTCTCTAGAACTTGCATGTCGTCTTGCTTGAGATTGAGTTTTTGTGTTTGAAAATAGGAGATGATAGTAGGCCATTTTTTCTTTAGCCATTTATCCCATACACTGTCTTAAATTCATTATATTCTTTTGCGAGCCCTTTTGTGCCTAATTGTCTTTTCTTTGGAAGCCTATTTGGGATGTCATTTGTTGATTCTTGTGGAGAAATAGGAAGAAGAGTAAGGAATTTTGGAGTTGGGATGAAGAAGAAAAAATGGTGATATGAAAAGAAATAAAGAAAAGAGACCAAAGGTCCATGAGTTGAAAGAAAGAAAAAATATGGATGACTTAAGGTGGTGTAGGAGGAAGTTGGAAAAATTCCAACTAGCGTTTGAATGTGATAAGTAATGGATGGGAGTAGAAAGTATAAGTGGTGAAATGGTTCTGCAATTGTTTAGTCACTTGAGTCAAATATTCCTAACCTTAACCCGAGTCTACATTACAACCTTAACAAAAGTCCTATTTGATCTTAATTTTGAGCACATTTCTTTGTCAGTGGAGAGTTGAGATTGCATACAAGCCTATGGTAGATCAAGTGTATAGTTCAATGCTTCGATGAGTGCTTATCTTTATTTTATCACACTTTGAGAGTTTGAGCGAAACACACACCGGTGAGGATCATTGGCTTAAATTTTGCTTGTTGAAATCTATCACACGTGTTCATGATTTGAGTATTGTGCTTGTTTTTGTCATTTCTCCGATTAGATTTTCGAGGTTGTAGATGCTAGATTATAAATTGTGGAGTTATGTATTGTTTGAATTCCATGTTTGGTTTTTGTTCTTTGTTTGGGGACAAACAATGTTTTAAGTTTGGGGGAGTTGTTAACCTCATATTTTGCATGTATTTTGAGGTACATTTGAGTGGTATTTGATGGACATTGCATGCATGAAGTATTGAATTTTGCATAGTTTTCTATGTTTTGTGCAATGTCATGTGTTTGTTCATTGTGAAGGGAATTAATGCCATTTTTTATGTGGATTTCAAATGAGCTTGGCAAGACCCTAGAAAGATAGGAAATCAAGTTAGGAACGCGTTGCAAAAAGAATCGGGTCAATCGAACGAGAAACGAATGAGAACGAAGCAAAACAGTGAGAGGCTGCCGATGCTGAAAAATACCGGCGACCGGACTCGCAACCCGGGGGGTCGCGAATCTGGTCGCGAATCACACTTTTCCCATTTTTCTGTACGCGCGCGACAGAGAGGGGGGGTTCTCCTTTGAAATATCCGCGACCCGATCGCGAATTTGGGCATCTGGTCGTGAATTTTGGCCACGTCAGCGCCACGTGGACTCGCGACCCGAGTCGCGGGTGACTGGGTCGTGAGCGAGGTCGTGAATGCAGCGGGCCTGTCTGATTTTTGACCTATTTTGGGCTTTTCTTAACTTGATATTTAAGGGATTCAATGCACCAAAAATTACACTCATTCTCTCATTCCCCAAAATTGCCAGCAGAGGAAAAGAGCGCAAAGAACAAGACCAAGGGATTCAAGATCTTTCAAGATTAGAGATAAATTAAATCTTTCCGAGTTTTATTTTCTTTGTTCTTAGAATTATTCATGTTTTCTTTGTAGATTTTTTTAGTTGTTTATTTTGTCATGAATAGCTAAAACCCTAGTATTCTAGGGTTGGATTATGATTTATTTATGAAGTTCTCTTAATTTATTGCATTTGGTGTCTATGATTTGATTATGTTTTGATTATTCCTGCTTTTCTCTGTATTATTTACCTGATCACTAAATGATGCAATATGATGTGTTAATCCATAATTCGAGAGATGAGTTTTAACATAAGATTTGGAATAATTAACTGATTAGTCAATATCACTCGAGAGAGTTGTGATTAATTTAGAGAACAATAAATCTTTGGATCCATTAGGAGTTGCACAATAGGTATTGAACGGAGACGTTAATATTTATTGTGTGATCTACAATCTAGGCACTTTGAGAGAAGGTTTAGAATACATGAGTGATTTTTCTAGCATGATTTAAATCCAACATAGACACTAAATGAATTGATTAAGAGAATGGATTAAATAATGACTATCCAATCCTAGAATGCGTCTTTTTCTCCAGTGCTTGATTTATCTGTTTGGATTTCTGCTGTGGTAATTTAGTTTATTTATTATTTTTAGTTTTTAATTAGTTAAATTCAACCATGTTTTATAGTCTAGATAACTGCGAGGGATTAAATTAGATAACTAGCAGATTAATCATTAAATCCTTGTGGATACGACCTTGGTCACTGCTATACTAGAAGCCTCGTTGTACACTTGCAGTTTAGGTGAAAATAAATACCGAACATTTATCCCACAAGGCCTCACTTTCTGCACTCAAAGGACACCAAGAACAGTTAGTAACCGAGCAAATAGAAGCAGCAGACTAAATATTAACAGATAGAGAAAAATATGAAATATGAAAATCAAAAATTGCAAAACAGAGAGTTTGAGAAGTTGGGAAAGATGTGTCTCTTGGACACTAGGCTCATATCTTTCCCTTCGAGGGCACTGCTTCTTCCGGCGACACTGACTCAGGCCACAAAGGGGATTAATAGTGGGATCAGTGGCTTGAAGCCCTCTAAATCACTCTCACAGGCAAATAGCTCACACTTGCTCTCAACACACAGCCAATCAGGGATCCAAGGGGTCAGGATTCCGGCCAAATAATAAAGCGGGAAGCTTTACAGAGCTCAAAGCTTATAGGAGATCAGAGGTAGGGCTTAGTGAGAAATGAAACGGCGCGAGAGCTTAATATGTAGATGGAGAGATCAGATAAGGTAAATTTGGGTTAGGGAATAATATATAGTAATTTAGGTTTAATCGACATGAGCTTGCAACTGGGCCAAAGAAAAAAAGAGGGGGGGGGGGAATTGGGTCAAGAGAGGTAAAAGGGCAATGGGCCAATCTCGACATATCCACCTTTAGCCCATTGGTCTTTTGTGTCACCAGGAAAGTACTTGCCATCATTAGAGTTGATCATCACAGCCTTTTTACTCATACCTGTCACAAAGACAAGGTAAGAGAGGGAGAGATAAATATTATGCGTATTTATCTCAGTCTCAACACTAGAGACCAACCCAACAATCCATCTCCTGCCATTCAATGGCTTTCCTTGATAGGATTGTACCTAGCACAATACCAATAGGGTAAATGACAACTAAGAACCAAGATGCCCTTGAAGGCAGGTAAGGTATCCAGGTACAAAGCCTAGAATACCATCATTTCCACATTTCAGACTTCAACCCAGATCCATTTCAGCTATCTCTTGCAGGCCTCCAGCTTTTACAACTGGAAAGCACTTAGTGCCCATATCTGCAGGGTTGAACTCTGAAGAGATTTTGTCCAGCAGCACTTCATTCTTTTCCACAATATCTCTGATGAAGTGAAATCTCACATCTATGTGTTTTGTCCTGTCATGAAACACAGGATTCTTGCATAATTGTATAGCAGATTGACTCTCAGAGTAAAGCAATGGTTTATCATCAATAAATTTTATTTCAGACAACACACCATTGAGCCAAATGGCTTCTTTCACAGCCTCAGTTGAAGGAATATATTTAGACTCAGTGGAGGATAATGCAACAATACTCTGTAATTGAGATTTCCAACTAATGCAAGAATCACATAATGTAAACACATAAGAAGTTGTTGACTTTCTTTGATCCCTATCATTTGCATAATTAGAGTCAACATATCCCACACATTTCACACCATCAGTAGATTTAGCGAAAGTTAAGCCACTAGACATAGTGGATTTCAAATATCTCAGAAACCATTTTAAAGCTTCCCAATGAGGCATACCAGGATTAGCCATGTACCTACTCAAGCATGAAACAACAAATGTAATATCAGGTCTGGTGCTAATCATTAAATACATAACAGAGCCAATTGCATTGGCATAAGGGACACCTTGCATTTCATTCAATTCAAATTCATTCTTAGGAGATTGCTCTTTACTTAGTACGAAATGAGATGCAAGAGGCACAGAATCAGGCTTGCATTGTTCTATATTAAACTTTTTCAACACTTGTTCAACATAGGCAGATTGATGCAACACAAGTGTATGATTATCTCTATTTCTGTCAATGTTCATGCCAAGAATCTTCCTAGCATCACCCAGATCTTTCATATCAAAGTTAGCACATAGGCAGCTTTGCACATGTTTGATAGTTTTCAGGCAGGGGATAATCAATAGCACTTCAGTTTACATGTAATACAAACAATGATCAAATTTACTTCTAATAAAGTTCATACTTTGCATACATTTGTCAAATTTTATGTTCCACTGCCTTGGGGATTGTTTTAAACCATACAAGGATTTTTTAAGCAAGCAGACATGATTTGGAAAAGATTGGTCAATAAAGCCTTCTGACTGATGCATGTATATATTATTCTCTAGTTCACCATGTAAGAAAGCAGTTGTCACATCCATTTGCTTAAGTTCCCAATCAAAATGAGTAACCAAGGCAAGCATAATTCTCACAGTTGTAAATTTCACCATAGGAGCAAATATTTCATTGTAATCTATGTCTTCTTTCTAAGTGAAACCTTTTGCTACAAGTTTAGCTTTATATCTAACATTATCATGTTCTTGTTTGATTTTAAACAACCACTTGCATTCAACAAAAGAGCAATTATCAGGTTTATCAACAAGTAACCAAGTTTGATTATCATGCAGTGATTTAATGTCAGACTTCATAGCAGTCAACCATTTATCAGACTCAGGAAAATTTACAGCTTCAGAATAAGTTTTGGGCTCAAATTTATCAACATTGTTGAACACATTAAAAGTATACAAGGACAAGTTGTAGTCATCATATCTTGCAGGCAACCTTACATTCCTTCTTGTCTTATCTCTGGCAAGTTGATAATCATTCAAGTTTTCAGGTTCAGGTATAGGTTCAGTCAAATTTTCAGGTTCATTTTCAGAGTTTGAACTAGTTTCAGAGTCTGACACAATCATATTATTGGAGGTTTCATTATTAGGCTCATGATTGGACACAGAATCATTCACATCAATGTTATCATGCACAAGTTTATTTATGTTTTCAATTCATTATTCAACACATCAAGTTCAGGCAGCACAGGGGTGGGATCATCCACCTTACTAGGAGCATCAGGAGAAAATAGGAAATCACAGTAATTCTGATTCAGATTATGCAATCTCTCCACCTCACTTGGAGTAGCAGAGGGTGAGGATTCAGACAAGTATGGAAAATCAAGTTTATTAAACAACACATCTCTGCTTATGCATGATTTAAACTCAGGCACACTTTTGTCCCAAAGTCTATAGCCTTTAACACCTTCAGGATAACAAAGGAAAACATATTTTCTTGCCCTAGGTTCAAGTTTACTCAACTTCTGATGCACATAAGCAGCACAGCCAAATATTCTTAAATTGTTCAAGCAAACAAGTTTGTTCAAGAACACAGATTTAGACAATTCACCATGCAAGGGAACATAGGGGGATAACATGCAGTCATGAGAGCTTCACCCCAGAATTGCTTTCCTAATCCAGATGAAATAAGAAAACTCCTAACTCTCTCAAGGAGAGTTCTATTCATTCTTTCAGCCACTCCATTCCGCTAAGGAGTGTAGGGCACAAATTTATGTCTTTTTATATCTCTTACAGAGCACCAGTTATCCATAGCATGATTACAAAATTCTAAGCCATTATCAGTTCTGAGACATTTGATTTTCTTTTTAGTCTGATTCTGAATTTCAACAGCCCATTAAGAGAATTTAGAGAACACATCAGACTTATTCTTCATAAGAAATACCCATGTTTTTTCTGGAGAAATCATCAATAACAGACAGAAAATACACATTTCCACCATGGGTGGGCTCCTTAGTAGGCCCCAGACATCAGCATGTAAGTATTCCAAAATCTCAGAACTAACATGCTTTCTAGGATAAGGCACAGAGACAGGAAGAGACACTTTATGATGTTTACCCATAACAAAAGACTCACAGAAAGACATGCTTGTTATTTTATCATTACCAAAAGCACCAGATTTATGCAAGATTTCAAGTCATTTATTACTCATATGCCCTAGTCTGGCATGCCACATGTTTGTTTTATCTTCTTGCACAGCATTAGCAACAGGCAGAGGCACTGACTCAGCTTGCACAACATATAAGTCACCTTTCCTAGGAGCATTGAAATACCGCATGAAATCTTTTTCAAATTTAAATCTCAGGTAATTCATAGATCCATCAAGCATGTTATCAGCAATCTTAGACACAGATAACAAACTGAATTTTAACTGAGGCACATATCTGACATCACTGAGAGTTAGCATGCTTTCATTTTCAAACTTTAGACATATATCACATCTTCTAAGTATTTCACAATTTTGACCATCAACTAATGCAACATGTCCAGAATTTATGTAATCCAAATTGTGAAACATTTGAAAGGTGTGACATGGAAAGTGCAGCCAGAATCAATAAGTCACTCATTATTGTGCACATTCTTGGAGACAACATTAGTATAGTTTATGAATTCAAAATCATAAGCATCATGAACCTTGTAAATACCATCATCATCATACACATTATTTGCATGCTGTTTGGGCTCATAACTTTTGTTTCTTTTAGGCAGCTTGCATCTATTAGAGAAGTGACAAGGTTTACCACAATTCCAGCATGTTTTCCTAGGCTTTTGATCATAATTATGATTGAGAGCATGATTATTATTATTTTGAGCATAATTCTGATTCTGATGTTGGTTTTGCTCTCTCCTATGTCTTTCAGCAGCAAGCACACTTGGATTCTTAGGATTCAGAGGTTTATTGAAGCCATGATGAGGATTTCTATTATTATTTCTATTAACATACATAATTTCATTATGCAAAGGCTGGGATTTCAATTTTTTCATTTCACTTTCTTTTGCTTTTAGACCAGTAAAAATCATATCACAATTCACCTTAGAACCACCATACTTAAGAGCAGATTTTACTTCAGCAAAAGATTCAGGAATAGATCCAAGCAACACTTGAGGGGCATACTTTTCAAGGGAATCATCACCAGCAAGTTTTAGATCTTGCAAAAATTTATAAAACTCATCCATATTGGCATCTATATCCTTAGAAGCATCCATTTGAAAAGACATAAATTGATTTTGCAAAGACCGCACAGATTCTTCAGAAACAGCAGTATATAAAGATATCAAATTATCCCCCATAGTTCTTTGGCACATTTATGGTAGGACACTTTTCTAACCACAATACTACATAAATTCAACAAAATAGTGGCCTTAGCACTATCATTCATTTCATGTAGTTTCTCATCTTCCACAAATGCATCAATTTTAGTAGAAATAGCTTTATTAATCTTTTCTTTTGTCATAATGCATTCAATTTTGGTTTTCCAATCCTGGAAATCATCTCTTCCATTAAAAGGCACCATATGTAGATTTTTCATGATGAATGCAGACACAAAGGTAACAGAAACCAATATTCCACTACAGATAACAGAAACACACAGCAGAAAGCCCACAGGAGTGCCCAAAAGGCCAAAAAAACTCAACAGAGCACTCACAGAACTAGGAGATAAACCTCCAAAACACTGAAACAAGTACACATGGGGAATATAGTGCTGAGGCTAGCCCAGTTCTCAGCACAGATTTATCTGTGGAGCAAGGGGTCACTCAGGACAATCCCAACACTTGTTTCAATCACTAACTGACTCAATTTTCAGAGTCAGTTTCTCAGAAACTTACCAAACAGGAAGTTTCAACATATTTTCACCGCCAAACACTCACAGAGCAGAGAAAGAAAAGAATATCACCAGGCCTAAAAATCACACATGCAAAAAACTACCCAGAAGCACAGTAAACACCCAGGAAACTCTCAATGGCCCCTTATCTAACCCATCTATCCAGGCTACTCGCACGAGGAGATCCAAAGGGAAATCCAGACGAACTGGACCGTAAGCTGGTGTTAGGGAATGGCATGAAATGCCAAGAGATCACTAGAGAGAGTACACAAGAACCAGAAACACGCAGAAACAGATAGAAGGATCGCTAGATACCACACTGAGGAGCTAGGGTTTCAGAGTTATACAAGAGCCGACTCTCCCAGATAGGGGAGAAGCCGGACTTATCTTAAACAGCCTTGCCCGTCGGGGGTGAATCGGCGCGGCCCTTATCGGCGGTGGGATGAGGTGAATGAGGGTTGGAGGGTACCCCCTGGCTAGGGAACCTGGCTCTGATACCACTATTGGGTATCAAGCCTAGCCGGGGGGTTCACCACTTGGTTCCCGACCCTTTGCGGTTCACCTCACTGTTGCTCAAGCAACAAGTGATCACTCAATCAACTTCAGAGTTGAGATCTTTCAAGATCTCTTGGTTTTCTTCACAAGTTGATGATTTATCCCACAAGGCCTCACTTTCTGCATTCAAAGGACACCAAGAACAGTTAGTAACTGAGCAAACAGAAGCAGCAGACTAAATATTAACAGATAGAAAAGAATATGAAATAAGAAAATCAAAAATTGCAAAACAGAGAGTTTGAAAAGTTGGGAAAGATGTGTCTCTTAGACACTAGGCTCAGATCATTCCCATCGGGGGAACTGCTACTTCCGACGACACTGACTCAGGCCACAAAGGGGATTAATAGTGGGATCGGTGGCTTGAAGCCCTCTAAATCACTCTCACAGGTAAAGGGCTCTCACTTGCTCTCAACACACAGCCAATCAGGGATCCAAGGGGTCAGGATTCCAGCCAAAGAACAGAGAGGGAAGCTTTATAGAGCTCAAAGCTTGTAGGAGATTAGAGGTAGGGCTTAGTGAGAAATGAAACGGCGCGAGAGCTTAATAGATAGATAGAGAGAGAGAGAGAGAGAGAGAGAGAGAGAGAGAGAGAGAGAGAGATCAGATAAGGTAAATTAGGGTTAGGGAATAATATATAGTAATTTAGGTTTAATCGACATGGGCTTGCAACTGGGCCAAAGAAAAAAGGGGGGGAGGGGGGGGGGAATTGGGCCAAGAGAGGTAAAAGGGCAATGGGCCAATCTCCACAAAAAGTCTCATTTTCTTGATTGTCTTTGGTCTTAGCTCATGTACTATCGGCAATTTCTATCAAACCCAATCAAGCAACTATGCATTATTTTCCATAAAGATCCAGCTAAACACACGAGCTTGTTTACTTGCAACTTAATTCATGCCTAAAATTCCACGAGTTTCCATTTGCTCTATTAAAATTACTTTTTGCACTTCATCTACTCAATATATTACTGTTTTTACTCTTTACACCATGCACAGTTATATTAATACCAATCGATTTAAAAATATTTGATTTACCAAAATAATTTTGAAAAAAACACATTAAATTAAAAAAAACAATTTTTTTAAAAAGAAAAACTGAAACCCCTTCCCGTTGTTATCCTCCCTCCCAGGCCCAACCACCGAAGCCACCCTTCCTCTTAGTCACCCCATCCCCCAGACCAAACCCCAACCCTTCATCTTCTCCGCAGATCCCACCCCCACTCAAACTCCACCCCTCTTTCTCCCCAAACCCTTCTTCTTCTTCTTCTTCTTCTTCTTCTTCTTCTTCTTCTTCTTTGCCTTTATCGGATTCCACTATAAAATTAGTTCGAACTGCAAATTTCGAATCTTTATAAGAGGTTCGGACTAAGAATTTCGAATCTTGTATAGGATGCTCGAAAAATCATCTTCGAATGTAATTGCAATGTTTGGAAAATCATTGTCCGACATATTCCAAATGTTCGAAAAATCAATTTCGAACGACACCAAAACCGTATTCAACTTTGTTTCGAACACCTCCTATAATTTCAAAAATAAATTTTCAAACACTTAACAATGTGTTCGGATTTTATTTTCCGAACCACTTGTGATGAAGGTGGGAGAAAAGAGTGTGGTGGGGAAGACAGAGAATGGTGGCGTTTGGGATGGTGATTGGTGGTGGCGGATTGACTGGAAGACTAGCATAGACCTCTTTATGGCATTCTATTTCTATATAAAAATGGGAGTACCATCAACTCCCAAGTTAAGTAAGGGGGCGAAGACAAATTTCTTAACGGCGGCAATGGTGTTCTGGGGTTGATGGTCGTGGTGGCAGGTTGGGCGTGGGGGTTGTGGGAAGGGTGAAGAACTGAAAATGTAGAGGACGGTTGGGATGTGAGTTTCTTTTTATTATTTTTTTATTTAATAAAAAAATAACTTAAAAGGGTATTTATGTAAATTTCAATTTTTTTATTTTTTTTTCATTTGTGGTGAAAAAAATAATTTTAGTAATGCATATATTTAATCATGTATTTGAAGTCTTGATACCTGATTTGCAAATTGAGATTAATTACTGTACTACATAAGTAGTGAAGTTCAGTTGCCTCAAGATTCTAGAGCAAATGATATATATCGTTCGTACATACATACATACATACATACATATATATATAATGAAAAAAAATCCCCATAATATGCCACAATTCCATATAATAATCAAATACCTGCAGGAAAGGGAAAAGAAAAATAAAAAGCGGTGCCACAATATTGTGACTTGTGTTGTGAGGTGCATAACTTACATAGAGGCTGCATTCCCCTTCAAATCTACACTACTAAACTTGGCTTCTCATAATAGCCACCACACTCTTCTGTTTGGCAGGAAAAAAATATGGAGCTTAATTCTCTTCTCAATCCATTCACATTTCACAAGTACTGTTTGTGTATCCTCGCCCTATTTTCTTCCCACCATAATCGTGCATGTATCTCCCCGAATTTCTCCCGGCTGAAATCAGTTCGTGTTCGACTCAGCATTTATACGGTATATATATATATATATATATAAATGATCATGCATGTGAATTCAAGAACACATACCTGAATCTGACACGTCTGAGTTCTCTTCTACCATCAGGCAGAGCTCTGATGGTAATGTAGACACCCGGCTCGTCCTGTTCGACCCATTCTGTCTCCAAATCACTTGCATTGCTTATGGATATGTCTCCAGAACGATCAGCATCTCGGGAGGAGCTAGTCCTCATGGAGGCATCCATTGATGACACTTCTGTTTTTGCACCACTAATGCTCGAGAGTTTGGGAGTCGAGGCAACGCCACAAGAATCGTAGTTAGACCTGGAGTTTGTCGAGTTTAAGTCCAAGGAGTCTGATGAGGAGTACCCCTTCCCCATTCCAGTTGGTCGATGGAAAGCACGAGGCAGAGGCTCTCTACCAAGTGGCGGTGTCACAGGGCTGTCTTCCACAGATTCCATCTTTGAACTGCTATCGTCCTCTGATCTCGGAGTTGTTGGAAGAGGGAAGCCTTGGAGGTTTAGCCTCTGCACATTGTACAGTTCTAGGACTTTCTCAGAATTCTCAGCCCACCACCTTTGAGCTTGCCATTTGTTGAACATGTCTCGGCTGGGTGAAACAAATTTGTGGAATAAATTCATGAATACAAGTCCAAGCATCATATAGTCATATTCCTATATGTATGCAACTAAATAAATAACTGTATATATAACAGAACTCGTCTACTTGTGAAGCCATTAAGACAAACTCCAACCATATTCATTGAAGTGCACAGAAATAAGACTTTTTAAATTTTCTAGAAATTAGGAATTGATGCATTCATAACATAAATTTGGTGGTCAAAGGCTGAATGCATGCATCATTCCAATTAATTAAAGCATATTCTATAATTACACCTCAATGAACTGTAGCTCATCATGGCAAGCCACTAAATTGGACCTATGTGGGGTACTTTATAAGTGCTGCATAGTTGAAAACTAAAGATTGCCATTTCTAAAATACATGTAGAAATTAAATTGGATTGCTTTTTGACTTTGCTTAGAGGGCATCCAACTCTTTCAAAAAAATAATTGGAGTGAAGGAAAAAAAATGCCAAGGAAACAATCAACAAATAAAATGGATGGTGAGTCACAAAGCATTTTAAGGACCAAGATTTTAGGATATATCAGACCTAAAACTGCATACATTATTATTATTATTATTATTATTATTATTATTATTATTATTATTATTATTATTATTATTATTATTTCTGATCCTGTTTAAAGGCATGTGCTCATCATCACAAGGCAGGGACGGACATCTAATTGAGCTTTGCATTCTTGCACGTTAGCTTTCACTATGTATGCCATTGATGCTTTATCATAACGAGGCCTCACCAATAAATTCTAAGTGGAGAAATTTCTCCACTATTCATAGATAAATCTAAAAAAACGAAACCAGGTTGAGGTTGTCTCCGTTTCTCTTTTCCTCCCTATCCCATTTTCAACAAAATAAAAGCAGTAATGGAGTATCAGTATGGAGTATCAATGGCCATATTGTCAATTATACTCCAAATTCGGAGAGACATAGGATGTGCATTTCTTGACTAGATGCCACAAGAAATAGTTGGCAGAAGATGACAAATTAAAAGCACAGGCGTGATGAGGAAAGAAAGCAGTGACACTTCCCGACAAGCCAACAACAATAAGTAAAAGGTTATCCAACACCATGAAAACAGCTAGCCCCACCAAAGTGTTTCAATGAGTTCTTGCCCTTCTGGACCTTTGAAAAGGGACTTGTAGTTTTCTTTTCTCATGCCTTTTCCATGATGATGCCCATTATTACTGTCTAATATTTGTGCTCATTATATTTTTCCACAAGATTAATTATGTGCCTAGAAAAATTTGAAATTAAATGTCTGCCTTGATTGCTTATACCACTGATTTCCTTTAATTATAATCACATCAGTATTTTACATAACATACTTGGTGAAACATATTGGTAGCATACAACTATCTATTTGCAGACAGTACACGTAGGGCAGCCTCTAAAAAAAATAATCACCAAGAGACAACAGATATACTTTTTTGAGGCAGTTTCTTTTTGTCATCAGTGCGAAAGTTGCATGGAGTTATGCAAGCATAGATCTACTCTCTGTCTCTCTCTCTCTATATATATATAAATGTATACATGTGTATATATATTCTTGTTGAGTATACACCAGAAACAAGCTAAGGATCTTCAACCATTAAATAATGCACCTTTCTTTGCTTAAAAGGCCAAATTCCTGGATGATGAATCTGAATAGGACAGTATTCAGTTCACAGTGCTCATGTAAGAAACGTCAGGACTAATTAATACAGTCAAAATGACTCCAGCTCTCTCATTTTAATTCTTATTTTCCAAAAAATCGATGATACAATACAAGACTTCTAAATACTACAGAATACAGATAATTATCCAAGAGATGTGGACTCAAAATTATGTGGGAAACGTAATAGGCAGAAAACTATTGAAGTTGGACATATCTAATGATTAAATGCAAAAAATAAAGCTAGTAAGAAAATTCTTACTAAGCATGCAACTTTTTCACCTAATGGTCGTAAAGCATTATAAGAAAATTGAACATCTGGAGGGTCCATAGGCCAATAGACAAGATGTTTGAGGCACCTAAGAATCCCCAATGATGGCGATTTAACTATTTCAATCATGACAAATTATAGTCACCACTCTCCTACAATTTAGAATATATTCCATATTATTATTATTATTATTATTATTATTATTATTATTATTATTATTATTATTATTATTTCTAGCTAGCTATTTCTTTTGTATGGAATGGAATGGATTTGTTATTCTTAATAATTCAACGTCACCATTAAATATGTGAAACACACTTCTAGTGGCATACGTAATAATAATAATATATACCGACGGTTTATTCAAATTATTATTATATATTTTCATAAACTTTATTTTAGGGACAAATATGTTAGTGGTCCGCACATTAGTTACTACTTACTGCTATACTAAATGAGATATAAATAAATTAATACAGCTAAGATATTTAATTTAATATCTCCCCAAAAAAAGCAGTGCGCTGCATTTATAGCAAGGCATTTTATCGCTAATTTTAACCATATCAATACACTAATATATACTGACCTGTAGAATTATAAGGAAATATCAAATAAATGAAACGCCGTTATTAATAGGTTAATGACCAAAACAGTGTACCTGAACCGAATCCGCTTAAGATCATTGCCGCCACGTGGCAAGGACAAAAAGGTAATTAAGACGCCGGGCTCCACCTGCGCCACCCACTCCTTGGGCTCACTCTCCTCAACGAACACGATCGGGTCGAGCCGGCGGCCGCTCGCTGACGCCGGCGTCCCCTCCCCGCTCGAAATACCCTTCAGCCTCGCTTCCAGCTCCCTCCTACCCGCCGTCGAGCTCGAGTTCGAGCTCCCCGTCCG
Organism: Perilla frutescens; assembly: GCA_026008535.1. Lineage (NCBI taxonomy): Eukaryota > Viridiplantae > Streptophyta > Magnoliopsida > Lamiales > Lamiaceae > Perilla > Perilla frutescens. The sequence continues at coordinate 47,953,350 of BRKX01000001.1, read as the reverse complement.
CCTGTACGACCACCGGAACTTCTCCGGAGCCGCCGCCAAGCTGTCCGGCTCTCCGCCGCTCCCATAGCTTCCGTTCCTACCCTGCGGCGCCGCCGACTGGTTCGCGCACGGCGCACAGTGCCGGTACGCACCCGACGCCTTTAGTGCCATGTCCTTGATCTACACGAACAAAAATTCCAAACATTACCAATAATGAAATTAACCGAACAACTAATATATGCACAATTGAAGAAATCAGTGACGAGTAGTTCATAATCAACCTGTGAGGAGAGGGATTTGATGGCATGTTTAGTAGGAATGTCGCCGGAGTTGTGTTTTTCAGGCGGCGGATTGCGGTGATCAATCGACGGCGACTCGTCACTCGCTTGCTTCGAACGTGCTATGCATGTTAGCATTTTCGTTTCAGAAAATTCCCGAACAAGCTCCCTCAAAAAGTCCCTGCAGCATCAAAAAATCAACCACAGCCAAACATTTATTACATATGTGTGTGTGTGTGTGTGTAGAGAGAGAGAGAGAGTAAACACCAGAAAGGAGAATGATCGAAGTGAATAAATATTGATGAGGAAGAAATGGGGAAAAAAAAGGAGGGAAAGTGGAGAAACGGTGTAGTGAGTGAGGGAGGGAGGGAGTGTTGGATGGTGATGAGGCAATTTTAATGCCGTTCCTTAATTTGCGCCATCGCGCAGATTCCTGCTCATCATCACTCTCACTTATATTTATTTATAATTCTCTCTGTTTTTTTTTTTGGTGAAATGCTATATATATATATATATATATATATATATATAAATATAGTTCAAATTAGTTTAATATATAGGGGCTAGACTCTAGAGCGAGTTTCTTTCTTAACGTAAAGAGAGAGAGACAGATTATTAAAGTCCTGTCCAATTATGATAAATTAACTAATTTGCCATTCATTTAATTAGATTTGAATTTCGAAATTTTACTCTCTTCAATTAAACATCTTACATTTTTATACCGATTTTCTAGGAAAATTGGAAATATATTGTATCACACGTTGAGAAATGTGTTATTCCAATTAATAGACGGGCTTGTCTATGCTACCCTTGCGGGTAGTACCCAAGTGTCATAATATATCTATTATGACATTTTTAGGTGTCACAATAGATCATAAAAGGTCTGATGTGACACATAAAAGTGTCACAATAGATGTATTGTGACACTTGGGTACTACCCGCAAGGGTAGCATAGACCAACCCTATACGAGACAAAAGCCATGCACTAGATAATATTAGTTTATATTAGATGTTCAACGCGTTGATCCGATCAATCCGTAAAAAAGAAAAATGGTGAAATATGTGATACTTTTTAAGGATGCAGATGATACTTTTTGAATTTTAAGTGATACTTTTTAGTTTTACGGTGAATACTGATTTTGACTTTTTTTCCTGGCTGATACTTTTTAAGGATATAGGTGATAATTTTGAATTTTTGAGTAATATTTTTTAGTATTACGATTGATATTGATTTTAATTTTATTTATTATATTTCTTTTTACGAATTGATCGGGTTAACATGCATTTTCAGCGTAACTCCGTGAATACGTCAGCCGTCTAATGGTGCTCCTAGTGTGCACGAGTGCTTCTCTAGATAAAAATATTATGGGCCTAACGATTTGTGGTGCCGAGAAAGATCCGCGACAGTGGAATGTCATATAGTATAAGACTCGAAATAAATATACATCATAGAACAAAACCAAGAAGGATAGTGGAGATATATATTATATAAATTACTTTTGACATTCTTAAATCAAAATCTATAATTATATCCATATTATAATATCATGTATAACAAATTAAAAAAGGATAGTGGGAAATATTACATGAAATTTATTATGTATCTTTATAACATGCAGATAATTAGCGTTACAATGTTAAAATATTACTCCTTTTCGTTTTATTTGTTGCTTTATAATTTTAATCTAGAATTAACAATTTTTTTTTGGATTAATATATTGATATGAGCAAGATAAGTATCAACAAATCAAATCCAAGAATGTCATTGAAAGGTTCGATGATTCTCGTGTTGTTCAAGATTAAAGATTGGAGATCAAGATTTGAAGAACAAACTTCGAAGAGCCAGCGGTATGGGCATACCGACTGCGTGTCAGATTATTTTAATTAGGAGTTGATTTTATTAGACTATAGTATTTATTTATTTAGATCAGTTTTTATTTATTTTTTAATGTTAATTTTCATTCCTAATTAGTTTAGGATTGACTAGAATTTTAATTAAGGTAATTTCCTACCTTGAATAGAATTCTAATTTAGGCAATTTCCTAGTCTAGTTAGAATTCTTTTTGGATCAGATTTTTAGGTCCTTTTGCTTTAATTTCGTCCACACCTTATGTATAAATAAGGGATCCATGTATTTTATTTTCTGTAGACATTGTTTGAATTTTGAAGAATTAATTCTCAACAGTCTCACGATCCTTTGGTTAATCACCTTTTTATGCATTCTTTTGATCTTGCAAATCATTAGTCTTATTCAAAGCTTCTTTTTAGTCATTCAAGTTCTAAGGGGAAGTTGCTAAACCTATCCAGAATTATTCCAAGAATTGTGTTTCGTTTCACCGAAGATGGGGTTCAATTGAAGACCAAGACCAATCTACCAACACCTACACATCAACGCCTCAACCATCATCCACAAGCCATCAACGCACGCCACCTATCTTTCCAAGTAAGTCCTAAAATCGAGCCATCTTCATCTAGCCTCAACCAGATTCATACACGCCCGAAATCCATCGTCCTTCGTTCCTATCTTTCTGATGTGACCCGGGACTCAATGACCAACGAGACACAAAAGACGCGGAAGCTAGGAAAGAAACTACGTCGATTACGAAAGGATTCTATACTCGAATAACTAGACGATTAAGACTCAATTAAAATACTTAGGCAATGACACACAAAATTAACACAAATCCAAATAACAAAGGGCTGATTTGGACGGTATTATGGAAGGATTGATTGATGATGATCGGTGATGATGTTTTGGCTAGAAAGGCTAGAGTAGATAGGGTATGATAGGTTAGAAACGAACTTACGGATTAAACGAGACGAAGACGAACTCGATCACGATAGGGGCTGGACTTGAATCGTACGTTGATGACGGATGATTGGCGTCGTGGATGGCTGTACTGATGGTGATAAAATGATGTGAATTACAACCCGAAAGTTGCCTTGAATCTCGAACGTACACAAGGTCAAATTCTTTAAGTTGCTCTTCGATAGCGAGTTTCCGATGATCCCTCGAACGTGGACGGCGAATTCCCTTTGTAAAACTTAGAGGTGCTAAATCTAAGAGTATGAATTTAATTATCTAAACTCACAAAGATTGAAAGGGGTTGAGACGATATTGAAAGCAAAGGCTTAATTAATCAAATATAGTCTGAAAAATAATGTTCACAAATAGAGGGGAGCACGAAATTTCTAACTAAAACTAACTAAAAGACTTGTCCAAATTGGACTAGAAAACTTCCTAAACTGGAATTCTATTCAAGGTAGAATTGTGCCTTTAATAAAACCCAGTCAACCTAGGACTCAAATAAATCGAAAATTACAATAATTAAATAACAAAAACTAGACTCAAATAATTAATTACTATAGTCTAAAATAATTAATTAAAATAACTAAGATAATTCAAAACCCCACAAAGTGTCAAAAGGGTTCGACTTCTCGGATGCCTTTGGTAGATAAGACATGGTCACGCCTTATTCGCCATAACCTCCTGGATTGGCACCAAATTGAAATCTTCAAATTTTCGGCCAAGTATGCTTCAATCCATCAAAGTATGATCCTCATCTTCAATTGAAAGCATAGTAATGATCTTGGAGCGGCTTTGCAAATTCACTTCTTCCTCGAGCTTCTTCCGCACATAGCCTTGCAAATAACCTTGAAGTTGTTTAGCTCGTAACCTTGTAACTGGACCTCTAATTTGCAACTCCGGGTTTAAATCTTCATTGCTATGGATGTCCTCATCACTTTCATATTATTTGATTTTCATGTTTTGTTTATTTGAGTGATCATTATCTAGGTATCCTAGGATTCTATTTAGTGAGTCTAAATCTCAGTTTATTAATCGAGTCTTTCTTATTGTTTTAGTCATATATTTTGTTAGTTAGTCGGATTGAATCCTTCTTAATTCTGACGTGTTTGAGTCATATAGAAGTCTTCTACTTGCGTATTGATACAACTTAGATTCATTGTCTAGGTTACATCATATATCCCTTCCTTTTATATTACATAAAATCCTATTCACTTATATTTTCCTAAAACGTTGAAAAACTCTCCATATATTTATAAGGTTAAATTTGAGAGAGGGGATGTCAAAATATATAAAACAACAAACATTCTGACACATAAGAAAAAACCTAAAATAACAAACAAAACGAAACGGAGGGAGTATGAAAATTACTATGGTTACAGTGTACATTGTATATCAAGTGTTATAATCTAATTACATTGTTAATTAAGTAAGTAATATTCATTCGTTTCGTTTTGATTGTTGTTTTAGTTTTTTTTATCTATAATTAACAATTAATCTTATAGACTAATATACTCATCCCTTATATATAACATAAAATCTTATTCACTTATATTTTCCTAAAAATAAGACAACATTTTCTCACTCTTCATATTTTTAAGATTTGAGATAGGGTTAAAATTGGAGGAGAGAAATATAAAAAATAACAAATATTTTAACACAAAATAAAAAAATAAAATAACAATCAAAATGAAACGGAAGGAGTAGTACTAAATTTTCTACCCAATATTATATAATGCCAAATTCGATAAACACTACATATTATTTGCATAGTATATATATATGTGTGCGCGCGCGCGTGTGTATTTTTTTAAAAAAAATAATGCATTATGAGGATTTATGTAATCGTTTGATAATATGTTACATATTTATATTATATTATATTTACAATTTATATTATTTCCTTTATCTTCTCCACCTGATATTTGGAGAAAAAAAGGGTTACAATTTGATGTCTGACTTGTACTTTGTAATAAAAATATCCCAACTTTCAAATATTTATAATTTGATACTTAATTTTATAATTTTTTTATCAAATTAGTCACATGGTCAACTATCCGGTACTCTTAGCATATGAGACGAGGGAGAGATATGAAATATGATGTTGATTTTTATAATGTCATATCATACCTGAAAATAAAAAGAATTTAAAAACTCATAAGATTGGGCATTAAATTATAAATATTTGAAGATCCGTATATATTTATTAAAAAATTAAATAATCAGGCATCAAACTATATTACAAGAAAAAAAAAGAGAAAAAAAGTGTTACAAATAAGAAAAAATGACTACTTGGTGGTGAAGGAAGGAGACAAAAGAAAAGTAGGCAAAATGGAAATTATATTATTTATATTTTATTTTTGTAGAGTGCTTTGAGGCAGACCTTTGCTGCTATTGTAGCCCCTTTTTTTTCTTTTTTCTTTTTTCTTTTTATTTTTTTACTTCCTTCATATTTAAAGAGTTCATTTTTCAAAATTTTAGTTCCAAAGGGAGAATGGAAAGCGGCGAAGCGTCAAATATTAGCTTGTTTCGTGATTAAATATTTGAAATGAGAAAGTTCACATCAATCCCAATAAAGAATTAATAGGCTTTTATTTTTTTTCTTTGAATTAAAAAAAAAAAAAGAAAGAAAAAGATGAGTCCTACTATTGTTAGGATTCTAACGGAAAATAGAGCGCAACTAAATTTGGCTAAAAAAATTGGTGCTAAATTGCTGATCAAATATTTTTTGAATTATTTTAAAAATTAAAAAAGTTATGTGCGACGTGCTCGATCTAGGAGATGCCCGAGAGCTTCCAATTTACAATAAGCGCAGGGACAATATTTGTTTTCAATGATATTTGATTTGAGCAAAACACCTACATAAAAATAAGCTATATGTTTCATCTGCTTTAAAGTATTTGAAGTTTTAAAATTTTTAGTTAAAATTAAGACGTAAATATTTTGATTAATATACCCTCTCTTCACCTTATATCAAAGTGTATTAAGATATATTTTCCTAATAAATACAAAATTTCTCTCTTTCCCTGATAATGGCAGGGTTAAAATTGGGAGAGTCCATGTAAAAATATATTAAACTATAAATATTTTGATGCAAAATAAAATATTAAAAATAACATATATTTTTAAATGGATGAAAAATATACACAGTGGTAAAAGTAGGTGTGAAGGTGGTAATAGTTCTTTAGGAAAAATGGGTGGATTAATTAAATAAAAATACATAAGTACTGTTTTTTATTTTTTATTTTTTATTTTTGAGTTTGGAAAGAGATATCTATATCTATATCTATATATTCTATAAAATGGAGTTCCTCCAAAAGTTTTCCCTCCTAAAAACATCAAATTATCTATAGTTTTTATAAGTAAAAAATTATTATATCTTTTTTTTGTCTCTCTCTCTCTCTCTCACAGACACACACACATACGTTGTTTTTATTTTAGAATTCATTTATATTATATTCAATAACATATTTTCTCATATACATGATATTCAAAATCTATTGTACGAATGAATAAATATGTAAGTTTTCGCATATTTTATTATGTCAAATAATCACTAACATATATTAAATACATTAAATAAAATAATTAAGTAAATTATTTCGTAAAACATCATAATTGTTAGCATGTTTTATTATATTTTATAGGTAGATATTATAATATTTTTAATTCTATTGAACATGACATAGTTAACAATTTAACATTTTAATTAAATGAATAACTAAAAAAAACAGAGATTGAAATTTATATTTTTCATGTAATCTATTATATTATTCTTGAGAAAGTATAGTCTACTGTTATTGGATATACAATCGTAGTTAACATATTTTATAGGATTCATTAAATTTTAATACCCGAAAATTGGAATTTTTACACTTTTATCCCACACTTTAAAAAAAATAAACATTAACATATATTGTTTGCACAAATGAACACTTATGGAACTAGAATAATTTTTCAGCCTCGCAAATATTGCGTTTTTACACGTTTGTCCCAAACTTTTAAAAAATTACACATTAACATATTAACTTATTCCATTTGTACAGATATTAGATGTTGTTGCTTTGCACAATTTTTAGCAGTCCATGTTAATATTTATCAGTCAGTGAAATTGTTCTACCACTATAAGCGTTAATTTGTGCAAACATATGTAAATTTTGAAATTTTGGAACACAAGTATAAAAGTGTTCAATGTTGGATACTAAAGTGTAATCTACCATGTTTTAATGCAAATAACATAAAGATAAATAAGGTGCTTTATTATTGTTTCTTAAAATGAATTTTTTATGTTTCAATGAATATTTATTAACCTTATTTTGACTACATTTATTTTACATAAAACAAATTACCAATTTCTTAAGATTTAAATCAAACAAATCTATCTAAATATACAAATTTAAAACATTTAAAATGAAATTTAAGTTATTGTTATAATATTTGTTCACATATATATTTCAGAAGTTTTTAGTCATGGCCAGTAAATTTTATAACAAGTCGTGCTGGTTTGAAAGTTTTTATTCATAAAAATGATGATAGTGTAAAATGCTACTACAAACATTGTATGTAAATAAATGTTGCATAATTTATAATATAATATTTTATTTGTAATAATTTATTAATTATTTATACAATTATTTGAGATATATTATATTATAATATAATATGTATGTATATGTGTGTAATCACGTATTTTTTTAACAATTGCCAATTTTTTTTAATTTAGATTCGAAATAATAATTGTCCGATATAAAAAAAAATGAGCCATAAAAATGATACTTAACTTATTAATTAAAATATTAATTATCTATAAAATACAAAGATGTAACACTTTAAAAATTTTGTGCATCGTACGGGCGGAAATCTAATAAACTAAGATAAAATCATGGTGTGATTACATACTTGCTGGTCGTTGACAATATGTCATTCTTAGACAATGAGATATAGTACTTCTTAAAGAATATTAAAAAATTAATTAGAATTCAAAATTGATTAGTTATAAATAATGTAACAATCAATTACAAAGGACCCTAGCCTTATTATGCATAAAAATGTAGCAATTATAATTTCAACTTCAAATTATATATACATGTTGAAATCATATGATACAAAATTAGAAGATATAAATACAGTTGGTATCGAAATTGTTTAATTTTATGGATATTTCCAAAACCAAAATCACAATCTCACATTTATCTTGAATTCTACACTTAAAAAACCACATGTATTTAAAATTATGTTACAAGAAGTACAAATTTAACATCAATTTTAATTTCGGCAAAACTAAAACTGACGTGAGTGATGGGAAAATATACCTGGATTGATTGTACGACCGTAAAAAATAGCATAGTTTTAGGTTAGCTGCTTAAAATTGGTTTACTTAGCCTGCTTCTTCTTCTTCTTCTTTTTTTTTTGCATCCACCTCAACTTCAATTTCGTTGGATTTGTGATCAATGTTAAATTTGCAAAACAACATTTTTGGGGGTAAATTTTCAGTTTGTGTTAAAAATAAAAAAATGAGTAAATTTTACGAAGGTTTAATTTTAAACAAATAAATTCAATAGTGAAAAATGAAAAGTACAATAGAAGATTGGAAGTGAGTCGAGCTATCCTTAGCACCGAAAATCTAAAGAAATCAACAGTTTGAAACACTCTAAAAAATTCAAAAGTGTGTCCACATATTTGAAAGGGAAAATCTACAAGCTCTCTATCCCTCTATCTCTCTCTCCTCCTTTAGCTTTGGACACCGCTGTTAGAAAAAACTATCAAGAAAACCCTAATGTTGGTTTTGATGAAATGTCAAAACATGTAGAAATCTTTTCTGAAAAACTGCAGGAGTTCTAAGCTGGAAAAAGTAAACTGACCAAGAAGAGACTCCAAAAACAGCTCAACTGGAGCTAAAAATCAACTGCTTTGGAGCATGGTCAACCCAGCTAAAGAGATGCATCAACCAGTCAAGAAATAACCCAACTGAGGGTTAAAGCTCAAAAGTCAATTCAGCTTAAATCAAACTGACAGCCAAGTCAGTCGAGCTAGAAGACAAATCAAGCTGATTGAAGAAACTGACATCAAGACAGTTTAACTAAACACTGGAAGCATCCAACTAATGGCCAAGAATCAAATATCAGCTGAACTTAAGTCAAGAGACAAGTCAACTGATAATGGCTAGAACTAGAGTCAGCTAGCTCAAAGCTCGAACATGAGACAAACTGCTGACCAAGTTCAAAATAAGACTAGTCAAGCTGACAAACTATTCATCATTTTGTGAACAGTTGAACTGGCAAATAAGCTCAAATTAAGACCAGCCGAACTGACCAACCAGTTAAACAGTTGTGATCAGTCGAACTGGCAAAAGAGCTCAGAAGATCAGCCAACTGAAGCTATAGCCAAATCAAGTTGCCCAGTCCAGAATTGAAAGACGAGCAGCTGGAGAACTGCTCACTGGAGTCCTGAACTAGAAGCTAAGCAACTGATGAGTCTGCCAAACTGAAGCTTACGGCATTTAATGTTCAATCAGAGATCTTGATATTAATGAAGAAGATCTTGGAGTAAATACTCTGTAGAGATCAAATGGCGGATCAACGGCTAATTCAAAAGGACTTCAATGGCTACAAAAATTAACTACAGTCGGTAGTTCAACAGAATCAACGATCGGTGGAACCCAACGGTCACATAGATCACTCCTCTATATAAGAAGAGTGAATCTCATTTGATTAAAAGACTTTTCGCACACAATACTTTCGATTTCTATACTTTGCTATACTGAGCTGTCTTTCTCTTCTCCCCCACAGCTCAAGTTCAATCATTGTCAAGATGCGAAAGTCCCAACTTAGAAGATGATCCTAAAGAGTCAATCAGTTAGTTGTTGAAGAATTCTAGCAAGAACAAGCTTCTCAGTTCATGAAAGTCAACGATCAACTACTCAGCTCAACTCAAGGAGCACTACAGTTGATACTAGTTTCAAGACTGTTTTCTTGAAGATCGAAAGAGATCTAAAATCTTATAAACATGGGCAATAGCACCTTATCTTTCCAGCTAGCAGTTGGGGATCGCAAGTGTGGGTTGTTGAAATTGGCTGAGGAGACCGTGGATCGTTGAAACTGCAGTTTCCGGGATAGCTTCAGTTGAAAAGGAGACTGTGACTAGTAAAGTTACCATCCACCAGGTTCAACAGTTATCTTCATTGTGTAATTGTAATAAAGAAACTTTACCATTACATAGTGAATTGTCCTTTTCAGTAAAGAAGAGAGGACGTAGAAGTTTAAGCTTCGAACTTCTATAAACTGCTTGTGTGTTGTACTTATCTCTTTTTATCTGCATATCTTGAACTGAACACTTCACTCACACAAGCTGCACATTTGAGTCAATCTATCATCTCAACTGACTGTGTGCATTGATAAGTTCTTAAGCGAGTCAAGGGCCCTATCTATTCCGCATTCAAATTAAAAAAAATTGAGTTAGTTTATTCACCCACCCTCTAAACTAACTTCAACTCGCCCGGGACCAACAAGTGGTATCAGAGCAGTTGATTCTAAGGATCAGACATTTCTGCAGATTAACTGAATCGGATCTACTTATCTATGCTAATCTACCAGCTATGGGAAACCATAAGCTACCTATCTTTTCAATTGAGAACTACGATAACTGGAGCAGGAGAATAAAGGCTCAACTCTGCTCAATACATGAGAATATGTGGGAAGTGATAGAAGATGGCCCAATCACTATCATGATAGACAACGAAGCCCGCATAGTTGATGTCAATCAACCAGCCAGGATCCCGAAGCCAACTCATCTTCTCACAAGCGAAGAAAAAAAGTTGAAGAACCTAGAGTTTGTAGCCCAAGCAGCACTATTTCAAACTCTAGATAAAGATCGAATAAAGGATACAAAGAATTGCCAAACTACCAAGGAGATATGGGACTTGCTAGCAGATCTATGTAAGGAGTTCAAAGTAATAAAAGGAAATAAGTTCTAACTGGCGGTTGACAGATACGAGGCCTTCAAGATACAACCAGAAGAAACCATCTCAAGCCTTGAAACAAGATTTCTAGGCATTATCAATGAGATGAACAACCTGGGAAGAAATTTATCCCAACTGTGAGATGAACTCTAAAATCCTGGATAATCTTACAAAGGAATGGAATATGAAAGTGATAGCTACAAAAGAATTAAAAAATCTAAATTGCATAACTCCCAGAGAATTGTTTGGCTCTCTTAAGGCTCATGAGTACAGTTAAACCGAAAAAGAGAAGCATCCACATCATCAGCTTAGGATGCAGTATTCTACGGAGAAAAGAATCGGTTTAGAAAAGCTCATGGAAGAAATACCTTCCAACTAAGAAGCTCACCAGTCAAAGAAAATCTAGGAGGATCAGCTACTGATCGAAGAATGGAAATAACCAAAAAGAATGAAAACCTGACTGAAGACATCAATGATCAAATCCAGTCAGTAACAAAGTTGCTTGAGAAGTTGAAGAAAATCAGGGACCAACAGTCAGTTTTACCCAAACTGATGAAGTTCCAAAAGGTGAAAGAAACCAGCCAGCTGAACGATCATCTGAACAGACCAGGGTAGCCAGCAGAAGCACCAGTGAATGCTATCACTGCCATAAACAAGGACACTATATATATGAGTGTCCAGAGCTCTCTGAAGACAAAAAGGCCAGAGTAAAGAGAAACTTTTTCAAAAGAAAATCAATGATGGCCAACTCAGAGAACGTCGTACTAGATGATTCAGACTACCCATCTGGGATCGACTCAGACGGCTACAGTTCAGACGATGAGGCACTATTCTGTCTCATGGCAGACAACGAAGAAGAAGTTAGTACAGCTAAATCTCTAACCTCATTCTATCATATTCATGAAGCTTTTATATCTAGCAATGAACTGAATAAATAATTAAAAATGCTAGAAGAACAGTTAGCTTCTATATCATGTCTGTATATTGAACTAAAAGAAAAAAATGATGAATTAAGAGATAATGTTAAAAGATTGAGCATTGATCATGAAAGAATGAAATTGCTTGAAGCTCAGTTATTTGAATTTGAAAAATTGAAGCTGAGAAATGTTGAACTAGAAGCTGAGAATGGTAAGCTCAAGCAAGAGATCCTTGAGAAAGAAGAAGTATCTTTCAAATTCAAGAAAGGATCTCAGACTCTAGATGAGAACTTGAGTCATCAAAGAGTTGAGTCTGGCAGTCCAGAGCTAGGGTACAGCAAGTTCACAGCTGTAGAAAAAGGTAAGGTAATTGCCCAGAGCAACGACAAATAAATCCTCAAAGAATTCATCAGACCAGTTGAATCATTGATAAGTCCATTTATTTCGTGTTTTTATGGGCATTTTATTCGTTATAAATGTCCTTTTTAGTGTGTTTTGAGTCAAAAAGAACCAGGATGAGGTCATAGGGCACTGTGGAGGTCGAGTATGGCGAAAAGGGCATTTTATGCCCAGTTATTCAAGTAAAATCCAAGCTAAATATTTATTCAGAGGCACAAGGAACTTCTTCAGCATCCATCTTATATTCGGAAGGCAGAATGGGCATATCAGATATGGATGGAGCTGACTAGATGATGTCATGCCCACATTGCTCGTACAAACTCGATGATATGCTGGAATGGAGGATTCGTGGAAAATTCAGAATTCAGTTAGCAGAGATAGACGTGGAGGATAACTGCATATCCGAAGAAGAGTTTGTGATAAGATGGACTTCTTTGAGGCGCTGTAACGAAGAGATAAGCCCAATCCTTAAAAAATAGGGATTTGGTCAAACTTAAGCTTATCCAGACAGATCAGGGAGGGCACGCCGGTTCTGGAAATCCAGTGAAGACCCCAATTTATTAGGGGAACTCTAATTAGGAAATGTAACTATTTAAGCTACTTTATTTTCTGGAAATAGGAGTTTTGGCAGTCAGAAACAATTGCTACAATATTTACTTTATTTACATTTCATTTCGTATGCTGCTTGGTAGCAAGAAACAATCCATCGGCCTTAAGCTTTTGGGATTTAGGATTATGCTTATAAACTCAACGTTTATGTTGAGTATTTTTGCGAATTAATTCAGTAAGTTTTCGTTCATATTATGTCTTTCATTTCTGCTATTTTAATTATGTCTAGCATGCTTGGCTAGGCTCTTTATCCTGGTGTTTGAATAATGAAAATGGTTTAAATATAAATCTGGACTCGTGAGGCCAAAATGGGCATAGTAATGCATGATAGATTTATGTTGATTCTTGTGCCTTGTTCCCCGTGAGTGTATGTCTGAAATTTCCAATGTGGCTAATCACTCATTAGGTAAAGAGGGCACACCACTATTAATTGAATTGGCGAATCGTGATTGTGTGTTGGTTCATATAGTAATAAGGGAATCAATGGGTTGTTGTGGGCACACGACGAATGGGTAAACACAATAAATTTGGGTTCATCTAGGGCACACTGTTGTCTATTTGCTTACATCTTTTAGAGGAATCTGAAGGTGGGTGATAGGTTAGAGGTTTACTTGACGAGGAATTGCTTTTAAACCTAAAATGAAAAGATGAATGAGAAGACGCAGAGAGGAATCCAGTCTCCATAACTGGGTGACTTATCATGTCTGAAAATTAGTGTGCCCATGATCGAGTTGTTTTATATTTAAATCAAATTCAAGTTCAAATGTCAGAACCTTTGTTATTTGATATTCTCTTTACTTTCTATTTGCAGATTTATTCAGTGAAGTGACAACATCAAAACTTTTTTTTTATAACTGGTTACTAGAAGGTAAAATCATAACAACTCTCTATGGGATCGACCCCGTACTTATTAGCTGGCTATGCTCGTTGTGGGCACATGAGTTATAAATTATTTTTGAGCGCGAAACGACTGTGCGTCAAAATTGGCGCCGTTGCCGGGGAACTGATTTCTAATGATTTTACTTTCCACGCTGGTGAGCTCGGAAGTTGATGCCCAGGGGCTCTTCAGAGGAGACTCTATTGTACGATCCGAATATAGAGAAAACTTCGAGGAAAAACAGAGCAGCAGCGAAGAGGACACGCCAAGCCACACGCAGACCTCGTGAGCCCACACCACCACCAGAAGATCAAGGAGACGAAGGGCACGAGGAGGAAGGACAGTTTGAGAACGGTCACAACATCAACATGGACGCAAATGGAAATGCCGCAAATGGTAATGCGGATGATAACATGACTCTAAGGCAGTTGGTCTTCCCGACCAACGTGAATCTGCACCCGATGAGCATTACACTCGCAGCTGTGACTCATAACTGGGATATTCATGCGAACTTTTTCCAAATCTTGCCGAAGATCGATGGAATACCCGGAGAGGATCCACAAAGACACTTGATCGGGCTATTTCTACTTAGTATTTTGGGCCAATTGGCTGTGATTTATTTGTGTTGATTGCCTGTAATTATGTATTTTTGGAAGAATGTTGTGCTTTGAGTATATTACAGGGAACTAGCACAAAGTTGGATGAATTGGCATGTTTTTATGAAAGAACAAACTGAGCAAGGAAAGTTGATATGGAAGTTCTGGAAAACCATGCAGTATGGGCATACTGCAGGAAGAAAATGGCTGAGAAACTGAGGAACTGGGCCTGGGCGCGTGTTTTGGGCTTACTCGCGGGCTTTTTCTAAAGGACGCGGCTGTAGCAGATTTCCACCGCCTTGGAGTCCCTCTTTTGCCACTTATCTAGTTGGTATTAGATTAGGATGTAATTTCCTTGTTTAATATTTTTTTAATTAAGGATCTTATTTATAGATTTGGAGCAGATTTCATATTCATCTTCTTCGTTATTTCATGGTGCTCGATTATTCAATATTTTTGCGATTCAATTTTAGTATGCGTTTAAGCTAAGTTCTACATATTCCAGTAACAACTAACGAAGCCCTGGCCTAGCTAAACTGTGAGATCTAATTATTTTTTCTCATTTAATTAATTCGCATGCATTTGTTATTCTCGGTATTTCAAGTCGTTAATTATTTCGATATTGCTAGATAGTTGCAAATATTTAGTGATTCGGAATTAATTAGTAGCCAATTAAACCGATCATCCGTAATTGTGGTTTAAGTTTAATTAGTGGTGAAACGGTTCTTCAGAACCAGGGGAATAACAATCTTAATTCAACGGTCCTGTGTCAGAGTCTGTTAATTATGAATTGGGTTTTCTAGAACTTAAGGCTGTCGGCTTATTAAATCTATAGAGTGTCTCTTACGGTTGTCACTCGATTAGAGAAATAATTGGTGAAGTCTCTTCCTGATTATTGAGAAATTACGGAGAAATTAGGCTGCGTCAGTAAGTATCTTCGGTGGCTATAATTGATTTGCATGTGTTAATTGTATTAATCTTTGCGTCGAGGATCGATTTATATAAGTTAGGGTAGAGTTAATTGGAATCAGGAATATTTCTTCTAATATTTTAAATCCGTTCATTTTGTTCAATTGTGCATCTCTCTATTTATTTGTTAATTTCGTTTGTTTTATTATAATCACAAAATTCCCCTTTAAAGTTTGGTTCTACAGATTGGAAGTGTAGAGTAATTCTCACCGGTCCTTTGGGAGACGATCTCGCTCATCGCTGTACTATGCAGTAAGGCCATACCGACTGTTTTCGGGAAATTTATTTTTGGTGTAAAACGATGCACCAAATTTTGGCGTCGTTGCCGGGGATCGGTTCTAAAGCAGTAATTACTCTAGTATTTTCAGTTTGTTATTTTTCTTATCTTTAATTTCTTTTTCCAGTGCATGACTTGTTCCTCGCAAAAAGAAGAGTTGTTGTTCGATCTAGAGCCGGAGAGAACTCTACATCAGTTGAGGAGGACTGCTTGAGAATCTAAGGAAACTTCCGCATCTGAACTAGGAACTTTTGATCTTCATCAATTGTTCGATGATGGTATGGCTAACAACAACAACAACGAGAATCGAGTCCTTGCTAATGCCGCTGAACCTGTTCCTCTGATTCGAGAGTTGGGCCGCCATCGAAACAACAGACCTATTTGCATCGTGTTACCTACAATTGCAAATAATGCAGAGATATGACCCGAGTTCATACAGGTTCTGTCAAAGTTTAGTGATTCGCCTAGAGAGAGTGCACACACACATCTGGCAGAATTTGATCTTGTCTGCTCCACATTGCGCCCTCAAGGATTTTCTGCTAATAACCTGTGATTACTGACATTTTCACATACGCTGCAAGGTAGGGCCAGGGAGTGGCTCTTTGATTTACCATCTGGCTCAATCACCTCATGGGAAGAGTTGGAAGAGTTGTTCCTGCGCAAGTTCTTTCCAGAATCCTGAGCTGCGAATCTGAGGATGGCCATTAGCAGTATCAAGCAGAAGCAAAATGAAAGCTTGGCCGAATACTGGGCGAGATTCCAGCAACTGTGCCGCAAATGCCCGGACCACGGATTCTCTGATTATCAGTTGTTCACCAATTACTTTTACCGTGGCATGTCTTCTTTTGACAGGAAAATTGTAGACGCGGCCAGTGGAGGATCTCTTATCAATAAAACTTTGGATGAGGCAAAATAGCTCATAATTGATATGGTTTCTGGAGGACAGCAATATGAAGACGAGGATGATGATCGCTACAGACCAGTAAAAGGGATTGATCGGGCTGAGAACTCTGGGGTGAATGACAAGATTGATGCGCTGACTTCTCTAGTTTGAGGCTTGGCTGTGGCGCATACACAGAATGTTCATTGCAGAGTATGCTCGGAGAATGGGCATTTCACAGATGCTTTGCCCTACCTTGCACGAGTCTCCATCCGAGCAAGCCTGTTATGGATCGGGCGATGCACAGTAAGATGCCCTCAGGGGAATAAATTACGATGCCCCACAAGGAGATGCTTTGCGAAGAAAGCGGAATTATGACCCTTACTCCAACACTTACAATCCAGGTTGGAGGAACCATCCAAATTTCCGCTGAAAACAGCCTGGAGATCAGAGACCGCCTAGAAATCTACCTCCGAGGCCACCACAAGATGGTCCGTATGCCCATACGGATAAACCTGCACCGAGCATGAGTGAGATTATGAAATGTCTAGAGCAAAGCAGTGCTTTGGGCATACTGCGCAAACTGAAGACAAATCCAGTGCAGAAGAAGAACAACCTACTACCTCTGCCGAGTCTGCCCCTACTGAGATAGCATCTGAACCTAGAATTTCTAACCCTGTAGTTGCAGCTCCTTTTCCCTCCAGGTTGGTTCGAAATAAGAAAGAAGATGACGAGAAAAAGATCATCGAGTTGTTCAAGAAGGTTGAAATCAACTTACCTCTGATTGATGCCATCAAGCAAGTTCCCAGATATGCGAAATTCCTGAAGGAATTGTGTTCCAAAAAGATGAGATACGGGAAGGATGCAAGAATTAAGGTTGGTGAAAATGTTTCCGCAGTAATTCAGTGGAAGTTGCCACAAAAATGCAGGGATCCAGGTATGTTCACTATCCCTTGCATCATTGGGAGTAAAAAGATTGAGAAAGTCATGCTAGATTTAGGCGCATCCATAAATGTTATGCCTTTAGCTATGTACAAAGATTTGCAATTAGGTCCTATGAAAGATACTCGAGTCATCATTCAGTTAGCTGATAGGTCTAATGCGTATCCTCAAGGTGTAGTCGAAGATGTTCTTGTCAAGGTTAATGAATTAATTTTTCCTGTGGATTTCTACATTGTTGACATGGATGATTCCCTTTCTGCACATAGATCATTGATTTTGTTAGGACGTCCATTCATGAAAACTGCAAGAACCAAGATTGATGTTGATAAAGGCATACTTAGTTTTGAATTTGATGGTGACATTGTTACATTTAATATATTTGAAGCTATGAAGCATGTTGAGGATCCTAAGGCTCTTTATATGGTTGATATTGTTGATTCTCTAGTTGACGAGTTTGTTGAGCATAATTTTAGGGATGATAAGTTAGAGCAGGTACCTTTTGGTGGGGTGACTGAAACAACCACAACTTCAGAAGAAGAAACAGCAATAAGGGAGCTTATACAGCAGCTATATGCCACCAGTGAGTTTCCGACTCGAAACCTGACAGGCCGTATGCCCATACCGACGAACACGGAGCCGATTCTACCATCTCATGTGAAGGCTCCCGTTCTGGAATTGAAGGTCCTCCCTGAACATCTGAAGTATGCATACCTGGGGGAGCACGATACGCTACCCTTCATCATTAGCAAAGACCTCTATTCGGATCAGGAAGCCAGATTGATCGGGGTTTTGAAGAGACACAAAGGAGCTATAGGTTGGACCTTAGCCGATATCAAAAGAATTAGCCCAGATATATGCATGCACCGGATCTTTCTTGAGCCAGATTGCAAGCCTTCTCGAGATCCACAGAGAAAATTAAACCCGGTGATGAAAGAAGTAGTTCTCAAAGAAATCCTCAAGCTGCTCCAGCTAAGGATCATTTACCCAATCTCCGATAGTGTTTGGGTCAGCCCAATGCACGTGGTTCCTAAGAAATCCAGTTTCCAGCTTGTCAAGAATGAGAATAATGAGTTGATCCCGATGCGGTTGCAAACTGGTTGGCGCATGTGCATCGATTTCAGGAAATTAAATGATGCCACACGCAAAGACCACTTTCCTTTACCGTTCATTGATGAGATGCTCGAACGCTTGGTGGAAAAATCTTTCTTCTGCTTCCTCGATGGATACTCATGTTATTTTCAGATTTTTGTCGCCCAGGAAGACCAAGAAAAGACGACTTTCACATGCTCGTTTGGAACGTTTGCCTGCCAAAAAATGCCATTTGGGTTATGTAATGCCCCTGGCACCTTCCAACGGTGTATGATGAGTATCTTTTCTGACTTTATAGAGATCTTTATCTTGAGTTCTTGTCGTCTTATGTGTTCGATGCATTGAGGGGGCTCGATGATAAACATGCTGTCCTTTTTTCTTTAAGGGGTTGGAACTTTCACATGTCGATTAATGCTCTGAATGTGGTGTTGGGTTTTGAGACTGATGAGTCTATTTGTGATGAGTTGTACGAGTCTGCTTACTGTGGTGTCCCTGAGTCTTTCTCTGTCCGCGCCTCTGAGCGTTGGAGTTTATTATCCATTGATTCTGACTTTATTGCCCGTACGTCTTTGAGTGCGCATATTCATGATGACGCTTTATGTCTCTGCCATAGGTTTTTGGTGTCTAACTTTTATGGTTGAGTCGATATGATGAATGTCGTCACGTTACAGGAACTCTTTATCCTTGATTGCATGATTTCTGGTGCCAAGCTTAATTTTGGGTTTTGGTTAGCCCGGCAGTGGCAATACAGCGCTAACCACTTTCTGTGTCGAGCTCCTTTGGGCTATTTTGTAACTTTACTTGTTCAGTATTTGCACATTCCTCTTAATGGTCCGGATCCGTTACCTGCTACTCTATTTACTGTTGCTGATTTTGCAGCCATGAGGCTTATTTGTGTTGATGCCCATGGGCAGTACTGTTGGGGTTTTCTCGAATTATACCCCACAGGATCTATTTGGATGCCATTAATTCTAACTCATGTAAATCATAATTTTATGTGTGACATTAATTGTCCTTGTTGAATTAACATGCAAGTTTCAATTTCGAATCTATTGCAGCGGAATAAAATAGAATCTATCGAAACCGGTACTTACAAACTTTGTCGGGTTGCTCACGGGATTAAAGATCTAATCCCGTTGTTGATGGAGAACACATGATCATGGCAAATATTCATGGTGTTCGAAATCTCACAGCTCCAATATTCTACTTCTTGATCTTCTGTTGTATTCCCGAACCTTGTTTAGATGCAGGGTGGGCTGCATACTACTAAACGGTTGTGGAAACTCTAGGAATCAAGAGAGCACTTAGAGGGGCTGTATAGATGTGTATTTTTTCTTTATTAATTTCGTGGCCCCCCTCCCTTATTATAGGGGAGGGGACGAAAAGTAACTCTCCAAACCCTATTGGGCTTGGGCCTCCAACTCTTGTTCCATTGCCAGTCCAC
Organism: Perilla frutescens; assembly: GCA_026008535.1. Classification (NCBI taxonomy): domain Eukaryota; kingdom Viridiplantae; phylum Streptophyta; class Magnoliopsida; order Lamiales; family Lamiaceae; genus Perilla; species Perilla frutescens. The sequence goes on along the minus strand of BRKX01000001.1, from coordinate 47,933,331 downwards.
TAAGGTCATATTGGGCTACAACAGGGATCCAGAAGAATATTAAATTGGCCTACTAATTTATTTAATTTCTAATATCCAATAAACTTAGGATATAATTAAATAAATTAAGTATTATTTTTATTCCACTAAAGAAATAATACTGGCCTACCAATTTAATACATATTTACGAATATGTTTTCTTCTTTAGTTCAGCCATTCCCCATGTTTAAGATATAATGTCCATTAATTAATTATGTAAACTTCTGACAACTATAATTAATTAATATCTTGTTCCTTGAGTAGTACCGTACGATTTCCGTATCATGTAAAGAATAAATTAATATTCTGCCTGCAGGGCTTCCCATGATCTACGTGCTTCCTCAAAAGGACATCATCAACCTGGCGCACCAGGACACGGTGCTCATGCATATTGCACGACACATCATGTATACACTGTTATTACCCAAGATATCGAGTTTATTGACCCATGAAAGGATCTCACCCATTGATAAGTCAAAGTAATAAACAATGCACACATATGCTCATCAATAAAACATGAGTTCAGAACCCGAACTATGTGGATCTTTATTCTCTCACTTAAGGTCAGAATAGAGAACAGTATCCTATCGTGATCCTCCTCAATACACAAGCCAGTGTACTAGAATAATCAGTTAGTCAAGATAAACTAACTATCAGATTATTCTACGGTGTACCGATGGTGGGTTCAGGACTATCTAAGCCGTGAGCCTTTTAATACATTGCAAGGAATCCGATGATATGATCTCTACCATGTGTTGACCCACACCATATCATCTACAATGCAAGTATATGAAACCATGCATATAAATATATAACAATAAATATATACACAAACAGTGAATGCAATTATTATTCAATCTATATTATCTTAATTATTGTTTATTGTATACAAAGACAAGCTTTCCAGTATACAAACCAACAATCTCCCACTTATACTCGAAGCATGTCTTTCAAGTATAAACAACACACTGGCTAACTCTCCAACATAACACAAACTCAAAAACGGCCCCGGGTCTGCATCAACTCCCATTATCTCCACTTGACCATTGAAGGTCTGAGCTTGGAAGGCTCGTGAATGGGACAATCATTTTTGTCTTCCAATATAATCTTGACCACTGCCACATATTCCTCCCTTATATTTTGTATAAGGTGGTACTATAATCCTATGTGTTAATTTCCCCATGGACTCTGGATTCCTTTTCAAATTTGCTACTGCACTGGAGTTATCACAGTGTGTCATGATACTCCTAAGGCAAATCAGGAACCATGCCCGAGTCCAACAAGAAGCTATGGAGTCGCACAATCTTTCGTAGCCTCAGAGCCAGCCACATACTCGACTTTCATGGTGGAGTTAGCATGCATTTCTGCCTTACTCCTCCATGCCACGACTCCTTTTCCCAATTTAAACACATATGCCGAGGAAGATTTACTCTGATCCTTTTTATCGGTTCCGGAAAAACTAAACCCGTATAACCCAAGCAATTAGACTGATCGAGTGGTAAAAAAGCATACTATCTCAAGTTCTCTTGAGAATGATTTTTGCCACAGTCCATTGTCCTTAACTAGGGTTAAAACGACATCTTCCCACTATGCTACTGCATAGCAGATATAGGCCTGGTGCATAGCATAACATACATGAGTCTTCCTTTTGCAGAAGCATAAGGAATCTCATTTTCACATATATCTCATTATGTGTTTGGGTAGCACATTTCCTTGAGTAGATGTATTTCATGCTCGAAAGGTATAAAACCTTTCTTGGAATTTGTATGTTGAATCTTGCTAGCACATTTTCAATATAGACAACCTGGAATGAATACATCAACCCAAATCCTTCATATCGAAATGCCTGGACAGCCACACCCCTATGTTTAATAACTCCTTCTCATTGTTACCCAATAAGCAAGTTGTTATTTAACATATGGTACTAGGATAACCACCACGTTTCTGTCACGCCTCTTGTACACACAGCCTTTATCCGATTTCTCCACGAATCCATGCGATTGGATAACTTCGTCAGATCGGATATTCCAAGATCTTGATGCTTACTTAAATCCACGAATGGACCTCTGAGCTAGCACACTAAGTGTTATTGGCCTTTAGCAATGAATCCCTTTGTTTGTCGTATATAGATATTATCCTCAAGAATTCCGTTCAGAAAAAACTGTCTTGATATCTATTTGCCAAACAAATAAGTTAAAATGAGTAGCAACAGACAAGAGATTCCAGATCTAACAATCCGTTGGATCCTCTCTTTCTTTTTGTAGATCCACTTTCACCAAATGAGTTTTACCCCCATTTAGTGGTTCTACAAGCTCCCACTATCATGGTGATCTATAGATCCCATTTCAGATTCCATTGCAGTTTTTCAAGAAACCGCATCCTTATCTTGAACCACTCCATCATAGTTTCTGGGATCCAATTCATTTAGTCTTTCCAGAAAATCAGAAGATTCTTCTAGACTAAGGAATCTATTAGGTTGGCGTACAATCCTTCCACTGCGATGAAGAATTTTCTGTACCTTCATGACACGTTGTGCAGTATTTGGTGGTACCTCTTCTTGTATACTTTGGTGTAGGATTCGAATGTCCCTTCCTCAAACCATTAAGAACGATCTTGTCCTTAACCTTGTGACTTATTATATAGTCTTCTTCTAAGAATCGGGCATTAGTGCTTACAATGTTCTTCTGATTCTTAGAACTATAAAATAAACCACTTTTCATTCATCTGGGATATCCAACAGACAATCGTCGTTTCTAGGATATATCCGCGAAATGAAATAAACAACTTTGAATAGCTCATCATCGATCTAACCATTTCCAATAACATTCAATTTCTTCGCACCACTACGTCATTCTACTGTTTGAATAGTAGACGTAGTTAACTGGGATGCAATTTCATTCTCCGCCAAGTGATCCCTAAAGTCGCCTAAGAGGTACTTGTCACTAGGGCCGCATAAGCAGAGTGAATTAAACCTAATAACTTCTTTGAATCTATTCATTTAGCCTTAAAGGACACTTGGTCATCTTACCTTCTTAGCAGGATTTGCACAAAGAAACGATTCTAGGACCAGTGAGACCAATTGACCATCATTGATCAAACTTTGAATCCTCTTAAGAATAATATATCCAAGTCTTTAGATGCCAAAGATAGGTTTGATTCCTTTGCGAAGATTCTTTCCTTTTATTGAGGTTGATCAATGTATTCAATAGTTGTTTTGTAGTGTTAAGCATAGATTTTAGTGTATTTAAAGATGTCCATCCAATGTGCCAGAATAGATAAAATGTTTCCCAACCATGATAACAATCTAGTTATCAAAAGTAACAAGATATCAATTCATAAAACCAACTTAGAAACAAAAACCAAGTTTCTAAAGTCTAGCACATATAGACAATCCTTTTAAAGACTAAAATCTATCACTACTGAAAGGTATGTCTATGTCTCCCACTGCAATAGCTGCCATTTTACCATAGCATTGCACATGTACATAGTGATCTCATCTTCACTCAAACGAGTGAGAGACACCTTTCCTTTTGAGAGGACACTCAGACTTACAATGTCTCGGTTGATTGTACTTGAAGCACATATCCTTTAAACTTAAAGTCCTTTTGATGTAACTATGTCATTTTCTTCATCGCCCTACACGCTTCCTTTGGTTGAGATGCATTCATCTTCTTACCCGAAGATGCATTTCTCTTAGCCATTTGCGCTTCTGTGATACTTTTCACTAGCATCTCAGCTGTCTGAAGATCAACAAGCATTTATGATAAAGTGACATAAATCTTTATCATGCTAAAAGAACTATTTAAGCTTCAGGGACAGACTATTAAACACCAAGTCGATTAAGACTCGGTATCTTGTTCACCATCCAGGGTTTTGATCTTTGATAAGTAGCTTATCATCCGGAGAACGTGATCCCTTACAGGAATAGAATCGACTATCTTAGTGTTTATTAGATTTTTCATGGCAATACATTTCATTGTGTAATTCTGATGTCCGAAGAGTTTCTTGAGATTACACCATAAGAGGTTCTCACTACTTCATCAAAATTCGCAACTGGTTTCTTATGACATTCCTCATCAAGTACAATTACACTTTCAGCCATTTAAGACAATGTTTTAAGTTCCGAATCCAATCTTTCATCGATATTAAACTTTCACCGATATTAAACTTTTGAGAATAGAAGACAAGTTGGAGAGTGCCATGATAATATAGAATATCAGAAAAGTAACATGCAGTATAGTCACACCATTTAGAATGCTAAACATATAATTGAAATCCTTAAAAAGAATTATATGCATATCCACCGACATTTTAAAAATGTTTCTTATAAGCCACATTAGTGTGGACGTTTATAAAAATCATTTTTAAACAGGTTATTAACCTTTAATTTACCTCCAGCCAAATTTCCTTATGACAAGTAAATTAATAGTCGGAAAACATTTCTGGTCATGTAATCTTCTAATTAATAAGTGACGTTAGTGTGGACGTTTATCAATAAATTACACCTAAGTGTGAACACCATCATCTTCACCCCACGAGCACTGGTTCGAACTCATTGCTCCAGTTGGAGGAGTCAATTTATTCTAACAGTGTCCTACAGTTATCTATTAAGAGGTTTAATTTCTAGAGAGTCTAGTGATACGACACATCCGTTAGGGAGGATGACCTATTGTCAACGCGCATGCCCATCACTTCTCAATTAAACCAGATTAATGGAGACTGATTGAGATTTCTACATACTTTGGTATGAATCTCTCCCACTTAGTTATTTATACTTTAGGTTGTTAGAAAAAACTATCAAGGAACCCCTATATAAGGTTTTGATGAGATGTCAAAATTATTTATGAAAAATTGACTAAAATTCAAGTTGTAGATCGGAGCTGACCAATCCAGAGCATCAAAAAGGAACTCAAGTAAAGTCAAAGTCAACCAATCAGAAGTATGGTCTACAAGCTGAAGGATACATCATCCAGTCAAAATTCAACTCAACTGAGATGTCGAACCAGTCAAAACAAACTGACAACTAAGTCAGCTGAGCTGAGGGAGAAAAGAATTGACTAAAGACTGAAGAAACTGATAAAACATCAGTTTAAGCTAGAGACTGGAAGTATCCAACTGATAGCCAAACTGAAGTAAACAAGACAGATCAGCTGAAGACCAGAACTATAGTCAGCCAGCTTATAATCAGTCAAGCTGACAAGATAGCCAAGAACTTGAGATCAGTCGAACTGGAGAAACAAAAGCTCACAACTGCCAACTGGAGCAATAGCCAAACTCAGCTGACAAGCTCAGAACTGCCAACTGGAGCAATAGTCAAACTCAGCTGACAAGCTCAGAACTGCCAACTGGAGCAATAGCCAAACTCAGCTGACAAGCTCAGAACTGCCAACTGGAGCAATAGTCAAACTCAGCTGACAAGCTCAGAACTGCCAACTGGAGCAATAGCCAAACTCAGCTGACAAGCTCAGAACTGTCAATTGGAGCAATAGTCAAACTCAGTTGATAAGCTCAAAACTGCCAACTGAAGCAACAGTCAAACTCAGCTGATAAGCTCAAAACTGCCAACTAAAGCAATAGCCAAACTCAGCTGATAAGCTCAAAACTGCCAACTGAAGCAATAGCCAAACTCAGCTGATAAGCTCAAAACTACCAAGAAAGCTAAAGCCAGAGAACCCCGGAGTTCATTGCTTAAACCGCCGAATCTTAGAATAAATGCTTCAACAAAGATCCTGGAATTAAATATCCAATGAAGATCGATTGGCAGAGTAACGGCTACTTCAACTAAAAGCTCCAGCGATCATTAAAGACCACCTGCCATTGATGAGCCAACAGAGCCGCCGATCAATGGACAATGGAACTCAACGGTCACAAAATTACTCCTCTATAAAAGACGAGTAAATCAGAGTTTAAAAAACTCTCTGCCGAATAGAACTCTTAGCCTTCACAACTTTCACATATACAAGTAAGAGCTTTTCTTTCTCCCTCCCACTTAAGCTCAAGTTCAGCATTTGATAGAAACTACGAGAGTCCAACTGAGAAGAAGAATTCACAGAGTCAAGATATTCAGCCAGCTGTTGACGATCCAGCTAGGGCAGTCTTCTTAGTTCCAGCTATACAACGATCAACTACCCAGCTCAATTGAAGCAGCACATCAGTTGATAACCCCTGTTCAAGACTAACCTCTTGAAGATCGAAAAAAATCTAAAATCTTGTAAAGACGATAATAGCACCTACCTTCCTAGCGAGCAGTTAGGGACTTCAAGTGTGAGCCACCGACCCGCTGAGGTAGCGAGCAGTTACCAGGTTCAGCCAACTGTCCTTCATTGTTTAATTTTTAAAGAAACTCAAGTTATATAGTGAAGTTGCCCTTCTGCGGAAGGAAAAGAGGACGTAGAAGTTTGAGACTTCGAACCTCTATAAATCTCTTGTGTGATGTACTATTTTGGTTATTGCATATCTTTGAACTGCACTCAATATCACACAAGCTGCACTCAAACTGTCTTAATTGATCATTAAATTTATGCATAGATAAGTTTTACTAAGCAAGTCAAAGGGCCCTGTTATTCCGCATTTGAAGTAAAAAGTTTTAATCAGTTTATTCACCCCCCTCTCTAAACTGATATCGACTCGCCCGGGACTAACAAGTGGTATCAGAGCGGTTGATTCTAAGGATCATCCATTTTTGTAGATCAACTGAATCAGATCTACTTATCTGTGCTAACATTCCAGCTATGGGAAACCATAAGCTACCTTTGTTTTCAGTTGAGAACTATGATAACTGGAGCAAGAGAATGAAGGCGCATCTCTGCTCGATTCATGAGAATATGTGGGAAGTCATTGAAGACGGTCCAATTATCATCATGATGGACAATGACGCTCACATAGTTGATATCAATCAACCGGCAAGGATCCCAAAGCCAACTAATCTTCTCACCAGTGAAGGGAAGAAGTTAAAGAATCTAGAGTTCGTTGCTCAAGCTGCATTATTTCAAACTCTAGATGAAGACCGAATGAAGGACACAAAGAAGTGCACAACTGCCAAGGAGATATGGGACCTACTAGCAGATCTATGCAAAGAGTCCGAAGCCATCAAAGGAAACAAGCTCCAACTGGCAGTCGACAGATATGAATCCTTCAAAATGCAACCAGAAGAGTCCATCTCAAGCCTTGAAACCAGATTTCTAGGCATTATCAGTGAGATGAACAACCTCGGGAGGAGTTATCCTAATTCTGAGATGAATTCCAAGATATTAGATAATCTCACTGACGAATGGGATATGAAAGTGATAGCTATAAAGGAATCAAGAAATCTAAATAGCATCACTCCAAGGGAACTATTTAGTTATCTCAAAGCTCATGAGTACAGTCTAAACCGAAAGAAGGAAGCATCAACATCGTCAGCTCAAGATGCAGCCTTCTATGGTGAAAGGAACCAGTTTAGGGACACTTGAGGAAGGAACAACTTCTGACCTAGGAGCTCACCAGCCAAAGAAAATCAAGGCGGATCTTCAACTGAACGAAAAAAAGAAGCAACTGAAAAGAAGGAGAATCTAACTGATGACATCAATGATCAAATCCAATCAGTTACCAGGTTGCTAGAAAAGTTCAAGAGAGTTCGGGATAAACAATCAGTTCCACTTCAAACTGATGAAATCCCAAAAGATGAGAAAATTCATCAATCAGCTGAAAGGTCAGCTGAACCATTCAGGAGTGGCAACCGAAATCTTGAAGAGTGTTTTCACTGCCACAAACAAGGACATTACAGATATGAATGTCCAGAACTCCCTGAAGATAAGAAAGCCAAGGTGAGGAGAAGCTTCTTCAAAAGAAAAGCAATGGTTGAAAATTTTGAGAATGCCGTGCTAGATGATTCAGACTATCCTTCTGGAATTGACTCTGACGGCTACAGCTCAGATGATGAAGTGCTATTCTGCCTCATGGCTGACAATGATGAAGAGGTTAGTACAGCTGATTCTCAAACCTCTTTTTATCATATAAATGAAGCAACTGTCTCTAGTAATGAACTTGATATGAAACGTATGATCCTAGAAGACCAATTAGCTTCAATTTCCTGCTTGCATGTTGAACTAAAAGATGAAAATGATGAACTGAGAAATAAAGTTAGAAAGCTGAGCATTGATCATGAAAGATTGAATTATCTTGAGTCTCAGTTTATAGAATTTGAGAAATTGAAATTGAGAACTGCTGATCTAGAGGCTGAAAATCAAAAACTCAAACAAGAGATCCATGAGAGAGAAAAAGTATCACTAAAGTTTAAAAAGGGATCTCAAACTTTAGATGAGATACTAAATCGTCAAAGAACTGGAACTAGCAACTCAGGGCTAGGATATAGCAAGTTCACTGCCCTAGAGAAGGGAAAAGCAGTTGCTCAACCCAGTAATAAGGGAATCCTAAAAGGGTTCACTAGATCTCATGATCAGCTAGCTGAGCCAACCAAAGGAAAAGGAATATTAAAAAATCCCCAAACTTAGCCTAGACAATTTGGTCAGTTCTACCAACCAAAAACACCAGGTCAGCTGAAGCCCAATTTCCAGCCAAGACCATCAATTCATTCAAGTCAATCCACTCATTCAAAGCTTTTAGTTTAACAAAGACCACCGGCTCAGAATAGAATGCCGCCAAGGCAAACTGATAGATCAGTTCATTTTAAGAAAGACCAGTTTAGATCTCAAGCCTACCCTGCTAAGCAGTCTAATCAAAGCACTTCTAGGAGAGATCAGAGAAACTCATTTCAACCCTATCATCACTACAACGAGTATCTGGATTCCGGAAATGAACCAAGAACTGATCCAAAAGGGTTTAATCCAGTAAACTGGAAACACACAAGGCATTGGCCTGATAGAAGAACTCAAAAATCTCGTGATAATTGCGTGTTAGTTGAACTATTTTATCCTACTAACTTTCAACGCAGATATCATTCAACTGATTCTAGAAGAGTTGAAAGAAAGTCAAAACTGATCAAACGATCCAAATCAGTTAATTCTCTGAGTGATAAAAAGCCAAAAGTTTGGCAAGTTTGGATCCCAAAAAGCTTGATGTATCAACAAAGACCCGATATGAAACGGGTCCCTAAATGTTAATCCTTGTTTTTGCAGGACAAGAGCATCCTATCTATGAAGAAAGCCAAAGACATTTGGTATCTAGATAGCGGGTGCTCCAAGCACATAACCGGAGACAGAGAAGATCTCGACGGTTATAAAAAAGTCAAAGGTCCACTTGTCACATTTGGAGGCAACTCCAAAAGCCGAACCATTGGAGAAAGGTTCGTGGTCAAAGGAAAAATAGTAGTAAATGGAGTCTCCCACGTTGATGGACTAAAACATAAACTACTCAGTATTAGCCAGCTGTGCGATAATGGCTACTCAGTTGACCTCACCAAAAACTCCTGCAGCATAAGAGAAAAGTCAACTGGAGTAATTCTTCTCACTGGCATAAGGAGAGGCAACATGTACATTGTTGACTGGTCAACTGGCTACTCAGAAGCTTGCTTTCTTTCACAAGGATCAACTGAAGCAAGCTTGCTATGGCATCGACGACTGAACCACCTCAACTTCAAAACAATCAACTATCTAGTCAAGAAAGAGCTAGTTGAGGGGCTTCCCAAGGAAATATACAAGAAATCAAGCGTATGTGGGCCATGCCAAAAAGGGAAGCAAGTGAAATCATCATTCAAGAATAAGAGTCATCCACCAGGAACAACTGATTGCCACAAACTGCTACATATATATTTGTTTGGTCCAGTTAGACCACAAACTCCAAAAGGAAAAAGATTCACTCTTGTAGTAGTTGATGATTTCTCAAGATATACATGGGTGGAATTCTTGAGGAGCAAAGATGAAACTTATGACAAGCTAACGGCGTTGATCAGAAGGCTACAAACTGAAAAGAAAAGATCAGTTCAAAGGATTCACTTCGACAATGGAACTGAATTTGTAAATCAGCAAATGATCAACTTTCTCAACCAGCTTGGAATCACTCATGAACACTCAGCTGCAAGAACTCCACAACAAAGCGCTATAGCCGAACGGCGTAACCGGACACTCAAAGAAGCAGCTCGAGCAATGATTGCTGATGCCAACATAGCTGAAGGGTACTGGGCTGAAGCAGTCAACACAGCTTGCCATACTCAAAATCGAAGTGCCATTGTAGCAGCCCATGACAAAACACCCTATGAGCTGTATAAGGGTCGTAAGCCTTCAGAGTGTTCAATAAGCGAACTCTTGTTGTGGAAATAACATGTCATGTGGTATTTGATGAATTTGCTAATGAGTACAGGAACAAAGAAAGAATAGACACATCAGTTCAAGTACTAACTAGTGAAACTGAGAACTCGCAGGACTATGTGGATCACATTGTTCCAGAGCGGTTTAAAGTTTCACTAGAAGAAGGTAATGAAACTAGTACTAAACCAGTTGAGAACAACTTGGTCAATGAAGACACAAATCGTGCTGAGACCATAAACCCTACAACTGAAACAGGGGGAAGAACTGATGAAAATGCCGAACCAACTGATGAAAGGGCGACTGATGATGTCACAACAGAAGAGCCAGCTGAAGACCCAGCTGAAGCCATCTTGCCCAAATGGCTCCGAAGCCATCCAACTGACAAGATAGTTGGTGATCCAAGAAGTCGAGTCCAAACCAGAAGTTCAACTGAGCATGCATTATTCACATGCTTCATATCTCAAACTGAACCAACAAACGTCAAAGAAGCCCTAGAAGATTCAGACTGGATCATGGTCATGCAAGAATAACTGAACCAGTTCACAAGAAATGACGTATGGTTTCTTGTTGATAGGCCAAAAATCTAGAAGGTCATTGGTACAAAATGGGTTTTTCACAACAAAATGGATGAACAAGGAGTAATCACAAGAAACAAAGCTAGACTGGTAGCCAAAGGATACTCACAAAGTGAAGGGATCGACTTTGATGAGACATTTGCGCCAGTTGTAAGATTGGAAGCCATCAGACTGTTTCTAGCCTATGCAGCTCACTTCAATTTCACAGTCTACCAAATGGATGTCAAGAGCGCTTTTCTTCAAGGAATGCTCAAGGAGGACGTGTATGTCAAGCAACCGCCAGGCTTTGAAATTGGTGATCGAGTCTTCAAACTGAAGAAGGCCCTCTACGGACTGAAACAAGCTCCTAGAGCGTGGTATGAAACTCTCACAACATTTTTGCTGAAAAATGGGTTTCAAAAAGAAGTCATTGATCGAACTCTATTCCGAATAGAACGATCAATAGAGATCTTGATGGTTCAAATTTATGTGGATGACATAATTTTTGGATCAAAAAGTAAAGATCTATGCACACGATTCGCTCAACTGATGCAGAGCGAATTTGAGATGAGCATGATAGGAGAAATGACATTCTTCCTAGGACTCCAAGTGAAGCAGCTGAAAGATGGGATCTTTATTAGCCAGGCAAAGTACACCAAGGAGCTAGTCAAGAAGTTTGGAATTAGTAAAGAAAAAACTCTCAAGATTCCCATGAACACATCAGTTCAGCTAACTCTCGACGAAGAAGGAGAATCAGTTAGCCAAACATATTAAAGAGGAATAATTGGGTCACTACTTTACTTAACAGCTATCCGGCCAGACATCTCTTATTCAGTCGATCTATGCGCATGGTTTCAAGCTAACCCAAAGAAAAGTCATCTTGAAGCAGCTAAGAGAATTATCAAATATCTCAAAGGAACCATAAATCTTGGACTATGACTATGGTATCCCAGAGATGACAGTTTGAGTCTAATTGGCTATTCAGACTCAGACTTTGGTGGATGCAAGATCGACAGAAAAAGCACCAGTGGAACATGTTAGTTTCTTGGAAGCAAACTGATATCATGGTTTAGCAATAAGCAGCACTCAGTTGCCACGTCAACAACTGAAGCAGAATATGTAGCTGCGGGAAGCTATTGTGCTCAGATACTCTAGATGAAGCAACAGTTGAAGGACTACCAAGTCGAAACTGAAGAAGTACCTATCTACTGTGACAACAATAGTGCAATTGCAATATCTCAAAATCCAGTTCTGCATTCAAGAACTAAGCACATTGACATAAGACATCACTTCATCATAGATCACATCGAGAAGAAAGACATATGCATCAAATTTGTCAACACTGAGAAGCAGATAGCTGATATCTTCACCAAACCACTGCCTGAAGCAAGGTTTATGGAGTTATGCATATAGTTGGGACTACTTGAGCTAACCTCACAAGATGAAGATGATCAATTGGAAGAAAAAGGCCAAGGAATTACTCCAGTTGAAGAGAGGAACTGAACCAAAAAGGCGAGAAACTGATCAGTTGGACACATAAGCCATCAGTTTGAAGAAAAACAAGAAGCTGTGGAGAGAAAGTAAACTGGATATGATCAGTTTACCCCATGAGCTCAACTAAATCATCAGTTCATTTGCTCAAACTGATGATCCAGTCAGCTGTGCAGAACATACCAGCTGCAAATTGATCAAATTGATGAAGGAATCACAGGAACTGGAATCAACTCAAAAGGAGATATCAGTTCAAAAGACCGGCTGAAGAAGAACAGCTGAACTGAGGAGCAGCTAAACGAAGGTCCGAGTAGTCAAGACCAGTTCAGAACTAATGAGAAGACATCTCAGTTGGAACTGATCAACAGAAAGATCATCAGTTACACTCGAAGCCAACAGATGACGTAATCAGTTTCAAGCCAAGGAGAAACTGCTAGAGAGAAAAGATAAGTTCAAAATTTCAATAGTGGAAACGGTAAAAACACGTGTCACTCAAATATTACCGTTGAACCTTCTCTCTCTTCCTTCATTAATTCCCAACGGATAGAAATGAAAGGCCAATCGACGTGACAATTGAATTAATCCGACCGTTGAACATGGGTATATGAAGTATCACAACCGTTGGATGAATCTCATCGTCTCCTATAAAAGGGATGGCTGAACTCTCATCTTTACTTTTACCGATCTCAAGCTCAGTAAAGAATTAAAGCATTTCTCCTCCTTCAATTCTTGGAACTGTTCTGCAAAACTTACGAAAGTAAAAAATTCAGTTCTGAAGTTCAGTCAAAGCCAATTTGTCATTTCTAAACCATTCATCTCAAAAACTCCATGGCTGACACACGCACACCAGCTGTTCGATGAAAGTTCAACTTTAGGAGAACTGGCGAATCTTCACAAAGATTCCAAACGAATCTCTACAGAGATAAGTTCCTAGATCTAGATGCTTATAGAGAAAGGTGCTCAGATTCCCCTCTCTGCAACTCACTGATCACAAAGATAGAGCAAAACGGTTTGAAAAGCTTCACTGAAGAATATCCATCAAAGATCTACCCAGAAGCCGTGGTTGAGTTTTACTTAAACTCAAAAGGTCATGATGACAGAATAGTAACTGAAGTTCGTGGAGTTGAAGTGGTAATAACTCCAGAACTGCTAGGAAGATTATTCAAACTGCCAACTACTGGAGCACGGTTGCAAGATATAGAAATCGATCAAGAGGAAGCCTATCATCAATGGAAGCGAGTGGAATGTGAAGATCCTTACAAAAGCAGTACACTCATGTCCCTCTTCCAAGAAGAATACAGAGTTCTAGCATCAATTGCTGCTAGAATGATTACTGGGACAACTGGAAGCCATTTGGAGATGTCGGAGCACAAGTATAAAATCTGTGCAGCAATCATCAGAGGCATCAATGTAAACTGGGCTCAATACTTCTTTGAGCAAATAAAGAAGTACGTCGACATTGTTGAAAAGCACTGGACAGTAACTGAGTTCCGTCAGAAGATGTGCTACCCCTGCAGGATAAGTAGCATTTTGGAAAACTCTCTAAACTCCATGTCAGAAGAAACTGACACGTTGGCGGTTGATAAGACGGATTTTATACCAGCAACCAGCAGAAGGCAGGCAGTTGCAAAATCCATAAACATCAAAAGCAGTCAGCCAACTGCTGCCTTATTAAAGAGAGCTGAGGAGCCTACAAAAAGAAAAGGCAAAGAAATTGCTATTGAGATGCCGCAAGAAGACTCCGATTCAGACGACAATCTCCCAATAAGCCAAATGTTGGGAAGCACAATTAAAGCTAAGTCACTGCACTAAGTCCGTTGTGGATCAACTATTGATTCATCTGAAGAAGAGATTTCTACCAGGCCAGTTCAGTTCAAGGAAAGAACTGGCAAGTCGAAAAAGAAGCCCACAACAATTCAACCAAAAGGGAAGAAGAAGAAATCTGGGCCTCTACCCCCTCCAAAACTGCCTCCTCACAATATCAAGGTGTTTGATGTGGCACCAGTCACAGGAGATGACATTGTGCCTGACAGGGGAATTCCGCCAAAGGACACAGAAGCCGATTTCTTCAGAACTGCGTGCCCCCGATGGGAGAGACTGAAGAGAAAATAAGAGCTCTATCAAGAGCTGAAATCGTCAAATGCTGGGCTGATGAACAAGTGCAGAAGTTCATCACTGAAAATTTTATTGAAGATGTGATTGGCATTGCTGCTCTGCATGCAGCTCTATCAAGGTATGTTTACTGGTACCTTTGGGGACATTGCTTCAACTCCGAAGCCCATTTTCTTCTAATTGCCTTCCACGGGATGAGCTTCTGGAGAAGGGAAGAAAGGTGGAGCATGCAATAGGGCTGGACAGGAGACTCCTGAACAAAATCCAGTCATCACCTTGAAGAGAATGCTTGCCATTCGTAGGAACCACCCACACCCTGATCAGCAGACCCTGTTGGATGTAATGAATGATCTACTCAACTGGGCCAATATCAGACTACCACCTCTGCAAACTCAAGCTGAGTAGCAACAATGGAAAAATCCTCAAGTTCAACAGCATTGGTTGCTCAATGAACTGCTAAAACTCAGGCAGCAACAGCTTCAGGAGGTGCAGAACCAGTTCAACAAAGAAGCTCAAAGTAGTCAACAAGGGGTTGAAACCGCTGCAGCTTATAGTCCAAGGCAAACTGTCATAGCATCCGTGGCTAAACAGTTAACATTTGAAGAATTCCCTCAACCGGATGACATCATCATTGACCTTCTTGATGATTCTCCTGAGGTGCAACCAGTTGACGAGCGAACAGCCAGTGATCTGGAGTTTGAAGAACTGCTCAAATTCCCTATTCTACCAGATCCGCCAAGTGATGAAGAGCCAAAGAAGTCAACTGAAGAGACTCAACTGCCCGAGGAACCAACTGAGACTCAAACTGCTCCTCCCCAAGAGTCAACTCCAAAGCCAGCTGAGTCTGACCAGCCAGCTAGACAGATGGTTCAACATGATGGACAACCTGCATATCAAGGTACACTAGCAATAACAGTGTACATTGATCCAATCCAAAGAGCCCTTCAAGCTGCCGCTCAAACTGCTGCACCAGAGATCTCATCAGAATCAAGTTATGATGAGACCATCATTATGGAGGCAGATGAGATATCACACACAGTTCCTTGTGAGGAACTAGTTAGAACTGAAGCAAGAGAGGAAGCGGACTCAAGAGCAGTTCAGTTCGATGCTCAACCGAGTAGTTCCACAGTCCAGCTCCCTCCTTATTATGAAGAGCTGATCCAAACCCTGCATCAACAAGTTAAACTGCACACTGAGCAGATAAAACAGCTGCAAGCCCATCCAAGACTCCAGCCAGCTGAAACTGAGTCAGCAAGCAGCGATGAGGATGAAGAAGATGACAACTCAGAACCGCTGGCCAAAAGAAGGAAAACTGATCATAAGAAGGACTAAGTGGCTGATCAAGTTAAACCTGATTAGAAAAGCCCTAAGTGTAGTTCTTGTTAATCAGTTTGTAATTATCTTTTGATATATTTATAAAAATTTATCTTTTTTGATTTCAAATAAATGTCAAGCTTCACATTTATTTTGAAATTTTGACCGTTGCAAAACAATGACACGTGTGAAAGTCATTAATTGCCAACGACCAAAAGATCAGATCTATGAGCCTGCTCAAACACTCATAAAAAGTCTTCTCCTCCTTCAATATCAAAAACTCTCTCTCTCTTAAAGATCTTGAAATTTCCAAAATCTCAGCCAACCCCAAAGATGGCCGAATTATCCAGATCTTCAAATTCCTTCAAAGAGCAACTTATGAGAGATAAATTCCTTGATAGGAAGAAATTTCAAATGATTCTAGATGAATCAAACAATCCAACCCTTTTGTCAAATCTTCACAAGACAGGAGTTCTTCACTACTTGGAAACACCACCAAAATTCTTTAGACAAAATTTGGTGAGTGAATTTTTGCTTCAAGCAAAATTATCTGCAGATGGAAGGATGATATCATCAGTGATTCAAGGTCAGCTGTTATACATCACTGAGAAAACAATTGCTGAAGTGTTCCAACTTCCACAAGAAGGTTCATCCGTTCAAGAGCTAAAGGAATCTGCAGAGTCATACTGGAGAGAATGAAAAGCTTCAACCTGTAACAAGCAATTCAGTTTTACAACTGCCAAAACTGACCTCAAGCCCGAGTATGGAGTTCTACTTGACATAACGAACAAGATGATGTTCGAGGCCATTGGAAGCCTAAGTCAACTCACTCAAGAGAGATACAAGGTTATGATTCACCTTGCTGAAGGACGACAAACAAACTGGGCAGAATTTGTCTTTCAACAATTCAAGCACCAAGTCATCAAGGCCTCCGACTCAAAGAAATCTGGCAAATTTGAGTCCAAGGTAGGACTTGCTCTAAGAATGAGCAAAATGCTTGAAGATTTGCTGAAACTCCCAAGTGATGAAACACTACCAGTTCTCATTTCCGACTGGATCCCCAAGAAAGGAACTGCCCATCTTCAGTCACTGAAGAAAAAGAGAAAAGCCAAGGCAAAGACGAGCAACCACAATTCGAGCAACTCAACTGCCAATGTCGTTAATTCTCCAAAATCAAAGAACGGATCACCAGTTGATTTCCAGGTTTGCTTTGATCCATATGAGCTTATTCCATTCATTGGAATACCTTATCCAAACTATGGAGCGGACTACTTCAGAGGCACATGCCCTCCTCTCCAGCTGACTGAAGAAAATATTCGCACTTTCTATAGTGGTGACTATGCAGTCAAAGGTGCACAAAAGGAAGTGACCAATCTCCTTCTCACTCACTTTGCTTTTGTTGCACAACGTGACCAAGAGCTGTTCAACCAGCTCCACCGGTACTTCTACTGGTACAACTGGAGACATTCTATATCCATCCGGTCTCATTTTCTTCTTACTGTCTTTCATGGCATGAGCTACTGGCAACGAGAAGAAACTTGGAGCATCAAATGGATAGGTTCATCAAATCCATTTCCTCCAACCATTGTGCAAGTCCAGCACATCATGAATCACCGGCTTGTTAACAAGATTCCAGCAACCGCCTTATTAGCAGAAATCACGACCAGCATCATGCCTCAAGGAGTTAGGATCGCAAACCAATCAGTCAACTGCCCAACTGGCTCACTTTGTCGACAACTGAACTTTGATAATCTATCAAGTCAGTCAGCTGAACCATCATGGCGAACTCCAACTACCAAAGTCATGGCTTCTCGGAAAAATCCAAGGCATGCTGATCCAAGAGATAGTGATGATAAAGACACTGCCACATCACCAAGTCTCCTATCCAAGAGCTATGTCACGCCACTGCTCACATCTAGCTCCAAAGGCATGCAACTACCTATGAAGAATGATCAGTTTCGGTCCTCGCCAAAGGAAACCTCACAGTCCCTCAGTCAAAGAATGAAAAGCTCATCAGTTGCCATTCAGCTTCACCTTCACCAAGCCAAGAGGACATCAAGGCCTGAACTGCCACCGAACAAAACTACTTCCAAAGGAAGCAGTGCAGCTAGTTCAGCTAGGCCCTTCAAGAAGCGGAAACTGTCTATAGAAAGCCAAGCAACTGATCAATTCAGTTGCAGCCTCAACTTCAGCCAGCTCATCAGCGACAACTGAGAATCAAGATTCAACTGATCATCCAACCGTCGAGCAATCAATCAGTTGGACTGTATCCCAACTGAATCCGGATAAGTTTTTTTTAATTTCTCAAAGCTTATCCTAATTGAATTGTTATCGTTGTGATTATGAAATTTCTTATATTATACTCAACGGTTACAATTTCAAAATAGGGCTCTATCTCACAATGTTGCAATTAATATCTCTGCATTGATATTAAATCAAGATCTGCAGAAAATATTTTGCTATTTATGGCAACTAACCCATTTTCCAAATCGCTACTTCTCAGCCACAAGATCATAAAGTTATTTCACCATTAAACGGCTGAGAAACTAAAACAGCATCTTTTTGCAGATATGAAGCCCCCATTTCAGATGGTAGATGTCAAATTGCTACAGCGCAAAGTGAAAAAGGATAAGACTCTAAATCTAGAGCTCCTTAATGCACGTCTAGGTGCGGATAGATTTCAACGAATCTATCCATCATTGAAGGCCACCGAGTTGCTACCCTTCTTGACACTCCTGCCAGTCAAGAACATACCTACTTATGTTGCCGAGTTCTACTACAACGCAACCATCTCCGGCGACAACATCATCTCCACACCTCCAGAATCACGTGATCACGGTGACCAAAGATACGATGATGTCTTCCCTTCACCTCCCCGACGACGGCCCAGATGTAATGGAACTAACCCTTCCATGCAAATACGCGTTGTGGGATGATTAGAAGCTTCCTCACGTGCGTCATAATGACTGTTCACACAGGCTGAAGGAGAGTGTGCCCAATGATATCATTCAACTCTTAGATATCACCGGCCACATCCTACATGGCAACTTTGAGACGGTCCAGCTCTCCGAGCTCAAAGCCCATCTCACAGCCGCTCTATACTTCGGATGTAAAGCCGACTGGGCCTCTTTCATCCTTGCTCAACTGCGAGCCAATGTAGAGCGAGCGGCATATGATCCATCAACTGGCTCATTTTGCGAGAAGGTCGGGTTAATGAGTCGCATAAGCTATATCATTCAAAGCCAGTTTGATGAGGTCATCCCAACTGGCGAACAACTCGGAAGAAGGGACATGCTCCCAACTATCTACTGCCATCAGATCCCAAAGCGTTCACGTCCACAAGGGCCTTCCAACTCAGATCGTGGAAAGACACCTTTGGAGGCACCCGTCAGCTCATCAGAAGAAAGAGAGCTTATGATTGAGAGTGAACCTCCTTCAAGGCTGAGTGATCAGCCTACAATATAAGCTAGCTCCCAACCTCTACTGTTAGTCCAACATGACTCCATTGAGGTTGAGTTTGAAGCAGTACCAGACCATCAGTTCAAAAGCTGCTTCGGTCTTATTGAGGACCCAAACTCCTCTCTATTCGAGCAACTGTGGCGGTACATGCAGTACCACATATGGCGCTTCCAACTGAATGAGTCAACAATGTTCCACCTCATCCACACCCGTGGCTCCACCTTTTGGATCAATGAAGGAACATAAAGTCGAAACTGGATGAATCATCCACTCTCCTCACCACCAACGCTCTCGGAGATAATGGATTCGATGATCAAGTGAATCCAGCTCAGTATACCGGCCGATGATCCTCTCCTCGACAATGAACCGGCCAACTCCTCCTGCACACCTTTCATTGATGATCCACCCATCCCTTCAACCGATGAGATCTTCAACAACTTGGCCTCAATGAACTTCAGAAAGCAAGACATCTCTCTCACCTCTGATCAAGGTCAGTTCATGGCAACTGAAGACGCCTATGCATGGCTTCCCTCACCCATGCAAATTCCTTCAGTTCCCTCAGTTCATGATGACAATTTGGCAACTGCCTTCACCTTTCTGCCAAACTTGTCACTACCATCATGCGATCCATTCCACCTTTTGGATGATGCCAAAAAGGGGGAAGATGGATAGTATGATGATGGATGCTTGACTCTTTGGGATCAGATTCAAAGAGAAATTCATTATGAGGGGGAAGATCAGCTTCAGGGGGAACCATGGAGAATACAAGGAGTCCAAGAAAGAGGAGAATCGAGCAGAAAGAAAAGGAGCAATTTTCAGGAAGTAGATTAGTAGTTTTAACTACTCTTAAAAATATAATATGCTTTAAAGTGAATATATAATACGCATTTCGATCATGCTTATAATGCTCATACTCTGATATTTCAAGATTGATCAAGATTGAATACTCTGATACTTGAATGAAAAATGCTCTAATACTGGAATGAAAACATGCCCAAAGTGAAAGAATGAAAGAATGCTCTGAAACTTGAAATCTAATTGCTCTAATACTTAAATTTCATGCATATCTTGAATGCTTTAATACTTGAATAATAGCATGAATGACAAATGCTCTGATACTTGAATGAAAATCATGAATCAAATTTTCTATCAAACTTGCTCTGAATTTGCTCTGATTTTAAGAATCTGCTTAAGCAAACTTGCTACACTTGCAGTTTTTCCATCATCATCGACAAAGTTTTGACATCATCAAAAAGGGGGAAATTGTTAGGAAAACTATCAAGGAACCCCTAGATTAGGTTTTGATGAGATGTCAAAATTGTTTATGAAAAACTGACTAAAATTCAAGTTGTAGATCGGAGCTGACCAATCCAGGGCATCAAAAAGGAACTCAAGTAAAGTCAAAGTCAACCAATCAGAAGTATGGTCTACAAGCTGAAGGATACGTCATCCAGTCAAAATTGAACTCAACTGAGATGTCGAACCAGTCAAAACAAACTGACAACTAAGTCAGCTGAGCTGAGGGAGAAAAGAATTGACTAAAGACTGAAGAAACTGATAAAACATCAGTTTAAGCTAGACACTGGAAGTATCCAACTGATGGCCAAACTGAAGTAAACAAGACAGATCAGCTGAAGACCAGAACTGTAGTCAGCCAGCTTATGATCAGTCAAGCTGACAAGATAGCTAAGAACTTGAGATCAGTCGAACTGGAGAAACAAAAGCTCAGAACTGCCAACTGGAGCAATAGCCAAACTCAGCCGACAAGCTCAGAATTGCCAACTGGAGCAATAGCCAAACTCAGCTGACAAGCTCAGAACTGCCAACTGGAGCAACAGTCAAACTCAGCTGACAAGCTCAGAACTGCCAACTGAAGCAATAGCCAAACTCAGCTGATAAGCTCAAAACTACCAAGAAAGCTCAAGCCAGAGAACCCTAGAGTTCATTTCTCAAACCGCCGAATCTTGGAATAAATGCTTCAACAAAGATCCTGGAATTAAATATCCAATGAAGATCGATTGGCAGAGTAACGGCTACTTCAACCAAAAGCTCCAGCGATCATTAAAGACCACCTGCCATTGATGAGCCAACAGAGCCACCGATCAATGGACAATGGAACTCAACGGTCACAAAATTACTCCTCTATAAAAGACGAGTAAATCAGAGTTTAAAAAACTCTCTGCCGAAAGAACTCTTAGCCTTCACAACTTTCGCATATACAAGCAAGAGCTTTTCTTTCTCCCTCCCACTTAAGCTCAAGTTCAGCATTTGATAGAAACTGCGAGAGTCGAACTGAGAAGAAGAATTCACAGAGTCAAGATATTCAGCCAGCTGTTGACGATCCAGCTAGGGCAGTCTTCTTAGTTCCAGCTATACAACGATCAACTACCCAGCTCAATTGAAGGAGCACATCAGTTGATAACCCCTGTTCAAGACTAACGTCTTGAAGATCGAAAGAGATCTAAAATCTTGTAAAGACGACAATAGCACCTACCTTCCTAGCGAGCAGTTAGGGACTTCAAGTGTGAGCCGTCGACCCGCTGAGGTAGCGAGCAGTTACCAGGTTCAGCCAACTGTCCTTCATTGTGTAATTTGTAAAGAAACTCAAGTTATATAGTGAAGTTGCCCTTCTGCGGAAGGAAGAGAGGACGTAGAAGTTTGAGACTTCGAACCTCTATAAATCGCTTGTGTGATATACTGTTTTGGTTATTGCATATCTTTGAACTGCACTCAATATCACACAAGCTACACTCAAACTGTCTTAACTGATCATTAAGTTTGTGCATAGATAAGTTTTACTAAGCGAGTTAAAGGGCCCTGTTATTCCGCATTTGAAGTAAAAAGTTTTAATCAGTTTATTCACCCCTCCTCTAAACTGATATCGACTCGCCCGGGACCAACAGAGGTTTTCATTTTTATCTCATTAGCATGCAATATCATCACATAAAATGATAAACATCTATGACATGCAAACAACAACATAATAAGCATAATAATTTAAACCAACTATCATGGCATATTTCTCATGTTGTATTCATGAGATAATCTTGGAAAATCAGCTCCGGAAATCTAGACGTCATTCGCGCCACCACCAAGCGTCTCGCCAAAATCCTAACGCCGATTTAGGGTTTCGGGACATGTCCGGGATGTCGTCCTTCCTTGATTGGGGCTGCTCCATTTTTCTTTCTTGAGAAGAATCCTTTACATATCTAATTCTATAAGGATTTCTATTCCTAATTTAAATATTATCCTATCATATTTGAATAAATTCAAAGATATCAATTACCTTATCCAAATCTACTAGAATAAAGTAATCATTATCTTAAATATTCAATTTCCATATGATAAAGATTTTAATTATGAAAAATCCTAATATATCTAGAATAATAAAGGAATAAAAAAAATACAACTCAAGACACATGGAATTTCGAAAATTCCATCTAAATACTCTAACATTTATTTTTCCTATTACATTAAACCAACGTAATAAAATAAATGCTGGTCTAATCCATGGATTTTCTCATGGATAAAAATCTCGTAGCCAAACCGGCATACGACCATCAACAACCATACATTCAACATAAAATAAATCATCACATCACATAAATTAAAAAGCCATGATAGTCGGTATCACCTGCAAACAAAAACCGTCTACATACAACAACTATCAAATTTTAAGTGATACACATAAAATTGCATATGATATCCATACATGATCATTTTTGAAAATTATCTTCAATTTAAAAATTGAAATTTTCGAAAATACTATAAGATTAAATTTGAAAATTTTAAAATTAATTAAAATATCCCACCAAATTAAATCTTATACATTCGAAATTATCACAAAGATAAAATATGGAAATTTTCAAAATAAATCAAAAATTCCTCCAAATTAAATCTTATAATTTCGAATAATACACTAAGATAAAATTTAGAAATTAATTATAATTTTCCACCAAATTCAATCTTAATTCTTCGAAAATAACATAAGGAATAAATCTGAAAATTTTGATATTTATCAAAAACCTTTTCCAAATAAAATTCCTTACTTTTCGAAAATCCCTAAAATAATTAAATCTGAAAATTTTGATATTAATCAAAAATCTATTCCAAATTAAATACCTAAGTTTCGAAAATTCTAAGAATGATAAATCTGAAAATTTTGATCCACTTCAAATACTTTCAAATTTAAAATTCTATTTTGAAACCTATTTGAATTATAATTAGGTAACTTTTGATATTCATCAAAATTACCTTATCCAATTATAATCTCCCATGTTTTGAAAATATCTCTAGGATTAGATATGGAAATTTTGATAACATCAAAAATCTATTCCAAATCCGATTCCATATTTTCAAAAATATGGACCAATTTAGGGAATTAATTTAACATCAAATTTTCAAAATTTGATCTCCAAATTAAATCTCATAATTCGAATATCCCTAAATAAAAGTAATAATTTGGAAATTTGATATTAATCAAAATCTTTTCCAAATTATATACTAGGTATCAAAATTACTAAAATAAAAAATATGGAAGTTTGATCCTCTTCAAACACTTACCAAATTTAAAATTCTATTTTGAAACCTACTTGGATTAGAATTTGGTAACTTTTGATATACATCAAAGATTATCTTCTCCAATTCTAATCCCTATAATTTTCGATCACCATTAGAATTAAATTTAGAAATTTTGATATTAATCAAAATTCAATTCCAAATTTATATCCTAATTATCGAAAATTACAAAACCAACTTAGGGAATTGAAACTCAATTCTCGATCACAATAAGTATTCAAATTTGGAATTTCATCTTTGAATGAAACATCAATCCAAATTAAAAAAATATTGATCAAGATAAACATGGAACAAAAATTCAACTTTCGATCCTTATTAAAAGTGCATCCAATTTTTATTTCATATATTCGAACCCACATAGATCAAATTTGGAAATATTGATATGCATCAAAAATCCTTTCCAAAATTAATCTACAGCTTTCGAAAATCACATGAATTAAAATCTAGAATTTTTCGAATTGCATTAAAAATTCTAAACCAATTTTAATCCAAAAATTCGAACATGATGAACAATTAAATCTGAAAATTTTAAAACTTAAAATTCATCTATAAATTTAAACATACAACTCGAATTATACATAGAATTAATTCTAGAGCAGAGCCAAAACCTGGCTCTCATACCAATTGTTGGGGTTTTCTCGAATTGTACCACACAGGATCTATTTGGATGTCATTAATTCTAACTCATGTAAATCATAATTTTATGTGTGACATTACTTATCCTATGTTGAATTAACAAGCAAGTTTCAATTTCGAATCTATTGCAGCGGAATAAAATAGAATATATCGAAACCGGTACTTACAAACTTTGTCGGGTTGCTCATGGGATTAAAGATCTAATCCCGTTGTTGATGGAGAACACATGATCATGGCAAATCTTCATGGTGTTCGAAATCTCACAGCTCCAATATTCTACTTCTTGATCTTCTGTTGTATTCCCAAACCTTGTTTAGATGCAGGGTGGGCTGCAGACTACTAAACGGTTGTGGAAACTCTAGGAATCAAGAGAGCACTTAGAGGGGCTGTATAGATGTGTATTTTTTCTTTATTAATTTCGTGGCCCCCCTCCCTTATTATAGGGGAGGAGATGAAAATTAACTCTCCAAACCCTATTGGGCTTGGGCCTCCAACTCTTGTTCCATTCCCAGTCCACTAAGGTCATATTGGGCTACAACAAGGATCCAGAAGAATATTAAATTGACCTACTAATTTATTTAATTTCTAATATCCAATAAACTTAGGATATAATTAAATAAATTAAGTATTATTTTTATTCCACTAAAGAAATAATATTGACCTACCAATTTAATACATATTTACGAATATGCTTTCTTCTTTAGTTCAGCCATTCCCCATGTTTAAGATATAATGTCCATTAATTAATTATGTAAACTTCTGACAACTATAATTAATTAATATCTTGTTCCTTGAGTAGTACCGCACGATTTTCGTATCATGTAAAGAATAAATTAATATTCTGCCTGCAGGGCTTCCCATGATCTACGTGCTTCCTCAAGAGGACATCATCAACCTGGCGCACCAGGACACGATGCTCATGCATATTGCACGACACATCATGTATACACTGTTATTACCTAAGATATCGAGTTTATTGACCCATGAAAGGATCTCACCCATTGATAAGTCAAAGTAACAAACAATGCACACATATGCTCATCAATAAAACATGAGTTCAGAACCCGAACTCTGTGGATCTTTATTCTCTCACTTAAGGTCAGAATAGAGAACAGTATCCTATCGTGATCCTCCTCAATACACAAGCCAGTGTACTAGAATAATTAGTTAGTCAAGATAAACTAACTATCAGATTATTCTACGGTGTACTGATGGTGGGTTCAGGACCATCTAAGCCGTGAGCCTTTTAATACATTGCAAGGAATCCGATGATATGATCTCTACCATGTGTTGACCCACACCATATCATCTACAATGCAAGTATATGGAACCATGCATATAAATATATAACAATAAATATATACACAAACAGTGAATGCAATTATTATTCAATCTATATTATCTTAATTATTGTTTATTGTATACAAAGACAAGCTTTTCAGTATACAAAACCAACAAGTACCGGCTCACCCGACTGGGCGTACAAGGCCCGAGTCATCTTCCTAGTGCAAGTACCCCTTCTTCGTCTGCCGCCCCTACTGACCCCACTTCTCTCCTCCCTGCGATTGAAGCTTTATTCGCTGAGGCCACACGGGGCTTAGAGGATCACCTTGGGCATAGATTGGATGCAATTGATGAACGTCTCACTGCTCTCGAGCAGGCCCTTCGCCATCTAGCTGATTGACAGTTTGCCTTCTCTTCCTCCTTTTATTATTTTGTGTTTTTTTCATTTCGTTTAGTTTAGGTTGTTGTTTGGTTGTTGTTTTTGTTGCGTTCTCTTTCCCCTACACAGTGAGGACACTGTGTTGTTTAAGTGTGGGGGCGTTTGTCCGTTTTTTAGAGTCGTCTCATTTTGGATTTTGAAAAAAAAAAACAAAAAAATATTTCTGCTACTTTTGGATTTTGTTTGCATTTTGGACAAGTGTTGGCTGCCAAGATTTGATGAGTATGAGGGGGAAGGGTTATGACTTGGTTTTGATTGGGTTGTTGGTTGTTGTATTGTGATTGGAATATGCCATGCTTTGATGATTTCTTGAACGATGAATTGTGCCTTTGATTACATATTCTCGAGCTTATAAAGGTAAGGTTTTGAGCCTGTGAGCCTAACTTATCCTTAAAGAGCTCACCTTTCTTTGATGAGTGTGTCAGGTTATGTTGCTCAATACTTGATTTGCTTTGTTGCCATGATTTTGTTCCTCTTGAGTTTCAAGCATGAAAATGATTAAGGCAATTAGGATTTACCCAAGCTTTGGCCTGAAGAAAACTTCCATACCCTGAATTGGCGATTAGTGAGCTTGTTTGCGCTTTAAATTCCAATTTTTCTTATTTCAACCACTATACACTTAGCCATAGCCTTTATTTTTAACCTGCTTTTGACCTTGAGAATATGCAAGTTATTTCCTAACCGGTGGGGCTGCACTAATAAGAGGGGTGATACTGGAAGATTAGAAGGTCAATCTTATGCTCATGTTCTACAAAAAGAAAAAAAAGAGAGAAAAAAGAGAAGAAGCAAAGCTTCAGAAAAGAACAAAAAAAATAATAAAAAAAAAAAGAAAAGAAAATAGTAGAACAACAAGGAGGGGTGAAAGAAACAGATATTGAATAAAAATATGCCCTGTGTTTATCTGATTTCAAAGAACCAACTTTTATTTGTAAATTGTTGGGTATTTGCAGCTATATTTAAGATCTATACCTTGAAATACTTGCGTATTCTCAGTCTATTGAGCCACTTTATCCAAAAAAGTATCCTACCTCTAAACCAGAGCCCCATTACAACCTTTGGAGAAAGACCTTTTGATTCATGTTTGATCTTAATTGTTGATGATTTCAGTGACATATGAGCAAATCTATGTTGAGAGTAACGAATCATGACTTGTGTGAATTTCATTGTTTCCTTCCTTTTATGAGAGATTTGGAGTGAATCTTGGTGAGGTTAGATCACTGCGCACAATTTTGACTTGAATAAAAAGCATTGATATATTTCTTGAAACAATACAGGTTGGTGGTTTGTGGTTGGTTGAGTTATAATTCCTACTCTGAGTACTTTTCGATTTGAGGCAGCTTATATTTGTTGGAGTCTTTTTCGTTTGGAGTCTGTGTTGTGTTTAGATATGCTCGAGGACAAGCATTGTCAAAGTGTGGGGGGATTTGATCGGGCTATTTCTACTTAGTATTTTGGGCCAATTGGGTGTGATTTATTTGTGTTGATTGCCTTGTAATTATGTATTTTTGGAAGAATGTTGTGCTTTCAGTATATTACAGGGAACTAGCACAAAGTTGGATGAATTGGCATGTTTTTTATGAAAGAACAAACTAAGCAAGGAAAGTTGATATGGAAGCTCTGGAAAGCCATGCAGTATGGGCATACTACATGAAGGAAAGGGCTGAGAAACTGAAGAACTGGGCATGGGCGCGTGTTTTGGGCTTACTCGCTTTAATTAAGGATCTTATTTATAGATTAGGACTTATCTCTATTTTATTCATTTGATTTTCACGCAAGAACGAGAAAAAACGCTTTGGAGCAGATTTCATATTCATCTTCTTCGTTATTTCATGATGCTTGATTATTCAATATTTTTGCGATTCAATTCTAATATGCGTTCAAGCTAAGTTCTACATATTTCGGTAACAACTAACGAAGCTCTGGCCTAGCTAAACTGTGAGATCTAATTGTTTTTTTCTCATTCAATTAATTCGCATGTATTTGTTATTCTCGATATTTCGAGTCGTTAATTGTTTCGATATTGCTAGATAGTTGCAAATATTTAGTGATTCGGAATTAATTAGTAGCCAATTAAACCGGCCATCCGTAATTGTGATTTAAGTTTAATTAGTGGCGAAACGGTTCTTCAGAACCAGGGGAATAACAACCTTAATTCAACGGTCCTGTGTCAGAATCTGTTAATTATTAATCGGGTTTCTCTAGAACTTAAGGTTGTCGGCTCATTAAATCTATAGAGTATCTCTTACGGTTGTCAGTCGATTAGGGAAATAATTGGTGAAGTGTCTTCCTGATTATTGAGAAATTACGGAGAAATTAGGCTGCGTCAGTAAGTATCTTCGGTGGCTATAACTGATTTGCATGTGTTAATTATATTAATCTTTGCATCGAGGATCGGTTTAGGTAAGCTAGGGTGGAGTTAATTGGAATCTGAAATATTTCTTCTAATATTTTAAATCCGTTCATTTTGTTCAATTGTGCATCTCTCTACTTATTTGTTAATTTCGTTTGTTTTATTATAATCACAAAAATTCCCTTTAAAGTTTGGTTCTACAGATTGGAAGTGTAGAGTAATTCTCGCCGGTCCTTTAGGAGACGATCTCACTCATCGCTGTACTGTGCAGTAAGGGCATACCGACTGTTGTCGAGAAATTTATTTTTGGTGTAAAACGACGCACCAACACTTGCAAGATTTTGAGATGGTTTGCCAAACTCAACCATCCGACCATGGACGAGAGGAGTATGTGCGGTTGGTCTCGTTCCCTTTCACTCTTCAGGATGGGGCACGGGACTGGCTGTACACGCTTCCAACTGGCGCTGTGATCACATGGAGACAACTTCAACATAAGTTTTTGGAGAAATATTTCCCAACATCTAAAGTGCAAGAAATGAGAAGAAGGATAGGGAGCCTGAAGATGGGAACTAACGAGAGTTTCTATGACTACTGGGGAAGATTCCAGACGATGCTGGTGAAATGCCCACAACACCAGATTACTGAACACGACTTGATTTTCAGTATTTTGTTGGAGGATTGAGACCACATGAAAGGACGATCGTGAATGTCTCATGTGGAGGATCTATTTTGAACAAACAGCCTGTTGAAGCATTCAGAATTCTCATTTAAATGGCTGAAGACAACCGAGACTTCGGTGGAGAGGGCATTCACAACTCTTCGCCAATTCTTTCTATGAATTTTGCTTCCTTCATCTTCGTAATCACTTGCCATTTCGGATTCACCACTGACAACTGCAAACTTAAACATCAAATATATATATATATATATATATATATATATCCATTCAAAATTTATAATATTATATAATTTCTATAGTTAATTTCGAAATTAAATATACGTCATCGATCGATCCTCAAATTAATTAACTACATATATATAATTAATATTAGAAAGGCAGCTAGCTAGCTTACTTCTACTCCTTTTGCAATCAATTTCTGATGCACTTCTTCTAGCGCATGAATACCTGAAGTGTCGATATTCATCACATCTGCAATAATACAATAATACAATAATACACATTTACACGCATGTATGTTTATTTCATTAAATTTCCATCATAAAAACTACAATTAATTAATTTACTTACTAGTCATGTCGAGGACCAATACATGAAGTCGACCTTTGGTGCTTTCTTCTACGTTACTTTCATCTATCACTGCCTTGAGAATCCTGAATCGAAGCATATGCAAATCAAATTTGTTAATTACTTTATATATATTAATATTAATTAACCCAGCCTTCATGTTTGAATCACTAACACTAACACTAGCCAACCATTGATTCACTTTAAAGTCTAAAAAACACAGACAAAATTAAGAGAGTCCCCATCTTAATTAGTTTTAATTAAAGCTGGATCATTTCGAATAGTAGGAGATAGATTAATTATATATATTGCAATTAATTTAAACAATACTAGTATATATATATGCGCTGATGTGTTTGTTGATTTCTATCGATGTTTAAGCTAATGTATCTGCGCACGCATCCGATGTCAAATTGTCAGTTGGTGTTCGTGCATGCAGATATTTTGATGATGTCTTCTGTCGATATTTGTTATTGCGCGTGAAACCATCTGCGTGCACGTCACGCCTTGTGCACGCACATGCACTTGAGGCTAAATTATCAGTCAATATTCTGCTGATGTTTGTTGTTGTGCGAGGAGCTATCTGTGCGCATGATGTTTTGCTGATGTTTGTTGTTGCGCATGCGTTTACCCGAGGTCAAAATTTTTAATCAATGTTCTGCTAATGTACTCATGTACGTTGGGTCTTGAGTGCAGTTAAGAATGATCCAGCGTGTAGTTAAGAACAAATTTTTTTGTTTTTGGAATTTGGTTGCTCACTGCATTAACTAGTCGAACTATGTTGAGAACTTCACCATGTCAAAGAAGATTTTCATAAAGATGAGGTAGGTTGGGTGGGGTGTGATGGGGAAGATGAAGATTGAAGATTGAAGATTGCGATGAGCAGATCTCGGGTATGATGGGGGTAGGTGGGGTACTTCAATTTTTTTATTTTTGTTTAATGTCTAAAGGGCAGTTTGGTCAAAAATTGATAAAAGAAAAAAGTATGTTTAAAAGTTGGTGGATAAAATATATTTTTTAAAACTTTAAGTGGATAAAACAAAGTTATCTTTTCGTGAATTTGTGTTTTTAATTACTAGTTTTGATTGCATATGCAGTGAGATTACATTGAGGAAGGTTTCTCGGTAAGTTCTTTTTCTTCTTTTTTAATTTTTTTGGTGACCAGGCATATATATATATAGCTAATTTCACTTTTGTTCATATTAGAATATGGTCAAAATAATTTTAGTCTCAATTATTATTATTTTGGTTCCAAGAGAAATTTTTGCAACAGTTTTGGTCTCAAATGATATGTTTCGACACTTCCGGTCCTAAAACTTGCCGGATATTTAACTGGCCGTTATATTTGGAATCAAAATCGTCGAAACATATTATTTGGGATCAAAAACATCAGAAAGATTTAAATTTTGGACAAAATATGTTAGGATTGAGACAAAAAAATGTATATATCAAAACTTTTTAGTTTATTTTTCATTTTTTCTTTGATTTCAATTTCTTGTACTTTAGTTTAATTTTATACTTGTTATTTAGTGTTCATCTTGCCCAATTAGAATTTATTATTATTTTTTAGCATTTAATTTTCAAATAATTATTTAATTTTTGTGTTGTTTTCTTTATTTTTAATTTTTCAAAATATACCAAATAAAATATTTAAAAATAAAGACCAGTGATTATTTTAGTAATGATGGCTAAATTTTTTTTTATAATAATAAAATGTGTATAATTTGAATTATATTAAATTTCTTGAGTTTGATAATAATAAGTGTTAATTTCCTTAAAATACATAAATTTCACGATGTTTTTGGTTTTTCACTCATCCTCTATCCCAACATTTTCAATTGGATGAAAACGCCTAATGCATTTCTCTATTGCGCAATATTTTTTTTAGTTTTTTCTTCAATTTCAATTTCTAGCGCTTTAGTTTAGTTTTCAGTTGTTTTGTTAGCGTTCATCCTACCAAATTAGGATTTGTTATATTTTTTTTAGCATTCAATATAAGTTTTAAATTATTAATTGATGATTTGAAAAATTAATTTAGCCACTCTACTAAAGGTCCCCTTCATTTTTATTTTTAAATATTTTATTTGGTATATTTTGAAAAAAATTAATTGATTATTTGAAAAATAAATAATAAAAATTTATAATGAATTGTTAATTGGGTAGGATGAATCGTAAATAACATGTATAAATTAAAATAATTATAAGAAATTGAAATTGAAGAAAAAAATTAAAACAAAAATTGAAATATACATTTTTGGTCCCCAACCGTAAGTTCTTATGTCTCAAGTTTAATTCCGCGGTGTTTTTGGTCCCAAATGATATATGTTTTGACATTTTTAATTCCGAAATTTAACAATTGGGACTAAAAGTGTTTTGATCCTATTCTAATGGAATCAAAAGTGAAATTTACTCTCTGTGTGTGTGTGTTTATTAATTGGATTAATGTTTAGTTTGTCTTAATTTGTAATGTTATTTTGAGAGTTGAAGGAATTATTAGAAGAGTTGCTTGCTCGATTTGCCTAAGTTAGCATATGTTGGTGGGAATATTTTTACATATATTTATGATGCATTTATTGATTCTACTCAGTAGTTACATCATATATATTTTGAGGACTTGCATGTGAGTGGATAATGAAAGTGGAGGGTAGATCCTCGATGAAGCCTGCATGTCTGTTTCTGGACTTGTTATGGATGATCATTACGAACCAAATATATATGTTTATGATTGGAGGCTTTAATTTGGCTTTCATTTCAAAATATATATTGAGCTAGGAATAGGATGCATGCTTATATATAATCCTTTGAACAAACTAAACTAAACTAAACTAATATATATAGCAGCAGACAGCAGTTTGATAAAAGTGTATTTATTGCATAGCCATGAATGATGGCATTTTCAGGATCTAAGTCATCTGAATGCATGCATATATGTCTTAAGTTATGATATGTATGTATATATATATATATATATGTTCAGTTCATTCATAGTACGTAGTACTAGGATATATACATTCTGTAGGTTTAATTTTCTCTTTTACTATATATATATATGTCCGTGTGATGAGGTTCGAGACCAGCTGACTCTGAGCATGATGAAAAGTAACATATATAGAGCTAGGTAGGTCGTGGTTGCCAAAAAGGTTGCAGCACATTCAATGAGTGCTCTGTATTTCATAAAATGAGGTGGTGGGAATATGGATATATATAGCAATTGCAAGGTCTTTTTTGTCGATTTACTACTTAATTTGCATGGGATGATTCTCATTATGATCACCATCCATCTCTCTCTTGCATATTCATATATATATATATGAACTAATTAATTAGTTAATTACTGCGTACGTGGCTATTTAAATAATTTCCATTAAAATTATGACCTGGCTATCTGGACATGCATACATAATTGCAGCCATGCATCTTGTCCTAGCTAGCTAGCTTGCTGTGAAATTCGATCATGGTCGCTAGAGCCTAGGTTCTTAATTCTGTACTTTTATCTTTCTCTTTTGATGGTTTAATATATATATATATATAGTTGAAGGAGTGATATGTTATATTATCATCCTCAGCTCCTGTGTTTTTTTAGAAGATCTAGCTTAATTATGACATAATTTAGGATGTATATATATATATATATATATATATATATCGACAGAGTACCATGCATGATATATATTGGTGTGGGATATGATGAAATCGATCAGTAACTGATCGATCGATTATATATAATGTCTAGACGCCTGCCTAATTCATTAATGCTTCAATATTATATTTGCTTTCTTTCGAAAGATATAGATATATATATATATATATATGATGAACCACGTTATCATCATTAATTACTTAATATTAATCCTCCTCTTCAAACATGCACCAAACTGTAACACTCTTACTCCCTAATCCTATATACATATATATAAGTACTATATAGTGTTAGTATAATAGTATTCCTTCATTAATTGCCAGATCGAGAGTTTTAAATTTCACAATATAATTCACCACTTCTCATGATCATATGTAGTCTGCACTACCTCACCAATTTAGGTTTCATTTGAATTAGTGACCAACCCTGAACTAGTGAACTGAACAAGCATACATGCATTAATGCATATATAAGTCTTATACATGGAAATATTTTCAATGCTACTGAACAAGCATGCATACATATATAAGTCCAGTTCTAATTCAGATTAATGATTTTTCCATTAATCCATGCTTCGTCTGCAGATTCTGCAATCCAAAATTGACAATTCTTTAATCCTGATGCTTCCTTTTCTGGTTTAACAGAAAGATAGATGGTTGCAGACGAAATTGCGGCTCAGAAAGATCGATATATATATATATCGAAGCAACTGCACAAAACGAGCTCAAAGCTAATAATATATACTTAATTGCATGCGTGATTTTTGCTGAAACAACATGGTTGCATGCAGGTGTTGCCCTGATAGGTTGCATATTTGCACATTTATCTGTGTGATTTTCCCGAATTTTGTTAAGCTTTGATATTTGTTTTATTGGAATTAATTATATTTTGTATTTAATTGCTAGGTGAATATTGATGCATGATTTATGAAAAAGAATGCAAAAATACAAATATTGGTTCGAGTTTGGATGAATGAAATTTAAAGCTCATATTACAGCAACTGATTGCAAATAAGGCATGCACATTCCTTAGTCTGGAGCTTATGGACGAGAATTCAAAGATAAAATCCAAGTGGATGCCTACCAAAACTACTCTATGGATTATTTTTATTTCCTCATTGGGCTAATTAAAAGAAAAGGAGATGAGTCGTCCTAAGAAGGGGGAAGACTTACCATATTGGAGAAGAGAGAAGATTATTTTGCCCTAGACTAGATATAAATCAATGTTCTTTAGTTTTTTAAAGGGAGAGATGGCTAGACAGATTCTTGAGACAAAATTTCCAGACTTTTATTTTGTTCTTCAAGTATGAGTTTCTAAACTACTTTCTAGCAAGAGAATAATCAAGACTTTGGTTCTACACGACTGTGAGATCGAATCGGTTTTATTATACTTTAAATACTTTCTTTATTTATATATCTCCTACTTGTGATTTCATTATCATTGTGATGATGATGCAATTTGCTCATGTTGTATGATTGTTGGAATAGTATATTGCTAGTTAGATAATCTAAATCCGTAATTGTTTAGATTACCTACGCAAGTAGCGTGATAGGGTAGGTTGTGGGTAATCAATCCTGCTTGCTGTGCTTTGGAGATATATAATCTAATTTGAATAAGTCATCATATGATCTTTGTTGGTTAGAATTGGCGTTTCTCTGATTATTAAAGTTGTTGGTAGATTAAATCATATGGTCGTACTTAAGTTTGTTTGCTAATTAGGGAAGTAGTCAACGGCTGTACCTTGACTGTCAATATACTAAGAAGAGACGAGGTTGTTAGGTCTTACCAATAACCATAGCCAATTTAGGGAGAGAGAAAAAGTAATATATTTACATCTGTGATCAATTAATTTGTATAGACCATCGTTTATGTTATTCTTGAGCTAGACTTTTTCTCATTTGATTTCCACTTATTTAATATTTTTGTGCGTGTTTTTGTTTAATGAGTTGCTAAAATTCAAACCTTCAACCCCCTAGTTTTAATTAATTTGTTAATTAGATAAAAAGATTAAATTCTGATTTACCAGTTCTTATGGAATCGACCTTGCTCGCTACTGTCACAAATTTATTTAATTTTAGAAAGCAAGTTATTTTTGTTGGTTTCGACAGCCATCATGCCCTTTTATGTTACAATTGCAAACTGGAACAAGGTTTTATCATATCATTTATTCAACTGTTTTTTTCAACTTGTTATATTCAATTCAAACTATGAATTTTGCTATTTCATTCAACTGATTATCTACATTAATTAATTTCGCTTCTTTGTGTTCTAGTTCATATTAGTTGCGTCTAATGTGTGCATGTGCTTGCTAGCTTGCTTGCTTTTAAAAAATACAAATATATATAAATAAAAATTATCATTTATTTATACTTATTTAGAGCATCCATTATGGGAGGTGATTATATCTATGTGGCAAAATAAGAATTGGGTTCCATCATAGTGGAACACAAGTCAAGGTAGCAAAATAAGAAATGAGTTCCTTGTGAAGGAGCTCGTTCTTGAATTAAATAGTGGGCCCAAATATTTTCTCTCTCCTCCTCTTTTGCATTTTTGGTGTTTTCCTTTTTTTTTCCCTTAAAGTAGTAATGATAGTGGGGTCCATGAATAGTTAAAAGTGAAGTAGTGCCATAGTGGAAAAAATATTGAGTAATTGAAAAAGGAAGTGGTTGATGATGTGACACACATATGGCACCACTATGGGATAGCACCATAGTGGATGCTCTTAGACTACCCACATCAGTGACCTCATCCAACTCAACCTTCAAATAAAATATTAATTTCTCTCTCCTCCACATCCACAACCTCCAACTTTATATAATTTATACTCCCATCAATGACCTTCATCCAACCCAATCTTCAAATAAAATATTAATTTATTAGATATATTTTTGGAATTCATAATTACAAAAAAAAAACTTATACAATTATAAATTCATAATTTACTTGACAACAAAATAAAAATTACAAGAGTTAAAATAAAATAAAATAAATAGACAACAATGAAAACATGTAAAATTTTAAATTACATATTTAACCAGTGCCCAATTTATAAAAACATATTAATATGAGGCTCTATTTATAGATAAAAAAATTATGAATTTTGGTGTATTTTAAAAAAAAAATTATATAAAATATTTATATTTTAAATTAATGTGTATATATATATACATAATTATGTGGCACCCAATCAGAGGGTGCCACGTGTACAACAATTGGGTCATACCTTGGAGTTGGCCGGCCGACTCAAGTCATCAATTTCCATGACTTTTCTTTTTTTTTTTCCTCAAAGTTTTGTCTTTTTATGGTGACTTTTTGTAAGAGGTCACCAATGGAGGTAGTCTTAGAAGAGAATCCGCTCTTATTTATGGACAATGTTGTCATTAATTTAAACGAAATCTCTTGATGCTGCCTGGGTTTAATTAAATGAATGAAAAATGATGATTGAAATTTATTTATACACCAAATGGGAAGGAGTTTCGACCATAAAAATAAAATAAAGTAAAATAAATTAATATCAGTGATTATGCAGGATTAATTTATGGGTAATTCTAAATACACCACCACTTTTTTTTTATACACCACTTTTATTTTACACATTACATATTTTATTTTTTTCTGATGGTCGCCCAATTGAAATGGTACGTTGTAAAGTAAAAGAATAAAAATTTATATGAAACTGTCTAACGAGTTTCTTACATTAGAAGGGTTAAATAAGACTCAACCCTATCGAAAATAACTCAAAACCCACCTAGATCCATCCTCAATTTCAGCTCAGGCCCAGCTGTTTCCCATCTTCCCAGTGCACCTCCATTCTTTAAACTAGTATACCACATGTGCGATGCACAGTGAATATTATTAAAAAATATTTATGTATAATAATAAAAATATTAATTATATCGACTGAATTATAAATTATTTGTGTATGTTTAGATAAAAGAAAATTCCATCGACTCATATAAGATGGATTGTAATGATATTTTTGAACTGTAAAGATATAGAAAATGAAGGAAAAATACACGTCTTCTTCTCCATGGCTTCTCCACCCCCCTTCTCCATCCCGTAGCGATGCTAGCAGATCCAGATGAAAATATTTGGGAGGACCTCATTACACTGTATGTATATGTAAAAAATTCACCATCGTCGGTGAGGGGCCCATAACTTACCAACGGCAAAAAAATACATAGAAAAAATTGGGGGAGGCCCCCACCAGCCCCCGGTTCCGTCCCTAGGTGCATCCACTATCTCTTCCCTCTCACTCCAATTCTGCATGTCCACAACCATGAATCCAACATAAACTTGAAAAAAGCTAATCACGATCATCAACAATTCACAAAAGCAAAAAAAAAAAAAAATGACCGATCTACAGACTACGGTGACTTAGCCAAGCTCCCATCCCCTCAAAAATTCTGAAGATTTTGACCCTCGTTAGAATTTTATAATTCAAATTCATTTCTTCGTTTGAAAAACATTTTCGAACCCCCATCTTCAATTAACTTAATATATTTAAATTATTTTAATTCAATTTTTTAATATATTTAATACAACATTTTAATTTTAAATTGATAAAAATATATATCAAAATATTACAATTGATCTCAACTAAAGATCAACAAAGCTGAAAAGACCATTGTTGGGTCTCATAATTTATTATTTGTTCATGTATGATAATATTATATTTTATTTTAAAAATTAAAATATATAAGTTTTAACTATTTACAATATATTTAAAAATGATAAATTAAATATTTTAGCTTCAAAATTTTAAAACTATTGAATAATAAATTTATAAAATCAATTGATACATTTATTTAGAAAATTTAAATATATTTAATTTAAAAATTTTATGTGTATCTTGATTTTTAAATACATTTAATTAACTTAATTACATTTTTAAATTAATAATTTAATATATTTAAAATATTTTATTTGATTTTTTTAATAATGTTAGTTTTCAAACTTTTAATTTTAAAATATTTAAATTCTATTGATTCAAATATTTCAATTGATCTTAATTAAAAGACTGAGAAAGGTGGAAAGACCATTATTGGGCTTCACAATTTATAGTTTATCATGCACACCAATATTTGTAAGTTATTCAATATGTGATGAATTTTGTATGAAAAAATAAAATATATAAGATTTAACTTTTTAAAATATTTAAGGTTTAATTTCTAAAAAATTATTCATGTTTGAACAAATTTGTAAATTAGATATACCTTTTTAAAAAGTTACTATAATAACTATATCTTTTGATTTGTTGCTGGATCAACAATGCTAATTTTGTTCAATTATTAGAATTATGACATGGTAATTTTTTCCATGCGTGAAGATTAATTCAATTTTGGGGTGTTGAATATAATTATTTTTTATTATTATTCAACATCATTTTTTTAGTTGTTGAATTTTTTGTGGTGTCAATTTTGCTACAAATAAAAAAAAATTGTGTTATTATTGCAATGATTTGAAAGGTGTGCTTAAATTGCAAACCCATTGAAAGGGGGTGAATTTTTAGACAATTAACTCTATATTTTAAGTTAACTTCAAAATTTTAATATATTTTACACTAAATTAATAATATCAATTAATACAATTAATTCAAAATTTAAAATATATTTAATCTAAAATTTTGGATTAAATCAAATATCAAAATACTACAATTGATTTCAACCAAAAGACCGATAAAGGTGGAAAGACCATTATTAGACAGTTTATAGTTTATTTGTGCACAACAATATATGTTAGTTATACCATGTTTGATTTGATAAATTTAAATGAGATGATTTGATTAATTTTTCTTCAACAATTATAATTCTTAAGATTAAATAATACATTTAAGTTGAAAGTTCAAATATATTTAATTTAAAATTTTAGATGTGGATCTTGAATTTTTAAATATATTTAATTAACCTAAACATTAAAAAAATTATTGAAACATTACAATTTATTCAATTTAAAAAATTAATTTTAAAATATTTAAATTTTATAAATTTAAAATATATTTAATATTTAATATCTAATGTTAAACTGAGAAAATCAAATATCTAAATTTTATACTTGATTTCAATTGAAATGGCAAGAACGGTGGAAGCACTATTGTCGGGCCTCGTAATTTATAATTTGTTCATCCACAACAATATTTGTTAGTTCTTCAATGTGGGATAAATTTTATTTCAAAAATTAAAAGTCTTAACTATTTAAAATATATTTAAAGTTGATAGCTTAAATATGTTAATTTTAAAATTTTAAAATATTTAACATTAAAATGATATTATCAATTAATACTTTTAATTTTATAATAGTTAAATAAATTTAACTTAAAAAATTTAAACATTTTTATAATTTAATAGTATAGATGAATTGATTAATTGATTTGTGCGTGATCCAATATTAATTTGCATATTTAATTCAAAAACATTCAAAAAATTATATGTAATTCAAAATATTAATTTAAATATTTGAATATTAAATTGATTAATTCAAACACTATATATGTTCTCAAGTCTCAACTAAAAGACCAAGAAAAATGTGAGGTGTGAGAATTTTGTTGTTGATCATTATAATTTATAGCATGTTAAAACGAAATAATTATCTT
The DNA here is from genome assembly GCA_026008535.1 of Perilla frutescens. Classification (NCBI taxonomy): domain Eukaryota; kingdom Viridiplantae; phylum Streptophyta; class Magnoliopsida; order Lamiales; family Lamiaceae; genus Perilla; species Perilla frutescens. The sequence goes on along the minus strand of BRKX01000001.1, from coordinate 47,893,374 downwards.
TAAAATTCAATGTGGGATGATTGTCATTTGCAAAATTTAACTACTTACTACTTTTTCAACTCTAGGACCATCCCCCACAAAAATAATGAAATTCAACTTGAAGTGTGTATATATACATATCAATTTGAAGTGTATATATATATATATATATATATTCTGAATTTAAAGCTAGATTATATATTAGATTTAATGCAATAATAATTAAGATACAATACCATGAATTTGAATTTGCATCGGATTATATAGCACATATATAAACATGGATATAACATTTATACATATCAATTTGAAGTGTGTGTGTGTGTATCTATATATATATATATTCCGAATTTAAAGCTAGATTATATATTGAATTTAATGCAATAATAATTAAGATACAATATATTATATCCTACTACGTCCCTGATTAATTAAGAAAAATAAAAAATTATAAATTAATTTAGTTGAGACATTCTTCTTATTAGACGGATTTTATGGGGATATGTGTATTAAATATAGTTATATTAAAATAAGTAATTAAATATTTATAAAAATATAATTTTATTTATAAATTATGAAATGTCATTTAGGCGGGAAAATTACTCTTTTCTATTTTTGGATGCGAATTTTTTATTATATATTATATAGATTGGAAGGCACCTGATAAATTTTAAAAAATATTTTAAAAGTTAAGTACTATAATTGAATTACTCAAAATATGAAATTAATTCCAACCCAAAACATATATTCTATTTTTCAGGAGTTGACATTCTTTAATTTTATTCTCCAATCTTCAACACCCACTGGTCCATTCTTCCTCATCCTCATATTCAAGAATTTTCTTCATCTTAAATCTTCCTTAGTCATTTGCAACCAACACGGTTATGTAAATTTCATCTCCACCTTCTTGTCTATTTTCAATACTATGAAGAACATAATTTAAGCATAATTTTTGTATTCTTTTTGCACAAATTATTCATAAAATGGTGATAACTATTCATAAATTATATTATCTATATATTAAGCATCATATAATATCAGTATCCATTAGTCATCTATTTTCCAATATATTGAAAAAATTAAGTCCATTCAAAGTCTTATAAATATAATAAAATATATAATTTGGTTTTCTAAACATATAAAATTAATTCTTTAATAATATGAACATATATTACTTAATTTAAATACGACAAATTAACTTTAGGTAATGAGTTGAATTTTGCTTTATATTAATATTGAATTAGACTAAGAAATGTATTAGATTAGTAGATTACCATATGAATATTCATATAGTTGATTTTTTCTTTCTATTAGTTAATATAAAAATAGAGCAACACTTATCATTTTAATAATTTGATGTTAAATTACAAATTCATATTGTTTCGATTTTGTGTTTCCATAATTAACAAATGAATAGTATTACATTGATATGGTTAATAATATATAAAAAATGTTATTATTTGATGATAATAATTGAGAGAGTGAATGATCTATGAATAGATGTATTTATTTGGTAATTGTACAAAATAACGATATTGCTACAATCCGGTTTTCAAACAGTATAAATAATTAAATATCAAACAATATAATACATTAAGGAATTATATATATAAGACATTCATCCATGTTTCCAGGTCTGCATCTGTCGAGAAAATCGCCGTCCTACGCACTTTTGAAGCTCCCGATATTTCTCGATGCCCTTTCGAAGATGTGAAGGTTCGTGTGCATTTCAACATATAAAATTCATATTTTATAGCTATCTTTTTTTATTTTTGGTAGGAAATTGCAATCTTGAAGAACCAAATTTTAAAAAAAATCTAATAAATAAATACATTCATATAATTATATTTCGATATCTACAATGTCGTACAATTTTTACTCTATGGTATTTGAATAAAAACTCAAATATATAATATGAAAATTCACACAACATTTAAATTACAAACTCTAATATTCAAATTTTCAATAAATAAAACACAAAAAAGTATTATTGAAAATGTAATAAAAATAATATGGTGTGTAGTATACATAAAATTATCTAAAATATTTTAAATTCATGAACACATGTTTAGTTTAGAGAAATAAGTTAATTATTTAGTAAGGCTAACTTTACCTATATGATATGTATAAAGGGAATTAAATATTAAAAATATAAAAATTAATGCAAAATTTAATAGAATCATCACAAATTCTCTTAGCACTAAACTAAAGCATAATAGTTATGTGGAATTGATTATTGTACCGTTTGGAAAACTTGACCTCTTTCTTCATCCATCATCACTCTTCCCTGCAAAGAAATTCTTGCAATCTTGTTCATATTTTATAAAATCTCAATTATAATATACTAATATACTTTATACAAATGAAACCAGTTAGCTTGATGAGTTTCAGAACTCCTTTAGTTGGTCCACCATAAAAAAGATGTTTTTGATTCTCTTGATCAGTTAACCTGCAAGCAACATTTAAAAGTAGTTGTTAGTTTAACATTTGTTACATATACAGTAGAAAGCACAAAAATATGTATGACGGTATATCTATATAATGTATAATTCAGCAGAAATTTAAAGACTCAAAAGGCAAGGAAGGTAAAGCACAAAAAAGTCACAACACTTCACTCTATATTTATAAGTGAATGAATGCATCATTCCAACGCTTGCAAATGATGTAAATTAAATGCATGGTATTGGCAAAATCAGCGGCATTGAACTCAGGCTTGAGAAAATTAAATTTGATTTGCTAGATCATTTAATTAATTAAATCATTGAACGTAAATTATTATGCTTCATTATATGGAATACATTTACCATATTATATTATCTAAATTAGGATATGATTGATATATTTGATTATGAATATTTAGCTTATAAACAAATGATAGATTTTTGGGAGGCATAAATATAGAAGGGCGAAAATTTAGATTAATAATGACTATAATCAACTACATGTGTAATATATAATATGATATATATTAATCATATCTTAATATATATGTATGTATCTTATTATCTTATATATATATATATATATTAAGACATATACATACATATATATATATATGAATATGTATTAATATAAATTAAATTAATTTGATATTATATTATATATCTTAATATATATTGTATCGTTTTTTTTTTTTTTTTTGCTTTTTTAGGGGTTACCCGATTTATATTGTATCATATATATTATATATTGAGATATTATGATATATATCATATCTTAGATTTGATATTAATTATATTAATTAATTTAATATATGTAAAGTTAATTAGTAAATAAATATTTCCATTTCTAGAAAGTGGTTTAGGCAGGAAAATGTCAATTACTATTATTAGTATACTTTGTTGCTTTTATATATATTAGGATTTCTCTTTTTTCCATTTTTCTTTTAATTACTTTTTATTTGTTTTCAAGATTCATCTATTTTACCACAATAAAGGGTACCAGAAAAGAAACTTCTTAGTCTCAATGGTTGGTTCTCCTCCAAATACAGTTACACAGTCCAGCATATCAAAGGAAATGATAATATTGTTTCTACTTATCTTTCCTGATGACCTCAACTGCATCTTATATCATCTTCTCAGGTACCCCTGTCGTTTTTATGGTCAACAAGAAGGTGAAAAAGAGATCATACGTCATAGTTGGAGGAAGAGGTAAAAATTCCTTTTTACTCAGTAAAAATCCCCCATCTTAAAGAATTTCCAAGCCACCTGGTCAAACCTGATTTCTCGTTTCCACCATCAAGTCAACCTCTTCAAACTGTTAGTGACATTCGGTTATTTGTCAAACAAAATCTTTTCCGATACATTTCTCAATATGTTACTGAAATTCAACTTCCTTGTGAATTAGCCTGTTTTGATATCCAGAAACCATTCCTCATGATAGCTTATACCTCTCCCAGAACTCTTCTCACAAAAAATTCGTTTTGGTATCTTTGGTATCTTTTCACATTATATTATCATGTCATTGAAAATAAGTATTGAAAGGATGCTACCATTCTTCTGTAATAATGAGAACGATAGCACCCTCCTATGGCATTTATTGTCATGGTATGCTCATATGGATGAATGACAAATATTCTTTCAAGATGAACTTAATACTGCTGAGGGAAAGCTTTCGGATCCACACCTAATTCTTATTTGCCATAGGTTTTATCCAAATGATAATAGTGAGAGACTCGAGCCTATTCCCATGTATTACAGATAGAAGACACTTACAAGTTCTATTAACAACAATCAACCTGAACAACGTGAACTATATAACCACATTTGCTTCGTCAACAGATTGACTACTCATGAAGACGCATGGAAGACTTGGTCTACACTTCACTTGTTATGAAGTCCAACACAAACTCGAAGCAACAAAATCAAAGTCCAGAGACACAAATAACAACCACCTACTTTCTTGATCCTTGGCGGCCCACAAATGGTGACTTTCTTGACCCAAAATGGCCTTATAATATAGACCCTCATGATCCAGGTGAAGGCACAAGTCTATCTCATGACGTGGATGTTGACGCTTATAAAATGAAGGATTAACTGGTCCCCTTACTACGTGTATATATGTTCTAATAGATAGATTATACTCATGTTTGTTAGGATGAATAGTTTTCTTTAAAAAAAAAGTAAAAATCCAAAAATTATGTGTCTTCTAGATAGTATGCCCACAGGCATGAGTCAGCACCTAACACGCATCCTAAAATTATCATGCCTCGGACATGTGTCCACTTACCCATCCAGTATCCAGAACGTGTTCTATAGAAATACATGTCTTTTTTATGTACAGTAGAACCGAGAGTCTCTTGCCCTATATATAGGGCCACCTCTCTAATGTAAAGGGACAAACACAAACAAATAAAACCTCTCGTTTCTCTTTCATGAAAGTATTCTAAGTCTCTCTATTCCTTTCCGAAAGCCCTTGAATTTATATATATTCTTCTTTATTCTCTCCTCTGTATAGATCTTTACACTCAGTATGCTCTGTACTCGTCTTAACAAAAGGATCTTGTACATCAGAATCGTGTAAATATCAAAGCCTGGTATGACGTCGGTCCTCATAATTCATACGGTGGTTTATATCAAATAGATATTTATTGTTATCAATATACAATTCAAAGGTTCAAGGCAATGGTAGCCGATTAATAACTTGCGGATTTGTAATGTTGATTTCCTTATATATCTTTGAGATATTGTTTGAACTGCCTGAAGCGTATAAATCCCTTCCGATATCTATGGTATCAAATCCAGGTTTTGCCCTTTATCTGTCGGAGAATATTGTTTGAATATATATAGAAATCTCAAGTGGTGAGTAGGAATAGAGATCCGTTAGACGGTCACACACAAGTCTGCCTCAAGTAAAAGTGGTGTATAAAGAAAAAGTGGTGATGTATTTAGAATTACCATAAATTAATCACGCATAATCACTAATATAAATTAATAAATAACAATATTGATATCCTCTTGGGACCGTCTAGTGGAGGAGTAGTGTTATCTTGAAGCCAAATATCTCAAGTTCGAATCTCACCACCAACACCACTACACACCTATGGATTTTCTATATAATAGAAGGATAAAGTAGATTTATTGAGTTAAAGATAAATATTTGTTTGTTTTTTTTTTTTTGTAATGTCGTTGTTGTTTTTTTTTTTTTTTGCAAATCAACGCACAACTTAGATATTCGATCAACTACATTTAAAGTGACATTATACATGGATCTATTTGTAAATCTTAGGAAGTTGATAATATACATATTTTTTTTAATTGAAAATGTCTTGATATATAATTAATCCTTTAGAATTCTCCATTTTGTAGGACTCTCGTGTTAATTCCAATGAAAATTTTGTTTTCCAACTCTTGAATTTTGAGACTCATTAATTGACGAGATCATTTATATTTATACCTAATAAAAATCCACAATAAAGTTTAGGAACGCTCCAGTTTCTTACCAAACATAGAAAACTACCACGTAACTTCTTGTTTATAAAAAAAAAAAAAAAAAACAGCATGCCAACAAAATTAGTCTACATATGAAGTATTGATTATAAATTGATAATGTAATATTGTATCAGCATAAGCCAAGGGTGCATCCGGTTGCACTAACACCGCGTGTGGTCCACTGACACATTGGGCTCCCATCATACACTCACAACACAAACTCGGTTTCGACTTTCGAATCGAATCGAGTGTTAGAAAGTTTGAGTCTAACTTATCTCCAACTTAATTTACCATATATATTCAATTCAACACTCACGAGCTTATTCAAGCTTAAATGGGTATGATTGTATGAATGAGCCTTGTAAGTGTAACGCTAAATTCTCATATTCATCATTTTCTTAAAAAAAAAAATTCTTATCCTCAAAAAATATAATATATGTGCAGAAATATAGTATTATTTTCTTATGACAAGTATAGTTAATTAGATAATTATTTACTTATCACTGATAAAAGTATAAAAGCATAAATTAAATGTGAAGTTAATACGTTTATATTATGAAGCTAGCTCGTTAATCATGAGTATATTAGTGAACTTCTTCACTAGCCAATGAAATTATTAGGCTCAAATTTAACTTATGTCAATCAACCTTACTAAATCAACTTTTAAATTTAACTGCACGAATTGAAGGATATATCAAAATAAAATAAAGAAAAACTATAGATCAGACAAAATGAATTTGAATTTTGGTTTTGGATAAAGTATCATACAGTAAAAAAACAGTGTCCGATTAAAAAAAAAAAAAAAAAAAAACAAAACAAAAATAGGAGACAGTTTCCTCACCAGAATCATTAATGAATGGATGAAGATGCCGAATGGGTGTCACTTTATTCCACGAAGCATCATATCAGTCTGTCAAATTATCTGCATTCATACAAATTAAACGGTTCCATCGATTTTCAAATTTTATATAACAATAATATATTAATATGATCACACACACACACACACAAAAAAAGAACAGCCAAGACCCATATTCATAATTATTAATTAACTTTCTTGGGAGGACTTAGTTGGTATATGGTGTGTATGCATGTGACTATATATTGGGAGAATTCGTTAGTGAAGTTTGTGTAGCTGATTAATTAGATGATATGATGTTGCATGGAAATTGAATTGAGATGGATGATGATGATGATGATGATAGAAGAGAAGGAGGGTTTGATTTTGGGTGAATTTGGCGTCTAGTGTTGTTGTTGTTATTGTCTGTGGATGTGAAAAGAGTCAAAAAAAAGCACCGGGAATTGGAATTGGAAATGAGAAGGAAGGGAGGGACATTTATGTCCGATAAATAAATATATTTTACTAGTCTGCATTACATTATAGGCTCACAGTCACAGCTTTATGGACAAATCAATACGACACCTATAACTCCTGCACCCCTTCTTTTGTCTTATTCACTTTCCACTTTTGCCCCTCCTCTCTCTTTTTTCACTTATCCAAACTACCTACCTACCTTTTTCTTTTTCATTATTCATTCCTACAAATGCTAATATTAATTATTTATGAACTCGTCCCGATCCCAGACGTCTTATGGCATGCTACTCTATCCATCAAAATAAATACTCATATATATATATATATATATATATATATGAATTATGATCCGATGTTTTATTTTGTAGTGTCACATGCAATTGTGTTGTTTTAGTTTGTAGTGTCTCAATCGTATAAATTGCATTGCTATTTTTCAATTAGTTTTTATAAATACAGAGTTTTTGTGGTTTTAATTAGAAAGTAATAACTCATGTTATATTAAATTATTATTAGTTTTTAATTTCATCATATAAGAATAAGGGGTGAAAAATTAAAGTAGTCAAAGTTGAAATAGCAAATTCTTTTCTAGCCAAGATTTATAACACTTTCTTTTATATTCAAAAAGGAATGTAAAAGTCATATATACTATTACTTTTTGAAATTTATTCTCTCTTTTTTTTTGTCTTATTTGTTCAGCTTTAAAAAATAAAAATTCTAAGACCCATTGAATTTATTTGGGACCAATTGTAACAAATGTCATGACATGTTTATATTTTTAAAGAAGAATGGCAAAACAACTTGAATTAATGTTGGGAGGGGGATTGAAATTGGTAGTTGCATGCATTAGAACACACATGTTAATACAAAAAAAAACGCCATTGAGAAACAGAGAAACTAACGTCGAGTTGCCCAAATTTCTTTGAGAAATTGACGTTGAGCCCCTTTGAATTTGTTTAAGGTGCGTTTTTTTATTTTTCTCACTGTGAAGTTGTTCGAAATTGTCGGGTTTAAATGTTTTTATAAAATTTTAAGTAACTTATACGTAATTTATGATAATTTCATAATAATTATATTAATAGTTATTGAAGTTATAAGAAAATGTTTTTTGTAATGTTTGAAAGATTATATAATGCTGCAAGAGACTGAATGCATAAGTTCCCCATGGAAATGAGTCCCATCGATCCTAATCCTCGACTAAGACCCATACCCAATCATCTGTCATGTGTCTCTGATCATATCCAAAGATAATGGTGTGCAGGAACAGCACATTGACGACCATGACGTAATCCATGACGTCATCTCCTAGTGAATAGGTCCTAAACATCTCAAGTAGGTCCTTGACTCTCAGAGGTGTCTTCTTCAACTCACGAGAATAAAATGAGGACCTAGGAATCTCATAAGATGCAGACAGATCAAAATCAGATCCCCCAAACTACAGTCCAGTCACCAGAGCAAACTCACTCGGAGAAAATCTAATATTGGTTTCTCCAACCCAAAATCAAATATCGTGCTCCCGTGTACTGTCAATGATCACCTCCCTACTCAACAATGCGTGTAAAGCATTGTTATAACTGTTTCCACCCATAAAATCTATCAAATGCCCAAAACACCACTCTCTCCTAAACTGTTCGAATAGTTCGGGCCCACTACTGATCACGTGTAATACTTCCCTAATTATACTCATATTGTCCTTCTAGTATAAATTAATCCCGCAGGTGATGTTCTGTAAAGCCTCTCTTCTCTATACTCATTCACGCTATTTTTTAAATAATAAACAAAAAATTATCAATAAATAATGAAAAATAAAACAAATATAATTAAATTAAAACTAATTTGATAGGATATAGGTATCTACATGCTGAAAATTCACCAAGGATTGAGAAGAATAATTAATAATGACATAAAAAACCCAAGCACAACCGATTAATAATTTTCACGACAAGGCTTCTCGTGATAATATATTAACACAATATTCTTTTTGTGTTAATATATTGACCCGAAAATTAATGGTTCATTTTTTATTCAAACATATATTTCGTGATAATTATTTTCACGAGAACAGATCCCGCGAGAATATATACTCCCGAAATGGGATCTCGTGTGCATATATTGTCACGAGAACATTTTTGTGTAAATTATTCTCACGAGAACAGCCAGAATTTCAGATTTTATGTTGACAAAATCCCAACATTCACGAATGTAAATCGACAAAATCCCAACATTCAAACATATTCTCATATATTAATTCACAAAAATCCACAATACAATACGAATACGCTAAAATTCGAACATATTATCATATTTAAATTGACAAAAATCCACAACACAACTGTCAAAACTCTAAATTGCCCCTCTTAAAACATTAAATCGTTCGAATTTAGTTTCTAACCTGTTGAAATTCGACAGCCCAAGGCTCCAGATTTTCCATGGCTCGAGATGTCGTGAGGCCTGCCGTCGACGGGATTCGCGTGAGTGTTCTATCGATTTCGCGATAAAAATTGGATCTGTTTTCGTGAGTTTTGCACCGTTGAATATTCATGTATATGTTGGGCAGATTTCGTGTGTATATTGGGCAGATTTTTTTGAGTTTTTTTTGGCCGATTTCGTGAGTTTTTTGCTGGAAATTTCGTGTGTATGTTTTTGCTGATTTCGTAAGTTTTTTGCCATTACATTACAATTCGTGTGTATTCAAATTGGATGATAACCGTGAGAAAAACTCTCACAGTCAGTTTTGTTTTTTCTTGTATTTTGTTTTTTCTAACCGTGACAAAACTTCACTCAATTTGGATGGGGATCGTGTGTATGTTTTCTAGTCAAAGGAATATTTTGACTCAATGGCTCGTGTAAATATGCTCACAGATTTCCTTGCTTTGCCCGTGAAAATAATTGTCACGATTTTATTTTTGTTCAAATTCTAAAATGAGTCAAAAAGGAATTGTTGACTGAGCCCACATTTAGTAAGGGTATTTTAGAGAATGTGAAATATTTTGAATAAAAAAGAATGAGTTAAAAAAGTGGGCTAAAAAAGAAGTTGTTATTTGGATTGTGAATAGATGTATCCATTTACACTAAGGAATAACATATATAACAAGTTTGATTGAAGAGATGGCTCATTTTCTAAAATGATTATTAATTTATGTGAGAGGTCAAGGTGAATCATATATTTGAGGACAAAAATTTGTATCAAACCATCTTACAAGTTAAATTTCATAAGACAAGTCAAAATCATATTTAGCGACACATTTATAATTTTCTTAGTGTTTGTATTCGGACTTATAGAAGACTTCCCCTCATATTTGGGGTGGAGATCATAGTGAATACATTAAATGAGTTAAATATGATTGTTTGAATGCATTAAATGAGGGTAATTGTGAGTTTTTTTTATCTCGATTGTGTAGAATGACACTTTTTGTAAAATAAAATTAAAGTGCTAGAATGACACTCATTGTGAAATGGAGGAATAGATAATACATAATCAACTCAAATTCCATTTATTCAATCTGATTAAGTAATTCGAACTCGGCTCTAAATATATTTTAGATTAACAATTTCAACGTAAACTATTTATCTATTCACACTATGTAGGCTATACTAGTTGATTCTAATTAAATAATTTCTATATGCATTCAACAATATAAATGAAATTGCATGGGTTATGTTAATGGGCCCGTTTATTTATTTATTAAACTATATATATCCATGTGTTAACGATAACTCTGACCTAAATTTGCTGAAACTTAATTCAAATTCACACATATATAGATGGATAGCTATTGCACAATAGTGTCAAAACTCAGTTTGGAACATTCTATTTGATGAATTTGTATGCAATGGAAACTTCCAGTTTTGAAGAATTCATATAAGAGAGCAGATGTTGTCGAACAATTTAGTGTTTTGGGTCCATACACAACTTTGATCAAGTAAGACAAACTTCCTCATCTGTACATGAATTGAATGATCAATTGCAAAATTAATTTAGGGCACCAACCATAGTGCTCGAATTTAACGGATTATTTATAATTTTGTTAATATATTGAATAAAATTGAAAGATTATGGATATGATCGATTCAAATAAAAGACACAAGAGGCACATATAGAAATGTTATGAACTATTTATGCCGAATAATTAAAATAATATTATCATCAATATGATATCTATAATAAAAACATTCTTGTAAGTTAATAATTGTCTACTTTCCTAAGTAATAAATTATACCATTTGTAGTACAATAATATAACAATTATATTTATCTGGACTTTGGAGTTTGGACACATTAATTTTCAACCCCATTAATAACAGTAACACAATCCAAATTTCTTGTGTTTTATTTACCAGTCAAAGATTCTCTTGTAATTTTCTGTCAAAAAAAAAAGAAAAGAAAATAGAAGAAAAAATAATCGTGTAAACAGAGTGGCACATCAGTAAATAACAAAATCTCTATGCCCATTTTCCGAAAAACTTGTCGTTTTCCCCTTGAATATAGTTTTTTCTTTATTTATTTTCTTCCCGTGTTGGTTTGTTTGTTTTCCATTAATTGTGATTATATGACCAAAATGCCACCCGAGCGCACAGAAAACCTCGCGAGGGGCAGTCTCGAAAATAAGCCCACTTCCGGGGGCAGAAGTGGGAGATGATAGATCCACTCTCATACAGATGGCGCGTGTCACGAACTCGCCAATAGGCCGAGCACGTATGGGCGCTACGTCATCAAGGTGACGTGGAAGCGCGTGGAAGCGACAGGAACTGTGTTTCTGTTCACAGTGGGAAGACTGAAAGGGCGGCTGAGAATAAATGAATAAATTGGTAGGCCTAAATTAGGATGCTACACCTTCCTCTCTCTCTCTCTCTCACATTTTTTTTATATACATACATATATTTTTATACTAAGTCTTGTTACTCAAGTATATTGATATTCCCACTTACATTCTTGTCTTTATTATTTATGTTAAGATGTTAAAAATGCGTAATTTTTAAAATCTACTAAGAAAATTAGTGAACATTAGGACTGCAAAAACTAAAAATAGCAAGAAATACTATTTATATATTTGTATGTAGAAATAGATTGCAAGACTTCTGAATTGGACGTGGGTGTGAGGAGAGAGTGATGGAGTTGTGGAACTGATTCAAAAAAAAAAAAACAAAACCACAAATAAAGACAAGAAACGATTGCATGATGGGGGGCCCACTTCCGCAGAAAAAGACATTTACTGCTAGAAAACAAAACAAGATACGAAAACTATCAAAAGAGAAAAAAAGAAAGGAAAAAAAGAAGTAGAGAAAAAAAAAAGAGTAGGTCATATGAAATGATGCCATCAATGGTGCTGGTGGGTGGTAGCGTGCGTCTTTATTGTTACTTGTACTGTAGTAGTAGTAGAAGTATATTTTGTTATGTATTTGGATGCGTGTATATATATCTATATTACTATATATTTGAGATGTTGATAGTATTAATATTTTTAGGAGGAGACTGTTAGCCAAGAATCCAGAGAGAATCTTGTAGGGGGAATAGTATGGAAAAACATTAGTTTAAAGGGAAGGGAAACATGCCCAATTTCATCCCAACAGTTGTGTGCATTGTTCCTCCAAGTATTGGCAGCAGATCCTAAAGGTCTCCCTCCCTCTCTCTCTCTCTCTCTCTCTCTCTCTCTCTCTCTCACTATACTATAAATATGTATGAGCTCTCTCTCTAGCCCTTTTGCTTTGCATATGTGGATATTATACAAAGGTTTTTTCCCGTTCTTGTGAAAAAAAGGTACTGTCTTTGTGAGGTTTTGTGTTTGATTCATCTCAAGTGTTGTGTGAGTGTTCTAAATACGCCAAATATATGGTTTTTTTTAATGTTTGATGGATTAATTGATTTGCTACGAGGATGCATGTGGAGCCTGAGGTTTGAATGGTTGCTGTAGCTGGGGTAAATTTTGGTAAAGTTGTTGACTTTCTGCGTTTCTCAGTCCAGATAAAGATTTTTTTTTTTTCTTTTTGGGATTTTGCTCCACTTGAGTAAATTTCCACGAGTTATCTGTCTTATTTGATCTGGGCTCAAAATCGAAAAAAGTAGAGGATTAGAGGTATAGATACAATTCTTGAACGCATATCGCAATCGAACCGATTTAGGACATTCTTTTCCTCTTATTGAACGGGTCGACACTACTTATGTTGGGACATTTTAGGATGGATGTTTTGTGTTTTTGGTTTGTTTGTTTCGTTTTAGTACTATGTTTGAGAGTATCTTTTGGTATGGTATGTTGTAGTACTATGTTCTTTTCTGATTGTTTCTTTTTGAGGCATTTAAGGTGGAGGTTAGGTTTCATATATCACAAGTTGTTGGGTCGTTAGGTGCTTGTAAATGCTCTTAGTTTTACTCATTCATGGTTTCTTGATTTCTTTGGTTATGATGGTCATGATTCCTTTAAATTTCCTCTTATCATATTTTGTGAAATCAGTAGTCTTGTTCTACACGAGAGAGAGAGAGAGAGAGAGAGAGAGAGAGAGAGAGAGAGAGAAGGCCCTCTTAGTTGGTAATCTGTTGTTGTTAGGTGATAATTACTCCCATTAATTGCATGTTATCATTGTACATCGAGAGCTCACCAACTTCTGTCCTTGATCAATTAAATACAACGTTGGAGTAATCTTTTTAAGATTGGTTTGCATTCACATGGACATTGTTGAGGATTTAGTTATTTAAATTATGTGTTCATGTTGAATCTGCATAATGTGGTAAAGTGAGAGGATATAATTGAATAATAATATACAGGCTGAAAATAAGATGGCAACTATGATTGAATAGAATTCTTTGGCTTTGCCAATACATTATACATCCATAATAGTTATTTATGTCGCTTGTAAATATTTATCATGTCAGCGGTCGCAGCTGGTTCCCTCTCTGTTATATGTCATTCCTTGCTGAGTTGTTACAAATGCAGAGTTTTCTTCAGATTCTAGGTTTTTTTGGGGGGGCTATGTATTTTGTCTCAATGTCTTGTGCCATTGAAGGTTTTCCTCGGTTCTTTGTGTTTGGGGTTTTTATGTTTTGTTGTGTATGTGTGTGTGTGTGTGTGTTTTATTCTTACTATATACACGATACTTGATACTGGTGATTACTTCGTCATTCATAAATAAGAATTTCATTGTGGTAGAGAGGATAATTCTCCCAGCTAGTTTGATTGTCAAAGAATGAATCAAACGACCAAAATAGACTTCTTTTCCTGGTTACATAATGCTTTTCTTTAGGTGAAAACTGAAAACCAACCAATATGCATGTATATATAAGTTTATGTATGTGTGTGTGCATATTTTATGTTCGTGTGAATTTTTGTGCTCCTATATTTAGAAAGTAGCCATAAAGATTTCCCTTGAGAGCCTTTTTTATTTTTATTTTTTTTATACGCTAGAGTGCTAGATGGAGTTGGATTATGCGTAATTTACTTGTTTAACTTTACAGCCATTGATCGAGAGTATATGCTAGTTCTATGATTTCATAATGTTTGGGTACAATGTCCGGAGGAATTAAGCGTGTTGTTATAAATGTATCTAACTTATTTCTGCTTCGCGTTCTCTTGTACTTGTTAATTGAATAAAATTGTGCCTATAGCTACTGAACTCGTGTTATTGTATGATCGAGGTGATCAGGGTATTCGTCTTCTCTTTTCCTCAAGCAGCTAGAGTGAGTCTTTGACAGGTCATTTGTTATGCATCTGGCTTCAGCTACTTCACTAAGTAATGGATGTATGGCTACGAAACTTACTCCACAAATGCATTACACAAAACCTATGCCTATCTCAATATTGTTGACTGTTTTTGTTTTCAGAATTTGCACGACCAACACTTTTCACACACAATATCCAACAATCTCAATTTCGAAGTGGGCCATTCTCCCCAACGCGGCCAGGAAGTGAAGTATATTGATTTTCAACTACAAGATCAACACTCTTCCTCGACTGAATCAACCAGTCTTTCTCATAAGGAATTGAATGCTATGGGAAAGACAAGTTCTCAAGATCAATGTGCTTCATCAGACTCTGGTAATAATTCTCGAAGCTCTTCACTTACAATCCATTGCGTATCTTCCTCTTTTAGCTTTCTACCTAGTTGAACGAAATCATTAGTTACTTCCACATCTCTTCCACATTGGCATGAAATGCCCTTTTTCCAAATGAAAACTTACTCCGACTTAAGAAAATTGCATGATTGTGGTTTGCTTGAATTAGGCCTCGTACAATTTTCTTAAATGAAATAGAATTGTTTCTCCTTTACGCTCGATTCAGTACATGATGAAAACTACGGTAAACATGGACAAGATATGAAGGCTGCTGCTTTGTTTCTGTGCAATCCAGAGCTGTCTGTCAATGCTTCACAAGCTGAAATAAACCAACAACCAATTGTAAGTTGCTGTCTCAATGAAGTTCATATTGTGATGTTCAATTTCTTTATTGAATGAGATTTGATCGGTCGTGATTCCCACATCAAGTGCAGTATCCATATGCCTACGCCGACCCCTACTTCAGTGGATTATTCACAGCCTATGGGCCTCATAACATCGTGAGTATCAACTCCTTCCACCTTGCGATCTTTGGATATTTCTTCCTTTCATCTTAGAACTATTTGGATATGAGTATGAAGTCATACTGTATGACGGATTTTGACCTGTCGGATGACACGCAACCCTATCCACTTTTGGTTCTTGGTTGTATTTTGGTTTCTCTAACCTAAGTTGCCTGAAATATTTTCAGATACAACCACAGATGATGGCGGCCACGTCCGGACGAGTTCCACTTCCGGTCGATCTTCCTGAGGATGGCCCTATATACGTCAATGCAAAACAGTATCATGGAATACTCAGGAGGAGACAGACTCGAGCTAAGCTGGAGGCGCAAAACAAACTCGTCAAAACTAGGAAAGTAAGTTAGAACACTGCACCTTCTCCTTCGATGATCTCCTAGAATTGACTTCTAAGCATATTGGGCTCGTTTTGGATTGAATTGCAGCCGTATCTGCATGAGTCTCGACATCAGCATGCACTAAACAGAGTGAGAGGCACTGGCGGACGGTTTCTGAGCACAAAGAGACAGCAGTCCGATTCTCATTCTCATTCTCTTCCCCCAAGCAGTGGCGCTCCAGACTCGTTTCCTTTCAGTTACATGGATCATCGAGTCGAGGCTAACAAGTATGATGCACCCTCGGGTGGTGGTGGTGAGGGCACGAGGGTTTCGAGTGGCGATGCTATCTTGCAGCAGTCTGCTGATGGCAGGTTTCCGAGCATGGCGGTTCCCATGCAAGGTGGGGGCGGCCTCGTCTACAATGGGAACCGGCATTATGCTTCCGTTGTCCGGTGAGGAGTCGGGAATGCACCACTCCTCACCGGCTGGGGCAAATGGCAATTCATCCTTGGCTTTGTAACTTCGGCTTTTTCTGCAGTCTGTTCAACAACATTACAAAATGTTGCCTTGTACTCAAATTTGTCTGCCTAAATGGATCAAATCGTACACGCATTTGGATTTGACTGGTATGAGAAAGACAAAACTCTCTTCCTGAGCTTCTACGTTGGCCTCTCTCTCTCTCTCTCTCTCTGCATATATATGTGTGTGTCTGTGCGCGCTCATTAATCTTTCTTTGTATCGGCAAATCACAGTTGGAGTCCTTGTTTAGCACGAACGAATAGGCATCGGAGTTTAAAATAGCTATACAATTTCTTTATATAAGTTTACTAGGTAAAATATTAATAAAATTTATTTAAGTTCGGCAGCGACAAAAAAAAAGGTGGTGAAGAAGATTCTTTATTATATGTAATTTGTTATTTTATTCAAAAAAAATTTGAAAAAAATGCGAGAGAATAATTAATATAGTATTTATTTTCTCTTTAGAAATTGTTGGGAATAAGAAATTTAGTAGTTCTAATTGATGATTCAAAGGAGTTTTTATTTTGGGCTTGTTGAGAATCGAGATGTTAATATTGTGGCTCATTCGTTGACCTCTTCGGCTATTAATAATTCTTCTTTATTCTTGTTCATTGATTGTGTTCTGAATTTTATCTTGTCAAACATCCCCTACTCCAAGAGATTCTTGAATCAAATTTTAATCATTTTTCCTAAAAAAAAAACATTAGTGAGATATAAGCGCAACATTAAATTATGAGACATCTAGGTCTTGTTTGTTTTTATTTCTAACATTAATTTTCAGTTTTCAATATTTTCAGTTTAATTTACGAGGTGCATTGATTTTTGAAAAAATATCATTATTTTGTTATGATGAATGATTTAATGTTTAGAGTTATAAGTTTGGAAAATTGAAATATATTTGTTTGGTTATATTTTCAATTTGAATTTGTAGTTGAGATAAAAAGATAAATATTTGTGTGGCTATGATGAAGTTGTGAATATTTGAATAATGGATTCCATTGTAATGATATATATATATGATTGATATATATGGGTCCCATTCTATTTTCAATATTTATCTATTGACCGATAAAATAATTTCGATTTCGAACGGTTACAATAAGTAATTTAAGTGTCATAATAGGTAGTTGAAGTGTCACAATATGTTAGTTGAAGTGTCACGATAGATTTTTTCAGCCGCCGAAACTTTCGTTTTTGGGGAAAAAAAAAGACTGCAAATATCCGAAAAATGGTGGATTCGGGACACATGTCAGCAACAGACATTCCCACCACGATAGAATTTACCGATATATAAAATTGAAATTAAAATTAAAATTAAAATTAAAAATGAATAAAATAAATATATTTTCATTATTTTGAATAGTAAAAATTGAAAATTGTCATTTGAAAATAAGGCGTAAATCTTTCCCTCATGAAAAGAGCAACATTTAATATCATGTCCCAAATCCAAATGACATTGTGCATCGGGATTCTTAAATCTTAAAAATATAGTTTGTTTTGAGAATTTGGTATGAAGTATTCTAATTAATGTTATCGAATCAAGAATTCAAGTCTAGAAAAGATTTAAGCGACATAATTTTTGCTAAAATGTCCACATAAAGAATAATATATATATATATATATATATATATATAGAGAGAGAGAGAGAGAGAGAGAGAGATTACACCTTATAATTTATGTTTTAATCGAAACCATATTAAATCCGTTTAATTTTTGTAATTATTGATTTTAAGACATGAAATTGATGTCGTTTGTGTAATTCAACATTGAAGATGGATTCGACTCTTAATAATTGGGGGGAGTATTCGTGTTTGTATGAGTTTAGGGGGCAAAGCGAGACACGTTATTTAGTGGAGGGATCAAAATGAAAGTTCCCCCAAAACTCCTATCCAATGAATCCCAACTCAATCTTCCGTATCCCCAAAATACCCCTACTAAATCGACAAATTCCCCCCCTCTTTGTCATCCTCCCTCTTCTGACTTGCAACTTTATTTTTGAAACCATTACTGCAACGCGCACACACACACACACACTGCACCGTGTTTTTGCGTGAGAAATTGTACGGACTAACTATGGAGGTTGGCGCGCACAACAATCCTCGCACGGTTGAAGAGGTCTTTAGAGATTTCAAGGGCAGGCGTATTGGCTTGATCAAAGCTCTCACTACCGGCATGTTTTTCCTTTTTATTATATTTCTTTTCTGATTTTTCTCATTTCTCTTTGGTTTAATTGCCTATTTTAAATTGTCGAGATTTAGGGTTTCTACTTTGATTGGCTAGTGTCTAATTGTCTCTAGCTTCTCGATGTGTTTTTCGAGCTTTAGGGTTTCTATTTGTTTGATTTTTAATGCTTTTAGCCTCACTGAATTTGGGATTTTTTTTTCTTGCCTTTTACAGATGTTGAAGAATTTTTTCAACGCTGCGATCCTGGTGAGTGAATGGAGTTTTGTGGTTGGTTAGAATTTTTCAGTAGAGTGACTTTTTGGCTGATTTTGTAGCTTTTTTTTCCTGGCTTATTTGGTGGATAAATGTTGCCAATTTCCTTTCTTGTATGTGGATTGTGGATATGAGTGTAAGTTGCAATCGGCTTATCAAACATCTATATTGCACCTGTTTCATAATTGAATATTTTATGACATTGGTTTGGAGGATTTGTTAATAACTTTGGTGTAATGAGATGGCATGGGATACAAATCATTTGCACGACAGAAATAGAACATATTTGACTTTAGTTACCTATGTAAGTTTTTCACTCAATATTTTTGTGGAAAGGATGAGTGCTTACTTCTAGTCATTATTTATCTGGGCTCGTCTCTCCCTGCTTAGTTGTATTGAATTCTAGCTGTGGTGGATGGTGATACCTTATTGCGTAGGTGCCTAGGTGGTGCTTTTTGCATTTGTTTTGAGTCTCCATAAATCAGATGCTTGAACTTTTTTGCTGCATTTATGCTTCAATTTGCACATCCATGTTTTTCCATTTGAGTGTTGCCTGTCTTGACATCATTGACATCCCAACAGCAGAAAGTAAGTTTTCCTAAATATACTGTTGCACTATTGTTTTTTATTGAAATGGATGAATATCTTTGGTTTGCTATTAGTAGATGTTTAGCTTGCTGTGGAGGTTAAAGCTGGCACTGAATGGTGTATATACAGAGACATTGATTGCATATCACCTATTATTTGATGCAATCTTAAGAGTCAATTTACTGCTAGTCCTCCTTTTCTAGTTGTAGGGTACAAGGTTGTCCTCATGCTCTTTCAGTTACTGAGGCTGCTTGGTTTTTTTCCTATCATCATTTGAGTTGCTTGTCACACATCATATCCTTGGTATCTGCTGCACTAACTGGTCCACAAAAGATGCTTCTAAGTTGAAACATTTGAATATAAACTCTAATCATATTTGCTTTGTGACTTTGTCGAACCTTTGAAATTTTGTAGAGAAGGAGAATTTATGCCTTTACGGATTTCCGAGCGAGCAGTGGGAAGTTAATCTGCCTGCTGAGGAGGTGCCTCCCGAGCTCCCAGAACCTGCTTTAGGTATAAACTTTGCCAGAGATGGTATGCAAGAGAAAGACTGGTTGGCTCTGGTTGCTGTCCATAGCGATGCATGGCTACTTTCTGTTGCTTTCTATTTTGGTGCAAGATTTGGTTTTGATAAAGCTGACAGGTAGGGTTGTTTGTAAGTTATGAACACTTTAGATTATCATTTTTTGGTTTATATTCCCTATTGTTACCTGAATTTGGAATTATTTTATTCTGTCGTCTTCATGAGGTTAATTTTCATTTAAGGAAATTCCCATCCTTTATATGGGAGATATGACTATATGAATATAACTTTTTAATAAACTTTATCCAACGTATGACTATTTTAATTTTCCTTTATCTTCTTTTTTCTACTCTCACGTGGCTATATGAATTAATGAATATATAACTTTTTAATAAACTTTATCCTATGTATTCTTGTAAAATGCAATGCTTTGGCAGTTGCATGTGTAACTGAACTAACACCCTTCAAGTTTCTAATGTACCATTGGGATTGCTGTTTGATGTTGTTAATTGTCTTGTGAGGTGCCATTCTTTTGAACAAGGGGTTTGAAGGGATGTTTAGATAGCATCTACCCAGTTTTGGGTTATACAAAGTTCATATAATATCTTCTGTAAGATTTCCTTACTCTTGGTACTTGAGTACCACTTTTTCCAATTGGAAATGGAATTATAACTTGATGAAACTTTTTTCATGCCTGTTTTCTTTGTTTTTAGCTTTTCTCCCCCATGGTTTATGGATGCAGGAAACGTCTATTCAATATGATAAATGATCTTCCTACAATTTTTGAAGTTGTGACTGGGGCTTCAAAGATGCAATTCAAGGATAAATCATCTCTCACAAATAACAGTGGAAGCAAATCCAAGCCCTTAAAAATGGTAAAATCTTTTTTAATCATTCATGAGGACATGGATGTTACTGACTTCCAATATAATTTCATAAAATTTTCTGTAATTGGTTATATTGCTCACATATTACAAGTCTAGCTGTGGGGTGCAAGATAAGCTTTACTGTACAAAGTGGTAACATATGTTCTTCTATGCTGGTTCATATGTATCTATCTGTTTGTATCCCATAAAAACCTTCTGAAAGTGCACCAATATGGATTGCAGGGAACTCTAGTCTACACTGTGCAAAGTGAAGTATGGAACCTAGGTTTTTTTTTTAATATTGCTTCATTGTTCATTTTCCTGAGCATGTAATACACTGCTAATTTTAGAAAATGAAATGGTGGTTTCTGTGTCTGATTGTTTCCCTTTGTGGTAGCAATTGGATGTTTTGTCCTGCAAGGTAATCCATGCTACCTTAATTCTTGAAGGCCAAGCTATTTCTCACCTTAATTATCAACCTTGCATTTTTGAATGACAGGAAAAATTACCCAAGTCCCAAGCGAAGGATGAGAGCGAGGGATTAGATGAAGAAGAAGAGGAGGAGGAGGAGGAGGAGGAGGAGGAGGATGAGCATGGTGACACCTTGTGTGGAGCATGTGGAGAAAACTATGCACAGGACGAATTTTGGATATGCTGTGACATATGCGAGAGATGGTTCCATGGAAAATGTGTGAAGATAACTCCAGCTAGGGCTGAGCACATCAAGCAATATAAATGCCCTTCATGTTCTAATAAAAGAGCACGGCCTTGATAAGTTGGTTAGCTGCTTGGTTTGGCTTTCTTCTAATTTGTATCTTCATAATCATGGCTGCAGCTAACCATCTAGCTAGTTGTCCTTGTGTGAGGAAGAAGCATCTATATCTATGTCTAATAGCCGTATTTGTCAGGATAGTTAGCTTCTTTTTACTTGCCTTGTTTATTTAGATGTAATTGGTCGTTGTAGAGGTTTGTAAGCTCGAAATCAAAGATCTGCACTCTTCTATCATTTAACATTTATTTATCCAGTTCAAATTTCACGGTGCTCTGTTTTACGAACTCACTCAGTTTTCTCTGTGTTCTTGCCTTCTTGGTTGCACAGCAGGACTGATCAACTTGCTCTTTGATTTAACTGCTTGTTGGCCAAGTATTTCTTCATGAGGTATTATTTCTCTTCAATAATGGAAAAAAGCAAGTGCTGAAGAAGAATCAAGCAACCTCACCTCTTTGGTGAGGTGAATTTTTTTAAACAGACAAGTCTCGAGTTAAATCTCCTCGTCCATTGTTATTCAGGTGAAATGCCTTTATATTTACTGTGTTTTTATACTATCCATACCTATTTACCGTCTAGGTGAAATACTTTTACATTTAGTGTGTTTTTACTATTTATAAACACACGCTTGCTTTTTGCCTGCTACAATTACATACCATATAGTAGTAGTTCAACTTTGACTTGTATTTTAGGTTTCATATGTTTTTGTAGGTCCAATTTTTATGTTTATTAATATTAAATTTAATTATTTTAAAAAGAAATATAAAAATAGTAAAAAAGTCCGAAATAAGTTTTTTTTTAGTTGACCGGAATAAGTTTCTTATGTAAGTACTTTTAATATAATTCTTTCATTTTGTAATAAGTGTCCATTTTAAAAAGATGCACGCATATTAATAAAATAATTAAATAATCTAATATAACTTGATTTAATTTTCTTTATTTTTAATAACGAGTCAATAAGGAGATGTTTGAATACATTAATTGAAGGTAAATTGAAGAAAAATATAATTTTTTTCACTTTGAATGTGTAGATTGACATTTTCTATGAAACAAAATTAAAGTATTAAAACGACATTTATTCTAAATTGGAACAAGTATTACATATGTTTTAGTTTGTTATTAAAAATACGTATAGACCAATTCATGACGAATATATGTTTCAAGCGGAAATTCAAGAGAAAAAAAAAAGTGCAATGATTAATCTCAAATTTATTAATATAACACATAGCATTATATTTCATGGTTTAATGGTATATTTATAATCAAATAATATCAGAGGGTGAAAAAAAAATCGTCAAGTTTAGCCACTTTTAATTAATACACACACACACAATAACTATATATATATATATATATATATATATATCTTATGTAGCATTATGATGATAGTTATTTATATAATATTATAGTAAGTAAAATTAAGAGGTTAAAATATCAATATTTTTTAAACTTATGAAGTAATATAATATATATATATATATAGTGGGTGGTACTTTTATTAACAAAACCATACAAAATTTACTTCCATAATATATTAATTTTTTTATCTGCTACATACATATTGAGCGTAGTTTTATAAACACTATATTCTATGATTCTGTGTACCCTGTAATTAAGTTATAGAGGCACGAATTTAATCATACGTTCAAACTAGAACGATATTAGAAATTTCAAAGTCAAATAAATATAGAAGAAACGACCTGTGTATGTATTTGTCAACCTTTCTTTTTTTTCTTTATTCCAAATCTCCAACAGCATACTTGAATCGTAAGCAAGAATGAGAACAATATTCAGTCCAAATGTATACAAAATTCTCTCAACTTGTTGTTGAAGCATTATAGCTAGCTAAGATTATGGATAAGAGAATAGCAGAAGCAGCTCTTCAAGGAGATGTGATCAAGCTACGCCAAATCGTCGAAGAAGATCCGTTGATTCTCGACAAGATCACTGTTTCCTGCATCGACGAAACGCCTCTCCACACCGCCGCCTTGCTCGGCCACCTCAGCTTCGTCAAAGACCTGCTCACTCGGAAGCCGGAGCTGGCGGCTGAGTCCGACTCGCGCGGCTGCTCGCCACTGCACCTGGCGGCGGCGAAGGGGCACGCGGATGTGGTGAAGGAGCTGCTTCTCGTGAATGGAGAGGTGGGCTTTGACCGGAATTTGGATGGGAGGACGGCGCTGCACGTGGCGGCGATCAAGGGGAGGCAGGGCGTGCTGGCCGAGTTACTCAGACTCGCTCCGGGTCTGACTCGGCTGCTCACTGATCGGGGCGAGTCGGGGCTGCACCTCTGTGTGAAGTGGAATCGGGTCGAGGCGGTGAAATTGTTGGCTGAGGAGATGAGGAAAGACGGTGATGATGATGATCGGTCGCTGAATTGGAAGGATTTTGATGGGAATACTGCTTTGCATATTGCAGTTGTTAAGAAGCATTTTGAGGTCTGTTTCTTGAACCCTTTTTTTTTTTTTGAGGTTTTCAATCTTCGTAGCTAGGATTCACATATAGTTGAAGCAGAAGTTGTGTTAGATTTGATGATATGCTTCAAATGATGCTGATTGCATATTTTGTGACACTCGTGTGATCATTGTGCTCAATACAGGGCAATGGAGAAGAAGGGGGAATGAAATTATTTGTCATGAGTTAGTTATCTTTCTTCATTATGAAGTATGAACTGAATTTATAATTTCAAAATTACAAATATATCACTAGATACGAGCTTGAATCCGTATATGCCCGTTAGATGATTTAACACAAGTTTTTATGATCTTTAACTGGTCGCGCTTCTCTTGTGAAATTGAGGTTTAACACTATCGAGTTTTTCTGCTGATGGAGCAGATCATCAAATATTTGCTGCAACTGAAAGAAGTTGAAGTGAATGCCTTGAACAAGAATAATCTGACAGCCATGGATTTACTAGGGCAAAGCCCTCGAGACATCAGAGATTTGGAAATCGAGCACGTGCTTCTAAAAGCCGGTGCTTCGCCTGCCAAGGATCTGCACTTGATCACTGATGAACGGGTCCAAGAAAATGCAAGGCAGACGACGAGAAGGCTTGCCTCCCAACAAAGCCGAGCAGTGAAGCCGCACAAGCCCACAGACTGGCTAGGCAGGAAGCGTAGTGCACTGATGGTGGTAGCATCCTTGATTGCAACAGTGGCCTTTCAGGCGGGGCTAACTCCGCCCGGAGGGGTTTGGCAAGACGACTACACGGTGGATGAGAATGGGGAGGCAGTGAGCAATCCTCACTCAGCCGGCCACTCTGTGATGGCATATCAAGAGCCTAGAGCCTATGGCTTGTTCATGATCTTCAACACCATTGCTTTCCTTGCATCGTTGAGCATAATTCTTCTGATCGTGAGCGGCCTGCCTCTGAAGCAGAGGCGGTGGATGTGGCTGCAGATGGTCATAATGTGGGTGGCCATCACTGCTCAGGTGATAACCTACTTTCTCACACTCAGGAACATGTCACCGGGTGACGTGGAGGGGACGCTTCGCCAAGTCACTGAGATATCAGTGCTGACGTGGCTCACGCTCATCGTTGTTGTCTTCATTGGAAATACGATCCGTGTGAACTTGTGGGTTCTTAGAAAGTACGGATGCATCAAAGCAAAAGAGAGGGATTCTGAGGCCACTAGGGATGATCAAGAAGATGATTTTGAATAGAACTGTCACATTGTGTAGTGGCAGATCTTCATTTTTATTTAATTTTTTTGCGTCAAATTTCATTTACCACATGTACAGAGGCAGTGATGCAGCTATACTGGTTTTTGTTTTTATATATGGGTTGATTAAATGTAGAAACTAGATTAAAACACGATATCTTTAGAAAGAAAAAGGAACTTCTTGGTATTGTCTCTTTCCTAAAGAGAGCTTTTTCCCATGCAAAGTATTGTGATTTTTTTAACTTCGGTATCCAAATGAATTTTATTTATTAGTTGCCAACCAATAATGGACACGTACGGCAATTGCAAGAAATTGAATAATTTAAAGAGTTTGGATGACCAAAAAAAGGCGATACAGCAAAGTCAAAATTTAAAGAGTTTGGATGATAAAAAAGCAAACAAACATTAGGTTAAGACATTTTAGTCTGAACAATATATTTGATAATTTTGTCAAGCACTAAACTAGACATTCCAGATAACTCAAATAATTTCCTCTTTCAACATTTGATTTCTAGACAGACTAAATCAAAATTACCAGACAGCCAAACCATGGGGCAATAAATCAAGTTTGGTTTGAGTTGTTTTTAAGACGATGCCTTCATTCCCAACAAGAAAACGCATGCATGCTCATTGCTCATAAATCATAATGCAGATGAGAGAGAACTGAAATCATGAGGAAAGAAGAAAGAAGGTGTAGTAATTCCAAACAAGTGCCTCATCAGTCATCAACAAAGTATGAAATATGTCTCTAAAAAGATGTGGTACAAACAGCTGCCAATTAATGTTCTCAAAAGTCATGAAATTAAAAATGTAACGTCAAAACAACAAAGCTATATTCTCCTTTATGGTACATCCCATATATTGATGCAATACATTTTATACATTGGCAAGAATGAGTTTTTTTACTTCACTTTGCTCAAGAGTGTACCATCCTATAAGTCCTAATACCAAAAGGACATGTACATTAAAATCAAGGAAGCTACTCACAGTTTAAGACCAATATGTGGAAAACTTTCAACCTCAGCGTAATCTGATAGTTTCATTAGGGAAGATAACGTTTGGATTCCGAATATGTGGATTCAGTGCTGCCAGTTCCTTCCATTTATCCCCTGTTCCATGGACACGAGACGAAATGCTCCACAACGTCTCTCCGGGCTGCACAGTTGTTGTAGTTGTTGCAGAAGCAGATGGTTTGGGAACAGCCTTCGACTTCATTAGTGGATGCTTATTCTTCTTCCCCATTCCGTTGGCAAGCAACCAACGGGACCCAGACTGTTGCTGATTTGTCGAACCCCATAGCTTCTTTTTACCCTGTTCTGCCTTCAAACCAGCCACGTGCACCTCAGTTATTTTGTATTGGGGAATCAGTTCTTCCTCGTTTATCTTTTCTTCTGTTGGCTTTTCAACAATAATCTCCTTCTTGGCACCCCTGGCCATTTCATCCTCATCATCATCATTAGATTTCCTCAACATAGAAACTGTGCTGTAGATTTTAGGTTTTGGTGGAACAAACACTCTCTCCACTTGAATGAGAGCAAGCATTGGGGTGCCAACTGGCTCGTAGTTACGCAGAGGGTCACGCAGTTGTACCATTAATGCAACGGTGAAATTGTTGCCTAACAAACCATACTTCTTATTCTTTCCCCGTCTCTTCTCCCCCTTTGATCTTCCTCGAAACTGGTCTAGAGAAGTAGCATGATGGGCTGCCAGTATTTTGGAGGTTCGCTCACTTGCAAGATCATCATCATCAATTTCACCCGAATCCAGTTTCATCCATTCATCAAGTGTTAGGGACAGACCCATCAATCCATCAACATCTTCACCATTATCTTTAATATCCAGCAGCTGCAATCCACAAGTGCCATCGAGACCTATGGACCCACCAACATCAACTGTCTTTCCCTTCAGTGCTGAAAATTCACCAATAGACTGTGCACTAATATTTGAAGGTGCATCCTCGTCCGACATACCAGATTGTATTCTCAAGCCCTCAACTGAAAGAGCTTCAATTTTATCCATGGCCAGAGGGGCGAGATCTTCTAAAGAGACATATTCCGTGTCCCTACTAAGGGAACTTGAATCCAACTTGCTCGACCTTTGGACAGTGGTTGTACCTTTTGCACTCTTCTTCCCGTGATACATACTATTCATTACTTCAGATTCCTGATGCAACAAATCTTGCCTGAAACAAGACAGAGACATTTTAATGAATTATGATAACGATAACTCGCTTACAATTATTATCAAAGCAAGAAAACATAATGGTATATATCACTAGCAATGCTCAAATAATAACAACAAACCTCTCAGGTTCCTCCAGACACAGTTCACCTTCCCAAGCTATTTGTTGAATAGTCTTCCCTGTTAGATCTTCCAAGGGCATCAATTTATTAGCCTGCATGGAGAGCTTCTCGATTCCAATAGATGCCAGACCTTGGAGTATGTCCATTACACCAGAGCCCATTACTGCAGGCACCACCACAGAATTGGACACCTGCATAATTAAGCTCCCACCACTCTTGGCATTCCTGAAAAGTGCAGGACTCATAGAACGCAGAAATCCACCATCTCTAGTCTGCACGAAGGAACCCAAACCTTCTGTCAGGGGAGGCAGCTGCAGAGGATCATCGGGAGGCATATCAATTGGACTGCCAAAACCAGATCCACTAGGTGGTGAGTGCTGAAATGCTTTCTCATTTAAGCCCCACTCACGCATCAAAGCTTCATTTTCCAAATCTTCCATCCTTGAGGCCCTAGTTTCAGCCCTGAATGCATCAGTGTCTATTTTAGACATCTCCTCAAAACCTTCAAATTTTGATGGATGATGGAAATCCTCAGAGACAGTTCCCCGGGAAGAACCCATTGGAATGTCGCTTGAAAGTTCTACTGGGTCATTCTCAATATCAAAGTTGAGTAAACCTCCATTGGCGAGAGCTTCCTTCTCAAATTGCCTGAGCAGGCACTCTCTTGGAGACTCGGGCTCACTTTCGGAACTCATATTGAATGGGCTGTGCTCTATACCCAGCATCTCCAAGAAATCACTAGCCACTGAGTCAGTAACATCATCTAGACTGAGTGATTTTCCCTTTCTACAGTAGCTATAATTAGAATCAGCCTCCAAATAACTTTCTAAGTGTAAAGCATCAGTCTCATCATTTTGAGATTCTAACTTTTCATTCACCAGATCGGTTATACAACTTAGTGGCGACTCCATTTCTTGTTCTGGGGGTTCCTCGAAGGAGGTGCCTTTTTCTTGCTCCGCATAGTTCCATGTTTGTATCAATTGCTCATTAGCTTGAGGAGAGACTTCTAAAGGTGATGGATGAATGGAGTTAGTTGAGTCAAGGGCCACCTTCGTAGTAATGTCAGCTTCAAGACCATCCCCAGTACCTTGAGCAATCTTCAATATCTCACCTTCTGGTATCACATGTTCTTTGCTCAGCTCTTCTATCCCCTTATCTACGACAGAAAACTCAGAAATTTCACATTCAGTCTGACAATTCTCTTCACCGGCATCAGGTGGTCCGGACAAGTCCACTTTGTGAGGGTCCATAAGTGGAGATAAAGAGTCAACCTCTGCTTTATTATCAATTGAAGTATTGGAAGCCCCTTCATCCATTTTCTGATAGAGTATATTCATTGTCTCGAGCAATTCTGACCTTGGCATTGGCAAAATCTCATGAAGATCCTTTATGTCTTCTACAGTCCTGTTTGAGGCAGGCAACCTAGCAGGAAGACTACCTGCTCGATTAATGTCTGGTTCAGCCATGTGACCAGAAGGCCCCAGGGGATTTGCTGTCCTTGCACTATTAAGCTGCAAGCTGGGGATTTGAGAAACACTTTTTCCGCTAGACAGCTCAGTGTTACTATTCTCAATAACATATCCAAAACTGACATTGATTGTTGCACCTCTAGCTTTACCTGACAACCTGAAACTAGTTGTCCACTTCCCTGAGCTCTTCTCCTCCTCCAGCTCCTCCAATGTTATGGGAAGCAATCTAGTCAAATCAATTCTATGCTTCCCCAAATCGAGTTCAGGGGCATCATAAGCAGAGACAAATAACAAGGAATGCTTCGCCTCATACTTTGCGGAATGATGAGGACCACTTCTACTACCATACACAGAACAAGAATGAGTGAGCTGTTCCTCAAATTCAGCTATTCCTTTACAAACCCTAATAGGTCGTGTCATCTGCTCAGCATCCCGCCTCTTCCAGTGCACGACAAGACAAGAACCGTCAAAAAGAGCTGGCAAGCCATCAATGGAGTGGACTTGGAGTGAGAAGCAACAACTGAACCTGCGATTCCTGACATGGGTCAAGGCCTTGAGACCTTTCCAACTCCAAATAGATGACTTCTTATCCCTGTCAAATGAATCTTTAGCAACATTCTTAGAATCATCCGGCTTCAATTTGGTTTCCGGCATATGAGCTGATTTTCCAACAGACTTGGCTCGACTACTTGCCGTAGAACTAGCAAGCCTCGACAACGTTTTATCCCCATAAAATGTCTTATTTATCGCTTCAAGGTCGCTTAGAAGCCTCCCACTTCCCGAAATCCCACCACCCTTCTTTCTGCTATCTGCTTTTGACAACATAATCACCTCCCAAACTACAAAAATTAACACAGAAATCCCAAAAGATTACAAACCCATACACAAAAATAATTTTTAAGAATCACTTCTACGCTATAAACCCAGCATTAAAATGCCACCCAAAAGTTTTTTTTAAAAAATAAAATCTAATCTACCGTTTTTATCTTGTCGATAACATTCCATCATGGACTGTCTAAGAACTGATTTTGGGGATTGGGTTTAAATAAATGTGTAGAAACTCTGCGACAAAAAAAAAAACCCCCAAATTAATCATAGGCTTTCATCGCAGCACACAAGAAAATAAATCAGCATCAACGCATGTTTCTCATATGTAATATCAACTATCATCGAGAAGAACGAATAACGGTGGAGAAAGCAAGATGAAGAATCTAGCAAGTAGAGAAGAGGAAATGAAGAATCTTACAAGTAAAAGCATTCGATAGTCGGGGAGCGTGGCTTCCGCTCCTAGATTTGTGCCTGAAGAGTCTCTCTCTCTCTCTCTCTCTGCGTGCTTATTTCAAAGGTTTTTAGTTTTGAAACTGATATTACAAGGAAGAAAATAATCGTTTCGGTCGGTGCCCCTACACTTTATGAAACTCTCAGTTTCGCCCCGTGCTAGTTTTGTTGTTGACACTTGACATTCCTTTCTTTATCATAGAATTAGATAGGGACTTGTATAACGTACGAATAGAGATCATAATATGATTCACCTTATATAAAATATGTAATAATATAATCAAAAATTTATTTTAAATATCCAACCTTTGATTAGAAGTTTTACAAAATAAAATATAAAGGCATATTGATATATGCTTTAATTCATAAGCCACATTGTCCCGGTGGAGATGGCCTAGTGGTGGAGTGAGGTTGCTTGAAGACCAAAGATCACGAGTTCGAATCTTCTCAATACCACAGGTCGGGTGTGTGAGTAAAAAAAAATCATAAGCCACATTCACAATACCTTTTGAGATGTTTAAACTCTATTAGATTTTTCTAATATAATAAATATCATGTCTCGTAAAATATTACTGTCACAGTTATAAAAAAAAATAAAATGGTCAAATAGATTGAATATGGTTACTAATTTAATAACAATATTAATACTATTTCGAATATTCAACTTAGGATTAATAATATTGCAAATAAAAATGAGAAAATATTATATGCTTAAAATATGACTATAATAAGTACCTTTGCAATTTTTTCAGGTATTTCTATTTTTAACATAATATGACGGCATACTTCGTAATTAATAATATATTACATTCAATTGAATTATTATTCTGCATCAGATATAATTGTGTTTTGTACATAAGATTATACTATCAACATAAATAATAGTATATAATTAGGTCATAGTTTAATGTAGATACATTATATTAATTGTTTATATAATAAATATAATTCAATATTATTAATGTGTCTGTTGTTAAAATATTTTAAGTTTTAATTTCACCAACGTTTTATAAATCAAATTTATCACACAATTCCCTCGTCATTAAAAATAAAAATAAAATTGATTCGGACTGTTAGGGAACAAAAAAAAAATAATAATAAGGTGAATTTTATGGCTGACAAATGAAATGATGCCAAATAGTTATTTTGTCATCATTCACAAAAGTTTAAATAAAAGCGGAAGAAGCTTTTTTTTTTTTTTTTTATAAGTGGAAGAAGTTTAAAGTTGGCTGTCTGCTTCGACGGGGCATGTTCTTGCGCTCACTCCAAAATACCAAAACCCAATTATTGCTTCATATCATATCATATCATATCATATATCATACATAGTAATGAAAATTTCAAACATTTGAAAATTCAAATTTCAAACCAATAAATTATCATTGGAGATATTACGAATTTCATTATGAAATGTTCTGTTATCATTAATTGGGAGAATTAGCATATATATGTTTCTTGACATTAAAATTTAAAAATATGAAAAAAAATATAAAGAATATTTATTAAAAACTAACTTATTCTCCAACTTAAATTTCATTATTATTTATATTTTGGATATTTTAAAAAATAAAGAATAAATGATATTGTGAATTTTTTTTGCTTTGATTTTCTATATTTTTCTTTACTCCAAAAAAATAAAATAAAATTATAGTGTATTATAAAATAATTTGACATTCGATCTGGCCAACAACTGGATTGCCTCTTCAAGTCTGTCGTGGCTCGCGACTATCAATTTTTGAGAAAAACTGTCTAAATGGCCAAAATTTCACATTTATATTAACGAAAATAAATTTGAGGATTGTTAAATTCAGCAAGAGACATGCAAGCTTGTGGTTGAATCGGAGGTTAATTTGATTGATAAAAAATTGGGGATATTCAATAATACCCAAGTTTAAAATTGATAATTTAATTATCTATTTTTAAAATTCGTGTTAAATTTACAATTATCCTAAAGTTCATGATTTTAAAGGCAATTAACTCAATATAAAAACACATTATGTAATTTTTGGATTCGGATAAATGAGATTTGGATGTCTTAGATATAGTATAGATATCCTAATTAATTACATTTCATTCCGAAATTAATTATCCCTCAAAAAAATGCTTATTTGTTATAGTAATAAGGTAAATAAGGTTCTTAGAATTACAGTAACACTTAGAAACATGTATGATTAGTATATTATTTAATATAATTAAAAACTAACTAATTTATAGAAAATAATCAAATAAAAGGAATTAAAGGTTAAAAGTAACTCAAAATTATCTTCATTTATAAAAAATTAATGTGACCTTATTTATTAAAATATATAGAAATCTAAAAAATATGTGTACAACTAAAAATATTATTGAATATTTTTCATACAACCCAAATCAATATTTTAACTTAATTTATAGACTAAAACTAAAACGACATCTATACTAAAAATTATAAAAAATTAATTACTAACTTTATATCAATTAATATTATTCTAACAACCATAAAATTTAAAATTAACTTTATATTAATTATAATATTACCATAGCAATTATAATATATTGGAGCACATGCAAACTGTAAGAATTTTATTATCTGAAAGAGTAGAAATTAAATTAAATAAGATTAATACTCTGTATCAATAATATTATTCATTCACTTATACCTAGAATTACCAAATAAATATAACAATAATATTAAGCCTAATATCATTTATAATATAAAAAATTCATTTGGGCTGGAAAAATCATTTTGAAATGACGAAGGCGTATTTTTCTAATTTTTCTTTAATTTCTTTTCTCGTCTACTTTCATTGTGTTCATCTGAATTCTCATCATCAATCTTTATCCGCCATTAGGATGCATTTTCATTAAACATAACTTTTCTATTAATTCAATCACCACAAATTTCTGCCAATTCATGAATACATGATTTTTTGACATAAATATACATAATTAATTGATTTCTTGGATAAATATGCATATCAGTGAATAAATATTTAAGTGATGAAATGATTGAAAAGACATTAATAAGATGGTTTTAGTCCTCTTCTTGGATTACCTCTGTCGATCTCGCGTGTTTGATAGTATTGTAGAAAAAAAAAACACCGTCAGGATACATATGAACATATATATCATATACATATACTTCAATTAAATCGTTTAAATATTTGAATGGATCTTTAGCGGTGTGCTAATAGAATGTTCCAAAAATGAATCATAGTTGATGAATTTGGCTTATAACTACAAAAATACAAAACTTATATTAAAAAATAATTGAAGCATCTCATTAAAAATATTACCTTTTCTCAAATATTTGATTTGTGATTGTAGGCTCAAAAGATTGGATCCTGCAAAAAATAATAAAAATAATAATATCAGCAACAATATATGCTAATTGTAATGCACAAAAAAGAAAAGAAAAAAATATATGTACTCTTAAAGTATTGTAGAAGAAGAATGCAATACCCAAATGACCATCATGTTCTTATTTATAGAGAAAATGATCCTTTTAGAGCAAAAAAAAAAAAAAAAAACAGAGAGAGACTCCAATACACATAATTTTGAATCTCATTTGAAAATTAATTAATTAAAATATATTATTACCAAAAATAATACTCTTAAAATTAGGAAGATTGTTTAAACCTAATTAAATGATATATGATTGTCATAATTAAATGTAATTGATTAATTAGCATAATAAAAGAAATGTAAAACATAATATTGGCATTATATATATATATATAGACTTATTTTAATGGTTGATTGTTACAAATAATTTTAATATATCTCGTAGATTGATTAGTATACATTAGACTATTAGGAAATGCATGAAGGATGTATATGGTTATATATGTTTATATTCTCTAAATGTGATTTTGATTGTTTCATAAATTAATTAATTAATTTGACTAATATATTTATACATGTTTATGTTTATGTTTAATATAATATATGCTTGTTTTATTGGTTGATTCTTACAAATAATTTTAATATATTTTGAATTTATTATTATTGGTTAATTAGGATAAGATGTACAACACAAGGTAATTATATGTTTATATTCATGATTTTGATTGTTTTATATGTTAGATTTTGTTATGATATGATATGACAATTGTTGTTATAAGTGATGTATGAGAATATATTAATAAGATATGATATGAAAATATATTAATTAATTTATGCAAATAACTTTTTAATTATATAATATGCATTTTCGTTTCTTGAAGTGAAGTTCAGGAGATATAATTTATGATTTTTCTAAAAAAATTAATTATGATT
Organism: Perilla frutescens; assembly: GCA_026008535.1. Lineage (NCBI taxonomy): Eukaryota > Viridiplantae > Streptophyta > Magnoliopsida > Lamiales > Lamiaceae > Perilla > Perilla frutescens. Next base: position 47,858,605 of record BRKX01000001.1, on the reverse strand, counting down.
GCATTTATAATTAAGACAATCTAAGGGTGACATTTATAATTAACTAATTGATACATTGACTTTCTAATTAACTAATTAATTAATTTTTTATTTTTTTATGAAATTAATTTTACTATTTTGATGAGTAGGATAGTTTTGGTGGGAAAATAAAACCCTAAACTATCCTACTTTTAGATATAGTAGGATATATATTGTACGCACATTGTATCATAATTTTTTTATTTAATTATATATGAGATATGATATTAGATATATATATATATATGCTGATATATAGCTATACATTATTATATTATATTATATTAAAGATATGATATATAATTAAATAATTAAATTAATATATAATTAGTAAACTTCCTATTTTTGGAATGCATATTTAGGGAGGAAAACTATAGTTACTAATTATAGTATAACTATTCATCTTTATATATATTAAGATTAAGATATTAAGATTAAGATTAAGATGTCAATAATTTGCGGTCAAAACAACCAGATTATTTCAAACTAAGAAAAGAAGGATTCCAGATTCCCTGTGACATTTTCTAATATATCTCCGGTGCCAAATCTATATATTTTTTCAATATTTTTTATTTCAATTTATTATGATCTAATTTAACTTAAAAATTATATCTATGATTAATCATTCCCTAATTATGCTATATTAAAAAAATTTAAAAGTAATAATAATTTTAGCATAGGAAATGTAACACAAATTGACATAAGAAATCTGATGCGAAAACGGAAAGAAAGAGAAAAACTACATTGACGGCCATTAATCTATATAACATATAATAACGACTCTGTATTCGTAAATAGAAAATTTTTATTTTTCCGCCCATTTTCATCATCCAAAATAGAAATGTAATCTTATATATTATTTAATTATTTATTTTTTATGTAAAAACCGTGGATATTAATATATTAATTACTCTAGATATTCAATCATATCTCACTAAATATTGCAAATCTAAATCTTCGCCCATTTTCAATATTGCAAATCTAAAGTTTCAATCATATTCATATCATATTTAGAGTATTATATAATTAATCTAAATCTTCAATCATATCCCATTAATTATATATAATTCTACAATTATATGCCCACATTTTAGGTTGATTATTTAACTATAAATAAATATATTAAAACTAGGAAAGTCAATAAACTCCGATATACAGCGATTTTAGCTCACTCAAATTTAATACCTTTAGTTATTGGTTGTGTCATTATAAAACTATGCTTACATTTCTAATTATCAAGTGTTGAACACGGTAATATTCACCTCAAGTTTTAAACATTCGATTGATATTTTTTCTTTTGAATTTGTATTGATTTTTGTTATTATTTTTTTAGCACAATTTTACTGTTATTAATTATAAAGAAAGATGCATGTAACAAAAATATAACAATTCTAACAAATTATGTTTTTGATGGCAGGATAGATCGAAGAAAAATCACAATTCGTTTGTCTTACCTCGTCATGAATTCATGCATCACACAAATGAATTAATAATGGCTTCATTTCACATTTTATTATTAAAAAGTTGGTGCATATTTATTTTTATAAATCATAAAAAGAGTGTATTACCTCCATTATATTTAAACATATTTACATGTATGGATATAAGATTATTCACGCTCTACAATTTTATTCATGTATATTCATGTATATATTGCTTTAGTTTTGCCTTTTTGCAGATCTTTTATGCGTTTTTATCATCTACATTGATGTTATTTTTATTTATAGTTTGGAGTATATTTTCTCATGGGGATTGAACATAGGTTCGAAGACAAAGATTCACAGTACCGTGTGATCAATGCACGCATAGTTAAGAAAAACATTGTGTGTGAAAATAAAATCGAAGATAAGCATGAAGATCGAGGCTCTTAGAGATTAGAAGAGTGGTAGTCTTAAACTCAAGAAAGTAACTTTTTTTTCTATTTTATAAGTTGTAGTAATTCAGTTTGCCACACATTCTTTATTATGTAATGTTAGCTGGAGAACGTCATTAGTTAGTTTATTATTCAGGTTATTTTTTATATACCATTTCATTCCTTTAGAGGTGTTTCAGTGATATATTAATATTTTTTTTCTTTTTTTTTTTCTATGGATGGAGGATCGATCCATGCTACATTTAATGTTTGTAACTTTATTGTAATTTTGCAGCTGCTCTTGATTTATTATTATTATTATTATTATTATTATTATTATTATTATGTAATTTTAGTGTTTCTCATATAATAAACTATAATATTTATAGCGTATTTATTTATCATGCAATTTTCTAGAAATGATTTAGTGTTATTTTATTAATTTCTCATAACTACGGTAGACTCAAGAAACATAAAGTATGCATCTAAACAAATATGAAAGTAGACATTCTATTGAAAAACTATAATATTTATAGCATATTTATTTATCATGTAATTTTCTAGAAATGATTTAGTGTTATTTTATTAATTTCTCATAACTACGGTAGACTCAAGAAATATAAAGTATGCATCTAAAGAAATAGGAAAGTAGACATTCTATTGAAAAATAGGCGAATAATCAATATAACATGTACAATTTTTATGCCCTGGTATATAATTATGTAAAAATGACTGATTGAAAATCTGTCATATTCATTTTGTCCACATTTAATTTATATTATATAAACTGTACATGTTAAATTACCTCTCTAAGTGAATATATATATATATATATATAATTATGATAATTTTTTAGTTTTGTACTTAGTTTTGGGCAAAAAATCGATCATTTATATCTATATCTATATCTATATCTATATAATATATAATAATAAGATCGTGACCGTAAATAGAAATATTCATTTTCCTGCTCATTTGTACCTTCTGAAAATAACATTTTAAAATTATATATATTTAGCTATTTATTTTTCGTATAAATATTTGGAGATACATATGTTGTAAATCTATGATTATTTATTTCTTCAAATAACGGATTATGCTCATTAGTGCTAGACAGATAAATAATTATGTGTAATGAGTGTAATTAAACCATATGTGATTTAAATGTACATTGCTATAAATAAAACAATTATTCATATGTTCATAAATAAACCATTGATTTGGTTATCTTTTGGCACTTTATATATGATTCAAAATTTCAAATATCTTAATCTTAATATATATATATATATATATAAAAGTAAATAAATATATTTTAATTAGTAACTATTTTTTCCTTTTTTTTTATAAATTTCATTCCCTAATTTAATAAAGATGTGATCAGAATTAAAATTAATGATGTTATGAGTTTCTTTTCCTTTACATAAAATAGAATAATTACTTCAATTCTGACCAATATATTTATTCCTTAAGAACACGTACAGATCGAAAAGGCCTCAAAATACTGATTAAAAATGATAATAATATCTATTACAGAAATATCTAACATTTTATGTAGCTTCAAATTGAGAAAAGAATGTTAAGGGGGCACAAATTTTCTATGCATATAAATCAACAAAGATGTATAATTCAAATACTTTAATGCATATTTTACATGTTAACTATTTTAAAAGAGAAATTAAAATATATAAATATTAATTTCAGATGTCATATGAAAAACATAATATATACATATATAGATGAACATTGGTATAAATAGAGCTAATAAAATTTTCAAATTCCCCCATAAATCAAATAATTTATTTATGAATATCAATTTGTCTAATGTATATATCAAATCATTTAATTTAGGTAATATTAATAAAAAAATAACAAAAAAATTAATCTACTGGCCTAAACAATTTATAGCAATCCGCCAATATCTGAACGCACTCAATTTAGTCTAACAAACCTTTTATTGGTATTGGAAAATATTATTAGTTAATTTAAATATCACAAATTTATTTTAATTGTTTCAATTCAATCCCAAATCTGTCATGTATATTTATAAATTATAGAATATATTAAATTTGGTATCCCCGAAATCAAATATCCTTGCAAATCAATCAATGAAAGTTTCCATACTTAAAAAAATAATCACATAAATCATGGTGAGGGGTGATGTTATAAACCCGACTATCACCTCTTCTCCATTTGCTTTCATGCAATTCCAAATCCTAAACCTTAAAATCTAAATCCCGAATTGGTCAAGCGCAAAAATTAATTAGAAGCAAACAGCAAAAAGTGTTCAATTTCACCTGGATAATTAATAATTGAGGTTGGTTTCATTCCCGCTTTTCTTCAACATCTAATTTTTTTTATCAGATTCAAGCGCAATATTGATTGTTCAAATATTCATGTCTTCACATTAGTATTGATTTTTCTTTCTTTCTTCAATTTTGTTCGAGTTCCATAATGAGAATTACTTACATAGCTTTATCTTTTCATCAGATTTAGTAGAAATGCATTAATATAATTATGTTATATTATCTTGATCTCTCCTTGAGCGGAGAAGAAGGCCAATTGAATGATCAGTTGCATCTGTGTATGTCGAGGTATATTCTTCTCTGACAATATCGCATTGCAGTAGATTTTGTAAATGAGTAGTAAAATCAAAATTCACGCATATATTTTTCAGTGTATATTTTATGTGTGGAATAATATAATGATCAAATAGCATTAAAGACTATTTGTTTGTTCGGATCGTAAATTTTATGTTTCTTAACCAAATAGGTCAGCTTCAACTGTGAATCTGTAACTTGCAAGCCAACCTTCATTACCTATTAATTATTCATGTTTTTCTCTTATCTAATTTGTGTGTTATTCCATTTTCATTTCTTTATATCATGTTTTTGTATCTCTTGGTCTAATTAATAGATTAATCATTTGCTTAATTTAAAATATATTATTATTATACATTTGTAATTAAAAAGATGTTATTAAATACATACACCTATTCATATGTATATATATAATATACTATACAAAATTTTATCTCAAACCCGAGATGTGGTTCATTTTCCTCAGCTCTAAGCATGTAGTATTCCCATTAGATTTGATTTTATTATGTTGTTGAAGTATTGGAGGATAAATATTAGTGCATAGTTATTCAAGTGTTGTTAGTATAATTGTAGATGTTTGATTATTCAATGAGGTGTATATTTTCTTATATTTTGTTGTCATGGAAGAAGATTATAATGTTGCACCTTAATCTTAAGTTGAAGGACCCAGTGAAGTTCTTTTTTTATTTTATTTTTCTTTAATTTTTTACTTCATTACCCCAATGCTGACAAATTTAATGAAATAATGTATTTTTTATTTTTTTGACAGAATCTTCTCGAAATCTTCAATAGCAGTTAGTGGTTTAATTAATCATAGATGAAGAGTGGGGGATGACATAGCAACACAGAGTGATAGTACAGTTGAGTTAGAACATTAAAATGTAAGTGTAATATCTTTTTTTTTTAAATTATATCTATGTACACATACAAAGTGTGTACACACACACACATCATAAGCATGTCTACAAAAAAAAAAAAAAATCCATACGTACGTACGACTTATATGATTATATCTATACAAATTAATGTCTTTATGATTTGAATGCATTTTAATTGTATAATGAAGAACATAAATTTAAAAATTATCCATGTTTATGAAAAAACAGTGATTTATACTAATTAAAAATATTAAATGTCCAAATATGAACTCCCAATTTCACTATTTTTGCTAAACCTTTTCCTTTTCAATTTATTTTCTATATTTAATAACCAACTATTTATACACTACATATATATTCCGATCATAATCATTTGACCGCCTCACGTTTCCTTCCAGAATAGTGAACAAAAGACAAAAATTGTTCAGATTAAGCTGCGCAAGTAGCGCGCGCTTGAATGATAATCTTAGGAGGTGCTTAATATGCTTCTTGGTAGTTGATGGATTATTTTATGGACCATATCCTATTTAATACTAATCTTAACACTATATTTTTATCATGTTAATACATTTTTAAAAAATTGAGAAAACATTTCTCAAATATTTCATGATTAAGTTTTTTAAAAAATTACATTAAAAACTAATATTTAAGATCCGTAGTACTTTTAAAGTTGTTATGCAAACTTTGTTCAATTTTTTTATTATTTTTATTCCATACTTACAATTTCTAACATAAATATATATGTATATATATATATATATCTGTGTGTGTGTGTGTGTATTTTTATAATCCGTGCATCGCACGATGGGTCATGCTAGTTCTAAAAGAATGGAAGATACACGACCTTTTCTTCTAAAACTATAATTAATACTTAATAAGATTAATCTATTTTGAATAACTCCAATTAATTTTAAATTGTAAAAAAATGGACTGGGATGTATTTATATTGGAATCCAATATTTTCGTGTAATATGCTAACGGAGTGGTTTACAACATTAATTTTGATATTAATTAAAATTTAGCATTTGGTCCTCATATTGAATACACACAATTCATATTTTCTCTCGCCTCTCTCTAGTTTACAACACGTTATCAGCACGAGTCTCTAACCAATTGAGTTATCTCTCTAACCAATTGAGTTTTGAATTAATTGGAAGTATGCCATAGGAAAGAATCGTGTCTTTCCTGCAAGATAACTTTTAAATCAAAATTATGAAATTATGTTTGATGGGAATGAAAATTATATTGTGAATTCTATGATTTGCCGGTCATTTCATATTACATAATTAGTTAAAATCTTGATTATGCTAAATTAGATCCTTTATATTCATCTATTGGTATTTCATGCCTGAATTTGGAATGCGACGTGAATTATGCAATATACCTATCGTATTTTTATTGTCTACCTAATTTCACAAGCTATATTCCATGTATATAATAGCAATTAACTAAATGTAGTTGATTTCAAGAATTTGATGAAAGGTGATTTATATTCTGTGAATTAAGTGGTCCTATTATGAATTACATAGATTTTTCGGGAAGCAACAAGCACGCTTTGATATTTGTGCCCAATTTGAGTAGATATCTTATCATTCATCACAAATTTACTTCTGAACATTTACTGATTCTTAGAAAGAATTATGAATATATTTGATTTATTATGGAATTAAGAATTTTGCCAAAGTTTACGATAATATTAATTGTTCTTCTTGTAGAACTTTTGATTCTGTAACATAAGTTATCATGGTATTATTTGGACAACATATGATCTATATGAGTTAGCACTTATTCAGATTAATTTCTTGATATATATTGAATTGTACTTTACTTTCTCCACTTTTAGTGAAATATTTTAAACCCTCTCTTTACCTAGAGATAAAATCATTAGTCTTTTACCATCACCATGTAAAACAAAAGTTATATTTCTTCGAAATCCCCTGTTGGATCTTTTAACTATGCAATCCCTGAAGGATCATTTAATTTGATTATTTACAATAATTATATTACTCAAAATAATATTTTTGAGGGGAGACTAATGCCTTATAAAATTTCCCTAGAAGTTTTGAAGTTGAATTTTATCATACTATTTTATTAGTTTCAAAGTTATGAAACATAACTCGTCAATTTGCTAGCAGCAAATAAGACTAAATGATGATGTCAATCGTTCGATGTATTTGATGATATTTTTAAATTAATATTTATTAAATATTATATGTTCATTTGAATATTACTCCAGTTGAATTTTCAAAAGTTATCAAGGTTGTATTATACCTTTATTTAACCAAATTATTTATGTTGCGATAAATACATAAAAATTTAAAGACCCCAAAATTTGAATTATGTCATGAGTGTTTGGGTCATCCCCTTTATATTAGTGTGTGAATAACAAAAGAAACATTTCCCATCTGTGAATTCTTTTTATCACTACCAAAACGTACCCATATTGACTTTCTTTAATTAAAGAAAAATAAATAGTACTCTGTCATATTTGACCTATTTAGAGCCAATAATTAGGGATCAGTTTATTGGTACGTTGATTTTATGATCATTTATCGGCATTAAGGGGAGATATTACTGAAATAATGCCGCAAAATTCTCATTGAATTAAATATTTTCACGCACTACATGAACTAGAAGTTCATAACTGTCAAAAGTTATCATAATGGAGTTATTATTAAATATATTTGCATTACAAACTGTGGAAGTTCCACATATATAGATTCGAGTTAAAAATTACTCAACGCCAGAAGTGAGAGAGTTCATTGACGCTAGAAGCGAAAAAATATTTGAAATGTAAAATCCGCGGAAAACAAAATTAAACATATTCAATAACTCCTACAACCTCATGAAGAGGATCGTCTTGAAGACAAAAATCTCAGTATATTTGCACGTGCACCAAATAATCTTAATACTGAGATTGCGGAACAATCAGATCGAAATATTATGGGAAATGACAATGATCTGATTAATTTTAATATTAAAGGTACCATATATTTTATAAATATGGAAGAGATATATAGCATAAATAACATAGTTGTCGACAACATATATTGTCTCCACAGTTGCTTTTATAATTTGGATCCAAAACTTATGATGAAAGCAAATTGCCAGAATCATTCTGATATTCTGATTATGTAAAATGAAAAATAGCAATTGAGGTAAAGGCGTAAAGCTCAACCGCGAAACAATTGTTATCTCAATAGGACACAAATGAGCATTTCTATGAATGAGAAATGACAAAATTAATAAGGTGGGGAGACATACAAAGAGGTTATAGCTTATAGGTTTACGCAGAGATCCATATTCCATAAATTATATTCTCCTATTAACAATAACATTATGTTCCGCTACATAAAATAAATGGCAGTAATTTTAGCTTTTGATATACAATTAATGGACGTTGTGACCACATACTTATATGGGTCATTGAACGATAATATTTATATGCAAATCCTGATGGATTTAAAATTTATTGTATAACATCGCAACATTTATTGTGAGAAAAGTTAACTCATGCCTAAAGACAAAGTATTTGAAATAAAAGACTTGGATTGCAACAAGTATTGTCTTGACTTGCAGATCGAGAATCACCTTATGTGATTTTATATATACACACAATTCATATTTTCTCTCGTCTCTCTCTAGTTTATAACAAGTCGGTGTATTTAGAGAATTAAGGCAACTAAGTATACCGAGATCGTAATTCAATAAATCGCTAACCATTTACTATGTCGGGTAAAACAGATTAGGTTAATCTAATTGTATAATAACTTCATTTCTTTAATTGCTTACGATGTCCATTGTCATCACCAACATTTCATTTGGTTCTTCAGCAACTATATATATATATATATATATGATGCGATCCTCGGGACCCCAGGACTTGTATCAGATTGCCGGACACGGTATCCTCGACCCGAACTTCACAACACGGACGAACTATAGGTATATGAAACCTATAACCCAGCTATGATTGGAAATAAGAACCTTGGATGAAAATCGAAGACGCCACAAACAGTTGTGATCTACTGGTTGATAAGTCGGATGAACACGACACACGGTTCAATAAAATCTCAAAGAGAATTCTCAAATTTAATATATCAAAATCTGTCTAATGAAATATAATGCAAGCCCTTATATAGGTAGGCAAAATAAAACAACCCTAAAAGTCAAAACCTAATCTAAAAAGGAAATAAATAAATAGAAATCGGATAAATCCGCCACCATCCAAATAGGCGCGACTCGGGCCCACTCGCGCCCTTGGTCGCGTTGTAGCTCGCGCCAGACTCAGTGCAGGACACGTCGAGGGCGCGACCTGCTCGCCCGCGCCACCATTCGCGCTATGACTCGCGCTCCACCCAAAGCCAAATACGTCTCTGGCGCGACGGGTTTACTCGCGCCAGGTCTCGCGCTGCTACTCGCGCCAACCTCCCCGGACGCTCGAACTCGATCATCGGCACCCCGTCCAGGATCGTATCATTCTCCTTCTCTTGAAAAGGATTTGTCCTCAAATCCGAATCTTCATCAACACGAGCTCGCCACATCACCTTTCTCGACCATACATCCGCCATCGGTATCCTTGATTGTTTTGAAAGTTCCAACAATTCCTTTAGTGACAACTCAAGGAAAACTCCCTTTTCAACCTGTAAAGACACAATATTACAGAAAACAGGATGTGTAAGATTAGTATGCATCTCGGTCTCTTGATTCCCTTGGAATTGGCTTGGTCGGGCAAAACATGAATGGTGTATGAAATCTCGCCCACTCCTTTCTCCCTTCGATTGTTCCCCTTTTGTCTTCATTTGGTCCGCCTCTTTTTGCAGTGCTACTTGATCCTCAAATACTTGAGATGGTGTCAAAGGAACAAGTGTCACTGTCCGCTGCTTGTACACAAAGGAATATGTGTTTGAGAAACCATCATGCTCCACACGTCTGTCATACTGCCACGGACGTCCCAACAATAAATGCCCCGCCTGCATTGGTACCACATCACACAATACCTCATCTTCATATTTTCCAACCCGGAATGGCACCCTCACTTGCTTGTTCACCTTGGTTTCCCCACTGTCATTCAACCACTGTAACTTATATGGTTTCGGATGCTTTAGGACAGGTAATCCTAACTTCATTACCAAAACCACACTAGCCACATTAGTACAACTTCCACCATCTATTACCACACTACATATCTTATCATGGATGTGGCATCTAGTATGAAACAGATTCTCCCGCTGCTCTTCCTCCACACATTTGGTGTGCAGATTCAGTGACTTCCTTGTGACCAACGTGAGTGCTGGTGGTGCTACATACTCTTCGCCACTTTCTTCCTCCAACGCCGGCATCTCAGGATCAACTTCTTCCTCATCAGTCACAATTTCTCCATTATCCCGCAGCAACATCACCCTTTGATTCGGACACTGATTGCCTATGTGCCATCTTTCTTGACATTTGAAGCACTTGATATCCCGATTTGTGGAACTAGATTCATTGGTGGGTGCTTCAACATTTGGCTTAGTTGGTAGCCTCCAATCTTCCTTACTCCCTTGGGTCAACTTCCATGATGGATTACCAGTGTTTGATTTCCAAGTTGAGGAATTTGAACGGCTGTAGCTGCCCCTTCTCTTAATTTGGTCTTCTACCTTGATGGCCATGTGTACCATATCTTCCAACTCAACATAATGCTGCAGCTCCACTATCTCCCGAATCTCCCTATGCAGACCCGCTAAGAATCTTGCCATAGTAGCTTCCGGATCCTCCTCCACATTAGCTCGGATCATTGATATCTCCATCTCTTTAAAATACTCATCAACACTGCTTGCACCTTGCCTTAAGCTTTGCAATTTGTTGTACAACTCTCGGTAGTAGTAGCTAGGCACAAAACGTCGCCTCATAATTGCCTTCATATCTGCCCAATACTCTATTGGCCGCTCTCCATTACGCCGCCTAGTGGCCCTCAACTGATCCCACCACACGATAGCGTAATCAGAGAACTCAACAGCTGCTAACTGGACCTTCTTCAACTCGGAATATTCATGGCAGTCGAATATCATCTCAACTCTCTGCTCCCACTCCAAGTATAGGGCTGGATCATTCTTCCCCTGAAAAGAAGGAATGTTCATCTTGATATTGCCAAGACGATCATCCGCCTGATTTTGCTTTCTCCTATTTCTCCATCCCCACTAGCCGAGTATCGATCGTCTTCATCATAGTCTTCAGACTCAGTTTCATAGTACTTCTTTCTCTCCCTCTCTACATGCGGGTAACGTCTAGCCTCCATTTGAGCTCCTCGACATCTTCCTCCTCTATCATCACGGTCAGTCTGCTCTTGTATTGAGGCTTCCATGTGGTCAAGTCTTTTTGTCAATGCAGCCATCTCGGTCTTAAATAACTTCCCCAGTTGTTGTTGTATGACCTCCATCATGTTTTTAGGATCTAGATCCTTATCTACATCACCTCCCGTTCCTGCAGTTTTGGACTTTTTTTTTTTTAACCACTACCACCAACAATGCTCAATATACTCCAAACATCAAAATATAGCTTCCCAAGCAAAGTATATCAACACCACAAAATTGCCCAAAATTCACTATCAAAAATTCGAAATTTTTTGAAATTTCGCGAAAATTTTTCAACTTTTCTATGGATGATATATAGCTCTCGAGAACCCAAATAACCAAATAAAACGTAACAAAAACGTAGAAAATTTTCCCGCCTTTTTACTCTTTTTTTTATGCTGATATCGTCTTTTTTTTAATAGACGAGAATTTAAATTACAGAAATTAAATGATAAACGGAACCTGATACGACCTGGCTCTGGATACCACTTGATGCGATTCTCGGGACCCCAGGACTTGTATCAGATTGTCGGAGACGGAATCCTCGACCTGAACTTCACAACACGGACAAACTATAGGTATATGAAACCTATAACCCAACTATGATTGGAAATAAGAACCATGGATGAAAATCGAAGACGCCACAAACAGTTGTGATCTACTGTTTGATAAGTCGGATGAACACGACACACGGTTCAATAAAATCTCAGAGAGAATTCTCAAATTTAATATATCAAAATCTGTCTAATGAAATATAATGCAAGCCCTTATAAAGGTGGGCAAAATAAAACAACCCTAAAAGTCAAAACCTAATCTAAAAAGGAAATAAATAAATAGAAATCGGATAAATCCGCCACCATCCAAATAGGCGCGACTCGGGCCCACTCGCGCCCTTGGTCGCGCTGTAGCTCGCGCCAGACTCAGTGCAGGACACGTCGAGGGCGCGACCTGCTCGCCCGCGCCACCACTCGCGTTGTGACTCGCGCTCCACCCAAAGCCAAATACATCTCTAGCGCGACGGGTTCACTCGCACCAGGTCTCGCGCTGCTACTCGCGCCAGCCTCCCCGGACGCTCGAACTCGATCATCGACACTCCGTCCAGGATCGTATCAATATATTAAAAAACAATATTTAATTTGTTAGGGGGTAAGAATTGAATGATATTACTAAATTCCCATTTGGCTTTCAATGGCACTTAAAACCAAGTGCATATTTTAATTTATAAGTGCTAACAACCGCCTGCCGTTGCTTACCCAAAATGGCTGTCTTTTTTAAGAGGTAATTAAGATTAAATACATCAACTTTCACCTAATTTGTAATTTAGATACGAATTTTAAAATATTATATTTACAATATAATTTTGTTAGTTGTTGCAAAATAGACACAATTCGTAATAATATAAAAGTAAAACACAATATTTAATATTGATCTTTTATTGTATTAACGAAAATTAAATTAATTAGTATTATGATATGCGTGTGTGTATATATATGTATATAATTTTTATTTATCGAAAATTTTAGATGTGTGTATTTTGCAACAAAAATTACAAAATTGTTTCATAATTGAAAAGTTTTGAAGTTAATGTATTTAATCGTAATTAATTATTTTAATCAGTTTCACGCTCTATCTGATCCTATTTTTTAAGAGAAGGTTTGGATTCTGAAATTTTCCCTTCTTGTAAAGTAAAAGGAAACTGCAACGCACATATATTATTGAAGAAAACCTAACTTTATTCATAATATCTTGAATTGTTTTGAAACAATCATTCTGATTAAGAAAGATAGTTCGAGTTTTTTCTTTTTTTCTTTTTTTCGAGAGGGGAAAATATAGTTCAAGTTGTTCCTCGTAATTAATAATATATCTTTTTTTAGGGGAATAGTTCATCTTTATTAATTCAGTATACGTAATCAATCAGCTTCCTTGCACGTTGTTCAATAACTTTGTGGAAGAAAAAGAAAATTCAACCCTCCAAGACCAAAAATAATAAATTTAAATTTGAATAACACAATTCCAATTTTCTCCATATACTGATTGAAAGCCCCCCAACACCAGCTCATTTAGTAAAGGGATGATTAGTAATTACAACATACAGTTTCTATTTACACTATCACGGCTGAATTTACTCTTTCCACTTTACTTGCTCAATGCACCCCTAATTTTACTCTTTACACCACACATATTTACATTAATGCCCTTTATTCTAAAATAAACATGTTCAGAAATATAATTTTAAACACGTGCAATTTGTTCGAGAATATTAATTCGAACAACACATATACTTTGAAAAGTATGGAATTGGTTCGAAAATTGAAGTTCGAACATCCTCACTGTGTTCGAACTTTGATTTTCGAACACACCTTTAAAAAAACATGTTCGGAAAAATAATTTTAAATACATTCAATTTGTTTGACAATATTAATTCGAACGACTCCTATACTTCAAAAAATATAGAATTCGTTCAAAAATTAAAGTTCGAACATCCTCATTGTGCTCGAACTTCGACATTCGACCACTCTGGATCACTGGATGTGCTCAGACTTAATTTTGTATTAAAGGGTATTTGAGTAATTTCATTTTTTGATGTAAAAAGTAAAATTAGTGGTGCAAATAGAAACTCTCTTACAATATAATGTGTTATGGTTTCATTTTATCTTATGGAGATTTTTTGTAGTATAATTTTATCATCTAATTTAAATATAATGTGTTATGGTTTCATTCTATCTTATGGAGATTTTTTGTAGTATAATTTTAGCATCTAATTTAAAGCCAAATTTGAGTTTATCACGTGGAACCCAAAGTTTCCCCCCTATAATTCATCATGATATATATCGGTTTCTAGTAACAAAAAAATAATATATAATCATATAATCATCAAAGATGACTTAGTGGGTATTGTCAATCTAAAAATAAAATTATGTGTGAAACCATTTTAGTAGTCAAAATTCATATAGTGGTTCAAAATTTGAAAGTCTCGCGAATTTATAGTGTTTAAAATGGATGAATGATGATTATGGGTGGCGAAGTCATGAATTGTGAATGGCCAACATCATCTTTAGAAAGTGAAGTAACATTGCCACGGCATATGAATTTCTATTTTTTTGAGATAATTATGATAGTCAACCTCGTTTGATAACATAATGTCGTTAAAAATATTATCGGTCTAAATAGAAAGAAATCATAACATCTAATTAAATTAATTTTGCTTATGAACCCCATTTAAGATGACTCATGTTATTTCGTCTTTAGGATCTAGAAGATGAGGTAATTCATGAAATGTACCTTAATTTGTGAGTATTATTAAGAGCGCGCTGTACCTTAAATAGGATAAAACCCTCTAGTCCATTTTTCATGCCCCATTATTGTGTCCCACTATAAAATTTAATATTTTAAAAAAAATTATTACAAAAATAAATTTTATTATATTATAACAAATCATAATCAACATTTATTGTTAAAAATTAATTTTTTTTAAAAATTATATACCGTACTTTTGGAATAATCAACCATATTATCAATTATATTAACTAAAAAGCAAGAAATAAATATTGAAAAATAAATATAAACTTTAATTTGGTGGAATAAACCCTAAATAATAATTATAAAATTAAATTAAGTCATACAAAATTGAAATTGAAAAAAAAATGATGAAAATCGAATAAAAATCAAAATGGAATAGAGAAAAGTGGAATAGAAGATTTCTTTTGCTTAAATAGTAGATACCCATGAGAAATTCAATCTAAACTATTGCTAGTAAAATGTGAACTCTACGTACCGATAACAATCGAAAAACTACCTTACCTCGTGTATGGGGATGATATGAATTTGGTTAGCACTTTTGAAGAGTTGACTATTGCTTTTGAATGTTTAAAACTTAGAGGAATGAATAAAGATGGAGGATCTTAAACTTCGCTCTGATATTGAGTTTGAGCATTAAGATACCAAGATAATTGTCTATCAATACGTTTTTACACAAAAGTTGCTCCATGTTTTAACAGAGACAAGGCTCCTCACGAGTCACGACTACGAGCTCACTTTTTTTTCTCATTCCTTTTTTGTGTTGAGGGAAGGAGATCTCAAACTCGATATTTCTTTTTTTTTTTTTACGCACGGATCTTCACTATTTGGAGGTAAAAATATAGTTATATCATGCACATTATTTTATGGTATTATCAATATGTTATGGAATAACACATTGAAGAATAATTGTCAATTTAGTGCTTAAAAGATGCGTATATTAATTTAGGACCTGAAAAATAAATGATTTGAGATCGAGATAAAAAAAATTATCAATATAGGAGATAAAAAAACCATTCGTTTTTTATTCTTTTAAATTTTTAAAATTTTTAAATTAATTTTATAAATTATTCATTAAATGTAATAGATAACTTATAAAGATTTTTTCTTTGAAAATTAATATAAAATAATTTTAAAATAAAAGGCACAAAAAAATATGATCTCTAGAATTGCAAATTGGTAATTTTTGCCATTCAAGTACTGAATTGACAAACTGAATCGATAAAACTATAAATTAACTTTCTATAATTTTTTGAAGGGATTTATTCGGTGTTTGATCATGATCAATTCAAGATTTAATTAACAAGAACATTAAAGTAAAATCCTACTGCAAAAAAAATAAAATAAATATAAATATAATAATAATAAAAAAAATCTTACTGCATGTTACTTTTGTAGGTGAAATTTTTCTACATATTGTGGGCACGTGTAACTTGTAAAATGGAGACGAACACCACGAAAATATTTATATTTCTGTTTTAAGAAAATAATCTTCGAGAACCTTCTGTTGTCTACGTATTATCAAAATTAGCCCCCTCTCTTTCTCTGTGAAACTTCACCGCCCAAATAAAGACAGTTGGCCCAAAACAGTCGTTTCCACGCAACGACATCTTTAACTAATTGAAACTATATTAATTCGATTTCAACTGGAGATTTTTTTTATTTGAGAGTGTCAACAAACCTGTAATTCT
Source organism: Perilla frutescens (assembly GCA_026008535.1). Classification (NCBI taxonomy): domain Eukaryota; kingdom Viridiplantae; phylum Streptophyta; class Magnoliopsida; order Lamiales; family Lamiaceae; genus Perilla; species Perilla frutescens. The sequence continues at coordinate 47,841,937 of BRKX01000001.1, read as the reverse complement.
ATAAATTATACGGATGAAGAAAATTTAGGTGTGTCAATATTTTAGAATTATATTATTTTTAAAATTATTATTAAATATAATATGAAAATATATAAATTCGGGAAGTTTCTAAATGCATCACTAAAATTATTCTTTACACTACACTTATTTCATGCACTACTATTTTTACTCTTTGCACCACACACATTTACATTAATGCCCTTCAATCTAAAAAATATGTTCGAAAACACAAGTTCGAACACATCAAATTTGTTCGAGAATGTTAATTCGAACGACACTTGCTTTGAAAAATATGGAGCTGGTTCGAAAATTGAAGTTCGAATATCCTCATTATGTTTGAACTTCGATTTTCGAATACAGCTTTAAAACAAAACAAAAATTCTGTTCGAAAAAATAGTTTCAAACAAGTTCAAGTTGCCCGACAATATTAATTCGAACGATTCCTATACTTAGAAAAATATGAAGATGGTTCGAAAATTGAAGTTCGAGCATCCTCCTTGTATTCGAACTTCGATATTCGAACACCTTAAATGTGTTCAAACTTAATTTTATTAAAAGGTATTTAAGTAATTTTAAAATTATTTTATTTTTTATTTTATGGTGCAAAGAATAAAATCAGACATTTAGAACTTCTTAATTTCACCATTCCTCTGCCCGTTTGGCGACACGTAAGCAAAGAAACAACCCACAATTTTGTTTGATTTGGTAGAAATGATGATGGCAAAAACTTCCATGCAACAGCTGTAAATAACACTATTTCAGACGGGTCGGGTCAAATCCGCGCTTTGACCGGGTCAACTCGCCAAAAAGTGAAAAAAAAACGGTAAAATTAGTATCAACAGTCTCACTAAAAAGTATTATCAAAAATTCAAAAAGTATCATCCGTATCATTAAAAAGTAAGGGGCCTGCTAGTTATTTTATACTTGTTTATTTAGTTCAAATTGTGATTTTTTCCATTCGAATTGATCTTTAGAGCTTAGTCGTTTAGAGTTTTATTAGTGTTCATAATTTTTTAAAGGGTTTATGTTTTTTAGGGGGGGGGGTTTAGGGTTCATGGTTTTTAGGGGGTTTTTTTTCATTTTTTTGGGGGGTTTTTTTAGGGTATATTTTGTTTTTTTAGAGTTTTTTGGGGGTGTTTTTAGGGGTTTATTTTGTGTTTATTAGGATTTTTTGGGGGTGTTTTTAGGGGTTTATTTTGTATTTTTTAGGGTTCTTTGGGGTGTTTTTAGGGGTTTATTTTGTGTTTTTTAGGGTTTTTTGGGGTGTTTTTAGGGGTTTATTTTGTATTTTTAAGGGTTTTTTAATTCTATTTAATACTCATTTCAAACAAATTAAATCAATTTATTTTAATTTTAGGGTTTACTAATATTTTTTTGGGTATATATTTTTGGGGAACAAATAAAATTATTAAAAAAAGATAAAAATAAGTACAAAAAATTGCCCAAAAAAACTGGAAAAAAAATTGATTAAAACACACAGAAAAAAAAAAAAAAAAAGACGAGCGCGTGGAGGCACGCGCCGTCTGAAATAGTGCCTGAAATAAGGGAGAATGGGGGTGTTGCGTGGAATACCTTCTCAATGATGATAAATGTTGAGAAATAGAAACAAACATCCCACAAAAATCTTATATTCAATTAGCCGTAATCATCTAGATAGTGCCACCGCCTACCGGAAAAAAGATTGCTGATTTCCCACTATTTAATGAATCCATCGACAAAAAGTCGCAGAGGGAGAGAATCCATTTCTTTGCAAGCACACAACACACGCATAGAATCAAAGACCAGACCGTAATCACCTTCTCTAAGTTCCTTTTTCTGCAGAGAGAGAACAAAAGAAGTTTCTTGAAAGAGAAAAAAGTTGATTGCTGCTGAGGAAAGATGACGAGTAATGAAGAAATGGTGGAGTTGGATAATGCCAATGGCAACGGGGACTCCGACTCATATGGGAACATCAGACTGAGGCTGAGAGATCCATCCAAGGTTTTGTGTTTCTTTTTTTTTACCGAATATGAGAAATTTGTGTGAAGATATTTAGAAAGATTGAATTTTTCTTGAGTTCTTTGTGACTTTTGCATGTCTTCTCGATGTTGGGACTTGGGGTTTCTATCTTTTATTTGATGGTGTGGTCTTTTTGGTTTTGGAGTAGAAAGTGGCTCAAACCAAGGAGATGCTGTCTAAACAAGCAGTGCAGACCAGAAAGATCTTGTCCAAACAGGCAGTCAAGATCGCCAAACAAGCTGAAGAGCACGAAAGATTCATCAATAAGGTATATACACCTAGCAAACTTCTTCTGTGAGAGAGAGAGAGAGAGAGAGGTATCTGAGTTGATTCCATATAGGGAGGAAACTAAATGTGTTAGTGGTGCACCATCTATGCGCATGCTCTAATTAAAATGCTTTAACATTGATATGGTAATTGGTAGTTTTGATTTTGTATCAGTATAATTTTAGGCTGATTATGATGTTTGATGTGAAGAAGTGGTGATGATTGATTGTGTGGTGGTGGCAATGGCGTGCAGGTGACACACTTGATAGGTGTTCTTGGCTTTGGAGGCTTTTGCTTTGTCTTGGGTGCAAGTGGGTAGAACATTTCTTGCTTCGACTTCTTTTATGAATTGCTGATATGTTTCTCATTGAATTGGTGTCGTGATTTGCTTCTCTGCTTCATTTATTTGTCAGGGCCACAGGATGTCCGATACTTATATTGTTTGTTCTACGTGATATTTGTTCCCCTTCGATGGATATATTACAGATACAAGAAATGGCACTATTATCTTTTGGTAAGTTTTAAGTCATTTGTACAATTTATTTGTCTTGGCAGAGGAAAGCCACTGTGTTCTTAACCTTGATTGTAGTCCTTAAGCTACAGGAATGATGCGGCGTCAGTCGTATTATTTGATTTTCTTGCAGTTTTGACTTAAGTTTAGTTAGACACTCAGTAGTAAACAAGTAATGCCAGATTAGTGTAAGTTGCTTAATAAGCCTAGCAAGCTAATATCTAGTTTGAATTCGTAAGTGTAGACTTCCCGGCTATACTGTGAGCTGATTATATCTGAGTTTAATTTTCTGGTTGGCATACTTTGTTTAAATTCCCCGTTTTCCACAAGACCTTTCATTCTAGAAAAAGAACAATTGGACAGCAAGAAATTCCTACTCACTTAACTCCTTGTAATGCAGGACTTTTGTTACTATGCCAATACAATCTTCTTGATCATGCTTCTGTTTTGTCCGAAAAATGAGAAGCTTTTCATGGTCTGCTTCTCATTTGCAGAGGTAAGTAACTTGAGCAGTGCTAATTCTCTTCTTTCTTGATGACATCAGTTCTTGTGACTATTGTTGTTTTTTGATTTTGGTCATATAAACCTGGTTGCAGGGGCCCTTGGCGTGGGCACTGATCGTCTGGCGTTGTAGCTTAGTTTTCAATTCTGTCGACAAAATTGTAAGCGTCTTCATTCATCTCTTGCCAGGTAAGATGGCACCCTTTTGTGTTTCTCAGAATCAATTGCAGTGTTTCTGTTCTTCTATCTATGGAGCAATCAATTTATGCTGAAACTCGAGGAGAGAAAATTCCTCTTTTTTTTTTTTATTTTTTTATTTATTTTTAATGCTATGCTCAGTTGAATAGTTAATAGTTGCTAGTGTTTATGATTTACAACTTGGCCTTCATGATGTTTATAATTTATAACTATGAATCGGTACCTGTCTAAAGGATTTAGGCTCGCATATCTGTCTTTACCTTTGAAGTAGGTTTTCTCATCCTAGATGCAGGATTAGTAGAGCATTAGAGGGAGTTTTTACGCATCATGTTTTTCATTTAGTATATGCCAAAATTTCTATATCATACACACTACATATTTCCCGTGTTTGATCAAAATCAAACAAATAACAACATGAAGTGTTTGTTCCTCAATTGAGCCTAATGTGGCTAATGCTGATATTGCTTTCAGGGTTAGTTTTCTTCACTATAAGATGGTGGGACCCAGTGTTCTTCGAAGCAATGCATCCTGACGGCTCCACCGGCAGAGCATCGTGGCCTTATGTGGAAAGCCGGTCGTATCTCTGGACTTGGCTTTTCTTTGTTCCATTAGCTGCTTATATTGTCTGGCAGATTCTCTATTTTCTCATCGTAGATGTCCTCCGTCGACAAAGACTACTCCGAGATCCAGAAGTCATGACTTCCTACAGGTTACCATCTTTGGGTTTTCCCTTTCTTTCTGTCTGCGTAGTGTTAGGATTTCATCTACTCAGTCTTCCAACTTCGAACGAATATCACAGGGAACTCTCAAAAAAGGCACAGAAAGCAAACAACGTGTGGTGGCGTTTAAGTGGATTGCTTGGTGATCAGAATCGCCTGTTCATGTATATTCTCCTCCAGGCTATGTTCACTGTGGCAACCACGGCACTCACAGTCCCTATATTCTTGTCGTACGAACTGCACGTGACGTTCCAGTTGCTGAAGATCTCTGCAGCTATATGGAATGGAGGGAACTTCTTGCTAGAAGTGATGCCAAGACAAGTGGTTATGAAAGAGAAAAAGAAACTGGAGATGCAGCCGCTCGAACTCGACGCTCAGATTGATCAATCCGTTCCCGAAGGCTCAATAGCAGCAAATAATGTAGTAGAATCCCAGTAGCTTGCCTGTGAATGAAGGATTTATACAATCTGGTTTCTTGATGTAACTCACTTTGTCGATTTAATTCATTCCTGCAGTTTTTTTTTCCTTGTTCAATAGTTACAGGTGCATGTTAAGAAAGAAAATATTTGATTGCTGTATGTATAATATTAGAAGGTTTACACCTTTTTATCTATTAGAAGGTTCTAGAATATTTCCTAATTTCGTACATGATTGAAGATATAGAGATCAAATCCTTGTTGAGGGCAGTTCCACCTGGAATTTTCTTCATGCAATCTGAGAGCCTGGTGTGGTAAAGCAAGAGCTGAGTCAATGCAGCTCTGAGAATCTCCATTCCACATAAGAAGTTACTGAATGAAGTAATGACATCATTGTTCATCAGTTCGATTGCGGCTTTCCATCTGCTCGCGAAGTCTTTTACAATGGGCTCAACCTCGCTCACGCTAATCGGGGGCTGCGAACCAGAACCAGAACCAGAACTCGGGTCCTCGCCTAGCAACATAGAGACATGATCAACGAATTGCTTTTACAAAAACATGAAAATATGTTATTAGCTGCACATACAAGCTCTAGTCTTTACAAACTTGATTAGGTTGCTGAATTGTTCATGTAGTAGCTCCTCCTGCATCAAATATTTCATCACCAAATCTGGGAACGTGCAGAATCTAGTAGCTCAAGTATGACTTAAGAAGATATGTATAGATGTATATATCATTACATCATTACCACGTAAATGGCTGTATTGCTCTTGAGCAACTCTTCGAGGTGCATTTGGATTCTACCCCCCTCAGGGCCAGCCTCCTGAAACATAGACGACGATGACCTCTTCAACTAACATGCGCGGTTGCATACAGATGTATGCACATCTGAGCAAGACTTAATGCATGTGCTCACAAATATCTAATTGTTGTGCTTTCATTTACCTTCAGTACAGAAATTGTCATGTCATAGTTGTTTATAGCAAACACAGTCTGCTGCTTTGGTTTCTGGAACAGTTTAGCAAGCTTCACGAGCAAATCATCCACAGCTAGTCGCAGTCTTTCCAAATTGAGTTCAAGCTGGAGAAATTTAGCATGAAATATATGAATGCTGAGAAATTTAGCGAGTCTAATTGTCAAAGTTAAGAGGCATCATGTGAGTATTTCTAACCTGACCATCTCCATAATCGACATTTAGCTGAATCAGAGAAGCTGTGAATTCTGCATAGCGTCTCATGACGTAATGTGGATGTACATCGTCTTCCCATAGTGTTCGGATATTGGCATTCCGTAGGCTGCTGAGGTGCATGTCAAATACCATCTTAAATCGTGGCCATAAAGAGATGTTGACCTGCTCGATTTAAATGGTTAAATTTTATTAACTTGGCACTCATTGTGTTATTGCTTTATCTGCAACATGTTATTGTTTGGTGATTGGTGACCACTAAATAACAGATATATAACTTATCCCATTGTATAACCATGAACCAGCACATGCAGTGAGATATACCAATTATATTCATGATGCAGAATGCAGATGCCTTGGCACAAGTTTAGCAAAATTGTTTGCACGGTGTACCTTATCTAAGTACGAATCCAGACATGGTAGGCGCCTTCGGGACATTATTAGCTAACAGGAAAAACATAAGCAAATCAAAAGGCTATGAACTAAATAAATGCAGAACATAAATTGACTTCATAAAAGCCTACATAATATATATGCACTTGAGATTTCAAAAATAGAACTTTAAAGCAAAATGCATATGTCATGCCTCCAACGAATCCACAAATTGAGAGAGAGAGAGAGAGAGAGAGAGAGAGAGAGAGAGAGAGAGAGAGAGAGAGAGAGCTTAGAGGTTAAACCAAATGTGTTACCTGGTTCTGGTGTATAATCCGAATCATCAGCATCAGACCAATTGCATCATAAAAATTTGGTAGAATTGTATTCAGGTGTTCATCAATTACTGAGAAGGGGCCTGAAAATTTAACAAATGAAGTGGCTCAATATCTTTGTTATGGTTCAGGACTAATTTATATATATCATCACTTAACATGATGTCTATTAATTAGAACTTTCCAGACTATGGTTATTGGGATGAGGATAAATTGCAGATACCTGCAAATATGTCACAAAACATAGACTGTTCTCTGAAGAATTCGTCGCAGAAAAGATATCTGAAAGATAGATAACACCAGGTAATTCAACATACTGCAGAAAAGTATATGCTGTCCAATCTATACAAATTAAAATAAAATAAAAGTATGATAGTACTCAGAAGCAGCAGTATCCATAAGCAGCTTGTGCAAACTCCTGAATAGGACTTCATAAGGATACTTTTTAGAGCTGGCTTCAGCAATATGTGGAATCAATGCAGGCTCATCGATTTCCTGTGAAAAAAAGACGAGAAGAATTGAAAGGCCGGATGAGATGTATAATGATCGAGACTCTATAACACCATCTTCTTAAAGTGGCTGTTCATTAATGTAACCTCACATTAGCACTTGTAAAAGTTAAAACTTCTTATTATTCCTATATTCATGATCTTTTCTCGATTCTTAGCTCAGATTACATTACAGTTCACACTATCAGGACTGTAAGTTAACTACAGATGGATGCATATGGCAAATAATCAAACGTAACAGTTCAGGTTAACAGAGAATTGTAAAGAATAAAATTTAGAGAGTCATGGCCATTGATCATTAAAACACTAGAGTAGTTAAGGTGAGGGCTTATTGATGACAGATCCATACCTTGAGAATATTTATCCTATCTCCCAAAGAAAAAACAGCAGACCGGTTCTTCAAAGGTTCCCCTCTCGAGAAAAGACTAGTACTTCTGGTGTCGACACCAATCAAATCAGTGGCTGTTGCTACGTCCAGTTGCAACTTTACTAAGGCTTGAATATAAGCATGGATATTTGTACTTAAAACCTGTGATACAGAAATAGCACTTGCATATAGAAGGATACGGTTTCCCAAAAAAGGCCAAACAAAGAGAGATTGGTATAAAAGGAAAAGAGAAGAAGTGCCAATGAGAATACGAGCCAAGAAGGCCAACATCGGGTAAGATAAATTAATTATTCATACGGCACCTCACTCACAGTGAAGTAAGATATTGGATGGAGTATTGCAGCTGAAGGACATCATGGATCCAAACCTCATTTAACTATAAAGCAAGAGTTGTGAATTACTGAAAGGCAATTTACCTTATTCATGGTGTCAATATATGCAGCACGAATGTCACGATATACCTCTGTGTTGTGCTCCTTGAGAAACAATATCACATATCTGCATGTGCGCTAAAAGAATGAAATATTGTATCTCAAGTGTTATTTAAGAAAACCATGAACTCATAATAACAGGAGATATGAGTGGGTAAAAAAAAATGATAGCAAAACGAGCACGTTAACCAGTACTCCTGCATAATAAAATGAAACGATGAAAAATTTCATCGTGAACAATTTCATATTAATGACAACATTTGAAGAAAAATTAAGCAAATTGGATTGTGTCCATAAAAAAGTAAAGCAACTAGAATGGTCATAGCTAAGCTAAACTATCAAACTGGTCGAGAGAAACAATATGACACATTTTCTGTCAAACAACTTACTTGTATTTCAGAAGAATGCTCTGTTGAAGGATCTGAACATTAGTCTTGGGCCTCCTCAATGCATTAAGTTTCTGAATGATGAAGTCGAATACCTTTTGGAAGGGGCAGAAAGAAAATAATCAGGTGAAGGTACAGATTAAAGCAGTCCCCCAGTTCTAAAGTAATTAATCATAAAAGACTATTTCCCAACAAAATGGGCAATTTCTGAATGATCATGCAGAAGGAATGTTAATTATGAGGAAATGCTGGAAAGTTTTGATTATCCTGGTGATGTGAATATCTCCAATTGAAAACTCTTGGCATTCAGCAAACCAGGAGAAACCAAGAAAGTTGGAAAGCAGCAGGTCCATGATAATTATGTAGAGAAGAACAAGTTCAGTAAAAGCTTATAATTATTTAATTTGAATATACCTTCGAAACTGCTTTTTGATGAAGCTTCTCAAGTTCAGGCTGAACAGTAGTTATCATTTTGGAAGTCTTCACCATGGTGTCGATTTCAAGAAACTTTAGCTTCCTACTAAGAATCTCAAGCGTTCTCATGTATTCCTCATTCACCTGTAGATATTTGTTGAGACAGTAGTACACTAACCATGACATAATGAAACAAAAAAATAAAGCAAACCTTCCAGCATTACATACTGCAGGTTGACAATGCCAAACATTGCTGAAAGGATTATAAACCAATTTGAAAAGCATGACTTGGCGAAGTAAGATGATTTGTTTAAATCATACTAAAGGTGTAGCATAAATCATATTTATAGAAGTGAATCAAGTGATACATAACTTTAACATTTTTAGAGTAGAAGAGAACAGTCAGGTAGCGCGACGAATCATCAGGGACAAAACAAACACTTGTAACATAAGATAGAAGGGGGGATAAATCTTGGCTCCAAAACCATTCAACTTCCATCTCAAATGGACCTTTATGCTTGGCCTTTTTGAAGTAGGTTAGGGTCCATTTATTGTGAGGTAAGAAAAGAAAAAAGAAGAAAGAAAAAGAAATAAGAGGAAGCGTGATCCTCCACAAAGGGACAGATTGTAGAGGCGTCAATGAAAATAGACTTTTCAAAAAATGGCACCTTTTCATTAAAAATATAAATAAATACATGAACCAATGACGACACATCCGAACATCCCATTTCTGGTAGTTTCTTTCAAGAACAAAGATGGACTACACCAAAAATAAAAGGAAAAATATCTCAATTATGCAACTAAAAGAAATGTGAGCCATACAAATATATATATATATATGTATATATTATGACTTAGAAGATGAATATCTGATCAAGAAAAGAGGGTTGCAGGGGCTGCACCAACAAAAACTTGAAGTACCTCTCCGTCGACTATTATGTCTATCATCCTCGGTGGCAGAATGACGTCCTCAACAAATTTAGCCAATTTTGATTCAGCTGCCTGAAAATTTGCATGAAAAAGTACTTAATGACATCTACTAGAAGGGAAGGGCATAAAGTATCAAATCAGATCATACAAAAACCTTGTGAAAAAAATTTGTGACTGTATGAGACAAAATGTTTGTATGAAAACTAAAATATAGCACAGATTGGCTGCCTAGGGAATCTCTTGTACAGACATGGTCATGGACAATGAAGGTAGGTAAATACTGGGGGAAAAAAGACTTATGATGTACTATTTATATGCAGAGATTTGACGAATATCATTACCTTACGATTCTTCAGCTTTAGCCCCATATCCATGGACCTTTCTTGAAGAACCTTTATATCTGAACTTATAGAACCTATCTCGACCTACCAAAAGATGGTATAAATTATGATCTTTCTTTTTTAAACTTCTTTGAAAGCAAGAAAGTACATTGATGTAACACCATTAACAAGAATGGCCAGCCAGAACTTTGCAGAGAGAGATCAGAGCATCTATCACAACTATGAATTTTTTTGAAATAGAACCAACATAATTCCAACCAGCAAAGACATGCACCAGATGTGTTTCTTATTAATCCAATCTAAATAAGGGACAAGCTGTTAAAATATGGAACATCAACACATATTTATATGCTTGAAGTGGCATTCTCTTATTTGGTTACATACCTAGTACATGACATTTGGCACTCTTGATTCCTAGGTGATACATTCGATCCAGTAAAACGAGAAGCAGATTGATAGTGAGTGAATATGAGATATCATACCTGAAATCCACTCAGAAGTTTTTCCATTTGCAACAGGATGGTGTTGCAATCATGAATTTGATCATGAAGTGAGATTAGATTGTCACTTTCTTTGATATAATCCTGACCTCGACCAAAAAGGGTAAAAAAAAAAGAAAGCATCAGAAGTAAGCAAAGCTGAAATGAATCATGAACATGCACATATACACAGTTGTTGTCCAAGATGACAGTTCAAGAAGATGCTACCCGTCAAATCCACCACCACGCGGACTCTGGAATACATAAAATTATAAAGGTAGTTGTATAATTTTCCATAAACACCATGATGATATCCCTTAATGGGATTAAACAATACGTACTGGAAGCAACAAGTAAGCATAACTCTCAACGAACCTGAATAGAGTCGAGTTCTATTCGCCTTAGATTGTTCTCAACATCCTTGGTGTAGTTCCTAGATGTTGGGCCTTGCGACAGTATGATAGTAACAACCTTCATTTACAAACAACATGCAAATTTGGGGAAAAATTACTAATATCATGAACAAGCAGAGTGCATAAAAATGGTGAATACATACATCATCAGTTTTATAATCTTGTAGCTCTTGCTCTAGTCCCTCCAGTGAGACACCATCATCACTAGCAGAAAAAATAGGGAATTTCCCACATCAAGAATTTAGTAACAAAATTTGCAAGTGATAATGCATAATCAACTATTATAATCTGAGGATTTTGAACCTGGTTGCATCATCAACCGCTCCCAAATCCAACACATTTTTCGAATCGTCATTTGCATCAACCTATGCATAGTAATGCCTCTCTTATACAAGCACACAAATATTGCCACATGCAATTGCAAAATATTAGAGAAATGGGGGGGGGGGGGGGATTAATTAGATGCCATATGATTAAATTTGAGTCCATGTAAATTCTTCGTTTACACGTGAATATGCATGTACAGTGTAGTTCATCAAGGGCTTACTGGTTGATTTGAAACCACCTCAGTCATGGCTGTGAAAGGTGTTGCTTATGCATGAACCAATTGCAACAACGGATCAGAAATGCAAGGTAGAGAGAGAGAGAGAGAGAGAGAGAGAGAGAGAGATTTAAATGGAGTGAGAGATGATCTAAAAACTCGGATCAGACACCATCACATTATATCTGGCAACAAAATGGTGTGATATTTTCTGCACTAGAATCATCATGTTTTGCATCTAATAAAAATTCTTGCCAACGACGACTTCAAATTTTCGTAATTTACGCTAAACGTTATTATTTTATAAACCTTATATACATTAAATGTATATCTATGGATTTAAAATCATATTTAGAGATTAAGTTGTTTATATTTCAAAATGAGAATATTAAGCGACTTACAAATTATAAGACTAACTAGTATTACACCCCCGTGCGATACACGGTAAGAGGGAGATAGACATACTTAAAATTTTATTAAAATACGATCACAATAAAAAAATATTTCTTCAATTATCGTACTGAATCAAAACTCATGCAAAGTGTAAAATATAGATCATGAATTGAAGTGTGATTTGCATCTTCAATAAAAAAAAGTAATTATTAAAAAAAAAAGGTAGCTTGAGTAGAAATAAATTAGAAATGGTTAAAAGTAAACTATAAATAAATATCAAAATTTATAAATATCTGAAAATTTTAGAGGTTCTGAAAATCTTCCTTGTACACCACGTTTATAGTAAATGAACTGGTGGTGTTGTCTTTATCACACACTAAAATATTAAAATATATGGAATGACCGTTTCTCAAACCCTCTCAACTAAACTGAGAAACGAAGACATGATGCAATGATTTGGAATGGATTAAATTTTGTAAAATGCAATGGATCGAATTGATTTGTATTTGAGGCAAAATTACATAGTGTACGTATCTATTTATAAAACCATATGAAGAGAAATATTTATGGTATGAATGAATTGGATTTGTTCCATTATATATGGTTTATATTTGGGTTAGACAAATTAATTAGATAGTTTCATTATATATGATTTATATTTATATGTGCATATTAAATTAATCATCGATCCAATATTAGGTTATAATTACCATTCTCATTTAACATTTCATATATTAATTCCTAATATAAATAGATATGATGTGTGTGCATGTATAATCCACCAATAATAGATAATTAAATATGATATATATTAATCATTTAATATATATGATATATATATATGTGTGTGTACACATACTAAGCCTCAATCTTCAAATATTATTATATGTAGATATGCAATATATTCATCCATAATATAAATATATATATTGATGAAGTCATGCAAGGCATTGAAGGCCTTGAACCCGAGCTGCAATTCAAAGGTCCAATGACGCGACTTCGAGCGAAGAAATTACAAGGTTATTTCCAAGTGATGATTCGCAAGAAGTTTGAGGAATTAGAAGATGCAAAGTGCAGCCATACTTTAGTTAATTTATTAACTAATGAAGATCAAGATCCTACCATGGAGAATATAACTTGAAGAGTTGAAGAAGAGAGCAAGAAGAAGTGCATTTGTGCATGGAGCTGTTTTCGCCCTTGATTTAATTTAATTAAAGGGTTGATTTTTATCTAGACTATAGTATTTATTTAATTACTTTAGACTATAGTTTAGATCAGTTTTTAATTAATTAATAAGTGTAATTTTCGTTCATAATATCATAGGTTTGACTAGAATTGTATTTAAGGCAATTTCCTACCTTGAATAGAATTCTAGTTTAGGTATTTTTCTAGTATAGTTAGAGATCCTTTTTGGATCAGATTTTAGGCCTTTTTTCTACCTTATTTTCGTGCATACTAAGCCCTATAAATAGGGGAATCATGTTACTTTGATATTTTAGACATTATTGATTAAAATTGCTTTTGCATTCAATTTGTGTCTCAACCGTCAAAGCTTTTGATTGTTTTCTGTCGAAAATACTCATTCTTGAAGCCTAGCAACTTTGAGTCTTACATCAAGGGAACGTTCTAATTCACACGAGGAATTAGGGTGGACTCGCTACCGAGGAGTAACTTTGAGATTCGTTTTCGTCGTACAAGATACGCCGGGAATTAATCGGGTTGCAAATCACAACACCTCCATCGTCCAGCCACCATCTTCGACGTCCTACACCTTCCATCAACGTCCGTGACACTCCCAAGCCATCAAGACCTGATCGTGTGTCGGTTCCATTCAGCATAAATTCATCAAGGGTTCGGTTCCATTCAGCATAAATTCATCGTGTTTTCAATCTATACCGTAAGTCCGATTCGACTCTATCATACCCTATCTACTCTAGCCATCCTAAACCTATTCATCACCATCGTTCATCACCATCCTAACCGTCCTTATTGCCGTCCTAAAACAGCCCTTGTTCCTTAGATTTTGTGTTATTTTGTGTGTCATAAGTCTAGGTATTTTAATTGAGTCTTAGTCGTCTAGTTATTCGAGTATAGAATCCTTTCGTACCGACGTAGTTTCTTTCCTAGCTTTCGCGTCTTTTGTGTCTCGTTGGTCATTGAGTCCCGAGTCACATCATATATAGTATATATTGACATATTTAATAGGGTAATATACACGTGTATATTATTGTAGCATTGCAACATAATTATTGATTTTATATGTTTTATTATTTAATTGCTAATTATTTGCATGTTTATAATTATATATCACTATTCTTAGAATTAATTTAGGCAGGAAAATTTAACATTTCTATTTGCGATGACTATCTTACTTTTAGATATAATATAAAAGGGATGAGATCATCTCTTCCAGATTTGGTGTTTCAACTCGTATTCCAGATTGAATTCATAAATTTAATAACATATAGGAGAAATATCAATTCAAGGCTAGAAAGATGGTTTATCTATCGATATAAAGCCTAAAAGATAGATTATATTAATTCAAAGCTTGAAAAGATCTAAAACTATCAATTTAAGGTGTGAGATTTAACGGTGTTAAAACTTTATCCAACAGAAGGTGATGTGGCCCCACATCATTTTGACACATTATTTTTATTCTAAATTAAATTAAATAAAAAACATAAATTTACATTAATTAAATTAACTGAGGATTTTATTATATTCTGTAAATTCAATCTCTACTTAATTTAATCAGAGATTCTTAGAAGTTTAAATTAAATTCAACATTTAACTAGATTTAGTATGTAATTGTAATACATTTTTTTTATCACAATAATAAATTGAGATATTTTTTTTTTATTTTTCAATTTTGCGAGGGAAATGATTATTTAAAAAAAAATCTGGAAAGAGAATAAAATTCACATTAATTAATTTATTAAATATTTTGATAACATTTAATAGTTTGCGATGAAATTAAAATCATAATAATTAATTATAAATACAATAAAATTTAATTAATCAAACAAACAAAGATGAATTTCAAACTAAAAAATAATGAGACCTGAAAGATAGAAAGTGGTGATTTTTTTTTACGAAATTTAATTAAACCCATGTTTAATTTAATTAAAATAATCAATGTAAATTTGCTGTTTAATTTAATATGATTTGGATATTTAACGGTCACATCACTTTTTGCTGGATGAAATTTTAACACCGTTAAATCTGCAAGCCTTAAATTAATAGTTTTAGATCTTTCAAGCTTTGAATCGACAGAATCTATCTTTCGAGCTCTATATTGATAGATAAACCATGATTTAAATTGATAATTCTCCTAATATATATTACAAAAATAAAAATTAATTATAACATAATCGATCTAGTCACATCTATCAACAAAATGTTAAAATTTTAAAAATTATATATCATATTTTTAAATATAAACAACCTCAATAATTATTTCTTTGAAAATTAAATACTAAAAAATAATTATAAACCCTAATTGGGTGAGGTGAACTCTAAAAATAATCATAAAATTAAACTAAAACATAATAAATTAAATTTGACAAAAAAAAAATTGGAAGAAAACTTCATAAATTTAACTGCGGAATACGGATTAAAACATCAAATCTGGAATAGAGGATCTTATCCGATATAAAAGTGATATGGGTGATGCATATGATTTGGATAATTTTATTTATTTTTAAGTATGGTTAATAGGTCTTTTTTCTCCCTTCTTCTTGGGGAGTGATGATAAATGGAATAAACCATAATTTATTTATTTATTGAGAAAATAAAGCGGGGTATCGCACTATTTAACTGTTCTAAAACAAGTTTA
Source organism: Perilla frutescens (assembly GCA_026008535.1). Taxonomy (NCBI): domain Eukaryota; kingdom Viridiplantae; phylum Streptophyta; class Magnoliopsida; order Lamiales; family Lamiaceae; genus Perilla; species Perilla frutescens. The sequence continues at coordinate 47,826,374 of BRKX01000001.1, read as the reverse complement.
ATAAATCAATCTTGATAAAATAAAATTTAGAACATTATAAGTTTATGTTCTTTGTTACAATTGTATTGTTTGTAATTATATTAAGGGAGCGACTATTTGCACCACTACTTTTACTCTTTGCACCACAAAAGAAATAAAGAAAAAATAAAATAATTGTGAAGTTACTTCAATACCCTTTTATTATTTGTTCATGCTACTAAAATTACTCAATGCACCATAAGTTCAAAACTAAACAAAAATTAAAAAAGAAAACAAATTAATCGAATTATTCATCAACTTATAATAGTTTATTAGAAGTGTTAGATGCTAGTATGAGTGTATTGGTTGAAAATAATCGAGTTTAGAACATGTTGTGGATGTTTTTTTTTTGTTCAGATCGCTATTCGTTCGAACTGAAAATTTCAAACATTTTGGAGTGGTTCAAATTCCATTTTTCGAACAACACTTGGAGAAAAACTGAATTCATGGCATTCGAATTTAAGTTTTCGAACATATTAGAGTAGTTCGAACTTCAATTTTCGAACATAGTTCGTTTGGAAAATATTTTTTCTAACACCTTTATACTCTGAAATTTTCTATGTTTCGTTCAAACTTTAATTTCCGAACAAATGAGGGTTATTTGAACTTTAATTTCCGAACAAATGAGAATTGTTCAAACTTTAGTTTCCAAACCAAATTTTTTCTAAGTATTGAAGTCGTTCGAATTAATATTCTCAAACAAAATGAACGTGTTCAAAATTGTGCTTCCGAACATTTTTTTTTAAGTAAAACAAATATTCTTGGAGCGAAGGGTATTAATATAAATGTGTGTGGTGCAAAGAATAAAATCCGTGCATTGAGTAAGCGAAGTGCAAAGAGTAAAATCAGTGGTGCAAACATCAAGAATCTTCTCTACACAAGAGAACCAAACAAACTGAATAAATCATTCCTATTTTATTTACATATACATAGTTTGTTGTTTTTCCTTAATAGAAGATTTACACAGCATAGTTGAGGGGCAGTATGTATATATGCAAGAAAATTCCAAGAAAGGAAAAGAGAAAAATACAACACCCTTAAACAAAAGAACATCTAAACATGCCAGCTACTCCCATTTTTACACCCCAAACAAAAAATAAAAAATAAAAATTGGCAAGCATACCTTGCACATCTAAGTTCTAATCATGTCTCCTCACAGTTGAAAAGTAATGAGGAGGTATTTTTTTTTAATGAACGAAAAAACAACTAAATAACAGTCCGAGCAAATTGTAATGAAATATACAGTTCACTCTGACATAATAATAGTAATAATCAAAGCGTATGCACAAATATCTGCATATTGCTTCACTTGCAGATTCAACCATAACCTTACTTCTTTGCAGGTATCATCAATCCGATCGTTGATGTAAGAAAACAAAGCCTGAGTTTTCACGGATCAACGGAGGAGGCTCGACATCAGCTACTTCTACCGTTGGCATAGATTTGGACAGGTCATCAACGGAGAATGGAATGCTGCAAATGGTATTTGATGACAAAAAAAGTTCAGCATCATAAGTCAAATGATGGACAGAGATAAGATGCATGGCGACTTTGATGAGTATTGTATGCTGCTCTATTTTCAAGTATTGTATTATTAAATAATCAGACAATCAGATTAAAAGCAGATAAAACAGGTACAAATCAACGTGAGTTTATGCATATTCTGCTTCCAGATAACATTAAATCATATATAAAATTAACTTCTTAAAATTATAGAGATGGTGTCAACTTCCTTGATCTTCCTATATTTTTTTTATGACAGAATATACGTGACCTTTAAAGAAAAACAGTTTCAAGAAATAATATCCACTAAAATTCACTGCTTTCCATGAGGAAAATTTAACAAAAAAATGTAATTACCTTGAGTCATCATCTAACAAGAATGAACTGCTCACAGCATTGTTTGAGTCCTCTGTCATCATAACTCTCATACTTGAAATAACCTGCAAGTCGGCACCAGGAATATCAAAATTATGCATAACGCCGTTTAATCTATCAATGGAGAGGCAAACTTGAGTAATAGAACTAACTTACGTTTGGTGCAACACTGTGAGTGCCATATTTGTCGTCCCAATACATTGTACTGATCCTGTATATTTGTTGTATGCTCAACACCTGCAAAAATGAAGGTATCAAATTTCATGATGCATGGAGAAAATTAATTTAGAAACGGAAAAGGAGGACTGAGGTGCATTAGCAACAAGGAGCTGGGGGTGCAACGGGATTATCACTCACCGGGCAAAGCTCATTTGAGATTTCATTTAAGGTCTTCTTGGGCTTTTGATGTATGACCTGCAATAAGGATAAAAGAGGAATAATTCAGGCCAAATATGTGGTAAAGAAACTTAATCAGAAATTTAAGTAATGGAAGATGGGGAAGCTGAATCCTACCAAAAATCCAACAGCCTGTCTGATATGCTTCAATTCATCCCAAGCTGTGCCGACATACTGCATAACAGAACATACGAGTGAGCTAAAATGAGGTGGGCAAATAAAAGATAACTAAAAATTGAAACCCTTCACTCAAAAAATAAAATAAAAAAAATTGAAACCCTACTTCCTCAGTTGCAAGACAACACCATTGTTCCAATTCAGCCAACCCAGATTTCACATACTCGCCGTTACTGAATGAGCAGCACTCACGTCGTAAAAGAAGACTGAAACATTTGAAAGAAAAGGTATCAAAAGAGACGCATAGTCAGAAAATATTTCCAAGGATATTAAGTTTGAGGCCCGAAATGTCATTACAGAGGACAGCAAGGAAAAGAAGTAACGCAAATAGATGAATTTACCTGTTGAATAATTGGACATTGACAAACGAGAATGTTTGAGCAAAAACCTTCCGCACAAGGAATGCAGGAACCTGTAATGATATCAATATAACATTAACAAATAGTAAATATGCTATAGAGACAGAAAGAAAATCATGATGAGGTTTCCTCTTTAAAGCTAATCTCAAATCTTACATAGTTTGCTTTCATTGTCTTCAAGTACTTATCTAGGCTCTTTACGATACTCTGCCAGTGAGCAATAAGTGCTTGTTGAGCAACAGCATTAGCTTGGGAACGTCCTTTTACTAAACTTGAGCGAGATGTTCGAGGTGCCTGCATTGGAAAATTTTCCACCAAAATAAAGATAAAAATATGATGCTATAGAGAACCTATCTTCGCATTGAATCATTACCACTACCCACTCAAAGGTATAAATAAACGAGAAGGTAAGAATGGAACAGTCAAGGTAACTAAAATCCGTACACATTAAATGCTAGTCCCTTCTTATAACTAAAATCAAAATTCTCACATTCTCTTCATGATAAAAGAAAGTACTACTAAAAGCTGGTAGGTAGCCCGTTTGAAAATAGAAGGGCAAATACGATGCAGAAGACAAAGGGTTGTAAATTCAGTACTCAGAAACCCAATCACGGATACCTTAACAACATGCTCAAAATATAATTCTAGAGTTACCTGGATGCACAAACCAATCAAAGGGGAAATCTCTTTCTTTAGATTGTCCCTGATCATTCCATATATCTTCTCGAGGTAAGCAGTAAGCTGCTGCTTGAACAACAATGCAGGATACTTCGCCTCAACTTGCCGCAAGTCATCAAGTCTACCAAGCATCCGACTATTGAGAAATGAAAGTCCAGCACTCTGAGGGGATCCCCTCAATCCCTTCACGAGTAAGTGAAAGAGATTATACAGGCAAAAGAATTTGAATGTTTAGGTAACAGGCACATGATACTGCAAGTGAAACTAAAGGGTAAGTGTATACTTGAGACATCCTCCCTAAAAGAGAAGCTGATGATGACCTTCGCCTTTGAGGGGTCAAGCTAGCTGCCCCACTTGCTTTGATTGTGTGTTGTAGCAGCATCAGCAGTGTAGATGTATTACATAACCAATAGGCTAGCACATCATTGTTATCAGCAACCTTCAAAAGAAGGTTAAAAATTAGCATTCTATGATGCATACTTATTTGTAAAAGAACCCATCAAGCAGACTGTCAATCTAATAATGTATCTCAGAATCAGAATGAACTGAAGAAAGTAGCATCAAACGTATAAACAGATCGACATTCAATTACTTACCTCAATTGATGAAGTAATGGTTTGAATTATACGGTCAAACACACTAGTCCTTTCTACCTCAAATGACCTCCAGTGGAGAAGGCATTTGTAAATGACACATGCGGCAACAGGTTTGCCACCAGAAAATCCCAAATCTTGAGTGATACACTTTATCAAGAGATCCTGGTTCTCCTGTGGAAGCCAATAGATTTAAGGAGACAGGTAAACACATAGATAATATACATCATACATACATCTTTTTTCCATTTAGCCTGGAACAGTAAGCATATTAGACAGGAATTTGGCATCTCCAGCAGCTGTAAATTTGATAAATACATCCAAGTAGCCACTTACTTGCTGCTTCTCATTGAGAGACTTCTGGGGTTTTTCCTCAGATTCGGGCTCCTTGGGATTTGCCACAGCAAGGGCCATTTCCTATCACAAGCAACAGCTTTGAGCATTAAATGTTTGTTAAAACATAATACAAAACATTAAAAAGCCCTTTTTGCATTTACATGATACAGTGAAGATGTATTCTTAGTTTCTTACATGTGTAGGCTTTGTTTCTCCATTTCTAACAAGAACATTTCCATTCTCCGGCGTTCTCTGTAACATCATCAAGAAAAAAAATAAGAACATGTCCACCAGCAACTAATAATATGATGAACGGAAATCGAAGCACTAATAAGTACCTGAAGTACAGTCATCCTGGGCCTGGCAGATATAGCCTTCCCAGTCGGGGACATTGTCAAAGCTTGTTGACGTAGCACTTGATTCTCTGACTCGGAGTTTGATAACTTCTCCTCGAGCCTGCATACATACAGAAAGAAATAATGGTGAATAAAACACATAATGCATGCCAGACACCTCATAGTGGCCCCTTTTAATACAGGAGGCCCCTCATTGTTCCAATTTATACTTTTAGAGGGTATTCGGAGTCCCAAGGCAGCATTTGTCAACCAATAACTTGAAAACGGAAGTCACTAAGAAAGATCATAGTCCTTAGTCCTTACACATAGTAAGGAACTCTAGTTGTAAATTAGAATTGCACGGACAGGACACAAAGCAAACATTGTGTAGGGGTGTCAATCAGGACCACAAAGCCTGGACCTATAATTTTATTTTCTTTTTCTTTTTGGATGGAGCGGACCTCCAAAAGTTTAAACTTGAAAAAGTAAATAATTAATAAATAAGCAGCCCGAAGCAAGATCGATCCAAATCAAGTGCTGTCATGTAATAATCTAATACAAATTGAGTTACAATAAATAATGTCTCAAACTTTAAGCATAAAAAAAGAAGAAGAATTTAATTAAAGTTTATTAATAAGTAACCAATTTAAACTAATAAGAATTAATAAACAATTTAACCACTTAAAAAAAATACACCAACATCATAAATTGGGCATATTTTCCTTTTTCTTGTTATCTTGTGGGGGTATTGTCAAATGAGACATATAGGCACACCGCATGTGGGCTGAATAAATAGTAATCAACATTAAACAGGAAGGCACAGAAAAAAGATCCCAACATTAATTAAAAAATATAATTATATACCAAAAGAAGGCCCTGAGGCCTGGCCCTTTCTCAAGGTATGTCTGAACAATCAACAGAATAACTACAAGAAAACATAAGCTGTCTCCCTCCCCAACCCCAGATGGGCATCCCAAAACAGAAGAGAAATAAAAAGGGATCAGACACAAGAAGAAAGCAATGTTTTATGGGTACTCGTTCAAAATAAATGCTTGTAAAGCTTCACAATTCATCCTTAAAATCAAACTACCTCTGTATGGAATCTCGAAGCTGATCCACTTTACCCTCTGCTTCCTCAAACTTTTTCTCCAGATCTATATTTTTAGTCTCAGCGTCCGCACAAGCCTTTTTGGCCTCATCTGCAGCCACTTTTTCTGATTGCAGTGAAGCCTGTATAGACAATAAAGCTAGTTATAAATTTATAATGGCAAAGTCACATGTTTGGAAGATGAACAGCATCATAGATATTTACAAACTCATGACATCGAGTGAATTCCATTAAAATTTTTGAAGGAGATCTGCTTAATGTAAGAAGTATGAATATCCCCTTTATGTGAAGTCATTGCCTCATTGGTCGACAGTTGTGTGACTTAAGAATCTAGTTCATAAATGGAAATTTTGAAGTAACCTAAAAGAAAATTTAGCAAACTATGCAAAGTACAAGAGATCATTGCCTTGGCAACCCAACTCCAGTTTTAGCAAGCATAGCAACATCTATAACGACTTATAGTCCACATTGATATTCAACATGTGATTGTCCTTGTCCACAGTTATCCAATCCAGCCCATGGGCTCGCCCGGATAGACCGGGAAGCTAGCTTGGAAAAAAACTGGCCCAAACCAGCCCAAAAGGATTGGCCCAAAACCAGGCCCATTGACATTGACTGTATATCTAAATCTTCTTTGTTGTTTATCTTTCTATTTTGGTTTAAAATTCAAAATTTCATGTAATTTTATGGGTTAATTGCGAAAAAAACACCACCTTTCACCTTATTTGCAATTTCAACCCCACTTTTGAAATGTTACAATAACAACACCACCTTCCGATTTTTAGAATATTTGACACCACCAAATTTTTCTGGCGATCGGAAATCCAATGTGGACTTTTTTTCAACGTGTACGGTGTACATGAACTTAAACAATTCGGAAATGATTTTTATCAACGATGTTGACACATCATTCGTATTCCAAATGTTTAAGTTCATCAAAGTTTATGTACACGTTGAAAAAAAGTCCATGGCAGATTTCCGATTGCGGGGAAAAATTGAGGGTGTTAAATTTGCTACAATCGAAAGGTCTTGTCATTCTTGCAACGTTTCAAAAGTGGTGTTGAAATTGCAAATATGGTGAAAGGTGGGGTTTTTTGTTTTGGGGCAATTAACCCCAATTTTATTGAAGGACTTTAAATATAATTATTGAAACCTAAATAAGTTATTCAATTAATTGTTAACGAGGGTGAATTAATTGAAATTGGAAGTTTAGAGGGTTATCAATAAAAAAATTGATTCATGACAAAAAAAAATCGTAAGCTTGTCAACCCTATCCCCAAAATCAAAGGTTCAAAAAAATCTAGTCCAAACTGAATAGCCCAACAGCCTGAAAAGGCTGGCCCGATTGACATCCGTACCCTTGTCAAAGTAAGTTCTTACCTGCAGAATCTCTATCTCGGCTGTTAACGCATCAATCTTTGCCGTATCTTGAACCATTACTGGGGTTTCTTTAATTACTGGAGGAGCTTCTTCAATTGCTTTTCTCGCAGCTTCTCGTTCTTTTAACGCTCTGGCATTTGCTTCCTCTACCTGTTTTTGCATTGAGTGCATAGCCTCCTGTAGTTTTGCGATTTCTTGTGCTTTTGTCTCCTCCAACTCTGTCTGCATTTATCAAGAAAAAAGGACAGAGGTGGTCATGTTTTGTAAACAAATAGGATGCATCATCAATAAAAGCAAAAATGAATACCCTAAGTCGCTTCTCAAACTGCAAGCGCCATGTCAGCTCCTCTACTTTCTTTTCGAGCTTGTCTTTGGCTTCTTTCAGGGCTCCTGTTTCCCTTGAAGCCTGAGCAAACGAGAAAGAATCATGTGAAGTGCAGGGAAAAATCTATTTCGAGAAGTAAATCTTGTCAAGAATAGAGTAGAACCATTCTGAGCTGTCTAAGCTCTTTGCGAGCTACTCGGCTCCGCCAACCACATTGGGTAACAATAGCAGCCTTCTGGAGACTCCTGTAATAGAAATATTCTCTATGACGGCGCAAGTGAGCCTGCACAACGAGCAAAAAATAATGCTAAAAGAGTCACCAAGAGACCAATTTCCTCAATAATTCAGGTTCATTAATATTTTCTTGGGTTTTTCAGTAGGGAGTAAACAAGACCTGAATCTTGATTGCAGCCTTAGTCTGCTTCCTGAATCTAAATTCATTGCGAGCAGTCATTGCTCTCATGCTAGTCTGCAATGTGATAGCAGAACCCTGAAAACTTTGGTAGGATGTACGAGCAATGTGACACCTGAAATTCTTTTGAATCTTCATAGAGGCAGCTTCACGCCGCAATTCCTCATAAAGTTTGCAAGCAGACATAGCTGAAAAAAAAAATTACAAGAAAAAGTTGTTATTCCCATAATTTCTATAAAACTCCATAAAGTAGTTGAACATGATGAAATTGTTGTCTACATACAATAGAAATATGAACATGGACCAAATTAAACGAAAAGCATTGAGCTTAGGAACATACATTCTCTATTGTAAAGTAACACACATCAGAAAGAATCTATTAAGACACTGAACTTTCTATGAAATCATGAATAGTTTTCTTAATCTGTATAAGAGAATATACATACTTTAATATAAATATTAGCTGTTATTCTTAAATAAGTGATGATAATTGATCATGTGAATATTCCACCTAAACAGAAACTAGTAATAGAGGAGTTACCTCTCCAACAAGATTGTAATAGGATGGCAGCTTGGCGCAATGAGACAAACTCTTTCCGATCAATATAAGTACGGATTTGCCTTTGAATAGTTCGAGCTGCCTTTCCGAGAACTTCTGCTCTTCTTGCATCCAGCTCAGCCATCTGGCCAGCTCGTAGAAACACTTTTGTCTTACCTAACTGCAAACAAGCATACACAGACATGATACACTATTTCTTGATAGCACAGTTGTGAACCAAGAAATACAAAATTACAAAGAAAAGGGTTCCACATCCTGAAACTTCCAAAATATGAGCACACGAATGTGGCTTCATAATTACTATATTTTATCCCATATGAATATGTCAAAGGTGGTATTCCATATGTTAAACAATCCACAAGATATGCCCAAAATGAAATGCCTGTGTCCAGTTGGGGACAGACAGTAAGATGAGAATAAATAAGTTACAGTTATGCAGTAAGCCAGTAACATTTAGTAAAACTAAAGTAGCAATTTACCTGATATCCCTTCAATTTCATTTTATCTAAAATCATCTGACACGCAACCTTGTCATCGGAGCTGTGGAATAAAGATTGAATGTAATTCATGATAAAAGAATCGATATAATCATCAGGGAAAAACAAAGCAGTATGCAAGGCGATAAGCAATTATTTTAAAAGGAGAAACAACTTAAGCAGTTGAAAGAGACTTACTTTCCTTCCAAAACTTCAGGAGCGAGAACACCAAATCGAAGAAGAAACTCATCAAATGTACGTCTGGTGGGGTATCCAGCACAGCTGATTCTAATAGCTTCAAGAACACCCTATATGATATTGAAATTTTTGCACATATTTTCAGTACAGAGAGATCGGCAGAACAACTCAAACTATATATAGGTGCTGAGATCCAAAATACTTACACCACACCGCAGTTGCTGAATTACATTAAGATTCTCAAAAATTGCAGGCTTCAGCACATGATTTGGTTTTACACATCTGATGTAGTGAGGCTCTGTCGAACTTAAAGTCTCCATTAAAGATTGCAGTTGCAGCTGCCAGAAGAAAAATATAATGCTTACTCATTATACCATCCCAATAATTGAATACATAAACAGAATATATCTAACAGTCCACCTCAAAGAGATTCAAGAATATAATAAACTAAGAGCAATGAACTTAAAGGAGTCGATATTCATAAATTAAAATGTTCAACTGAAAAGATGTTACTAAGCTGACCATCCTCAGTGTTTCCTCGTCAGCACATACATCCATAATCTCAGAAGCACAAACATGATCAATCAGTATAATCGCTATATAGAATTAACAGCCAATAATGATAATTGCACTTTAATTTGGACTCCGTTGGTCTAAAGTTCTATCATGTAAGACAATGGACAAGAGAACTCCCTGGTTGTATGGAACCCAGGTGAGATGCAAGGACCACATATGAGATGCAAGGACCATGCGTGTCAGTAGTAAAATCCTGTTTTATACACATACATTCTCATCCAAGTACAAAGAAACCTCTAATAAACTAACTGCTGAACTCAATCCACAAATCATTAAAGGGCAAAATCATGTAAGATGAGAAATTAAGTCTTGTACAGAATCACTAATAAAGGTCGTGTGAAACAGTTTTGCCTAGATGCAAAACCAGTAATTTGCGAGCATATTGATACAAATGAAGTAAGACACAAGGACATAAAAAACACAGAAGGGTCATAAAAGCCTAAGGTTGTAATTGACAGGCAAGATACCAACAACAAACTACTAATCTACACTAATCATAAAGCTTCAACATAAGTATTTACCAAGGAAATATTTCATTTCACCACAGCTGCAAATCATGTACATAGGGCCTTTAATATTAATGGAGCAGATGGACAATTACTAATATAAGATTAGGAAGCATAGAGATTTCGGAGCACCTTAAAGCGTGATCCTATGGAAGAAAATTTGGAAGATTTAGATGATTCTTCGGGAAGAGCAGGAAATAAACCAGCAACAAAAGAGCACTTTGAAGCTATTAATAAATCTTGATGTTCTGCAACAACATAATCTTTGTTCTTATCCAGGAACAGATCTGCCATATAAGTTACCTGCCATAACAGATGATGGTATTAACGTATATTTGTTGTTGATTGCTTTCTTCCCCTACTTTTCTTCTTGGCGAAGGTAGAAATATAAAGATAATATCCAATTACCTCCCCAGCATAGTGAGATATACAGAAATTGGTTCGTGAAAGCTTGGGCTTGATAAAACGCTTGTTTTTCGCAAAGGTCTGGTACAACTTCTGAGCAAATGTCTCGTGGGTAGACTTAGGAAACATACTGCCACAGAAGTAATTGTCAACAATCAATGTGAAATCATAAGCAGATGACAAAGGACAAAAAGAATGTGTCTTTACAGTTGTGGTTTCATAAATTTCAATGACTATAGAAAAGACAATGGAAAACCCAAACATTTTATAGATAAGGGTGAAAAAGGCAAAAGGAAAATATGAACAATTATGAAAATTTATAAAGTATTGCAGATGACAATAGTCGAAGAAATACCAAGCTTCATCTAGAAGTGCAATTATTCCTCCTGGTTTCTGCAAAAAGATTAGTTTAGCAATTAGAACTGATAATATGAAAAGAAAAAAATGCGAAAGAACTTAGTCAACGAAAAATTCGTGCAAAATATGGTCCAAGCATACTTGGATATAATAATTATATAAAGAAAAAAGGTAGTCTGCAAAAATTAATGTCTTGTGACATCAGACCTTCTCAATTAGATCAAGAACATCTTGGTTATCAACAAACTCTATGTAGCTCCAGTCTATCTGCTCTTTTTCATAATCTTCTTGTTCCATCTTAAAAACATGCTGAAATAAGAATATAAAACTTTCAATCAGCAGATGAAATTAATATTGCACAAAAAGCAACAAGTAGGAAGACTTTGCAAAAACAGGAATCACCTGATTAAAATGTTGCTGCAGTTTTTCATTGGTGAAATTTATGCAGAACTGCTCAAAACTGTGATACATGAAAATGTCAGCAAAAACCAATATCTTCACCATACTATGCAAATGAGATTTCTAGGCAAGAGCTTGCCTGTTGTGCTTAAAACTTTCAAATCCGTATATGTCGAGAACTCCAATTATTGCTTTTGCATGTGGATCCTGACCAATGGATGTATTTATCTTTTCCACTATCCTGGGAACGAGAAACTATAAGAGGTCAAAATGAAATGACAAGTATTACTATTTTAAATAGCATAGTAATAAGTTCGTACAAGTTTGATAAAAGTGTAAAGAAATAAAAGGCAGATATACTCTTACCAGTCAAATAGCCGAGAATATATAGTTTTTGCTAGAGCATCCCTGCTACCCAATGCAGCTTCAGGGTCAAGGGTCCTTGTAATAACTTCCTCAGGTGTCACCATCACACGCTTAATCAGTGCATCTTCCAAGCTCTTTGTATCACATCTATAACATTCAAATTGTCACAACTAGTAGATCCACCTTAAGGCCAAAAGGAGAAGGAAAAATAAGGTCAATGATCCTACTCGAGCAATTCAGCAGTCGTGTTGAGATGAAACCTTGACTTCTCGTCCTTGATGACCGAAGAATCAAACTCTTTCCCCTTAGCAAATTCAATATTACCAAGATGAAGAATTGCAGCAACCACTTTAAATATCGCTTCCTGAAAAACCATTATATTGTTAAGAAGACGCAGATAAAATGATACTACCAAAATTTAACTCAACAGTGGCTTTTATGGAAATGACAACCTGCTCTGAATCACTGATTCCGACTATATCCATAGCCCTTCTGGTTGCAAGGTATTCTTCAGAATCATTTACTCCATCAAGTTTATAACATTTGGACTGGTTGAGATAATGAAAAGTTTCTGGGCTTTCCAGCTTATACTTCTCCCTTTCCTGCAGACAGACAATTCTCAGTAGGTTCAAATATTGAAGCACCTCCAAATACAGGTCCAATCCAAAAGCTTTAGAGGAATCATGAATCAAACTACAATACCTCAGGAGGTGCTGCACATAGAAGATAAAAGCAATGATAGTTTCTTTCAGGATCAGATATTTGGCAAACACGGGATCTCTCCAGCAAGTAAGTTCTAATAGCTGCTCCAGAAATTCTCCCACTTTTATCAAATTGAATTTCAACAAATTTACCAAAACGACTGCACAATGAGAAGTTGTCAAACTTATTGCTCTTAAAGATAACTTATGAAATATAAACCAAATATGAAGCATTGAAAACATAAAATGACATAACACAAGTATGATCAAACAAAAGATGCACCTATTAGTATTTTCAGGTAAAGAAGTTCGAAAGTTACTCACCTAGAATTGTTGTTCCTGACAGTTTTGGCATTTCCAAATGCTTCAAGAACTGGATTTGACTGTGAGTCATTACCATTTACCAAAAAGAAACCAATTCAGATAACAGTTTTGGCATCATTAGATTTGTTGGTAAGATTTTTTTTTGCAAAAGAAAAGCTAAATGAAGGCCACATTAATGTAACATTCAATCTTACTTCTAAAACTTGTTGTTCAACAGTTCGCCCTTCTACTCCAGATCGGCCACCCAAATGTGCAAGATATCGCATCAGCATTTTTGTTGTTTCAGTTTTACCAGCACCGCTTTCTCCACTAACCAGAATGGAGTTGCTCTTTCCCTCATTGATCATTGCCCTAATTGCAAAAACTAATAAGCAAACACGTGATAATACCTCACTCACTCCAACAACCATCTCCCCACTTTCCTAACCAATCACAACCTCATAATAATAAACTCGTGCTGCAGTTTCCAGAATATTACCTGTAAGCAACATCTGCTATAGCAAAAACATGAGGACTGAGCTCTCCAAGTGCAGCACCTTTGTATTGCTCCATCATGTGAGTATCATATAGATGAGGCAATCTTTGAAAAGGGTTTATTGCGATCAGAATATTTCCAGTATAAGTCTGAGAAAGTTAAATAAAATTTAGAATATTAACTTTTGTACAATTTTATTTAATGAAAAAACCCTTAATAATTTTTGTAGGAGGGACATCAGACAGCTTACATAAATTTCATTAAGTTCATATCTAGTAGCCAGATTTTGTAAGACACCAGGTTCGTGCAAATAAGAAAGCTTAGTCATGTCATCCACACCTCCAGGTGGTGCTTCGGTGTCCTTAGGAAACACTTTTGAGATATTTGCAACAACCTGCAAGTTGGAGGCATTAAGATGTCAAAGCTACCAAATGAAAATATTTTGAAACCATAAAAAACAAAGTATCTGCCTAATATTTCTATTTTTTACCACCCAGAATAGAACCTTGATTAGTCACCAATAAAAAAATTGAAGTATAGTACTTGTTTAGATATCCACACTTATCAATAATAAGATTAAAAAAACATTTTGCTGATAATAATGCATATTCATCAGCCAGTATAGCAATATACCCGGAGAGTTTTGAGCAACAGTAACATAAACAGACATGAGGTGATTTATGTAGTAAGCAGAAGAAAGTTTCTGAATCTGACTTTCAAAAACTGTAGAGAAGCATAATCAAGACTTCACTTGGGGATTCTAGGCAAGACAACCAATTTCCAGGAAATAAACTGAACAAAACAATGGCAAATGGCAATCTACCATTATCAAATTGCAATCATATTTGGTTATTACATGCTTAATACATGCATGTCGGTGAAGAGAACATGTAAGATGGTGCCTATTCAGACTTACCTTTTTCCCATTTGTAGTTTGAACATGAACATCTTGGCCATCTATCCGTTTTACTTCTCCATCAATCCATGCCAATACTGGATCCTCAACCCATACATGAGAACCGACTATAATGTTAACTGATGATGCCTGCAGAAACAAATAAAGGAAAGAATTCATTGTACATGTGATAGAAAATTTATTTTGCATAACGTACGGCCAATAGTCTCATTTTCAGAAGGACCTAGTGTACACACATTTAGGATGAAAACAAAAACTAGCACAAAGACGCTTCCAAAGCACAAGATCTTCAATTTCCATTTACAACTAGCTAAACATAGTACCAGACAGATGGAAAACAAAAGGCAAATGATAAAAGAGTTAAAAACAAATACGGAGAGGACAGTGCCCAACGGGAAATATTTCCTAGCATAGTAATCTCAAACATAAGCACTAATGCCCCTTGACTTAAACCTAGTATGATTGTGAAGAAAATATTTCTATATGCAATAAGAATTGAGTAAATATGCAAGCAACTTTTTAAAAACTCAACTTGTTGCATCTGGATTTTCTACTAAAGACTACTTAGTGGAAATGCGGGATAACATATTAACAGATAAAAATTAGATTCTAAAAAATGTATAGTATTATAAATACTTCTATGATGTGCTGCTTTGTTGTATGTTTATAACTGCGACATGTGATCTCAAGTGAGACCATTTCGCAATATGAATACAAAAGTTTACATACTATTTTACTAACAAGCATGCATAAGATGTTGAGCCAATAATAAATACAGATACTTATCCTAATAAAAAGAATTACGTATATTAGAAAAGGAAAAATATAAGAGTAATAGCCATAAAGAATATGGAACACGGTCTGAAAGGTATCAGGAACGAGGAGTACTCCCAGAAACTGGGTTCAGGAACTTAATCATCACAAACAGATGTACAGGGTCTAACCTGGCAGCTCCTAGTTTTGCAGTGGGACCAGGAAAAATAAGCCTTTCCATCCCTAGAGAAGAACACCTTGTCTTTTGTCATGTCACACACACCTTAAGAAGTGTTCATGTGGGCAAAACTAGTACCTAAGTGGGTTTATGAACTCGTGGATAACTATATGATATGGGAAATTGCTTTTTGTCATCCAAACGATAACAATTTTTTATTTTGTCATCTAAACTTATTTATATGTCAATTGCCACCTAAACTATTCGAAATTTTGCAGTTTCCATAGGGAGCCACTGCCAGCTGAACTTTTTACAAATATTACTATTCCTATAACATTGTTTGCAAATGTCAGAATATTATACCAGGATATTGCACTGGAAATAGCTTTAAATGACAACTAATAGAAATTAAATGATTCAGGTGACAATCATTAAAAAAAAATTACTTGGAATGGAAAATGCAGGATAAAAAAGAGAGGGGCATATGCTGGTAAAGTGCTATGCTGATATCACACTAAACAGTTCAAAAAATGCCGACATTACCAAGTGTATTCCAATTTCCAACTGACTAATCGGCCAACTTTGAGGGGATCTTCACGTATGGCTGAACCTAAATTTACTGCTAAACCTAAATTTGTGGTAATAATATATATTTTTTTAGAAAGTATGGAATTTGTATGTATAAATTGTAGAAAATATAAATTCTGAACTGAAATCGGGAACAACCATTCAATCCCGGCCTGAAAGTGTCGAGAAAACGTTTAAATTTTTTCTCTGCATGATCTCCTATTATTTTATTTATGATTCAGCTTGGTTTCCTTCCCAGAAAACTGGTTATACTTGGAACCATTGAAAGTAAGATATTAAACCAAAAGGTAACCTACTGAATAAGAGAATGATAGTTGTAAAATTTCGGTTCACCCTAGCAACAAAACGTCAGAACCCATGCTAAATTTAAGAGCACAAGTAAACTTAGCAGCTAGCAGAAATTCAGTCGATGATCAACCAAGTTTAATAACATGGAAATTTTGCTCAAGTGGCAAACTTGAAGCTCTAAGACCCAACAAACTAAGAAGTCTCGCATTTCAGTGCCACGACTTATGGTGGAAGCTAGATCGCATGCACGTGTTTTGAAAATTATCGGTTTTCAATTCTTTACAATAAATCATTGATCCAATCTAGACTGGATCCATTCAAAATACTTAATCCTAAATATTTCCCTCAAATCCAAATAGTTCAATCAGAAACAAAAACTAAAAAATCATAAGATAACTTCATTAGCCGTTCTTCATTTCAGAGGCAGTTGTCTTTCATAAGTTTGAAGTATTAAATGTTTGCTCATTTGTTTCACCTACAGAACAAAAAATAATGAAGGCACACAAAGAAAAATTTGAAAAAAAAAAAAAAAAAAACAAATCCGGGTTCAACTGCTATAAAGCTGCTCAATCAACAGCTAATGACAAGTTTTATTAGAATTGATACTATCAAGTATCAAATAGCGCCATCTACAGAACTCTCAGACAAACTAAGGTCAATAAATGTGTTTGAAGATTTAGTATATGTCCTAGTACTAAGCATAATGCAACTACACGAGCAACAAAATGACATGACACATGTCTGGCCGGAAAACAACAAATTAGTGAACATTGAATTGCTGCAAAATAATACACAAATTCCATCTTATTAAAACAATTGTACAAGACTCCCCCTCAATATGAAATCAGTCGCACAAAAAAAAAGAGTCAAAGCTAGTCTGCAAAACGGCAAGAGCTTGGGTCGTTTGAAGCAGCAAACGTACCATAGTTAAGAACTCAAATACTCGATCTCCAGCTCATCAAGAAAAGGGGTCGCCGGGCTTTGACTCGCTGAGTCAAATCAGCTGCCAACTCCGAGTCGCCCAACTCCCCGCCGCAGGAGAACTCTTGAAATTCAAACACAACTTCTCCTCTGCCGATGATTAACTCAACAACTTCTTCTGCTCCAACTATTTGCTGCCCCCTCCGCCCAATCAAACGAAATAAGCAAAGTACAAATAGAGAGAGCGCGGTGGGATTTGTCGTCGTAATTGGTACCTGTTTCTCTCTCTCCTATGGTGTGGACGTGTGGTGTTTCGACTTTCGCGAGGAGAATTTGCTCGAGTTCGTTTTTTCTCTCTCTAAAAGTTATTTGGTTTTGAATTTTTGCGAGTGCATTTTTTAAATTATTTTCCCGTGATAATGTTTTACGGGTGTTTCTAAATGCCCCACTACTTTACACACCACATTTACTTTTCACATCATAAAAATAGTTTTTTTTTTAATTTTTATTTTACACACCACACAAAAAGACAATTATATCCTTTAAGTTAAAAAAATTAAAATATAGCATTTAGTTGAATTTAAAACAAAATAATAGATAGATATCCAAACATAAAAAATCGATCTCTCTTCTCTATTCACTCTCAAAGCTGAAACGCAAACAACACGATCGAAGAAGACGAACAAGAGCCAAAATCGAAGCATACTCAAGAAGATCGAACTTCAATCTTCGAAATACTCAAAGCCCATGAACTATGGAGCCAATACAACAAGTTTGTAAGTATTTTCATTCCTCTTTCATGGTTCTATGGTTTTATGTAATTTTTTGATTTTATGTGAATTTTGTGGCAATTTGTTAGTTTAAATTTTTGTAATATGTTTCAAAGATCAAATCCCATGAACTTTTGGATGAATTAGTTTGAATCTTAAACAAGTATTATTGATTTGTTTTTCTCCCAATCGTAATGTCGAGCTGTTCATTATTCTCACTGTTTGAATTCGAGGTTCATAAACATGTATTTGAATAGAAATAGTGTGATTCAAAAATATGTTTTTGAATTGGCTTTAGATGTTGAATGTGATGGCATACAACTGTTTTATGTGGATCGTAAACATATTTTTGAATAGAAATAGTGTGATTCAAAAACATGTCTTTGAATCGGAAATAGTGTGGTTCATTAAGATGATGTTGAATGTGATCCATAAGTATACTGCTGTTTTTTGTTGATTCATAAACATATTTTTGAATGAAAACAGTATGATTCAAAAACATGTTTATGTATTTGATTTAGGATATTCGTATACTGCTAGTTTAGATTGTTTCATAAACATGTTTTTGAATAGAAACAGAGTGATTCAAAAACATGTTTTTGAATCTGTCCCAGGTTGTTCATAAAGATATTGTTGAATGTTGTTTTTTGTTGGGAGTGTATTTAAATTATTAATATTTGATATGTAGATTCTCGGAGAAGGCCCACAACATCTGCAAGGCGACAAAATATCCATGAACATAATGAAGCATCTCGAGTTGTACGAGAAGAGGTAGAAAATCAAGAAGTTAATGACAGAGATGGTCGAGATGATAATCCTGATGATGGAGCCAATGATAATCATGACCACGATGAGTTGCTTAGAGCATCATTCCCGGGAGGACCAAGCAATGCGTCGAGTGGAAGAAGCATTTGAGTACTTATCTCTTCAAGCGCAGTCCAAGGAGCCTGTCTAGACAATCATATGATGTGTGTTTTTAATGTTATAGATAGTATGATGGTTTTTTTTTTATATTAGATATTATGATGGATAAATTGATATTATGTCGTTTTATCTTAACATGTTTGATGTAGTATGGATGGTTTGGGGCTATTTTGATATGACATTTTTTAACATGTTTTATATATTAGCAGTGTTATGTAGCCAATGCTGTGTTTTACAGTAATCAAAACAGGTGCTTTTTTTTTAAACGTGTTGTTACTGTTCAACAACATATATTTGAATCAGTCTGCAGTTAATCCACAAACATGTTTCCGATCCTTTAGAAATTAACTCATAAACATATTTGCGCAATCACTTCGGTTGTTTCTCCACTGAAGTTGCGCAATCACTTCGGTTGTTTCTCCACTGAAGTGTAATAGGGGGAAATTGGTGACCAGGAGTTAGAGAAACCTGAAATTGAATAAATAAAATAATAATTAGTACAATGCATATGGATGAAATTATTTTTCATTCAAAGAAAAAACATACTCGAACGAAGTGGTTTAGACATTTGAAAGTACCATAATAGTTTGATCAATAAAATCCCAAAACAGATATGTTTGATTGTTCAAAATCATGTTTATGAACTAAAAGCACTAGGTTCACAAACATGTTTTTGTGTCAACTATATTACATTCAAAAATATGTTTCTGATCCTAAATAAGTTAGTTCATAAACTTGTTTGTGAACCTATTATTATGGATACATAAACATGTTTTCGAATGTCCTTCACAACATTCAAACTGTTATTTATGAACGACTGTCGACGATGAGAGTATCCAACACCGATGGAACGAACGGAAAAACAAAAAAAATCAGTGTAAACAGTAGGAAATCACTTACATTACTTGTTCCTTCGTCATTTCCACCCCCATGGTTGATTTAATCCGAATGTGCTCAAATTGAAATGTTGTAAAACCCTAAAAGTTTCGAACGATACTTCACTGGGAATGGAAACAAAATAATTTCATAGGTTTTTTTGTTGTTGAACCAGTTTTTTTTTTTTTTGTATTTTTGTAATTTAATATATCATTTATTTTTTGTGGTATGTAAAGTAAAAAATGTAGTGTATTGAAGTAAAAAAAAAGGGTATTTTAATAATCTCAAAATTAATTACTTATGCATTATTATTTTTTTGTGATGTGTAAAGTAAAACTAGTGGGGCATTTAGAATCACCCATGTTTTATAATCTCTCTGTTGTTCGGACAGGTGAGAGGGGTTCGTGGAGTACCGCGCACGGACAAAATCACGAGGTTAATGTGCAATTAACACTAAAACCGTTATTAACGAGACTCCATTTTGTGCCTAATTACTAATTATTGTGTTCCTTAATATTCAACGTTTGAAATGACTAAATCTAAGGGAATGCACTATGAAATGTTATCACGGTTTTGAATTTAAATTTTGACACATGCGTAGCACTATACAATGGCATGAATTATATTCTTCAAAAATTACAATTTGAAATGTTTGAATCTACAAAAATGGCCAAGAGATTTTGAGATTTGGAATGTTGCCTTACGTTATTTTTTTATTTTTATATGTATACGGTATACTACATGAGAAAATTATATAAATTGAATTATGTTCCTCGTCCTCGAAATTCATCATTTAAAATGACTAAATCTACGAAGATGATTTGTTAGAGATTTGGAACGTTAATTTAAGTTGGTTTTGAATTTGACGGTTTATACGTGTAGCGTAATGAAATATATGAGATGATGTAAATTATGATTCCTAAAAGTTTATCACTATAAATTACGTACTTTTGAGTTTGAATTTTTATGTGCATCGTATGATAAACTAGTATTTCGACTCATATCATGCACAAATTTTAAATTTATAAAATGTGATGTCAGAGTTTAAATTTTAATTTGATAATTCAAGCACTTACTAAAAATGGAGCCCTTACTGAGTGGGAAATCACTTTCTTTATGTGTGTGTTGTGAATTGTGATATGTTGGGTGAATATTTATGTTGTATTTTATTTTATATGATGTATGTATCTGAATAAATAATCTATCTGTTGAGTGCTGTCTGATATTGATGTTCAATGTTGAACTTAATGTCATACAGACTTCATACGACAATGTCTGTGACATTTGTCGTGACTAATCTTATCATTTCCTAGTTTTTTATTATTTATTATTTTTAATAAATTATAATTATTGTGTATATCTTAAATCATATATATCCACGAAATTTATATTTCAAATAAGTGGATATATACGATTGATATTTTATTATTTAAAATATAGTTTGAATAAGTCAAAACTCTATTTCCTAATTTATAGGACTTGTGTTATCTTTTTTAACCACCTCTGTTGAAGTTCAACGTGCAGGAACAAGTAAGATAAATGGTTTAGATCGTGGGTAACTCTCTCCATTCACAAGTCGAAACGGTTTCTCTCAAAGACATGAAGTGAAAGGCGGTTATTGCAAACACACGATCTAGAAGATAGCGTGGACTACAAGTTGATTCAAGTGAAGAACATATTCAAGAAGAATGGTCTACATTTGAAGAAGCTATTCGAGCAGAAGATATCTTGCCGTTGTGTGTAAAGATTGAAGAGCTCAAGTCACAAACTAGCAATTAGATTTCCTTTTTTCTTCTTCTTTCTTATCTTTCGTGTTTTTCATGATCAACCAATTCATGTGATTAGGTTGTTCGAAATAGGTTAGATAGAAGGTTTGAAATCATTGCAAGTTTGTATACAAATTAACTGGTAGGTTGAATTGTATTTTGAATTCAATTTAGCGATAGACTAGAATAGAATTCATGTATCTTTGTTGATGTGTCAAGAGCACAACGTCTGACATTATCAATTGATATTTTGTGTTTGCTCATGGAAGCTTAATTTCGCCATGTGGCAATCACACACATGTTGCGTGTGATTTAAAATTTATCTTCGTGTTATATTGTGTTGTTCATTTCCAATATTTTATGTTAAAGATAGTGTTTCAACTGTCTGTAACATTGAGTTTGACATTACGTTTCTGTGTCTATTTTCAGTGTTTACGGTAATTAATTATATCAAGTGGTATCAGAGCCGGTACTTGACACACTAAGTATTCGATCATTTGATTGCTAATTCACTGAAATAGATATTCAGATAAATCAGTGTCGTCCCCCGGCATTAGATAGTAATGGTAAAAACTATGCAATATGAAAATCTCGCATGAAGATGTTTATCAAGTCCATTGATGAAAGGGCTTGGTTGGCTATAATTGAAGAATGGACTCCTCCAAGGATGGAGGGACCTAATGGAGTGTTCATCCTTACCCCTAAGACTAAGTGGACTACGACTGCGACTGCGACTGTGACTACCACTACCACTACCACTACTACCACTACCACTACCACTACCACCACTACTATCACTACTACTACCACTACCACTACTACCACCACCACTACTACCACCACTATGACCACCACCACCACCACCACCACCACCACCACTACGACTACTACGACCACCACCACTACTACTACTACTACCACCACCACTACTACTACCACCACCACCACCACCACCACTACGACCACCACCACCATTACGACCACCACCACTACTACTACTATATCGTGGCATGAAATATATTTATTTAAATTTATGTATGGTCGTATAAAATATATTTTAATATGTTAAATATACATAAAACAGATAAATTATTTAATTTTATCTATCGAAAAATAACATTACTATGTGGTATGAGTTCATACACAGTAAGTGTATATAAATATCCAATTGATTCAGTTTAAAACGTAAAAAAATATTCTAAACGTGTTTATGGATATGTTTAAAAAATTACAAATATAATGTTACATATATTGTAAACTATCATTTGATAAAGTTGTAATTTTTTCTTATTATATATTAATACTATTACAACCAACACTTCAACTATCATAAACTTTAAAATTAAAATGTGTAGATTGATTTTCGTACATCGTATGGGAGATATATTAGTATAGAATAATACACACAATTTTATAAAATTAGGATTATAATTTATAACAATTTTTCACACAAATACACCGCTCCTAATAAGGTTTTCAATTTTTCTTACCCCACATTCAAAATCGTGCTCAAAATGCTGAAATTTTGTTACATGCCCATCTTTAAAAAGCCACCAACTAAAAAATAAAATAAAATACTACTTTTTTTCAATTTCTTTTTTTTTTTTTAGAAAAACAAGCCATTAATTAATGAATACGTTCATCCGAAGGGATAACATTGAGAATAACATCCGGTAAAGCACCAGTATAAACATGAAAAAAAGCATTACGAAGAGCAAGTTTCGCCAGCGAATGAGCGATATAGTTTGCCTCCCATCTTGCCCAGCTGAAAGTAACCTCTTCAAAGTGGTCTGCTTCCATTCGAATGGAGGATACAAGCTCTCCTTTGTATGACCAATCTTCACCACCAGATTGAAAAGATTGTTGAATGCCCAAACAGTCAGTTTCAAGAATTAACTTCCTGCCGCCTATTGTCCGTGCAAGTTCCAAACCTTCTTGGCAAGCTAGTGCTTCGACCTCGTCTACCTCGTATTTACCAGACTGCTTCTTACAGTGCGAGATAATAACCTGTCCCACCGAGTCTCGAATAGCCACCCCAATGCCAAAAAAACCCATCCTTTGCCTGAGCTGCATTCACATTTACCTTCCACATGGGCTCTGTAGGGGGTTCCCACTTGGCTCTCTCCTTTTCCCAAACTGGTCAAGACGGTGAAGTATTAGCCTCCTGAAATTCATGAAACAACCGACAGGCTATGTTAATGCAATCTTTCTGCGAGGTATCCATATTTTGGAACACAAGTTTATTCCTTCGTTTCCACAGCCCCCAGGCATGCCATGCGAAAAGATGTTGGAAGTTAGTGTCCTCGATTTTGGAAATAGAGATTAGCCACTCTCCGATAGGGGTCCTCGCCTCCTTCTCAACCGGTAGCCGGAGAGGTGAAGATTGCCAAAAGAGAATTTCCCAGGGACAATCTCGAAGGCAATGTTCGACTGATTCTGGTTCTTCTCCACATTAACGGCAAAGCTGCACGCAATCCACTTTCCTTTTGCGCAACAAATCAGCAACTGGAAGAATTCCTTTAGCGCACTTCCACATGAAGAATCTAATTTTTGGGGGAACTTGCAAACTATTAATCCATTTCCAAATAGGACAATCTCCATTTGAGGACTCATCAGCCCCATTCTGGAAATCTCTAAGGTTACATGCTGCCCAATATCCCGATTTGACAGGATACACTCCATTGCGATTATGCTTCCAAATAAGTTTATCTGGTCATCGGTATTTTGGAAGCGGGATAGAAAGAATCTTGTCAGCAGCCTCAACAGGTAAAAGCTCTCTAATCTTTTCCTCATCCCATCCACCTTCCTGGTTGAAGAGTTCAGAAACCCTCATGGATGGTTGTCATCAAACACTCCCTGGCTCAGTTGGTTATGAAAGTTCGGGATCCACTGATCATGCCATACCCTAATCGTCTCGCCATCACCCACTCGCCAAGTAAGTCCTGATTGGATGACCTCTCTACCAGCTATGATGCTTCTCCACGTAAAAGACGGATTATATGCATGCACAACCTCAAGAAAAGGAACCCGAGGAAAATACTTAGCTTGCAAATTTTTAAAGAGAATAAGGCCTTGACCTTGAATTATCCGCCATGCTTGTTTCGCAAGAAGGGCTCTATTAAACTGCTCGAGCTCCCTAAAACCAAGCCCCCTTCGATTTTTCGGGAAGTAAGCTGCCCTCCAGCTACACCAGTGAATTCTTCGCTCATCCTGCTTCTGTCCCCAAAGGAAATTAGCCATTAAAGAATTGAGACGAGCGCACACCTGCTCCGGAATTAAGAAGACACTCATCAAGTAAGTGGGGATGGCCTGAGCAACCGATTTAATAAGAATCGTACGACCTGCATGAGAAAGAAAACGCTGCTTCCAGTTCTTAATCTTCTTCCGCACTCGATCTTCGAGCATTTGGAAAATCTCTTTTTTCGATCTTCCAACAGTACAAGGAATGCCAAGGTACAAGCCATGTTTTTGAACCCTTCTAGCCTCCATGGATTGAGCAAAAGAGATTGCCGTTACCTCCTCGACACCTTTACTGAAAAGCAAACTCTGATTTCTCAAGATTAACCATTTGTCCCGATGCCCTTTCATACACTTTGAGCAGCCGTTTCACTTGAAGAATTTCAGCTTCATTCGCCTTTCCAAAGATAATACTATCATCTGCCATATCACAATAAACTATTATTATTATTATTATTATTATTATTATTATTATTATATCGTGGCATGAAATATATTTTATTTAAATTTATGTATGGTCGTATAAAATATATTTTAATATGTTAAATATACATAAAACAGATAAATTATTTAATTTTATCTATCGAAAAATATATAGTTCATACACAGTAAGTGTATATAAATATCCAATTGATTCAGTTTAAAACGTAAAAAAATATTATAAACGTGTTTGTGGATATATTTAAAAAATTACAAATATAATGTTACATATATTGTAAACTATCATTTGATAAAGTTGTAATTTTTTCTTATTATATATTAATACTATTACAACCAACACTTCAACTATCATAAACTTTAAAATTAAAATGTGTAGATCGATTTCCGTAAATCGTATGGGAGATATACTAGTATAGAATAATACACACAATTTTATAAAATTAGGATTATAATTTATAACAATTTTTCACACAAATACACCGCTCCTAATAAGGTTTTCAATTTTTCTTACCCCACATTCAAAATCGTGCTCAAAATGCTGAAATTTGTTACATGCCCATCTTTAAAAAGCCACCAACTAAAAAATAAAATAAAATACTACTCTTTTTCAATTTCAGTCTGTAATTTTAAATAAACAAATTGGCAGCTTGACTCAAAAACTTCCGCCTAATTGTTCAAAACTCGCACGTCCAAAATGTTGAAATTTTACCATTGATAAACACAAATTGAAATTGATGAGGAAATTCGATAAACATTGAATTAATATTTAATACTTTTTTTAATAATTAAATTCATCACTAATATTTGTGAACGACTCCAACCACTTTCCTTTCTTTTAGCACAAACCAGACCAAATATTATAAAACTTGTCCACTCTCTGAAAAATATAGCAAAATATCCTTGTTATCCTAATTCTCTCTCTTTTATATTTGATTGTGTTCAGCTTTGTACTTCACTTTTCTGTCTTTCACTTCCGTAGGCTTCGAGCTTACATTTGTTAAATAGAATTCTTGTTTTTTCTCTTCTCTCTTTAATGACCTGTTTTATGATTTTTCTTGAGTTAGTTTAGCGCACAATATCGTCAATTTTTGTGAACAAAAATGCACTTTTATTTTTTAAAATATATTTAAATCATAATTCATAACATTATCGTGAGCAGCAAAACAAGAATCGTTTAAATCAGTAACTTTGTTACACGTGATAGTAAGCAGTTGGATTGAGTGGACTAAAAAAGAGGTTGTTGGATCAAGTTAACTTTGATTTCATCATTTAAATAATAAAAGCTATCACTTAATAAGAATAATTGAATAATAAGTTTAATTGTAAAATAATTCGAGGTGATCAAAACATCTAGATGCTCAAAACTCGTGAAAAAAAAAGAGTGAGAGAGAATTTAATTAAAGCGATTAGGCCGACCCTAATCATTTAATCCCACTGTTTCGAGGCCCATTTGTAATGGACAACTCGGCCCATTGTATGTGGAAATAGACGTAGGCTTGACTCATTTTCGTATTAGATTATTTCACTACTATCATTAGAGTAGTAAATGAGTCGAGCTAGTCGTGAACAATTCAAACCTCGATTTGATAAAAAAATTAAATAAAAAAACCTTGTATAGAACTTATAAAGTAAACGAGTCAAGCTTGACTTTGATAATAATAGCTCAATCTTACCTTATTAAGTTGTGAGTTAGATTGAAAATATATAAAATTATTAATTAGACAAATTTTATATTTTTATACTTTAATTATTAATAAGTTATTAAGTCTCTAATTAACTTTATTTATTATAAGAAAAGTATAAATTTTAGTAAATGTAGTTTTTTTTTTTGCTGAGTAGCCCAATTTATTTATTTTCTAAAAAAATAATGAATATTTAAATTTAAATTTATGAATCTCATTTATCATCGACTAAGCTTGAATAAACTCGTGAATCTCGAAATATTCAATAAATCAATGTTTGAAGCTCAGTTTGACAATAAATGAATCAAAATTGAACCTAACAATACAAGACTCGACTCGATTAAACTCCCTATATTTGTTCGATAAGAATTTGTGTCGTGTTCCATCAAGAATTAGGGCTCCAGATGCAAACTTGTTGCTCCCACTTTTAAGAGCATGCTTGAGGCAATATTGTGGAGGAAGTTCTAGTCTTGTCTCCATCGAGTTCCATTAGTATGGCCACTCCAAAATTTAATCAATATTTTTTTAACCTTGATGGAGAAAAAAGCGTGGAAGCTTTTGGACATATGTAAAAGGAAATAAATTTCTATAAGTGGGAAGTTGAATATAAAAGCGAAGCGAACTTAGTGAAGTTATTAAAAATTGAAACCTGGCTAATTTTGGATATGTAAATTTGATATCTATGTTTTGGGTTTTTTTTTCAAAATTAAAGAAATAGTATTCGCTTTTTAATTTTTTTACAAATCTAACATCTGATCAATTTTACGGCTAGAAAATCATATCCAATTGGCTTGTATTTTAAGATTTTTTAATTGGATGAATTTTTTTTACGCGGCTAGAAAATATAAATATTAAAATACAATTAATTACGTAGGGTTTTCGAACCGAAACATTGATCAAATATTATGTGTATAATTTTTGAAAAAGTGGACCTATTTTGTTAATTTTAAAAAATAAGCTATTTTTTAAAATTATCCAAAATGTAAGTATTAAAGTGTAATTTTATCAATTATTACCAATATAGTTACGTATTATACCGAAGCTATCTAGGTTTCGTTCATTTTGTTAGATTAATCGGGTGTGTTGCTTGAAACTGTTCAAACATTTCTAGCGTTTCATATCTATCTATACTATAAAATGGAGTTCTCTCCAAATAAAATTCCCTCCCAAAAATATTAAATCATCTATAGTAACTTTTTTATTTTTTTTAATGTCTCACCATCTTCTCTCTCTCAAACACACACATTTACACATTTTTTTATTATATAATTAATTTGTTATATTCAATTTATCTATACTATAAAATAGAGTTCTCTCCAAATAAAATTCCCTCCCAAAAAATCAAATCATCTACAGTAACTTTTTTATTTTTTTAATGTCTCACCATCTTCTCTCTCTCAAACACACATTTACACATGTTTTTTTTTATCATATAATTAATTTGTTATATTCAATAACATATTTCGTTATATACATAACATTCAAAATATATTTGTACGAATGAATAAATATGTGAGCTTTTGTATATTAAGAAGTGATTGATAATGTTTAGCAGATTTTATTGTGTCAAATAATTACCAACATATATTAAATTTATTAAATAAAAAAATCAAGTGAATTGTCCGGTAAAATATCATAATCGGTAGCATACTTTATTATATGTAGATATAACATTTATCATACTTTTTTTATTTATATTAAATATGAAATAGTTAATAATTTAATATTTTAATTAAATCAATAACTAAATCAAACAAAGATTAATATTTATAAGTTTATATAGTCTATTATATTATTTTTTCGAAAGTTTAGTCTTTAGTGTTCGTTACACTTTAATACCCGAACAATGGACGTTTCTAAACTTCTATCCCAAAATTTTAAAAAATCACATATTAACACTTAATGTTTACACAGATGAACACTTATAGAACTGTATCAATTTTTCAATCTCACAAAGGCTGACTTAGATTGCTGAAAATCTTTCAAACCAAGTATTTAACTTATTCCATTTGTACAAATATTGGATGTTATTGTGTTGTTCTTCACAATATTCAACAGTCCATGTTTACATTTGTGAGACTGTAAAATTATTTTAACGTTATAAACGTTAATTTGTGCAAATGTTCACTATCAATATATAAATTTTGAAAGTTTAGAACAAAGTGTAAAAGCAATCAACGTTGAGTACTAAAGTGTAATCAATCATATTTTAATGCAAATTAAACGAAGATTGATATATAACGAAGACATGTAGGCTGCATTATTATAGTTTCTTAAATTGGAATTTTTATGTTTCAATATATATTTATTAACATTATTTTGATTACATTTATTTTACATATATATAACATAATTATCAATTTCTTAAACGTTAAATCTAATAAATTACCCTAAAAACCTTTAAAATGAAACATAAGTTATTGTTATAATCTTTGTTCACATATATTTTTCATAAATTTTTAATCACGATCAATTATACGTAGTTGTTTCACGAGTCACAAGTCATGTTCATTTTGAAAGTTTTTATTTGTAAAAATGATGATAATATAACAAATATTACTACAAAAGTTGTATACATACAAGCGTTGCGCAATTTATAATATAATATTTTGATTGTATTAGTTTATTAATTATCTGAGCTTATCAAGTAAAATATTAATTATTTAAAATATTGAAAATGTGACACTTACATTAAATATATAATAATTGAGTTTGAAATCATGAATGAACTCATGCATTACACAGAAGGAAATCTAGTCTTTTAAATAACTTAGAGTGCGTAATCTGTATCCAACTAAAAAGTAAAATATAATTTATTCATAGTATACATGACATGTGTTTATTAATTTCACTATGTCCAACATTTAATCCAATTAAAAACCAACCCACATCTCCCTTGGGGATGGCCTAGTGGTGGAGTGATGTTATTTTGTGTTATCTTGAAGCCAAAGATCTTAAGTTCGATCTATCACCAACACCACTAAGTATGAGCCTGTCACACTTGACCTGCCAATTATTGTTTACCTCTCTTGTGTAGGTTTACAGGCTATTACACAAGGACGGGGTTTATTCAGTGCGGTCTGCCAAGTGTAATTTACCTCCCCTGTGTAGGTTTGCAGGCTATTACACAAGGACGGAGTTTATTCAGTGCGCACCACAGTAACAACTGTGGATTACCTCGACATAAAAAAAAAAAAAAAACAACCCACCTAATTACAAACCCTCATAATAAATAAGCCTAAAATTTATATGCGAAGCTTAATCAATATTCATACTAGCTAGTATCGATCCTTATCATTAGACTAACAAAAAAAAAAGGAAAAAGAATAGGCCCACCAGCTAGAAAAATATTTAAAAAAAAACGGAGGTGAATGGCGCCAACATATTTTGGGCTATTTATGGGTGTTTTGAAGTCCAACTCATAATACTGTTGTAGTTGTTGCTGCCTTGTTAAGCTTCTCTGTCATGAAAACTACCTCTCATATTTCTCCTGCATTTAAGGGTAACTACTCATTGCACTTATTTTATTATATTATTATCATATTATAACAACTAAATCAACCAAAACAAAAGGCTGTATACACAGGGACCATATTATTCACATGCTTAATTAATTATATAATATATACCATAGTTGTCATTTGTCATCACTTAAGTTCTCAAGGATATTCCTAACTAGTTTTTCTCCATGCAACTTGTTACAAACTTTATTACAAAAGGAGAGATGAATGATTCGAATTTATGACCTCACACGTTCAAAGTGAGAACTGATATTATTACATTACATTGCAGTATAACTAATGGCAAGAAGAGAACCTCAATGTTACATAGGATTCTGAATGGGTGGGGAGGGGAGGGGGAAGTAATTGGAAAAAAGAAAAGCAATATTAGTGGCATGGCAGCCATATTTTCCATGACAATCCAAAATCAAACTTTTGAGACACCATGATTTATTTACAGTAATATTGTAGTTGGAAAAAAAGGTGGCTAGAAATATGAATATCTCACTTTGTGTAAGCAGCTCTACAAACACAAACAATTCAAACATAGTACAGTAGTTGTATTAATTAATATCAGCTCAAATCCACAAACTTCTACAGCTAAAAGGGCTCCAATTTGATATGAAAAAACCACAAATTGGAGCCACATATCATCAAATTAAACATCCTGAGCAAACTTCAACTCTACCAATACCATCTCATCATCATCATCATCATTCATTCATTCATTCTTTTATACTCATGTACCATACTGTAATGATCATGTCTTTTTGTGTGTGTAAGAAGACCCCCAAAACAAAAACATTAAAAAAAAAAAGAATTAATGGGGAAGAAAAAAAAAACAAGCCAGAAGCATAGTAAAAAGGTCAGATTGAGCTGAGTGGTGATCGGGCCGGGCGGGTCGGGTCTAGCCCGACTTGCGTTTCTCTCTTACTGAATTAATCTTCTCGAGCCTCCACTCATCTCGGAGCCGGGCAATGAAAGAGTCGGCCTTCATGTTCACGTCCGGGCTGGGACAGGAAATCGAGGGCCCGATTGAATCTCCACCGTCGGATTTAACTGACATCACGTCTACGTCTTCCAGGTCCGGCGAGCTGCAGCGGGAGCTATGCGTGCTGCGGATTCTCACGTAGTCTCCTCTCGCGACGAATCTCACTTCCGGCATTCTGAATGGTGGCGGCGGCGGTGGCAGTGGGATCAGCGGCGACGGTGGGGCGATGGTCACGTTCTCGTGGTAGTGTTCTGCCGGTTTTGTGGGTTTGGGAGGCTTGCCGGTGTTGAGATGCCGGCGCCGCGGGGTGTCAGCTGGTGGTGGTGGAGGTGCCGGTGGTAGGCTTGTTGTGACGTTTTGGAAACGCCGGCTTTTGGTTCCGGTTTTAAATAGAGAATTGAGAACTGAAGAAGTCGGTGGTGGGGGTGGAGGTGGAGGGGGTGGTGGAACTGCGGATGACTGCAGGAACCGCTTGCTTTTAGTGCCGGTTTTGAATAGATTATTGAAAATTGAGTTCGGAGGCGGCGGCGGAGGGGGTGGAGGCGGGGTTGCTGCGGTGGTGGGAATAGAATGTACACGCTTGCTTTTGCCGCTCTTTTTGAACAGGTTCTGCAGCACATTAGATGGAGGAGGGGGTGGTGGAGGCGGCGGCGGCGGCGGAGGGGGTGGTGGAGGAGGAGCGGATTGTGGTTCTACAGCTGAAGGTGGAGAAGAATTCTCAGCGGCACTGTCGTATATGTTTCTACTTTTTACTCTCTTCTTTCTCTTCCGCTGACCTTTGTACAACGAAGCTATTGCCGTCGCGAATTCTTTCGTACCGCTCTTTTTCCGGCGGATCTTCACGCTTACTTCCTCCGGATAATGAACCTCCGGCTCCACAGCCGGTGGAGGAGGCGATGGGGGCGGCGGAGGCGGTGCTGGAGGAGGAGGTTGCCGTCTAACTTCAGCTTCATCTTTGCGAGTGTCAACAATTTCCGCACGTGGCACGCTATGAAGGGATCGTCTCCGCTTCAAAGTGGGTGGAGGCGGCGGCGGCGGTGGCGGAGGGGTCGGGGACTTAGGAGGTGTCGGTGGCGGTGGAGCTGAACGAACTTCAAATGTATCCACGGGAATTTCCCTAACAAGCGTCTCAGCTTCTTGACTTTCCGCCTCATGGCTCCGCCTCCGGCGGGGCTCAAGATCCTCCGGAGACGGCGGAGACCGGTAGAAATTCAAATCAAAATCATCAAAAAACCTGGACCGGTTTCCACCACCACTTTCCCACACTGATTCCTGGCGCAGATCGGGATAAGAGCTGCTGCTCCGCCGCAACCTGCCGCCGCCAGTGTTAACATTACTGATGCTGTTGTACTCTCTCCGATCCGGAAAATCCATCCATGCCGGAACAGACTGCCTAGGCCTACTCACAAAATTCGAAACACTAGTAGAAGCAGCCGGAATTCGGTGGTCACCAGCGGCGACAGCATCGTCGGACGACGGCGGAGGTTCGTCGTTCCGTCGGGCGAAGACGCCGCAGAGAATGGCGAATACAACCAACAAGATGTTGAGAGAATCCCAGCTCTTTTTAACCGAATTAGGCCTCAAAATTTGATTAGTGTGTGAGAGAAATGGAGGGACTACAAAAAACAAGAGGAGTAGGGCGAGAATCGGAACGGCTAGAATAAGGGCCACCGGATTGAGGAGCGGAGTAGGCTGAGGACGGCGGCGGCGGGGGAGGAGCGTGGTGGGGGGTTGAAACCAGAAGGAGTCGGCGTTGGCTTCCATGGGGGGGCCGGGTGAGCTTGTATTGTGGTTGGGGGGTTCCTTTTGAGAGTTTATAAAGCCTTGTTTTGGTGAAAGACTTGGACTTAACAATGCATGACAGACATATTACATACTATACTATAGTCTCTACCCATAGGCTTTTCAATTTTATTTTCTTTCATCAAATATTTTATTAATGTTCACGTATTATGCATTTATTTCCTTATTTTATGTTTGGTGGTAAGGAATTAAGTTGAAGTAATAATAATATAATGAATGTGTCGGTTTTTTAAATAAATGTGCAAGAGCTGTTCTCGTTGTTATGGATAATCCCAGATATGTAATACGGTGGATTAACTAAATCATACTCCTACATAAGAGTATTACAAATTTACACACTTATTAAAATTTTGTTTCGTTGTTTTAGATTATCTATATGGAAAAGACTAAATTTTGGACGAATTCCAATAGGCAACAAGTGTGTAAATAGAGAGAATCATTGTCTATCACCTGGACATTTTTTTAATAAAATTGTGAATATGACACCATTGTGTTGAGGTACTGCTGTCCCAACAAGTAGGGTAAACAAATTTCCGTTGTGGTTGAAAGTCTCATTTTATTGTCATTTTTTTTTATCCAACATTATTTTAAATTGAGTCATAATAATTAATCAAAACTCAAAACATGAATATAAGATGTACCGGATACGTTGAGCTTAAATAGAGAAAGTCATTTATTTTTGGTCATACTATCTATAACTTCATCAAATATATTTAAGTTACTTTCTTCATCTCAAACGCCACAAGCATTAATTTTGTAGTGATGAACTTTTAATTTGAGGTTTTCCGAAGTTGAAAGATGGTTTGGTGGAAGCTTCATTATCATAAAAGAATGATATGCGAAATAATATAGTGTGTGTGTATATATAATTGCAACATGAGAATTAATAATACACATACATATGCATATATAATATATACCAACTCCTTTCTCCCTTCTAAAATAGAGTTAATCACAACCTAAAGTTCGAGTGTTATTGCTAACATTTAAAAGTCTGGTCTAAAATCAAAAAGAGCAGTGATTTATAGCCAGAATGTGGCTATCCATAATTTTTTTTATAATTAATCAAATTCATTAATAAACCACCGATTAATGACTAAGTTTACATTAATGCCCTCCACAAGAATTAACACTAAAATTCTCTCTAATTAATTCATGCATGTAAATATCAATAATTGGCGAAATTAATTGTATCAGATATACTCCATAAGATTTTATCGATCATTTCTATTTTCTTCTATAAAAAATTAGCAACATTAATTGTTATGATATTTCCCAAAAACATATATCTAACCTTCATTCCGTGAGTTATAATTTGTAATCATAGTGGTAGTGTGCATCATAAACTTGATGTAATAAATAGAATTTGTAATATTGATGCACTATCGATCGTAAATTAAAATTCTAATATGATAAAGTTAGAATTTGTAATTGTAGTTGCACTGTGAATCATACACTTAATAAAATCAAACTAATACAAACTAGATAAAATTAAACTAACACAAACTTATGTAACATTGAAATTTCGGGTATGATTGTCGATTTATTTATCTATTTATTCGATTGCACAATCGTTATAAAATATGGAGATATGTATTAGTATACCTTAAAATATCTTATAAAATATGGAGATACGTATTAGTATACTTTATTTATTATGTTATTTCCAATCACTTGTTTGTTAATTTTTTTTTCATAAAAAGCTAATTGACCTTTATAAATAGATGACAATATCTAAAAAGGACAATATAGTAAAAATAAAATATTCATTAATTAACCTAAATAAATACAATATTGCTAATTATCGAAAAATAGAATTATGGTTGGCTAGCTGGCTGGCATTACTGAATCAGACATTGGTGAAAGATTATGATTTTAAGTGTAATTAATCTATATATATATATATATACATATACATATATATAGTTCTCTTAATATGTATAATACTAAATTTTGAAATATTAAAATACTTTATATATAAAACAAATCTAAAGTGATATAATGATATAATTAATTTGGACGGATAGGGTATACAATGTCGGGGGACAACGATTTAATTAAATATGCTAATTAATTTCGCGTTGTTGCAGCCCAGTCTTATACTATTAGTTAAAAAAATTCAATGTGTTAAAATTTGGTAGATGATGTTTAGATAAAGAAACTGGGCAAAAATAATTTCTTTTTTGCTATTTAGCCAACTCAAATTTATTATTATTAATTTTCTATTTTACCGCTTAAATGTTGGTCTCTTCAACTCGATCAATCTCCGTTTTCCATTGCCACTTTGGCAATGTTTTCTATTTTCTACTCTCTCTCTCTCTCTCTCTCTCTCTCTCTCTCTCTCTCTATATATATATATATATATATATATATATATATATATATATGTATGTATATGTGTGTGTAGAGGGTTGGATCAAAAATACACATTTTTCTGGTATAGGAACTAGGAACTCATCTTATACCGTCCACCTAGATGATCTAATGTCTGAGATTAATATCAAAGTCAAGACAAAAAAAAGAGGCGAGGTATAGTTGTCCAATCCCCATAAAAAAAGCTGATGTCATCACTTTTTAAAAAAACTCTTAAAAACTTTGAACGACCATATCTCACTCGTTTCAAATAGGATTAACGCAAATAATATATCAAATTAAACATTTTTTTTCATGCTCTTTAATTCAAGATCAGTCATGAATATATTTGTTCAAATAAATATAGATGAAAAATACAAAATATACATTTTTACTCGTGTCCAACACAAAAATGCTTTCGTTAGCTTTTAAATAATGGTTCGTCAGCATTATGATAAGTTGATAACGTATACTAAGGCCAACTTCAATACTGGACTAAAACATTAATTTGGTGCAGAAATCTACTCCAATGTTGTCCTAAATCCTGCACCAAATTGGTGCAACACCAAATTCTGTCCCAAATTTAGGGCAGATTTTGGTGCTGCACCAAATTAGTGCTGATGGGTCACACAACATTTAATGAATTATTTTATTATTTAAAATTATTATTAAATAGATTATTTAATAAATTTAATTTAATTTATAAATTATATATTCACTTAATTTAAATTATAAATTATCTAAATAAATAAATAATTTCAATAAAAGCACAATTAATTAAATATAATGGATAGAATGAAGTCCCACATATTATAAATTACTAAAAATTAACTTAAAAATACACTACAAATAACTAAAACTACTTGAAAAACACATTACAAATCATTTCTAGATCTTCTAAGATAATTATAATATTGACCGAAATCATTTGAAGAATCCTCAAACCCATGTCCTTCACCTCCGGATTGATTGAATTATGAAAATTTTCCTTGATGAGGAGACGATTGATATTCACGAGCTTGCTTTCTTTTTGTATGATTCTAATTTAGTTTATTTTTTTTGTATGATTCTAATTTATATTATTAGTTTTGGATAATCATCATTTAAAAAAATTATTAATCATATTCATATTTCAATTATAAAATAAAATGAAATCTTTAAGAGAATATTCTTATTTGGTGTAAAATTTGGTGTTGAGCATTGGAGCTGCAAAAAAATTTGGTGCAGAATCTGCACCAAATAGGTGCTTAGCATTGGAGATGCTCTAACGAAGCATTTGTTATATGCTAACATATTGCATTCATTGTGCTAATGAATGATTATCATAATGTTAACGTAATACACATACTTATATTATTATTATGATTTATTACATTTCAATTATGACTTATAATTATTTTTTATGATTTAATTTTTATGTTTTAGTTACTAATTGAATATTATATATTATTTATTTCATCAAATTAGAATATATTAGTTAGAGTTTTCTTCATCCATTTATGGTTTATAACATATGCTAACGATGAATTGTCATATGCTAACATAGTTTATTCGCAATGCTGATAAAATAATATCATTATGCTAATGTTTTATATTTATATTGTTATTATGATTTATTCCATCCAATTGGGGTTTATAATTAATTTTTAGAATTTAATTCTATTTTTAAATCATTGAAGTTTATTATATCTGAATTATGGTTTATTTCATCCTATTATAATTTATAATTACACTTTAGAATTTAATTTTTCGTTAACAATATGAGAAAAATTTTCATTAGCATAAAGATAACGCTTCGTTAGCATGATGATAATACTTCGTTAGCATGACGATAAGTTATGAAATATCCTCCGCAATTTTTATAAGAATTACCAAATTACGTTAATACCCCCGCGCGATTTTTTTTTCAAATATTACAGAATTGCCACCACTCCTTTTAATCAAATCTGAACAATAGATCTTTATTAATTGTATGGTGTGAGATGAGTTCCTAGTTCCTACACTAGGTAGGATTTGTATTGTAACCCTCCCCTATATATATAATTCTAAAAGTTTGCAAGTTCAAACTATTATTATTGCAAAATTAAGGGAAAACAACTAATTAATTAAAATTTCAAAAAAATATACAAAAAATTATTGGCGAAAATATAATAAATTTTACTGTTGAAATTGGCCCAATAGCTCTTTTTCCTTTCTGGCCCAATTGCCTCTCCTTTCTTTTTCCTTGGCCCATCTCTCTAAAGCCCAAAACCCAAAACCCTAACCCGGTACCCGGTTCCTACCATATATACTTTACTAACCCTATTATTCCTTATTTTGATCCCTAATCTCTCTATAAACGGCTGCGCCGCTTCATCTTCTTCTTCAAGCCTCACACATGAAATCCTAACCCTAATCCTATCTCTCTTCTCTGATCCCCTCTGCCTGTTTTCTCAGTGTCTCTGGCCGGAATCCTGACCGTGGATCCCTGTTTCGCCTGTGAGTTGAGAAGGCAGAGCTGCTTGTGAGTTGAGTGAACCTGTGAGAGCTTCAAGCCTATCGTTTCACCATCCCTTTGTGGTCTAGGTCCGATCAGTCGCCGAAAACGCCGTAGCCGTCGTCCGTGTGAAAATTTGAGCCCACTTGTGTCTCCGAGACACATTTTCCCATATTTCAACTCTCTGATTTCTTAACATTTTGTGTTCGTTACTTTATATCTTCTGTTCTCCTTCGTGGTTGATTTATTTGCCTTAAACCTAACTGATATTTGAGTTGTGTCTACAGATCTAGTTCTCTTACTCCGAGCCTGTGAAGAACTACCTTAGATCTTGAAAGATCTATACTCTGAGGCTTTCATTGCTGCTTGAGCAGCTGTGAAGAGGACCGACGAGACCGGAAACCAAGCAGTGAACCCTAGCCGCGCACGATACCACAACATTTACAAGATACAACATTAACCACATACATGCATATACTTAAACATTTTGATTTCGATTTCATAAAGTTCAATTAGTGGACTTTTGATATTATGATTTATTTTTAGATTCTAAATTATGACATATGGATTTTGTGCTTTTAATTTTTAAGAGAGAGAAAAATATTGAACTAGAACAACACACAAAATTCAATTGATGTGCATAATAGAAAGAAAATAATTAAGTGTCAAGGTAGGAATTGAAGAAACAAAAGAGTTGAATAGTGAAATAGAAAAAAAAAATTGTGAAGTGATAAAAGACGAAAAGTGGAAAAGGCTCAAGGAGATGGGTATATGATTTTAGCCTAATCGTCAAATTAAAGTTGTTATATCTAGCTATTAATTCGTTGAAACGTTGGAAAATCAAATTGTAATTGAGCCATAAAAATATAAATGTTACATAATGGGAAGGGGGTATTTTAATTGGTAGCTTAATGGGGTAGCTAGGGTTCTTAACTTCTTATTGCATAAATATGAATACAAATTCTGGGAATTGTTTTGGTAGATAGAATTTGAGCTGGCGCGTTGACTTCTTCTTCTTCTTCTTCTTCTTCTTCTTCTTCTTCTTCTTCTTCTTCTTCTTCATCATCATCATCATCATCATCATCATCATCATCATCATCATCATTATTATTATTATTATTATTATTATTATTATTATTATTATTATTATTATTATTATTCACTTAATAATGAGTTGAATTATATATTTTTAATGAAAAACACACGTCCTAACTAATTATCTAGTTGCTTTATATCTTGATTAAACCCACATTTCAATAATTAAAATCACATTACCGATTGCACACATATATAAAAAATTATTAATACTTACTATAAGTTCTTAATTAAGATCAAGAGCTTAATTAACATACATCAATGGTCTGAGATCAACCAAGCATAAAAGGGCCACATATATATATAATCCCCACCGCACCATTATTACAAGTGTTATTGTATATATTGGTATATTTATTCGTACACGATGTGTATTACTATAATTTTACACATGAACATAAATATAATATAAGATGCAACATAATTTGTAGCTAGTAAACATATAGATTGAACTGCACAAAATTAATCTTCAAGGGTTGAAAATTCTTACATTCATCTCATATACAAATTTATTATAAGGAAGAAAAGAGAGTGGCAAGAGCTAGCCCCGAAACGATGCATTAATTTGATTTAGTACGTGGTGCAATATCATAGGTACAATGTTTTGTTGTCATATAATTAAAAGAATATTATACAAATAATAATTAAATATTGTGCTCGAGATATATTTTTTAAAAACTAAAAATAAAAATAGTAATGCATAGTTTAGACAGTTCACCGGTTTTTGTATGATTGGAGCGTGGTGGAAATGATTGAGCTGCGGCCCTTTTACATCCTTCTATAATAAAATAAATAAATTAATAACACACCTTTACATCATCCTACTTTCTTAAAAGCTACCCATGCCAAAATCACTTTTCTTTATTTTTACTATTTATTATAATAATTATTTTAGATTCACACAATTACACATCACACTCTTTTGGTATTAGTTACCTGCACATCCACCTATTCCGCTAATACAAGAAATTAATTTATTAGATTTCATCTTTATATTAAAATTTCATAATTTACGTTCAACTTTACAATTGGTGGGAGCTTTATTCTTTAAATGGCAGTGTCAAGAGCCACCACCAACTTGTTTTTGCTTGTTGTGTGGATTTTGCAACAAACCCAACATAACTTTTTGTATTTTTCGGAATTCCGGATTAATTATTTTCTTCATTATTTAATTTAAATTATAAAACACTCACACACATATATATAAAATTTTTCTTGAAGGTTTTTTGTGGTTCATTTGAGTACATATATATAAATATAGCGCTGAATTATTAAGCCGACTTTTCACCCTTTTCCTTGTGAAAATCACATTTTAAATTTACTCATCAAATTGCAAACAATTATAGCTAATAATCCAAGGGGGTTTGGCTCATGGCATGTAGCAAAAGATGCGTAACCTTTTTTTATTGTGACACATAGTTGCGTCTATTTATAAATTCCAAAGAAAGATTAAAGAAATATTCTCTTAGATTCTAAATTTGGTACGTAGTTTGATTTGAGTGCATTTTTTTTAAATGGTTGATTTAATTGAGTGCATCAGTATCAAAAGATGTTACTTTAGCAATTTGTGTTTCTTATTGGATGATAAAGTAGAGCTAGTAAAATATTTTCCTTGATATAAATAGGGATTGAATAGACAATCATTTTGCTGATACCAAACATTATAAATTATAGAACGATTATATATGACTACATATATATATAGTATATATATGCAGGATATATACTAATTATTATTATTATTATTATTATTATTATTATTATTATTCTTATTTTTGCATACCACATGTATTAAATAACATAATATCACAAATGAACACATGAAATGTTAGAAACACTTGGAAATTTAGTCATCAAAGTTCAAACATGAAAGTGGTATATATATATATATATATATATATATATACACGACATAAATATTCTAAAATAATATGTAAAATTTCCGAAAACAATACTTCTCGAGGAAGACCCAAAAATACATTAGTTGTGTAACAATTTCGTTAAATAGTCCCAGAAATTGGGCATAAAAATAAGCAAAATTTGGTGGGAAGGCTAGCTGTGATGATCACAAAATATAACAACCATTTCATCGATCGTGTCCATTTTTGAAGAGGGCCACAAACGTTTTTTAGCATGTAAAGAAAACAAAGGCCCCACGATTTTGAGTTATGAACTACTTCATATTCACAAGCAAAGGCCAATATTATAATATAATATATAGACACACACACACACATGATGGATCACTAATATTTCAAAATCTTTCTTAATTATATAATCTACGATATACTCAATCACGTCACGTAATCAATATACACTTTTGAACGTCCGGATTTGTTCGTACTTTGAATTTATACGAGATCACTTCCTATGATCTCAAATTCTCGATTGAGGAGATCCAGAGAGACTATAATAATTTATTTGTGATTAATTTTACTAATTAATCAAAAACATTAATATTGTTATAAACTATCATTTATATGTCAAACTATTTTTATTTTTTCAAATTTATCACTAACTATTATGTACACTTAAATACATTAACTCTTTAAAAACTAATCAAATTTGACAAGAGGTAGTAAAAATTAAAATATAGACGTTATGCTATAACGGTTGATTTTGGTTGCAATAGAAGAATTTATAATGAATAAAGCCCAAGTTCAGCCAAAATATATATAAGAATTTTTTTTTTTGCCATAAAATGTATTTGATGTTATAGTTTAATTATTAATTTATAAATAATTTAGATATTTTATTCACAAAAATGTTAGTTTGTGATAGATTTGAAAAAATGAAAATATATAGTCGTTTGAGATATAAATAATAATTTACCACTGTTATTTTAGCATTGATGATATTTGATCGTTGATATAGCTAATGGTGAAGCAATGTATTTTCAGTTTGAGAAGTGAAATGACAAATTTCAAACAATATTAAAGGTAAAACAACAAATAAATATGATTTATAAGTAAGAGCTAGTTTCCAAAAATCCTAAATATAAAGTTACTAAATGGGGTAAAAACATGTATCATCTGACCTATGAGCTTTGTGACAATATATTTTATTTTATTTTACCATCAAAACTTCTTTTTTCGATGACATTTCATTTGATAATATGTAATCTAAAATAATTAAGAATATATAGAATTAAAAGAAATATAATAGACAATTGACGTGGACATTTTTTAGGTGCCTGCCACCACCACTTTGGCCGCTTTGAGCTTTATATAGCAAATGAAGAGATTTCGTGCATGGTTTGTCTAAAAGTCTTAAAAAAGACTAATACTAATAAAAAATGTCACGCAATTGAATTTTAACACAAAGTTCCACAACTATATATTTTGTTGTTGATGGTGGCAAATTAGAGGGAATTTGATACCTTAAATGGTATATAAAACAAAGTTTAATAGTGTATATATATGTAGAAAATGAGTTTATAATTCAAATGATCGACGAAGTAATGATGATTGGTGAGATACAGATAGGGCGAGCACGCGATGCGAGCACGCGATGTAGGTGACAGGAGACCGCTAGAGCCGTGATAGGGTTTTGTCCGAGATTGAAGAGAGAGAATTTCGAAATTAAGTTTCCACGAAAAATATAAAAGGTAAATTACGTACATTTTGATATATATATTTTGGATTCTTTTTTAAAAATATATATTTTTAAATTAACTAAATAATACTCATTTTTTTTAAAAATGCAAATTAATATAACATTTGATTGCTTTTACGGTTTGAAAATTGTGCATAATTGATTGTATTTTAATATTTTTTAATTGGAGGATTTTTTACGTGTCTCAATAAATATAAATATTAAAATATAATCAATCACATAGGGTTTTTGGTTTGAAAAACTGATCAAATATTAGATTTGTAATTTTTTTTGAAAAAGTGGGTACTGTTTTGTTAATTTTGAAAAATTGACCGGGCTATTTTTTTTAAAAGAACCCAAAATATAAGAATCAAATTAAAGTATACTTTTTCCATTTTTAAATCTTAGAATGTAATGCATCACATTACGCACATACATATATATTTGTATATGTGCAGGATAAAATTCTAAAATGTTATAATTTAATTAGAGGTACGTTGGAAGGAAATTTTCATGTGTAGCACATCATGATAATTCCAAGATTAATTTTATTTTTTTAAGTTAATCCGATTGTATGCATCAATCACATTATGAAAATGACACTTTCGTACGTATTGTCAACATTTCATGCACAGCACTAGAACATATATATGTATATGTATATGTACATATCATATATTATAAAACTCCGAATAAATGTACATGCTTATGCAATGGTAAAATATTTTATATTTGATTTATTCAAAGTTCATCAATTTAGAAATGTAATAAAAAAAAACTATTATTTTATATTATTAAAATTGTTTACTGCTTAGACTGAAGATAGAGGAGTGAGTGTCGATGAAATTAAAGATATATTGAGATATCTTTTTGAAACTGCATGACCCAAAAGGAGATGGCTCGTTCATCAACGAGAAATTCAAGCTTGTTGATGTAAGGGGATTAATAAATAAAACTTAACAATTATAGAGATTATTGTAACTCTAAATTAATAGTTATTTAATTAACTCATTACAGAGGCAAGTTCGTGAACGAGCAGAAGAGCTTCCAAGTCAGCCAACATCTGGTTCTACTGAAATGACACAAGTAGACATGACTTATGTGTTTCTTGACACATAAATTTGTCAAATGAACATCTAGATCATAGTTAGATTCGAATTGCTTTGTCTAACAAATTATGTTATATGATTTTAACAACCATTATGACTCGTGTGACTATTTTCTAGATTATACCATAATGCTATTATTATTTTTAGTATGCAG
Organism: Perilla frutescens; assembly: GCA_026008535.1. Classification (NCBI taxonomy): domain Eukaryota; kingdom Viridiplantae; phylum Streptophyta; class Magnoliopsida; order Lamiales; family Lamiaceae; genus Perilla; species Perilla frutescens. The sequence goes on along the minus strand of BRKX01000001.1, from coordinate 47,782,623 downwards.
CAATTTTTAAATTTTTTTAGTATGTGATAATATTTTATTGTAAATAATTACAGCAGGTGATTTAATAGAAACAAATGAAACAAAAAAAATGACGGACTTTCATCGAAAAATTATTATTTATTTAAATATTAATGACGGAATATTCCATCGTAACACTAAAATATCTTTTTAAAATTAAAATTATCTAACAAAAACAATGACAAAATTAATCCATCGTTAAAATTATATTATTAAAAATAATCTTATGACGGAATGATCGGTCGTTACTCGGTCATAAATAAAAAAAAAACTCACTGTTGTTATGGGCAACCCTTTTTTATGACGGAACTTTAAATTATTGAATTAAATTTGATGACGAAATATCCGTAGTTAAATTAATGACAGAATGATTTCCGTCAAAAATTTAGTGACACTGTTTCTAATGACCTAATATTTGCATCATTAATTCGTCATAAGAATGATTTAATGACGAATATGTACGAATAATGACAGATTAATCTGTCACTAAATTAAGATTTTTTTAGTAGTGCACGTGGTCATTAATGCTTTTACCAAGATATCATCACGTACACAGTCTGATTTTGATCGAATTTATGGTGTTCATTTTACTCTTTAATTCCTTTTTCCTTTTAATGATTTTTGGCCAACTTTATACTATTCTGAATTAAACCAAACTAATTTTTAAATCAAGATAAATAGTCATATAATTTTAAAAATTCAATATACAGCAGGTATTAAGAAATATTTTTGGTGTTATTCTTATATAATCATTGATTAGGCTAGCGTTACTGAGATAATAATTTATTATATATATATATATGTGTGTGTGTGAATGTATCTTTCTAACCAATTTTATCTTGTAAAATTCTTTATCTAACAATGAATTATAGACTCTTCTTTTTTAACCAAACAATTTTTCCTTCACCATAATAGCCTTACATAAATGTGGGACCGGTAAATTTATTTCGACAGTTCACGGGTGGAATATAAAATTCTGAAACTTCACGGGTGGAAATAAAAGAACCATTTTCTTCTTCTTCTTCTTCTTCAATACAGCCGTGTTCACGGTTTTTTCATTCTTCACGGTCCTTTCATTCTTCACCGCTGCGCCGACGAGCAACCCCGCGCCAACGCCGCGCTCACCGCCTTGCGCCGCCCTCGGAAAAAATGAATCCTCAACAAGTAAGTTTTGAATTCGTCAGTTTCTTGTACAATTTTGTTCAATTAATTAGGTAATTGATGTATGGGTATTTTGGCCATTGATTGTGGATTGTGAATTAAATTGAATTGAGTTGCAAAGAATTTGTTGTTGGCCCTGAAATTTCAATTGATATGCAGTTCATGATGATGTTGATTTCGGAAAAAAAAAAAAATCTGATCACCATGAAGTTCACGGTTCTCCACCGTGAACACGGTTCCTCCCTATTTTTTTTTTGAATTTTTTTGTGATATCATAATCTAAACTAATTTAAATTGCTATTAAATATCATAATCATAATCCTAATTAAATCCTAATAGAAATTGTAATTAAATCCTAATCATAATCTTTTGTGATATTATAATCATAATCCTAATTAAATCCTAATTTCAATTTTAATCTTTTGTGATTATATCATAATTGAAATCCTAATTAAATCCTAGTTAGCCCAATTAGCTCCATATGCTCAATCCTAATTTTAAAAGTAATTATATCATAATTGAAAAGGTAATTAAATTCTAATACGGAATATACAAGTTGAAATTCTAGTGGAAGAGTAAAGTAATTAAATTCTAGTGAAGAACATACTCGACACCTCTTATTTTTATTTTTATGTTTTCCGGATTTTTTTATTATATCATAACTGAAATCCTAATTAAATTCTAGTTAGCTGAATTAGCTCCATTTTGCTCAATCCTAATTAAATACGTATTAAATTTTTTCTTGATTATATCATAATGAAAAAGGTAATTAAATTCTATTTAGCTCAATATGCGGGTTGAAATTCTACTCAATTTTTTGTTTTGGAGTACGTGTTCACGGCCAAAATTCAATCGGTGAAAAATTTAAAAATTAAAAAATCCTGTGTACACGGCCAATTGATTTATGAACCGCAACTTTTGACTTTGAAAAAAATTATTAAGGGTAGATTAGACATTTAGCTTTATGTTTTGATTAGAAAAGAAGAGTTTAGAATTCTTGGTTAGAAAAGTTTTCCAACTTAATTTTAGTTACTTTAAATTTTCTCCCATTATATATTTTTTTATTAGTATTTTCTGAACTTAATCAGATCAGCCCTAATACAAAAATATATATTAATGTATTATCTTTGAGCTAGGTTATAGAAATGCACTTTTTATCTTAATTGTTATACATATTTATTTGTGTGTGAATTGTGTAATTATGAAAAATAAAATATCCACGCGTCGAAATTGCAAGCTACTAGTGCAATGCAAGTAGAGTGTTCCAATTTGGTGTTAATTTAATTTAAAATATAAAATAATAAATTGGAAAAAGACAATGATCCCCCACGACCACTCAACAGCTGGACTTGGCAGCCTCTGTCGCTTTCTCACGTGAGAATTCAATACGTCTACCACTTTAACAATTAAATATTAACCAATCATGTTAATTATGGATAAACTCGCCATAAAATAATTACTATCTTTTTTTAAGTCTACAATAATTCTAGTCAAATAACTCGAATTCATTTAATTGCGAACCAAATTATTTGCCTACATTCTTTCACGCAAACAAAAAGTGAGCCTAAAAAAAAACCTGCACGGATTGATTAGCTCGTGGCATTCGCTGCCTAATAAAATTAAATTATGACAAAAATTTATATTAGATAGTCTCACGAGTTATAATATGTTAAACAAGTTAAATTTATCTAAACCTATGAAAAATATCCGTCCAAGAATCCATCTGCCAAGCACGTGGCACAATTTGTTTTTGTTTTTTAATAATATTTATTTTGTCTAAATTACGATTTGTTAAAATGAATTAGATTTATATTTAATTCAAAAACATTATTTGCCCAGCGCAGTGCACGAGCCCTATGACTCGATTTTAGCGTTCAATAATTACATTTTAGGATATATTGGATCTTATTGACTCATGAAGGTGGTCTTCCTTCATTTTTTTCTTTTTTTATTTATATTTTTCGGTGGTCCTCCTTACCTTTATTCATTTTTTTTCAATTTGTATTTCTTATTTTTTATTTTTTTACAAATGTATATTTAATTTTTGTTGAACTAATTTAATTTTTTTTTTATCTAACATCTCGTGCAGTGCACTTACCTAACGCTAATCCGTGGGTTTGTACATTGCGTTCGATATTTTTTTTGAAATAAATATATACTCTAAATGGAATTAGTAAGCCCTAAAATTAAATTAAATTAATTTAAATTTTTTATTCGGCATATCGAGCAGTGCACTCGCTCGACGCTAATGTGTGGGTTCATGCATTGCACTTGATAATTAATTTTTTTTAAATAAATATATATCTAAAATGGAATTAGTGAACCCTAAAATTTAATTGAATTAATATAATTTTTTTTATCTGATGCTAAAACGTGAGTTCTTGCACTGCACTCGATAATTAATTGAGATGAAATAGATGATTTTTGGAAAAAAAAATTAAAAATGAATAATTGCGAAATTGGAAGAAAACGAAACAATTAAAAAGAGGGGGGGGGGGGGGGGGGGGAGGGGTTGTGGTGTGGGGGAGGAGAGAGCTGGGCCTTGGCTTGATTGAGGAGTGGGCTTGGGTGGGATTTGAGTTATTTTGAATATATTTTGATCCGATTTGATCCCTAACGAATTGTTGTCTAACACAATTTAGTAGACGATTAAACACAAGTTTTTATCTATATATTTTGAGGATGAAGATAAAAAATTAAAAAAGGGAAATAGGTGTCATGCCCTTGAATTATTGATTGATTTTTTTAATATGTCTTATGAGAATATATTATTAATCAAGCTTGATTTTATCCATAAGTTGCACATAAAATGCTAAAAAATGCCAAAAACAATATTTTTTTTTTATAAATGGAACTGGAAATAAAAATCCTAACATTTAGGTTTTGTGTATTTTTTTTTTACTTTTCGTATCACAAAAATTCTAAACGAAAAAGGGAGTTTTTATTTGCACTACTAAAATTACTTTTTGCACTTTACCTGCTCAATGCAGTCCTAATTTTACTATTTGCACCGTGCAGATTTACATTAATGCCCTACAGTCTAAAAATATTTATAATTTGTTTTACATAAAAAAAAAACTAGAATTAATTTTTACCTAAATATGATTTTTACCAAAAATCATATTTATCCAAAGTGAGATTCACCGTTAGTAAACCAAGTGAACCAACGTGAGTTTGAATCGAGAAGAAGAAACTTGTTCAAAATTGCGTCGACCAATTTTGTTCGAAGACTTGACATCGACTTCGATTCGATTTTCATGGAACGATTTTGTAAGTTTGTGTTAAATTATTGTCAGTTTATACATTTTATTTTCTAAGATAATAAATTGTCGGGTGATTATTTAAACTAAGTTTGTAGTAGTTTAAGATTTTAGGATAGGTTATTGAAAGTATTAGATGATAGTTTGAGGCCATTGTGGGCAAAAAATCAAGTTTCAGAATGTTGTTGATTTGTTTTTTTCCCAGTTCACATTCTGTTCGACTTGAATATTTCGAACAAAACTGAATATGTTTGAAATTCAGAATTCGAATGTAACTGATAAGTCCATTTATCTCATGTTTTTACGGGCATTTTATTCGATATAAATATCATTTTGAGTCTGTTTTGAGTCGAAAAGGACCAGGTTTGGGGTCAAGGGTATTTCAGGAGGTCGAGTCTGGCGAAAGAGGCATTTTGCCTAGCATTTCAAGCACAATCCAAGCCATAAAAATCATTCAGAAGCACAGGAAACTTCTTTACCATTCATCCTACATTTGGGAGGCAGAATGTGCATATCCGAGATGGATGAAGTTGACTGTATGATGTCGTGTCCACATTGCTCGTGCAGACTCAACCACATGCCTGAAATGGGCACATGCAGGAAAACCGGAATTCAGTTGGAGAGGAAGAGGTGTGAAGAGTAGATGCAGATCCGATAAGAGTTGGTGCTAAGCTGGACTCTTAGGAGGCGTGGGGATTAAGAGATAAACTCAATCCCTAAAAAATAGGGATTTGATCAACGAATTAGATAAGGTTTATCCAGTCAATTGCGATGGGCACGTCGATCCCGGAAACCAGTTGAAGGCCCCCGTCTATAGGGGAAATTCGAATTAATGTATCTATTTAAACTTGTTCTATTTTCTGGAAATGTACGCTTAGGAAGTCTGAAACACTGCTACAATATTTATTTTCTGTATTTATATTTAGTATGCTGCTTAGGCAGCAAGAATAATCTAATAAGCCTTAAGCCATTGGGAACTAGGTTATATTTATGATTCTCAATGTTGGAGTTGAGATTTTTGCTTGTTTAATTCAGTAAGTTTTCATTTTAAATTATGTCTTTCATTTCTGCAATTTTAATTTTATCTAGCATGCTTGGCTAGATCTTTAATTCTGGTATTTGAACAATGAAAATGGTTTAAGTTGTAAACTGGACCCGTGAGGCCGAAATGAGCATATTAATGCATGATAGGTTTCTGTTGATTCTTGAACCTGTTCCACGTGAATGTGTGTCTAAAATGCCCAATATGGCTGATCAATCGTTAGACATAGAGGGCACACCACTATTAATTGAATTGTCGAATCGTGACTGTGTGTTGGTTCATATAGTAATAAGAGAATTGATGAGCTATTGTGGGCACACGAGGAGTCGGTAAACACAGTAAACTTGCATTCGTCTAGGGCACACTGCTGTCTATTCATTTATTTACATCTCTTTGGGGAATCAGGGTGGGTGGGTGATAGGTTATGGGTTTATTTGACGAGGAATCGCTTTAAAACCTATAATGAAATGATGAATAAGGAGGCACAGAGAGGAATCCGGTCTCCATAACTGGATGAATTAACGTGCATGAAAATTGGTGTGTCCATGATCGAGTCATTTATATTTAAACCAAATTCTAGTTCAAATATTGGAACCTTTATATTTTGATATTTTCTTTAGTGTTATTTTGCAGATTTATTTTCAGTTAAGGTGACAACACAACCAACCCCTTTTTGTGATTGGTTACTCGAAAGTGAAATTACAACAACTCTCTGTGAGATAGACCTATACTCATGAGCTAGCTACGCTCGCTGTGGGCACAAGAGTTACAAATTCATTTTGAAGCGTGAAATGACCGCTCGTCAGTAACTTAGTTAAAAATTCTAAAAAAAGTCGTTCGAACTTTCAAAGTCGAATGTATTAGACATGTTCAAACACTATTGTTCAAACATGTGTAATGTGTCCGAACATTGAAATTCTAACGTCTTTGTTTGAGATTTTTACCTAAGTTACTTTCAATTCTAGAGTTCAAACACACTTGTTATGTTCGAAAAATGAAGTTCGAACAGAACATGTTTGTTCAATAACTTGAGTTTCAAATGAGATTTTAACTTCTTTTTTTGTGTATCTGTGATCTTTAAAAGTAAACCAACTGCATCAGCAAGACGGAAAATTGCACTAGACGATATCAGGCACAACAAGAAGAAGAACAAATCAGAAATCAAATGAATTTCAATTATGAAGAGGTGCCGCATAATGAGCAGACTGATGACAATGCTAATGAGGAGGGTGATCAGAATACAAATAATGAGGATGATGATGATGAGTTATTGAGAGGCCAGTTGAGTTTGTAGGGGAGGATGTTGCTGGTGGGAAACATATAGTACGTTGTTTGCTGGGAGTGTCGGCTGAAGAGGCAATGGCGGAAGTGGGTGATCGGGGTAACTATGTGAAATTAAGGTGGCTGCATACTAGATTTAGTAAGTTGACTTATAGCGACGATGATGTTAATGTAGTATACGCAACCAGGGCATTCTTGGTGTACATTTTAGGTTGTACACTTTTCATTGATAAGACAGTGATCGAATCACAACAAATTATCTCCGATTATTTAAGGAACCTGATGAGTTTTAGGGTTATGCGTATGGGATAACGGTCTTAGCTTTTCTATATAGACAGTGGGGAGTGGCCTCTCGAGTTAGGGGTTAGACAGATAGCTGGTTTCCTGCCACTGTTGGAGGTAAATACAAATATGTATGTTTTTTTTTCATTTTTATGTATTAAATGTGTTATTTTTATTGTGTTGTTAATTCATACAGCCTGTAAGGTATCATACCTTACCGAAAAATCAGTATACCGTAAATATCAGTATCTTTGGTATTTTTCCAGTACAGTATGAATGGTATTCCGGTATAACGGTATTTTTTATCAACCCTACATACAGACTGAATTTATAAGTATTTCCCAACACTTGGAAGACTGCAACAATGTTGGTCCCGGGCGAGTCGATATCAGTTTAGAGGGGAGGGTGAATAAACTGATTAAAACTTTTTACTTCAAATGCGGAATAATAGGGGCCCTTTGACTCGCTTTAGAGAAACTTATCTATGCACAAACTTATTGATCAGTTAAGACAGCTTGAGTGCAGCTTGTGTGAGATTGTGTGCAGTTTACAGATATGCAATAATCAAAACAGTACAGCACACAAGCGATTTATAGAGGTTCGAAGTCTCAAACTTCTACGTCCTCTCTTCCTTCCGCAGAAGGGCAACTTTACTATATAACTTGAGTTTCTTTACAAATTACACAATAAAGGACAGATGGCTGAACCTGGTAACTGCTCGCTACCTCAGCGGGTCGACGACTCACACTTGAAGTCCCTAACTGCTCGCTAGGAAGGTAGGTGCTATTGTCGTCTTTACAAGGTTTTAGATCTCTTTCGATCTTCAAGAGGTTAGTCTTGAACATGGGGTATCAACTGATGTGCTCCTTCAATTTAGCTAGGTAGTTGATCGTTGTATAGCTGAAACTGAGAAGGCTGCCCTGGCTGGATCGTCAACAGCTGGCTGAATATCTTGACTTTGTGAATTCTTCTTCTCAATTGGACTTTCGCAGTTTCTTTCAAATGCTGAACTTGAGCTTGAGTGGGAGGGAGAAAGAAAATCTCTTGCTTGAATACTTCAAGAATGTATATGCAAAAGTTGTGAAGGCGAAGAGTTGTTTAAACTCTGATTCACTCGTCTTTTATAGAGGAGTGATTTTATGACCGTTGAGTTCCATCGATCGGTGGCTCTGTTGGCTCATCAATGAAGGATGGTCTTTATTGATTGCTGGAGCTTTTGGTTGAAGTAGCTGTTATGTTACTCTGCCAATCAATCTTCATTGGATATTTAATTTCAGGATCTCCGTTGAAGCATTTATTCCAAGATTCGCCGGTTTGAGCAATAACTCCAGGGTTATCTGGCTTCAGTTTTGAGTTCCAATTAGCAGTATTGAACTTGTCTGTTCAGTTTGGTCATTGCTCCAGTTGGCAGTTTTTAGCTTGTCAGCTCAGTTTGGCCATTGCTCTAGTTGGCAGTTTTGAGCTTATCAGCTCAGTTTGGCCATTGCTCCAGTTGACAGTTTTGAGCTTGTCAGCTGAGTTTGGCTGTTGCTCTAGTTGGCAGTTCTGAGCTCGTCAGCTGAGTTTGGCTATTGCTCCAGCTGGCAGTTCCGAGCTTGTCAGCTGAGTTTGGCTATTGCTCCAGCTGGCAGGTTTGAGCTTTGTTTCTCCAGTTCGACTGTTCTCAAGTTCTTGGCTGACTTGTCAGCTTGACTAATCATAAGCTGGCTGACTTCAGTTCTGGCCTTTAGCTGATCTCTCTTGTTTACTTCAGTTTTGGCTATCAGTTGGATACTTCCAGTCTTCAGTTGAAACTGATCTCTTATCAGTTCCTTCAGTCTTAGTTGACTCTTTTCTCCCTCAGCTCAGCTGACTTTGCTGTCAGTTTATTTCGACTGATTCGACTATTTGACTCCTCAGTTGAGTTGACTTCTGACTGGATAACGTATCCTTCAGCTTACAGACTATTCTCCAGATTGGTTGACTTTAGCTTTTCTTGAGTTCCTTTTTGATGCTCTGGATTGGTCAGCTCAAATCTACAACTTGAATTTTTGTCAGTTTTTCATAATTAATTTTGACATCTCATCAAAACCTAATCTAGAGGTTCTTTGATAGTTTTTCCTAACAAACAAAATGCCAAATATCGCGCCAGATAACATTTTGCAATGAAATGGGCTCAATAGGCGCATGGTGCAGTGTCTGAAGACACGGTAAAGGCTTACAAGGTACAAATGGATATATTGAGAGCGGAAGATGTAAGTGGAATTGTTCTAACTTCTAAGTGTATATTACATAGTTTTATTTAAGTATATGTATTAAGTTAAATTGTTCAATTTGAATATTATGTTGTGTAAGATTCATATGTGAGGTTATGAGATGGCGATGAGTGACTCGAGGCCACCTTCTATTAAGGTTGTATCACATCTTGTGATATTGTAGAGTCATATCTTTCAGATCGGCTGTTGAGGCAGTTTGGATGGGTGCGGACCTTTCTATATCCCCCATTGGACCCCGTTTTGTTTAGAAGGGACAAGAAGCCCGGAAAATACCGCGTTGTATGAAGATGCTTGCTTCATTTTTCGAGCAGTGGGAGAGTAGTAAATTGTCTCCAGAACGTAGAAGAAGAGTTGTTTATCCAGCTTGGACTTGCTCTCCCACTTACCTTCAACGGTATTATTTTATCTCTCATCCTCGAGTGCATAATGAGGCTGTAACTCGCGTTATAGGCCCACCACCGACTGTTTCACCTTGGGATGAGATCCATAGTGTCATTGAATATCTTGATCTAGTGCTCACTAGGTGGAGAGCTCATAACCAGTACCTATCAATGCCTTACGTGATGTCGCAGGTCGAAGAAGATTTTGAGGCTTTGCATTTTCGTACAGGGCAGCAACAGGGTGAGTCATCATTGAAACAATGTAGACGGTAGTAGTATTTATCTTTTATTAGTGATTGTTGTATTTGGAGACTTGTTTCGCATATTTATTACTGTATTAGTACTTGCTAGATTTGTAGATTGTTATTAGTCGTATTGTATTAATACTTGTTAGATTTGGAGACTGTTTAGTATTTAATGCATTTAAATGCTATGTGATTATGGTTTGTTCAGCGATAAATGATCGAACATGCTGATCGATCTCATGTGCACAAGGAAGATCACACTTCATTCTCATCACACAACCACATAGTAATGGGTCCACTCCATTATCACCAATACTCTTCATTTCCTCATAAATTTTATATATTGCAATATAAATTGTACCTCGAAGGAATTGAAATATCGTAGACTTGTAGCAATGTTGAACCACATTGACACTCTTTTCAAATGATGTATTTATTACATTGAAAGATGTCTTCAGAAGATCACACATCTTCTCTCAATATCCTTCAAGATCAGGTGTACTTGTACTAAGAAACCTTTACAATTTCGCATGGGTACCCTCAGCCCTACAATTTATCAAGATAGTCAAAATTTGTTAGATATATAGAAATATTAGACAAATGTATTGAATAAGAAATATAGAAATATACCTCCAAGTTCTGGTATTGTCAAAGTGCATCATGTGGTTTGTCCAACAATTAACAAATCTTTCTTTGTAAGGAACAATCCAATTATTGATAGCATAGTTCACAACAGTTGGATTGGTAGCATAGTCATCTTGAAACCTCTGAAGCAACTCAACATAGCATGATTCAGTATCAGCTACCACCACCATATTCTATGAACTCAAGTAAAATTCTCACTGATCTTTGATACAAAACTTCTTCTTAATGTTAGCAGTGATGTTTTTATTTATATGCCACCGATACAAAAAATAACAGACTGTGGGAAACGTCACCTCAATTACATTCACCAATGCATGTTCCCGATCCGTCACAATTACACTAGGTAATTTGCTCTGGTCTATCAAACCTTTAAGAATAGTGAGCGCCCATATGTAATTATCCTCCTTCTCAGATTCCAGATAGACGCATGCAATAGAAAACATCATGCTTGTTGAAGTAATGGAGACTCTTTCGAATAATGGTAACCCGTACCTATTCATCTTGTACGTGTAATCCATCAATAACACTTCAGGGAAAGCTCTAAGTAATTTAACGCTTGTCGGGTGAGCGTAAAACATATCCTTCAGGGTGTCAATCTGTGGGCACCGCCTAGTATACTGGTAATAGCCATGTTCCTCCAATTTACCAAGAGATACTGCATTTGGGATCGACCAACATGCTCCATAGATTTATTCATACTACACAATTATAAATTGTCTTTATCATGAACTTATTATTGGGAAAGCTTCTCTGTAATGCAACCAATATTTACTTCGTCTGAGTATGGGGACTCGACAAGCTAGCCGCCAATTTCTCCTCATCCGATCTCAAGCGATCGGTGTATGCATGTTCTTCTAAATATTGTGCTTGTGGGTGATTGTGAACATCACAAATAACTACTAACATCCATTGATTACACTCCGGGAGATAGTGTCCTTTTAAACAAAATGGACATCCAATTCTCTTCGACCCAGTCTTCCTTGAGCTGGTTTTGGAATTATTTTTCCCTTTCCCCTTTTCCAAAACTTCATTATCCTCCAAACTTTTTTCAACGTAGTCACGCTCTGTTGGAGGTCTCTTCTTAACCACACGAGGATGGCCACTTCATTCACATGTCAACACCAATCGAGGAATTCTAGTATGACTTCCAGCTTCTGAACTTTGTACAATAATGATAATGTCAATTGGAATAGTTCTTTGACTAACCCAGATGATCCAACTCTCGTGAGAATCAAATAATTTCATAGTATGAAATATGTTTGTAAAATCAGAAACCAACTCTGTATTGACTGGGCCAACAACAATGCTCTCAGTTTGATCATATTCCAAATAAAAAATACAAAAATTAGTTGCTGCAGAAATAAACAACACATGTTCGAAAAAAATTACTTGAACAAGTTGTATGTGTTCGAAAACTAAGTTTCGAACATATTCAACTTGTTCGAGATCGCCATTCCAAACTCTACCAATTGGCATTTTTGAACAACTGTTATTCAAAAACATGAGTTCGACCAAAAGCATTTTGTTCGAAAAATTAAGCCCGTACATATACACCATGTTCAAAATCAATACTTCGAACATCCTCACTTTGTTCGGACTTCATTTTTTGAACACTGTGAAGTGTTTTCAAACTGTATGTATTGAACGAAATGCGATATCAACTGTAAAAAATATGCGAAAACTCATAATTTAATCGGTACAAATTAATCAAAATTACTAGCATTGCTAGGTTCTTGTTGATTTTCATTCCACAATGTTGTTTGCCACGTCAATTGCCCAAGTTTAAGCTAGGTTTTTTGAGTTCAATTTCTTGCTTCAACAAAAAAAAAAACGTTCATGTGTACAATTTTGATTCTTTTCTGATTTCAATATGTTTAATAATTGGTTTTTCATTTTTTATTTATTTTTATCCTGTGGTGCATAGAGTAATTTTAGTAGTACATAGAAGTAATAAAAGGGTGCTTAAGTCATTTTACAATTTTTTTTTTATTTTTTTGTGATGTAAAGAGTAATTTTAATAGTGCAAATATAAATTCCGAACGAAAAATGTAAATGGATGCTAGCAACCACTTCCTTCGCTCATTTGTATTTGGGCCTCCAATTATAAAGCCTAATCTAACTAATGTAATGGGCCATTGTTGTGAAATTAGTGAAGGTGGATTTTTTTTTTGTCTATATTGTATTTGTGATGGGTAAAATATGTCCAGTCATATCATGTTATCAAAATTCTATACCCCTCTTTGTGTTTTTAAAAAGTATGCACACATTTCCTAATTTTGAACCATAATAGTGTGCCCTTACTTAGTTTTGAGCACTTCGATTTTCTTTGAAAATTAGGATAATTTTGGAAAAAAAAGGACGGTATACATCTTTTTTAAAAGCACAAGAAAAATTTGATGTAATTTTAAAATACAAACGATTTGCTGCATGCTTTCAATAACATGACAGGTATTGACACATTTTACTCGATGATTATGAAATCCTAATTTTTTCTTTGCAATCTAAGATGTAACCCCACATTGCCCCCATTTCTAACAGAAATATACACTTTGTTGTCTGAACTAATATACTTCTTGTATCCCACAATTATACCCATCTTCTTATTTTTCATATAGATTAAGAAATTTATTTAATATGTATTGGAAAGACACAACTTATATATAATTATTCTATTTGTCCTTATTTTCTACTCTATAATTTTCCTTTATATTAAATTTTGAAGAATATTAAATGATGTTAATTCATAAAAGAATGTTTTAATGCAATCCCAATTAATTAATAGGATTCCAATTTTAGAAGATTCAAAAATAAGAATAAAATTTCAGAATTTAATTATAATTAAAACTCTAAAATACCCTCGTCAACCTCAATTGCATTTCCACTTTCTACTAATAAAAAAAGGAGTTGCTAAATACATCACTATTTTTACTCTTTGCACCATAAATTATTTTTCATTTTCTTTTATTAATTATACATTTACCTAAAAATTCTTATAAAAAAAAATCAGATGTCATTCTTCTCATCAGATCGTCGTCTTCTCCGGTGAATACGTTGTTGACCGTCATCAACGACAATATGCACAAAACTGGCAATAAATATATTCTTCTCCGACAAATATTTCCACCATCGACAACAATGCACTTTAGTCCAATATATTTTATGATTGGATTTTTTTTTCCAGATTCGCGTCTCGTTTGAACTGATATTTTCGAACAATTTGAATATGTTCCAAATTTTAATTTCCAACCACACTTAAACAAAAATTCATGAAGTTCGTTCGAAAATGAATTTTCGAACAAACCATGTTTATTTGAAAATGGATTTTCAAATGCATCGTGTTTATTTAAAAATGCATTTTCGAATGAGACTTTATTTTGAAAATCCTGCTAGCTCGAAAATTGAATTTTGAACAAGTATGGTGAGTTCAAAATTTTATTTTCGAACCATTCTAACTTTTTTTTAAATTTGTGGTGCATTGAAATTTTTTTTTTCCTTTTAATTTGTAGTGCATTGAGAAATTTTTGTGGCACATGAAAGCAATTAAAACGATATTTAAGTAAGTTTAAAATTATTTTATTTTTCTTTTTCTTCATTTGTGGTGCAAAGAGTAAAATGATGGTGCATTTAGCAACTCCAAATTTTTTTTTGAAAGTTTATAAATGCACCGATATTTTTTTTTTACACACCACTAAATAAATAAATTATAAAATTATTTATTTTTTCTTATTAAATAAAGAATAAAAAATAATCAATAAAAAAAATTGTTCTTCTCCTTCTATGGCGTTTCTTTGTCCGAATTCATCATTCTCTTTCTTCTCTCCTTTCTTCTTCCCTACATCTCTTGATTTGCAGTTCCAAATATCGAAGTTGGTGAAGGGAGAAATAAGAAGGGGGAATGGTGGTGGCGGAGGCGGAAACAAGGGGGTGGCAGCGATAAGGAGTGAATTAATTCTGATTCGGAATTTTTTAGAGAAATGGTGGAGAAAGAAAAACGGACAGTTTCCCCATCCTCTCTCTCTCTCTCTCTCTCTTCTTTCTTACTTTTTAAAATGGAAGGATAAAAATGATATATATCGTGGTGTGTAAAAAAGTGTGAATAAATATAAGTTGTGTATGACGTGTGGTGTGTAAAGAAAAATTAATGGTGTATTTAAAAACAACTTATATTATTAGGAAAAATTAGATCTACCCACGCGCGTTGCGCGATTATATATGATGTAATATAATTGGTCAATATTTCTCTTTTGATTTATGGAAGTAATTAATAACCTATTATAAGTACATTTGCGAGCACATTAAGTGTTTATACTAACATATTGATCGGTAAGATCATATTTATTTTGAATATTATTGCACCATGTGAAATGTACACATAAATTTTGTCAGACACGTATTGATAGTGCATGATTGGAAATAATTGAAATGATGATTGCATGTATTAATTGAATGATTATTCTCTTCAACTACTTTTCATTTTCTCTTAAAAATAAAAATAATTCATGTTTTCGTATATTTTTTTAGTTTGTATTTTGAGCAGCAAAACACATATTGTAATAAATATTATTGTAATCAGTAATTCTCTTAAGAAGAAAATATATTATGTGGTTATGCCTAATAAAATAATGTAATGAAAGCAAGAAGAAAATATATATTGCAGAAAGAAAGCAAATAATACACGCAATATATATATATATATGAGTACTGATTTTGGCCAGAATCTGAATTAATTAGCGCTAATCCGGTCTGATTAAATCTGTTTCAAATGTGAGCCGGTTTACTCTTAGTTAATTACATTATTGTCCCTAAACATTTTGGCTCCATTATTAAGAAAATTAGGCAGGCCAAATTAATTGCTTCTACTGATTTCTCACTCATGCGAGAGAGATAATCATGGCAACGGATCTTAAGTGATTCTCGAGTAGTGAACAAATCTGCAAATCCCATGATACAATCATTGTGATTATCTTTCCTAAAAAATACTTTAGATTACAGAAAATAAATCATGCATATAACCATAACAATACTCCATTGCACACATCTCAAAGTCTTGCAATAATAATTGAGGCCGATATCTTTCTAAAAAAACAGAGACTGATATGGATAGCAATGTAGAAGAAAGGCTTTTGTCAATATTCAGACCCAACTCTAACGACGACGACGATTTTACAAATGATGTATTGTATGCAAATAACGATGTCTATGAAGAGAGTGAAGATGCAGAATATGTGGAAGACATTGGAAAAGCACCAAATGAAGAAATTGGAGAAGAAATAGAATATGATGAGAGAATTATGCAAGAAGGTCCTCAAAGAAACATGGAATTTGAGAATAGGGAAATGCTCTTCGCATCCTACCAAGCTTATGCAAAGAGTAAATATTTTAATGTCATTACTAGGACTGCTCGGAAAGTGCATAGGTCTGATGAGCCAAAGTATCTTGTGATTTGTTGTGACAGATCACGCAATGAGAATCTACCAAATGAATGAATTGTCCAGCTCGAGTGAATGCTATATGATAAGTCACAAATATTGCATATTTATTATCTGTATTTTTATATATTTGAGACTTAAAAAATTATTTTTATGGTTATTGAAGGAAAAATATGAGAAAGGAAGGAGCCATTCACATTTATGAAAGAATTAGAAGAAAAAGGAAAGAAATTAATCAAAGATGATGGTAGAGAGAAACTAACGGTTTTGAAGAATGAACGGTGATTGCATATAGCAAAAATCATGATACACGTTAAATGCGATTTAATGACTCTTAAGTCATCGTTGGCCTATATAAAGTTGTAAGGTCATTTGGAAGAGGCATTTAATTTTTCTATACATTTTGTAGATAATTCTCTGTTAGTTTTATCTTTGTTTTATTTCAATTTCAGTTCATCATATTTTATAATGATCGCTTGTATTAGGTTCAATATGAGTGGCTAAGTTATTTTCCAGGATGAGATTGTAATGATTTTGGTATGCCCAATTCGTGAGGTTTAGTTGCTTTTACACAATTCACACATTAATATCTTTTTGTGCTCCGAGAAATTAAAATAATATTCTGAATTAATTAATTTTGTAGTGGCCAATATACAACTAATTGATTAAGGATTAAAACTAATCAAATTCGATGGATCTGTAATTGTCTAATCAGTTTGATAAGTGGTAAGGTTGACTTTCTTTGTCAGTGGGCATATGGGGATATTATGGGCATACGAATCCGTATGCCTGTAATGTAACTGGGTTTCTCTAATTCTTAATGCTATTGATTAATTAAATCTGTTAAGAGTTCTTGTGGGTTGTTAATTAATAAAAAGTTGAATAATAAGGGTTCTTTTATTCGATGACACTTAAGGAGAAATGAGGAATGCGTTAGTGGGTTCCAGTATTCTATAACTAGTTTGTCTGATGTTTGAATTTATATTTTTGCACCAATGAACGAAATGAGGCATACCACTATTAATTATAATCTCAATCCGGCTTTTATATATTGATTACTTTTGTTTTATTTCATTTGGTCAGTTAAACAATTATTCTCTCAAAACCCCAAAAGTTACAGATGAAAGAAGAATACACCGTTCCTTGAGGATTTGACCTGTACTTTCCACATACTACACCCATTTGGGCATTCAGAAGAATAATTTTATTTTGGACGCGTGACGATAGTGCATTACTATAAAATAAGAGAATGGTTGCTGGAGGGTGTCCACCGTCCACTTAGATTATAATCATGAACTTGAACCACATATGTCAACTTTCATGCCGGCTCATAGGAGTTTGTTTACAAATATGAAGAGATAATTGGAAGGAAACGACATTGCAGGTTTGAAAGTGTGTAAAAATGCGAGGTTGTTGGAAGTTCAAGCCAGTGGGCCTCAAAATTTAGGTTAGAGATTGCAGAAATTTCATTGAAAGATGAGAAGATTGAGACTTGGCGAAGGAGATGATGAAGCCATTCGTATACTTTTCATGAGATTGGAGCAAAAGGATATGAGCTTTTTTTATTTAATGGATATAGATGATGAAGGGAGACTTCGAAACGTGATAAGGATTCATTCTAGGAGCAAAGCTGCTTATGAAGATTTTCATGATGTTATCAGTTTCGACATAACCTATCTTATGAATCAGTATCATATGCCTTTTGCAACTATGGTCGAGGTTAATCATCATAATCAGTCCATATTATTAAGTTGTGCTTTGTTGTCACATGAAGATGCAGCAGAATCATTCAAGTGGTTGTTCACCAATTGGTTGGAAGCCATATGAGGTATTCATCCAAGGGCAATTCTAACAGATCAATGTGATAGTATAAAAATTACAGTGAGGGAAGTGATGCCCGACACCATCCACCGATATTGCTTGTGAGATATTGTGTCGAAGTGTACTCAGAAGTTTAAAGATGCAACTAATTTTTACAAGGTAGTTAACGAGTTTAATGCTATGGTATATGACAGCCTCACCACAGGTGAATTTGAGGATAGATGGGCTAGATTCTTAGTTGACCACATACTCCAAAATAATAGGTGGCTGAGAGATTTATATGCTGAAAGGCAAATTTAGGTGCATGTTTATCTAAATCACACATTTTGGGCCGGTATGGTGTCAACATAAATGAGTGAATCCATGCATGCTTTCTTCGACGAGTACATCACTTCAAAAAGTACGTTGAAAATATTCGTGGAACAATATGAAATTGCAATTCGAGATAAGATTCATAGAGAAATACAAGCTGACTATGAGTCGAAGTGCAAGATTAGAAAATGCATCTCATCTTTCAAGTGTGAGTAGTAATTTAGAGATGCATACACCAATAATATATTTCAGTTATTGCAGAAAGAGATAATGCTAATGTTGCATTGCAATGTTAAACAACCAGTTATCAATGTTGTGGGCATTGAACTGTATAAAGTTTTTGAAAAAAGTGCTGATTGCAACTGATAGTGCACATATATAGTTGAGTGTAGGCCGAATGGAGAGTATTTCGAATGTAATTGTCGAAGGTTTGAGTTTAAGAGAATCCTATGTTGTCATATATTGAAGGTTCTAGTTTTGAAAGATGTTGGCTTTGTGAATGAGAGGTATGTAATGAGAAGGTGGCCGAAGGACGTCTACAGACATCATTCAAGCATATTTTTTACCGGTGGATATTCACAGATGACAGAAGAGTACAAGAGATTCCAGAATGTGGAACGAGCTTTCGTTGAATGTACTATTTGACTTATCAATGTTCAGAAAAGATGAAGTTCATAAAACAGAGATGCAAAGATATGAAAGCTGAGCTAACAAACTGGCCGCCAACAAATTTAACAAATTTCGTGAGTTCTTTCTCTGGAACGGCAGATAATGCCAGTACTCAACCTCGTACTTTGTTGAATCCACCGCTAATTAAGTGAAGAGGAAGACCAGTAGTTAACAGAATGCAATCTACAATAGAAAAGAGTAGAAGAATAACAATTTCTAGTGGAGGAAGATGAGCAAATTCTAGTGGAGGAAGAGGAGCCAGTGCTTTGATTGGAAGAGTTAGATGTAGAGGTAGAAGAGCTAGTTCGAATCTGTAGGAGGAGAAAGTGGTCGGGACACAAGTTAAGTACTTGTTTCTAGCATTGTTGGGATACATAGTTAGCTATTTTGGTATTGATATATGCAATGACTTTTAACAAACACTTTATGTGCGTTTTTTTATAGATTAGTTCACATAGAACTTTCATCGAACACTTTGTACATTTTTTTTAGAGATTAGATCATATTGAACTTTCATCGAACACTTTGTGTGTGTTTTTTTAGAGATTAGTTCACATAGAACTTTCATCGAACCTTTTGTGTGCGTTTTTATGCATTTGTTTCACTTTGAACTTTCATCGAACACTTGGTGTGTGCTTTTTTATGCCTTTGTTTCACATTGAACTTTCATCGAATACTTGGATGTGTGCTTTTTTATGCATTTATTTCACATTGAACTTTCATCGAACACTTGGATGTATGCTTTTTTATGCATTTGTTTCACTTTGAACTTTCATCGAACAATTGGTGTATCCTTTTTTAACAGATTATTTCACTTTGAAATTTCATCGAACACTTGGTGTGTCCTTTTTTATAGATTGTTTCGCTTTGAAATTTCATTAAACACTTGGATGTTTGCTTTTTATATAACATACAAACAGAATCCCAAAAATATATAATAGAACATACAACATATTCCAATAACATATAATAAAACTAAAGCTTTATAAACATATGGGTCATGCAATCAACATCCAAAAAACATCAGCTTCAAAGTTATAACAAAACATCAACATAGTCCAATAATATATAATAAAACTAAAGCTTTATAAACATACGGGTCATGCAATCAACATCCAAAAACATCAGTTTCAAAGTTATAACAAAACATCAAATACATTAATAATTGAAAATTAAAACACTAGTCATTAAGATCAAGCCTAACCATTTCAGTTGTAGTAACCATGAAAAGATCTACCCTACGAGTAATACCACTGTATTTTGAGACCCGCAGAACAACGCTGATGAGTCCATTTATTTCGCGTTTTTTTCTGGGCATTTTAGTCACTTTAAATGTCCTTTTTAGTATCTTTGTGTTGGAAAAGAACCAGGAAAGTGGTTTGGGCATGACATGAGTGAAATCTGGTGAAAGAGGCATTTTAGCCTTCAATTTAACTGAAATGGATAAAATGGGCATATTAGATAAAAATCGACCTGAGCAGAAGATGTCGTTCCCACAGTACTCGCGCAGATTCGGAAGAGACAGTGAAGAGGGCACATGTGGAAAAATCAGGATTCTGTTGATTGGAGATAAAGATGGCCGATCTGATCAATTCTGAATGGATTTAGAGTGGATAAAGACTACTAAGGGGATCAGCATTCAAAGAAGAGATATAATCCTGAAATATCAGGATCATCCCAACAACCTTCAAGATAAAGCTTATCCAGCCAGAGTCCAGCAGGGCACACTAAAATCTGGCAGACAGTTGAAGGTCCCTATTGTAACACCCTAAATTTCTTAAAGTGTTAAACTGATTTTTTTTATGATTTTAATTGATGCGGAAATGTGAGTCATTTTTTTTTTCGTACACAATAACTTAATTAGTTAAAATATTTGAGCGGAAAAATAAATACATGAATTTAATGAAAATAAAAAAAACAAAATACTACTTGGTCAATTAACATAGCAATGCTACTGAAATATTTTTATTTGAAAAGTTTATCATAAGTTCTAAAAATAAAATAAAATAAAATAAAAGACAATAGCATGAGTAGATGTCTAATAAGCAACATGATCCATAAAACATGGAATTAAAATAACTAATTTAAAGAAATTTAAACTATGATATGCGAAAGAAATGAGAACTGACTTGAACTGTCATTCGATCCTCCACACGCCACCAAACTTAGTTACCTGAAAAATGTTAAATGAGGGGTGAGCATATATAAAATATACTCAGTGTGAGAAATTATGCAGAGATTTGCCCAAGTTAATAAAACAGCAGCACACATATAACTGATACTGAAAACTGATAGTACCTTAGTACCGAAACATGATAGTACATTAGTACTAATTGAATCGCATAGCGATATTGACATTTGTGCACAAATAATGAACATATAGTCCAAGGGCCCATTGATAGTAACATGATATACGGCAAACACGTGATATTAAAATGGGCAAAAAAATATAAATCAACGACATAAAATAAATAAAATCCCACACCTTAATTGAACTAATGACCCTTTTGAATCAAATACTAACAGTAACTTATTGTCTTAGTCGCGCCGCACCTAGAATACCAGAATAAATAAAATAAATAAATCCTATAAATACATGATTATCACTAAAAATGCATATAAATATATATATATATATATATATATATATATATTGAATTTAAAAAGAAACAATATATGTCTGTTTCCTTACTAAATGAAAAGTCTAAGAATTAAGTCAGATTAGTAACAAAATCAAATAAAAAAAATAACTATTGTCTGCGAAAAAGAGTTTGCCGAGAAGCATTTGATAAATTAATAGTATAACTAAAAATTAATTATGACCACATGATACAATAAACTTGTTTTCATAAATTTTGATTAAAAGGAGAATCTGATCATGAACCATTTTTTTTAATATATATATATATATATATATATATATATTCCGCATTCATAGCAATAGATAAATTGATATTTTGTCTAATTAGGGTAACTGATTAAAATCTCAACTAAATTAAGCCCTATATAAAAATATATATATTTTTTTAAAAACTAATTATAAAAAATCGAAACAACTCTATTCCATTATCTCCAGCTATAATTTTAATCCAATCTTGTTCAATTAGAACTAGTAAGATTAAAATCTACAGAATACCAATTTCTCTAAGCTAGCTTATTCACCAACTTAATTAATTATTAAGTTAAAGTAGGAAAAATGATAATTACTCCTATAATTTACTTTTGATAACACATAGGCCATAATTTTTTTCTCCTCGGAATAATCAACAAGAGTATATGCAGTTTTTTTTTTAAATCCATGATTTATTAATAGTTAAAAAATATAGACGAATGAAAAAAAAATGATAAATTTTTATTCTTGTACAGAAACCATGTAAATATCAATGTCACCATTTTCATTCGACAAAAAAAATAATAAAAATGCTAAGATCAACATTAAGAATAATTCACCTTGAGAGTTTATGGGATTAATGAAAACAAATGATTTCAAAAGCTTTCTAACAGTGACAAAATGGGACTGAAATTAAAATTTAATAAGTTTCAAAATTCACATCTAGGAAAGAAGAAAAATGGAGAAATTTGATACCTCTGAATGTGCCGTCGAAAGCTTTGTGTAAGATAAAAAAAATAGGTTAAAATCTCATTCTTAGTATTTATAGTAGGAGATTAGGGTTATGATTTCCCCTTTTTTTCTCATTTAAAACTGAATTTGGATAAATTTAAATCTCTAATAATTTAAAACTCCTAACTTTCAATTGTGAGCCTTGACATCAAATTAAAACTTTTGGAGACAAATAAGTTTTTTTTTTTTTTTTAATAAGGAGTAAATAAATAATTTGCTAAAACCAATATATACGAATATAACATTTATTTAAGAACAAATAAAAAAAAAACTCTTAATAAAAATACATGACTTTAAATGTTTCTAATATACACACACACACCTCTATTCTAAATGAATGATGCAATATAGGAATAAATATTTGATGCAACATAATTTCCTATATGATTTTAATTAATTATATCTTAATTTACTAAATGAACTTAAATATATATCTAGGGGCGCGACTTAGACTTTACCCTGACTCGAACATTGAGAATAATTTAAAATTAATAAAATCCTAAGATAAATATTTAATTAAATAGTGATTGGAAATATGGGCTGTTACACCTATCTTTGGAGGATTCTTATTTGATCGTTGTACTCCCTTAAATACTAGTTTGATAGTTAGAAAAAGGGGATATATTCTTACCATATACATTCTGCACTTTTATTTTCACACATAGTTTAGTTTTAACGCTGCTTCGGCAGCAAGACTATCTGGGGCCTAATGCCCACAGGGATTGGGATTTATATTTAATGTTGTTTTCGTTCGTTATTGGTATTGGACGAGTTTTAATTCAATTCCAGTAAGTTTTTCCTATTTACCAAGTCTTTATTTTATGTCTTTATAATTCCATCTAGCATGAGTAGCTAGATTTATATTCTGGGTTGAACAAAGATGAAGATTTAACACACACTTAAAACTGGTGAGGCTGTGTGGGCATTTTACTGTATGAATGAGTTTCTGCCAAGTTTTGTTTCTATGCTAGATAAAAGCATGTTTAATATAACTAATATGCCTGATCACTCTTTAGTCGTAATGGGCATTCTAAGGCGAAAAGAATTAATGAATCGTGGCTGTGTGTTAATTCGATGGTAGCTGAGAACTTGGTGGGTTGTTGTGGACACACGAGGAATCAGTAAACATAATAGACTTGGGTTCGTTTAGAGGCACAATGCTTCATATCATTTACATCTCTTAGAAGAATCGGGAGGTAGGTGGTAGGTTAGGGATTTAATCGACGAGTAATCACTTTTAAATCTAAATCGAAAGGATGAATGAGGAGATGCAGTGAGGAATCCGATCTCCATAACTGGGTGATTCAATCATACAGAAAAATCCGTGTGCCCATGATCAAATGAATGTGAGTTAAATTGAAATCTAGTTCAATCCCGGAACCTTTTGTTATTTGATATTCTCTTTAGTTATTTTTGCAGGTTTAAATTCAGTAAGGTGACGGTACAAACCAATCCCCCATTTTTGATTGGTGACCCGAAGGTAGAATCACATCAGCTCTCTATGGAATCGACCTTACTCATAGTTAGCTACGCTCGCTGTGGGCACAGGAGCATATAAATTTATTTTGAGCACGAAATGACCGCGCGCCAACCACCACGCTTGATACCAAGATACTGAACAACATCATTCCACCCTTTTTTGAATCGGATCATGACATTCTTCTTGTTCTTCTTCGTGGTAATCTCGCGGTATTCATATTCTACCTCCCATTCTTGAAACCCATAAAATGTTCATATTTTGATAATCTCAGACTTTGTGCCAAGAATGTCGCGTGCGTGCATTGGCAAATACTAAAAAAATAAGTCATAATTAGGCAACCTCTTACTAACAATGATTACAAATGGATATTATCACTTTACCATTCTGGTTGCATATTCAGGCGAGTGACACTGCACTTGAAAACCATAAGAGTCACCTGCAGAAAAAAAAAAGAGGGATCTATCATTATTGGATAAATTAAAAAGAGAGAATGTCGAAAGCAAATAAATTAAACTAGAAAATAAATCTTAGTATGTTCTTCCAAAGCTCATCCCTCTCGATGAAATCGGATCTGCCATTGTTAGACAAATTCCTGAAATCAAACACAAGAGAGCAGAGAGAAATAGAAAATATGGATATATATATATATAACAATGGTTAGATAAAGCTTCTAGAAACTGCAATAATATTTAAATAGATTCAGTTCAACTACCCATATAATAATATTAATTACATGCCAAAATAAAATTAAAATTGGTCCATGCCGATCAAAAATAAGATTATAAAATCCTAATAGTTATAAGGCCACGCAGCCTGATCTGCTAGAGATGGTTTGCCAATCCATCTACAGGAAGCACCGATAAAGTACATTCTATACCATTCCAAATCAAGATGATCAGCCTTCTTTTCATCAGAAACGTACCTGAGTAGTATCTCCTACATTAATGGGCCATATTAGATTGAGCAAGAAATATGATAATTAGGGAAATAGGTCTAATTAGGGCTACAATACTTACTTCCTCATGCAACTTTTCATCTTAAATAGCGCCGGGAACCCTCCTCATCCAGACAACGTCCTCAAAGCAATCTTTCATTTCTTGCATTTTTTCAACGATTTTCCCTAGAATTTTTTTTAACCCATACCACAACAATTGGGATTCACTGATAAAGAAGTCGATCACTTGTTTATCATTGAAGATATCCATATGGTCGACTTTATCGATCCAAATATGCTTGAGGCAGTCTTCATCGAGTTTAGGCCAGATTTCTTTCATCATGACTGGAAATGGAAGATTGTAGAAGGAAGACTGAAGACGAAGACTACTTGATGGACCTTTGATGTAATCCTGATATAAAAAAATTGAAGAAATCAACGATTGGTATACATAATATCAACAGTTGGTAGAGATCTGTAAAAGATCATTACCCTATGGCGTATGATGGAAGCCAATTAATTTCCTTGGAAATAGGTCTAATTAGGGCTGGTTTTTCGGAAAATAATAATAATGATTATTGCATTGGGGGTACAACTAGTCAAGCACTTTACCATATCAATTGAAGGGGTTTACGGCGATTAATTATTGTTTTAAATTCAAATTGTAATTTCCTTAGAAATCTTTACCATATCAGATTTTAATTACAATTTTGTATTTTTTGTTTTTAAATTTAAAAATTCTTAATTATAATTTTCTTAGAATTCTTATAATTTCAAATTTTTAATTACAATTTTGTATTTTTTATTTTTCAATTTAAAATTCTTAATTATATTATAATTTTCTAGAATTCTTAGATACTTTCAAATTTTTTGAATTAAAAATTAATTTTCTTAGAAGAGGTGTGATCTTAGTATAAGAGTGCATGTATGGACGTTAATTTTAGAATTCTTATTATAAGATTGAATGTAATTTAAATAAGATTAGGTTTTGATCAAGCCTAAAATTAAAAATGAATTCATTTGTACTATCTCAATTGTCAGATTAATCTACTTGAAAATTAATGTGTGCATGACTCACCACCATAATACTATTGATTTGGTTATTAGTCATTTCACGCTTTAAATGAACTTTATATTTATAAGATAGTTGTGGCTTCATTTTCCAGCACAAAAAAAAAATGTCAGATTCTCAACCTTCAATTTCAAATTCATAGAATAACTATGATTGGGTCCAAAATTGATGAGGCAATTTTCCTTAGTTTCTTACAATTAATGGTTGGGTTCGTTGATCTTTTCCACACAATATGCACTGCGTAGGTGCTAAGGATGCTTGCGAAAATGTTGTCTAATGCCCGGAATCGTCATTTTATGACCATTGATCTGGATATGAAATTGAAGGAATTGAAAGAGCTTTTTTACTATTTTGAACACTTAAGATGTTGCCCGGAATCAACTACGACGAAGAAAGTAACATTGTCACGGCCACTGATGTGTATTTCAGTCATTTCAACGATTTTAACAATGTAAGCTTGAAATGTGTTTATATCTTATAAATTGTTATTTTTCTTAAAATTGTTATTTTCCTTAAAATTCATTTTCTATCTTAACTAGGAGTGTTCGATGAACAAAGAATTCAGACTGAATGGAATGGCTGAGTTCCGCACAATTCGTGAGATTGTTGTTGAAGGAGGCATAATGAAGCTTGATTTTGAAGTGTATTAAGAGGGTACATTACAACTTTTAGTCTAATGATATCTAATTAGGACATGTAAAAATTATATGCATATCTAGTGTATTAATGTGTTATTTCTGCAGAAGATAAATTGAGTGTATTTCATAACGATAAACCTACACATTAATCTCTCTAAACAAAAATAAATATTCCATCAAAAATAACATAACACTTATATTACATCCAAAATAAATAAGTTGACATCAAGAATAATATTACAAATGAAATTTTAATGAAGCTTTAATTGCTATAGAGTTCGAAATGACACACCCACTCAATTGTTCCTTTTGCATGTGGTTTATCTCCTAGAGACGTGGGTGAATCAGGAATTCAATGCTGATTACAAATCTTCTCTCCATGGAATTGGGCCTCTTGGCGGTTAATAATGATTATCCAAAATAATAATAATTTTTCAAAAATTTCAAAAATTAATTATGGTGTGATTTTCGAAACTTATGGAAATTTAATTTCGACATTAGATTATACTTTCAAAATTATAATATAATTCCTAAATTATGGTATGGTTTCGGATTTATATCATTTCAAAATTATAATTAAGGACAAGGTATATATAAGTAAAATTTTATGAGTTTATAGTAAATTATAAGTTTATATAATACTATAACTCATTTAATATTAATTTGAGACAATATAAGGTCAATCTTCAAAATTATGATATGGTTTCGGATTGTAATATAAGGTCAATCTTGAAGATTAGGACAAGATCTATTATATATTTCAAAGGAGCACGAATGGCCTTTGCTCTGAACCAAACTCTAAATCCTTGCTCTTGTCCTTATCCTCTTGCCCTTGCCCTTTGCATGCCCTTGTTATTATGAAGAAATTTATAATTCTATTACAGATTCGGTTTTTTACTTCTAAGTTATTTCTAATTAGGAATGTACACGTATAATTCTTATACTTTCATATTTGTAATTAGTGATGTGATCTCGTTTTAACTATATAGTGCATGCATGCACTATACTTTCAAAATTGTAATTAGTGTTGTGATGATCTTATATTAATTTGCGAACTATAATTATTCTTAGAATTATTGTAATTTCAAAATTATTATTAGTGGTGTGATGATTTTTGACAATAGTGCATGTATGCACTATACTTTCAAATTTGTAATTAGTAATGTGATCTTAGTATAAGGGTGCATGCCTGAACTTTAATTTCAAAATTTTTATTATAAGATTTGTAATTCTTAGTATTCTTATAATTTCAACTACAAATCAAAGTATTCTTATTAGTAGTGTACGTGATCTTAATTATTTTATTTTATGCACCATATTTTTTATAATTCTTAGAATTTCATAGAATTTTGGATTCTAATTAGTCTCGTGATCTTAGAATTCAACATTATTATTTCAAAATTGAATTTCAAAAGAATAATTAGG
Organism: Perilla frutescens; assembly: GCA_026008535.1. NCBI lineage: Eukaryota > Viridiplantae > Streptophyta > Magnoliopsida > Lamiales > Lamiaceae > Perilla > Perilla frutescens. The sequence goes on along the minus strand of BRKX01000001.1, from coordinate 47,754,652 downwards.
CCGAAGGAAATTAATTTGTGAAACACTAAATAGTCCATTAATTATTCAGATTTACACAAATCTTGTCAAGGAGATATTGCTTAATTAATATTTAGCCGTAAGATTTACACAAATCTTTTCTAAGATGTATAATTGTTATTTTTTGGTCTTAAGATTCTCGAAATATGTAATACCATGAAGATTTGAAAATATTTATTCCCTATGCACTCTCATTTAAGGTTTCATGGGGAAATCAATGTCAATAACCTAACACTATAAATACACTAATATTCACATAGTCTTCCTCCTCACTTTACCATCATCTACCTAAATACCTTTCGCCGCTATCTTTCCAATCACCTTGCAATGGCTGAAAGAACTCTCATAAAGAAGTTTACTCCAATAAAGAAATTCAAACCCACAAAATGCATTCCATCTTCAGAATGGACGATCCCTCCTTCTCCTCGTAGTCTTGAAATACTCTACCGAAATCTCAGCGAAGAACACAATACCATGAAGGTGGAGATTGGTCATTTGTTTGGTCGTATGCTGTTAAGTTTGGACGACCAGTGCGTGGGGGGTATGTTGCTGGAAAAATTTCTCCTCACAAAGTTGTATGAGTGTTATCTCGATATCAAGACATCAAGCACTGATGATGATTGATGAGGGAACTTCCAAGCCTATTCCTGTTATTGTGATTCTGAACTCATCTTCGAGTGATGTTTAATCATTTCTACTAGTTTTAATTTGCAGCATATGTTTAGTTTATGCCTTTTAATTTTCAATTTCTATGTAGACCAGTTTGGTCAATGTCATTGTTCCCCGTTTAATCTATGAGTATCTATGAATATTTAAGTTTATCTAATTTTGTTATGCTTTCTCTTGTGTTCAATTTTGTTCTCATTTATCTTGTTTAAGTTTATTTCAATAAAATAAATAATAAATTTATAAAGTGGATTAAAATGAATTTGTTCCAATATGGTAAATAAACTGTTTGTTTTCCTTTTTTTTTTATGACTGGATTTATTAATATCCAATTCGAATAAGATATAATAATTTTTAATTTTAGTGTAGTCCAATAAGCTCCTTGAATTTTTATGGGAAAAATAATTAAGTCTATCTTTATTTTTTTACTCAGTTGTTAAATTGTAAACTGCCTTTGAATACAATGCAATTTATAATCTATACAAAAGAACATTTAACCGATCCTAAACAAAAAATAAAATTACAATAGCAAAACAAAACAATGAACTAAAAAATGTTGCAATTGGAAAATGTTGCAAAATTTGGTGGGCATTTTGAACTAAAAATGGGTTGGGCATTTGGGCGTTACGGTGATTTATCGAGATGATTTTGTTCAACCTATAGATGGAATACTTCTCGGACATACTATCTATTGCATTATTTTTTGAGGTCCAATTCAGTAATTGGCAACTTGCGATCTATTCAAGATTTAGATTGAGATTTTGTACCATTTGAACTTGTGATGTATTCAATTTGTAGATTGAGATGAGATCCAGTTATAACCAACCAACTTTCCAAACTGGGCAATTATATTTCACATGTTACAACCTTCAATTTTCTTTTCATAGCCCCTAATTTCATTAAAATACAAATATTATTTTGTTGATTTTTTTAAAACCTTCATAACCCCATATTTAATTCTAATAATATAAAATATACTCCCAATCTATAGGCCCCATTCTTCTTTTTCTTCATAATAAGGGGAAAAAAAGAATGAAAACAAAATATTCCCACGATCATATCATCATTTGTTTCATTAAAAAATAATAAATAATTTCGATTTCATTAGTTAGTACTCATTATCATCATCAATGTACTCATATACTCTGTTCTACATATTTTGGAGATTACATTATTTATAGCACTCAATTTGATTCGTACTGATCTCTCAACTCCAAAAATAAAAAATAAAATGTAAAAATAGAAAGGACAAAAAAATCTAAATCAGAAGCAAACATCCAAATATGCAAGTTGCTCTACCTACACATATTATAACTTGAATCTGCTGCCTACGGCAATTAGGTATGTCTAATGTGTTTGAGGACCATGGACTTCTTTCCTTGCAACCATTTAAGTAGAATTGTAAGCTGCAAAAGCCAAAGGCGCATACATGCATATATAAGTACATACATCATATAACAATCTATATGAGCTACAAGAGCAATATAACAGGAGATGTAAAACCTTGCGTCGAAATTAACAACCATTACAATCATAGCCTTTTATTTTGATGTCGCGCTCATTGTACAAAACGAGAACTACTTTAAGAGAACATGCCAAACTTAATCTTAGTTTGCTAACATCGTTTGGATATAGAACCAACATAGGATTCAAACAGCAAACTAAGACCAAAGCACTTGAGATTTAAAGAAATCTACATATGCGTAAAAGATTACCATTACCAAGAGAATATCACCATTCATGATTTGTGAACCAGCATGCTCATTTGGATGTAGATTCCCTATCTAGGAACTCCTCCGATTCAGCCTCGCTCACAAGTTTCTCCCTCTCCTCAGTCGTACTTCCTTTCCCTCCCTCGACACTTTGTGACCCTGTCAATCTGGCCAAGACCACAAATGACATCCCTCCAAGAATATTGTTCAAGCATCTCAAGACCACCACTGAGGTCTTGAAAAGAACAGGCGAAAGTCCCTTAGCCAACACATACTCGATTCCATTCAAGGTTTGGTATCTGAAATTGCTGCTCACGCCCATGTGAATTGCCCAAGTAATAGCATTCAAAACTGTTGGAGGAGCCTTGTTCGGTGTCTCAAAACTGGGATCCATCTTTTTCCTCATCTTGATCAACCCATTGGAAAGAGCAGTGCCAACAAGTCCGGCAGCAAAACCGACAGCTGCGAATACAGTGCCTTTGTACACAAAAGTGCCAAACCTACTCAACACGCTATAAGCCCCGGGTTCAAACATATGGCTCGTAGGAGAACTAGCGAAAATGCCAGGCAGAGTTAGGCTTGCAGATGACATGGACGGGGCCAAGAGATACATGAGCACAAAATTCATAATGGAACCAACAACAAGCGTGGAGAACACGAAGTCGAGCTCATTGAGGCCAAAATTCGGGCGCGAAGCCATGTCTCCAAGAACACAAGCACTAACACCCACCAACTCTTCCATGAGAACTTTGAAAGGGAACTGCGGATCAGCTGCAACCCTCGATCTCCATCCATGAACAAAAGCCCCAATAGGTCCAAAACCATCCCATGAAGACTTGGATTCATCAGAATCTCCACCACCACTCCACCCTCCGCTTCCACCATCACCTCCACCGCTACCTCGACCAACGCCAATATCACCACCGCCGCCAGCACATGGTAGCTGAAATTTAGTTTGAAGATGAAGACCCCGCATTAAATTCCCACCGCATTTCAACGAGGGAAAGGAGACAGAACTAGCGGAAGTATTATCGGCGAATGTGGGGGCAAAACTGGTAAACTCACGACCACCGCTAGGGCGACTATAGTGACCAGCAAGGGGGGTGAAGCGAAGTTGAGCCATCGCCGCCATCTTTTTTTCACTCAGATAACCACTAAACAGATCGAGCAGATCACTCGTCCAACCCCAAATCGATTCTGAAAACAGTAGAAACAAGCTGAATCTCAGATCGCCGGTGAAAAAATAAATTACAGAAACCAGCATAAATCAAACAAACAATGATGAAGTAAAGACGAGATCTTGACAGATAAATGCATGCGCACAAAACATAAAGCAGAGATCATCAACTCTGATCCCTAAAACCCTAATTTTGCACAAAAATAACCGCGATTCAAGCAACACTGAGAATCTGAAACTGCGCCAACTTGCTCAAAGTGCAACAGATTAAAAAAATAGAAAAAACAAAATCTTACCAAGTGACATCACGAGCGCATAGAATAACAGTATGAATCAAAGTTAAGTAATTATTGTCAATAAAATAATATGTTACGTGCAAAAAAAGGGGGAAAAAAGGAATTGAAGAACGGAACCTTTGAGTCTTGGACTACGGTTGTTGAGGTGTATGCTGCATCGCTTCTTGAGAGAGAGGAGAGAGAGTTAAAGAGCGGAGTTGGTGGTAAGTATTTATATAGCGGCCGGCATTTTTGGGCCCTTTCACCTAATTCTCCCTTCTCTAATAATCAGACTAGTGGGCCTCTTGGCCCACTAATATTATAAATTTTATAATTCTGCTAATTTAATTTCATTACAATAATATTAACTTAATTTGTGCAAATATTAACTTAATTAACTTTTTTGTTTTGAGAAATAATATATTTTTATTAATTAATTAGCTCTCTCAACCAACCAATGAACAAAATCTTTGATCCAAACACACACCTCCACACAAACGTGCAAGTGATTTAACAACACAATTAACTTTCCTAAACATATGCAAAAAATCATGAACCACACCAAATTTGACATTGTCATCCAAAGGTGGAAGTTGTATTTCTACTCTTCCCCGCATCGTCATTCGCAATCAAACAAATAAACAACAAGAAATCAAAATACACTACAAACAAAACGAACCTCTATACAAACATAACCCGATTCTATATAAAATCGCATTCAACTCAACATCCAAAAGTTGGCTGTTGGACGCACAGAGCTTCCCACGCCAATTCCGAACTATTGACGCCAACACCAAAGGAACTCTCCACCTCATTAACATAATTATTAACTTTATTGCTAAATTTTCATCACAAATCATAATATGGTGTTGCCATCTCCTGTCATTTATTACGTGTCATCTTTCGGCTAAATCAATATTGTCGTCGTCTAATATCAAATTCCCAACTAACAAAATCCTAACCATAACCAATTATATTCTTCTTCTTTTTTTTGTTAGTGCCCATTGATATTATAGCCGATCTAACCATGATCTCATTTACACTCGACAACACTAATCCTCATTAATTGAATTTTCCAAACAGTCGACCAAACTTACAGATATTGAGTCATCTATTAATTACTATAAAATGAAACCGATATTATGAATAATTATATCCCCTTATTAAAAATATATCAAAATCATTAATTTGTACACAACTCTTACAACAAATTATTTTGTAACAACGGATAGTGACCTATTATTTTAACGTTTGAATTCAACGTTGAAGCCTGCTTTGTTTCACATGCACGTGTTTTTTCTTTGTATTAGATTGATTTTTTTTTTGTGCAATTTCTTCTGAACCACTTTTTCATTTAATTTTTATTCAATTAAATTTTATGATGTTATAATAATGTCAAGAAATTCATAATTTTATAAGTAAATATGTTCCTAATATGTAAGACAATTAAAAGACAGATATAAATAGAGATTTTCGCTATTTGAACGGGCTACACAGTATAGATTATTCTCCAATTACAATAAATAAAAAAAGTAAGAGCTAATATTTGACTGGAATTTCGATAGTAGTTAGATCCAGACAAAATTTGATGTAGATTCTATGTTATTGCCGTGCTGCGACAAATCTTCATTTTGATGCTGTGATGTGTGTTACAATTAAGATATTTATGTGATGCATTACAATAAAATGTATAGAAAAATATTAAGTAGATAACAAAATATTTTTATAAGAAAAAAGATAAGACATAAGAAAATATATATTATCGGATTGTATGAATTCGAGAAGGATGCTAAAGAGTTAATATGAACCCGATAATTTTCATGTTGTTGATTAATCATTTCCTTATTTTTTTGCTAGAAAGATGTTATATTATTTGCTTTTAGCTACAAAGATTCATTGTCATTTAGATATGAGTAGGGATGACAATGAGTAACGGATCCAATGGGTATCTGTAAAAATTATCCATGATAGGCAGGGCAATTACCACTTAATGGGTACGGACATGGGTACGAGTAATTATCCATAATTTTTTATGGGTATGGGTGCGGGTGCGGGTGCACCCAACCCGCCCCATACCCATATATATATATATTATTACATTGTATATATGTTGAATTGTAGTATGATACGATATATATATATTTTTTAAATTTCATGGCATCGTTATGTTTGTAGCTTTTTTTTTATGAAATACCGCATTTTTTCATGAAGGGTCCTTGTATTATATTTTAATTGAATTATGATTTAGTTTTAATCAATATTTTTAAAATTATAAATTATTTAATCATAATTTTGAATTATTTAATACAAATAATAATTACTAAATTAAATATTCAATAAATAGTTCGTGATAAAGAAATTTGTATGTTTATATATTTTATTTTTAAAATATGAACTTTATTAGAAATAAAATGATAATTGAGCACAAATAAAATTTGGACTACTTGAAATATTAATTTGTAAATTATGTTATTTATTCTTACATACACACACACACACAAATATAATGTAAACTTGATAAATAAATACGTTTAGGTCCGTTTGGTTGGCACGGAATTTGACTTGTGAAAGTAATCTGATTCCTTATTTTAAAATTATTGTGTTTGGTTCATTTTTTATGTAATATGGAAAAGAATCACATTCTTCAAAACAAGGAAAATTGTGCAACTTTCCTGGATTCTGAATACCTACTCCAAGTAGGTATTCTTTTTCCTTGTTTTTGAGAATTTAATGTTAAATAATTTCATTGTTCGATTTCTTCATTTATTAATATTTATTTATTTTTATAAATTATTATTATGTTTGTATTCATATTTTTGAACTAAAAAATAAAAAAAATAGTTTTTTTAATTGAAAAAAATAAGATTTATTATTATCTTTTTTTATCATTATTAATATTAAGTTTGGATTAAAAAAATTTCAATAAAAAATGAGTAAAATAAATAAAATAGAAAAAATAGAAAATTTTATGAATGAAAAAAAATAAAAAAATGTGATACTTTTTTTATTGAAGAAATTACGACCAAAATTCAACTATTTTATCAATCAATTTTTTGGCATTTTTATCAAAATTTCAATAATATCATTTTTGAGACAATGTTGCGAACTAAACGTAACGACGACCATACCATTGTCAATATATATATATATATATATAATTTTGACTTCCAATTCAATAAAAAAAATATTTATATAGATAATTTTAATTTCCAATTCAATAAAAAATATTTGGATCACCAATACAATATTTATTTAATTGATTATTTTTTAGTGATATCGTTTTATTTAAATTGAAATAATATGCTACATTCAATATCTATAGTACTAATACAAAGTGAAGAATTACATATTATATGGTTCTTAATTTAAAATTATAAATATTGGTAGTATGAAATAAGCTACAATATATATTTTAGATATTTAATTATCTACTCTTGTTTAAATTTAATCGAATACTAAAAAGAGAATCATTACAATTTTCTTGTTGTGTTCCAAACACGGAATAAAGATTCTGTTAGTAATCATTTTCCTCGCAATCACATTCCCAAAAAACTTTACTTTCCTGCCAACCAAACGAGCCCTTAAAGATTATATCTTGCATGAAATATAACATATATATTTTTAAAAACATATATGATAAAAAAAAATATACAAATATAAGTATGTTTGAATGATTATAGAAAAATATCATTAAATTTATCAGAAATTATATTATTAATTTTTTACTTACTATGCTTTAGAATATATTCATTAATATATGTACATTAAAAATATTTATTTATTATATATGCGCAAATATATTATACATAAATGATCTATACTAAATAAGTGATAATTTATAAACATAATTTAGTCTTTTTTTTATCTCTTTTTAAAAATAAATGGTTATTTTACTCCATAATCTATATAAATTACATTTCTCGCATTCAATATATTTTTCATATATTTAAAGCATACACATAATATATATATATATATATATATATATTTAACTATGATTTTTTTATTATAACTTATAAAAATATTTTAAAATTTATTAAATACTACAAAATATTTTGTGGGAATTGTAAAAAAGAAATAGTTAAAATGCAGGTAATGGGTAGGGGTATGGGTAGTTAAGTACTCAAATGGTACGGGGACGGGCATAAAAATTTATACCCAACGGGTATGGAGACGGGTACGGGTATTTTTTAAAAATGCGGGTATAAAAACGGGTACTGTAATACCCTACCCATACCCTACTCATTGTCATCCCTAGATATGAGCGTGAAAAATGATATTACATTAAATTTTAGCTTAAAATTTCGATTAGCTTAGAGTTCTAAAGATTAAGCCTTATTTTTAGGAGAATCCTTTTTTAATTTTAGATCCAAAAGAAATAATTTAAATTTAGGATTTGAATAGTAATGAATATCATTTTAAGATTATAAAAATTTTGAAGAAAATCCTCTCCAGAAAAAAAAAACCCTAGTTGGCTAGGGTTAGGGTTTTTGGATGAGAGAAGAAATCTTTTACTGAAAAAGTAGTAATTCTTGGCACGGGCTTAAGTGTAGCAGGTAGTAGAGGAATGATGGATCCTGATGAAGTAGCAAGATTGGTAGAGGAGTTAAAGATTTCTAATGAAGCCTTATCAACAAAAGTGGAGATATCAACAGGAGAGAAGTTCTCACTTCCCTCTGATCTGCGTCGAGTGTTGGTGGGTAAGGTGTTCGCGATGCGTGTGGTGAATCACGAAGCCCTAAGATTACAAGTTCCGCGGATTCTCCAACTGTGGAGGGCAGTGGATATTGAAATAGTTGGGGATAATATCTTTGTGATAATCTTTGCATCCGATGAGGATAAACGACATGCACTAGTCGATGGCCCTTGTAATTTTTTTGATAGTTTAATGGTGTTTAAAGCACCTACGGGATTGCAGAAACTGGGTGATATAAGGTTTGAAGAGTTCTCGATATGGATACAAATTCATAATCTACCAATCCTTTGCATGAACCAGGCTACAGTTCGGAAGATTGATGAACAGGTGAGAGACGTTGAGGAGGTTGATGTTGGGGATGGAGGGAGATGTTTAGGGCAATTTGCGAGAGTGAGGTTCGTAGAAGGATCTCTAAACCTTTGCAGCACTGTGTCCGGATTGAGAAGGGAGAGACATGGGAAAGCACTCTTGTCATCATTTTATATGAGAAGCTGCCTAATTTCTACTATGCATGTGGACGTGTGGGACATGTTATCAGATACTGTGAGGACAAGAGTTCCAATAAGGAACAATTGGCTTTTGGCCCGTGGTTGAAGCCAGGGAAGGTTGTAGAGTCGAGAAGGCAGAAGAGGAGGGTGATAGAGCCAAGACCGGACAATCAAATCCAAAAGCTAGCTAGAGAATGGAGGGGGGTTTTTGAGGAGTCTGAAGAGGGGGGCTCGGAGGAAGATAGAGAGATGGGGATGGGAAAAGGGGGCGATAGTGAGATAGGCCAACAGGAGAGGGGAGGGAGCTCATCTCAACTGCTAGATGATGATACTGGAATGATCGTGGTTCAGGATCTGTCATTGGATTTTTTGAAGAGTAATGGGTTGGACGGGACGGGGTCGAAAGAGGTGATGTCAATGGCTACAGAGGAGGTATCAGAGATGGCAGATGATATATATACGCTCGATGGTCAAAAGGAAGTAATATCGCCTCTAAAAAAGAGAAATGATCAGGAAAAATGTCATACGTGGATCCGGAGGGCTAGAGAGAAGGGTAGGGAGGGAGGAGTGGATAATCTGGTAGTTGTTGATGGAGGTTCGAGGAAGAGGTCAGGTATGAGTAAAGCTGAGAAGTTGGAGGGAGAGAGGGTGAAAAAATTAAGAGGGGAAAAAATCATTAATATACAGATGGCATCAATGGCGGAGGCTGTTTCTCAGCCCCGCCGAGCTCAATGAATGTTTTGATTTGGAACGCTCGCGGTTTGGGGAGTAGGCGAGCGTTCCATGAACTAAGGAGGCTGATAGATGATCAGGCTCCTGACTTGATGTTTATTAGTGAAACAAGGATTCAAACGCATAGATGTGAAAGATGGAAGACAATGTTTAATTTAGATGGCTTATTTATAGTTGATGTAGTTGGAAGTAGAGGGGGGCTAATTCTCTTCTGGAAACGGCCATTAGATGTGAGGATACAATCATATTCTCAAGGGCATGTGGATTGTTTGGTGAGAAACAAAAACGTTAAGTGGAAGTTTACGGGCTTTTATGGTAATCCTGAGACTCATCTTCGGAAATTCTCTTGGAAACTACTGAGAAAATTAGCGGGATGAACAGATGCATGAGGAGACATGGCTCATTGGAGGGGATTTTAATGAAATTCTTTCTGATTTAGAGAAGGAGGGGGGTTCTATGCGGGCAAGATGACAAATGAATGATTTTCAGGAGGCTTTGGACGATTGTGATCTAAGAGATATTATGGAAAATGATACGAGATTTACTTGGCTCAATCGATGGAAGGGCGAAGAGGCAATCAACAAAAAACTGGACAGGCTTGTTGGAAATGAAACATGGATGGAGAGGTTCCCTAAATCACAGCTTAAAGTGCTAGATTTCTACAACTCAGACCATAGGCCAGTGTGGTTAAAACTTGAGGGAAATACTGTTAGACGTAATAGAAGAGGGAACAAAAGATTCTATTTTGAAGAAAAATGGTTTTTGGATAATTTGTTTGTTCCTGATTTTTTACGAGAGTGGGATATGTTGAAGGAAGACCAGTCTTTTCCTGAACGCCTAAAAAAATGCAGATCTTTTTTCCAAGGGTGGGCTGGTCAGAAGTTTGATGGTCTTAATAAAAAGCTCGATAAACTGAGAAGAGAGCGTAATTGATTGCTTAACATGATGGCAGAAAAGGATTGGGATAAGAAACTAGAACAGCTGGATAAGGAGATTGAATTCACAATGTCCCTTGAGGAGAGTCACTGGAAAAGTCGAGCTCGAACGAATTGGCTAGCCCAAGGAGATTGAAACACCCCGGCATTCCACGCATTTGCTTCAGCAAGGAAAAGGAGAAATACGATTTCTAAATTAAAATCAGAGGATGGAGGATGGATCATGGAAGAAGAGGAAATGGCGGGTGTAGTGTCGGGATATTTTGATAAAGGGCAAATTTCATATTACTCCCCTGTGTTTTCGCGAAAAATCAAAAAACCCCCTGTGTTAAAAAAAAGTCTTAAAACCCCCTCTGTTATGTATAATTCATCAAAAAAGTCCCCTTTTTAAGAAAGTGTATTACATTTGCTAAAAAAGAGTGTATGATTCTTATTTTTACAATTTTTGTATTATTTTTTTAATATAATTAATTTTTTAAAATAGTAGTTTGACCAAATATTATAATTTTTAAATACTATAAAATATATTTATATGTAAAAAAAATACGTAACATAGGAAATTATCAAAATAGCTAAATATTAGTAGTATAACCAAATACTAAAATTTTAAAATGATATAAAATATATTTATCTATAACAAAAATTGTAAAAATAAGAATCATACACTCTTTTTTAGCAAATGTAATACACTTTCTAAAAAAAGGGGGCTTTTTTGATGAATTATATATAACAGAGGGGGTTTTAAGACTATTTTTTTAACACAGGGGGTTTTTTGATTTTTCGCGAAAACACAGGGGAGTAATATGAAATTTGCCCTTTGATAAATTATTCACCACTTCTGATCCATCAGATATAGAGTTGAAAGATGTATTACAGTTCATGGAGAAGGAGATTAGTGAGAATAGTCGTGAGCTTCTCAAATGGCCATTCACGAAGGAGGAATTTAGGAGGGTTTTATTCCAAATTCACCCGACAAAAGCGTCGGGGCCTGATGGCCTTTCAGGCCGGTTTTTTCAGAAATTTTGGCTAGCTATTGGCGATGATGCCACGAAGGTGATTCTGGAATATTTGAATGGAGGGGAAGATTTTACCCAGCTGAATAAAACATTGGTGGTTCTTATTCCAAAAGTCGAGCAGGCTACGGAGGTTAAAGAATTCAGACCAATAAGTTTGTGCAATACAACCTATAAAATAATCTCAAAGGCTATTGTGAGCCATTTAAAGAAGGTGTTACATGAGATTATTGATGAAAACCAAAGCGCTTTCATTGCAGGACGCCAAATTACAGACAATATTCTGATTGGTTATGAGTGCATACATTGGATGCAAAATAAAGAGCGCAAAGCTACATATGTTGCTCTAAAGCTTGATATGAGCAAAGCTTATGACCGTGTCGAATGGAAATTCATTGAAGCTATGTTGGAGAAGTGAAGATTTCCTAGTGAGTTTGTGCGATTAATCATGCGATGTATCACAACAACAACATATTCTTTTGTTCTTAATGGTAATGTATATGAAAATGTAGTGCCATCGAGAGGACTTCATCAAGGAGATCCTTTTTCCTCCCTTTTGTTTGTGATTTGTGCTCAAGGATTTTCATCAATGATACATGGGATGTGTCTGAAGGGAGCAATACAACCGATTAAGTTTGATAAAGAGGGGCCTTCAATCTCCCATTTATTCTTTGTAGATGATAGTATGCTTTTCTTCAAGGTGAACGATCAAGCTTGTGCGAGATATTGGTGGGGAGATAGAGAGGAGAAGAAGAGCATGCATTGGACGAAATGAAGGGTGTTGTGCATGCCAAAGGATAAAGGAGGGATGGGTTTTAGACAATTAGAGAGCTTCAATAAAGCTCTCTTGGCAAAGTAGGTCTGGAAATTGATTAAAACCCTAACTCTTTAGTTGCCAAGGTTTATCGATCAAAATATTACAAACAAGGATCAGTGATGGGAGCTAAAGTGAGACCGACTGCATCATTTGCATGGAGGTCATTGTGCTGGAGCAGAGATCTACTGGGGAAGGGGCTGAGGTGGATAATAGGCTTCGGAACTTCTACTAAAATTTTTCATGATGGGTTTATGAATGATTTTGCAAGCGGAAGGGTAGTGCCTTGCTTCCCAACAAATTCTGATCTAAGAGTCTCTGATTTCATGAATGAGGATGGAGAGTGGAATGTGGAGGTGCTTAAAGAGTTTTTTTGGTCACAAATGATGGAAAGTATCATGCGTACACCTATTATGAGTGAGGGAGATGATCGTTGTGTTTGGAAATATGAGGAGAAAGGTGTATTTTCGGTTAAGTCTAGTTATTTGTTGGAGATGGGATATTATGATCAACATACTGAGACATCAAGCATGGTTAAAAGTGAATGGAATAAGCTGGTATGGAGGCTCAATATTCCGCCAAAAGTGAAGGTGTTCTTGTGGCGAGTTTTGAACGATCTTATTCCGATAAACATGAACCTACGGGCTCGCCTTGTACCTGTTAACGGGGTATGTGAGCTGTGCATACGAGAATGGGGAATGACGACGCATGGCCTCATATTTTGTGAGAAAATTAAACAAGTTTGGAAGGAGAGCAGGTTCTGGAGAATGATGAAAGGGAAGAAAGGAATTACGATGATGGAAATGGCAAATCTGGTGCATAGGAGCTGTGCAAGAGATGAATTTAAAATTTGGGCAGTCTCTCTATATTTGGGATGGCGGTTTATCTGTCGAGAGAAGCACGATCCTGAGGAGCGACGACCTGATGTGGGAGAGGAAGTGGCGAGTAGATGGTTAGAGATGTTCAAAAAAGCGAGGGAGGAATATGCTTCATTCTTTTCTTTAGGGGTGAAGGTGGGAAGTACAGACTGGAGTCCACCGAAGAAGGGGTTTTATCGACTTAACGTTGACGCAACGGTACAGGAGGAGGACAATACGTTTGTGATCGGTGCTGTGGTGAGGAACTGTTGTGTTGTATGTTACACTTTACTGGAATTACAACTGAAGTACAAGAAGAAAGAAGGAGTGGAAGGAATAACAATTACAATATAAACTGAATTTAAACAAAGCAAATAGAGACCGGAACCGATTTGCAGATTCCGGTAAGCCGAGTCGAGGGGACCTCTCTCCGCAAGACAAATACGCCCCGGCTAGTGCTCACGGTTTGGCGGTTGTCTTTCAAAGATGAAACGGCTTCGTCCTTCCGGCAGTAGCACCACAAATCCGGCAAGGTTCCGGCGAACTAGACAACGTCGAGAACTGGAAGCTTTGACTCGAAGGAACTCGTATGCAACAATATGAATATGTGATCGTTTATGCAGAATGTAGCATTTGGATCCATGCAGGATGTCCTATTTATAGGCACATCTCTACTGCAGGGGACAGCTAGGGTTTGAGGGCATTCAAACCAGGTGTTGTAACCCCCCTGGAGTTACAGCTCTGCCATTAAGCCCTCCAGGAGTTACCTTCTGCAGATCCCGACAGGTGTTCCATGTCGGCTCGGATCCCAACACGTGTCCAAGGCAGCTGCAGACTTTGACTCCCGACAGGAGTTACTTTCGGTTACTGTCCAGCCCACTAACTCCACCAGCTCCAGATGGCAGTTACCTGAAGGCTCCACCAGCTCCAGGTGTTGAAGGCTCTTAACTCATGGGAGTTACACCCTTCAAGCTGGACAAGCACCATGTGCACACACGTCCCGGACCCGGATAGCCGATCCCCCGACCCGCTCCATAACCCGACCGTTTCTATACCGTAAAACTGATACGGCTAAGCCCTGGAAGCCCACGTACGCCCAAAGTCCAAGATCCAAGTCCGAGGATGGGCACGGGCACAGGCGGGCGCGCGCGTGTGGGCTCATGGCCCACATCCTTGTGCACTTAATTACTTCACTTAAGTGTTAATACACTTAAATACACTTCTTAACTTGATTAAGAAATCAATGTGGGATTATTTAATGTGTCTTAAACACATTATCCCACACACCATAAATGCCCAATCGTGTGACCAACTTCAACCATTTATTTCTCACTCACCGAAAATCGGATTTGAGCAAATAAAAATACTACGATTATCTACTCACGACATAGAACAATCGTACGGTATTTAATTCCTCCAAAATTAAATCCTATTTTCCAACAGGAACTGGCAAGGTAGGGTGTGTGCGGCTTTGGCAAGGCCTATACAACGCCCTCATTCGGTGCTGGATACGGAGTTACTTGTGATTTTGTATGGGGTTGGGCTGTGCTTGCAAGAAAATCTGGTGCCCGTTGTGGTATACTCTGACTCACTATTGGCAATCCGGTTGCTAGCTAATGAGGAGGACGGAGAACAATTTATTGCCGAAGAACTTCCACCATTAGTTGATGTTGTTAAAGTCGGAATAGTTTGTGAGTTTAAACATATGCGTAGAGAAGCGAATAGTGTTGCTCATGGTATTGCACGCTTTGCAGCAAAGTGTGATACTATGTGTATTTGGAACAATAATTATCCTCACTGGTTGAGGGAGCTAGTTGATTAATGCAAATGATTTCCGTTTGGTTTCAAAAAAAAAGTTGCTCTCTCCGTCTCATAATGTTTCTTGTTTTAGAATTTTAATCTAGAATTAACAATTAATTTTTTGAATTAAGATACCCATTCTTTCTATATCAAATAAAATCTTATTGCCTTATATTTTTCTAAAAAGTTAGCAAAATTTTCTCTCTCCATATATTTGTATGCTTAAACTTGGAAGAAAGGGTGTGAAAATATCTAAAACAACATATATTTTGACATAAAAATAAAAGTCTAAAATGATAAATATTATGAAAGGGAAGGGGTATAAGATTTGGTTATTTTTATTTAATTAATTTTCAATGTAATGACTACATGATTTGATGCATTCCAATTTAATAACTAACTTTTTAAGATAATTGAAAACTAATAAAGAACGGGATATGTGAATTTTGACTTTTGAGTACTAGGTTAATAATTTTAATGACGACGACGACGACATAATAATAATAATAATAATAATAATAATAATAATAATAATATGTCTCAATTTGATAGCACAATTTTTTTTCTTTAATGTCCCAAATCGGTAGATTACCTCTCTCTCAGCCTAGACCGAATAAAACTACTTCATGCTTTGTATTTGATTGTCTCACTCCTTGTGAGATTTTCTTTTTGGAATTCTAATTTATGAATATTGGAGGATTTTAAATTTGAACCGTTTTCATAGTTCATTAGATTAGTTGTCGAAAAAATCACCACCTATCCATCTAGTTTAGATTTGGTGAATGCAAATTGTAGAATTAGAATCCCTTCTAAAAAGATAATTCTAGTTGCAGCCCTCATTTTACGTTTTGTAACCTAAAAAAATTAAAAAAAAAATGAATGATTAAATGTTCTATTATACACTTCTATTCCCCCCCCCCCCCCTCCCTTTTTTTGCTCTATCATTTTAGGATATTATGTTATTCTTCAAAATCTCTTTACTTCATGGCTCCTGAGTCCTGACCCAAAAAAAATTAAATAATAAAAATCTCCAAATATTTGAATTTTTACATTAATAATTCTGGAGTTGTTAATATGACGTTACAAACCCCCCTAAAGGTTGGAACCTCCATAGAAGAAAAGGTCCAAGAACTAGTACGGCAACTGAATTTGCATTCTGTCACCACAATCATCATATCTTCTCTGCAACTTGGGCTTGCTAATGGATCTTTCATCTTTCGCACACATTGTAAGCAATTCAATTTTCATCACCAATCAAATAATGCCAAGTGGAAATTGAACAATTGAAATATCCAAATTATATTTATTTATTTATATTTTTGGAATTTTTATTCCTAAATTAAATAAATAAATTAATATTCAATATGTAGAAAAATCTCAACCAATGAAAATGCGACAAGTGCCAAGCTCACACAAATGATCCACACATTATTGTAGAGAATCATGAAATACAAGGCACCAATAAAAACGCGCCACATAAGCCCTAATGGGGCACCAATGAGACGATGCCACCTAAGCCCTAAATGCACCCTCATTTGCCTATAAATAGAGGGCTTGGCCTAAGGAAACCACAACAAGTTCAAGAGCTCAAGTTTGGAGAAGGATTCGTCGGAGAAAGCTCTCTTCAATCTTCAAAGCATTCAAGTTGGAGATTCAAGGCGTTCTTCGCGTTCTTCCCCAAAAATCATCCCAAACTCGACGTTCGATCCGGATCCAAGGTGCTCGGCCCTCCAATCGGCGTTATCAACCTCAAATCCTCAAGAACAACTTGAATATTCAAAGCGTTCTTCGACAAATCGTCTCAAAAACTACGTTCGATTCGGAATCAAGATGAAAATCCTTCGAATCAACGTTATAAACCTCCCAACATCGGATTCCTGAAGATCGAAGAGCAAGAACAACTCGAAGATCTTGAAGAACGACGATGAACAAATCTTGAAGAGAAGAATCAGAAGATCTAGATAGAGAATTGAACCACAAATTGTAGTTTCAATCCAAAATCTTTTCTTTTGTATGATTTTTCGGTGTTTATTAATTTAAATACTCGGAATTTGTGTTACACACATATTTCTAATCATTCCCACCCTTCAATCACCAATTCCTAATTTTCTATTCGTAATTTGATCGACAAAAACAGTTAACAAATTATCGGAACATCACATACTCTAAGAACAGCAACTTGTCTTCGAATACATTTTAATTATTTTAGTTACTTTCTTATTGATATTGAAGGGATTTATGAAGAATGATTCCACCGATTGAGGAATTTATTTTGTTTTCTTTTTCTTGAAGAAGTTGGGGGCCTTGGGGCAGGCGGAACTCTAAATTTTAAGTTTTAACTATGAGAATATAAGTTGAACTACAATGATAAAATAGGATATAAAAAAGTTAATTGTCTTAAAAATTATGAACTTTGAGTTTAATTGTAAATTTAACATGAACTTTAAAAGTGGGTTATTAAACACATCAACTTTAAATTTGTGTGTTACTCAGCATTCCCAAAATTTCATAAAATAAATTGATCTTTAGCCCAACATATAATTGGGGCCACTTTGACGTCATTTTCAAAAATTGATGGTCGAGTCATGACGGGCTCGAAGAGACGGACAACTTGTATGTAGGGTTCGAAGTCAACTTATCTTATAAAAATTTGGGGATATTGAATAACACACAAATTCAAAATTAGTGTTTTTAATTGTCTGCTTTTAAAATTTATTTTAAATTTATAACTAAATTCAAATTTCATAATTTTTAACCCACGTAGAAAAAGTCTTTTATTATTTTTAACAAGTAGTCGCCACCAACTCCGTTTGCAAACACCGTGAAAAAATGGCGCCAAAGACTGGTCAACAATACTGTGTTTTTATATTTATACAGGTATAGATTTAGATATAGATTTTAGGGGCTATAATGGGGTGAATAGAATTACCCCTTCTAAAATCTAAATTGATTTGTGCCCAAATAGAGTAGGCTTTTTCAAGTGATGGATTTACTTATGGGCTTTTTAGCCCAGTTTCTCGCCATATCAAGTTTGTGGCCAAAAGTCCGTTCAGAAAATGAACAAGTTTCATGTAGGGATGGCAATGGATAGGGTACTACGGTACCCGTTTTTATACCCGCGTTATGAAAAAATATCCGTACTCGTTCCCATACTCACTGGGTATTAACTTTTATGTCCGTTCCCGTACCCTTTGGGTACTTAACTACCTATACTCGTACCCGTTACTCGCATTTTAACTATTTTTCAATGCGATTCATGAGAAATATTTTGTAGTATTTAATTGATTTTAAAATATTTTTATAAGTTACAATAAAAAAAATTGTAGTTATATATATATATATTATATGTATGCTTTAAATATATGAAAAATATATTGAATACGGTATGTAATTTAAATAGATGATGGAGTTAAATAACTGTTAATTTTTAAAAAAAGATAAAAAAAGATTAAATTATGTTTATAAATTCTCACTTTTTTATTATAGATTATTTATATATAATATATTTGTGAATATAGAATAAATAAATATTTTTAATGTACATATATTGATGAACATCTTTTAAAGCATAGTGAGCATAAAATTAATAATATCTTTTCTGATAAATTTAATGATATTTTTCTATAATCACTCAAACATATATTTGTATTTTTTTATCTTATATGTTTTAAAAATATATATGTTATATTTTATGTAAGATATAATCTCTATAAGCATTTATTTATCAAGTTTACAATATATATATATATGTGTGTGTGTGTGTGTGCGCGCGCGCGCGCGCACACGTGTGTGTTTGATTTAGAAATTATTATTTGTATTAAATAATTCAAAATTATGATTAAATAATTTATAATTTAAAATAAATATTGATTAAAACTACATCATAATTCGAATAAAATATAATATAAAGACCTTTCATGAAAATGCAACATTTCATAAAAAAACTACAAGCATAACAATGTCATGAAATTTTCAAAAAATAATATTATGTCACATTACAATTCAATAATAATAATAATAATAATAATAATAATAATAATAATAATTATTATTATTATTATTATTATTATTATTATTATTATTATATATGTGGGTATGGGGCGGGTTGGGTACTAAAGTACCCGTACGTGCACCCGTACCCGTCAAAATTTATGGATAATTACCCGTGTTCATGTCCGTACCCATTAAGTGGGTAATTACCCTACCCATCGTGAGTAATTTTTGCGAATACCCATAAGGTTCGTTACCCATTGCCATCCCTAGTTTCATACCATTTAATATGCCAATTAAATGTGGGGGTATTTTAGGAAATTATTGTGGAAAATTGGAGTTGAAATGTAAATGATGAGAGTAGGAAAATACTGTATATTTTGAATTTTTGATGATGAAAATTGTATAGGATCAGAAACCCAATAAACTATTGAAAAAAGGGGGGTTTGGAATTCAAGCATATTGCTGATCTAGAGAAGAATTGAAGATCACTAAAGATCAATTTGCTGATAAAAAGCTGTATGCTAGTAATTAGGTGATAGTAAATTAGTAATTAAGATTCTAGAATCCTAGCTAATTCATTTCAGCAATCGAAGTGTTATGTTTGTTCATCAATTGAGTTACTTTATCTAGTTTAAGATTGAAAGCCAAGAAATTTCTCCATTAAAAAAATATCCATATCCCGAAAATGTCAACAAAATTAACAGAGAAAATGATCGATCAAACTAAGATGTATTTATCTCTCCACAAGGGCAAATTTGAATTTTGCTATATTTAGAAGAAATATAATTCAGATAAGAGATCATAAGATGGTTAATTGACAAACTACGATATTTACAAAGACAAATTCACTAGTGTATAAACTCTATACTTAAAAGATTATGTAGGTTTCCACACTTGAGAAAATGTAAAGTGGAATTAATATATCTAGTACTATACAATAGTTCTTCACTGTACCTTAAAGACTCGAGAATCTATTCTCATCGATCACTTGAAACCAAATCTAAAGTGGAAGTTAATCTAGTTTAAAGTGTATATACTCCCTTCGTTTCGTTTTATTTATTGTTTATTTTTTTTTATTTTGTGTCAAAATATTTGTTGTTTTATATATTTTCACACATTCTCTCTAATTTAACTCTATCACAAATCATATTTTAGATAAATATAATTGAATAAGATTTTATAGCATATACGAGGGATGAGTATATTTATTTACAAAATTAATTATTAATTCTAGATAAAAAAAAAAGCTAAAATAATAAATAAAATGAAATGGAGGGAGTAACATATAAGTTTAAGAACCAACAATCAACAATTTAAACTTTTCGTGTCAAGAAAAAAAAAAGTTACGCCCATAAAAAAGATCACGAGTTGCGATACCAATAGGAAGTAGGAACCCTTGCAAATAAATAAATGTGGTGTTGGATACACAAATACAAATTATGTTTTAGAAAGACTAAATATTTATATTAGCTAAGAAAACGCCTTAAACAAAGAAATTAATTTCCCATAGTCTGGCACTGGCTACCAGCATTCCCGAATAAAAACAAAGAAAATATATTTAGTTATTATTATTATTATTTTATTAAGAAGAAAGAAATGTGAGTGGAGGCGAGATTGGCGGGCGAGGGTAGGCAACAACATACTCAAGGCAGCCACTCAACTCACTTTTGGATATTTTCACATAGCATTTTCCGTAAAATTATATTCTTTCCCTATATTTCAAACACCGTTACTCTCAAGTCACTTAGCCAAATCTTAATATATATAAAAGAAGTAAAATATACCTAAACTTGTAACTTAAGTTTTTCCGTTCATTTACATTTGTCATAAATAGAAATTTAATATCTAATATTTATTACATAATAAATATCTATATATTCAAAATTCATTATTTATAAATCATAAAATGTTGCTTTTATATATGGTTTTCAATTCATACAATCATTTAATATGATAATCAATCTAATGACATATATATATATATATCACCTATAATTACATATTGGTAATAATATCATTCTATAATTACTTTAATGATCAATCTGTGGTATAATTCTATAATATACTTCGTAAGCTATATATTGCTAAGACACAATTATAATATAACATCCTTCTATAGTTAACGTTAAGAATAATAAAATTTATATACATAATCATTTATAATTACATTAATAATATATCTCTAGATTCTAGCCGGTTCATTAGCCCGTCAATATATCACATGTATAATCAATTTTTCTATGTAATTATTGAAACTTTAATTGCATGTTTCTATAATTAACCAAGTCATTTTATGTAAATTGACACCCAATTTGCATGTTACTATAGCTAATTAACTATATGCAAATAAATATATATACATACGTATAAATCATATAACATATAGAAAGATTGTAATCAATTTTTAATTAGTTAATTATAGGTTTCTCTCTATATATATGGCAAGTACATAATCAGCTAAAATTAAGCTTTTAGATTAGGGCAAATTAATTTGGATGAATTTAATTGAATTCCGCAGCTTCATTTTTATAGAATTTTTCAGTTAATGCATTTGTATAAATAGTTGTGTTGTAGTCTTTCATTTTTACCAAAGTTCTACTTGCCATTCTCATTGTGACTAGATAATCGAAACATTAAGAAAATTTGTTCCCTATTTTAATTTGAGTATTTTTTTTTTCAGTTTTATTTTTGTAATATGATTTGTGAGCTATAGTGTATTTATATTCACTACTATTTTTTGTTTTCTTATTGACAGAAAATATGAAACGGATGTACTTGGTGAATTGATGATGAAGCTACTTTTAGTCGCTGCATACTATGTTTTTGCATGTCGGAAGAAAATGAAATTATTAATTGATTTTGATTTTGTTGTTCGTGAATCTATGTGAGGAACCTAACAAGTTCATCAATTATAGCGGATGAAATATTGAAGATAATATTGTAAGATTGGAATTGCATTTTGTTTGCATACAATTCTTATTTTTTTTAGTTTTTGGTCATCAAATATTCCATGACTACACATGTGGAATTTGATCATGTTGATTGAATCACATTATGAAATTATCTATTTATGGCTTATTGATAACCTTTTGTTTTCAAACATGTGTCTATATGTGTGTAAATTGTAACATAGTGGCATACCTCATTTCCCTATGTATATAACTTGCATATCATTTGTCTTGATTTTTAATTTAAATCCATAATAGTTGAAATTGTTAACAAAAATTCAGTTCTATCATGTTATATCCATATGATTATGTATTTAATTGTTTAATACACACACACACACACATAAATATCTTAGTGTATTTTTCTCTAATATAAAAATGTATTTATTATAAATTCAATTTAAAAAAATGCACTCCATTATGCGTATGATATATTAAACTGACAAATACACATACATATTATAATTACAGTCGATGTTACCCAAATATTCAAACTAAATTATGATGGAACACCTAAATTTGTTTGCTTAATTTGTGTTTGAAACCAAAATTTATTTATTTTCCCTCCAAAAATATAACATTATCACCACCATTGATATACTTCTACAATATGCATACATATGTGTATTTTGTTTATTGCTTCAATTGCAGCGATTATGTATGTTGGCCATGTGGCCTTGGCTCATTTTTCCTTATTTAATTGGTTGTTTACAATCATATAAAATGCACAATTATTTATTATAAAATAATATTTAAGTAATTATTTACTTTTAGCGTTGATCCAATGTGTGTTTGGCGAATTCATTCTTCTTTTCATTGAAATTAGAATAATTTGTTAAATATTGAATATAATTTACTTAATGATGACATTTTTATAACTTCTACTAGCATACATAATATTATATTATTTTCTTTTTTTTTTTCATAAAAAATGAAACCGTGTATTTAGTAGGAAAAAAATATCATTTTAATAGCCTTCAATCATATATGCATGTCATTTGTTACATTTTCTCTATCATATTCTCTTATTTCACTGTCAAATTTATTATGTTGATAATATTTATTATAAAAATAAAATATATTAATATGTAACCCATCATAATTAACATTTATTTATAAGAATGAAATTTAAAAAATTATATACTTTAATTACGGAATAGTTAATCATAATAAACAATTATAATAGAAAAATGAAAATTCAATATTAAAAATATCATAAATCCTAATTGGGTTACATAAACCCTAAATAATAATTATAAAACCAAACTAAACCAAAAGAAATGATGGTGAATAAAACAAATGGAAGAAAATTTAATAAAAATCATTAGACACCAAGTGTGATAGAGAAAGTGAACTACATCATTTCATTTGTGGAAAATGAGGGTTATTTATGTGTTTTATTATGTACAAGAAATCACACATATGGTGGACTAGAATCATCATACATTTATTAACGATAACATAAATTGGTTAAACTTACATTAATTTGTTAAAGACTTAAAATGGAAACAAAAAATGTTGTTAAATTCAAAAAATTATATATATTTAAATTTGTTATTTAAAATATATGAAATATATTTGAAATAATTAACTTCATATATTTTAATTTCTCAAACTGAAGTTCTGCCACATGGAAAAATCCCAACAAATATTTTATAAATTATATAAACAAATTATAAATTCTGATTCCAAGCACTAGAATTATGCTACACACCTTTTTTGGTCTCTCAAATTGATATTCTAATATTTGATTTTATTTTAGATTTATAATTTTAACTATTATGAAATTTTGATATAAATATATTAAAATTCCAAATATTTCAATATTTAAATTTTCATTTAAATATATATTAAATATATTTTCAACAAATAAAACTTACGTATTTTAATTTCTTAAATTAAATCTATATCACATTAAATTACCAACAAATATTATTTTGAATGAACAAACTATAAATTGTGAGGACTAATAAAAAAACTTTGACAACTTTCTCAATCCTTCAATTGAGATAAAGCATAAGTATAAGATTTTACCAGTTTAATATTAATAGAGATAATTTTATTTTTGGTCCCATTAAAATACAGTTAAAACACTTTTAGTACCGAATAAGACTTTTTTGGTCCCATTGCTTATTTACTTGATATTTTTTGTCGAAATTTTTATTTTTTGTCCCAAAACTAATAAATCACCTCACAACTTTTAGGGGTTATTAATTTTGGGACACAAATAAAATAAAAATTGGGGTCACGAAAGTCGAGAAAATAAAATTTAAGATAAAAAAAATATAAAGATTAAGATCAAAAAAGTGTAAAGAATGAAAATATAATTGGATGTTTTGCTAAAAAAATGAAATCAACATGTCATATGTATATTATATATATCAGACGATTACAATGCATATAATGTAATGTTCTCGGCTTTTGTGGTCCCGAATTTTATTTTTTGACTTTTTTAGTTCCAAAATTAACATTCCCTCCCTACCTAACAGTTATTAGGTAAGTTCTTAGTTTTGGGACCAAAAAAGTCAAACAATAAAATTTGAGATATTAATGTTTTGGGATCAACAACTTCACATTACACATCCATAAATAGAAATATAGTGAATGCAATAATTAACAATGATTTTATGAACAATAATTTAGATATATTAAACTATAATTGAAATGTAATATAATTGGAGCTCGGAATTGATGACGGGCCGGGCTCCAATCATTCATTTACATGATTGTTCATCACCCCATTTTTGGGGGAATTGAATTCATCATTTCCCATATAGGCTCTAAAATTACCAATATAACCTTATCAAAAATAAAATTCAATTTAAATAATTATTAGGGTTAATAGACTCTAATATCACAACCTTTTCCACATTTTTTGATTTTTCACACAACGTTTCAATTTTTGTAATAATTCCAAAACCTCACATTTTTGTTGCAATTAAGCCATGAGATAAAATTAATATGAGATTGCTTAAATTTTTTACACATGCACATTCTTAATCTGATATGACATAATTTTATTTTGTTGTAATAATTTTTTTTTCATAATTATAATTTCTAACAAAAGTGATATTAGAGTCTATTAACCCTAATTATTATGAGAATATTAATTTGTAAACATAATATTAATGTGAATACTAATACGTAATTAAAAGAGGAGTTGTGAAGAAGAAAATATTTTCATTAATTATTTTTGTCATTATTTCCCAATGTTTAGTAAATTATTTTTGTGCATCAATTATTTTCAATTTCATGATATCAGGCCTTTTTTAATAGAGAAATACAATTTAAATAATTATAAATGAATATATTATATGAAGGGCAATTCAGGTATTTTCTAACATTTTAATCCTAATCATTCAATCCAAACAAAATATTGACAATCTATCCTAAATTATTAAAATTGTAATCAAGCAATCCAAACACAAGATTATTTTTATCCAAACAGTGCAATCCTTCTTTATCTTATCAATCTTATCTAACCCATCATCCGAACCAAACAGGGCCTTAAAGTAGCATAGTGATATTTTTAAGGATACGATTAATACTTTTTAGTGTAATGAATTATAATTTTTTCGGCGTAATTAATTTTCCTGGGTAGGGCGGGTTGACCCGACCGACCTGCGCGCGACTTACCCGTATGAAGGTATGATGGACCATATTTTGGGCTTCAAAGTGTAATAAGAGACTTTGCCTTATTTTACAAAATCGTGCATGCCAAATATGTATTTTAAATTATTCTAACAATACACGACTTCTATTAGAAACATACTTTTTTTTTTTTAATTGAGATGTGTAGTGTGTTTCGTTATTTTTTTAGGAAACAAAGTATAATTCATCAAGAAATATTCGGCCTTACTATATGTTTCAGATACTATATGTATATTTTCATATCATACATAAAACTGATGAATGTTTAATTTCACATTACGAGTAGACCAATATTTTACAACAATCCATTTATACTCATGTGAAAAGAAACATAAATAATGTCGAATATAATGTTTGAGATGTCTAGTCTGGAGAGATGATGAAAAACTATATATAATAATTTTCTTAACTGTATTTTACGGTGCATTGTCCTTTTCTTTTTAATTTTTGTCATTGTGCTTAAAATTTAAAATGATTCCAATTATATTTATAATGAAATTCGAGTGAACCGGTTATGTTTTTTTTTTATTGGGCATAATGAATGGAAAATATAAATTTATTTATGGATATGAATTGTCTACCAATAAAATAGGGAACACATTTGAATATAACATTATATTCTTTATACATTTTATGACTGTTTCTATTAATTATTTAACTGTAATTTAATTTTTTTTATACAAATGATTTATTATAAATTATTTGTATATCTTCTAGTCTATATAATAAAGGACAATAAGCATTGGCATTGGTTTTTTTTTTTTAGTCAATGGTAAGCCGCAGCCGCTATCGAGGTGCACATTGGGTAAACCTCGCTCCTGTGTAATAGCCTGCAAACCACACAGGGGAGGTTAACCACACTTGACAAGCCAGGTATGACAGATTCACACCTAGGATGTTGGTTGTGTGATTCGAACTTGAGAACTTTGGCCTCATGATAACACCACTCCACCACTAGGCCATTCCCTACATGTGTTTGTCTAAGAGCATCGACTCCAAGAGATGGCTTCAAATGTTAAATTTGGAGCAAAAAACACACTCCAACAACTGCTCTTCTTTTTGGTGTATTTTGAGAATCGCTAGTGTTGCTCCAATATTGGGCCAGCACTGTAGCGCTGCACGAGTATTGTATATCTATTTTTTTAATTTCCTATTTATTATTACTTCTTTTTCAAATATCAAATTAAAATGTAGAAATGAAAATGACGTCAATTAAAATTGCATAACATAAAAATATTGAAAATACAAATAAAACATTAAAAATACAAATACAATATTGAAAATATAAATAAAGCAATACAATAATATTTTCTAATAATCTGCCTTTTCAAATATCTGGAAAATCCATTTCAAACAAATTAAAAATATTAGAGTTGGCTTGTAGTGTTGTCCCTACTTTTGCATAATTGCGTGTTGCTCCAATTGAATCCATTCACGACGTTGTAATTTTTGTTCTTTGCAATATTATTATAAAATGTTTATATGCTATAGTATTATTTAGTTTCAAAAATGTTAGCAGTGATTTTTTTTTTGGAAAAGGTTAGATTAAAAAAATACATGAATATTTATTTTTAGTGTAGAATTTAGAGTGAACTGTTGGAAATGAAGTGAAGATTTTGCTGTATAATAGAGATGTAGTTGTAAAATGAAACAAACGGTTGGAGATAGCCTGAGCCTAATGCCTCTTCCTTCTTCCTTTTTTTTAAGCATGTCGGTGACCAGAGCAGATCCTCTGTTGCATTTGGTGTTGCATAATTAAGTTTTTATTTTTTTAATATATCCTAATTGGGGACGGATGAACCCTAAATATAAAATTTAAACTAAAATAAATCATAATAAATTAAAAAATAAAAAAAATTAATTTTTTTTAAAAAATATTGAAGAGTTGCAACAATATTTGCAATAGGTGATCTCATTTCGTCGGTGACGGTGAATGGGTAAGTTCTAACATGGTGGAGGGGGTGCAAAAATAATATATGTATATATATAATCAGTAACGGTTAAAATTTGGAGGAGAGATTAGAGAAAAAAAGAGAGATAGAAGAGAGAGAATGTGAACGTTGGTTGACAAAAGAAGATGGTGAGCCCCAATTTACTTACAGAATTTCTTAATTAAACTAGTTTCAACTAGTGAAAACTGTATTTAAATTTTTTACAAGTCATCATGATTGCAACGCGGATTAAACTTGATTTGGTTTTCAAGCTGAATTTTTTTATACCAATGTAGGAACCCTAAAGAGAGTAAAACATAATCCCACTAGCTACTGTGTGTGTGTGTGTATATATTTTTTTTTTCGAGTACAATCCTACTAGCTATA
This sequence comes from Perilla frutescens, assembly GCA_026008535.1. Classification (NCBI taxonomy): domain Eukaryota; kingdom Viridiplantae; phylum Streptophyta; class Magnoliopsida; order Lamiales; family Lamiaceae; genus Perilla; species Perilla frutescens. The sequence continues at coordinate 47,726,559 of BRKX01000001.1, read as the reverse complement.
TTGATAATTGATTGAGGGAGAGGAGCACAAAATTCATTTTGGAGGAAGGGACACGTGGGCAGTGAGTGATGTTGAAGCAGCTTGGAATTTTCCAATTGGGAGTGTCGCAATCTGATTTACTTTTGTCAATAAACTAGTACAGTCAGAGAGAATGTTATTAAAAAAGGCAAACACTTGCATGCAACATGATGCAAATAACACTATATGAGACGGGTCAGTTAAATCCGCTTTTGACCCAGTCAACGCGGTCAACCCGCGCTTTGACCCGGTCAACGCGAGTCAACCCGCTTTGACTGGGTCAACCCATAAAAAAAAACTGTTCAAAGTGAGTACCAACCTTCTTATTAAAAAGTATCACAAAACATTCGAAAAGTACCATCTGTATCATTAAAAAGTAAGGGGTCTGCTAGTTATTTTATATAAGTTTATTTAGTTCAAATTCTCATTTTTTTTTCAGTTTTTATATTATATGTGTTGAGATTAATCTAAAACAATCATCATTCCAAGAATTTGCAAAGGGAAGCAAAACACGAGTTGGATAAAATAAAAAGTACGATGTGGTAAGCAGAAAAGTATCAAGAACGATAAAGAAAGGTATCAACTTGAGATTAATAATAAAAAGTACCATGTGCCACGTGGCACACCTGCGTGGGGCCACGTGGCCGCCTGAAATAGGCGGAAATAACTGTTGTTGCACGCAAGTCCACCCCATTAAAAAAATATTTATATACAATAATAAAATTATATTTAATTATTAATTTCGCATATAAATATATGAATTATATCGTTTAAATTATAAATTACTTATTTATTTTTCATCATTGAAGAAATCAGCCTTGGCGGCTCTAACCATGCAAGAAACACCCAAATTAGTTGTAAAATCGAGAAGGCAGCGCCCTTGCGGCCCAGGTGGTCTCGACAGTGATTAATCGGCCATTTAGACAAGAATAATGTTTTTTCAATTTTTTAAATATTTTTGTTCAAAATATGATTAAATAAAATTTTTGAGGTTTTCTACCCTTTTATGCAATTATCTACATCCCAATGTTTCAATCTACAACCAATGTAGGACATAGGGAAAATAGAAAAAGTTGCGGAACTAATTTGAGGTTTCGATTTAAGATTACCCACTTTTTTATACAACTCACATCCCAATATCTCAATCTACAATCGATATGAGATGTAAGATAAATGAAAATTTAATATATAAATAGTAATATGTAATAATATATTATAAAAGAATAAAAATCTATAAATTTAAAGTATATTTAATATTTAATATTAAAATGATAATATCAAATATCTAAATATTACACTTCATCTCAACTTAGAGATCAACAAATGTGGAAATATCATTGTTGGGACTTACAATTTATAATTTGTTCATGCATAACAATATATGTAAGTTTTTTGATGTGTGATGATATTTGTTTGAAAAACTAAAAGTATAAGCTTTAACTATTTAATATATATATATATATATATATATATATATATAATTCATGACATAAATATATTTAACAATTAATTGCTAAGTCCAATTAATACATTTAACTCAAAAATTTAAGTAGATTTAATTTAAAATTCTCAATGTGTATCTTGATCAATACATTTAATTTGAAAATTTAAATATATTTAATTGAAATTTTGATGTGGATCTGGAATTATTTTAATATATTTAATCAACTTAAAAATTTAAAACGTTTTAAATTAATATATTAGAACATTCACTCATAATACTTAAAAGAATGATAATTAACATAAATTTATGGTCCATCGTAAAGAAAAAAATAGGTGTTTAGAAAATTCACATATAAATCAACAATTTAATGGCCACATAATTTTTTCATCTTATGAACAAAATAATGTTTGATAAAATAATAATTTATAATATTGAAATTTTAGTATTGAATGATTATATAATATAAATATTAATATTTAATAAATATTTTATTTTTATTTATAGAAAATGCATTTAGGCGGAAACTTATTATTATTATTTACTGTGATTATCTTACTTTTAATATAATATAGATAGATATAGATTTGATAATTGAAAACGTTGAATTTAGTGCTTCAGTCAAAAAATAGAAATGCAAGTTGCAACATCGTTTGTTAGTTGTTATTGCACCTCTACCTTCTCCTCTCCAATCTGGAAAATGAGGCAGTCAGGCTGAGGGAGGCCCCATTATTTATTTATACGCACGCTCTTGGAATTTATTGGGTTTACTTTCAAAGACTTTGTTTTTACTCAGATTTGCATTGCACCAACAAAAATGGAGGAGAAGCAGCAGCAACAGCAAGATGATGATAATTCAGTTGCTAAAGACCAAAAACAAGAAATCAAAATGAAGAAAGGGCCTCTAGCTCGTACCCTCAAGCTCTCTCTCCCTCCTCCTGATCAAGCTTCTCTCTCTGAATTTTTGTACTCTCTCTCTCTCTCTCTCTCCACTTTTTCCCTCTCCTGTAAAATAATGTTGTTGTTGATGATGATGGGCATGCGCAGGACGGAATCGGGCACGTTTAAGGATGGTGATCTGTTTGTTAACAAAGATAGCGTCCGAGTTGTCTCTGAGAATGAAGCTGAAACTGTATGTATGTTGTTCTTGCTGATCTTTTTTGAAGCATACTTAATTTTATTTCACTTGCAGAATGGGTTCTTGAATTTAAAGTTTATATGTCAGAATTCTTGTTTTTTACTGCATTTTTGCTGTCTCATTTATGATTGAATCTTCATTTTCTTTTCTTTTTTTCTTTTTTTTTGGAATGTGTTGCAATCAATATGTATATATGTCTGAAGGGAAGTTACATGATTTAGATCCTCATGGTTGTGATGTGTTTCAGACAACAGTAATTCAGCCATCAGATAATCAGTCGAGCTTAGCAGACTTTGATGTTGTTCGAGTTATCGGTAAAGGGAATGGTGGTATTGTGCACTTGGTTCAACATAAATGGACAGGGAAGTTTTTGGCTTTGAAGGTATTATTTTTCAATCAAGTTTGGTGATTCAACTGCAGCATCATTACCTCAATAAATTTAATCTGCATTATACTTTCTGTAAAATTACATTCCACTAATGATATTATTATCTGTGAACTTTTGTTTCTTGGATAAGTAGGTTTACGAAACTATTTGTCAACCTTTATGCTAGTCTGATCATCACATAACATAATCTTATTTTCATTTTAATCCTAGAAGATACTAGAATGGCCGTTTGCATGTGAACACGAGCATTTCAAAGCAATTTCCATTATTTTGGTAGCAAACTGGTTCAAATCAGGTTGGGCAAAGTCTCTTAATAATTGTTTCAGACTTGAATCTTGAAATCTGATCATATTTCAAAAATAGAAATTTGAAATTTAGGTACTGAAATCTTGATTCCATATATGACGCGCGGACCCTCCCTACTGTAGAATTAGGAGCTCGAGTTAGCAGGCATGAAATTATGTCGAATTTTTGAAATAGTTTCTTCTTCTACAAGCACTATGAATGAGGCAGCTAGCTATCCACTTTTAGAAATATGGCATGCCTAGAATACAGGCCATTCCCGACTCAAAGTGATCGTTTTCCTTCGGTGGAAACTGCAGACGTAGTTCTAAATTAAGTTTTTATTCAGGATGAAACATCAAATATCCCATCTGGAAAAACTTCTCCAAGTTGCTTGAATAAGATATCTTTTGGCTAAACAGCCACTGACATCAGGGTTTCTGATTTTGTGGCTTATGTCAGGTTATTCAACCGAACGTGGAAGAGTCTAGTCGTAAGCATATAGCAAGAGAAGTCAAAATTAACCAATCAGCATTACAATGCCCCCACATCGTTGTCTGTTACCAGTCTTTCTATGAAAACGGTGCAATCTCCATAATCTTGGAGTACATGGATGGTGGATCTCTTGCAGATTTTCTGAAGAAGGTTAATATGATTCCAGAGCCATATCTTGCAGCAATTTGTAAACAGGTGGTATTTTGTTTATTTAAATAATGAACAACAAATTTTACTCTTTAAGTGCTATTATAACCGTTATCATGGCTGTATAGGTACTCAAAGGATTGTGGTATCTTCATCACAAAAAACATATCATGCACAGGGACTTGAAACCTTCGAATCTGCTGATAAATCACAGAGGCCAAGTCAAGATAACTGACTTTGGTGTTAGTGCAATACTCGATAGCACATCTAGTCTAGCTGATACCTTTACTGGAACATACGTGTATATGTCCGTAAGTATCATTTTTTTTTTCTGTTCGTCTTTAATTAGAAATAAGATCCATGTTGTTCTTGTACTACTTTTGCTGATAATTTGGCATTATATCTTTGCATTTTTTTTTGTGTATTTTAGCCAGAGAGAATCCGTGGAGGCAACTATGGTTACAAAAGTGATATTTGGAGCCTCGGTTTGGTTCTCCTCGAGTGTGCAACCGGACAGTTTCCCTTCTCTCCACCACAGCCAGGGGGATGGGTTGATTTCTATGATCTGATGATTACTATTGTTGATCAACCCGCACCTCATGCATCTCCTGATGTATTTTCTTCCGAGTTCTGTTCTTTCATTTCTGCTTGGTACATACTACATAACTTTCTATAGTTTTATCATTACGTTGAATGCATTTGCGTATGTGGTAAATTATATTTAGATCAGTACTAAAGTTTGCTTCTTCTGCTACAGTTAGCATGATAATTGCTAATTTCATTCTGATCTTACATGATGATTGATAATTGCTAGTTAGCATTTTGATTTGAGTCTTTTTTTTTAATCTTTGAGCTTTTACCTGATCTTGTGTTAATTGCATTTTCTCAGTGTGCAGAAAGACCCTAAAGATCGATTGTCTGCAAACGAACTTATGGTAACTCCATTATTTATTTGTTTCAATCCAATATGTTATACTGCTTGAAGATTCATGTGATGTCTTATCATGAAATCCAGGCACATCCTTTCATCACCATGTACGACGACCTACCTCTTGATCTCGGATTGTACTTCACCAGTGCAGGGAATCCACGCGCCACGCCTTAAAATGAGGTTCAATACAACTAGTTACAGCACACATAGATACTACTATGACATTATTGACAAACACCATATAATTTAGAAGCATTGTGCTATTCAATATTCATGGCGGTTGAGATTGTGAAATCTTGTTTCAGCTGCAAGTTCTGCAGCAGAACTACACGGGTGCTGTGCTTGTTGCTTCAACTTCAGAAGCCTGAGTTCGAGCTGCTGCTGCACTTCTGATGTCGCGGTTTCAATCGGAAGAGGCTGCCAAGTACGGTAGTATCCAAGTTTACCACTATCACAAGATTTGGTGGAACTATTTAAGAGATCATATATTACATATCTAGAAGGATTAACCAATAATCTTGAGCTGCATCTGTCTAGGATATTTAATCCTTTTTCCATTTTTAGAAAGGGATCGTGATCAAGTAGATGGCCATGTAGCTGAAAAAAGGTGCAATCCATTTTTAATCATCAATTCTGAAATGATCATCTTAGCAGCAAGGTTTGATAACGTTGGCATGCAGCAGTTTGTGTCCTCACATAGTTCTGGTTAGAAACATGCAGCAGTTTGTGTCCTCACATAGTTCTCTGGTTAGAAAAAATAGAATACGATAGAAAATAGAGAATCTCGTCTGCAATTAGGAGTCACTACACCATCAAAAGGAACAGAGTAAAAGCTACATCTTGAAAGCACATGATGTTCGATGGTAGTTAATCTGCACAACTCTCTCACTCTAGTCTACAACGGTGGATAGTGTTATTGAAGGCATGAAATTGTGAGACTTCACATTAAGAGGAAAAGAGGCAACAGAAACTGTTTCAACGTTCAAGTCATCGTCTTCTTGAATTTCCTCGGAGCTTTCAAGTCTACCACGATCACTGAGATATTGTCTCTGCTTCCCCTCTGTAATGCAAGCCGTACGAGGTAATCTGCTGCATCTTGGGCGGCAGCATCAGCCTCCTTCCCCGTTTCCTCGGACAGGATGGCGTCATTCCTCTTATCCCAGAGCACAATGCGCCTGCGTGCCAAATCACAAGCCTCCTCATTTGTCATTACGTCCCATAAGCCATCACTGGCTAGAATAAGGCACTCGTCTTGTTTTGCTCGAGGCACAATCATTATTTCTGGATCCGCGACCACATATGGCCTCAAGTATCTATCCCCTGCTCAGAAGTGAAACAATCAACCATCATTGAAAACGTACTTCTCATATTGATATGTGATAAGAGACTACTGGTGTTAAAGAAGCATTAGCCTCGCCAACCCAACCATTATATGGCTGGATAGATGCGGTCTAACACTTCTGAGGCGGGCATTTCTCATGTTACATGTCGACTCAAATGAAATGCACGCACATATATCACATATGCCTATGCTCGCATTGCCTAAACCGTTGTTGCACTACACTCAAGACTATAATGTGATCACTAAACTACTAGTGATCAATAAGCAGACAGTATATACATTGTCTGAACTAACAAATTGGTAAGTTATAGAATAAGTTGCACAAGATAAGGGCGACGTACCAATAGACCTGGACACAGCGAGGAAACCCGAAACGCGATATCCATCCCAATTAATCACCCTGCCTCCTGCAGCTTCTATCCTCAAGCATTCATCCTCTCTGTTTGGCTGAAAAACAAGATTCAAATGTCACAGTTATTAGCATCATCATCTGAATTACAATGCACACACAAACTAGGGATTAAAGCATTACTTTATGGTCAACAGATAACGGCATAGGCAGCCTCCCCCGACACAGAACTGCCCTAGAATCACCACAGTTGGCAACAATGATATGCGTAGAGCAAACGACTGCAACCACAGCCGTGGACCCTACAGAGCCGGGAGCATCCGGAAATCCTCCAACTTCATCATCCAATTTACGAAAACAGTTGAGGAAGATATTCATCCACTCTGCCTCCCAGTTACATTTCATATGCCAATTTTCTTTGGCAATGCCCATCTCTTCAGCTAAGACTAGATGCAGACGGTCTCGACAGTAGTTAGCAACCTATATATAATGCACAATTACACACACACACACACAAAGCTCAATCATGTCATTACATATACATATATCTCAATCAAAGCTCAAATGGCAGAAACCAGAGTATATAAATATACCTCAGAACCTCCGTGTCCATCGTAGACACCGAATACATGTCCGGTTAGATATTGATTTTGGGAAATGAAATTGGGGTGGCCCACCATGAAAGAGGGAATGGTGAGAAAGCGCGGCAAGGCCACGACAGAGTCCTCCATTTCCTTCCTTCTCCCACAAACAGATGTGAAGCCCCAGCGAGATGGAACATCCAGAGCATGAGTACTTTGCTTGATCGATGTCGGAGCTTCTTCATCCTCAGCATTCTGTATAATGATTGCTAAATCATCGTGCTTCAGTTGTTGTTGATGAATACTCTCCACCAAAGGAGGCAGTAATGGCAGCTTTGTCATCGGTGGATGATCAAATCACCAAATTAGGGATTATTCCAATTTCAATGGAGATGCAGAATCCATCACTCTTGAAAAAGTAATTGTTCACCAACTCTCAAAGCAGGGGCCGCATTGGATTCAGACCTAAAACCATATCAAGATTTCATCGAATTTAGATTAGATGTTTGATGCCAAAAGAAGCCATGGTCCATTAGAAACCGAGTAATCAAATTTATTGACAGCTTTGAAACCAAAATATTCATCAAAGGGGAACAATATATCTATCTACAAGACATTAACAAAACTATGAATATATGATGAGAGAGAGAGAGAAACTTGGATTGAGGACTCAAGTTGAAACAAAAGCTCCATAACACAGCAGTGGCGCCACTACCCCCCAACAAACAACAACTACTAAAATAGCAATAGCAATAGCAATTAAACAACAAAATCAATTAAATCTTTATGCATCGATACAACAAACAAAACCCAGCTTAAAAAGGAGCAAATGGACACCTACCCATTTTGTGGTGTCAAAGAATGATCGAGGAAAGTAGTACAACATTAAAAAAAAATTGATGAATCCAACAGTAGTTTGATGACAGACATCCAGACCTAAAAAGGGGGTCCTTGTTAATTCTTGCATAAGCAAACAACGAAAAGAAGCAGAAGCAGCAACGTGTCGATCCAACCAACCGCCCATCAAAACACAACAGGTTTTCGCATCATACAACCTGGGGCCCACATGGCTGACATGTGTCCCTAACTTTCTATTTCGAAATTCGACTCCATTGGGTATCTTTCTTTTTTCTCGGCTAATTTTGGCCTTTTGGAATTGTGGGTCCGCAGCCAATGAGATTGCTCCACGATGTCCCTGCGGGGGAAGATATTTATATGTGCTTCATTGCTCATTTAATGTCGTCGTCTTTATTTTCTCTTCTGCACTCTCCTTTTCTAAATTTCTGGGTTTACTGTTGACTGTTGTTGCATTCATTTACACTCCATTTATTGTTTGCCAACATTTGGCATTCATTTCTACGGCCCTTTCTTAAAGAAAAGAAAAAAAATGGGGAAAATGTACATTCTGATATCTATTGCGTATTTCGTCTTCCTTTGGAATTTGTTTTTTGTTTTTTTTAGAAATTAAAGTGTTCCTTAACACATCTCCAGCACCCTACACTATAATATAATATAACTAGTATAGAATATTATTAAAAAAATATTTATATATAATCATAAAATTATATTCAATTATGAATTTCGCATATAAATATATGAATTATATCATTTGAATTATAAATTACTTATATATTTTTTCATCATTGGAGAAATCAGCTTTGACGGGTGTAGTCATGCTAGAAACACTCAAGTTGGTTGTAAAATTGAGAAGGTAGAGTCCTGACTGTCCAGTTGGTCTCGACAACGATTAATCGGCCAATTAGGCACGAATATTTTTTTTATTTTTTAAAATATTTTTGTTCAAAATATGATTAAATAAAAAATTTCAGGTTTTCCACCATTTTATACAACAACCTACATCTCAATGTTTCAATCTAAAACCAATGTGAGATATAGAAAAATTAGAAAAAGTTGTGGAACTAATTTGAGGTTTCGATTTAAGATTACCCACTCTTTTATAGAACATATATCCTAATATTTCAATCTACAACTGATGTGAGATGTAGGGTAAATGAAATTTAATATGTAAATAGCAATATGTAATAATATATTATAAAAAAATAAACATGCTTAGGCGAAAACAATCTAAATGGATTTTATATGTAACTTTATGAACCCACTTGTAGAGAAACAAAACATCATAGTTCTGACGATTGATGTGTAACTTTAGAACTTGACAAATCTACACACGCGCGCGTACACATGAATGAGAAATGATAGAAAAAAATATTTTTATTGAAAAAATCAAATACATTATCTTTAAAGATTTTTTGTCATTAAAAGATTTTGGATGTGGGTGTTGAATTTTTTAATATATTTAATTAACTTAAAAAATTAAAAATATTTTAAATTAATATAGGTAAAATATTTTATTATATTTGTTTAATATATTTAATTCAATTTTAATTTAAAAATATTTACTTTCTAAAAATTTAAAATGTATCGTATTAAATTGATAACATCAACTTGATCTTAATTTGTAGAGATCATTGTTGGGCCTCACAATTCATAGTTTGTTCATATACAATATTATTTCTTTGTTCTTCAATGTGAGATAAATTTTGGTTTAAAATTAAAATATATAAATTTTAGCTATTTAAAACATCTTTAAAGTTGAAAACTTAAATATGATAACTTGAAAATCTTAAAATTATCTAACATTGAAATGATAAGATCAATTAATACATTTCGAGTTTCGACCATTCAAAATTTAAATATATTTAATTTAAAATTTTGTATGCCGATCTTAATTTTTTAAAATATATTTAATCATTGAGCATTTCTAAATATGCCACTAAATTTTCTTTATAAACCACTATTAAATTTAATTCAAATAATTATTAATTTACATAAATATCATTTAATTTTTAAGTTTAAAAACTACTTAAAAAAGAAATAAAATAAAAATAAAAAATCCCCTCCTTCCCACATAGTGACCGCACCCGCTACATTGTCTCTACAATTGCTCTCTCATTTCCCCCCATTTATGCTAATCTTCATTTCTCTCCTCATCCTCCATTTATTTTCTTTGCAAGAATTGCCTATGAAATCAAATGTGTGTATTGATGTCGTATATTCTTGGGGCTAAAAAATTGATTTTGTTAACTTCTCCAATCATAGGATTTGTAGCATAAATGTTTGGAGAAATATGTATATCTGATTGAGGGGTTGAAATTTGGAACATGGTGCTGATGATATTACTTTAAAATCTGGTGACATTGAAGGATTTATCGTAATATTTTATAAATCTGAAAAGAGTTTTGTCAGAGTTGGAACACAATATTGACGACAACTACGTCCTTCTCTATTTTATTTTGGAAAAAAAAAATTATTGGAAAAGAAAAACGAAGGCGGCATGTCAGCAAGAAAGGTGATGGCGAGGGAGGGTGGCATGTATGTAGTATGGTTGAGAGAGAGTGGGGGTGGAGAATATATTTTTTAATTTCTTTTGAATTTTTTTTTTAATTTATTTTCATAGTGAAATGATAGAAATGACTTTTATTGTGATTTGTAAAGAAAAAAATGTGAAAATATGAAAAAGATGTATGGTGTATAAAATAAATGTGGTGTATAAACAAAAAAAATGGTGGTGTATTTAGAAACACTCTTAATCAATTAAAGAAAGAAAATTTAAATCAATATTTTTAAAACATTTCATTTGAACTATTTAATATATACAATGCAATTCAAATCTATAAATTTAAAATATATTTAATATTAAAATGAGAATATCAAATATCTAAATATTATATTTGATCTCAACTTAGAGATCAACAAATATGGAATATCATTGTTGGGACTCACAATTTATAATTTGTTCAAGCATAACAATATTTGTAAGTTTTTTGATGTGTGATGATTTTTGTTTGAAAAACTAAAACTATAAGCTTTAACTATTTAATTTATATATATATAATTCATGGCATAAATATATTTACCAATTAATTGTCAAGTTCTATTAATACATTTAATTCAAAAACTTAAGTATATTTAATTTAAAATTCTCGATGTGTATCTTGATTAATACATTTAATTTGAAAATTTAAATATATTTAATCAAAATTTTGATGTGGGTATGGAATTATTTTAATATATTTAATCAAATTAAAATTTTAAAATATTTTAAAGTAATATATTAGAACATTCGTTCACAGCACTTAAAAGAATGATAATTAATATAAATTTATGATCCATTGAAAAAAAATAGGCGTTTAGAAAATTCACAAATAAATCAACAATTTAAGGCCACATATTTTTTTTCATTGAATGAACAAAATAATTTTTGATAAAAAATAGTATTTTTTGCAAAATAAAAAATATATAATATTGAAATTCTAGTATTGAATGACTATATAATATAAATATTAATTAATTAATAAATATTATACTTTTATTTATAGAAAGTGCAGTTACGCGAGAAAACTTTTTATTACTATTTGTAGTGACTATCTTACTTTTAGATATAATATAGATATATCAATCACTAAAATATCGCATAATTTGTATTTTATCTCTAGTAATCTACACTATAATCCTACACTAAAAGAAAATATTTCATAATTTTCCCCTTACAATTGTTGTTTTATAATTGTTCAACATATAATAACATATACAATTTCATTTAATATGATATTTATCGATCTAAAATTAAATTCAACATTTCATAATAATCATTGAAACAAATTTATTTGAATTAATATAAAATAAAAATTGCAATTCATAAAATAGTGCAAAACAAACATAAAGTTACATGATACTATATTCTAATTCTTTGAATTGGAATATTCCTCTCACAAATGATTAATTAATGCATTTCGAAACAATAAATGTGTTTCTAAATATTGTTTTCGAAATTGAATATCTTCATCTTCAACAAATTCGACATCCATAGGTGGCACATCCCTTGCTTCTTCAATTGGTGCATCAAAATCTCGTTCATCCCCGATTATCATATTATATATTTGGTACGACCTGGACAAATCCTAGCCGAATCTAGAGAACACTTGCGGAAGATTTAGGACTCGAACACGTCAGCGGAACAAAGGAATTCAACCCGACTATCAATAATGCTAAACAAAATGAACTAATCTAGACAATTACGACACTTAAACTATGACACAAAAACGAAATACAAGCCAAATACCAAGGGTGAATTTAGTGAAGGTTATAGGATGTATTTGGTAAAAGGTTATGTTAAGGAGTGAAAGAACTTACGGTATTGATGGTTTTCGGATGATGAACATGGTTGGGAAGCTTGAAACTTAAATCTCGAACTTGATGGAGGAAATGGGACGGACGATTGATGTTGAGGTGGTTGTCGTCGTGTGTAGAGGATGGAGAATGATTACGTCGATGTGAATCAGAACCCGATAATTTCCTTGAGTCTCGAACGTACGCAAGGCCAAAATTTCTAAGTTGATCTTCGAAGTAGCGAGTCTCATTAATCCCTCAAGTGAATTAAAAGGTACCCTTGAATAAGACTGTTAGGAAAAACTATCAAGGTTTTTCTTACAAGAGATTTTGATGAGATGTTAAAATATGTAAAGAGCCTTGAAAGAACTGAAAAGAAATCAAGCATAAAACTAAGGATGATCATACAAAATCAAGTTGTCAAAGCAAAAAGAAATGATCAATCCATGTGAAAAGAAAAGAGAGAAGAAAAGAGAGAAAAAGAAGAAGACTGTAGCTTGCTAGAACAGTTAGCAAGGTAAATTGGAAGATGCAGGTACCAGCAAGAGAAAGTACCAATTGCCACCAGTCTACAGTGATGAACTGATGGACATACCAGTTCAAGGCCAACACTAGCTGAAGAGGAGAACTGAAGGACATACCAGTTCTAGGCCGCCACCAGCTGAAGAGATGTTCTAGCTCAAGAGAACTGAAGGACATACCAGTTCTAGGCCGCCACCAACTGAAGAGATGTTCCAGCTGAAGAGAATTGAAGGACATGCCAGTTCTAGTCCAATACCGGTTGAAGAAATGTTCCAGTCGAAGGAAGATCCCAGTTGAAGGAAATACCAGTTGAAAGAGAAGAACTGAAGGACATGCCACTTCTAGATCATTCCCGACTGAAGTAATACCAGTTGAAGAGCACATCAGTTTGAACTGATGAACATGCCAGCTCATGATGACATCAACGGAAGAAAACTGCCAGCCGAAGAGAGGACGATTTCGAGTTGAAGGAAATATTAACTCAAGATATTTCAGCTGAAGAAAATACCAACTGAAGAAATGTACCAGTCCAAGATCCATGCTGAAGGAAATACCAGCTCAGGACATTCCAGTTGAAGGAACATACCAACTGAAGAGAGGACCGAGGTACAAGCTGAAGGAACATGCCAGCTCAAAGGATACCAGCTGAAGAATAAAGTTCCAGCTGATGAAATACCAGTTCGAATGACACTAGCTGAAGACGCATCAGTTTTGAAGTCCAACTGATAAAGCGCCAGCAACCGAACTGAAGACCAGTCCATGAAAGTTTAAGCTGAAGGGACAAAATTCCAAAATACCAGCTGAAGAACACTGGTTCAAACTGCTAGCTGAAGCAAAGCCAACTGGAGCTCAGAAGGCATCAAGCCCAAGCCCAGAAATGCCAGCTGAAGATGATCTCAACTGAAGCTTTCCAAACTGTAAAGGGACACACAGAACTGACAGACAAAGGAACTGAAGATTCCAACTTCAGTTCATGAAAGTTTAAGCTGAAGGGACAAAATTCCAAAATACCAGCTGAAGAACACTGGTTCAAACTGCTAGCTGAAGCAAAGCCAACTGGAGCTCAGAAGGCATCAAGCCTAAGCCCAGAAATGCCAGCTGAAGATGATCTCAACTGAAGCTTTCCAAACTGTAAAGGGACACACAGAACTGACAGACAAAGGAACTGAAGATTCCAACTTCCAGACAAAGCTTAGAACTGAAGATCAAGATAGGAGCCGTAACTGAAATTCAGATAAGCCAAATAAGATCTTGAAGTTAATGCAACCGAGATCTTGGAGCAAAAGCTCGTTAGAAGAGCAAAGGTAACTCAATGACCCTATTAAATGATAGCCTCTCAACTGGCTTTATCATTTATGATCACACAGTGATCACCACTCACCCATCTTTAAAAGGTGAGCTACCCTAAAGAAGACCGTGGGGCTTTTGAGAATTTTGGATAGCACTTTAGTTAAGACTTTCCGCGAAGACGTTCGCCAAAGCACTGAAGCCTCACACTCAAAAACTCAGAAGAATCAAAAGTTCCAACTGATGAGAATGAGCCTTAACGCTCATCGAGCTAGCTGCTGAAGATTTCCAGCCAAAGTTATTCTCTCAGTCAGATGCGTAAAGGAGCAACCCAGTTGATAACAGTTTCAAGATTGTACTCTTGAAGATCGAGTGAGATCTAAAATCATGAAAAGACGGGCAATAGCACCTTATCTCTCTAGCGAGCAGTTGTAGATCGCAAGTGTGAGCTGTCGACCTACCGGCTGAGGAAGTTGAGTGCGCAGCTTCTAGGATAGCAGTTGTCTTCACTGTGTAACTGTAATAAAGGAACTTTACACTTGCATAGTGAATCCCTTCTGCAGAAGGACGAAGGACGAGAGGACGTAGAAGTTGAGCTTCGAACCTCTATAAATTGCTTGTGTGCTCTGCTTTAATTTTCAGTTCAGTTGCATGTTTTTAACTGCACACTCCAAGCACACACAGCACTTCGAGCTAGCAGATCTTCTCAACTGATCTCTACAAAGTACGGATAATATTGCGAGTCAAAACGGGCTCTGAATATTCCGCATCTAAGTTCTGTTTTGTAATCAGTTTATTTACCCCCCCTCTAAGCTGATTCTGACTCGCCTCGGGACCAACAAAGACTTAGAGATGCTAATTCTAAGAATGAACGTTTTTGAATCAAAACAACCAAAAGATATAATTTGTTGAGACACAATTGGATGCAAAGGCAACTAACTTCAATAATGTCTAAAGTATCAATGAAACAATGTTCCCCTATTTATAGTGCTATATGGCATGAAAATACTAAGGAAAAATACTAAAAAGGCTGGTCCAAAGTGGACTGGAAAATTGCCTAGACTAGAATTCTAATTAAGATAGGAAATTACCATAAATAAAACCTAGTCAATCTTGACTCTAATAAATCCGAAAAATTACATAATTAAATAATAAAAATTGACTCTAAATAATTAAATACTATAGTATAAAATAATACTATAGTGTAGTACGAAAATCCCATGCAAAACATGCACGGTGTTGAAGGTGTCAAGCCGTATGGTCCGTGCGCTCGACAGGGTATGACCGCACGGTCTGTACGGGGGTCTCGGGACTCCAACTCCTCAATCCTTGCACGGGTCGTGTCTTCAACTCAGTAACACTGCATGGGCCGTGCAGGGTACTTCTTCTTCAAACTTCAACACGGACTCGAGCTGCCTTGTATTGGTTCTTCCTCGAGCTTCTTGTAAATCATTGCTTGAAAATAATCTTGCAACTTCTTAGCTCGAAGTCTCGTAATTGGACTTTTGAATTGCAACTCCGGATTAAGATCATCGTTACTATGCATGGTCTCATTAGTATTATCATGCACGCAGTCATAATATTGCATAATATTTTTTTATAGAATTGGAGACAAGTGGTTGGACAATTTTTTTCACAGAAGCAGAGACAAGCGGAACAAACCAACTCTAGCAATTTCACTATGTTTGAAAAATATTTGTTTTTTTAGGGTTATTTTAGGCATATTTTTATATTTTTATTTCATGTAATTTTATTTATTTTAGTACCTTTATGTACTTTTTATAGAAATGGAGACAAGTGGTTGGACAAATTTTTTCACAGAAGCAGAGACAAGCGGAACAAGCCAACTCTAGCAATTTCACCATGTTAGAAAAATATTTGTTTTTTTTTGTTATTTTAGGCATTTTTTATATTTTTATTTCATGTAATTTTATCTATTTTAGTACTTTTATGTACTTTTTATTATCTAATTTAATTTCGTGTTTCAATATTTACATTTAATTAAATTTGTCATATATAAGAAACTTTAATTTTGATTTACAACACTATATTTAAAATATAAAATATATTACAAACGACATAAATAAAATGAAAAAAACAAAATAATAATACAAAAATAACATAAAAAAAATTGTAAAAAAAAAAATAACATTGAGGAGAGAGAGGCGCCATCCCCATTTCTTGTTTGGTTTCATTTCCAAATGAAAATTTTCATTTTTTTACTATTCAAAACATCGAAACCACGTTTATTTTACTCATTTTTAATTCCAGTTTTCACCTTTTCTAATCATACATAACATATATATATATATATAGGGGTTGATTATAATAAAAACTTATCTTGGTGTGAAAACGTGCGGATTGTGCTTCTTTAGTATACTTTTAGTGCTTTTCTTACTGTATTTTGGTGCTAAAAACATCTAGCACCAAAACACACTAAGAAAAGCATTAAAAAAATTTAAAATAAAAATTAGCATTAAAATACATAAAGAAAAGCACTAAAAATACACTAAAGAAGCACAGTCCGCAATTTTCACACCAAGATAAGTTTTTATTTGAACCAACTCCTATATATATATATATATAGGGGTTAGATCAAAAATACACATTTTCCTGGTGTAGGAACTAGTAACCCATCTTATTTAGTCCACCTAGATGATCTAATGGCTGAGATTAAATGTCAAAATCAAGGCAAAAAAGAGGAGTGATAAACATGGCTTTTACATGCATTTTAGTAGTTGTATGACTCATATTCGTAGAGTAATGCATGCGTTTGTTGAGTTTTTATGCTAATTTCGAGTTTCCGTGTGCTTTTTGATGTTTTGGTGTTTCTTGTGCAAGTTTGAGCTGAATTTGAGATTTATCCAAGGCCCAATTCAAGGAGAAAAGTTTCTAGAAAGATAGAGGATCAAGAGAGGGTCGCAACGCAACTTGAATCGGGTCAATCGGACGAGAAACGAGGGAGAACGGAGCAAAACGGCGGAACGTGTCAGAGGCGTGCGCGCTGGCACGGACCGTGCTGTCCAACAGCACGGCCCGTGCCATGAAACAAGCAAGTTTTGAGTCTCGGTATCAACGGCACGGTCCGTGCCGTCGCACGGCACGGACCGTGCCCCATAACGTCGATCTGGAAGCGTGTTTTGACACACGGCACGGCCCGTGCTGCCAACGGCACGGTCCGTGCCGCCTTGTTCCGAAAATTGGGCTCCGTTTCTTTCCTTGTTGGGCTCTGTTTTTCCCCAACTATATAAGGCTCTGCTCTGGACGATTTTTAGAGAACTTTTCACCCTATATTGAAGCAGAGAAGTGCTGTGAAGACAGAGGAAGACGGAGATTGAAGATTTAAACATCCGGCATAAGTGTTTCATGTTTTTAATTTAATTTTGTCATGACTTTTGTAATGCATATTTTATTAGATTTCTATTTTTCCATGAGCGGCTAAACGCATATTAATTCTAGGGTTTGCAAAGCATGATTGAAGCTATGTATTTAATTTAATCTTGTTATTTTTCCCTTCCGATTAATGTGTTCAAATATTCAAGTGCTTTTGATTTCATGCTTAATTACTGATCATAATTGATGCATGCTAGCTAGTTAATTTGAGTCCTGGCGGAGATAATTAATTAGTGGGATTAATTGAATAATTTGATACACGTTCTAAGGAATCTGTAGGGGATTAAATCTGTGGTTCTATCGGGAGTTAGTAAATTAACCTAGAGACGAAAGTAATAGGTTGTTTGTTAATCTGCTTCTACCTTGAGACCCGGCGGAGATAGGTAGATATATTTCTGATTCCTCACCTTTAATCGGATTAAAATTGGGAAAGATTATGATTAAATTGAATCATAGTGGATACATGTGTGCTGCATTCCCTAAGATTAGTATTTCATTAATTGTTTGAGTTTGATTATTTTCTTAGTTTATTTACTTGTGTTTATTTGGTTCTAGTTCTATTCTTTTATTTTATTTAAATTCGTGCCTAATTTTAGTAAACTCATATATTGGTAGCCTGGATAATAGAGAATTGTTAGTTTAGTACTCAGTATTATCAAATATTCAGTCCCTGTGGATACGATACTCGATTCGCTTGCTATATTGCATTGTCCTGTGTTAGTTGCAGTTTAGTGCATAAGAAATAGTGCATCAAGGAGGCAGAGGTATAGTTGTCCAATCTCCATAAAAAAAGCTGATGTCATCACTTTTTAAAAAAAATCCTAAAAACTTTGAACAATCATAACTCACTCGTTTCAAATCGGATCAACGCAAATAATATACCAAATTAAAGATATTTTCATGCTCTTTAATTCAAGATCAGTCATGAATATGTTTGTTCAAATAAACATAGCCGAAAAATATAAAATATACATTATTACTCATGTCCAGCGCGAAAATGCTTTCGTTAGCTTTTAAATAATGGTTCGTCAGCATTATGATAAGTTGATAATGTATGCTAACGAAGCCTTTTTTATATGCTAACATATTGCATTCACTGTGCTAATGAATGATTAACATAAGGTTAATGTAGTACACATACTTATGTTGTAATTATGATTTATTACATTTCAATTAGGGCTTGTAATTATTTTTTATTATTTAGTTTTTATGTTTTAGTTACTAATTGATTATTATATATTATTTATTTATTCAAATTAGAATATATTAGTTAGAGTTTTCTTCATCCATTTATGGTTTATACCTTATGCTAACGATGAATTGTCATATGCTAACATAGTTTATTCACAGTGCTGTTAAAATAATATCATTATGCTAATGTTGTATATTTATATAGCTATTATGGTTTATTCCATCCAATTAGGATTTATAATTAATTTTTAGAATTTAATTATATTCGTTAGATCATTGGAGTTTATTATATCTGAATTATGGTTTATTTCATCTCATTAGAATTTATAATTACTCTTTAGAATTAAATTTTTTGTTAACAATATGAGAAAAATTTTCATTAGCATAATGATAACACTTCGTTAGCATGATAATAATACTTCGTTAGCATGACGATATGTTATGAGATCCTCCGCGATTTTTGTAAGAATTACCAAATTATGTTAATACCCCTGTGGGAATTTTTTTCCAAATATTATAGACTTGCCACAGCTCCTTTTAATCAAATCTAGATCATAGATCTTTATTGATTGTATGGTATGAGATGGGTTCCTAGTTCTTACACTATGATTGGTTTGCATTATAACCACCCCCTATATATATATCATTACAATGTGACCCATTATTTAAATATTAATCAATCCATCATAACCACATAACTATTTATCTTTTCATCTCAACCACAAATTTCAAATTGAAAATATAATCAAATAAACATATTTCCATTTTCTAAACTTATAACTCTAAACATTAAATCATTCATCATAACAAAATCATTATATTTTTTTTAAAAATCAATACATCTACTAAAAACTGAAAATTGATGTCGAAAATAAAAACAAGACCTAAATTCTCCACATGTTCATTAGAGAATAATTAAATTCTCGTACTTAGTATTGTCATTTCATTAAAAGATTTTGGAAAATGTATATTAGAATATCTCTAGTGTTCCTTTGGAATTGTGACGTGGTAGTTTTATTTGTTAAAACTAGATTCTTTTATTTACTATTATTGCCCTTTTATTGAAATAGAATTGGGGAAAATGCCTATTTGGATATGTTAAATTATATATTGAGTCTCAAACCATTAAAATTTTAACAAAAATATTATAAATTATGATTAATTGCACTATATGTCTCGACTGATCGAAAACATTAATTAAAACCCCAATATCATCTCATATATTTAGGTTTAATCATACTTCTTCATGAAATCATTGACAACCACGCAGGTTTTCAGTTGCCAGAATTGGGCTCTTGGACAAATTTGTTAATTTATCAATAGAATGAGATAATTTGTAATTAGTCAGAATTTAGAACATTTTTATGAAATGGAATTAGGTATGAATGGAATGAACTTAAGAATGAAATGAGGGTCTGAATGGAATGACCATTCTTATGATTGGTATGTCCACGGAATGAAGAACGGAATGAAATATTAATTTTTTTTATCTTATATAATGAGTGTTTTATGTACTTTAAAATTTTCTTGTAATTGAATAAAGTGTATGTAGTATCTAAATAAATATCAACATGTGCCTTAATTTATCTTTTATATTTCTAAATGTCATTTTTCTTTTTTAATATATGATTTTTTCTAATTGTTTTAGCAAATTAGAATTTATTTATTTTATTGAAAAACTTTATTCTAAAATATTTAATTAATCAATATAGAATACTTAGTACAAGTTAATAAAAATATTTTTACTTCATAGAAAAATACTTTAACATTTCAATTTTTCATTTGAATATATAAAATTATATCAAATATATAAATATTTTACATTGTATTATAACATATTTTTATGGTATATTTATTTTGGCATCACTTTCATTTTTCTTCAACAAAGTTATAAAAGCTATCAAAATTTGATTTTAACATATATTTTTAAATTATATTTTGAAAATAAATAATAATAATAATAATAAATTAAATTTGATTTTTGATTTATTTTTCTCAATATGATAAAATAATATTATAAAACATGATTATATATAAATATATCATATATTATTTTTTTTGGTCATTGGGAATAGCTAAACCCATGGGGTGGGTGGAATGGCTATTCCCCTTTCTTTGGGAATAGGATCCCGATTTTTAACCATACCAAGCAGTGGATTAATGAGAATGAACATACGAATGATAATTCTATTCAATTTCATTCCACTGTACCAATCACGTCCTAAATAGTTTGGAACATATATACAGTGTAATTTATCATATTTGAACATCTCTAGTGTTCCTCACGAATTGGAATGTACATGTACTTTTATTTGTACAATTAGATTCTTGTGCTTACTTACATCAAACTTCAGGTCTCTATTTTATCCATAACCTTAAAAAACAATTTCAGCGATTTTAATAAGTAAAAAAATAAAAATGGAAAATGCACACTTTAATAAATCTATATAATATATAATAACGGCACTATATCTGAAAATAAAAAAATTTATTTTCCTTCATTTTCCTTCCTAAACAACATTGCCGTATTTGGAGATATATTCTTAATATTAATATTAATATTAATAGCTTAATTAATTACAAAGTCTCAAATCCGCAATTGTATATTAATGTGTGCCGAAAATATATATTTTATGGAAGGAAATCTCCGCCTATATACTATATTGTATATCAAATGTCCACCTATTTTCATATCAATATAATATATATCCCCACCTTATAAACACACACACATATATAATTATGGTAATAATATCAATCAATAATACAATCAATATATATATTCATTGATTTTGTGTTAACTATAAAATACATTGATTTAGCTGAAAAGTAAGAAAGTGACGCTACTATATTTTCAATCGATGGATGCTCTTCTTGAATTGATATGCAGATGTATCTTCTTCGTATTTTTTAAGTTACCGAATTTTGGATATGTTCGCTTAGCATTATAAGCTTCTACAAAAATAAATTTGTAAGAAACTTTTGCTACATAATTTCTTCAGTCTATTGAACTTATGTATGCAATTATGGGTATGTTTGTCCGTACATTATATTTTGTAACATGTATTACAAGTAGGATCATGATAATATGATTCTCTTTTTTCAACTTCTTCGAACAAATCAATTTGGGAGCATGGACACACTTTTTTCTCAACTTGAAAGTAATTTCTCATGATTGTAAGATTTCTGCTCTCTTTGTATTAATTTTGTACCTTTGCTAGTATATCGATTGTGCGATGTATGGATAGAAGGTGAATTAAAGACTTGTGAGTTTAGCATAATATTCAATTTTAACATCAACTAACTATGTAAAACATTGTATATGTTATAATAAAATTAAATATTTTGAATTTGGTTTTATTTCAATTAATTTAATATTAGACCGCGCGTATCTCATACTTATTTATGTAAAATATTCATAAATATTATATATATATATATATAATTCATTTCATAATAATTTTAAATTCTATTTCAAAATGACATACACAATTTCTAGATAATTGAATAATCAAAATAAGAAAATAATATAATATACACATTTACTAACTTTAATTAATTGTCTGAAGTCGGCCAAAAATAAAAGTAAATAATAAGCGAAAAATACATAAAATTAAGAAGATTTGAGTGAAAATCATGGATAAAACTTTAACCCTACTTTGTTTTTTCATGCAATCATAACTTGAAATGAGGGGTGATACATGTATATTTTATCAAATATTTTATTATACAGGACACTAAAATGGAGCACAAGACATTTAAGCAGATTCAAGATTTCTTTAATAACCAAGAAGATTTGGTTATGAATTGAAACTATGCTCACAATTTTATTTATTTGTAATTAACTTTTTCCCCTTTTTTTGTTGATGAAACTATTCTTGGTATTTTTATTTGTAAATAAAACTGATTCATTCAGTTTCGAATTTAGTACTATGAATTTAGTGCATTTATGTAGTATTGTATAGTACGAACAACATATATATATATATGTATGTATATAAAGAGAGAGAGAGAGAGGATTGTGATGCTGGGCGTCTTTCCTAAGGGCATCTACAATGGTAGGTATTATTCTAATGTGGCATTTAAATTGTACCAAATATTAGGTACAATTTGCATTGTGGGAAATTGGTACAATTGGCCCAAATTTTTGTATGTACAAATAATTGTACCGGATAACATTTAAAAAAAGGGATTGATTGGTGGGCCACTACACCATTATCTCTCAATTTCTTTTCCTCTTTTTTTCTTGTTCTTTCTCTCTCCATTTTTATTTTCCCTTTCTTTTTTTTTTCTTTCTTAATTTTCACTTTTTTTTTTCAGATTTTTATTTTCCCTTTCTTTTTTTTTTCTTTCTTAATTTTCACTTTTGTTTTTTTTTTTCAGAATCAACTTCGTTAGATTTTTTTTATTCCTTTCCACTCTAGCCATTTGAATTATAAATAGATTAAAATTTATATTTTTTTATGATTACTTTATGATTTTGTATAGTATTGTTTTGTTGTATATTGATTCTTATTTTTTTGCAAAATAATAAATTTTTTAATAAATTCATATATGTAAATAAAATGAATTTTATTGTTATAATTATTAATGAAATTATATAATGAAAATGATAAATAAAAATTTTCAATCATTTAAAAATATGTAAATAAAATGAGTGATATAATGGTGGGATCTAAAAAAGTAACAATTATACCTAAAAATATGTAAATAAAACGAGTAATAATTTTTTAAATAAATTCATATATGTAAATAAAATGAATGATATAATAAAATTAGAATATATATATATATATATATATATATATATATATAAAAAATAGTGGGACCCCCAAAAAGTAATAATTGTACCTGAATGCATTGTGGATGTTTGGGTATCAATTAAATGAATATTGTAACTTTTAATGTGGCGGTGATGTGGCAACAATTTGTACCTAAAAATTGGGTACGGCACTGGAGATGCCCTAAGTGCCTGTTGTGGGCGACGCTGATGTGGCACCCACATCAGCAATTTGTACTTAAAAAAAAAAGATTTCTTCTTTCGCCAGCTGCTCGAAGTTTCCGACTTTCTCTTTCCTCTCAACCCCTACTCTATCTCCCATCCAAACTTATTGTATCACTATGTTCAATCCAATCTTCGATAAAACAAAAGTCTTTCAAATTAAAAACTCACATGGTTATCATAAAGGGAGATGTTATTTGCACTACTAAATCTACTCTTTACACCACAAATTAAAAAAAATAGAAAAATAATAATTTGGAACTTACTTAAATGTCCTTATTAAAAAAATTAATAAATAAATAAAACAAAA
Organism: Perilla frutescens; assembly: GCA_026008535.1. NCBI lineage: Eukaryota > Viridiplantae > Streptophyta > Magnoliopsida > Lamiales > Lamiaceae > Perilla > Perilla frutescens. The sequence continues at coordinate 47,702,552 of BRKX01000001.1, read as the reverse complement.
AAAAGAAAAAAGAAAATGAAGTCTTCTTCTCCAGCTTTCAAGCTCGTCTAGTCTGCCGCTTTAATCTGCAAAAATAAAATGATCAACTCCTCCACCCTCCACCATCGTGAACATGCATCTTCGTTTCTCCGATACCTTCCCTTCCAGCTTCACTAACCACCAAATCATATAAATTAAACAAAATGTTAAAAAAATAAATGTTGGCCACTTCTTTTTCCCAACAGAGCAGACACAATCGCACAAACATTTCACAGACTCTAACTGCAAAGTCGTGTCAAATTTCGCCGAAATAGTTTAAATTCGAGTTTTTCGAGCTCCATCAAAGATCGAGAATCTATTTTCGAACATCCTCAAATTAATTTTCGAACCCCTTACGCACGTTCGAAATTCAAACATCCTAAGCACCAATCGAAAATTGATTTTCGAACCTTCTTAGGCGCCACCGTAAATCATTTTTCAAACTCATTCATGTTATTCGAAATTTTCAGCTCGAACCAATTTCATAGCGAAAATTGGCGGGGCGTAGAAGGAAAAGAAGGAGAAGAAGAAGAAGAAGAAGAAAAAGAAAGGGCTGCGGTTTGGGGGGAGAAAGATGGTTGGGGTTTGGTTTGGGGGATTCTGGGAAAAGACGAAGCAGAGAGGTGGGGTGGGGGGAGGAGGGAGGGTGGCTAGGACTTGGGAGGGCGGGCGGCGACCGGGAAGAAAGGGTGGGTGGCGAAGGGGGAGAGAGATTCCATTTTTTTTTTAAATTGAATTATTATTTTTATTTTATTGTTTTTAAGTAAAATAAATATTTTTAGAGTGTAGGATATTAATGTAAATGTGTATAGTGCAAAAAGTAAAATATGTAGTGCATTGAATAAGCGAAGTGCAAAGAGTAAAATCAATAGTGCAAATAGAAACTCCCTAACATGAAATCACAACTTTTGAAATTCTTAAGCCTCATTCCACCTCATTTCTTTTCTTCTCTAAAAATTGAAATTAAAAATGGGGAGCCTCATAACCATAAACAAGAAATAGAGAGATGGAGAGACCACCATGGCTGCAAACACCTAGTCGCCCCGTCATTATATGTGTCAGATCATTCTTAATGTAAGCCCTATTAAAGAAGCTGCACAAATTTCCATTACTATATCAAGATCACGGTTTCAATCACATGAAACATATTCTTGAAGCTATTTGTATATGATTGATGAAGAAAGCGCATGATCAATAGATTTGAGTCTCCGACCCAGATGACTATGTACAAAAAAAGATCGTTCATTATCTTTCTTTAATTTCGGAAATCAGATGCCACCCTTACAAACATTCATCTCTCTCTCTCTCAATTGGGTTTTCGAATGTCCATAGTTTTGCCTCATATCAAATCTGCATCAGTTTTGGGTTTGGGCAATTATTATTTTTCTTTATTCAGTAAGAGAAAGAGCAGGGGTATGGGTGTGTGCGCCTGTGGAGATGAATTAGAATTTAGATAAAAGAGGATTTGTAGTGAAAGTGATGATGAAAAAGAAAATAATTGGAAAAGAAATACTGAGAACGACCAAGGAAAAAATTCAATTTTTGAAGTAGCAAAATTGGGAAAGAAAAATGTGACGTGGAGCGATGCCCACCAAGTCACTGAAATATGTCGCTTTGCATATCATTTCTCATATATCTATTGTTCGTACTATATATATGTGTGTGTGTTTTGATGTCACTGTATATTGATATATTTTTGTAATATTGTGATTTTTCTTTGTAATTTAGTAATACTTAATAATATTATTTTTGTTAAATCTTAATTGTAAATTGTCTACGCATTTTGTTTAACATGAACCAAATTTTCATTTTGAGGTCATGAAGACATGAACTATATATTAAATTTCCATTAATATTTTTAAAAAAATAATAATATTATGACATACAAATTTTATTCGCAAAAAATGCACAAATTACATTAGATGTAGTTTCTCTAATAAAAATCTATAATTTTATGACAATTATAAATAATTAATCATTCAAAAATTTCTGAATACACTTCATTCCCTACATTGTCCGAGTATGTACAATAATGCCTATGGTGGGAAACTCTATTCTATATTCTTAATTATGATATGGTCATTGCAAATTAGAAATTACACACACACAAACACACATAGCATTGAAAAAAAAAATTTCTTATAGCATAAGTTGCATGGAGACAATCATTTGGAAGTAGATAGATTTGCTATATATATATAACGCCCCAATTTCACTTTAATAGAAAAAAGCACGTTATCCATGCTTTTCATTAATAAAAATATTTTACTTGAAATACAGCGAATGTTTTAAAGCATAACTCGACATTTATTACATAAAATAAAGTCAAAAATAAATTAAATCTTTAATAATGCTTGATCACTTGACCACCATCATCACATCTTGTCCGCTACGCATCATCCGAGGCAACACCTAAAAAGATAAGTAGATTTGGGGGTGAGTACTACTGACTCAGTGGGGAGTGTCCAATTACCCAAACTATATAAAATTAAGCGAGTAAGTGAGAATATTAAAAGTGTTCAGTCCGTAGACCAAACCATATAGCCCGTAGGCCCTGTCTTGTTTAGCCCGGATGCCCATGCTTGTTTAGCCCGGAGGCCCATTTTCATCTAGCCCGCAGGCTCATTTTCATTTAGCCCGGAGGCCCATGCTTGTTTAGCCCGAAGGCCCATGCCTGTGTCATCACATACTAGATAATAAAATATAGAGAGAATAATCAGGACAAGATCACGTAAAACCCCACCTTGACCTTGACCTTGATATTAACTGATTAAGTCTTGCGCGCCCTATAATTAATTATCTTAAATTAATACATTGCATAACAATAATGTAATAAACTATGCATGATATTTAATCTATGATGATGGATGCTTAAAACATAGTCACATAATTCTATAATTCCATTTATTGACTTAACTACTATAAAACATACATACACACACTTATATACGTTTATATATATAATCATTACCCATATTTATATATATATATTTATATATGTGAAAGAGAAAATAACCATGCACGGAAACCTATACATATATTCATATACGTATAAACATATATCATATATATATATATTAATATATATACACACACATATGACAAACACACATATTTTATACATATAACACGGCACCACATGCACAAGGCCATATATATATAAGTGAACAAAGCATATGAGAGTGGCGTGTGTGTAGCTAATCTTGATTAGTTTATACATATATCCATATTATATATATATATATATATATATATATATATATCAATCACACAGAACCCAATGTAAAATACAATATAAGAAGAACAATTTTTATCAGACATGCCATAATACTATTCCCTGCGGCCCCCACTGCATTTATGATTCTAAAAAAAACATTGAACTCCCCTCCCCTCATAACACAGATACAACAATAATAATATATACATATACTTGGGATAGTGACTGCTACACAGTTCATAGATAAATTTTAGGCAAAACTCATACCTCTCGAAAAAGCCCAAGTATTGAGGCCCACATTCTAGCCCAGATCTTTTATTTTTCCAAGCCCAAGTATTGAGGCCCACATTCTAGATATTTCAATTCTTCTTCCTCTTCTTGTTCGGATATCTTTGCCTACAAATTTTATCATTCCAAATTTTGAAGTTTATCAACTCTATCTTTTATTATTGAAACAAGATAACCACGTAATCTCATATCCTAGTCAAACTCTAACCCTAATCTATCATTATAAATAGAGCTATTATCTCTATTATTTTCTCTCGTCCCATATCAGAAAGAAAAAAGCCAGAGTTTTAGAGTTTCAGGAAGATATTTTTCGAGAGGTATGAGTTTTGCCTAAAATTTATCTATGAACTGTGTAGCAGTCACTATCCCAAGTATATGTATATATTATTATTGTTGTATCTGTGTTATGAGGGGAGGGGAGTTCAATGTTTTTTTTAGAATCATAAATGCAGTGGGGGCCGCAGGGAATAGTATTATGGCATGTCTGATAAAAATTGTTCTTCTTATATTGTATTTTACATTGGGTTCTGTGTGATTGATATATATATATATATATATATATATATAATATGGATATATGTATAGACTAATCAAGATTAGCTACACACACGCCACTCTCATATGCTTTGTTCACTTATATATATATGGCCTTGTGCATGTGGTGCCGTGTTATATGTATAAAATGTGTGTTTGTCATATGTGTGTGTATATATATTAATATATATATATATATATATGATATATGTTTATACGTATATGAATATATGTATAGGTTTCCGTGCATGGTTATTTTCTCTTTCACATATATATATATATATATATATATATATAAATATGGGTAATGATTATATATATAAACGTATATAAGTGTGTGTATGTATGTTTTATAGTAGTTAAGTCAATAAATGGAATTATAGAATTATGTGACTATGTTTTAAGCATCCATCATCATAGATTAAATATCATGCATAGTTTATTACATTATTGTTATGCAATGTATTAATTTAAGATAATTAATTATAGGGCGCGCAAGACTTAATCAGTTAATATCAAGGTCAAGGTCAAGGTGGGGTTTTACGTGATCTTGTCCTGATTATTCTCTCTATATTTTATTATCGAGTATGTGATGACACAGGCATGGGCCTTCGGGCTAAACAAGCATGGGCCTCCGGGCTAAATGAAAATGAGCCTCCGGGCTAGATGAAAATGGGCCTCCGGGCTAAACAAGACAGGGCCTACGGGCTATATGGTTTGGTCTACGGACTAAACACTTTTACTATTCTCACTCACTCGCTTAATTTTATATAGTTTGGGTAATTGGACACTCCCCACTGAGTCAGTAGTACTCACCCATATTTTTATTAATGAAAAGCATTTCACCTGTAATGACCCGGCACGAGTCTTTGGAGTTCTTTCTCAGGGAGTCACCCATCCCACTATTGCTCCAGGTCAAGCACGCTTAACTTTGGAGTTCTGGTGGAATGAGCGCCAGAAAAGAAGATGCACCTTGTGGTGTGAGTAGCACCAATCAAATCCTTTAACCTCACTCACACGCTCCCTGAGAAACTTCCCAAGGGATCACCCATCCCACTATTGCTCCAGGTCAAGCACGCTTAACTTTGGAGTTCTGGTGGAATGAGCGCCAGAAAAGAAGATGCACCTAGTGGTATGAGTAGCACCAATCAAATCCTTTAAGCTCTCCTCGACTATACAGTCTCATTCCTGTATAGCCTCAGAATCCCTCTCTTTCGGGTGGATTCGGTTCATTCATGTGCCTCTTCGCTCGGCCCCGGGCGTCACAATATATATATATATATATATATAGGATTTGGTTCAAATAAAAATTTATCTTGGTGTGAAAACTGCGGACTGTGCTTCTTTAGTGTATTTTTAGTGCTTTTCTTTATGTATTTTGATGCTATTTTTTTTAAAAAAAAATTGAATGCTTTTCTTATTGTGCTTTGGTGCTAGATGTTTTTGGCACCAAAATACAGTAAGAAAAGCACTAAAAGTACACTAAACAAGCACAGTCTGCACGTTTTCACACCAAGATAAGTTTTTATTATAACCAACCCCTATATATATACATATATAGGAGAGAGATCATATGTAAATATTGTCCTTGTGTGTAATTTAGGGATTGATCATATCCACTAGATCTTGTTAGATGTGTGGTTAAGATTAGTTCTATTTTAATTATTAAGTTATTTATTTTATTCAAAAAGGTCATACTTGTCATTGTAATTTCATTGATACCTTATTAAATACAATAAACGTAGTGCCTTAGTGTTGAGTAGGTGTAGGACCCCTAAGGAAATATATTCCACTCATCCAAATCATCCACCAACACCGGACAAAGGACTCCACAAATATGTGATCGTCATATCCAAGTGCAAAAGTAATATAGGGCTAACAAATTAGCAATTTTCAGATAATCATCATGATCAGCATCACGCACAACTCCATTCTTGAATATCTTGAACAAATCATTTATGTTGGTCTTCATGTTGCCACCATAAAATCTCAAAAATACTCCAACGCCACTCGTGTCATGCTCCACATTTGGATCAAAATCTGAAGACCCGAACTATAATTCCGTCACTAGAGCATACTCGGGATATGAAAAATGAATAGTGTTCCCGCCAATGCTAAACCATATATAATGGTCCGGAGCATCTTGCAAATTGACCTCACGAGCCATCAATGCATGGAGAGCTTTTCCACAACTCCATGTATCCCTTCATCTAAAAAATTATCCAAAACACCCCGCCTCAAATCTAGCCAGTAGCGGGAGATTACCGATTGCCAACAACCTCATTCTGATCTCCTGTATATTTTTTTCCTTATAGTAAAGGCTAATCGTCGGTAGCATGGTATGTAGCTCTTCCCTCATCAATCATAACCACGCTGCATGAAAAAAAGAAGATAATATTTCGATTTTTTTTTCATTATATCCCGATCGCCAATTAGGTATACTATCTGGATACGACCGCGATTATACTAATAATACCATCAGAATAATTTTATCGGGATACGATCGCGACAGTATCGGGACATGATCGGGATATGATTGGGATGTATTCTTATCGGAATTCATTGAATTTTCTTTCTAATTAGCATGAACACGAGTAATTTAGCGCATAAAATAAATCATGATCAAATCTAGATCACAAATGGCCGAGATTTGATTCGCAATACATTCATAATTTTTTAATCGGTAATTTGAGACTAAATATATCGGTATTTACATACAATTAGCACAAAAATTCAAAATCACTTATTCACTATTGTCGGCAATCATATACAATTAGCCTATTTTTCACTATTGTCGGGATTTACATACAATTATCCAAAATTCAAAATTACATATTCACTATTGTTGGCATTTACAGGAAATATTTCAGCATGTCTTTTTTTAGACAAGCATATCCGTATCTTAGCTCCCGTTGATCGGCTTTGCGGGCATGAAGAAAAACCATTAGGCCAGGTCCACTCTTGTTATCATAAAGAAAGATAACCATCTTTCGTCATTGTGAGGGTCGCTAAACACCACCCCTTAACACCATACTAATATCCCTTAGATCAGAATCAGAAGAGGGATTCATCACTATGTTTTATCGTAGGAACATTCTAAGGTCTTAATAAGAGGAGGTAAAGTCAAGGATTTGCCAGGTGTGAAATCTCATTGTATTCGAGGAGTCAGGGATTTGCTGGGAATTCCGGATCGAAGAAGAGGCAGATCACTTGAAAGGGAGAGAAGGAACCCGAGCCAATAAGTCGTTCGGTTAGAAAGCACTAGCAAGCTTTCAAAATCATTTGAGTGCGTGGGTTAGCCCTTCCGATCCTTGAAACCCCCTTGCCCCAGGCTTGCCTTCATTATCTGCGCATCATACTCAAGATTTGACTAACTCTTCAATCTTTCTCATTCATCATTCAAGACAGGAGTCAAACCGCTTATGTACGGCAGAAAATGACTCACTCTTCCACTCGCAGCTTCAAGCTCTTCCAATAGCTGAAGCCAAGGAAAGATTGAAGCTAGCCAGCTATACGACCTGAAGGACTCAGCTCTTAGAGATCCTATCTTTGCCTTTTTGGCACCAGGGATTTCTCGTACAAACGTTGTCTTCAACTGTGGGCTGAGACTTAATCGGTTCTTTTATCCGTGTTTCGCAAAGCAAGAATGCAAGGACGGATAGTGAAAGAGAAAATTTCACTTTTGGTCTCATAGGACACGCCTTGCTTCTCTTTTGGTCTCAGCAATGTCGATTTTGGTCCCAAAAGTTACGAACTATCAGTTTTGACCTCGGCATTACGATTTCCGTTAAATTTGCTATCAATTTCGGTCCCATTGCACTATCAATTTCGGTCCCAAATGAAAACTTAACCAAATGACAATAACATTCATTGGAGGGAATTTCATATCTATCTGGTAAGATAGCAATATGCCTTTCTGGCAAGATAAATAATTAACAAATCAAAATAAACAAACAGAGCCGAATGTACAGTCTTTCTTCTCTTCATTTAATCTAAATAAAACATCATGTTATAATTTCTTTTTTTTGACTTCATCAAATTACACTCAACATTATGTGGGATTAAAGGCATTAGAGAAAGCATGGTTATACTTTTCATTAAATATAATGTTAGTCACATTTCTTTTCTTGGCAAAACAACATTAGCAAAATTGAGTCAGGTTTCTTTTTTTGCATACGAATTTGAGACAAGGGATTGGATCAACTAAGTATCATGGCAACTCATCTTCGAAAGAATAGTGACCAAGTGCAGCTCAACAAAAATGCAGAGATATAATTCCAATACCTCAAAGTGTAATAAAGTGTTGAGTAACAAAAACCCATTACGTACATGTGGAAGCTCAAAATAAAAAAAACCTGTTCCCAACTCCAATAACTCCAAAATCAGTAGCATAGGTTATTATTGGTTTTGATTGTTTTCTAATGTAAAGCCCCTTGTTTACTTAGATATTAGAATGACAGTGTATATTTAACATCGGTTATTATTAGTTCTGATTCTTGACAACAACTAGTAATACCAGAAAAATACAAACCTGCACCGGTTTTCTCCTTAATACTCAAAATGCTTCTGCTCTTGTGGACAAAAACCTAAGAAACTTCTTTGTCAGTATGTTCTCAAGTGCATCTGCCTGCTTAACCTATAACAATAATAAAGAACAAAAATGTTAAGTTCTCTTATTTTTGAGATATCCAGAAAGGTTATGTATCAAATGTCAATGCTAAGAAGAAATACAGTCAATCGGAAAGCATTAAAGACCCGGTCACTCTACAAATGTAAATAGTCTAGTAACTGCCATACTAAATTGTTTAAAAGTCGAGGCCTAGCTAGGACAATCAAAATCCCTCTTTATCACATCAGAATATCTCATCCGAACAACTCATGATGTTTGCAGCTTCCGCAGGACCGCATCAATCCATATGATCAAGAAGATTAATTGCCACTATCAGAACCATTGCTAACTACCACAACACTTGATCAGCACAAAATGTACTAACATTGAAGGATCGCCCTCAATGAAGTGCAACTACTCTAGTTCTTGATCCTCAATCAACCCTCACAGTAGTCTCTGTTGGTGATGGCATGTTGATAGTATTGTGACTAAACAACTACTCGAAGCAATGAGTTCAACATGGCTAACTACATAACTAAAACAACAATAATTTCTTGGCTCAAAGACAGCTGTTTAATTTAAAGGGACTAAAATTGACAGTGTCAATCCTATGGGACTAAAAGTGAGCGAATATTTAGAAAAAAGACCAAAATTAACAGTGCTTGGACCAAAAAGGGAGTAAGGTGTGTCCTATGGGACCAAAAGTGAAATTTTCTCGATAATGAAAGCACCCCTTTGGCTAGCTAGATCTGCAAGATTGATTTCCATGGCCTGAGAAGAAAAGTTCAGAGAAGGTTGGAAAGTAGCACGCCCGGTTCACCAGGTTCTACCACTGCAGGGCCAATCATAGTCAAAAGAAGAGTTGCGGTCACTCTTTCTCCGTGCCCTCGTTGCTTTCCTGATTTGGAAACTAACCTTTCTTTGCTTGCTTAGAAGGTTGGACATTCTCTATTTTGAAGAGGAACCGCATCTTGATCCGCAATTGCTACTCAAATTCCTTTCGTTGCTGGTAAAAAATAGGATTTTCTAAAGAATAGCAATCACACCCACCGGTAACCCATCACAATTTAATTTTTTGGAATAAAACAACAATAGAAAGCAAAAAAATGTAAAAATTAGATTGATTTCTAACATCTTCACTACTGTCGGACTCCATTGTTGGGATGCTGAGCGCTGTTGTCGATTCTTCACAGACTGTGGAGTTTTAGATCAATATCCCGATGACAATAAGAAACTACGATCGTTATCACGACAGTTGTGATCTAATTTATTGCACGTGTGTACGGGTTGGTAGAGATATTACTAATTTATCATCGTAACAACGATCTAATCATGATCGAAATTACGATAGCTTCTAGGAAACCAAATATTCTTATTCCAACGTTGTTATGACGATCGTGATTTAATTTATTGCACGTGCGTACGGGTTGGTGATGATATCACTTTTAATATTAAATGATTCTAACTCCCTTCAAAGCCTGCAAAAAGCCTTCCAAAATTCTTATATATATGGGGCCCATGTCTTTTGACATTGGAAAGTGAAAAAGCAAGGTTATATACGTAAAAATGAGTATTTATTGAATAGTTTCCATAAGGTGGGTAAAATATATTTTTATTTTAGAGATTTTGGTATTTTAATTTCCAATTTTTTGTTAATTAGGGTTCATTGTACCTAATTAAGGTATATAATTATGTTTTTACATTTCATTTTTAATTAATAATCGTTTATTTTTCATAAGAAAATAAGTATATCCCTAATTAGGTAGAATGAACCCAAATTAAAAAGTGTAAAATTGTAATGCACAAGAAATTGAAGTTGGTTAAAAAAATGAAAGAAAAATTAATAAATTTAATTGAATATTATGGAGTGTTGGACAAAGTGTAACAAATGATTTTGTCCGCTTCACTATCGTAGTTGTTTTGTTATAAGGGTTAATCACATCAATTTTAGGGTACAACAATTTAATGTTATTAAACTTCATTATTTGTTTGTGCTAACATGAGTATTATGTAATACTAAAGAAATGTATTCCATATTACTAATGAAATAATAATAATATAGTGGATTGAAGTGAAATAATGCCTAACAATCTTCAGTCAAACAATTATAACTAAATTTGCAACGATTTTTTTTTTGCCATTGAATTTTATTTTTGGGGTTTCTTGCATATTTATTTTGCAAAATTTTGTTCAATTATGATATTCCTATTGTAATTTTATTTTAAGTATAATAGTGTAATATAATACATAATATTTATTGAAATATAATATAGTAATTCATTTTTTAAAATGGTAACAATCTAATATACTATATATTACCAAAAACAAATTATAATATACTATATTAGTTCACATATTAAATATGGAGAAACTTATGTCACAATTTTGTTTTTCTAAATCCAACAAGAAAGTAAAAAGTTTTCCCTCATCCATCGAAAATTTTAAGATGAACTATAGTTTTTGATAATTTCATATATCTCTGCACTTTTTAAACATTATTCAATTTCTGATTTCACCTTCGAGATTTCTAAAACAATCAATAAGTATTAAAATTTTCATTTATCCAATGAGTTTGTATTTTATTCAATATTTTTAAAAAAATTTAGGACCCAAATGATAAATATAAGGAACTTATTTATAAAAGCTCGTTTATGCTATTAAACTATCTCTTAATATAATTAACAACTGTAACTGTAAGAATACATAATCAGAGAACTATGTTAACCAATTAGGAGATAACAAACCTATCTATTTTATTTATTTTGATGATACACCGTAACAGCTAATTAATATCTCTTCTAGTTTTCCAAATTATATATGTTTGCATCATACATAATCCAATCTCCAATTTCAAAATAAACGTGCTTATAACTTATAAACATCCATTCTTTTCCAGTTCATCAACAAACTATGCAATTTAAACTTTATAAAAAAAATTAAAAATATAAATATAAACTTTATAAACTAGAAAAGCTTAAGCATAAATTAAAGGCACAGAGCATAATAGGGGACTTGTGTTAAAACAACTAAAGTGCTGGAACATATATAATATTTGGCAATATAAATAAGTGGAGATCGAACGTACAGTTCAAATAATATTTCCAAGAAAATGAAAGATAATCAGTTGAATTTCCCTTGACGTAATAGCTGTTAAGTCAACCTAACCTGCATTAAAATGATATTATTAATCGATCTCAACAATTATTCTAATAAAAATATGGCTACTTTCAATAATTTTTTAAAATGATATATACTAGTTTTTAGATTTAAGTGATCACCAAGTGAATAACATTTACTAACAGTTTTAGAATACTTTCATAAGTGAATGATTAGTGAAAAATAATAAAATTATAAGTAACCATTTAGTTGCTAGTACATTTCATTATATATGTATATAAAATTTTTGTTATTGAAACAAATTTTCGTAATATTAACATGTTAATGTGATATATATTATTATTTTAAAACGTACAACATTAAAACCCTTTATTTAGATGTGCTCTCTTGTACATGAGATGTATGGGACTAGCCACGCATGCCCATGCGCCAGAATTATTATTTTTTTATTTTTTGAATTTTCTCTACCCCTCCCAAATTGTATATCCTAAAATACAATTAGGGAATCTTAAAATTAAAATGAATTAATTTATTTTTTTGAAATAAATATAAATATATACTCTAAAATTGATTTAATGAAGCCTAAAATTAAAGTGAATCAATTTTATTTTTTTACCCTAAGATGAAATTAGTGAACCCTAAAATAAAAGTGAATGAATTTAATTTTTTGAAATAAATATAATCCCTAATTGAGATTAATAAATTTAAAAAAAATGAACAAAAAAAACACAACACAAACCATTAAAAGATACTGAAAAAAAAACCTTAAAAAACATAAACTCCTAAACCCCCTAAAAATTAAATGGAAGAGATCATAATTAGAAGATAAGTAGCAGACCCGTTACTTTTTAATGATATAAGTGATATTTTATGAATTTTGAGTGATATTTTTTAGTATTATAATTGATACTGATTTTTAACATTCGTGTGATGGATGTATAACCTCTATTGGGCCTTGTGTGATGTTTAAGAGAATTGATCCTCTATTTATATTTTAAGAAAAACATATAATGAACCAACAAATAAAATTTGAAAAAAATAAAATAAATTTGAAATAATAGTTGACTTAAATGCTGTTAAGTCAATTGTTGAAGAGGGCTCACTCATTTGCTCCATTTTTAATAGTTACTAGATGGAAAAAGAAATAGTTTTATTAATTGTCAGATTCGACTCCACAAAATAGTTCAGGGGGTTCTATGCAAGTAAAATATGGATACTATTAATACAAGAGTTATTTTTCTCAAAACTATGAGGGAAATAACCTAGTGATGAAGTGATGTTATTTTGAGAACAAAGGTCTCAAGATCGAATTCCACCACCAACACCACTAGGTGTGAGTCTGTTAAGGGACGAGATTTTACCTAGTGCGCTAGGTGTGGTTAACGTGCGTATCTTGATAACGCCTGCGGATTACCCTTGACATTTACCCAGTGCGCTAAAAAAACAAAAAGAAAAAAAAAACACTAGGCGGGGAATGTGGATTCAGGCAGTAACATCATAAGAAAAATAATTAGTTCAACTATTTACTCAAATCTTCTTCAGTATTGAGCTTTTGCTAGCAGCATTACTTAATCCCCTCGTAAAAAAGTTTCCCAAGAAATACATGCAAGTAGAATAAAATCACCATAATTAAGCGGGGTAAAATTTTCTTATTGAAACGTACGTTTTCTGAAACAAAAAGTTACAACCGCATCCACTTCATCGATAAAGTTTATAAATATCAATCTCATGAAATGAATATTCATGGACAAAAAATTGTTTTGCAGTTGTAATTCTATATATGATCAACAATTTGAGTGGTCACTTTTGTAACCAGGTTTTACCCTCTTTCTCATCTATAACTCTAATTTGTAGACCAGACAATACCAAATCCACCATCACCAGCCAAGAACTTGGTATCAAGATCACCATTCCTGAAGTGTTTGAACTCGATCAATCACAGAACCTGATGGATGATACCTGCAAATGATAAAAAGATTAAGAGAATAAGATATATATCAGCATCTGGATCAATAAACTCAGATTAATTACTTGTATACGTTCACACCCATCACCCATCCATATATAACCAAACTCACTCTAATGAATTCCAAACTGATGCCCAAAAAGGAATACAAATATCATCACTTAACACCTGCATTCAAACTTCATCATTATTTGGTCACCATTCTTCTATTATCCCCCCCACACCCCCGAAAAAAAAAAAAAACAAAGAACACACTTCTTTTTCAGATGAAAACAAAGAATCCCAAATCAAAGACCATAACACACAACAAATATCAGCAAGAAATGTCAGTTTATGAAACAATATTGGGTTTTCTACAAGAAGAACTATTCTCTCTCTGCTGCTGCTCTTCCTCTTCAACACTGAGACAAGAACCCATTTTTCAATTCTCGCCTGATCCATACCTCTATAATATATATTTCATCGATGTAATTCTAATTCAACATATTATTACAATTTAAATAAAATGATATACTAAAATAATCAAGTCAATCGCAAGCGGAACAATAGAAATGTAGTGGAGAGGAAGCAGAAAGATGAGCAAGAATGTGCAAACCTGCCAGCAATCTAATTGCTCTGATTCTTTGCAGTTGAGACCACTTCAGCTTTCACCCATCAACGATGCTCCTAAAAGAACCTTCCACACTACACTTGATGTCTCAACACTTCATATGTTTCACTATACTAGGAACTCTAGCCCATATATGGTGACCATCAACAAGATGAAAACACATGGAAGAAAAGTCGTCTAACATGTTTTACAGAGGTAATCTGAGCGAGCAATATCTTCTAATTCCAGCCACTTGCAGAAAAAAACCAAAACTAACCACGATGAGCATGAAATTGATACAAATAGTGAGTTTAACAACAAGCACAATTCCAGCTTTGTGCAAGCTAATGACACTAACGGGTTAAGGCCAGCGCGCATCCAGCAAAACAATACGTGGGAAGGCTGTGATGTGGGAAAATGGGAACCTTCACGAACATGCACAACACAAAAGTCTGCTGTAGAGCCTTTTCAGTAAATTTACAAGATCACAACATGATTTCTAAGATCCAACAACCATATTACCAATGTTGATCAAAAGCAACAAGACAAAATATCCCAACAGTAGGATTTCAACCTACCATCAATCTCACTCAATACAATCCATGCTCACCTTTTAACATGAAAAGAAACATACACAAAATTTCATCATTTCATGTTTAACATGCTTACTATCACTTCCTTTTTAAATATGTAATAATGGACGACATGTTAAAACATGTAGATCGAGTTAAGCACTGCAGAAATACCCCAAAAGCCTAATAGAAGTGATAACTTTTTGAATTCCTTAGATTTTGATTTGACCATGTTCATGGACAGAACATTTTTATCTTGTACAAGCAGAAACAGGAGCTTCTACTCATTGGGTTACAGCAGATGAAATAAGGAAAAAATTGCATCATCCAACAGTTTAAACCAACCACATAGCCGTACAATAAAGGGATTCTAAGACACACAAGCAAATGTACATCAACACTTCGAATCAACATCATAAAATAACTTATGCCTCTTATAGGTTTTCAGAAAAAGCTTCAAGCAGGTTGCTTTCATAAATGGGATCAATATGAAGAAACTCAATGAGAAACATGCAGCATACATCCAGAACATACAGAAGAATTATCAAGTGAAAGAAAACTCACTATGAACAAACTCACATGCACTGAATTCCTCTGGACAGGCTTAACTCACGGCATACAGGGGTGGAACTTGGGGGGCGGCTGGTGGGAGCCTTGGCCCCCCAAACCCAAAAAAAATTTACACGGAATTTTTTAATTTTTTTTAGTATATAGCATTATTAGTGAAGAGCAATTCAGCCCCCCCAATGAAAAATTTTTGGTTCCGCCCCTGAGCATGAGTACATCTAAGTGGGCAGGGATGAGATGTTAAATAGCCTATAAGCAATAAAAACCTGGTCAGATTAGTAGCTCGAAATGAGTAATAAGCAGCTTTTAACCAATGCTTGATCAAAGTTATTTAACACCATTACCATACAAGCAGCTTCTATGTATAGCCTATAGCCTATTCTAATACCATCAATTATAAGCTAGTCCCAAGAAGTGAGGACAAAGAACTGCAACAAAGGCATCAAAGCAAAAGAATGTAGATCAAATTAATATTTTTCCGCAATTGGATCACAAAATAAAACCTGTAAAAAATTACAAATACCATCTGCATGAAATTCCAAATGCCATCTGTAAAATGAAAGCATTACTGATCAGATAGGTTTTCAGTTAACTGCGAGCTTCAAAAGCCTAAAAGTTTTAGTTCACTATAGAAAACTGCAGAAGCTATTTCAAAAATATTAAGCAAACTAAATAAATTTACATGAATGGCTTAATATGGCTTGATAGTCATGTTAAAAAGTGAATTTAAAATATAGCCTCTCTATAAACAATTAAAAAAGAATCAAATTGAATATCTCTCATTCCATACATCACTACCTTGATCGCCAAGATATACACTTCATACTCCTTGGAAAGATAGGATGGGTCACAAAAACAGCATACCATCATTGAAGCCCTCACATCTGCAAGAGAATAGAAACTGAATCGAAGGTGAGAACTAGACGTAAAATGTTAAGTCCATGAATAAAAAAAAAGATGCGTCAATGATGCCCTCATAGGTGAAAAACTATAAACAACTCAGAGACTGTACAGGAGTGCTATTCAGCAAAAGCATGATTTTATTGGAATATAAAATTTATGTACAGGGGACATTGTTCCTGATCTGTAATTGCTACAAGGAAAGTAGTGTTTTGCTAAGACCTTAAAACTGAGATATGGGCTTATATGTCGAACAAAAAGATCTTTACAGTCAACTGTCAACAGTGTGATTACGAACATAATCCATAAGTAGGAAAAAGAGAAACTCCATAATCACTCGTGTGGAGCTTATGGTCTGGACAATGGCATGAACTCCATGTCACTAGCCAATTCATGGCAACAGTTCTTTCTTTTTTCTTTCTGTAATTGTATAAAGGGCACCGGAATATACAACATTGAAGTCTCAAACCATCATATTCAACTCTGTCAGGTCATCCATCGGGATTCCAAGGCCACCGATACAATCATTATCATGTAAACCATCGTCCTCAATATTCATCAGCCATGATCCTAAGTCCTCTCCGTTACCACCTAGATCATCAGGAACACCTAAATCATCCATATCAGGGAGTTGCAATCCAGATAAATCAATTGGTTCCTCCAACATGTCAATAGCATAGTCGTTTTTATCCTTGCCACTGTTACTTCTGCTAATCTCACTTGATTTAACTGTTGATGAGAACATTCCATTTGCTTGTTCTCCCATATTTCCCAGAGAACCATTGACTGAAGCAGACAAATGAGCGGTTTTCTGCTTAGGTTTTGCCTTAGATTTTCTATCTCCTTTGACAGAGGTCGATACAGTGCGGCTAATTTTTGTAGTTCCATTTCTGGAGAAGGCCTCTCTGTTGTTTCCTTTTCCTTCTCTGTCCCTCTCACTCCTTTTTCCCTTTGCACTGCATGAGAGAGAACCACCAAACCCAGTGCTGATAATACCGCCTACATTATCAAGTAACACTTCCCTCCTTTTCACTCTATTTGACCAACTGTCTTCTTTACCAGTAACTTGTTCAGACTCCAGATTATTTGATGGGAATACTTCAGAAGAATATACATCCTGATTGTTTGAACTAGGGCTCTGTTGTGTGCCCAGAGGAGCTGAAAACAAAAGTACTCATAGTGAGAGAAGCTTTTACTTGAAGGAAAGAAGAGAAGATTTGTGAGGAATAACACCAATAAATGTTGATAAGCATCCTGCAATTTAATCTGCCATTTACCTGAAGTTCTAACTTCCACAGAGCAACCAGATGCTCCAAGATGAAGTTTAGCAGACTCATTATCAGTGCTGGAGTTCAAAGGTTGTCCATCAACAAGGCCAGATACTCCAGAAAGGAATATGTTCTTATAAAGAGGATCATCAAAGCAGCTCTTTCCTGTCTCCTCAAATTCCTGGTATCGTTCCATAGTCCTCTTAACAAAAGCTAAGGCTGCTTGCTTCGCCATTTTACCACTGGCACTTTTCATCCCATGGGCATTAGGGCCCCAGCAACTCTGTAGAGGAGAAAAAATAAAAATTACATATTAGGCTACATCAGAAATAGCTGCCCACTTACACAACAAAGTATGTTTAGCTTCCCCTTTTGTCATAGATTTCTTTTATTTTTATTTTATCTGAGTGAAGCAATGCCCGTGTGATTATTAGAGCAGCAAACAAAAAAAAAAAATATGTCAACAGCCGATAGTTCAGTTTTTATATATAAGAAAGCTTTTTCAATAAATTATATTACCTAAATACAAATAGCTGGTGCTCAAAATAGACTTCCAAAATTGGATTTAAAAGAATCTTTGACAAATAAAAAATGTCTTCTCAGGCATCCAAGTATCAGCCAGTCAATAGGAAATTTATATTCAAATATGACTAATAAAGATGATAGTGATGATTACCATGTACTTCTCATAGGCCATTCCCACAAGTTTGTCAAGAGCATGCCCTTCAAACTCCCTACAGTAAATGAAGGTGCTTAAGTTATTATCAGGTAAATAGGTTGCCCAGAGGTCATTTTGCATAAAAAAGAAAAAAAAAATCCATACTTCTGCTGGAGCATTTTAGCATCAGAAGCAGAACTGAGAAGTTTGTCGAGCAAGCTTTTCTTCCGAGAAACCTACATATGGGATTAACAATAAGAAAGATTCTTAATATACAATTTCAAAAGGTTCACGAAGGAAAACTGCAGACTATAATAAAGCATCCAAAACTAACAGTTATTTTAACTCCCGATCTGCATTAAGCGTAATTAAATTGCAAAGTTATTCTCTTAGAAGTTTCAGGATGAGTCCAATACAAAACACAAACCCCAGTTCCGAATAAATCTTCAGACAGCCTATTTTTCAAGAAGCTAAACCTAAGTTCATCAACATTAAAAATATGCGCCTCGTTAAGATCTTAATCAAGATTCAAGATATACTAGCACAGAAAAAGGAATACTCCCCCAGCCTTTGTTCCATGTTCCTTTTAAAGAAATTTATCTGTCCTTTTATTTGATTTTTCTTTCACACACACAGAGGCATTTCTCTTAGTGCTTGCTTGCTTGCACCAAATCTGAAAATTTTAGCTTGCATTACATTTTTCTTAAGATGAAACTATGTAAAATAAAATATATTACATCATTACCAAACAAATACAGGAAAAAAGGAATATACGCTGAATAAAATTCCAAGGTACCAAAGCTAAACCTTTCTAGATTTGTTACAATTACATACATTAACAGATGTTACCTGTTCCTGGTACTTCTCATCCAACCTAGTGATATCTCCGCTTATTTCTTCATCTCCACTCTGTGCCAAACCAGACTGATCAGAAAAGTATAACAACAATTAAATGCAAAGCTTCAAAATCTGAGAGAACGGAGGCATGTGCACTAGATTAAAACCTCCAAAGAGAGAAGATCTAACATACCACTAAATCTGGGTAGATTCCTATGCTGTGAACCTCCATGATTAGTCTTTCATTTATTGACATATTTTGATACTGATACTCGGAGCATATTGTGCTAGGAATCAATTGGTCTGCGTGTAAGCCATTTTGTAAATGCTCACAGTTTGGGAAACCCGTGCCAGGAATTGACATAATATTGTGCTCCAGTTCGTAAAATGATCTTCTATTCGATTTTACATCATAACCATTAGATGTAAGACCTCCAGAAGGGTCATAACTTGGCGACATGTGAGAGCAGAAAGTATCTGATCCCATATCCTTTTCAATCTCAAATGGAGATTCATGCACATCATATTTGAGGTCCTCCTCTTCTTCAGGAATCAAAGCTGCAATGATTCTCTGGTACAGAGAAATCTCATTTGGCTTCTTCACACCTGAAGCCACACGCTCAGGGCTAAGTTCCACACTTCTTGCTTCAATCTCCTCTCTCCCAAATTCACTCGATCCACAGTCAGGTACTAACGTGCAACTAGCTGTGTCAAGAGGAACTAGAGCCGGTGTGTCTACTGCTAAACCAGAATTAACCTGGAAGGCAAAGATGACTTCAGGATACAGAAGCGCAGCTAAACATAGTAAAAATCGCAGCAAATTGAGCTTCAATAATCACTAGAAGCTGAGCATCATTTAATTATCCGATTAAACGTATTCATAGAGTGTGCATATATAAGGCACATTTGTACATGAATACTGTAGCTTTAGGGAGCATTCATATTGTTCAGTAGAAAGTATATTTAACAGACTTCAATAAGCATGGTGTGCATAAAAGACCATGCCATGAAGAAGCCCTATTAATATTTATCGCTTAGGAGGGAAAACAAACTTCAGCATGAAATGGGTAACCATAAATCAAATTATACTTGAAAACGTATAAATTAGCATCAACACCTCTCACCTCTGAATTATTGTAACTACCAGATGAGGCAATATCTAGGAAGATAAAATCAATGCAGACAGAAGTCCCAAATTCGTGTAATAAATGAAAAATGCCAACTAAACATCAAAATAGGACCTAAACTGCACCACAGTTTCCAGACTCTAGCATGCTCTAGGTGAACAAGTATAAGTCTCAACAAGTACTTCTAGCTTTTTTATTTCCCCTTTCATTCTTTTTTTTTTTTAAATATAGAAATTTGACACATGAATCTTAATGTGTTACTATACAGTTTGTAATTTGTTGACAAATAGCTGTTCACTTCGTGTATCTTTTTCCCCAGCACAATAGAATACTGAAAGCAACATAGACTAGTGGCGAATTTTATTAGAAAAAGATTGAACAAATCAAGAAAATCGAACAAGAAATATAAATATCTTTTTCCCAAGCAATATTGAAATATACAGAGCACAAAATCAGAAAAGAAATGCTTTAATATATAGTAAGTGGGGGGGGGGGGTACAAAAGGCAGTTTTGTAGATAGAAGGTCCATACAACAATCAAATAGGTAAGATTAGTTCACAGTAGTTAGCATGGCTGCATGGGAAACACTATAAATGTATTATTACACAAATTTACTCCCCTAATTTTTCTCCATCCAAAGACTACATATGATCACTACAATAGTTAACACTCAACTCCACAGGCAAAATGAGGAAGTAATCATTCTATCTTCATTCAGCAATGAAAGTTTTCTCAGCCAAATTAACTAAAAATGAAGCTATAATACAAAATACTTTCCCCAAAAACAACCAATCTCACTTGAACAGTTTTTAGTAGCTACGTTAGCATATGGCAACACTAACAATAGATCACAAGTAATTTGGAAAAAACCGCTACATGCTTGAATTTTGGAATTAATAGGTATCTCAAAACAAATAGATTTCACCTGCTCTTTCAAATAGGATATGTCCACATCAGTGATAAAATGAAATAAAGGTTCCATCTTCTTCCAGAATGGGCTAGAGAGGGCTTGGGCTGCATCAAACAAAGCTAATTATTGCCAAGAGAAAAATATACTATAAGAGAGAGGATTGGAACCTCAAAATGAATAATACCAGTGTTTGTAACAGCATTTGCAGCAGCCAAAAGCACTTCATGACCATCATCAGAACCAACTGTACACATGTGCATACACATGTAAACCGGTTATCACAAAAGGCGAATAAATATTGTGGATAGAAAGAACAAATGCCATCATGTTCATTCTGATATTAATTAATTACCAAGGAAATCTGCTCCTGTATTGATGGTAATATGCTTTTGCCGGGTATAAGCCTTCCTATCAGAGAGCTTTCTCGTAGGTGGCCTCCCTGCTCTGCTGCACACAAGGATTCACCATGTCATAAAAGATTCTCGTACTGATAGTCTAGATATGTTTAGTGTATATCATCAAGAAGAGGCATAAAAAAGTAATAAAGAGCACAAAAACCAACACCCCTACCCCAAAAAATAAAGAAAAAAAATCGGCATTAAACCTTTCAGTCTTGTCAAGACCAAGTCTAGAACTTCTAATTTGTTTAGTGGTTCCCACTTTCCCAAGCTTTTCCACTGATAAAGGCAAGAGGGACCTAGAGGAAGTAAATCCTCGACCAGTTCTGCCTTGCCTCCTAACACCATCTCTGTGATCATCCCCACTAACTGCCTTATTTTTCCTTGGTGGTAGCAGCAGGGCTGAAATTTTCTGGACATTCTGAACATTTTTCTCATCAAGCTCATCACACTTCTTATTCTTGTCTCTTGACTTGATTTCAACAGCACCTGATGCCTCACTTTCAGATAATGCAGCTGGAGTGATATTGTCAACTTTAACTTTGGCATGCTGAGGAGAATGGGCAGGAAAACGTCTTTCGTTTACCATCATGTCAGATGCCGCATCCATTTCAGGTCCATCATCATTTCCAGAAACAATAGGTAATAAATTAGTTCTTCTCGCAGTTCGAGAAATCTTTTGTGGCCTCTGAGCCCAATTGGCAACAGGAGATGAAGACCGAGCAGAAGGTGTCCGTTTACGACTGTTGGCCCCCACACCAGTAATCTTGTTTGTGCAATTAGAAAGATCCCAATCATTAGAGGAAACAGACCGCTGCACTGCTTGAGGCAACTTGGAGACACCATTAACTAAACCTGAGCGCGGGGCACGGACATTTGCATTCAGTTTGGAGCCTGAAGTAGGGCTGCTGCAACTGATTTCTTCTCGTGAATTTGCCCTTTAATAGAAAAAAATAAGAAGTTACCCAACAGCAAATAAAGCTTATAAAATAAGGCAAGGCAAATACTAATGCAGAACAAATTTCATGCACGTGACCTAAGAGATAATTTTCCTTTCCCCCACAAATAACTCATGGGATATATTGAGATTTACTAAGTTTAAATGGCCCGCCTCGACCAACATTGATTCCCCGAATAGAAAGGGAAAAACTGCTGCCCTCTCCAGCAGGCTTTCAGGGCTCAAATTTCCTCCACCAAAGCCAAAAATAAACTTAGTAAATCAATTAAAGCCTAATCCAGGTCAAAAGTATGGCCTGACATCATACACCTAATGAGGCATAATTCATATATTATCTCCAGCAAGAGCTAAAGTAATGTGATAGTAATCCCTGAACATCCAGAGAAACCCAAAAACTCAAAAAGGAATATAAGCAGCCATGATATTATATTTGGCAGTTTTTATCCGGTCATCTCATTCTGTGCATCTTCCCTGGGACTTTAATTGTTTCACTGCGCTGAGCTATAAATGGCATCTTGAATCAGTTCAATTAAACAACTATAGTAACTAGACAGCCAGGTCTCCAGCGGCTTCACGAGGGAAAAAATATAGCCAAGATACATCAAGGGAAAGGAAGCTCGTATTTTCATTTAAAGAAGAAAACTGCATGGATTTATTAATCCTGAAATATTATGATACTAAAGCAACTTTCAGCTAAATGCATTGAACAATGAATTTCTAAACCAATCTGTTGCAACTCACCCACTGAAATGGTTTTCAATTTTTTTACGCAGACTGATAAAAAATCCTCAATAGTTTTGTACTTAGAAACAGTAAGAGCGGGTCTTTCAGGAGCATGAAGGCAAAAAAAAAAAAAAAAGATTTGTAGGATTATGTAATTAATTAAATCTCCGAAACTAATTATAGAAACTCAAATATATGTATTTCCATACTTGTTTACAGCTTTCAGATTCACCCTTTCTTTCTCTTGACCATTTGGACGCTCTCTCCTCTCATGGAGAACAGAACTGTTATCAGAATCAGTCCGAGACATAGATGAGCGCATGCCTGAACTGGTCTGCGAGGTAGCCTCACTTTTCCCTAGCCCCACGCCTCCATTAGCAACACCAGACCTGTTTGAAGGTGCATATCAAAATTACTAGGGACGAAAAAAGCCATACTCATTTAGATTCACATTGATAACAGTAAATATTTTTCACCAAGGAACATAAGATGATAGAGAACAGAAGAAACTCTGGGTGAAAGAATAGACTAGATGTTTTGTGCTCAGTTATTAACCCTCCATGCAAGACATTCTTATCAAGAAAGAAGTTAAAAAAGCTTCACCTTTATTGCTATATAATACAACTATTAAACAAAAAAAAAGGATAGGACGTGAAGATAAACAGTAGTAGGCAACATAATGAGCATAGACCCTGGAAACATCTTGCCTCGTTAAATGATAATGGGATTAATATTTAGATTCATTAAAGGTTTGAGAAAAATAAAAATCCTGTCTGCTGCTTTAATTTCTTTATCTACAGACAGCTTACAACTAGCAGATCACATAGAAAATGAAACACCATATCTATGATGTTAAGGTGCTATACATGCCCTGAAAGCAAAGGCTCCCACAGCCAGCAGTCTTTTTTTTAAGCAGGACAATCTCCCCCAATTAATATGCCTAACGATAGATATTAAGAAGAGAATGTTGCGGAAAAAAAAAAAATGTGGAATATGCACCTTATATCTATCCAACAAAAAGGAAAATAAGTTACTGTCGATTCAAGCATCTTTATGTTTTTCTCTCTTATTCATTGCAAAATCCCATGAATATGAATAGCTCAACAATAGATGCCGTCTCCAGCTAAAATGACCAGTAAGAAAGGAAATTATTTATTAAGAGTTGATGTAATCATTCACCAGACAGATAATGAAGCACCATAAACTTTAGAAACACATTTAGTTATTAGAGCAGAATCATCCACAACAGGAAATAACTATGTCACAGTATACCTGAAGCCATAGGCATCAGCCAACCTTGAACGGGCTTCAGGAAGTAGACGAGGATGTATTCCTTGTTTAGGTTCCCTATAACCATCAATTGCTTTTGTCGGCAGTGAACTAGCGGCATTGTCTGGCTTTATACCTGTGCGCTTTTTCTTCATTTTGGAACTCTCCCAACCATCAACAGCAATGGATAAAGTTCGATCCTCACCCTGAACTGAATTAGAACTAGAGATTCTTGCTACATCCCTGTCCTTATCCACAGTCCCAGGTGGTCTTCCAGGGTTATTGGCACGTGCATCCGTCTAATTGTAAAGAAACATAAAGTCAGGCCTTCATAGGAAAGGTTTTGAATGCTCAATTTCAATCAAGTAAGAGAAACAGTCTATTTCATGACAAGAATACTGTAGACAAACAAAAAACTACTAATTTGAGGGAAGCATGCAGGTCATACCTAGCAATATCTTTGAATTATATTTCTTAAGAATTAAAAAATATATGATAAGAAATAGTTATCATGAATTCCTTCTGAAGAAAGACATAATTTTGTTCGGAATTTGAACAGAGAAACAAAGGAAGGAAAGGAACAAATAATGACAAGGGGAAAAAAAGAAAGACAAGATCACAAACCCTAGCATCAGCCATAGAAGTTCGGGTACGCTTGCTTGGAATGGTATTCTTTGTCCTTTCTTCAGACTTTTGTTGCTCCAGCTCAAAACCACTTGCAGTGGCATGGTTTTGCAATCCTATTTTCCCGATGCCCACTCCAGATGCTGAACGATCAATCGACAACAATGTGTTGGATCGATCAATTGACAAGGCATCCAGCCGGGATCTCTTTCTCAAGGGAATAGTAGGGAAACACTTGTTAATTACTGATAAACAGTCATTGAAAGACTTCACGCGTTCCCTAATGAAGGTGGAAACATTATAATATGCTAATATGCTTCTCAATTGAGATGGTAAAATTAATGACAGTTACCTAGCTTTACTACCACTTTTCTGCACACTAGATTTCAGGCGTCTGAGATCGTCTAATGAGGGAGAAGTTAAATGTTTGTTTTTCGAAGATGCGGGAAGAGAATCTTCCAGGGGCATGCCAATTGCAGCACTTGCAAGCCGCTTAAATTCTGCTGGCCTATTCAACTTATGATCTACAACCATAGACTTTGGATCAACCCGCAAGCAATGCAAGAAGTTGAGTACATCTCCTGGAGTTACAGATGAATTGCTTCTTGTCATATTTGGCAGACTTGATAAAAGTGGGTTCTCCATGTTCTCCCGGAAGCTACCTGATCTATCCAGGGCAGCAGCTCCGTAGGAACCACGGTGGCCAGATGCATATAGTGGCCTATCAGGGCTACCGGAAGCGAGATCGAATTTGCCAGATGCTGACATGGCATCAGTTTCCACACACTATCTGTGTTGAAAAACCAGTTAACACAATATTGCATGGCAATGTTGTAGTACTAGAAACTATACGCATCAAACCAATGCTTAGGAGGGTTGAATATGATGACAGGATACTGACAGACCTGTGCCTAAAAAAGAACAAGAATGCTTGTTAAATTAAGATTCACCTCAACCTGAAATAAAATTACAAATGCATAGAGAGTCCCAGATAACAGCAATGATAAAGGAAGCTTCACAAGAACAAACGTAAGAAGTGAAATCTTCTCTGTTCCCATTATCTGCATATACAACTGTTAAAGTCGAAAGTTAAAATGGTAAAACTTCTCAATAGATACTATCGGTCAATGTAACTGGATATTTCGATGGACGCTGCTGTCTTTAACTCTATGCCAAATCTGGAACTTGTATATGAGCTTCTAATATCTCTAGCAATAACAACTATCTAGAGTTCTCTACAAGATTTATTCCTTCTCACGAAGCAAGTCTAATTGCTGAGATTTCATGTTTAAAAATTGAGTTAATTAATGCTCTCATAAATATTCACTTAACTATGAGTTTGAATTCATAATTAGGACACCTGACTTATTCATAATTTCTATTTGCATTGTCCATTTTATCTCCAGCAGTTTACAGAAGCCAAAATCAAATTCCCAAATTGACAATTGTTCTTCTTCTCCTCACACAAAGCTAAGAATTGCTTCTCAAAGTGATCCCAACTGATCATGATTTTCTCAATCAGATTTTATCAGTAGTCAAGTCATAACAGCCCACATCAACCACCAACAGAAAACAATAAATTGCACTGTGTGATCAAACATAAATCAGCCAAATCCAGAGCGTTTAATGAACTAATCACCAAATGCTCAGATTCAAAAACAGTAAGTTACCATAACCTACTATATTGACAGCTGCAAAAATTAATATAGTACTGATCCTTTCAGATACAATTACAAAAAAAATATATATAGATACCTGCAGAGTTAACTTTTTTGTCAGAATTACCGTTAAAATCTTCAAAAGGACGTTTGATCTACAAAGCTCCAACTCGTAATATCTGCAATGAGAAAAACATCTTTAACAATCGATCATTCAAAAGGGTTCAATTAGGGTTTTGAAATATCACATAATTTATGCAATTATAGAACAGATACAATAAATTACATGTACGTGCACAGAAAATTAACGCAAGGTAAAATTCATGATCAAATTACAGAAAACCAAACTATAATAGGAAAATAATTACCTGAAAATCGAGGGAGAAAAAAAAAATACTTCAAAACCACCGTCGACAGCAGGTCGTTGATCGGTGAAGGTAGAGGTCGGTCGAGAAATCAAACGAAGGAGATGTTTTATTAATTAAGTTCTTTTTTTTTTCACCTGATTTTGGCCCGATATTCAGCCCGAATAGCAATTATTAGGTAATGTTTGTACAAGTAATATTAGTATTTAGATTTTAGAAATTAGAATCCTTAAAACGGATCGATCTCCAAAATTATTTCATTGAAGTTTGTACATTGGGAATTATGGAATATATCTGGACCTCAGTAATTTGGGAGAGAAGGAAATATTAAAAGATTGGGCCACGTATATGAAATAATAACATACCGAAGCCCAATTGTTAGCAATCTTCATTAATTTTCTTTTTCTTTTTCTTTTCTCTGCATTAATGATCATATGATGTTCGTGATTGGGATAAACATACAAGATCAATATGGAATAATATATCTTATAATGCTTCAAAATGTTGGTTATTTTTATGTAGGAGATGGCGTAAAATTTGATAAACATGTTCGTTGATTGTCCATTATTCAAATGATGTCGAAATACTGAGAACCTTATTTATATGAAATTTAATAAAATTGTTCATTTTGTAATCATGTGGTTAAGTTCGCTGCAGAATATAGTAGCATAACAAATATGTTACTATATATATGAAATTTATAAATCAATATTTGCCAACGATCATATAGTCTTCTTTGGATGTTAGTTGAACAAGTTGATTATACATTAATATTTGCCAATCTATGTGCTTTTTTTTCATCTTTTTATATGAAGAAAAGAAGCCCGGAGTTGGGAATGTCAATTTATCAATGTATAAAACTCGAATTGTAGAATCATCAGTTAACCTCGCATAATTATGCTTATAGAATGGAATAATTATTATCTATTGCAGTTGTAACTAGAATTAAATGGCTTTACTTTAACTTTTTTTTTTTTTTGGATGTCGAGGGTAACCCGCAGCCGCTACCGTGGTGCGCACTGGGTAAACCCCGCCCCTGTGTAATATCCTGCAAACCTACACAGGGAGGTAAACCACACAGGTGTCAGGCTCACACCTAGTGGTGTTGGTGGATTCGAACTTGCAAACCTACACAGGGAGGTAAACCACACAGGTGTCAGGCTCACACCTAGTGGTGTTGGTGGATTCGAACTTGAGACCTTTGGCCTCAAGATATCACCACTCCACCACTAGGCCATCCCCAAGGGGACACTTTACTTTAATTTATATAGACATATGGTTGTTGCTTTTGGGGCGCGTGTGTTTGAACTTATAGGATATGTTAATATAAACACTAATTAACATTTTTTTAATATCGGTATTCATTACTTATAAGTGTTATAGACAAATCGATGATGTTCGTAAGACTCAAACTCATAGCTTTTAATTATACTCATAATAACTTAAAATTATTCATATAAAAAAAATTCAATATCCAACTCAAACTTGGTATGATATAATAATTTAACTCACTGTTACAGTGATTAAAATATTATTCAACACTAATATGATATCAAGAATGAGCTTAAAAGAGTAGCATGCAATGAACTAAACACATGAATTAATAATTAATCTTCATAGCAGACATGATCAGCGATCCAACGATCCATGACAAGGGGGTCGTCGCCCCCTTTGGTCTTCACGTAATCCACCACAGACCTGATGCTCGACGCCGGCGCCGCGAAACCCACCGAGAATTCATCAGCCTTATCTGTCACCTGCCACGATGAAACTCCGACCACCTCTCCGGCAAGGTTGAACCAAGGGCTCCCCACAATTATCGTTACTGAAGCGTTAATTAATCCACTACTTCCAGGCGCAGGATCACTAATGCCAATCCCCAACCACCCGTGCTCCACCCATCCTAGCTCGTCGTCCAACGGCCACGGCGCCTTTGCCCTAATAAGGCTTCTCTCTCCTCCCGCCGCCACCCTAAAGTTTCCCAGCATCATCGCCAACCCCAAACTTTGATGCCTTGATATTGCTAGAAGAATGCTATCCTTTTCCTGCGGAGATTCCGCCAGCACGCAGCCACGGGGCGGCGGTGGCGCTGGCTGCACCACCTCTAGCACGGCGACATCTCTAGCGAAGTTCACGGCTACAGGCCTCGTCTCCAGCACTACGCCTTCGGGAGTGAAGGCGGTGGTTCTGGCGATGTAAGCCTTGTAGAGAATGGAATCGTGCAGGAATTTATCCGACGGCGACCCCGGTCTGGAGTCGTAAGAAAGGGCAGCGTGGCCGACGACGTGCGTGGAGGTGACGATCATTGTGGGATTGATGAAAAAGCCGGTGCCCGTGCGGGGGCAGTGGTGGATATCGCGATTGCTGTTGGGGCCGGAGAAGTGGCTCTCGAGTACGACTACGTTGGGGATTAAGGATTTTCCGAGTTTCTGAATCTGGAATTTGAGCGTCTGCGGCGGAGATGCGCTGCTGGCGTGGCAGAAGCGGCGGCGAGGGGAGGCGCGTTTTAGGTTGCTGGAGAAAACTGTTTTCGAGGAGAGAATGCAGGACGACATGAGACTTCAACTTTTGAAATTAAGGAGAGTTGGGTTTGAGGAGAAAGAATGAAGAAGTAATAGAAATACAAAAGAGGAGA
The DNA here is from genome assembly GCA_026008535.1 of Perilla frutescens. Lineage (NCBI taxonomy): Eukaryota > Viridiplantae > Streptophyta > Magnoliopsida > Lamiales > Lamiaceae > Perilla > Perilla frutescens. Next base: position 47,672,745 of record BRKX01000001.1, on the reverse strand, counting down.
GTGATGCGTGTGGCCGCGGCGGCTGCCGCCCGGCCGGCTGGCCGCAGGAGGCGCGATTCGCGCGAACAAGATTTGGTGATTTCCTAGGAAAATACTTTTATAAATTATTATTCGTCTGAATTATTTTGTCCCGTGTTGAATACAATTGAGAAATTAATTATTAAAAGATTTTAAACGGTTGTAGAACTTACAGGGTAAATGCATGATGATGAATCTATACTATATCTATATCAATTAATAAAATATTTATAATAATTATTTAATTAATTGGAACCGATATAAATGCAATCCAAAAATAAATTTGCAAATCGTATATATATATATATTTAATTCATGGTATCAATTAATAATTTCTATAATTTAGATACTTTATTTTTTAAAATAAATAAATTGTCATCTAAACTTATTATATTACAAAAATGAATATATCACCACTTTATATATTGTTAATATAATCAATCTATTTTCAAAATTAATCATAATTTTTTATGCAATTACCGAAAATGAATCATAAAATTTGTAAAAATTCATAATTGTTATAGTTTAGTCTAATTGTCTATTTAATTATGGGGGGCATATTATATTTTATTTAATTATAATTAATAAAATATAGCTTTGTGTGTTGCATAGTTGAGGACAGTAATGTGACTCCATAATCTTTTTACTAATGAAGAATGTTGTACATCAATAAGTATTCCAGAATTTATATATTTGTAGTTTGTGTATTCCTTTAGAACAATGTTTCATGATAGCCTCATTATTCACATGTATTTTGAGATTCATTTAAATGGTATATTGCATGCATAAAGTGATAGGTTTTGAATAGTTTTTTTTATATTTTGTGCAATGTTATGTGTTTGTTCGTTGTGAATGGATTTAATGTCATTTGTTGTGTGAGCTTTAAATGAGCTTAGAAAGAGTCTAGAAATATAGGAAATGAATTAACGAATGCGTTGCAAAAAGAATCGGATCAATCAGACGAGAAACAAGTGAGAACGAAGCAAAATAGTGAAAGACTGCCAAGTAGCGACCGGATTCACGACCATGGTCGCGAATTCACTCGCAAATCGCCTTGTGGACAACTTTCTGCACGCTCGCTACTGGGGAGAGGGGGTCTGCCATTGATTTATTCACGACCCCACTCGCGAGTGGTGATGTGATTGTGAAAAATCTGCCACCTGAATCAAACATGGACTCGCGACTGACCTGGTCGCGAGCTAGGTCGCAAATGATGTCTGGGAGTCCGATTTTGACATATTTGGCCCGTTTTCTTTTCTTGTTCGACTGAGATATTTTCACACTATAAATATCTCTTCAAGCACGAAAATTGGGCAGTACATACCCTACCATAACATCAAAAATCACAACAACACACACCATAAAGATTGAAGAGCAAGAAAATCACAAGTTGATGATCAAGATCAAGATTCTCCACCTGGGTTTATCGTGTTTTTGTTCTTTAATTATGTTTTTCCTTATCGTTACTTATTTAATCATTAGTGGCTAAATACTTTAACATTCTAGTATTTGATAGTAGTTGATTTTGAAGTACAATGGATATTTAATTATATGATTTTGATTCTTCTTTTATTTTTTATGCTCTTAGCCTTGTCTTGATTGATTAATCACCATGATAGCATAATTTATTGTGTTAATTCATAAGTCGAGAAAGGAGTTTTGACACTTGAACACGAGAACACAAAGCACATTAATCAACAATAATCCGGAAATTTGAGGTTAATTGTGAGGACCATAAATCCTTGGAGCTTTTAGGAGTTGCATGTTATTAATTGAATGAGCACATTAATTCTAGCATGTAATCATCAATTTAAGTACTTTGAGAGAATGCTTAAATTAAATTAGTGATTGTCCTAATAAAAGTCGAATCGTGAATAAATCATAAAATTGAGTTGACATTGTGGATAAATCAATGAAATCAAAACTCTAGAATATTTATTCGCTCTGAATTTAGAACCTCTTCCATATATTCACCATTTAATTGATTTATTTATTTTCTTATTTAAGTAGTTAATTAAAATCAAATCCTTTCATATGTTGTCTAAATAGTATTAGAAAAATGATGTTGCAATACTCACTCATAAATTAATCAGTAGTCTCTGCGAAATACGACCTTACTCATTATTGTACATAGATATATTGTGCACTTGTGGGTAGTCAATATTTTACCGATCAAGTTTTTAACACCATTGCCGAGGACTAATTGAATTAATTTTTGATATTATGATAATATTTTCGGTGCTAATTTAGGCTTTTATTTTTTTTGGTTTTATTTTTATTTTCACTTTTTTTTGGTGTCTACAAGTAGTATATGGTTACACGTTCCAAGAGACCTACTCTGGAACCTCTTAATCCTAAATTAAAAACTATATGTCATCGAAAAAACACCGAGAGAAGAATTATGGCTAATCTGGAGGATAACAACCTCGTGATTCTTTGGCTCCAACAACAGCTTGACGCTATAGAAAAAGAATCAAAGATCAAGATGATGCACGAAATGCAGGGCTCCTGCTAATAGCAGATTTGTTCCAGCCAGCTTCAACCCCGGAGGAGTAGTTGGCCCCAAAATTGATGCCAACAATTTTGAGTTTCCATGGTTCAACAACATCAGTATGAGGGAAAGCAACTGAAGACCCAAATGCACAAGCGCAATTTCTCGAGATATGCAACATTGTGAAGTGGAACACGGTCCCGGATGAGGCCATACAAATGCGTCTTTTCCCATTTTCTGTGAAGGACAAAGCTCGAATGTGGTACCAATCTCTAGTTATTGGATTAGTGGAAAGCTGGAAGGATCGATCTTATCACCAAATTTCTCCAAAAAAATTTCCCACCTGAAGTTACATTGAAACTCAAGGGATGCAGTTCCACCAGTATGATGATGAGTCGCTCTTTGAATCATGGGAGAGATTTAGAAAGATGATTTGAAAATGCCCAAATAATGGGTTTTAAGTATATCATTAAGTTTGTATCTTCTACAATGAATGCAACATGGAGATCATTTTATCTAAATATGTATATTTAAGTCATATATTGTCTCATTGCACAATAATTATTCACATATTGAAATACTCTGTATGCAATATATATATATATATATATAATTATACTTATAAAAATTAAGTTTCTTATATTGAATATAAGTTAAAGTAAATATACAAAATTATGTATGATTAATCTTGAAATATGATTATGTGCATATGTTAAATTGTATGAAAAAGAAAAATTGTAGATGAAATAGTAGTCGTAAGTTACAATACTACCTAATAAAATGAAAAACACAATTCACTAAAAATCACTAATATATATACAAGGTTGTGAAGCAATCTCTTAAATTATTAGATGATTAAATTTTAAATTGATTTAATATTACAAATTGTCCTAAAAACTATAACAAATAATATAATGTTGTCATACATCGTACCATTCATACATTAGTATATATTGAGATCATCAAATTGAAATTAGTATGTATTGAGATCATCAAATTGAAATATAGTAGTATATTTTTTTCTTATTGAAAGGTTCAATCAAGTTAGAATAAAATTACGAGTCCGGACATAGAGACGAGAGAGAGGAAAGAAAAGAGAAACACCATCTGTTTTGCATGTATAATTCTCTGGCCATGCGCACTTGCTAACTCCGTATAACGATCGCTAGTGCTAGGTCATTTCTTAATTTGGATGAGCTTTTTGAAATTCTCTATATTTTTACGTCTAAAGTTTTGTGCTATGTTCGACTGTTTTTGCATTTTTGGTATACGATTAAGTCTTTCCATTGTGAAATGTAATTTTCAATTTCGATTGTGTTTATGTGTTCTTTTTTGTGTTTTTACTTCTAAAATATTGTTCCTATATTTTTACTTATAATATGTTGTGAAATTGGGAATTTATATGTTCTTCTCGGCAATTGCATCATGATAATTGACCATTATATGTTCAATGATTCAATCACGGATATATATGAGAAACCCTATGGGTATTACGTTTTGAAGTTTCATTTTTTAAGGCAATCTAATTACGGTCGGTGCCTGATATTTAATTATTTTTTTGTCTTAAATATCACCATGCTTTTCTGGCATAGTGATGTCTATTTCCTCATATTGATTGTGATCATTCTCTTCAATTTGCTTTCAAAATTCTTTACATTATTACACCTATATAATTATATAGACTTTTTTTTTCCATGTGGTGTGAAATAGGTTCTTCAATTATGATTTTCTTTGATTTCTTGAAATTTTTTTGTTTGTTCTTTTTGTGCTTTATACTTATGAAATTGTGCTTTCGGTTTTATCGCTCCTCCAGAGTTCTATTAGGCTTTGCTTTGAAGGTTTCTTTTTTCCTTATCTTAAATTGATATTTTGTTTTTCTAATCTTATAAAATGTTGTTTATGTGTTTTTACTTGTATATGCATTTGATCTTTGACTTTTTCTTTCCATCTGGTGTGAAATGTGATTTTCAACTTGGATTTGGATTTTCATTTCTTCTTTTTGTATGTTCTTACTTGTGAAATAGGGAAATATCGGATGAACACTACCATTTCTGAAATACACATGGTCTTTCTTTGCATCTGTAATCTGATTTTGGTGTTCATGTTATTATTTAAATTTGCACCTCAATTATTTTATTATTTTGAAAGCTTACAGGTTCTAATCCCAGATTTTAAGTGTGCATTGTAAGAGAATTTTCTTCGTGAGGTAATTTATAAGTTATTTGTTTCCTATTCTGAAAATGTTAATCACCCGTTAATTTACTCTGATGAATTTCATACCTTGCAATCGTATTTCATGAACAAGTTTAGCAGAATTGATGTAGTGTTTAACTGGAATCAATGATGTAAATGAATATTATGAGGGTTTTTTTTTTTGTGGTGATTTTTAATCAATGTCAAAATAACTCCACAGGAAATTCTAACCTTTCTCTTATATGAGGAGGGATTTTATTAATCAAATAACCGCACATGAATTTGGATCATTATTTCATATGTTTTCCAATAATGTTAAAATTAGGACCATTAATCGTTTCTTGTCAGTTTTTCTGTATCTGCTAGTAATTTCATGCATGTCTTAATTTGTGTTGGAGCTCTCTTATGCAAGGTGAGAATTTTTTTTTTATGAAAAAGGTCCAAGGAGGACCTAAGCTATATGATAAGGGTCAAGTAGGACCCTATTTAAATTTTTGGTCCAAATAGACCCCCAAACTTCTAAAATTAGTTCAGGGAGATCCTTCATTACCCCCTCAAACTAACGTCCCATACATCCATCAATTTAGTTGTCATTTGGATTATTAAGAGAAGAGATGCCTAATGAGCCAAGCATAGAAGGTCGCTTCAACCGCAAAGAGGCTAAAGCAAAGCAAGACATGAATTGCAACTGATCCCAACATCTTGGTATTGAATTCTAAGGACAATAAACTCACATTCGTTGCCTAATAACGAAATCCAATATGCTAGTTCCTCCCTCCACATGTACGTCACTCTCAAATCCAATAATCTCATTTCCGAAGGTGATGATGATGAAACCTTATCCTTCATATAAATCACAAAACTTAATTTTGAAATCAAATATATCGAACCTTTCACTGAGCTTCTCTCTCCTCATTTTAAATCATGTGGACCATCTGCGTTGCCATAGGCCTATTTTCTTAAACCTCAAAATTTTGCCCAGTCATCAAATTAAAATTTCTGAAGATCAAAATAGCTCTTTTAAATTGTTACGTTTCTTAGCTATGCCTGCAATCCTTAGCTCCAAATTTCCTCGATACCTTCTGAACGTAGTTGGAATGTTCAGGCTTCAACCATTGATGAGAGGCAAAATTTTTCTCAGGAGATGTGATTTTAACTTTTAAAGCCTCTTGTCCGATGAGGTTTGGTGAGGGAGATGAATTGGGATAATGTTTAACATCCATTAGAAAGAGATTAGTTTGAGGGGGGGTAATGGAGGTCTTCTTGAACTAAATTTAGAAGTTTGAGGGTCTATTTGGATCAAAAATTAAAATAGGGTCCTACTTGACCCATATCATATAGTTTAGGGTCTTCTTTGGACATTTTCCCTTTTTTTATGAGGTTAATGCTTGTTGTTAAAGTTGTGGAGAAGAAAATTACTTATGGGTTAGGCCTAACTCTACCTCATAATATGATCATGTTAGAGTATTGTGAAAGAAAAATGGATCGTTGTTGATCCACCAATTGACCCATCGGTTGAGGTCATAGCAACAAACTATAATGATGCCATCCTTAGGACGGATGGAGATACTTTTGTCCTTAACATGCATAGTGGAACTTCTGAAGATGCTAGGATTGTAAGAAAATGCTTATTTTAATTGTTTTGATATATTAAACATGTGTGATTTTTTTTTTCTCTTTTTAGGATTTTATCACTTCCAAGTGTGACACAACTATGAGACAATTCATAAATGAGCTTGAAAAATAAAAGGATCTGAGACTAGCAACTGAAGCATTGACTAACACCCGTCAAACTGAAAACCCGCAGACACGTCAACTATTAGGCCAATCTTTATCTTCGGGTCGTCCCTTTGCTCCACTCGAGCTCATCAGACCTACTCCCATTTTTCCAAAACTAAGATAGAAACCATTTTTCCAAAACTAAGATAGGAATTTTGGTCGATTGATTTCCAAACATGAAAGCAAGCGTGGAGTTGATTGAATTGTAGTAAGAAAAGATCCAGAGTACTATCCATCGAAGCTGAAAGACAAATGGCATGACTTGGTGAAACACGGTTAGAGGTGTGTGAGGTGCTGATACAGACTCAATTTCGTATATATTTCCCCTATCTTTTTACTTATTTTTAGTTCATTTTAGTGAGTCTAGAGTCCTATAGGGAGTTAAGTGTAATAGGAGAGGAAGAAACACAAATGGATCCAGTTTGGGCATAATTGAGATCCCAACTTCATTGAAGGCATAAAGTAGGAGGCTGAAGCTTTGTTAGTTTGTTGCGAAATCAATGCGGAAGTTCAGCCACTACTCATACCAATAACCTGGATCCATGTCAGCAGCTGTTTCAAAATAAGGGAAAGTCGTCGGTTGTGGAAAAGAGAGAAGCAGGAGGAAAGAGAGAAGAAGATAAGGAGAGAGAGAGAGAGAGAGAGAGGAAGGCCGAAGAATCCGCAAGCGTTCCATGGTGGAGGAGTGGAATGAGTCAACAAGATCGTGCCCTTGCGTGGGCTGGGCTGGGCCGTGTATGGCCGATTCAACAACTATAAATACTTGTTTCATTTTCATTTCCAAAACACACTTGAATCTATTTTACATTTCTGCAATTTAGTCGTTCGATTATTTTAGTTTGTGAATATTTTGCACAGCAATTGGCGGTTTGGCCTCGGCTGATGCGCGTACGTGTTTTTGCCCAAATCTGAGGTTAGGTCCAGATTTAATCTAGTTTATTTTATTACACTCATGCGTTGTTATTTAATTCTTGCTTTATTGTTTATTATGTTTTCTGGCTAAGTAGTTAGTGTTCAAGTTGAATGTGAAAAAGATTAAGGTGGTGAGTATGCATGAGGCTAATCGATCTTAATTTATCTCAAGATGATTCTCAACTTCAATCTGGGCAGAACGATGACATGGCAATGCCGAGGTTATGTGGATGATCACTCGTAATTAAGTCATTGTTTATGTAAGTCAGGGTGGAAGTAAGGGCGACCGAATGTTGATGAGCCACTAAGTGACAAAGCGGACACTGAAGCTTGGAGATTGAGGTATAGGTGGATATGGGTACACTGACGAAGGTGTCTCATATGTCAGCGTTGGGTTCCTCCAATTGAATGCTGCTATCCTTGCAAACCCTCTGCATGACTCTCTTCATTGGGTCTTGGATAGTTAGAGATTAAGAGTCGCCAACCGTATCACTCTTAGCTTACACAGTAAGAAGGAATTGGGGGGGTTATAAGGTGACCGTACCTACTCCCTATAACCAAACGGTCTAATCGAGATACCTACGGTAATGTGCTCGGGATTGCATACACCAATTAACCAAATCCAAATTCACGTTTGACTTGAGTATGTTTGATAATATTTGATTCAAGTTTACACTTTAGTTTTGTTCGTATTTAGTTTTGCAGCAACGAATTAGTGACAGTAATTCCCTCAAGTTCCAAAGAATAGAAGGAAAGATAGAAAAGTTAAACACTCATCGTGAGACGATCTAGGCACTATACTAGCCACCGAGGGTACATTCAAGCATCTACCGGGCTTTGCCCACAGGTGTAATTTTACACACAAAATGACAGTCTATCAGGTGCGTATGAATAAAATACTTCATAGAGTTCGAGACGTTGCTACTGCCCAACAAGAGTTGCAGAAGTTGAAGAAGTAGCCGATGAAAGAGTGAGATTTGACACTACTTTACTTTTTGAATATTTTGTATTGCTCTTTATACATCTTCTAGAGCCTTCTGCAGAAGACAATGGAAGACAAAACATCAGAAGACAATATCTCAAAAACTTTCATGTTAATGACAAAATTAAAGTCTAATTCTTGTGTGTACAATGCTTTTGTGGTGTGTGGATGAATATGAATGTATGATTACAATGTAGCTGTGTGATGTTGGGATATTTTCAAGTGAAAGGTTTAGGTTATGAATTTGAATGGAAATGGGATATTTTCAAGTGAAAGGTTTAGGCTATGAATTTGAATGGAAAAATAATTCACGTGGTTCATTATATCATAGAATTTGTAACTATTTGTAGTCTAGTTATCTATACATATATTAAAGCAAAATTGCAGGGGTAAATTTGTCATAAAAATAAATCAATCAAAACGTACTTTAAATAAATTATTTGCAGAAAATTAAAGCAAGCAGGTCCTTGGCCGAGTTGGTTGAGATGTGTTGTTGCATTTGCAAGCATACAGGTTCGATTCCTCATATCACAGCAAGTATAGCAAACACATGCGCATTTTTAAGTTTTTCAATTTAATTCCCAGCCGCATGTCTAATTCAATTTTAAACTTTTTTCAGTATATAAATCTCCAATTGATTCAATTTAAAAATATGAAAAACATTCTAAACGTATTTATGAATATATTTGAAAATTTATAAATATAATGTTATATATATATTGTAAATTATCATTTGATAAAGTTATAATTATTTTCTTATTATATATTAATACTATTACCACCAACATTTCAACTATAATCAAATTTTAAACTTAAAATACGTAGATCGATTTCTATACATCGTACGGGAGATATACTAGCTATCTTAATAAATAACAATCGAGAAAACTAGCTATTCTGATATGTTAAAAAAATCACAAAGTTAAAACATATTTCTTAGTCAAATGACCAAAATATAACATTTATTATCTTTTACTCTTTTTTCAACCCTTTCTTGTAGAATTTCTCGATCTCAATGTGTTTGCAGTCATTAGGATAATGGAATTTTATAATTTTAGTTTTTATTGGCTCGTTTTATTACATTTATCAAGAAAATATGTCATTATAACATTTGTGCTATATATGATACAAATTTTCCCATAAACAATGTTTTATTTTGAGCAAAGGTGGTCCTAATGTTTATACACAATTGCAATATGCCCTTAGGACATTTTTGGGAATAACTACCAGTAAAGTTGCCTTTTGATTTATTTCTTTCCACCTTCTCTATTTTCTTTCCTCCGCATACTTCTGGGTTTTCTTATATCAATCAACAAAGAGGGGAATTCTACTCTAGTTATGAGGTACTATCTTCACTACTAACACACTATAATAATTTTTTATTATCTCATCTAATACATTTTTATTATTTTTTAAATAGTGTATTAGTGGTTGGGGTAATACCCCAACCACCAACATAGATTTTCCCCAACGAAGTTGTCGTCATCCTGTCATTTGTTTTCCATTTCATCTCGGTCCTGCATCATCATCCTCTCTTTTTTTTCTGATTAATTATCTTAAAATACACAAATTTTGGAGTCTTTTTTTTATATATTTAAAAAAATCTAATTTTAGCAGTATATAATCCTTGTTTGCTTTTGTCACATGATTATGAAAATTCCGATCAATTGAAAAATAAAAATAGGCCAAATTTTGTTTATTTTAAGTAGGGATAGCAATGGGTAACAAGTGGGTACCCACAAAAATTATCAATGATGGGTAGGGTAATTACCCAGTCAATGAGAACGAGCACGGGTAAGGGTAATTACTCGCATATTTTTGCGGGTACGTGTACTTCAGTACCCAACCCGCCTCATGTAAGATTATTTATTTACAATTCCTTAGTAAGCCACATAACTTTACATGAGACATAAATAATCTTACATTATCCCACTTGGCTCATGTGACGTTACTTGACATCATGGACAAATAAATAAAGTAATCAAACTAACATAATGCGCATTTGAATGACTAAACATTATATACTTCATTGGGTTTATCATAATTTCATAATTAAGGATAGGAACTAATTCGAGTCATGGCGGTTGTACATCACATAATTGACATAGTCACTTCCATGTAATACGAACTAATCTTCTCCTTAATATGATCATTAATTAGGAGCACATAATTGGTCCATAATAATGTCTTTATACAAGACTATACCTGTTTAGATTACTCTAATTCAAATATGCATGCAAAATAGAGACAGGTAATCAAAAACATTTCATAAATGAGCTCAGAGTGTTAATTACAAAATAAACGTCATACTCAATAGTCATTGTTAATAATAATGCCCATACTTTCAACATGATCAATAAATGTCTTGGGCGGTAATCCCTTTGTTAAAGGGTCAGCTATCATAAGATTTGTGCTAATATGTTCTATTAACACTCTTTGTTTCTGAATTTCTTCCTTCACGTCAAAGTACTTTAACTCCATATGCTTGGCACCTTTAGAGTACTTGTCGTTTTTAGAGGAAAATACTGCTGCGGAGTTATCACAGTACAATTTCAGCTGCTTAGCAATACTGTCGACAATTCCAAGCCCTGAAATAAAATTCCGCAGCCAATTAGCGTGAATTGTAGCCTCAAAACATACTATAAATTCAGCTTCCATGGTGGAGGCAGCAACAACAGACTGCTTTGCACCCTTCCACGACATCGCTCCTCTGGCTAAAAGAAATACATAGCTAAGAGTAGACTTTTGAGTATCCAAACATCAGCAAAGTCTAAGTCGGCATACCCAATCACCTCAAGATGATCAGACCTCCTATATGTAAGCATGTGATCTTTTGTTCCCTGTACGTATCTCAGAACCTTCTTTGCAGCTTTCCAGTGTTTCATTTCTGGATTACATTGATATCTTCCCAACATTCCAGCTGTAAAGCTTATGTCTGGTCGAGTATAGGTCTGAGCATACATAATACTCTCAACAACAGATGCATACGGAATTGCTTCCATCTATTTTCGTTCCAATTCATTTTTAGGACAGTGAGCGAGACTAAATTTGTCTCCTTTCTGAATTGGAACTAGTGATGCTGAGCACTTTTCCATCTTGAATATCTCTAGCACTTTATTAATATATGCTTTCTGAGACAAACCTAATAATCCTTGTGATCTGTTTCGGAATATTTCTATTCCAATCACATAGCTTGACTCACCCATATCTTTCATTTCAAAGTTGCTAGAGAGAAAAATCTTAGTCTCATGGAGAAGACCAAGATCATTAGTTGCAAGCAAGATATCATCAACATATAGGATTAAAAATATGATCTTACTCCCACTGACATCAATAGTGTTCTCCTTAAATCCAAAGGAAACAATGGTATCATTAAACTTCAAATACTATTGGCGGGAAGCTTGCTTCAGCCCGTATATTGATTTCTTTAATTTACATACCATGTGTTCCTTTTCTTCAATTGAGAAACCAACTGGTTGATCCATGTAAACATTCTTCTCTAAATCTCCATTAAGAAAGGCAGGTTTCACATCCATCTGATGCAACTCCAAGTCATAATGAGCTACAAGTGCCATGATAATTCTGAAAGAATCCTTTCGTGAGACTAGTGAAAATGTCTCTTTATAATTGATTCCATCCTTTTGAGTAAAACCTTTGGCAACAAGTCTATCCTTGTAGCGTTTTAGATTGCCAAGAGAGTCACGTTTAGTCTTAAAGACCCACTTACAACCAACTCTCTTGCAACTTTCTGGTAATTCTACAAGGTCCCAAACATCATTATGTTCCAAAGATTTTAACTCTTCTTTCATGGCATCTAACCATTTTTCAGAATTATCACAATTTACGGCTTGTGAAAATGAGACTGGATCATTGTCATTAATGCTCAAGTCAATTTTTGACTCATGTAGATATACCTCATAGTCATTCGAAATAGCCGGTCTTCGTTCTCTTTGAGATCTTCTTAATGCTATTTCTTGAGGTTCTTCTACAACAGGTTCATTATTGTGTTGCTCGTCTTCATTGTTGTTTGGAACAACAAATTGAGGAACACTCACTTTACTGTTAGAGGCACATGTTAAAGGGACTTGTACTCTAACTTCTTTAATTTCCACGTGTCGTGGAATTGTACTCCCACTGATTTCACCACTTTCAATGAACCTCGCATTTCCAGTCTCAACAATTCTCATTCTATGATTAGGACAATAAAATCTATCCCTCTTTGATTTTTGGATAACCAATAAAATATCCACTTATTGTTCTTGCATCCAGTTTATTTTCTTGTGGATTATAAATCCTTACTTCTGCCTCGCAACCCCAAACATACAGGTGCCTTAAACTAGGTGTTCTAGTCATCCACAGTTCAAAAGGAGTCTTTGGAACTGCTTTACTAGGAACCCTATTTAACAGATACATGACAGTTTTCAAGGCATACATCCACAAAAATAAAGGTAGAGATGAATTGCTTAACATACTCCTAACCATATTCATTAATGTTCTATTACGCCTTTCTGATACACCATTTTATTATGGTGTACCTGGCATTGTGTATTGAGCACAAATACCACATTTCTGAAGAAGTAAAGCAAATGGACCTGGGTGTTGCCTAGTCTCATCATATCTTCCGTAATACTCACCACCTCTATCGGATCTTACAGCTTTCAGCTTTCTGTCTAATTGCCTTTCTACTTCATTCAAGTAGATTTCCAAGGCATCCATCTCAAGCAGTAGATAGACATAACCATAACGTGAATAGTCATCAATAAAGGTGATGGAAATTTTCTCCTTTCCGAAAGAATCAACATCAAAAGGCCCACATATATCAGTATGCACAATTTTAAGAAGCTGGGTGCTTCTTGTGGCTCCTTTCTTTGTGTGTTTTGTTTGTTTTCCTTTGATATAGTCCACACAAATATTTAGATCCGTGAAATCTAGATCTAGAAGAATCTTATTCTTTATGAGTCCTTCCATTCTTTCTCTAGAAATATGACCCAAACATTGATGCCACAAGAGAGCATAACGTTCATTCACTAAACTACGTTTAGTGCCAATATTATGATACAGAGTTAAAAGACTTTCAGTATGCAAACCATCTAAATTCAATTTATATAAACCATCACAAAGAACACCAGTACCAATTAGATGATTATGCTTAAATAAACTGAAACATCCATTACCAAAATTGAAAGAAAATCCAGTAACAACAAGTTTAGATAATGAAACTAAATTCCTAGATAAACTAGGAACATAAAGAGTTTACAACAAATCTAAATGATGTCCAGTGTCAAAAATTAAACGATAAGTCCCGACTGCTTTCACTGGAGCTTTCATTCTATTCCCCATGAAGACGAACTTCTTATTCGGGCTTATGGTTTGGATTGTAAGGAATCCTTGCATCGTATTAGAAACATGAGTCGTACATCCAGAATCAATCCACCATGAATTATAGGGAACTTCAGTTAAGTTTGATTCGAAACATACATAAGCATTAAGCTTACCTTTCTTTTCGAACCAAAGCTTACGTTTCTAACAATCCTTTTGGAAATGTCCAGGTTTTCCACAGAAACAACAATTATTATTTGGTGATTTCTTCTGGATTTACATAGAAGCCTCGTTAGTCTTCAATGTCCCTTTACCTTTATCATGTTTCTTCTTAAATTTCTCTCCAGCTCCTTGATTTCCTCGGTGGCTTACATAATGAATTGACTGACTTCCTTGATTTTTAAGTCTTGTTTCCTCCTGAACCAATATATTATGCAACTCGTGCACATTCCGTTTATCTTTCATGGTGTTATAGCTCATTTGGAACGGACCGTACTCAGTCGGTAATGAGTTAAGAATAAACTGTACAAGAAAGTTATCATTCACAACCATTCCCAAGGACTTAAGTCTTTATGCATTATTTGTCATCTCAATGACATGCTTATGCATAGTACGAGAACCATCAAACTTTATGGTGGTTAGCGTACTCATTAATGTCCCAGCAATAGACTTATCGGCTGTTTGGAAGCGCTCTCCCACTAACCTCATAAATTCTTTAGCACTTTCAGTTTTGGGGAGAGCTGTCTTAATACTGTCTGCGACAGTCATTCTCATGAACATTAGGTTGAGTCTGTTAGATCTTTCCCAATTTTTATAATGGGTTTTCTGCTCATTGCTGCTAGTATCAGTAATAGCAGCAGGCTTCTCTTCCATAATAACAAGATCAAGATCCAAAACACCAAGATGGAATTGAACTTGCTCATTCCAGTCAGAGAAGTTAAGCCCATTAAATATTGGCACAGACGATACATGAGAATTCAAAGAATTGGGAACAGGTACTGCATAATAAAATTTTCACATAAGTGTTTTGAGACATAAAACACATGCTACATATATAAATAACAATTAAAGTATATTGATGATCTCCTTTGGATGATACATCAACACACAACATACAATCATAATGATGCTAATAAAATTTTAACATTATTTTGTAATAAAACATGCACCAAATAGAATTATTTACTACATTTAGGTATATAAATAAACTAACAGTGCATATTTATTACCCACAATTATATTCATTAATTACAAAGATAAATAATCAACTTTTGGGTGATCCATAAATGCTTTATAATAATGAATTTCAATTTACCCATAAACCATCAAGCATAATATTTAGCATCCATTATTTTATGGATAATTGAATAAATCAGCATTAATTTAGAATTAAATAAACATACAAGTTTCGATCACTTTGCTGATTAACGAAACTCATAATATTTAATTCCAAAACATTCACATATATAAACATATGTTAAACATTATTATCTACCAATTAAAATCATTCTCGGCAGATACGTACACAGACCAGTAATCTTTAAATGTGAAATAAGCATTAAGTCTATAACTTTACAAATTCACACATAATGATTAAAACATTACAAAAGCATACTGAACGTTAATAGAACCTTTTCAATCGATATGGAAACAAAACGGTCATTATTAAATTTTGCGAAAATTGACAATATATAAAACAAGAAAATTCTCGAGTTTAATCCATTGCATATCATCCACTATTGCGGAATTTCTCCAACCATATATCAAAAGGAATTAATCGATCATGATGATTAAAGTCCATAACTAAAGCACATCCATTAATCTATGAAATTTCTCGGTTCAAACATAAAGCGATTTCATCAATTCACGACATCAATAATATCAGCGGAAGAAATATTATTCCCAAATTTGTAATTAGGGTACATATAAATTGGGAGAACATAATTTATGGAGAATCATATAATTTCAGAACACATGCTCTGATACCACATGTAAAATCATTCTAATTTTCTATAATTTTTTACAAGAAAACTACAGGATCTTGAAATCAATGATTCTCACATAATTGATAAGATTTTGCGTACCTTTCTCCATAATTAAACCTCAGATTGCACCGTTGAATTTCTTGAATAATAAACCGGTGTTTCACCTCCTTGATTTCTCTTTTTATTATCTGAAGTGGACGAGTTTTGCAGTAATGGGCTGTTATTCCCCATAAGCCCACTATTTCCATCAAATAGCGGATAAAATAAAACTGCTCCATATTAATCCGGATATAATTTAGTCAATAATTAATCGATTATTTATTTATTAGTCCTTAGTAAGCCACATAACTTTACATGAGACATAAATAATCTTACACCTCATACCCATATGTGTGTGTATGTATCCATATATACAATTTATATATAAGTATATTTATAGAAATTATTATTACTATTATAAATATGAAAATACTATATTAAGATTGATTTTATTTAGTATTTTATTTTGTATATATATATTAGGTTTTAATTTATTTTCTAGTTTGTACTTTGTATAAGATATTATATATATACATATATACATATATATTATGAAAAGTTGAATACTTATTCATAATTGAGAATAAAGCAATAATATATTTGCATATGGCCTAATTTGCAGACATTCTGCATTCATTATTGTACATAATTATAGTTATAAGGAAGTTAATTGAAGATGATTTATTTAGTATTTTTTTTCAAGTTAGTTTTTTTAATTGCAAGCACGTAAAACAAGAAAAAAAGTGAATTAATTGATTTTATGTTACTAGTTCACGTAAGTGTCTTTCTTTCTTTTGTTATTTATAGAATATTGTTACGTTCGTTTTAGTTATTTATTTAATATCATTTTTATGAGAACTTGGAATTGTATATTAATCAAATTGTTATTATGATTTTAGTTTAATCAAATTTATATTTTTTTTTTGTTTGCGGGTAACGGGCACATGTATGCAATGGCGGAACTATGATTTTTTTTCTAAAGGGGCTATTATACTTATTGTATATATTTTTTTCACACAATCAAATAATTATATACTTAATTATAAAACATTATGACATAAAAAACACAATTTTAATATCAATACAAATGTTTAAATATTTCATACATTAAAACTAATCTAAAAATTGACACTAGGTGATGTGATAGATGTGGTCGTTTGAGAAAGTAGTGGCAACTGGTATTTGCGTGTGTCCATCGATTGGAAGCGCTGCAATATTGCTTGTTACCAATTGTTGAAAAAATATCATTCTCAAGTTAAAAAATAAATACATATAAATTGAATTCATCTAAATATTCACTGACCCACACCACAATTGATTTAATAATCTACAAATATAACTATATAAACATGAACTTAACAATTTTAAATGACTAACCTCAAATAATACCAAAGAAAAAGACCAAAAATCATGAAAGATAACTGCAAAAAATAACCAAATATTTAATATTTAAAAATAAATTTTAGAAAAATTACCTCAAATGTGTTTCTTATCTGCGGCTGAGAAAAAAATCGAGAGAAAGAAAAGAGCTTCCAAATCTATAACTCGCCCAATTTAATTGTCTTTCTCTCTGGTCAGCCGTTCAACTCGTTCTCTTAATTTTTCTTGAAGTAATTAGTTCAGAACTTGGCTCAATCAAATTCTCTGTTTTTGTTTTGAAGGTGTGTTTTCAAAAACACACTTTTATTAACTTTTAGTTGAGAGTTTAATTGACAATAAATATTATCATAATTATAGGCCTAGATATCACTTTCTTCTTCTTCCTTCGTTCTTATTCTTTCGTTCTTCTTCAACTCTACAAGATATCACTTTCTTTTTCTTCTTCATCTTCTTCTTCTCCTCATTGCCTTTTCCTCTGGCAGTTGCTACGGGGGCTATCATCGGAAAAAATGACTCTAGTAGTAAAAAAAAAAAAATCAGTTTGAGGACTAGTGGACTACAGCCCTCTCTAGGCCCCATGTAGTTCCGCCATTGGGTGTAATCTATATCTATATTCTATTAAAAAGTAAGATAGTCTGCGTAAATAGAAACTATCAAATTTTCCTGCCTAAACTACATCTCTAAAAAAAGAAATATATATTAACTAATATCACATATTATAAGATATGATATATATATATATATATTAATACAATATATTAAGATATATAATTATATAAACTACTTGAGATATATATTAAGACATACTATAAGATACGTGTATATATATTAAGATAATGAACAATATAAGATTTAGACTAATTAAAGACATTATATATGTAGCTTAATACGTACTCCTATAAGATAAAGATATAAGGTGATCTTATTAAACATGAATAATTAAGGTATGTTTAATTAGCCAAATTTTCCTTATTAACTTAAAACATCTCAATTTACTTAATAATTATGTTATAATATTTTTTTTATTCTCTATTATAATTTATTAGCTATCCCACCATACATAGCCAAGCAAATCATGTGTCATAATAAGTATTGCAATTTATCTTATACTACCTCTGTTTCGAAATGTTTGTTGTTTTATTTTTTTTATTTAGAATTAAGAATTAATTTTGTAGACAAATATACTCATCCCTCATAGATGCCATAAAATCTAATTGATCTATATTTTCCTAAAAAAAACAATATTTTCTCTCTCCATATATTTTTCTCTCTTCATATACAACCCACTTCTACGTGATCTAAATTATTTAAATTATTTGATTGATTTAGATCGAGTTTTTATTAATTTGATAATGCTGATGAACTTGAGGTAGTTTGATATTGCGCCCCTAGTTTAGAAAAGAAATTTTAGAACTTAATTTAAACTTTAGAATTATTATATGAGCTTGTTAAATATTTTCAAACTGGATTTTTAAAAATAACAATAATTTATAATTTATTTAAAGATAAATATGAAGTTAAAATAAAATATTATTTTTAAAGCTTATCCTATAAATTTATATTTATCGTTATTTAAAAAAAAAACCCTATTCCTATCCTCAACTTCCTACCTCTATTTATACGAAGGATATATCTAATCTACTCAACTAAAATTCATGTTTCAAAGTAAATTACATAAGCTTATATCTTAATATTTAACAAATTTACTATTATTCTGCCAAAATCCACCCTAAACAGTTATCTCCTTAATTCAACCTTTAATTATCGAAACGTGTACGTGTGTGTGTATATATACATCTTATATTATCTTAAAGATATCTTACAGATATAATGTACATAGAGCTGGATATTATACATTATTGAAAAAGATGGTAATTACAGGTATTGTGAATAGTTTGGTGATTAGGATGTATATGGTAAATAATATGTATATATGAATTTTTGCAAATTTGTAGCTAATCTACCTAATATACGTCTTTTTTTAGCCTTACATCTATAAATTTACCTCTAAAAAATCCATAAATTAAATAATATATAATATTACAATATATATATATATATATTATAGAAAGAAATATATTACAATATTTTATAAAAAAAAATTAAATACATATCGTACGTAGATATATTCTAGAATTCATCTAAACCCATTTGCAGATTTATCCGAATGAATTTTCAATTAACAAATTAATTAATAAAAGATATTTTAATTAATTTATATTATATTTCCATTTTAGGCAAGTGTTAATGGCGGGAAAATGCTAAGTTACTATAAGTAGAATAACTACTTACTTTTATATATATTAAGATTAAGATGTCCGACTTCAAAATATAGTCTTTTCATATTTAATTTATTTGATGAATAGAGACATTTTTTAATATCCAGAAACAAAATCTTTTCTCTATTTCAAATTCTATAGTGAAATCAGAAGTTTATTTTCTTTTCTGTAATTTTAGAAAACATAATTATTTGGTTTGATAGAACCAACATTTAGTGTTTGCCTATCTGATAGTTCTGAAACCTTTGAGTATATTTTTCTAATAATATATTCAAACACAAAATAGTTCACAAAAAATAATTAAAAAATTACATTTGAAATATAATAACATAAGACTTATCTTTTAAGTCGCAGTCTCCAAAAATCGTAGATATTAAAATGGGAACTTTCAAATGTTGTTAGTAAACAAATCATATGTTTCGCATAAGAAATAATTAATATTTTGTTGTTATATTAATTGAATAGAGAAATTTATTTATTTTATTTTTATTGAATAAAAATATATATATGTTTTGCTTTATTTACAAACTTTTTTAATATTTTTTTTAAATTCAATAATATATAAAAACAATTATAAATTTATGTAATATACAATATATTGATAAATGATTATTTAACCAATTAATTATATACTTCCTCTGTTTCTTTACGATTGTTTATAAAACAACAAATATTTTGACACAAAATAAAAAAACTAAAACAACAATCATAAATATATGAAGGAAGGAAGTAAGTAGATATTAATTCTCATATACCTTAATTATATGGATATGATTCCATGTAATCCGTAATCTTAAGAGTTAATAATGAGTTAGATTATATATGAAACATATTTATTGTAGCTTCGAAAGCTGCGTTAAAAATATTGACATATATTATTACAAAATAAATTTATAGTAGGACAAGTAAAAATTTATTTTAAATTAAAATGGTGTACATGATCGTGTAATTTTGGTAATTATAAATGGAATAATGGTCATTTTGGTACCTAAAGTTTAACCACTTATCAATTTTGGTATCAATACCATAACAATACATATTTTAGTCATTTTTGTTCCAATTAACTAGAATAGCAGGTTTATAGGTCATTTGAGTTATTTGTATAATTTCTTAAAGTTAAGGGACAAAAATTGAAATTTTTTAAAACATAGTTAATTTTTTTTAAAATAAAAAATATTTTTTGAATTAAAAATTAAAAATATATATTTTTAAACAATTATATATTTTTTTAAAAAATTAAAATTACATAAATTTTTAAAAATTAAATTAGATATTTTTAGAAAATTAAATCATATAAACTTTTAAAATTTAAAAATAAAATTATATAATTTAAATTATATTATAAATTTTTTATATAAATTAAAGTATATAATTTTTTTGAGAAAATTAAAATTATATAATATTTAAATTTTAATTTTGATCCTTCAATTTAAAAAAAATATAAAAAGGACCCATAAACCTGCTATTTCATGTAATTAGGACCAAAATGTTTAAAACAAGTATTGTTAGTATATCATTTTAGCTGAAACAATAAATAGGGTACCAAAAGTGATAAGAGTTCAAACATAAGATACCAAAATGACCATTTTCTCAATTGTAAAGATGATTGTGTAATCTATATCTATACTATATCTGAAATCAAGATAGACACTATAAATAAATAGAAAGAATAAGTTTTCTCAAGGGTGGAGGATTGACCCGTAACTTAAGTATCAATCCCCATTCATATGAGGATTGGATGTAGGATCGTAACAATTCCCCCGCCTGACAGACCGATTCATATGAGGATTGGATGTAGGATCGTAACAATTCCCCCGCCTGACAGACCGATCGTAACAATTTCCCTGCCTGACAGACCGGACGTCCGCGGACGGCTTACACTCTAGGCGGCTGTCATTCCAAACCCACACGAGGCACCAAGTAGCCCTTTACCGTGACGAATAGTCCCTGCTCTGATACCATTGTTAGATACCCAAGTCAAGGGTCCTAACTCTACCACAAAGCTAGCTCAAGGTTGGAGGATTGACCCCTAACTTAAATATCAATCCCCACCCATATGATGATCCGATGTGGGATCGTAACAGGATCACACTATTTGGTTTTTGTATAAGTGATTTAATAAAGTTACATGTAATAATATATAACAATCCATTATGGTTGCTTAGACTCTAGGTGCTTTTATTTTTTATTATATATTATTATGTATTGATATTTAAATATTCAATTTTTATTTACCTTATATCTCATATCGGTTGTATAATGAAAATTGAGATGTAGGTTGTTGTATAAAAGTTTAAATTAATTTTTCAACATTTTTTATATCCCACATCGGTTGTAGATTCACAAATTAGAATGTGAATTGTTTTATAATTAAAGAGTGGGTAATCTTAAATTGAAATTCAATTCTCAAATTATTTATGCAACTTTTATTTCAATTTTCTTATCTCCCACATTGATTGTAGATTGAAGAAATTGGATATAGGTTGTATAAAAGAGTGAAAAATCTCAAATTTTTTATTTAGTCATATTTTGAACCAAAAAGTTCAAATAAAAATTGATTGGCACCTAATTGGCCGATTAATGTCGTCGAGATTGCATGGGTGGTGACGAGGATTTGGCCACCCGATTTTACACCTGACTTTGATGTTTCCGGCCAAGCCGATTTCTACAACCTTGAAAAATACACAAATAATTTATAATTCAGCCGTTCTAACAAATAGTTTATAGTTCAGTTGATCTAACTCATATATTTAAATACTAAATTCAAGATTGAATATGATTTTATTATTGTTCATAAATATTTTTAATAACATTCACTTGATGCACAGGTGGTGTGCTAGTATGAATCAAATTGGTTGGTTTATTTCGACAAAGCTCCTGCAATTCGTTCTTCTTTTGGTAAGATTTTCCATTTGAACTTTTGCATCCCCACAATTTATTGATCAAAAGCTTTACTAAAATTCAAGCATACAACCTCAACATATTTTACTAAATTCCAACAATCAAAACCATTTGATTATGGCTCCGCACAACATAAACCAAACAGAATCAAAATAGCTATTTTCAGAATTCCCAACTCACATTTACAACAACCAAAACAGAGACCAAACTATGAACTATTCTTGCTGCACACCATGTCTAAAAATTCATACAAATATTTATAAAATATTTATGCTAATTACAGTAGTTTATTTAAAAGAATTCAAGTATATGTATATTTCCTAATTTCCACATCACAATTCACCAACACAAAATACCAAAACATGCCTCATCACCCAATTTCATCTCACTCACCCAGACTCTGCATTTAAGAACATTTAAAAATTAAACTAAAAGATTTCAATATATATATATATATATGTAGAAATTAAAAAATTTAAAGAAAAAAAAAAGAAGGGAGCTGAGTCTCGGTTTGGAGTGTGTGGAGTCAGTTGAGGTGGGGTGTCGGCGATGGTCAGTTGGGCTCAGGCTGTGTCGAGTCGTCGGAGAATCGCTGTTGCGGCTGAACTCGCGTCATGTCGTCGTTGAGTTTGGTTGGGTCTGTGTTGTTGAGGAAAGGGAGTCGACTTCGTTGAGTTGCGTCTTATCTGCTTCAGAGCTGGAGATGTTGGTCTGAGTCGCAGCGAGTGCAACTGCAGGTCTGTGGTTCAAGGTCTCCGCGACTATAGTCGGCGACGAGGTGTTCGCCGGAGGTGGGGGAAGAAGAGAGGATTTAGAGTTGGGGATTTCTGGATAAATTGGGGATCTCTTCTTATTTGGAGTCTAGCCGTGAATTTGAGAAAATAAAGAAAAGAATTTAATTGCAACTAAGTCATTTGCATTATGGCCATTATCATTAACTTTTAGAAATTAGAAAAAGGCCCTTTAAAGTTTACGAATTTCATAACAACTCATAGTTTTCTAAAAAATAGTTTTTGATTCCATAAAGTTTTCAGAAATTAATAGCTATCCCAGAACTTCATAAATTAATTAAATAAGCCCACAAATCTCTTATTTTCAGATTTATGAAAATTAGAATTGGCTAAAATGATTTATTTGAAATTATTTTGATACTAGGTGCGACACAATTAGGACCCTCGTCCATTTTGAGATTCTCTACTCAATTTTTACGTGCTCATTATTTTCAGGTGGGTGAAATTATTATCTTTGAAATAAAAGTATATGATATATACATTTTTCAGTCAGAAATGTTTTTAATCCAACTTGAATTATCATGGATGGAATATGGATAGCGTTTTATACGCATCAGATCAGAATAACGTTTCATACGCATAGAAGCGTTTTATACGCACCAGAATATGTCATATGCATAGTTCAAGATGTATTCTATAATCAGAAGAAGAGTACCCTAAATCCATTATTCCTGCGATTTATTTCAGTTAGATAAATAGAAAGAAATGTTCATGATCCCCCACCACTAAGTACGTTTTAAGAGTGCTCACCCCACATTTTTAAATGTTTTCAGGTCAATGAGTTTGGAGCAGCGTGAAGGAAATGGGGGTGGATCTTCTCTAGAAGTCAAAGTTATTTCACTTGAAGGTTTGAACTTGATACTTTGTGTTCATTAGTAGTTTTTGGGACTAATTCAAATTAGTAGTCGAATATTTTGGTTTTACGGATGTTTTGAGTATGAATTTTATATTTTAGAACTTATGAGTTACTTTTCGAAATGAACTAGAAGTATATTGGAGTTTATGAAATAAAGGTATTTTGAACTAAACATATATATTTATGAAAAAATATATATATCTATACATATTGTGGTCTATTTTCCTACCTAGGATTTCTGGCATGATTATTTTAGAAAAGAAAAAAAAACTGCTCGAACTGCAATTATTGTTAATCGTTTTCTGCTTTAAAGAATAGAAAGAATAACATTTTAAATTATAGAATTTAGAGTGTTACAAAACATTTTGAAAAAAAAAAACCTAAAACAACAAACATTTCGAAACGGAGGTAGTATAATATAATATTCATTAGTCAACCATGATAATCCCACACAAATGAATATTGATGGGTATAAATCTATCCTAATTTACGGTAAATCAATCATAATAATTATAAATCTATTATTACGTCAAATTTTGAACTTAAAAATTTTTACTCACATTTTCAATGCTCACTATTATAAATTGATAGTGGTTGCAACATCCATGTGCTCATTAACATATATACTTTTGAAATAAAAAAATTCTATATCCCTCACTCTCTCTCTCTCTCTCTCCGAAATGGAGATATCAAAGGAAGAAGAATATAAACAAATATTTTATTTTCGTGTTATGTTTTGATGTATTTTTATAGAAAAATTCTTATTATTATCATGCTTTCATATCATGTTCAATCATCATGGTGTTGATAAATTACTAGCCTTCTATTTTGTAAAGATATGTTCGACCATCTTGTCTCAATTTTTGTGTATATCCCTGATGCAAATTAAACATAAAAATATGGGTATGAAATTCTGATCAGTTTGGAGATTTCACTTTTGTTATTATATGTATAATATTTACATGATCATAACTGGATGCGACGTTGGATTTTATTATATTTGAAAAATTAGTTGTACGGTGGATGATTGGTCGATCATTGTGGGTGGATATCCATTAATTTATTTGAACCAATGATAAGAAAAAAGAATCATTAATAGTGCAAATTGCTCGTCACTTCAGCTCGCCATTGAAACCGTTCGAATGGATAATTTTGAAATTTAATGAATTCATTCAATTTTCATGTGTCTTTAATATCTTATTATATCTAAACAATTAAATCTTATATACTTTAATTTTTTTTATCAATCCCACATTGAATAACTAACAAAATTCGTTTAACACGAACAAATTCTAAATTATAACTCAACAATGGTATTTACATATTTCTCAGTTAACTGAGATCAAGCATAAGTATCTACTTCTATTCATTTAATTAGTATGAAATTAAAATTTTAAGGTAATTTGATTTTTATTAAGAGGAAACACAAGTTGAAGCGCATGGTCTAGAAGCAAGCATCGTTAAATTAAGTCATCATCTACAAAAAGCTTATTTAAACTTTTTTAATTTAAGTATATTTAAAAATTCAAATAAATTATTTTAATTAAAAAAAATCTATATATATATATATATATGTAAGTTTTCAATTTTAATTACATTAATATATTTTTAAATAGTTAAATGTCATATTTTTATTTTTTCAAACTAAATTTATATTACATCGAAAATCCAACAAATAATAATTTTTTATGGAAAAACACCAAACATATATTTTAATAACTGAACTTGGCTAAAAAAGAGTAAGCTAAGTCGAACAACGTACAAATAATTAGCATTTGATTTGTCAAACAATGCACACATTATGTCATCAAAGCTCCACAAAATTCAAAGAGTCGATTGTAGGAATTAAAGGTACCCTGAACAAGGTGTGTGTGTGTGTGTATTATTGAGTTCAAATCTTTAATGACAATGTAATTCTCTTTTTATTAAAATATATATATATATATATATATATATAATTTTTGTAATTTATTTTTCTTTTCTTTTACAGATTTTTAAAGCTCAAAATATACATATATATGCAACCTTGGGACGCATGGCGGTGTTTTGTTTATCTAATGGTGGAACATAATAATCCATTTAGAAATACAAAAATATTATGACACTCTATCGTATGTCAGTTGATGACCTTTTCTTTTACAAAGCTGAAAGAGGTGATTAATACATAGTCTATATAAAGAAATATACAAGTAATTCACTATTCAGTCAATATAATTCACATATTTATGTAATACTCCGAAATATTTTAGAAGGTTTAATTCAACTTATGTTACCCTCTGGTAAGTTAGAAAATAAGTTGAGTCCTTAAAGGACTCAAATAAAGGAAAATCGCAGCCAGGGAAATCTGTTAAATCTAATTTGGTCAAAAAATTACCTTAAAAATATGTTATGATATTTTTCTCAGGTTGATAGAAAATATTTCAAGAATCGTGCCAACCTTTGAAATTTCAAATTTCGAGTTCAAATGAACTCTTGGTACAACTTTAAGTTGGAAAATAATAAATTTAATAGAAAAAGGCACATCCGTTATTATCCAATTTCTTTTTCGAAATATTATCATATTCGTAATTATCCTATTCTTTTTCCATCATTATCCTATTCCATCATTATCCTCTTTCTTTTATTCGTTATTATCCCATTTATTTTTCTTCTATAAATAGGAGGTTAATGTTTCATTTTTCATTCATTTTCAAAATCGAAACGCCGAGCAGTTTCTAGAGAAGGTACGACTCTAGTTTCCTATTTCATTTCCGAAATAGTCATTTTGAAGGTGTCAACGCGTAAATCACGAATACGTGATTGAAATGATGACACGAAGGATGATCACGATGGAAAATCATCATGACCGCCACCAATTCCTCGGAGAAGGTACTTTCTCCGATTCTGGTCATTTGGACCGATGAATTTAGAAATTTCAAGTTCTAAATATGCTTATATTTCGATTATCTTTAATTCTACCGATTCTAATTTTTGATGTTGTGAGTTTTCGGTATTTTTTCCCATTTTCATTTTATGTAAATCTCAGATCTACTCTTCCTGGATAGTCGTATTAGAAATCTTCTTTTTATAAACAGTCTTTGATCATTTGGATCTTGTAGTTAACCGGAATAGATTTTTGATTTCTCGTCGTTTGAAATCCGGATCCGAATATTATATTATAAATCTGCTCAGCTCGAATTTATGTTCTAGCCGTCCGATCTTTGATCTGATTACACCATTAAATTCCTTATTTTCTGCACTATCAAAAATTGTACTTTTGAGCGAAAATCCAACGAGTATCGAGCTCGATCAAGACCGATACATTTTCAGCTAAAATCTGAATATTGTTACCGAAACTCCCGTTTCACCCATTTTGGGTGGTCAAATCGAAAATGTTTCTTCTCGAAAGTTGCTCCAAATATTATTTCCTATAAGCCTGCCAAGTTTCGCGATCTCGTTGCGAGTTTTGAATAATTTCGATTATTTAAAGTAGACAGTTATTTTTATACCAGGAGCATGTATTATCGAAAAACTCTAAAATTCTCATTCTTTAGTCTTGGCATATATAGTATCATCCCTGAATATTTTCGTAATTTCCGAGCGGTTAAAAAGTGTTGTGGTGGATCTGGTAAAATTTGGATAAATGACAAGTTTTGGAAAAAGACCTCTGTCAAATCAGTTGATCATAGTAAAGCAAGAATAACGTTTTGGAATTTATTTCCTTCTTTGTCGAAATTATTCAAGGTCTCTAGAGTCGCGCAATCTATTTTAGAATAGAATAGAATTAATTATAGTTCCGTTTATAGTAGATTAATTCTCAAAAATATAGCGATTATCCTGAGTTGAAGTTTACCTTCTGTAGTACCAGCTGAGCTAGAGAAAGAGTATCAGGGTTGATTCTTCAGAAGTTAGCTTTTCAGAATCCCGAGAAAGGTGGGCTATACTATATCTTTGCAAATTGTATCTTTCGAGCTATTAAGCTCTGCTTTGTTAAAATTGCATATGTGACTATCTGTGTTAAATATATACGTGCTACTGTATGTTGTCGGAGTCTCATAAACCAGCGTTGTGTCAATGTGAGTAGCTACAGTATGCATGCATTATTTGTCATGCCCTACTCCTTGTCGGTGAGACTAAAATGAAACACTTATTGGTTATACTCTTTGGGTATACTATGGCCATACTCAACGTTATGCGCTGGTGATGTAGTTTGGGTTGCGGGCAGTGACGGATTATACTCTTAAGCGCTTCATGATAAAATGTTTTGGTGAACTTAGGTTGCTTCCAACTTTTAAACCTCCTAAGCTTCACTACCTGCATGAACACAGATAGATTATTTTAACAAAATGATTTGCATAACTTGAATTGTCAAAACTTACCCACTGAGTGCATTAGTACTCAGCCCAAATCTTTTCAAACATTTTCAGGTCAGTAGTCTGGAGCGTGGAGGTGACGAGGCTGAGATATGTGCTATTATGATTTACATATTTTTTTCGTTGTCGTCTCTTTTTATTAGTATTCTATTAAGAATTGAGCTTTCGCACTTATGATATTCTTTTGCTAAATGATAAGAACTCTGATCTTGGTATTTTGTTGACATGATTCTGCTTCTTTGATCCTAAACATTTGTTGACTTCCTAGTTAACATATATCATATGCTTAGCTACATAATTATTCTAAAGGGAGGAAGCCCGTCTTTCGTTATGTCTATTTGATCATTCATTTTGGCCTATGAAAGGGGCTTCATTTGTTCAGCATATTGGTGTCTGTTTCTTTTGTCGACCTATGAATGGGTCTATTGATTGTTGGTATCTGATTATTTGTTTCCGTTTGGCCTATGAAAGGGCTTATTGAATTGTTACAGCTTCCATTCTTCTCTTATAAGCCGTTATAAACGGGGATTCGCTCTAGTTATAGAGGTTATGCTATCTATTTTTCCGGAAGGCATAACCTATCTTTGGCATACTCGGTTGTTAAATTTTATTCTAAACATTAATTCTTTTTGATTTATCATGCCGTCGTTAATGAAATTACCCCATTTCTTTCCCGCTTCTTAATTCCCACCCCCATGGCGTCCGTTTCCACGGTCTTTCAGGATCGGGGCGCTACAATTTATCTATTAAATTCATAATTGAATATAATTTTATTAGCACATATATATTTTTTGTACGATCAAACATTTACATGTGCATTGCATGGGTGTTATACTAGTTTATTAATAAAAGTCACACTATCGTGACTTATTAATTAGATGATTTCATGATCGGGAATATTACCGGCTATTAATTCACTTGTCAAAAGGAAACTTGACTGGAGGTGAGCTAAAGGCTAATAACATGTTTAAAAATGAAAATTCATAAATGTCCACACTATCATGACTTATGGAAAACAAAACTTGACTGGAGGTGAATTAAAGGCTAATAACATGTTTAAAAATGAATTTCATAAATGTTCACACTATCATGGCTTATGGGAAACATTTTTATTCTATATCATTATGACAATCTCCAACTTGTCTTTTATTCTCAAAAGTTTTAATCGGTGAAATACTAAAGACTGAATTCGAAACTTGAACATTGTCCTAAACGGCCAAAAGTTTAAAATTGTACTTGATGATGAATGCTATAAGAAATCGATTGCGAATTCTGATGTAGTGAAAACCTCTTATGTTATAATGTTCAATCTCACAACAGAACACATCGGCAAAAAAAAAAAAAAACAGACACTACTAGTCCAACCAGTTAGCTATGAAGACATATGTATGTATGATTTCTCATTTTGAGAATCTTCGATAAATTGAAGCTATCATAAATGTACCTAAACATGGTTTGCTACAGGGTGCAAATTTATGAAGATAGCAGAGATAAAATCGAAAGGGGGCTGTGCTTTTCACACCATTCCATTATATTTTCTTCTTTCCGACCAATAGTCCCATGAATCCTTCAATACATATTCTAACAGAATCATCAGTCATGTGAAGTTTTTAGGCCACTGCGTACTGCACCATCTCGTTTTTCACTTTCGTGGGATGGAGGGACTATGTAAGACATTCCAAGAAAAGAGAAGGGGCTATGTTTTATACAGGAAAACATTTAAAGCATCAAGCAGTTCAACATTACCTTCCCTTCATCAAAATCAAAATCAATTAGTGGTGCTCTATCAGGAAGCTGATATTCATCCAAGCCTTTGCAGCTCTCTGCAGACCAGAGACGCATCACCTGTCACCAAATATTTCATTATCACCATATATTTTTTATTGATTTATCCTCATATAAAGAATAAAGAGTGTTTTCTGAAATGGAAACCTTGATGCTAATGGTTAATGGGAATCAACTCTATGCCAGAACATTTTTTTATATCTTAGTTATATGAGAAAGTAGAATGCTACAGACCTTATCTCCAGTACTAGTGAGAATCAATCCCATTTTCATTCTGCATTTGTTAAACCTAAGAAAAAAGCATGTTAAAGAAAGTCATGCATTCAAATTCTGCATTCTTGCTATGTCTCCTTGCTCACTGTAGGAATGCAAAAGCAGTTTTGTAATTAACAAGATTCCCAATCATATCGGAACTCGACTATTAAGATTTTTTAGCATCAAGTCTAGTAAATCAGACTTAGCTCATCAAGTCTGCAAAAAATCAAAGCATCCAAGTCACTTTTTTGCACACTTGGCTTTGTTGTGGGATTCAAAGGCAAGATAATCACCAGTTTTCTGTGGGGTGGCCACTTTGGCCTTTTTGTTTTGCACATGAGTTTCAGTAGCAGTCTCTGCAGCTCGTTTGTTGCTTGGCTCAGCCTTCAAGGGGAAAAAATCTAGTGAATATACCATCTAAAAATAACACAAAAACTTCAGCATTGAAAAATATATCATGTTTTCACCTCTTGTGATGTCTTTTTGTCGTTCTCATCCTGCAATCTCATGAAAAAGGCATAACCATACATAATAAGACTGTTCTCTAACTACAAATAGCAGAACTGAAAATGTATTAAACTAATAAACAAAATTTTCATTCTGGACCTCAGAGTCATCGCTGTTCAAGTAGTAGGCATTTTTTTTTCCTGCATTACATGCCACAAAAGTTTGGCACAATGCAATAGAACCAATCGATATCAAACTAGCATCAAATAAAGTAAATTGATACCAATATTTACAATCATCAGTGGATTATCCTCCTCAGGCTCAGATTCATCTAAAAAAGTAAAAAAATATGGTAAATAATCTAATACCAAAGAACAACGGGATAGGGTAGAAGGGTTAAAAGGAATATACCAGAATCTATCTTCAAATAGTGACCAAATACTGTGAAAGAACACATTAGAGTCAAGAATATGTACAAATTCAAAAAATAAGGCTTGCATTAATATGAAAATATGTACAATTCAAAGGATATGTCTTGTATCCATAGAAGAAGACACTTCCATTTTTCCAGCTGTGTGATAGTTTAAAATCAGTGTGGAACACCAAATCAAACTGTTGTTGAGGCAAGTTCTCAATTGATAATATTCCAAGAACACGTTTTTTCTTATCAATCTCTACGAACAACACGACCCTTTCACTTGCATCATTCTTCTTCGGCACACGGAGACAAGCCTATAAACGAATTTAATTTACTTCACTGACTAATATAATTTATTGGACTTTTGTGTAAACAAAATAATATCAAACCTGAGACAGATGAAGAATGTTATCACGAATCTTAACCTGACGAGCCTTTCCACTTTGGACCTCAACACCTAAGGATTATATATCAATGAGTCCATTTTTACAAGTATGTGCAACTATAAAATCAATCAAGTGACAAACTGATTTGAACACAAATAACGGAAAACAACATTGGCATAGCAAGGAATTTGCTCTACTGTCTACTAAGAGAAAGGTTGCCTCATGAGTAGTAATTTCCCTAAAAACAAATAGCAATAACACACATCCCTCCTATGTTTCGAATCGTCTCCGCAATTATAAACATAGTAAACATGGCAATATTAACACCTTGGGTACTTATGAGTGCTCTAGAAAGACAAAGTCTATCATAGAAGAATGACAACTCTTCACACTCACATATGTGATTCCCATTGTGCGTCTCAAAAGCACAAACAACATTATTAAATCATTAAGAGCGAGAAACCCATCATCACAATCAACGCATAACAGTACAACCATCAAGTTCATCTCAAATAGGACCACCCAAAATAGGACTATGGTACATCATCAATACAAACATCAAGTCCGTCTCTCTAGGACCACCCATGTAAGGGCTATGGTTAATCACGCCAAATATCTTAAAGATATAACAAACAAAAACAGTACATAGACAATACAGCTTCATTTGACCTTGTAGAAGGTTTCTACTGAATGTCTTCACACAATATTTTACACACCTTCCTTTCAAGTAGCTGGTGTTTAAGTTTATCTGTCTCATCTATTTGCGTGTAGCCGATAAAGGCATCCAAATTTGGATACCAATTAATGGAGTTTAAACCCAACCACCAAGTCAAGAAGCGATCATTTCATCCTCAATTCATAATCAACAAGGTGAAAGACAATTGCACAAAAACCAAACCATGCATAAATGCATTCTGATCAACACCTTAATAATTAGGCTTCTATATCAGAAAATCATCACGAGAACTATAAAATCCACTTTAAGAAATATCATCAAATAAGTAGTGTGAATCATAATTCATAAGTCTATTATGCATAGACTAATCAAGCTATTACTCCAAACCCACATACTTCCCATAGAAGTTTCGTTGCCACCATCACATTAGACTCTATATGTCATGTTCATAACTCTTTGCTAAAGATCCGAGATGCCATATGCAATTTTTGAATCTCAAACATGAAACAAATCATTTGAGAGCCTCTACAGATTTCTCCAAAAAAATGAAATTCAACTTTCCTATAGCTGATTCTTAAAGATTCAACTTGATTTAGTTAGAAAATTTTAAATTCGAGATTCTTGATGAATATAGGCATGAAGTCACGAGAAAAAGATCTCTCATTTCTGTCCATTTTCCTTGACTCTCTGGACTGGACAAGCTTTCAGACATAGCTTTCTCTTTCTTACATCTATCATCTTCACCTTCTATCATTGTTAGGGGTCTTGACTTACTAAACCAGTGAAGGAAAAAAAAATGTGCTTCTAGACATCTTCAATTTTTCCTTATTAAAGGAACAACTAAAGAAGAGCAATTGTACACTTAAAACAATCTCTCGTTCAGACATATATAATATCATAAAAAATAATTTTTATTCAATTATACCTTGAAAATTATCTCTTTAAAGTAACTAACCAGGAACCTATTTGCAGTAAAAAAAATCTTAAGTAACAACAGTCTCATAAACAACAAGGACCCCAATAAAATTTTTGACTGATAAATAAGCTTTAAACTTTATACACATTTGCTGAATGAAGCAACCAACAAAGTGAAATCATAAATAAGCTCAATACCAAACTGAAGCTCGAGAAATCAATTTAGACACAAATGAGTTCAAATATCCATTAACACATTACTCTGATCAAATTTAAATTCAAGAAAATATCAGTTTCCAATAAACGTTGGAAGAAATTGTTGATCATCAATATAAAATAATACTCCACCATTGAAAGAGTATCAGACAAAAACTCATCAATATTTTTCTAAACAATTGTTATGTTTTTCCTCAATGTATAGATAAATTAGATTCCAATATACATAGACTATTGTCGAAGAGATCATTTGAGCATTATAGCACAAGAACTCAACAAAATGTAAGGTATCTATCTATTGAATACTGATTTTGGTTTTATGTCTTCAGCAACCCACCATCATTTTTCAAAGACAAAATCCACGTGATTTTAACTCATCAAGCAAAAACAAATTGAGAATCAGCACATATTCCTCATTCAATTGTAAAAAGAATCACTATTCTACTTGCATGAACATAAAAAGATATTACCTAAAAGCAGCAGCATAATGCAAAAGACATACAAAACCAGATCAAATTCTATCTCAGATTGTGTGAGAAGGTAAGAGTGTAGAACATGTGTTCCATAATGATTAATGAGATAGAATATATAAAACAAAGAGAAATAAAGGTGTAACTAACCCCAAAACACCAATTCCCGATGCAGAAATTCCATTTCTCTTGGCTTGAACTCCAATATTGCTGAAGAATATGAAAAACGGTGCGATAGTGGGAGGTTATTAGAGAGAGAGAGAGAGAGGAAAAACTCTATTCCGACGAACGAAAAATATTAGGGTTAACAAAAATCATATCATCGATCGCGTGAGCTTCATACTGTTTTTTCTTTTTTTTTCCAGGAATAATGAATTGTATATATAATAATACCAGATTGGCGCCATAATCAATCAATACGCGAGAGAAGTACCTGATATTTGATATGCCCATGGCGACAGCTGCTCACAATTTTGTTCAAGACAAAAATAATAATCAATCATAAGAGATGAAGTTCGTCTGGGGGAAGTTCAGGTATGAAGTTGAAACGGAGCTTTTATTTAAAACTAAAAAAATCGATTTCAAAAAAGTAATTGACGCGCGGCATTTTTAGTGATGCGGAATAAGATATTAATTTGAATTTCGCGGTCAATTATTATTGAATTAACAGTTTACAAGAAAATGATAATAATAATTCTATATTTCTGGTTTAAAAAAAAAACTCTATATTTCTGAAAAAAACAGGGGCCAACTTTAGCGTTAGAGACAGAGAAAAGTTTCGTTGCTTTTCCCGCTAAAAGCTCCAACTCATTACTCATTTTTTTAACTCACTAAATTGTCACATTCTTTGGTCATCAGTCATAGCAGATCTTCTGTTGCCACATTTGATGTTGCCACATTTGATGTTGTATAATTTTTTTTAAATTTTTTTAATATATTTTAATTGGAGATGGATGAACTTTAAATAGAAAATTTAAATTAAAATAAATCATAATAAATTAAAAAATAAAAAAATATATTTTTTTTGAAAAAATATTGAAGAGTTCCAACAGGGAATACAACATGATTTGGAACATGTGATCTCATTTCTTATTCGGTTCGGGTTAATTTGGATTAGAATTTTAATTATCACGCTATGATTTTTTTATGAAGAATTCTATTCATAACCCTTAATTTTCTCTTCATAATTCCCATCTTAATTTAAAATATAAAAATATATTTTTTACTTTCTTGCCCTTGAAATACAATTTTTTTGAGGAAATTAAAATACAATAAATTAAAACCTCATATAGCCCCGTTCTTCTTTTTCATTGTAAAATGTACTTTGTATTTTTTCTATTTTATTTATTTGAGTAAATATAATGCACCTTGTATTTTTAGTACAAAATTAAAATATAAATATTGTATTTAAAAATAATTAAAACACAAAACAAAAGAAAAAAAATATAATGTTAGCGTCGGCCGGAAAACTTCAAAAGCGGATGCTCGGCGCTAGTTGGAGTGTTTTGTCGAGACGGCACTTCAACTGGGTCCCAGCGCCAGGTGAAGTGTTTTGTCAAGACGGAAGTCCAGTGTCGGCTGGGTCCCAACGGCGATTGTGAGTGTTTTACCGTTCAGGTGAGAGGAACAGTATTATTACCGTTCCTCTCTCCTCTCCACTATTTTGCCATCTCCTTTACGGTCACTGTTGGAGCTACTTTTCAACACTATTTGCTGATCCGTGTACTTTACCGTTGCTAGACATGCTCTAAGAGATGGATTGTTAATCTCATAGCACCTTCCAAAGAGATAGGCAGGTCGGGATTCACATACAAATTTCCAACACATCCAATAGTTTTAAAGGTTCAGTGTTAAGTCCCCTTTAAAATTTTTGATGGGCATCTAACAATTGATTTTAAGAACTCGTTTGTCAATATGGTATAAGGTCATTTTAGTTTGAATACATACGAATTTCTAACACATCCTATAGTTTTAAAGGTTCAATTTTAAGTCCCCTTTAATATTTTTGATAGGCATCTAACAATTAATTTTAAGGGCTCGTTTGTCAATAGTATAAGGTTATTTTAGTTTGAATTTTTTAAATATTATATATGGTATTACAGGAGGTTCAAATGTTAACCACCTCCCCTTGTAGAAACTAGGATCTATTAATAACCACACATCTCATTAATATGAATGATCAAGATTCAACTAGATAATTAGGGGGCTAATTGCAAAAACATTAACTTCTCAAACCCTATTTGATTTCATAGGGATAAATATATAACAAATATCATAAATCACGATCTTTCAATTTAATCGGACCATAGACGACAAATCTCAATAGAAAAAACGGAGAAGACAACACAGAACGCAAAGAAGAAATCAACAGATCAGAGAAGATTGACGGGCAATTTAATTTGCAACAATAGTCATCGACCGGTAGACGCTAGCAACAACTGAAAGAGGATATGATATTTACAGATGGTTGACAACGGTTCTTCACGAAGATGTAAAGGTATTCTCTAATGGTGCTTTTATGTAACGAATCTTCTGTACGATGTTGTGATCTATAATTTTGACTTCTGTGTGGCATTTGATGTTGTTTGTCGATAAATCTTGAAACGATTCTTAAAAACTTGGGTATTATTTTTTGTTTGTGAAAGTATTTTTTGTGATTTATTTGAGAATTTTATGTTTTGAGAGACGATTTTTGGTGTTTTAATTATCATGAAATTAATGAATTCTAAATATATTCATCAAATCTCAAATATCGTATTAGCATGAATGTAACGAATTCCAACATGCTTATGAGATTATAGCCATTAATTTAGTTTGTATTCATATTTTGTAATCATATATAACATAATCCATGTTAGCAGGAACCGTCATATTAATGTTATCAATTGTTTGTTACACTAAGATCATAATGTAATCTATATGTATTATTTGATATTAGAAAATCTGGTAGACTTTGCTATCAACCGAAATATATCACATTAGCAATATTTTATTATCATATTAGCTTGAAATAATTATCAAAATCTGATGAGTTCAAATTTGGAATATAAATATTGTCGTGTAGTTCATATTAACAAATTTTTCAATGCATGTTAGCAACCAACATATATCATGTTAGCATATTAACTCTCATCTTGGTATTATACTAGAAAATCTTGTATGGCATATTAACGACATTTTATTATCATAGCTCGATTTTTTTTAAACTGGTGAATTCATACTTAAATTGTTGCGAATCTTTAATTATTAAATCATTCAAGACATATTTAAAACATTTTCTTATCATATAAGCTCATATATTTGCAATTAACATGTTATGGTGAATAACAGAAGTTGTCACGAAAAAATGTCTGAAAAGGAGCCGGACGGTGATGCACCAAGGCGCGGGAATAATTCATTTTTTCTCAAAAAATAGAAGATACTCGATTTTTTTTTTTACGGAGATGGATGAGTTATCTTAATTCACTTCATGTTGATACATATTTGACGATACAATGACAAGTGTGGGTTTGCATAAATTTATATATTGCTTTTAATAGTACCAAAATACTTGTATATTACGTATCAATGGCTGACACTTAATTGATATATAATTATTTTTTGAGAATAATTTGATGGATATTCTGAAAATTGATCTTTAACATAATGTTAACATGTTAGAAATTAATTGCTAATATATGAACAACGTATTGCTAATATGATAACCATAACTTGCTAATGAGTGCATCAATAACAAAATGTTAATATATTATTGCCACATTGCTAATATGTAACAAATGATTTGCATAGTGTTGACAAAATATTACTAAAATGGTAATCACAATTGACTAGTTTGTGAGTAATGAATTGATAATATGTGAGTACCATATTGCTAATGTGTAACCAATGATTTGTTAATATGTTGACAAACACACTGTGAAACTCATTAGAAAATCGTATAGAAAATAAAAAATTTGATGTTGTGATATCCACGAAAAATAAAATAAATAAATAAAGAAAAAATAAAATAAAAGATTTGGATCGACCAAACAATGCAAGACCAAAAAAAAACTAAGTTAAAGATAACATAAATCCAATTGCGTATAAATAGGAATCATTCACGTGAAATATGAGATTTAGTCAATTAATTAATCATCTTAATTTTTGAATTACTAAACTAACCCCACTTTACTAGAAATTTTATGATATTGAAATTTTATGATATTGCAATTTTGACCCCATTTAATTGAAATCAATCTTGACCGTAGATTTTAAAGAGATTAATGACTAAGATTTGATCCTAATTTCTACAAGGGTACATGGTTAACATTTGAAGCAAAATATGGTATTACATATCACATAAGATGTGATGTGCAACACCATAAAAATGATTAACACATGTCGAGCTCTTATATAATTATAAGTTTTGATTTTGCTAGAAAATATAATATTATACCTACGAACTTTTAAATATATTCTTTAGAATGTTGAAAAAATATATGATAAGGAACTCTTTGTTTTTTTTCCTAAAGGGAAAAAAAATCCTTGTTTCCACAAATATGAACCAAGTCTTATGTACGAACTAAGAACCAATAATAACCACCACTCATCTACATTATTTGAATGACTAAGATTCAATTAAGAATTTAGGGGTTTAATTGCAAAAAAACACCGAACTCTTCAAATTCTTTTGGATTTCATAGGACTAAAATTATATAGAAAAATATCTCCATCATGGCATAGAATCCCAATAAATATGGAAACTTCTTCATAATAGGGACATGTACGCCATATTTATTGAATGCACCTCTTCAACTTCATCTCCTCTCAAAACCTAGAAAAAAAAAGAGCGAATCCATTCTTCTCTAAGTGAAAAAAAAAAGAGAAATAATTTCAACAAATGACCTCCTAAAGATGATTACCGGGTGAAATACAAACAATGGCTGCTTGAGCATATCAACTACCAAATGAATTAGAGAAGAATTACAGATAATTTGAAAAGTTGTTCCCGATGACTTAAAGGTACCATAATGGTGTGTTTGTAGACCACATATTGTTTATGATGTTTTTTTTAATATTTGAATTTTGTGTTACATACAATTTTATTTGCGATTAATCTTGATCGAATTGTATCCTAAGAACGATATTTTCATATTTATGTTATAATCAAGTACTAAAAACACTAGCTTACCTTCGCGCAGTTGGTAGCCCACTTTTTTAATTCTTCAAAGGTCACGGAATTAGGCACGTTTTTTATGGCAAAAATAGTATAATCGAATACTGAAAACACTGGCTTACCTTAGCGCAGTTGGTAGCCCCTTCTTTAATTCTTCAAAGATCGCGGTATTAGGCGATATTTTTTATGGCGAAAATAGTATAATCGAGTACTGAAAACACTAGCTTACCTTAGCGTGTCCGCTATGAGGGTCGATCTTGGACAGTTGACAGGTTGAGCAGAATGCCTTACCACTATGCCATCTTTAAATTAATGACTATTGTTGGTCTTTATAATATAAATACACATATATAATAATATATTATAAAAAATTAAAAATAAAAACGTCTAGGCTCCGCCTAGGCTTCCGTCTATGTGCCGACTAGACGCGCCTAGGTGCTAGGCACCTCTCGACTGTCCGATTAACGCCTAGCGAGTTCTCCAATCTTGGAAACAACTGTTATGCTAGCCTTTCCCCTTCCCCTGCAGTCCAGGGCCTCAACCAAGCAAGATAAAAAAGAAAACGGATTAAGCTCTCACTCTCTTTTCTTTGCCGAAAGCTCTCAATTCCATTTCCCATCTTGCACCAAATTAGTTACGGAATCTCAAATTAGTTCAAATCAAAGTTGTAGAACTTGCTAGGCGCTAATCAGGCGGTCGAGAGGCGCCTAATGCCAAGGGGCGCCTAGTCGGTGCATAGGTGGAAGCCTAGGCGGACATTAATTCATGATAAACCGTTTGTACAAATAAAATAAGTAAATTATGATTAAATAATTAATAAAAACAATGAGAAAATGTATAAATTAATATAATATCATATTCAAGTTTATTCGGTAAAATTATTTCATGGTAGCCAACCATATCAAAAAAAAAAAAAATCCAAAAGCACAACACTAAACCATATTTAAGAAATATATTATACATCTTCAACATTACTTTTGGAGAAACAGATAGGACAATATCGATGGAGAGTTATCATGGCTTGATTGCTTCACCATCATCTCTTTTATTTTTACAAAATAAAAAGAACACATTAGAGACTCTTTTATTTGTCACAAAAATAATAATATTTTTCCAATAAATATAACATCTGGATGATGAAACAATTTGTGTTGTTTGTAAAT
The DNA here is from genome assembly GCA_026008535.1 of Perilla frutescens. Taxonomy (NCBI): domain Eukaryota; kingdom Viridiplantae; phylum Streptophyta; class Magnoliopsida; order Lamiales; family Lamiaceae; genus Perilla; species Perilla frutescens. The sequence continues at coordinate 47,632,582 of BRKX01000001.1, read as the reverse complement.
AAAAAATCATCAAACAACTGAACCGACTAAAATTCATCGATTGTTTGTTTTATTCAGCTCGATCGATTTTTCCTTAGCCCTACATCCAAAGTGTTGATGAGATGTAGTATCTAAGATTGCTTATTAACATCGTATGTGATAAATGTAAGAATTATTTGTTTGATGATTTTATTTACAAATAACACTAATTGTTTCATCATCCAGATGTTATATTTATTGGAAAATTATTATTATTATTATTATTATTATTATTATTATTATTATTATTATTATTATTATTATTATTATTATTATTATTATTATTGTGACAAATAAAGGAGTCTCTAATGCGTTCCTTTTGTTTTGTAAAAATAGAGATGGTGGTGAAGCAATCAAGCCGTGACAACTCTCCATCGATATTGTCCTATATGTTTCTCCAAAAGTAATGTTGAAGATGTATAATATATTTCTTAAATATGGTTTAGTGTTGTGCTTTTGGATTTATTTTTTTGATATGGTTGGCTGCCATGAAATAATTTTACCGAATAAACTTGAATATGATATTATATTAATTTACATATTTTCTCATTATTTTTATTAATTATTTAACCATAATTACTTATTTTATTTGTACAAACTATTTTTCATGAATTGATATTTGTATATCTCTCACAGTGCATCGCACGAGAGTAATGTTCACATAAGAATTATCCGGCCATTGTCTCTTCTACAAATTATCGGTGGGCTGGCCATCGTCATCTTCCCCCAGCAAGAATTCTCAGTGGAGATCATTCACGTGTCATTTTGTTCTTCACCAGCAAGTTTTCTCATTTTCATTTTCCCTTTTCCACTCGATTTCACTTTTATCCAAAATAAGAATTATGGTCATTTTCCCCAACTGAAGTCGTTGAAACTGTTGAATTTCCGTTCGGTAACTCAATTTTTCAAATCCCCTAGCAGAGATCGAAAATCCATTTTCGAACACTCTAAAGCACGTTCAAAAATTGATTTTCGAATCCCTTTAACCACATTCAAAATTTGAACTCCTAAGCACTAATAAAAAAATAAATTTTCGAACCACACTAAGAGTTGTCGAAAATTAATTTTTGAACCCTACTCATATTGTTCGAATTTACAGCACGATCGTCAGAAATTGAACATAAAAAAAAATTAAAAATTACAAAGGTGAAGAAGAAATGGTGGGGGATTTGAGAGTGAAAAATTGAAGACAAATAAAGTGATAGATCAACTCCAAATCGCACATTCTTGATTTGTTGATTAGCTGCAGAGACGAAGAATTCTTGCTAGGAAGATGGCCTGCGAGATCTGGAAGGGAGAGGCAAAAGGATTATTGTAGCGCCCCGGTCCCGAAAGACCGTGGAAATGGACGCCACGGGGGTTGGATTAAGAAGCGGGAAAGAAAGGGGTAACCTGATTAATAAAAACCTCAACAGAAGACTCAGAATATTCAAACATGCTGTATAATAATATATACATAATCATAACACCAAGATCAGAGCTCTTAGTGTTTAACAAAAGGATATTACAAGCGCGGAGATCTCATTATCAACAGAATATTTAACAAAAAGAGACAATGGGAAAATACATAAACAACAAAAGCCCATTTCTCAGCATCGTCACCTCCACGCGCCAGCCTACTGACCTGAAAAATATTTGAAAATATTTGGGCTGAGTACTAGTGCACTCAGTGGGCAAATTTTTACAATTCAAGTTATGCAAATCATTTTATTAAAGTAATCTATCTGTGTTCATGCAGGTAGTGAAACTTAAGAGGTTTAAAAGTTGGAAGCAACCTAAGTTCACCAAAACATTTTATCGTGAAGCGCTTAAGAGTATAACCGGTCACTGCCCGTAACCCAAACTACATCACCAGCGCATAACGTTGAGTATGGCCATAGTATACCCAAAGAGTATAACCAATAAGTGTTTCATTTTAGTCTCACCGACAAGGAGTAGGGCAGGACAAATAATGCATGCATACTGTAGCTACTCACATTGACACAGCGCTCGTTTATGAGACTCCGACAACATACAGTAGCACGTAAATATTTAACACAGATAGTCACATATGCAATTTTAGCAAAGCAGAGCTTAATAACTCGAAAGATACAATTTATAAAGATATAGTATAGCCCACCTTATACATACAGAAGTCCTTCCCTGGTTCCCCTAGGCTAAGATGCTCTAACCATCTCGAGATTCAATCCTTCACCTTCCTCGTAAGTCACGCAAATCCTACAAGGATCGATCTTCAGCTCAGAACGACTACTATATTTTCGGAAATTAATCTACTGTAATCTGAGCTATTATTTAATTTTATTCTTTTTAGAAATAGATTGCGCGACTCTAGAGAACTCGAATAATTCCGACAAAGAAGGAAATAAATTCCAAAATATTATTCTTGATTTATTGGGACCAACCGATTTGACAGGGGTCTCTTTTCAAAACTTGCCATTTTAATCGATTTTTATCAGATTTGTGCCACGACACTTTTTGACCGTTCAAAAATTATGAAAATATTCAAGGACCATCCTATATATGCCAAGACTATAGTTTGAGAGTTTTAGAATTTTTCGATAACACATGACTCCAGTATAAAAATAACTGCTTAAGTAGAATAATCGAGATTATTCAAAATTCGTCCGAAAATTACGAAATTCGACGGGCGCATAGGAAATAATTTTTGGAGCAACTTTCGAGAAGAAACTTTTTCGATTTGACGACCCGAAATGGGTGAAACGGGGTAAAAACGTAACTGTTCGGCGCCCCTCTACTATTCACGTTTTGCGGAAATTTGGCCGGTTTCCGATCGCCGGATGACAACGATATCAAAAGACGAAACGTAGAGCACATAAAGATACACGACATACTAAAATTTCAGCTTAAAAGGACGAGAAACGAACCGAGACGAGGCTGCGTAACGTGGCAGCAACGTTGCCGTTTTCCGGCAGCTCCGGCGGCGCTCCGGCGACGGCGGCGGCGGATGGCAGCAGCTGCTGCTGCTCTCTCTCTCTCTCTAATCTCTACTCTCTCTCTCTCACGTATCATATATATATATATATATATATATATATATATATATATATATATATATAGATGGTTTGGGGATTAGGATCAAATGGGGGGCGGTGATGGAGAGATAAGGATGGGAGGGTTATTTAAATATTTTAGGATATTTTGGGATAAAATATTCGGATATAAAATACTGATAAATTATTTTTCGGATTTGATTTAAGTTATTTTAATCAATGGTGAGGTCCAAATGACCTCCGACATTAAATTCGAAAATACTGAAAGGTTCATTGACTCGAGTACTATTAAACCAACTTGACTCGGGATAAAGAACGAGTCATCTTGATGGAAAACGAGAAAAGATTCTTTTTTCAAAAATAAAGTTACTATTCCACACAAGGGACAAATAAAATTCCCGAGCGTTCAATTGATCTCAGAATAAAAATCCGGGAACGCGAACGGATTCCTTGGAAAATTTTCTATAGGATAGGCTTGAAGAAATAAGGCTCGGGTCAACACACGAGATTTCACAAATTTCTAACGAACGCGCTCCTACGGAAAAACACTATTCATAACTTCTTTAAACGCGTTTTAAATCACCGGGAACTCAAACGACTTCAGATTCAAAATCCGAAAATACCGGCATGCTCCTTGGGTCAACGCCTTTCAAACATGACCAAAATCGGCTATAGCTGAGCTAAAATCAAAATTCCCGAAAAGACGATTTCACGAAAAACGATCTAAAAACGCGGCTTAGAACCGAAACATCTTAATTATGCTCAAAATTCCTCTTAATATTTCCTAATTAAAATGAGAAATTACTTAATCATATTCTGAAAATCAGGGTTGTTACATTCTACCCTCCTTAAAAAAAATTTCGTCCCGAAATTTACTTCATCTCGAACGGAGTCTGGATACCTCCTAAGAATTTACAGCTTTACCGGAACGACAATGGTTCGAAACCTTTACTATATGGCTAAGAATAACCCGAGATGTTCCTTTATAAATTAGTCCTTACGCAGGACTAATAATTCTATAATTATTCTTCTTTTCCTCCCGAAAACTTGAGCATCTGCCATCTTTTCCTACTTATGAAATCTCTCTAAAAATATCGCTTCACACGAGCTCCTTATGATCTTGCATTCAAGCGGACCTCTAGAAACTATTCGATCAACAAAAGAAATAAAAGAAAATAAAAATTCACCAAGCTTGCTCCTCGTGCACGGGCCGTGCGGTCTCAACGAGTCCCTCCTTCTTTTGTTTCGCTTGGCTTTTGTTTTTTACTTCTAACTTTACTTCTCGCAGCTTTGAGAAACTTCAATGAACTCGAACTGGATGATAAACTCGAATTAATTGGACATCTCCTTCGATGGTTCATTGCACGTTCTAACACGTTCAAAACTCGTTTTATCTTCATCTCTAACTTTTTTGAGGTTTGACTTCCTCGATTTCTTGGGGCGTACTTTGTGATTCACTTATTATATTCTTTCATCAAAGTCGTCTTCTTTAAAAGCTTCTGCTGGTGATCACCATCGCTTGCAGACATAAAGATCGCACACCTTGACTTTAACTGCACGCTTGAAATTTACTTGCCGACATTTCTTAGATTGCCTTCAAATATAACGAGCTGAGAAATCTCCTTAGAAACGCACACCAAAATCTCGGAGAATACTATTTGGCACTTACTTGGATTCTACTTCCTACTAGGAAATACTTATCTCTCAATCTTCTAATGATAACTAAAAGAAATACTGCTATATACTCTCTGCTCTATTCAAGGGTCCACACTCGGATTCTATGAGTGGGAGCGAAATAAAATGAATGCCTCTGAATGAGGGCTTTATCTTGATCAATAATTCTTTGACAAGGTCAAAAGCTAGAAAAAATATAACACTTTATATATGCCAAAAATATTACCTTTTCAGATGAGTTATAAACTTGAAGGGTTCTTGCATATAATAAAGATATGGAAGAAATCAACAGTTAGCAACTGAAAACTTGTGCGGAAATATTTTCATAAAGGCGTCAGTATAGCCTAACAAGGAAATGTCATTGCTGATTCTTGATGTTCAAAGAAGTATCATCCAAAAGATTTCAAATTATCCAAGAGGATAAAATCAATGAATCCCAAATGGTATAAATGGAGAATTTCAAATGATATGAAGCTGTTGAAGGGAAAATTGATTCAATTAACAAGAGAATAAATCGATTTCAAAAGAGAATGAATAAATCGATTCTATTGACACAAGAATGAATAAATAGACTCATCAAAACTTCCTATCATAATGAAACTCTCAATCTATCGAACACTGTCTATCTTCTTAATGATCTTCTTCGGGTTCTCCTTCCTTCTTTCTTGATCTTCACGCACCTTGTTTTTTTTTTCGAGGTTGCTACGATAGAGCACGAGTCAGCTAGACCTTGCACCAGCTGAAAAAAGCGACGTCTCGAGAATCACTTTCTACCCATCGAAAGAATACGAGAGAACGACTTGATCTATGATACCTCCTACACTCAGAATAGTTTGACTTAACTTCTCCTAGAAGCTGAGTAGAACACCGGCAAACATATCTTTAAATTAATTTGGTAGCAATCATGACGACCATCTTTACCCCCATTCTAAAAATTGATCTAAAACAAGCTACAAATCTTGGGAATGAAACACGCCAGGGCCTCGATTAGCCATCCACTGAGGTAAAGAGCTTTCTCTTGGAGGAACGAATCTTTATTCCCTGTAATCGCAACAGGATCGTTAAACATGACTCCTAAGTTGAAAGCTTGCGTAGGGATTTCTTAAACGTATAATAGATCTACAATCTAATAAATGGCCTATAAATCGATTACTCGTTTCTTTACTTCTAGTTCAAAGTTAAAGCTTTATAACCTCATCTCCATATGGAGGTATAAAAGACGGTGATTGGTCTACCTCAATATTTCGCTCAGGTGGCAATTCTGGTGTTGAACCTTGTTTGTAGTAGCCATCATCGTCTACCATATCTACCCATAAAAATTTACAGTCTCCACGTAGATCGTTGACTTATGTTTTTGTTTTTCAAAATATTTTATTCCTTAATGTGTCCATCTTCCTAGTAACAATGCAAATTCCTGATCAACTTTAACACAACTCAATCTGAAAGACTTCTTCTAGCCGGATGTTGACCCCCATAGAGTAGGTTATTTCCCCAACGAACTCAAACACCGAATCGATCTCTTTCTCAGTATACGTATGCAATCTCGTAATCCGCTCATCAATCGTGATGTACGTGCGGCAGTTCTTCTGAGCCATAAGTTTATGTTCATTCGTGAAAATGAAATGTTTCCTCAGTCAAACTATGTTCTTAGCAATCTCATAAGTGTTTACAAGTCTAGCCTAATTTCAGCAACTATAGGCTAGGTTAATCTTACGTTATCAAGCTTTCAAGTTCTCGTACTCATTCTAGAGTATATACAACAAACACTTTCCGGCTATCACAGTTTAGAGTATGCATTTTGCACGTTCCCAACATCACAAGTATGCACAAGGCATAGATAAACAAGTTCGTACATATATGTAACCAACATAGTTTTTCGGCAACATTCAGTATGCTCACAGACATATTTCAAAACCAGTATGCTATCACCATAGCAATAGAGTACGCAATCAGCGCAGTTAATCAGAGTATGCTATCCGCATAATAATCAATCTTTTGAGGAATTCCCGTCAACACGGCGAATCCTAATCTTTCATTTTTAGACAGACTTAACATTTCAACAAATAATGTAAACTTTTAAAAACTAAAATTTGCATAAAAACATGCGTACCTTTTAGCTGTTGCGTGAGTGACGAGCTGAGGGCTTATATAATATCACACAGAATTTCAATGAAAGACGAAATAAGACCCAACAGGTCTGCAGAGTTGCAAACCTGCTCTGATACCACTCTGTAGCGCCCCGGTCCTGAAAGACCGTGGAAATGGACGCCACGGGGGTTGGATTAAGAAGCGGGAAAGAAAGGGGTAACCTGATTAATAAAAACCTCAACAGAAGACTCAGAATATTCAAACATGCTGTATAATAATATATACATAATCATAACACCAAGATCAGAGCTCTTAGTGTTTAACAAAAGGATATTACAAGCGCGGAGATCTCATTATCAACAGAATATTTAACAAAAAGAGACAATGGGAAAATACATAAACAACAAAAGCCCATTTCTCAGCATCGTCACCTCCACGCGCCAGCCTACTGACCTGAAAAATATTTGAAAATATTTGGGCTGAGTACTAGTGCACTCAGTGGGCAAATTTTTACAATTCAAGTTATGCAAATCATTTTATTAAAGTAATCTATCTGTGTTCATGCAGGTAGTGAAACTTAAGAGGTTTAAAAGTTGGAAGCAACCTAAGTTCACCAAAACATTTTATCGTGAAGCGCTTAAGAGTATAACCGGTCACTGTCCGTAACCCAAACTACATCACCAGCGCATAACGTTGAGTATGGCCATAGTATACCCAAAGAGTATAACCAATAAGTGTTTCATTTTAGTCTCACCGACAAAGAGTAGGGCAGGACAAATAATGCATGCATACTGTAGCTACTCACATTGACACAGCGCTGGTTTATGAGACTCCGACAACATACAGTAGCACGTAAATATTTAACACAGATAGTCACATATGCAATTTTAGCAAAACAGAGCTTAATAACTCGAAAGATACAATTTATAAAGATATAGTATAGCCCACCTTATACATACAGAAGTCCTTCCCTGGTTCCCCTAGGCTAAGATGCTCTAACCATCTCGAGATTCAATCATTCACCTTCCTCGTAAGTCACGCAAATCCTACAAGGATCGATCTTCAGCTCAGAACGACTACTATATTTTCGGAAATTAATCTACTATAATCTGAGCTATTATTTAATTTTATTCTTTTTAGAAATAGATTGCGCGACTCTAGAGACCTCGAATAATTCTGACAAAGAAGGAAATAAATTCCAAAATATTATTCTTGATTTATTGGGACCAACCGATTTGACAGGGGTCTCTTTTCAAAACTTGTCATTTTAATCGATTTTTATCAGATTTGTGCCACGACACTTTTTGACCGTTCAAAAATTATGAAAATATTCAAGGACCATCCTATATATGCCAAGACTATAGTTTGAGAGTTTTAGAATTTTTCGATAACACATGACTCCAGTATAAAAATAACTGCTTAAGTTGAATAATCGAGATTATTCAAAATTCGTCCGAAAATTACGAAATTCGACGGGCGCATAGAAAATAATGTTTGGAGCAATTTTCGAGAAGAAACTTTTTCGATTTGACGACCCGAAATGGGTGAAATGGGGTAAAAACGTAACTGTTCGGCGCCCCTCTACTATTCACGTTTTGCGGAAATTTGGCCGGTTTCCGATCGCCGGATGACAACAATATCAAAAGACGAAACGTAGAGCACATAAAGATACACGACATACTAAAATTTCAGCTTAAAAGGACGAGAAACGAACTGAGACGAGGCTGCGTAACGTGGCAGCCACGTTGCCGTTTTCCGGCAGCTCCGGCGGCGCTCCGGCGACGGCGGCGGCGGCGGATGGCAGCTCCGGCAGGCAGCAGCTGCTGCTGCTGCTGCTCTCTCTCTCTCTCTCTCACGTATCATATATATATATATATATATAGATGGTTTGGGGATTAGGATCAAATGGGGGGCGGTGATGGAGAGATAAGGATGGGAGGGTTATTTAAATATTTTAGGATATTTTGGGATAAAATATTCGGATATAAAATACTGATAAATTATTTTTCGGATTCGATTTAAGTTATTTTAATCAATGGTGAGGTCCAAATGACCTCCGACATTAAATTCGAAAATACTGAAAGGTTCATTGACTCGAGTACTATTAAACCAACTTGACTCGGGATAAAGAACGAGTCATCTTGATGGAAAACGAGAAAAGATTCTTTTTTCAAAAATAAAGTTACTATTCCACACAAGGGACAAATAAAATTCCCGAGCGTTCAATTGATCTCAAAATAAAAATCCGGGAACGCGAACGGATTCCTTGGAAAATTTTCTATAGGATAGGCTTGAAGAAATAAGGCTCGGGTCAACACACGAGATTTCACAAATTTCTAACGAATGCGCTCCTACGAAAAAAACACTATTCATAACTTCTTTAAACGCGTTTTAAATCACCGGGAACTCAAACGACTTCAGATTCAAAATCCGAAAATACCGGCATGTTCCTTGGGTCAACGCCTTTCAAACATGACCAAAATCGGCTATAACTGAGCTAAAATCGAAATTCCCGAAAAGACGATTTCACGAAAAATGATCTAAAAACGCGGCTTAGAACCGAAACATCTTAATTATGCTCAAAATTCCTCTTAATATTTCCTAATTAAAATGAGAAATTACTTAATCATATTCTGAAAATCAGGGTTGTTACAATTATCCTTTTTTTTATTATTATATTTTATGTTTTTAATAATTAAAACCCTTCTAATAATAAAATCCCTATTTTTAAAACAGGAGGACAAAAGTAATATTTACTGAGTGTGTAAAGAAAAATTGAAAAAATAAAATAAAAAGAATGTGTGGTTTGGAATGTAAAAAGTGGCGTATAAAGAAAAAATAATAGTGTATTTGGAAACATCTATATATATTATAATAATTTTCTTAAATGTGTTTCACGGGTGTGTCTTCTTCTTCTTAATTATTTTCATTATGTCTATAATTATAAATTATTCAAATTATGTTTGTAATGGATTTCAGACGAACCAATTATATATGTTATTTATTTTATTGGACACAATAAATTATAAAAGATTTAAATTATGTTTGTAATGGATTTTGGACGAACCAATTATATATGTTATTTGTTTGTTGTAGTGATCTCTACAAATTCTGTAATTGATTTGTAACAAACACTGTAATTATAATTTGAGATTGTTGGATGTGCACTCTTCGAAGGTTTGGGTATCAGAAAGGGGGAGGAAAATGCAGAGAGAAATAGGGAGAGATGAGAGGATAATTTCTTTCTTACTTTCTTCCAAAAACCACAAAGGGTACAAATACAATGCTGCTAAAGAAAATCGGTCCCACTAAAAAAACCTTAATGGAACCCTTGATTTTGCTACAATTAAAATAACATAAAAACATAATATAAAGTCTAATTGGACCCAACATTAATTACTTTCCTATCACCCCACTGTTCTCGGCCTAACCTTCTTGCGGCCCAAAACTCGAAGCCCATATCCACCTCTGACCCGGAAACAGCTGGGTTAATTCCTTTTTCAATACCCGATCCCAATTCATTGTCAATTAACACTAATTTCTTCAAGAACACATTTTTATCCCCAATTCCCTCTTCAGCTCCGATCTCCTTCTTTAATCCATCCACCCTACCTCCAAACCCTTGCGGCTCCATGACAATACCTCCGGTGAAAAGATTCTCGTCCTCGAGAATAGAAGGATCTGAATTTACGACGGAGGAAAGTGTCGTCCTCCCAAGTGGAACTAGCAGCGTCAGAAAGCTGCCACAAGACCCGTGTTTGAGGGATCGACTGTTTGCGATGCAGAATAATCCGGTGGTTCAAGGCGTGAAGGGGAGTAACCACGAACTCGCCCTCATCTGTGGAGTCCGACAGGGCCTGAGAAGGTACAATCTTCTTGCTGATGCATTTCTTTAATAGGGATATGTGAAATACAGGGTGGATCTTCGAGGTCTGTGGAAGATCCAACTTATAGGCTACTGGCCTAATTTTTTTCAGAATAGTGTAGGGGCCATAGTACTTAGATGTGAGTTTGAGGTTCCTTCTTAAAGCGACGGAGTTCTGTCGAAAGGGCTGCAGTCTCAAGTAGACTTGCTCTCCTACCTCAAAAACCTGGTCCTTACGTCTGCGATCTGCATACCACTTCATGCGACTCTGAGCTTGAAGTAGGTTCTCTCGCAGTTCTTGTACCATATTCTGTCTCTGGGTCAAAAAATCTGTCACCTCCTGATTCTGTGAGTTAATGTAGGGGAGTATCTTGAATGAGGGGAGAGGAATACCGTATAGGGCCTGGTAGGGAGTACACTTTAGGCTGGTGTGGAAATTGGTGTTATACCAATATTCAGCCAAGATAACCACTGCAACCATTGTCTAGGGCTTGAACTAGTCATGCATCTCAAGTAGTTTTCTAGACATTGATTGAGTCTCTCAGTTTGCCCATCTGTCTGGGGATGGTAGGCACATGTCTAGTTTAACCCTCATTAGCCTGAAAAATTCCTTCCGAAAAGAACTAGTAAACACTGCATCTCTGTCAATAATAATGCTTGTAGGAGGCCCATGTAGTTTGTAGATGTGATCTAGAAAGAGCTTAGCCACTGTTTCTACTGAATAGGGATGGGACAGGGGAATAAAATGCCCAAATTTAGTGATTCTGTCCACTATCACCAATATCACACTCTTACCCCCAGATTTAGGAAGTCCTTCTATGAAGTCCATGGAGATATGAGTCTATGATTGTTTGGGAATAGGTAGAGGTTGGAGAAGCCTAGGGTTTGTTCTGACTTGTTCCTCTTACAAGTGTCACATTCTTGGACCCACTTAGCAGCATCAATATTCATGCCAGGCCAGGTAAAAACCCCCTTTAATCTCATGTATGTACCATTAGTACCAGAGTGCCCACCATAGGCTGAGTCATGCATAGCAGTCAGGACTTGAGATTTGCAGTCCCCTGTATTGCCAATCAACAACCTGTCCTTGTGCCTGATAATGCCATTAGTGATTTGATATTCAGGATAGGAGTCCCCATCAATGGCCTTGGTGGTAAGTATTTTTGAGCAGTAAGGATCATTATGATAGCTAGCTCTCACCCTTTGTATCCAAGTAGGAATGATGGTAGAGATAGCTGAACAGTCAGTGGTAGGACCCCCTCTCCTAGAGAGTGCATCTGCCACTTTGTTCTCACACCCTTTCTTGTAGTGTATTTCATAGTTAAACCCTAGCAACTTAGTAAGCCATCTCTGCTACAGAGGATTTATAACCTTCTGGTCCAGCAAATGTTTCAATGCTTGCTGGTCTGTTTTTATTATAAACTTATGCCCTTGTAAGTAGACCCTCCATTTTTGCACTGCCATGAGAACAGCAAGAAACTCCTTCTCATATATGGAGAGGGCTTGATTCCTTGGGCATAGGGTCTTGCTGAGGTAGGCTAGAGGATAATTTCTTTCTTACTTTCTTCCAAAAACCACAATGGGTACAAATACAATGCTGCTAAAGAAAACCGGTCCCACTAAAGAAACCCTAATGGAACCCTTGATTTTGTTACAATTAAAATAACATAAAAACATAATATAAAGTATAATTGGACCCAACATTAATTACTTTCCTATCACCCCACTTCTCGGCCCAACCTCCTTGCGGCCCAAAAATTCGAAGCCCATATCCACCTCTGACTCGGAAACAGCTGGGTTAATTCCTTTTTCAATACCCGATCCCAATTCATTGTCAATTAACACTAATTTCTTCAAGAACGCATTTTTATCCCCAATTCTCTCTTCAGCTCCGTTCTCCTTCTTTAATCCATCCACCCTACCTCCAAACCCTTGCGGCTCCATGACATTTTATTAGGCACAATGAATGAAAATTTATTCATGGATATCAAGATATGGGCTATCTGTCAATAAAATAGTGAACAAACTTGAATATAACATTATATTATGTATACATTTTATGTTTATTTCTTAACTATAATTTAATTATTTTATTTGTAAAAATATTTATTATAAATTATTTATATATATATCTCATCGTGCATCGCACGAGATGTGATACTAGTATATAATAACAACACTGCATCCGTAAATAGAAATTATTAATTTTCCCGCCTAAATGACATTTCTATATTTAGAATTAAATTTATATATAATCTACATACATATATGAAATATATATTATATTCTGAAATTAGTTTGTACTTTACGTTAGTTAAGCACACTAATTAATACAAGGATATAATATATTGTATATCATTCCAATAAACCATATATAAATATACTATTATTTAATTAGTGTGCATACATATTTTATTTGATACACGAAAACATGCTATCTACTAAATCAAGTAATTATACTCTTCGTAATTAAATAAATAATATATATTCGTTTGTCTATTAAAAAAAATTAAATTTATACTAAGTCCAATGTTAATTTTAATATAAAATTATTATTAATTATAGCTAGAAAACATTTTACATCAATTCATTATAGCTAGAAAATATTTTACATCAATTCATACTCTAAAAAAATGTTATATATATTCTCAATCAAGCATATTTGTAAATATCTATAATTAAAAAATTAATAACGCAAATGTGAAATTTTCTAAATTTTGAATTATTTTCAAATGATTGCATAGTTACACAATATTGTATATAAATAGCTCTTGCAATGAGGATTTAAATTTAACATTCCAAATTCTGTAGTAAGTTAAAAGAATATTTTGAATATATTTCTGAAGTTATTTGAAAATAATTTTTTTGTTGTGTTTGTTACCGTTTTTGCATATTAACCAATAATATTGAAACCTGATATGCATTGTTTATTAATGAAATTTTCTTCTTCTTCTTCTTTTTTTTTTTTTTTTTTTTTTTTTTTCTGTCTTTTGCAGGCAATGACCCGCATGAGATAGTGATTTATGGGTTTTTATTGTGCGAATTTCTCATTTCTAAGTGTTTTTTTTTCTCTAACTTATGGTCTTATTTTTTACATTTGAAAAAAAAACTAATCAATAGTGAGATTCTAAATAAAGAATGACCATAAAAGAATGGAGTTCATGTTGGACGCATTGATGCCGACATAATAGTTATGAATGATGTAATGCTTCTAGTAAATGATATAGATAGATAAAATTATAGATTCAAATCTAACTCCCGATTGCTAAAGGTCAGTATCATTGCAGATGATGGATTTTTTCTGACCATTGCTCAAAAAGAGTGAAAATATGTGTAAGTATGTCTAGGATGAAGAGCTAAAACATTTAAATCTGGTTAGATTTTATAAAATTTGAATAAGAGATTTTTCACAATCTCTTTCATGTACAACTCAATATTTTGTACAATCTAAAAATCATGCACATTGATTTTATACAATTTCAAAATTATGCATCTCACATTGGATAGATTATGAAAATTTAGCAATTTCATTGGGAATCATAAAAATGTAGTTAGCCACATGATGTATCACATACATCCGTCCCTATAAAATTATATCAAGATATATTTCCCTAAAAATATAAAGATGACTCTCTCTCTCTCCATATATTAAAAGTAAGAGATTTTCTAGAGATTCAATAAGATTAAAATTGAGAGAGAGAGAGAGAGAGAGAGAGAGAGAGAGAGAGAGAGAGAGAGAGAGAGAGAGAGAGAGAGAGAGAGAGAGAGAGAGTATGTGAAAATATGTAAAACGATGAATAATTATTTATGAACTACAAAACCTAAAAGGAAAAATAAAAATTTACAGATGGAGTATTGGTTAAATTGAAATCAAATTCAAAATATTTAGTTTGGTTGTAATATCTATATCTATATACTATATAATAACTGCATCCGTAAATAGAAATTTAGTGTTTTCCGCTCATTTGCGCCTTACGAAAATTAAAAAATATTATTTTATATTACTCAATTACTTATTTTACATTTAAAAGATTGAATATTATTATATTCCAAATATATCCAAATGAATTGAATATTATTAAACCACAAAAAAAAAATCAAAAAATTACAATAACTGACCAAACTTCATCCTAAACTAGCAAGGAAGAAAAATAAAAACAAATAACAAACCAAAGACAGATTAATCATTATCCGTAAATCTAAAATACCCTTTACCAAAAAAATCCAAGTCCACCAATGCATGAATATCTGGAGGAGGAGACTGCCACCACCCCACTAGAAAATTAGGATTGGCCAATTTATCCGCCACCTGGTTGCCCTCTCTATAAATATGCGATATCCGAATATGACGTCCTTGCAAAAAATGCATGACTCGCAATAGACGTGCCTTCACCCTCCAAATATATGATTATATTCCAAATATATGACTATATAGTTCCATAAATACTAGATTGCACACAACTAATTATGGGACTATAATTAAGGGGAATATATGTCTACATGATTATATATATCTAATGTATCTACATTTAAAGACCACAATAATTACATTAACAAACTTTCTTTTTTCAATCCTTAATATATATGTAATTAGTTATAGTAAATATGTACAATTTTATTATATATTTGTGTAAATTATCGATCTATCAATCTATATAAAAAATTAACATAATTACATAAATTTGTGAGTATTATTTTTATAATAACATTAATCGATTGAATTTCAAACAAGTTTCAAAATATGCATGTTGGAGTTTTTTTTTAAAGTCATTTTCTCTTTAAATATGAATAGAATTGTCATTGTATTCTTTGTAACGTTTACGAGTTTTTTTTTTTGCAGTGATATACATACGTAGTTGTTGCTGATATTAATATTTTATTTTCTATTTTGTTGGTTAAAATTTTCAGCTTGGTATCATAAATCAAAATTTTAAGAAGAATGTAATATTTTTATGGGTAAATTGCCTTAAAATACATAAACTTTGGGGCGTTTTTGGATTTTCACACATTTTAAAAAGTGTAGTTTTAATAACATGAACTTAGTCCTTATTTGGTTTTTTACATAATTTTCGAATTTCGGCCAATTGAATCTGACGTGGTAGCCGGAGATGCAACGTGCACATCTACGTGGATACCAAATTGTCTTAAAATACACAAACTTTGGATTGATTTTATTTTCACATGAATTAATTTTATAAGCATACTTTATTTCAACTTTAGAAAAGCAAATATGCTATTATTGCATATTCATTATTGTCCTTGTTCCATTTTGCAAGCACAAATAATTTTTTTAATATTTTCCAAAATTATATAATAAGATTTGGTATACAACATATACTTTTTAAAAATAATATATAAATATATTATTGGACTATTCTTTCATTTGCTATATTTTTCTACAAATTCTTATATGCTTTATTTACTTGATACTTTTTATTCATCTCCTTTTTTTCTTTGCAAAGTAGTTGATATTTATTTTCCTTACTTATTATCTTAATAAGCAACCATTAATCAACAACCATTGAGAAATATAAAATTTATATTACGATGTATTATAAACTATTCATTATTAAATTTGTTCTCAATCTCCTGTTGTTATTATGAAAGTATATATACATACTCCACATTGATCTCTATTTAGTTAATATAAAAAAAACTAATGATGATTAATGAATGTATTTATACACTATATAATCGGGATGTCACGTTCTAGATTTAGAAGAGAAGGTTCGCACTGATCATAATTCAAGAAACAAAGTATTAGTAGATCAAAATAATGTCATTGATACCACGATCAACTCCTTCTTTTAACGAATATAGAAATTATTCATCATCAAATTAATAATAAGCATTCAAGTTCTAACAACTACATATTTATCTCTCTTTGTTTTTTTTTTTTAATATGTAATTCTCCAACTTTTGAATATAGAATGAGATATGAGGTGGACAGTGGCAAATCCAGGGACTATGGGGCCTTGGCCCCCACCCCCAACCCCTACCCTTTTTTATATCTATGTTTTTTGTTATCAATTGATTTCATTCTCTCTACTTACTACTTACTGCTGTGATTTTTTTAGACGTGACAGTCTCAAACCGATCAACTGGAGTTTGAAGAAGAAGGTAAGTGAGGAGAAGTCGAAGTAGAGAAGGAAGACAGAGAAGAAGGGATCTAAGCTTAAGCCGGGGTTGGTTAGCTAGGTTTTCTCAAAGATCTGCATTTCTTTGGTATTCCTAGGGGTGGCACGGTAAGGTATACCTTACTTTTTTCACCATACCTTTACCTTACCTTACTTATACGGTATGGAGAAAATCGATACCGTTGCCTTACCTTAAGGTTCGGTATACCTTCCAACGGTATACCTTAAGTTCGGTATAGAACAAATGACATACCTTTGCCGTACCTTTAGTTCGGTATATCTTACCGACAACGGTATACCTTATCGACATCGGTATATCTTATCATACCATCATAAGATATATCATATATCTCATATATTTACTCAAAATATATGAAACACTCATAATAATGATCAAAATTCAACAAAATAAAATAAATATCTTCATGTCCGATAATTAAAGTCCAATAAAATAAAATAGATATAATAATTCAAATTTAACACTCCAATACAATAATTAAAATAAAAACAACCAATGAAAGCATTGGGTATAAATTTGAAATCTTTTACTTAGAAATCGTAAGAATTATTTACTAAGTATATATTAACTAAGAACACACTTATCATTACTATGCATTAAGTATAACATAAGATTAATTATAAGTGTTAATATTTTAAATTTACTAGATATTTATAAATGTATAACATATTTACTAATATTATATATCAATCATGTTTTTATAATTAATATAAATTGTATAAAAATATTATAAACTTACTAAATATTACAAATTTAAAATCTATTACTTAGAAATCGTAAGAATTATTTACTAAGTATATATTAATTAAGAACACACTTAGCATTACAATGCATTAAGTATAACATAAGATTAATTATAAGTGTTAATATTGTAAGTTTACTAGATATTTATAAATGTATAACATATTACTAGTATTATATATCAATCATGTTTTTATAATTAATATAAATTATATAAAATATTATAAACTTACTAAATGTTACAAATTTGTAATCTTTTATTTAGAAATCGTAAGAATTATTTACTGAGTATATATTAACTAAGAACACACTTATCATTACTATGCATTAAGTATAACATAAGATTAATTATAAGTGTTAATATTGTAAATTTACTAGATATTTATAAATGCATAACATATTTACTAATTATATATCAATCATATTTTTATAATTAATATAAATTGTATAAAATATTATAAACTTACTAAATATTACAAATTTAAAATCTTTTACTTAGAAATCATAAGATTATTTACTAAATATTAATTAAGAACACATTAAATTATCATTACTATGCATTTAGTATAACATAAGATTAATTATAAGTGTTAGATATTTACATATATATCATATTTACTAAGTATTATATATTAAGTATCTATAATTCACATATACATATATTTATATAATATCATAAATATACCGGTATATACCGTTAATTCGGCAAATACCGTTGTAACGGTATATGCCGAACTAACGGTATATACCGCACCCACGGTATATACCGGTACAACGGTATATGCCGAATTAACGGTATATACCTTTAAAATTCGGTATACCGTCAATATCGGTATACGCCGGTATACCTCGGTTTTTAAAATTCTATACCGTTACCTTACCAAAAAATCTCGGTACGGTATCATACCTTACCGAAAATACCGGTATACCTTAAAGTTTGGTATTCTGGTATTTTTTCCGGTACGATAAGTACGGTATGACGGTATTTTTCCCCATCCCTAGGTATTCCCTTTTAGTTTCAATTCATTTGTGAGGATTTGTCCGAAACATTGTCGAGACAAACATATTGTGTAAGTTTGTATTTTATTTATCTTTGGTTTATGAAATGAAGAACTTGTATGATTTTTGTTTGGTATCTTGTATGATGAGGGGCTAGTTCCTTACATTAGGGGGTAGATAATTGATTTGATTTTGATCCATGCTTGTGATGGTTGATTTCCGTTGATTGAATTGAATTTATTTATGTTGAGTGTTTGATCAATATTCAACATTGTTAGGCAATATATGAGATCGAAAGAAGATTCTATTACCCAACTAGGGTTCTATTAACATTAGATTGACTGGGTTCATACACCTAATTGTTAAACTTGTTCGTATAATTTAGCCGGTGGGGGTTTAATGGATTAATGTGAGAGTAAATGAAGTTAATCCTCTTCATGGAGTTTATTTGTATGTTTAAGGTTAACAAAATCAACTTGAATCAAGTTAGGAGAGAAACCAAAGAGAGAATCTACACCCTAATGTTTGTTTTACAATCGTTTGATTCATATTTTTATTGTTGTTTATTATTGCATTGTTCTTGCCCAATTTGATTTAGTAGTCTTTAGTTCAAAACCCTCAAACCCTGGGATTAGAATGTTTAGGTTCGTATTTAAATTCATGTATATATTCATATGTGTAGCATAAAAGGATAATTGCCCTGTTAAGCTTTCCTCGAGAGACACGACTTGGGTTAACTCACCGCCCTACAATAAACCTCGTCCTCTTGCGAGTTCGGTTCAGGATTTTTAAGCGCACCCCGAAACCGAAACAAAATATCTAAACCTAATCATGCCTCTGATAAGAAAAAGACCAGATCAAAATCTAGGGCTAGTAACAGAAAAGTGTTATAATTGTAATGAACCTGGTCAGTATACCAATAAATGTGATAAACCTAAGAAATAAAAAAGAAATATGAAAACTCCAGTGATAATCATGCAAATGTGGTTATTGATTCTGAGAATTATGGTGATGTTCTTATGGTCTCTGATTTATTTTCTGAACCTTTTGTGAACTCAATGTCTAATTCTTTGTCTGAATCTGAATGGCTCATTGATTCTGGATGTACTTTCCATATATCTCCATGTAAGAGCATGTTTTCTAAATTAGAAACTGTTAAAAATAGTTATGTGACTATGGCAAATGAAAGGAAGAGTCTCGTTGTTGGCATAGGTGAAATTTGCTTGAAATTTGACTCTGGTTCATCACTCACTCTAAAAAATGTTAGATATGTTCATGATCTTAGATATAACCTGATCTCTGTTGCATGCTTAACTGATGATGGTTTGCTTGCTAAGATTGATGTGGATGGAATTAAATTCTTAAAAGGTGCTATGGTGGTGTTTAATGCTAGATTAGGTCATATGAGCCACAAAGGTCTGAAAATGCTGCATAAAATTGGTGCATTTGGAACTGATCACATTTCTGACATGCCTTTTTGTGAAAATTGTGCGATGGGGAAACAACATAGGGCTCAATTCCCCTGTTACTAGCTCCCATAAATCTCATGCTAGTTCTGATATTCTTGAATACTTGCATGCTAATGTATGGGGTCCTGCCAAAGTTGATACTCATGGAGGAAATTGGTATTTCTTGTCTATTATTGATGATTTTTCCATAAAAGTGTGGGTTTTTCTAATGAAAAACAAATCTGATGTGTATGATAAATTCTCTGCCTGGAAAATTTAGATTGAAAACCAAACTGGAAAAAGAATAAAAACTTTGAGAACTGATAATGGTCTTGAATTCTGCAATGCATTAATTGACCAACTGTGTGTTGAGTTTGGTATTAGGAGACATAAAATTATCCCCTACACACCTCAACAAAATGGTATTGCTGAGAGAATGAATAGAACACTCCTTGAAAGGGTGAGAAACATGCTTGCTTCATCTGGTTTGTCCAAGAAATTCTGGGGTGAAGCAGTTGCTACTGCTACCTATCTTATCAATAGGTCACCCTCAGTACCTTTGCATGGAAAAACTCCTGAGTCTATTTTTTCAAACAAAAACATTGATTTTATTGAGCTATTTCTAGATGTCCACACTATGTTAGAGTTGTAGATTTTTGTCTTAGATTTCATTTGAAACTTGTATCGGGTTCATACGAATTTTGTATTCGTCACAATCATTTTATTGATGCTTCTCAGTTTTCCGAATAAATTGATTTCCTTCACTCAATTCGACTTTTTAACCTTTTTAATGTCGAAATCTGGGAATGTGTATTTGAGGAACATTTGTAGATATATGTCTTAAGTTTAAACAAAACTTGGAATTTCTTGATTTCGAGTTTTAGTTGAGGAGATATGGGCGATTTACTAAAACTGGTACATGATAAGTAAAATAGGGGATTTCTTTTAAATATTTGAATTTGAGGATTTTGATTGTATAGAATCACCATTTGGGCTCTTGAATTATTTTGAATGGTTATATCAAGTTTAAGATTTTAATATAGTGTGTTATGACCTCTAGAATTTTATAAATGTCTATTAAGTCCATAATTTGAAATAATTAAAGTTAAATCTAAACTTCATAACAATGAGCATAAGATTTTAAGGATGTTCTTTTTAGAAGGTATGTACTATGTTACTAAATTTTAATTCGTAAATGTGTTAAGGCTTCTAATGAGCTCAAGATTAGCCTAAATTATGTTAGTAGTTGACTTTAGACCTTTAATGATTGCATAATTTAATTTATGGCTGTGTAGAAATTCCGAGCATAAACTTTTAAGATATAGTATGAGAGCCCTATAATAATTAGATAACTAAGTTTTAATGCTTAATACCTATAATTATCCCTAAAAGGATTTGGGAATATTCGAATGATATAAGATGACTTAAAGTTCATAAAAAACAATAACTTTGCACAAATAATTATCTTAAAGGTCCGGTACTCGAAGATGGACAACGACTTGAAGCTTTAAGCGGCTCACTTTGATCTTCTTTCAAGGTGGTGTTTACGTCTATCTGTAAGTGTAGTGGTCACATGGTTATAATCATTGCTGTGTCGAGTATCATGCCTATGAACTAATGTGGCCCACAAGGGGTTCATAATCCACAAGGGATTAGCGAAGTTGATTGCCCAGAAGGGGTCAGGTCCATAAGGGACCAAGGCTAGTCTCACTGTATCAACTAAGTTTATGTGTTCATTATGTATGATGCAGTGTATTCCCCACTGAGTATGTTTACATGCTCACACCCTATTTATGTTGATGTTTTTTTTTTCAGGTCATGGAGTCGAGGGGCGGAGCAGCTAGGGATGACCACCAAATTCTCCTACTTGACTATACACACCTTGCTAATATTATCATGTTTTTTTTTTAGTATTTTAGACTAATGAGCGAGAACCTTAATCTAACCTTTTGATTATGACTATAGGTGGTATGAGAATATGACTATAATATAACATTTTTGACTAGACTGAGCAGTTGCGGCCTGTATCCCGAATAGGTGGATTTACGTTTATTTTGTTAACTTGAAACTTAGTCATGGTTGGGTATAAATTATAGTTGTTGTTTTTTATGTTAGATGATATTTGATAGATCTTTGATATCATGTTTGAAATATTGGTATAGATGAATACTTTGATGCCCCTTGATTATATTTTAGTTTAAAAAAGCTTCAACATTATTTTTTATATTATGAATAGTTTTATAACTAAATGAATGTAAAATGATATTTTTAGTGGTGTTTTTATAATGAAATGAGGGCACTACAATTTTCCTTCTTCATATATATGAATTCATTACGATTTCTTCACATAGTTACAATACTTTTCTAATTAAACTTGACTTTGACAGTGTATAAACAATTTTAAAAATCAAATCAAAGTATCACTCTGCAATGATTTTAGAGTTAGCTCTGATTTTTAAACTTGAAAAAATTACAATAAAATCATCATTAGCTTTGATTTTTAAACTTAAAAAAAATTTCAATCATTGCAAGCATGCTTACCCCTCTCTCTCCCCCCCTCTCCCTCTCTAGATTATATAATGTATATGCATGTATGTATATATATATATATATATATATATAACCCTTTTCGCTATTTCTGTATTTTCTCTCTCGCGATTTCTCCCTCTGAAACCAAAAACTACCTTCTACTCATTGGGCATTCAGACTGCCCACCGCCTATTTTCAGATTTTTTTTAAACTGCCCCCTAAATTACCCCTCTCTCTCCCTCTCCCTCTCAAGATTATATATATACACATATATAACCCTTTCCGCTATTTCTGTATTTTCTCTCTCGCGATTTCTCCCTCTGAAACCAAATTCGATTCTCCATTTTTGAGTGACAACGATTTGAATTGACAGGGTTGCTGTCTCCATCGATCGATCCGATAGAGGTGAGTACTGAGTCGTTGCTACGGCGTTGCATCTTTTTTGTGACCAATACAGGTGGCTAGTGTTGGAAGAGGCATAGCATTTCTTCTCCTTTTACTATTTTTGAACTTTTCAATGTGAATTCTCTTTATAGAAAAGGCTCTTAGTTGGAGGAATTGGTTGGGGGCCTTCGATTTTGTTGATTTCTCGCGGGTACATTGGTAGGTTTATTTTTTTTATCCTGGTAATTGATGCATTTGATTTTTTGATTGATTCATGTGCATGTGGCCTCGGGAGTGGATGCAGGTGGCGTGTGCAGATTTGATTTACCGTCTCTTGTGATTGAATTAATTTAAGATGAATAATATACACGCATTAGTATTTTTTTTTTGTTGGACGTACCTTGTTTCTCCTTCTAGAATTTGTTATTGGTTGAATCAGGTGTTTGCTTGCTGTAACTTTCTTGAAGATTAGATCGTCAGATTGATGAAAAATGGGTTGCTATATTTTCTTGTTGCTTTACATTTCTATATCAGCCATGAAATTGATTTATGCTTTGTTTAGGTACATTTTTTAATCAGAAAGTCTATAGTATGCTTTGTGGTTGACTTGAGATGAGAATCAGTTTGATTTGTTTTTTTAACTTTGGGTTTTAGCGTCAAATAATAGGGAGAAGGAAATGTGGATATCAAGCTGTGGTTTGAGGCTTTTTAAGTATGTAATCGAGCGGAGTAGAAATGCTGCATTAAATTGAGGCACAGCACTTGAATATTAAAGACATTTCAACAATGTTGCATTAAATTGAGGCACATAACTTGAATATTAAAGACATTTCAACAGCAAAATATATTCATTCATGGGTTATTAGATGGAAAGAAAGATTATGGAATTCTTGGTGCATAGTAGATTTGCATACAGTAATGATACATGTTTGTATTTGCAGGGTAGATTCTAGTATCTTACAATTACAATGGTGGTAAAAAAGGCTTGGTCCAGCACCTTGTATGGGCGTATCTCTTACAATAAGAGAGTTAAGAGCTTGCGGCGGAAACTATCAACCGTGAATCCTGTGTCAAAAAATGTGACAGGTCTCACCATGTGTTTAAGTTGGCCATGTGGGATTATGCTGTCTCTCAAAAAGCGGATTGCAAGACCGATTCCCCGCAAATTGACCTTGCATGGGATTTTCGTTCACGGTGAAGAGTCCACGAACAGAAAGCGATACGTGAGTATCTTTCTTCAAATGTTTTTGGGATTTTTTTTAAGTCTCATTTTTTTTCTTTTTTTAACCAGAGAATACCCCGAAGAATGCGACACAACATGACTGAATATTGGCCCTCATTTACCGTTCATAAGACTAACGATGATTTCTGGTATCATGAGTGGGATAAACACGGGGCAAACACCGAATTAAGTCCATATCCTTTTTGGAAGATTGGTTTATGCCTCCGAAAACTGTTTCTGACGGGTATTCAAATGATTTTATATTAAGAAAAATATTAATCTATGTTAATAGTTTACTTATAAATTAATAGTTTATTAATTTATGTTAACAGTTTACTATTACGTTGCAGGTTTGAATCTGATGATAAACATTCCAATGAAGGCCGAAGATTTGGTTCAAAGTCTGAGAGATCACGTACAAGCACATCTCAATCTGCGGGTAGGCCCGCAGATTCAGTGTGTGCTTGTGAAGAACCTCGAGATTCCGTGTTCGAGTGAGGAGATTAAGCAAATGACGACTAGGCGGAGAGTGTATGTTCTGACAGCTGTTCGACTTTGTGTGGATGCAACTACGTTGTATTTTGTGGATGATACGGCTGATGACTTTAGCCCCTATCAAGGATGCAGAGCGCAGAGTCTGGTGGTTATTCCTTTTGTAAAGTCAAAGCCGTAGTTTGGCAAATGAAGAATCTCTTTCACAGTTTTTCTTTGAACTTCATAAGTTTCTTCAGTTTGAACTTGTATGGCGGCAACGGATGAAAGTTGCCTGCCCTTGTCATGAAAAAGAACTTAGAAACTTATACATTTGGAAGCAGTTAATGAAATGAAAAAGAACTTAGAAAATTATATCCAAATTGGTCAAGCTTTGCCACTGACTCTTAGGCAGCATTGAGAGTGTGACAATATCGGGTATTTGATGATGTTCAATAGAAGGGGCGTGAGGAACATTTTGCACTTCCTGAGGGTTCACATTATTAGCCTCATCATCAGAGTTGGAATCCAAAGAATTCCCAGTTGAGACAGACGGTAAATTGACACTGACAATTTTCTTTGCCACTCCCATAGAAACCAGCTTTACTAGGAGCAGAAAACATTGCCTGATTAACCCACAGGTAAACCCCATTCTGATCAACATGAGTTGCAGCTAAGACATCCATATTTGGGGATAGAGACAAATAGACAATGCTGTCACAGACACATCAACGCTCATAGCATCTATTTGTGTCTAGCTAGGATTACATCCCAAATCCTCAAGAGTCCCATCCATGCTGGAGGACAAAAGCCATTTCCCATCCTCACTAAAGCACACATTAGTTATACGATCCGTGTGGCCTTCAAATTTCGGAACCATCCACAGTGCAACAACATCAAATAAACAGATAACTAAGTCATCTGCCACAGTAGCAAGAAGACCATTGTAACGGTGATATACAATCTTAACCGTCGGACAGCCTATTTCCCATCTGGACTTCAATTCACGTCCTTTAAAATCCCACACTTTTACATC
Source organism: Perilla frutescens (assembly GCA_026008535.1). Taxonomy (NCBI): domain Eukaryota; kingdom Viridiplantae; phylum Streptophyta; class Magnoliopsida; order Lamiales; family Lamiaceae; genus Perilla; species Perilla frutescens. Next base: position 47,606,940 of record BRKX01000001.1, on the reverse strand, counting down.
ACCATTGAAACCAGCACTTATCATGATGGCATCACAAGCAACACCAACCACTTCACCATTGTGTGCACAAGTTTTTCCTTCTGACATATCAACATAACTGCCTCGACTAATGCCGGACTGCAGGTTAAATCGCTCAGCACAACTGCTGGCAGTCCCTACCACAGCAAAATTGCCACGTGCACTAATTGCACAGGCCTTAACTGGTGTTGGGTTATGTGGGCATGGTGACAGGATGTGCTCACCAATGACAAAATTTTGAAGCCTCCAGACATATGCTTGAGCAGTATCCATATGAAAAGTCACCAGATTGCACCAACACATTCTCTGATTTCTGCAACATCAAATGCAACTGCAGGCTTAAGTTTTATTTCTGATTCCTTCAACTTGAGCTTTTTTGCTCTTTTCAACATACATGGTGTTGAGAAAGTTCTCTGCTCTCTTGATCCTGGATGACAGAGAAAAGCCGAAAGGCACGATCATAGCCTGCAGAAAGTATGTGTTGTCCATTAGAATAGAATCTGATACACCTTGGAGGAGCACTATGCCCACTTCTAAAACGTATATAGAAGACGAGGATCCCCATCTCTAGCTAGTATCAAAAATCCACATTTTTATAGAGTAGTCAGCTGATGAACTCATCAATCTTAGCGTTGTGGCTTTCCCAAGTTGCAACCTGTAAAATGTTTAGTAGAGAATTGCTTTAGTCATGTTAAAAAAAAATGTTAGAAACCTAAATCATCATACCAGTCTGGAAAATATAATTTAGAACCATTACAGTGAGTAACATTCTAGAACAACTGAACAACCACTGCATTTCTAGATGATTCTTACCTATGAATGAGAAGCTGAATAATTGTGTTATACTAAACAAGGATGCACACAACTAACAATATCTAATATCTCCATTTCAACTTTCAAGCTAAAGCATTAATATTGAAATTAATGTGCATCTAAATTTCATTTCTCTCAAGTCTACCCTATCTGAATCATGGTGCACACATAGTGTGCAACGACCAAGCATTAAGAAAAACATGGACCATATTACAAAGTCATATTTACATGCTACACAGATTTAATCTAGTAAAAGAAATTCAGTTTTCTCTCCCCTATATATGGAGCTTGCCATTATTGTATGATGAACCTATTATTGTTGACATATAAAATTACCAATTACTTTTTACATATACAATTGTTAAACTCTCTAACAGCTTATCAATATATACTAAATTTACTCTCATTGATATATTACAAATTTCTTGTCGAGAAGGCATAGAAACACGCAGTGAGGTAACTTCCTAGCTAATTGGGGAATTGGATTATAAATTTGTACTTTTTTCAATTATTTTATTCTTGAATTCTCTATGCACTTGGTGTATTAGATGTTACGATCGGTGCACATCCGAGGCTTCAGTTTTATATTTTGAATCTTCCCTTTTATTGTTCAAGTTTTGGGCGCATATTTATAATATATATATATGACGTACATAATTATTTGACCAAAATATTAATAATAACACAAATAGAAACTTGAAGCATTAGCAAAGTTAAATAAAATGACATAGAATGATAGAATATGCCTTAATTATATGTCGCTTGTGAGTGATCAGGGGAAAAAAAACTTAAGAGCAAGAATTAATGGTTTGTTTGAAAACACAAAAGTGAGAGCAATTAAACATAGCCGCCGGTTCGTTTTCTTTTTCTTCTTCTTGATCCGTTGTCTCTTCGCCTCTCGTTTTTGGTCTTGAATGTAACCATGCTCTCAACATAAGAAAAGACCACCTTCATACTTGGATAATCATAGAGTTGATCAATCTTCTTCAACTCTCCAACACTATAATCATATACCACCAACTTATTATCAAATCCTTCAAGCAATAACAGTTCACCATTCCTACAAAGTCCCAATGGCTTCTCAACATCGGAGGTACAAACATCGTAATTGAATTTTCTAGTCCATGAACAAGATCCATCGATCTCCAAAACCCAAAATGCAAAAAGCTTCTCAACTCCCAACCTAGTATAAGCCACAACACCAAGGGATCCATCAAACTCCATCAAATTCAACACATAATTATTATTCTCCAAGTTACTCACATCTATCAAATCCAACACATAATCATCACTCACCAATCTACCCACATCCGGGAAAGGCAACTTAGAGAATTTCTCATCAACCAAGTCGAATGAAACAATATGCTCAGGAGCTCTCCAATAAAAACGACCATTCAAATAAGTAGCACGTGCATCACAAATATCATAATACTGACGATCCGATGATATACCCTTCCAGGAATCATTTTTAAGTGAATAAACGGCAACTTGAGATACGACGCTATGAAGACCATCGTGGTTATCCACATAGTAAATTTTAATAAATCTTATCAATTTGTAGTCTTTACCTATACAATCAAAACCAAGGCCATAGGAATAAGGAATAACCAACGACGTGTTGCAACCATGCGTCTTCTTATGATTTCTTTGTCGGAGATAAGGACAAGGACTGGGTTCCAAAGGAGGAAGCGTTGTGAAGTCTCCGGTTGATGGATTCCAAAGACGATAGGCACCGTCGGGATATTGCAAACACAACAATCCATTGCAAATATTCGCACAAACATGCGGATTCTTCTCAGAAAAGGGTGGGTACAACTTTTCTGCTGATCTTAGATCTAAAGACGTCGAGATTCGAGAGAAGTATCTTGAGCGATCGTCGCTGGAGGAGTCATACATTCGACTTATCAGAATATGATGAGATGCCATGAGTGTTTAATTTTCTTGTGCGTGTTTATTATAGTTGTACTAGGGTTCTTTCTTGCTGTTCAACTTCAATATATACAACTAGGCTTTTTTCTTTTTCTTTTTTTTTTTTTGGGCCAAACCACTTTTAATGAATTCTTGAAAAGTTATTGCATCTTCCAAAGTGGTTTGCTTTTTAGACGGAAAACATGTGTTTTTTTACTTCCCTTATTCCTTCCGTCATTTTTATATTAATTTATCCCAGAACAAAATAACTAATCCTGATGTATAAATTAGAAATAAATCATATCCATCAATTAATTAAAATCAACAGTCATTAATAATCATGAAAAAATTAAGAATAATTATATTATTTTAATAATAAGGGCAATTATGCACGAAGCTAATATTACCTTATTAATAATCCATTCAACCTAAAAATACGGAGCATTAAATCTTCTCCAAACGACAGTCCCCATCCCCATTATTATTATTATTATTATTATTATTATTATTATTATTAAACTGGATTAATATAAAATTAAAAATATTAATTGTTGTAGGCACAAAGGATACTTATTAAAAATTAAAAATATTCTCATAGGCACAAATGATATTGTTTGAATTAAAATTTAATCCTTTGTGCCTATACGACAATATTTTTAATCGGACTAATCTAATTTAATGTTTTCTTTCCACCGTTCCATTTTGCTCGGGTGAATAGGGGCAAGACCTCTGATGTATAATGCCATTGTCCTGAAAAAGGGATTGGACATTGGAATTGATAAATTCTGTGCCATTGTCTGATCTGAACACCTTTACCTTGGCTTGAAACTGAGTATTCACCATGGCAAAGAAACTTCTAAGAATATAATATACCTGACTTTTAGCCTTTAATAGATAGGTCCAAGTTGACCTAGAATGATCTTCTACGAGAGTGAGGATATAGGGTGTATCAGTGAGACTGTCCTCCTTGTATGGTCCCAAACATCACCATGGACAAGATCAAACAAACCGTCACTCCTCCTCTGCAACAGAGAAAAAGGGTGTCGTTGTTGCTTAGCTCTATGACACACTTCACAGTCATGAAAAGCCTCAAAATCCAGATCAGAATAAGATCTCTTTAATGGCAGAATATGTTTCATGGCTCCAGCAGAGGGATGGCCTAAAACCTGGTGCCATTGCTGCAAAGTAATTAGATCCTTCTTGGAGTTGATAGAACAGGCTATTTCTGGAGATAAATGATTGAACACATAGAGCCTTCCTTTAAGCTTTCCAATACCTAGTACATGCTCATTAGTTTGATTTTGAATCAGACAATGAGAAGGTAGAAACAACACTTTGCCCACAAGATCTCTTGTTATTTGCCCCACAAAGATGAGATTATGGGTGAAGGAAGGGGCAAAAAGCACATTCTTCAATAGTATGTCACTGTTAAGCTGCACATCACTAGTATAATGTGCAAATATGCTAGACCCATCAGGTAAGAAGATCCTCTGCGGATCAACAAGCTTTCTCATAGTGTGCATAAGCGAAGGATTGCAACACATGTGTATGCTTGCTCCTGAATCAACTATCCATTCACAAGGCTGTCCAGATTGTATTGAGCCAGATCCGAATGCATAATGCCCCATATACTGAGCACCATCATCATTGATTTGAGCAAATGTGTCCACCATATTCACTGCATTTGGTGGATTATCAGATCCTACTCCTGACTTTTTGAAGTAATTCCCAAGATATTTACTAACTTCTTTAGTAACCTCTTCTTGTATAGCCTTACTCATGTCCGAACCTACATCACTCAACTGACTTTGAACCTCGTCCTTCATGCTAACCGTGTCATCATGATCAACATAGTGAGCTCTATTTCTTGTTTTATCAGTCTTGAACTTCTTATACCAGTCCGGTATACCGATCAATTCAAAACATTCACTCTTTTCATGTCCACTGCCTCCGCAATGACTGCATTTGAGTTTTTGTTTTTCTTCCTTAGTAAGCCTTCTCTTGAAACCATCATGCCTACCACCAACATTCCTTTGATTGGAATAAAGAGCATTTTGCTCAGGCACCTCTGTATAACAAGACGATACTTCCTTTTGATCTTCTACCTGAAGTACCATCGCATAAGTGTTGCTAACTGAAGGCAGAGGGTCTAAAATCAATATTTGATTCCTTATTGCTTCAAAATAATCGTTTAAGCCCATAAGAAACTGCATTAACTTCTCATTTTCATCATTACTCTTATTCAGCTCAGAGGCTCCACAAGTACAAACATGGCAGGGAACTAATAGATGTATTTCATCCCAAAGACTTTATAAATTGTTATAATACATCAACACACTCTGATTTCCTTGAGAATAAGTGGCCAGTTCCCTACGCAATTTATAGATCCGTGGTCCATTAGACCTACCAAATCTCCTATTTAGTTCATCCCACAGATCCTTCGAATTATCTATATGCTGGAAGCCTCTCCCTAACTCTTTGGATATAGAGTTCACTATCCACGAGAATACTAGATAATCAACCTTCAGCCATTGTTTATAATCCACCGAATTTTCAGAAGGTTCAACTAGAGTTCCATCAATAAAATCCAGTTTATTTTTAGCAATCAATCCTCTTTTAATAGCATGTGACCAACTGTGGAAATTCTTTCCGTTGAGAAGATCATTAGTAAGGATCATACCTGGATGATCATTCGCATGAAGATGTAAAGCATCATTGCTCTGGATTCTATAGTTTGCAACCTTCTTTTGTTGATCCTCTCTATGCAAAAACCGCATATTGTTATATGTTTCTGAAGGAATATTTACAGATCCATTACTGCTCTCTCCTTTCTCATGTAATCCATCATCTTCTACATGCAATCCTCTTTCTTCCATTACAATCTGATTCCACGGAATCCTTCGACCTTGTTTCGACATTTCTGCAAATACCTAGAGTGTACAGTTTCAGAACTCAATCTAGAACTCAATCAAATGATTCACAGTCGGTGAATAAAAAAAAAATTCAAATCTAAAAGATCTAATCCAGAAGCCTCGGCTCGTACCATGTTGAAATCAAATTTTACGCAGAAAAATTGAATTGAAATATAGAAGAAAATTGTGCAGAGTAAAGCCATCGAAGATATTATTTCAAAATACTGTTCTATTGTTTCAAGTCAATTACAAAGAGTGTGCTTTCTCTTATTTATACACAAGCTACACTTTGCAGAATTACTAAAATATCTAATACTTAGAAAATATCTAAGTTCCATCAACGGTCCAGCTATGCCATCCGTGCTCTCTTAAATGGACGATCAAGATTGTGAGATACGAGCTCAGCAGGATTGAGGGCAGCAGCAGTGGTGATCCTGCATCAATCGATATTTATTTAGCTGACGTGGATTAGGCAAAATCATAGCATGCACATGTCAGCAAGAAACCATGCATGCAATCTCTTCAATTTTTACGATGCTTAATTTGAGAGTTCGTAATGTATTCATGTTTGTTATAGTTCAAAATCATATCAAATACTATAAAATTGTTATATATCCTTAACTTTTACTTACTTTGTCTGCTATTTTTATATTCATGATGCTTAAGTTGACTAGTTGAGGCTTGATAATGCTAAGAGGTATATAACAAAATCAACTCGTTAAATAACCATATGTTTATGATTACAACATACAATATATATATTCATATATAAGGTTAATAATGAACGCAACTAAAAATTATTAATTACCTTACATAATTCAAATTAGTATACCACTTATGCATCTATGCCATAATTCAAACTAGCATACCACATATGTATTTATGCGATGCACATGAATATTATTAAAAATATTTATTATTTTACCCAACATATAATAATAAAATTGTATTCAATCATATAGTGTGTGTGTGTGTGTGTGTGAATTATGTTAGAGGAATAATGTGTTTATTTGTGTATTTTTCATATAATATGTACCAATCATTTATTATTACTTTATAAAAGAAATAACCAACAATTGATCGCAATATGATAAATTGTTATAATTTTTTTTGTCTTTCTAAATGGATGTTATGTTATTTCATTGCGGTAATTTATTCAATTACATGTAAATTCATGAACAAAGCAGTAGAGAAATAAAATATCATAGGAGGATTGCAGATACATGTTTAAAGCTTCACAGATCTATATTAAAAATATGAATGAGAAGTCGTGTAAAAATTTATGTGAGTTGCTTTTAATTTGCCCAGTCATTATCTTAATTTTTGCTTTTCTTAACTGTATCAGTTCTGTTGACCAACCAAACTAAATAGGAAGCAAAATTCGATCTGATGTAGTTCTACTATTTGGGTGACCTGAAATTGGATCAGGAATGGCAGAATCATTTTTGAGAAATTCTGGGAGGTGTTTCAGAAGGGCTGCCGAAAAGATGGAAATGTAGGAAGATGATATCCACCTGGAGAAATACGAAGAAGAGGAAGACACGAGAGAAGGTTTTTGCCCTATCGTACGTTTGCTATTTCAGCACCAAAATCTATATAATATATAATAACAACACCGTGGCCGCAATTAGAAAATACTTATTTTCCCGCCAAAACGAAATTTCTAAATTTAGAAATAATAATGTTAATAAATAAATATTTATATATTAACTAATTTATTGTTTGGGAATCATTATAACAAACTAACCATAATTATATATATTATATTTCCAAAACACTTCAACACAATAATATACTCCTAATATAAATTATTTTTACTAATATATTGCAAGTGAAAAATCAATATACACAAATACTATAAATCCATGAAAATAGTGAATACTACTACTTCTGAAAATAAAAAAAGCTAATGTATATGAATTTAGAATACGTTGCTTAATTTAATTTAGATTAATGTATACTAATTGCTTTAATTACACAACTATCAACACACAAAAATTACATTACTTAGACTAATTATAAAAGGATATAATTAATTAATATCAAATAATTAATTATAAAAAGGTTAGTTAAATTTTTAGTAACATGTCCATTCATATTTCAATTAACATGTGGATGACGAGCATGCTAATATACTGTTAATAATTTATCAAATTATTTAAAAATAAAAAAAATATTTGAATAATATTTATAATTTTATTTTAAAATTAAATAAGAGAGGTGCATCATTATAGTGTATTTAAAAATATTTATCATAGAAGTTATAAATGGTTGTATGGCCACTTCATTTATATATTACATATGTATCATAACTCGCATAATTACTTATCGAAATGTGCAACTTAACCATTTATAAATTATTGTAAATTTACATGATTAATGATAGACGGAAATTTTGTGATGATTACATGTCAAACATTTTTAATGAATATGTTGAAAATGTTTGCTAAACAAATAACGTTTGAAAATTGTATAAACATAATAATTTAACTATTATGTTTTGCATTCATTTTTTTTACTTAATATTTTACCAATAAATCATATAAATATGAAAATAACAAATTGTATCTACAAGGGGGAAAAAAAGAACCTTAAAAGTTACGCGTTAAATGATAAAATATACTTCATCCGTTTTCATTTAAATGTCATTTTGGGCAAATACACACAAATAAATAAATAAATTACCTAATACACCCTTGTGTGAATATATTAAATGAGTTAAATATACATAGACGTTTGAATGCATTAAATAATGGCATATGTGAGAAAAATGTGAACTTTCTATTTCGAATTTGTAGAATGACATTTTTTGAAACAAAATTAAAATGCTAGAATGACACTTATTCAGAAATGGAGTGAATATTAATTTAAGATATTTAAATTTACATAAAATTTTAAAATCATATCAACATATATTTGGTTTTTTTATAAAAATAAAAAAATATTAAAACTATAAATTTTTTTATGACGATTGTAATCTGCAATCGCTATCAGAGTGCACACAAGATAAGTCTCACTTATGTGTAATGGCCCATGAACAACGTAGAAAAAGATAAATAACACTAAGAAAATGAGGTATGATAAGCAAAAATGAGAGCGATAAATTTCATATCTGAAACATCTCCATTTTATATAGAAGTCTACACCGTTTGGATGTTGTCAAAAGAACCAATAAAAATTCCATTTTATATAGAGGTCTACACCGTTTGGATGTTGTCAAGAGAACCAGTACAAATTTATCTTTAAGATATCCAATACTTTATTCATATGTTTTCATAATGTTTTTTTTTTCATATTTATAACTTCTAATAAAACCATAATAAATGTACATATATATCTTATCCGTGCATCGCACGGTTGGTCAATCTAGTATGCATTCATGATTGCCCTCAATGTCCTAGATGATTTGTTGAAGTTGCAAATGAGTTAAAATTTATATGAGAGGAAAAGGCAGGTATTGTTCCAATTAGATTGTGATCTGTCCAGATTCAAAATCCATATCATATTTTGATTGAAGATTGGCAAATTATAATCCTAGCTATATTTGAAAATCCTAGCTATACTTGAAAATCTCAATTACCATTTATATTTGTTTTGAAAAAATTAAATTAATTGTCGAGTGCAATCCATGAGCCCGCGCATTAGTGTCGGGCGAGTGCATTGCGCGAGTCACCGAATTTAAAAAAAAAAATCACTTTAATTTTAGTTTCCCTTAAATCAATTTTAGGATATATATTTATATTTATTTAAAAAAAATTAAATTAATTCATTTTAATTTTTAGGGTTCACCAATTGTATTTTATGGTATACAATTTTGGGAAGAAGAAAACAGAAAAATCGAAAAAAATTATAAAAATCGGAAAAAAAATTCAAAAAGTAAAAAAATATAAAATATATTTATGGTGCGTGGATGGATTAGTTTTTTTTTTTGGGGGGGGGGGGGGGGGGGGGTTAGGTCTTATTGGGCATGGGCCAATTTGGGATTCATTAGTTTCTTTTGTTTTCCCTTTTTTTCTCTTTTCGTTTTTCTCTCTTTCCTTTTTTGAACTTGGGCTTAATTTGGTTTTGATTTATAAGTTTTCAACAGGAGAACCCTAAATATTTTTTTAACCAGAAAAGTGAGCATTCGATCTTTCCTCCTCCAATTATATTCTTATTCTATGGCGTTTCTTCTTAGACGTTTGCACGACAAAAAGCACTGTTTTTCTGAAATATCGACGTCAGGCAACAAGATGTCGTTCCCACATGATCTGTACGCACCCTTTCCAGAGATGAAACATAAAGTGGTAGGTTATTGCAAAGGGTTATTCTGTTTAGAATACGACGACGGCAAGATTCTTCTTTGGAACCCATCGACGGACGCGTTTAAACAACTTCCTCCTTCCGACATGGAACTCCGTCCTTGCTTCTATCCCAATTGCGCTACCAGCTGTAAAGCTCATGTTCTTTCTCGGATTCGAGGGTTAGGGTTCGACCCTAAATCCGGAGACTACAAAGTGGTAAGGTTTATTACTGTTTTTTACGCCAACACCACCAACAACACTAAGGAATTCGATCATGGCTCCTCAAAGCGAGCTGAGGTGTATTCGCTTCAAAATGATGGTTGGAAGGAAATTTTCCTAATTGATAGTACGTTTGAGAAATACGACATTACTGATGAGTATGGCTTTTACATAAATGGGTTTTGTTGTTGGAAAGGGGCTAGGAAAAATTATGATGAGAAAGTGTACGTGGTTATCGTTTTGTTGGATTTAGCTGATGATTGCTTTTCTATTCTCTGTCTTCCCAAGGTCCAACTTACTAATAGTAATATTAGTAAGTTCGACTGCATTCTGATAGACTTTAAGGGATCACTTGGCATTGTGGTTTACAGAACATTAGATATTTATAAGGTTTTGCGTCCTTGGGTTTGGGAGTATGGACAATGGATTGAAATGGGTTTCAGTGTGGGTGTGGAAGCTGAGAGACCGTTGGGGTATTGCAGGAATGGTGAATTGTTGTTGCTTGAAGGATTTGATCGGAAACTGATGGTATATGATTCGGTTACTCAAGAATTGAAGAAGATTGATGAAATCTATGATCATCCGCATACAATGCAGCTCTTTCCTTATGCTGAGACCACGGATGATATATCGGCCAGGCCCTGCCACTTGAAGAGAAAGAAGGAGAGTATACAGAATGAGAATTTAAAGAAGGAGGTGTTGGAGTGGATAACCAGGGAGAAGAGCAGAATGAGGATGGTGTTGAGGAGAAAAAGAGGGCCGGTGAAGACAATTACAGTCATTGAGTAGAGAGGGTTAATTATATTATATATACCTATTAGTGTTTTATTGTTCATTTGGTTATTATTATGTGAATCTCGTCTTTTGTGGGTAAAACCGGGAAGTAACAAGCTTGCACACAGAGGCCATATATCACACTCTTTCTTTCTTGCATTGTTTTTCCCATTTCATCTATATATACATGTAGCTTTGAAGATTACAGGACTACACTGAAACACATATCAGATTTATCACACACACGCGCACATATTTTATATATAACATATATATTCTGAGACAATCGATTAGCCTAAATTAATTATTCAGACTACAGACCGTTAAAGAAATTTGTTTCCACATTTTAGTGGGATTGGATTATCTGCATCGTTAACAATAATCGTCCACAAATTTGAATGCAGAAACATGTATATATACAGTGGCGGAACCAGCGGAACCAGAAAAAAATATTAGGGACTGTACAACCTATACTATTTTCATAGTGTATTTTTTTTCACCCAGACATATATTTATATATAACAACAACAACAAAAAATGATATCAAAAATCTAAATCATACTACGTACTGATAAAAGAGTATAAAAAATTTCAAGTTAAAAAATCTCAAACTCGGATCACTAGCACCATCATCCAAGTTAAATTCCACCTCTACCTGAACCCGGGGACTATCCATTGATTCAGCAACAATATTATGTTCATTCGAAGAAGAAGGTGATGAAGAGACATCATTACAAAGTTTTTTATAATATCGCTTCATTATTTACACAATACAAAATTCAATATAAATTAATACGCAAAATTATAGTAGTAATATTGTTGTGGTACAGGCCTAGCTAGGGGATTCACTACTTGTTTCCCCGCCCCTTGCGGTCTATCACACTTGCTACTCAAGTAGCTAGACTCAAGGAAGCTCTATTACAATAGATTACAACCAAGAACGGTAAAGAGCAGGCTTCAAATCTTCACAACGAGGATGATTTCTTCATAGGAAGCCTCAGAGATGAAGGTCAGTCGAACCTTCAAGGTTCTTCACAGGCTTTTGGGGGCACCAATCGACAGATCTGAAACAAAGCACACAAGCCCAGTGAGTTCAGAGAGAGAGATAGTCGTAGATCAAAGTGACAAGAAAAGACAGAGAAGAGAAGCAGTAGAGGTGGGAAAAGTGTGCTCGGGGCACGGTGGCTCAGATTTTCCCACTGGAGACGGCAACAGCAACTCCGGCGACCGGAAAAGACCCAGACCAGGGAGGGGATGGTGAGATGATCACCCACGAAGCGCACTCAAGCTTTCTTTCTCAGAGAACAGCCCAGCTGTCTACACTCATAGGCCAACAGGAATCGCAGACAGATTCCGGCCAGAGAAACCGAGACCGGCGGCTAAAACACGGTGAGAGAGAGAGAGCTTTTCAGATTAGGGTTAGGGGACACAGTGAGTGGCTTGAGAGAGAAGGGGGCTCTCTCGCACATTATAGAGAGTTCCAGAACATAGGGAATGATAAACAGCAATAATGCTAAGTAAAGAGGGAGTTGGAAGTCGGGATAGGGTTAAGGGTTAAGGGTAGTGGGCCGGGTAGGAAATAAATCAAATGGGCCTGGGGAGGGGAAAGGCCAAATGGGCCAACCTCAACATTTCCACCTTTGGCCCTGTTGGTCTTTTCCATCACCAAGGAGTTACCTACCAAAAAATTAAACACAAGAGATTATCATCATTGCCAATAGATTTTTACTCTAATTTCATCACAAAGACAGAATTAGAGAGGGAGGAATAAATACTATGCGCATTCAATCCAGTCTCAACACAAGAGACCAACCCAAGTTTTGAAACAAGTCTCAGGTCTGAACAACTTGACCATCCCAGACTTAAAACACCTAGCTTAAGTACCAAGGGTAAGTCACCATATGTTACACAGCCCTTAGGGCTCAAAGATTACCCTGACACCAGGTCAGGATAACCCAGCACATTCTCCCCTTTGGCTCAACCCAAGTCCATGTTCAAAGACTTTTTTCAGGCTTCCAGCTTTGCAATTGGGAGGCACTTTGTGCCCATGTCTGCTGGATTGAACTCAGAGGGGATCTTGTCCAGTAAAACTTCCCCTTTTTCAACAATATCTCTGATAAAATGATATCTCACATCAATGTGTTTGGTTCTATCATGAAAAACAGGATTTTTGCACAATTGGATTGCAGACTGACTGTCAGAAAAAAGCAAAGGTTTATCATCAATGAAATTAATTTCAGATAGGACACCATTTAACCAAATTGCTTCTTTCACAGCTTCGGTAGCTGCAATATACTCAGACTCAGTGGATGATAATGCAACAATACTTTGTAACTGAGACTTCCAACTAATGCATGACCCACACAATGTGAACACATATGATGTAGTAGATTTTCTTTGATCCCTATCATTGGCATAGTTTGAGTCAACATAGCCAATACACTTAACACCATCAGGGAATTTTGAAAAAGTTAGACCATGAGAAGCAGTAGACTTAAGATATCTCAACAACCATTTCAGGGCTTCCCAATGAGGCAATCCAGGGTTAGCCATGTACCTACTTAAGCATGATACAACATAGGCTATGTCAGGCCTAGTGCTGATCATTAGGTACATCACAGACCCTATTGCATTAGCATAAGGTATTCCAGACATATCACTCATATCAGTGTCACTTCTGGGACACTGATCTTTACTTAATTGAAAGTGTGAAGCAAGAGGGACATTTACAGGTTTACACAGATCCATATCAAACTTCTTTAACACTTGTTCAACATAAGGAGATTGATGAAGGGGTAAGAACTAGGTATTTGAAGACAGAGAGGTCTCAGCCGCTTTATCTGAGCGGAATACCCTAGGGAGGGATTCTGACCTACCTATACGGAGGCTCCGAGAGCCGGGGAACGGCTCAGCCACAAAAGGCGGAGGGACAGTGACGGTGCGGTGGCAGAGGGTGCCTCCGACGGAACCCAGTGGCTCTGATACCACTGTTGGGTATCCTTGCCGTCGAGAGGTTCACCTTTCTCTGCTTTTACCGGGCGCGGCCGTCACTGGAAGTTGCTCAGGCAACCCAACTAGCTTCGTCGTTGCAGAAGCAAAGAGGAAGGCAGAGGAACAGTTGCCTCAGGTAACCCACAGTTACCGGAGCACCTCGTCGTTGACTGAAACACACAGAGCTCAAGAGGGGGAGAACCACAGAGGTAATCGGAGCACGACTCTCTACCGGCAGCCCAAGAGTCACCAACAAGCTCGTCGTCACTCAACCGCTTACACACCGGCTAACCAAGAGTATCACAGAGATACAACATTCCCGGAGGAATTAGCCAGAGATGGGAGAGTGAACACGATCTAGCACAGAGCAAGATCTAGGGTTTGCTAAGAGAGAGAGAGAGAGAGAGAGAGAGAGAGAGGGGCGCAGTAAGAGTGTCTTGTTAGTTAGAAACAAACAGATACATAAAGGGGGTAGGGCAACAGTCAATTGGGCCGCCAAGGTAGAACTGGGCCGCAAGATAATTGGGCCAAGACAATATTGGGCCAACATAACTCACAAGGCTAAAAGTCAGGTATATTATATTCTTAGAAGTTTCTTTGCCATGGTGAATACTCAGTTTCAAGCCAAGGTAAAGGTGTTCAGATCAGACAATGGCACAGAATTTATCAATTCCAATGTCCAATCCCTTTTTCAGGACAATGGCATTATACATCAGAGGTCTTGCCCCTATTCACCCGAGCAAAATGGAACGGTGGAAAGAAAACATTAAATTAGATTAGTCCGATTAAAAATATTGTCGTATAGGCACAAAGGATTAAATTTGAATTCAAACAATATCATTTGTGCATATGAGAATATTTTTAATTTTTAATAAGTATCCTTTGTGCCTACAACAATTAATATTTTTAATTTTATATTAATCCAGTTTAATAATAATAATAATAATAATAATAATAATAATAATAATAATAATAATAATAATAATGGGGATGGGGACTGTCGTTTGGAGAAGATTTAATGCTCCGTATTTTTAGGTTGAATGGATTATTAATAAGGTAATATTAGCTTCGTGCATAATTGCCCTTATTATTAAAATAATATAATTATTCTTAATTTTTTCATGATTATTAATGACTGTTGATTTTAATTAATTGATGGATATGATTTATTTCTAATTTATACATCAGGATTAGTTATTTTGTTCTGGGATAAATTAATATAAAAATGACGGAAGGAATAAGGGAAGTAAAAAAACACATGTTTTCCGTCTAAAAAGCAAACCACTTTGGAAGATGCAATAACTTTTCAAGAATTCATTAAAAGTGGTTTGGCCCAAAAAAAAAAAAGAAAAAGAAAAAAGCCTAGTTGTATATATTGAAGTTGAACAGCAAGAAAGAACCCTAGTACAACTATAATAAACACGCACAAGAAAATTAAACACTCATGGCATCTCATCATATTCTGATAAGTCGAATGTATGACTCCTCCAGCGACGATCGCTCAAGATACTTCTCTCGAATCTCGACGTCTTTAGATCTAAGATCAGCAGAAAAGTTGTACCCACCCTTTTCTGAGAAGAATCCGCATGTTTGTGCGAATATTTGCAATGGATTGTTGTGTTTGCAATATCCCGACGGTGCCTATCGTCTTTGGAATCCATCAACCGGAGACTTCACAACGCTTCCTCCTTTGGAACCCAGTCCTTGTCCCTATCTCCGACAAAGAAATCATAAGAAGACGCATGGTTGCAACACGTCGTTGGTTATTCCTTATTCCTATGGCCTTGGTTTTGATTGTATAGGTAAAGACTACAAATTGATAAGATTTATTAAAATTTACTATGTGGATAACCACGATGGTCTTCATAGTGTCGTATCTTAAGTTGCCGTTTATTCACTTAAAAATGATTCCTGGAAGGGTATATCATCGGATCGTCAATATTATGATATTTGTGATGCACGTGCTACTTATTTGAATGGTCGTTTTTATTGGAGAGCTCCTGAGCATATTGTTTCATTCGACTTGGTTGATGAGAAATTCTCTAAGTTGCCTTTCCCGGATGTGGGTAGATTGGTGAGTGATGATTATGTGTTGGATTTGATAGATGTGAGTAACTTGGAGAATAATAATTATGTGTTGAATTTGATGGAGTTTGATGGATCCCTTGGTGTTGTGGCTTATACTAGGTTGGGAGTTGAGAAGCTTTTTGCATTTTGGGTTTTGGAGATCGATGGATCTTGTTCATGGACTAGAAAATTCAATTACGATGTTTGTACCTCCGATGTTGAGAAGCCATTGGGACTTTGTAGGAATGGTGAACTGTTATTGCTTGAAGGATTTGATAATAAGTTGGTGGTATATGATTATAGTGTTGGAGAGTTGAAGAAGATTGATCAACTCTATGATTATCCAAGTATGAAGGTGGTCTTTTCTTATGTTGAGAGCATGGTTACATTCAAGACCAAAAACGAGAGGCGAAGAGACAACGGATCAAGAAGAAGAAAAAGAAAACGAACCGGCGGCTATGTTTAATTGCTCTCACTTTTGTGTTTTCAAACAAACCATTAATTCTTGCTCTTAAGTTTTTTTTCCCCTGATCACTCACAAGCGACATATAATTAAGGCATATTCTATCATTCTATGTCATTTTATTTAACTTTGCTAATGCTTTAAGTTTCTATTTGTGTTATTATTAATATTTTGGTCAAATAATTATGTACGTCATATATATATATTATAAATATGCGCCCAAAACTTGAACAATAAAAGGGAAGATTCAAAATATAAAACTGAAGCCTCGGATGTGCACCGATCGTAACATCTAATACACCAAGTGCATAGAGAATTCAAGAATAAAATAATTGAAAAAAGTACAAATTTATAATCCAATTCTCCAATTAGCTAGGAAGTTACCTCACTGCGTGTTTCTATGCCTTCTCGACAAGAAATTTGTAATATATCAATGAGAGTAAATTTAGTATATATTGATAAGCTGTTAGAGAGTTTAACAATTGTATATGTAAAAAGTAATTGGTAATTTTATATGTCAACAATAATAGGTTCATCATACAATAATGGCAAGCTCCATATATAGGGGAGAGAAAACTGAATTTCTTTTACTAGATTTAATCTGTGTAGCATGTAAATATGACTTTGTAATATGGTCCATGTTTTTCTTAATGCTTGGTCGTTGCACACTATGTGTGCACCATGATTCAGATAGGGTAGACTTGAGAGAAATGAAATTTAGATGCACATTAATTTCAATATTAATGCTTTAGCTTGAAAGTTGAAATGGAGATATTAGATATTGTTAGTTGTGTGCATCCTTGTTTAGTATAACACAATTATTCAGCTTCTCATTCATAGGTAAGAATCATCTAGAAATGCAGTGGTTGTTCAGTTGTTCTAGAATGTTACTCACTGTAATGGTTCTAAATTATATTTTCCAGACTGGTATGATGATTTAGGTTTCTAACATGTTTTTTTTTTTAACAAGACTAAATCAATTCTCTACTGAACATTTTACAGGTTGCAACTTGGGAAAGCCACAACGCTAAGATCATCTCCAATATTGGATTAAAACACC
Source organism: Perilla frutescens (assembly GCA_026008535.1). NCBI lineage: Eukaryota > Viridiplantae > Streptophyta > Magnoliopsida > Lamiales > Lamiaceae > Perilla > Perilla frutescens. The sequence goes on along the minus strand of BRKX01000001.1, from coordinate 47,589,432 downwards.
AATTTGATGCAAAAATCCACTCCAATGCTGTCCTAAATTCTGCCCCAAATTGGTGCAACACCAAATCATGCCCCAAATGTGGGATATAATTTGATGCTGCACCAAATTGGTCATGATGGGACCCACAATATTTAATGAATTATTTTATTATTTCAAATCATTATTAAATAGATTATCCAATAAATTTAATTTAATTTATATTATATATTCACTTAATTTAAATTATAAATCATCTAAATAAATAAATAATTTCAATAAAAGCATAATTAATTAAACACAATGGATATAATGAAGTCACATATATTACAAATTACTACAAATTAACTTAAAAACAAACCACAAATAACTAAAACTACTTGAAAAATGTGTTGATTACAAATCATTTCTAAATCCTCTAAGATATTTAGAATATTGACCGAAATCATTTGAAGAATCCTCAAACCCATGTCCTTCACCTCCGGATTGATTAAATTGTGAAAATTTTCCTTGATGATGAGACGATTGATCAGATTCACGAGCTTGATTTTTTTTTTGTATAATTCTAATTTATTCATCACGAATGTATTTTAATAAATGTTGTCTTTGTTGGTCCCGGATGAGTCAAAGTCAGTTTAAATAGGGGTGAATAAACTGACTCAAAAACTTTTAACTTTAATGCGGAATAGTTAGGGTCCTTGACTCGCGTATGAAAACTTATCAATGCACTTAGTCAGTTGGAAAGATCTGCTGACTGGAAGGTGTAGCTTGTGTGAGCAGAGTGTGCAGTTATAAAAGATATGCAAATGGAGAGCAATAAGTACAGCACACAAGCAGTTTATAGAGGTTCGAAGCTTAAACTTCTACGTCCTCTCTTCCTTACTGAAAATGGCAATTCACTATATAATGGTAAAGTTACTTTATTACAATTACACAATGAAGATAGGTTGAACCTAGAAATGGCAACTCTCGCAGAGTCACATTCACTTTTACAATTGGTGATGTCCCGAAAATGGTAGTTCTCGCAGAGTTACGGTCTCCTCAGCTGGTTTCGACAGCTCACACTTACAGTCCCCAACTGATGGCTGGAGAGTTAGGTGTTATTGCCCGTCTTTACAAGATTTTAGATCTCTTTTGATCTTCAAGAATACAGTTTTGAAATTGGTATCAACTGATGTGCTCCTTAGACTTGAGCTGGGTAGTTGATTGTTGAATATCGTGAACTGAGAAGCTTGCTCTTGCTGGATTTTTTTGCAGCTAGCTGGAGTGATGATTATTTGAGATCTTCTTCTCAGTTGTGAACTTTTCGCAGCTTTGAACAATGATTGAACTTGAGCTGTGAGAGGGAGAAAGAAAGCTCAGTTGTGATACCGCATAAATTTGATCAGCAAAAGTTAGATTGGCGAAAAGTTGTTTAAAGCTGAGATTCACTCTTCTTATATAGAGGAGTGATATTTTGACCGTTGAAATCTATTGATCATTGATCTTTCTGGTACATCAATGGTAGTTGATAGTTATAGCCATTGAAGCTTTTGAAAGAGATAGTCGTTGTTTGATCAATCGATCTCTGTTGAGCATTTACTTTAGGATCTTCTTCTGATCATTAATGTTGAGATCTTTGATTGAGCATGACTGCGGGATTCTCCAACTGGTAGTTCTGTACTTCAAAATGGCTGTTCTGAACCCTAGTTGTCAATTCTGAGCTTCAGTTGGAACATCAGTTCTGAGCTCCAGTTTAGCAGTTCTGAGCTTTAGGAGTTCAGTTCGGGTATTGCTTCGGTTGGCTGTTTCTTTGTCAGTTTGACTAATTGCAACTGTCAGTTAGTTGGTCAGTCAACTGATCTTGCTGTGAGCTTTCTTTGTCAGTTCAGCTGATTACAAATTGTTGAAAAGTTTGTCAGTTCGATTGCTCTTATTTTGAACTTGGTCAATAGTTGGTTTGGAGCTTGAGCCTTTAAGCTAGCTGACTTCAGTTCTGGCTATCAGCTGTTGGTTTTGACTCTTGGCTTCAGTTCGGTTGATATTTAATTCTTGGCTGTCAGTTGGATGCTTCCAGTCTTTAGTTCAACTGACTTGATGTTAGTTTCTCAAATCAGCTTATTTTGTCTTCTAGCTCGACTGACTCGGCTGTCAGTTTGATTGAGGCTGATTTGTCCTTTGTGCTTTAACCATTAACTGGGTTATTTTCTGACCGGTTGACGCATCTTCTAAGCTATTTTTGGAGTCTCTTTTTGGTCAGATTTATACTTCAAGCTTGGAACTCCTGCAGTTTTTCAGAAGATATTTCTAAATGTTTTGACATTTCATCAAAACAAAAGTTAGGGGTTTCCTTGATAGTTTTTCCTAACAGTCTTCTTGTAATATTATAATCATTTGATGATCATTTAAAGTACCTTTATTATTCCAAGCACATTATATGTTATATTTTTTTAATAATACATAATTTTTTAATAGTATATATTTTTTTAAAAGTATATAATTAAAAGTTATTAGTTTTCGATAATTATCATTTTTAGAAAAATATTAAATCATTAAGCGTATTCATATTTCAATTATAAAATAAAATATAATCTTTAAGAGAATATTCTTATTTGGTGTAAAATTTGGTGCAGAGCATTAGAGCTGCAAAAAAAATTAGTGCTGACAACTCTATAAAAATGTGGATTTTTTATACTAGCGATGGGGATCCTTGTCTTCTATATACATTTTAGAAGTGGGCATAGTGCTCCTCCACAGTGTATCAGATTCTATTCTAATAGACGACACATACTTTCTGCAGGCCATGATCGTGCCTTTTGGCTTTTCTCTGTCATCCTGGATCAACAGAGCACATAACTTTCTCAACGCCATGGCTCGAAAAGAGCAAAAAAGCTCAAGTTGAAGGAATCGAAAATAAAATTTTTAGGTAAATTTCAATGTGGAACCTCACCCAATGTAGCTTAATCCTTTTTTTTGTCAAACCATCAAAAGATTCTGCAAATCTTTTGTGAATCATTGGCGGTGAAATTATAATTTCAATATTCCTAATCATTTTTTAACCGACAAAATTGCTATATGATTAAAATTATATATTTAATTAGTTTAGAGGTATCGGCATCTAATTTTCGAGCTATATTGTAATTATTCAAAATTAATTTGTATCCCATGGAAAATATTAGACATTTAATGCCAAGTCACATCACCTTAAATGAATGAAACCCCTTTCACTCAAATGACAATTTAAATTTGAATGTTATTTTTATTCACGATTTTTTATTACAAAAAGAAAAGAAAAGAAATGATCCTATTTTTATATATCTCTACAGAAAAATAATTTATATTTTACTTTGGTGATAAAATAAAAGACAAACCATTATTTTGATTTTCTGAAAATAAGTAATAAAAAAATATAATGCTGAAAATCTGAAAAACCCTCCAAAACTCTTGCACAGAGCCCGATCTCTCAAGTTGTCTCAGCTTCTTCTTCATTTTCTTTCCTCATTTCTCACATTTGTAGAAATGTCCATTTCCATTTTTTTGGCCCATTTTTTTTCTTGCTAAAGTCTCATCATCACGCCGAAAATTTGATCGATTAAAAAGTTCATTGTCTTCCAGGACGGGCTCGAAGTCACGCCCCATCTATCTTACTGTCATGGCCAATAACAAGAACAATAAAGAACAAGAAATGAAATATCCAATATGAGGTATTTCCCTACCCAACCTTCGATACATTGTATGAAGGGTTGTTAAATATTTTTCACATCGGGTGTAAAATCTCCCCGTATATAATGTCTTACTTTTTCCTTTGGGAGTAAACTCTCCACGTAGGCTATAGTTGTTATATTCATCAGGTATAAAATCTCCCCATAGCTCGTAGTTAATATTCCCATCAAGTGTAAACTCTACCCGTAGCCCAAATTTATTTTTTCTATCAGGTTTACAATCACCTCATTTCCCCTTTTATTGGATCTATTGGGTGAAAAATCTCTACCTATATTTAATTTTTAGGTTCTATTGGGTGTAAAATCTCTCCGTATCCCATATTTTTAATCTCAATCAGGTGCAAAATTCATTCAGTAAGCTTCATTTATCACCCGATAGAGATGTATATAATGTGGGTTCATTACTTTTAACACGGGTGTTAAAATCATCCCGTATACCTATTTTAGGGAGAAATCAGGTTCAAATTCACATACTAAGCACTATTTATCACCTGGTAATCTTAAAGTGTTATTCGATCTAAATTTTGTGTTATGTTTGAAAACTTTGAAATAGGTTCACTAGTCATCTGTTGATGCTATTTGAAGCAATGTGTGGAAGGATTGACATGCAAACTAGATATGGAGAATCGTATTCGTATGAAAAAATCATGCTTTGGTAGTTTTTTAAGCATTTATCCAACGATGAAGTTTCAAAGACAACTCGTTTACCATTCAATACTTCATTTAGATCCAAAACTAGCCCTTTGTGATTCCTTGAGATTTATACTAAACAGTCCAAAGGAGTACTCCATCATGACGGGTCTATCTTTTTCCCTTGGTGGTGAACTACTAATATTTTCAGAGATTCACGAATCAATTTTAAAGAAAAAGAGAACATTGAAGTTTATCGAGATTGAGGAGGCACTTGATAGAGCATGCAATGCGAGCAATGGCATTGGGGATTTGACTATGAAGCTTGCTCGTCTGATGATTTTGTATGGGGTGATGTTATGTCGAGATTCGACATGTAAAAACATCGATCTTCGGTACTTGCATTTGGTAGATCATCTGGACAGGTTTGGTGCATATCCGTGGGGTCTGGTTTCATATGATTTCTTGGTATCCAGTTTGCTTGCATCAAGGGAGTTCATGCAAGTTTGCCTAAAAAAGAAGACTCAGCCCAAGTTTGACGTTTACGGGTACGCATTCCCACTTCAAACATGGATCTATGAGGTGTTTGGTAAAATTAGGTTGTATTGTGCAACCTAAAAATCTGAAGAGATGACACCACGCATCTTGCGATGGGCGGTGCCCAATTTTTACCGTTACGGAGATCTGAGGAGTTTTTTATGCTGGAAACTTAAATATTTGGGCGCGTTCATCTTCTGGAACCTATTAATAATCCACTCATATATTTCCTGAATTATATTAATTAATTTCTACTAAGTTATTTATACTCTCACAATGATTGCAGGAAGATTTTGTTAGGAAAAACTATCAAGGGTTTTTCTGACAATGGGTTTTGATGAGATATCAAAATTATGTCAAAATATGCAAAGAGCCTTGAGAAACTAAAAGGATATCAAGCAGAAAACTAAGGATGATCATATAAAAAAATCGAGCTATCAAAGCTAAAAGAAATGATCAATCCAAGAAAGAAAAAGAAAAGAGAAGAGAGAAAAGAAAAATGAGAGAAAAGAGAGAAACCAGCCAAGAGCTGAGAAAAGAAAAGAATAGAGAGAAAAAGAAAAATATCTAGCCACAAAGGGCTATGAGAAAGAAACTGTAGCTTGCTAGATCTGTTAGCAAGATAAAAACTGAAAGTTGCAGGTACCATCGAACGAAGTACCAAATGCCATCAGTCTACAGTTGTGAACTGAAGAAAGCACCAGTTCAGAAGTGCCCAACACCTGCTGAAGAAGAGTTCCAGCTGAAGAAAAATTCCAGTTGAAGGAGAATACCATCTGACGAAGTGTAACGACCCAAAATCATTTTTAATTTATCGTTACCATTTTTTTTAAAAAATATTGATTCAAGCGAGTTATTGATATTATTACGTTCCTATAAATCGCGCCTTAATTATTTAATATTTACGTGGAACATGTGAATTAAATTATTTACATATTTATTTAAGGTTATAAAAATTAATTATTAAAGTAAAGTTTTTATCTATTTATTTATTTTGGTCCCTATTTATTTAGCAAGGCCGGAAGGGGTTAAATATTTTAGAAAAAAAAAACATTAACCATTTTGAAAAAAAAAAATATTTAAAAATCAAAATTTGATCTCTTTTCACATGGATAAATCAAGGGAAATTTTATGCTAATCATTCTTCCATTTTTTTTGACTAATTAAATTTCATGAAATCAATTTTTATCAAATTAATTAATCAATTACAATAATTTATGCCATTAAATTTGGTATTTGACTCAAATCAATCTCCACAAATGTGTTGCTTCCATTTTCATACACCAAAGTTCTAATATAAATAGGAGCATTTTCATTCTCCAAACCACATCAAAAGCATTCAAAGCAAATTCTTTATTTTTCTCTAGTTTTCATTTGAGACGGCGCGCACGGATCTAACTAAGTTCATTTTCAATCAAGTTTTAAAGTCAAGTTAAGGTGGGGATTCTCTCGGAGAATAAATACAAACTCTTATCCTTATTATGCTTGTATATGCGGTGTGCAGGTAGACCTACGGGTCATATGGGCCTTCGGGCTATTGCTATGAGCCTACGGGCTATTACTATGTTTAACCTACGGGTTATATGCTATGTTGGCCTACGGACTCTATGATATGATATGCTATGCTATGGCCTGTTTTCTTACTGTTATATTTGTATAATTTGGATAATTGAGTTACCCCATTGAATCAATAGCACTCACCCCAAAGCTATTATATTTTCAGGTTTATCAAGCTCGGGTGATGACGTGGAGACGGGTTGATGGTCGAGATTAAATAAAAATTATTTTATTTTAAATATTGCTTTCGCTGTATTAAACTCTTTTATTTATTATATAAATGAGATATTTCAATTTATGAAATTTTGGGACGTCACACGAAGAGATCAAGTCAGAACTGAAGGTTATACCAGTTCAAAGACCATTCTCGGCTGAAGAATACCAGTTGAAGAACACATCAGTCTGAACTGATGAACATGTAAGTCCATGATAAATACCAACTGAAGAAATCTGCCAGCCAAAGAGAGGACAATAGCAGCTGAAGGATAATACAAGCTAAAGACCACATCAGTTTGAATTGAAGGGAATACCAGCTCAATCAGTCCCAGGTGAAGAAATATAAATTTGAAGAATACCAGCTAAAGACGCATCAGTTTTGAAGTCCAGCTGATGAAGCGCCAGCAACCGAACTGAAGACCAGTCCAAGGAAGTTCTAGCTGAAGGGATACAAATCCAGAATGTCAGCTGAAGAACACTGGTTCAACTACCAGCTGAAGCAAATCAAACTGGAGCTCAGAGGCATAAAACCCAAGTCCAGAAATGCCAGCTGAAGATGATCTTAACTGAAGCTTTCCAAACTGCCAAGAGAAGCACATAACTGACAGACGAGGAACTAAAGATTCCAACTACCAGACAAAGCTCAGAACTGAAGATCAAGATAGAAGCCGTAACTGAAATTCAAATTTCAGATAAGCTAAAGAAGATCTTGAAATCAAGGATTGAAATATCACGAAATATCGCAAATATATCGCGGATATTGACATTGTGATACGGATATTGGGGAGAATATCTTTTTTTTCGGGTATTGGCAAAATATCGCAAAATATCGCAATATATCGCGATTTTTTTTATATTTCTATAATATATTTTGATTTTTTATTTAATACTATATATTTTTGTGGTCTTTTTTAGATTTTCAATGTAATTATTTGAGTTGCAATATTCTTTGCTTTATAAAGACACTCACTTTGCAAAAAATTATAAGAGAAAGAAGATCGGGAAATCAACGGATGTCTTAGATTGAAAAGTGAGATGCACCAGTTTTATTTTTTTCATTTTTTCAGTTAGGGGACATGATAGACAAATCAATAAAGTTTTTCTCCCCATATATCATACGAAATTGAAATCTAAGAAATCAAGAAACATATCAAGCGCATGTGCATAATTATATCCATAATTACTCTAATGTGATGAGTTGACACCAATATTGTTTAGAACAAGATGACATTCCATCTACTATATTTAAACATCAAAGATCATCATTTTGGTATTAATTGTACTTTATAATATTTATTTAGTTAATTTATGTTGTAATTATGTATTATTTTATCAAATGTATTGTCTCATACGGTACTAGTATATCACCTGTATGATGCACAGGAAGTGAATGTTATTAAAAAAAAAATTTATGAACAATAATAAAATTATATTCAATCTTAAATTTAGTATGTAAATATATGAATTAGATCGACTGAATTATAAATTACTTATGTATTTTTCAAGGTTGGAGAAGTCGCTCTAGACAACCAATTAGGCATTAGACATCCCTTACCCGTGCCGTAAACAGCACCCAGGTGATCTCAGCCTAATCCCTTACCGGCCAATTAGGCACCAATCAATTTTTTTCTTTTTCTTTTTTGAATTTTTTTGTTCAAAATATGATTAAATAATTTTTTTTTGAGATTTTTCACTCATTTATACAGCAACCTATACCTCAATTCTTCAATTTACAATCAATGTAGGATGTATGAAAATTGAAAAAAAATTATAAAAATAATTTGAGATTTCAATTTAAAGTTACCCACTGTTTTATACAACAACTCACATTTAAATTTGTCACTCTACAAGCAATGTGGGATGTATGTAGGAAATGTTGAAAAATTAATTGGTACTTTTATAAACAACCTACATCTCAATTTTTATTATACAACCGATATGGATGTTGGGTAAATGAAAAATTAATAAGTAAATAGTAATACTTAATAATATATGATAAAAAAGTAAAAGTGACGGGCACTACTTGAATTCCGCTTAGGCAACCTAAATAGATTGTTATATATTATTACATGTAACTTTACAAACCTACCTGTACAGAAACAAAATATCATGATCTCAATGAGTTATATACAACTTTAGAACTTCACAAATATACAAAAAAAAACTACAAATGAGAAGTGGCAATATATACATATTATATATATGTGTGTGTGTGTGTGTGTGTGTGTGTGTCTATATATATATATATATATATATCTCAAGTACACTATCTTTAAACATTTGTACTCATTAAAAGATTTTGGATGCGGATCTTAAATTTTTTAATATATTTAATATAATTTAAAAATTAAAAATATTTTAAATTAAGGGTATATTTACACATTTTTCCTAAAAACAAATATCAATTATTACACGTGATCTCAACATAAATACCGAGAAGGTTGAAAGATCATTGATATTTAACATTAAATTGATAAGATCAATTAAAAGAGTTATCACATTAGATTTATTGTTTAAGGTTTAGGTTTCATATATTTAAACATTTTAAATTTCAAAATTAAATATGTTATTTGAATTATATATATATATATTTATAATTTTGAATTTAAAATATAAAATTTAAATTTAAAGTTTAAATATATATTTAATAAGATCTGATAGATATTTAAATGGAAAATTTTAAATATATATTTTAATATTAAACTTATAAGATCAAATATTATACTCAATCTCAACTTATACTTAGATGAAAGGAGAATTGTCGATTCAGGATTTGAAAGATGAAAATTCTCAATTCAGAATCCGAAAGATGAAAACTCTCAATTCAGGACCTCAAAAATCATGAATTTTGATTTCTTTTTGTTTTTTAATTAATTTTTTAAAAAATATTAAATTTAATAGATAATTAATGAAGGAATTTTCATTGAAAATTAATATAAATTTATTTAGAAAAGAACATGAAATCAAAATTCGTGATTTTTGAGCTCTTGGATTGAGAATTTTCATCTTTCTAGTCCTGAATTGGGAGTTTTCATCGTTCGAGTTCTGAATCGACAGACTAACCATGTTTCAGATCCTGAATTGATAATTCTCCTAGATGAAATATGAAGAAAGTAGTAGGAATATTATTGTTGGGCCTCAATATTTATAGTTTGTTCATTTAAAATAAAATTTGTTAATTATTCAATATGAGATAATTTTAGTAAAAAAAAATATATAAGATTTAACTACTTAAGGCTTTTTTTTAAAATTTAAAAGTGTAAACTGATAAAAAAATAGAAATTAAAATTTTTTATTTGAATTTTATAAATTAAAAACAAAATATTAAAAATCTAATTTTAGATATATAGTTAATCAAAAATTGATATAGATATTTAAAATAAAAAAATTTATATATGTATTTTAATATTAAACAAATAAGATAAAATAGCACTGTCTCTCAATTTAAAAACTCAAGAAAGGTGTAAAAATTTCTTTATTGACTATTAGAATTTATAGTATGTTCAAATAAAATAACACTCTTTATTTTTTAATGCGGGATCAAACACTACATTTGAACTTAGTTGAAACATAGAAAATTTTGTATGAATACTATTTTTGGGTCTCACGATTTTTAATTTGGTCATTCAAAATAATATTTATTAATTATTTGACGTGGGAGAAATTTATTAAAAAATTAAAATAATAAAAATTAATTTTTGTAGATTTATTTTTAAATATTTTAAATTACAAACTTATATACATTAAATATTTCAAAATTAGATATTTTATTTGGATTTTTTTTATATAACTATTTTTGAATTTACAACATAAAAGCTTAAAATTCATTTTAAATATATAATTAATAAGAAACTTATAAATATTTAAACTAAAAAAATATACGTATTTTAATATTAAATTGATAAGAAAAAATAAACTTAAAGGATCAAGAAAGGTATCAAAATTTCATTATTGAATGTTAGAATTTATAGTGTTTTCAAGTAGAAGAACGTTCTTTATTTTTCAATGTGGGATAAAACATTACACTTGATCTTTGTTGAAATACAAAGAAAGTTGTAGGAATACTATTGTTCGGCTTAACAATTTATAGTTTGTTCATTCAAAATAATATTTGTTGATTATTCAATGTGAGACAAATTTAGTAAAATAATTAAAATATTTAATATTTAATAGTTTGAGATTTAGTTTTCATACGTTTAAACTTACAAACTTAAATAAATTTAAAATTTAAAATTTAAAAATTAAATATATTTATTTTATATTTATATTTTTGAATTTAGAAACATAAAAATAAAAATTAAATTTTAAATCTATATTCAATAAGAAATTGACAGATATTTAAACTAAATATTTTAATATTAAACTAACAATATCAAACAATATACTCGATCTAAACTAAAAAGACCAATAAATGTATAAAATTTCATTATTCAATATTGGAATTTATAGTATGTTCAAACAGAACTGTAACACCCCGAAAAAATATAGTATTATTTTATAACTAGAAATTTCATGAAATTAGAACCCAAATCATTATGACTAGTTAATTATGGGCTTAGAGGCATAATAAGACTAAGAAAAGTCTCGACCTTAGTTGATCATCTAAGTTAAAATTAGAATTTATATTATAAAAGTAGACATTATTGGGATCGTTTTGAGTTCATTCATTCGAGTTTCCAATGAAATTTAATTCATGTAATAATTTGAGCCAAATTTATTCTACCATGACCACTACTATAAATTCAAATTGTTACCATTTGGAATTGGCTTGGTAAGATTAGTGTAATTGGGCTAAGTAGACATGTGAGTGTGTGTGCAATATTGGATTGCTAAATAAAAAGAAAAGGTATAATAATAAATAAAATAAAACAAAAGTCTAACCAATTGAATTGAGACATTTGGGGACCATTTAAAAGGATTAGTGTAATTAATAGTACACATGTGATTTATGTTGATACATATATAAATACATGTATATATAGTTGGGGGATTTCTTAATTATGAAGATTTAATAATAATAATAATAAATAAAATAAAATTTCTAAACCAATATAAATTGAACAATTGGCAATTGATTTGATGCCATTAGTGTACATATATCTATAGTACACGTGTGTGTGTGTGCGTGTGTGTGTGTGTAAGTTGGGGAGGGGGGTTTAGTTAAATCAAAAGCAAAGCAGAAAAAAAAATGACGGGAAAGAAAAAGAAAATCGAAGAAGAAAAATAGGAAAGGAAATGTGAGTTTTTACCCTTCGATGTTTCTTTAATCCAATGTTATTTAATCTATTTAATTTCGGATTTGGTTATAAAATATTAAATGAATCTAATTTTTATATTCAAAATTTTTTTAGTTCTAGTTTAATACTTGAAAATTAAATTAGGATTTTTAGAAAAACATGATTTAGTCCTAGAAGTAAAATATTGTATATTGCTTGAAATAAATTCTAAGAGTTCACTTCTATGTGTTAAATCGAGCTTTTTAGTTATTGAATTCAGTTCAATTCATCTTTATTCCCATTCAATTCTATCTGCGAAGTCCGATAAATCCTCAAATAGAATTACTAACTTGATTCAATCCGTAAAATGCGTATTATTCGCCCATTTGACTCTATTTCAATTTCAAAGAATCTCAAGGCATAGGAAATCCTTATTTAAGTTATTTAGGATCTAAGTTATTATCTTTATGACCTATCTGAGGATTTTAAGTTAGAATTCCAATTTTGTAGGTCGAGACGATCGGAGACCATAGTAGCATTTCACGCATAAACTGCACTGCATATTGAGATCATCAAGGTGGATTTTTCTATAACTCACAACTATGTTTTAAATTCATCCATGAAAAGCATGTTAAATATTTTAATAGCATTGTTTACGCAATGATTGGATGTTTTGAGACTTCATGCACAGAGGAATTCTGAATTACAAGCATAGACGGTTTACTTTGTGACTAAATGTCTAGATAAGTAACCGTAAAGTATTCATCTGATCACATTGGGTCTCTCATCCAATAAAAAAGAGTAAACTATGTTATAAAGTATGTTTATGATTGATTTTAAAGCATGAAAGTATGACTTGGACGAATATTAATGCCCACTGAGTGTTTTCTGGCACTCAACCCAAATATTTTCAAATATTTTCAGGTTCTGGAGGTCAAACTGGTTGATGACGAGCTGTTGGAGTGGGTTAGATGGTTGACCCTTGTATGGTCTTTGCTTTAAACCATCTTTAAACTTATGTTTATATGTTAAATATTATATACTTCCGTTGATACTCTGCAAAACTTTTAAGTTTGAAAGTTGCTGACCTTAGTGGTCAATTTTTGATTGTATATACAAATATTTTGAATGTATATAAGGGTTAGCCGTTAGGCTTTTTAATGTGTGGCCTGTCTGAGTATGTATACTACTTGTTGACAGGTCATAATTTGGTTATGCGTGTGAGTTAGTGATTTCGAAAAGCTTGTTGAAAGTTACTTTGAAAACACCTAAGTGTGTGGTTTGAACATTTTTAAGTTGGGGTGCTGCTCGTTTTCAAGTTATTTATGAATTTGCTTTAAATTCTTAAACTTATTTATCACGTAAGTATGTACGTATGTGTTTTGTTGACGTTTTAGTCCTAGTGGGACTGGGGCGTTACAAGAACAATACTCATTATTTTTCGATATGGGATCAAACATTACACTTAAAAATCTATATATATTTTTAATAAAAAATATTCAAATACATTGTCTTTAAAGATTTGAACTCGTTAAAAGATTTTGGAAGTCGATCTTGAATTTTTAATATATTTAATTAACTCAAGAAACAAAAGTATTTTAAATTAATATATTTAAAATATTTTTATTTTGAACTTTTTAATATAATTAATTCAAGAAAAATTACACTTTGATACATATATTTTGTGCTCTTTTTAAAAAATAATCCATTTTTATCAAAATTAGCAAAATAATAATTGCTTCTTCAAATGTTTTAAAAATCTAACATTTGATTAATTTTCTGTCCGAAAATCCTATGCAATTGATTTTATTTTAATATTTCTATTTCCTCAACCGTGTAAAAAAATTATTAAATCAAAAAAAATTAAAATATAATTAATTATGTATGTCATTCGAGTCGTAAAATTGATCAAATATTATATTTTTAATTGTGTTTGAAAAAGTAGTAGTGTTTCGTTGAGTTAGTTATTTTTGAAATTGATCCCAAAATGTAAGTATCAAACTTTTAATTCAAATTTATATTTTTAAATTATTTAAATTATATGAAATTTAAATTATATATGTTCAATATTAAATTGATAAATTAAAATATTAAATATTATACTTGATCTTAACTGAAAGACCAAAAAAGATGGAAAGACCGTAGTTGAGCCCTACAATTTATAGTTTGTCCATACATAATAATATTTTTACTTTTTAAATGTGAGATAAATTTTGTTTGAAAAACAAAATTTTATAAAATTACAAATAAAATATATTTAAAGTTGATAACTTAAAGATGTCAACTTCAAAATTTTAAATATATTTAACATTAAATTGATAAAAATCAATTGATACATTTAATTCGAACATTTTAATATATTTAATTTAAAACTTTTGAAGTGGGTCCTAATTTTTTTTAATTTTTAATTAACTTAAAAACCAAAAAAATAAATAAATTAATATATCTATAATATTTTTTAGTCCAATCTTTTTATAGATTTAATAAAAGAATAATTTTAAAATATTTAGATTCTATATATTTAAAAGATACTGAATATTTAATATTAAATGGATAAAATCAAGTATCAAAATATTACATTGAATCACAACAAAAAGATCAAGAAACGTGGAAAAAATCGTTATTGGGTCTCAAAATTTATAGTGTTTTTTATGTACAGTAATATTTGTTAATTCTTCAATGTGGGATAAATTTTGTTTCAAAAATTAAAATATATAATTTTAACTATTTAAAATATAATAAAAATGATAACGTAAATATTTTACCTTCAAAAATTTTAAAATATTTAACAATAAATAAAAACAATTAATACGTTTATTTCATATTTTAAACATATTTAATTATTATTGTTAATTCAAAATTTTAAGTTCAAAATATTGAAATTATAGAAATTTAAATATTAAAATAAAATATTACAATTGATCGCAATGAAAAACTGAGAAAGGTGGAATGAGCACTGTCGATTCTTTGATGTGGGATGAATTTTGTATGAAAAAAATCACTACATTTAAATGAATTTGTAATTTAGATACAACTTTTTATATATTGCAATAATAACTGTAACGCCCCAGTCCCACTAGGACCAAAACGTCACCAAAAACATGCGTACATGCTTACGTAATAAATACTTTTATAAAAATTAGATTTCACTTAATTAATTATTTGTAAACGGACAGCACCTCGACTTAAAAATGTTCAAACCCGTACTCAGGCGTTCTTAAAGTCAACTTCCAACAAAACTTTCCAAAATCACTGCCTCACACATAACCAAATTATGACCTGTCAACAAGCAATAAATATAACCAAACAGGCCACACATTCAAAAACTTCACGGCCAACCCATATATACATTCAAAATGTTTATACATACAATCAAAAATTGACCACTAGGGTCAATAACTTTCAAACTTAAATTTTGCAGAGTATCAACGGAAGCATTGAATATTTAACATACAAACATAAGTTTAAAGATGATTTTAAGCAAAAACCACATAAGGGTCAACCATCAAAACCCACTTCAACAGCTCGTCCTCAACCAGCTTGACCACCAGGACCTGAAAATATTTGAAAATATTTGGGTTGAGTGCCAGAAAACACTCAGTGGGCATTATCATTCGTCCAAGTCATAATTTATGCTTTAAAGTCAATCATAAACATACTTTATAACATAGTTTACTCTTCTTCATTGGACGAGAGACCCAATGTGATCACATGAATACTTTACGGTTACTTATCTAGACATTTAGTCACAAAGTAAACCGTCTATGCTTGTAAGTTGGAATTCCTCTGTGCATGGAGTCTCATAACATCCAATCATTACGTAAACAATGTTATTAAAATATTTAACATATTTTTCATGGACGAATTTAAAACATAGTTGTGAGTTATAGAAAAACCCACCTGGATGATCTCAAAATGCGGTGAAATTATTATGCGATGCCACTATGCTTCTCAATCGTCTCGACCTATAAAATTGGAATTCTAACTTAGAATTTTAATATAGGCCAATAAAATATAACTTAGGTTATAAATTACGTAAGTAATAATTTCCTATAACTTGGGATCATTTGGAATTGAAATAGAGTCAAATGAGCGAATAATGCGCATTTGACGGATTGAATCAAGTTAGTGATTCTATTTGAGAATTTATCAAACTTTCTGGGCTGAATTAAATAGGAATAAAGATGAATTGAACTGAATTTAATAACTAAAAAGCTCGATTTAACACATACGAGTGAATTTTAATATTTAGAATTTCTTTTGGGGCAAAATATAACATTTAGAAATTATATAACTTAATTGTATTTTATAACAATCTTAATTTAATTTTCATGAAATTAAACTGATATTAAAGAAAAATAAATAAATGTCAAAACGACGAAGATAAAATTTAAACAATAAATTTAGGATAACATAAAAGTATTATAAAATTTGAAAGACCAGTTTATTGGTGATAAAACTCACCTCTTCTCCTTCATCTCTCTTTCATTTTATAATTCCCCTTTTTTTTCCCTTTTTACTTCTGATTCTTCTTCTCTTTCCTTTTGATTTTTTTTTATTTCTGAATTCTTTTCATTAACTTGGTTCTCAATCAACCAACAAATATATATATATATATATATATATATATATATGAGTTTAGAAAGCTACCCGTGTACATGTACACATGTACACTTACATTAACAAAATGATTCCAAGTGTAAACTGACTAATACTTTTTCTTAGATGATAGATTTTAGATAGATATGTACTTTTTAATAAAATGGCTAGTGATAGGCTTTAGTTGGTCCCAAAAATAGGTTAATTGGTCTTCAATAATTTATTATTATTTTTTTCAAATTATCAAATAAAATAAATTTTATTGGGAGGTCAATTAAGGTTCAATTTGGACAATTTTTGGTACCGAAATGATCCCATAATTTCTACTTTTATAATATAAATTCTAATTTTAACTTAGATGCTCAACTTAAAGTCGAGACATTACTTGACCTTACGCCATGTCTAAGCCTCCTAATTAAACTAGCTTAAATAATTTGAATTCTAGTTTCATGAAATTTTTAGCTATAAAATAAATTTAAATACTATATTTTTCGGAGTGTTACATCCTCCCCTCCTTAAAAAAATTTCATCCCCGAAATTGAATATACCTGCTATGATGAGGGTTGGATACTTTGTCAGGATCTGATCTTCAAGTTCCCATGTAGCTTCCTCTTGTCCGTGTCTGCTCCATTGAATTTTCACAATCATTAGCTCTTTGTTCCGCAGCTTTTGGACTTTTCTATCAAGAATAGCTATAGGAAACTCGTCGTATGTCAGATCTAGATTTACTTCTATTTCTTCCTGGTTTACGACGTGACTTGGATCGAAAATATATTTCCGAAGCATTGAAACATGAAACACGTCATAAATTCCTCCCAACTTTGGAGGTAATGCCAACTTATAGGCAATTTCTCCGATTCGTTCGAGAATTTTGTACTGTCCAATATATCTAGGCCGCAACTATCCTTTCTTTCCGAATTGCATAATGCCTCTTGTAGGAGAGATTTTCAGGAACACCTTATCTCCTACTTGAAATTGTAAATCTTTCCTCCTTTTATCTGCATACATTTTCTGTCGATCTTGGACCTCCTTCATTCTTTGTCTTACTTTTTCAATAACCTCAATAGTTTACTGTATAATTTCTGGGCCCAAAATTTTCCTTTCACCAACTTCATCCCAGTAAAGTAGTGATCGGCACCTTCGACCATATAAAGCCTCATAAGGTGCCATTCCAATGGTCGCTTGGAAACTGTTGTTGTAAGCAAATTCAACTAAAGGTAAATATTCCTCCCAGCTTCCTCCTTGATCCATGACTACAACCCTGAGCATGTTTTCTAGGGTCTGAATTGTTCTTTCAGACTGTCCATCAGTCTGTGGGTGAAAAGCTGTACTGAAATTTAATTTTGTGCCCATTGCATTTTGTAAGCTTTGCCAAAATTTAGACGTAAACCGTGTATCGCGATCTGATGTCACTGACACAGGTGCACCATGAAGTCTTACACAACTTCTCTTACATAAATTTGTGCCAACTTATCCAATCCTAAAGTCATCTTGACCGGTAAGAAGTGTGCTGACTTGGTCAAATGGTCAACGATAACCCATATGGCATGATTTCCACGTAATGACTTTGGTAGACCAACCACGAAATCCATAGTAACATGTTCCCACTTCCACTCAGGAATTTCTAACGGTTTGAGTAGTCCAGATGGCCTCTGATGTTCCACTTTGACTTGTTGACAAGTCATGCATCTTTCAACATAAGCCATAATATCTCTTTTCATATTTTGCCACCAGAACGTTATTCTCAAATCTCTATACATTTTAATACTCCCTGGATGAGCAGTGTAAGGCGTGCAATGAGCTTCATCTAAAAGTTCTCTTATCAATTCTTCATTCCGTGGAACGCAAATTCTATTCTCGTGCATCAATGCATTATGATCTACAACTATGAATTCTCGTGGGCTCCTTAATCTATTCTTCTTTTTATCTTCTCAAGATAGATATCTTTTTGTTGAGCTTCATTGATTCGGCTTCGCAAGTTAGACTTCATTATCATCATTGTTATATGCGCACTTATGCTATCTGGTGGAGTTACAATTTCAATGTTAAGTTTGGCAAAGTCTCTGGTGATTTGTTCTTGTTGAGTGATCAGATAACTTAATTCTACTCGATTCTTCCTGCTTAGAGCATCAGCAACAACGTTTTCCTTTCCTGGATGGTATTGGATAGAACAGTCATAATCTTTGACCAGCTCTGACCATCGTTTTTGCCTCATGTTAAGCTCTTTCTGCTCAAATAGATACTTTAAACTTTTGTGATCCGAGTAAATCACACTCTTTCCACCATATAAATAGTGTCTCCAAATTTTCAATGCATGCACTACGGCGGCCAATTCTAAATCGTGTGTCGGGTAGTTATTCTCATGTGGTTTTAACTGACGTGACGCATAAGCAATCACCTTTCCATTTTGCATCAGAACACAACCTAAACCCTGCTTTGATGCATCCGTAAAAACCACAAACCCTTCAGATTCTTCTGGTATAGCTAGTACTGGTGCAGTAACTAACCTCTTTTTCAATTCTTGGAAGCTTCTCTCACAATTATCAGTCTATTTGAATTTGTTCTCCTTCTTCAATAGCTGGGTCATAGGCCTTGCTATCTTGGAAAATCCTTCAATAAATCTTCTATAGTACCCAGCTAGACCCAAGAAGCTACGTATCTCATGTACGCTTGTTGGGGTTTTCCATTCACTAACTGCATTCACCTTAGCAGGATCTACTTTAATGCCCTGATCTGAGACAATGTGTCCCAAAAACATCACTTCTTTTAACCAAAATTCACATTTGCTGAATTTGGCATAAAGTTTTTCTCTTCGTAGTGTGTCTAGCACAATTTTCAAATGCTCAACATGTTGTTCTTCATTCTTGGAATATATCAGTATGTCATCGATGAAGACGATTACAAATTTATCTAGATGTGGGTGAAAAACTCGATTCATCAAACCCATAAAAACTGCAGGTGCATTACTAAGACCAAAAGGCATCACTATAAACTCATAGTGACCATAACGTGTACGAAATGCAGTCTTAGATATATCATCCCTCTGAATTTTAAGCTGATGATACCCAGATCTTAAATCAATCTTGGAGAATACACCTGCTCCCTTCAATCAGCTAAATAAATCATCAATTCTGGGAAGTGGATACTTGTTCTTGATAGTTAACTTATTTAACTCTCTGTAATCTATGCACATTCGGAGTGTTCTGTCTTTCTTCTTAATGAACAACACAGGCGCTCCCCACGGTGAGACGTTGGGTTGAATATAACCCTTGTCTAAGAGTTTCTGTAGTTGAACCTTTAGCTCTTCTAACTCCTTTAGTGCCATGCGATACGGTGCTCTTGATACTGGGGCAGCTCCTGGAAGTAAGTCTATCGTAAACTCAACCTATCTGTCTGGAGGCAGACCTGGCAAGTCCTCTAGAAACATGTCTTTATAGTCCCGCACCACAGGTACATCATCAATTGTCACCTTCTCTGACTTGTTCATTATCAAACTTACTAAGAACGATTCACATCCTTCTCTTCTAAGCATCTTCATTGCTTTCATTGCAGAAATAACTCTTACTCTAGCTCCCAACTTTGATCCATAAAAAGTGAATTCCGGCTCTTCTGGTCTTTGGAAGGTTAGCTCCTTTTCAAGACACTTAATTGTGGCATGGTTAACTTCTAGCCAATTCATTCCAAAGATAATATCAAAGTCTCTCAAGTCTAAAACATGTAGATCTGCACTTAGTGATCTATACCCAAGGTTCAAATCTATGTTTTTGCATATTTGATCAGCAATTAAGATTCTTCCCGAAGGTATACTTACTTCTAAGGCCTCACTAAGTTTTTCCTTAGACAGTTTTAACTTAGAGCATAGTGTGGCATATATAAATGAATGTGAAGCTCCAGTGTCAAATAATGCAAGTACAGGCATATTTGATATGCTAATCATACCTGCCATATTTCTAGGTTCACGTGCAACATCTTGTCGATTAAGAGCAAATGCTCAAGCATTTCTTGCCGGAGGTTGACCTGGCCTAACCATTTCTTTTCCCTTATTCATTGGACAATTATATGCCATATGTCCTTGTTGCCAGCACCTATAACACACATTCCTTCCCTTCATACATTCACCATTATGTTTCTTTCCACATATTTGACATAATGGTTTTTCTTGTTGTGCTTTAGGATTTGATCCTTCTCTCATCCTAGCCTTTTTATCGAAAGCGCGAGCCTTATTCTTGTTATCATCCCACTTTCTTTTCCCCTTCGACTCATCAACCTTGTTTGCATTTTTACGAAGTGAGGATTCTACATCTTGAGCTCATTCAAGAGTTTCAGCATATGTGCCCATGCCGCGTCCAGCTATGATACTGCTAATCTCAGTTCGTAAGCCTCTTATGAATCTATGAGATTTTTTCTCATCAGTGTCCGTCAAGTGTGGGGCATACCTAGATAACTGATTGAACTTCCGTTCATAATCATTCACTGTCATATTTTCCTGAGTTAGATGTAAGAACTCAGTTTTCTTCTGATCCCGATAACACATAGAAACAAACTTCCGCATAATAGCTTGCTTGAAATCCTCCCAAGTCATATTCGCAAATTGTTCAGGCGTCATCGACCTCCTATATGTTTCCTACCAATGATCAGCATCACCAGTGAGCTGGAAGATTGTACATGCAATGCGCCGAGAGTCGGTACACACCATGTACGTGAATGTGTATTCCATCATTCGTAACCATTCTTCAACCTCAGTCGGTTCACCCTGACCATTAAAGGTGGGAGGTTGATATGTTCGAAATTGAGCGACAACACGTGATGTATCTTCTTGTGGAGGATTTTAAGCCTCATTATTTTGACGTCTTGATGGCATCATATACACGTATTTCATACGTTAGATATTTTGATCGTCAAAACTCTTATAAGATTTTAAGGCAATGATACAGTGCACTTAGATTCGTGTAGATCATAAAATTCCAATGAGCTAAAGAAGCTCTAAGGTTTTACCATATACTTATGTTCAGTGTATCTATATTCAAATCCAGCTAAGTTCTGATCTAAAACTAGCTCAGATGATGTTTATGTATCAAATGGATTTGATATGAAAACACTGATAACCATGCTTTGTAAAACATAAGTTTCACAATGCTATAAAATCATACTTTTCACCATGCTTTAAATTACATATTGAGATCACTTGCATTTATATATCTTGCATATAATTGTATGCATATACTTTTCATAAGGCACTAAAGAAATTTAAAACATAAACTTTAGTACCTTCCTGGAGTAAGCTTGGGGTAGACGATAACTGCTGGGTTATGGGTAACCATTTCAATAATACAATACTCAAAACATTTCAATTTTGAAAACATCACAGGCCTACAATCACGTAAACCTGCTCTGATACCACCTGTAACGCCCCAGTCCCACTAGGACCAAAACCTCACCAAAAATCTACATACATGCTTACGTAATAAATACTTTTATAAAAATTAGATTTAACTTAATTAATTATTTGTAAACGGACAGCACCTCGACTTAAAAATGTTCAAACCCGCACTTAGGCGTTCTTAAAGTCAACTTCCAACAAAACTTTCCAAAATCACTGCCTCACACATAACCAAATTATGACCTGTCAACAAGCAATAAATATAACCAAACAGGCCACACATTCAAAAACTTCACGGCCAACCCTTATATACATTCAAAATGTTTATACATACAATCAAAAATTGACCACTAGGGTCAATAATTTTCAAACTTAATTTTTGCAGAGTATCAACAGAAGCATTGAATATTTAACATACAAACATAAGTTTAAAGATAATTTTAAGCAAAAATCACATAAGAGTCAACCATCAAAACCCACTTCAACAGCTCGTCCTCAACCAGCTTGACCACCAGGACCTGAAAATATTTGAAAATATTTGGATTGAGTGCTAGAAAACACTCAGTGGGCATTATTATTCGTCCAAGTCATAATTTCATGCTTTAAAGTCAATCATAAACATAGTTTACTCTTCTTCATTGGACGAGAGACCCAATGTGATCACATGAATACTTTACGGTTACTTATCTAGACATTTAGTCACAAAGTAAACTGTATATGCTTGTAAGTCGGAATTCTTCTGTGCATGAAGTCCCATAACATCCAATCATTACGTAAACAATGCTATTAAAACATTTAACATACTTTTCATGGACGAATTTAAAACATAGTTGTGAGTTATAGAAAAACCCACCTGGATGATCTCAAAATGCGGTGAAATTATTATGTGATGCTACTATGCTTCTCGATCGTCTCGACCTATAAAATTGGAATTCTACCTTAAAATTCTAATATAGGCCAATAAAATATAACTTAGGTTATAAATTACGTAAGTAATAATTTCCTATAACTTTGGATCATTTGGAATTGAAATAGAGTCAAATGAGCGAATAATGCGCATTTGACGGATTGAATCAAGTTAATGATTCTATTTGAGAATTTATCAAACTTTCTGGGCTGAATTGAATAGGAATAAAGATGAATTGAACTGAATTTAATAACTAAAAAGTTCGATTTAACACATAGGAGTGAATTTTAATATTTAGAATTTCTTTTGGGGCAAAATATAACATTTAGAAATTATATAACTTAATTGTATTTTATAACAATCTTAATTTAATTTTCATCAAATTAAACTGATATTAAAGAAAAATAAATAAATGTGAAAACGACGAAGATAAAATTCAAACAAGAAATTTAGAATAACATAAAAGTATTATAAAATTTGAACGACCAGTTTATTGGTGATAAAACTCACCTCTTCTCCTTCCTCTCTCTTTCGTTTTATAATTCCCCTTTTTTTTCCCTTTTTACTTCTGATTCTTCTTCTCTTTTCTTTCGATTTTTTTTTATTTCTGAATTCTTTTCATTAACTTGGTTCTCAATCAACCAAAAATATATATATATATATATATATATATATATATATATGAATTTAGAAAGCTACACGTGTACACATGTACACTTACATTAACAAAATGATTCCAAGTGTAAGTTGACTAATACTTTTTCTTAGATGATAGATTTTAGTTAGATATGTACTTTTTAATAAAATGGCTAGTGATAGGCTTTAGTTGGTCCGAAAAATAGGTTAATTGGTCTTGAATAATTTATTATTATTATTTTTTTCAAATTATCAAATAAAATAAATTTTGTTGGGAGGTCAATTAAGGTTCAATTTGGACAATTTTTGGTACCGAAATGATCTCATAATTTCTACTTTTATAATATAAATTCTAATTTTAACTTAGATGCTCAACTTAAAGTCGAGACATTACTTGACCTTACGTTATGTCTAAGCCTCCTAATTAAACTAGCTTAAATAATTTGAATTCTAGTTTCATGAAATTTCTAGCTATAAAATAAATTTAAATACTATATTTTTCGGGGTGTTACAATAACCCATTTTTTATTTGTAGTAGAATCAATGCTCCTATTTTTTCGATGATCAGAATTATGATGTGTCAATATTTTTCCACGTGTAGTGATTAATTTGTTTTGAGTTGTCGAATATGGAGGATTTCTATTGTGCAAAGTCAATTTTCTAATCTTTTAAATTTTTTTGGTGTCTATTTTGTTAGAAATTAACAAAAATAAAAATTGTGTTAGTTCTTTTATATGTGAGAGAATTGAGTATGTAAAATTAATATATGTAAGTTATAAGTATTTAAGATATATAGAAAGTTGAGCACATTGATAAGCTCAAATATATATATATATATATATATATATATATATATATATTCTAAAAATTTAAATGTATTTAATTCAAAAAAAATTATGTGGGTTTTGATTTTTAAAATTCTACACGTTATCAAGACCATTTTTAAAATTAATTTGCATATATATGCTAAAGGAAGCTATATGTCTTGTTTAGAGTTGAAATACGTTATTATGAGTGTCATCCATGATCCAAAGATATTTAATATCAACTTTATTATTTCAGCTGATTAAAAATATCTAAACTTAAATTGTGATTTGAAGTAATTCTTTAATTTAAGGTATTTATCAAGTTAATATTTGCACTTTGTTTCACATAGCATGACTACTGCAAATCAAGGCTAGTACATGTAATACCCCGAAATAATTTAGAAGGCTTTATTCAACTTATGTTGCCCTTTGGTAAGTTAGAAAATAAGTTGGGTCCTTAAAGGACTCAAATAAAGGAAAATCGTAGCCAGGGAAATCTGTTAAATTTAATTTGGTCAAAAATTGCATTAAAAAAATGTTCTGATATTTTTCTCAGGTTAATAGAAAAAGTTTCAAGAATCGTGCCAAACTTTGAATTTTTCAATTTCGAGTTCAAATGAACACTTGCACAATTTTAAAATGAAAGGTAATAGATTTGGATAACAAGGCACATCCGTCATTATCCAATTTCTTTTTCAAAAGATTATCCTATTCGTAATTATCCTATTCTTTTTCCATCATTATCCTATTCTATCATTATCCTCTTTCTTTTATTCGTTATTATCTTATTTATTTTTCTTCTATAAATAGGAGCTTAAGGTTTCATTTTTCATTCATTTTCAAAATCGAAACGCCGAGCAGCTTCCAGAGAATGTACGACTCTAGTTTCCTATTTCAATTCTGAAATAGTCATTTTGAAGGTGTCAACACGTAGATCACAAATACATGATTGAAATGATGACACGAAGGATGATCACGATGGAAAATCATCGTGACCGCCGCCAATTCCTTGGAGAAGGTACTTTCTCCGATTCTGGTCATTTGGACTGATGAATTTAGAAATTTCAAGTTCTAAATATGCTTATATTTCGATTATCTTTAATTATATCGATTCCGATTTTTGATGTTGTGAGTTTTCAGTATTTTTCTCCGTTTTCATTTTATGTAAATCTCAGATCTACTCTTCCTGGATAGTCGTATTAGAAATCTTCTTTTTATAAATAGTCTTTGATCATTTGCATCTTGTAGTTAACCGGAATAGATTTTTGATTTCTCGTCGTTTGAAATTCGGATCCGAATATTATATTATAAATCTGCCCAGTTCGAATTTATGTTCTAACCGTCCGATCTTTGATCTGATTACACCATTAAATTTCTTATTTTCTGCACTATCAAAAATTATACTTTTGAGCAAAAATCCAACGAGTATCGAGCTCGATCGAGACCGATACATTTTCAGCTAAAATTTGTGAATATTGTTACCGATCAGTTTCGGTTTTTGTCCTGTTTCACCCATTTTGGTCGTCAAATCGAAAAAGTTTCTTCTCGAAAGTTGCTCGAAATAACATTTCCTATGCTCCCGTCGAATTTTGTAATTTTCGGATGAGTTTTGAATAATATCGATTATTTAATTTAAGCAGTTATTTTATTTTCGAGAGCATGTGTTATCGAAAAATTCTAAAATTCTCATTCTTTACTCTTGGCATGTATAGTATCATCCCTGAATATTTTCGTAATTTCCGAGCGGTTAAAAAGTTTCGTGGCGTAAATCTGGTAAACTTTGGATAAATCATAAGTTTTGGAAAGAGACTTCTGTCAAATCAGTTGATCCCAGTAAAGTAAGAATAACATTTTGGAATTTATTTCCTTCTTCGTCGAAATTATTCGAGGTCTCTAGAGTCGCGCAATCTATTTTAGAATAGAATATAATTAATTATAGCTCCGCTTATAGTAGATTAATTTCCGGAAATTTAGCGTTTATCCTAAGTTAAAGTTTACCTTCTGTAGTACCAGCTGAGCTAGAGAAAGAGTATCAGGGTTGATTCTTCAGGAGTTAGCTTTTCAGAATCGCGAGAAAGGTGGGTTATACTATACTATCTTTGCAAATTGTATCTTTCGAGTTATTAAGCTCTGCTTTGCTAAAATTGCATATGTGACTATCTGTGTTAAATATTTACATGCTACTGTATGTTATCGGAGTCTCATAAACCAGCGTTGTGTCAATGTGAGTAGCTACAGTATGCATGCATTATTTGTCCTGCCCTACTCCTTGTCGGTGAGACTAAAATGAAACACTTATTGGTTATACTCTTTGAGTATACTATGACCATACTCAACGTTATGCGCTGGTGATGTAGTTTGGGTTGTGGGCAGTGACGGGTTATACTCTTAAGCGCTTCACGATAAAATATTTTGGTGAACTTAGGTTGCTTCCAACTTTTAAACCTCCTAAGCTTCACTACCTGCATGGACACAGATAGATTACTTTTACAAAATCATTTGCATAACTTAAATTGTGAGAACTTGCCCACTGAGTACATTAGTACTCAGCCCAAATCTTTTGCAAACATTTTCAGGTCAGTAGGCTGGAGCGTGGAGGTGACAAGGCTGAGATATGGGCTATTATGATTTACATATTTTTCCGTTGTCCCTTTTTGTTAGTATTCTGTTAAGAATTGAGCTTACGCACTTATGGTATTCTTTTGCTAAATGCTAAGAACTCTGATCTTGGTATTTTGTTGATATGATTCTGCTTCTCTGATTCTGAACATTTGTTGACTTCCTAGTTAACATGTATCATATGCTTAGCTACATAATTATTCTAAGGGGAGGAAGCCCATCTTTCGTTATGTCTATTTGATCATTCATTTTGGCATATGGAAGGGCTTCATTTGTTCAGCATATTAGTGTCTGTTTCTTTTGTCGACCTATGAATGGGTCTATTGATTGTTGGTATCTGGTTATTTGTTTCCGTTTGGCCTATAAAAGGGCTTATTGAATTGTTACAGCTTCCATTCTTCTCTTATAAGCCGTTTTAAACGGGGATTCGCTCTAGTTACAGAGGTTATGCTGTCTAATTTTTCGGAAGGCATAACCTATCTTTGGCATACTCGGTTGTTAAATTTTATTCCCAACATTAATCTTTTTGGATTAACACCCCGTCATTAATTTAATTACCCCATTTCTTTTCCGCTTCTTAATTCCCACCCCCGTGGTGTCCATTTTCACGATCTTTCGGGATCGGGGCGCTACAGTATATGTAAATGTAAAAAAAATATGAGGGTATACTAAGAACTCAATTTTCAAAAAAATCATAAATTTAATTTAAATATTTAAATACATATTTACATATTAAACTGATAGGTTTCTCAAGTCTCAATTGAAAGACTAAGAAACATACGAGAGGTGAGAATTTCATTGTTGATCATTAAAATTTATAGTACATTCAAGTAGAATAATTATCTTCAAAGTTAGATGTGGGATAATTGTCATTTGCAACAATTTGACTACTCGCTACTTTCTTTCGGTCTTTCCAAAATTCAAATTAAATAGCATACAAGTTTGCTAGAGTTCACAAAAGGTTTGTTATATATTTTCAATATCATTTCCTTTATTTCTTTTTAAAATATGTATTACATAAATTTGAAGGTGCAAACTCCAAAATTGACTTGTTGGCTATTAGTATAATTTATTGAGGCAAGAAAATTCAATATAAACAAAATAAAAGAGTTGTTGTCTCTTTTAGTAGAAATGAGGATCAATCGGTTGAACATCTCGTAAATTATACTTCTCTTCTAAATTATTATTATTATTATTATTATTATTATTATTATTATTATTATTATTATTATTATTATTATTATTATTATTATTATTATTATTATTATAATATGATGGTACATTTCATAATTATTATTAATTTAGAATATCACAAAATACATTGTCAATAAATATTAATTACTATTTGTTGTGTTCAATGTAGGATATATTTAATTTTAAAATTAAAATAAATATAATTTAATTGATTAAAATATATTTAAAATTTAAAATTTAAAATGAAAACAATTTTTTAAATTTATAATAATAAGATCAATTATTGACCATTAAACTTGAATGCATTTTTAAAAATAAATATTTAATTGCCAAAATTTAATTCAAATAATTTAATACATGTTTAAATATTAAACTAATAAATTAAATTCAAACACTATACTCATTCTCAAATAAGAGACCAAGAAATGTGTGAGAAATTCATTGTTGGCCATTAAAATTTATAGTATATGAAAATAAAATAATTCTCTTTAAAATTCGATGTGGGATAGTTATTATTTATGTATGTGGCAAGTACAAATGGGCGGGAAAATGAGAGTTACTATTTTAAGTATACTTATTTGTCTTTATATATATTAAGATTTATATAATGTATTATTCATATGTTTGCTTTCAAAATACAATTCTATAAAAAAATTTAGTGGAATATGTGCATAATAATTCTTAAAATTACTTGCTAAATTTCCAAGATTTTAATATGATTTCCGTTATTTTTTTCAATTTTCTGCGATATCGATATATCCGGCGATATATTCGTAAAATTAAAGTTGCGATATATGTTGCGATAGTAATATTTTCATCCTTGCTTGAAATTAATGCAATCAAGATCTTAGAACAAAAGCTCGTCAGAAGAGCAAAGGCTACTCAACAGCTATCTTTAAATGAAAGCCCCTTAACGGTTTTATCATTTATGATCACACAGTGATCATCAACGGTCACTAGCTGCCCATATATAAAAGGTGAGCAACCCAGAAGGTGGTCCGAGACTTTTGACGAAAAGACTTCTTGACTTAAGAACTTTTGACGCCGCTAAGACATTCAGCGAAGACGTTTGCCAAAGCACTAAAGCCTCACGCTCAAAAACTCAGAAAAAGCAAAAGTCCAACTGAAGAGAAGGAGCCAGACCGCTCATCAAGCTAGCTGTTGAAGAATTCCAGCCAGAACAACTCTCTCAGTTCAAAGCTTTACAAAGATCAACTACCCAACTCAAGCCACAGAAGTGCAAAGGAGCACATCAGTTGATACCAGTTTCAAGACTGCTTTCTTGAAGATCGAGCGAGATCTAAAATCATATAAAGACGGGCAATAGCACCTAAAGTCTTAGCGAGCAGTTGAGATCGGTAAGTGTGAGCTATCGACCAGAAACTGGCTGAGGAGGCTGCTATTGTTGGATCGCCGCTTCCGGGACAGCACCAGTTGGAAAGGAATCCGTGACTCGTAAAGTCACCGTCAGCCAGGTCCAACACCTGTCTTCACTGTGTAACTGTAATAAATGAACTTTACACTTGCATAGTGAATTGACCTTCTACGGAAGAGAGATAGGACGTAGAAGTTGAGCTTCGAACCTCTATAAACTGCTTGTGTGCTCTGCTTTACTTTTCAGTTTCAATTATATATTTTGAACTGCACACCTCAAGCACACACAACACTCCGAGCTAGTAGATCATCTCAACTGATCTTCTAAGAGCACGGATAACTCAACGAGTCAAAACGGGCCCTGAATATTCCACATCTATTGTTCAGTTTTTTGGATCAGTTTATTCACCCCCTCTCTAAACTGATTCTGACTCGTCCCGGGACCAACATATTTCAACCTATCGGAGGAGAAGGGGAATAAATCTTCCAAAGCCATCTGTATGTATTTGGATTGTAAAGGGTTAGGTGCTATCAGCTTATCTTCCAAGGATGAATCTATTATCCAAGAATGTCGAACGAGGGTGAAGCGGAAGATTGACTACGCCGCTTGTAAGGGGCAGAACTTATCCTCTCCTAATCATCTGGTATGCACTAAGGTCAAGTGGCCAAATCAAAGAGGATGTGGCTGCCCAATCTTCATCTCATGCTTCTCTGGATGCAGCTTCTCAAGGTGTCGTGGATGCATGCATCGTGGAGCCATTTTCTGCAATATTGCCCTACCTTGTCGAGCAGATGGCCGCATCCAAAAAGATAGCTGTATCTCAAGCATTCGAAGAGGCATGATTGTAACGGTTTAGTGACCTGGAGAAGATGGTGTTGAATATAGCATCTAAACTGAACGTATCTGTTTGTGATGGAGCCATCCACCAGAGCATGATGAATGTTAGACATGCCACATGTATGACGGTGAGTAATGATGTGGCATCTTCACCTTATAAGGCAGATGGTGAATGAGCTGAAATGGGTATAGCTGGGGCAGTAGGTTCATACGATGAAGATGCTGACTGCAGTCGCTCATTTTATTAGTGACTAGAAACAGGTGACGGACAGATTCCGTCGCCCATGTTATTGGTGATGAAATTTCAAGTTCGGGTGACGGATTTTTCCGTCGCCTGAAAGTTATTTTCTTGTAGTGTTACCTTATATTTTTCTAAAGAGTTAGCAAAATTTTCACTCTCCATATATTTGTAGGGTTAAATTTGGGAGAGAGTGTAAAATATCTAAAACAACAAATATTTTGACACAAAATAAAACTTCTAAAACAACAAACATTATGAAACGGGGGGGTATATTTTAAAAAATTCTTGTTAAATATAAAAGAATGTATCACTACCAAAAAAACGGTCTTTAGTGACAAATGTCGTCACTAATAATAGACTTAAGTAACGACATGTCATCTCTAATAATTACATGTCATTTCTAATGACATTTTTTGTGATGACAATATTGTTACTTGAAATAATTTTTTATTTATTTGAGATGAACTTTTAGGGACGCCCTATTTGCAACGATAATATTTTTAGGCGATAATAATAATGTCATAAAAATTTTATTAGAGATGACATGTGATGATTAAAAATAAAATATCGTTACTAAAGATCATTTCTTTTGCAGTGAATAATTTATAAGATTAAGTATTCTAGACATGTTATTAATTATTTTGAAGAGCATATGTAAGCCCAAACACGTACCCTCTTATAAATAAGATGACTAGATGAGTAAAGGATGTAAGAAACAAATTAAAATAAATAGATAGAAATAGAGTCCGATATAGCTTTGTTTGCATCTAAAATCTAAAACAATTTCTTTAACAACTGAATCATGACTTAAACGTCAATGAAGAATAAAGCTGGTAACGAGGCAGATATTGATTTCCTACGCATACTGAATATTTCAATGTTTCAGAATAACCGATTACAATAGTGTAACGCATGTGATATATCTCTTTTCTTTACTCGAAAAGGCTATCTAGCTTTATTTGTTTGTGGAAACATAATTCTGAAAATACATCAGTAGACTGTAAAAATGATCTAGTTTTATCCATTGCTTATTAATTATATCGACTATTATTCGTTCAAAATTATTATTCATACACTGATACACGTAAAAGGCACTAGCTTCTCTCTCGAACTAAATTAATTAAGCCATTTCATTCACACACACACACACTCTCTCTCTACTAAAAACCTCTTGAAATAGTGATTAAACATTGTAGATGAGATCAAGAACTGTAAAATCTTTGGATTGGTATTAGAATTATATACTAGCATTTCGCCCGTGCGATGCACGGATCAGAACATGAGATGCATATAATTATTAATTTTTCTATTAAAATAGCATGCTTAAAATTAAAAGAGTTAATCATTAAACCAAATATTAGAACAAAATGTGAAAATACATGATGTTCACTCACAATATTAAATTTCAGTAATCTAACTAAATAATTGTGAGGTAGAGAATGTATAAAATTAAAAGACAAACTTGTGTGAAACCTTCTTACAGGTCAAAATTTATAAGACATGTGAAATTTTGGATTTAAACTCACATTCAATGACATATTTATAATTTTGTTGGAGTTTGATCGTGTTTGAATCTGGGTATTGAATGTCTTACATATTTTGACTCATAACATGGTCTCACACAAGACTTCCGTAATTAAAATCATTAATCTAAATTGGAAAAGAAATATAATTAAAGAAAAAGGTCAATCTTACTCTCTTTCTTATTTGCCCATGATTTTTTAGTCAATGTATATACATTATTGGTATAAATTGATATCTTAATTAAAGGTTTTAACTTAATGTTTTTTTTATTCGAGTGATAGAGGGAGACGAAAGTTAACAACACCCATTAAAATACATATTTTCGGACTCTGGCAAAGACTGCCGGATTTCTACGTACATGTATTTCGTAAAATCAGTTAGTAAAAAATCTGGGCACAAATTTCATGATTTTTTTAATAGATTTGAGTTCTCATATTTTGTTAAGAGTTAAAATGATTTTTTCCTAATTAAAAAGGGATATAGCACATTTTAAATGGAATAACTTCAATTATAAAATATTATATAAAAGAAATATAATTAATGAAAAAGGTCAATCTTACCCTCTTTCTTATTTGCCCATGATTTTTTAGTCAATGTATATACATTATTGGTATAAATTGATATCTTAATTAAAGGTTTTAACTTAATGTTTTTTTTTATTCGAGTGATAGAGGGAGACAAAAGTTAATAACACCCATTCAAATACATATTTTCGGAATCTGGCAAAGACTGCCGGATTTCTACGTACCTGTATTTCATAAAATCAGTTAGTAAAAAATCTGGGCACGAATTTCATGATTTTTTTTAATAGATTTGAGTTCTCATATTTTGTTTAAGAAGTTAAAATGATTTTTTCCTAATTAAAAATGGATATAGCACATTTTAAATGGAATAACTTCAATTATAAAATATTATTTTCTTCAAGTATCGAAAATCTCTTTATATCCGAATTAATTATATAGTTTGATACATTAAATCAATAAAACGTAATAAAAGATTACAAATTCTCCTAAATATATATTTTAACATGCATATTTGCTTTTTGTATAGGAAAAGAAAGATTAAAAAACTTTATTTAACTTGATCTTTTTTGACGTATAAGTTTATTAAATGGTATAGTCAATATGCACAGTTGATATAAATATACAATTTGTGCACGTAGTACATTGGAAATGCAAAATTTATCAAAGCTATGAAAAATAATTATCAAACTACAATTTTATAGCATAATACAAAAAATTAATAAAAAAATAAAGATATCGATAAAAAATGCATGATTCCATCAACGTTGTTACTTATCATGAACATAATTAAATCTTAATAATTTTCATGGCGTGAATCAATATTATCCGAAGGAATTAAATATTGTAATTATTAGTTTATTTGAAATTAAACAATAAATTTTTCTTATCAAATTATATGATGACCCTTTGAAAAAAAATCACATATCAATAAGTTCAAATCTATTTAATTTTGTACCCAAGATTAGTTAGTACGAATCCTAAATAATTGGCTTGTTGCTTCAAGATAATTGTTTTTAATATTCAATTTAAAATAATATGGGTCGATATATAAGCAAAACCACATTCATTTAAAAAATCAAAACCAATTAATTAATAACGATGCCACACATTTTTTAATTTGAAAAATTATTAGCATAGCTAGAAAGCATTATTATACATCGTTTCAGATAAGCTGCGAGATGTGTTTTCAATGGCTCCCTTAATTATGTCCGAGGAAATTCCCTCTTGAGTAATGGGAAGCAGGCTACTCCCCGAAAATGCCCCGCCCGTTGGTTCCTATTCCTTTGTCGTTGGGGATCAAAATCTGACTTGCATGCGTTTAGTATAGTAAGACCAAAATTAAAATCAAATAGTGTACATCATAAGATTTTTACCAATCTAAAGCGCGCAAGATATAATATTACAATCATCATATATAGCAAAAGATGTGGATACCTGATATCTACTCTTTCTTTGTAGCCCATATTATAAATATAATAGAAAACAATTACACTAAATAACAATATATGTGTATAATATCAAAACAATTATACAAAATTGAACCAAATATTATTTTACATTTTTTCCTAATGTATGTAAGTTCATAAGGAGAAAAGAACATATAGTTGCTGCACATGCATGGTTTGATTCGTTTGAGCAAATTGAATTTGGAGCTATATTCTCTTGATTATATTTGTAAAGCCTGCAAAAGCACTGTAAACTTTTGTAAATGATCTGAAAAAAAAATATAAAAATTAAAATTGAATATGGTGTAGGAAGCACGAATCAAATATAAATAAAACACGATCTCAATAGAATTTTGATAGACAAATAAAACAATAAAAAATAGTTTACAATCTTTTGTTTTTGATGCCATTAAATGTTGGGTAGTCACCATAAATATGATTATATAGAGAGTTTATGTCAAGTCCATCATTCATTAGAAAAAATATTCAAAATTCAATTGCAATCTTCTAAATTAGTGTTGAAATTTCACTTGCATGATTAAATCTTCTAATGTATTCTATTATTATCATAACTAAATTAATTGCACAATTATTTTTTAATATATAAATTAATTAAATCAATATTCATTAAACATAATATAATTACCATAATGAAATCAATTGTTAATATCTCTATAATATATTGAGTATATATATTTCTCCATTTCCTGATATTGTTTCCAAATTAACATAATGGATTACTAATATTTATATTAAAATTTACATGGATCCCTATTAATGATATTTATTTATCAATATCTATTAAACATAATATACATAATTTTATTTTCGGAAGGTGAAAATGGGCGGGAAAATTAACTTTTACTATTTCCGGACGCGGAGTCGTTATTATATATTATATAGATTTCCACCGATTACATTGAAAGAATATATAAAGCAAAGGTTAACTTATTTATGGAAACTAATCTAAACTTGGAACTAATCTCGTAGATCCTATTCTGCAGGATTCATGGAGCTATTCTTGGACTTGGATTTGGATTGGTACTGCTGACACTCCCCCTCAAGTTGAGTAGTGGGGTCTCCAATACTCAACTTGTCGAGTACATTTGTAAAACTCCTTGAATTCACCGCTTTGGTTAGAATATCTGCAAGTTGATCCTCAGACCGGATAAATGGTAGTTCAACAACTCCAGTCTCTATCTTCTCTTTGATAAAGTGTCAGTCCACTTCAACATGCTTCGTTCGGTCATGTTGGACCGGGTTTTCAGATATGCTGATGGTAGCTTTATTACCACAAAACAACTGACATGTTTGAGCTGATAGAAAAACAATTTTCTTTAACAATTTTCGCAGCCACAGAACTTCTGTTACCCCACTCTTAACCCCTCTAAACTCTTCTTCGGCACTGGAGAGGGCTACCACTTTCTGCATTTTACTTCTCCAGGTAACCAGATTACCACCAACAAAGATGAAGTATCCTGCAGTAGACTTTCTATCCATAAGATTTCCCACCCAGTCGGCATCGGTGTTACCATGTATCTTTGAGTGTCCATGCTTTGCAAATAATAATCCATATCCAAAAGTACCCTTAAGATAACGCACGATTCTGAGAGCAGCTTCCATATGATCTGGCTGTGGTTTGTTCATGAACTGGCTTACCACCCTAACGACATAAGCAATATCAGATTTGATCTGGTGTGAGATAGATAAATGAGTTTCCTTACCAGACATTATAATAATCCATATCCAAAAGTACCCTTAAGATAACGCACGATTCTGAGAGCAGCTTCCATATGATCTGGCTGTGGTTTGTTCATGAACTGGCTTACCACCCTAACGACATAAGCAATATCAGGTCTGGTGT
Organism: Perilla frutescens; assembly: GCA_026008535.1. Taxonomy (NCBI): domain Eukaryota; kingdom Viridiplantae; phylum Streptophyta; class Magnoliopsida; order Lamiales; family Lamiaceae; genus Perilla; species Perilla frutescens. The sequence goes on along the minus strand of BRKX01000001.1, from coordinate 47,553,648 downwards.
GAGATAGATAAATGAGTTTCCTTACCAGACATTGATATTGCCCTCTGTCAGATGTTTTTGCCCCCTCTATGATCTGTAATCTATGATTTACTGCAATAGGGGTATTGACCGGTTTGCAGTCTAACATTCCAGTTTCAGTAAGGAGGTCTAGAGTGTATTTCTTCTGGCATATGAAGATTCCTTTAGCTAATCTAAGGACTTCAATGCCGAGGAAGTACTTGAGAGCTCCTAGATTCTTCATCTCAAATTCGAGAAACAGATTTTTCTTCAAGTTTTCGATTTCTTCCGTGTCACTACCCGTGATGATCATGTCATCAACATAAATAATCAAACAGGTAATGAGACCTCCTCGTTTCTTCAAGAACAATGTATAGTCTAAGTTACTTTGCCAGAAACCATAACTCTTCATAACACCGGTGAATCTCCCAAACCAGGCCCTTGGAGATTGTTTAAGCCCGTAGAGTATCTTCTTCAACTTGCTTACTTCATTGTCTCCAAACTTAGACTCAAAACCAGGTGGTGCCTCCATATATATTTCTTTGTTCAACTCCCCACGTAGGAATGCATTGGTGACATCAAATTGATGGAGTGGCCAATCCTGGTTTGCTGCAATTGAGAGTAACACTCTCACTGTATTCATCTTGGCCACTAGGGAAAAAGTTTCTGAGTAGTCCACTCCATAAGTCTGAATGCATCTTTTCGCAACCAACTGAGCCTTGTATTTTTCAATTGATCCGACAAGTTTCTGTTTGATGGTAAAAACCCACCTGCACCCGACTGGTCTTTTCCCTTGTGGTAATTTGCATATTTCTCATGTGTTATTTCGGGCTAAGACATCCATTTCTTTCTTCATGACATCCGTCCAGTGTTTTGATTGGAAGGCTTCTTCTGCTGTTCTCAGAAGGTAATTTTCATCTTCATACAAAGCAACTTGAAGAGCTGCTGCTAGTTCTGTGAGATTTCCCTTGACAATGTTCCCAATTGAGTATCTAGATTTCCTGACGGTTCTTTCTAGAGAATATCTTTTTGGAGGAACTCCTCTGTTGCTTTGTGGGGGTAGAACATACTTCTCTATATCTTTATCTGTGGTTTCTTTCTGGCACCTCATGGTTAGTTAATTCAGGAATGACAGAAACAGAAGGCTCAGTACTTTCATAATCTCGTACCTCAGGTACCAGGTTTGGAAGAGCATGGTCTGGTTCACCAACTTCCGAGGACTATACAGACGTCTCAAGAATCGTCTCAGCGGCATAGTTAATTGTCTCTGTTGAAACTACATCCAGTGGATTGCTTGGACTTGGCAACCAACTTAGTACTCCCCCTGACCACTAAGGTGGTGATGATAAAAGAACTTGGTTTTCATATTTATAATGGTAATAATAATCAAGGTTTTAAAAGGCGATTTTAAGCCTCGAGGCGTTTACCCGTAGCCTCACAAGGCGTAAGCCTCGAGGTGAACCGAGGCGTGAGCCTCAATACAAGAAGAAAAAATTAAAAAAATATCATATTTAACTCACCAAATTCACAACAAGCAACACACAATTCAAATATTCAATAACAAAAGCCTAAAATACCATAGAAATATTCAAATATTATGGATGATTTTTAAATACTTTTAATGTCAAATCATGTCTAAAAAATTCTTCTCTCAATTTTTCCTCCAAATCAAACTTCAAAACCAAACAACACCTAATAATCTAATAATATTATTAATAATTAAATCTGAAATCACATAGGGAGAACTTTTGTCCAAATTTTCGACAGACATTGGGTAAAAATTTCCAGAGTGCTTCACAAGTTGGGAAAGAATTTTCTATTTTTTCTCTTGAATTTTCGGTGGTTGACGGTGGCTGCAGATTGTCTAAATCGACGACATTGGAAGAATTCTTGACAAAATCAATTTATTGCTCCAGATTGTGTAGATCGACGATGTGAGATTGTAGAGGAGAGAAAGAAAATTTTCAAAATCTGATTTTGGAAATGTGATGTGAGCGGTCGGTGGGAATTGGAGATATAAAGTAGGGTTTCTTTTCAAAAAATTAATATACATGTATTTTGATAATTTGACTAAAAATATATTTAAAAGTTAGTGGCTAAAATAAGTTTTTTAAAAGTTTAAGTGACTACTTTGGTCCATTCCCACTTTAAGAGTGTTGGTAAAAAACACAATAATAATAAAATAATACTAATAGTTATAATCTTCATTTTTTCCACCTGGGTGAGGCAGATCTTTTATAATAGAGAGTTGCTAAATGCACCACTATTTTTACATTTTGCACTATAAATTATTTTTAATTTTTTTATTAGTTATATATTTACCTAAAAATTCTTACTAATAAAAATAAAAAAAATCGCATATCGTTCGAAGTCGTGTGTTCAAATATTTTGTATATGTTCAAAATCTTGTGTTCGAACAGTCTTGATATGTTCGAAGTTGTGTGTTTGAACGGTACTTAGATAAAAATTCATGGAGTCCGTTTGAAAATTAATTTTCGAATAATTTTCGAACGAGACTTATTTTAAAAATTATGTCTATAGAAAAATGAAATTTCGAACAAATATGGTGAGTTCGAAATTTCACTTTCGAACCACTCTTGATATTTTTCTTTTTACGTAATTTTAATAATATATAATCCTTGTTTGGTTTGTAACATGATTCTGAAATTCCGACCAATTGAAAAAAAAAGGGAAATTTTATACTTTGATACCTACATTTTGGACACTTTTTCAAAAATGACCCACTTTATCGCTATTAGCAAAACAGTACGCACTTTTTCAATTTTTTTGCAAATCTGACCTCCATCAAATTTCCAACCTAAAATATCCACGTGGCATGCCCAACAATTTTATTTTATTTTTAGTTCATAATTGACATGGAATATCCAGGTAATATTTTTTATTGGAGCAAAAATGTCATGCAAGAATTCCGGCTTACCACGTAGATATTCTAGGCTAGAAATTTGATCAAGGTGAGATTTACAAAAATTTTGAAAAAGTGGGTACTGTTTTGCTAATAGTAATAAAGTGGCTCATTTTTGTAAAAGTGTCCAAAATTTAGGTATCAAAGTGTAAATTTCTCAAAAATAAAAGTAAGCCAAATTTTGTATATTATAAGTAGGGATGATAATGGGTAACAGGTGGGTACCCACAAAAATTACCCATGATGGGTAGGGTAATTACCTAGTCAATGGAGACGGGCACGGGTAAAGGTAATTACTTGTATATTTTTGCGGGTACGTGTACTTTAGTACCCAACCCACCCCATACTCATATGTGTGTGTATGTATCCATATATACAATTTTATATATAAGTATATTTATAGAAATTATTATTACTATTATAAATATGAAAATACTAAATTAAGTTTGATTTTATTTAGTATTTTATTGTGTATATATTGTGTTTTAATTTGTTTCCTAATTTATACTTTGTATAAGATATTATATATATATACACATATATATTATGAAAAGTTGAATACTTATTCATAAATGAAAATAAAGTAATAGTATATTTGCATATGGCCTAATTTGCAGACATTTTGCATTCATTACTGTAAATAATTATAGTATAAGGAAGTTAATTGGAGAAGATTTATTTAGTAGTTTATTTTTTCTTCAAGTTAGTTTTTTTAATTGCAAGCACGTAATACAAGAAAAAAAAGTGATTTTTTTATGTTATTAGTTCACGTAAGTGTCTTTCTTTCATTTGTTATTCATAGTATAGTGTTATGTTCGTTTTAGTTATTTATTTAATATTATTTTTATGAGAAGTTGGAATTGTGTATTAATCAAATTAATTGTTATTATGATTTTAGTTTTAATTAAATTTTTAAATTTATAATTTTTTTTGTACTTAGTTAAATTGTGGGTAACAGGCACAAGTATGTGCAGTTAATTATCCAAAGGGTATGGAGACGTGTATAACAATTGCTACCCACGCGGGTGTTTTTTTTTAAACGCGGGTATGGGGACGGGTACCATAGTACCCTACCCATACCCTATCCATTGTCATTTTTAATTTTAATGTAATTTGGTGTCTACGTAGATATGCACATAGCAATATTTGATTGCCATGTCAAATTCTATTGACTGGAATTAGAAAATATGTAAAAAATCAGATAAGGACGAAGTTTTTTTTTTGTTGAAATAAAACAACGGCTAAATTAATGTTAGTAAAATTACGTTTTTTAAAACATGAGAAAAATAAAAAAAAGTCAAATTTTATTTATTTTAAGGCAATTAACCTTTTTTTTTTTAATTTGATATTGTAACAACCCCCGCAACTTATCAAAATCAAAACCACATATATTTGTAGAATTGGTGCTCGTGCAATCGAGAATATTGTTTTTTTCTTAGTTCTTGAGTTTTTCCAAGAACTAATCTTTAATTGAGTCTAAAGTTTGTGAGACAAAGCTTTTTTAATTTAATACTTTAAATTAAAATACCTTTAAATTTTTTACGATACAAATAATACTCTCGAATATGAAAATAGTATTTTAATTTTAATACATAAATAGCACTTCTACTATCCCTAATTAGTTAATTAATTCTTATATTTATTGAGTAAAGTGGCGATTTCACCAGCTAATAAATTATAAAGTGACAATATAACAAAGTAGCCACTTAGAAAAATAAAAAAACTTTTTTTAGCCACTTTTTTTAAAATATTATTATTTTGTCCAACTTTACCATAATACCCTTGTGCGCACCTGCGCACTGAGTCCAGCGCGCGGGTACACGTGCGCAGGTGCTGGGCTGCCACCCGTCCCCCGCGCGGCCCCTGCTTCACGTCCCCCTGCGGGCACCCGTGCTCGTCCCTACGCGCCTACGCAAGCGCACCCGTCCCCCGCGTGCGGCCTTTGCGCGCACGTCCCCCGCGTGCGCCCGTCCCCTGCGTGCACGTCCCTACCCCGCGCGCGCGCCCCTGTCCCTGCGCGCCCGTCCCCGCATGCGTGCACGCCCCCACACGCACGTCCCCCATGTGAGCGCCCCTGCGCGCCCATCCCTCGCGTGCGTGCACGCTCCTGCGCGCACGCGCCCGTCCCCGTGCCGGCCTGCGCGCCCATCCCAGTCCCGGGCGCCCGTCCCCCGCGTGCGCGCATGCCCCTGCGCGCATGTCCCCCGCGCCGACCTGCGCGCCCGTCCCCGCCCCGAGCGCCCGTCCCCCGCGCGCCCCTGCACGCTGAGTCCAGCGCGCACGTATAGGTGCGGGGGTATTTTGTCCAAAGTGGCTAAAATAATAGTGTTTAAACTTTAGTGGCTAAAAAAAGTTTTTTTTTTTCCTAAGTGACTAAAAAAAAGTTGACCCAAGTATAAATGCAAAAGTTGAAGATTGAGTTAATATTTCTTTTTTTTTACTAGAGTGTTAGTTAATGCGTTTTACTATAGTGAATTTGTTATTTGATTTAGAGATGTTGAATGATGATAGTTTTCGGTCTAAATCGAGAATGAAATATCCTTTACATGTTCAAAAATTGCGGTCCGAATGGAATGGAATTCTGTCCAAAATTGACACGATGTATGCGTTCCAAACTCAGTTACGAGGAAGAAGACACACAGAACTCACCAAATCTCAGCAAATTTCTTCTCGATTTGTCATTATCTATTTTAATATTTTTAAATATCCAACAGCTCGGTAAATTTTGAGTTGGAAGTCGTTGGGCCGGGGATGGACGCAGTGTCGTCGGATTAAGAAGGTGACTTCATGCAAGTTCTGTTTCACATATATTTTTTTCCTTTTCTTTTTATTTGTGTTCCAATTTATTTTTTACTAAGGATAAACTTATTTTTTTAATAAGTTGGATAAATTAGTAATAAAGTGTAGTGTATAGAGTAAAATATGAAGAATAAAAAACTAAGTGCAAAAGTAAAACCTGAAGGGCATTTAACAGCGCCTCCATTGCAAACTTGCGGTAATTTCTTCGGATTTTTTCATTTCCCTCTTTTACCTCGGCCATTCTCTCTCGAAAAAAAAAAAAAATCCTTTACCTCGGCCAATGTTTTGGCGACAACTATCAATCTAAAATTATGTTAAATGATATGAAGCAGTCTAGGGGTTCCTTCAAATCTTTTCAATGGATGAAAAAGGAAAATGATCAGTACTATCACTGAAACACAAACTTCAACGTTTTAACCTTCAGTCCCTTCCATGTTCTTGCTTGTTTTCTTTTTACTACTACTAAAATTTAGATTTTATATTCCAATTTCTATTCAAAACAATCATTATCATTTTTCAGGTCGATATCTCCCTCTATAAACTTTGATAAACCATTTTTTTCTCTCGTAATCTCACTGTTTGTACTAGCTAGTTTTTTCTGTAATTTTTTCTTTTTAGGTGGGTTTAGCCGTGTAGGGAAAGTGATGAAAATTGAATCCTAAACTCATTACATATGTGAGTTTCATTACTACAGGTCTACTATTCATTTGAGTGTTTTCGATCAAATGGACAAAAAAATGTCTGCTTCAATACATAATGAAATCGTACTATTGAGTGTACTTGTGAAAACTCTCAATGCCTCTCGATCACTTGGAATAGCACGAGAAAACTCTCATTTCTTATGATCAAGCAAGACAAACATATATAAGACAATCTAACGGATCACAATTTGTTACACGAGCCTAATCCACCCATTCATCCTAGTGCATGTCTCACGCGCGCCAGCCTCTTTTTTTTTTCAAACTTTCTTATATATTTTTTTTCAAAAATCATTTATTTCATCACAAATATGATTTATTAATCTCAATTAAAGTTTTATTTAATTAATTTAAAAATATTAATTATCGAGAATAATGCACAAGTCACATGCTTGCGTGAGTCGCAGAAGAGACGACCCCATATTAAAATAAAAAACTATATATATACTATATATCAAATCTCATATTCTTGTTTCCTAAAAAGAAAAAGAAAATCTCATATTCATGTAACATTCACTATTTTTTATATTATTTTCCTTCATATCAATCAAGATGACGCAAAATATGAAATAAATAAAAATACTATCAAGCAAACCTAGTTTGATTTATAATCCATTAGCCATAAAAAAGTGAAAATTAAATCATTGTCAACTAATGGTCTGAAATTATAGCAGAAGCACAAACGAATCATAGCATAAAGTAATAGCAAGTGAGGTGCATTACGCATAAAAACCAAAGATAATTAGTGATACGAGCTACGAATAATCTTAATCTTAAAAAGCAAATTATAAGATCGAAATATCAAATGAGTTGTTAATTAATTAATCAGGACATGAAATTCACAAGAAAAGAGTCGGTAACAACAAACAGTACGCATAATAATTAATACAAAATAAGATCGTAGTTATATTAAGCAACACCAGCATGAATTAAAAGGTTCAAATTAATTACATAATTCCCTAACTCAAATCTAGCTACTACAAATATCGAAATAGAAGGCCAAATTCTCCATCCAAACCTACACATACAACGTCACAATAGTACTGCTTGCAACATTCTGAAATGAATCCTTCAAAAATCAAACAAGTAAAATTTAGAAATAATTAAATCAAACCACATGCACAAGAAATTGAGTCACAATATATGTATATATATATATATAGAGAGAGAGAGAGAGAGATTTACAGATGAAATTAGGTTTGTACCTGAGCAGCAGGGCAGTCGTCGGCAATGGTAGTGGCAGTGATCCAAGGGTCGATGACAATGGGATCGTGAGTCCCCTTCCCCTTAGCGTAGTCAAGCAGAGCTGTGATGCGAGAAGGAGGCACCACGAAACCCCCAACAGATCCGGCAGGCTCATCGCCGGCCTCCCACGACGCAATGCCGACCACGTCCCTTCCAAGACTGAACCACGGGCTACCGGGGATGATTTTGATTTCATCTACCGGCTCCCCTCCGTACCTCACCCACCCGAAATTGTCACCGATTGGATATGCCCACGCGCTTCTCTCCGTGTTGTCTTCCGTCGACCTAAACTTCATCTGCACCATCCCAATCCCGCTGCAGTTCTCTTGCATAGTCATCACCATCAAAGGCAACTCCTTACTTGGGACGGATCTTGCAACCGAGCACGCAGGCGGCAGAGGCAGATCCCCCTCCGCCACCAGCACGGCGACATCGCCGCCGAAATTCACGGCCAGAGGTCTTGTCTTCAGAACTTTGTTTCCGGCTGTGAGGGCGATGGTTCGCCCGATGAAGCAGTTTCGGACGGTGGAGACGAGTCCGATGGCGTGCGCGGAGGTGACTATCAGGTCACGATCCACGAAAATGCCGGTGCCGACGCGGGTGCATGGCTGGAATTCGCCGTTTTCTGCAGGGGAGAAGTTGGTCTTGATTGCGACAACGCTGGGGGAAACGGCTTCCACGAGCCCTCTCATCTGGGAAAGGAGTGGAGCCAGCAGTGCAGGAGACGCCATTGTTGAGAGTTGAGCTGAAGTTTTTAGCAGAGAGAGAGAGAGAGTGTGAATGAAATGGCTTAATTAATTTAGTTCGAGAGAGAAGCTAGTGCCTTTTACGTGTATGGGTGTATGAATAATAATTTTGAACGAATAATAGTCGATATAATTAATAAGCAATGGATAAAACTAGATCATTTTTACAGTCTACTGATGTATTTTCAGAATTATGTCTCCACAAACATATAAAGCTAGATAGCCTTTTCGGGTAAAGAAAAGAGATATATCACATGCGTTACACTATTGTAATTGGTTATTCTGAAAAATTGAAATATTCAGTATGCGTAGGAAATCAATATCTGCCTCGTTACCAGCTTTATTCTTCATTGACGTTTAAGTCATGATTCAGTTTTTAAAGAAATTGATTTTAGATACAAACAAAGCTATATCGTACTCTATTTCGATCTATTTATTTTGTTTCTTACATCCTTCTTTACTCATCTTATTTATTACAGGGTACGTGTTTGGGCTTACATACATACTTTCTTCAAAAAAATTAATAACATGTCTAGAATACTGAATCTTATAATCATTCATTCCTTGGTATTTAACAAGCATTTTTAAAAATATACTCCTCCGTTCATAATGTTCTACCAATGTCATTTCATGAAGATGGACACTAGCTTGGGGGCGGGCGCCTATCCGACATATAATCGGTACAGCCGGTATAGAAGATTCTTACTATGACCTACGGTCCAACCAATTGGGAGAGAATTAATAGATTCCCGAACGCAGCATACAACTCTCCGTTGTACTGCGCTCTCCAAGTGTGCTTGTTCCCCCTTCTTCCTTAACGTGACAAGTCTTTGTGAAATAACTCCCATGAGAAGAAAAAAGAAGGCGTTAAGAGACCCTCCTGGGCCAACCCTAGACACTCTAAGATCCTTTTCAAACCTGCTCCCATTTCGAATCAAGAGATAGATAAATATACACATCCCATTGCACTGATCGGGGGCGTTCATAGTGACTGAGGGGGTCGAAGACCAAGAAGTGAGGTATTTATACCAAGCATTCTTCTTACGGCTAGATCCAATCTCCTGGTTCCTGCGGAAAGGAAAAAGAATTTCACGCTCTTCCTTTCGGGAAGGGAGGATTAGGGAAATCCTATTGATTACAGCTTTCTCCAGACCTCCGGGAAAAGCATGAAAAAAAAAACGGCTCGAATGGTACGATCCCTCCGTCACCCCATAATGTATTTAATTGCACTTCACGCTCCAATTTTTCGATGATTCAATTTCTCTTTCTTGGGCGAAACAGAGGATATCTCGGTCCGGGGAGAGAATGGGGAAGTCCCATATGACCCAATATATCTGACAAGTAGCACTATACGTCAACCCAAGATGCATCTTCCTCTCCAGGACTTCGGAAAGGTACTTTTGGAACACCAATAGGCATGGATTGAAAGAAAAAAGAACTAAATACTATATTTCACTTTGATGTGGAAACGTAATAATATAGTGTTATTGTCTTTATAATATTGGCTTCATCATATTTATTTTATCCATAGATTCTAAAAATTTATAAAGAAAGACAAAAGAAATAAAAGACAATTTTTACGAATAGATCCTTCTAATGATAAACGAAGAATGGTTTTAGGAGTTTTATTTTGTGTCAAAATGTTTGTTGTTTTAGATATTTCACATCCTTTCTCTCAAGTTTAAGCCTACAAATATATGGAGAGAGAAAATTTTGCTAACTCCTTAGAAAAATATAAGGTAATAAGATTTTATTTGATATAAAGGAAGGGGTATATTAGTCCAAGAAATTAATTGTTAATTCTAAATTAAAATCCTAAAACAACAAACATTATGAAACGGAGGGAGTACGTCTTAATTAGATTGAATAATTAAGCTTTTTATTAATATCTTTTTTTTAAGTAAGGAGATATGATTATTCCAAGTTTCAACTTTTTTAGGAAAAGAGTATTAATTATTTTGGAAAACCTAGTTCTCATATTTTGGTAATTATTAATGTCATTAAGATTCTGTCACATTTACTAACCATGCATCTTTTAAACTAAACCATCCAAGCGCTACAACATGCATTTTAATTAAATAGTACTCCTTCCCAATTATATAATTCATATTACTATTTTAAGTGTCCTAATTATATAGTCTCATTACTATAATAATTATTGTTTTTCATAATAATATAATGTATAAAAACACACCTTTAGATTTTGGAAATTAAAAAATAACCACTTTTATACAAATTATAAATCTTAAATGGGGTCGGGATAATCTTGAAAGTTTAGCTTCTTTTATATCTTATTTTCATAAATATTTTTAATCTAAATGCGAGTAAAAAAGGAGACAATATAAATAGAACAGAGAGAGTATCAGCTAGTTAGGAATAACATTTTACTTATGAGCACTAATTAAAACGTCTTATATATGTGATTATATATTGAACTTTATAAAGGGCTTAATTAGCTCACGATCTTATTCTCTCATTTATTATATATGTTAAGATTGCACCCTCAAAAACAGCAGAAACAAGATGAAAGACTCAAGAAATGAAACTTGTGCGGAAAATAGAAAATGAACAAGAGATTTATAGTGGTTTGATAATAATCGATCTACATCCACTTTGGTATTTTCTTGACTGTATTCACTGCTCACTCTTGATGATTACAGATTACAATTGCTTTTCTATAGCTAGACTACACTATAGTATCTGCACAATTACAATCTCTCTCTCAAGAAGAAGCACTACACACAGATATATATAAACTGCAAACCATAATCCTAAAAGATGAAGTATAACTGCTCAACATAACTGCTATCAACTAACTATAGAATCTAGTTGATAACTGCCACTCTCCAACTGTGAAGCTTAGGATAATATCAGTTGTAGCAATACTCCATGCACCAAACTTTATAATGCACGATTTCTTGTGTGATAAACATGCAGATTCTTATCAACCTTGCTTATCATCCTTCTTCAGCTCGAACTCATCTGAAACTTCATCTGATGTGCTGCTATTTACAACAAATCTCCATCTTAGCCGTATCATCAGACCAGATATACAACCAATCCACCAACATTATTCCACATAGAATAATAAAACACAACTCCATCTGAAGTTGCAAACTCTCATCAGCTGCTCCACCTTCAACAACAGTTGACTCTCTCTTTCATCATGCTTAACAGATACCAATGAGACTAAGACATAGCTCAAACTTTTCAGTTGGCAATGCCTTAGTGAAGCAATCAGCATGATTCTCAGTTGTATCAATCTTGTTTACTAAGATCACTTCCTTCTCTGTCATGTCCCTGATGAAGTACAGCTTCACATCAATATGTTTAGTACGTTCATGGTATCCTTGATGCTTTGATAGATGTATGGCACTTTGGTTATCACAATAGACTGTAACTCTATCTTGTAATATTCCAAATTCTTCAAGAATTCCTTTCAACCATACACTTTCCTTCACTGCTTCAGTTAATGCTACAAACTCAGCTTTTGTTGTTGATAATGCTACAACAGACTCATGAGTAGACCGCCAGCTTATTGTAGTTCCAAAGAGAGTAAACACATACCCTGTAAGAGATTTTCTTGTGTCCATATTTGCTGCAAAATCAGCATCAACATATCCTACCAACATATCTCCAGAACCTGTGTTCCTTTGATAATTAAACCTTTATCAATTGATCCTCTTATATATCTCATAGCCCACTTAACTGTCTCCCAGTGAATCTTTCCAGGGCTTTCCATGAATAGACTAATCATACTCATTACAAAAATAAGATCAGGTCTGCAACATACCATAGAGTACATTAGACTGCCAACAGCACATTTTAGCCTCAGTTACAGCTCCTTGCTCCAGTGATAGCTTCTGACCTTGCTTAACAGGTGTTGAAAATGCTTTGCAGAGGTTCATGTTATACCTCTTCAATACCTTATCCAAATAGAAAGTCTGAACCAACTTCAGAACCTTCTCATCTTTATTCCTCTTGATCTCCATACCAAGAATGATCTTAGCTTCACCAAGATCTTTCATATCAAATTCAGAACTTAGAATTTCTTTAGCTCTTTTAATCCCTTCAATAGACTTGCATACAATCAACATACCATCAACATATAGCAGAAGATAAATCAAAGAGTTACCTTCACTTTTGAAATAAACACAATTGTCATACTTACTTCTGACAAAATCACGAGATATCATGTATTCATCAAATCTGAGATACCACTGCCTAGGGCTTTGTTTTAACCCATACAGTGATTTTTTCAACCTGCAAGCCTTCTCTTCTGTACTATCTGCAAACACCCCTTCTGGGATTTTCATGTAGATGGTTTCTTTTAGCTTGCCATGAAGAAATGTTGTGGTTACATCCATCTAGAGAAGTTCCAAATCAAACTGAGCTACAAGTGACAACAGTATCCTTATAGAACAATACTTCACCACATGAGAAAAAATCTCATTGTAGTCAACCCTTTCCTTCTGAGAGAAACCTTTTGCCACAAGCCTGGCCTTGTACCTAATTCATTTTTCTTTAATTGTTTCAGGCTTCTTCTTATAAATCCATTTACAACCAACTAGCTTCTGATTCTTGGGCTTCTTAACAATCTCTCAGGTATCATTTCTTTCCAAGGATAACAACTCTTCATCCATTGCTACAAGCCATTTATCCTTGTCTGAACACTGAATAGCTTCAGTGTATGATCTAGGTTCATATGCTTCTATTTCTTGAGCTGTGATGAGAGCAAATGAAACCATATCAGCATAGGCATACCTTGTAGGGGCCTTGACTACTCTTCTCTGCCTGTCTCTGGTAAGTTGGTAACTGTTAAAGTCACTTCTTTCCTCTTCTTCTTGAGTTTCTTCTGAGGTTTGTTCAGCTGGTGCTACAGTCTCTCCTTGGTAGTTCTTAACAGTTTGAGGGTTCTACTTCAACTTGGAAACCAGAGGAGTTAGAACATGTTCCTTTCTTATTTTCTTTCAGAGTAAACTTAGCTTCATCAAAGGTGACATCTCTGTTGATTATGAATCTTTGATACTTTAAACACCACAATTTGTACCCTTTCACTCCTTTAGGATAGCCTACAAAGACACATTTCACTGCCCACATTTTATGTGGTTCCAGCTTGTCTTTCTTGACATGAGCATAAGCCAGGCAGCCCACAAATCTTGAAATGTTGTAGTTGGCAGGTACCCCATTCCACATTTCTTCAGGGGTTTTGAACTTATGGGCTTCTATTGATAAGAAAAGCAGCTGTTATTACCAGTTCTCCCCAAGATGACTTAGAAAAACCTCCACTGCTCAACATACACCTTACTCTCTCCAGAAGAGTCTGGTTCATTCTCTCAGCAACTCCATTTTGCTGAGGAGTGCCTGGAACAGTCTTATGTTTGGTGATCCCTTTTCCCTACAGAAGTTTGTAAACTCATCAGACAAGTATTTAGCCCATTATCAGTCCTTAGTAGTACTAAAAAAGAGGCAATAAATATAACAATGTATCACTAATATTTAGTTGGTGTAGGTGAAAAAACTACTAAATTACTGGATGTTTGTTTCTCGCTGATCCCAGAGAAACGTCCAATAATATTAATGGGCATTCTTTCATAAAAAAATCCTAGAAGCACCACCACGCGGCCCGAGCCTCCACAAGTGTGTTCTCTCTTTTCCCTAAGCCCCACAAGTTCATACATAATCGTAATTTCCACTGGTCCAACCAATATTCGTTATTATCTCTTATGTCAGTTCACAACTCACAACCTATTCATTGAAAATTTCATTATATGTATAGTTAGGAAATCAAAGAATCCAACACACCAACTCCAGCTCTCTCTCTCTCTCTCTCTCTCTCTCTCTCTCTCTCTCTCTTCAACACAACATACCACACCCGCCCAAAATCCAAACCGCCATTCTTCTCAAAGGTTTTTTGATCCTTTTTTGCACCTTTCAGAGTAAAATGGCTGCAATTATTTCAAACAGGTCTTTTAACTTGTTAAAATTCAAAGAAATCTTTGATTGCGTGTGTCTTTAGTGTTTGAAGATAGGTTTCAAAGACATCTCTGCGTGCGTGTATTTTTAGTGTTTGAAGATAAGTTTTAAATAAATCTTTGAGTGCGTGTGTTTTTAGTGTTTGAAGATAGGTTTCAAAGAAATCTTTGAGTGTGTGTCTTTCTTTGTGTTTGAAGATGGGTTTCAAAGAAATCTTTGAGTACGTGTGTTTTTTGTGTTTGAAGATGGTTTTCAAAGAAATCTTTGAGTGCGTGTGTTTTTAGTATTTGAAGATGGGTTTCAAAGAAATATTTGATTGCGTGTGTTTTTAGTGTTTGTAGATAAGTCTTATTTTCTTGATTTTTTGAGTTTTTTTGAATGATTACATAAATGGTATAAAATTTCTTTCAGGGGTGCAGATCAGCTCAAATGTCTAGTACTCACGGGCCCTACCTCTAGTTGGACCTCCACCTCCACCTGCCCTTGCCCACCACCTCGACATGCCCCCGCCCTACCACCAAAAAGATGACCCTCATGGCAACTACAAGGAAAACTATTGAACGCGTGGCTAACTACTTCAAAGTTAAAGCTAGGAATGCCGAAGACTTCTTTTACCACTACAACATATATAACTCATTTCCCCTTTCTGTCTTTGGAATAATTTAATATATAATTAAAAAGTTGTTGTTGCATGCACGTTTCAACTACGAAAAGTTCTACCGAGCCCTTAAGAGTAATATCTTTAGCCGTTATGATCTGCCAAGTGGCACCTCGGGAAAATAAAAGAAAAATGAAGGTATTAAAAATAAATTAAAAATAAATTGAAAACAATGACAACTTTATGCCATATTTTATTGATTTCCCATTTGGCATTTAATACACATCACATCAATGTCAATTCAACCTTCCAAAATGACGGCTATGTAAATATTACACACACGCACATATATTCTACCAATCTTTATAATAGTATTATGTTAATTGTTCAAATTAAAAATTAAATATAATATAATTAAAATGTTATTAAAATACATAGGAAATTTGAAAAAAATAAAACATCTTATTTTGATAAATATCATAATATAATCCTTCAATTTAAAGATAAATATTGGTATAAAATGCGTAGCCAATTTCGTTGAAAGCATGATCATTTTTCTTGGCATTTCGTTTAAATATTGGAATAAAATGCATAGCACCATACACTTTCGAATAGACATGGTAGTAATCCATAATATGAGTGATGATGGAACAACCGTGTACATGGTCATGAACAAATAATATGTTAATCGTACTTTGATTGTGGAACGAGCAAATCATTCAACATGTCTTGAGGACTAATTTTAAACTCATTAATGCTAATAATAAGTTCCCACACATGCACTTATACATTTGTATTGACCGGTATTAAAAAATGAGTATATGACTAAAGTACGGATGGAGTACGGTAAATAGTTGATGAGGTACTAACTCATAACATGATTTGGATATATATTTTGAAATTTTAAATCGAAATGGACATGCTAACAATGTCTGTGTGGCCACGTATAAATAATTTATTAACAGTTCATGGAAAGCCCTATTGCAGTGGCAACTGCAGGAAAAACTATTGAACTCGTGGCTAACTACTTCAAAGTTAAAGCTAGGAATGTTGAAGACTTCTTTTACCACTACAACGTATGTAACTCATTTCCCCTTTGTCTTTGGAACAATTTAATATATAATTAAAAAATTGTTGTTGCACGCAGGTTTCAATTACGGAAAGTTCTACCGAACCCTTAAGAGTAATACCTTTAGCCGTTATGATCTTGCCAAGTGGCACCTCAAGAAAATAAAAGAAAAATGAAGGTATTAAAAATAAATTAAAAATAAATTGAAAAAAATGACAACTTTATGCCATATTTTATTCATTTCTCATGTGGCATTTAATACACATCACATCAATGTCCATTCAACCTCCCAAAATGACGGCTATGTAATTATTATACACACACACACACACACACACACACACACATATATACTCCCTCCGTCCCATTTATATAGTCTCTATTACTATTTTGAGATGTCTCAATTATAGTCTCATAACTATTAATAGTATTAATTATCATGGTAATATACAAATATGCCCTTGGTATATATTTGAAATTAAAACTCAACCACTTAAATTGACTCTTAATTTTAGGTAAGGGTAATAATGGAAGTTAAGCTTTGATATCTTGTTTTCATAAATATTTTTAATCTACGTGCGAGGATAAAGTTGACTATATAAATGGGACGGAGGGAGTGTGTGTGTCTATATATATATATATATATATATATATATTCTACCAATCTTTATATTAGTACTATGCTAATTGTTCAAATTAAAAATTAAATATAATATAATTAAATTATTTTTAAATACATAAGAAATTTATAAAAATAAATAAATACATATATATATATATATATTCTACCGATCTTTATATTAGTACTATGCTAATTGTTCAAATTAAAAATTAAATATAATATAATTAAACATTATTAAAATGCATAGGAAATTTGAAAAAATAAAACATCTTATTTTGATAGATATCATATATATAATCTTTCAATTTAAAGATAAATATTGGCATAAAATGCATAGCCAATTTCATTGAAAACATGATCATTTTAGTAGGCATATTCGTTTAAATATTGGAATAAAATGCATAACACCATACACTTTCGAATAGACATGGTAATAACCGTGTACATGGTCATGAACAAACAATATTTTAATCGTACTTTGACTGTGGAATGAGCAAATCATTCAACATGTCTTGAGGACTAATTTTAAACTCATTAATGCTAATAATAAGTTTCTGCACATGCACTTATACATTTGTATTGACCAGTATTAAAAAATAAATATACGACTAAAGTACAGACGGAGTACGGTAAATAGTGTACGAGGTACTAACTCAAAACACGATTTGGATTTATATTTTAAAATTTTAAATCGAAATGGACATGCTAACAATCATGTCCGTGTGGCCATATATGAATAATTTATTAACAGTACGTTGGTCATGACACACACATGTCATTCTAACATTTACTTTAACATGTAGATAGCTGGATTTGAAACTGATTCATGCTAATAATAAGTTCACAGATGTACCCCTACCCATCTGCATTGTCATTTTCTAAAAAGATGTAGACAGCTGGATTTGAAACTGATCAGGCTCTGAGTTTGAACATTAGAAAGAAGATCAACTCTGTGTCAGCTTGACAAAGGATTATAATCATCTGCAAAAGTCCACTTGAAAAGAAACATGTTTAACAACGCCAAACACATCCAACTTACAACAAAGGTTCGACTAAAGCTCTTTTCAATAAAAATCTAGAAAGTATCAACATACGCTCAGTTCAAGGAGCTCAATAAGTTGATAACCCAAGTTCAAGGCCTACCATTTTGAAGATCGAAAGAGATCTAAAATCTTATAAAGACGTCAATAGCACCTAACGCTCTGACTAAGTGTGAGCCGCCACTAAAGAAACTACAGCCGCAATAGCTATCTGTCGGAGACTGTAAGTGTGAGACTGTGAGTCGTCGACCCAGCTGATGTAACTTTGTAAAGAAGCTTATTATTACCAGGTTTAGCTAATATTTATCTTTCATTGTATAATTTGTAAAGTGAACTCAAGTTATATAGTGAATTTATCCCTTCTAAGGAAGGAAGAGTGGACGTAGAAGTTTTAAGGCTTCAAACCTCTATAAATCGATTGTGTGTTATGTTTTATGCTTACATATCTTGCTTATCTTCATCAATTTACATACAAGCTCACACACAATGTATGCTTTTTTGAAGAAAACTGAAAATAGACAAGCTAACCAAGTTAAACGAGTCAAGGGCCCCAAAGTATTCCGCATTTATTTATAAGTTTTTGAATTCAGTTTATTCACCCCCTCTAAACTGAATACGACTCGTCCGGACCAACAAATACCATACATGAATATTTTCAAAAATTACACTTAAATAAATTAAGAAATTTAAAAATAGCTATAAGATAAAACTTGGAAATTAATTATAATTATCTACCAAATTAAATCTTGTATAACTCAAAATTACCTTAAGAATAAATTTGGAAATTAATTAAAATTATCCACCAAATTTATATCTTAAAAATTTGGAAAAAAACCTAATTATTCAAACTTGGAACCTTTGATATTAATCAAAAATCTATTCCAAACAATATACATAGGTTTTGAAATTTACCAAATAATAAATATGGAAATTTTGATCCTCTTCAAATACTTTTCAAATTTATAATTCTATTTTCAAATCTATTAGAATTTTAGAATTAGATAACTTTTGGTATACACCAAAAATTACCTAACCAATTCTAAAATCTCATATTTTCGAATGGCATTAGGAATTAGACATGGAAATTTTGATATTGATCAAAATACTATCCTAAATCTAATACATAATTTCAAAAATAATGGAAAAAAATTAAGGAATTTTAACACATAATTTTCAAAACATATTAAATTAAAATCTGAAAATTTTGATATCATCAAAAATCTATTCCAAATCTAATTACATATGGTTCGAAAATCACATAGAAGTAAATTTGAATTTTTCGAACAAAATTGAAAAACACCTCCAAATTTAAATCTATCAATTTCAAATCTTAAGAACAATTAAATCTGAAAATTTAAACAACATAAATTTATTAAAAAATTTAAACAAAGAATTCAAAATTCACCTAGGATTAAATCTAGAGCAGTGCCAAAACCCACTCTGATACTAGTTGTTGGGGTTTTTTCGAATTGAACCACCATATGAGCTATTTAGATGCTCATTAATCCTATGTTCATGTATATCATATTTTTATGCATGCAATGTAAATAATTAAATCGAGTTGAATTATCATGCAAGTTGTATATTTCAAATCTACTAAAAGCGGAACATAGAATCAATTGAAATACAACTTACAAATTAATGTCAGGTTGATGACAAGATTAAAGGTTTAATCTTATTGTTGAATGTGTGTGTGATCGGTGACCCACGGTTGATATTCTACTTCACTTCTCGATCTTCTGTTGTATTCCCGAACCGTGTTTAGATGCAGGGTGGGTTGTATACTACTAATTAAATAGGTGTGAATACTATGGGAATCAAGAGAGCACAAGAGAGTGGCTGATTTTTACAACCTAATTTTCGATCCCCACTCATCTATTTAATAGGGAAGTGGCCGAAAAATCCTTATCCAAACCCTAATGGGTTTGGGCCTCTTACTCTTATTTTATCCCCTGTCCACTAAGGTCATATTGGGCTAAAATATGGATCTAGAAGAATATTAAATTGGCCTGCTAATTTACCACAGCTTAGGATGTAATTAAATAAATTAAGTATTATTTTTATTCCACTAAAGAAATAATACCGACCTACCAATTTTATACATATTTATGAATATGTTTTCTCCTTTAGTCCAGTCTGTTAGTGCCATCAGCACTTAAGTGTTTGTGATTGTCATTATCTGATTAGACAATATGGCAATTTCAAAAGAACACAAAAGGTTTTGGTTATTCATGTTCGAATACCATGTTCTGGACATTACTATGAACATTCCACTGCCAATCTGATTGAAGATTAAGACATGTACTTCATCATGTTCAGAGACATGATCATGTACATAGTTGTCCAGAGAGTTTACAAGAGACGTGCCATGCTAGATTCAAGGAGTTGAAGCTGCAGATTCAAGATGGACGTTTTCAGAATAGAAGCTGCTTTGTTCGTGATAAAGATCAAGAAGGAAACAAGGAGTTCTATTCAAGGAAGACATCTAAACTAGGGAAGTCCGAATTAAATAAGGAAATTGTTTCCTTGTTAAATCCTAGTCAAAGTAGGACTTCTTATTACCTTGTTTAGGCTATATCTATTTCTTATAAATAGCCTGGGAATCAGACTAGTTTAGGTGACACGAATTTTTACGAATACACAAAAGGGCTGAGAGTTAAAAGACTTCATATACGAAGCATATAGTATTCAGGTAGACTAGGTTTGATCAGTGAGATCATTGTGTTTCTAGTCTGTGTTTGAAACTCACTTTCATACACACTTAGAGGAGTCTCGGGAGAGATTTCCTGTGGGAACTAGAGGGATTCTAGGTTGTGAGAGGAGCTCACAATTCAATTTAGTGAAAGAGGTTGAATTGGGTAGGAAAGGGGTTGAGTGACGGGAGTCTTCATGTAATAGCCTTTGTAACCATTCAACGGAGTAGTAAACTATTTCTCATGGACTTGATAAGTTTCCCTGACGTTGATCAATTGATCGAACAGGGTTACCAACCTCATGTTCTTTACTTGCTTAAGTTTTTATATTCTGACCTTACATGTTCACAACAATGTTCAAGTACATGATGATGAACATGATTGTACAGTTTATGTAACTTCAATTGGTACCAGAGCGGGTCGCCTTTGGTGTTAGTGCAAAAAGAGTCCTGAAAGCTACATATCTGCGTGAAGGTTTTGGTTACAGTCCAGCTATGAATGCAATCAAAGAAGGAGGATCTACGGTCAGACCACCACTGCTAGAAGGCAACAACTATCCCTACTGGAAAGCAAGAATGAGAGCGTTTCTGAGATCACTTGATGAACTCGCATGGAATAGTGTCACTGAAGGATGGGAAAAGCCAACTATTGCCAAAGAAGGAAGGCATGTGGAGATTGAAGAAGGAGAATGGACTGTGCCGAAGAAGAACTAGTACAATGTCAACTCGAAAACTCTCAATGCAATATTCTCTGTAGTAGATCTTGAGACATTCAGTCTAATCTCAACCTGTGAGACTGCAAAAGTTGCATGGTATATTCTAGAAACTACCTTTGAAGGGACTAATTCTGTGAGGCTGTCAAGACTTCAAAATCTGACTTCAAAGTTTGAAAGTCTCAGAATGAAAGAATCTGAATCCGTTAGAGAGTTTAATGCCAGACTAAGAAGCATATCAAATGAGAGTTTTACCCTTGGAGAACCTAACATCAATGAAAAGCTTGTGAGGAAGATTCTCATATCTCTTTCAAGGAAGTTTGCCTACAAAGTTGCTGTTATTGAAGAAGCCAAGGACATCAAGATTATGAGGCTTGTTGAACTGATGGGATCGTTGAGGACGTTCGAGATAAATCTAGAAGATGAAGACAGTAGCTCAAGTAAGAAAGGTATTGCTCTTAAAGATGAAATTTCTGAGGATGTCTTTGAACATGTAGAGAAATAAAAACATGTACTTGATTCAGAGACAATGAATAATATGGTCCTTATCACCAAGAACTTCAGCCGAATGCTTAAGAGAGTAAACAAACAGTCTTCCAGAAGGTCAAACAACAGAAGACAACAACCTAAAAATTCTCAGCAAGATAGAAACTCTAACAGTGAGCAGAAAGAGTTTCAACCATCAAATATAAAGAGATGAATTCAGTGCAGAGAGTGTGATGGTTTTGGACACATTCAAGCTGAATGTGCCAATACTCTAAAGAAGAATAAAAAGAACTACAATGCCTCTCATAGTGATAATGATTCAGAAGAATGTATTAGTGAATCAGAAGAAGAGACCTATGCCTTTACATTAAAAGTCTCAGAGTTCCAGGATCCTTTCAAACTTGCAGAAGATGAAGACTTAGACAATGATGATATCAGTCATGAGGAGTTGGTTTATACCTACAAAGAGATGTATAAAAATGGCTTGAAGTAGCTGAGATCAACAAAACTCTACAATCTCACAACAAAGATCTTCTCAAAGAAAATGAAAAGTTAGTCAAATCTGATAGAGAACAGAAGGTCATTATCCAACAGCAGAAGAAGAAGATTGAAGAGCTATCTACAGAACTGAAGTCCATCAAAAGGAATGTCAACATGCTGAACAATGGATCTGAGAATCTTGATAAGATTCTCACTACCCCAGGACATTCTGGGAAGAGTCATCCAGGTCTTGGATACAATGGTGGACAATCCAAGACAGTGTTTGTCAAAGCAAGTACAAGCCAGCCAGTGCATGTACAAAATAATGTTCAGAACATCTCTAAGAACATTATCAAGAAGATGACTGCAAATAATGACAACAGAAAAGGAATCATTTGCCATTATTGTGAAGAAAAGGGACACATTCGTCCTCATTATGAAAAATACCTCTTTGATCTGAGGAGAATGAGAAGAAGATTTGTGTCTCAACATTCCAGCAACCCCCAGAAGAAATCAGCTACTGAGAAAAGGATGAAGCCTGCACAGAAAAAGCAATGGGTTGTCAAGCAGACCAGTCTGATTGCCCATACTTCTCTTAGAGTTGAAGACAAAAGCAACTGGTACTTTGAGAGTGGCTGCTCAAGACACATGATTGGAGATTGCTCTGTGATGCAGAATCTGAAAGCTTGCTCATCAGATTTTGTTACATTTGGTGATGGAAAAAGGGGCAAAGTAATGGGAAGATGAGAGCTAATTGTTGAAGGAATGCCCAAACTTAAGAAGGCTATGCTAGTTGATGGACTCAAATCTAATCTGATAAGTATCAGTCAACTATGTGATGATGACATGATTGTTGTCTTCACCAAGGAGGGCTGCAGAGTTCTGAATAAGAACAATGACTTATTAATGGAAGGAAAGAGATCAGCTGACAACTATTATCAGCTACATGTTCCAGCACAATATTCATTAACATGTCAAAGAACATCTATAGAAGAGTCAGAGATCTGGCATCAAAAACTTAGACATATCAACTTCAGAAATCTCCAAAAAATCATCAGCAAAGAGATCGTCAGAGGGCTGCCTCAGATCAGAATTGACAGAGACAAAGTCTATGGTCCATGTCAGATTGGAAAACAGTCCAGATCCCAACATAAAGAAGTGCAAGACAGAACTTCCAAAAAAATTCTAGATCTCATTCGTATGGATCTAATGGGGCCTATGGCTGTGGAAAGCTATAGAGGAAAGAAGCATGTCCTTGTCTGCATTGATGATTACTCAAGGTTTACTTGGGTTGACTTTCTCAGAGATAAGAGTGAAGCTTTCACAGCATTCAAGAAATTAGCCTGCAAGATCACAGTTGAAAATGATGATCAGATTATCAGAATAAGAAGTGATCATGGCAAGGAATTTGAGAACCAGTACTTTGATATATTCTGCAGTGAGAATGGTATTAGTCATGAGTATCCAGCCCCAAAACTCTCCAGCAGAATGGAGTTGTTGAAAGGAAGAACAGAACTCTTCAGGAAATGGCAAGAACCATGATTGCTGCTAAGGGAGTTGCTGCTATGTTCTGGGCAGAAGCTATCAACACAGCATGTCACATCAGCAACAGAGTTCATCTCAGACCAGGTACTCTCACTACTTCATATGAGATTTGGAATGAGAAGAAGCCAACAGTGAAGTACTTTCATGTGTTTGGAACCACATGTTATATTCTCAATGATAGAGAGTATCTCAGCAAGATTAACAACAGAGGTGTTGAAGGAATGTTTGTTGGATACTCCAGAAACAGTAAATCATACAAGATTTATAACAAAGATACAAAGGCTGTAATTGAGACAGTCAATGTCAGATTTGATGATCAGGACATTACTGTCAATACTTCTGAAGATGATGTTCACACAGATGTCTTTGAACATCCTAAGGTTCATGATGATACAGACAGAGAAGCTGAAGAACAGACAGTAAGGCACAGAAAGCCATCGAAGCAATTCCTCAAGAATCATCCTACTTCAGAAGTAATAGGAGATATTCAAGAAGGTAGGATGACCGGAAGCAGACTGAGAAAGAGAATGTATGATGAGATATCCTATGTCTGTTTCACCTCCAAAGTTGAACTGAAGAATATCCAAGAAGCTCTTAAAGATGACTATTGGATAGAAGCCATGCAGGAAGAACTTCTTCAGTTCAAAAAAATGATGTCTGGGATCTGGTACAGAAACTTGAAGGAGTCAACATTGTTGGAACTAAGTGGATTTTTAAGAACAAGACTGATGAGGCTGGAAACATTACAAGAAATAAAGCTAGACTGGTTGCTCAAGGTTATTCTCAGATTGAAGGCATTGATTTTGATGAAACCTTTGCTCCAGTTACAAGGATTGAATCAGTCAAACTTCTTCTAGCTATGGTATGCATCATGAAGTTCAAACTGTACCAGATGGATGTCAAAAGTGCTTTTTCTGAATGGATTCCTGAAGAAGGATTTGTTTGTTGCACAACCTAAAGGATTTGAAGATCCACATCATCCAGAGTTTGTGTTCAAACTAAAGAAGGCATTATATGGCTTGAAGCAAGCTCCTTGGGCATAGTATGAAAGACTGGCTACATACCTAGTAAGCAAAGGATACAACAGAGGAGGAGAAGACAGAACACTGTTCATCAGAAAAGAAAAATCACAAGTAATTGTGGTTAAAGTATATGTGGATGATATAGTGTTTGGCTCAGTGTCTGACAAGATGGTCAAGGACTTCATCAGGGACATGGAAAATGAATTTGAGATGAGCCTTGTTGAAGATCTGAAATACTTCCTAGGACTTTAGATAAAGCAATCAGAAGAAGAGATATTTATCTCTCAATCCAAGTATACCAGAAACTTGGTGAAGAAGTTTGAGCTTGAAAATTCTAAGCACAAACAAACCCCTATCAGCACCACAGTCAAGATTGGAAAAGATGATGCAGAAGCTGAAGTAGATCAAACTCTATACAGAAGCATGATTGGAAGCCTCCTTTACCTCACTGCAAGCAGACCAGATATAGCATACGGTGTGGGAGTGTGTGCCAGATATCAGTCTTATCCTAAGGAGAGTCACATGAAGGCTGTTAAGAACATCATCAAGTACATCAATGGAACTGCTGACTACGGATTATGGTATATTTCAGATACAAATACAAGTATTACTGCATATTGTGATGCTGATTGGGCTGGATCTCTAGATGACAGAAAAAGCACTTCAGGTGGTTGTTTCTTTTTAGGAAATAATGTTGTTTCCTGGTTCAGTAAGAAGCAGAACTATATATCTCTATCTACAGCTGGAGCTGAATATATTGCAGCAGGGAGCAGCTCTACTCAGATCATCTGGATGATGCAGATGATAAAGGACTATGAAGTTAGTCATGATACTCCTATTCTGTACTGTGATAATATAAGTGCTATCAACATCTCAAAGAATCCAGTGCAGCATTCAAGGACCAAACATATAGACATCAGACATCACTTCATCAGAGAACTGGTTGAAAAAGAAGTGTTAAGGATTGAACACATGAAGACAGAAGATCAACTAGCTGATTTGTTCACCAAGGGATTGGATGCAGCTCGATTTGAGAAACTCAGAGCATCCCTTGGGGTGTGTTTGGTTCAGTAAAACCAAGAAGATGGGTATGAATGTGTCTATTTCACACTCAGCAGGAAAGAACCATTCCTGCACAAAGGGTCTAAACATTCCCATAAAATGTTTTTCAGGATGTACATGAACAATATTCAAAATCCAGTGTACATCTTTGTCAACGGCTAGTTCTGACGTGCTGTCGTCATCTCTGATTTTCTGGGATTTTCCTCCTATTTTTTAGTCTAACGAAACTTAAGTCTATTCTATGAACGGAATACTCTCTTATATATATGTTTAGCCGTTTAGAGAGAACGATCACTTTTCAAATTTCTGAAATCAAAAATCCTTCTCTCTCGATAAAGCCTCTGAGTTCTCTGAGTTTTCTCCCTTGTTTGCCATTGATTTTCTTGTTGCTTATCTTTGTGAACCACCCATATTTTTCAATGGCTCTGAAACGTAAACTAGTCCACCCCAAGAAGGTCGTGAAACCCAGAATAAGGTATGGAAAAGTTACATATTCTAAACCTCAAGATCAGTTCTACGAGGAGGATGAGTTTGACAGGTAGGTTCGAGGTGAATCAATATACAAGAAGCCTATTCAGAGGGCACTTCGCGATGAATCTTCGAGCAAAGATACAGATGAATTGATTGAAACGTTCCATGGAGATGAAGAGGAAGAAGACTTGGAAACAGAAGAGCAAAAATTTGCTTCTTCTGCAAAGAAAACAAAGACCCAAAGTCTTTCAATTCAAGATTTATTGAAGGAAGCAGCAAAATCATACGATGTCAACAAAAAGAAGGCGAGAACAAAGGGAACTGTAGTCAAGAAAACCAAGAAGACTATAGCCCATTTATCAAAGAAGATCGTCACAACACCTATTGCTCAAGCCCTTCAGAAAGAGAAGGGATCTGTTGTTTATGATTAAGTTAAGCCTAAAGATATGCCTGAACATGTCAAGGAACATGTTGTAGAGAAGAACACTGCGGAGACATCTACTCCAGCTAGTGTTGTGCTGAAGTCGCCTATTTAACCTTCTACTGCAGAAGGTGATGATGAAGATAGGGAAGATGATATTCCCTTAAGCATGAAGATGAAAGCCATAGCTGCTGCTCTTGCGAAAGGAAAGAAAAAGGTCATTCATAGACCTTTAGGTGCTGATCCAAAGAGAAAGAAGCCGATTAGAGTTCATCCTCTGAATCTGCTGAGAAGACTCATGTTCCACAACATGAGAAGTTGCTTGCATCTGCTCAATATGATCCGTTTGCCATATCACCTGTCAAGAAGAAAACCCCCAGAAAGAAGGCCTCTACTGATGTTGTGCAGTTGGTCCAAGAACTCCTGTAACCAGAAGTCGAGCATCTACCACTCCACCATCCACTGCTGTGAAAAGGAAAGTTGTTAAAATGATTGGTCCTTCTAAGAAAGCCAAGAAAGCTGCCCAGCTGAAGGAGGTACCTAAAGATCTTGACTTCCATTTAAGTGAACATGAGTCTGAAGCTCACAAACAGATTGTTCGTGTTCTAGGTACTTCAAGTCAATCTATCTTTCGTTCTTCAAAGCATGCTGAATTGTGGGAGAGAGTGAAGCAGAGGTCAATGATCTCTGAGAAGAAGGTTGACAAGGATACACTGTTGGCAACTGGTGTGCATACCTTGTTGGAGGAAGCTAGTCTTCTAGGAACCGTACAGAAGGTGCAAGAGTTTGTGCCTAAGGTTGTATCTGAGTTCTACTGTAATTTAACTAAAGAGATTGATGATCTAGAGTCTAAAGATTTTTAGAAAGTCTTTGTAAGAGGAGAGATGCTGCAGTTTTCTCCAGACTTCATTAATGATTTTCTGGGATGTTCATCTAAGGGGGAGTACAAGGAGATAGATGACTGGGGGGATGGTTGCTGAGAAACTGACTCAGGGCATCTATAACAAATAGCTGTCGCATCCGCAGACTATTCTAATTTCCAAGCTAACTCGCAAGTATGGCGCTCTGTTCAGGAATCTGATCCACAATTGGCTTCCCACGAAGCACAGACCAGTTGTGACTCAAGCTCAAGGGAGGTTTCTGTATCACCTCAGAACTGGAAAGCAGTTTAATTATGGTGAGTTTGTGTTTGGCAAGGTCATCAGCAGTGCAGAATCAACAGTGGTCAAGGGACCTCTGTGCTACCATTCGTTAATCTACTGCATAATCAATCGATAAAAGAAGAATGTCTCTTCAAAGAAAGATAAAATTATTCCTCTCAACAAGCATCTAGTGATCAAGGTTGCTCCTGAGATAGGAGATCCTCACCTTCGCCTCCAGTTCAAGCAGTACATGTCATCCAAGAAAGGAATGGATGATACTATTGAAGAATCCTCACCAAAGGATGTTGTGCTGAAGTTTCTAGAGAGAAGCCTGGAGTTTCATGCTCGACTGATTTCTGAGCATACTTCTGAGAAGATAAAGATTCAAGCAATGATTGCTGATCTTTCATCAGGAGAAGAATTTGCCTCCCCAACAGCAGATGTTCCTGAGAATGTTCATAACTTGCACAAGCTTGCAAGTACTGCCGAAGCTGCTAATCAGAAGAAGTCTACTCCAGTACCAAAGTAAGGAAAAGCATAGAATGTAGCACAAGAGAAGGAAGCTGAAGCTGTCTAAGAGGAGACTGCAGAGGAGGCTTATGAAGAAGAGCAGGAGGCTGCTGAAAAAGAGGTTGATGAGGAAGATGAAGTTGAGGCTGAAGAAGAGGCTAATGAAGGAGAAGAGACAGAAGCTGAAGATGAAGAAGAAAGTTCTGAAGATGAAGGAGGATATGAAGAAGAAGATGATGACCAAGACCCTGACAAATCCGAGTAGTTACTGGTTATTACTCCTTTACTTTTCTTGGTGGCAAATAAGGGGAGTAATGCAAGTTTTTTTTAAGTTTTTTTTTTCTGTTCTACTTATCTTACATCATGTTTTGCAAGATATTTTTTGTTTTTGCTTTGAATAGTATGTTATAGCTATTTTGTTATGGAACAGATTGACTTTCTTCCTTATATGATTCATAGCTACTAAAAAAATTGAAACAGCTATCAAAAGATAAAAAAAATATAAAGAAAAAAGTCAATATAGCAGAGCAGGTACAAGCTGATAAGAAAGTGAAACGCAGCTGAATCATATGATGTTCTTCACAACATTCAAGTACATTTTAAAGTACATGATCTAACAGTTCAAGGGTTGTGTTCTTTTAAAACATGGAGCTGATTTGCCACCAGATAAAGACAAAGGGGGAGATTGTTAGTGCCATCAGCACTTAAGTGTTTGTGATTGTCATTATCTGATTAGACAATATGGCATTTCAAAAGAACACAAAAGGTTTTGGTTATTCATGTTCGAATACCATGTTCTGGACATTACTATGAACATTCCGCTGCCAATCTGATTGAAGATCAAGACATGTACTTCATCATGTTCAGAGACATGATCATGTACATGATTGTCCAGAGAGTTTACAAGAGACGTGCCATGCTAGATTCAAGGAGTTGAAGTTGCAGATTCAAGATAGATGTTTTCAGAATAGAAGCTGTCTTGTTCGTGATAAAGATCAAGAAGGAAAGAAGGAGTTCTATTCAAGGAAAGCATCTAAACTAGGGAAGTCCAAATTAAATAAGAAAATTATTTCCTTATTAAAATTAGTCAAAGTAGGACTTCTGATTACCTTGTTTAGGCTATATCTGTTTCTTATAAATAGCATAGGAATCAGACTAGTTTAGGTGACACGAAATTTTATGAATACACAAAAGAACTGAGAGTTAAAAGACTTCATATACGAAGCATATAGTATTCGGGTAGACTAGGTTTGATCGGTGAGATCATTGTGTTTCTAGTCTGTGTTTGAAACTCACTTTCATACACACTTAGAGGAGTCTCGGGAGAGATTTTCTATGGGAACTAAAGGGACTCTAGGTTGTGAGGGGAGCTCACAATTCAGTTTAGTGAAAGAGGTTGAATTGGGTAGGAAAGGGGTCGAGTGACGGGAGTCTTCATGTAATAGCCTTTGTAACCATTTAACGGAGTAGTAAACTATTTGTCACGGACTTGATAAGTCCCCCTGACGTAGATCAATTGATCAAACAGGGTTACCAACCTCGTGTTCTTTACTTGCTTAAATTTTTACATTCTGACCTTACATGTTCACAACAATGTTCAAGTACATGATGATGAACATGATCGCACAGTTTATGTAACTTCACAGTTATTCCCCATGTTTAAGATATAATATTAATGAATTAGTTATGTAAGCTTCTGACAGCTATATTTAATTAATATCTTGTTCTTTGAATAGTATCACACAAGCTTTATCATGTATGGAATCAATTCCACCTGCAGGGTTTTCACATGAACTTTGTGCTTCCTCAAGGGGACATCATCAACCTGGCACACCAGGACACAGTGGCCATATGTATTGCACGACCATCATATATGTAAATGCTATTGTCCAAAATATTGAAGTTGTTGATCCTATCAAAGAATCTCTCTCAGTGATAAATCAAAGTAATAACATAGCACTTATATGTCCGTCAATATATGTGGGTTAAGAACCTGAACTCTGTGGATTATTATTCTCTCACTTAAGGTCAGAATAGATAATAGTATCTTATAGTGATCCACCTCAATACACAAACCAGTGTACTAAAATAATTAGTTAGTTAAGATAAATTAACTATCAGAATATTATACAATGTACCGATAATGGATTCAGGATCATCTAAGTCGTGAGCCTTTTAATACATTACAAGGAATCATGATGATATAATCTCTATCGTATGTATACTCACACTATATCACCTACAATGCAAGTATATGGAACTGGCAGATAAATATAACTATAAATAAGTGCACACAGTAATTGCAATAAATATTCAATCTATATCGTCAAATAAAATATTGTAGAATGTATACAAAGACAAGTCTTATAGTATACAAGATTAACATTTATATGCAGTGGTTTGAGGAAACCAGTTTTGACTAAGTGATGGATTACAAGTCTTCATGGGCAATACTATGAAAATAGCGGCTATTGCAGTGGGAGTTTTAATGGTCGAAATATGATTTAGTTTTGAAAAATTATCTTTATGTGCCGGGATTAGAAAATTCAATTCATTTTTTAAATCATGTATTTTAGATATTCAGTTTCTTTTTATAATAAGTTTGTTATCAAAAAAAGATGAACTACTTTATCTATGGTGGCACATTAGTTGATAATTTATGAACCTCGGAATCGTATTTATCCATCCACAGTGCAATAAATAATTCATTGTCTAATTCTAAAAGGTAAATTTCACAAATGAACCAAACATACATTTAGCTTAAGAAGATTGGTTGAAATTTTACTTTAGTATAATTCAAAGATTGGTAAAAGATGGATCTAGGGGTCATTACAAGTTAAGTCTTTTCCAATCAATAAATATTACTTGGAGTGTAAATGACAAATGCATTTCTTCAAGGCCACAATGAATATAAGCTAAAAGATAAGTTAGAGATGGTTCAAATCTGATTTATAAGAATCCATTACAAGATATTAGTTCGAATTTTGTTTTTTTTATAAGACATTTATTTGAATTTTTTCAATACATTTTGATGTATCGTTAAAACTGAGTACTGAGGTTTCAAAGAGTACAAAGTTTAAACGAAGAAACATCATGAAAAATGTATTTAAACACTACTATTTAAAAGTAGTGTTGCATATCTCTTAAGATAGTAATGGACTATTTATCAAATGTTGGGATTAAATCCCAATTGATTGCACCTTAAAATTCCTAAATGGAATGGTTTAATGATGTAAATGAGTGAAGTTCTTTTAGAGAGAATTAGATCGATAATGAGTTATTTAAATTTTTTTATATTCGTTCATGAATATGCCTTAGAAACTGCTACATATGTTCTGGTTAAAAATATGTTTGTTTGTAGGATATTCTGGATAAACGAACGATGGATTATTATATAGTCCTAAGAAATTAGAAAGTCGTTATGACTGTATCTCATAGGAAGATTAAGTAATAAATTAAGAGCTCATGAAGAGTTTTTTTGTTCTAAAGAAAATGAGAGGATAGATGTTATTTTTGGTATCAAGTGTACAAGAGATAAAACCACCAGTAACTGAATAAACGTGTCGCAGAGAATGCACAAGTATATGAATTACTTTATTCTAGTGGGAGTTTATTATTCGTGGGAGAATTTTTAGATTTTTAAGTCCTAGTTGAACTGGAATTTAATTTCTAGTACTAAAATAATGTAATTGAGATAGTATTTTGGTAACATTAAATGTTTGAGAGCTTGCATATCCACCCAAGGGCAAGTCTCTTGTACATAAGATGTACATCAGACGGTCAACGAGTTGCCCGGGTCAACGCGTGTTAACCCGGTCAATGCTTTGACCAAAAAATCCATCAAAATTAGTACCATTCATAATACTGAAAAGTATCATTTCAAAGGCTCAAAAATATCATTTGTATCAATAAAAAGTATTGGCCAGAATAAAAAATAAAGAAAAAAACTGTTAAGATCAGTATCAATTGACACACTAAAAAGTATCATTCGAAATTAAAAAAAGTATCAATTGTATCCCTAAAAAGTATCACCCATTTTCACAATTTTTTTGTCAACGTTTTGACCGAGTCAACACGCGTTGACCTGATCAACGCGTTGACCGTCTGATGTACATCTTATGTACAGAAGTGTTTGCGTCCACCCAATGGAGTAAAATTATTGGATGCATGTCGATCAGTAGACAAAAAGAAGGATAAAATTGGGAAGTGAAAACTTTCAAGTTATTTTATCCAAATTCTTTTGTTTAAATCATATCTTATGTTTTATAAGATTGGAAGATAGATGTTAAGACAATTTTCCTTAAATAGAAGTCTTAAGTAAAACATCAACACAAAACAATCAATGGGATTTATTAAAGGATGTCAAAAGCATGTGATTTATAAAGCTTAAAGAGTTTTTAATTGTAACCGTCCACATTAACGTGACTTACAATTATCTTACTCAAGTAAGCTTATTTACAATTTCAAGTAAATGAGCTCGGAGTAGTAATGGAAGTCAAGTGATAGTCTAAAACTTTGAAAATAATTTTCTGCTTGATTTTATTTAACATTATTTTTAAATTAGAGTGTTATAGTTTATTAGATTGAAAATTATATGCACGCATCTGGCGTGCCACTTGGGATTTTCGCTGCCGAAAATTTGCAACAAGTTTGAAAAAATAGGTACTATTTTATCAATAGTTTTCTTTTGAGTCATTTTTAGTATATGGATTAAAGTTCAATTTGTCGAACAAGATATTATATTCATTGCCGAATTGCAGGGAATTTTTCCTTTCAAGAAAATGAATGAAGAAAATCAGTTTTACCCAAAAATTTTAAAGCTATGTTTTAATCAGGTACGTTGATGTTCTTAGTTGATGTTGAACTCTAGTTATTAACATTTTCCATCGTCTATCATATCTAATCTTTGTAAACCAGTTGGGAAAAGTGGATTGAAAACTAGGCAACAAAACAGCAAGCACGAACTATATTGGATTAATTAAGAAAGGCAGGCATAAGTAATATTCGGAATTTTATTCTTAAAAAGCCAATCATATTGTATGCAGACAACTATATAAAAGTTGATGATAGCTAGTGCTTATTTTCCATCAACATGAGGTTCACAAAAATCACGAGGAATGCCATGAACTTGAAATCATAGGAACTTTTTTTTTTTTTTTGAGGGATAGATTTAAATATGGAATTATTTTCCCAAAGCGATCTAGCTTAGTGCAAAATATAAGAGTCATAAATCGTGAAGACAGGAATTAGTTTCAACAGTTCCGATCGAAACAATATTCCTGCAAAGATTATTTAATTTTATAACTTTATTATTGTTAATTTTAATTATTTAATTTTATAACTTTATATTTGGATTCATTCTTCACAATTAGGGTATGTGATTATTATTTTTAGTATTTAAATATCATTTTTTGAATTAATAATTCATTATTATGGTTGATTATTTCATAACTAGAATATAATTTTTTAATTCAATTTTTTTTGTTGATAAATGTTAATTAAACTTCAGTTGTTATAATTAATTTTTATTTTTAAAAAAATATTATAAATGATAAATTTAATAGCGTAACATAGAGATGTCACACCACTAGGGGGTGTTTCAATGTTGAAAACCCAGATTAAATATACAGAAGTAGAGAACTTTGTACATGCACTGAGTCAGTCAGCAAGTAAGTAGAGCAGTTGTTTTGAAGTTAAACAACCTACAAAAATCACAAGGCAGGCCACAAGTTTGAAAACCTTGTTCCTAAATCATGCATTTGAGGTTTGAAAACGCCATATTTACATCCTCAGCAATGAATGTAGGGTCTCTTACTCTCACCGATTAAGTCAATCCTATTAGGCTATTACATTACCGAAAGTCCAACGAAATCTTAGGCTACATATACATCTGAAATAAAACGTTCCTTGTCCAGTGTGGTACGCATTCCTGCAAAGAAGGGCAATGATGAAAATAACAAATGTAAAAAACAGAGGATACAGTATATAGATAAACACAGAATTATCTGCACTCTACTTCATAAGAAACAGGATTGGGGGCAATCATATACTAAGACTACAGTACTTGATCAAGAATTGTCAAGTAAAGAGCTCACAAATATTTATTAGATACATCATACATACACTTGAAACAAGTACATTCTTCTAATCTTCTAGACCAAAGCATGTCAGTGTTCTATGTCAAGGAAAACCCCAGAACCTTAATTATTATATTCAAGATGAACTGCATCATCTAAGCCGCACAAATAAGAAGTGAAACGAGCATATACAAGTGCTTTTATCAGTACAACACGGGTATAATCACCGAGTTCGTCCACTTCCCATAATTTTATCAAGAACAAGTATCAACAATATCAGCAACTAAAAAGACATGGATAACCTGAATAAAGTTAAGAATATCACTAACAATGAACCAATCAAGGTAAACATACATTTAAGCTCCCCTATATAGAGGGATCAAAGGTTTGAACATCAAACACAAGTATTTAAGTAAAACAAATTTTATATAAGCTTTGTCATTTTAGAATAAGGATCAATTAGCAGCATCTTTCCTTCTTTCAGCAATGATAAAATAAAATAAGCAAGGATACCAACTACACCAATATATATATATGCGCAATACCAATTATTAACTTGCTAGATCAGAATTACCTTAACTATATCTGAATCTTGGTCGGGAATGGAATGAGCATTAATCCAACGATCCATGACCACTGGATTGTGAGGCCCCGTGTTCTTGGCATAGTCAATCATGGACCTGATGCACAACGGAGGCACTGCATAACTGTTTATACGTCCATCCGTCGTCTCCGCCGCCCACGACGCAATGCCAACCACCTCCTTCTG
This sequence comes from Perilla frutescens, assembly GCA_026008535.1. Classification (NCBI taxonomy): domain Eukaryota; kingdom Viridiplantae; phylum Streptophyta; class Magnoliopsida; order Lamiales; family Lamiaceae; genus Perilla; species Perilla frutescens. The sequence goes on along the minus strand of BRKX01000001.1, from coordinate 47,518,545 downwards.
AAAGTTGAACCAAGGGCTACCAGAAACATCGGCTAATGAAGCAATAACACTGTTATTGTCCTCGCTAGCACCATAGTCCACCCACTCCAAGTCGTCGTCCAAAGGCCATGGAGCTTTGGGTCTAGCAGATTTCTCAATCTGCCTACGATATCCAGGCAGAGTACCCGTGAGGGCAGTGCAATTCCCGTGTCTGACTATCCCAAGCAGAGGAGTATCATCATCGGCGATATCATTCGCCACCGCGCAAGGAGCCGGCAAATTTCCCTCTGCCTCATTAGGGTTTACGACCTCAAGCACGGCGACATCACCAGCAAAATTGACCGCCACAGGGATCGTGGAGAGCACTTTCTCTCCGGAAGTAAGGGCGATAGTTCTGGCGATGAAGCAGTTGTGGAGAACTGAGCGGCGATCGGAGTCGTATACGGTGGAGACACGTCCGACGAGGCGCGCGGAGGTGAGGATCTGCATGGGATCAACAAAGACGCCGGTGCCGCGGCGGGCGGAATGCGGTATTTCACGGGATTTGGAGCCGGAGAAGTAGCTCAAGAGCGCGACGACGCTTGGGGATACGGCGGCGCAGAGCCCCAGAATCTGGGATTTGAATTGGTCTCGTGGAGATTCTGGAGAAGTGCTGCTGCAGTAGCGGCGCGTGGAGGCGCGTCCTGGAATGTCCCCATTTGGAAGCCGTCGTAGTGGAGATGTGGAGCAGAATACGGGCATCGGATTTCCGGGAAGGGAGAGAATCCTGGTTGAGACGTTTCTGAGTGGAGAAATGCGGTGCAGTTGGCGCGTGGCCGACGCCATTGTCATTGTCGAGAGCAAGGGTTTAAGCATGGACAGTCAGTATGAATTATGAAACATTGAAACGAAATAAAATTTGTTAAACAGAAATAATTCTTTTTTATTTTTTGTTTTAGGGGTGGAAGAATGAAGATTTTGGATCGGGTAAAAAATAAATATATCTTAGTTTTAACATTCTTGGCCCAATTAAAATATATCTAGTATCCTGCACAATTTGTATGATATATCCGTGTGTAGCCTGGTCTCTAGTTTAATATCTTATGATTAATATTCTATTTAAGTTTTCTTTAATGGAAAATTGAAAATAGAAAATAGAAAAACTCAATTGATCATCTATATCACCAAACACCAAGATTCAATTTCTCGAAAGCGTATCATATTCGGACCTCTAATAATACGAGAGCATCCACTATGATGCTACCCCATAGTGATGCCACATGTGTGTCATATTATTAACCTCTTTCTTATTCAATTATCCAATATTTTCTCCACTATAGCATTATCTCACTTTTAACTATTCTGGACCCTACTATCATTATTACTTTTACCATTAAAAAAAAAAAGAAGGAAAGCACCCAAAATGAAAAAGGGGAGGAGAGAGAAAATATTTGGACCCCACTATTTCACTAAAGAACCCACTTTTTGTAGGAGAAACTCATTTCTTATTTTGCTCCCTTGAATTGTGTTCCACTGTGGTGGAACTTAGTTCTTATTTTGCCACATAAATATAAGAACCTCTCATAGTGATGCTCTAATGAACCAGTTTAGTACATATTCTACAATTAAGAAAGACAATTAATGCAATGAATGTCTCGATAAAAAAATATTGTAGTAAATTTATGGCTATTTTGTTGCCCTATTCAAACTTCTTAACAAAAAAATAATAATAAATGTACCTTAACAGATTTTTAGTTCATTTTCTGTGTTGCCTAAGACTAAGTTCTGTAAGCTTTCTTATAGTGGATATCATTTTTTATATACTCACATGGATATGATTTGTGTCAAAAAGATATAAATTTGAAGAAAAATGATAAAAACATGAACTGTATTATATTTAGTTTTGCAGAAAATAGGTAAAACAATACAAATTGATGATGTAATGCAAAATTGTAAATATCATATTTAGTTGAATCGCACCAAACACAACTTGCAAAATCCTAGTAATTTGTTTGTAGGAGGCAGATTATTGATGAGACAACAATGGAGTCATGTCTATTTTAACTCAATCTAGATCTTGCACACAAATTATAAAGAAAAAAAATATATTTGAGTAAATTTGAACATGGGTGCTTACTTTCTAAATCTTGTAAAAATGTAGCATCGTTGTGTAATGAGAACCAATGAATGAGAGAAACAAAGAAATCGATAAATGTGTGGTCTATAATCTATAATTTTATAATACTAGCTCCGTTTCGAAATGTTTGTTGTTTTAGGTTTTTTTTTGTTTCAAAATGTTTGTTGTTTTATATAATTTGACATGCTCTCTCCCAATTTTAACCCTCTCAAATCCTACAAGATTTCTTGATTATAACTTACCTATAATAGTTTAAAGAAAAAATATTGTTATTTTTTAGGAAAATATAGATGAATTAGATTTTATGGCATATATGAGGGATGGGTATATTTGTCCACAAAATTAATTCTTAATTCCAGATAATAAAAAAATAAAATAACAAACATTTCGAAACGGAGGGAGTATATAATTATTGTAGTTATTGTATTATATATGGTAATCGTGTAATTATATAATTATTGTTATCTTGTCATATATTGAGAAAAAATAAAGAAATTAATATCTCCAAATTGATGAATGAATTTGTGGATGCTACGTAATAGAATAATTGTATGTTCCAAAAGTTAAAACATATTAATATATATGGCACGATTTGATCATAAATGGATTGAATTAAAGAAAGGAGGATATATTAGTATAAAATTTTAATTATAGAATAAAAAATTTGAAATATAAAGGGCAAAACACATTCTTAGGTCCTCTGTACTTTCATGTTTTGTTTCAACAGGTCTCTATGCTATTTTTTTTTTATTTAGTAAGTCATTCTACTTCCCTAATACATTTTCTTAAGTTCTTATACTTTTTGTTTTGTTTTGAGAGATCCTTGTACAATTTTATTGTTTTAATAGGTCCTTTTACTTCTACATTTGATATTATTATTAAATCCTTATTTAATTGAATGAACACAATAGTTAAGTTTTTGTTATTTAACCTAACCAATTATTAAAAAAATACTAATGAATCTTTGATGAAATAATTAAAAATATATTAAAATCTAAAATAGAATACATGATCATCTGAAAAAAAACATGTAAAACATATTTGACGGAACAAGTAGTACATACAACTAGTTTAGAGAAATTTAAAGAAATAGAGAGACAAAAAATAATAAAATTATTATAAATTATTTTAAGTTAGCTTTGTATTTTTTTTATCGGAACTATATGTTTAAATTCAAAGAAAATATTAACTATTTTCGAATTCATTGAATACAAAGCATTTTATCGGTACATAATGCATATTTAAATTAATGGGGGAGAATAAGGGGTTTGGGTGCAGTTCGACAGTGGGGGTGAATGAGGGGTGGGATTTGGTTGGGGAGGGGGGAATTATGGGGAGAAGATGAAGGGGTGGGGTTTAGGGGTGGGGGGAATGGAGGGAGGGAGGCGGACGCAGTTGGAGAAGAAGCATTGGCTTTGTATACTGAAAATTTTATCTTTGTATATATCAATAATATTAAAATGATATAGATTAAATAATTATTGGAGTCACTGTGTGCATTTAGTTATTATATTTAATTGCACGCTCCATATATTTACACTATAGATTATATGGTGTGGGTGAACACACGGTAAAGATCATATTATCGTTTCTTGCACTGTATTAAAAAGCTCACGGTTTAGATGGTCTTGCCTAATAAATTATTCTAGTACATCGGCGTGTGTATTGAGAAGGATCACGATAGAATATTGTTCTCTATTCTGACGTTAAATGAGTGAACAAAGAACCATAGAATCTGGGTTCTTAACCCATATATTATTGACGGACATATATATGTTACATCGACTGTTTTGATTTATTAATTGGTGAGATTATTTAATATGATCAACAATTTCGATATTTTGGGCAGTGGTATTTACATATATGATGGGTCGTGTATTATATGTGGTAATTGTATTTTGGTGTGCCAGATTGATAATGTCCCTTTGAGAAAGTACAAAGATCATGAAAAAGCTTGCAGGCAGAATATTAATTTATTTTTACTTGATAAGAAAATCATGTGGTACTACTCTTGGAATAATATATTAATTAAGAGCTGCACTTGCATGTAGCAGCTCTTATTTCAGACAATTTCAGGCGGGCGTGTGGCTCCACGCACGCGGCCCACGCGCGCCCACGTGCGGCGTGTGGGGCCCACGCGCCCGACTTTTATTTTATTTTTTTTATTTTATTTTCTGGCCGATTTTTTCTCTTTTTTTTTCCACTTTTCTGGCAGGGTTTTGTACGTTTTTTTGTCTTTTTTTATCAATTTTATTTGTTCCAAAAAAAGATATACCCTAAAAAAATATTAGTGAACCCTAAATTTAAAATAAATTGATTTAATTTGTTTGAAATGAGTATTAAATAGAATTAATAAACCCTAAAAAGCACAAAATAAACCCCTAAAAACACCCTTAGAAAATCCTAAAAAGCACAAAATAAACCCCTAAAAATACTCCCCAAAAAACCCTAAAAAACACAAAATATACCCTAAAAAAACCCCCTAAAAAAACCATGAACCCTAAAAAAAACCCCTAAAAAACATGAACCCTTTAAAAAACCGTGAACCCTAAAAAATCCCTAAACTACTAAGCTCTAAACATTAATTTGAATGGAAAAAATCACAATTTGAACTAAATAAACTAGTATAAAATAACTAGCAGACCCCTTACTTTTTAATAATACAGATGATACTTTTCGAATGTTTTGTGATACCTTTTAATAGGACTGTTGGTACCGACTTTGGACATATTTTTGTTATGGGTTGACCCAGTCAACTCGGGTTAACCCGTGTTGATCGAGTCAAAGCGCGAGTTTGACCGACCCGTCTCATATAGTGTTATTTGCATCATGATGCATGCAAGTTTTTGCCATTAATTAATTATAATTGTCAGAAGCAAAGATAATTAATGAATGGATATTATATCTTAAACATGAGCAATGACTGAATTAAAGGAGAGAGCGTATTCGAAAATATGCATTAAATTGGTAGGTTTGTATTATTTCTTTATTGAATAAAAATAATACTTAATTTATTTAATTATATCTCAGTTATGGATATTAAAAATTAAATAAATTAGCAGACCAATTTAATATTCTTTTAGATTCCTGTTGTAACTTGTAACCTGATATGAGCTAAGTTTGAAAATAAATTTTCGAAATTATTCATAATGTTGGGGGGAATTGAAAATTTTAGTTCGATTCATGATCGGAATTGGGAAGGGGCTAAGTTTGTGCCTGATGGATGTTGAGCTGAGTAGGAACGTTCAACAGATGTTGGCGTCATGCTTGGATACCGGCGGCGAGCTTTGGCGGCAACCAGAAGAAATGTGTAGTGGCATTTCATGGAGAAGAAAGCGAGATCATCAATTTGATGGAGAAATTGTAGTCTTCTTCTCTCCCTTTTTTTAATTAGTTTAAATTAATTTTTAAAATTAAAGGATAAAATTGAAAAATAATATGATATACTTAATAAATTTGATGTATATTGAAAATTTAGTGGTCGCAAATAGCAACCCCTCAATAAAATACAAATATCCGCTCATTCAAATTTTAAAAGAATCCACCACCTAAAGAGAGAGTCTCTCTCACGCTCTTACCTTTTTTTTTCATAAAAAAAAATTCTTACCCTTTTGAAGTTAAGCCAATAGTATTAGTAACATATAGTTTTATTTTTTCCTTATATATTTGCACTTTAATATTTTAAAATAATTTATTGATGGTGATTGTAAGCTGAAGTTTAGCTCAATGATCATCTATTCACAGAAGTAAAATGTTGTTGCATGGTTCAGTTTAATTGTGCGGTGCATGAAGACTGTTTTCTAGCTGATTATTCAGCCTAATGCAGTTAGTAGCAGTTGAGAAGAGTTAGTTGATATGCCGTTGCATTAGAAGGTTCTTTCCAGTTGTTTTGCCACGTGGAGAGAAGGATGGCATCGGTTATCTTCTATGCAGTTTTATATGTGTAGATTTGTGATTCAGTTTATACAATTCAGTAGAAAGAGAAGTTTCAGTCGAGAGAGAAGAAAAGAAAGAGTGAATGAGAGCAGAAAAACTGAGAGTGTTCTCTTGTTCATAGAAGTGAAGTTGGAGTGAGTTTAGATTGATTCTAGTCTGAGTTATCGCTGTAATTTGTACTAGCTTCGATCTTAATCAGTAAAGCAGACTCTCTTTCTCTCATGGATGTAGATTCATTCAGAATCGAACCACGTAAATCATGTGTTCTTCATTCTTGCATGTTTAGGGTTTTGTGTTTTCTTGTTCTTGAATCTGCAACTAGTGCTTGTTCTTGGCGATCGGATCAACAATTGAATTTATTAAAAAAAATATCAATTTATATGGGAAATTATGATAAACTTAAATTAATCAGCTATTAGAATATATTATTAACTGACTTGAAGATTTATCCCTTTTGCATAAGCATCTCCACCTCTTGGGTGTCGACAATTTTATATTTATGTTAGGATAACTGTTAATAAACCTAAAGATAATTCTTTACTCTTCATACTACCTAAAATCCTACTTCTCCCATTTCTGAATAAATATTGTCCTAACATTTTAATTTTGTTTCACGAATATCATTCTACACAATCAGAATGAAAAATTCATATTTTTCTTACATTTATGCTCATTTAATGCATTCAAATATCTATATTTGACAAATTTAATGTATTCACATAAAGGTGTATAAAGTAATTTAATTGCTTTATTAATATATGTGCATTTATCCAAAATGACACCTATTCATAAATATGGTAATAATATAATAATATGGTAATAATGGAATTATTTTGAATTAATTTAATACAATTATAGAACTGTAAATATACTAAATATCAATAATTCATTTAAGAGTGCATATTGCAGAATAAGGCACTCCACCATCGTCTGAATCAGAGAAATCAACCTTTAATTCTAATCTATAGCAGTATGCCATTAACAAAGGAAAACAAACCTAAGTTTTCCACATTCGTTGCAGGCATATAGCAAAAGAAATCAAATCATCAAATTCAACCAGTAATGTGGCTTTGATTTCATATCTCTGTTACTAAACTAATGAACTATGTATGTCTCTACCTTTTCTGGGGGAATCTGCAAAGAGATTTTCAAGTATAGGATTATAATTTGCCAATCTTCAATCAAAATATGGTATGGATTTTGAATCTGCAGAGATCACAATCTGATTGGAACAATACCTGCCAAAAGGCAGGTCATCCCTCTCATATAAATGTTAACTCATTTGCAAATTCAACAAATCATCTAGGACTTTGAGGGCAATCATGAATGCATATTTTAGCGCTGAAATAGCAAAGGATGGGGCAAAAACCTTCTCTCATGTCTTCCTCTTCTTCATTTCCATCTGCTGGTCGTATTTCTCTACGTGGATATCATCTTCCTTCATTTCCATCTTTTCGGAAGCCCTTCCATTTCCCTTCTGAAGCACCTCCCAGAATTTCTCAAAATTGATTCTGCCATTCCTGATTCAATTTCAGGTCACCCAAAGAGTAGAACTGCATCAGATCGAATTTTGCTTCCTATTTAGCTTGGTTGGTCAACAGAACTGTTACAGTTAAGAAAAGCAAAAATTAAGATAATGACTGGGCAAATTAAAAGCAACTCACATACAGAGTTAGTTAACCCCTCCCTTTGCTCAACGATTCGAGATTTACAGTGAAACAAACTAATATTGTTTGGATGACTGACACAACTGTAGAAAATATAAAAGAAAAAGGGCTATTAGTAAGTATCTAGGAAATAATATGGAGCTACTGATACGTAATTTTCAATCTGCTTAGGTTTAGAACTTTAAATATTGTACAGTATGACTATATTCAAGAACAAGTCAAGCTAAACAATCATATAATGAGCCGACACGCCACTATCCTACTTGGCCAATGTTGCCACTGAACAGCAATTTCTCCATGCCAAGGTGAAGCCACATTTTTTGGATTTTCCACATCGTCTTCTCATTGTATATAGGACATTCATGCATCACCTTATCATGTTTCTTTCCTCTGTGTTGGACCAACTTATGAATTTAATCATACTCCTGTTACCATTTATAACTGTTTTTGTTTTGAAACCATCTTTCACATCTCAAATCCACTAGTTAAGGACCCTGCAGGATGATAGATGGTGCAAAGTCAACATCAAAGCAACTTAACCAGCAAAACCTTTGGTTTACCTTGTATGAGCTAGACTTCAAAATCTTACCCCTTTTTGGATATCACATAACATATCTTTCTTGATCATAATGAATTCTAGCATTAGCAGTCTGGACATTTGCAAAAACATTTAGCATACGTTATTCCCTAAAGCAGATCTTGGCGAAACATTAATTTATAATAAAAAAACAAGAATGATGTAGATATAACTTATGTATACAAAGTTGACAATAAAATCCAATAGAAGCTATATTTTGTTCAATATAGAATCGCTTACCTTCCCAAATCCAACAACATTGAACGGACTCACCATCACATTCCCTGGAACTGTGTCATACTCCTCTCTCATTTCATAACTTGAAAAGAGCAGGCATAAATGATAAGGTTGTGTCAATTATAGCTTTGCAAAAACAACAAGGACTTTGAAACAAGAGCATTCAATATTTTGATAACAGCTACTGCCAATTACTCCTATACATGTTATGATTTAGCTAATTGATTAAAAATTTACAGAAACATTCAAATCCAGAATGAGCCAAATAATTATGTTTGTAGAATTTAAGCTTAGACATATAGCAGAATGAACTTGTGTACTACTGTTCTGATTCTGCAGAATGGTAATATATATGATTTCTTGAAGTGGTTTAGCTATAATCAAGCAACAATCTCCTAATGTGAGAACAAGGTCATGAACTTTCTGTCAAGTATACAAGTCTATAAGGCTGAAGTTTCCTATTTGCAGCCAAAATTGAAATGGAGCAACATCACGGAACTAATTCACCATTATTTATTTCTCCTTTTCTGCTTCCTTTCCACTGTGCCAACTAGTTTAAAAATTCATGCAAGGTTATATTTCAGTTGATGAGTGCTGACTGTTAAACAAACATAGCCAAATATACACACATCTACATTTTTCCCAGAAATAAATCCTTTATAAGATGTCAGACAGACATGAACTAAAGAGGAAACACGTGTTATAGACAAAAAGGAATCAGATATTTCCCTTTCCCTTTACGATTGTGGTGGGAAAAAGGTAAAGATCCTCTCCCTCTAAATTCAGTCATCAGGTGATAATCCAAGCATTATGAGAAGTGTTGAATAGTAAACAAAATAAAGTACAGTCAACAAAAAGATTTAACCATTAGAAAATATATAATCTTCATATCCAGAGCCAGCAACAGATTCTACTAAATTTATCAGTAATCCTAAAAATGAGTTCCTAAACGCAGGAAAAGGGCATCGAGCAACACAAAAGAGATGCAATCCCACTACATATTAACACTTCATGGATATATATACATATACTAGTACGGAGTACCAATTGGACTCCATAACAGAACTAACCCTCTTGATCTTCAGCAACCACCTGAATGCTGATCCAACTATCCATAACAATAGGGTCTTCAGGGCCTTTAGTTTTAGCGTACTCGACCACGGGCAGAATGTTGGAGATAGGCGCCGCATAACCTACTGAGAAGCTAGCAGGGTCATCTCTCAACACCCACGATGAAACACCAACAACCTCACCATAGAGGTTGAACCAAGGGCTGCCGCTGAATTTAGTTACAGAGCCAGTAACCTTCTCCTCACAGTTGAACAAAATGCTTGACGGGGGAGGAGGGCCACGGTAGAACACCAACCAGTCATGCTCCAGCCACGCCAACTCATCATCCAACGGCCATGGCGCCTTGGCTTTGATTGTCTTCTGCCCCACTGCCCGAACATTTGCAACACTAATCGACCACCCTTCGTTTAGAGCATGGCATACCGACATCAGAATGCTCTCCTTTTCCGGCGGCGATTCCGCCAGCTGGCATGCGGGCAGCGAAGTCCCCTCCACTTTTAACACCGCAACATCGCTGGCGAAATTCACGGCCAACGGCGTCAGATTCACTGGCTGATCGCCGAGAGAAGTAAGGGCGGCGGTACTGCCGATATAGGCTTTGTAGAGAGGGGAACCTCCGTCCGGCTTTTTGACGGCGGCAATACGTCCGACCACGCGGGCGGAGGTGAGTACTAAAGTGGGATCGAAACAGATTCCGGCGGCGATGTGGTCGGAGCCATGAATTGCCGAGTTCTCGGGAGCGAGGAATAAGGTAAGAATCGAGACTACGCTCCGGTGCAAGGAAGCGTGGAGCTCCTCCAAGTGGGAATCGAGCTCTGGGAATGGAGAGAGCTTGGAGGCTAGTCTGGAGAATGGGCGGCACGGGGAGGCGCATTTCAGATTCCTCGATAGAGATAGGGCCATTTTGAGAGAGACAAACGCCATAGTTGGAGCTCGCTGCTGGGGTTTAGGGTTTTGGGAAAAAAAAAATCAATAATAAAATAATACTAATACTAATAATCTTTTTTTTTTCCCTGGGTGAGACAGAGCTTTTAAAACAAGGGCGTGGCTAAATGCACCACTATTTTTACTCTTTACACTATGAATTATTTTTTATTAGTTATAAATTTATCTAAAAATTTTTACTAATAAAAAAAAATCACGTTCCATTCGAAGTCTGGTATTTGAACATTCTGGATATGTTTGAAGTTTTATACTTAAACAAAAAATCATGGAGTCCGTTCGAAAATCCATTTTTGAATGAGACTTGTTTTAAAAATTATGCATGTTCGAAAATGGAATTTCGAACAAATATGGTGAGTTCGAAATTTTATTTTCGAACCACTCTTGATTTTTTTTCTTTTTAAGTAAGAGCATTTTTAAGTAACTTCAAAATTTTTATATTTTTCTTTTGTGGTGCAAAGAGTCAAAATGGTAGTGCATTTAGCAACTCTCTTTTATAATATCTGATAACTTACTTAGCTTTTGGGTTTTTTTTAAGTGTAAATGGATACAACTATTCACAATCCAAATAACAAATGCTTTTTTAGCCAACTTTTTTAAGTCATGTTTTTTTATTCAAACTTTTTCACAATCTCTAAAATACCCTTACTAAATGTGGGTCCAGTCAACAAGATTCTCAATACCTTTTTGACTGATTTTGAATATGCACACGAATGGGTGAAAAAATATGCACACGAATCCTTTTGAAAATTTTCACACGAATACAGAAGAACCATACATGAGTAAATGATGGGGTGGGCTCAGTCAAACAAGAACCTTTGACCCTTTATTTCAAATTTGTCCTGATCTAAAAAGCCAAATTATTCTCATGAAAGCCATATTATTCTCACGAACCTTTGACCATTTATTTCAAACATGAATCCTTTTGAAAATATTTCAAAGTTTTTCTCACGAGCAGCCGCCCGAATTTTTCTCACGAGCAAGAAATCAATTTTTTCTCACGAGCAACAAAGTCGATACACATCCAAATTATTTTCACAAAAACAGCCCCGATTCCTTCCATTTTATTTCCACGAAAACTATAATTCTCACGAAGCCTCCATCTAAAAAATCTCATCGACCTTGAAGCCTTTCATCACAAGGACGAAGCTATAGCCATGGAAAATCTCGATTTTCAACAGGTTAGAACACTCAATTCAATTTTTTTTTTTGTTTTGAATATTTTAGATGATTTCATGAAAATGTATGTCGATCAATTTATGCATTTATATTGTGGATTTCATGAATATTTTAGATGATTTCATGAAAATATATATTGTTTTGAACATATGTCGAATTTGTTGAATTTAGATTCATGGATGAAATCTGTCGATTTTGGTGAAATGTGTTGAATTTCATATCAATTTCGTGGCTAAATATTGTCCTGAAAAAATAGGTTATCGTGAATATATATACACATGAAAACAATCTCGTGGCTAAATATTATCACGAAATGTCACGAATTTGTTTTCGTGTCTAAAAATTTAAATCGGATTATTTTGACATGAAATTTTAAACCGTGAGTATTTTTGTCACGAAATGATATGTCGGGACTATTATTGTCATGATAAGAGAAACCGTGACGATATATTATCACGAGAAGCTATTTTCGTGAGTATATTTACACACGAAAATTATGCTCATGATTTATTTTATTATGCTTTCAGTTTTTTATGTTATAATTAATATTTGAGGAATTTTCAGCATGTACGTATCTTAAGCATGATTAATATGTTTTAATTTAATTCTATTTGTGTTTTAGTGCTAATTTTTGTATATTATTTAAAAAATAACGTGATTGGGTGTGGAGAAGAGAGGCTTTAAAAAATATCACGTGCGGGATCAATTTATACTGGAAGGACAATATGAGTGTAATTAGGGAAGTATTACACGTGATTAGTGGTGGGCCCGAACTATTCGAGCAGTTTAGGACAGAGTCGTGTTTTGGGCATCTGATAGATTTTGTGAGGGGAAACAGTTGTAACAATGCTCTACACGCATTGTTGAGTAGGGAGGTGATTATTGACGGTGCAGAGGAGCACGATATTTGGTTTCGGGTTGGAGAAACCAATATTAGATTTTCTCCGAGTGAGTTTGCTCTGGTGACTGGACTGCAGTTCGGAGGATCCGATTTTGATCCGTCTGCATCACATCAGATTTCTATGAGATCTTTTTATTCCCGTGAGTTGAACAAGACACCTCTGAGAGTGAAGGACCTACTTGAGAGGTTTAGGACCTATTCACTAGGAGATGACCTCATGGATTACGTCATGGTCGCTAATGTCATATTCCTGCACACCATGATCTTTGGATATGATCAGACACACATGATAGATGACTGGGTATGGGTCTTAGCCGAGAATCGGGATCTATGGAACTCATTTCCATGGAGAGCTCATGCATTCAGTCTCTTGATGCATTATATGAGTTTGGTACCGTCTACTGAGGTGGAACTGAGGAGAAAATTCAAGAAGACGGAGGAAAAAGTCAGATTGTCTTATCATTTCTATGGACCGGTATGGGCTCTACTGGTATGAATCTCAATTTTATCACGATTATGACTCTAATATTATTTTATTGAATATAATTTGATTAATGTCTTATTCGATAGGTGTGGGCATATGAGGCCTTACCGAGACTTGGTGCACATTGTGCACAGGTTCCAGCACCAGATGCATTGCCCAGTTGTTTGAAGTGGGCCTTTAAGACGAAGACTGCGCGTCTGGGCACATTGTTTTCTGATGAGGTGAGCATTTATTTTAAACAATGTGTGTTTTCTTGATTATTTGAAGTGTTTCTAATCAATTCTTTACCATTTGCAGCAATTATGCTTCATACATCTACAGCCGAGTGAGCATGAGATGGCCACTTCATATTACAGGAGTATCTTGCTCGGTGATTGTATGGGTGTGACGTATGAGGCGCAGCGCAATAAGAGGATGAAGCTCACTTACCGAGAGCTGGCTAGAGCATATCAGCATAGAGCTCTCTCTCGCCCCCAGAGCTCCCTCTCCCCCTAGAGCACCCTCTCCTCCCAGAGCTTCCTCTTACTCCAGGCGATCTGGGAGTTGCATCCCTCGCACGTGTGCAGATACGGGTGCAGTTGAGTCATCCAAGAGATGACGGAGTCGCCCTACAGAGAAGCGTCCTAGACTGGCCACTCCCACGTCTAGCACTAGTGAGGATCACCAGTGTTGCAAGCATGCTGGGCGGATGCGAGAAGTGGCGCGTCAAACAGGCGAGGAGATGCTCCGTATTATGCAGGAGCGTGATGATGAGCGTGAGAGGGCACGCAAAGAGTACGAGGCAGAGCGTGAGAGGGCACAGGCAGGAGTACGATGACATGTTTCATAGACTGAGGGATTTCGTAAAGGACATGTTCAAGAAGTTTGTCCACAGATCCCAGTAGTAGGAGTCGCTCTCAAGGTAGATATCAAGAACATGCACGGGAAGAGAGTCCTCAGCGAGCGGCACCTCGCATGGTACATGATTACGATGTAAGTAGTGTTTTGTATGATTTTGTCTGATATATATTTTTAAATATACTAACCAATTTCAGTACAGGTTGAGGGCCCACATCTTGAGGATGTACGTGTTGAGGTTGCAGGGCCCACAGGTGACGATTGGGTTGTTGGATCACATTCCAGTCTAGTTAGGCCTAGCTCGGCTAGGCGTAGCTCGGCTAGGCCGAGCTCAGATGGTGTGTCGAGCTCGATGAAGGAATTTGTTGAGTTTCGATGCTGCGGGCCAGACGCGCGCCTTAGAGTGAATTTGGTCGAGCTGGATCTGAATCAGGCCTTCTTTGATGAATTGCTCGACAACAACAGAGATATGTCTACACTATCTATGGATCTGATCTTGTTTTGCCTTCAAATCAGGCTGGCCGAGGGTCGTGGATTGAAGGCAGGGGTGAATTCACAGAGCACAGTCATCTTGCAGACATCATTCTTCGTAAGTTTTCAATTGTTATTTTGATCTATCAAGTCAATTGATTTTATAATTACGTTAATATTTGTTTGTTACAGTATAAGTTGGTGCATGAGTATACCCTCATTCATCCAGAAGATACAGAATTCACGCAGACATTCCCCAATTATGAATACGCATGGTGGGGTTGGGATGATGAGCTGGTCCAGATTGTCAGAGGGGAGCATTTATTGACGGGTCCTTGGTGGCAGGCGAAGAATGTAAGTGAACATCGTTAAATTCCAATTATGATACATGTTTCTTTTATGACTGTTTTGTATATTGTTGTGTTTGTAGATAATCACCGTTTGCCATGTTGATGGACATTTCGTGACCATTCGGATTCGTCTAGACTGCTGGCGAGTTGAGTTGTACGATTCGTTGTTGCACAACATGATGGATCCGACGGATGAGCCCACATATTCGATGCGTGAGCACTGTTTAGTATGTATTTGTGTTGTTTTATTGCATAGTTTTGCATATTCTGTAAGTTATTTTCTAGTTTTTGTTCTCGTTTATTTCGTGTTTTCGTGTGAATTTCTTCACTGGTTGCTTTTATGGTGGATTATGCCAAGTTTTGAAAAACTTGAGCTTTTGTTCGGAAAATCTCGATTTTTAGGTACTAAGGTGGCGTGGAGCGAAGATGGGTCGGAAAAGATAAATCCGTGAGAAAGGTAAACCCCGCGGACGCGCAAGCCCCGCGGCCGCGCAACTTCAAGTGCCCAAGACCCCGCGGCCGCGCGAGTCCCGCGACCGCGCGGGGGTGTTCTCGGCGCAGGCACCCCGCGGGCGCGGGAGCCCCGCGAGCGCGCGGCATTCTTGAACCCCGCGGGCGCGCGACGCCGCGCGGGCGCGCGGGCTAGCGTCTCCCTCTCGATCAGCGCCTTGTTGGCACTTGTTTTTCCCTTCTCCCTCTTGGCATCTTGGACCCAATGAGTGCCCTTCATCATTCATTCCTTTTGCATGAGGATTCTAGAGCTTGGAGTCAATCTAATCTAAAAACTAGGATAATAGGTATTTATTTAACCTAACCCTAGCTTTGTGGACTTTTCCTCCACAAAATCCTCCTCCCAAATCTCTCACATTTAATGTCCATCACTATCACCTTACCACCACCTTTCCTCTCTCCTCTCATCAATCATCTCACCATTGCCTCTCTCTCTCCCTTACGATCTTCTCTCTCTCTCTCTTATGAAATTGGATTTTTGGGATCAAAAAGGGGGACACCATCAATCATTGGAGGCACTTCTCTTTTTGGATACACATTGACTACCATTCAAGACTTCATCTTCTTCACCCACCCTCCTCCATTTTTTCTCTACACTACCTTCACCATTTTCTTCACTCTTCCATACTCTACACACCATTTTTCACCATCATTTCACCACCATTTTCCACTAAAGAGAAGAGGAGAAAGAGGAGAGCAAGGAAACCAAGCCAAGAAGGAAAGAAAGGGAACGAGAAGACCAACGACGAGCTCACGTGGAAGCTAAGCTAGGAGGAGGTTTCTTGTGCACTTTCTTGTATTTCTTGGATGTTTTTGTGGGATTTGTTCCAAACTCTTGAAGGATATATAATATTGTAGAAGTTGTGTTCATTTACATTTGATTTATGAAATGGAGTTCTTCTATGATGTTTATGTTGTTTTGAGCATGTTTAGTGGCTAATCTCCCTATTAGGGGGAGAGGATCGATTTGGTTGTGATCTATGCTTGTTTATGTTGGTTGTTGTTGTTGGAATTGTTCTTATTTATGTTTAAGTGCTTGATCATCACTTGAGCATTGGTAGGATTTAGGGGATTTCTTGATTGTGAACCTAACTCCGGATTTAATTCCTTCGATACTAGGTGCATGGGCTCCTAAACCTAGTTTGTTTGTCTCATTTTGCATGGTATAGCTAAGAGAGGTTTAACGGATATCCGTGACTTTAATAGACGTTAAACTAATTGGATGGGTCTACCATACTTGTGAGATTTGCATTATCAACTCAAATAAAGCATAGTAATCAACCATTGAGAGAATCTACACCCTAATACCTTAATCAATTTAATTCCTCTAATCTTCATTTCCATTTTCTTGCATTTAAATCGTTATTGTTTGTTTTGTTGATTGTTCATTTAAATTCTAGTTTAAATCTCCAAAATCTCTTGATTAGAATGTTTAGATTGCATTTTAGTTGTTTTGTCGAAAGCATGTGTAGCCTATAGACAGTTCTTTCTCATAGAGTCTTCCTTGAGAGATCGACTCGGGGTAAGCTCGTCGCTCCTACAATTGACCCCGTCCAATTGCGGGTGTGGTCCTAAGTAGTGTCTAGCGAGCGTAACCGGAAATTATAAGTGTAAATTTGGATCCAACAAATTTTGGCGCCGTTGCCGGGGAAGGCTTTCGAGAATTGTCTTTTAGGTGCTATATTTGCTTTTGTGTTGTTTTGAATTCGTGAACTTTTTCGCTGAAGTGTTTGTGTTGTTTTTGTAAATTTGTTTCTTGTTTTTATGTCCGTTTGTTGGGCTTTGATATCTCTTTCCGCAAGGTACGTTTGATCCCCGTTTCATTTGTGTTTGTGTATGCTAGGAAGGCAAAGCCTCAACCGAAGGTTAGCCCCCGTGTTTGACAACATTCACCGACCAAGGAGATTCAATATATTCGAGTGGGAAAGAGAGATGGATCCTAATCACCCAATAAATCCCGACAATGCCAATGCCAATGCCAATGCGGCTAGGAACATGAGAGACTTTGCTCGTCCTGTGATAGGGGCGTCGACTTCTTGCATAGTTCTTGGCGAAGCCGCAAGGAACTACGAGTTGAAGAACATCCACTTTAGCCAACTTCCCTCATTCTACGGGATGCCGGCCGAAGATGCTTTGAACTTCATCCGGGAGTTCTATTCCGTTGTTCAGACCTTTCCTCTACAAGGTTTGAACGAAGATCAATTGAAGATGAGGTGTTTTCCCTACACCTTGAAGGATCGAGCCAAGACGTGGTTCATGTCTCTTCCGGCCAATTCATTGGCCAATTGGAATGCCGTCTACGAGAAGTTCATGGCCAAGTACTACTCAAATCAAAAGACCCAAGACTTGAGAGCTCAAATTGTTACTTTTACCCAATCTCCGGGTGAATCGTTTCATGAAGCTTGGGATCGATTTCGAGGTCTCCAACAACAATGTCCTCACCACCATCTCGCACCCGAGTTGCTCAACCAATTCTTCTACGACGGGCTTTCTCAAAATTTCCAATATATGGTGGACAATGCATCGGGAGGGGACATTGGAGGTCGGACCGCCGAAGAGGTCTCAAACATATATGAGACAATGGCCACGACTTCCCAACAAAAGAGTGCTAGGGGGAAGAGAGCTTCCGTCAATGAAGCCAACCCTAGTTATGATGTGACAAAGCAACTTGCCGAGTTGACAAGACAAGTAGAGATGCTTCGAACGTCCGAGAGACCACCCCAACAAGTGATGACCGTTGAGACTTGCGGGATTTGTGGAGAGTATGGCCATGGAGCCAATGTGTGCCAAAGATCAATTGAGACGGAGACAAGTGAAGAAGCTCATTTCCATGTTCTTCAAGAGCAAGTGCATGCTCTCCAAGGTTTTCAACCGCGCCAACAATATAACCCCTACTCTCAAACATACAATCCTGGATGGAGAAATCATCCGAATTTCTCTTGGAAACAACCTCAACAACCTCCTCTACCACCACAACAACCGCCTCCACCTCAACAAGCCGGAGGAGGCCAAGCTCCACCTTATCCGAGGCCGCAACAATACCCGGCCCAACCGAACCAATCGCCAAGGCCAACATTGCAAGACACGTTGCAAACCTTCATCCAAGCCACTCAACAAAGATTTGAATCCGTTGAGGCTTCTGTGAAGAGAATTGAGACTCAAGTGGGACAAATAGCCGGAACCGTTGGAGAATTGGCCAAGCAAGCCAAGCCGGGCAAGTTGCCAAGCCAACCGGAGCAAGCTCAAGCCATTACCGTTCTTCGAGGAGGAAAGGTGATCGATAATAAGGTTGGAGAACCGAGTCCAACCGAGGAGGATGAAAAAGAAGAGGAGGCTCTGCAACAACAACACAAAGAGCCCGAAAAGAAGAATGAAGAAGTTAAGAAGCCCACTCTCCACAAGGCTTCCAATCCTTACAATCCTCCAATTCCATTTCCAAGCCGGTTGAGGAATGAGAAGCAAGACACTCAATTCCAAGAGTTTTACAAGCTCCTTTCAAAGGTGAATGTCAACCTTCCACTCCTTGATGTTATTCGAAATGTGCCGGCCTATGTCAAGTTCTTCAAAGAACTAGCTTCCAAGAAGAGGAAATTTGTGGAGGACGAGAAGATTGAAGTGTCCGAAGTGGCAAGTGCAATCCTACAACATCAACTCCCACCAAAGCTCCGTGATCCAGGTAGTTTCACTCTCAAAATTGCTTTGGGAAATGGCAAAGAAGCATGTGGTATGCTAGATCTAGGAGCCGGAATTAATTTGATGCCTTACTCTATTTATAAACAATTAGAGTTAGGAGAATTGAAACCAACTAGAATGTGTCTACAATTAGCGGATAGGTCCGTAAGATATCCGAGTGGAATAATAGAGGACATTCTAGTTAAGGTTGGAGGTTTGATAATACCGGTTGATTTTGTTGTTTTGGATGTGGGAGATGTTAAGGAAACGGGTAAAGAACACACGCTCCTCCTAGGTAGACCTTTTATGGCTACAACTAACACTTTGATTGATGTTAAAAATGGAACATTAAAGATGTCGGTGTTAGGAGAAACGGTGTCATTTTCCGTACATGAAAATAAGGCTATTCCCGTCTCCTCATTTGAGGAAAATTGTTCTTACATAGATGCTATTGATGTCTTGGCCGAGGAGGTTTTCTTACAGGAAATAGGTGCTCCGTGGAGAAGTGAAACCTCGTCCGAGGAGCTTGCTATGGACGAAGCCTACCTCAAGTGTGGGGGAGACGAGTGGAATGCCGACGAGATGGAGACCTTGCTCGGAGAAGGCATGAGTCTAATGCAAGTCATGGCCTCAACCGAAGAGGAAGTTAAGCCCACTCCCGAGCTCGAGCTCAAGGAGCTCCCGTCTCATCTCAAATACGTCTATCTCGACGATGAAGAGAAGAAGCCCGTGATCATCTTTTTCGGGCTAGAAAAAGATGAAGAGGACCTCTTAGTAGCCGTACTAAAGAGGAACAAGCAAGCCATTGGATGGAGTCTTTCCGACATCAAAGGCATTAGCCCCTCTACGTGTATGCATCGCATCATTCTAGAAGAAGGGGCTAAGCCGGTTCGTGAAGGGCAAAGGAGGCTCAACCCCGTGCTCATGGAAGTCGTAAAGAAGGAGATTCTTAAGCTCCTAGCGGAAGGGATCATTTATCCCATAGCCGATAGTGAATGGGTGAGCCCGGTCCATGTGGTGCCAAAGAAAGAAGGGATAACGGTCGTTGAGAACGACAAAGGAGAACATGTGGCTACTCGAACCACCACCGGGTGGAGAATGTGCATTGACTACCGAAAGCTCAATGCCGCCACAAGAAAAGACCATTTTCCCCTTCCTTTCATTGATCAAATACTTGATAAATTAGCCGGCCATAGTTTTTATTGCTTTCTTGACGGTTTATCGGGTTATTTTCAGGTGGCCATAGCGCCGGAGGACCAAGCCAAGACCGCATTCACATGCCCGTATGGTACGTTTGCGTGTCGAAGAATGCCATTTGGACTATGCAATGCACCGGGCACTTTCCAAAGGTGTATGTTCTCCATTTTCTCCGAAATGATTGGAGACTTCATTGAGGTATTCATGGATGACTTTTCGGTTTTTGGATCCTCATTTTCCGATTGTTTAGAGAAATTGGAACTTGTCTTGAAACGGTGCATAGAAAGTAGCCTAACTCTTAGTTGGGAAAAGAGTCATTTCATGGTTACTAGTGGCATAGTGCTTGGTCATGTTGTGTCTAAAGAAGGAATGAGTGTAGACAAGGCTAAGGTAGATGTGATTGAAAAATTGCCTCCACCCGTTGATGTGAAAGGAATTAGAAGCTTTCTAGGCCATGCCGGTTTTTACCGTAGGTTTATTAAAGATTTCTCGAAAATTAGCCAACCTCTATGCCATTTACTTGCTCAAGATGTTCCTTTTGAGTTTGATGAAAAATGCTTGCATGCTTTTAATACTCTTAAGGAGAAATTGATCACCGCACCAATTGTTGTTCCCCCTGACTGGTCCTTACCATTTGAGATCATGTGTGATGCATCAAATTCCGCCGTTGGCGCCGTTTTGGGTCAACGTATTGATAAAATTCTTCGTGTAATTTACTATGCTAGCCTCACCTTGAATAGTGCTCAAGTAAATTATACCACAACCGAAAAAGAATTGCTTGCCGTTGTGTTTTCTTTGGATAAATTTAGATCCTACATCTTAGGTTCTAAAGTAATCGTGCATAGTGACCATGCGGCTTTAAGGCATTTGTTGACCAAACCACAAGCTAAACCTAGACTCATTAGGTGGATCTTGCTTGTGCAAGAATTTGATGTTGAGATTAAGGATAGGAAGGGGTGTGAAAACGTGGTAGCGGACCATTTATCCCGCCTCCCCGTTGATGAAAATTTCAATTTGTTGCATGAAAAAGGAGTTGATTGTGATACATTTCCATATGAGCATGTTCTTGAGCTTGATTCCTCCCCTTGGTATGCCGATATTGTCAATTATCTTGCTTGTGATAAATTGAGACCTAACCTCTCTTTTCAAGAGAAGAAAAGATTTTTGGCACTGTGTAGGTGTTACTTTTGGGACGATCCATACCTTTTCCATTTGGGAAAAGATGAGATCATTCGAAGATGCGTCCCAGAAGAGGAGCAAACCGATGTTCTAGCCTTTTGCCATTCATCTCATTGTGGTGGCCATTTTGGAGGACAAAAGACGGCTAGAAAGATCCTACAATCCGGTTTGTATTGGCCTTCAATTTTTAAAGATGCTCATGCTTACTCCATTTCATGTGATAAATGCCAGAGGCTTGGTAATATTGGGAGGAGAAATGAAATGCCCCTAAATGTCAATCTTGTTGTTGAAATTTTCGATGTTTGGGGGATTGATTTTATGGGACCATTCCCTAACTCATTTGGCTTCGAGTATATCCTCTTAGCGGTTGATTATGTGTCAAAGTGGGTTGAAGCAATCCCCACTAGGTCTTGTGACGCTAATGTGGTTGTCAAGTTCGTGCAGGAACATATTTTGAGTAGGTTTGGATTCCCTAGGGCGATTATAAGTGACGGTGGAACTCATTTCACCAACAAGCTTTTTGGAAAATTGCTCAAGAAAAATGGAGTGACTCACAAGGTGGCGACTCCATATCATCCTCAAACTTCCGGTCAAGTTGAGACGAGCAACAAACAAATTCAAAACATCTTGAAGAAGACCGTGAATGTGACGAGGAAGGATTGGTCACAAAAGCTACCGGATGCTCTTTGGGCATACCGGACGGCCTACAAAACAATTCTAGGAATGAGCCCATACCGCCTTGTATATGGCAAAGCATGTCATCTCCCCGTTGAAATCGAGCACCGAGCTTATTGGGCTATAAAGGCGGTGAATTGTGATCTTGAAAATGCGGGAAAGGAGCGAGCCTTGCAATTGTCCGAGCTCGACGAATTGAGAAACGAAGCATATGACAACGCCAAGATTTACAAAGATAAAGTGAAGAGACTACATGATAGGCGAATTGTCAAGAAAGAACTCATGCCGGGCATGAAGGTTCTCCTTTTCAACACTAGATTGCGGCTTTTTCCCGGGAAACTCAAATCACGTTGGAGCGGCCCATTTTTCATTGAAGAAGTGTTCCCCTACGGAGTGGTCACATTGAAGAACCCGGTGACGAATGTTACGTTCCAAGTGAATGGCCATCGAGTCAAGCCATACTATGAAAGGTTTTCGCATGAAGCCGTTGTGGAGGAATTGAAACTTGTCAATTCCGAGTGAATGCTCCGAAAACTTCGTCTAGCTCGAGACATTAAAATGAGCGCTGCATGGGAGGCAACCCATGATTTTCTTATTTTTAATTATGTTAATTAATCTATTTTGTGTTTGTGTGTTTAGCGTTTTTGAAGTTTATGAGCAGGTTGAGGAGAAATGAAGCGAGGGAAGCAATTGCGAAAAAATTGGCCAAGGAAAGTCCCGCGACCGCGCACCCCGCGCGGCCGCGCGACCCTTCTCACAGCAGGACGCCCGCGACCGCGCTCTCCCCGCGGCCGCGCGACATACCTCTCGGCGGAGCATCTCCGCGAGCGCGCGACCCCCGCGGGCGCGCGAGGAAAATTGGCAAAAAGGGATGCCCGCGGGCGCGGACGTCCCCGCGAGCGCGCGAGCCCCGCACGCCCCACGGCCGCGCTGTCCCCAGCGGTCGCGCACTCTCTCCCCTTTTAAAAGGGGGACCACCCGTGTGAACCATAATTCCTCCCATCCCTTGCGCCGCTTTAGGCTACTCCCTCCTCTCTATGGATCCCAATATCCCCCTCCTTTTCCACCATCAAACCCCAGCAAACTCCAGATCCCAACCCACCAAATAATCCCAAATTCCCAACCTCACGTCACACATTCACGTCACCACATTCGTCACCGCGACCGCGTCGAAGCCCCGCGCCCGCGCGCAATTTCCTTCAAGCTTCCCCTCCGTTCGCCGCTCCCAGCCACTCCTCCGCTCACCGCTGCCGTTCGCCCAGTTGCGCCGGAATTTTCTCCAACCCCGCAGCTCCCGCGACCGCGCGCTCCCCGCGGCCGCGCTATTCAGCCACCAAAGCCCCGCGACCGCGCGCTGCTGCCCGCAAGGCCCCGCGCTCGCGCTCCTCCCGCGGCCGCGCGCCCCTGTCCGCACCTCTCTCTCGCTGTTCTTCCCGACTCCAGTCGTGCTCCCCCTTCCACCATGCCTCCTAGGACCAAGAATCCGTCCTCTTCTCACCAAGTGGAGGAACAAGAAGATCTCCAAGAGTTGTATCAGTGCCCATTCCCTGTTCGCACACACGCTGAAGGTAACCGTTTCCAAACCTTCGATGAATTTGAAATTACTAATCCGCGCTATCTGGATTGGAATTTGTTGAAGTTGCTGAAAATGGATAACAAAGTGGAGAAATATTTGAAAGTGCTCACATTGGATAAATTTGCTAAATTGAAGTATGTCGGCTTGAAGCCACTATGCCTTGAGTTTTTAGTTACCTTCAAGCTTGATAATGTGAATTCCAAGATTACCTTCCGTATGCTTGGAGAGGAATTTGAAGTCACTTTAGCCAGACTGAAAGCATATTTCGGGTTTTCGACAACTGGGCCACGTGATAAGCCTATTGACTTTGACACTGCTGCCGCCTGGCACGAGCTCACAGGGTTCAACAATTGGGATTCGCAAGGAAAACCAACCGGCTTCATTAGGGACCCTGCACTTGCAATCATGCACAAGTTCCTTGCATACTCCATTTCAGGCAAGGAACAGGCCAACAAAGTCAACGCCACTGAGGTGTATCTTCTTTGGTGCGCCCTCCACAATACAAAGATCTGCCCGTCCTATTTCATTTGGAACGCAATTCAGCAGATGACGAGGCGCACAAAGATGCATCCCTCCTTTTGTGCATTTATCACGGCTTTGGCTGTGAAGCTTGGCTTGATTCCCGACCATGGGCCCCTCCCTGACGGCCAAAGCAAGATCCGAGAGCTCATGATCACTATGGAAAAGCTCAAGCGAGCTCAGATTGTCTTGGATAACAGAAGACTGGTTCCTCACACTCAGCGGCCCTGTGTCTCAAACTTTATGAATGCTCAGATTGCGGCCCTTCGACGTGATAGAGAAGCCGGTTCTTCTTCAGCCCCCCGGGGTGATGATGATGATGATGATGAGGCCGAGCAGGAAGGAGAAGCGAATGAGGAAGATCAGGACGGAGGCGAGAATGAAGAAGGAGAAAGAGAACACCAAGGAGGAGAGGATAACGAGCAAGAGGGCCGAGCCCAATTCCAGCCGCAGCCTTATCCCTCGATGATGCCCCCACATGGGCATCAGGCTGATTGGAGGTCCTTCCAGGACCATTTTGACACCTCTATGGGCCAGTTTCAGCAGAGCTTCCAGCAGTCTTATGCGGACTCTATGGGCCAATTTCGCCAGCATTTCGATGCATCCATGGGCCAGTTCCAGCAGACTTATAGTCAGACTTTGGGGCAGTTTCAGCAGAGATTTGATGCCTCAATGGGCGAGTTTCGCCAAGAGCTGGGGTCCCTTCGCCAGGATGTGGGGGATTTGAGGCAGAGTGTCTTTGGCCGCCTTGACAGCCACGATGAGAGGATGACGGCTCTCGAGCAAAGCTGGAACAATTGGACGCTCTCCTATCCTTACCCGCCGCCTCCACAGCCGCCTTATGAGCCACCACCACAGTGAAGTTGTTTTTGTGTTCTTTCGTGTTCTCTCGTGTTAGTGTGCGTGTTTTATTGTTTCTCGTTTACTCCTTCATTTGTCGTTCGTTGTATTTGTCGTACGTTTGTAGGAACCAGCGCCTGTTGCCGGTCCTCTTCACCTTGTGATGTTTTTCTCTTCCTTAGACTCCTATTGCATTGTGTTTCATACATTGCGGACAATGCATGTTTTAAGTGTGGGGGAGTCGTGCTTATTATGTTATGTTATGATGTGGATTGTGATTGTTCATGTGATGTTTTGGTTTTAATTTATTATGTTGATTGTGTTGAGTTTGTTATTAAGGTTGTTATTCTAGTTATATAGGTATGTGGTAATTCTCTCGCTTAGTTCTTGTTTTGTTTTGTCCGACCGTCAAAATTTGAACAATTTTAAATATGAATCTTCAAGGAATTATCTTCGAGTCGATCATAAGTTGTGAATTGTTCGTGGTTTCACTCGTAAACAGTATTTATCTTTGAATGTGATCGCATAATTGATGATTGATGTTGAAAGATTTTGTTCTCGAAGGTTTGGGAAGCATACCTAGTCTCTTTCATGAAAATTACTCCCTTCAATCATGTATCATTTTAAAAAAATAAAAAAAAAAAAAAAAAATAATAATAATAATAATATTAAATGAGATATGAAAAGGGAAAAATAAGGATCTCTACTCCTCTAGTTGATTTATGCGACTATGAGTATGGGAAACCACACAAGGAAACTAGGGATTTCCTCCTTATGATTTTCACCTTGTGAACTTTGATCCATATCCCTATTATTTTGTTTAAATAAAGGGGATGGCACTCCGGATTCTACTCCTCTCGTGTGTTTGTCAACCTTTTTGCATATGCATGATGAGTATGGAAAACCACATTGGGAAGCTCGTTTTATCTCGATGATTTTACCTAATGACTCTTGTCCTATGTTGCTATCCCTCGTGTTTTTTGTAGTTCGTTCTTAATAAATTGGTTTTGATTTGTGGGGAAGTAGCTTAATGAAAAATTGAGCTAGCGTATTTTTCTTAGACTTAAGAGAACAAGCGATTCACTTGATTGGATGTGGTGTTCACATTCTTGGATAATGATCGTTTTTGTGGGAACCATGCAATTTGTCAAAAAAAAAAAAAAAAAAAATTCATGATTGCCTCGCGAGTATTTCCTTCTTGCTTCATATTTTTAATTTCTTATTTGCTTGAGGACAAGCAAAGAGCTGAGTGTGGGGGAGTTGTTTAGTATGTATTTGTGTTGTTTTATTGCATAGTTTTGCATATTCTGTAAGTTATTTTCTAGTTTTTGTTCTCGTTTATTTCGTGTTTTCGTGTGAATTTCTTCACTGGTTGCTTTTATGGTGGATTATGCCAAGTTTTGAAAAACTTGAGCTTTTGTTCGGAAAATCTCGATTTTTAGGTACTAAGGTGGCGTGGAGCGAAGATGGGTCGGAAAAGATAAATCCGTGAGAAAGGTAAACCCCGCGGACGCGCAAGCCCCGCGGCCGCGCAACTTCAAGTGCCCAAGACCCCACGGCCGCGCGAGTCCCGCGACCGCGCGGGGGTGTTCTCGGCGCAGGCACCCCGCGGGCGCGGGAGCCCCGCGAGCGCGCGGCATTCTTGAACCCCGCGGGCGCGCGACGCCGCGCGGGCGCGCGGGCTAGCGTCTCCCTCTCGATCAGCGCCTTGTTGGCACTTGTTTTTCCCTTCTCCCTCTTGGCATCTTGGACCCAATGAGTGCCCTTCATCATTCATTCCTTTTGCATGAGGATTCTAGAGCTTGGAGTCAATCTAATCTAAAAACTAGGATAATAGGTATTTATTTAACCTAACCCTAGCTTTGTGGACTTTTCCTCCACAAAATCCTCCTCCCAAATCTCTCACATTTAATGTCCATCACTATCACCTTACCACCACCTTTCCTCTCTCCTCTCATCAATCATCTCACCATTGCCTCTCTCTCTCCCTTACGATCTTCTCTCTCTCTCTCTTATGAAATTGGATTTTTGGGATCAAAAAGGGGGACACCATCAATCATTGGAGGCACTTCTCTTTTTGGATACACATTGACTACCATTCAAGACTTCATCTTCTTCACCCACCCTCCTCCATTTTTTCTCTACACTACCTTCACCATTTTCTTCACTCTTCCATACTCTACACACCATTTTTCACCATCATTTCACCACCATTTTCCACTAAAGAGAAGAGGAGAAAGAGGAGAGCAAGGAAACCAAGCCAAGAAGGAAAGAAAGGGAACGAGAAGACCAACGACGAGCTCACGTGGAAGCTAAGCTAGGAGGAGGTTTCTTGTGCACTTTCTTGTATTTCTTGGATGTTTTTGTGGGATTTGTTCCAAACTCTTGAAGGATATATAATATTGTAGAAGTTGTGTTCATTTACATTTGATTTATGAAATGGAGTTCTTCTATGATGTTTATGTTGTTTTGAGCATGTTTAGTGGCTAATCTCCCTATTAGGGGGAGAGGATCGATTTGGTTGTGATCTATGCTTGTTTATGTTGGTTGTTGTTGTTGGAATTGTTCTTATTTATGTTTAAGTGCTTGATCATCACTTGAGCATTGGTAGGATTTAGGGGATTTCTTGATTGTGAACCTAACTCCGGATTTAATTCCTTCGATACTAGGTGCATGGGCTCCTAAACCTAGTTTGTTTGTCTCATTTTGCATGGTATAGCTAAGAGAGGTTTAACGGATATCCGTGACTTTAATAGACGTTAAACTAATTGGATGGGTCTACCATACTTGTGAGATTTGCATTATCAACTCAAATAAAGCATAGTAATCAACCATTGAGAGAATCTACACCCTAATACCTTAATCAATTTAATTCCTCTAATCTTCATTTCCATTTTCTTGCATTTAAATCGTTATTGTTTGTTTTGTTGATTGTTCATTTAAATTCTAGTTTAAATCTCCAAAATCTCTTGATTAGAATGTTTAGATTGCATTTTAGTTGTTTTGTCGAAAGCATGTGTAGCCTATAGACAGTTCTTTCTCATAGAGTCTTCCTTGAGAGATCGACTCGGGGTAAGCTCGTCGCTCCTACAATTGACCCCGTCCAATTGCGGGTGTGGTCCTAAGTAGTGTCTAGCGAGCGTAACCGGAAATTATAAGTGTAAATTTGGATCTAACAAGCACCAGCTCTGGCCATTGATGCATTTGATTCCAAGACTGCTGCAGCACTACAGATATTGGGAGAGAGCCAGGCGTACTGAGATCTGCAGACCGATGGAGTACTACAGAACGCCACTCATGTATCAGTTCAGGCAGACAGATGGTGTGAGTTGTGGGGTTTTGCTGCCATGCAAGCCGATCGATTGATTTCGTCGAAGACATTCAGGATGGATCCTACTCCGGCTGACTTGGAAAAGTATAGGAAGCTCTTAGCTATTAGAATATTCGGTAATTGTAAGAGGGTAGCATGAGTAGGATATTGACTTATGTGGTGTTTTAGTACTTGGACTTGATTTAATGTTGATTTAATACTTGGACTTGATTTAATGTTGATGTTGATTAGGTACTTGGAATTAATTAATGTTATTGTTGATTTAGAAGCTCTCGTGAGAATTATTGTCACAATTTGAAGATTTCGTGACAATAATTGTCACGAATGGAGGATCTCATGACAATGATTCTCACGAGTGGAGGATCTCATGACAATTATTGTTGATTTAGAAGCTCTCGTGAGATTCCTAGCCCGCAATGCAACACTGTACTCAACCTCAATGCCATACTCCCTCAATATCTCAGCTATCATTGCTCTCGGCTTCAGAATAGAACCCTCATCTAGGATTCTCTTCTTAAATAAATCAGCAATTACTCGAGAGGATAACTTCCGTGGCGCATTACGTGTCAGGTCCAACCGACATGTATGATTATCCTCTAATTTAGTCACCATCCACAAGCTACCCTTAGAACTTGTCACTAATTTAAACGTGCAGGTCTCGTTTTCTTTGCAAATAACCGTTAGTCGACTTTTGCTGGATCGGGAGACCGAATATTCCACTTGACGCTGCATATGTCACTTTCCAATAGCAATTACCAAATCTTTCTTCTCCAAGAAAGTCTTTCCCACGGCTATCGCATCAATATCTGTTGGGGATGGGTCGTCCTGTATCACTGCTAGTGCATCGTCAACATTGGCCACAGGAATAGACCAATGTCCCAAGGGAGGAAAGTCTACATTCGGAGCTTCAACATCAGGAGAAACATCCTCAGATGAGAAGTTGTGAGGTCCACCATGCTGTAGAATATTGACAAACTCACCGAGACGCCCTGGCTCGCGAATCCATTCACAAAATTCAGCAATTTGCTTACGCCGAACTTCACTCTCATAATTCTCGTCGTCATCATCATCATCATCCCAAGACAGATCATCAACACTATCATCTCTAATTGGTTCATCGTTAGCATCATTTGACAACATTCCACTTGGAGTTTGCAGAATTGATTTCTCAGTAACGTACACAACCGGCTCATCTTGCTCCTGGACCAAACGAGCTAAATCAACATCCGTCTTCAACAGTCCTTTTAGTGTCCTCCCTGTCAATGACCTCGTCAAATAACTCAGTGTATAACTAACACTTGTTGGAGATGTCTCCATAAAATCGTGAATTTCTTCGACCAATTTATCACGAGATAAATTGTCAAATGGGAGGTGCACCAGTTGATCTTCACCATCCACATACTCAGATCTCTCCCATCTACCGCTATGTCGGACAACAATACGTTGCCAAGCCATCTGCAAATTAACAATAAACAGTAATTAAGGTAATTTAAAAAAAAAGATCTCGTGAGAATATTATCACGGAAGCATAGAATTCGTGACAATATTGTCACGGTTCAGGTGATCTCGTGACAATATTGTCACAAATTCTATAATCTCGTGACAATATTGTCACGAAATGAAGACATTATAAAATTTTTAAAAAAAATTATTGTCACGAAATCTATTCATTTCGTGACAATAATTTTTTAGCCACGAGATGTGTTCTTCTCGTGAGTATTATTGTCACAGTTCATAGATTTCGTGACTATATTGTCACGAAATCTCTGAACCGTGACAATAATACTCACGAGAACATTGTATGTTCGAAAAAAAAAATCGATGCTACTAATCTTTACAAAACGTCCAAATCTTTAATTTCACGTTAATCTACCACAAAATATCCTAATTTACCAACAATGTATGCATATACGATCACTAAAAAATTACAAAACAAACATCTTATAACTTAAATACCTATTAAACATATCTATTATGAAATTAACATAATTTACGGCTAAATTACATGAAATTTTAAAAAGACTTCAAACCCGACCAATTCGCTCAAATTGACGGTTACAAAAATTAAAAACTCACCTCAAATTTCTTGGATATGTGTTGTTGCTTCTCCAAAATATTGTGTAAAATTTGGCGTGGGTTTATTGAAAAATAGCGTGATTTTTCAATTGGTAAAACTTTGTTGGTTCTAACATTAAATGCATGCAATTACAATTCACCTACCCAAATCATAAATCCTAATTTTTCATTTTTTTTAAAAAAACTGCCAAAATTTTGTCATTTAATAAATGAGAAAAGAAACGATAATTCTTCAAATAAGACAAAAAGGGCATGTAGGACTTTTACACCACTTTTTGAATAGAATAGTATGACTTATCAAACTTGGCTAAAAAAGCATTTGCTATCTTGAATTTGACTACTTTAATTTTTCACCCTTTTTTTAATATATAAAATTAATATAGGCAAAAAAAATATTTAATATTCTACGCTATGAGTCGTATCACAAAAACAACTCATTTTCTAAGTAACCACAACAAAGTACCTATGCATTGGTTTGTTTTTGTGATACAACTAAGTTTTGGGACTTAAAATGATATTTTGCTTAATATATACGTCTTATCCCAAAATTTAAAGGTAATCAAGCAAAATTGTTGACAAATGACAACTTTACAGCAAATAATTTAATGGTATTTCAGAGTTCGATCACTAATTTTTCTTCCCAACTTCCAAAAAAAAAAAAAAAAAAAAAAAAAAAAAAACACTATTTGAACTTTCTAATTAAAATGATATTTTTGTTCTTGCGCTTGGTTCAATATGATCGAATATATAAAGACAGATGGATTTTAGCAAACTTTAATTCCAATGTGGAGATCATATCATATTATCAATGTCATTGTTAACAGAATCCACACAGGAAAAAAAATGCGGGATCGAGTTTTGTGGATATTATAATTATAATTATAATCTATAATTTGTAATTTAATAGTAGCTTGTTTTAGATTACTTAAAATTATATGAATTTAAAGTTCCCACGTATCATTTACTAGCAACTAAAAACAAATAGTAACAATGCAGTACATTTAGCACGTAATTATCTTCCAAAAATAATTGAGTTACACCTTTTTTAAAGGAATGGATCTAATTATCTAGGTGGGGGGGGGGGGGGGACTCATATATACACACACACACACACACACTACACATACAAGTTTAATTATTATTTTTTCAATTACTGTGTATTTTTCTTTAATTTCGAGTCCTAAA
This sequence comes from Perilla frutescens, assembly GCA_026008535.1. NCBI lineage: Eukaryota > Viridiplantae > Streptophyta > Magnoliopsida > Lamiales > Lamiaceae > Perilla > Perilla frutescens. The sequence goes on along the minus strand of BRKX01000001.1, from coordinate 47,487,038 downwards.
AATAAATTATCGATCCATCCCTCAACTTAATTAGCCAATAATTAGCATCAACCTTGTGTTTGTAACAGGTTGTGTACGTATGCTACTAGATATTTGGTTTCAGTGAAGAACATCATCGGCTGATGAAGCACGCTTAAGGGCTCCATTCCTCGCGTTTTCTGCAGATATATACATATATAATGTGGGAAGAATCAGTTGATATATATATATATATATATATATATATATATAGATAGATAGATAGATAGATAGATAGGAGCCCCTGAGAGCGTGCTTGAAGTGCGACGTGGGGTCTCACAAATTTTAGGGGCACTAAATTTCTTATATATATGTAGTATTATTAATTATGTCTTCGATTTCTTCGTACAAAAGATAATATTTATACAAAGTTTAAGTCAATTTAGATTTTAGCTCATTACTTCAAAAGCCCTGCATTGTTTTGGACTTTTAAGGTGGTGGTGGTGGTCAAGAATTATATTTAAATGATATTAAGTAAATTAATTTATTTTATTTTAGGTTTTTCAAAGATGATAATGAACTCGATCATGAATTGGATAATTTTAATTACCTTCAAGAATTTGAACAGTTTGACCATATTTTGTGGTTTCGAAGGCGAAAAAATCATTTCGAGATGCTTTTTTTATGGCATGTAATAAAAATTAAGACAAATTATGCAATAATTTTTACATTCAACAAATATATACACACACACATATTATTTTTTTATCTATGATCATTTTATTGAAGTGGGGCATCATTTTTTTACATATGAACAAGACACATACAATCACAGGCCGACATGTATGTATGTATGTACGTATGTAATATTATTTAGATATGAAGGGTAGTCTTGACTTTTTGTATTGCCCTAATGGTGTTCCTATATTTAGGTTCTTGCCCTCTTGCCTCTTAGTTAGTTTTTGTCATTCAATTTGTGAGCTAAACAAGACACTCTCTTTTTAATACATCCCCTTCTATTTTCTTGTTCAAATCTTCTATGGATATTATGTTAAATTAACATGGTACCAAATTTTTAGCGTCACTGTTCATCATCATCTCAGTTCAGTCTAAGAAAAATGGTGGATGCTCAACCTCTGTTCGCGCTGTGCTGATCTTCATTGGGTAACTCTCTGTTTTTCGCCCTTTCCTGATTTTGCCCTAGTTTTGGTTTGTATCTCGTCTACTGCTTTGGTTCTTGCATTGGTGGTTTGGATTTGTTGGATTTTTCACCATGACTACTGAGAGAGATGATTCCTTGCAGTTAATTAGTGTTCGTTTAGATGGAAAGAATTACTCGTATTGGAATTATGTTATGAAAAATTTCTTGAGAGGTAAAAAGATGTGGGGATATGTATGTGGAACTCAATTTAAACCGACTCGGGTTGATAATGAAAAATATGTTGAACAGATGGATGTTTGGGAGGTTAATAATTCTAAGATTACTGGATTAACAATTCGGTTGTGAACTCTATTGGTATGCAACTTGCCAAGTATGATACTGCTAAAGAAGTTTGGGATCACTTAGATCGGTTGTATACTCAATCCAATTTCGCTAAGTAGTACCAACTTGAGATGGACATTCGGTCTCTTCACCAGAAAGACACAAGTGTTCAAGAATTCTACTCTGCTATGACGAACCTTTGGGACCAGCTAACCTTTACAGAATCTGCAGATTTTCGAGCCTTTCTAGCGTACATTGCTCGAAGGGAAGAACAACGCTTGGTCCAATTTCTTATGGCTCTCCGTGATGATTTTGAAGCCCTTAGAGGGAACATTTTGCATCGTAACCCTCTTCCCTCTGTTGATTCTGTGGTGAGTGAGTTTCTTGCTGAAGAAGTTCGACATAAGTCCGGGGTGATGAAAGGCCTTCTTCCATCACCAAGTCAATCTGTCTTGGCCGACCATTCTCGGCCTCCGTATAACCCAACTCACAAGAACCAAAGTAGGCCGAACTCCAAAGCCACATCGCCAAATTAGTGTAATTTCTGTCATCAATCGGGTCATTGGAAGGCTCAATGCCCACTTCTGGTGAACAAATTTGCGCCACCAGGTCCACACGGTCCTCATTTCCCGCCGCCTCATTATCATCAACGACCATCTAAACAATCCTCTCCACCTAATGCCGCTGTTGTTGCCTTGTCATCATCTGATGTTGTCAGCTCATGGTCCACTTCCCCATCCAATCCTACGACTGATTCTCTTCTCTTTGAGCAATTTCAAAGATTCCTCAATCACCAACCTCATGCTATGTCTGCTATAGCAGGTTCGTCCACCTTGAACCCGACAGGTATATCTCCTCCAGCTTGGGTTTTAGATTCTGGAGCTACAAATCATTTGTCTCCTAATGCAGTTTCATTTGTTTCCATTAGTCCATCTAATTCCATATATGTTGCCACTGCTGATGGGACTCACATGCCATCTTCTGGGATTGGTTCTATTCTCTCGCATAATATTTCTCTTCCAAATGTTTATCACATCCCAAAACTTGTCTTGAATTTAGCTTCTGTTGGTAAAATTTGTGATTCTGGTGCTCACATTTTATTTACCTCTACCTCTTGCCATATTTAGGATCCACGTTCCCGGAGGCAGATTGGGACATGCCATAGACATGGAGGAGGATTGTATGTTTTGGATCATCTTCAGATCCCAGAAGTTGCTGCTTCTAGTGTAGATTTATCTAATTTTCGTTTGAGTCCGTCATCTTTAGACTTTTATTTATGGCATTCCCGTCTTGGACATGTTTCTTTTTCTCGTCTGAAGTACATGGCTAATAATGGATCCTTAGGATCTATTAAGAGTCATGACATTTCGTCCTGTAATGGATGCAAACTTGCTAAATTTTCTGCACTGCCTTTTCATCATAGTACATCTGTTTCTGCTTCTCCTTTTAACTTAATTCACTCTGATGTTTGGGGACCCTCTCCTATTCCTACAAAAGGGGGGTCAAGATTTTATGTCTCTTTCATTGATGATCACACACGTTACTGTTGGATTTATCTTATGAAATATCGTTCTGATTTTCTGGGAATTTATGCAGCCTTTTGTGCTCTCATAAAAACTCAATTTTCAACTGTTATTAAGTGTTTTAGGTGTGATTTGGGCGGGGAATAAACATCCAATAGTTTTAGAGAATTGCTTGCTAGTGATGGTACTATACATCAAAGTTCTTGCACTGACACACCCCAACAAAACGGTGTGGCTGAAAGAAAACATCGTCACATCATAGAAACACAGCTCATTCTCTTCTTCTCTCTACATCTGTTCCCGGTGAGTTTTGGGGAGAAGCTGCCATTACCTATGTTTATCTGATAAATAGAATCCCTTCTGCCCTTACATCTGGTGTATCCCCCTTTGAAGCACTTTTTGGCCATACTCCTGACTATACTTCTTTGCATATTTTTGGTTGTGCTTGTTTTGTTCTTCACCCCCCATGTTGAGCGCAGTAAGTTATCTCCTCCTTCTGCCTTATGTGTTTTCCTAGGATATGGGGATGGTCAAAAGGGTTATCGATGTTTTGATCCTGTCAGTCACAAGCTTTATGTCTCCCGTCATATTTTCTTTCTTGAACATGTTCCTCTCTTTTCTATTCCCTCTTATTCTAACGCTACATCCAGGTCCGACTCATCAATGCTGACCCATTTGCTAGTGATGCTGGGCTTGAACATGTAGGTCTTGACCATGATGCTCCTGATAATGATGATGAAATCTTACACCCTGCCTCTCATGTTCCCTCTCCATCACCTGTGATCGTGGATCCTCCTCTTCATCGTTCTACTCGTGTTAGTAAGTCCACTCGTCTCCCTGATTTTGCATACTCTTAGTATTCCCCTTTATTCTCAGCTTTTCTTTCCTCTCTTCACAAAATTTCTGAACCCACCTCCTACAAGGATGCTGCTCTTGATCCTTTGTGGCAACAGGCTATGAATGATGAACTCCAAGCTTTGCACAAAACTGATACTTGGGATTTGGTGCCTCTTCCACGAGGTAAACATGCTATTGGTTCTCGATGGGTTTATAAAATCAAAACAAAGGCAGATGGATCTATTGAGAGGTACAAAGCAAGGTTGGTTGCCAAAGGGTTTTCCCAACAATAGAGTCTGGATTATGAGGAGACCTTTGCACCCATCGCCAAGATGACCACAGTCTGTACCCTTATTGCTGTTGCTATAGTTCGTCAATGGGATCTCTCTCAGATGGATGTTAAGAATGCTTTCTTACATAGAGATCTTATTGATGAAGTCTACATGACTCCTCCCCCCGAAGTACCCCACGAGGTTGGACATGTATGCCGACTCAAGAAATCTTTATATGGTCTCAAACAAGCATCTTGCTCTTGGTATGAAACTTTCTCTATTGCTCTCATTTCTCTTGGCTTTCGTTCGAGTGACTGTGATCATGCTCTTTTTATTAAGACCTCAGATTCTGGCATCATTCTTCTCCCATTGTATGTTGATGATATGATTATTACTGGGAGTGACACATATGGGATTTCATTCTTGAAATCAGAATTGACATCTCGTTTTGAGATGAAGGATTTGGGCCCCCTTCGCTACTTTCTTGGTATTGAGGTTTGCAGGTCTCCTAGGGGATATCTTCTCTCCCAATCGAAGTATATCAATGACATTCTTGAACGTGCTCATCTCACTGATACCCAATCCATTGATACTTCTATGGAGGCTAATGTTCGGTATTCTACATCTGATGGCTCACCTTTGGATGATCCCACGTTGTACCGCACCATTCTTGAGAGCTTGGTCTATCTCACTATCTCTCGTCCAGACATTGCCTATGTTGTTCACATCGTCAGTCAGCTTGTCTCGTCAACCACGGCTATTCACTGGTCTGTTGTTCTTCGTATCCTCCGCTACCTTCTAGGTACAATGTTTCATAGTCTTTTGTATTCTTCTACATCGTCTCTTGAGCTTCGGGCATTCTCTGATGCGAATTGGGCTAGTGATCCCGTTGATCACAAGTCTACTACTGGTCTATGTGTTTTTCTTGGTGACTCCCTCATTTCTTGGAAAAGTAAGAAACAAAGGGTTGTTTCGCGTTCTTCCACAGAAGCTGAGTATCATGCCATGGCTTCCACTACCACTGAGATTGTTTGGTTGCGTTGGCTACTTGCTGACATGGGTGTCTCTATCCCTGATCCAACTCCGATGTACTGTGACAATAAAAGTACCATCCAGATTGCTCACAACTCCGTTTTCCATGAGCGCACCAAGCACATCGAAATAGATTGTCATTTCACTCATCACCATTTACAGCAAGGAACTCTTACCTTATCTTTCATTGCCTCTTCGTCGCAGGTCGCCGACCTATTCACCAAGTCTCTTCCGTTTCCGCGTTTTCGTGCCTTGGTTGGCAAACTCTCGATGCTCATCGCAGTGACATCTTGAGTTTGAGGGAGGATGTTAGAAATATATGTAATATTATTTAAATATGAATGGTAGTCTTGACTTTTTGTATTGCCCTAATGGTGCTCCTATATTTAGGTTCTTGCCCTTTTGCCTCTTAGTTAGTTTTTGTCATTCAATTTGTGAGCTAAACAAGACACTCTCTTTTTAATACATTCCCTTCTATTTTCTTGTTCAAATCTTCCATGGATATTATGTTAAATTACCAAGAGTAATGTGATTGTTACAATTAATAGTGACACCAACCTCTTTAAAAAAATGTGTATTGATGCATAAAGAGCTCATAGCATTGTGATTGTTAATTTGAAACAAATTGCATTAATTATTGTGAAGCTTAATTAGTGTTTCTCTGTGGAAATTGGAATGCTATGCAAAGCCTTACAATTTTGAAGACACAAAAAATGCCAACAAACTGGTATAATATCAAAAGATGCAAGAATAAGTGAATGATTACCTGAAGACTTAGTTAACCCTTTCACTGGATCAAAATATCGATATGTATAGCCAACAAAACTCAAATCTTTTGTATTCTGCCACTGCCAGAATTATACAAGAACACAGTGCAACCAGTTAGCGTTGAAGAAATTAATGCACTGCTAATGAAATATGCTTTTGAAGGTTAAACACTGCTTTTCAGAAACTGAAATGGTGTATTATCATGAAACTAATTCCTACTTAAATTAAGATCGCTTAATATGATTAAAATCTACCAGAGATCTTTTTTCTTTTCATTTTCAATTAACCAAGTGAGATTACAGACCTTCCTCCACGCCATTGAACGAGATTTTTTTGGCTGGCGATCCACCTACATAGCGATTCTAAATATATTAGAAAGCTTCTAAATTGAGGCATGAACTACAACATGATCAATTCTCAAGTATCAACAGCATTAATTAAGCAGTTTAAGTCAGAATTTGCTCAATAAAGCTCTGTAAATTGAGACTACTAGAGTTGAAATGAGTTAACTTCCACTCTACTCAATGATCAACATCAGTAATATTAAAAGGCTTAAAGGAATTTATAAGAGTTCAAACAACAGTAGTCTACCTCATCATATTCACTAAAATTATGTGTATCAAGCTCCCCATTCACCTCTGGTCTGTATGCTGCTTCCATGTTGTAGATTTTGTCCCACTCTACGTGTTTGAACCACGGATGAGCCTGAACATAATACAACAGAAATGAAATGCAAGCATTAAGAATGTTTGAATAAGTTTGAGATCGCAGTAAGGAATAGCACCTTTATTTCATCCACACCACGAGAACCTAGCCGATTATCTACATCACAGAGCAACCTAGAGATCAGGTCCTTTGCTTCTGGAGTTAGCCTTGTGTCCCTTGGAAACTTCAGATGGTTTCTCCAGTGCACCGTCTGTTTGGCATGTCGAAGTAAATCATTAGTCCAACAAAAGAATGAAGCATATGTTATCCGAGGTTTTTGGGGTTAAGTTCAACAATCTGTTTAGTTTAAAGCCTAAGTCGAAATTGAAATTTTGTTATTCTTCATTTAAGTGACTGCTATAGAGTTAAGGAACTACAATAAATTTATAGATAGGCACCTTTTTGCATGTTGTTACAGGATTATTGGAGTAGAATGGGGGATAGCCGATGAGCATCTCATACATAATCGAACCGAGTGACCACCTGCAAGCAGGCCAGTCATATGATCACTTCTGTAGTAACTTTCAACTTTTCATGATCACAGAACCCATAATGAACCGAGAGTTCACTACTTTTTTTTAAATATAAAAATCCCAGAAAGAAAGAAACTCGATCAGTTGTTTTGAAGGACTAGGAATGACTGGAGTATAGCGAAAGATACAAAAATGTATTGATGGTTGAAGTAATACTCAGTGCAAGGAAACTAACCAATCACACTCAACCCCGTAACCTTTCTTAAGTAATACTTCAGGAGCAATGTAATCAGGCGTCCCGACAGTTGAAAAGGCCTGTATTGAGAAAAGGTAGTTTCTAAGAACAATGTAGAAACATATTGCATAGAAGAACATGCCAAGTCAAGGCATCAGTTACAAATTAATTCCTTGGTTTTTCCAAAAGAAATGTTCCCTTGCCTGAGTCCTCCTGTTCTTCTGCCAATGCTGCAGTTGTTCAAGGGAACTCTCCCAATGGCTTCCATCTCCTTTATCAGGGAAGCAATCATTATCATTGCATGATTCCCTCGAGTCCGTTCCACTGATTGGCTCTTTTCCATTTATAGAGGCTAGATTTGAGCAGTCAAGGGACTTGCAAAGGCCAAAATCAGACAGCTTTAGGTGACCATTTTTGCTCAAAAGAAGGTTGTCAGGTTTGATATCCCTGCAGACAATGAGGAATATTTGTGAGCACATATGTAAATATGTCCACAGAAACGTAGTATTAATTGAATCGCTGACCTGACCTGTGGATGTAGTTGTGCTTGTGGATGGATTCTATCGCCAGAACAGCTTCTGCAATATAAAATCTTGCCACAGTTTCAGTTAAGACCTCCTCTCTCATCAGCAAATTCATCATGTCACCACCAGGTAGGTATTCCATTACTAAATACAGGTACTCAGCATCATGGAATGAATAATGAAGTTTCACAATGTAGTCACTGGTAACTTCAGCCAGTAAATTCCTTTCGGCTTTGACATGTTCAACCTGAATCATGCAGAGACAACTTTCCAAATAAGAACATTTCTCCAGAAGTTGGTGATTATTACCTCATGCCATTAATGTTAACCATAGCTTCTTTAACAAAAATTTACTAATAGTTGTGATCAAATTCATAGAAGACACGGAATGACTCTCTTCATGTCTATAATTAGCTTTAAGCAAGCTATTGTGCACAAATGGAGATTTATTCAACTTCCATTTGTATCATTTTCTATGTATGCTGCAGATATATGCAGAATAATATGTTCAGTCAATTTTACATTATCATTACTTCAAATTTTCATGATTTTTCCCTAATCAGAAATCTTATAGATGGAAAGCAAAGGATATGAAATGTAGAATTAATTGGACAGATAATAAGGTGGTTACTGTTGAAAAATGAACAAGCAGCGGCAGCTGAATATATAGATCAATTTCATTTGCACTGATAATTTAGGCACATTTTGACGTCCACCAAATGTTATTTTCCAAGCCATGTTAGTTTTATGTAAACTACAGAGAGAATGCAGATAATATAGAACTCCAGAAAATGAAACCAAACGGTCGAGTTCTAAACATGGTATCAATAGGATGGAGAAGAAAACTATCAGAGATGACTATCTATATATTGATTTGATCTCAGACCTGTCCCCTTCTAAGCATTTCTGACTTCTTCAACTTCTTCATTGCGTATATATTGCCTGTTTCTTTCTCCCGGCATAATCTAACCTGTCATAGGATTTCATTCAAGAACCAAACAGCACATCATCAATTAAATCTATATTGTTTAATCATATACTATGCAATAGAAGTCTATAAAAGCCAAATAACAGGCTCTGACCCTTATAAGCACAGAATCAAGGCTGGTTGATGATCAAAGCAAAATCAACACCTATATATCTGCAGTTAATCTTATGTCTACATAACAAAAAATCAAGAGAGCATCTGTAGGATCAATGGAGATTTAGTTGAGCCTTCTAAGTACAGTTTACGAGATACATAAGGGCAGCGACACTAATTACTACAAAAAAAATTAATAAAACATCCATCATACTGAAGAATAGCATCATACAACTGAAAGCAAGAGTAGATGAAGAATTATTATTGAGTGATGCATATGAAAAATAAAAGTGTAGCTAAGGATATAAATAAATTAAAATCTAAAACCTCTCCAAAGGCTCCTCTCCCTATAATGGTAAAGAGCTCAAAATCAGCAACAGAAATCCTGTTTCGTTTCAATCGCATATACTCTGTCTCTTTGCGCTCCAAATCCTTCAAAATATCCATCTGCTCTTCCTCAGGTACACCTGAAGTAGCTAACCTCTTTTCTAACAGATGACGCCTGCAATTTGCACAATATATAGTTAATACTTGTATCTAATGTCTCAACAAAATCTAAGATTTTATGAAAAAAGATTTATCTTCTGTCCTAAAAGTGAAAAATTAAGAAGCACATTACCTTAGAATAAGAAAGATTCTAAGAAACACACTCACACAGACACACACTATATTTGTGCGCACAGACACACACACACACACACACACACACACACACACACACACATATATATATATATCATAGATGATTATGCAATTCACATTAAAACTGTGTATCTGTTCTAAAGAAAATCAAGAATTTCCTTCAGAAAATGACCAGAAATTTCAATACTTGCGTTTACAAGCAACTTTCTTTAAAAAAAAAGGAATTACGTAACAAGACGTAAATTCGTTCTACTAATTGGGAAATAATTTTATAAATTTGTTAAGTACGTCAACATGCATGCACGACTAATGAATGATTTCTCAATTAATGCATGTTCCACATATATATATACATATTTATCACATACACATTTATACGTACAACGTGTCTGCAATATGTATTTATATATATATATATATATATGATCACCTTCGCCTGCGTTCCTCCATGCCTTTCATGTGGCTCTTGTAATGATTCTCGATGAGCTTCTTCGCGGCTGCGGCTCGTTCGAGGGTCAAGCTTGATGCTAGATTCGACGATTGCTCCTCCATTTTTCTTCCTCCTTAACCACCGCCAAAATCCGCTTCACCTCCGTGCCGATCACACGATGATCACCGTAAAATCGCCGGATCCGGAAGCAGAGCCCCGGGCCGGGGGCGTCGGAGGAATTAGAAACACACACGTGATCGACCTTGGTTTATTAAGGAGAAGAAAAACTATCTTTTAAAAAAATAAAAAGAGGATGCAATTGCATGTGTATTGGCTTTTATGAAATGAAGTGCTTACGTGGCCGAATTTTTTAATTGGTCGTCTAACTGGAAGAGACAAAATTTTATATCCAAATTCTCACGTACATAATATGTACAACATATATATGGTCAACATTTTATTTCCAAATTCTCATCTATACTATATATAAAAGTAAAAAAAATCTAATTTTCCCTTCAAATTGATGGTAATTTTACAATATTACATGTGAATTGAGGGCAATTATTTCGTGTTATTTTTTTCGCTATATTTAATTAAAAAAATATAAAAATATATGTATTCATTAAGAACGTGTGTTTATTTTTCCATGTATATAATTTACATTTAATTTTTAATTTAAAAATGCAACTAAACATATTAGATGTGAACGTGTGCTCTACATTTCCATTTTCTTCCATAACTTTTTTTAATTTTTGCAGGTAAAGTTTTTTTTTTATTTTCACAAAATAAACTGTTTAATGTTAATATAATTTCATTCAAATTATATTATTTCAGATAGATTTACGCATTGTGAAATTTATAATTTATGACTCATATTAATTTTTAAAGGAGAAAAATAAGATTAAATAATTATTAATTGTGAAAATAGTTGAGCACGAAAATAAGAAATAAAGAATATTGGAATATAAAATCAGTAACTCCCCCACTAAAGAGATATCCACTTCCCCACCATGTTTGTAACCATAAAAAAAAAAGTAAGCAAGAAATATTGAAATTGATCCATTTGCAAACAGCAATTCATTTCTCACGCTGCATTTCCACTATTTTCTCTCAAAACTTTTCAACGATCTCAGTAATTTCATTCTGCAAATTTCGAGCAATTTCACAAATCAACGTTCTGAAGGCAGCAAGTAATGGCTCTAGTATTTGGAACTATCGACATGCTCAAACCAGGAAGAAGTACATTCGGTCTCGAACTGCGACTGATAAGATGCTACGAGAATTCCAATTCCGGTGGTATGTAATGTATTTTCCATGATCGTCAAGTAACAATAATCACAATGTTTATCGCAATTTTCTCCAAAAAATTTTGAAATCAAATAATCTGACAAAATATAATAAACATTTTGTTTCTTTTTTTGTAGGCTGAAAGAATTCATGTGACAATTCCATGATCCAATTCTGAAAAATTTAAATAACGGCTAATTGAAGGCAGTGTGTACGCGCTGATAGATTTTGTGATCGGGATGAACATTATGAAATACAGGACCACATCCTGTATTCATAAAATTATCGTATTTAAACACACAAGATTGTTTAAGGTTTTTCATGAAGAATTCCCAAAGTGTTTATTCGAGCTAAAGAGATTTTCAGACATTGCACAAATGGAGAATGTAGGCGACTCTGCAATGTTTGGTAAGCATTTTCAGAATTAACGAAATTCATTAATGTATATCAACAATATGTTACTGTTTTTAATTTTTTTTTCCAGATGACATTGGTGCTATAGTTTCTCACTATAGACCACAACAGAAAGAGATAAATGGGAAGATGCCAAAGCTGATGGACATACTGCTGGAGGACTTGGAGTAAGATTTTTACTGTTGAGCTTTTATTTTTTTTATGTTTTCGAAATTATTACATTTGGTTTTTTTTAATGTTTTTCGTAACACTTTTTTAGGGGGAATACAATTACTTGCACAGTTTGGGAGCACTATGTTGATGAGGTGATAAAATTTCTGGATTTTGGTCCAGAAGTGCCTATTGGAATTATAATGAAATTATGCAAAGCATCTATTTTTAGAGGTATTTTCGGACATATTTTTTTGTTGTATGTTTTTTTATGTTTGTTTTTTTTTGCTGGAATAAAAATAAAAATTATTTTTATGATGGAGAACTTATTTATTAATTTATTTCAATACTATAATTAGTGTACTTTTATCATATATTACTGTGTATTATTAAAATGAGAAATAAAAATTTAAAAGGTAAGTATTAACAGAATACTTATTATTTGGGCCACAATTCAACATTAATACTGAAAATTCAATTATTTCGGCCCAACATATTTTGGCCCATTTTATGATGGAGAACTTATTTATTAATTTATTTCAATACTATAATTAGTGTACTTTTATCATATATTACTGTGTATTATTAAAATAAGAAATAAAAATTTAAAAGGTAATTATTAACAGAATACTTATTATTTGGGCCACAATTCAACATTAATACTGAAAATTCAATTATTTCGGCCCAACATATTTTGGCCCATCTGTTTTTCTGTATAATTTTCGGACATAGGCGGCGGATTAATACATATATATATACTATCACTTAGTGTATTAGGTTTGATACACCATTTCAGCTCATTAGGGCTTCTAGATTTTTCTCTCAAAAGCCAGTAAAAAAAACGGACACACAGATTATTTACATTTTATTTTGTATATTTTATTACATTATACTTACTATATTAATTTTATATCACAATAGGTGAGGTTAGAGTCTCAACATTATTTAATGTTACAAAGATATTGACTGATCAGAAGCTGGAGGATATAAGAGAGTTTATTTTCGGGTAATATAATTAATTTAAAATCATATTTTGCAATATGCACTTTTGTACATTATATTTATTATTCAGTATACTTTATGCACGATTTTTTTTTTAAAATTATTTGTTTTACATATTTTCAGTTATCTCACTACTGGAAAAGTGAGATCAAGTACAATTTCTACTTTGACATCATCATCAACAAGGAGTTTGAATGATGAAATAAAAGAAGGTGATTTTGAGTTGAAAACTATATCTGAAATTCTCTCAGAGGGAAAGGTATTATGAATTCTTATAAGATCATTTTAATATAGATAATGTAAGAAACAAAATATCTAATATGCTTTTGTTTCAGACAGGGAATTTCTGGATATATACAAGTATTTTGTGTGCAGAGACAAGAGGAGACTGGTCATACTTGGCATGCAAGAGATGTCAGAAGAAACTGAAAACGAGTGGTACTGAATTTTTCTGTGAAAAATGTCAATCCTATGACATTGCAGGAAGACTAAGGTAAATTTAAATAAATTTAAATCTAATATTCTGTTAAAATATTTATTATCTAAATTTTAAATTTTATATTACAGATACAAATTAACAGTAAGAGTGGTTGATCAAACTGGAACGACGACGTTCCTTTTGTGGGATAAAGAAAGTACTGCTCTTCTTGGAAAAACGGCTTCAAAATTGATTGAGGTAAAAGTTGTTATTTTAAAAAAAAAATATTACAATATTTTGATATTAACTACATGTATTTTACAGGGTCGAAGGATTGATGAAATTCCAGAAGGAATTGAGAAGGTAGCAAACAGAAAAGCATTGTTTAATATAAGTGTACAGCCTGGACAAACTAGCAATTACACTGGATCTTTGAGTGTAGCTAGGATTTGTTGTGATAGGGTAATAATTGAAAAAGTTTGTGGAAAGAGATTTTCGATTGAGGTAAATCATAAAATAACTCACAATATAATTATTTAATTAGATAAACATATTTTTTTAATGGAATAAGTTGTTTGATTGATGCAGGAAGAATGTTCAGTTTCCAAAATTGGAACAGAAAATGCTGAAGAGATGTATGTTTAGAAAATTCGTGTTCATTATTTAAACAAATAATATCGAAATTTATATATATAAATTTTATTATACATTTTTTGTGTATTCTGTTTTTCTTTTAGGTTGATTCCACGAAAGAGCCTATGTCATCTTTAAGATCAGTTGATGGAAATGTAGATGGCGTGGTCATCGAAAAAACAATTTAACAAGTGATAGATGAGAAACAGGTCAATATTAATATAACTTAATTTAATTAGTTAATTGATTAATTCTAACATATCATATGACAAAAAATAGATTGGAGAGTTCTGGATTCATGGCACTATTAACATCATTCAATCAATTAATAGATTTTCATTCCTTGCATGCAAGAAATGTTTGAAAGAATTGCAACCACAAGATGAGCAGAAGTTTTTTTGTGAACAATGTCAAACATTTGACATATGTGGAAAATCAAGGTTATTATTAAATATTTAATTTAAATTCTATAATGATTTAAAATTTTTAAGAATTAACTAACATTATATTATTTTGACATATGCAGATACAAATTGGATGTTAAAGTTGGCGATGGAACTGGAGAAACAATACTTGATATGTGGGATATTCAAGGATTGGAATTAATTGGAAAAAACCCGGCAGAAGTGAGTATAAAAAAAATTAAATTTTTTCCTACTTAATCGAATAAAAGCTTAACAAATTTTTTTTGGCAGGATGAAGTTCTTGATATACAACCTACTGAAATTGATGAAATTGCGGGTGCAAAAGGCTTCTTCAAAATAATAATGATGCATGAAAAAATGAAAGGACCTTTCATAGTTGTTAAGGTTACAACTGATGATAAGATGAGGACATTGATTGAGGCAAGTTATATAGGAAAAATTTATTTTGTACCAGATTTTTATAAATGGTTGGAACAAATTTACATGTCTAATTAATGAAAACTTTAAATTTTTCAGGAGAGTGTAAGAAGATCAAAGGGGAAGAGAAAGATGCATGGAGATGCTGATGAGGTACTGTATTTATAACAAAAATAAATGTCTTTATATGTATAATACATATGTAAAAAAATATAATGGTTTTTATATTTTTTCAGGCTGCTTATATATGTGATGCATTGGAGACACCACCAACAATGAAATCAACAACTGACAGAAAAAATTCAGCTGATCTCATCAACGAGGATGAAACAAATCAGAAATTGATCGACGAGTTTTCATCAAATGCATTGAAGAAAAGGCAGAAAAAGAATGTGAAGAAGGAGTAGTTCAGTAATCTGAAGTTAATCTATTTTAAAAACTTTTTTATTCAGACAATTTAAGTTTTGCATTTTGGATTTGTATTCATTTGGACAATTTTTCTTTATGTCTTGGTTATTATGTCTTGGATTTTATGTTTGATTATGGTTTTAGTCTAACATTAAGGTTTATTCAACCCACGTTTTATATCTTTAAATTTTTTATCACAAATATTTTTAAACAAAAAATCCAACTCTACATATAACAGAAACCACATAAACAGAGCACAATTAAAAACAATATGTTTTTATCACAAATTTTTTTTTTTTAAAAAATCCAACCGTAAATATCATAAACCACATAAACAGTGCACAATTAAAAACAGATTAAACAAATAATTTTCTAATAGAAAGAAGTGCAAAAAATCTGGATCATCGATTATTAACCATTCAAAAACCATATAGGAGTAAGTGAATTGCTCAGTTCACAATCACCCGTTTGAACGAGGGCGCAGGGGGTCACACAAAGTCCACGATCCCATCGGGTTAAACACAATGACACAGACCACAACCTCTCACCGAGAGATTTGGCACAGATTGTTCTAAAAAGGAACAATCTCATAGATGGTTGCACAGATCATAGCATACAACTATTGATGCATATATATATATATATGATTATTAAATCATATATATAACAGATTTCAGATATATATAACATTATAGCATACAAATAAATTTTCAAACATTCAAGTAATAAAACAAAATTCATACTAACAATGAATTAAATTAAATAACAGAAACATTTTCAATAATTGGAACAGCTAAAATATTAGAGGCACAGATAATTAAAATTACATATTAAAATGAGAGCCACAGACAATTAAAATTGCAAAGAATTAACAGATTTATATATAACATAAAGAGGTGTTAATTAAATTCAAAGCACTTAATATTAACTTTCACATTAATATTAAAAATAAACAAGAACGGTAACATTCAATCATATATAAATTATATAACATATTTTAATGTATAAAATTCATCCATACATTGAAGTTTACATATATAGTTTTGTAAATACAGAGAACACTTAATATTAACTTTCATATTAATATTAAAAATAAACAAGAACAGTAACATTCAATCATATATAAATTATATAACATATTTTAATGTATAAAATTCATCCATACATTGAAGTTTACATATATAGTTTTGTAAATACAGGGAACACTTAAATATAAAAAATTATTTGTTAAAATAAATTATAAATGAAATACACATTATTTTTAATTTTTATAGGACAGATTACTTACATGTAATAAATAAATAATAAATAAATTTTGAACTTTAAATAACTTTGCAATTATATGAATTTCTCGAAAAGCAGAAAAAAAATATTATCTAGATAATTAATTAATATTAATTTAATTATTAAAAATAATAATAAATTAATTATCTGAGTAATGTAATATTTAATTATCTAAAAAATTTAAATGTTTAATTATCTATAGTAGTTATCTAATTTTTCATAAAAAAATTATTAACTAAAATTTGGCCCACATAAATTTTTTGAATTCAGAAATAAATTTATTTCGTCTGGCCCAATACATTCACTTTTCTATATTAATAAATCTTATATAAATTTATATATATATATATATATATATATATAACAATCAGTTTATTGCAAAACCATATCAGTGGGCAGTTAAAAAAAATTAAAAATAAAAATAAGCTAAATAAATATATAAAATTGTGATTTACGTCACTGGGTAGTGGAAAAACAATTTTAAACCGCCACTTACAATTCAAAAATTCGAATTCCAAATCACAAGAACAATTTACAGAGAAAATGAAAAACACATTGAAGGATAAAGCATTTTCTGGTGAAACAGAAGCATGGATAAAAAGAATTTGCGTGTCAGAGTCATTTGGAGGTATGATTTTGCAGAAAATGTTTTCATTCAATTCAGCATTATAAGAAAAATTCCAGCATGATCAGCAGAACACAACAATAGTATAAACATACACACATGCTCTCATTAAAATTTTTAAGAACTATTACCTTTTCAGGTGGTAATTATATTGGAATACCGTGTTCATTGTTAATCTTCATCGTTTATCTGCATATAAATCCGAAAAAAATCATAAGCTAAAGTAAACATTTTTAGTACAGTTATGTTTTAAAAAGAATTAAAATTGGAGATAGACAAATAGCTACTTATCTATCAATAGGGAGACATAGATTTAAGTTTGAAATCAATACAACAACTTTAGTCTGCAGGAGTAGCCTGAAAAAATGAAATGTTAGTGAACTTTATAGTTTATATTTAATTTATTACAGAAATAGAGATATATAGATAGACATATCTGTATAATAGAGACAGATTTTAAAAACACCCAAATATATGTATGTTTACATGTTTACTCAGAAACAGAGATACATGGAGAAACTTATCTATTAAGAGGGAGATAGAGTATATTAGTACATAAAATGTGTGTGTGTGTGTGTGTGTTTTAGGCAGAGATATAGAGAAACTTAAAATAGATGAACTTATCGTTTTTCGGCTTCAAGCTAAGTTTTCGTGATTTAGTACCTGAGATAAAAGAAAAAATAGAAGATAAAATTAGTAATGCATACATCAAAGTAAAATATACAATGAAAAATTACAGAGTGAAAACGGTGGAACCTAGCTTATTAGCTTGCTTCTGCCCAACTTTCACAGTAATAGACAAAGTGTTTATAGATCCAGAGATCTATATATCCACGGATCTATAAACCCCTAAATCGGGCTGTCAAGAGGTAGAGTTGGGGGAGATTCAAAAAATTTTAAAAGTATAGTATAACATACATATAATAAACACTGAAAAATTATGTAGATCCACATATATGTGGATCTATAGATCGACAGATCTATAAAATCAAAAACTTTAAAAAAACCTAAATCGGACATGTGAAAAACTTTAAAAAACCTTGAATCGGAGGATGGCGGAAGGTGAGTGAGGCGGCAGAGGGAGGCGGACATGTGAAAAACTTTAAAAAAACCCTAAATCTACGTCTGTGTTTGAAAGGGGATCAAGTTCACAAGTCTGAGAATGGAGGTAGACATATGATGAGGGCTGCTTAAGATGATGATGGAGGTTGAGAGTGCCGGAAGGTTAAAAAGGAAGCGGAGGGAGGCGGAGAGAGGCGGAGGCTCAGTGGCTTAGGTTTGCAGCTGGAGAGGGAGGCGGCGGATTTTGAGAGAAAAATCTAGAAGCCCTAATGAGCTGAAATGGTTTATGAAAGCTAATACACTAAGTCATAGTATATATATGGATTAATCCGCCGCCTATGTCCGAAAATTATACAGTGTGAGTTGGGCCAAAATATGTTGGGCTGAAATAATTGAATTTTAAGTATTAATGTTGAATTGTGTCCCAAATAATAAGTATTCTGTTAATACTTACCTTTTAAATTTGTATTTCGTATTTTAATATTATATTACTTATTAATTAATTATTAACAAATTATTTACATTTTTTTAAATTAAATATATAAGTAATATATAATATTAATTAGTTCATTTTAACAATTTAACTAATATTTATTTATATTTATCTATAATTTAGAAACTTTATTTATTATTTCAACAATTTTAAAATTTAAATTTTATGGTTTGGTTTAAATTGTAATTATAAGTAAGAGTAGATTTCTGCTTTTATATATAAATACATAAAATGTGAAAGTTGGACAGATCAACTATAAAATACATAAAATGTGACCGAATAGATTATATAAATACATAGGTTTTAAATTAATTTGAACATAGTTTTTAATCAATTATATATAAATACATAAAATGTGACCGAATAGATTTCTGCTTTTATATATAAATACATATATATATATATATACCATATTTCTTTATAATCATTGAATTTTCTTTGTTATAAATACAATTATATTAATAATTGATTATTTTATTTTACTAAATCAATAAATTAATGTAATTTAAAATTGTAAATATTTTGATGAAAATTAATTTTATTTATATAGTTTTTCATATTAGTTTGGATACTTAAAATTATGTGGGGTATTTTTTCATATTTTTTCAAATACAGGTGAAGGAACAAGTAAAGCTGAACAGATTGTTGATTTTACAATTAATGAATCATTGGAGGATGAGCAATTAATTGACATACATGTTACACAAATGTCTGATATAGGTATTGAATGCAGTACATTTTAATTGAGTAGGTGATATTAACTTTTAATATTTATTAAATGATTCTTATTTAAATAATTATTTATCTTAATTAGGTCTACAATTTGATCGTAATTGGCAACAATATTGTACTGGTAAGTTAATGATTATGTCCAATTTAAATTATTTATTTTATTAAAAAAATTATTTCTTTTAAATTAGTTATTTGTTTAATATTTATTGGAATTTGGTTTTTGTGTTTCTGCCTTCTATTCGCAAATTTATTATATTTCGGATTTGTAAGTTTGCAATTAAGTAGTGTATTTTTTTCAAAAAAAAAAAACAACTATTACGTATTTTTTATTTGATATTTGACCATATACATAAATTAATCTATATTATATTTAAAAGTAAGATAGTCACCCTTAATAGAAAGTCTAAATTTTCCCGCTCATTTACACTTGCCCGAAATATAAATATAATATTCATTAAAAAATAGTTGTTAATATTAATTAATTATCTAATTAATTGATTAGAAAATAATCACCTACAAATCCGCGTTTAAATATAGATAGTATAGCTGTATCTTGATTTTCTAAATCATACCATCATTTAATAGGATACTTATACATATATATTATTTAATTAATAAAAGTAATGATATCATTTAATAAATATTAGTATATACCACCAATCCTGCTATATATTAATTTAGTTTTTGGTAAATAAACAATGTATTAATTTAGCTAAAAATTGGGAAGCGAATAATGTCATATATATATTCAACTGATATGCGATATCGGATGTTGATAAAGAGAAACAACGATCCGGAATTTCAAGAATGAAGAGAATAACAACCAAAATCTCCCCTGCATATTTTGGCAAGGAAACTGAATTATTGTTGTGAGGAGCAACACCCATAGTTTATTCGACTCGATTATGCATCAGTGTACGTTACAATTGATCACTTTTGTATTATTATTATTTTTTTGCATTTTTTTTGGTATCCTGATTCTAAAATGTAATTGTACTATTTTCTTGAACGCTAACTAATTTGTCTATATAAAGCATTTGACGACATGTTACATCGTAGGTTAAAATGATTTAATATGATGTTATTATGTATGTTTGTTGATAGGCTGAAAAGGCAGAAATATGATTCAAGAGCCAATCAGATTTTCATTGTTCCAAACGCAAATATTTGTCGAGAAACTACAAATATATGTGCACAAATTATCACCTTTTTTGGTATCTAATCTTAGTTATTACATTTACAGGTGAATATGAATATTTTTTTTTATGTGCCCTCATGCTCTCTCCAATAGCAAGATGAACTCGATAAAGAATATGGGTAGTCCAAGAAGGCATGAAAGAATACGGAGGATGAAGAGAAAATTATCGGATGGTGGGTTTTATGCGTACTGTGAAACTTCATTGATTTTGGTTGAGTTGGTATTGAGTTGTAATGTTGTTGGGTTAAAAAAATTCTATTAAAATAAAATGTACATTTTAATTGATTATGAGGTTGTAAAAAGAAAAACCACAGTGCGTGTGTTTACAATTTAATTTAATTTTGACCATAAAATAGGTAAATACATGTGTAATTAAATAAAATTTCAATCTACAATGTAGTATTGTTTTGTGTATAAAACTTTTGTAAATATTAATATCATATATTTTTGTTTATATTCAGATATTCTGAATTTCATTTAAAAAAAATGATTTTGTATTAATCATTTGCATGTTGTTCTAAATAAATAAATAACTCATTTCCATATTTAAACAATAGTTTTAACTCTTGACAATGTATATTTGTAATTTAAAAATAAATAATTTAATATATCTCATCATGCATGCAATGTGTACCGATATTTTAAAAAATTGCAATTAATATTCGTAAAACCCGAACAAACTCGGTCATAAGAATACATTTATTTTCTATCTAATAACTATCTTAACCATACCCCAACGTAAATTTCATTATTTTTGTTGCTTTAAATTATATATTTTTCATTCAAATTATGGGGAAAAAATATTTTTAAGAAGATGACTACTTCTGTTGCAATTTATGGTAACCAATAAAAAACTGCATTATATTAATTTGTTTTTCAAACTAAATATTTTTATCTTGGATTTCATTTCTTTATTTTTTTTCAAATTAGATATAAATTGAATTATGTTAATCTTAATATAACATTTTGTCTCATTTTAATTTTAACTTCCCCTACAAGTTCAATATTACAAACCAGTCAATTCAATTCCTACTCCCCATCCAAAACTTACATATATTACAAGTTAAATTTGGATAATATATAATCATGTTAAGTGAATTCTGAATGTCCACTTGAAATAAGTTGTGGATGTTTTGAAATTGCAACATGGATAATTTTTTTTTTCAAGTTCTTTTCAATAAGTTGTGGATGTTTTGAATTTTTTTCTCTGTGTGTTACTTGATATTTATATAGAATTTCCAATATTGTTTGTCATATTTTTACAAATATAAAGTAAATGTTCCTCCGTGATTGTAGCTTTCTCATGCACTATGATAGAAGATTACTATTGAATGGTCCACATAATTGGAAATGTATAGAAGATGTTCGGGTTTTTTACTCATTAATTTCATTTCATTTCTAATATATGATTGATTAATGTTCATCTTTAATTTTCTTTGTATGTATTTTTTCAAATTATTGGGATATCAACTATCCAATATGTCTATTTATCAGTACCACATCTTAAGTGAGACTTTTAATGAAGAAATCTATTATCAATTATAGTTAACTTTATGTTGTTATTTCTAAGTCAGAAGATATAATCGTTTGAAAATTTTAATGTATGATGAATATAATAACAATTTATATACCACTACTTGTATAAGAAATTGTTTCAATTTATTATATTAGTAGCAAATATATTTATTAATCTATATACAATTTGGAATTAAAATATAACTTATACAATATTAAAATTTTAATTGATATAATTATTTTTATATTTATGATAAATATTTTATATTATATACATTATGATAATAGAATGCAATATTTAATAACCGTGCATCGCACGGGTGATATACTAGTTATTTAAAAAAAACAAATCCAGGTAAAAGAACAAATGAAGATGAACAGATTGTTGATTTAATAGTTAATGAATCACTGGACGATGAGCAATTAATTGATATACATGTTACACAAATGTCTAATGTAGGTACTAATTGCAGTATATGTTAATTAAAAGTTATATATTAAATTGTAATATTAATTATATAAATCTAATGTTATTTTTTTTTCCCCATTAGGTGAACATTATAATCACAATTTGCAGCAATATTGTAATGGTGAGTTAATAATTACGTGTAATTTTGTAATTTAATTTTTTACACTAATTAATTAATTTATTTTTTGTTATTTTTATAATATTTATAAAAATGTCAAAAATATTTGTTAACAAATTTCTATTGGTAAATTTATTTTTTTAAATTTTTTTATTATTTAAATAATCATATATTGTTAATATATAATTAGTGTACTTTTACCAATATAATTATGATTTATATAATTTTTTTTTCTACATTTTAAAATTCTTAACATTTTCAGATTACTCAGATCTTGGTGATCCAATTTTTATTTGTGAATTTTGTGGAGCAGGTTTTTGGTATGATGAAAAGTTGGGGAAAAATTCAAAATCACGTACCACGAAATATACATCATGCTGTATTCGAAGAAAAATTAAATTGCCTCCTATTCAAAGGCCTCCAAAAGTTTTGGAAAGTTTGCTCTACGATAATGATGAGAAGAGTAAACATTTTCTTGATAATATCCGTTCATATAATATTATGTTTTCTTTTACATCAATGGGAGGCAAGATAGATTTGAGTTTAAATGTTGATAATTCTCTACCGACATTCCGACTACACGGTCAGAATTATCATATGATTGGAAGTCTATTGCCACCTCAAGGTTCTGCACCAAAGTTTGCTCAATTATATATTTATGATACTGAAAATGAAGTCGCAAATAGAATGTTGTCTGTGAGGTAATTTATATATTTCTGTTACATTTTTTTAAAAATAATTACAAATAACATGTGTATTCCTTCTAATTGGATTTTAAATCTTTTTTTATGTAGGAACAAAAAATCCATAAACACACTTCATGCCGAGATTGTTTCTGCACTTAAAAACATGTTGGATGATAATAATGTTCTTGTGAAGTCATTTAGGATGGCAAAGCACAACATTGTTGATCTTGGCCAATCTGATGTTAAGTTGAAACTGATTGGTAGACATGGGGGCGATGCTAGAACCTATAATCTTCCAACTGTGTCTGAAATGGCTGCATTAGTTGTTGGAGATTTTGATCAGTCTTTTGGAGATAGAGACATAATATTGGAAACACAAACAGGAGAATTGAAACGTATTAATGAGTTAAATACAGCCTATTTGGGTTTACAATATCCTCTTTTGTTTCCATATGGTGAAGACGGTTAGAAGATATACTACTTTCCGATTTGAGTTCTTCATCAAATTTTTCTCGAAATATGGTCAGCATAAGAGAATATTTTGCCTATCGGTTGCATGAAAGAGATTGTGATTCAAAAACCATTCTAAGCTCAAGGAGGTTATTTCAACAATTTATTGTTAACGCCTACATAATGATTGAATCTGCTAGACTTTTATACATACGTACATATCAACAATCATTGAGATGTCATATGTATAAAGGTTTAGAAGAGGCTCTAACAAGAGGTGAAAGAAATCCGGCAACTCAAGGAAGACGAGTTGTCTTGCCTTCCACATTCACTAGAGGAGCTCGATATATGATTCAAAATTACCAAGATGCTATGGCTATTTGTCAGTGGGCTGGATATCTAAATTTATTCATCACATTTACATGCAATCCAAGATGGCCAGAAATTGTTAGATATGTGCAGGAAAAGGGATTGAAACCTGAAGATCGTCCTGATATTGTTTATCGAGTTTTCAAAATGAAGCTGGACAATTTGATTCAAGATTCGCGTCAAAATAATATCTTTGGAAATGTTAAAGCAGGTACGTGTTAATTTTTTAAAATTTATTTTTATTTTAAGGTTTTATTTTAATTTAATTTTATGTTTTTTTATTTTCAATTATAGTGGTTTACACTGTTGAATTTCAAAAAAGGGGCCTTCCACATGCACATATATTGCTTTTCATATCGAAAGAGGATCAAATTAGAGGATCAGAGGTGATTGACCAAATTATATCAGCTGAAATACCTGATAAAGAGTTGGATCCACAGTATTACACAGCTGTACAGGATTTCATGATTCATGGTCCATGTGGTGTTGCGAAAAAAAACTCACCATGCATGAGAAATGGTCGATGCAGTAAATATTTTTCAAGAAATTTTACTGAGACAACAACCACAGATGAAGATGGATATCCAATATATAGACGCAGAGACAATGGAAGAACAATTTTGAAGAATGGAATGGTGATGGATAATCGATACGTGGTTCCTCACAATCGATTCCTTTTGATGAAATATGCTGCGCATATAAATGTGGAATGGTGCAACCAGTCAAGATCAATAAAATATTTGTTCAAATATGTGAATAATGGTCATGATCGTGTCACCGCAACATTTTATCAGAGTGCTCAGGATGAAGAAAGTGGGAAAAATATTGATGAAATAAGTATGTACTATGATTGCAGATATATTTCCCCCTGTGAGGCTGCATGGAGAATATTTGGATATCACATTCAATATAAATATCCTCCCGTTGAAAGATTAAGTTTTCATCTTGAAAATGAACAGACATTTTTCTTTCAAGATTCTGATTCGATTGATGATGTCCTCAATAGACCAACGGTTCATGAAAGTATGTTTTTAGCTTGGTTTGAAGCAAATAAGAAGTATCTGGAGGTGCGGAAACTTACTTATGTTCAATTTCCAACAAGGTTTGTTTGGAAAAAAGCTACAAAAGAATGGGTACTGAGAAAAAAAAAATTCTCAATTGGAAGAATTCTCTTTGTTCCACCAGGCAGTGGGGAAATGTATTATTTGAGATGTTTGCTTAATGTAGTGCGGGGCCCAACGTCTTATGAAGACATCAGAAAAATTAATGGTGTGCAGCATGCTTCATTCAGAGATGCATGTTATGCTTTGGGATTGTTAGATGATGATAAGGAATTTATTGATGGGATCATTGAAGCAAGCTATTGGTCATCTGCTGAATCTTTGAGAAAGTTATTTGTTACACTGTTAGCATCTGATTCAATGGGACGTCCAGAAATCGTGTGGAATAATTGTTGGATATATTTATCTGATGACGTATTATATAAGCAACGATCAATGTTGTAACATCCAGGTAAATAAAATTTTTATTGTTTAATATTTCTTTAATTTTTCCTTAATATTTGAACTTTAATTATTAAATATTCTTATAAATGTACAGAATTACACTTGACCGATAAACAAATTCAAAGTTATTGTCTGGTGGAAATTGAAAAGTTGTTGAGGAGTTTTGGTAGGACTTTACGAGAATTTAAAGGTATGCCATTCCCAAGTTCTGACTTTTTTCATTCTGAGGAAAATAGATTGATAAATGATGAAATGAGATATGATAAAACGAAATTGGAAAATGATCACAAAGTGTTCGTTAGCAAACTTACAGATGAACAACACAATGTGTATCAAATTGTTTTGGATGTTATATTATCAAAATCAAGGGGCATGTTTTTTCTGTATGGATATGGAGGTACTGAAAAGACATTTATCTGGAAGACATTATCAGCAACATTGAGATCAAAAGGAGAAATTGTGTTAAATGTTGCATCAAGTAGTATTGCTTCTATATTATTACCAGGTGGACGGACAACACATTGAAGATTTAAGATACCTTTAAATCCAAATGAGGATTCCACCTGCAACATTATTCAAGGAAGTCCGCTAGCAGAATTGATTGTTAGATGCAAACTTATCATTTGGGATGAGGCACCTATGATGCACAAGTACTGCTTTGAAGCTTTGGATTGAACACTTCGAGATATAATGTGTGTTTCTGATTCATCAAGTGCACGTATAATTTTTGGAGGAAAAACAATCATTTTTGGAGGAGATTTTCGACATATCTTACCAGTTATCCCAAAAGGAACCAGACAAGATATTGTTCACGCCACGATAAATTCTTCTTATCGGTGGAAAGATTACAGGGTACTAAGATTGACAAAAAATTTGAGACTGACAAATTTGGGTCCCAATGATGCAGCTGATGAGGTTGAACAATTTGCAAATTTGATTGCCGGTATTGGAGATGGTACAATTGGTGGCGCAAACGATGGACATATCAATATTGACATCCCGGATGACATTTTATTGAAATGGTAAGAAGATCCAATTTCATCAATTGTTCACAGTACTTTTCCATCATATAGTATTGATATTACAGATACAACTTATCTACAAGAACGAGCAATACTTGCTCCAACTTTAAATGCGGTTGAATCTGTAAATCAATACATGATTTCTTTGAACAAAGGTGACGACAGATTGTATTTAAGTTCTGACTCGACATGCAACTCAGAAAACAATACAGGTTTATTGCAAGAAGTTCATACTCCGGAATTCTTAAATAGTATCAGATGCTTAGGGATTCCGAATCATGAATTATTTTTGAAAGTCGGTACTCCTATTATGCTGTTGAGAAACATAGATCATGCAAATGGTTTATGTAATGGAACTCGATTGATGATCACAAGGTTTGGCACACATGTTATCGAAGTGGTCAAAATGCACAGCAAACGGTACTAATTCCAAGAATGTCTCTTACGCCTACTGATCCCAGATTGCCATTTAAGTTTCAAAGAAGACAATTTCCTCTCATGCCATTATATGCAATGACAATAAATAAGAGCCAAGGACAATCACTCTCGCACGTTGATTTATTGTTGCAAAAACCAGTTTTCACTCATGGCCAATTGCACGTTGCTGGGTTAGAAGTCGTGGTGGCTTGAAGATCTTACTTGATGATAATGATAGCAACACCACTCCAAATGTTGTGTATAGAGAAGTTTTTCAAAATCTGTAAACTTCATACTTTAATTTTTTTTTAATTATTCACTATTATTTTTCATAATATATACTTATAAATTCTGTATGATTTAATAATGAATTAATATGATTTTTATTTATTAACAAATATTTACCTACTTATTATATATATGTCATCTAAAATTTGTGTTAATAATTTTCTTGATAAATTTAATAATTATGATACTCTTACAAGTAATTTTATAACAATTAAAATACTAAATTATGTAAAATTACATAAGTGTAGAACATAATATTAATTTCAATTAAATTTTTTCCGTAAAACGCATCACTTAAATAACAATTCACTGTCACCGTGCAACGCACGCCTTACATACCGACTCACTTCCACCGTGCAACGCACGGGTACTGTACTAGTATACATAATGTACAACAGATGGTCAATGTTTTGATCAGATCAATATGCGTTGATCCGATTAACACGTTGATCAAAAAAATCTTCAAAACATATGATATTGTTTAAGAATACAAGTGATTTTTTTTTTGAATTTTGAGTGATATTTTTTAGTATTACGGTTGATACTAATTTCGATAGTTTTTTTTCTAGTCTATACTTTTTAATGATACAAGTGATACTTTTGGATTTTTGAGTAATACTTTTTAGTGTTACGAATGATATTGATTTTGATGAATTTTTGGTCAATATATTGACCATCTGATGTGCACCTGGCGCGCGCAATACCTACCCAATTTTATATTAGTGTCCTTAAAGAAGAAGAAGAAGATCGACGTGATTTGTGTTAATATGATTCCTTATTTTGTTCGATTCAGTTTAAAAAAAAAGAGCGAATGGAAATAAATTTTGGTTTGCTAGTTAGGTTCATATAGAACTTCAGTTTCGGAATTATATTTTCTTTAAAAAAAATAATTTAGTTTAATTTAGAACACTAAAATATACATGACATGACATTACACTTTGATACCTACATTTTGTGGTTTTTTTAAATAATACACTTTTTCCAAATTACTCCATTCGTCCCAATTATATAGTTCACTTTGTCATCACACGTAGATTAAAAATATTTATGAAAACGAGATACTAAAGCTTAACTTCCAATATTACCCTTATTTAAAATTTATGACTTTAAAAAATTAAAGTGGTCGATTTTTAATTTTTCAGACCTAACAAGGGTATATTTGTATATTCCTATGAAAATTAATACTATTTATAGTTATGGGAAGGATTAATTACCTTAAAAATCATGAACTTTGAGCATTGTTGCAAATTTGACATGAACTGTAGGCAATTATAACATCAATTTTGAACTTAGGTGTTATTCAACATCCTCATTTTTTTTGTAAAGTAAATTGACCTTCAATTCCACCGATATCTTGCTCGTCTCATCAAGCACGTCGTGGTTTGACCATCAATTTTTGAAAATTGACATTAAAGTGATCGAATTTCACACTCACATCAATGGGGAAATAATTGGAGATTGTTAAATTCAGTCACATCAACATATTTATCAAAAATTGATGGTCGAATCATGATGGGGTTGAAGAGACGAGCAAGTTGATGATGGAATCGGCGGTTAATTTATTTATTTTTAAATAGGAATGCTGAATAACACACAAGTTAAAAATTGATGTTTAAATTGCCAACTTTTAAAGTTCGTGTTAAATTTGCAACTACGTCCAAAGTTCATGATTTTTAAGGTAATTAACTCTTATAAGACTATATAATTGGGACACCTCAAAATAGTAATAAAGAATATATAAATGGACGGAGGGAGTAGTAAAATAGTATCAACTTTTTCAAAAAAATTGCAAAACATTTGATCAATTTTACAGCTCAAAAATCTTACATAAGTGATTGTATTTTAAATTTATTAATTGGATGATTTTTTTTACATGGCTAGGAAAATATAAATATTAAAATACAACTAATTGGATATAGTTTTCAGACATGAAAATTGATCATAAATATTAGATTTTCTTTTTTTTTTAAAAAAATAACCCAAATATAGCTATCATGTTGTAATTTGCCCTAAATGAAATTTGATTATACATTGTACTGAAATATGAGTTCAATTTAATTTGTTGTAAATCAAACTCTAAAACACTACTAACATGATGTAGATATATGAAAGTAGAAAAGCACATAATATATGGAAAAATGATTTTATTCATCAGTGTAGTTTTATTCATTATTGTATTGATCTACACAAGATTACAATATATATATATATATACATGGTTAGAAACTAAAATCCTAGAGTAGGGAATAAGTAATGTCCACATATAATAAATATATTTATAACACTTCTCATTGGACATTACGACGTGATGTTCATGTCTCGTTAAAAACCTCACTGAAAAACTTTGTGGGAAAAAATCAATCGAAAGAAGAGTACATGACATATGTTAATTTAGGTGTTGCATTAGTTGTCTCATTAAAAATCTTCACTAAAAAACCATATGGGAAAAAACATAATAAGGAAAAAAGAGTACAACCATTTAGCCTTCACAACATAATGTAGACCTACAAGGTCGGGCCTTCAAGGATAAATCTTTTAGATTATTTTGAAATTATTGCTCTCCCTCAAAACTATAATCATTGGAGTGTACTTTAAATTTCATAACTCTTTTGGAGTTTATGTGGGTAAAAGAATAATGCGTGTTATGTCAGGTAACCTTTAATCCACCCACTATTCATATGTGCAACACAAATACGTTGTTTTAAAAATAGACAATAGAGAATAATATCAGTCATCGCAATACCACACAAATCATGAATGTGAAATATGGACTCTCTTTAATATTAAACATTCTTTTGAGGCGTTTATATAATGTGATAGTCTTTTAGTAGTCTAATAATGTATGAATCAATAAATAAAATAGTACTATTACAGGTAAAAACAAAACCCCTCTTAGATATGGTAATATGGGGATCAAACATATAGCCATCATTTTAAATATTCCACCAATGTTATATATTTGTTTATTTCAACAAATAATGTTTATAACTTGAAAATAATGAAGAATATAGTAAATGTCGTGCTAGTGTCTCATTATAGAAAAACATTAAATCTTGCTAGCAAGTTAGGTATGAATGCAGTACCTGGCCAAGTAATTTTGCAAGATAAAAGATTGTAAGGAACTTATGGTCCTAAAATATCCTCATTATCATTTTTGAGTTTATATCAATACTCATTCACTTCAAGTTATCAAACAAACATTGATGTGGTAAATGAATAAACTTATTTATTGACAAAATATCCAAACCCTGCCCCAGACACTTGGTGTTATCTAAGTCTTTTATTTCAAATTAAATATTCCATCGATAGGCATGAGTCAGCCTTTTTCCACAATAGATGTTGCGACATTATATGAGAAATTTTATATCCATCGATCAATGGCCCATACAAACATGCAGTCACAACATCCATTAATTGCATATTCAATTCTAAAATTATTGTCATTTATATTATGTAGCGAAATATAATGTCATTGTTAATAGGAGAATATAATCTACTGAATATGGGTCTTTGCGTAAACTCATGAGCCACAATAGATGTTGTGATATTATACAAGAAATTTTAAATGCATAAGGGATTTTCATATAAATATTATCGATCAATGATTCATACAAATATGCGGTCACAACGTCCATTAATTGCATATCCAATTCTAAAATTATTGTCATTTATATTATGTAGCGGAACATAATATCATTGTTAATAAGAGAATATAATCTATTTAATATGGGTCTTCGCTTAAATTCATGAGCTACAACCTTTTTGTTTGTCACAACACCTTATTAATTATGCCATTTCTCATTCATAGAAATGCTCATTTGTGTCCTACTGGGACAAAAATTTGCTTCGCGGGTTGAGCTTTACCTCAATTGCTGATTATCAGTTTATAGTGTTTCTGGTAACTTATTTTTTCATATTAGGTTGGGGATTCATATCATCATTATAAAAACAATTGTGGAGGCAATTGTGTTGTCAACAACTATGAAATTTATATTATAATTTTCTCCCATATTTATAAAATATGTGGTATCTTCAATATTATTAGTGACCAGATCATTGCCATTTTCCATAATATTTCGATTTGATTTTTCCACAATCTCAATATTATGATTATTTGGCACACGTGAAAATATACTGAGATTTTCGTCTTCAGAATGATCCTCTTCAGGAAGTTCGAGGAGTTATTGCATTTGTTTTCCGCGGATTTCACATTTCAATACTTTTTCGCTTTTAGCGTCATTGAACTCTCTCGCTTCTAGTGTTAAGTAATTTAAATTTATGTGGAACTTCCACTATTTGTAATACAAATATATGATATTTGATCACTCCATTATGATAAATTTTGGCAGTTATGAATTTTCAGTTCATGTAGTGCGTGAAACTATTTAATTCAATGAGAATTTTACGTCATTATTTCAGTCATATCTCCCCTAATGCCGATAAATGATCATAAAAGCAACATACTGATTTATAAATCAATCCCTAGTTATTGGCTCTAGATATTGATCCCCAACTACTGGCTCTAGATATATCAAATATGATAGCGTGCTTTTTGCTTTTTCTATAATTAAAGTCAGTATGTTATGGTGGTGATAAAAAGAATTTGCAGATGAGAATTGTTTCTTTGTGATTCATGCATACTCATGCCATAATTTTGAATTTAAAATTTTTAATTTATTGCAATATAAATTATTTGATTGAATAAAAGTATAATGTACTTTTGAAAACTCAACTGGAGTAATATTCAAATCGAGATGGATATAATATTTAACAAATGTTAATTTAAAAAATCATATTATATCATCAAAATAATCGAGTTATGCTCAAGTAATCATGGATATCAACATTTAGTCTTATTTGTGACTGGTAAATTGACATTATCATTTTGTCTTATTTGATACTGCAAAATTGACATAATAGAGTTATGTATCATAACTTTGAACTAATGAATAGTATCACAAAATTCAACTCCAACAACTTCTAGGGGAACTTTATAAGTCATCAGTCTCCCCTCAAAAATGTTATTTTTGAGTAATATAATTTTTGTAAATTGACATTATCATTTTGTCTTATTTGATACTGCAAAATTGACATAATAGAGTTATGTATCATAACTTTGAACTAATGAATAGTATCACAAAATTCAACTCCAACAACTTCTAGGGGAACTTTATAAGTCATCAGTCTCCCCTCAAAAATGTTATTTTTGAGTAATATAATTTTTGTAAATGATTGAATTGAAAGATGCTTCATGGATTATATACTTGTTCGAAAAAATAATGTTTTTCTTCAAGTTTAGTTTTACATGGTGATGACAAATGACTAATGATTTTCTCTCTAGGTAATGCTATAACTTAAAATGATGCTTCAGGCATGCAGGCATATGAATTGGAATTTATTTCGTTAAAATATAATTAACATGATCTTGCATTCTTTGCCACAATTAAGGTCTAATAAAAATATAGTGAATGTGATTTCCAACCAATGACAAACAAATTGGGTTTAATTAACTAGTGTTTATACTACACGGAAAAAAATGTTTAAACATAATCAAGCTTTAAGGTATTTAACCAAATTGTAGGTAATCATAGCCCAAGTCGATGATAATTAATTATCATTCATCAAAAAAATAAAATTAATTATGCTCATACTTTTTCATGAAACCATAGTTATGAAACTATCATATATATGTATATCTAAATATATTAAGAATTCTTTAGCATAATGATACCTAGCATAAGCATGACAGAAGCTGTTGATTCAATTTCTTGATAAATTAATCTAAAATAATCAATAAGTCAAATTATCATGAAATAATAGTTTTTTTTTTTATCTTTTTTAACTCACACACCCGACATGTGGTATTGAGGAGATTCGAACCCATGATTTTTGGTCTCCAAACAATCTCACTCCACCACTAGGTCATCCCTACTGGGACAATAGTTTTTCCACTATAATATCCTTAATATCGTCGCATCGACAAAATAAATTACCCCACATATAGTTCCCTTGGGGATGACCTAATGGTGGAGTGGTGTTATCTTGAGGCCAAAGGTCTCAAGTTCGAATCCCACCACCAACACCACTAGGTGTAAGCCTATCACACCTGGTTTGCCAAGTGTGGTTAACCTCCCCTGTGTGGTTTGTAGGCTACTACATAGGGGCGGGGTTTACCCAATACGCACTTCGGTAGCGGTCTCAAGTTCGAATCCCACCACCAACACCACTAGGTGTGATCCTATCACACCTGGCTTGCCAAGTGTGGTTAACCTCCCCTGTGTGGTTTGTAAGCTACTACATAGGGGCAGGATTTACCCAATACGCACTTCGGTAGCGGTTGTAGGTTACCCTTGACAAAAAAAAACCCCACATATAGACATCAAAAATTTCATATGAATCTTAATTATATTGTCGGAAAAAATAATCACGCTGTCATGCAATTTCATCATTCAGAACATAAAATTTGGATTCACATTAAATTTGAATTAATTTTATGATTTGATTTAAAAATTACTTGTAGGGAAGACGCGATTTTTTCATACAGCATACCTCCGAAATTAACTCAAATTCCATTGGCTAGAGACTCGTGCTGATAATATGTTATAAATCGAATTTCAGAATACTACTAACATGATGCAGATATATGAAATTAAGTATAAGAACGCATAATATAGGAAAACATGATTTTATTCGTGTGTAGTTTTATTCATTAATGTTGTATTGCTTTACACAAGAATTCAAGATATATATATATATATATATATGGAACTAGCCAGTCAAACTTTTAAAAGATTTATTTTAGCCAGTAACTTTTAAACATATTTTATTTGGCTAGAATTACTATATTACCCCTATATTTATTTTTAACCTATTTCAATTCTCCCACCATTCAGCCGCGCGCCATTCACATTTCACATTTTGAAATGAGATTTTGAAAAAAAATTCTCTCTCTCCTACATCTCATCTTCTTCAACACTAATGGAATCTGCATCACCGAAAATTCAAGCAAAGATTTCTCCAGATTCAAGCCGTCGACCTCCGAAAATTCAAGTGAAGATCTCTCTTTCTCCAGATTTCTCCACCAACGAGCCATCGACTCCAAAAATTCAAGCAAAAAAAATAGAAAATCCTTCCTCAATGTGTGTATGTTTCAGATCTAATTATTAATAATATTGTTAGATTGTTAGGTGTTATTTTTTTTTAAGTTTGATTTGAGAAAATTTTGATTTGAAGAATATTGTTAGATTGTTAGGTGTTGTTTCTTTTTGAAGTTTGAAGTTTGTTTTCTACACATAATAGACATGATTTGACAATAAAAGTACTTAAAAATTATCACTAATATAGTTGATGTTTGAAAATCTGGAAAAAATGAAGTATTTCTACAACTTTCGAAAAATCTGGAAAAATAATGTTCTTAACTGCGTGCATGCCTTGTGCGCGTAGTTAAGAAGAAAATCGCGAGCACCTGAGTCCAAACTATCAAGATTTGGTTTGTCGATGGCCAGAAATTATCAACCGATGTCATGCCGATAGTCAGTCGATGTGTTCTGCCGATGTCGGCGCGCACGCGCTTACTTTGTGCGCGCGCATGCTTGTGGGCGGAGTTAAGAAGAAAATTGCGCGCACCTGCGGCCAAATTATCAACAATTGTTCTGCCGATGCACATTGTTGGTCCCGGGTGAGTCGGTATCAGTTTAGAGGGGGGTGAATAAACTTATTCAAAAACTTTTACTTTAGATGCGGAATAACAGGGTCCTTTGACTCGCTTGATGAAACTTATCTATGCACAAACTTGATAATTAGTTAAGACAGTTTGAGTGCAGCTTGTGTGATATTGTGTGCAGTTCAGAGATATGCAATGATCAATATAGTACAGCACACAAGCGATTTATAGAGGTTCGAAGTCTCAAACTTCTACGTCCTCTCTTCCTTCCGCAGAAGGGCAACTTCACAATATAACTTGAGTTTCTTTACAAATTACACAATGAAGGACAGTTGGCTGAACCTGGTAACTGCTCGCTACCTCAGCGGGTCGACAGCTCATACTTGAAGTCCCTAACTGCTCGCTAGGAAGGTAGGTGCTATTATCGTCTTTACAAGGTTTTAGATATCTTTCGATCTTCAAGAGGTGAATCTTGAACAGGGGGTATCAACTGATGTGCTCCTTTAATTGAGCTGAGTAGTTGATCGTTGAATAGCTGGAACTGAGAAGGCTGCCCTGGCTGGATCGTCAACAGCTGGCTGAATATCTAGATTATGTAAATTCTTCTTCTCAGTTGGACTTTCGCAGTTTCTGTCAAATGTTGCACTTGAGCTTGGGTGGGAGAGAGAAAGAAAAGCTCTTTCTTGTATATGCCAAGGTTGGCGAAAAAGTATTTATAAACTCTGATTCACTCGTCTTTTATAGAGGAGTGATTTTATGACTGTTGAGTTCCATTGTCTATTGATCGGTGGCTTTGTTGGCTCATCAATGGCAGGTGGTCTTTAATGATCGCTTGGATCATTTGGTTGAAGTAGCCGTTACTCTGCCAATCGATCTTCATTAAATTCCAGGATCTTTGAAGGAGCATTTATTCCAAGATACGCTGATTTAACTAATACACTCCAGGGGTCCTCTGGCTTCGGCTTTCTTGGCAGTTTAGAGTTTCAGTTGGCAGTTCTGGATTTCTCAGCTCAGTTAGATTATCGTCCCAGCTGGCAGTTCTGAGCTTGTTAGCTGAGTTTGACTATGGCTCCAGTTGGCAGTTCTGAGCTTATCAGCTGAGTCTGACTGTTTGTCCAGTTGGCAGTTCTGAGCTTATCAACTGAGTCTGGCTATCGCTCCAGTAGGCAGTTCTGAGCTTATCAGCTGAGTCTGACTGTTGCTCCAGTTGGCAGTTCTGAGCTTATCAGCTGAGTCTTACTGTTGCTCCAGTTGGCAATTCTGGGTTTATCAGCTGAGTCTTACTGTTGCTCCAGTTGGCAGTTCTAGGCTTATCAGCTGAGTCTGGCTATCTCTCCAGTCAGCAGTTCTGAGCTTGTCATTCTCCAGTTCGACTGATCTCGAGTTCTTGACTAGCTTGTCAGCTTGACTGATTTCTCTTTGAGCTTTCTTGTCAGTTCTGACTAATCACAAGCTGACTGACTACAGTTATTACTTTCAGTTGATCTGTCTTGTTTACTATAGTCTGACCATCAGTTGGATGATTCCAGTCTCTAGCTTAAACTGTCATTCTATCAGTTTCTTCAGTTTTTAGTCAACTCCTTTCTCCCTCAGCTCAGCTGAATTGATTGTCAGCTTGTTTTGACTGGTATGACTCTTCAGCTGAGTTAAACTTAGACTGGATGACGTGTTTTCCAACTTGTAGGCCATTCTTTAGATCGGTTGATTTTGACTCTACTTGAGTTCTTCTTTGATGATGTCCTGGGCTGGTCAGCTTCGATCTACAGCTTGAACTCTAGTCAGTTGTTCATAAATAATTTTGACATCTCATCAAAACCTGATCTGGGGGTTCCTTGATAGTTTTTCCTAAGCTATCATTCAAGTATTTAAGCGTGTCAATTTCAAGAGCAGTTTGGCCTTCAAATTTCAGAGCATTGTACTTTCATTCTTTTCTCTTCTGCATGCTTTCATTCTAGTATTAGAGCATTATGCTTTTTCATTCAAGAGACAAAGCATTCAAACTGAAGTATCAGAGTATAACTGAAGTATCAGAGCATAAAGTATAATGTCAAAACATTCAAACTTGAAATATCAGAGCATAGTATATCTGAACAAGAGCATTATAATCATGACAAGCTTGAAGTAAAATCATGATCAAAACTTGTATCATATATTCACTTTAAAGCATAATTCCAAGAGTTAGTAGTTAAGACTACTATTCTACTTCCTGAAAGTTTCTCCAATTGCTCCTTTTCCTTCTGCTCGATTCTTCTCTTTCTTGGACTCCTTGTTGTCTCCATGCTTCTCCCTAAAGCTGATCTTCTCCCTCATGATGAATTTCTCTTTGAATCTGATCCCAAAGAGTCAAACATCCATCATCATATTGTCATTCTTCTCCCTTTTTGGCATCATCCAAAAGGTGGAATGGATCACATGATGGTAGTGGCAAGTGTGACAGGAACGTGAAGGCAGTTGCCAAATTGTCATCAGGAATGGAGGGAACTGAAGGAATTTGCATAGACGGAGAAAGCCATGCATATGTGTCTTTAGTTGGCATGAACTGACCTTGATCAGAGATGTCTTGCTCTCTGAAGTTCATGGGGGCCAAGTTGCTGAATATCTAATTAGTTGAAGGAAGGGGTGGATCACCAACGAAGGGTGTGCACGAGGAGTTGGCCAATTCATTGTCGTGAAGAGGGGCATCGGCTGGTATACTGAGCTGGAGTCACTTGATCATCGAATCCATGATCTCTGAGAGCGTTAGAAGCGAGGAGAGTGGATGATTCATCCAGTTTCGACTCCATGTTCCTTCGCTGATCCAGAAGAAGGAGCCACGGGTGTGGATGAGGTGGAACATAGATGACTCATCCAGTTGAAAGCGCCATATATGGTACTGTAAGTACCGCCGCAGTTGCGCGAAGATGGAGGAGTCAGTGTCCTCAATGAGACCAAAGCAGCTTCGGAGATGGTGGTCTAGAACTGCTTCAAAATCAACCTCAATGTAGTCACTTTGGACTAAAGGTGGAGGTTGGGAGTTGGCTGATATTGTAGGCTGATCACTCAGCCTTAAAAGAGATGTACTCTCAAGCATCAGCTCTCTTTCGTCAGAGGAGCTGACGGCTCCCTACAAAGGTGCATTTCCACGATCTGAGTTGGAAGGCCCTTGTGGGTGTGAATGCTTTGGGATCTGATGGCAGTAGATAGTGGGGAGCATGTCCCGTCTTCCAAGTAGTTCGCCAGTTGGCATGATCTCATCAAACTGACTTTGTATGATGTGGCTTATGCGATTCATAAACCCGATTTTTTCTCTGAATGAGCCAGTTGACAGATCATATGCCGCACGCTCTACGTTAGCTCTTAGTTGCGCAAGGATGTAGGAGGCCCAGTCGGCTTGACATCCAAGGTATAGAGCGGCTATGAGATGGGCTTTGATCTCGGAGAGATGGACTATCTCGAAGTTGCCATGTAGGATATGACCGGTGATATCCAAAATTTGGATGATATCACTTGGCATGCTCTCCTTTAGTCTGTGTGAACTGTCATTGTGGCGTATGTGAGGAAGCTTCCAGGTTTCCCATAACGCATATTTGGATGGCAGATTTAGGTCCATCACGTCTGGGCCTTTGTCGGGGAGGTGAAGAGTGGACATCATCGTTTCATTTGTGACCGTGATCACCTGATTCTTCACGGTGGAGATGATGTTGTCGCCGTTGATGGTTGCGTTGTAGTAGAACTCGGCAACATAAGCAGGTATGTTCTTGACCGGCAATAGTGTCAAGAAGGGGAGCTACCCAGTCGCCTCCAATGGTCGATAAATCTTTTGAAAGACATCCGGGCCGAGACGTGCATTGAGCATCTCTAGATTTAGATATTTATCCTTTCTCATCTTGCGCTCAAGAGCTTTAATATCCACCATGGGAAATGCGGGCTTCATTTCTGCAAAAATATGATATTCAGTTTAGAAATGCAAGAGTTTTGATGAGAGAGAGAAGGCTTAGCAAAAGATCGAACAAGAGAGAGAGAGTTTTTTTTTAGATGATCAGAGCCTTCATCTCTTTGCACATATTTATGCATCTTTGCATGCAAGAATCGAGGGTACTCGATTGCTTTTCTTAGCTGATCAGCCATCCGACTTGATGGTTGATTAACTGAATTAATGATGCATGTATCTCAGCCGTTCAACAGTTAAGTGACTTTATGATCTTGTGGCTGAGAGGTAGCCATTTTGAAAATGGGGTAGTTGCCATAAATAGTGAAATATTTTCTGCAGATCTTTCTATTTATAGCTCATTAAAATATATTTTCTTCACCTCTTTGAAGGGTTGGTTTAATATCCATGCAGAGATATTAATGACAACTTTGTGATATAGAACCTGATTTTCAAATTGTAACCGTTGAAATATAATATAAGATATTTCATAATCGCAACGGTAACAATATAATTAAGATAAGCTTTTGAAAAAAAAACTTATCCTTAGTCAGTTGGGATACAGTCCAACTGATTGATGACTCGGCAGTTGGATGAATAGTTGAGTCGTGATTCTCAGTTATTGTTGATGAGCTGGTTGCAGTTGAGGCTGCAACTGAATCGATCAGTTGGTTTGATCAGTTGCTCGGCTTTTCTGTAGAAAATTTCCACTTCTTGAAGGGCCTAGCTGGACTAGCAACACTGCTTTCTTTGGATGAAGCTTTGTGCGTTGATGGTTCAGGCCTTTCTGTCTTCTTGGCTTGGTGAAGGTGAAGCTGGATCTCAACTGACGAACTTTTTATCCTTTGACTAAGGGAGTGTGAGATTCCCTTTGGCGATGACCGAAACTGATCATTTTTCTTAGTCAACTGCGCACCTTTTGAGCCTGATGTGAGCAGTGGAGTCACATAGCTTTTGGATAGGAGACTTGGTGACGTGGCAGTATCCTCATCGTCACTGTCTCTTGCATCAATGTGCATTGTATTCTTATGAGAAACTATGACTGCAGTGTGAGATAGGTGGGGTTCTATCCTCTTGACAACAGTTGCAGTTCATCGTGATGGCTCAGCTGACTGACTTGATAGATTATCAAAGTTCAGTTGTCGACAGAACGAGCCAGTTGGGCAGTTGGCTGATTGATTTGCAATCCCAACTCCTTGAGACATGATGCTGGTCTTGAGCTTTGCTAATAAGGCGATCGCTGGAATCTTGTTGACTAGCCGATAATTCATGATGTGCTGAACTTGCACAATGGTTGGAGGTAATGGATTTGATGAACCTATCCATTTGATGCTCCAAGTTTCTTCTCTTTGCCAGAAGCTCATGCCATGAAAGGCAGTTAGCAAGAAGTGTGACTGGATGGACATAGAATGTCTCCAGTTGTACCAATAGAAATATCGGTGAAGTTGTTTAAACAACTCTTGATCTCGTTGTGCAACAACAGTGAAGTGAGTGAGAAGAAGATTAGTCACTTCCTTTTGTGCACTTTTGACTGCATATTCACCACTGTAGAAAGTGAGAATATTCTCTTCAGTCAGCTGGAGCGGATGACATGTGCCTCTGAAGTAGTCTGCTCCATAGTTTGGGTAGGGTATTCCAATGAATGGAATAAGCTCATCTGGATCAGAGCAAACTTGGAAATCAATTGGCGATCCGTTCTTTGATTTTGGAGAGTGAACGGCATTGGCAGTTGAGTTGCTCGAACTCTGGTTAATCATCTTGGCCTTTCCTCTTCTCTTCTTCTTTAGGGACTGTAGATGAGCAGTTCCTTTCTTGGGGATCCGGTCGGAGATTAGAACCGGTAGTGATTCATCACTTGGAAGTTTCAGCAGGTCTTCAAGCATTTTGCTCATCTTTAGAACAAGTCCTACCTTGGACTCAAATTTGCCAGATGTCTTTGAGTCTGTAGCCTTGATGACTTGATGCTTGAACTGTTGAAAGACAAATTCTGCCTAGTTTGTTTGTCTCCCTTCAGCAAGGTGAATCATGACCTTGTATCTCTCTTGGGTGAGTTATCTTAGGCTTCCAATTGCTCCGAACATCATCTTGTTCGTTATGTCAAGTAGAACTCCATACTCGGGCTTCAGATCAGTTTTAGCAGTGGTAAAACTAAATTGCTTATTACAGGTTGAAGCTTTCCATTCTCTCCAGTGTGACTCTGCAGATTCCTTTAGATCTTGAACGGATGAGCCTTCTTGTGGAAGTTGGAATACTTCAGCAACTGTTTTCTCATTGATGTGTAACATCCTTCCTTGAATCACTGAAGATATCATCTTCCCATCTGCAGATAATTTGGCTTGAAGCAAAAATTCACTCACCAAATTTTGTCTAAAGAATTTTGATGGTGTTTCCAGGTAGTGAAGAACTCCTGTTTTGTGAAGATTTGACAGAAGGATTGGATTGTTTGATTCATCAAGAATCAATTTCAATTTCTTCCTATCAAGGAATTTATCTCTCATGAGTTGGTTTTTGAGGGTATTTGAAGATCTGGATAATTCGGCCATCTTTGAGGTTGGCCGAAATTTTGGAAAATTCAAGATCTTTTAAGAGAGAAAGGTTTGAGATTTTCAGAGGAGGAGGCTTTTTAGAGGCTTGAGGGAGAAAGAGAGAGAGAGAGAGAGAGAGAGAGAGAGGCCTTTTTATGAGTGTTAGGACAGGCTCATAAATATGATGGTTGAAATGGTACTAGCCTCTGATTTCTTTTGGTCGTTGGCAATTAATGACCTTGACATGTGTCATTATTTTGCAACGGTCAAAATTTCAAAACAAATGTAAAGCTTGACATTTATTTGAAATGAAAAGGATTAACTTTTATAAATATGGATCAAGTGATAGTTACAACTGATTAACAAGAAGTACACTTAGGGCTTTTCTAATCATGTTTAATTTGATCAGCCTCTTAGTCCTTCTTGTGATCAGTTTTCCTTCTCTTTGCTAGCGGTTCTGAGCTGTTATCTTCTTCATCCTCATCGCTGCTTGCCGACTCAGTTTCAGCGAACTGGAGTCTCTGTTGGGCTTACAGCTGCTTAATTTGCTCAGTGTGCAGTTTAACCTGTTGCTGCAGGGAGTCGATCAGTTCCACATAATGGGGAGGGAGCTAGACTGTGGAACTGCTCGGTTAAGCCACAAACTGGACTGCTCGTGAGTCCGCTTCCTCTCTTTCTTCAGTTCCAACAAGTTCCTCGCAAGGAACTGTGTGCGTTATTTCATCTGTCTCCATAATGATGATCTCATCATAAATTGACTCTAATGAGGTTTCTGGCGCGGCAGTTTGAGTGGCAGTTTAATTTGATCAATGTACACAGTTATGGCTAGTATACCTTGATATGCAGATTGTTCAGCTGCTTGAGCTATCTGGTCAGCTGATTGGTCACGCTTAGTTGTCTTTGGAGTTAACTCTTGGGAATGAGCAATTTATGCCTTAGTTTGCTCCTCGGGCAGTCGAGTCTCTTCAGTTGGCTCCTGTGGCTCTTCATTACTTGGGAGATATGACAGAATGGGGGACTTGAGCAGTTCTTCAAATTCCAGATCACTAGTTGTGCGCTCATCAGCAGCTGGCGTCTCAGGTGAGTCATCTAGAAGATCGATGATAATGTCATCTAGCTAAGGGGATTCTTCGAATGTTAACTGCCTGGCCACAGACGTTATGGCAGTTAGCTTTGTGTTGTAAGCTGCAGAAGTTTCAGCCCTTTGATGACTTCTCTGAACTTCTTGGTTGAACAGCTCATGTCCTTGCTTAAGCTGCTCCTGTCTGAGTTTTAGCAGTTCAGTGAGCAGCCAATGTTGTTGAACTTGAGGGGCTTTCCATTGTTACTGCTCAGCTTGAGTTCGACGAGGTGGCAGTCTGATATTGGCCCAGATAAGCAAATCATTCATTACTTTCACCAGAGTTTGCTTATCAGGATGTGGGTGGTTCCTACGAATGGCAAGCATTCTCCTCAATGTGATGACTGGATTTTGCTCTGGGGACTCCTGTCCAGCCCATTCCATACTCCATCTTTCTTCCCTTCTCCAGAAGCTCATCCCATGCAGAGCAGTTAGGAGAAAGTGGGCTTCAGAGTTGAAGCAGTGTCTCCAAAGGTACCAGTAGACATACCTTGTTAGAGCTTCATACAGAGTGGGTATTCCAGTTACGTCCTCAATGAAGTTCTCGGCTATGAACTTTTGAACTTGTTCATCAGCCCATCACTTGATGATTTCAGCTCTCGATAGAGCTTGATAGGACATATTTCACTTGTTATTATTACTACTTTTTGGTGCTTTTCTCCGTATTATTTGCCCTCTATTTTGTGTATTTTGGACATATGATGTGTTGTTGAGTTGTGTAGAGATGTGGTGTAAAAGTGGAGAAAAGAGGCATGTTTTGATGTGAAAAGATATAAGTGAAGAGAAGTGCATGGTTCGAGTTCGAGCAGAGCGAGCTGCAAGGGCATGCAGCAGGATGATTGAAGCAAGGTTCTAGAGGCCCAGTCCAGAACACGTTTTGGGCTTGCTGAAGCC
This sequence comes from Perilla frutescens, assembly GCA_026008535.1. Lineage (NCBI taxonomy): Eukaryota > Viridiplantae > Streptophyta > Magnoliopsida > Lamiales > Lamiaceae > Perilla > Perilla frutescens. The sequence continues at coordinate 47,443,579 of BRKX01000001.1, read as the reverse complement.
CAGTTCTCGGCCCACGCGCAAACCTGGACGCGGAAATACTCTTCCTAACTGCCTTTAGGAGTCTTTTACGTGGGAGTTACCATGTTTATCTAGATTAGGATTCTATTTCCTAGTATGACTCTATCTCTTTATGGTTAATAGATATATATTAGGTATTTAGCTTATTTTCATGATTTTATGCACGCTGGACGCTAGAACGCAGCAATAGAGAAACGCTTGGAGCAGATTTTATATTTCATCTTCTTCGTTAATTTATGTTGCTCGATTCCAGCATGCAAAGTAGCTAATTTATTCGTATTCTGGTGACGACGACGAAGCTCCGCTTATATAACTGTGAGATCTAATTGTTTGTTCATAATTAATTGATGCATGTATTTGTTATTCTTGGAATTCGGGTCGTAATTGTTCTAAGTCTATCAAGTAGTTGCAAATATTTGGTAGGTTGTGATTAATTACTAGCCAATTTAAATCGGCCATACGTAATCGTGGTTTAGGTTTAATAAGTGGTAAAACGGTTGCTCAAATAACTAGGGGAATAACAGAGTTAATTTTACAGTCCTGCGTCAGAGTCTGTAAGTTAAGAATCGGGTCTTTCTCGTGCTCATTGATGTCGGCTCATTAAACTCATAGAGCGTCTCTTACAGTTGTCAGTCATTTATGAAAGTAATTAATGAAGCGTCTTCTTAATTATCGAAACAGTATGAAGAGATTAGGTCACGTCAGAAGCGTCTGCGGTGACTATAACTGATTTGCATGGTTTGATTAATTAATTCTTGCATCTGTGATCGGTGTTATAAGTGGAGTGGAGTTCGTTGGATCCGGAATACCCTTTTATAATTGGTTTAATTCAGTTCATTTGCATAAGTATTTTCTTTAGTTGGTTTTTTCATTCTTCAATTTATTTTGTTATAAAATTCACACGATTCTGGAGGTTTGGGCACGTAGACGATCCTGCTCGCCACTGTAATTCTCGCCGGTCCTTTGGGAGACGATCCTGCTTGCCACTGTACTCTGCAGTGTAGGCTTTCTGACGGAAGTCGGAACATTTACTTTTGGTGAAAAACGACGCACCAGAGCTCTTATGTTTTCTTCGGTTTCTCCCATCGGCGGGCAAGCAGTTCTGAAAAAGTCGGCTCCTGAATCCTTTGGGGGAATTCCTCTGTAAGGCACTATGTCATCATTTTCAACTGGCATAACATCAATTATCTTGATGTTACGGGGAGGCAGATGAGGAGGAGGTGGAGGTCCTGACTTCTTCTTCTTTTCTTTTGTTTGAACTGCTGAGGGCTTCTTCTTCGACTTCCCAGTTCTTTCCTTGAACTGAACTGGTCTGGTAGAGATCACTTCTTCAGGTGAATCAATGAGTGATCCAAAATGAACTTGACGCAGAGGCTTGGCTTTAAATGAACTTCCCAACATCTGGCTTATTGGGATGTTGTCTTCTGAATCGGAGTTTTCTTGTAGAGTTTTAACTGCAATCTCCTTGCCTTTCCTTCTTGATGACTCCTCAGCTTTCTTTGAGAAAGAAGCAGTTGGCTGACTGCTTTTGATGGATATTGGTTTTGCAACTGGCTGCCTCTTGCTGGTAAATGGTATAAAGTCCAGTTTGCCGACCATCAGTGTGTCGGTTTCCTCTGTCATAGAATCAAAGATGTTCTCCAATATGATACTGATTCTGCTTGGATAGCACATCTTTTGATATAACTCAGTTGGTAACCAGTTCTTCTCCACAATATCAACGTACTTCCTTATTTGCTCGAAGAAGTATTGAGCCCAGTTGATGTTGATGCCTCTGATGATCGCCGCACATATCTTGTACTTGTGCTCCGACATTTCTGAGTGGCTTCTAGTTGTTCCAGTGATCATTCTAGCAGCAACTGATGCTAGAACCCTGTATTCTTCTTGAAAAACAGACATGAGTGTACTGCTTTTGTACACATCTAAACATTCCTCCCGCTTCGACTGGCGGTAGGCTTCCTCTTGATCCACTTCAACATCTTACAATCGTGTTCCGGTGGTTGGCAGTTTGAACAATCTCCCGAGCAGTTCTGGAGTTATGATCAGTTCGACCCCATGAACTTCAGTCTCTATTCTGTCATCGTAGCCTTTTGAGTTTAAGTAAAACTCAACCACAACCTCTGGGTATATTTTCGATGGATATTCTTCTGTGAAGCTTTTCAACCCACTTTCCTTTATCTTTGTGATCAGTGAGTTGCAAAGGGTGGAATCTGAGCACTTTTCTCTATAAGCGCCTATATCCAGAAACTTATCTCTGTAGAGATTTCCTTGGAATCCTTGTGAAGATTCACCAGTTCTTTTTAAGTTGAACTTTTGTCGAACAGCTGGTGCGCGTCTGTCAGCCATGGAGTTTTTGGTTGAGATGAATGATCTAGAAAGGGTAAAATGGCTTTGACTCAATTTATGAACTGGATGTTTTTACTTTTTAAAAGTTCTTCAGAACAGTTTCAAGAATTAAAGAATGAGAGATGCTTGAATTCTTTACTGTGTTTGAGATCGGTAAAAGTGAAAATGAAAATTCAACCAACCCTTTTATAGAGTATGATGGGGTTCATCCAACGATTGTGACTCTTCAAATGCCCAACTTCAACGGTCGGATTAACTTAATTGACCCGTCGATTAGCTTTTCATTTCTATCCGTTGGGGATTAATGAGGAGAGAGAAAGACGATTCAACGGTAACATTTGGATGACACGTGTTTTTACAGTTTCCACTATTGAGATTTTTGAACTTATCTTTTCTCTTCAGCAGTTTCTCCTTGGCTTGAAACTGATTACGTCATCAGTTGGTTTTGACCGTAACTGATGGTCTTCCTGTTGATCAGTTCCAACTGAGATATCTTCTCATCAGTTCCTGACTGGTCTTGACTGCTTGGTTCTTCATTCAGCTGTTCTCCTTCAACTGGCTCTTGAACTGATATCTCCTTTTGAATAGGCTTCAGTTCCTATGACTCTTTCATCAGTTTGGTCAAGTTGCAGCTTGTATGTTCTGCATAACTGATTAGATTATCAGTTTGAGCAATTGAACTAATGATTTAGTTGAACTGATGGAGTAAACTGATCATCTCCAGTTTTTCTCTCCGCAGCTTCCTACCTTTACGTCAAGCTGATGGCTTATGTGTCAGTTTTTTGACTTTTTGATTCAGTTCCTCTCTTCAGCTGGAGTGGTCCCTTGGTCTTTTTCATCCAGTTGATCATCTTCATCCTATGATGCTAGCTCCAGTAGTCCTAACTGTATACATAGCTCCATGAACCTTGCTTCAGGCAGTGGTTTAGTGAAGATGTCAGCTATCTGCTTCTCAGTATTGACATATTTGATGCAAATGTCCTTCTTCTCGATGTGATCTCAGATGAAGTGATGCCTTATGTCAATGTGCTTAGTTCTTGAATGCAGAACTGGATTCTGAGATATCATAATTGCACTATTGTTGTCACAGAAGATAGGCACTTCTTCAGTTTCAACTTTGTAATCCTTCAGTTGTTGCTTCATCCAGAGAATTTGAGCACAGCAGCTTCCAGCAACTACATATTTTGCTTTAGTTGTTGACGTGGCAACTGAGTGCTCCTTCTTGCTAAACCAGGATATTAGTTTGCTTCCAAGAAACTGACATGTTCCACTGGTACTTTTTCTGTTAATCTTGCATCCACCAAAGTCTGAGTCTGAATATTCAATTAAGCTCAAACTGTCATCTCTAGGATACCATAGTCCAAGATTTATGGTTCCTTCGAGATATTTGATGATTCTCTTAGCTGCTTCAAGATGACTTTTCTTTGGATTGGCTTGAAATCGCGCACATAGACCGACTGAATAAGAGATGTCAGGATGGCTGGTTGTTAAGTAAAGTAATGACCCAATGATTCCTCTGTAGTATGTTTGGCTAACTGATTCTCCTTCTTCATCAAGAGTTATCTGAACTGATGTGTTCATTGGAACCTTGAGAGTTTTTCCTTTACTTACTCCAAACTTCTTCCCGTCTGTGTCCACTAGATGTGGAGCATGCCTTGATAGTCGGTTGAATTCTCTGTCATATTCTGACACTGTCTTGTTCCCTTGCTTTAGATTCCAGAACTCCATCTCCTTTGCCTCTCGATAACAATCCGGGATATATTTCTGGTACAGATCATGCTTGAAATCTTCCCAACTGTAGTCTTCCCATTGATCTGGGGTTATGGTTCTTCGAACGGACTCCCACCAGTAGTCCGCATCATCCGTCAGCATAAAAAGAGCACAGTTTAACTTCTCCTCTTTTGAACGGGCTATAAAATCAAAAATTCATTCTAAGGAGCGAACCCATTTTTCAGCGTCCATTGGATCTCCTAAACCATTAAACGATGGAGGATTGTGTTTCAGAAACACACTTTCGGCTCTTGGTCCGGGGTTTGGAGCTTGTTCGGGTTCGTTCTCATCTTCGTTCTCAACTTGACATCTTCGGGGCGGCATCCTAAAGAACTAGATATTAGCGACACTTGATTGAATTCGTGCATTTGCAAGGATGGCTTTCGATAAGATCTTTAAATTAAGATAGATCAAAGAAGGTGGAAATTTAAACGTCATTCACACATAATGGGAAAATTGCCTCATTAAGAGGACTTTTGGCATCGATAGAATGGTTATCGATTACATCAAGATATGGCAGTCTATTGGAAAATTCACTGCCACTTTTAGAGTTTAGGAAATCTAAAGCATTAATTACATATTAGAGTCTTGGTTAAAGCGGATATTAGGTAACAGATAGACAAACAGATGGATTAGATAACTATGTGTTCTAACAGCAACACCTCCTACATCTCCTACTACGGCTTAATTGTAGGCTGGAGCATTTCCCTTTCCCTTGCAAGGCGACCCTACTTCCTCTTCGCCTCCTTCTTCCGGGTCTTCCTCTTCTTCCTCATCTTCAACTGTCTTGGGCACGCTGAACTTGAATGTTCTCATGTGAACATTCCCTTCAGAGTACTGATGGGACATACATTGCCCCAGACTCTGAGAAGCGTAAGCAGAGGTCCACTGGTTCATTTGAGGAGTGCAAGAAAACAGGGACTCGGGGTGGTTCACGACCCGGACATTCGAGGGTCCCACTCCTGAGGCTCCTTCATGTTGAGGACGAGGTGCTTGGAATCCAGGGGAACTGTTGAGAGTCGTCTGTTGCAGTTCTAGCTCTACCACGAGAGAGGGGTTTTGCTCAGTCGCTTGCTGCTCGGCTAAAGCTTGCATGTGGCCATACTCCGTCACCCAACGAGCCATTAAGGCTGAGGAGAACTCCGTCAGATTCCCGATTTCAGCATATGTTACGGGATCACGGGTGATAGTGCTCTGCAAGATGCGGTACATTGTAGGCCTCCAAGCGGGCGGTGCGTGCTCGCACATGCGAATGCAGGTCTCCAAGTCAGATACACTCCTAGGCTCTCTTCCGTAACCATTAGCCCAGGCCCACCTTTCTAGGTACCTTGCCATGAAGGACAGCAATTGCTCGTTACCGTCTCAAGTTTCTTATCTGAATCTTTCAACTCTTTCTTGAACTGGGCGAAAAAGAGGCACGTTTTCCTAGCAGTCATACGGCGCTTAACCATCTAGAAGGGAATAGCTTAATCAGTCTAGATTAAAAAAGGGAGACCTAAGGTTCTCCTGAGATCATACTATCGTCTAGATTTTATCTTGCATGCACAGTTTCTTTTGAAGCAGTTGACTTTTTATAAGAAAAATTTCGGTGCCCATGGTCTTTAATATATAAGTTTACCTTTTCGTTGAGTCAAAAATTTTGAGTACAAATGTAAAGCTTTTGGGATCGAGAAATCTTTCACAAACTTTTCATTCAGAGATCGTCTTACCCGAACACCTTTTACTTGGAATTTCATTCTCACGGTTTTTCTCTTATCCATAAAACATGTATGCTTGCTCAAATCTTTTCCTTTCCTGTATTCCAAAAATCAAAATCCAAAATCCAGAATTTCTATACTATCATACCTTGATTTTTGGTTGAAGATACGAGGGTGATGGCGAGCTGCGGGTTGCTGCTTTCACTTATCAAAGAACAACTTATGCATACTATATACTTAACTCAATTCAAACAAAGACAGGCCTACAGTTTTGCAAACCTGGCTCTGATACCAACTGTAACAGCCCGGTCCTGAGATAGGGATTTATGAATGGGGACAGGGTGTCATTAAAGGGTTAATGAGGTAAAATGGAAGATTAACGGGATGATTTGACAGTTAAAATATGCCTTTGGGGATTAGACGGGGACACTCATATTTACTTTTACTTAGACGGTGAATAAATCGTATAAACGGATACCAATCGGCTTGGATTACGATAGTTAATAATACATGCAAACCCATTGATTAGACGAAAGGAGACCATATTCGGGTAGAAGAAATAGAACTTAGTATGCATCTTATACTCAAATAATTATGTCTGGGAGATTATTCATAGAACCTTGACAATCATAATAAGACATTAACAACGGAATTAGAAAGAGGGTATCAGAGTACCAGATCACATAGTGGGATTTCAAGGAAATATTAGATAATAGCAAAACAGTCTTGGCAGCCAACCCACATCCACAGCCACCAACATCCTCAGCATCTCAACCTGAAAACATTTGAAAAAGAGGGGGCATGAGTACTAATGTACTCAGTGGGTTTTAATAAAACACTTTAATAAACTTCAAGATATCCAACAATCATCTGACGGTATATGGAGAGCAAAACGCTAAAGCCCTCTCCATACCCGTAAAAAACTTTTCTTTTCCTTTGGGCCCATCTTGGCTCAAACCTAACGTCAACTGTACCCTTAAGCATGCCATAGGATAGAAGAGGGGTTACCTCAAATATCCGAACGAGTTTGCGAGGGAAAAACCCAGCAGTGACTCCCTTAATGGTTCCGAGCTCAAATCCTGCTTAAGTAAAACTAAGTTCCTTCCTTTCTTATCCTTGCTAGCAATACCAAGCTTAGAACAACGTCTAATGCTAATCCTTTAATACTACATGTTCTTGGCCTACAAAGGGTTTAATGCTACCCTAACAAGGCAAACCTTAATTCTTAATTCTGAGAGCTAAACAAGCATAAGCATTGAATTGCAGGAAAAGAACGTAAACAATTATGATTCGGAGCTAAAGATAATTCTAACATCTCATGCTAAGCATAAACAATACTTTAGTAGTTCTATCATTTCTAAACATGCTTTGAGAGCTCAAGTAAAACATAATATCTTCCTTTCTTCCTTCCTTGTACAAAGATCAATCAGGCTGAGCAAAAATACTTTATTGGATATCTCATTTGCCCTAACATGCTTCTAGAGCTCATTAGCTCAAACTTTAGATGAGTATAGATTTACCCACCTTGATTAGGGAATGGAAGACGAGGCAATGAGCTGGTGGTTTTCCTTAGTATTTTTCCGAGGCTCGATTCCTCCTACAAAAGTTGAATCGTCGACTTAGCGGTCTCCTTCGAAGATTTCTAATAACATGATATTAAACAATACCCAACTATTATTTCCTTAGCTAGGACTTAATATGGATAGCACGACTTTGACTTAATAAGGGATCGAGAATGGTTTAATTTATTTAAGGAACTTCTCGACTCGATCTCTAAATTTTTAGACGGAAAATAACTCGAATATCTTATTCGAAATAAATTGAAATTAACTTGAATACCTTACTATAATTTAAACTTGAATATGGCTTGAAAGTAGCATAATTTAAAAGACTCAAAAAGATCGGAAAGAAGGGGTACGGGAATAGCCGAAAAGAACGGCGAACGAAACAGAAACAACACGGAGAAGGGGGGTGGCGCCGCGGGGCTACCTTGCCTCGGTGGGCACCCCGCCGCCGCGGGGCCGCCTAGCCCCGGCGGGCTGGGGCGCGGCCGAGGGAGGTGTGGCGCGGCGGCACCCACCCCCCGCGGGGCTCTCTCTCTTCTTCTCTTTTCTCTCTCTCTTCTTCTGGGTTCCTTCAACGTGTTCTTCAACTGTTCTTCGTGTTCGTTGATTTCTTCGACGAACACGAAGAACAATTAACCCGAATTTTTATAAAACAACGTACTTGAATTTAACATGCAATAACATACTTTTAACTTAAAATGAATTTTGGCATTACAACGGCATAACACGATAATCCTTCTTTAATTAGATTAACGACAAAATCATTAAATGTGGCTTGAACGGAATTTAACGGAATAACGAGGCTAATCTTCTTAGAATAACAATAATGGATTTAGAATGAGAAATATAACATACACGTTATTAACTTGGAATTTCAACAAAAATTGAAATGTAACTTTAGACGAGCGATAATGAAGAACGCGAAGAACGTAAAGAACGAAAAATAAATGCGGAATTTAAATACGAAAAGAAATAGAATCGAGACCGACGAACAAGAATAGACGGGGTCAGGTGCATCGAAGGAATGTGGTTAGCTCGGCGTCTCGTCGAGTCGCAACGGCGGCAGAGCCGCCTGCTACGATTTCAACGGCGCCCCTAGCACATTCCCTCGCCGCATTCCTTCCACGCCACTCCGCTCGTCGTCTTGAAGAACACTCATGAAGAACGCTTTTTACTTCGGCAGAACTTTCTCGGCTTTCAAAGCTTTTCACCCTCTCGATTTAGAAGTGAAGGGAAAGAGTAAATGAGCAAAAAATGCTAAATGAGTGGTCCCCTATATATAGAAAAAGCTTTGGCTTCCCTTAGAAGCCATTGCTGTGCGGGAATACTGCAAAAGCTATCTCGGGTTCAGTTAAAAGCTGCTTTATTCGATGTCGAGGTCCAAATGACTTCAGACACAAAATCTAAAAATACCGAGAGACTGGTTAGCTCGAACACTAGTGAACCAACTCGATTCGTGAAGAAGATGGGTTCGTCAGAAGAAAGACGGGCAAAGATTCCCTTTTTGGAATTACTTTTTACTATTCACTCAGACTGACAGATTCGGCTCCTGAGCGTTCGATTGATCTCAGAATGGAAATCCATGAACGCCAACGGAATCCTTGAATCATTTTCCATAAGAGGGGCCTAACAGAACTGAACTTGAATAAACGAGGAGGATTTCATAAATTTCTCAAAACACGAACGCACGCAAAAGTTACTATTCATTTCCCTTTTCAAACACGTTTTCCATCACCGGAAACTCTAATGACCTCATATTTGAAATCCGAAAATACCGGTGTACTCCTCGAGTCAAAACCTTGCTAAAGAGTCCATAAATGGCAATAAAAGAATTAAGATTATATTTTCCGAAAAGGCGATCTTTACGAAGACTGACTCCAAAAGTCATGACTGACATCCAATCATAGCTAATTCTTAATTAAATTCCTTCTTTAATTAATTAACTAGGATTAACAATTCTCTAAACCTCATTCAAAAATCTGAGGTATTACAGTTGTGGGATTTGTGGTCTCAGCACGATTTGTGTTTTCATTGACCAAGTTGTTCTCAACTGGTTTAGTACCAGTTTCATTGCCTTCTTCTAATGAAACTTCAAACCGCTCTGGAACAATGTGATCCACATAGTCCTGTGAATTTTCAGTTTCACTAGGTAGTACTTGAATTGATGTGTCTATACTTTCTTTGTTCATGTACTCATTAGCAAATTCATCAAATACCACATGACATGTTATTTCCACAACAAGAGTTTATTTATTGAACACTCTATAAGCTTGTGCATGAGGAGAATTATACCCAATAAATATTGCCTCATCAACTTTAGCACTAAAAGCTTTCAATTGAGTCTTGTCATTGTTGTGAATATAACATTTACAGCCAAATATTTTAAAATATGAGATAGAAGGCTTACGACCCTTGTACAGTTTATAAGGTGTCTTGTCATGGGCTACTACAATGGCACTTCGATTTTGAGTATGGCAAGTTGCGTTGACTGCTTCAGCCCAGTACCCTTCAGCTATGTTGGCATCAGCTATCATCGCTCGAGCTGCTTCTTTTAGTGTTCGGTTGCGCCGTTCGGCTACACCGTTTTGTTGTGGAGTTCTTGCAGCTGAGTGTTCATGAGTGATTCCAAGCTGGTTGAGAAAGTTGATCATGTGTTGATTCACAAATTCAGTTCCATTGTCAGAATGAATCCTTTGAACTGATCTTTCCTTCTCAGTTTGTAGTCTTCTGATCAGCGTCGTGAGCTTGTCATACGTTTCATCTTTGCTTCTCAAGAATTCTACCCATGTATATCTTGAGTAATCATCAACTACTACAAGAGTGAATCTTTTGCCTTTTGGAGTTTGAGGTCTAACTGGACCAAACAAATCCATGTGTAGTAGTTGAAGACAGTCAGTTGTTCCTGGTGGATGATTCTTATTCTTAAAAGATGACTTCACCTGCTTCCCTTTTTGACATGGTCCACATACACCTGTTTTCTTGTATATTTCCTTGGGAAGACCCTCAACTAGCTCTTTCTTTGCTAGGTAGTTGATTGTTTTGAAGTTGAGGTGGTTCAGTCGTCGATGCCATAGCCAGCTTACTTCAGTTGACCCTTTTGAGAGAAAACAAGCTTCTGAGTATCCAGTTGACCAGTCAACAATGTAAATGTTGCCTCTCCTGATGCCGGTTAGCAAAATTACTCAAGTTGACTTGTCTCTTATGTTGCAGGAGTTTTTGGTGAAGTCAACTGAGTAGCCATTGTCACACAGCTGGCTGATGCTGAGTAATTTGTGCTTTAGTCCATCCACGTGGGAGACTCCATTCACTACTGCTTTTCCTTTAACTACGAACCCTTCTCCAATGGTTCGGCTTTTGGAATTGTCTCCAAATGTGACAAGTGGACCTTTGATTTCTTCATAACCGTCGAGATCTTATCTGTCTCCGATCATGTGCTTGGATCACCCGCTATCTAGATACCAAATGTCTTTGGTTTTCTTCATAGATAGGATGCTCTTGTCCTGCAGAGAAAATGATTAGCATTTAGGGACCCGTTTCATATTGGGTCCTTTTTTATACATTAAGCCTTTTGGAATCCAGACTTGCCAAACTTTTGGCTTTTTATTACTCAAAGAGTCAACTGATTTGGATAGTTTCATCAGTTTCGACTCTCTTTCAACTCTCCTTGAGTCGGTTGAATGATATCTGTATTGAAAGTTAGAGGGATAAAACGATTCAACTAGCACACAATTATTTCGAGATTTTTGAGCTCTTCTATCAGGCCAATGCCTTGTGTGTTTCCAGTTTATTGGATTGAACCCTTTTGGATCAGCTCTTAGTTCATTTCTTGAATCCAGATACTCATTGTAATGATGATAGGGTTGAAATGATTTTCGTTGATCTCTCCTAGAAGTGCTTTGATTGAACTGTTTAGCAGGGTAGACTTGAAATGAACTGGTCTATCAGGTTGTCTTGTCGGCATTCTATATTGAGTTGGTGGCCTCTGTTGAACTGGGGGTTTTGGACAAGTGGATTGACTTGAGTGAACTGATGGTCTTGGCTGAGAATTAGGCTTCAGCTGACCAAGTGTTTTAGATTGATAGAACTGACCAAATTGTCTAGACTGAGTCTGGGGATTTTTCAATATTCATTTTCCTTTATTTGACTCAGCTAGCTGATCATGAGATCTTGTGAACCCTTTTAGGATTCCCTTATCACTGGGTTGAGCAACTGCTTTTCCCTTTTCTAAGGCAATGAACTTGCTATATCCTAGCCCTGAGCTGTCAGTTCCAGTTCTTTGATGACTTAGTATTTCATCTAGAGTCTGAGATCCCTTTTTGAACTTCACGTTTACCTTTTCTTTTTCAAGGATCTCTTGCTTGAGTCTTTGATTTTCTCCCTCTAGATCAGCAGTTCTCAGTTTCAATTTCTCAAATTCTATAAACTGAGATTCAAGATAATTTAATCTTTCATGATCAATGCTCAGTTTCCTAACCTTGTTTCTCAGTTCATCATTTTCATCTTTCAATCAACATGCAAACAGGAGATTGAAGCTAATTGGTCTTGTAGCATCATAAGTTTCATATCAAGTTCATTACTAGAGACAGTTGCTTCATTGATATGATAAAAAGAAGTTTGAGAGTCAGCTGTACTAACCTCTTCATCATGGTCAGCCATGAGGTAGAATAGTGCTTCATCATCTGAGCTATAGCCGTCAGAATCGATTCCAGAAGGATAGTCTGAATCATCCAGCATGACATTCTCGAGATTTGCGACCATTGCTTTTCTTTTGAAGAAGCTTCTTTTTACCTTGGCTTTCTTATCTTCGGGGAGTTCTGGACATTCAAACCTGTAATGTCCTTGTTTATGACAATGAAAACATTCTCCAAGATTGCGATTGCCACTCCTGAATGGTTCAGCTAGCCGTTCAGCCGGTTGGTAGGCTTTTTCAACTTTTGGGATTTCATCAATTTAAGGTGAAACTGATTGCTTATCCCGAGCTCTCTTCAACTTTTCTAGCAACTTGGTAATTGATTGGATCTGATCATTGATATCATCAGTTAGATTCTCCTTCTTTTCAGTTGCCTCCCTTTTTCGTTCAGTTGAAGATCCGCCTTGGTTTTCTTTAGCTGGTGAGCTCCTAGGTCGGAAGTTGTTTCTTCCTCGAGTGTCTCTAAACCTGGTCCTTTCGCCGTAGAAAGCTGCATCCTGAGCTGACGATGTCGATGCTTCCCTTTTTCGATTTAGACTGTACTCATGAGCTTTAAGATAACCAAATAGTTCCCTTGGAGTGATGCTGTTTAGGTTTCTTGACTCCTTTGTAGCTATCACTTTCATATCCCATTCGTCAGTGAGATTATCCAATATTTTGGAATTCATCTCTGAATTGGGATAACTCCTCCCGAGGTTGTTCATCTCACTGATGATGCCTAGAAATCTAGTTTCAAGGCTTGAGATGGACTCTTCTGCCTGCATTTTGAAGGATTCATACCTGTCAACTGCCAGTTAGAGCTTGTTTCCTTTTATGGCTTCGGACTCTCTGCAAAGATCTACTAGTAGGTCCCATATATCTTTCGCAGTTGTGCAGTTCTTTGTATCCTTCATACGATCTTCATCTAGAGTTTGAAATAATGTGGCTTGAGCAACGAACTCTAGATTCTTCAACTTCTTCTCTTCACTGGTGAGAAGATTAGTTGGCTTTGGGATCCTATCCGGTTGATTGATATCAACTATGTGAGCGTCATTGTCCATCATGATAATGATTGGACTATCTTCGATGACTTCCCACATATTCTCATGAATTGAGCAGAGATGCGCCTTCATTCTCCTGCTCCAGTTATCATAATTCTCAACTGAAAATAAAAGTAGCTTATGGTTTCCCATAGCTGAAATGTTAGCACAGATAAGTAGATCTGATTCAGTTGATCTGCATAAACGGTTGTTCCTTAGAATCAACCGCTTTGATACCACTTGTTGGTCCCGGACGAGTCAGTATCAGTTTAGAGGGGGGTGAATAAACTGATTCAAAAACTTTTACTTTAGATGCGGAATAATAGGGCCCTTTGACTCGCTTGATGAAACTTATCTATGCACAAACTTGATAATTAGTTAAGACAGTTTGAGTACAGCTTGTGTGATATTGTGTGCAGTTCATAGATATGCAATGATCAATATAGTACAGCACACAAGCGATTTATAGAGGTTTGAAGTCTCAAACTTCTACGTCCTCTCTTCCTTCCGCAGAAGGGCAACTTCACTATATAACTTGACTTTCTTTACAAATTACATAATGAAGGACAGTTGGTTGAACCTGGTAACTGCTCGCTACCTCAGTGGGTCGACAGCTCACACTTGAAGTCCCTAACTGCTCACTAGGAAGGTAGGTGTTATTGTCATCTTTACAAGGTTTTAAATCTCTTTCGATCTTCAAGAGGTGAATCTTGAACAGGGGGTATCAACTGATGTGCTCCTTTAATTGAGCTGAGTAGTTGATCGTTGAATAGCTGGAACTGAGAAGGCTGCCCTGGCTGGATCGTCAACAGCTGGCTGAATATCTAGATTATGTGAATTCTTCTTCTCAGTTGGACTTTCGCAGTTTCTGTCAAATGTTGCATTTGAGCTTGGGTGGGAAGGAGAAAGAAAAGCTCTTGCTTGTATATGCCAAGGTTGGCGAAAAAGTATTTATAAACTCCGATTCACTCGTCTTTTATAGAGGAGTGATTTTATGACCATTGAGTTCCATTGTCCATTGATCGGTGGCTCTGTTGGCTCATCAATGGCAGGTGGTCTTTAATGATCGCTTGGATCATTTGGTTGAAGTAGTCGTTACTCTGCCAATCGATCTTCATTAAATTCCAGGATCTTTGAAGAAGCATGTATTCCAAGATACGCTGATTTAACTAATACACTCCAGGGGTCCTCTGACTTCAGCTTTCTTAGCAGTTTAGAGTTTCAGTTGGCAGTTCTGGATTTCTCAGCTCAGTTAGATTATCGTCCCAGCTGGCAGTTCTGAGCTTGTCAGCTGAGTTTAACTATGGCTCCAGTTGGTAGTTCTGAGCTTATCAACTGAGTCTGACTGTTGGTCCAGTTGGCAGTTCTAAGCTTATCAGCTGAGTCTGGCTATCGCTCCAGTCGGCAGTTCTGAGCTTATCAGCTGAGTCTTACTGTTGCTCCAGTTGGCAGTTCTGGGTTTATCAGCTGAGTCTTACTGTTGCTCCAGTTGGCAGTTCTAGGCTTATCAGTTGAGTCTGGCTATCTCTCCAGTCGGCAGTTCTGAGCTTGTCATTCTCCAGTTTGACTGATCTCGAGTTCTTGGCTAGCTTGTCAGCTTGACTGATTTCTCTTTGAGCTTTTTTGTCAGTTCTGACTAATCACAAGCTGACTGACTACAGTTATTACTTTCAGCTGATCTGTCTTGCTTACTGTAGTCTGACCATCAGTTGGATGCTTCCAGTCTCTAGCTTAAACTGTCATTCTATCAGTTTCTTCAGTTTTTAGTCAACTTCTTTCTCCCTCAGCTCGGCTGACTTGATTGTCAGCTTGTTTTGACTGGTATGACTCTTCAGCTGAGTTGAACTTAGACTGGATGACGTGTCTTCCAACTTGTAGGCCATTCTTTAGATCGGTTGATTTTGACTCTACTTGAGTTCTTCTTTGATGATGCCCTGGGCTGGTCAGCTTCGATCTACAGCTTGAACTCTAGTCAGTTTTTCATAAATAATTTTGACATCTCATCAAAACCTGATCTAGGGGTTCCTTGATAGTTTTTCCTAACACACATAAATTATCAACCGATGTTATGCCGATAGTCTGCCGATGTGTTCTACCGATTTCTGCGCGCACGCACTTACTTTGTGCGCGCATGCTTGTGGGCGCTCACAAGAAGAAAATCGCGCGCACCTGAGGCCAAATTATCAACAGTTATTCTCCCGATGCAAGAAATTATCAACAGATGTTCTGCCGATGCACATAAATTATTAACCGATGTCATGTCGATAGTCTGCCGATGTGTTCTGCCGATGTCTGCGCGCGCGCTTACTTTGTGCGCGCATGCTTGTGGGTGCAATTAAGAAGAAAATCATGCGCACCTGAGGCCAAATTATCAACAGTTGTTCTGTCGATGCACATAAATTATCAACCGGTGTCATGCCGATAGTCCGCCGATAATCTACCGATGTGTTCTGCCAATGTCTGCGCATGCACATGCTTTTGCGGGCCGGGTCTTGCGCGCACTTAAGAACAATCCAGCGCGTAGTTAAGAACAAAATCACTTTTCTTTGTAAAAGTCGTACTTCAGTGCTCACTGCACTAACTCAACATGGACAAACTACAAGGAGAACTATGGTCCAAGAAATGAAGATCAACGATGAAGATGAAGATCGACGATGAAGATAGAGATGAAAAACATATCTGAAGATAAAGATCGACGATGAAGATGAAGATTGACGATGAAGATGAAAAGCAGATTGAAGATGAAGATGAAGATCGACGATGAAGATTGACGATGAAAATGAAGATCGAGATGAAGATGAAGATGAAAAACAGATCTGAAGTGTGATGGGTAGGGGGTATGTGGGATATTTTAAAAAAAATTTATGTATAAAGGGCATTTTGGTCCAAAGTGGCTAAAAATATGTTTAAAACTTACTGGCTAAAATAATTTTTTTAAAGTTTAAATAACTAAAATAGTTTTTACCTCTCTCTCTCTCTCTATATATATATATATATGACTGGAAACTAAAATTCGGAATAAGTAATGTCCATATAGTCCATATATAATAAATATATATTTATAACATAATTCACTATTTGTTGTGTTTTGATTTTCAAACATTTTTCAGTTCTGTTCAATTTATTATAATAGAAATATTGAAATAATAAATGATAAAGACGTTGATTAAGTCAAACGTGAAGCGTCAAAGAAGTTTGATGAATCTTATAAAAAAGCATGAATTGATTGAATGAAGCAAGTGTTTATGGCTTATGAGATGAAGTATGGAACGGATCATTGATTGACCGGAATTTCAGAATTTCTACTCAACCTTTTTGAGAAGATTTCAGCTTAATTTACTTCTTCAATTAATCTAGTTGCTAACTTGAACTATCAGCTAGTTCAGTAATTAAAATATTAAAAAAAAAGCTTTACAATTTAGGATCCGGATAATAGATTATCGGGATAATTTTATTTTTAATCCTATTAGAATAAGATCAAAACACTTTTAATTTTGCATCTGACTTTTTAATTTAGTCTCAATGTTTATTTATTCGGCATTTTTGGTCCAATATTTTATTTTATTTTTACTTTTTTTTATCTCAAACATAACAACTTATCTCGCAACTATTCGTGAATGTTAATTTTAGAATAAAAAATGTCAAAAAATGAAATAAAATTTGGGACCATAGAAGTTGAGATAATAAAAGTTAGGACAAAAATGTAAAGATTGATATAAAAAAACGTGTAGAAAATGAAAATATAAGTGGATGTTTTATTGGAAAAATAAATCAACATGTAACAATTACTATATTATATCAAACGATTACGACGCATGTAATATAATGTTATTGATTTTTGTGATTCCAAATTTGATTTTTTGACATTTTTGGTTCCAAAATTAACATACTCAAATATTTGTGAAGTAGTAAGCTGTTAGTTTGGGGGACCAAAAAGGTCAAAATAAAATAAAATATGGGACCAAAAATGTCGAGTAAATAAATTTTGGGACCAAAAAAATCAGATGCGGGATTAAAAGTGTTTTGATACTGTTCTGATGAAACCAAAAGTGATATTATCCCAAGATTATCTATTAAATACTTTAAAAGGGACAAAATTTGTATGAGACCGTCTAATGGGTCTCTTGCGTTAGACTGGTCAGATAGGATTCAAACCTGTCCAAAAAATCCTTCCAAACCTGCAAAAATAGTCAGGCGCGTGGGTTTCACGCGCACTTCCATGCACGACCACTTGGGTATCACTAGGTATAAAGTAAAGTATCACTATGTGCGAAATATCACTAACTGTGAAGTGAAGTATTATTAATTATGAAGTGAAATATCATTATATATAAATTTGGCAAAATATCATTAACTATTAAGTGAAGTATCATTAAATATATATCTGGTAAAGTATCATTAACTCTGAAGTAAAGTATCATTAAATATAAATTTGGCGAAATATCATTAACTATTAAGTGAAGTATTATTAGATATATATCTGGTGAAGTATTATTAACTATGATGTGAAGTATCATTATCTATGGAATGACGTATCATTAACTATGAAGTGAATTATCATTAGATATAAATTTGACAAAATATCATTAACTATTAAATGAAGTATCATTAAATATATATCTAGTGAATTATCATTAACTATCATGTGAAGTATCATTAATTATGAGATAAAATATCATTAACTTGGAAGTGGAGTATAATATGATACTTCATTTTGCAGTTAGTGATAACTTCACACATAGTGATACTTTACTTTATACCTAGTGATACCCGAGTCATTTTATTTTTAATTATATATTTTATTCAACTCGAATTCGAATTGAGATCTGTCTAACATAAGAGATCCATTAAACGGTCTCAAACAAGTGTGCCCATACTCAATATATTTTACTTTAAGTTCTGGTTTATAATATTCGAAATGCACTAAAGTTGTAAGTGTATTTTGGTCCTTCTCAAATTGCATTTTGGAGATGTTATGGTTAAACCTATTAAGGTTCAAGCTAATCGATGCACATTAATTTATAATAATAATAATGATGATGATGATGATAATAATAATAATAATAATAATTATAATAATAATAATAATTATTATTATTATTATTATTATTATTATTATTATAACAAATCAATAAATTGATTATAATTTATAATCTTCTAATTGAATACACTAGTCAATCAGATTATAATTAAGGGTGTGATCCTTTTAAGTTTTAACAATAATATTTTACAGTTTTCATACATATCATCGGGCAGCGGTTGCAGCTACAAAATAAATAAATGAATAATAAATAATGAAGTCGGTGTGATAAGTCCGACAAATGACAAATAAAGACAAGATGATAAACCTTGGGCCGACTCAGTCAATTTTTTAAGAACTAATATATATAATATCATATTTTAAATAGCAAACTATATTTTCTTGAAACTATAGCCAAATCGCTGAAATTAACTGATAAGTTCAAATACTATATCTTATTGAACTTTTTTTTTTTAAATTAAACATCCATGCTCTCATTTATCTTTTACTTTTAAAAATCACCCTAAAGAAAAACGCAAGTGCACGCTCAGACTTCAATATATATACAACAATAACCAAAGTCCTAATTTTCTTAAGGGACCAAATATTTGGTCATAAAGAAATACATTTGACGGATTTAATTTGTCGATTTGATTTGGAAACAAAGCATTATGTTGAATGCGACGCTTCACGAAAAAACACAACTTCACGATGGAAAAACATTCTCCCTAGCTTATATATATAACTTATTTGAAAATAGTGAAAACCGATCAAACTTTTAAAAAACTTAATTTAGCAAGTAACTTTTAAATATATTTTATTTAGTCAAAATTATCAAAATACCCTTATATTCATTTTAAAAAAGAAACCCTATTTTAAATCTCCACACCAGCCGCCATTCACATTTTGAAATCAGATTTTGAAAAATTTCTCTCTCCTCTATAATCTCACCTTCTTCACAATCTATAGCAAAATCTGGAAGAAATCATCGACCACTCTGGAAGATTTCTCCAAATTGTCGACCACTCTAGAACAATCTTCTTCACAATCTCCTTTTTCTCTCTCCAGATTTCTCCACCAACGAGCCATTGTCGACCTCCAAAAATTCAAAAGAATAAATAGAAAATCCTTCTCCAACGCGTGTATGTTTCAAATATAAGTATTAATAATATTGTTAGATTGTTTGGTGTTGTTTGTTTTTTAAGTTTGATTTGGGGAAAAATTGAGTAGATCAATTTTCTACCCATAATAGATATGCTTTGACAACATAAGTACTTAAAACTCATCCCTAATATAGTTAATTTTTGAAAATCTGGAAAAAAAAAATTAAGTATTTCTGTCACACGCGCGCACCTGAGGCCAAATTATCAACTGTTGTTCTGCCGATATCAGAAAATTATCAATCGGTGTTATGCCAATGTCTGCAGATGTCTGTCGATGTGTTCTGCCAAGATATGCACACGCGCACATGCTTTGTGCGCGCAATTAAGAACAATTCAGCGCGCAGTTAAGAAGAAAATCGTGTGCATGCCTTGTGTGAGCATGCTTTGTGACCACACGCGCGCACCTGAGGTTAAATTATCAACTGCTGTTATGTCGATACCCAAAAATTATCAACCGATGTTATGTCGATCTCTGCCGATGTGTTCTACCGATGTCTGTTGTTACATGCGCGTACGGCTTGTGCGCGTCGGGTCTTGAGCGCCCTTAAGAACAATTCAACGCGCGTTAAGAACAAAATCATTTTTTTTTGTAAAAGTTGAACTCGGTTGCTCACTGCACTAGCTCTGCATGGTCGAACTATTACGAGAACTATGATTCAAGCAATGAAGATCGACGATGAAGATGAAGATGAAGATGAAGATGAAGATGAAAAGTAGATCTTAAGTGTGATGGATGGGTTGGGGAATAGGTGGGATATTTCAATTTATTTTTTATTTTTTTAATGTCTAAAGGGTATTTTGGTCCAAAGTGGCTAAAAAAATAAGTTTAAAACTTACCGGTTAAAATAAGTTTTTTTTAAGTTTAAGTGGCTAGAAAAAAAGTCGGCTCTATTTGAATATGCAACAAGTCATGAATGAAATACAAGATGAAACATGAAATTAGAATAGAGTGTTTGATTTCATCAGCAATAGTTTAACTCAGATGTGTTTACACAATCTTGTACATTTATGAACTATATATACGTGCAAATTGCAATATTACATGGCATGCACAATCTTTCATGTATACATATCTATTCATCAAATTATGTATTACACAT
Source organism: Perilla frutescens (assembly GCA_026008535.1). Lineage (NCBI taxonomy): Eukaryota > Viridiplantae > Streptophyta > Magnoliopsida > Lamiales > Lamiaceae > Perilla > Perilla frutescens. The sequence goes on along the minus strand of BRKX01000001.1, from coordinate 47,423,191 downwards.
ATCACATGATCGATAACTAATTATAAGTATACATTAAATAATTGACTGTAAATGTAATGACTAGCTACAACAAATCAAATCAATGAACTATACACTCTTAATTAAGTATTCTGGGGCATATGTGAAAAATCAAAGAAAGTATTAATTAAGTAATTAAAAAAACTAACAAACCGTGTGCGACGAATAGATGAAATTAGTGCCAGCAAGATTGTGATGCAATAGCTGGTGAGCAATCTGGTCTCTAGCTTGCATGGCTTCAGCCGACCTCACGCGGCTCTCCGGCGTCATCTCATCATCAAAAAGCTCGAATCTCAGCTCCGGCCCCACCTCCTCATTTCTCATCTCGCATATATTATGCAGCACGCAGCAAGCTCCGAGAACCACCGGCAAATCCTGCAGCTTCATCTCCGTCCTCTTCCGCAGGCAGCTCCACCGCGCCTTCAGCCGCATGAACGCCTCCTTCGCCACCCCCTCCACCACCTCCGATATCTTCTCGTTGAATGCGTGCTGCGTCCACGTCAGATTCTGGTGCGCGTACGGAACTAGCAGCCACTCCATCAGCGGGAAACCGGCGTTCCCGGCGATCCACGAACCGGCCAAGGCACCCTGGCTGGCCCGCTGAAAGAGGGCGGATTTCTCGAGCACTTGCTCGTCGGTCATGGAGCCCGGCCACCCCACGCAGATGTCAGTGAAAACCCCCTTGGGGTCGACCACCCCTTGCAGCGTGATGGAGTAAGTAGTCTTCTGGTTCCTCTCCGTGTGCCGCTTGTTGAAATACGCCGCCACGCTCACCTTAGGCGCGATGATCGGGATGTGGGTGGTGTACATTGCCCCGCCAACGTTGGGGATGGCGGAGAGCGTCTCAAACTCTGCCTTGATCTCCGCCGTGCGGGTGTCGTCCGGCCACTGGAGGAACTTGGGCATCAGCACGGTTTTTATGGCGGTGCAGACCTCCAAAACCAGCTTGTGGCAGGTGGAGATGCCCAGCCCGAAGCGCCTGGACACCTCACGGAGGGCCTCGCCGGTGGCCAGGCGCCATATGCAGACGGCCACACGCTGGCGCACGGGGATGGCGAGGCGGAGCATTGTGTCTTTCTTGGTGATGACGGACTCCAGCTCGTCGCAGATCATGTCGAACGTTGCCCGGCTCATGCGGAAGGCTCTCCGGAAGTCCTCCTCCGGGTAGTCCGGGCTGCTGACCTGCTCCCACCAGGCCTTGGACCGGGTTTTGACCCACAGGCGGCGCGGCCCCACCGAGGCGCTGGTGGAGTCGTCGGCCGGACGAGGACGTTTAGGTAGGTAGTGATCGGGGTCGTCCATTTGTAGGAAAGAATCGGTCAGAAGATGAGCATCGTGGTATGTGGAGCGTTTTTTAGTGTTGGGGGAAAGGGTGGGATGGAGATAATCTGGAAATGGAATGCCCATGAAGAACTGAATAATTAATAGTAACAAATATATGAGTAAACAGAGTCTGAAAGGAGGTATATATGTGAACGCACAAGGTACATAATATATACAGCCACAGGGGGGATCGAGACGCGTGAGACACGGTTAGGAGGAAGATTCTAAAATCTGAACTCGGAAGTTTGGGTTTGGACGGTGGCTTCTGCTCTGCGTTTCGATATAATTGAATGTACTGTTTACGCGGTTGGTTCGGGAAAGGGGGAGGAACCCAGGAAGATCTTTTCGGGGTAAATATGTCAATTACTTAGATACTAGATATAGTTTTTTTGGAAGTTTCCCACTTAATTTTTTTCGTGTTTTAGAAATTAAGAAAAAGGGAATTTTTGTTCGCTTTTCTCTTCTTTCAACTTGAGGACTTTCTTTCAACTTTTCTCCTCTTAGAATAACAAATATTCATATTTAAATTAAAATTATTAATCGTAATCGTTTCTTAAATTGCATGTAATGATGGAGAAGCTGAGCAATTTATCAATCCCCTATGTTTGGATGTTGCATCAGATCTCCGTTCAATTACTTATACTAAGTGAAGGATTCAATAAAATTTCTTAACTATTCCTACTTCTTATTTATTCGTGTCACTGACAAAGAACATTAAAAATGAGATAATCGTAAATAATTATATATTAAATTACTTTTTGCCATAAGTGTGTTTGTGAAATGACGACATTTTCATTTGCTCATTGTTTTTTCTTGTGAAACGGTATCATTTTAGGACCAGTTTACACCTTCGTCTTTCTCTCACTTCCTCAAATTAAATAGAAAAGAGTGTCGTTTTCATTAAAATAAATAACTAAAAATAATAACATGGATAAATAAATTTTGAATTGAATTCTTTTATAATATAAACTAATTCATTAGTTGAAATTTAATTGGTTATGAGTTATAACCAACAATAAAATTTGGAATAATAATTCATTCATACTAGTAATTTGATGTAGAAATTATGTGAACAACATAGATCAATAATTTCAAATAAAAAACTATAACAAATAAATAATGCAATTCAATCATGATTCATTAATAAATTAAAGTTGATATCAATTTAATAAATATGTAATCTAATTCATAAAAGTCGAATTGCTAATTCAACTCTAATTTGCTTAATTTATTTTGATTGGAGAGAATTTGTTTAATTTATTTTGATTTGTGTGTAATTACTTTTGTTTCAACAAGTATTTATATATTTGAGTGAGGCTCAATTTTTCAAGCTCAATTATATATATATAAACTAATATCATGTAGTATTTTTTAAAAGTCTAAACCTTAAATCAGGGTTTTAATATCGGATAAGCAATCATTTATTCAGAATTAACACTTTATCACTTTCATTTCTAAACTATTCAAAAACTAATAAAATTTAACATTAGATATATTTTTCGCCACCTGAAAATTAACTAAGCTAGGTATTTCCTGATGTGAATTATTTGTTTTACAGAAAATAAGTTGACACAATATTCCATGTCGTCAAGACGTGAAAAATGGGTTGACCTGAATATTTCACGTCGTCAAAACAATGTTCTTCTGATGACATAAAATATTCGAAGTGAGCTAATTTATTTTAATAAATATTCATATCAACAAAGAGCTAGCCCGATCATTTTTCGAAGTGAGCTAATTTATATTTAATTAATTTTAAATAATTTAGATATCTAATTGACAAAAATATTAGTTTATGGTAGATTTAAAAAAATGAAATAGTGTGAATTATAAACAATAGTTTATCCTTTAATATTTATCTATATTTATTATTTTATATTATAAATTTCAATAATTACATGTGTTTTTTAATGCCCGTGAGTAAATTGAAATTTAAGGAGTTTATAAATAAGTACAATCTAGTAACCCGAGTTACTTATTTTGATAAAACGGTGATTAGCATCGAGCAATTGCCTAGAGAGCCCAGTGTTATTGTATTTTGTATCCCTACGGCTACTAGACCACATTTCTCATCACTATATTCATCAACATGTCACATGTGTGATAGATTTAAATCTAGCAATGTTGGTAGAATTTGAATTCAAAATATTAACTTGATCTTAAATTTTCGTCACCCTACCATTAAGTCATCTCGGAACTTGATTCATTCCTTCTGTTATAACTAGATTTTATCCACGTGCGTCGTACGAAGATCACTTTATGTATACTTTTATAATTTAAGTGTTTGATTTAATAAAAGCAAAAGCTATGCATGCGTTAAAATTATATAGAAGGATAAAAGGTATAAATATAATGCCGAAATGATTACATAAATAAATACTTTTCTCGAAAGTTATTTATTGAGCAAAATAATATATAGCACCTTCTATAATAGTCATTAAAAATTGTGCAATGTAATAATTTCAAAAATAAAATAAAAAATACCACTGTTCATGTGAATTTACCATAAAGGGATAGTTTTATTTTTAGTCCCACTAGAATAGGGTCAAAACACTTTTTGTCTCATATATTTCATTTTTGATATCATAGTTTATTAACTCGACATTTTTTGTCCCAAATATTTTTTTTCGTTATTTTTAGTCCCAAGTGCAGTATGTGTGTGTGCAGTGTATTTATTTAAAGGGCATTTCGACTTCTTTTTTTTTTTTTCAGCAAATCATTAAGAAAAAAAGAGGAAAGTATCTAGCAAAAAATTCAACATAATACCTAACAAAATAACATAATATCTCAAAAAAATTAAGCAAAATATTCAACAAAATATCAAGCAAAATGCCCAACAAATGTTCAGCAAAATGCCTAATAAAACCATTTCAACTTCTTGCCAATATACGGTTTTTGTTCAACAAAATTCTCGATATAATATACGGAAAAAAACGTCGAAAAAAAATGTAAGAAAAAAATATACTGTTAGTTTTAAGACTAAAAATGTTGAAAAAAAACACTTGGGATCAAAAGTGTCGAACTAATAAATTATGGGACCAAAAACGTAAGATATGAGACTAAAAGTATCGAGCTAATAAACTATGAGATCGAAAACAAAAGATATGGGACCAAAAATATTTTGACCATATTCTAATGGGACTAAAAGTGAAATTATCCCTTACCATAAATTACAAACGTTACATGTACACATTTTGATAAGTGGTACGTGAGTTATGAGATACGTGTAATACATAGAAGGAGAATTGTGAATTTAATTAGGACCTTAAATATAAGTTATCTATCAATCCAAGATTAAAAGATGAAAATTATAAATTCATGGCCTATAAAAAATGAAAACCATAAATTCAGCCATTTAGGACTCCAAAAATGAAGTATTTCGATTCATTTTTATTTTTTGATTAATTTTATCAAATTCTGTATTAAATTTAATAGATGAATTTTAGTTTAAAACTTAAATAAAAATAATTAAAAAATAAAAGGAATCAAAATAAGGATTATTTTAGATGATTTGAGACAATTAATTTGACATCATTACGTTTTTCAACAAAATTATTAAATATTTATTTAATTATTAGATTTATATATGGGAGTGAAAAAAATATTGTTATACAACTAAGTTATTAAATATACAAAGTTTGTCCCCGACATTTTATATTTTATAATTTTGGGCAAAGATAAATGGTGTATAATAATTTTCTAATTTGAAACATAAAAATTCTATTCAAAGATAACTAAAATTATAAATTAGACTAAAGGTCACGGGTTCGAATCTCCTCAATACCACAGATCGGGTGTGTGAGTAAAAAAAAAACTAAAAGTATAAATTACACTATAACTCATGAAATAATGATTAGAACAAAATAAATGTGGCTTATATAGACTTGTATGTGTGTGTGTGTGTATTAACAATATTATGTATAGATTAAACTAAACAAACATTGTATATAGATTAGTCTTAAACTGATTAATTAATTAAATTAAATTTTTGGGAAAATATTTTTAAAAATAATTTGGGAAAATAATCGCATAGTATATAGATCATTATTGCAATGTAAATATAGTCAACAAATTTATTTTGGAGATCATATTCCATATGAATTGTGTAAATAAAAGAAAAGAGGTGGACTTGCGTACAACATCAGTTATTTCCGCCTATTTCAGGTGATCACGTGGCCCCACGCGGGCGTGCCACGTGGCACATGGTACTTTTTTATTGTAGTTGGAATGATGATAGTATTAATCTCAGGTTGATACCTTTCTTTATCGTACTTGATACTTTTCTACTTACCACATGGTACTTTTTATTTTTACCGAACTCGTGCTTTGCTTTCCTTTGCAAATTCTTGGAATGATGATTGTTTTAGATTAATCTCAACACACACAATATAAAAATTGAAAAAAAAATCAGAATTTGAACTAAATAAACTTATATAAAATAACTAGCAGACCCCTTACTTTTTAATGATATAGATGATACTTTTCGAATGTTTTGTGTTACTTTTTAATAGAAAGGTTGGTACTCACTTTGGACAGTTTTTTTTTATGGGTTGACCCGCGTTGACCGGGTAAAAGCGCGGGTTGACCCGCGTTGACCGGGTCAAAAGCGGGTTTGACTGACCCGTCTCATATAGTGTTATTTGCATCATGATGCATGCAAGTGTTTGCCAAAGAAAAAAGTGACCCAAGAGTCCCAGATATCACAGGCTAATATCTCAAGACCGGAGCCTCATTAAAACCCAAATGGAAAACCCATTTCGGAAAAAATCATATGGAAAAAAGAGCACTCCTTTATGGAAATCGAAAAAACTCAGTACCAGAAATATCCTGATTAACTGCATCAATAATACAAGGAACAACAGAAAACCAAAAACCATGAGGTACAATGCTAGACGCTAATAAATCAGCAACACGATTACCCTCTCTATAAATATGAGAAACACAAAAATGAATAGACGAGAGGAACTCCAACACACGGCGCCACCGTGCCTTTAAAAACCACGGAACCTGCAACGAATGGGAAGAAAGCAACTTGACTACGTATATAGAGTTAGCTTCGAGCCATATATAATCCAAAGAGAGAATGGAACCCCACTCCAAAGCCTGAAGAACCGCAAGCAATTCAGCAATGAAAGCAAAGCCCACACCTTCATTCGAGTGAAAGCAAAAAAGGACCGAACCATCCGGACGCCTAATCACACCACCAGCAGCCATAATCCCCGGAGCACCAGCCGAAGCACCATCCGTATTGATTTTCACCCAATCTGAAGGAGGCGGCCTCCAGAAAACAAAAATAGGATCCCGGAAAGGGGACGACCGAGGAGTGACCTGCAGAGTCCTCAAAATCATATTCAAGAATTGACCAAACAAATAATTTAGCCTTTAAATTACAAAAAATAAAAAAAAAATTGAAACATAAGAAACAGATTAAATAAATTGATTTTTAACTGGCGGGCCTTGCCAGAGACGTTTCCTCTATTTTTTCCTCATATATATCTCTCTCTCTCTCTCTCTTCACTAACTTATCCTTGATTTTCTATAGATCTTTATCTTTTGTAATTTTTTGTCATTTTAACGCAATTATCAACAACGTGGCACAATCTTTCCCGTTTTCTTTCAATCACATAGTATTCATCTTCCTTATTAGCCATGGTGTAGGCTGTAGCCTTCCTGTTACCAAGGTTGCGAGAAGACATCGATGAAATTTTTTAGTTAGTCTCGTTGAACAAAAAAATTAATACAGGAAATTACAAAATCATAATACAGTAAAACTTTCATATAAAAATATTCTATATAAAAATAATTTTCTTATAGTAATAAAAATTTGTGGTCCCAACTCAGGACCAGTTATAAATAAAAATAACATCTACATTGTAATATTCCGGTATTCTTTTAGGATCATCCTTAAGAAATTTACCTCCATATAGTAATAAAGTGACATTAAATTTCATTTTCATATATATTTAAATATCTATATAAAACATCTAGAACTATTTAACTACATATGTTACATTAAACTTAAGATTGTATGAAATACTTGTTTAAAGTTATCTGTGGCAGTGCTTTAATTTTTTTGGGTTAATATCACACCCTTTTAACTTGAACTTTCGAAGTAATTAGTTAACACAATCACTTTCTTGTTGAATCTAAAACATTTCCAGCTTGTCCAACATGTTTAAGCTTGTTGACATAATACTTTTTCTATTTCTACACTATCATTCTCTGGACCCTGCGTATCTTACGTGATTCCTATATGATGTATTCTTCGCTTAGAGCACATGAAATGAATCTTATATACATTTTAAAAATTCATGTTTTTAAATATGAAGGGACATTTCCAAGTGTTGTATAGTATATATTAATTTTTTTAAAAAATAATGATTTTTATATGTAAACTCTATATAAGAATAACCTCCCTATAGTAATATTTTTCTCTGGTCCCAACGATATTACTATATAGAGGTTTTACTATAAAATTTAAATAGTTCAAAAGCATTTAGGGAGCAGACTTCAAAATATAAAATTTAAAGAAAACATAAAAGCAATCAACTTCCAAAAGATGATGATGATACATCCGTTTCGGGCCATATTTTATGCGACAATGGTGAAATTCAGGTTGTTTGGCAAATTCAAGATATAATAATTTGACCAGACAAAAAAATTGAATAAAATCTCAATCTTTTCCAATTAATTAAGATGAATAATGAACATTAACATCCAAATAATGCATAGAATTAGCTGCTTGAAGCCAGTAATATAGAATTCTCATTTAAAAGGTTTCTGTTGAAGTAAGATAGTCTTTTCCTCTATTATGATCAAAGATAATAATCAATCAAGTAAAACTGATTGACAAAAAACTATTTTAAAAGCTGAATGAGGGACTTAGGATTAATTAAGATTCAAGAGCAACCACAGAAAAGCTGTGATATATACTTTACACAAAAATCATAGTTAGTTAACTATTTTAAAGCATAATTTGAAAACCCCTTGTAAAAGCCCGGTCCCGAGAGGGGGATTAATTAATGAGGACGGGGTATTAATTAAGGGATTAATACAATAAGTGGAAGATTAACAAAGGAGAGTTTACGAATAGGGATATGCTTTCGAAAGATAGGGGATAATTTATGAAATCACTTGATCAAAAGGAGTTATACTTTGAAAAATGTAACGAACAGGATAAGGCTAAATAATCAGATACCAACAAGTATAGACCCATTCATAGGTCAAAGTGATAAAACAGAACCAATATGCTCAAGCCTCTTCATAGGCGGAAAGGAAATATAAATCACGAAGCATGGATATAACTTAATAGACACCAATATATATATATATAATCATGTCTTAGAGGTGTTCATAGAATCTCGAATAAGATAACAAGTCTAGAGATAAAATGTATCAGAGTAGCAGAATTCATAGTGGGTTCAAATACTTATATTATCATGAAAAGAACTCACCGGCCAACCCACATCCACATCCACCAACATCCTCAGCATCTCAACTTGAAAAAATATTTGAAAAAAGGAGGGCGTGAGCACTAATGTACTCAGTGGGTTTTTAAAGAAAACTCATTAATAAAACTTTTAGAAATATCCAATCAACAACTGGCGGTATATGGAGAGCAAAACGCAAAAGCCCTCTTCATATCCGTAAAACCTTTTCTTTTTTCCTTTGGGCCCTTCCTGGCTCAAACCTGATGTCTACTGCACCCTTAGACATGCCTTAGGATAAAAGAGGGGTTACCTCAAATACCCACTGAGTATGCGAGGGGGTTACCCAACAGTGACTCCCTTAGTGATCAAGGATCACATCCTGGTGATTTAGAATCACAATCCTTTTAGCTCATAATCCTGCTTAATCAAATAACACAATCCTTCCTTTCTTCTTTAACCTTGCTAGCATAATCAGGCCTAGAGTATAACATCTAGGACTTAATCCTTTAAGTCAAGCATGATTCCAAAGCCTATAAGGGATTTATCACTATCCTAGAACGCAATACTCGACTATATAATCTTAGCAAAATATCAACATTCAATCACAAGATCATGATCGTATATAAACACTTATTGCAATAAATAGACAATTATCATTATCTCATGCTAAGCATATATCATACTTAAACATTCTTAACAAGTCTAAGCATGCTCGAGAGCTCAATCAACAAATATCCTCCATAATAAATTCCTTTACTTTCTCCTTTGTACAGAAATCAATCAGGCAGAGCAAAATATTTTATTAGATATTTCATTTGCCCTAACATGCTTCTAGAGCTTATTAGCTCAAAATTTAGATGAGTATAGTATTACCCACCTCGATCATTGGGCGGAAGACGAAGCAACGAGCTGGAGATTCTTTTTCGGGTCTCCTCGGAGTTCACCTCTTCTTACAGAAGCCGATCATCGGCTTAGCAGTTTTTTTCGGGATTCCAAAATCTAACAAGAAATCGAACGACATCTAATCCCTCTATCCTTAACATGACTTAAATATATATTGCACTACTTTAGAACTTATAAAATACGAGGATAAAAGATTGGAAGAACCCTTTTAAAATTCAAAACTTCCAGAAATAGACTTAGAAAAGAGGACACCAGCGCCGGCGGAGAGGGCCAACACCGGCGGACCAATAACCAACACACCCCACGCCGACGTAGGACCTAGCCCCGGCGGGGCTCTCCGTCACCGCGGGCGTCCCTTGGCCATGGGGGTACCCCAACGCCGGCTGGGTTCCCTGCCGCGGCGGACTTGGACTTCTGCGCTTTTCTTTCTGGGTTTCGAAGAACTGGAAGAACATTTCGACGAACACTGAAGAACACTTCAACACTTAAAAATAAAACGAGCATGCTTGATTAATCAAAATCGACACTATAACGACATGCATGTTATTAACTTAAAAATTAACGACGAGAATCGAAATACAAAACTTAAACGGATTTGAACGGAATTAACGAAATAAATGATAACAACGCCAAAATAATAGCAATAACAAAGAATGGAAATGAAATGCAGAATTTAAAAGAACGAGAAAGAAATAGAATCTAGGGTCGATGAGAAAGAATGGACGGAGTCGAGTGCGTCGAAAGAAGGTGGCTAGCATCGGCATCTCGTCGAGTCGTAGTTGTGGCAGAGCCGCCTACTGTATCCCAATAGCGCCCCTAGCACTTCTCCCACCGTATTTCTCCCCCACCACCCCGCTCGTCGCCTTGGAGGAATACTTACGAAGAATGTCCCTCGCTCAACTCGAAGCTCTCTGACTTCTCTCTCACTTTCTCTCTCAAGTGAACTGAAGAATGATGAAATGGTGTGAATGAAAGTGATTCAGTGAAGAGGGGGATCTATTTATAGGAAGAGAGGTTGGCTTCTGGGGGACGCCATTGCAGTAGAAAAATACTGCTAAAGTAATTCCGGCTCGGTTAAAAGTTATTTTTTTCGATGTTGAGGTCCAAACGACCTCAGACATGAAATCTAAAAATATCGAGAGACTCATTGACTCGAGTACTATTGAATCAACATGACTCAGGATGAAGAAGAGATCATCGATCGTCTGAAGAGAAACGAGAAAAGATTCTCATTTCAAAAATTACTTTTACTATTCATTTAGACTGACAGATTTTACTCCCGAACGTTCGATTGACCTCAGATTGGCAATCCGTGAACGTGAATGGATTCCTTAGGCTATTTTCCATAAGATAGGCTTGACAGAACGAGTCTCAGATCAATGAGAAGGATTTCATAAATTTCTCAAAACACTAACGCACGCGGAAATTACTACTCATTTGCTTTCTTAATACCATTTTCATCACCGGGGCCTCAAATGGCCTCGGATTAAAATTCCAAAAATACCGACACACTCCTTACTTCGAAGCCTTTCTAACAAGATCAAAATCAGTCATAACAAAGTTAGGATCAAAATTTTCGAAAAGATGATTTCACGAAAAATGGCCCCTAAAGTCGTGACTTACATCTAACTTCCCTTAAACCTTATTAAAATCTCTTTCTTAACCTCTTAATTATGCTTAAGGATTCTTTAATCCTTATTCGAAAATATGGGGTATTACACCCCTAAAGAAAACAACAGACATAGATATAACAATACTACTGATGGATAAGTATACAAAACTTCACTATGAGATGAAAGATCCATTTTCTAGGTTCCGAATTATATATGACAATGTACTTGAATAAGATTATATACTTGTTCGGGTTCTTCTTTTCTTGTGGAGCAGCAATGTATGAAGCTCAAAACACAATATGTTTGCCTGGTTGTGCTTCAAACAAATCATGCAGACCACTTTGCATTACCTAGAAAATTATGGAATTAGATATTCAAACACGAAATAATGAAATAATTAATATGCAATGAAATAGGCTTCTTAGCATCACTTCTACCACAATCACTCATAGTTGTTTAAGAGTATAAACAATGATAATGATTGAACACACTTATTTTGAGGAAATTAAATTGACATGCATCTCTAGATATCACAGGAGATAAAAAAACTACATGAAGAAGCAATATTCCAAACATAATATTGTCAGCAAAGTCCCATGGAGGATATAACATAGTTGGCCTCACAATTGAAGAAGACTAATATAATGGCCTCATAACTGAAGAAGACTAATATAAAGTCATGATTCTTATAGATGATAACAGAATATAGCCAAACATATGTGAAAGAATTCAAATATTGAGGTCAATTCTATTATATCCCGCCAATTCATATATTAAAACCAAAACAAATACTTATAAGAACTTGGAACAATGTTTGTGAATAATAGTACAAAAAGTGACCGTTAACTCTAGGCAGATCTCTCTCTTCTTGCGGGAGTTTGCGATTGAAGTCAGAATCAGTTGTAGGAAAATAATTTATATAAGAGACTAAAATAACTTATGTTAACCATCTCAAGCCTCCAATAATTATGGCTCGATTTATTATCAATAGACCGATCTAGTTTCTTGCAGAATCCACCAATAGAAACTCATTTTTTCTCAATTCAATCACATGAAAACTCCTACACAAAATATGTAAAAATTCACAAAGTAACTACTCTAATTTAACTACCCGAGGATATGACATACACTCTCTCTTCTCAACAAATTGATAGGAATCCAACACAGTCTATTCCTGCAAAAGCAAAAAAGAAATCCGAATTCACAAAATTAAAAAATAAAATAATGAAGAATGAGAAAAAATAAAGAATGAAGTTCTCATCTGCAGGTGTCGCACCGTAGACCAACTCGCTTACTGCCCTTACCATTGTTGGAGGTGAAGTCTCAGTAGACTGAATCTCAGTTGCCCCATCAACACTTCCCTTGTCAGAAATTTGAGTTATCATGCATCTACATTCGCTCTGATTTTTGTAAAGAACAAAGGATGGAAACAAATATTGACAAAAAATTATTCTCTAACACTCTTCACATGAATAGTAAAAAGAGGAAATTGATAACAATTCAAACGACCATAAACACTTTCTCACCTTGTGTAGAAATAACCATGAATTAGTATTTGTATCCATTGAGAATTTGTTGTTCGCCATCACAGTAGCTTAGGTCTGTTGCGCTTCCTCTCAAAGTTCTCATTGGCAAACGATCACCTGATGAAAAAGGAAGAAAACTATGATGGATGAGAACTTGAAGAATCCAACAGATCTTCAAATTTGTGTGCACGGATTTTGGTTAATATTTGTGCTCTCCAAAAAGAATAGTTTGTGCGATGTAACTGAAGAGAAATGAAATGAAAGTTGGGGAGAACAAAATTTCCTCCGATCAATCCTAGCCCTAGTTTCTTAGAAAGCCCAAAATTTGAAACATCCAAAAATTCAGTCAAAATCAAAAGTAGTAAATATCAGATATTTATGAAGGTTTCAATGCACCTCAATGGCCGAAATACAATCATCAGAGAAATGCTTTCCCTCGATCTCGAAGTACAATTCACACAAAAAGCAAAATAGAAATAAATGCAGTACTCATAATCATTATAGAAACTCTTTCTCTCGATCTGGAAGTACATTTCATACAAAAAGTAAAAAAGAAATAAATGCAGTACTCTTTAATAAAAAAACTTAAGATATCTACAAAAATACAAGTTCAAATGAATTATCTGTTGACAGCGTGAATTATTGATGAAGTTGATGTTGCTCTTGCAGCAGGAGAAAATTGAGGGTTTCGTTTGGGAGAAGAAAAGGTGAACAATTTTTTTTCTCGGATTCAACTTCGAATCATAATCTTTATCGCCAGAAACTCGCGGCTCTACTCATTCTCTCACTCGAAAATTGCCACCGCCATCTTTCTTCCCGAAAATACGTCGCTCTTCTCCCGAACTTTATGTCCCTTCTCATCTATCTTGATACATCATATTACATCAAGAATTTGGAATGAACTTTGATTTCTTATCACATCATATGACATCAGGAATCTGCCGCTCTTACAGTTGAATATTTTTCTCCATTGAAGCTGAAGGAAACCTCTTCAACACCGTCAATTAAATTACTTTATTATATGGATATTCAGAATTTTGACAGGGAAGAGTGGAAGACATGTCTCACGGTTTGATTTTTTGGCAGGGAAGATTGTAGCAATTCACGATTGTTTTGGGCTTTACAGTTTTGAAATGTGACTGCTATAATCTTGGGGATGTGTCTCCGAAATTTAATCAAGTATTTAAGAAAAATAATATTATAATATTTTTATAAATGCTGGTAGATTTTCATGTAGGAGAATACTCATAAATCAGAATCTAATTACAAAATTATCATTAAATTGACGGTAAAATTAAGTTATTCTGCTTTTATATATAGTATAGATAAAGATCTTAGGTAACAAAGGTTACAAGGTGGGCTTACCAAAGAATTGACAGTTTAATTAAAAATGGAGACTATAAAGACCAAACAATGGCTTGAACTGAACTTTTAATATATACTAGGTTGGGTAATTGGAATTTGGAAAGGAATATGAGAAATATAATGTTGGGCATACAGCGGGGAAAAAGTTATGAAGTTACTCTAGCACGATATATTGGGCTAAAAATACTAATTATACGCATGTAGAATTTAGATAAAGTGGAGCGATTTCTAAATAAATATTTTATACGCGGATCCCTACAATTATGATATAATTCTAATATAAATAAAGGTTAAAGACTCAATGTTCATAGTGCATCTCGGTTTTTTGTTTAATTTAGTGTTGATTTGAATATTATATATTTCGATTTTATTTGTTAATCAATTATCTCAAATTTTTCGACTGACAGTTCATATATTCTTTCCTAAAAAAAATATACTTCATATATTCTAAATAAAATAAAAAAGTCGGGGGAAAAAGCTCCCATTGCCCTTGTACTTTCACATAATTTCAGATTGACCCCAAACGTGAATTAGTGGCACTCTGCGATCAAAACTCCTCAGCCGTGAACTAGTTTTTGGCGTTGTGTGGTCTTTTAATTCATCAAATGAGTACTGAATCCACCAATTAAATATTTTCACAGCTTAAGCTCCAATCCATGGCTTCTCTATTGAGCCCACCTTTAAACTTACCCCTTAACAAGGTAACTAGAACTATTTTTTTATCGTATGCAAATTTTATGTATATGTAATTTTCTTGGTATATTTTTCTTCAATGATTGGTTGTTATTTTGAACTGGAATTTATTCATGGCACCTGCTGTGATGGCTGATTTATCGATGCATTTTCTTTTCTTATTTTCATATAGAGGCAGTGTGAAGATTAATTTAACTTGTGGTGTTGTTTGATTATTCAGAAATAAGCAAAACCAAATAAATCAGTAGACAATTGATTAAATCGTAGATTTGTATGAACTTAATATGATAACTTTCTTCCATAGTGAGCAGACGGGTTTCGAGTATCTAAGTTTTCATACCAGTTTAGAGTAAATAAATTGCTCCCGAAGAAATGGCTCGGATTTCATTTTCTCTAACAGGAACGGTCAGAATTTTCACTCTTTCTCCCCCTTTTGCGTTTCTAATTTAGTATGACAGTGTTCAGTAATGAAGTGAAGGAATTTATTGAGATTTAGGCAACGAGGCTTCAGATTAAGTGAGTGGCTACACCAACTATTAGCTGAGTTCATGTAATAAGGAAACTGGCAAGATTCAGTTTCCTCTCTCAAAAGGATATCTAGAGATGTTGAACAACATGTCGTATGCTCTCCTTGTGTTTTGCTTCTGAAGGCATCTTAATGTAGGCATATGAAATATTTAACTTAGATGTTTTTGGTTCAGAAATAGCACAGGAGTATGCTTCTTAAGTTACTTTTGAGTGATGCCGATGGCAGTAGGGTGCTTTTGTTAAAAATGTGCATTGAAATAATTTTGATACATATCTTATGTGTACAAGTCCAGCTCAAACTTGAGTAGCATATGAGAAGAAATATGAGAACCTTTGAAGACTGTGAGTAATCTGAGGAGGTGTGGGATAGGGTTCGGTTTAAGTTTTCTTGGTTGGTCTCTCTCAACACAATTAATTCAAAACCTCCTTGTATCTGATGTGTTGTTAGAGACCGGAGTATTGTGCTGCAGTATGAGTTGCTGTTCCTCTGGGACCCCTTACCATTGCACCTTTATACCTTTCTAATATAATTAATAAAACCTTTTGTTTCTTATATATATATATAATAATAATAATTGAGATAATTAATAAAACCTTTTGTTTCTTATATATATATAATAATAATTGAGCGGGTTATTGAAAAATATAGGTGTTCTAGTCAAGGCAAGCAAAGATGTATTATTTTCTTCTGCTGTAAGGCTGTAATGTTCAGATGGAAGTGTGATGATGATAATACGATCTTATATTTAAATGTACTGGAGTGTCTGGATTGAAGTGAAACCTTTTATGTGCCACCATGTTCGTTCTTGACTTGCTTGGTTATGTTTTACCTGTAACTGGATTACTTATTCGACCTTGTCTTTTTTAAGGCAAATGATGGAAATCTAAGAGCTCTTGCAACCAAAACACTGTCAAGTAGAGATGTGATTTTCAGAAAAAATAATGGGCGGAACGTGCAATTTTCCACAATAAAAGTCAAAGCATCCTTGGAGGCAGATGTGCTTGATAAGAGTTCTGCTGAGGCAGTTAATGATGGTAATTATTTCTTCATCTTTCCCTTTGAATAACCAATATCAGACTTGCTAGTTCTAGGATAGGCATTTCTCATGCCTGTATGTAGATGATTTAGTTAGTTACCAGAATGATCTTTAACATAACAAAGATGCCAAGTCAATTGCATCTCTAATGCTGGGGTATTAATGCAGTCTTACTTTTTGTATGAATGAGTATGAAGTTTGCCTCATTCTTTGTATAATTGGTTAGCATGGATGGTGTACTATTTGTTGGGATGGTTTAACCTTTTTTTTCATGGTAGTTGTATTGATGCCCAATCATTATTGCATGTGCATGAAAGATATCCAATCTTGAATTTAACTTATCTAGTCTTCACTTGTGTGTCTCAATTATGTATGCTAGAAGAGGGAAAATGGCTTTCGTGTCATGCTTCTTAGAATGAATGACATGATAATTCCATTGTGTACCAATTATGTCATGTTTCTTTATAAGGTACAGGCAAGCCAGTTCGAGTAGAGGTGAACTCAAGCTTGAGTTTTAAATAATAGAACTAATTCACATATATATGTTAGTTGAGAATGAATCACAAGTTACATTTAAGTTGGATTTAGCCTAACTCTTGGTATTCTCTCCCCAATCATATCTTCGTTCTACTGAACAAACCACATACCATCAATGTCTCGAGCTACCCGAGATGCTACTTGGTTTTGGTTATATAAGACTATAAGATATAACCAAGTTGAGAAGTCTCTTTCCACCATTTCTCCTCAATTTTTGTTTTATTTGGATGGCTCAGCATAATTAAATAATGCAACCATGAGAGGAGAGGTGATCAGTAGATCCTTAACCTAAAAATATCTTTTACAGTTCTATCAGGAAAAAAGTAACAAAGATTCAATGTCAAGTTTTTTTTTCCTTGCATCTGGGATTTGAGATCTCTTGATCTGTAAAAATCTCATAAGAGCCTTTATGCAAGTCTATTTAGATTTGCCTTGAGCTGTAGTAGCTATGATCAGATGTGGCAATGCATATAAACATAATGTCATTTGGTTGTGGAGGGGGGGGGGGGGTGCAATGAAGTGAAAACATAGGTTGGACACATTTAGAATATTGGCCAAGTGCCTTTTTGATTTCATTCTAGCTCAATATGGATATTCTTCTTTGACAAAAAAATGTTGTACTCTGGAAGATTTTGGAGCTGTTGGCCTTCACCATGTCGGAATCTTGTGTGAGAATCTCGAAAGGTCTCTACACTTTTACCAGAATATTCTTGGTAAGTTTCTTTTGCTTCAAAGATAATAAATTTTACCACTGTTCTTCAATAAGAAATCCTGAAATCTTTTATGACAAACAGGTCTACCAATAAATGAGGCTCGGCCACATGATAAGCTCCCCTATCGAGGAGCTTGGTTATGGGTTGGCCCTGGGATGATACATCTCATGGAGCTTCCAAATCCTGATCCATTAACTGGACGGCCAGAACATGGTGGTCGTGACCGTCATGCCTGCTTAGCAATACGCGATGTGTCTAAACTAAAAGATATCCTCGATAAAGCTGGTAATTTGAAAGGCTTATCTGCACACTATTTTTTGTGTTCTAGCATATGCATGGGCTTACTCAACTTATTATGCTTTCAGGCATTCCCTATACCCTTAGTCGCTCAGGGAGGCCAGCGATATTTACACGGGATCCAGATGCCAACGCGCTTGAATTTACACAGGTCGACTGATGCATTCTCGAGTAGTGGCTGTATACCTGTCCTGCCAAGAGGGAGAACTTCTTATGTGGCCTCGAGGGAGTTGCTCATCCGGCTTTCAGTTTGGTATGAAATGTCTACAATCATGCAATTCTATATATATTAGGTTTCGTATATATTAAAAAGGTTTCTGTATGGTGATGGCCTTAATGTAAATGTAAGAAATAATACAGTTAATTATATATCAACTCATCAAGTCATAACCCTGCTTCTGTTGAGATATAATGCATGGTTTTGAGATTTGTAAGAAATGTCTTAGTTGTACATCCCTTCAATGAAAAACTCGTGTTAGAGTTGCTCCGAAGAGAGTCAATTAGTGGCTGGTGGGTTATGGAAGGTAAAGGAAAAATGCAGAGATCCCCCGCGGCCCCCGCCTATCTTAATGTACATGTAAGCTTTTGACATTCATCCATTGAAGCACATGCCACAATTTATATGTAGTCTATTAGGTTATAGGGATGAAGTAGTTGAGACTGAGTGAGTCGTTGAGACCTTCTCGGTTGTGGTTCATCGAAAAATGAAAGAAACAATTATATTTGCGTGTAAGAGTGTTTGAGACTTTGAACATTAAAAGAAGCTAAAAGTTTATATTTTATAGACAACTAATTTAACATCTTCCTGATTCAAAACTGCTATAGAACCGTATTAACAATTATTTGTATGTTTATAAGTCGTGTGTATTTGTTTCTATTTCTCTGTCACACTAGAAGATTCTGAATTAATTCCGGTCCAATATCGACGATAAGCTTCGGCTCAAAAAAAAAAATCGACGATAAGCTTGCACTGACCATGATCGTGACTATCATTCTCTTCTCCGGGGTCAATTAATTTTTATTGTACTTAGTAATTAATTTTCTAATAAAAATAAATAATTAAAAACTTAAATTATTTATAACATATAAAATAGTTAATCCCAATCGAAAACTTAACTACAACTGAAAGAAGAAATAACAGATGAGAAATTGAAAACTAAATTACAAACCATAATAACTAAAAGAAAACAAATTTATCTCACAACTTTTAACTAAAACGCTGAAATAACAATGCTAACCACTCGTATTTTTAATTTTTTGTTGTGTTATCTAGTAACAATTACAATTTATAGAATGAAAATTCGTGGAAATATTAGTTTGTTGAAAAAGCTAGTGTCAAAAACAAGATCCGATAGCTGTTCCAAACCAGTTCGGGCATATTTCTAGTTCTGTCTTCATGTGGGATTGTGATTTGTGACTACTTTTTGTTAGTTTAGGTCATATAATTACGGTGGATTCCTAGTTCTTTGGATTTCCTAATATTGATTGCAACATATTATGATTGAAATTTTATCCCAAAAGAATGTGAGGATAAAATTTGTATTTTATGTTAAAAAAAAAAATATATGTAGTTGGTTTTTTTTTTGTTCCCACACATATATCCCAAACTATAGTTGAATTTTCAAATATATTACAAACCTATTTTCAAACAAAATATTAGAACTATTGAGAAATCAAATAGAGCATCAGACAATTTTTTCATAGCCTAAAAATCACTTGGCTAGCTAGTGCTAATGTGAGTTCCGGTAGGGCTGGCCTAGTGGTGGAGTGAGGTTGTTTGGAGACCAAAGGTTACGGGTTCGAATCTCCTCAATACTACAAGTCGGGTGTATGAGTAAAAAAAAATTAAAAAAAAAAGCTAGTGTTGATGTGAAATCTATACTATATAAAAACAGAAAAAATTCAATTTTACCGCCAAATTTTTAGCAATTTGTGGGCATTCTATTAACTAATAATCCGCACACGTGTATAAATACAATAATATCATTTTTAAATGGTAACTTATTTGTACATTTAATTTACATGCTCGACCGGACAGTTTCTAATTTCAAAATTTAAATGCACTGCTACAATTAAGCTTAGTAGGTGTAAACTATTGTAGTTATTAAACTTAGTGGGTGTAAAGTAATGTAGTAATGATTAACTGTAAAAAAATAATTATTTTAATACTATTAAAAAATAATTTAAACACACTTTAAATAAGAATCAGAATAAATAAAGCTTGATAAATTTTAGATTTTAAAAAATAAATAATAAAAAAATATCAGCCACATTTAAACACGTACAACTTATAACCGCCAACATTTAGAGGTGGTTGAAAACTAAGCATATTACTATCAAATATAACAACAAAAAATACATTAACTCAATCATTTTTCTTTTACATTTACAAATGAATCACTTCAATATACATTCCCTACTTTCTCTTTTCTCTACAATGGCTCCGGTTTTTGGAACACCGATTTGTTGAAACCTGGAAGAAGCACTTTTGGATTAGAACTTCCTCTCATTCACTGCTATGAAAACTCTAATGCATTCAGCCTTGAGTGTGTCTTCCATGACCAAGAGGTAATACATTCTATTCAATGTCAATTACACTTTTCAATTCACGAACTTTACCTAATAAATGTATTTCATATTTTATAGGGTCAAAGAATTCATGTTATCATTCCAAAATCCAACATGGAGAAATTTAAAGATTGTCTTATTGAAGGAAATGTTTATGCACTAATAGATTTCGTGATTGGTCTAAACATCATAAAGCACAAGACGACGGTGTGTGTTCATAAGATTATAATCTTTAAACACACCCAACTTTTCAAAGTATTCTATGAAGATTTTCCAAAGAGTTTATATGAGTTCTAGACATTTAATTTAAAGATATTGCAAACATGGAGAATGTTGGATATTCTGCAGCTTTCAATAAATGATATTTTAATGTGGTTATTTTTTTTTATTATAATTAGTAATATCATTCTCAATATAATAATATATTGCAGATGTCATAGGAACTATAGTATCACACTATGGACCACAAAGTAGGGTAATTCTATTCACAACCCCCATTTTTCTCCATACAACCCCTAAAATTAATTAAATATATACTTATTTTTTAGACTTTTTTTGTCCTCACAACCCCTGTTATTTTAAAACTCTAGCAAACTAAAATACAACCCCCACTATTTAAAAACTCTAACAAATTAAGATACAGCCCCCACCATTTAAAAACTCCAACAAACTAAGATAAAACCCCAATATATGGCCACACTTTAAATATACAAAAGGAAAAATGTACGAATTAAATATATAGCCACACCTTATTTTAATTTTTTTTCATTCAACTTTACGAATTAAATTGATTTCATTTTGAGTAAATTATGGTTCAACTTATACATCATTAAAAAGCTAGTGGCCTAGTTTTTAATAATAAAAAAAACACAGAGCTAAAAAAAATATTTCTACATAAAGTTATGATTTTATATTAAAGTGTGTCGTGATTATTAATTATATTAAAGTGTATCAGAATTTGAAATTGAAGGTGACTCGCGCAGACAACTGACTCCTTTTCAATAGAAAAGAATAGCCAAACCAACCCAGTTGGCTGGTCAATCTCAGAGATCTTATCGGCCGGCAAATCAAAGACGGACGACCACGATCCCGACCTTACCATTACCGGAGGTGTACTAATCAATGAACCCCAGAAACCTACTTTCTTTTCTTACAAAATCAACCAGTCAAAATCAATAAAAAGGCCATCATGGACCAAGATCCAAAGGGATCAATCTTGTTGGGAGGTACTGCCGAAGGAAAGTTTAGTTAAATTTCAATTAATTGAATTTCTTAATTAAACTGTTTAATTTAGCTAAATTTATTTGAAAGTGAATTATAGTCTGGATCTTATACCACTGAAAAGTCACACGGATTTTGTTTTCAACAAAAATATAAAGCTACAAAATAATTTTCTACATGAAGTTATGATTATTTTATTAAACTTTGTTAGGATATATATATTAATTATATATGAGAATTAAGAATATTGAACCAACTTTTATTTAGAATTTTGTCAGTCTCTGAAACTCTGGTATATATCCACTCTGGAATTTGCAGAGGTTATCTTCTATGCTTAACTTTTTACGATGAGCAGTACTGCCTATGCAATTCAGGGGCGGGGCTAGCCTATCGGAGGGCCTGTGCAAAATTTAAAATTGGGCCCTTTATTAATGAAAGAATATGGGCGGGCCCTACTTATTAAAAAGGGAACCTATGCAAAATTTAAAATTGGGCCCTTTATTAATGAAAGAATATGGGCAGACCCTACTTATTAAAAAGGGAATTATGTCAAATGGCCCCAAGCGCAAGCAGTAAAAAAAATGTTACACTAAAGAATTGAACCCGCAACGCTAAAAAACTTGAAGAAAGCAATTTTCCACTGAGCTAAGTGATTAATTGATAATATTTTCAACTATTTATCTATATATACATATATGGCCCTATATATATTCGGGGGCCCTTGATTTTTCAGGGCCCTGTGCGATCGCCCACCCCACACACCCTCAAAACCGCCCCTGGCAATTATATTTCATTTTATATTCTCAACTTTTCATCGTCACTTGGTGTTGCATGTAGATTTATTTTTATGTAATTAATATAAGCTCATTTACCTTGAATTTTATTACATTTCACTCGCCAACAACTTTTCAGACACATCCATCTCAGAGTTGTTTCATATCATCAATAGATATGCACACCCAATATACGTATCAGTTGTAATATTCATTTGTTTTCATTTTTGTTCTTTTTTTATTATTATGGAGATTGGGGGATTTACATTAGGGGGTTTTATTTTATTTTTGTAGAGTTTTTAAAGTAATTAGAGTTGTATGTATAATGGGGTTGCATTTTATTTTATCATAGATTCTAAGTGGTGGGGGCTACACAATGGGGTTGTATTTTATTTTCCTATTGTTTTAAATTAGTTGGGTGATTATAAGGGCAAAAAAGTCTAAAAGAATGAATATTTATATTTTAATTAATTTGGGGGCTGTAAGGAGAAAAATAGGGGTTGTAAATAGAATCACCCCACAAAGTATGGACATAAATGGGAGGCTGACAACGTTGATGAATTTGATCTTGGAAGATTTAGAGTATGTTACCCTCCATTTTTTTTAATGCAATTTTTTTATTTAAAATGACAGATTTATTCTAAGAGTCAAAATATATTTTTACTTGAATGATAGATTTGTTAGGTAAAAATTCGTTCAGATTTTTTAAGAAAAATGGCTTCAAATTTATTTTACTTGAATGATAGATTTATTAGGTAAAAGTTACTTCATATTTATTTTGAAAAAATCCTTCAAATATATTTTTACTTGAATGATAGATTTATTAGGTAAAAATTCCTTCAGAATTATTACTAAAAATTCATGTGTCTGATCTTAAACTACTATAACATATTTTTTTCAACTTTAAACACAGGCTTTAAATGAAAAGGTAAAGACTTCATTTAGAGAGGTTATTTAAGAGTGATTGTACACTATCCATGGCTTCAATAATTGATTCACTTTCATAAAGGTAAACTTATTTTTCTTGACATCAAGGACGGCAGATAATTATTTGAAATTTAAATGAATAATTAAAATGCAAATTAATTTTATTAAGTCACATGTCAATTGTTCAATGACAGATTCAAAGTTCCTACTAATGCCGTGTGTATTTTTTCTAAAATTATATCTATACAAAAAAATAATTATTTGATGTGAATATATTTTAGGGGAAATATTATTAGTTGCACACTTTGGAAAAGTTATGCAAAGCAGGTCATTGAATTTCTAAATTATGGCCCAGAAGCACCCGTGAGCATAATAATACAATTTTGTCAACCGAACATTTACATATGTATGATAATTTAATATTCTTGTATACTACCATTTCATGCTTGAGTATACTAAATTCATTATTTTATATAATTTTTTTATATAGCAAAACTAATTACTATTATGATTTATTTACTATCACAAAAGGTGCAATAAGGATTTCGACAATATACCAAGTTACACAAAAATATTGACCAATTCACACAATGAAGAGATAGCAATTTTTACTTTTAGGTAAAATCATTCAATTTATTATGGAGTCTAATTACACATAATTATTGTATTCTGATTTTTTAAATACTTTTTTTGAAGGTATCTCACTACTGAGAAAGTGAGATCAACTACTATTTCTACTCTCACAGCATCATCCTCAAAAACATTAATTAATGAAATAAATGATGGGGATTTTCAGCTTAAGACTATAGCTTAAATTCTTGAAGATGGGTAGGTATTCTCAATATTTCTCAAAATAAAAAAAATATACTCTATATGAAATAACATGCACTTATTCATATTTGTTGTAGACGGGCTAATTTTGGGTTTAAGCCACTATACTATGTGTTGAGACAATTGGAGGTTGGTCTTATTTAGCATGCCAAAGTTGTATGAAGAAGTTGAAACAAAACGGCAATAAATTTTTCTACAAAAAATTCCTATCATTTGACATATGGAAAAACTAAGGTAAAACATATTCAGAATAATAATAATAATAATAATAATAATAATAATAATAATAATAATAATAATTATTATTATTATTATTATTATTATTATTATTATTATTATCCTTTAAATATATTGCAAATAAAAGCTGACTGTGAGAGTTGTTGATGAAATAGGAACAACCATCTTTCTCCTATGGATAAAGAGAGCATGTCATTGGTTGGAAAAACTGCTTTAAAATTGAATTCAATGAAGATTAATTTTCACAAATGTTTCACGGATGAAAATTCTTAAAAGCTAACTATACTGTTTTTATAAGGTTCTAGCATTGAAGGAATTCCAACAATTATTAGAGAATAAAAAAGCTCTATTTAATGTAAATGTCCTACTCGGGCAGACACAAAATTACACAGATCTTTTACTGTGGCAATGATTTGTTGTGAGAAAGAAACGATTCAAAAGATTTATGGAGTCAGTTTTTCCGATGAGGTACAAATAGATTTTATCCCACTGTATATTAACCTTTAAATACGTGGGATTCTTGAATTCAAAAGGTTAACTTTTCTAATTGAATGCTTTAAATTTTATAGAAAGAAGAAACTATTTCAGCAAAGAGAGACAATAATATTCAAGAGATGGTAGTTCTAATTTTACTTAGGTCTAAATTTTAGGACATGTATCTAATTTTAATTTTCATTATAGGTTGGTTCATCATCTTCAAAATCAGTTGTTGAATCAAAAAAATTGTGATGTTATCTAAAAGACAATTCAACAAATGATAGAAGATACGTATGTCAGCTTTCTTTTTATTTTGTTAATTTTTTTCTTGAAAATAAGTAATCTTTTATTCTATTACTTTTTAACTTGGCAATATTATGATAAAAATTCATGGTAGAGAGTTCATAGTTTTTGCCACAATTATCTGCATTGAGTCAATTAGTGAAATGTCATACCTTGCATGCAAAGTATGTCTCAAAGAACTATAACAACATGATAAACTTAAATTCTTTTGCGAAAAATGTCAATCATTTGACATATGTGGAAAAACAAGGTGATTGGTTATTTTATATTTTACATATTTAAATTATTTATATGTTAGAAATTGAACTTTTAATATTGTTTTTTTTAAATAAATTACATATACAAATTGAATGTATCTAATTGTTAACAAAACTCATTAATGATTAACAAATTGTTTATATGGGCTCAAAACTCACTAATGTGAAATTGTTAACAATTTATCTAATTGTAAATTATAAATATTAAATTATTAACAAATTACGAAGATAAATTTCTTTCCGTGCAATGCAGGTCAGACACTAGTTATAATTAAAAAGAAAATTCCATATTGAACATTTTCAAATCCTATGGTTTGGGAACGTCGGATTCGGATCAATAAATTGCTATTTCAACCATCGGCGTTTAGAAGTAATGCTTCGAATTTATTTTATTATATATTTGATGTAAATTATATAAATTTATTGATTTGTAAACGAATGCTTAATGTTAGTTTTTTTATTAATCTATAATGTAATTGTACTTACCGTTGTGCTCAAATTGTCTATAATATTAAAATTTGTGACATTAATGCTCAATTTATTCGAAATAATTAATTTAAAGACATGTTTATTTGTTTATTTGTTTTTAACTTTCATTATAATTCTTTTGTCACCAAAACTCATATACATCACTCCAGGCCCAACAAGACTCATACATTCATCAGACGGGTTGTGGTCAATACGGGTGAACCCGCGTTTATCCATTAAAAAAATGGTAAAAATCACTATCAATCTGTACACTAAAAAGTATCATTTAAAGTTCAAAAAGTATCACTTGTATCATTAAAAGTAATTGATCTGCTACTTATTTTATATGAGTTTATATAATTCAAATTGTGATTTTTTCCATTCCAATTAATGTTTAAAGTTGGGGGGGGGGTTAGGTTTCTTTAGAGCAACTCCAATGCTAAGCACCTATTTGGTGCAGATTCTGTACCAAATAGGTGCAGTTTCAGCACCAAATTTTACACCAAATAAAAATATTCTCTTAAAGATTCCATTTTATTTTATAATTGAAATATGAATATGCTTAATGATTTATTATTTTTTTAAATGATTGATTATCCAAACTAATAACTTTTAATTATATACTTTCAAAAAAAAAATGCTATTAAAAAATTATGTACTATTAAAAAAATTATAACATATAATGTGCTTGGAATATTAAAAGTACTTTAAGACATGTTTATTTTGATAGTTCTCAAAATCCTATCATAAGAAATAACCAATCAAGAGATCAATTTTGGTTTAGAATCATACAAAAAAGAAACCAAGCTCGTGAATCTCAATCGTCTCCTCATCAAGGAGAATTTTCACAATTCAATCAATCCGGAGGTGAAGGACATGGGTTTGAAGATTCTTCAAACGATTTCGGTCAATATTATAATTATCTTAGGGGATCTAGAAATGATTTGTAATGTATTTTTTCAAGTAGTTTTAGTTAATTATAGTGTGTTTTTAAGTTAATTTTTAGTAATTTGTAATATGTGGGACTTCATTCTATCCATTATGTTTAATAAATTGTGTTTTTATTGAAATTATTTATTTATTTAGATGATTTATAATTTAAATTAAATGAATATATAATTTATAAATTAAAATTATTAAATAATCTATTTAATAATGAATATTAAATAATATATTTAAGTGAATATATAATTTATAAATTAAATTAAATTTATTAAATAATCTATTTAATAATGATTTTAAATAATAAAATAATGCATTAAATGCTGTAGGGCCCATCAGCACCAATTTGGTGCAGCACCAAATTTTGCCCCAAATTTGGGACAGAATTTGGTGCTGCACCAATTTGGTGCAGGATTTGGTGCAGCATTGGAGTGGGTTTCAGCACCAAATTGGTGATTTGGTGTTAGTATTGGAGTTGCTCTTAGGGTTCATAGTTTTTTAGGGGTTTTTAGGGTTTTTTTTAGTATTTTTTAGGGGTATTTATTGTGTTTTTGTAGGGTTCATTTTTTTTTTAGGTTTATTAATCTCAATTAGGGGTTATATTTATTTCAAAAAATATTAAATTCGTTCACTTTTAATTTAAGGTTCACTAATTCCATTTAGGGTATATATTTATTTCAAAATTATGTTTTTTTTTTCAATTAACATTTATATTTATTTTGAAAAATTAAATTAATTATCGAGCGCAATGCACGAGCCCACGGGTTAGCGTCGGGCGAGTGCATTGCGCGAGTCACCAAATTAAAAAAAATCATTCACTTTAATTTTAGGGTCCATTAAATCAATTTTAAGATATATGTTTATATTTATATTTAAAAAATTAAATTAATTTATTTTCATTTTTAAGGTTCACTAATTGTATTTTATGGTATACAATTTTGGGGGAAAAAACAAAAAAAATATAGAAAAATCGAAAAAAAAATAATAAAAAAATAAATAAAAATTCTGGCGCGTGTACTTCAGCGCCGCGCATGGGCTCCATGCACCTGAAATGGAACATTTCTTTTTGGGCCACTGGACCTTATTAGGCATGGGCCAGTCTGATGGGCCAAAACCCATACACCTTATGCGCAGAAGAGTTTCCCTTCTTTTTTGCTCCCAAGTTAACTTTTTTGCGTCCGTTCCTACTCATAACGGAGCTTGTGAAAAACTTTTATCATAAAATTGTTTGTTAATTTGAATTTTCGAAAAATTTCAGCCCAAACTGCGCTAGCCATACCCTTCAAGGTTCATAAAACATTTTCGAACCCAAAAAAGGGATTTGGAAAACATAATGAAATTGAACAAGCAGAAAAGGAATTTGGAAACGTTTGCTAAGGGAATTTCTATCTGCATTACTGATTTTACTCTTTGCATTTAAGTTATTCAATGTACTACAGATTTTACTCTTTGCACCGCACACTATTACATTAATATTCTTCACTCCAAAAATATTTGTTTTACTTGAAAAAAAGACAAAAAAATGTGTTCGGAAACATTATTTCAAACACGTTCACCTTATTCGAGAATATTAATTCGAACGATTCCAATACTCAGAAAAAAAGTTGGTTCAAAAACTAAAGTTTGAACAACTCTCATTTGTTCGAAAACAAAAGTTTGAACGATACTTAGAAAATTTCAGGGTGCAAGGGTGTTAGAAAATATTTTTCGAATGAATTATGTTCGAAAATTGAAGTTCGAACCACCTTAATATGTTCGAAACTTAAATTCGAACGCCCTAAACTCCGTTTTTTCTTCAAGTGTTATCCGAAAAATGGAGTTCGAACCACTTCAAAATGTTCGAACTTTCCAGCTCGAATGAATAGCGATCTGGATAAAAAAACCTCCACAACATGTTCTAAACTTGATTATTTTTTATCAATACACCCATGCTAACATCTAATACTTCTAGTAAACTATTAGAAGTTGACGAATACTTTAATTAATTTTTTTTTTTTAGTTTTGAATTTGTGGTGCATTAGTTAATTTTAGTGGTATGAATAAGTAATGAAAATTATTTTACCTTTTCTTTATTTCTTTTGTGGTGCAAACAGTAAAATTAGTAGTGCGAAAGAAAGCGGTCTGGAAAATTGATTTTTCGAACTGATTTATTTATCTAGTAAAGATATTTTAATAATTTAAAAATTAATATATTTTTAATTGTTTTTATTTAATAGTATTACTGCGTATAAAATGGGGTGTGTTTACAGTTTAGAATCACCCTACTTCAACAAAGCCCAGATTTTTATGGTAGTACAGCGTTAGAACTTAGACGTCCAACTTAAAGAGTTCTTTTGTCACGGCAGTCCTCGCCGTTCTCATATTTTCAAAAAGGCCCTCGAAAGGTTTCCATCGCTCCAATTCTCGGAAAATTTTGTGGGAATCCAGAATTTATTTGATTGGCGGCGGCGGAGAGTTGAGAGATGGGGAATCCAAAGCAGAAGTGGACGGCGGAAGAGGAGGAGGCGTTGCGGGCCGGCGTGGCCAAGCACGGCGCCGGGAAGTGGAAAAATATCCAGAGAGACCCTGAATTCAACCACCTCCTATTTGCTCGCTCCAATATTGATCTCAAGGTGGTTTTGTTGCTCTGTTTATGTAATTCACTGAAAAGATTGTATTTTTATAATAATTTTGTATTTCTTTTTTGAAAGAAAAATTTACTCAACTCTGTTAATGTCATGATCGTACTGACGCCGTATTTGTGTTGAGTTGTTTATTTGATTAGCCTTCAGAGACCTTGGTTTCGAGCATTGTACTGAATTGAGAATAAAAAGGAACGGTTTTTGTTTGGATGCTGATAACAATCGTGTTTCAGTATTTATTTATATGGTTTTATTCCCTAATGTAATAATCTGCCTTTCTCCCGCGCTTTCTCTCTCATCATTTTGGACTGTGTATATTCGAAGATAAACTACGCTGTTTGCTACCTTTTATCCATTTGTATATATATCGAGGCTTATTGACTTCATAAATAGACTTAGTGATAAGACAATGTGGTTGAGAGTTGAGACAGATAAATGTTAATCTTTAATAATTTAAGTAGGTTTTCTTCAACAGGATAAATGGCGGAATTTGAGTGTTGCAAATGGCCAAGGCCCAAGAGATAAATCTAAGGCAGCAAAAGCAAAAGGCAATCCTGCTGACTCACCTGCTGCACCACTGCCAATTGCACAGACCTCAGCTTCCGTTGCTCCATCATCCAAGGATGCATCTAAAGATGTAGTTATGCCAGATTCTTCGAGGCCCTTACCCGAGGGGATTAATGCTTCCAAGTAATATTCCTTCACCATAATTGGCTTAGCTATTTGTATGTTTGTTTTGCTACCAGTTCATGCTTTTAGAAGAAAAGATAAGAGAAACTCTGATTGGTGATGTGCTGATGTGCTTAACCTCAAGATTTTACTTATTAATTGGAGATTTTAATTCTTAATATGTATATATGTGGGTGCCTGTAATCATTGTTCATTGGTATTTTATAAGTGTGGTGCTGATTGTTTACCCATTTGACTTCACTAGTTTTTTTTTTGTTTTTTTTTTAATTTTATTTTTTTATTTTATCTTGTTGTTTCTGTTGTGGGTGAACATGATTGCCAATGCATTGAATAGCTAGCGCAGCACATCGAGTGTTCAATACAGTAATATCTTTTTGGCTGATACTGATTGATTTATGATGGTAATGACTGGCATGCATGTAGCATTGAATTTATGTCATATGTTCTGGTAAATTTGTAGCATGATTAGAAATGGATGAATGAAGACAAGAATAGATTTTTTGTAGTTTTACTTAGATGCAAATATGTGATTGTAGGTGGGTTTTCCTAGGAATGATAATTTTTATTAAAGTTATACCATTAATGAATAGTGGACGCTCTCTCTTAAGGATATAAATAAATAAGGTGGAACAGTGCGAAATGTGATACTTTGTGACAAGGTAATGAGTGTAGATGTTCACTTTAGGTGTTTGGATAATATATTAAGCATCTAGAGTTTTTACAGAGTTCTAATTATATGTTCTTTTCAACATAAATGTTTTACCTAACTTGTCTGTTTACTGAAGTGTTTAGGCCTTAAGAGGTAGGCCAGAGCTCGTATTTACTTGCAGCATTTTATTGTTGAGCAACATTAAACTCATTATTTTCAGTAAATTGACAATATCAGTTCTCTTTACTTCTGTGTTTTCTGGCTGCACAAATTGACGGTTGGAGCCCATGTAGACAAGGTTGTCAACATCATAATTTCACCTGAAACGTTTTGTAATGATTTTAAACTGGCTAAGCTCTATAAAATGCAACTTCAAGGTATACTGAACATATATTTTTCTTTCTAGAACTGGTTCTTGACCGCCATGGTTCATTTCATCCCAACAATCATTTGGGAGGAATTTATAAGTTCTGTCTATGCTACTAGTTGTGTGGTAGTAAAGTGAACTTCAATGTATACATATGTCAGCTGAGATTCTTGTTGTTTCTGTATTTAGGATAACTTGTGGAGATTACTCAAATTTAATTAATAAGTTCTGTCCATGCTACTAGTTGTGGTAGTAAAGTCATTGAAAGAGAAGGAAGACAGAAATAGTATAAGAAAATCTCAAATTTTTGAGTTTCTTGAATCTTGGATATGCATGTTGTCATCTTGACACATCCTTTGTGTGCTTTCAACTGTATTATGTGGTCAGTTGTAGTTTCCCTTCCTTTTAATGACTGACATTATTGTTTGGTTCAGGTACAATGCAATGATATTTGAGGCATTGTCAGCTCTTAAAGATGTAAATGGTTCAGATTCTGGTACAATAGCACACTATATTGAGGTTGGTAAAGTTTGTACTGTGATGATTTCCTTACTTTGTTGATAAATATAGTTGGAGTTAAATCATTAAATTAGTTTTAATGAATTATTCAAGGACCACCATCTTCTAGTGAAATCATAGTTGACCTATTAAAACTGTGTAAATCTTCTGGAGGCTCACTAGTAATATTTTTATTTGATTTGAAGCATTGCATTAGCCATTTCTAGAACTGGAACATGTTCTCTATTATTTTCTGCATGTTACTGACATGTCCACAAAATTAGGTTTCACAGTTAGACGTTCTTTTTCTTGCTAGGAGCATAAAGTTGTGAAGTTATATCCTTACTCTGTCTCATTCGCTTGACTAAAGTTTCCCTTTTCTTTCCTTTTTCCCCAATTATCTATTACCTTAAATTCTAGTGTCGAGTTAGATATGACTCGTCACCAGCCTTTTCTGCCCTCAATTTCCTGCAGAGATCTGGGCAGAGTTTCCCTTTTCCAGGTAAGCATATCAGATCTTTTTTCCTATACTGTGATTCGCAAAATTCCGAATCTCAACACCATCTTTATAAATTGTTTAGAAGGCCATTTATAATCTCTGATAAAAATAGGAAGTTAGGAACTACTTTTCTTTCTAGTTTCTAGTCTAACACTCTAACTAATGATGAACACTTCAAAAACTGCCTTCTTTCTTTCTTTTGAAGTTAATTTATATATCTATATTAGCCTCTGCTCTATCACAAAGACTAGAATTTCAATATGCTTTATTCTGCTATTTATAAAGTGGGTTAAGAAAGCTATTTAAACCAGACATTAGTGTTGCCTGAATGTGTTAGCTGTAGTTATGTCATATGTGTGAGATCATTACATTGTTCTCTCTCATCTTGTGAAAGTATTTTCTGCACAATAATATGATTTTGCTTCAATTTTTGCTCATAGCGCTTAAAGAGTAAATATATTTTTGCTTTTGTTTGGAATATTCATGCAGCGAAGGTTTGAGGTACCACCAAATTTCAGACGGGCGTTGACTTCTAGATTTAGGACGCTGGTTCAACAAGAAAAACTTGAAAAGGTGATTTGTATCTTATCCCTTGAAAAAGCTGATGTGTGCTGTCCATATTACAATCTTTTGAGTTTCGTTTCCTGAAACATGTTTGGTGCATCTTGCCTTTTAGTAGTAGTGGTGAGGTACTTGTGGTAGTCCTGACTCTCCTCATGATAAAATTTCAGCAGTCTCACAAAGCTTTTAATTAGCAACAATATGGTTCTAGGATACTGCTTGATCTAAGTTGCACATATTACATTCATGTACACATTTTTATCCTCTGCGCACATGAAAGAAAACCATGTTTGACCAGTGTACCATTCCCAGTATTTATTTAAATTGCCCAACTCAATCTCCGAAGCACGAAAACTGAAGGGTCATCTTCTAATTCTCAACTGCAGGTTCAGAATTGCTACAAGATAAAAAACGGTGCAGTAGCAGACACGAGACCCCCTGCCCCAAGACAGAAGGAGGTGCAGCAGCCTAGACCACCGATTCAGAGCATCGGGTATCTCGGGGATACAGTGGAAGAAGCCTCAGCGTCTGCAGCCTACAAAATCGCAGAAGCTGAATACAAATCATTTGTAGCTGCTGAATCCGTGAAAGAGGCGGAGAGAGTATCTAAAATGGCCGAAGACATGGAATCACTCCTACAGTTTGCTATGCATTGTTTCGATCGAAGTATATGCTTCAAAACCCTAATATCTTTTCTTCTCCTCACACTGATTGATATTTGATATCTAACTTTTCATTCATCTACAAGAATCATTGCTTCATCCAATTTTCTTCTCATTTCGCAGCATCTGGCGGGGAAGTTCTGCTACTGACATAAGAATTATTGCTGCAGTGCTGCACGAGGTTCGGCGCTTTGCAGTTTTTTTTTTTTTTTTTAATCTTAGAATCATGCTATAGCGATCCCTGCTGTAGTTGGATAGATTATTTAAACTCAGAATCTTCTTAAACTAGTATTATTGTGCAGTTTTAATAGAGATGCCTACGCTTCATATTTTTGGTATTTTGTTGTTCAGTTTACTCGTCTGTTTGTTAATATTGGTATTAACATAATTACAAATTAATCTAAGACGACGAAATGTCAAATAAGCTTATTAAGATAAGGAATGAAAAAATAACCCCACAATTATTTCGACAGAATCAAAGATGTTTGCATTCGTAGTTGTAAATGGAAGCGAGGCATAAACTATTTTGAATCTATAGCAGTCCAATTCACACTCACCGTCTTAAGTTGGTATAAAAGCTAAGGAAAATGAACGATAAATATTATCGTCTAGTATAATCCACTCGATGTAACATCTACACGACCTATACTCGACAACAAATTACCTGCTCCTGTGTGCTCATTCATGAACATAAGCACAAAACAATTTCAAGAATGCAATCAAATACGCATAATTGGAGAGTACAAAATGTAGTGCATCGCCAAATTGGTTTTCAGAAGACAGTGAAATAGACGCATCCAAAATAAGATCTGCTCTCAATGTATTATCAAGCTTCTATCTATGCAAAATCTTTTTCAGCAGAAACAAGTATATCATAGTTAAAAATGCACCAAAGCGAGCGACCAAAATTCATAGCTCAAGTCAACAAGCACACACAACATTTAACCAAAAGATTTCAACAGCTCATGAAAGGGAAGAAAAGGAGGTCAGGTGCTTGTCTCTGGGTATTCTCAAAAGGTAATGCTAATCCGGTGATTCATAACAGTACGAGTCCGAGCTCTGATGGTTTCATCGCCTCTCTTAGCCGATAGTTATAAAGATAGTAATACAGTTGCCCGTCACCTCGGCCAAATTTGAGATCCTTCAGAAGTGGATCGTTGTCCATGACATCAAGTGCATTGAAAACATCAAACTCCTTTTGTTTTGCAATGATAAGAGCATCCTGCATCAGCTGAATTAGTGGAGTCTTTGTGGACACATTATAGAATGAGTAAGCTGCTTTGAGATTTGAGTAGTTCGGGTTGTTGAGGATGGAGGAAGGGAGGGTGTAGAAGCTGAAGAAATCTGTTATTTCATGAGTCTCTGGGCTCTCCACTACGTAACTGTCAACTACATTCTCCTGCGGAAGAAGCCAGTGCTCCACTTCAGCTTCTTCAAAGGTAGGAGCAACAACAAACCGACTCAAGTAGTTTTGTAGCAGTCGAGTAACTGAGGGAACATCTCGGAGCTCCATTTTTCTCAAGCCAGGGGTTGCTTTCGAAGCAGGCAATCGGTAGAGTTTAATTGCTCGGCTCATTGTCATCCTATCACCAAGCCTGGAGAAACCAATATCAATAAGCTTCTTAGGGTTTAATGTCCTATGCCAGTATTGGCAAGTGGCAACAGGTGTCGGGAGAAGCACACCCGCAGTATATGCTGCCTGCCATATATTTTCCAAATGAATCCTTCTCGTCACTTCCTTGATCAGCACAGGAGCAAGCCTCTTAGACCGGAGCTTCTTATGCACACATAGAAAGTTGACCTCAGCCATTTGAACAAGCTCATCACGCACCCGCATTTTCACAGGAATACCAGTAATAAAAGCAACAAGTTTCTTTGAAGCCTTTACACGAACCCCAATATGCCAACTCTGGAAATAACCTGGAGGGCGCAGACCCCACCGAAGAAACTCCTTCGAGTAGTTGAACCTAAATAAGTTGTCATCATCCTCAACATAATTATTCATCAACAAAAGGTAAACCTCATTGCACACCTCATCTGAACCCATATCACAGATAGTCCACTCATACAAATCAGGGAGGTTGTACGGCTCTTGTTTAACCTCAGATAACGGTGTTGGCTGCTCAATCGGGCCCTCGGACAAACTCAAGTCCCCAGCATCCTTAAATTGCCCAACAGGCTGGGTCTCCCAAAACTTATGCTGCTGGTCATATGAGTTGGATCCTTGAAACTTCTGGACAATGTCATCAAGGCTGTTTCTAAAGCTCGAAAGCGAAAGAGCAGCAGAATCTTGATCTGGGTTTTCTTTGTTGGATTCAGGTGAAGAATTCTTGTCAGCCATTTTCAAGAACTGTAACAACAACGGCCTCAGTTTAATATTCGACTGCTGGAAGTAGAACAGTTCTCTCCTACATTACTACTAAAACTCTTCTCCAAAACACACGCATAGAACACTTGGCAATTTTCCTCTACATTACTAGTTTACTACTAAAATTCTTTTACTAAAAAATTATGAATAACAGCAGAAGCTGATAACAATCGGCCAAGAATTATATTCTTTTCCACATCTTAAATTATTTTTACAAAAACGAAATAAATGTCTAACAATCATACAATCATGAATCAATAAACCCTGTCAATCAGAAAAACATAACGCAATGCAATCAAAATCAAGAATCATATGCCTTAAGTAGAAGAAGTAGAAACTTACACTGAACAGCGGTATGGGAGATCGCCTACTAGGGCTTCATTGCAGAAGAACGAACTCAACGAAGGAAGCAAACCAAGTAGTCAGTAGAAATTGGGAATTTGCTTTATAAATTATTTCTCATTTTCTTGCTTTTGGCGTTGGAAATATGGAGAATTGTCTTTCTGTACCCGGTTTATTTCAGAAGTTTGCATTATAGTCCTGATGTGATGAGTCAGCAAACTTTCACTTCATTTATTAACTTTTTTTTTCTCTTTTTCTTTAAATTAAATAGAAATACTACTAAAGATTTCTTAGTCCAACCCATAACTTACTATGTATATGATTAAACAAATTATAAAAGAAGCTTACATGTAAAATTTTCAAGGATTTATAGATGACACGATGATGAAGGGTGTATTCAAAATCTTAGTTTATGATTAACAAAACATAATATACAATGAATTATACTTTTTTTTAGGAAAACGATGAATTATAAGTGTATATGTAGGTGAAAAATTATCAAAGGGTCTTCCTCTTCTTCTTTTTTTGGTGAAAAGTTAATGCCTGTACCTGCTAATTATACATGAGGTGTGCTCAGTATACTGATATTCTCCTCCAATTCAAATAAACATAATTTCTAAAATTGAAGAATAATAGCTTAAAAAATTTATTCCTATTTGCCAAAATATAACCTTTTCTCCTCAAGGAGTAATATATTATTAAGAAAAATAGGAAAGGCCAACATTGTTGTAGTTCATGAAAATGAAGAAAGCACAAAAATAGGGGGACAAAATTCAATTTCTTCCAGGTTTCTTGAATAACAGCTGAAGAACTGCAAAAAAAAATGTAAGAGAAGCAAAAGTTTGGACATGTTTATGCTTCCATGAAGTAGGGGAAGAAGGTATCTCTGGTGTCGGTGTCGTCCCACGCTAAATTATTCCACCATTCCTTGGAGCAGTAAACTGTTGGCAACTCCTTAACATTGTGTGCTCTGAGTGGAAGTTTCCTCAGCTTTGGACAATCTATGACTGCAATCTTCTTCAGACAAGGGAAAACCATGGCCGTCTTGCAGATGCTTCTCAATTTAGGTGCATCTCTTATAGACATGATCCTCAGCTTGGCAAACGCGTTCGAGTAATCCTCATCCACTACATCTTCCTCTCTTATCACTTCTTCCATCTCTTTACAGTAAAAAATGTATGCCATCTCAAGCTTTGGGAGCTTCAAGATCCAAGAAACGCTCTTCAGCTTGTCGCAATACCAAATGTTGACACATCGGAGGTTTAGAAGGCACCCGAGACTCACCGTGTTTTTCCATATTGTTGTGAGGCTTGGAAGGCCATTAAGAGCAAGAATCTCAAGGTTAGGAAGCCAGTTCTCCCCTGCTGCCTCATTGATCACCAAGTATTTGAGGTCCATGCAGTTGTTGATGCTGAGTCTTCGTAGTTTATCACCATCTCCTGCATATGATGAGAGTGGCAGCTGATGCAGGCCTTCACACTCCTTGATGTATAAGTAGTGTATGCATTCGCGCAAGAATCTGCTGCGCGACACCTTGTTGAGAGCAGACAAGGTGGTTGCAGTGATCCCAAGAGAATCCAGGTTTCTCAGACATTCCAAGTCCGTAAGCCTCAGCTCAAGAGAATCTACACTGCTCTCCATCTCCCAATAAGAATAACTGTAATAGAAATTCAAGACTCTCAACTGAGACAGCCCTGATATTGCTTCGCGTGGAATGGTCCGTAGATAGGCATTGCGCTGCAAATTCAAATGCCTTAAGTTTGTCAGACACCCCAGCTCTCTTGGCAGTGTGCTTAACTTAGTCCCCGACAGATCAAGATGGCGAATACCGGCTAATCTGCTGATGCTCGGTGGAAGCTCTTTGATGCTGGTGAAGGACATATCCAAAACTTTGAGAGCTGGCATATTTTGGAAAAAACCATGGCTGAATCTACTCAAGCCATTGTTCCAATGGAGGAGTAAGGTTGACAGCTTAGGACAGTCAGGTGTTTGAGATAATTCAGTGATCTCATTATCCATTAAAGAAATCCTCTCAGCTTGTTTCCAAATCTCATCACCAGATGGAGCCTCTGTTAGCCCTTGGCTCGCCTGCATTATGAACCGTTCCTCAGACATAACCCACAGCACAAAACTCCTCACCACGTCGTGCAGCTTCACACGTGTCTCGTCTTCACCAGTTTCCAAGAAGCAAGCAACTTTCAGTGATCCAATAATGGCATGCCCCATGATATGTAGGTTGCCATTTTCTGAGCAATCTAGAAAACCTTCCCCTGCCCAGTACTCAATCAGCTGTTCCTTCTCAATGTTAGTCTTCAGGAAACAGAGAGAAATACGACAGACATGACCTCAGAGTATCATTACCAAGACTGTCATAACCGAACTTGAGAAGATTGAACACATCTTCCATGCCTCGAACTTCTGATGGAGTCTTGTGAAGGATTTCTATTGCATATCTCCATTCTTCCTCACTCTTCTTGTTCGCCATCGCTCGTCCCATAGTCACCAGAGCAAGTGGAAGGCCTCCACATTTCCTAACAATGGTCTTGGCATGAGGCATAATCAGGGGTGAGTTAAGCATCTCAGCAGCTCCAACTTTCTGCTGGAAGAGCTCCCATGATTCTTTCTCATCAAGAAACTCCACCTTGAGCTTGCAGTCGGCATCCATGTCGCTGCAGACTTCCATTGACCGCGTAGTAAAAACAACTTTGCTTCCATTTTCCTTATTTGGTACAGGAATTCCAATCTTCACAAGATCAAGTTCTTCCCAAATATCATCCAACAGCAACAGAAACTTCTTCCTTCTCATAATGCTATATATCCTCAATGCTCTTAGTTCTTGAAATTGAGTTTCATCCCAGGATAAGCCCAGCCTCACCCCTATGGCTTGCTGAATCTTTTCAATCACACAATCTCTTGACACAACGGCCCAAATCACCACATCAAAATCATGATCCGAACTCAAGAACCCGTTGTTTATGCACTTCAACAGAGTTGTCTTGCCAACGCCACCCATCCCGTATAATCCAACAGTTCCCAAATTATCCTCCCTCAAAAGCTGCCCAACTCTATCCAACATCGAGTCAAGCCCCACAGCCGGTCTGCTTGGAATCTCCACAACGGGCACGAGAAGCAATCCATCGGGTAACCCAACTTCCAGTTTCCCTTTTCCCTTGAGATCATTGACTCGATCGAGCTCCTCTGTAACCCTCTTACTCAGCTCATACCTCATCAAACACTTTGCGTTGCAGCAAAATAGGCATGGTTTCTTCTGATGCACTTCTTCTCTGATTAGTCTTGCTTCGGCTTCAACTTCACCTACTCTAGCCAGCCACCCTTTTACTTGGCTGGAAAGAGTTAAGCCCAGCAGCACCGCTTGATCGACCTGCTTTTGCAAGTCATCCCTCACCTCACTCAACTCCTCCAGAGCTCTCTCGAGATCACGAATTCTTTCATTCAAATTTTCTGTGGTAGTTATTCTTTTGAAAACATAATCGATCAAGCAATTACATAGAAGAGAGATAAAGGGAGTAACAAAGTCCATCTAAATCTATAGGTGCAGCAAAAAGTTTGTTCTGCTTGTGTGTGTGTGTGTAGAATCTGAACTTTTTTGATGAATCAAAATATCTTGATGTTCATGAAAATTTTTGAACGAGCAGTTTAGTCATGGTGTATTGAGTTGACTTGATTTGTCACAGCTGCCCTACGACGACTTTGATCCAGTCTAGTTGACGAAGGTATGCACAGCTCATTTCAACAAGCAAGAACATATATACAGTTGTTTTATTCCTATTGATTTAGCTTACAGATTCATTAATGAAGTGTTTTAATCTTCCTTCCTCTTTCGACTTTAGAATTAGATATGGTGCTTTGCGTTTCTTTGTGACATTATTTCAAGCTATCATTGTCTTGTATTCATTGCTTACTCACCAATTATTAGTTTCGGGAAACCATACGTTAATCTGCATAAACTAAATATACAATCTAACAGTTAATTTTCAATTGGAACACCACTACCATTTTTTTTTACTCCAAAATTGCAACTTGATCAAGCGAATTGGAGGGTACTTTGAAACTTGAACGAGCACACATGCAGAGAAAGATACGCAAACAGAGAGAATTAGGGGACAAATGTTTAACTTACAAAAACCTCTTAGCACGAATTAATAGCTTCTCGGCGGTGGTACATTTCCATGCCTCGAGCAAGTCCTACCCCTCTCTCCCTCTCCCTCTCTCTCTCTCTCTCTCTCTCTCTCTCTCTCAGAATTCCTTATATATCGAGATAAATAAAAGTATGACCAAAGGAGATGACTGACTTATAAATGGATTAAGCGTCAATTTAATTCAAATGACGAATGTCTTGCGATATACTCCCTAATTAAGGATGGACTTAGGGAGCTAAAACATAACATTCTTCAAGGTGTGTTACCTACCACTTACCATACAATACTATGTTCTAGTCTCTTAGATATAGAGTAAATTTCATGTTTGGTCCCATTAGGCTAGAATCATTGGTGACCTTTGAGGGAGGTCACGTATACAAGACAAAATGTGGTAGGCAAAAAAAAAAGTCACAAAAATTCGTGACTTAAGGCGGCAGACCGCCCTCAAGGCGAGAGGCAAAGCATTTTCACGTGGCACTCTTTCATTGGGTGCCACTTTATTTTATTTAGATAAATTTATAATATTAATAGTTTATATAATTATCAAAAATAAAAAAATAAAATTATATCAAAATTCATAAAAAAAATAATTTATAAATAGAGAGCTTAATATTGATATGTTTTTACACAGAACCTAAAACTATCTTTAACTCACACATTTTCTCTCTACAAATTCTCAATCTCATATTTCTTTTTCATTTTAAATTATGGATACAAATCACCCAAATTATTATAATGACTCCCAAAATTTTCCAAACTTTGAATCATATTTTATAAGAGAAAAAATATTATTTTTATAAGAGAAAAATAGTATTTTAATAATATGGTCTTATTAAAAAAATAAAATGATAAATATTTTATGTAGGTTGGAAGAAAAAGAGAAATTAATATTTTATTTGAAGGTTGGGTTGGATGAAGGTGACTGATGGAGTATAAATTATATAAAGTTGGAGGTTGTGGATATGGAGGAGTGAGAAATTAATATTTTATTTGAAGGTTGGATTGGATGAAAGTCACTGATGGGGATAGTCTTAGAACTTGATCAAAATACTTTTAGCCCAAAAGTCACCTTTTTAGTCTCAAATGATATTTTTCGAAAATTTTGGTTCCATATGATATTTTTTCGACAATTTTAATTCCATAAGATATTTTTCCGATAATTTTATTCCCAAACTAATAGAGAAAGTTAACTCACTGCACTTAACTTTCTATGTTAGTTTGTGACTAAAATTATCAAGAAAATATCTTATGGGACTAAAATTGTCAGAAAAATGTCTTATGGGACCAAAATTGTCAAAAAAGTATCATTTGGAACCAAAAAAATAACTTTTGGGACTAAGAGTGTTCTGGCCCTATTTTAATGGAACTAAAAGTGAAATTTACTCCTCAGATATATATATATATATATATATATATATATAGTATAGAGATCAAATGAGAACCAATACTCTGTGCAGGAACTAGGAACTAATATGGAGCGTTGGATCAATAATTTTCTAAGGCTCAGATCAATCTCAAAAAAATAGGGTCAAAAATGCAATATCTTAAGAGTTATATTAAGTTAAGGGTATATATGTCATTGTATTGGATATCAATTATCTGCAGTAAATATATCTATTCCATATATAGTGGGATTATATTGAGCGGTTTTTTTTTAGATTGGACGTTTTTTTTTAATTTTTTGGACGATAGATTAAACTCTTTTTTCTACAGAGTTGTATCTATCGGTGTTTCATATTTTAATTAATCATAAATCTGTTCAAAATTCTTATTGATTGGGTCTGTTACGGTTTAAGGAGTCGTTGGATTTTGTCGGTCTCACTGCAGGTTTCGTCTGATTATGGAAGATACAAGTATTATGTTCTCCATTAATGGTGTAGAGATATTGGTGGAATCTGGTTGGGACACGTATGTATGACGTTTAGCAAATTTTTTATGTGGAATTAGCAAATTCTAGAGTTGTTAATAGCAACTCGGCATATTTTTATGTGAAAACTCGAATTTATTTTTAATTTGGTTTCAATGTGCTTTGCATGATAGTGAGATGTTTTCAAAGAATGGGCATTTCATATTTATTATAGATGATAGATGTTTTTTCATATTTTGTTGTGGATGTTTTCAAAGAATGTGTTTTGTATGCGTAGGGATATGGACAGAATCTGGTAGGGACGCGTATATCTGACGTTTAGCACATTTGTTATTCAGAATTAGCAAACTATAGTGTTGTTAATAGCAAATTCGTAATATTTTTATGTGAAAATTTGATTTTTTAAATTGGTTTCAATATGTTTTGCATGATAGTGAGATGTTTGCATAAAATGGACATTTCATATTTAGTATAAATGATACATGCTTTTTCGTATTTGGTTGTGGAAGTTTTCAAGTTAGAAAAAAAAAAAGTTAAAATGCCATGAATTGTTGTGTGTAAAATAAGATTTTTTTTTTCACAATTTCTTACTCCATCTTATATTAGCTTTACGCCGGTTGTCGTCTGATTATGCAAGATACAAGTATTGTGTCATCTGTTAATATTTCTTTGTATGCATAGTGATATGGGTGGAATCCGGTAGGGACTCGTATGTATGACGTGTAGCAAATTTATTTTGTATAATTAGGAAATTATTCATATGTTAATAGCATATCGGTGATATTTATTGTGAAAATATATATTTTATTTTTTATTTTGATGATAGGATGGTCTCTTTTTGATTTTATCTTTTATTTTTAATTAATTTTTTCCAACATCAATGCATGAACATTGTTACGTTTTGTTATTGTTAGCAACTCATTTATCATGAATTAGCACATATTTGTACATGGATTAGCAGATTTTATGCGATCAGATTTTTACAATTTTCTCGTTATATCACATGTCACATGTATTATAGTTTAAGTGGATAATGAGTCGATTGAATGATTTGATAGGAAATGAATAATAATCTGATACGACAAATTGAAGAATTTTAAAAATTGTTATTTGTAAATAAGTTTTCATGCGTGAGGCAACTAGTAATTTTATTTTCCGACTACATTAATAAAGGCTCGTATATACTAATTTTAGCATATTTGTTCGATATAATTAGCAAATTATATATGTGTTAAAAGCACATTGATAATACTTTTATCAGAAAACATAATTCGTTTCACTGTTGATAATATGGTCATTTTTTTAACTGGTTTCAATATGATTTTCAAGAACTAGGATGTTCGTACGTAAATAAATTTTAGTTTGTTATCAAAAAAATATTAGTCTGTACTTAAAATGAATGTCATGTATCATTAGTTTATTATAAAGAACATAACAACTATATATTAAAGAATGAAAATTGTGCTATTTAAACATTCACGTCATGCTATTATTGGAATAATAATTTGCTAAAACCGACTGAATAATTTTATCACAACAGTTCAATGTAAGTAATAATTAAAGAATGTTAGCACGTGTAATTAAACCTAGACAATATTCATTACTATGACATCAATATTGTGTGGTCCATCATCACATGTCGCCCTATAATAGAAGCTTGCAAAGGTGGACTTGCTGTAGTGCATTCAGCTACATTCACATTATGCCGTCGCTTTGACCT
Organism: Perilla frutescens; assembly: GCA_026008535.1. Lineage (NCBI taxonomy): Eukaryota > Viridiplantae > Streptophyta > Magnoliopsida > Lamiales > Lamiaceae > Perilla > Perilla frutescens. The sequence goes on along the minus strand of BRKX01000001.1, from coordinate 47,379,200 downwards.
AGCCTCGCGATTGCAGTCGTCATCACCTGCTAAAACAAAAAAGAAAATTATCACGTTAGAAGCTAACAATTTTAAAAACATAACAAATACCATATTTGAACTATTAATAAAAAACCAATACCAACATGCTATTATAATGATGTATATCTGATACGAACAAAAATACACCCCCACACCATAACAATATATTCCTAATTTGCTATTGATTTCAAGATAATTTGCTAATTATACCTTCACAATTTGTCATATATTTCACAACAGTCTATTCATATATTAATAATTTATTAATCAAACCTTACTAATTTGCTACAAACGACGAATGCAACCAAACCAGATAACCTGTCTATATAAATAACAATATTTGAAAATCTAATCTGCTAAATATATATTAATAGTTTGCTAATATAACCTTTCTAATTTGCTAAAGATGTAATTTCCAATCAAACCAAAATCAACAAATAAAACGATCACACCATAATCAAAAATCCCTAATTTGTGTTGATTATCTATCAATAAACTTTTTAAATACAAAAACATAAATTAAAGACATAAAAGCACAAGTACTCAACTCATAATATCAAAAATTGCTTCACAAAATCAGTGAAAACATTAAAAAATGGTCTGACAACACCAAGCATTACTTATCTCAATAATCTGCTAATCATGTCTTAATAATTTACTAATTTTCAATCACTAATTTGCTATAAACAGAACATCAGGTTGATAAAACACGAATTCAAGTAGCAAATTTTCACAGTTTTAACATTTGCTAATAATATCGTAATAATTTGCTAGACACAAAGCCTGAATGGTTTATCTTCACCTCTATAATCATGCAGCCTCACAATTTGCTAATCATATATGCCAAATTTTCTATAAAATAATACAAATATGCTATAAACTTCCCCAATTTGACATAAATAACAAATATTCATACAATACCAACAGTCAACATATCACGAGATAAAGACAACAACACCACATTTCTTAACAAAATCCCAACAGTGGACACGTAAATCAATCATACAGACCACATATCTCAATCATAAAGACGGTATTCCCCACTAGCAAATGGAAGATAACTCTAAATTTGCTAATCATAAAATACTAATTCGCTAATCATATAGTACTAATTTGCTAATTATTTCTGACTGCTTTGCTAATTATATCTTCTTAGTTTCGCTTTAAAATTAAATAAGATATAATACACTAGACCAATATATTATTTTGCTTTGCTAATCATATATCACTAAATTGCTATAAACAAAACATCAATTTGCTAAAACACGAATCCCAGTAGCAAAATTTCACAGATGCAACATTTGCTAATCATATCGTACTAAGTTGCTAGAATGCAAGACTGAATGGTTTCTCTTCACCTATATAATCATCCAGCCTCTCAATTTGCTAATTATACATTCAAAATTTGCTATAGATTAAATATAAATATGCTATAAACAAACTCAATTTGATATAAATAATAAATATTCATAAAACCACAACCTATCAAGTTAATCTGCTAAATATACATTACTAACTTGCTAATCACAACTTACTTATTTGCTAAATATATCAATACAAATCAAATCAGATCAGAATCAATAAATAAAAAATGTTTGCTAAGTATATCTATTTAATTTGCTAATCATACCCATTTTATTTGCTAATACTCAATTCCCATATTTGCTGCAGTGCCTGCTATAATTCTCATCGCTGACTCCAGAGTTGTATAGTTCAGATCCGGTAATTTAAAATTCATCAAAGTGATGTGCATAAATCCATTCTACACTTTTATAGCAGATAAAAAATCCATCACTCAAGTTTCTAGCTATTTCTGGAATAATTTTGATAAATTTAAATTTCCTTCACGAATCAAAATCAAATACTCCTATCCAAATCCAACATAACAAACAAACAAACTCAAATAAAAAGGATTCACAAAACATGATTAAAAAAAGTCCGACCCCAACAACATTAATTCTTGAAATTCGAATAAATTACGAATCTGCTAATAATACATTAATAATTTGCTAATCATATCTAATTAATTTGCTAAATACATCAAATCACCACAAAACAAAACCAATAAATATAACAATCAATCAAAAACCAAAACCTAAAACATTTGCCTATAGTGACGAGAAGCATATGAGAAATATAACCAAAAAACATCAAAAAATTTTGAATACCCATAAAATTTGCTAATCATATCATATTCGCAATTATCTAAAATCTGTTAATCATACATTTATATATCATTAAATTTAAGAGTGAAGAAATACCTGTTCATGTTGTCGCGGTTTGGGCGACGTGGAGGCCGGCGACGGGGGTTTCGGTCGAGGTGGAGGGGGGCGTCTGGGCGACGTTCAGTTGGTCAGTGGCCCTTCATTGTTGTAGCTCGTTTGGTTTGGGTGGCGGCAGTCACGGCCTTGGCGACGTGGAGGTGGCCAGCGTCTGGGAGTACGGACGACTTTGAACCAGGCGGTGGATTGGCGTTCGGACGACGACCCTTCATTGTTGTCGGCGTTCGGCGTGAAAGATTGCGATCGGAGTTCTGCGTCGTTCGGCGTGAAAGATTGAGGGGGGAGGCGGCGGCTGGAATGGATTTTTGTTTTTGTAGGGTTTTCATTCAACTACCCAATAAATTTCATCGTATAATTATTCCTAGATTCATGGGACATGATATTATGGATATTATGGATATTTTGGGTTTGTCATTAATACCCTTATGAAGCACTAAATTTTGGTAAAAAATTATCATTTTGCAATTTGATCCCTAAAATCTAAAATCAATCTTGTCCATTCAAATTATAGAGATCTATGGATGTAAATGGTTTCTAGTTCCTACATAGGAGTATGGTTCTCATTTTAACCCACCCCTATATATGGAATGATTCAAATGAGAACCCTTCCCCCATGTGGGAACTAGAAACCCATCTAGTCCCTCCATTACTTAGATCTTAATGGCCATAATTCAGTCAAAGTTTGGTCAAATGCAAGGTGGCATACTTGTAATTATTTACAACTTTAAGTAAAAGAGGGTATTATGGTAATTTAATAATTCTTATGTTTTGAAACATGATTTTCTCCACTCTTCAACATTCATGATTTTTTTTTTCTTTGTGCACTTCTCTCTCTCCCCACTATTTCTCTCTCTGTTTTTTCACCTATTTCCTCTCTCCTCTCTCTGTTTATTTTTGTAAACCATTTACTAAATACAAATTGAAAAAATATGATAATTTTTTTAATAATTTATTAAAATAATAAAATATTATACCTATAAATATATATATATATATATGTGTGGTTAAGAAGATTTTTTATGCAAAAACTCGAAATTGATGTTGCCGGTTCAGACACGATTTTAAATTCTTGATTATTTTATTTTTTTGACATTCACATGTACATTTTAAATTTTTAGATTTCTTCATTTGTTTGTAAACGTTATTATTCTTTTTGGATTAAATGATATTTTTTTCTAAATTATCCCAATTAAATTTTTACCTTATTTCATCTTTTTCATATAATGTTGTTGATTCACGTATTCATCTTTTTTAAATTATCTTGTCCAATTCTAATTTAGGTATTTATTTTCATTTTTTCGTCAATGCATCTGTTATTATTATAGTTCATGCTAAAATAACATATACGTCATGCTAGAATGGTCCATAGTCCATGCTAAAATGACATGACTTATACTGATATTGATAATATCATTCAAATTTATTTCTGATATGTGATAAATGCTGCTGATGTGAGTTACATGTTGGATAAATTTCACAACAAACGGAACATCTTCAATTAAACAACAATAACTTCATCCACATATAAACGTAATATAGATATGTAACGTCATGCTAAAATATTTTATACACAATGCTAATATGAGAGTAATTTAATGTTAAAAATTCATAAACACAATTTTTTTTTCATATAATGTATCAAATTATAATTTTTTTCATACTATTTCATTCAAGATCTCACATGGCTTTGTTTATCCGAAGAAATATGAAGAAAAATATAAAATATTCATTTTTAGGGCTTATTTTATTTTATTTCAAGAATATATGATTTTTTTTTCAAAAGGTTTATGACATTCCCTTTGTGGTTATTACATTAATATTAAGGTTTATCAATCTTAATTACTGTTTAGAATATGATGCTAAAATCAGAGAAGTATGAGGTTAAATATGTTTTCATTACGGTTTATTGCATTCCCAATTATTGTTTATCAAATCATGCAAAAATTAGAAAATTATCAGACTAAAATGAGGGATGTAGCATGCTAAACTTGATGTCACAATCTCATTAGGGTTCATTGTTCCCAATCAGGGTTTATTCTTCTCAATTAGGGTTTATTACATTCGCATTAGGGTTCATTGTTCTCAATTAGGGTTTATTACATGACCTGTTACTGTTCACATTAGGGTTCATTGTTCTCAATTAGGGTTTATAGCGCCTCGTGTGTGGCACATGGACTTGACCAATTTCCTCACCTCTATTGGCTTCCGTCAATCGCAAGCTGATCACTCTCTCTTCATATTTAATCAAAATGGTTCATTGGCTTACTTACTTGTTTATGTTGATGACATAGTTCTTACATGAAATTGTAAGCAACTCCTTGATGGCATTGTTCGAAAGCTTGTGGAAAAATTCTCCATCAAAGATCTTGGTAATCTATCCTACTTTCTTGGTGTGGAGGTTCTCTCTTCCTCCGATGGAATTTTTCTCTCGCAAAGAAAATATATTTAGGACCTTCTCCAGCGCACAAAAATGATCGGTGCTAAAATTGTATGATCGCTGATGGCTTTCTCTCCTGTGACAACACTCTTGGATCAATCCAAGTATCATTCTGTGGTGGGGAGTCTCCAATATCTCTCACTCACTCGGCTGGATATTGCATTCGTTGTAAATTGTAACAATCCACTTCTACGTAATTTAAATTATTTAATTGCGTTAAATTTGATTTTTTTTAATATCTATCTGGTAATATTCGATAAAAATTAGTTGGATTTTAGAGAGTCCGAGATTGCGGCCCTAATATTATAAATATTTTGAATTAATATTTGAATTTCAAAAGCTGCTTTTGAGTCTTGTTTATTTAGATAAGGTTCATTTATTTATTTTTTTAATTACTACATTTTAAGAGTTATTGAAAGATATTACAAAAATATATATTAAATAGGATAACCATGAGTTTTCATTCTTCCTTCAATAGTTGGACACGTATATGTATAAAAGACGATTCAACAAAAAAAAAACACACTTGTCCTTCACTGTGTTAACCAAATCACAATCTCTGTATTTTAATAACAGAAAAAGAGATATCTTACCCACTTACTAAGCTAAATATATCCACTAGAATTTAAAGTAAATCCGCCAAATATTTACAAAGATTCCATAAACTGTCAAACTGAAGAGCTGCATCAAGATCAAACTTCTTTGGGTAAGCTTTCCAGTTCAACCTTTTGTGACTATTGTATACTTTAACACCATCATCCATGATTAGCATCCTAGCACAAACAACAATATCACTTTCTAAAACAGAAACTTCAATAATTACTAACTCCTATTTGTGATGAATGTAACCTCAACATTTTATTTCTCCAATTTCTATGAATGTATTTGCAAACACAAACACCCATTTTATCTCCATTTATCACAGCACATCACCAACAGTCCAACACATAATTGGAGAATTCACGTTTCCACATAGCACAATCAATAAATTTCTCCAAATTCATAATTTCAAAATATAACCACTCCAACCTCTGCAAGTACTAACTAATCCCTATTTCAAACCATAGAACACATGAGATTCCTCCATTCTTTTTCGTTTATTTTCTAAACATTAAAACTTAGAAATAGCTAATAAACTTACCGAAATTAGAAAAGGGGAAAGAAACATAAATAAACAGAAATAGAGAGAGCTGGGTTGGGTGTCGGAGTCTCTCTACTCAGTTGAGTTGAGTCGAAGCAGGGGAGTGACATCGTCAGCTCGGCTCGGATCTCAGCGACGCTTGTCTGAGTCACGGCTGAGGTTGTGCTTTACTGACCGACGTTGATTTGATATGGTGTCGAGTCTTATAATCGAGTCACCGGAAAACTAGCAGCGTAGTGTTGTTGTGGTTGTACTTGCATCGGATTTAGGCTACTTCATGGCTGGAGTTGTCGGTCTAGGTCGCAGCAAGTGTGACTGCAGGTCAGGGTCCTTCGCGTCATCGGCGGACAGCGGTGAGCTCACCATTGTCGGGGAAAAGAAGAAGAAGGGGGAAGAAGAATTAGGGAATTGGAAATGAAATTTGGGGATTTAGGGATTTAGGCAAGTAATTTCACTTTGGGATTTCTATTTTGTTCTTGTTTACAGCAGAGAGATAAGAGAGAGAGAGAGAGAGAGAGAGAGAGAGAGAGTTGACTTAAGATTTTGATTTCTAATTAGTTGTTGTCGTGATTCTAGAGAGGAAGAGGTGGGGGGTTAATAATAATTAAAATTCTTTGCATTTATGATCCATTTGTTCTTACAAATTACTAATGATTTCAAAAGATTATGAACTCTAGATTTAGCTCTCTTATTTTATTTTAAACCTAAAATCTAACCTTAAATTTTTTTAGAATATAGATTTTGGCCAATAATTTTATGTATATAATTGATTAAATAAGCCCATGAAATTTCTCATTTTATTTAATTTAAAGTTGACTCAAATGATTTGTTTAAAATTATTTTGAAACTAGGTGCGACGCAATTAAGACCCTCGTCTACTATATGATACTCTGCTTGATTTTACGTGCCCTCTATTATCAGGTGGGTAAAATTATTATCTGCAAAATAAAAGTATATGATATATGCTTTTTCAGTCAGAAATGTTTTTAATCCAACTTGAATTATCGTGGATGAAATATGGATAGCGTTTTATACGCATCAGATCAGAATAATGTTTCATACGCATAGAAGCGTTTTATACGCACCAGAATATGTTATATGCATAGTTCAAGATGTATTCTAGAATCAGAAGAAGAGTACCCTAAATCCAATATTCCTGCGATTTAATTCAGCTGGATAAATAGAAAGAAATGCTCACAGTCCCCACCACTGAGTACGTTTTAAGAGTACTCACTCCCATGTTTTTAATGTTTTCAGGTTAGTGAGCTTGGAGCAGCGTGAAGGAAATGGGGTGGACATGGTTTTGATGTTTGAGTTAATTATTTCAATTTTTTGACCTTGTTGCTTTATAATAAGTTATTTGAACTTGATGTTCTATGACGATTGCCTTTTGAATTAACTCAAGCTATGATTTTATTTATGTCTCGAATATAAATTTTATATTATAAATTATAAGTTTTCTCTTTGAAATGAACTCATCATTTATGAAATACAGGTATTTCGATTTAATTATTTATATTCTAAAAAAATATATATTGTGCTTGATGAAGACTCAAATTCGTGATTTTTCCTTTATCTTTTTACACCGTTTTTAAGTGTTTAGTATAGAGTCGAGTCTAGTTTTGGGGGTAAAACTGATTACAGGAGGATGAGGGCACAAAACCACCACAATAGGCACAGACAGGTGCAATTTATGCTGAGGGCACAAAGGACTGATTTGCCTGCCGATGACTCAATCAAGGTTGTTGCGAGAATTACGCAACAGAATCGCAGGACAGTTCCTACATGCACGTGGAGGTGATGTGGCGGTCAGTTCCGAGTCTTGGGGAGGTCTAAACACGTTGGGAAGGAAGTGGGGACATCAAGAAGTTACTGGAGGCGCTAGGGTTTGTTGCTAACCCTCCTAAAATCAAGGAAGAACATGGAGCATGAACATGAGGAAGTGGAGGAGTGCAAGAGCCCCTGCGTGGGTGAAATCTGGGCTGCTTGAAGCCTTAATTCAGTTGCTATAAATACTTTTATCTGTTTTCATATGAGGGTGTCGTTTTTTGCACCTCGAAGATACAATTTCCCATTTTCGTACTTAGTTTATTTTCTGGATATTCTGTCTGCCTGAAACTGGCGATTTGCCCGCCGAGAGGTAGTTCAGTTGTTTTGTTGGCAAAACTGGGGTTGGGCCCAGAAGTTAATCGAGTTATTTCTTTTCCAAGTAAAATGTCTTTTGTCATTTCTTTTACTTTCGTTTCTATGTTTAGTGGCTAAGTATCCACTGTTCAAGTCAAAGTAATGGTCTAAGGGTAGAATATGAGCATGAGGTAATCGGACTTCAATGCCTTAAGGGTTCACAATCTTAACTTGTTTTTCACTTAGACATAGATAAAGGGTGGTTGGAGATGAAATCGCGCATTTCTGATTAACTGGTACTAGTGTTAGTTACGTGGGAGTGTATAGGTGACCCATGCCTCGATACCCGCATAGTAACAAGTCCGGGGGTGACAACCTTGGTAGTTGAGATTGAGTAGTATATGCAGGCACAAGACAGTGTCAAACCTACTAGAATCGGGTCGCTTTTGCCCTCAAAACTGCTATACTTGCAAAACCTTTGTGTGATTCTCTCCTTAGATTCCTGTATAGTTAGGTCCCTAGGTGCCGATCGTATCATCTAGACGATATAATGTAAGAAGTGATTAGGGAGTAGCCGATCGTATCCATTTTCTACAACCGGTTAACCCTCAAAGTGACAATTACCCATATTTAGCCAAAAGGATTCAGTTTTTGACCTTTCTGCTAGTGTGGGCACAACGAGTAGTAGTGGTAATTACATATGTTTTACCCGGGATTGCGCATACCTACCGAATGGCTTGATGCTTTGACTTGAACACTTTTATTACTGATATTTTCTTTTGTGATTTCCTTTTCAGCATTTAGTTAGTTTAATTTTATTAGCAAAGTTTTTAGAATGACACTGAAGACCCAAACCAAAACTAAGAAAAGATAGAACGTTATGAACACTCCTCGTGGGATCGACATCCGTCTTCACCAGCTATACTAGCCGTTGAGGGCAGATTAAGCATTTGTGGACTATTTGCCCGTAAGTGTATTTTGCACACCAAAACGACGGGTGTGCCAAAATTGGCGCCGTTGCCGGGGAGTGTAAGCGCACTTTTCTGTCTATTTTCTGTTTTTCCTTAGTATATGCTTCGTTCTAACCGCGCAGGAGATTTACTCTACGATCCTAAGATAGAGAGGTCAGCGAGGGCAAGAAGGGCACAAGCTAGGGCATTTTTGAAAAGGTTGGAGGAGGAGAATCACACTGAAGGATCCAGTGACGATTTGACCTCAAGCGAAGAAAGTCAGGCAAGCAACCTCTATTTCGACGAAAAGATGGAGGACGATCAGATATCAAACCACGAAGAAGAAGAAAAACAAAGACCACCACCGCACACCCTTACTTTGAGGCAGCTGAGTTTCCCTCAAACCATGAACATGCGTCCCACGAGCATCGTTTTGCCCACAATTACTGGTAACTGGGAGCTGAGGGCAAATTTCATCTCGATTTTGCCCTAATTCCATGACCATCCAGGAGAGGATCCACAACGACATCTGCAAGATTTCAAGATGGCATGTGAGACGCAACGCACACGAGCTAATGGGACAGGCGAATACATTCGCCTGGTTTCTTTTCCTTTCAATTTGCAGGACGGAGCTCGAGAATGGTTATACACTATTCCTGCCAGGAGTGTAACCAACTGGAGTCAACTCCAGCAAAAGTTTCTGGAGAATTACTTTCCCACATCAAGAGTGCAGAGCATGAGGAAGAAGATCTCAACCGCAAAGTCTGGTTCCCACGAGAGCTTTTACGATTACTGGGAGCGTTTCAAGCAATTGCTCTCGAAATGCCCACATCACCAGATTCCAGATCATGACCTGGTGAACTACTTTGTCTCGGGATTGAGAAGCGAGGATCGGGCCCTACTGAATGTAGCATGGGGAGGATCTATCCTGAACAAGAGGGTAGCTGAGGCTCTAATACTTATTGGAGAAATGGCCGAGGAGAACAGAGACGATTCATATGAAAGAACAAGTGTTGCCGTTGCGGGCAAAACTATCTCTGTGCCTGCAACCGATGACCGAATCGAACAACTCTGCAACAAGATGGAGAAGATGATCACCATGTTTTCCACTAATACCTTGCGAATTTGTGGGGTATGTGAATTGATGGGGCACCACTCTGACCAGTGTCCACAAGTGAAAGAGAAGGAAGAAACGGTAAACGCTATAGATGAAGGGCAAAGAAGGAGGCACAATCATTTTGCCCCCAACTACAGTCAGAGGCATACAACACCATACTATCCTGCGCCCGCAGCAGGACCATCTTTATCAGAAGCCTTCGAGCAGGAGACAAGGAATGGACTGAGCTATTTGGGAGGACAAATATCCCAAATTAGTGATGCAATCGCAAGGATGGAGAAAGCTAAAGGAATTCTGCCCTCACAGACAAAACCACCAAAAAAGGCTGGGGTAAATGCAATAACACTAAAGAGTGGAAGGCAACTGCCTGCACCATATCCAGAGATTACAGAGGATGATGCCCACATAGGAGATGAGCCCATAAAGGAGGAACTAGAGTTAAGGGCAAATGACGAACCAGAAGCAGTTATGCCCAAACCCACCCTGAAGAGTAATATTCCAAAAGAGATCGAGGTTCCTTTACCATTTTCAGGAAGGATGAAGCGGAACAAGAAAGAAGCAGAGGATAGGGATCTAATGCACATCTTCAAGAAAGTGGAAATCAATGTTCCTCTACTAGACGCCATCAGGCAGGTGCCCCGATATGCCCGTTTCCCGAAGGACTTATGTACAAAGAATGTGAGATTCACAGAGGAGATACAAGTGGTGGTGAATGAAAATGTGTCAGCATTATTGCAGAAGAAGCTACCTGAAAAGTGTGGAGACCCAGGGATGTTCTTGATTCCCTGTGAAATTAGAGGACTTCGAGTTGAGAGAGCTATGCTGGACTTAGGGGCATCAATCAATGTTATGCTCTTAAGCATTTTTGAAGAGCTGACATTAGGACCGCTCAAAGATACAAGGACAATTATTCAATTGGCTGACTGTTCAAATGTTTATCCCGAGGGAGTGCTTGAAGATGTCCTAATCAAAGTAGAGAGTCTGATTTTACCAGCAGACTTCTATGTGCTGGATATGGGCAAAACCAATCCAAAGGCTGCCTGTATACTTTTGGGTAGACCATTCATGAAGACGGCACATACGAAGATTGATGTCGATAAGGGCACATTGATGTGCGAGTTCGATGGAGACAGAGTTACCTTCAACATCATGGAAGCAATGAAGTATCCCAATGACACTGAGGGTGTACATGTGATCGACGTTTTTGAGCCTATGATCCAAGAAGAAATGCCAAGGCTGCTGGCAAAGGATCCACTTGATTGGGTACTTCAGAACAGTAAGATCAATTGGGATGCTGAAGAGGAACGAGATAAGCAAATCAAAGAGGTAATTCTGCAATTGTATCACATCGAAGCCGGTTTTTCAAGGGATAAACGTCTGCCTTTGTCCACAACAAGGCAGGGTGATAAACTGGTGAGGTCTATCATCAAGCCACCCAAGCTGGAGTTGAAGGAGTTGCCCGATCACCTCAAATATGCCTATTTGGGTGAAGGAGAGAATTTTCCAGTTATAATCAGTTTATCGTTGACCATGAAGCAGGAAGTCAAGTTAATAGCACTATTGAAGATGCACAAGGAAGCAATTGGATGGACCTTGGCCGACATAAAGGGCATAAGTTCCACCATTTGCATGCATCGGATCCAGTTGGAATAAGGGGCAAAACCAGTGCAAGATCCCCAAAGGAAGCTGAATCCCTTGATGAAGGAAGCTGTGTTAAAGGAGATTCTAAAGCTGCTCGATATGGGCATTGTCTTCCCTGTGCCCGACAGTGAGTGGGTGAGTCCTATTCACGTTGTGCCTAAAAAGTCTGGAATCCAGGTTGTGGAGAATGAAAACAAGGAACTTATTCAGATGAGACTGCAGACCGGATGGAGAGTTTGCATTGACTACCGCAAGTTGAATGCAGTCACAAAGAAGGATCATTTCCTTTTGCCTTTCATCGATCAGATGTTGGAGAGCCTTGCGGGAAAATCGTACTTCTGATTTCTGGATGGGTATTCTGGATATATGCAGATCGTGGTGGCCCAAGCCGATCAAAGCAAAACGACATTCACTTGCCCCTTTGGCACATTTGCCTATAGAAGGATGCTTTTTGGCCTTTGCAACGCTCTAGGCACATTCCAACGATGCATGATGAGTATATTTTTCGATATGCTTGAGACTTGTATTGAGATCTTTATGGACGACTTCACGGTTTATGGAGATAGCTTTGATCAATGCCTTGATCATTTGAGCAAAGTACTAAGCCGCTGTGTGGAAAAAGACTTGGTGTTGAATTATGAGAAGTATCACTTTATGGTAAGAGAAGGAATCGTGCTGGGGCATGTAGTATCCGAGCGAGGAATTGAGGTGGACAGGGCAAAAGTGGAGATCATTGCCAAATTGCCCTATCCTATCAATGTTAAGCAGATTCGGGCATTTCTAGGCCATGCGGGTTTCTATCGTCGATTCATTAAGGACTTCGCAAAGATTGTTCAACCACTCACAAACCTGCTACAACTGGAGGTAAAATTTGACTTTGATGATGACTGCAAGGAAGCTTTTCATACATTGCAGAATATGTTAGTATCTTCCCCCATGATCCAACCTCCGGATTGGGGAATGCCATTTGAGGTGATGTGTGATACCAGCAGATTTGCCGTGGGAGCAATTTTGGGCCAGAAAAGAGGCAAAGAGAGCTATGTTATCTATTATGCCTCCAAGACATTAAATTCCGCGCAACGCAACTATACCACCACGGAAAAGGAGCTGTTAGCAGTAGTGTTCGCTTTTGAGAAGTTCCGTTCCTATCTGCTGGGGGCACAAGTGATTGTTTACACGGATCACGCAGCTCTAAAGTACCTACTGTCTAAGAAGGAGTCAAAGCCAAGACTCACAAGGTGGATATTGCTCTTACAAGAGTTTGATGTGCAGATCAAAGACAAGACTGGGGCAGAAAACCTGGTTGCAGACCATCTCAGCCGTCTGATGGTTGAGAGCAAAGAGGAAATCACTGAGAATTTTCCAGATGAGCACTTGTATGAGGTTGTGGACAAAATAGCAAAGGAGCCATGGTTTGCTGACATAGTGAACTATCTGGTCGCAAGGCAGTTTCTAGTTGGTTTGAGTGACTATCAAAAGAATAAGATGAAGCGTGAGTGCAAGTTCTATATCTGGGAAGCACCAGCTCTTTGGAAAATTGGAACTGATCAAGTCATAAGAAGGTGCGTCAGTGATGATGAGGTCCTAGACATCTTGAAGTTCTGCCATAAAAATGCATGTGGAGGTCATTTTGGCCCACGAAGAACAGCAAGAAAGGTATTAGATGGGGGATTTTACTGGCCTACATTATTCAGGGATGCTTATATATTTGTGAAGAAGTGCAAGAATTGCCAGATGACTGAGAATATTTCTATTCGGGAGGCCATGCCATAAACACCTATCATGCCCGTGGAAGTCTTCGACATATGGGGCATAGATTTGATGGGACCATTTCCCAAGTCAGGTAATAATCTCTACATTATCCTGGCTGTAGATTATGTCTCCAAGTGGGTGGAGGCAAAAGCCACTCCAACGAATGATGCAAATACAGTGGTGAAGTTCCTGAGGGCAAATGTGTTCTGTCGCTTCGGAATGCCCAAAGTCCTGATCAGTGATCAAGGGACTCATTTCTGCAACTCAGTCATAAAGAAGATGATGGCAAGGTATGGGGTCACACACAAGGTTACTACTGCATATCACCCCCAGGCAAATGGACAAGCAAAAGTCTCAAATAGGGAGATAAAAAATATTCTGGAAAAAGTTGTTGGACCAAGGCGCAAAGACTGGAGCAATCACTTGGAAGATGCTCTGTGGGCATATCGCACAGCCTACAAGACACCCATTGGGATGTCTCCTTATAGGCTGGTTTTTGGAAAGTATTGCAATTTGCCCGTGGGAATGGAGCATAAAGCATTTTGGGCAATCAAGAAGTTGAATTTCAATAATGAATGCGCTGGAATTGAGAGGAAGCTGCAGATCCAAGAATTGGAAGAGTTGAGGTCCGAGGCCTATGATAATGCTGTGATGTATAAGGAAAGGACCAAGAGATACCACGATGCACTCGCAAGGGGCAAACAGTTGCTCTGTGGGTAAAAGGTACTCATGTTTAACTCAAAGCTCAAATTGCATGCGGGCAAATTAAAGTCAAAATGGATGGGCCCCTATCTGGTGCAACATCAACATACAAGTGGAGCAATTGATCTGGTAAATCCAAAAGATGGGTGCGAGTTTCGAGTCAATGGCCAGAGGGTGAAACCATATTTTGAGCAAGAGAAGGAAACTCGGGTAGAAACCCAAGTTTTGAGCAGCCCTGAGTACTACTGAAGGCACAACATGGTCGAGCCAAAGACCTTAAACGAAGGCGCTGGACGGGAGGCAACCCGATTTGTTTACTTGCTTTAATTTCAATTATGTTTGTTATTTGTATTTTGTTGTGAATTAACGCTGCAGAAAGGCAAAGACTGGAAACACATCACTGTGGGCAAAGTAATGTGCAGGGCACAGTAAGGTTTAAGTGTGTGGGTGGGTACTGTAGCAGATTTGACTGATTGGACACAGACAGTAGCTGCAGAGACGGTTGATTTTCCCATGCAGTGTTGATGATTGTTGAAAATTGAGGCCGAAAAAAGGGGAGTGAGGGAGAGATGATATATACAGATAATTATTTTGAATTATAAACATATCTTCTTCTCCAATTCAAATTCCCCCAAATCTCTCAAAATTAGGCACAACCGTTTCCTAAATTCTCGACCACGATCTCGCTGCACAAACCCACCACCCTCACAACACCTCACGTCTCCAGAAGCATTCAAATACCCCCCACTCTCGATTTCTCACAAATCGAGCAAAGCAAACCCCAACTCAAAAATTTCCCAAACCCTTGTCAAGAAAAAAAAATGGTGAATGCAAAGAAAACCGGAGAAACTGCCAAGCGAGGCACACGTCGCAGTGCCCGCAACACCGGCGACTCATCGCAAGAAACGACGCAGACCACCCAGTCGACCCAGCCCAAGGAGCCGAAACAAAGCTCTGAACCCGTTCTAAACCCCTCACCGATCCAGACCATTCTACCACAACACCCACCGCTCCCGCCGTCATAAGCAGAGAAAAAAAAACGAGCACCGCCGAAGGCTAAGGGCGGTGCGTCGAAGAAGAAGAAGGTTGAGGCTGATAAGGGCAAACCTCAGAGCCCACCAAAAGCTGGGCAAAGCCCTGACCCAACGTTCACACTTGAGAAACCACCAACTCCTGAGAAGCCGCCGACACCCCAACCCAGCGAAGAATTAAACGAGTCTGAGCCTAATAAAGAACCAGAGAAGGACGGGGAGGACGATAGTGGACCAGAGAAAGAAAATGAGGTGGAGGAAGAAAAACAAATTGGCAGCGGTGATGAAGAAGAAAGCATTGATGAATCTGAAGGTGAGATCATGGAAGAAGATGACAAAGAGGAGGAGAAACTAGAGAAAGATCATCAAGAGGAGAAGGAAAAAGAACCAGAACCGGAAGAAGAGAAAGAGGAATCGTTGGAGGACGACAAAGTGACCTCAGAGGGATCTACCTCTGAGAATGTCCCCATCCAGTCTGAGCAACCGAAACAGGCACAACCCGATCCACCCGCAGAGAAAAAGAAGTCGAAGAAGGCAAAACCATAGGAGGTCTCGAAGGAGGCACAGAGGGAACCAAGCCAAAGCAAGGGACCCGATGTGCCCGAAAAGTCTAAGAGCAAGCCAAATGGAACTAAGTTAACCAGCAAAGGGTCAAGGAAGCCAGTCAGCAAGGAGTCGAAGAAACAAGAGAAGTTACCCACCAAGAGAAAGCTAGATGTGGAGCAATCCCACAATGAAGAGGAAGAGAAGTCGGTGCACAGTGAGGAAGTGGAACCGGAAATCTAAATCATCCCAGCTCCAGTTTAATCCTATGTACCCGCAAAGGTAAAAAAGGGCACAAAAAGCAGGGTGCCAATCAGAACCCTCCCCCGCCGCTTGACGAAGGATGAGAAGGATGATCCAAGCAGCTCAAGACAAGGAATTGTCGAGAGACTAAACAAGAAGAAGCATCTGCCCTTGTACGTTCTTCATGACAGCATGCTAAATACACTTGGAGTCATGGACCAAGTGTATGAATACTTTGCCAACATCGGTTGGGAGCAATTACTTGGCTGGTGGAACACGGTACGCTCCTCTTTAACCATTGAATTTCTTTCCTCATATGAGTTTAAACCAGTGCAGGGATTTAGTCTGGAGACACCCGGAGTTGTGAACTTCTATATAGCTGGAGAGAGCTATAGCATGTCAATCTCAGGATTGAATCTGCTGTTGGATTTCATCCAACCAAAAGATGTCCATTCGAAGTGGTACAAGGAAGCAGCAACCAGCGTTGGCGACGACTGGAGTCGAAACATTCAGCAACGGTGGGAGGAAATTGGAGGCAAAGACTTCTATCTTTCGGGCTCAAGCAAGGACAAGCACATCTCTGACCACGCCCTCCAGATTTGCCATAGATGGATGACATTCAACCTTTATGGGCGCAAGGATGGCACTGGCCAAGTCACACAGCAGGAGATATTCCTATTATGGAACATGGTGCACAAGCGGAAGGTCAACCTCGGCTACATTCTGGCGATTCAATTACAGGCTCAGACCAGCAACACCAGAGCAACTGTTGTAGCCTTGGGCATGTTCGTGGCTAGGCTGTTTGAAGGATTGAAAGGTGACGACCTCGATGACATCTTTGAGGGGTACCCAGAGCTTGATGAAGCGACAGAGTATCTCGATGCCCAGAGGCTGGAGCGGATGCAGCTAGTTGGGTTCACTGAAGAGAACACCCCATACTTCCTCCCTTTTGACGAACCAACATACTTTGACAAAAGAAAGGCCCCCAAGGCACAAGAAGGATCACCCTGGGCACAAGAAGGACCGAGCAGGGCACAGAGCAGTGCAGATTCAAAGAGGCTTGAAAGAGTTGAGAAAGCCCTGCAGAGCATTTGTGTTCACCTCGGGTTAGACTACCCTTCCTCTCCTTAAATCATGTTTTATCCCCAGTAATTTAGGATTTTTTTATTTTTGTTTGTGTGTTTAGTGTCTATGTGTGTTTTTTGTATATTTGCGTCGGTATATATAGAGTCTGTTTTGGGCATATCTAACCCACATTACTGCTTGTGCCCGCAAGGGTACTTTGCACAGCAAGTGTGTGAGAGGGATATGCCTAGGTCGTTGTGTTTGTATGTTTTGTTTTTATTTTGTGTGTGCATATTGAGTCTATAGCATATGAGTCATAGATTGACATTGGGCATATATGGACATAAATTTATTGTTAGGCAGATGGAATTAATCAATCGCATGTGAAAGCAATATATAACTACCCAGTGAGCTTTGAGCCCAAAGTAACATTTGCGACTTCTTTCTGTGTGTTTAAATTCTACCACCTCATTTGAGGCTTACTTGCTTATGCCCTGTCAAACTTGATTTCATGCATGCGTAGATGATTAATGCATTTTCTTTCGTCGTTATTTGGCCATATTATTCACTGATAAATGCTTCACATTGCTGCCATTATTTGAGCCTGCTTATTTGTTCATGACCTGTGTTCTGAAAATCTCTCTTTAAAGAGTATCTTATGACTGGGAATGGAATCTTTTATGCTTGTATTGGTAGTATGTTTAAGCCAAATAGTGACAGGGTGTCAGAAATGGGCACAAAGAAAGAAAGAAAAAAAAAATAAAATAAAAAATGTTTGAATTTTTATTTTTCCAGGTTGTTATATGGGCACAAGAGCTGCCAGTGTTGATTTTGCCCGAATATTATTGAAGGTAGCCAGTTCCTAAATATTTCCAACCTTGATCCGCATGCCCCATTACAACCCTCACAAGACCTTTTGATATGCATGCATGTGAATATCGTAAATTGTTTATACAGGGTATTTGCAAGTTTGTTGATGATAATTTGGTGGAATTGTTGAGAGTAAACACTTAACCTAAACACTCGAGAAAAAGGCGAGCTGAGTACACACTTCAATAGTAGCCTGAGTTTGATTGATTCGATTTGCCTGCATCATTATGTTCAACTGTTATGCCCTTTATCAACTTATGATTCATATGCTGTATTGTCTTGTTTTGAGTCATTTAAGTCTTCTGTTTGTTGTTGTTTTGAGTTAAAGTTGTATTCATACTTGAGGACAAGTATAGTCCAAGTGTGTGGGTGTGATGAAGACTCAAATTCGTGATTTTTCCTTTATCTTTTTACACCCTTTTTAAGTGTTTAGTATAGAGTCGAGTCTAATTTTGGGGGTAAAACTGATTACAGGAGGATGAGGGCACAAAACCACCACAATAGGCACAGACAGGTGCAATTTATGCTGAGGGCACAAAGGACTGATTTGCCTGCCGATGACTCAGTCAAGGTTGTTGCGAGAATTATGCAACAGAATCGCGGGACAGTTCTTACATGCACGTGGACGTGATGTGGCGGTCAGTTTCGAGTCTTGGGAAGGTCTAAACACGTTGGGAAGGAAGTGGGGACATCAAGAAGTTACTGGAGGCGCTAGGGTTTGTTGCTAACCCTCCTAAAATCAAGGAAGAACATGGAGCATGAACATGAGGAAGTGGAGGAGTGCAAGAGCCCCTGCGTGGGTGAAATCTGGGCTGCTTGAAGCCTTAATTCAGTTGCTATAAATACTTTTATCTGTTTTCATATGAGGGTGTCGTTTTTTGCACCTCGAAGATACAATTTCCCATTTTCGTACTTAGTTTATTTTCTGGATATTCTGTTTGCCTGAAGCTGGTGATTTGCCCGCCGAGAGGTAGTTCAGTTGTTTTGTTGGAAAAACTGGGGTTCGGCCCAGAAGTTAATCGAGTTATTTCTTTTCCAAGTAAGATGTCTTTTATCATTTCTTTTACTTTCATTTCTATGTTTAGTGGCTAAGTATCCACTGTTCAAGTCAAAGTAATGGTCTAAGGGTAGAATATGAGCATGAGGTAATCGGACTTCAATGCCTTAAGGGTTCACAATCTTAACTTGTTTTTCACTTAGACATAGGTAAAGGGTGGTTGGAGATGAAAGCGCGCATTTCTGATTAACTGGTACTAGTGTTAGTTACGTGGGAGTGTATAGGTGACCCATGCCTCGATACCCGCATAGTAATAAGTCCGGGGGTGACAGCCTTGGTAGTTGAGATTGAGTAGTATATGCAGGCACAAGACCGTGTCAAACCTACTAGAATCGGGTCGCTTTTGCCCTCAAAACTGCTATACTTGCAAAACCTTTGTGTGATTCTCTCCTTAGGTTCCTGTATAGTTAGGTCCCTAGGTGCCGATCGTATCATCTAGACGATATAATGTAAGAAGTGATTGGGGAGTGGCCGATCGTATCCATTTCCTATAACCGGTTAACCCTCAAAGTGACAATTACCCATATTTGGCCATAGGGATTCGGTTTTTGACCTTTCTGCTAGTGTAGGCACAACGGGTAGTAGTGGTAATTACATATGTTTTACCCGGGATTGCGCATACCTACCGAATGACTTGATGCTTTGACTTGAACACTTTTATTACTGATATTTTCTTTTGTGATTTCCTTTTCAGCATTTAGTCAGTTTAAGTTTATTAGTAAGGTTTTTAGAGTGACACTGAAGACCTAAACCAAAACTAAGAAAAGACAGAAGGTTATGAACACTCCTCGTGGGATCGACATCCGTCTTCACCAGCTATATTAGCCGTTGAGGGCAAATTAAGTATTTGTGGACTATTTGCCCGCAAGTGTATTTTGCACACCAAAACGACGGGTGTGCCAGTGCTCTATTTTCTTACTTGAGATTTCTAGCATGATTATTTTAGAAACGAAAAAAAATACTTGAATTGTAATTATTGTTAGTCAATTTCTGTTTTAAAGAATAGAAAGGTTAATATTTTAAATTATAGAATTTAGGGTGTTACATTTAGTGGTATCAAAGCAGGTGTACCTTTCTGTAGACTCAATGTGTTTGAAAGAATTTTTATTGTTTGATTTTATGATACACCACCCATTTCTACCACGTGCTCCTGCTCCAAGGTACTTTGCTTGATTTATTTATTTTGCAAAGTTGTTTAATGTAGTGAGCATTAAGAAGATTATGGATACTATGTGAAGAATGGCATATGTTGAAAAGTGATTTCTTCAATGAAGTTTTGTTATGTTGCAATGCATGATGAATGAGAAAGAAATTATTTTAGTCCTCGAAATTTAGAAGAACATAGAAGCATCCTCCATAGATGTTTCCCTAATTAGACGAAACGCTTTTAGAGAACTTCGCCCTAGATATTAGAATTCCTGCAGGAATGACATTAAGAACTAATAGGATTGTTAAAGACATTAGATTTGACTTTGGAAGCAAATGACTTGTGGCTACTTGTGCTTTCGAAAGTGAGAATTCGATTTAACATTCAGAATAGATCGGTTAAGCAGAAGTTTGGCGGCAATACATTATCATGGTTGAGCAGTTGTATTTCAGAAACTAGACGATGAAGAGTTTATCTTCAATATAGCTAAGTTAGATGGAAAACGAGAAATCATATCGACAATTAAAGCGGTGAAGATATTGAAGATGATAGGAATTCTTGGTAAATATTATCCGGACGACGCCAACAAAATCAACGTGTTTTGTATTTGTGTTTCTGAAGGAGATACTTCAATTTCTACCAAATGGATAAATAGAGTTCACGATTGCTTTAATTACAGAAGAAACCGTTGTTTATGACACCATCGGAATTACAAGAGTAGAAGATCCAGCTTTAAGAACTTCTAGACAAGTGATATATTCGATTGAGCGTTTCACCGTGAGGAGTACCGATCTAGTTTGTGAAGATGAAAGATATTAGTATGAGAATGGGTATAGATTATCAAGATTTAAATTGCCTCACCATGAAGAATAAATATCCCTCACCAAAAAAAAAATTGAAGATTCATTTTTTTCAATAAAGGCTCGTTAATTCAATAGAGGGACATTCAAGAACATGTCGCGTTCAATGCCAGGAGTTGTCACTCGTTTCAAGTCAATTTTTAAAGAAAACAAAGATCGTCGTTATGACTGCAGCCAAAATAATTTGAAGACATACTCATCGGTATTTCTAGGAGAAGTTGAAGTCAGATCATTTTGAGTCTAGGAGGTGCCATAGATCAAGTCTCTTTGTCGTATCTCTTTCAATAGATAGGATAAGATCACCGGATGTCGTTTTCCTGACCAAGCGCGGGCATTTGAGTCTCACCGACTCATTCTATTTCATAGTAGCCTCGTAAAGAAGAAGATGCATGACGCTCAAGAAAGAAAGAAAGAACCCGAAAAAAGATCATTAAGAAGCTAGACCTAGTGTTTGGTAGATTGAGAGTTTCATTATGATAAGAAGTTTTGATTAATCAATTTATTCATTCTCTTGTTAATAGAATCAATTTATTCATTCTCATTCTGAATCTATTTATTCATTCTCTTGTCAATAGAATCAATTTATTCATTCTCATTCTGAATCTATTTATTCATTCTCTTGTCAATTGAATCAATCACCCTTCAATAGCTTCATATCATTTGAAATTCTTCGATTATATCCTCTTGGATAATTTGTAATTTTTGTAGATGATACTCCTTGATCATCAAAAAATCAATAATAGCACTTCCTTGTTAGGCTATGCCGACACCTTTGTGAAAATATTTTAGCACGATTCTCAGTTGTTAACCGCTGATTTTCTTACATATCTTTGAGAACCCTTTGAGTTTGTAAGTCCTCTGAAAATGAAATATTTTTGGCATAAATAACCAAGAGTTATATCTTTTCTAACCTTTGATCTTGTTAAAGAATTGTGATCAGATAAAGCCCTCACTCAGAGGCATTTGTTTCTCTTTAATCCCACTCATAGAACTCGAGTGTGGATCTTGAAATAGAGTGAAGAGTATATAGCAATATTCCATTTAGTCATCGATTGAAAGAATAAGTAGTGGTATTTTCCAGGAGGAAGTAGAATCCAAGTAGTGTCAGTTAGTGCTCCTCAAAGTAGGACGCGTATTTTTAAATAATTTCTCAGCTCGTTCCATTAGGAGACGATCTACTGGATATCGGCAAGTAAGTTCCGAGCGTGCGTTAAAGTCTAGACGTATAATCTTTACGCCTGTAAGCAATGGTGATTACCAATAGGAGCCATAAAGTCAGACTATCGTTTTGAGGAAAAGAAGATGACTGCGAGCAAGAGAAGTGTCAGAGGATTCTAAGGGATTCACAATATCATTAGATCGGACTCTACTTTTTAAGAGAAGAATTTGTGTCCCAAACAATGACATAATGTAAAAAATCTTAGAGAGGCACATCGAATGCCTTACACGGCACATCCTAGAAAAACTAAGATATATCAAGGCTTAAAAAGAAATTTTTGGTTGTACGGCATGAAACAGTCAATTGCAGATTATGTTGCTCGATGTTTATCTTGTCAACAAGTAAAGACAGAGCACCAGAGACCATTAGGATTGTCGAATCCTTTGGAGATACTGGAATGGAAGTGAGAGCATATTACAATGGACTTTGTAGTTAGACTTCCCAAGACCGTTAAGAATAATTATATAATTTGGGTTATAGTGGATCAATTGACGAAATCAACTCAGTTTTTACCTATAAGAATGACATTTACCATGGATTATTTTACTCAACTATACATTCAAGAAGTAGTCTGATTTCATAGTGTCCGAGTCTCAATAATATCAGATCGAGATCCCCATTTCACATCGAGATTTTGAACGAGCTTACATGCAGCTTTGGGCACAAAGTTAAAGTTTTTAATGGCATATCATCCTTAGACAAATGGCTAATCAGAAAGGACTATACAGGCATTGGAAGATATGTCACGGACTTGCGTCATGGATTTAGAAAATAGTTAAGAAGCGTATTTACAGTTAGTGGAATTTGCTTATAACAATAGTTTCCACTCTAGCATTGGCATGACTCCGTCTAAAGCGATATACAGACAAAAGTATAGATCGCCAACGTATTGCGATGAAATTGGAGATAAAGATCTTAGGCCCTGAAATTAATGAAGGAACAGTGAAAGCAGTTGAGAAGATTCAAGATAACATTAAAGTTTCTCAAGATCAACAAAGATAGTACGCCAACAGAAGAAGAAAAGATTTATCTTTTGAGGTAAGTGACAAAGTGTTTTTGAAAGTCGCTCCTATGAAATGGGTGTTAAGATTTGGGAAAAATGAAAGTTGAGACCTCGTTTTATCGAACTTTTCGAAATCCTAGATCGAATCGATGATGTAGCTTATCGTTTAGCTATACTGTTCATTGCTCAATGTCTTTCATATTTCTATGTTGACAAAATATATATTTGCACGAATTGAGTCACACCACAAATCATGAGGAGATACAACTCAATAATGATTTAACTTGTAAGAAAGGCCTTATTGCTATTCACGATAAGAAGACAAAACGAGCTAAGAAATCAACAAGTCTCGCTGATTAGAGTACAATAGAGAAGACATGAGAAAGGAAGAAGCAATTTGGAAATGTAAGGAGGAGATCCTAACTAAGTACCTAATATTATAAATATTTTGAATTAATATTTGAATTTCAAAAGCTGCTTTTGAGTCTTGTTTATTTAGATAAGGTTCATTTATTATTATTATTTTTAATTACTACATTTTAAGAGTTATTGAAAGATATTAAAAAAATATATATTAAATAGGATAACCATGAGTTTTCATTCTTCCTTCAATAGTTGGACACGTATATGTATAAAAGACGATTCAGCAAAAAAAAAACACACTTGTCCTTCACTGTGTTAACCAAATCACAATCTCTGTATTTTAATAACAGAAAAAGAGATATCTTACCCACTTACTAAGCTAAATATATCAACTAGAATTTAAAGTAAATCCGCCAAATATTTACAAAGATTCCATAAACTGTCAAACTGAAGAGCTGCATCAAGATCAAACTTCTTTGGGTAAGCTTTCCAGTTCAACCTTTTGTGACTATTGTATAGTTTAACACCATCATCCATGATTAGTATCCTAGCACAAACAACAATATCACTTTCTAAAACAGAAACTTCAATAATTACTAACTCCTATTTGTGATGAATGTAACCTCAACATTTTATTTCTCCAATTTCTATGAATGTATTTGCAAACACAAACACCCATTTTATCTCCATTTATCACAGCACATCACCAACAGTCCAACACATAATTGGAGAATTCACGTTTCCACATAGCACAATCAATAAATTTCTCCAAATTCATAATTTCAAAATATAACCACTCCAACCTCTGCAAGTACTAACTAATCCCTATTTCAAACCATAGAACACATGAGATTCCTCCATTCTTTTTCGTTTATTTTCTAAACATTAAAACTTAGAAATAGCTAATAAACTTACCGAAATTAGAAAAGGGGAAAGAAACATAAATAAACAGAAATAGAGAGAGCTGGGTTGGGTGTCGGAGTCTCTCTACTCAGTTGAGTTGAGTCGAAGCAGGGGAGTGACATCGTCAGCTGGGCTCGGATCTCAGCGACGCTTGTCTGAGTCACGGCTGAGGTTGTGCTTTACTGACCGACGTTGATTTGATATGGTGTCGAGTCTTATAATCGAGTCGCCGGAAAACTAGCAGCGTAGTGTTGTTGTGGTTGTACTTGCATCGGATTTAGGCTGCTTCATGGCTGGAGTTGTCGGTCTAGGTCGCAGCAAGTGTGACTGCAGGTCAGGGTCCTTCGCGTCATCGGCGGACAGCGGTGAGCTCACCATTGTCGGGGAAAAGAAGAAGAAGGGGGAAGAAGAATTAGGGAATTGGAAATGAAATTTGGGGATTTAGGGATTTAGGCAAGTAATTTCACTTTGGGATTTCTATTTTGTTCTTGTTTACAGCAGAGAGATAAGAGAGAGAGAGAGAGAGAGAGAGAGAGAGAGAGAGAGAGAGAGAGAGAGAGAGAGAGAGTTGACTTAAGATTTTGATTTCTAATTAGTTGTTGTCGTGATTCTAGAGAGGAAGAGGTGGGGGGTTAATAATAATTAAAATTCTTTGCATTTATGATCCATTTGTTCTTACAAATTACTAATGATTTCAAAAGATTATGAACTCTAGATTTAGCTCTCTTATTTTATTTTAAACCTAAAATCTAACCTTAAATTTTTTTAGAATATAGATTTTGGCCAATAATTTTATGTATATAATTGATTAAATAAGCCCATGAAATTTCTCATTTTATTTAATTTAAAGTTGACTCAAATGATTTGTTTAAAATTATTTTGAAACTAGGTGCGACGCAATTAAGACCCTCGTCTACTATATGATACTCTGCTTGATTTTACGTGCCCTCTATTATCAGGTGGGTAAAATTATTATCTGCGAAATAAAAGTATATGATATATGCTTTTTCAGTCAGAAATATTTTTAATCCAACTTGAATTATCGTGGATGAAATATGGATAGCGTTTTATACGCATCAGATCAGAATAATGTTTCATACGCATAGAAGCGTTTTATACGCACCAGAATATGTTATATGCATAGTTCAAGATGTATTCTAGAATCAGAAGAAGAGTACCCTAAATCCAATATTCCTGCGATTTAATTCAGCTGGATAAATAGAAAGAAATGCTCACAGTCCCCACCACTGAGTACGTTTTAAGAGTACTCACTCCCATGTTTTTAATGTTTTCAGGTTAGTGAGCTTGGAGCAGCGTGAAGGAAATGGAGTGGACATGGTTTTGATGTTTGAGTTAATTATTTCAATTTTTTGACCTTGTTGCTTTATAATAAGTTATTTGAACTTGATGTTCTATGACGATTGCCTTTTGAATTAACTCAAGCTATGATTTTATTTATGTCTCGAATATAAATTTTATATTATAAATTATAAGTTTTCTCTTTGAAATGAACTCATCATTTATGAAATACAGGTATTTCGATTTAATTATTTATATTCTAAAAAAATATATATTGTGCTTGATGAAGACTCAAATTCGTGATTTTTCCTTTATCTTTTTACACCGTTTTTAAGTGTTTAGTATAGAGTCGAGTCTAGTTTTGGGGGTAAAACTGATTACAGGAGGATGAGGGCACAAAACCACCACAATAGGCACAGACAGATGCAATTTATGCTGAGGGCACAAAGGACTGATTTGCCTGCCGATGACTCAATCAAGGTTGTTGCGAGAATTACGCAACAGAATCGCGGGACAGTTCCTACATGCACGTGGAGGTGATGTGGCGGTCAGTTCCGAGTCTTGGGGAGGTCTAAACACGTTGGGAAGGAAGTGGGGACATCAAGAAGTTACTGGAGGCGCTAGGGTTTGTTGCTAACCCTCCTAAAATCAAGGAAGAACATGGAGCATGAACATGAGGAAGTGGAGGAGTGCAAGAGCCCCTGCGTGGGTGAAATCTGGGCTGCTTGAAGCCTTAATTCAGTTGCTATAAATACTTTTATCTGTTTTCATATGAGGGTGTCGTTTTTTGCACCTCGAAGATACAATTTCCCATTTTCGTACTTAGTTTATTTTCTGGATATTCTGTCTGCCTGAAACTGGCGATTTGCCCGCCGAGAGGTAGTTCAGTTGTTTTGTTGGCAAAACTGGGGTTGGGCCCAGAAGTTAATCGAGTTATTTCTTTTCCAAGTAAAATGTCTTTTGTCATTTCTTTTACTTTCGTTTCTATGTTTAGTGGCTAAGTATCCACTGTTCAAGTCAAAGTAATGGTCTAAGGGTAGAATATGAGCATGAGGTAATCGGACTTCAATGCCTTAAGGGTTCACAATCTTAACTTGTTTTTCACTTAGACATAGATAAAGGGTGGTTGGAGATGAAATCGCGCATTTCTGATTAACTGGTACTAGTGTTAGTTACGTGGGAGTGTATAGGTGACCCATGCCTCGATACCCGCATAGTAACAAGTCCGGGGGTGACAACCTTGGTAGTTGAGATTGAGTAGTATATGCAGGCACAAGACAATGTCAAACCTACTAGAATCGGGTCGCTTTTGCCCTCAAAACTGCTATACTTGCAAAACCTTTGTGTGATTCTCTCCTTAGATTCCTGTATAGTTAGGTCCCTAGGTGCCGATCGTATCATCTAGACGATATAATGTAAGAAGTGATTAGGGAGTAGCCGATCGTATCCATTTTCTACAACCGGTTAACCCTCAAAGTGACAATTACCCATATTTAGCCAAAAGGATTCAGTTTTTGACCTTTCTGCTAGTGTGGGCACAACGAGTAGTAGTGGTAATTACATATGTTTTACCCGAGATTGCGCATACCTACCGAATGGCTTGATGCTTTGACTTGAACACTTTTATTACTGATATTTTCTTTTGTGATTTCCTTTTCAGCATTTAGTTAGTTTAATTTTATTAGCAAAGTTTTTAGAATGACACTGAAGACCCAAACCAAAACTAAGAAAAGATAGAAGGTTATGAACACTCCTCGTGGGATCGACATCCGTCTTCACCAGCTATACTAGCCGTTGAGGGCAGATTAAGCATTTGTGGACTATTTGCCCGCAAGTGTATTTTGCACACCAAAACGACGGGTGTGCCAAAATTGGCGCCGTTGCCGGGGAGTGTAAGCGCACTTTTCTGTCTATTTACTGTTTTTCCTTAGTATATGCTTCGTTCTAACCGCGCAGGAGATTTACTCTACGATCCTAAGATAGAGAGGTCAGCGAGGGCAAGAAGGGCACAAGCTAGGGCATTTTTGAAAAGGTTGGAGGAGGAGAATCACACTGAAGGATCCAGTGACGATTTGACCTCAAGCGAAGAAAGTCAGGCAAGCAACCTCTATTTCGACGAAAAGATGGAGGACGATCAGATATCAAACCACGAAGAAGAAGAAAAACAAAGACCACCACCGCACACCCTTACTTTGAGGCAGCTGAGTTTCCCTCAAACCATGAACATGCGTCCCACGAGCATCGTTTTGCCCACAATTACTGGTAACTGGGAGCTGAGGGCAAATTTCATCTCGATTTTGCCCTAATTCCATGACCATCCAGGAGAGGATCCACAACAACATCTGCAAGATTTCGAGATGGCATGTGAGACGCAACGCACACGAGCTAATGGGACAGGCGAATACATTCGCCTGGTTTCTTTTCCTTTCAATTTGCAGGACGGAGCTCGAGAATGGTTATACACTATTCCTGCCAGGAGTGTAACCAACTGGAGTCAACTCCAGCAAAAGTTTCTGGAGAATTACTTTCCCACATCAAGAGTGCAGAGCATGAGGAAGAAGATCTCAACCGCAAAGTCTGGTTCCCACGAGAGCTTTTACGATTACTGGGAGCGTTTCAAGCAATTGCTCTCGAAATGCCCACATCACCAGATTCCAGATCATGACCTGGTGAACTACTTTGTCTCGGGATTGAGAAGCGAGGACCGGGCCCTACTGAATGTAGCATGGGGAGGATCTATCCTGAACAAGAGGGTAGCTGAGGCTCTAATACTTATTGGAGAAATGGCCGAGGAGAACAGAGACGATTCATATGAAAGAACAAGTGTTGCCGTTGCGGGCAAAACTATCTCTGTGCCTGCAACCGATGACCGAATCGAACAACTCTGCAACAAGATGGAGAAGATGATCACCATGTTTTCCACTAATACCTTGCGAATCTGTGGGGTATGTGAATTGATGGGGCACCACTCTGACCAGTGTCCACAAGTGAAAGAGAAGGAAGAAACGGTAAACGCTATAGATGAAGGGCAAAGAAGGAGGCACAATCATTTTGCCCCCAACTACAGTCAGAGGCATACAACACCATACTATCCTGCGCCCGCAGCAGGACCATCTTTATCAGAAGCCTTCGAGCAGGAGACAAGGAATGGACTGAGCTATTTGGGAGGACAAATATCCCAAATTAGTGATGCAATCGCAAGGATGGAGAAAGCTAAAGGAATTCTGCCCTCACAGACAGAACCACCAAAAAAGGCTGGGGTAAATGCAATAACACTAAAGAGTGGAAGGCAACTGCCTGCACCATATCCAGAGACTACAGAGGATGATGCCCACATAGGAGATGAGCCCATAAAGGAGGAACTAGAGTTAAGGGCAAATGACGAACCAGAAGCAGTTATGCCCAAACCCACCCTGAAGAGTAATATTCCAAAAGAGATCGAGGTTCCTTTACCATTTCCAGGAAGGATGAAGCGGAACAAGAAAGAAGCAGAGGATAGGGATCTAATGCACATCTTCAAGAAAGTGGAAATCAATGTTCCCCTACTAGACGCCATCAGGCAGGTGCCCCGATATGCCCGTTTCCCGAAGGACTTATGTACAAAGAATGTGAGATTCACAGGGGAGACACAAGTGGTGGTGAATGAAAATGTGTCAGCATTATTGCAGAAGAAGCTACCTGAAAAGTGTGGAGACCCAGGGATGTTCTTGATTCCCTGTGAAATTAGAGGACTTCGAGTTGAGAGAGCTATGCTGGACTTAGGGGCATCAATCAATGTTATGCTCTTAAGCATTTTTGAAGAGCTGACATTAGGACCGCTCAAAGATACAAGGACAATTATTCAATTGGCTGACTGTTCAAATGTTTATCCCGAGGGAGTGCTTGAAGATGTCCTAATCAAAGTAGAGAGTCTGATTTTACCAGCAGACTTCTATGTGCTGGATATGGGCAAAACCAATCCAAAGGCTGCCTGTATACTTTTGGGTAGACCATTCATGAAGACGGCACATACGAAGATTGATGTCGATAAGGGCACATTGATGTGCGAGTTCGATGGAGACAGAGTTACCTTCAACATCATGGAAGCAATGAAGTATCCCAATGACACTGAGGGTGTACATGTGATCGACGTTTTTGAGCCTATGATCCAAGAAGAAATGCCAAGGCTGCTGGCAAAGGATCCACTTGATTGGGTACTTCAGAACAGTAAGATCAATTGGGATGCTGAAGAGGAACGAGATAAGCAAATCAAAGAGGTAATTCTGCAATTGTATCACATCGAAGCCGGTTTTTCAAGGGATAAACGTCTGCCTTTGTCCACAACAAGGCAGGGTGATAAACTGGTGAGGTCTATCATCAAGCCACCCAAGCTGGAGTTGAAGGAGTTGCCCGATCACCTCAAATATGCCTATTTGGGTGAAGGAGAGAATTTTCCAGTTATAATCAGTTTATCGTTGACCATGAAGCAGGAAGTCAAGTTAATAGCACTATTGAAGATGCACAAGGAAGCAATTGGATGGACCTTGGCCGACATAAAGGGCATAAGTTCCACCATTTGCATGCATCGGATCCAGTTGGAATAAGGGGCAAAACCAGTGCAAGATCCCCAAAGGAAGCTGAATCCCTTGATGAAGGAAGCTGTGTTAAAGGAGATTCTAAAGCTGCTCGATATGGGCATTGTCTTCCCTGTGCCCGACAGTGAGTGGGTGAGTCCTATTCACGTTGTGCCTAAAAAGTCTGGAATCCAGGTTGTGGAGAATGAAAACAAGGAACTTATTCAGATGAGACTGCAGACCGGATGGAGAGTTTGCATTGACTACCGCAAGTTGAATGCAGTCACAAAGAAGGATCATTTCCCTTTGCCTTTCATCGATCAGATGTTGGAGAGCCTTGCGAGAAAATCGTACTTCTGATTTCTGGATGGGTATTCTGGATATATGCAGATCGTGGTGGCCCAAGCCGATCAAAGCAAAACGACATTCACTTGCCCCTTTGGCACATTTGCCTATAGAAGGATGCGTTTTGGCCTTTGCAACGCTCTAGGCACATTCCAACGATGCATGATGAGTATATTTTTCGATATGCTTGAGACTTGTATTGAGATCTTTATGGACGACTTCACGGTTTATGGAGATAGCTTTGATCAATGCCTTGATCATTTGAGCAAAGTACTAAGCCGCTGTGTGGAAAAAGACTTGGTGTTGAATTATGAGAAGTATCACTTTATGGTAAGAGAAGGAATCGTGCTGGGGCATGTAGTATCCGAGCGAGGAATTGAGGTGGACAGGGCAAAAGTGGAGATCATTGCCAAATTGCCCTATCCTATCAATGTTAAGCAGATTCGGGCATTTCTAGGCCATGCGGGTTTCTATCGTCGATTCATTAAGGACTTCGCAAAGATTGTTCAACCACTCACAAACCTGCTACAACTGGAGGTAAAATTTGACTTTGATGATGACTGCAAGGAAGCTTTTCATACATTGCAGAATATGTTAGTATCTTCCCCCATGATCCAACCTCCGGATTGGGGAATGCCATTTGAGGTGATGTGTGATACCAGCAGATTTGCCGTGGGAGCAATTTTGGGCCAGAAAAGAGGCAAAGAGAGCTATGTTATCTATTATGCCTCCAAGACATTAAATTCCGCGCAACGCAACTATACCACCACGGAAAAGGAGCTGTTAGCAGTAGTGTTCGCTTTTGAGAAGTTCTGTTCCTATCTGCTGGGGGCACAAGTGATTGTTTACACGGATCACGCAGCTCTAAAGTACCTACTGTCTAAGAAGGAGTCAAAGCCAAGACTCACAAGGTGGATATTGCTCTTACAAGAGTTTGATGTGCAGATCAAAGACAAGACTGGGGCAGAAAACCTGGTTGCAGACCATCTCAGCCGTCTGATGGTTGAGAGCAAAGAGGAAATCACTGAGAATTTTCCAGATGAGCACTTGTATGAGGTTGTGGACAAAATAGCAAAGGAGCCATGGTTTGCTGACATAGTGAACTATCTGGTCGCAAGGCAGTTTCTAGTTGGTTTGAGTGACTATCAAAAGAATAAGATGAAGCGTGAGTGCAAGTTCTATATCTGGGAAGCACCAGCTCTTTGGAAAATTGGAACTGATCAAGTCATAAGAAGGTGCGTCAGTGATGATGAGGTCCTAGACATCTTGAAGTTCTGCCATAAAAATGCATGTGGAGGTCATTTTGGCCCACGAAGAACAGCAAGAAAGGTATTAGATGGGGGATTTTACTGGCCTACATTATTCAGGGATGCTTATATATTTGTGAAGAAGTGCAAGAATTGCCAGATGACTGAGAATATTTCTATTCGGGAGGCCATGCCATAAACACCTATCATGCCCGTGGAAGTCTTCGACATATGGGGCATAGATTTGATGGGACCATTTCCCAAGTCAGGTAATAATCTCTACATTATCCTGGCTGTAGATTATGTCTCCAAGTGGGTGGAGGCAAAAGCCACTCCAACGAATGATGCAAATACAGTGGTGAAGTTCCTGAGGGCAAATGTGTTCTGTCGCTTCGGAATGCCCAAAGTCCTGATCAGTGATCAAGGGACTCATTTCTGCAACTCAGTCATAAAGAAGATGATGGCAAGGTATGGGGTCACACACAAGGTTACTACTGCATATCACCCCCAGGCAAATGGACAAGCAAAAGTCTCAAATAGGGAGATAAAAAATATTCTGGAAAAAGTTGTTGGACCAAGGCGCAAAGACTGGAGCAATCACTTGGAAGATGCTCTGTGGGCATATCGCACAGCCTACAAGACACCCATTGGGATGTCTCCTTATAGGCTGGTTTTTGGAAAGTATTGCAATTTGCCCGTGGGAATGGAGCATAAAGCATTTTGGGCAATCAAGAAGTTGAATTTCAATAATGAATGCGCTGGAATTGAGAGGAAGCTGCAGATCCAAGAATTGGAAGAGTTGAGGTCCGAGGCCTATGATAATGCTGTGATGTATAAGGAAAGGACCAAGAGATACCACGATGCACTCGCAAGGGGCAAACAGTTGCTCTGTGGGTAAAAGGTACTCATGTTTAACTCAAAGCTCAAATTGCATGCGGGCAAATTAAAGTCAAAATGGATGGGCCCCTATCTGGTGCAACATCAACATCCAAGTGGAGCAATTGATCTGGTAAATCCAAAAGATGGGTGCGAGTTTCGAGTCAATGGCCAGAGGGTGAAACCATATTTTGAGCAAGAGAAGGAAACTCGGGTAGAAACCCAAGTTTTGAGCAGCCCTGAGTACTACTGAAGGCACAACATGGTCGAGCCAAAGACCTTAAACGAAGGCGCTGGACGGGAGGCAACCCGATTTGTTTACTTGCTTTAATTTCAATTATGTTTGTTATTTGTATTTTGTTGTGAATTAACGCTGCAGAAAGGCAAAGACTGGAAACACATCACTGTGGGCAAAGTAATGTGCAGGGCACAGTAAGGTTTAAGTGTGTGGGTGGGTACTGTAGCAGATTTGACTGATTGGACACAGACAGTAGCTGCAGAGACGGTTGATTTTCCCATGCAGTGTTGATGATTGTTGAAAATTGAGGCCGAAAAAAGGGGAGTGAGGGAGAGATGATATATACAGATAATTATTTTGAATTATAAACATATCTTCTTCTCCAATTCAAATTCCCCCAAATCTCTCAAAATTAGGCACAACCGTTTCCTAAATTCTCGACCACGATCTCGCTGCACAAACCCACCACCCTCACAACACCTCACGTCTCCAGAAGCATTCAAATACCCCCCACTCTCGATTTCTCACAAATCGAGCAAAGCAAACCCCAACTCAAAAATTTCCCAAACCCTTGTCAAGAAAAAAAAATGGTGAATGCAAAGAAAACCGGAGAAACTGCCAAGCGAGGCACACGTCGCAGTGCCCGCAACACCGGCGACTCATCGCAAGAAACGACGCAGACCACCCAGTCGACCCAGCCCAAGGAGCCGAAACAAAGCTCCGAACCCGTTCTAAACCCCTCACCGATCCAGACCATTCTACCACAACACCCACCGCTCCCGCCGTCATAAGCAGAGAAAAAAAAACGAGCACCGCCGAAGGCTAAGGGCGGTGCGTCGAAGAAGAAGAAGGTTGAGGCTGATAAGGGCAAACCTCAGAGCCCACCAAAAGCTGGGCAAAGCCCTGACCCAACGTTCACACTTGAGAAACCACCAACTCCTGAGAAGCCGCCGACACCCCAACCCAGCGAAGAATTAAACGAGTCTGAGCCTAATAAAGAACCAGAGAAGGACGGGGAGGACGATAGTGGACCAGAGAAAGAAAATGAGGTGGAGGAAGAAAAACAAATTGGCAGCGGTGATGAAGAAGAAAGCATTGATGAATCTGAAGGTGAGATCATGGAAGAAGATGACAAAGAGGAGGAGAAACTAGAGAAAGATCATCAAGAGGAGAAGGAAAAAGAACCAGAACCGGAAGAAGAGAAAGAGGAATCGTTGGAGGACGACAAAGTGACCTCAGAGGGATCTACCTCTGAGAATGTCCCCATCCAGTCTGAGCAACCGAAACAGGCACAACCCGATCCACCCGCAGAGAAAAAGAAGTCGAAGAAGGCAAAACCATAGGAGGTCTCGAAGGAGGCACAGAGGGAACCAAGCCAAAGTAAGGGACCCGATGTGCCCGAAAAGTCTAAGAGCAAGCCAAATGGAACTAAGTTAACCAGCAAAGGGTCAAGGAAGCCAGTCAGCAAGGAGTCGAAGAAACAAGAGAAGTTACCCACCAAGAGAAAGCTAGATGTGGAGCAATCCCACAATGAAGAGGAAGAGAAGTCGGTGCACAGTGAGGAAGTGGAACCGGAAATCTAAATCATCCCAGCTCCAGTTTAATCCTATGTACCCGCAAAGGTAAAAAAGGGCACAAAAAGCAGGGTGCCAATCAGAACCCTCCCCCGCCGCTTGACGAAGGATGAGAAGGATGATCCAAGCAGCTCAAGACAAGGAATTGTCGAGAGACTAAACAAGAAGAAGCATCTGCCCTTGTACGTTCTTCATGACAGCATGCTAAATACACTTGGAGTCATGGACCAAGTGTATGAATACTTTGCCAACATCGGTTGGGAGCAATTACTTGGCTGGAGGAACACGGTACGCCCCTCTTTAACCATTGAATTTCTTTCCTCATATGAGTTTAAACCAGTGCAGGGATTTAGTCTGGAGACACCCGGAGTTGTGAACTTCTGTATAGCTGGAGAGAGCTATAGCATGTCAATCTCAGGATTGAATCTGCTGTTGGATTTCATCCAACCAAAAGATGTCCATTCGAAGTGGTACAAGGAAGCAGCAACCAGCGTTGGCGACGACTGGAGTCGAAACATTCAGCAATGGTGGGAGGAAATTGGAGGCAAAGACTTCTATCTTTCGGGCTCAAGCAAGGACAAGCACATCTCTGACCACGCCCTCCAGATTTGCCATAGATGGATGGCATTCAACCTTTATGGGCGCAAGGATGGCACTGGCCAAGTCACACAGCAGGAGGTATTCCTATTATGGAACATGGTGCACAAGCGGAAGGTCAACCTCGGCTACATTCTGGCGATTCAATTACAGGCTCAGACCAGCAACACCAGAGCAACTGTTGTAGCCTTGGGCATGTTCGTGGCTAGGCTGTTTGAAGGATTGAAAGGTGACGACCTCGATGACATCTTTGAGGGGTACCCAGAGCTTGATGAAGCGACAGAGTATCTCGATGCCCAGAGGCTGGAGCGGATGCAGCTAGTTGGGTTCACTGAAGAGAACACCCCATACTTCCTCCCTTTTGACGAACCAACATACTTTGACAAAAGAAAGGCCCCCAAGGCACAAGAAGGATCACCCTGGGCACAAGAAGGACCGAGCAGGGCACAGAGCAGTGCAGATTCAAAGAGGCTTGAAAGAGTTGAGAAAGCCCTGCAGAGCATTTGTGTTCACCTCGGGTTAGACTACCCTTCCTCTCCTTAAATCATGTTTTATCCCCAGTAATTTAGGATTTTTTTATTTTTGTTTGTGTGTTTAGTGTCTATGTGTGTTTTTTGTATATTTGCGTCGGTATATATAGAGTCTGTTTTGGGCATATCTAACCCACATTACTGCTTGTGCCCGCAAGGGTACTTTGCACAGCAAGTGTGTGAGAGGGATATGCCTAGGTCGTTGTGTTTGTATGTTTTGTTTTTATTTTGTGTGTGCATATTGAGTCTATAGCATATGAGTCATAGATTGACATTGGGCATATATGGACATAAATTTATTGTTAGGCAGATGGAATTAATCAATCGCATGTGAAAGCAATATATAACTACCCAGTGAGCTTTGAGCCCAAAGTAACATTTGCGACTTCTTTCTGTGTGTTTAAATTCTACCACCTCATTTGAGGCTTACTTGCTTATGCCCTGTCAAACTTGATTTCATGCATGCGTAGATGATTAATGCATTTTCTTTCGTCGTTATTTGGCCATATTATTCACTGATAAATGCTTCACATTGCTGCCATTATTTGAGCCTGCTTATTTGTTCATGACCTGTGTTCTGAAAATCTCTCTTTAAAGAGTATCTTATGACTGGGAATGGAATCTTTTATGCTTGTATTGGTAGTATGTTTAAGCCAAATAGTGACAGGGTGTCAGAAATGGGCACAAAGAAAGAAAGAAAAAAAAAATAAAATAAAAAATGTTTGAATTTTTATTTTTCCAGGTTCTTATATGGGCACAAGAGCTGCCAGTGTTGATTTTGCCCGAATATTATTGAAGGTAGCCAGTTCCTAAATATTTCCAACCTTGATCCGCATGCCCCATTACAACCCTCACAAGACCTTTTGATATGCATGCATGTGAATATCGTAAATTGTTTATACAGGGTATTTGCAAGTTTGTTGATGATAATTTGGTGGAATTGTTGAGAGTAAACACTTAACCTAAACACTCGAGAAAAAGGCGAGCTGAGTACACACTTCAATAGTAGCCTGAGTTTGATTGATTCGATTTGCCTGCATCATTATGTTCAACTGTTATGCCCTTTATCAACTTATGATTCATATGCTGTATTGTCTTGTTTTGAGTCATTTAAGTCTTCTGTTTGTTGTTGTTTTGAGTTAAAGTTGCATTCATACTTGAGGACAAGTATAGTCCAAGTGTGTGGGTGTGATGAAGACTCAAATTCGTGATTTTTCCTTTATCTTTTTACACCCTTTTTAAGTGTTTAGTATAGAGTCGAGTCTAATTTTGGGGGTAAAACTGATTACAGGAGGATGAGGGCACAAAACCACCACAATAGGCACAGACAGGTGCAATTTATGCTGAGGGCACAAAGGACTGATTTGCCTGCCGATGACTCAGTCAAGGTTGTTGCGAGAATTATGCAACAGAATCGCGGGACAGTTCTTACATGCACGTGGACGTGATGTGGCGGTCAGTTTCGAGTCTTGGGAAGGTCTAAACACGTTGGGAAGGAAGTGGGGACATCAAGAAGTTACTGGAGGCGCTAGGGTTTGTTGCTAACCCTCCTAAAATCAAGGAAGAACATGGAGCATGAACATGAGGAAGTGGAGGAGTGCAAGAGCCCCTGCGTGGGTGAAATCTGGGCTGCTTGAAGCCTTAATTCAGTTGCTATAAATACTTTTATCTGTTTTCATATGAGGGTGTCGTTTTTTGCACCTCGAAGATACAATTTCCCATTTTCGTACTTAGTTTATTTTCTGGATATTCTGTTTGCCTGAAGCTGGCGATTTGCCTGCCGAGAGGTAGTTCAGTTGTTTTGTTGGCAAAACTGGGGTTCGGCCCAGAAGTTAATCGAGTTATTTCTTTTCCAAGTAAGATGTCTTTTATCATTTCTTTTACTTTCATTTCTATGTTTAGTGGCTAAGTATCCACTGTTCAAGTCCAAGTAATGGTCTAAGGATAGAATATGAGCATGAGGTAATCGGACTTCAATGCCTTAAGGGTTCACAATCTTAACTTGTTTTTCACTTAGACATAGGTAAAGGGTGGTTGGAGATGAAAGCGCGCATTTCTGATTAACTGGTACTAGTGTTAGTTACGTGGGAGTGTATAGGTGACCCATGCCTCGATACCCGCATAGTAATAAGTCCGGGGGTGACAGCCTTGGTAGTTGAGATTGAGTAGTATATGCAGGCACAAGACCGTGTCAAACCTACTAGAATCGGGTCGCTTTTGCCCTCAAAACTGCTATACTTGCAAAACCTTTGTGTGATTCTCTCCTTAGGTTCCTGTATAGTTAGGTCCCTAGGTGCCGATCGTATCATCTAGACGATATAATGTAAGAAGTGATTGGGGAGTGGCCGATCGTATCCATTTCCTATAACCGGTTAACCCTCAAAGTGACAATTACCCATATTTGGCCATAGGGATTCGGTTTTTGACCTTTCTGCTAGTGTAGGCACAACGGGTAGTAGTGGTAATTACATATGTTTTACCCGGGATTGCGCATACCTACCGAATGACTTGATGCTTTGACTTGAACACTTTTATTACTGATATTTTCTTTTGTGATTTCCTTTTCAGCATTTAGTTAGTTTAAGTTTATTAGTAAGGTTTTTAGAGTGACACTGAAGACCTAAACCAAAACTAAGAAAAGACAGAAGGTTATGAACACTCCTCGTGGGATCGACATCCGTCTTCACCAGCTATATTAGCCGTTGAGGGCAAATTAAGTATTTGTGGACTATTTGCCCGCAAGTGTATTTTGCACACCAAAACGACGGGTGTGCCAGTGCTCTATTTTCTTACTTGAGATTTCTAGCATGATTATTTTAGAAACGAAAAAAAATACTTGAATTGTTATTATTGTTAGTCAATTTCTGTTTTAAAGAATAGAAAGGTTAATATTTTAAATTATAGAATTTAGGGTGTTACATTTAGTGGTATCAAAGCAGGTGTACCTTTCTGTAGACTCAATGTGTTTGAAAGAATTTTTATTGTTTGATTTTATGATACACCACCCATTTCTACCACGTGCTCCTGCTCCAAGGTACTTTGCTTGATTTATTTATTTTGCAAAGTTGTTTAATGTAGTGAGCATTAAGAAGATTATGGATACTATGTGAAGAATGGCATATGTTGAAAAGTGATTTCTTCAATGAAGTTTTGTTATGTTGCAATGCATGATGAATGAGAAAGAAATTATTTTAGTCCTCGAAATTTAGAAGAACATAGAAGCATCCTCCATAGATGTTTCCCTAATTAGACGAAACGCTTTTAGAGAACTTCGCCCTAGATATTAGAATTCCTGCAGGAATGACATTAAGAACTAATAGGATTGTTAAAGACATTAGATTTGACTTTGGAAGCAAATGACTTGTGGCTACTTGTGCTTTCAAAAGTGAGAATTCGATTTAACATTCAGAATAGATCGGTTAAGCAGAAGTTTGGCGGCAATACATTATCATGGTTGAGCAGTTGTATTTCAGAAACTAGACGATGAAGAGTTTATCTTCAATATAGCTAAGTTAGATGGAAAACGAGAAATCATATCGACAATTAAAGCGGTGAAGATATTGAAGATGATAGGAATTCTTGGTAAATATTATCCGGACGACGCCAACAAAATCAACGTGTTTTGTATTTGTGTTTCTGAAGGAGATACTTCAATTTCTACCAAATGGATAAATAGAGTTCACGATTGCTTTAATTACAGAAGAAACCATTGTTTATGACACCATCGGAATTACAAGAGTAGAAGATCCAGCTTTAAGAACTTCTAGACAAGTGATATATTCGATTGAGCGTTTCACCGTGAGGAGTACCGATCTAGTTTGTGAAGATGAAAGATATTAGTATGAGAATGGGTATAGATTATCAAGATTTAAATTGCCTCACCATGAAGAATAAATATCCCTCACCAAAAAAAAAATTGAAGATTCATTTTTTTCAATAAAGGCTCGTTAATTCAATAGAGGGACATTCAAGAACATGTCGCGTTCAATGCCAGGAGTTGTCACTCGTTTCAAGTCAATTTTTAAAGAAAACAAAGATCGTCGTTATGACTGCAGCCAAAATAATTTGAAGACATACTCATCGGTATTTCTAGGAGAAGTTGAAGTCAGATCATTTTGAGTCTAGGAGGTGCCATAGATCAAGTCTCTTTGTCGTATCTCTTTCAATAGATAGGATAAGATCACCGGATGTCGTTTTCCTGACCAAGCGCAGGCATTTGAGTCTCACCGACTCATTCTATTTCATAGTAGCCTCGTAAAGAAGAAGATGCATGACGCTCAAGAAAGAAAGAAAGAACCCGAAAAAAGATCATTAAGAAGCTAGACCTAGTGTTTGGTAGATTGAGAGTTTCATTATGATAAGAAGTTTTGATTAATCAATTTATTCATTCTCTTGTCAATAGAATCAATTTATTCATTCTCATTCTGAATCTATTTATTCATTCTCTTGTCAATAGAATCAATTTATTCATTCTCATTCTGAATCTATTTATTCATTCTCTTGTCAATTGAATCAATCACCCTTCAATAGCTTCATATCATTTGAAATTCTTCGATTATATCCTCTTGGATAATTTGTAATTTTTGTAGATGATACTCCTTGATCATCAAAAAATCAATAATAGCACTTCCTTGTTAGGCTATGCC
This sequence comes from Perilla frutescens, assembly GCA_026008535.1. NCBI lineage: Eukaryota > Viridiplantae > Streptophyta > Magnoliopsida > Lamiales > Lamiaceae > Perilla > Perilla frutescens. Next base: position 47,338,824 of record BRKX01000001.1, on the reverse strand, counting down.
GACACCTTTGTGAAAATATTTTAGCACGATTCTCAGTTGTTAACCGCTGATTTTCTTACATATCTTTGAGAACCCTTTGAGTTTGTAAGTCCTCTGAAAATGAAATATTTTTGGCATAAATAACCAAGAGTTATATCTTTTCTAACCTTTGATCTTGTTAAAGAATTGTGATCAGATAAAGCCCTCACTCAGAGGCATTTGTTTCTCTTTAATCCCACTCATAGAACTCGAGTGTGGATCTTGAAATAGAGTGAAGAGTATATAGCAGTATTCCATTTAGTCATCGATTGAAAGAATAAGTAGTGGTATTTTCCAGGAGGAAGTAGAATCCAAGTAGTGTCAGTTAGTGCTCCTCAAAGTAGGACGCGTATTTTTAAATAATTTCTCAGCTCGTTCCATTAGGAGACGATCTACTGGATATCGGCAAGTAAGTTCCGAGCGTGCGTTAAAGTCTAGACGTATAATCTTTACGCCTGTAAGCAATGGTGATTACCAATAGGAGCCATAAAGTCAGACTATCGTTTTGAGGAAAAGAAGATGACTGCGAGCAAGAGAAGTGTCAGACGATTCTAAGGGATTCAAAATATCATTAGATCGGACTCTACTTTTTAAGAGAAGAATTTGTGTCCCAAACAATGACATAATGTAAAAAATCTTAGAGAGGCACATCGAATGCCTTACACGGCACATCCTAGAAAAACTAAGATATATCAAGGCTTAAAAAGAAATTTTTGGTTGTACGGCATGAAACAGTCAATTGCAGATTATGTTGCTCGATGTTTATCTTGTCAACAAGTAAAGACAGAGCACCAGAGACCATTAGGATTGTCGAATCCTTTGGAGATACTGGAATGGAAGTGAGAGCATATTACAATGGACTTTGTAGTTAGATTTCCCAAGACCGTTAAGAATAATTATATGATTTGGGTTATAGTGGATCAATTGACGAAATCAACTCAGTTTTTACCTATAAGAATGACATTTACCATGGATTATTTTACTCAACTATACATTCAAGAAGTAGTCTGATTTCATAGTGTCCGAGTCTCAATAATATCAGATCGAGATCCCCATTTCACATCGAGATTTTGAACGAGCTTACATGCAGCTTTGGGCACAAAGTTAAAGTTTTTAATGGCATATCATCCTTAGACAAATGGCTAATCAAAAAGGACTATACAGGCATTGGAAGATATGTCACGGACTTGCGTCATGGATTTAGAAAATAGTTAAGAAGCGTATTTACAGTTAGTGGAATTTGCTTATAACAATAGTTTCCACTCTAGCATTGGCATGACTCCGTCTAAAGCGATATACAGACAAAAGTATAGATCGCCAACGTATTGCGATGAAATTGGAGATAAAGATCTTAGGCCCTGAAATTAATGAAGGAACAGTGAAAGCAGTTGAGAAGATTCAAGATAACATTAAAGTTTCTCAAGATCAACAAAGATAGTACGCCAACAGAAGAAGAAAAGATTTATCTTTTGAGGTAAGTGACAAAGTGTTTTTGAAAGTCGCTCCTATGAAATGGGTGTTAAGATTTGGGAAAAATGAAAGTTGAGACCTCGTTTTATCGAACTTTTCGAAATCCTAGATCGAATCGATGATGTAGCTTATCGTTTAGCTATACTGTTCATTGCTCAATGTCTTTCATATTTCTATGTTGACAAAATATATATTTGCACGAATTGAGTCACACCACAAATCATGAGGAGATACAACTCAATAATGATTTAACTTGTAAGAAAGGCCTTATTGCTATTCACGATAAGAAGACAAAACGAGCTAAGAAATCAACAAGTCTCGCTGATTAGAGTACAATAGAGAAGACATGAGAAAGGAAGAAGCGATTTGGAAATGTAAGGAGGAGATCCTAACTAAGTACCTAATATTATAAATATTTTGAATTAATATTTGAATTTCAAAAGCTGCTTTTGAGTCTTGTTTATTTAGATAAGGTTCATTGATTATTATTATTTTTAATTACTACATTTTAAGAGTTATTAAAAGATATTAAAAAAATATATATTAAATAGGATAACCATGAGTTTTCATTCTTCCTTCAATAGTTGGACACGTATATGTATAAAAGACGATTCAGCAAAAAAAAAACACACTTGTCCTTCACTGTGTTAACCAAATCACAATCTCTGTATTTTAATAACAGAAAAAGAGATATCTTACCCACTTACTAAGCTAAATATATCAACTAGAATTTAAAGTAAATCCGCCAAATATTTACAAAGATTCCATAAACTGTCAAACTGAAGAGCTGCATCAAGATCAAACTTCTTTGGGTAAGCTTTCCAGTTCAACCTTTTGTGGCTATTGTATAGTTTAACACCATCATCCATGATTAGCATCCTAGCACAAACAACAATATCACTTTCTAAAACAGAAACTTCAATAATTACTAACTCCTATTTGTGATGAATGTAACCTCAACATTTTATTTCTCCAATTTCTATGAATGTATTTGCAAACACAAACACCCATTTTATCTCCATTTATCACAGCACATCACCAATAGTCCAACACATAATTGGAGAATTCACGTTTCCACATAGCACAATCAATAAATTTCTCCAAATTCATAATTTCAAAATATAACCACTCCAACCTCTGCAAGTACTAACTAATCCCTATTTCAAACCATAGAACACATGAGATTCCTCCATTCTTTTTCGTTTATTTTCTAAACATTAAAACTTAGAAATAGCTAATAAACTTACCGAAATTAGAAAAGGGGAAAGAAACATAAATAAACAGAAATAGAGAGAGCTGGGTTGGGTGTCGGAGTCTCTCTACTCAGTTGAGTTGAGTCGAAGCAGGGGAGTGACATCGTCAGCTGGGCTCGGATCTCAGCGACGCTTGTCTGAGTCACGGCTGAGGTTGTGCTTTACTGACCGACGTTGATTTGATATGGTGTCGAGTCTTATAATCGAGTCGCCGGAAAACTAGCAGCGTAGTGTTGTTGTGGTTGTACTTGCATCGGATTTAGGCTGCTTCATGGCTGGAGTTGTCGGTCTAGGTCGCAGCAAGTGTGACTGCAGGTCAGGGTCCTTCGTGTCATCGGCGGACAGCGGTGAGCTCACCATTGTCGGGGAAAAGAAGAAGAAGGGGGAAGAAGAATTAGGGAATTGGAAATGAAATTTGGGGATTTAGGGATTTAGGCAAGTAATTTCACTTTGGGATTTCTATTTTGTTCTTGTTTACAGCAGAGAGATAAGAGAGAGAGAGAGAGAGAGAGAGAGAGAGAGAGAGAGAGAGAGAGAGAGAGTTGACTTAAGATTTTGATTTCTAATTAGTTGTTGTCGTGATTCTAGAGAGGAAGAGGTGGGGGGTTAATAATAATTAAAATTCTTTGCATTTATGATCCATTTGTTCTTACAAATTACTAATGATTTCAAAAGATTATGAACTCTAGATTTAGCTCTCTTATTTTATTTTAAACCTAAAATCTAACCTTAAATTTTTTTAGAATATAGATTTTGGCCAATAATTTTATGTATATAATTGATTAAATAAGCCCATGAAATTTCTCATTTCTCATTTTATTTAATTTATAGTTGACTCAAATGATTTATTTTAAATTATTTTGAAACTAGGTGCGGCGCAATTAAGACCCTCGTCTACTATATGATACTCTGCTTGATTTTACGTGCCCTCTATTATCAGGTAGGTAAAATTATTATCTGCGAAATAAAAGTATATGATATATGCTTTTTCAGTCAGAAATGTTTTTAATCCAACTTGAATTATCGTGGATGGAATATGGATAGCGTTTTATACGCATCAGATCAGAATAGCGTTTCATACGCATAGAAGCATTTTATACGCACCAGAATATGTCCTATGCATAGTTCAAGATGTATTCTAGAATCAGGAGAAGAGTACCCTAAATCCAATATTCCTGCGATTTAATTCAGCTGGATAAATAGAAAGAAATGCTCACAGTCCCCACCACTGAGTACATTTTAAGAGTACTCACTCCCATGTTTTTAATGTTTTCAGGTTAGTGAGCTTGGAGCAGCGTGAAGGAAATGGGGTGGACATGGTTTTGATGTTTGAGTTAATTATTTCAATCTTTTGACCTTGTTGCTTTATAATAAGTTATTTGAACTTGATGTTCTATGACGATTGCCTTTTGAATTAACTCAAGCTATGATTTTATTTATGTCTCGAATATAAATTTTATATTATAAATTATAAGTTTTCTCTTTGAAATGAAGTCAGCATTTATGAAATGCAGGTATTTCGATTTAATTATTTATATTCTAAAAAAAGTATATATTGTGCTCTATTTTCTTACTTGAGATTTCTAGCATGATTATTTTAGAAACGAAAAAAAAAATACTTGAATTGTTATTATTGTTAGTCAATTTCTGTTTTAAAGAAAAGAAAGGTTAATATTTTAAATTATAGAATTTAGGGTGTTACATAAATCGTCTATGTCAATTTCTGCAACGACCAACCACAGATCATTGGACAGCTGTTAAAAGACTTCTTCGGTATTTGAGTGGCACTCTTGAGCTTGGTCTATTTTTACAACGCACTTCGTCTTTGCATCTCCATGCTTTTTCGGACGCCAATTGGGCTGGTAATCCAGACAATCGTTCCTCCATCAGCGCTTATATAGTCTTCCTCAGCCACAACCCGGTTTCTTGGTCCTTCAAGAAACAGTTGGCTATTGATCCTTCCTCAACTGAAGTGCAGTATAGAGCTGTCGTCTCTGCGGCTGCCGAGCTGATTAGGATAAAGTCTCTTTTACACGAGTTAGTTATTTCGATTCCTCTCACTCCTCCAATTTATTGTGATAACATTGGAGTTATCTATCTATGTGTTAATCCTGTGTTTCACTCACGTATGAAACACATAGCGCTTGATTTCCATTTTGTGTGACAGAAAGTTCAGAATGGTGAGCTTCGTGTCTCTCACGTCTCATCCGCTGATCAACTTGCGGATGCCCTCACTAAGCCTCTTTCAGCTCCTCATCTCCACCAACTAAGATCCAATATTGGTGTTCGACCAAACTCCATCTTGAGGGGGCATGTTAAGCCGTGTGATTCGGCTTCTGTTTTACCAAATCCATATAGCTAGAATATTACTTATTCTATGTATATCTCATGTATTTTTTGTATATTTATTTTCGCATAGTCAGTTAGAATAGATATTCTAAAATTCCTTTAGTTGTGTATAAATACCTTACGTAGGTATCATTCATTTTATGTGAAAATATATCAAAAGTTATTCTTCCTTATATACAGTTGCTGCTTCCACGAGGACCATTTCCCATGGTCAAGCTGAGAAGCAGAAGAAGTTCTTCGGATTGGTCTTTGTTTGTTCTTCTGCAATTCAAATTGTATTGTATTCAAGAAAGCAAGTTTCGATAGCAATCGCAAGAGAAATTAACTAAAAAAGAAACAATTATCTTTGCTGAAATGGCGTCATCATCCACTACCGTTGTTGCTTCCAATCGCAAGACAAATTAACTAAAAAATAAACAATTACCTTTGCTGAAATGGCGTCATCATCTACTACCATTGCTGCTTCCACGCGGACCATTCCCCATGGTCAAGCTGAGAAGCAGGAGAAGTTCTCCGGATTGGACTTCAAGAGATGGCAGCAGAAGATGCTCTTCTACCTAACCACATTGGGAGTTGCTGGCTACATCAAAAAAAGTACTCCAGTGATCGAGAAAAACGAGTCGGACATCAACAAACGAACGTCGTATGATCAATGGATCAATGGCGACTTTCTTTGTAAAAATTACATTCTTAATGACTTAGTAGATAGTTTATATTCTGTATATCGAAATGTAACTAGTGCTAAGGAACTATAGGAAGCTCTAAAAAAGAAGAACAAAATTGAGGATGCCGGAACAAAAAAGTTCGTAGTGGAAAAGTTCCTCGATTACAAAATGGTGGACACCCAGTCAGTGATGGATCAAGTGTAAGAGCTTCAGCTCATTATGCACGACATTCATACTAAAGGAATGGTCCTTCCCGACTCTTTCACTGTTGCTGTAGTGATTGAGAAGTTGCCACCATGTTGGAAGGACTTCAAGAGCTATCTCAAGCACAAGCGAAAGGAGATGACTCTTGAAGACCTTATTGTTAAGCTTCAAATTGAAGCCGATAACCGGAAGGTTGATCCGAGACCAAGAGTCCTGATCGAGGCCAAGGCTAATTTGATGGAACGTGGTGGACCATCAAATAGCAATAAAAGGAAGTGCCAGGGTCAAGTTGACAAAGGGAAGAAGCCAATAATGAAGTTCAACGGCAACTGCTTCAATTGTGACAAGCCGGGGCACATGTCCAAACATTGCACGGCTCCAAAGAAGAAACGTACCAATTATGGTGCACACTTAGTTGAACACAACAACAAAGGCAAAGACAAGGCCCGTTAAGATGATTAGGATGATGATGATTTGCCTGACGTTGTGTTTGAAGCCAACCACGTGGACAACCCGAGGAAGTGGTTCGTCGACATTGGGGCTACTTGTCATGTTTGCTCTGACAAGGGCTCGTTTGCTACCTACAAAGCTGTTGAAGGTAGAAAATTGCACATGGGGAACCAAGCCTCGTCTGAAGTGGCTAGTGTGGGCAACGTGGTTTTGAAGCTGACTTCAGGCCAAGAGCTAACTTTTAAGGATGTGCTGCATGTTCTGAGCATCCGCAAGAATCTGGTTTCGGGTTCACTATTAGTCAATCATGGTTTTAGACTAGTGTTGGAGTCTGAAAAGTTTATTTTAAGCAAGTATGGAAAGTTCCTTGGTCGGGGCTATCTCGTCAATGGGCTCTTCAAAATGAATGTAATGGCTATGTGTCGTGTTGCTAAAGAAAGTGCTAATAAAATTGGTTCTTCTACTTACTTGCTTGTTGAGTGCTCTGATTTGTGGCATTGTAGATTAGGACATGTTAATCTAAATGCTATAAACGTTTAGTAAATTTAGATTTGCTAAAAGTGAACCAATTCAACACACAAAATAAATGTGAAGTTTGTGTCGAGGTAAAATTGGCAAAGTTGCCACTTCATTCAGTTGAACGGATCACTAAACCTCTAGATCTAATTCACACAGACGTGTGTGACTTAAAGTTTGTGCAAACTAGAGGTGATAAAAAGTATTTTATTACTTTTATTGACGATTACACAAAATATTGTTATCTTTATCTTTTAAGAAGTAAAGATGAGACGATTAAAGCTTTTAAGAACTTCAAAAATGAAGCTGAAAATTAACTAAGCGATCGAATTAAAATAATTCGAAGTGATAGAGGTGGAGAATATGTTGCCCCATTTGAAGAGTTATGCACAGAGGCGGTATAATTTATCAAACTACGACTCTCTATTCACCACAGTCTAATGGTGTTGCTGAACGCAAAAACTAAACTCTTAAAAAAATGATGAATGTTTGTTGATAAGTTCGGGATTACCACAGAACTTGTGGGGGGAAGCTGTGTTGACAGCGAACTATATTCTGAACAAGATTCCACTTAAGGGTAAGGATGTAACGCCTTACGAGTTGTGGAAAGGACGCACACCATCTTATAAATACCTCAAAGTGTGGGGGTGTTTGGCTAAGGTTGAAGTGCCACTTTCGAAACAAGTTAGAATCGGCCCTAAAACGGTTGATTGTATCTTTGTAGGGTATGCACTTAACAGTAGCACATATCATTTTCTTATTCATAAATCGGAGATTTCCGAGTTAACTGAAGGAACGATGATGAAGTCGAGGAATGGTATATTCTTCGAGAATGTCTATCCTTGTAAAGATAAGGATATGGTAGAAGGTAGTTCTGAGAAATAAACTTCTGTTACTAGTTCTGATCCCGTGGATGAAGAACCGAGATGTAGCAAACGAGCTAGGATGGCAAAGACTTTTGATCCGGATTTCATCACCTATATGCTAGATGATGAACCAAAGTCATTGAAAGAAGCTCTATCTGGTCCAGATGTTGCGTTCTGGAAAGAGACTATCAACAGTAAAATTGATTCCATCATGCAAAATCACACTTAGGAGTTAACAGATCTCCCAAGTGGGTGTAAGCTGTTAGGATGGGAGTGGGTCCTAAAATGAAAGTATAAGTCATATGGTTCTGTTGATAAGTATAAAGCTCGTTTGGTTGCCAAAGGCTTTAGACAAAAAGAGGGGTGTGATTTCTTCGATACCTACTCACCAGTAACAAAGATTACTTCTATTCGGGTGCTTTTAGCGATTGTTGCGGCACAATCTCGAAATTCATCAGATGGATGTAAAGACCGCGTTTCTGAATGGTGAGCTGGAAGATGAAATATACATGGAACAACCTGAAAGGTTTGTTGCACCAGGGCAAGAACGAAAGGTGTGTAAACTTGTTAGGTCATTGTATGGTCTTAAACAAGCACCAATTCAGTGGCACCTGAAGTTTGATAACACGATGTTATCAAATGGTTTCAAAATCAATGAGCGTGATAAATGTGTGTATATAAAGAGCAGTTCTAATGACTATGTCATAGTCTTTCTTTATGTAGACGACATGTTAATCATGGGCAGTAGTCAACAAGTGATTATTGAAACAAAACAAATATTGAAACGAAATTTTGACAAGAAAGATATGGGCTTAGCTGATGTGATTCTAGGAATCAAGATAGTTCGGATAAGTGGTGGAATTGTCTTAACACAATCTCATTACGTTGAGAAAGTGCTTGAGAAATTCAACGATTTTGATAGTCCGCCGGCTAAGACCCCATTGGAGCTCAATGTGCACTTGAGTAAACCGGGGAGAACTGGTAGCTCAAGAAGAGTATGCAAGGGTCATTGGGAGTTTGATGTACATCGCTAACTGCACTAGATCCGATCTTGCATGCTCTGTGAATAAGTTGAGTCGGTACACGAGCAATCCAAGCAAAGAGCATTGGAAAGCTCTAGTACGAGTTCTAAGATACTTGAAGTATACTTTGAACTTCGGGCTGCATTATACAAGGTTTTCTCCTGTACTTGAAGGGTACAGTGATGCGAATTGGATATCAGACACAAAAGACTCATTCTCGACTAGTGGATTTATTTTCACTATCGGTGGTGAAACAGTGTCGTGGAAATCCACGAAACAGACTTGTATAGCCCGTTCTATCATGGAATCTGAGTTTATCGCTTTAGATAAAGCTTGTGAAGAAGCGGAATGACTTCGCAACTTTCTAGAGGATATCCCATGCTGGAAAAAACTGGTGTCGTAAGTGATGATTCACTATGATAGTCAAGCGGCTATCGAGAGAGCACATAACGTGATGTATAATGGTATTCTCGACATATATGTCGGAGACATAATACTGTGATGCATATGATCTCAAGTGGAGTTGTCTCGGTTGACTATGTGAAGTCAGTAGACAATCTGTGCAAAATCACACTTAGGAGTTACTAGAGGGGATGAGTTTAAAATCCACAATCTAGGAATGCTTGTAATGGTAACCCAACCATGATGACTGGAGATCCTAAAAACTTGGTTCAATGGGAAAACTAAGCTACAAACGTTCGGTATGGTAGCACTTGGAAACTTATAAGTGAACCGTTCCCTGTGAGCAAACCAAGTGCACATCTGTCAATGTGGTGAGGATAAGTCTGATGACTTTTAATGATTCCTAAACCTAATGAGGTTGAGTATGACAGGATACTCGGAAAGAGGAGATCACCTATATAAGTAAGAAGTGGGAGCCGCTTCTAAGAGATACTTATGAATTCAAAAATGTTGTCCATTGCCTGAAACAGACATAAACGTGAGAACAGATCATGTTTGAGACATAGCTATTTTCAATACTATTGTCTCGGTATACACTAAGGATATATAGTTCAAGGCATCCTATTCACTAAACAGCCGGTATACTCGATAGTCTTTGAAAAAATAAAGTAATAAATATTCTTTTGTGCTAAATTAATTTAATTAATATTTGCAAGTAGAATATCAACGTCATCCAAGTACGTACGTACTGAATTTCAAGCGTTTTAATTTTATATATTGGTTTGTCGAAAATGCGATCAGTAGATTCTCTTTATTTTCTATTTGTTAATTCGATCATATGATCGAATTACAATTTAAATTAATGCTTGATGTACTCTTGCCTATTAGATCCTTTTAACGCCATAATTTTTTTAAATTTTATATGCTTACATTAGATTCTTCTTAATATCTTTTTTAGTCACTAGATTAATTTTCTTATAAGGTTGAATAATAAAACTTATTGTTTCCGACTTCTGAATTAATATATGTTGTACATAAATATGCTAATTGAGAGAATAAAATCCGTTAGCACTGTATTTCAGTAGTTCAGTTGGCAAATTACTCACATTCTCAGCGTGATCACATGCGCACTGAGACCCCCTTCACCATTCTCCACTACTCTCTCTCTCTCTCTCTCTCTCTTAATTGAAGGCCTTCGTACGTGTTTCCTGAAATATACAGTCCTGCTGCGGCAAAGATGCACGGACAAAGCCTCGCTCGTTTCATCGTCGGCGTTGTTGGTTGGTGCTTCATGCGCTCTTTTTCTTACTTTTTTCCTGATAATTTTTGTGCATGGCGGTGGATCTAGAGTTTTTCTGAATATTATATCTGGTTTTTGCATGTATATGTGTGTATAAGCATGGCGTATGGTTTTAGCTTGAGTTTTGCTCGAGAACCGGTTGAGCGTAAAATCGATTTGATTTCTTCTACGAAGGTTATAGCTTGAGTTTGACATACTGACTGAGAAGAGATCGGGTTGATTTCTTCTATTTACTTTTTCTCGTGATTCTGGTGGTATTTGCTTATGATTGTTGACTGCATGTTGATTTTCATGTGCAATATGCGAGTTAGAGGTATTCTACTCTGTAATAGAACTAATGGTTACTTAATTTTTGCTGGATTTTGAGTTGTTTATAACTTAATAATCGGAATATGAAACAACTCTATAATGAGTTTTTGGTTCTCGTTGGTGCATTTTCCGCAGGCAATGTCATCTCTCTGTTGCTGTTCCTCTCGCCTGGGTATCTCTCTCTCTCACACACACACATACACACACGCGCGTGCGCACGCACACACTACGTATTATTGACGGTATTGTGTTGGCAATCGTCTGTAATTAGTTTGGCCTGAGTCAGAAGTTGGAACAATGATTTATTCAACAAATTGTATATATATCGTCATTCTTGTGTGGTGTATCTCTACAAAAGGAATTATTCAACAAATTCATAGATTTAGATTTTAGTGTACTAATATGGTGTCGATCGGTTAAGCCTAGCAGTTGGATTTTAGCTTGAATATGTTAGCTCATTTAATTTTACTTCATTAATCAACTATCACTTGTGTTCTTCTCTGTTTTGTTTTAATGCTGATTAGGCAGCTCTTGTGTCCACTTCAGTATTGAGTTTACTTTGACGAGGGGATGACATTTTTACTACAGGCCAACTTTTCTGAGAATATGGAAGAACAAAAGCACTGAGGAGTTCCACCCATACCCGTACCTCGCCTCCATGATGAACTGCATGTTCTGGGTATTCTATGGCCTACCAGTGGTTCACCCCGACAGCATTCTTGTGATTTCAATCAATTCCACTGGCCTTTTATTGGAGTCGATTTACCTCACACTTTTCCTATGTTTCACCACCAAGAAGAACAGGGTACGTGATCAGAATTCACCATCTCGATATTGTTAGATTGATCATAACCATGACTTTCTCTACTAAATGCTACTGATTTCACATTTATCAAAGTGTCTGTTTCCCAATTGGTTCACAATCAAGGCTACTACAACAATCATTTGACATATTGATATTGTTAGATTGATCATTTATGTTGCTCTCTAAACACTTAAGGCATGATTCTCTGCTTAATGCTTGTGATTTTCACATTGTCAGAGCCTTTTTTTGCCTATTATTGGTGCACAATCAAGGCTACTACCCTTTGTTAAAAGCCTAAAACTATATGATGTTTGTTGCTAACTGTATCAGATGATCATAGCCTTTTTCCTTCTTGGTGAGTTCGCACTGTTTGCTGTTGTTGCGGTCTTCACGCTCTTCTGCTTTCACTCACACGCCTCTAGGTCCATGTTTGTGGGGATTATCTGTGTAGTTTGTGGGATTATTATGTATGGATCTCCTCTGTCCGTCATTGTAAGTACCATCTCTTTATGTTATGATTCATACTGCAATCAACATTGGCTCGTTATGACATCTCTTTCAACTCAACAGGGACAAGTTATAAGGTCAAAGAATACAGAATTCATGCCATTTTGGGTTTGCCTTGCTGGTTTCTTAAACGGCATCCTTTGGTTCATCTATGCTTTCCTCAAGTCTGTTGACCCATATATTGCTGTGAGTGAGCTCATTGAGTAATATTTACCATATTTTAGCAGCATTATATAAATTGTGGCTTAATCTTTTATTATTTTGTTGTTTTGGGTGTAGACTGGAAATGGAACTGGAGCTGCTTTTGGTTTGTTTCAGCTGTCTGTGTATCTTTATTACAGTGTCAAAGCTAAGAGAAGTGATTCAGTGCAAGTGAAGGAGGGTGAGATATTGACTTGATTAGATTTCTATTGAAGGAATTAATTCTTCTTATATTGGATTAGATTTCTGTTTTGAGGAAAGAGATGCAACTGTTGGATATGTTTTTGGGAAATCTTTAACGTTCATTTTTAGACTTCTGTTTGTAGGAAAACGCCAGCTTAATGTCACTTCAATACATGGTTTTTGCTTAGATTTCATTACGCTGCATGCATTCCACTAAGTACTACGCTATGATTGCTCTCACGTAAATATCCATGCGTGTGTATATATTTGCATACTAATCATTTTTAATTGTCAAAACACTATTTTGGATTCGGTATTTATAATTTTTTTTTGGATGGGATCATTTTACTTGATTTGGTCACGAAGAGGTCCCTATAATATTAATTTGATTAAAATCAAATCCTATTAATAAAGAGACTTAATTTTAACAAAATTGATAGTATATGGGTTTCAATTCAAAAAAAAATGTTATTTAAATAAATAAATAAAAATTTAAAAATTATTTAAAAAAATAGATTTTTTAAAAAAGTATTGTTTGACTTTATTATTTTAATTTAAAAAAATAAATAAAATTGAAAAGAAATTATAAACGGATGTAATTTTATTTATTTTAAAAAAAAAGTAAATTAAAAATATTAAACGATAGTTAAATAAAATAAAAATATTCAATTAAATAAAAATCATTTTTTTAAATTATTGTTCGAATTTTTTCAAAACTAATAAGTAAAATTCAAAAAATAAAATTACAGTGAGTTTAAAATTTTACATTAAATTTATTTTTTATTTTTATTTAATTTTTAAATTAAATTTTCAATTTGTATTATTTTTTATTCAATTATTTTATCATTTTTTTTGCTTATGAAAAAACCAATTTTTATTTTCGAATTAGGTTTCCGTACTATCAATTTGATTAAAATCAAGTTTCTATATATACTATTAATCTATCTATACATATATTAAATCAGAATCACAAGGGTAAAACTGTAAATAAAAAAAAAGTCAGAAAACAGTTGTACACAGTGGCTTGGAACAAGTATACCCCTAATTTTTTTTAAATTTATTATTATTATTATTATTATTATTATTATTATTATTATTATTATTATTATTATTATCTATGTTGTTATTGTAGACTATTAACTAAGATCATAAAGATAAAAAAATAAAGTAGTGGTTGAGTACTTTAATTGAGACATGGTGAATAATGTTATCTTAAAAAAAAGGTGGTGAATCATCCCTTTAATAACATTAACAATAAAATCATTAATTCGTGACTCTATATCTTACTCCTTTTTAAATCTTATACATATATAAAAATATAAGAACAAGACATGTACAATTATTCAAGTCTTCAAATACAACTCATAACAATTTCAAAAATACATCAAGATTTTGAATTAAGAAGTGCAGAAACAACACTCTCGAGTGATTGATATGATTTTTTCTTTCATTCTTAATTTTTTGTATGTATATTATTAATTAAATTTCTTAATTCTTATTTATGTTTATTGTTGTTTACATATTTATTTATTTATTTATTACCTAATTAAAATTTCAATTAAATTAGGGATATGTGTTTAAATTAAAAATTTGAGTTTATATACATATGGTTTGAATTTTACAAGTATGAAAGGGATTTGATTTTGTATTGAGGTTTGGACTTAGATATTTAAAATTATGAATAATAATTTGAATTAAAGATATTAAACTCTGAAGAATATTTATTTATACATTTTTATATATCGTACCCCCTATTTTAAAATTATGGATCCGCCACTGATTATACAAAATAAATTTGGTGCTAAAAATTCTCGAAATGATATGAATGGTGCAGTTGGTAGAAGTGTTTTCCTCTTACTGTGCAAATTGGAGGTTATGTGTTTGAATTCATTGCACGGCAGTACGGGACCATTTTTTTCTGCTTTTTCCAAAATTTTTTCCTTCTTCTTTTTTTCGGCTTTTTCCTAATTTCTTTCCATTTAAGATATTAATGGTTGTTAATGCTAATTTTATTATTCACATTTAATATCTAGCGTTTCGTAATTTATTTCCATTTAAGTATTTTTTTTTATAGTTTTTTCCCTCATTTTATCATCATCTTTATTTTCATTTAATAAGTGGCTTTATTTGCATTTAAGATGTTTTATCTTTTATGTTTTTATTCACGTTTAACATCTTTAGAAACTATTTGGATCAATCTATAGTCAAAATGTTGGAAATCATGTTTATACAAATGACTTTTCGGCTCCATTGTTGATTCTATAAATAGTTGTATTATCAAGCAATATTGTAACGTAAGATCTTTTCCACAAAAAAACACACAACACACACATACACACACTATTCGAAGCTCGCAAAAATGTTGAAGATCGAGCAACCAGGAAGAAGATGTATGAGGGAGAAGAGAGAAAAGAAAGAAGAAGATGGAAGGATATATTTTGTTGGATTAATCACTTCTAATTAATCAAAATATAAAAATATATAGGTCAATTCAAAATCACAATCACATAAAAAAAGTTAATGCATTGCATGATTATGTTTGTTGCATTTTGTGGATATTTTTGTATATTGGGCAAATATATTTTGTTCGGTGTAAGTTCTGATTGTACAACTGCAAGCCACATGTGCTTAATTAATTTATTTTATGTCAATTATTTTATAGTGTTCTTATTATTTACTCCTAGATGATATTAAGGTATTTGTTTGTTTTTATGATAATTGTTGTTTATATCTATGAGTATAAAGTTTAGTTTCTTAATCTATATAATATTTTTAGGCGTTTGTTTCATCTTCTAAATGTGTGTATTGCACATATATATATTTAACTATGATTGGGTTATACTTCAATTATTATAAACTAAAATAATGTCGAGTATCGCTCGGAGATATACTAGTTTGGATAAAATTAAGTCCCCCAAGGACATGATTTTATGCAAATTCATAGTACATAGACCTCATTTTAACCAAATAAAGTATAAGGACCAAATCCGAAAAAATTTAAAAGTACAAGGACCCAAAATAATGTTTTTCCTATTTAATTTTTGAGTTGAAATAATGTTTTTCCTATTTAATTTTTGAGTTGGTTGATTAGATTATATTTTCTTAAATTGCTTCTTAAAGTAAAACAAGTATGCCTTCCATTTAGTTCGGTTCAAATTTTATATTACAATTCTTGTGTTTCATTTTGAATCATACTATTAAATTTATAATTTTATATTAGTTATTGGAAAAATATAAATTAATTATAACATAATTAACCTTAACCTACATTTATCAATAAAAATTTGAATTAAAAAAATATACAATTCTGATTACAAAATATACAACCATAATAATGAATTATTAAAAAAATGACAATGGAATACAAAATTAAATATATAAACTAGTTGGGTAAAATCATCCATAATTAATAATTGTAAAATTAAATTGAAGCAAAAAATGAAAATAGAATAAAAAACATGAAATCTGATGAGGGTTTAGTGGGGTAAATAAAAGTCTAAATTAAACATATCAAATTCCCTGTGACATTTTTTATAGCATCTCATGTGTCAAACCTTCATTTATTTATTTAATTTATTATGATTCAATTTAATTTAAAATTTTTATTTAGGGTCATCCTTCCTCAAATTGGGTATATTAAAAAAATTAAAAAATTAATTAAAAAAAAAAAAAAACTAGTTATGACACACGGAATGTAACACAGTTAGGCACATGGAATCTAATATGTAAATTAAGGGGATAAAATCCTCTATTGCACATTTGGTGTTGCATTCCCTATTGCACACTCGATTTTTTTAATTTTTCCTTTGATTTCAATTTCTTTTACTTTAATTTTTTACTTATTATTTAGGGTTCTCCCCACTCAATTGAGCTTTATTATATTTTTAGTATTAATTTAATTTATAGTTTTCAATTATTAATTGATTATTTTTAAAATAAAATACTAAAAAATTATAATAATCCTTTGGTCAGGTGAACCCTAAATAACAAGTGTAAAATTAAATTAAAACACAATAAATTGAGTATGCAATAAGGAATGCGACAAGAACATACATAGACGGGAGAGAGAAACCATCAGAGAGAAAGAGCGAGAAAGGGGAAAGAGGGAGAAGGCGACTATGATTTGGATTGGAAATGAAATGAAAAAAAAAGGATCATATAGGTCATGCAAAATATTTTATATCTCTGGTCATGGGTGGGAGTGTGATCCGCTCATCTGATTGTGAGGATCCGTGCATTTGGTGTATGAGAGAATTTGTGCATTCAGAAATATGTACTTCAAACAACGATATTTTTTAAAAAGAATCGTTTATGATCCCATTGATATGCATATTAGTATCACATTTTAGTTGTTTAGTTCCTGGTAAGATTCTATGAGATCATAAGAACAAGTTGTCGGCATAAAGGACAGAGACTCATGAAGTTCGAAAGTTTGCTTGAGACAACAGATCAAGTTTTGGGGGTGCTGGAAATAAACTGGATTTGTGGATTAGAAGAAATATTTTGTAATAGAAAGAAAATGAAGATTCTAGAATTAAGATACGTTAAAAGAATAATTTAAATAAAGATAAATCTAGAAAAATGAATAGTGTAGAAGTAACACCCCGTATTTTCGGATTATAGTTAAAAGTTTCCTAAATTTATTCAGAAGACTATAGAAATTTATTGGAGCTAAAACAAAGTAAAATGGATAAAAGACGCAACTTTAGGTGTTATTTAAATTGAGAAAAAAATATATATAAAATAGTTTAAATATTTTTTGACATGTAGTCAATAATGATTTTCGTGGAAATAGAACGGCCTGAGAATTTCAATGGTACTTTTAAAATTTTAATTCGAGGTCAATCAAAATCCGAACAGTCAAAGATGACGTGAATAGTAATTTTTAATTTAATTGAGAATATTTGCGACGTCTCGAGACTTGACTCGTCAGAGTTTTCCAGTAGAAAAAGATCCAAGAAATCCGCCGGTGTTCTCAAATTTTTAATCAGAGGTCAAACGAACTCCTGACAATATTTTTGGTAAAATAAATAGTAATTTTTAATCAATTTAAAAATGAATCTTTTCTCGTTTTATTATCAAATGATATTTTCAGCATACCATTTTGAGTTGATTCAATAGGAAATAACCTAGTGAACCTCCGGGTATTTTTAGATTTTCGTTACGAGATTAATTAAACTCTCGGTGAAATAAAACAACTTTTAATCGAGTTCAAAAAATATTTTATATCTGAAATATTATATTCAAAATATCCTAAAAAAATATCTATATAACCCCCATTTCATTGATTCCATTACCTTTCCCCCATTCATAATAATAATATAGGAGAGAGAGATCCGAAGGAGAGAGAGGGAGACGTCTGGAGCTGCAACCACCACCACCACCCCCTGCCGTCGCCACCGCCGTCACCGGAGCTGCTGCCATGTGACCAGAAAGTGGCGACGTTGCTGCCACGTTGCGCGGCTATCGTATCGGTCAATTTTTCATCTTTTTAGCCCAAATTTTAATATGTCGTGTATATAAATGTGTACTACATTTCATATGTTGAAATCGTTCCCATTCGACGGTCGGAAACCGACGAAATCGTAATAGGGGGCGCCGATCTGCCACTGTTTTCTTCCATTTCCGGCCCTTTCGGTTCCTCAAATTGAAAAAGTTTAAACTACAAAGTTGTTCCAAATAATATTTCCTATGTGTCCGTCAAATTTCGTAATTTTTGGACGAGTTTTGAATAATCTCAATTATTTAAATTAAACATTTATTTTTGTACCGGAAGCATGTGTTATCGAAAAATTATAAAACTCTCAAACTATAGTATTAGCATGTATAGGATCATCCCTGAATATTTTCGTAATTTTTGAACGGTTAAAAAGTGTCGTGGTACAAATCTAATAAAAATCGAGTAAAATGCCAAATTTCAGAAAGTGGCCTATGTCAAATCTTTTGGTTCCAATAAATGAAAAATAATATTTTAGAATTTATTCCCTTCTGCGTTAAATGCATACGAGGTCTCTAGGGTCGCGTAATATATTTTTGAAAAGAATAAAATTTAATAATAGCTCCAATTATAGTAGATTAATTTCCGAAAAATATAGTAGTCATTCTGAGTCGAAGATTGACCCTTATAGGGCTGCAGAACCTGCTAGGAGAGAAGACTATGTTCTCGAAGTTGTTGTGTCGCCACCTGCTCGTCAGCGAGGTGGGTTTATTTTTAAAGAATAAATACAATTTAAGAGTAATAACTCTTTAGAAGCATGATAGATAACTTAGAAATATCCAAATAAATATTTCATGCTCTACCTGTTTAACGTCACTGTTATAGGAGGAATTATAGAATATTGTTATGCTATGGAATATGATAGTATTGAGATACTGTCGAAATATTGTTAGAATATTATTGGAATAATTGTTGTGATATTGTGACTAGGATGTGAGCATACTTTGGAATAGATCCATAAGCATGATTAAGTTATGATTTAATTGTTAAGTTTTATGAGATGTTATAAGATGATGTAAAACTTAGTTGTGATAGGTTTGTGCTAAAATCTTGGAGTTTGTAGTGCAAGTAATTGATGAACATAGGCAGGAATGTACACCCTTGCAGCTGTGATGATTATCACTAAATGTGTCACTGTGAGGTAATCCCGCACATACACTGTGACCGGAGGTTACTATAAGGAGTCACTGTTAGGCGACCTCTAGCACACTCAAGGTTAATGCTAGGTAACCACTGGTATACTCTTCTCGAATTAGCGAGGTAACCCCTCCCTTTTCCTACTAGCGACATACTATATAGTGCAGTAGACGACAGACTGAGAAAGAGGGATCCGAAAGAGAAGAAAAAGGTTTGCGGATATGGGAAGGACTTTCGCGTTTTGCTTCCTATATGCTGTGTATTATTTTAGATATTTCTTATTTGCAAATTGAGTTCAAAACTACCCACTAAGTGTATTAGTACTCATACCCAACTCTTTTCAAAATATTTTTAGGTTGAGATGCTGAGGTCGGTGATGTGCTGTTGGTGGGGTTGTCTGAGCTTCCTAATTGCTGCTCTATTTGGTTATATTATTTGCTTCCGCTATGTTTCTGTTGAATACTCTGATATCTAGTATTTAGTCTTGTTATTTGATACATGATACTTGATGATAACATGACTAATATGCCATTAATATATGATGTCTATTTATTAAATAAAGTCTTGAGAGGAGGAAACCCCGTCCTCTTGCCATACCAATTATCTTTTTATTGACTTCGACCTATTAGAAAGGTCATACCTGATTTCATGTTGGTATATGTTTACTTCCAGTCGACATATGAATTGATCTTATCTGATATTTTGCTTTTATCCTTTGGATGGGACTAGTCTTAAGATAAATAGATCTTTAATTGTCGGTATCTGTTTATCACTTTGTTCTACCCATGTACGGACTTGTTGGTTTCTGTGCCATTCCAATTCTACTCTTATAAGCCGTTATAAAACGGGGACTTGTTCTAGTTACAGAGGTTATGTTTCCAAATTTCTGGGGAATATAACATATTCTTGTTTCCAATAATTATTTTATTTAACTAATAATTATTCCAAGTCCTATTCTTTTTAAGTGACGTAGATTATCTAGAATTAGAATAATCAAGACTATAAATTATTAAGCACAAGAATAGGGGGCGCTTGGTAAGGGGTAATCAGGGTGGGTAATGGGAATGGAAGAGGATCTATTCTCATTCTTTATGCTTGCTACAAGGTAATGAGGATTAAAATAAGTTAATCATTCCCTTAGATTGATTAACTACCCCACCATCTTTAATCATTCTCCTCAATCATTACCACACTCCTCAGTCCTCAATCATCACCATCATTGTTGTTATAATTTATTATTATTATTATTATTAATATTTAATCTTATTATTATTATATTATTTATTTATTGTAAATATTAATATTAATAATTAATTTTATTTATTTATTATTATCATTATTTATTATAATAATAATAATAATATATTTATTTTTATTAATTAATTTTGATATTTATTTATTAATGTTATTATTATTGTTTATATTATTATTTTTTTATTATTTATTATTGTTGTTATTTATTATTATTAATTTTGTTATTTATTTATTAATGTTATTATTATTATTATTCTTGTAAACATTATTTTTATTTGAATTGTTTATTTTTTATTTTTATTATTTATTATTGTTGTTATTTATAATTATTATTATTATTATTATTATTTATTATAATAATAATATTATTATTATTATTATTCTTATTATTATTATTTACAATAATAATAATAATAATAATAATAATAATAATAATAAATTTGAAATGAACCAATCACTATCTATCACAATAACAATTATTCCATAATTGAACCAAGCTACAACAATCATTCCATAATTGAACCAAACTACAATAATGCAATCACCATTCCCATTATGATTGACCCTTCAATGATATTCATTATGATTGTCATTACTTAATTTGAACCAAGAGACCCCTTAAAGTTGGTGTACATATATATATGGGTGTCGTGTATCAAAGTTGAGTGATTAGAAATAAAAAGAAAAGAGTTTTAAAACAACTTGCCTTCCATATTTCTTCCATTTCCAACTACGCACGCATCTAAATCATAAAAAATTCTCCAAATAAATATTGATTTAATTCCAACACAATATGATTAAGAATGGTCGCTCAGAAATATTTACCATCTAGGATGATTGTAAATTTATTCTGAATTCTCAAGTTCAACTAAATCTTACCAAAACTTGGAAATTAAGAAAAAAAAATGATCAACACACATATCAACAACAAAAATTAAGTGATCCAATCTTACAAAATTCAAGTTATACTAATCAATGGAAATATGAATGATTAATAATCCAAAAAATCTCAAAATTAATTCACCTAAAACCAAAAATAATCATACCATAAAGTAGCATTTATTGAAGGGCAAATTTCATATTACTCCCCTGTGTTTTCGCGAAAAATCATTAAACCCCTGTGTTAAAAAAATAGTCTTAAAACCCCCTCTGTTATGTATAATTCATCAAAAAAATCCCTTTTTTAAGAAAGTGTATTACATTTGCTAAAAAAGAGTGTATAATTCTTATTTTTACAATTTTTGTTATAGATAAATATATTTTATATCATTTAAAAATTTTAGTATTTGGTTATACTACTAATATTTAGCTATTTTGATAATTTCCTATGTTACGTATTTTTTTTACATATAAATATATTTTATAGTATTTAAAAATTATAGTATTTGGTCAAACTACTATTTTAAAAAATTAATTATATTTAAAAAATAATACAAAAATTGTAAAAATAAGAATCATACACTCTTTTTTAACAAATGTAATACACTTTCTTAAAAAAGGGGCTTTTTTGATGAATTATACATAACAGGTGGGGTTTTAAGACCATTTTTTTAACACAAGGGGTTTTTTGATTTTTCGCGAAAACACAGGGGAGTATTATGAAATTTGCCCTTTATTGAATAATGATCTAAATGATCTCAGCATCAAAGTTAAGAATCGTGGGTGCATTATGTTAACACTACAGCTGCAGCACACACAGGAGCAGCGGAAGGAGTTAATGCATGGGTTGCATGCATGTGAGCTTACGTGGCAAGAGGACTACATTTCATTTACATTTTCCACCGTTGATCTAGCTAGACACGGATCAACACTCATAGCCGTAGATTTAGTTTCTTTTTCCCGCTTGTTGTAATTGAACTATAAAAGGAAGAAACACAGTTGTTTTGTACTGTAATTTTCAAAAACACTACAGTTGAATAAAAGGGATTTTGATGTTTCTGAAGTAAATCAATGAATGATTTATAGTTTCTACATGGTATCTAGAGCCATAATCGTTTCTCCTTGATTTCTGATCATAATTGCTCACCTTTTCTTCGATTGATCTTTCATATTTCTCACTTTGATTGGCTGATCTTCGATTATGACGAAGAAGAGTACACAATTTTCGTGGAGACAAGCTCGTGATGAAGAGCTCGGTTTTATGGGGAATCCACCTCTCGAGCGTGGTGATCATAGTGGTACCAGTAATGCTCGTCGGAATCCAGCCACATCTGAGGTTGATTCGACACCACAAATCAACAATCAACTTCCTCACAATGGTGAACGATCAGACGGATTGCAGCTGGGTTATACTAAGACTGAGAGCCATAATCATTGATCTCTTGCCAACAATGAACTCTATCTGGCGCCTAGCGAGCATCCAGGTATGAATCTCACCTCCGATTTGTTCGATGGAATAAATTTTCATGGCTGGTGTCGTTATATTAGACGATGATTGTTATCTCAGAATAAATTGCGCATTATTGATGGTTCTATGCTTCAACCTAGACGTGACTCTGTTGATTACATGCAATGGGTCCGTGTTGACTATATTGTGTTGAATTGGATCTGTAACTCGATGATCAAGGATATCTCACGCAGTTTTCAAAATCTGGAGACGTCACAACAACTATGGGATGAGTTGCAATGACGATTTGGAAAAAGGAACGATCCTCGCATCTATAAATTGCGCAGAGATATAGCCACATATAGCCAACAATCTCAAAGTGTGATGCTATATTTCAATAATCTAACATCTTTATGGGATGATTTAGCTTTGCTCAAAAATTCTAGATCGTGTGTTTGTGAAGCACAGGAGGATCTCAAAGCTGATTTGGAAGAGGAACACCTTATGCAGTTTTTAATGGGACTTGATGATAGCTTTGAGACTATAAGACAACAGATTTTGATAATGAATCCTCTCCCTAACCTTAGTCAAGCCTACTCCATGATTCTTTAGGTTGAGGAACAAGTAAAAGTTACAAACCAGTATACTGAAGGTATGGATCACACTGCTTTATATAGCACTCAGAAAGGAGGATTTAAAGGAGATACTCACTATAAAAGGCGACTGACAAGAGAGGAGAAGAGTAAGCTAAGGTGTGACCACTGTGGTGGCATGGGTCATGTTAAGGCTGATTGCTTTGATCTTGTATGTGTGCCAGATTGGTATAGGAAGTTCAAGGCAGAGAATTCAAAGGGAAAGGCACATTATGCATTGCAACAGGAAGAAGACAGTAATTCTATGGATATAGAGTCTCACAGAAGAGTGAGAGGTGGGGATTCTAAGGATACTTTAGCTGGTGTGGGACAGATTATACAAACAGAACTGGCAAAGCATTTAACTTAGTTTCTACAAAAAGGCTCTAAAGGAGACTCTTCATCAGAGGGAAATGTCAATCTTGCCAACATGGGTGAAGTTGATCTAGGATCATCTCCTATAGCTTTTAAAGGACACTATGCCTTTGGAGCCTCTACTTCGGTTGCTAAGATTGATTGGATAGTGGATTCTGGTGCAAGTCATCATATGTGTTTCAACCTAGCCCTTCTTACAGACATGAAAAGGCTCAAGCACCCTCTACAGATTTTTTTTCCAGATGGAAATAGTATATGGGTGTATCTTGCAAGAACTGTAAGTTTAAATGATAATTTGGTATTGAATAATGTCTTATTTGCTCCCCAGTTTACACATAATCTACTATCTGTGGGACAATTGACTAAGGATTTGACCTGCAAGGTGAATTTCTTGGCTTCACATTGCATGGTTCAAAGAAGGACAGGTGATTTTATGTTAGGAATATGTAAATTGAAGAGATCCCTTTATGTGTTCCCACAAGAATCTCCTACAGAAGGAAGAGTTTTATCAGCTGCTACAGATTTGCATATCATAAGGCTACATGAGGTTCTTAGTCATCCTTCCATCACCACCATGGAGCATCTTACTCAATGCACGAAGAGAATGAGGCCAGAAGATATGGAGACACTCAAGGGATGTGAAGTATGATGTCAAGCAAAACAGTAAAGGAACCCTTTTCCTTTACTGCATAGGCGTAGTGCTGAGCTATTTGATCTTGTACATATGGATGTATGGGGTCCTTGTAACATAGAGACTGTGACCGGTACTTCTTTCTTTCTCACTGTTGTTGAGGATCATAGCAGAGCTACTTGGACTTTTCTGTTTAAGTCCAAGCTTCAGGTCTTTGGACCATACTCAAGAATTTTCTACACATGGTTCACACTCAATTTGGGAAGCAAGTTAAAACTCTCAGAACAGATAATGGAGGAGAGTTCATTAACCATCATGTTCAGACAATTGTGCAAGAACATGGCATTCATCATCAGAGAACCTATGTGCATTCATCATCAGAGAACCTATGTTTATTCCTCCCAACAAAATGGGATTGTGGAAAGAAAACATAGACATTTATTGCAGGTAGCAAGGGCTTTAATGTTTCACAGTGGTCTGCCCTCTCAA
This sequence comes from Perilla frutescens, assembly GCA_026008535.1. NCBI lineage: Eukaryota > Viridiplantae > Streptophyta > Magnoliopsida > Lamiales > Lamiaceae > Perilla > Perilla frutescens. The sequence continues at coordinate 47,313,963 of BRKX01000001.1, read as the reverse complement.
TTTTGGCCATACTTTATATTGCATGCTACTTGGCTCATTAACAGACTCCCCTCAGTTGTTTTAGACTGGATTTCTCCTTATGAGGTGTTATATGGGCAAACACCACAGTTGCAGGATCTCCAACTCTTTGGTTGTCTAGCCTATATGAACAATACTTTGCCTTCTAAAAGCAAATTTGATTCCAGGAGTAAGAAGTGCATATTCCTTGGTTTTTCTCCACATCACAAAGGTTATACACTTTATGATTTGGTAAGTCACAAAATAAGTGTCAGTAGGGATGTTGTTTTCATTCCTACTACTTTTCCCTTACAGACTTTGCAGAAGGAATCTTTGCCCTTTCAAAGTTTTCAATTCCCTATTCTTGTTGTTTCTGTCAATCCTAAAGATTCTTTTCCTTCCTCCACATGCTTAGAGCATGATGATCTTGAGCATTTCTCTACATCTAAAGACACTGAGTCCTTACAGAATGATATTATTGAACCCCTCTCTACCTCTACAGACACTGAATTCTCAGATTCAACACCTGCTGGGATTCAATCTTCACCTGAGTACCAGAACCCTGCTACTGCAGATGATGTTGCAGTACTTAGAAGGAGTACTAGACCTTGTCATCCACCAACTTATCTCCAGGATTACCTTTGTAATTCTGCACACGTTTCAGACATTACAGATCATTCATAAAGCCTTATACCTCATACTTTTCCTTATTTCATTTCTCCAGCCTTGTCTTCTGATTATGTTGCTTGTTTGATGAATGTCCAGACTATTGCAGAACCCAAAACCTACTCTGAGGCTTGTAAAGTTCCTGAATGGCAAGCTGCAATGGAGAAAGAATTAGCAGCCTTGGAAGACAATAACACTTGGGAAGTCACTACATTACCTGCTGGCAAGGTGGCTATAGGATCAAAGTGGGTGTTTAAGGTGAAACTCAAGTCAGATGGTTCTGTAGAACGCTATAAGGCACGGCTAGTGGCCAAAGGATACAACCAATCCTTTGGCATTGACTATCATGAAGTCTTTTCTCCTGTGGCCAAAATGGTGACAGTGAGGCTCTTTTTTGCTTTGGCCACTCAGTTCTCTTGGAATTTACACCAAATAGACATCAATAATGCCTTTTTACATGGGCATCTAACTGATGAAATCTACATGGCCTTGCCACAGGGATACAACAAAGGGGAGAAAGGACAAGTCTGCAAGCTTGTCAAAAGCTTGTATGGGCTCAAACAGGCCTCCAGAGAGTGGAACCATGAGTTGGGTAAGCATCTCCTATCTCTTGGTTTCTCCCAGTCTTCCAGTGATCATTGTTTTTACCTCAAGGGTTTAGGTTCTACCTTTGTCGCTCTCCTAGTTTATGTAGATGATATCCTGCTCCTTGGTCCATGCCTTGAACTCATTACTTCTGTGAAGGATTCTCTACACCAAGCCTTTACTATCAAAGATCTAGGAGAGGCAAAGTTCTTCCTGGGTATAGAAATCACCCGTTCTACTACTGGTACTTTTTTATGTCAACGCAAATATATTTTAGATCTTCTTGATTCCACGGGGATGAGTGGCAGTAGAACAGCTAGTACACCATTTCCCTCTGGGCTCACTTTAAATAAAAAGGGGGATCTTCTTGAAGACTCTGATTCCTATAGAAGGCTGGTAGGGAAACACCTCTATTTAAATCTCATACAACCATACCTTTCTTACTTTGTACAGCAATTGAGTCAGTTTGTCAATAAGCCCACTGTTGATCACTGGAATGCTGCCCTGCATGTTTTGCGTTATCTAAAGGGACCGCCTTCTCTGGGCCTTTTATACTCTCCTTCCCCAACGTTCGAGCTCAAGGCTCATTATGATGCCGACTGGGATTCGTGCCTTGATACACGACGCTCTTTAACTGGTTATTGCATCTCTTTAGGTTCTTGTTTGGTTTCATGGCGGTGCAAGAAGCAGGACACGGTCTCCTTGTCTACTGCAGAGGCGGAGTATCGCAGCTTGAGCTACACCACCCGGGGGTTGTTATGGTTATCCTTCATGCTACGCGATTTCTCAGTTCCTCTTGTTTTTCTCATTCCTATATGTTGTGACAATCAAGCTGCCATTCAAATATCCCAAAATCAAGTATATCACGAGCGAACCAAGCATTTAAACATCGATTGTCACTTTGCTCACATTCATTATCAACAAGGGTTTATTGCTCCTTCTTATGTTCCTTCTTCTCCTCAGCTCGCGGATTTATTCACAAAGTCACTCCCGGGGCCACGCTTCCGTTCTTCATTGTCCAGCCTCCGACTTGGTGATCTCCACCGGGTCGGCGCTGCGGGGGCTGTTAACACTACAGCTGCAACACACACAGGAGCAGCGGAAGGAGTACATGCATGGGTTGCATGCATGTGAGCTTACGTGGCAAGAGGACCACATTTCATTTACATTTTCCACCGTTGATCTAGCTAGACACGGATCAACACTCGTAGCCATAGATTTAGTTTTTTTTCCCTCTTGTTGTAATTGAACTATAAAAGGAAGAAACACAATTGTTTTGTACTGTAATTTTCAAAAACACTACAGTTGAATAAAAGGGATTTTGATGTTTCTGAAGTAAATCATGTAAAATCATTCTAGTTTTCTACAATTCTTTACGAGAAAACTACAGGATCTTGAAATTAATGATTCTCACATAATCACATAATTGATAAAATATTGCGTACCTTTCTCCATGATTAAATCTGAGATGCACAGTCGAATTTCTTGAGAAGAACAATAAACCGGTATTTCACCTCCTTGATGTTTCTTTCTATTCTCTATCGTACGTGATGGCTAGGGTATTTGAGAATAAATTTTTATATCAGGAAGTGGACCCAGTTTTACGGTAATGGGCTGTTATCCCCATAAGCCCACTATTCCCATCAAATAGTGGACATAATAAAACTGCTCCATATTAACCCGGATATAATTTAGTCCATAATTAATTGATTATTTATTTATTAGTCCTTAGTAAGCCACATAACTTTACATGAGACATAAATAATCTTACATTCTCCCACTTGGCTCATATGACGTTACTTAACATCATGGACAAAAATAAATTAATCAAACTAACATAATGCGCATTTGAATAACCAAACATTATATACTTCATTGGGTTCATCATAATTTCATAATTAAGAATATGAACTAATTCGAGTCATGGCGCTTGTACATCACACAATTGACATAGTCCCTTCCATGTACTACGAACTAATCTTCTCCTTAATATGATCGTTAATTAGGAGCACATAATTGGTCCATAATAATGTCTCTATACAAGACTATACATGTTTACATTACTCTAATTCAAATATGCATGCAAAATAGAGACAGGTAATCAGAAACATTTCATAAATGAGCTCAGAGTGTTAATTACAAAATAAACGTCATACTCAATAATCATTGTTAACAATAATGCCCATACTTTCAACATGATCAATAAATGTCTTGGGCGGTAATCACTTTGTTAAAGGGTCAGCTATCATAAGATTTGTGCTAATATGTTCTATTAACACTCTTTGTTTCTGAACTTCTTCCTTCACGGCAAAGTACTTTAACTCCATATGCTTAGCACCTTTAGAGTACTTGTCGTTTTTAGAGAAAAATACTGCTGCGGAGTTATCACAGTACAATTTCAGCAGCTTAGCAATACTGTCGACAATTCCAAGCCCTGAAATAAAATTCCGCAGCCAATTAGCGTGAATTGTAGCCTCAAAACACGCTACGAATTCAGCTTCCATGGTGGAGGCAGCAACAACAGACTGCTTTGCACTCTTCCACGATACTGCTCCTCCGGCTAAAAGAAATACATAGCCAAGAGTAGACTTTCTAGTATCCAAACATCCAGCAAAGTCTGAGTCAGCATACCCAATCACCTCAAGACGGTCAGACCTCCTATATGTAAGCATGTGATCTTTTGTTCCCTGTAAATATCTCAGAACCTTCTTTGCAGCTTTCCAGTGTTCCATTCCTGGATTACTTTGATATCTTCCCAACATTCCAGCTGCAAAGCTTATGTCTGGTCGAGTACAGGTCTGAGCATATATAATCTCCCAACAACAGATGCATACGGAATTGCTTCCATCTGTTTTCGTTCCAATTCATTTTTAGGACATTGAGCGAGACTAAACTTGTCTCCCTTCTGAATTGGAACTGGTGATGCTGAGCACTTTTCCATCTTGAATCTCTCTAGCACTTTATTAATATATGCTTTCTGAGACAAACCTAACAATCCTTGTGATCTATTTCGGAATATTTCTATTCCAATCACATAGCTTGCCTCACCCATATCTTTCATTTCAAAGTTGCTAGAGAGAAAACTCTTAGTCTCATGAAGGAGACCAAGATCATTTGTTGCAAGCAAGATATCATCAACATACAGGATTAGAAATATGATCTTACTCCCACTGACCTTTAGATATATACACCGATCAACAGTGTTCTCCTTAAATCCAAAGGAAACAATGGTATCATTAAACTTCAAATACCATTGACGGGAAGCTTGCTTGAGCCCGTATATTGATTTCTTTAATTTACATACCATGTGTTCCTTTCCTTCAATTGAGAAACCAACTGGTTGGTCCATGTAAACATTCTCCTCTAAATCTCCATTAAGAAAGGCAGTTTTCACATCCATCTGATGCAACTCTAAGTCATAATGAGCTACAAGTGCCATGATAATTCTGAAAGAATCCTTTCGTGAGACTGGTGAAAAAGTCTCTTTATAATCGATTCCATCCTTTTGAGTAAAACCTTTGGCAACCAGTCTAGCATTGTAACGTTCTAGATTGCCAAGAGAGTCACGTTTAGTCTTAAATACCCACTTACAACCAACTCTCTTGCAACCTTCTGGCAATTCTACAAGGTCCCAAACACCATTATGTTCTAAAGATTTTAACTCTTCTTTCATGGCATCTAACCATTTTTCAGAATTATCACAACTTACGGCTTGTGAAAATGAGACTGGATCATTGTCATTAATGCTCAAGTCAGTTTCTGACTCATGTAGATAAACCTCATAGTCATTCGAAATAGCTGGTCTTCGTTCTCTTTGAGATCTTCTTAATGCTATTTCTTGAGGTTCTTCTACAACGGGTTCATTTTGAATCAGAGGTTCATTATTGTGTTGCTCGTCTTCATTGTTGTTTGAAACAACAAATTGAGGAACACTCACTTTACTGCTAGAGGCACAAGTTAAAGGAACTTGTACTCTAACTTCTTTGATTTCCACGTGTCGTGGAATTGTACTCCCACTGATTTCACCACATTCAATGAACCTCGCATTTCCAGTCTCAACAATTCTCATTCTATGATTAGGACAATAAAATCTATACCCCTTTGATTTTTCTGGATAACCAATAAAATATCCACTTATTGTTCTTGCATCCAGTTTCTTTTCTTGTGGATTATAAATCCTTACTTCTGCCTGGCAACCCCAAACATGCAAGTACCTTAAACTAGGTGTCCTAGTCGTCCACAATTCAAAAGGAGTCTTTGGAACTGCTTTACTAGGAACCCTATTTAACAAATACATGGCAGTTTTCAATGCATACATCCACAAAAATAAAGGTAGAGATGAATTGCTTAACATACTCCTAACCATATTCATTAATGTTCTATTACGCCTTTCTGATACACCATTTTCTTGTGGTGTACCTGGCATTGTGTATTGAGCACAAATACCACGTTTCTGAAGAAGTAAAGCAAATGGACCTAGGTGTTGCCCGGTCTCATCATATCTTCCATAATACTCACCACCTCTATCGGATCTTACAACTTTCACCTTTCTGTCTAATTGCCTTTCTACTTCATTCAAGTAGAGGCATCCACTGCTTGAGATTTCTTATGCAGTAGATAGACATAACCATAACGTGAATAGTCATCAATAAAGGTGATGAAGAATTTTTCCTTTCCGAAAGAATCAACATCAAAAGGCCCACATATATCAGTATGCACAATTTCAAGAAGCTGGGTGCTTCTTGTGGCTCCTTTCTTTGTGTGTTTTGTTTGTTTTCCTTTAATACAGTCCACACAAATATTTAGATCCGTAAAATCTAGATCTGGAAGAATCTTATTCTTTATGAGTCCTTCCATTCTCTCTCTAGAAATATGACCCAAACGTTGATGCCACAAGAAAGCAGAACGTTCATTCACTAAACTACATTTAGTACCAACATTATGATGCAGAGTTAAAAGACTTTCAGCATACAAACCATCTAAATTCAATTTATATAAACCATCACAAAGAACACCAGTACCAATGAGATGATTATGCTTAAATAAACTGAAACATCCATTACCAAAATTGAAAGAAAATCCAGTAACATCCAGTTTAGATAATGAAACTAAATTCCTAGATAAACTAGGAACATAAAGAGTTTCCAATAAATCTAAATGATGTCCAGTATCGAGAATTAAACGATAAGTCCCAACTGCTTCCACTGGAGCTTTCATTCTATTCCCCATGAAGACGAACTTCTCATTCGGGCTTATGGTTTGGATTGTAAGAAATCCTTGCATCGTGTTAGAAACATGAGTCGTACATCCAGAATCAATCCACCATGAATTCATGGGGAACTTCAGTTAAGTTTGATTCGAAACATACATAAGCATTAAGCTTACCTTTCTTTTCGAACCAAAGCTTACGTTTCTGACAATCCTTTTGGAAATGTCCAGGTTTCCCACAGAAACGACAATTATTATTTGGTGATCTCTTCTGGATTTGCATAGAAGCCTCATTAGTCTTCAATGGCCCTTTGCCTTTATCATGTTTCTTCTTAAACTTCTTTCCAGCTCCTTGATTTCCTCGGTGGCTTACATAATGAACTGAGTGACTTCCTTGATTTTTAAGTCTCGTTTCCTCCTGAACTAACATACTATGCAACTCGTGCACATTCCATTTATCTTTCATGGTATTATAGCTCATTTGGAATGGACCATACTCAGTCGGTAATGAGTTAAGAATAAACTGTACAAGGAAGTTCTCATTCACAGCCATTCCCAAGGACTTAAGTCTTGCTGCAATATTTGTCATCTCAATGACATGCTCATGCATAGTACGAGAACCATCAAACTTCATGGTGGTTAGCGTACCCATTAATGTCCCAGCAATAGACTTATCAGCTGTTTGGGAGCGCTCTCCCACTAACCCCATAAATTCTTTAGCACTTTCGGTTTTGGGGAGAGCTGTCTTAATACTGTCTGCGACAGTCATTCTCATGAACATTAGGCTGAGTCTGTTAGATCTTTCCCAATTTTTATAATGGGCTTTCTATTCATTGCTGCTAGTATCAGTAATAGCAGCAGGCTTCTCTTCCATAATAGCAAGATCAAGATCCAAAACACCAAGATGGAATTGGACTTGCTCATTCCAGTCAGAGAAGTTAAGCCCATTAAATATTGGCACAGACGATACATGAGAATTCAAAGAATTGGGAACAGGTACTGCATAATAAAATTTCCACATAAGTGTTTTGAGACATAAAACACATGCTACACATATAAATAACAATTAAAGTATATTGACGATCTCCTTTGGGTGATACATCAACACACAACATACAAACATAATGATGCTAATAAAATTTATAAGATTCTTTTGTAATAAAACATGTACCAATTAGAATTATTTACTACCTTTGGGTATATAAATAAACTAACAGTGCATATTTATTACCACAATTATATTCATTAATTATAAAGATAAATAATCAACCTTTGGGTGATCCATAAATACTTTATAATAATGAATTTCAATTTACCCATAAATCATCAAACATAATATTTAGCATCTATTATTTTACGGGTAATTAAATAAATCAACATTAATTTGAAATCAAATAAACATACAAGTTTGACCATTTGGTGATTAACAAACTTTCTTAATATTTAATTTCAGTAATTTTCATAGTAACATAATATAAACATTATTATCTACTAACTAAAACCTTGTCAGTAGATGCAAACATAAGAAACCGAAAAGACGCACAAGACGGTAATTCCCTTTTATGAAATTCTTCAATTAATATGCTGGGCAAACTTCACGAAATCGATTAAAACATTAGCAATGAATAAACATTCTTTCTCCAATGCATTAGAATCATTCGTTAAACCCACACAGCATAACCCATACAACATAATGCGAAATTGATGAACCATAACAAAATTTTAATATTAAACAATTCATTACCTATTATCAAGATACGTTAATAAATCGACCATGCTAATTAAAACCCCTGACGAACGCATTACCATTAATATCAGAACTTTTTCGGTTCGAACATGAAAGGGTTTTCGCAATTCATAATGTCGATAATTGCAACGGAAAAATATATAATTCCCAATTTCATAATTAGGGTTCATACAAATTGGGAAAAACATCATTAATGGAGAATCATATAATTTCAGAACCTGTCTCTGATACCACATGTAAAATCATTCTAGTTTTCTACAATTCTTTACGAGAAAACTACAGGATCTTGAAATTAATGATTCTCACATAATCACATAATTGATAAAATATTGCGTACATTTCTCCATGATTAAATCTGAGATGCACAGTCAAATTTCTTGAGAAGAACGATAAACCGGTATTTCACCTCCTTGATGTTTCTTTCTATTCTCTATCGTACGTGATGGCTAGGGTATTTGAGAATAAATTTTTATATCAGGAAGTGGACCCAGTTTTACGGTAATGGGCTGTTATCCCCATAAGCCCACTATTCCCATCAAATAGTGGATATAATAAAACTGCTCCATATTAACCCGGATATAATTTAGTCCATAATTAATTGATTATTTATTTATTAGTCCTTAGTAAACCACATAACTTTACATGAGACATAAATAATCTTACAAATCAATGATTACAGTTTCTACACATTGATCCAAGGGTCCATGACGATTGGGTTGTGAGGCCACTTTGTCTTGGCATAGTGAACCACGTAGCTGATGCGCGAAGAAGGCACGCATAACTGTTGGTAAATTTATCCTTATGAACCCTCTTGATTTTTCAGGGTTCAATTGGATAATAACACTACGAAATAGATGGGTTGACATAATCAAATATGTCAATGTGGTGTCAATCGTACGAATAGTCGCTCAAAGTATCCACCGGGGCCAGCTCCATGGCGTCGGGGGAGTAAATGGAGTTCGACTTTTATCATAGGAAACTTGTTAGGCCGCACAACAATCTGAGTGATTAAGACTTGTGCATGTAAATCTATGTTACTTTATCCTTATCCAGCTTGATGACAGGAAAACTCGTCATCCTATATGTGGAAGCTCTTTCTCGTAGAATTTTCCAACGTCAGCTCCCATAAAATTGACATCATCAGTCAATCAATCGTCATTGACCTACACGACTTTTATAAAAATGTGAATTTTCCGATCATCAACCATTAGCGATCAATGAGCCATCCAATGTATTTTTGTTGGCAACCTCTTCCAATCACCATAAACACCGGAACCGGAAACTAGAGTAACTATCAGTTTAAGAGGATCTCCCAGATCCCACGCCTCAAACTGTGATAAAACCACTCACGCCTCAACACGCAAAATCCTTAAATTATTCATCGATGGGAGTCAAATCTTGTTCCTGAGGAGAGCAAGACAAGATCAACTTTCTCACCCACTCATATCGCTTATTAAATGATTTGACGATATTGGTAGCTCGTGAATCGGTGACGGAGGCGGCTGAATGTGTTCCCCAAAATAAGGATTTGAGAGTGTGAGTTCCATTTGGTTACGAGTTGGGAAACCAGTCGTGGGACGATCCCACCACTTTAGCAGCCAACAAATTATTTAACAAATTACTTTGGTTTCGTTTGGTTGGCAGTAAAATAAATTAAGTTTTTTGAGAATATGACTTTTAGGAAAATGATTACTAATAGAATTTTTATTCTGTGTTTGGAACACAATAAGAAAATTGTCATGATTTTATTTTTATTATTGGATTAAATTTAAACAAGAGTAGATAATTAAATATTTAAAATATATATCTTATTTCATACTACCAATAGTTTATAATTTTAAATTATGAACTATATAATGTGTAATTCTTCAATTTGCATTAGTACTATAGATATTGAATGCAACATATTATTTCAATTTAAATAAAATGATATTACTAAAAAATAATCAATTAAGGCAAATAATGTATTGTTGATTCAAATATTTTTTATTGAATCGGAAATCAAAATTATCTATATAAATATTTTTTTATTGAATTGAAAGTCAAAATTATCTATATTGATAATATTATGGTTGTCGTTTATTCTGCAACGTTGTCTCAAAAATGACATTATTGGAATTTTTATAGAAATGCCAAAAATATGATTGATAAAATAGTAGAATTTTGGTCGTAATTTCTTCAATAAAAAAAGTATTACATTTTCGAATTTCTTTATTTCATTTATAAAATTTTCTATTTTTCTATTTATTTATTTTACTCGTTTTTTTATTGAAATGTTTTAATCCAAACTTAGTATTAATGATAAAAAAAAAGATAATAATAAATCTTATTTTTTCAATTTAAAAAAAATCCAATTTTTATTTTTTAGTTAAAAAAATATGAATCCAAACATAATAATAGTGGTGGTGGTGGTGGTTTATAAAATAAATTAAATAATAATAAATAAAAAATCGAACAATGAAATCATTTAACACCGGATTCCTAGAAACAAGGAAAAAGAATATTTACTTGGAGTAGGTATTCACATTCTATGAAAGTTGCACAATTTTCCTTGTGTTTGAGAAATGTGATTCCTTTCCATATTACATAAAAATTGAACTAAATACAGTAACATTAAAATAAAGAATTATATTACTTTTTCAAATCAGATTTCATATCAATCAAACGGGACATTTGGGTTTTCTATTTGGCACATGCACTTCCTCGTCATCACCCATGACGATGATGATGATAAAAAAAAAAACAAAAAAGTCTAAGAATTTTTCAAGTAGCAGGAGAGGAGATGGAAAAAAGTTATTGTAATCGTCCAAGGAATTGTCGCAAGATACACCGAATAAAAAAAAAAATTGCAGTGTGAGTTAGGTTATGGGTCATAACAAGTAAATATGCAAAAATTTGGATATTATCTGATAATTTGGAATATGTCGCTCCTACTCAATTTTCTCACCCAAAACACGCATCAAGAATTTGGTTGATCTTGTATGGATAATTCTATTCAAAGCCTCAATTTTACTCTCTGTAACCTCCAAATTAATTAAAATAAAAAATATATTTAATTATACAACTTTAGCCTTAGTTAATAGTTATAGCCCCATAACTAAACCAACCCTAATTAAACTAAAATAAAACCCATAAGATCGTATAGCCTCCAGCCTCCACCGTCCCATCCACCACATTCATATTTCTGCAGTTTTCTTCCTCTATATTTTTTTTTCCTGTTATCCATACCTACATCAATAAAATAAAAAACAAAATAAATGGGCTCTATAAATTCTCAAGATAGTACCGTCTTCCATAAAAAAGTTGCCAGAGAAAATTACGACACAATTATTTTGTCAATCACATTTTCTCCTTCATTATTCAATTTTTTTGGAAAAATTATTTTTCTTATGTTTCATTTTGGGTTAATAAATTATGATACTTCATAATCTCTCTTCTCAATCATCAAGTTTCATTCTTACTCTCTCGTTCACTTGTTGCAAAAGAGATTATTTACTATTTTCACCTCATCGTGAATAAAAGAATATTGTTTAGATGTATGTAATTTAAGAATAATCTTCCACTCTCTTATATTAAAAATCTGAATAATTTTGTGTATTTTGATTTCAATTGCACGGATGGAAACATTGTTGTTCTTGAATATTTTTCCCTTCAATTAATCACTATAAATAAATGATCTTGAATATGTGTAAATCACAATCTCCAACTATTCTGAAACTCCAAGAAGATATGAGAAAAAAGAAGAATTCAAGTAAATTGAAATATTAGGAGAAAGCTTGATAAATGTAGCTTTAAAGCTTGCTATAAATAAATTTATGGGGCTCTCCAGATTGCATTGGCTTCACGGGGGATATAGTTGTGTTTTTTTCTTTCTTTCTAGGTTTTAGATAATATAGTTGTGAGGGAAAAAATATTTAATATAATAATATTAATATTTTAATTAAATATAGAGGTTATGAATAGAAAAAACGCTTATGAATAAAATTTCTTTTAATTTTTTTATCAAATTTTAAAAAGGAGCTATGGGGGTAAAACAGTACATTTAGATAGTATTTTAATTATTTTTAAATATGGGGGTTATGAAAAGTAAAATTGGGACTATGTATAGAATTGCACATCTTGTATTTGTGCATTCTTAGGTAGATAAGGCTATTGATATCAAGATGTACAAGGCTTACAAGGCCGGCCTTGAGCCATGTTTAGGATGGGCATTGCCCATGGGCTCCCTTTTTTTTTTTCAAAACATAATTATTACATTTAAAAAAAAATAGTGCGATTTAAAAAAACTAGATTTTATGTTAAATCTTGTGCTACTTGTTGAAATTGTATTTTGCTCAAATATAATTTAATTAAATTATTTTTTTTTACCATATAACAATTTATGACTTAAATAATGCTCCCAACTTGACAGAATCACAGAAAAATAGATTAAACAATATTAAAGAAAATTAGATTAAAACAATGCTCCGATCCTGACTTGACTAGAATTAAAGAATGAATCCTCCAGACTTGAATCCAATTCATGAAATTAAGTTTGAAGAATTGATTCTAACTTCTATATTGAGATTTATAGGCTACATTAAATAATTTTATTCTAACTTCTGTGTTGAGATTTAAAGATTTGATTTTGTTATTTATTTAATATTTATAAAAGATGCACTTGTTTAGTCATGACAAAAATAAATTCAAACATTGAAATACTTGAGTTTGTTAAAATTTTACACTGCTTTCATAATGTTCCGGTTGAATATAGAATATTATTAGTTATTCCTATTATTGTCATCAATCAAAAGAAAATTTTCAAAACTAAAATTAATTAAAATATATTTGTGTTAAACTATCTCAAAATAGATTAAATGAACTAGTTATTTTAAGCATTGAAAATGAGCTATATATTTATAGGTCATTTTCAAGACGTAAGATGATGAAGACGATGATGGGAAAAAAATCGTGAAAAATAAAATTAGGGCTCCTTTTTTTTTATTTTGGTCATGGACCCTAAAATGTCAGGACCTGCGTTACTTATACTAAGGTTAAAATGTATATAGTGTGCAAAAAAACATAACATCGAATGCTCACCTAATAATGAACAATCATTTTGAATTAATAATAATTGTTGTCTATCTTCATTCATTTATTGCATGAGCATTTTTTTGTCTATATGATATGAATATTTTGAAGAAACATAGGGCTGTAGGTATTCCGAATTTTATAAAGAAATCAATTGGAAGATATAAGAAGGTGGCGTATTATTTGCGGAAGTCACCTTTAGCTGAAGCACTAATGAAGTGGAAATTGGCAAAATTGCAGTGCTTAAAGACAAGAGAAGTCGTTGGAAATTTATGTGTCAGCCGAGAAACATCCACAACCACAATAGGGAAGAGTATGGAATATATTACTCTTTGATTTTGATAGCAAATAAATTTCCTATTTTTATGTTGTCTAATCATTTATTTAAGATGAGAAATATAGTTGGCGATTTTATTTTTTAATACTGCATTAGCTTGGATTGATTGAGTAATTGTAATCCACATAAATATTGTCTTAACTTGGATCATGTGACTACAGTGCTAGTTTAAGATTCATGGGAGTTTTGCATCTTATGATTACGGCTAATAGTTGTAAACCCTACCCCTTAATCCCCACTACTTATAAAGTTGTTTAGCTTTGAAGATTTAAAAAGGCAAAAAATAAAATAAAAATTGTAACAATAAACTTGGTTCAAAATATAAAATAACATTAACATTCAAGCTAATTAGCTCACTGTAATAGGATTTCATTTAAATTTATATTTTAGTCTTTTATATACTTTCATTTCACAAATAAACTCCATACATAAATTATATAATATAATATGGATAAGGACATAAGGTTCATCTATATACATGGGCTATTTGGTGGTGTTAATCTAAACTATAAAGTAGATTATTAATTTCTCTTATGTAACCCCATAAATTTTTTAAAATGGTGCATTTGACCCCTGACGGATGAATCAAATTTTTTTTCTAACATACGCAGACACATTTTTTTCTGCTCACACTCATTTTTTTCCATACACTAGCACACCTTTTTTACATAATAAAAATATACCATTTTTTTGCGATGGGACCTACAACTTCCATTTGAATGTGTACTTTTTGATAAACCCCTTGTTGGGCTTCCTGGCCCATTTGGTTTGGCCCAAACACTGAAGGTCCATCTCCTTCATTAATGTTGTTGTTGACCCGCCCCATTGATGTTCCCTAGCCGACCCTTCATTGATCTAAACTCTTTTATTAATGATTGGGGCTCAGACACTGTTCACTCATCACTCACATTCAATCTCTCTCTCTCTCTCTCTCTCTCTACTCTCTGAGTGTTTCTTCTCTCTGCCTCTTGCGATCATTTGTATCAAGTTGTTGTGCTTGAGAGCTTTGTGCTCTGCTAAACTAGCTTACGGTCCCAATTTGTCTGGATTTCATCTTGGTCTCCTCGTGCGAGTAGCCTGGGATAGCTAGGGTTCAGTTGTGGGCTCACTAGAGGTCTGAGCTTGTTCTTGAGAGGTTCTGTGTGTTTGGTCGCCGTTCTTTACCTTCTTCTGGTCTCGGTGTGCTCTTGGTCGCTGTGTTGTTAGAGCTTTGGGTTCAAGGAACCCTGAGCCTTCGTTGCTTCTCTAGCCTCGCTCTCTGTCCCTTGCGGGATGCACGGACTGACTGTTGGTGACGGAAATAAACGGTGTAACCTCCGAGAGCCTTGATACCCTACACCCCTCACAAATTATATGAGAAAAATTATATACAATGGACTCAACTTAGAAGACATTGGTGAGATTCAACCTCATGACATTTTTCTTAACAAATTTAAGCCACTAGATAGCCCTTTATTATGGAAGATTCGTTGGTGCTCGTAACCCTAATTTTGAAATGTTAATTAAAAATATTTTTAAAAGATTTTTATAAATAAATTTTGGGGATATATCTTATTCCTTAAGTAGATGTTAGTTATGTTGGTTTTTTATTTACGTAACAGAAGAGAAAAAAATTCAGGACGGATATAATTAATATCTAGTAACGTGAACATTAATGTCCACAAAAAAAATATATTTACAAAAATATTTTTAAAATATGTTCTAATTAAAAGTAGGAATTGGGTTGGGCATCACTGAATCTTCCCTATATTATTTATGAAGTAAGTTAACTCGGGCTTTATGAACATATAGGGCCTAGTGTACCAATTTGTTGTTCCTCTCTGTTTCTCGTGTGGGTTTGTTTATTTTATTTGACCAATTTTTCTTATATGGGTTCAATTAGTACCATGTAGTTTCCTAAATAATATCAAAACTCGATGCGTGAAGTATTATAATGAAAATGAAATCAAGCCCTACAATATTCTTACAATAATATAATTTTAAAAAAAGTTTGGTGGTCTTTTTCAAACTCGATACATATATCCTTTTTATACGGCTCCACTGCTTGAGGGTTTCCCAATAGGTCACTATGATTGAATATTTTGTTATTGAGTGAGTGTATATGTACCATCTTTCTAGATCTTTCCATTTTAGTTGACAAATATTCAAAATAGTTAATAAAATGAAAAAAGTGTAAAGCTAAGCATCAACCGTAGAATCATGTTGAAATAAATATTAAAATCAAGTAATTAACAAGCATAATAAGTATATATAGGGTTATGAGAAGAAACATGTACATGTTACATGTAATTATACCCGTGAACGTGCTTCGAGTAGGCACCACTTGTGATATTGTAGTTACAAGTTCGACTAATAAAGCGTTGACTGAATTTAAAATTATAAATTTGCAATTGCAAACTCACCTACCTAGCAATTAGATCCACTCCAAAGGGTACAAATTATATTGGATAAAAATTGGTGATTTGTTAAGTTTCAATTTGTCAAATAACGAGTATAATCTACATTAATCAACAATCATCTTTTCAATTCGACTAAATTTGCCATTTATCTAAGAAAAAAGTTGTGTCGGGTAGCGTACACATCATTTAATGTTGATCAAATTTATAAAAATTTGTACCAATGACTAAAATTATGCATAGATGAGAAATTTTTAAAAGTTCACTAACTTCATGCAATTTGAATCTTTCCGAGGATTAATAATTTAATAATATGAGTTCAACACGCAAATTAAATGGTGGACATTCAATGGACCAAGGCTAAAACATCTTTTTCATTATACCCAAAATAACATAATTTTTAATCATTACTAGAAAAAAAAAATACACACACAATTTTCGATCAGCAATGATCAATTTCCAGTTGCACAATTTTACTACTCTTTAAATTTCATACATATATAAAAATATAGAAACAAAACGTGTACAACTATTCAAAAGTCTTCAAAAATTATATTAATTTCAAAAATGCATCGAGATTTTAAATGGAGAAGTATACAAACAACACTCTCGATTGGTTAATATATATTTTTTTCTTTCATCTTGATTTTTTTATATTATTAATTAGATTTCTTATTTATGCATGTTTAGTGTTGCTTACACATTTATTTTTTATTGTTTAATTAAAATTTCAATTAAACTAAAGGGTTTGTGTTTGAATTTAAAGTTTGAGTTTATATACATGGTTTTAATTTTAGAATCATAAAAGAGATTTGATTTTGAATTGGACTTAGCAATTTAAATTTTAGAGATTTTAAACTTTGAATAATATTTATTTATGTATTTTTATAATTATATATCGTACCCCAAATTTTAAAATCATAGATCCGCCAATGCGATCTCGTACAGAACTATGACGACACAAGGAACTAACTCCACTGATGATTACTTCTACTTTACTAAATTAACTAACTCAGATTATTGATTAAAGAAATTTATTGCACTATTGTATTGTGTACATGCTTTCTATTTTCATTCGCGAATGAAATCCTCTGCTACATTTTGTGCGATATTTGGTATTACATAATTTAATTTATTAATTTGTTTTTGAATTTTTAATTCAAATTTAATTTATTGTGTTTTAATTTAATTTTACACTTATTAATTAGGGTTTATCCTACCCAATTATAGTAAATAATTATTTTTTTATGAAATAATCAATTATTAATTAGAAAATTAAATTTAATATTGAAAAATTAATTATATACCATAATTAGGTAGGATGAACCATAAATAATAAGTGTAAAATTAAAATAAAGCATAATAATTGAAAATAAAATAAAAATTAAATAAAAATTAATAAATTAAATTATGTAGCACTAAGTATTACACAAAATGTAACAGATGATTTCATCCGTTTCATTCAATACCCGATGATGTGGATATAACATCATAGTCATTAGTCAAGTACTGTAATATAATATATAGTATATATTTAAACTTGGTCCATTTTGGATTTACTATTTTGTTGACATGATGAGTTCAAGTTTGATATATAAATAAATAAATATATACATGCACCCACCGGCTTATCATATCCTGCCAACCGCGTTAGCCCATGGGAAATTGGGAATATATCAAAAAAAATTGTTTGGATATGTATTATTATTATTATTATTATTATTATTATTATTATTATTATTATTATTATTATTAATGTGAGACTGAATGAATGCTGATCAGCGTGTAATTGTGCAGCATAGTAGCAGAGGCCGAGGCAGACTACTCTAAAATGATAAAAAAAAAAAAAAAAAATTCGAGACTTTCGTCTCTGGGCATTACATTCAATTTCAACCAATTCTCACCTCTTGCTTTCTTCACCCAATCAATCCCTCCCTTATGTTCTCGTTCTTATATTTTTGTTAAGGCATCTTTACTCGCTGTTCCTTTGTTACGGCTGCGTACCAAATACCTCTATCTAAATAATGCTAGTGAAATTCAAATACATAATATTTTGTTTGTGAATCTGTCATTCCATCAATTATAAGTTAATTTTATTGATACAAATATTTTCACTATAGTTATCATCACTTTTTATTATAGAATTATATGGTAATTTATCATACAAGCCTACTAGGCAAATGACGCACACAAGAAAAGGTCAATGCTCAAAAGTTAGACTCAATTGATCTTTTAAATTGCTCAAAAGTATTATCAGTACACATATTTATTACAGTCATTATGAAGAAATTAAGCAATTCCTACCACCATGAGATCAATGTATTTGTATAGCTTAATTTTCGATTAAAAAAAGACAAATATTAAAGTAGTCATTTAACCAACTTAAAATAAAGTAGTCATTTAACATCATATTTCAGTTAAATCAAAAGATATAACCAGACATGGACAATGGTTAAATGAGATCTGGAGAATTGCGGACTAAACAAACAGATTTAGAATGAAAAAAAAAAAAAAAAAAAACACGATACACAAAATTGTGACAAAGGTTTTTGCAATCACTATGAGAAAACTAAATATTTTTCTAGCAATAGTAATAAGAACATAACTTTTATCGAAGTCCCACTTTTTACTAGAAAGTTATTTTATCATCACGCTCTCGTTACTTTTAACATTTTTTCCCCATAAAATTCATTTAACATCATGATGAGGTCGAGCTAGGCAAAGAAGAGGATGATCCGGAGCTGCAATTTAGAGGTCCTATGACGCGTTTGCGAGCGAAGAAGTTACAAGCTTATTTACAAGCTTCTATTCGTCGCAAATTCGAGTTGCATGAAGATGAAGTGTCGAGCAGCCCAAGATTGATCACCATGCTATCCATTGATGATGAAGAAGGTATCATGAAGACGTGAGAAGAAGAATCACGCCATTTGGATGTGTGCATGAAAAGTTATACGCGTTTGCATGGGAAATCGGGAGATGCTGTTTTTCATGCAAAGGTGGTAATATTAATTGTACCATGGGCCACGAAATTATTCATGTTAATTCAGCCCATGATCAAGTTCTAAGGTCCAATATGGTGTGGAAATACAAGCCCAAATCCATTATGGGATTTATCCTTATCTAGTTAGATTTAGTTAGATTTTTGTTATCTTACTTTTGGTATCTTTTGATTTTATCCTAGATTGATTAGGATTAGTATATTTTCGAATTCTCTTAGTTTTAGGACTCTAATTTTCATCCATATACACTCCTATAAATAGGAGCACCATGTGACATTTATAAAGCAGACAATTGCAAGAAATAAAGAGTTATTCTCAATCTGTCTCACGATCCTTCGGTTGATCAAACTTTTATCTACAATTCTATTGTTCTAGCAAATCAATAGTCTTATTTAGGTTCTTCAGGGTATAATTAAGTATTTGGGAGAATTGCTATCCGGAGAAGCTAGACGTGCACGTTCGGGTTATTCAACACGGGTTCGCCGAATTTAGCCGATTCCACAAGCACACATCGCCGCCGCCTTCACCGCCGTTCGTCGCCGTGATTCCAGCCACCACCACCATATCCAGCCATCCAAGAGTCATTCATCGAGTCCTAGTAGGAGTCTTCATATTCTAGTAAGTTCCTTAATCGTTCGAGTCTTATCCGTTTCTAGTCGAGTCTTTCACCTTTTTCTATAGAGTCGTATTGTTCCCTTACGCATCCGACGTAGTTTCGTTCCTAAACTTCCGCATATTTCATCAGTGTCGTGTCCCATAGGTCCCGGGTCACATCACATCATGAGTAAAAATATCTCATAAAATCCATCATGGAGCAATAATTAACATTAATTATGATTTATTATATGTTAGAATAAATATTATTAAAATAGTTAAGTTAATAGTGGGATATGAAATTAATCATCATTGGTCAGAAGCCACGTGTTGTTGTATAAATGTATACGGAACTTATTCTTTTGTATGACTAAATAAATTATGGTGTCATGAAAAAGACTAATCAGATAAATCTCCAACATTATCTTTTTCCTCAAAATAGAAGCATATGCTTTGCTTTGCATGTGACAAATTTCGGACCGTTCAAATTAACTTTTTGTTTCCTACTTCAACAATTTTTCACATTGTTCGAGGAGTAGTCGGTTTTTCTATCAATTTATTAATAACTAGAATATAAATTTCGTAATAACGGGCCACAAAATTGAATCGGTACGTATTCATTTAACAGTTACTGTACTCATTTCAAATACCTAAACATTAATAAATTTATTTGAGATTTATTTAATTAATGTCGTGCTTAACGCTTCTTTAATCGTGTCTTGTGCATTTTGTACAGGAACTTAATTGTCTTTCTCAAAAAATAAATGCAGGAAAAGAAGTGGGGATGAATAAATTGTCAATTAAGTATCCAAAGGTGCAATTTAATATTCTTCTTTTTAACGATTTAATCTAAATTTTAAAAAGAGTAAATTAAACCCTAAGTCGTGAATTATTAAATTCGTAACAAAAATGTCCTAAATTATATTACTAATTTATACTCTATGTTCCAAACTATTGACATGTTAACAAAATTTGTCATAACATCAAAATTCCGACCACAGAAAACTGGCATGACTTTGCATTTGTTGAGGTGTAATATCTTGTATGAAAAAATTTATGACGTAAATTTTACACACTATATTCTGAACTATTAAGGTTGTAACAAAAATGTCATTAACTATATTAAGGTTATAAATAGGGATGTCAATTTAGCCCGAAACCGATGGGTCGGCCCGAAAAAACCGAAAAAAAAGGTGGGTTAGGGCCACGAATTTCTGGCCCGAAATTTTTTTTAACCGATTCGGCCCGAACCGAATAGGCCCGAAACCGAAATGGGTTGGCCCGAAACCGAACGGGTTGGCCCGATTGACATCCATTGATGTGACTCGGGACTCAATGACCAACGAGACACAAAAGACGCGGAAGCTAGGAAAGAAACTACGTCGGTACGAAAGGATTCTATACTCGAAAACTAGACGACTAAGACTCAATTAAAATACCTAGATAAATGACACACAAAATAACACAAATCCAAAGAACAAGGGCTGTTTTAGGATAGTAATAGGGACGGGTAGGATGATGAAGAACGATGAAGATGAATAGGTTTAGAATGGCTAGAGTAGATAGGGTATGATAGAGATGAAACGAACTTACGGATTAAACGGACGATGACGAACTCGAACACGATGGAGCTGGACTTGGAACGGACGGATGGTGATGATGATTGGCGTCGAACGGCGGTGATGATGGTGTAAAGTCGATGTGAATTACAACCCGAAAGTTGCCTTGAATCTCGAACGTACACAAGGCCAAATTCTTTAAGTTGTTCTTCGATAGCGAGTTTCCGACGATCCCTCGAACGTGGACGGCGAATTCCCTTTGTAAAACTTAGAGATGCTAAATCTAAGAGTATGAATTTAAAAGATCTAAACTCACAAAGATATAAAATGGGGTTGAGACAATATTGAAAGCAAAGCTTAAAATTATCAAATATGGTCTGAATAACAATGAAATATGGATCCACTATTTATAATAGTTGGATCGAATTCCTAAGGCTTAAGGAACGAAAATAATAGTCCTAATCAGACTAGAATTGGACTTTGACTACTTCATAAACTAGAATTCTATTTAAGGTAGATTTTGTAGATCTTTCCTTATCTAAAAATCTGGTCAAAATTCTATCTAAAATAACCGAAAAATCCTAACTAAAAATCTGCAAAATTTCGTCCATAATATAATAAATAAAATACTATAGTCTAATAAATCAATCCCCTTAATTGGATCATCAAGGGCCGAATTATTTTGGGCTTTTCCACCATGCATGCTTAACTTGGGCTGAATAGCAAGTATACATATCTAGCCCAACAAAAGCACACACACGCCTCCTTCTTCATGTATTGCACTTCACATCTTGATCTCCATCTTCCATCTTCAACAAAGTCATCATCTTCAAGCTTCTTGTACTCCGTCTTCAACTTCGAACTTCTTGCGAATTGTAGCTTGCAAATATTCTTGCAACTTCTTAGCTCGTAGTCTTGTGACGGGTCCTTTGAATTGCAGCTCTTCATTGACTTCCTCATTGCTATGGATGTCCTCATCATCCATACCTATATTTTTTTAGATTAACTAGTTATTATATTTTATCATGTTTTATTTATTTAATTTATAATATTATAATATTATTATTTCTTTTAATAAATGATAAATATTTTGAAGATGGAATCAAACATGAAGTTGAAAGGGCTTCAAATATTGTTAAAGTAGAAGAAAATCGCACTTCAAATTAGATGGAAGATTAAGTTATAAATAGATTTGTGGTGTAGTTTAAAATGATTATTTTTGGAAGAACAAATTATGATTGAACATTATTGTCACTTTCATGTCATTTATTTTTGTTTTCTTTCATTTGATACAGTTTGATCTTAATTAAATTTTGTATTTGTCATGTTCTTTTCATTTTATCTTATTTTTCACGTATTAATTTATTTTCAGAATAAGAGATAATGATTATTTAGGAGAATTATCAAGATATAATTTATACATGTGGAAAAAAAATTATAAATATGTTGGCTCGACGGGCTAGCCCGAAAACCGAAGGGTTAAGATTAGGGTCGAAGATTTTGAGCCCGAAGAAAATTTTAACCGAATAGGCCTGAACCGAATAGGACCGAAACCGAAACGGGTTAGCCCGAAACCGAATGGGTTAGCCCGATTAACATCCCTAGTTATAATAGAAATATCCTAAATTATGACTAATTACACCTTATTTCTCAAATTATTGACATTGAACATGAAGTGATGGATTCATCAGTCCTACCCGACCCAAATCACATCTCAAAATTAAACATCCTTAATTACACTTATTTGACTCCATTGTCTCTCTAAAATCTCAAAATTACATTTTTGGCCATTGAGGTCAAGCAGGACAGGGGAATCAATCAATTCTTGTTTAATGTCATTCTCGGAACAAATTTATTAATATGTCAATAATCTGGGACATAAGGTGTATTTAATCATACTTCAAGACGGTTTTGCTACAACCATAATAGTTCATGATGTTTTTATTACACCATTAATAGTACAAGACATTCAAGTCATAATTTGTGATTTATCATATATATTTTTCCACATCATACATTACACAACATCAATGGCTAGCCACGTCAACTTTTTGTGGCCAAAATTTGGCTCTCAGGACAAATTTAATAATATGTCAATAGTTTGAGACATATGGTGTAATTTGTTATAGTTCGGGATATAAGATGTAAATTACCTTTTTAAAAATTATTGTTTCGAACAATCACCTAATTAAAAATTGAATAATAGTTATGAAAAATATAGTAACATCGATTAAAAGTTGTGCCTTTTTTCATCATCCAAAATAAGAACACGACAATTTAAATCAACTCAGTAACTGGGTTAATATGATGATCCCTGACTCAACTATTTCAACCAACCCTACATGCAAACTTTAGTTCAACGTGGTAACTCTAAACTCAAATTCCAATTTAGTCAACACACAACAATCAAAATGTAATTAGTAATATATGTAGCGAATTAACGACTACTATTTAATGTGCTCTAATTCAATCCTCAATCCTTATTTGCACTATGAGAAATATATAATATCTCATTTACTAGTTACTACCAAACACAATAAGTTTTGTCATGTTAATATAATTTACTTTACCATTTTTTCACTTAGTAAGTCGAGCATCGACCCTATTCGACTCAATTTATCCTCCAATCCAATTGAGACCCACCTGATGACCATAGTTAAATCACATTTAACTTACTGCGTTGTTCAGAAAGGATGGAAGGACGAATTAGGACATTAATATATTTAGTTAAGTCAATGTATTTAGCATGTGTAAATATGTACAAATATATATATATATATATATATATATATATATATATATAGAGGATTGATATGCTGAGCACCACATTTGAGCGACTCCCTAGGCGACAATGATGTGGCATTCCACGTCAGCAATTTTTTTAATTTCTTTCGTTCCCCTTCTTCCTGAAGGTGCCTGTGAGCTAAGTCCGTGACTTTCTTCTCCATCTTCGCATGCTCACTTCTACTCTTTCTCCCTCCAAAACTAAATATTTTGATGTTTCTACGATTTCAGTGCTCGACGGAAACTAATATTAATTTTAAATAATACACCAATCACCCCCAATTAATTATGTTGTTCTCCCCCAAAAAGAAATTTTTTCTAATACACGTATTGTCCAATTTTCCGGCGACCTTGGCCATCAATCCAATCATCTATGTAAAATATTTTCTATAAAAAATCTTACTTCAATCACAAAAATCAGAACTTCCAGAAATTCTAAGCCTCTCTCCCTCTGAGATCACCAAAATTATAAATGGAGAGGCTTAGATCTGGAAACCAGGAGGCAAAGAGATGGAGCCACAACCATGACTGCAACACACTAATGTCGAGAAACATAAAATTATATGAGTAATTAAGAGAACATGATTAGTAGATGAGAGTGGAAAACAAGAAATGCATTAAATCGATCTCTTTCACCGAACCCAATTGACATTCTTTTCATAAAAATAGTTGGAAATCAAGGGCAAGAAGATATTAGCAATTGATGCACAGTCATTATCTCGTTATTAGTTCAAAAATATATATAAATTAAAAAACAATATGATCGAACATTATTGCAAGAGATCCATTTGTCACGATGGCAAGGAACCTTAGGTATAGAAACTTTTGACTTCTGAAAACGAAGAGAAAATTTTTGTTTTTTGTGTGTGAAAGAAAATGGGTGTGAGCATAGATATTGTAGATGAAATACACCAAGATCTGAAAAATCAGTGGCAAAGAGGGGGTAAGTCATCTGAAATTTTGAGAGAGAGAGAACAAGAGAAGCCATGGAGAAGAAAGACGCTTTCAGAAATAATTTTTTTTTTTTTTAATGTTGCTGACGTGGAATGCCACGTCATTGTCGTCTAGGGAGTCACTCAAATGTGGTGCTCAGCATATCAATCCTCTATATATATATATATATATATAATCAATATAACATCTTCTAGCTATCATCTGCAACATCACCAAGATCCTGCACGATTTTTTTTAATAAAAATTAAGTATAATGATAATGCAATCTATATAATATTGATACATACAAAGTCACATTTTTTTAATAATAATCTCGATTTTTAGTTTAACCTTCAAATAATTCACAAAATATCACGACTTTTTATAAATAATAATTTATTTAATACATAACATTTTACCGTAAATCTAATTTGAAATCAATCTTCGACTTTGATTAGCTAACGCGCATTTTTTGGTCCAAATATTTAAATAACATAGAAAATCACTCGTATCACATCATTTTAAGACGGTGTTATTTTGATAAAATAAAATAAAAATAAAAATTCTCACATCAACTATTCGAAACCTTAAAAATTTGTGGTAAGTTGGAACAAATGCAATATAGCAATCCATTCCACCAATTGAGCTATAATAAGTTGTATTTTAATTGTTCAACTATAAAAACATTACACGATTAGAACATTATAGGGACGGCAAGGGGTGCCCATCGCTTACGTAGCCCAAATTCTGGTACACGTATTAATACTTAATAGCAATAATTTGATGAAGCCAAAAACAAAATAGCATATCTCCCCGAGGACTTACTTTTCACCGATATGTTGCACAAAATAATATGCCACAATAGTGCATGAACAAAGTCATCACTTCATGTCTTAAACCGCCTCAACTTTAGCCATTTTTATTTATTATCACCTTATTATTATTTTTTCAATAATATGTATGTATTTTTATATAGTTCAAATATATACTTATGTCATGAACTTTTATCCATTTTATAAAAACATTATGAATTTTAAAAAATGCCAAAAATACCTATACTTTTCACATTTTTATAAATGATGTTTAATTTCTATTTACACTATAATAATTGATTTTTATACCCCATCCATTTTTTACATTACATATTTTGCTCTTCAATTCACACCACACAATAAGTCTCTTTTACCATTAAATCTAGAAAATATTATTTGATCATTATTAAACAAAAATTGATTGGAGAAGACAACTTCTTCTATGCTCTTTTTCTCCGGCGTCCAGCCTTTTTCTACCTTCTTTTTCGGTGCGTTCCAACGACTACTGCCTAGACCAGACTCAATGGCAACCGTTCAACTTAGCTCCAACCCCGCCCAATCAAATTTAAGAGGAAGGTAAAAATGGATTAAGAGATCTCAAACTTTGACAAAAATCATTTTTTTTTCAAATTGTGAATTTTGAATGTTGTATAGGTTGTTTGGAAAATAATTTTTGAAGGTATTCAAAGTGTTCGAAAAATAATTTCCGAACAACATCAAAATTGCATTAAATTTCATTCGAAAATCAAATTTTCGAACCACTTCCTATAGCTTTGGAAGCACATTTTCGAATCATCTTCGCAATATTGGAGTTGTGATTTTTGAATCACTCGTGACGAAAAAGTGGAGAGAAGAAAGAAAGTGGGGTGGGAAAGAAGAAGAAGAAGAGGAGCTAGCTGCTAGTGGTAGTGGTTGGTATCTGCAATTTGGAGGAGAAGAATCGTGTACTGCAAAATGCTTTGTGTACTTCTCATTTTGAGTATAATCAGTTGAGAAGAATTGTATATGAGTTTGATAAATCTAGCAATTTTTTGGGTAGAACCCAACTATATTTTTTTTGGACAATTCTAGCGGAGAAGAACGATAGAACAAGGGATAGAGTTCTTTTTAATATATATATATATATGTGTGTGTGTGTGTGTATGTGTATATATATATATAGGGATGAGATTTGGTGAGAACCAGTCACCAGGAACTAGGAACCAATCTCATCCCTCCATTCCACAATCTGGACGGTCCAGATCAATTCAGATTTTGCGGTGGCAATTGTGTAATTAAAACGAAAGTCTTCAATTCGCGCGTCTCATTAAGGGTAAAATCGGAACTGAACTCAGAAATTGCCCAGATTCAATTTTAGCATCCGACTTCGCTCATTTTAGCATCCGACTTCACTCATTTTAGCCTCATGCATTTCTCATTTTAGCATGTGTTGATAAACAAAAAAGGAACGAATATCATTGGAATGAAATGCAATACACCCTATTTGGGGACAGTAAACCCTAATAGGAATCTCATAATTATTAGTTGGGATTAGAGCCCTAATCGGAACGTAATAAACCCTAATTGGGAACGGTGAACCCTAGTGGAAAATGTCACATCAATTTTAGCATCCTCCTTCGATCATTTTAGCATCATGCGATTCTCATTTTAACCTCATGTGATTCTCATTTTAGCCCCAGAACAAAATGGAAGAATTATTAAATTACTATATTAGCCATTCGTCCATAAAGTTGCCGAAAATTACATGAATGCCACCGCCCATCTACTTAAATCTGATTTAATCTGGACCGTCCAGATTGAGTCAAACAAGGGTTAGGATTGGTTCCTAGTTTCCACCTAGAGAAGGGTTCTCATTTCATCCTTTCCCTATATATATATATATATATATATATATATTATTTTTATTTTTCATGTAATAAGAATATATAACTACTTTTATAATTAATTATTTATGAATTAATCTATTTTGTGGGAAACTTTTGGAGTGCAAATAAAAGCATTTTTTTGGTAAAAATATCATGGAATTTAATTTTTAATGTCAAATTGCTCACAAAGCACGTATGAATTTAGGCAATGTTTGGTATACTGGTACGGATATACCTACATTAATAAAATCTGGATTGTTTTGAAAGATAATTGCGTATTAGCTATTTTAATTGTGTGTTTGGTTATTAAGATAAATATACTAGATTGTTTCACACATCTATTTGGTACATTGTTTTATTTGGTAGACTAAGGGAGACGTCGGATACCTTGTCTAGAAACTGTAACCGAGAGGGGGTGTCGGATACATTGTCCAGCCAAATCAGTAAATTACACCCCGGGCCTCGCGTGAACAACCAATGGCTACCAAACACACGGTTCTTGCTGGATACCTTTACTAATATGCCTTTATCCAGACTACCAAACATTCCCTTAGTGTTTAAAATAATGTGGCAAATTATATTACATGTTGAGGTTTAGTATGATTTTTCAGCTCATTTTACACGATAGATTCTTACTTGCCTTATTAGCAATATGACATCATAATTTGGATCAAATGATAATTTTGCACAAAAGTTGAAAAATTAGGTATTTTTCACATATTTTAAAATTTTGAACATTTTTGCAAAATAAATTAAAGCTCGGGACATAATTATATATTTGGAAAATTATATACATATCTGAAACAATTTTTTATTTTTTTAATGCAAATATCTTTCTTTCCTTGTTTCTATTTATTTTTATTTTTATGTAAATCTGTATCTTCACCTCACCTCTTTAGAACCAAACTATTCCCCGTTAAGTTCTGAGTTCGATTTCTTTCTTTTCTCAAATTTTCCGTGCGATGGCGATCTTGGACTCGCCGGAGATCCTGGACACGACGTCGTCCAGTGCCGACAACGGCGCCGCGCATCACACAACTCTTCGCCGGAGACAAAGTGCGCGCTCCGTTCCGCCTCTTCTCGGCTCCGATTCCAACTCTCTCGAGGCAGAGAGCGCAATCAATGATTCCGAAAATGTTCGAAACGACGCTAATTTGATCGAAAATCTCCGCGGCGGAGCCGTGGAATCCGAGAACGAAAAACAGGAGAGTTATGGTAAGGAGGAGGGGGCGAAAGTGAAGGAGAATGGAGAAACTAGTAATGGCAACGGAACTGATGTTATGGCCGTCAAATTCACATTCAGGCCGGCGGCGCCTGCTCACCGCAAAAATAAGGAGAGTCCTCTTAGCTCCGACGCTATCTTCAAACAGGTACGTTGCACTTATTTGAGGTTCTGTGCGTATCAAATTTTTGCATGAACATTTTTAGATTTCCTTAACTCTAAGCCTATTTTTGTTCAAGGAATATATGGTGGTAAATTCCTAAACTGTTGCTATTCCGTCATTTATCACCCAGAGGCAGTTTGCTTGTAATCTGGTGCTATTCTTTTAGTTCGATGCACAACTTATACGAGCTTTTTTTTTTGCATATTTATATAAATGCTATTTATCATGTGCCTTTTTTTGTAGTTCTACTGAACCATCAGTTAATAAGAATTAGGAGGATGGAAGATTAGTAGCATGCTCATTGTGATTAATTTTGTGAAATAAATATTCTGCACTTGTACTGTTGTACACTCCTACAGTCCTACTCAAGAATTATAAGGATTATAAGAATGAATCATAAAAATTAGCATTGTTACAACTACATCTGTGGCTAGACTTGTGAGTAATGTTTGCCCAAGGAAGGGGCAACCTGAAAAAAAATCTTGAATTGAACTCTCCAACTTTAGACATTCAGTACACAGAATCCATCAAATTATTGAAATACTTAATATAGTGCCCATTCTAGGTAGGGGCCTTTCTTCCTTTTTGTGTGCTTGAGTACTTCATTTCCATTTTTTTTTTCTGTAGTTGGACTTGTGATTAATGTTTGCC
The DNA here is from genome assembly GCA_026008535.1 of Perilla frutescens. Lineage (NCBI taxonomy): Eukaryota > Viridiplantae > Streptophyta > Magnoliopsida > Lamiales > Lamiaceae > Perilla > Perilla frutescens. The sequence goes on along the minus strand of BRKX01000001.1, from coordinate 47,284,375 downwards.
AGTATAGACTGTATAGTGAATCGAACTCATCGGTTCTAGACCTCCAGAACATAGAGCGCAGCAAGTTGGTGAAATTCTTAAACACTGGAGGTTATACTTATGTGCTTGTGCACTTCATCTCTATTTCATTCCTCTGGGCACTAATTGGTGGCGCAGAACTATTGTGGTTGAAAGTTAAAAAAAGGAAATTGTTGGAAGTAAAAGACTGCAAGACTTCCCTGTATATGAGGGTTTCCCTCATTTTCTTTTGGCTGGGGTGGAAAGGCTGCTAACTGTTGCAGATGATGTGTTTGTTCTGGCAACTTGCTACTAATTATGATTTCTAACTTGGTAGCTTCATGTTTTGCCGGGTAGATCAAATTTGCAATACTAATTAATCTTGTGTCTTTTCAATGAGCAGTTCTCAGAACTAAATTGGGCTAATCATTAGTGTTATGTTCAATTTTCATGTGACACATTCAGAAAATGAGGTCAAATATATTGGATTAGATACAGCAATATGGAGTTAGTATATTTAATTTCATACCCCCTCCCAGCCCAGTGTTGGTTTAAATGCTGTATATGTTTAGTTTTCTGAAACGCTTCTTGGATGTTAAATGGCAAGGGAACTACTTGATGTTCATTGTTCAATAATGATTTTATTTTTGTCCTGTTGCAGAGCCATGCAGGCCTCTTCAACCTTTGTATAGTGGTGCTTGTTGCTGTAAATAGCAGACTAATAATTGAGAATTTAATGAAGGTGTGTCTTTTGTACTGGCATCATTCTTTTTTACCTGTACAAATATGAGCTTTGGTTTATCATATATTTGTGAGCTGCTAAAGTCTCTAGTCAAAATTGATACATGTTCAATAAATTTTTACATGAAGAAATATTAGCCATGGTTTTTGTTTTTAAATGAATTATTTTTACTCTATTATCTAATCCTGTTTTTATGTCAGTACGGGTGGCTGATCAAATCAGGATTTTGGTTTAGTTCAACATCGCTTAGGGATTGGCCGCTGCTAATGTGTTGGTAATTACGTCTTGAACCCTGTTATTGAAGTTTGGAGGATGCAATGACTTTTGATGAAAAATATCTTAATGGTAGCTCCTTACATTGTTTTTGCAGTCTTAGTCTTCCAGTTTTTGCACTCGCTTCATTTCTTGTCGAGAAGTTGGTGAAACTAAATTATATACCTGAGTGGGTAAGTAAAAGTCAGTTCCTTCTTTCTCCCCCTTGTTTTGTTTGGCATTCTCATGTAGATGACTGCATTTCTGCATATTTTTCTCTCAGGTGTGTGGGGATTCTGCGATGATTCATGATAAATTAGTTATATGTTCATTTTTACACAAACACAAAGTATTGTAAATGGATACACTTTGATGACTGGATTTTGCATTTTCAGTAGCAGTTCCTCTCTTGATTGTGCATGACATCATTAAAAGAAAATACATGCGAGTTGCAGAAATATTTTAGTTTAGACCCTGAAAAAAAGTGGTTTCCTACCGTGGAAATGTTATGAATGTTGTTGATGTTTAGTTGCCTTTTTTCCCTTTCTTTTCTTTTCTGATAATGGAATATTTTACTCTACCTTTACTTAACTTGGACTGTTGAAAAAAAATATTATTGTGCTAAACTAGCTAACAGTTCTAATTGGGTCAATATGTGGTACTCACCTGTATAGGTTTCACTGTGGCCTAGTAAGTCTCTTGGAATTATGATGTAGTTGACTTCTTTTGAGTTTTAGGCCATCGGCCAGACCACTACCATACTTCTTGGATAATAAATCTTACCCTTTTAAACTCTTGCAATTTCTTTGAGTTTTAGCTCCCATCTCTGTTGTATTAGGAGTTTTTCTCCATTTTGTTCTTCACATTATTGTTGGATTGGCCTTCTTATTATTTTATAGTTGTTGTATGCTATTTGTTTTAACTTGCGATTGCTGACCATTGTCCATGCAAAAATAAGGTACATGTTTTTTTTATTCTTTTGCAGGTCGCAGTCTTTCTTCATGTTACAATTACAACAGTGGAAATCTTGTTTCCAGTTGTTGTCATTCTTAGGTATGTGTTGACTACTAAAAAGTAGTTGCTTACCTGATCTTATTTGTGGTGCTCCCCTTTCTTCATGTTGAAATTTTTTTTATCTAAACTGAGGTGATTTCCATATTAGCATTTTGGGATTGTCTTTCGAAGTTAGACACGAAAGATTCTATGAACATGTAAATTCATCTTGGAATGTTGAATTTGGTTCAGTTGCTCTTTGTTAACCATCAATCTATTTGACATAGATAGAAATTTGATATGTAAAAGTTGTCATTATCATTATTTGTGTGACAGACCAGTATAATTGGACATGTGATCAAAAACAAATTTTGGCGAGATTGCATTCTAATGAGTGAGAGTTGTGCATGATTTTGAAGTGGTCTTTCTTTCTTATCATGTTTCTTCTGTTATGATGACCAATAGTTGTGGCCATAATATAAGAAAAATTATTAAATTGTTTCCCTTGTCAATTTCCTCTTAGATTTGCCTAGAGAGAAGAATACAAATGAATTTTGGATATCTATGAATCTGTTCTGTAATTTATACATCAAATTAGTGAATAAACATATCACATAAAATAAATTATGTGGTTGACAATCAATCAATCTGCTTGTGACTTTGTATTAGTTGAAAAGTGGAGGCCATTCCTGAAATTGTGACTTGGTATTAAAAATTCTAGTTTCCATATTACCATCATGACATGACTTTTTAATCTTTATAAGTTGATACTGCAATTGATGAATGTAGATGTTGTATATGCTTCATATTCACTAGATATTTCTGCTTCATATTCACCCTTTACCTCTTGTGTTTACTGCTGACATAATGTTACCTACAGTATGAAGTTGGGATAGTTAATGTCAGAGTTGTCGTTGAAGTTTGGTTTAGTCAGTCTTTTCTATTAGTTGATTTCAAGTCATAAGATAAAAAAAAGGATAGAGTTGCTTCAACATGGTTACAGAGAGGGCAGCATTAAACATTAGCTTTAAGAAGTTCTCTTGGCAGAACGGATATCTTTTGAGCTGTGTTTAGTACAATCCTGGTGTCAATTTCCTGATTCGCTGCTGCACAGGTGTGATTCTGCTGTTCTATCAGGTGTCACGCTAATGCTCTTTGCTTGCACTGTATGGTTGAAGCTCGTTTCCTACGCACATACAAACTATGATTTGAGAGTACTTGCAAAATCACTTGATAAGGTATTGAGAAGGGATATTTTCGTTATCTCATGATGTATTCCTTCACAGATATTCAACTTAAACTTATCCGTACCAGTATCCAGATAATAGACCACATGGATTTTATGGGATTGTACAAGGTGATTCTCAAGGGATTGGATTTGGGAGGAAGCAGGTTGCCATTAGTATTCAGTCAACTCTTGGGCTTTTGTTGATAAAAATATTTATGTAACACTGTTACTCTTTAAGTGTTCTAATTCTCAATTGTTACTAGTCCTGGTGGCATTTGCGGTCTTGAAAAAAACTTGGATTTGCATTGAAGCACATTGCGAATCTGCTTACTTTGCTGTTCTGCTACGATGGTCGCATAGTCCATATTCTAAAATATAAATTATAACAAGGAGTTCCCATTCTTTTCATGCTTTCTATTTTGTAAATCAAACCCCACCCCCACCCAACACAAACAAATAAAAATGGAAAGAGAGAAGCTAAATTACCCCAAAATAAATAAACGCCCAAAAGAAGCAAGCACTAACTCCCCAGCATGGATGCAATAGTATGATTATCTATTTTTCACTTAAATCTTCTTGTCAAAGATGGAGTCAAGCTTGGGTATTTTCTTATAACAAGTTTTCTACATCTTGTCAGTGGGAAGCTGTGTCCAGCTACTGGAATCTTGACTACGCTTATGATGTAAGCTTTAAGAGTCTGGCATACTTCATGGTTGCTCCTACATTGTGTTACCAGGTATACATGCTCATGCAGTTCATTGATATGGATAGCATGCCTAATTCTTCAACCAGTTTTATCTAAAATAATGTGTAGATTAGCGAACACATGTATGTCTATGTTTCAATAATCAAATTTAATGAAGTGAGATTGGAAGGGTTATGTGTTTACATGCCTAATCTTTACTAGTGAGATACGAAGGCCTCAATACAATTTGGTAAGTGTTCAGACATGTGTGCTGGTATTTCTCTTTTATCTTTATATTCTATGCTTCTTGTGTAACTTGTAAACAATTTAGTGTTATTTAGGAAGCATTTTCTCATTAATCAGTTAAAACAATGAAGTGAAAGATTCTGAGTGAGCATTCAGTTGATGTCTTGGTTACTTGGAGATATTACATTTTTTTTCAAGATGGCATATTCACTATTAATAGTGCATATTTAATCAACGTGACAATTAAATGCCACTTGGAATTGTAGTCTGTAAAGTGTACAAGTGTTGTAATAACAAAGTACCTGCATTGTTGAGCAGCTTATAGAAAGAAAAGTTATTGACTTATTGTCTCAGTTTTTTATTTTAATTTTATGTTCTGTTTTGAGCTAGTGACTTATATAAAAGTTCTTAGCATTACACTGGTTTGAAGGACTACAACTAGATGTTCTTATAGATTATCTGCGTATTGTGCTTTGACTAAGTGAAGTTCTGTTGTTTGTAGCCAAGCTACCCTCGGACAGCTTGCATTCGGAAGGGTTGGGTGGTAAGGCAACTAATTAAGCTGGTAATATTCACAGGACTCATGGGATTTATTATAGAACAGGTAATTTCCTGTTTCTTCCTCATTAAAACTGAGATGGTTTACCTTATTTAAGCATTAAAAATGGCTTGATATTGTTTGCTTTATTCTGCAGTACATAAACCCGATCGTTCAAAATTCTCAACATCCTCTGAAAGGAAACCTTTTATATGCCATTGAGAGGGTCTTGAAGCTTTCTGTTCCAAATTTATATGTGTGGCTCTGCATGTTTTATTGTTTTTTCCACCTCTGGTATGTTTTTCTTCCTCATGTTTATGAAATATTTTCTTTGTCAAATTTCCATGATCAGTTCATTTGCTTCATGCTTGGTTCCAGAACTATTATGGCATTTAAATGGCTGTCTTTTTTGTTCATAAACTTTGTTCATTTGGATATTTCTCCTAGTCATCAATAGACCTGTGTGGACTGGCAGGCAGCTTAGTGGTTTCTGAATAATTTCTGGCATTAAATGGATTCAGGGTTTTTCCACAGCATATAAATTAGGAAGCCCTATTGACCACCCTTGTGTATTCACTTCTTTAGAAAGTAATTATTCCATGCTGCTGCATGTGTAGCCTATCTGTGCCAATTGTATTAATTTGGATATATAAGTTCTCTGAAGTATTGGCGCAGTATGCTGTCAAACATTCTTGTAGAAGTTAAATTAAGTTACCCAAAAGCAAGCTATTGAGTTTGAATGTATTGTAAATAGTTTATGCTTTAAGTACACGCTTCATCGGATACTTGTTCAAACAATTTTCCTGAATATTTAAATGGTTGGAAGTTCAACCGATAGTATTTACATGACTTTGACACGTATCCTTCACCATTAAAAGTTCTTGTATCCACTTATACGCCCTTTAAATAATACAAAATTCAAATGGAGACAAGCCACAAACAAAAATAAAATAATACAAATTCAAATGGAAAAAAAAATCAAAACAAGAATTTCATAAATAAAGTTAATATAACTCAACATGATATTTGTGTAATACTATATTCCACAAATGACAGACATAATCTTAGCAGTTTGCATAATCCATTTAAGAACTAAAAGAAATGTGTTAAAGAAAAACAAAAAAACAAAATCATAATTTTGGCATCAATATATTATAATTCCTAAAGCATGTTCATTCAGATAACTATTCATCAACATTCAGTCATCCACATCCTCCCCTGCAGAATCACTCTCTCCATACTGGTAAAGTAATTACATTTAGCAGACAAATAAACATTGCAAGTGAAAACTGAAACCTACAGATGAATTTCACCAAGGTATGCTATTTCCATCTTGGGACAGAGACATGTGACTAATTGAAGTGATGTGCCTCAGGCTCCAAAGCTGCTGAGGCGCTTCTTAACAGCTATGGCAACATGGAATTGTTTTAATCTCGGTTTGAGGTCAAAAGTATACCTTATCTAGTATTCTTTACCATCCCAGTGAATTTCATCAGGTTTATGATAAGTAAATGACATTTGAAACTAAACTGATCCATACATTAAGATGAATTTATGGTGTATTACCGCATCATCCAAAGCTTAAGCTGTCAGTGGAATTGGTCATGCCCCTTATGTGCGAACAGTATACATCTTATTTTAATTCAAGAGATGGGATTTTCTTAATAAATGAGGGGACATGAGGTGTGAATAAACTTAGTATCTTCTAGTTTAGCTTAGGGTCTGATATCATATAAACTTGGAATTTAAGATCACAGGAATAACCATTTTTGTTATAAAACTCTCTTTAGTGTTTGGATTGTAAGATTTGATTTGGGCTAAGGATCTCAAATAATTTTGTGTTTATCAGCCTTGAAAAAAAGATTTAGAAATGGCGTTATGGATTTAAATCTACAATCAAATGAAATCATCCAATGATTCACAATCTAAAATCTAAATCATTGAATCCTGATGCAACCAATTACAACAGCTTTCAAATACCAAAGATGTAAATACCTCCATCAGCATTTTCTAACAATTTGCAAGGTTAGTATTGCTTTATGGGTTTAAGAGGTCTTACCAGATGGCCATATGAAATTGGTTCTCTCATGTTGAGACTGGGTATAGACCTTCATTTTGCCTTTTGCCTATATAAATACAGTTAAGATACAACTCACACTGGCTTTAGTCTGGTCGGTGGGTTGAAATTGATTTATCTCAGGTCCAGTCGTGGAGCAAAAAAAAAGAGTGAAGAAAAAGGTCATATTAATTTTGGTTGGAACTTGTTTTGAAATACATTCTCAGTATAGGTTTTTCTACAGCTAGCATAGATGAAATTGACAGAACATTTTTCTTTTCTGGTTTTTAAAGTCTCTACATGAAAAGGATCTGGGTTTACTACTTATACTTGGCTTGTCCTTGTAATTGCATTGCTCTGATCTTATACTTACATGCAGTGCTATGATATAGGCTAAATATACTTGCTGAACTTCTGTGCTTTGGGGACCGTGAGTTTTATAAGGATTGGTGGAATGCGAGGACAGTGGAGGAGGTAGAATACTATCCACTAAGATTGTTTATCTGCTAGTTCTTTCTATTAGAATATAATTCATGGCTGATAAGCTTTATGTATTCTTACTGTGTATTGATGGGACCATGTTGCTGCTGTTGTCAGTACTGGAGAATGTGGAATATGGTGAGTATTAAGTTATTCAGAGTTTGATTTATTACAAGGGAATATTGAATCCATTGACCAATTCATCTTTAGAGGTTGCAATTTGACGTGTTGAACAGACTCCTGTGCTGCAATTTATATCATCAGATTGATCCTTATGATGACATTCTTGATGGGGGCTCTCTTTATTACATTAAGAACTCACATGTCAAAAAGCTGCCGCAACATGGCTGTGTTGGAAATGGGTGGGGTTGCTAGTAATTTTTAGAAGGGAAAATATTCCAAAGATAAGGGAAGTAAGTAATACTAGTACTCGAAGTCAGTCGATGTTAACATGTAGCCAAATTCTATTAGCTAGCTGGATTATCACTTATGTTTCTCTGCTCCCAAAGAAGTATCAATTATTCATGTTCGCAAGTAGGTATTAGTTTTTATTTTGGAGAAAATTCATAGAAGTGTCTTACAGTTAATAATGAGAGGGTACATAAATATCTGGCTTTTGCTATCATTTCTTAGTTTTACGGGTTTACTGCAGTTTCTGTCTTCCACCGTACAATTATTTATATTTATTATTCTTTTATTTGTTACAGCCTGTCCATAAATGGATGGTTCGGCATATATACTGTCCATGCTTACAAAATGGAATACCGAAGGTATTTTCTTATAATCAAGTTTTTAGAAAATGGTCTTAGGCAGGTACTATTAATTTCTACAGTTTTCAGCATCACATTATCTATTTTCTAATGCATAGTCATGCTTCTTTTTTATCTTATCTTTTATCTTCCATTGGCAGGGGCCCATGATGATTCTGTACGTGGCAAAATACTTACCACCTATCTAATTTGTTAAACCAAATATGTCAAAACAAAAAAACTAAGCGGCTTATATTTTTTCCATTCAACTGCCGCCTAAGAGCTCTTTCTTTTGCTTTCTGAATATATTAGTTTTGGTGCTATTGCTTTATGGATTGAAATGAATTTTGAGAAACTAACCACTCTTGTGAGGTCTGATGGTGTTGATATAATGTTGAAAATAAAATTATATTGCTAGATTGAGCTACCAGGCTGCAAGCAATCTATGAGAAACACATTAATGTTTCCTTGTGTCTCCACTATTTATTGTTTTATATGTCCCTTGGTTCCTGATGCAGATAGTGGCAGTTTTGATTGCGTTTCTTGTGTCTGCGATTTTTCATGAGGTATGATGACCTTTAGTCCTGGTTGAGTAAATATTCATGAAGCTCAGGAACTCTTTACTTTAACTCCATCTGTTAACTAGATAACCGTGGGTTCTGTTTGCCAAACAGCTGTGCGTTGCAGTCCCTTGCCAAATATTCAAGTTTTGGGCGTTCTCGGGTATCATGCTTCAGGTATGGCATTTTACATCGACTGTAAAAATTTGAGTATCCGACATGAGGCAAGGCTTACTTTCAGGGTCAAATTGTCCAATAGGGTCACAGCATATGGATTTCTCTCTGATTGTAAATCACCAGCATCCCTTCATATATCAGTGATACAATTGTAATGTACTAGCACGTAATTAAAAAAATATTCAACATGGGAAATATGGTCTATGAAAATAAAATTGAATTCAGATTATTTGTTCAACACTGGATCCAGGAGTATGCGCAGCTGTTAAATTTTGATACGACATGACATTCCATTTTGATTTAACAAAGGAATGCATAAAATGAGAAAAATTCAATATGGCCCTGGATGGTTTGATCACTGCCTACATCCATGAAGAAAATCCCAGAACTGCTGTGGTCATTTCATTGTTTATCACCTTGTTCTTTACATCATGTTACAATCACAGTCATTAAAATCACATTTTTTTTTACTGACATAAAGGGAAGTCTTGCATGAACATCGAGTCGATTTATTGAATAGAAGGATAATTAGGTTTGATATAAAGAAAGGTTTGCTTTGTACTTGCAAATTGTTGTTTACACAATCCTTCCTTTTTAAAGTGAAGGATGACTTCTAATCGGGTCCTTACTTTTGTATCTGAACAGGTTCCTCTTGTAATCGTGACTAATTACTTGCAAGAAAAGTTCAAAAACTCAATGGTGGGCTTCCTCTTTCTTTCACTATTATTTTGTGAATCAATATCCTTACTTTACATCAATTGAAATTATTACTTTGTTCATTTGCTATGCTTGTCTAATCACTTTTGACTGTGACTTAATTGGCCTTATGAATGCCCCCCTAATATTAGTTTTTACAGGGCACATTAGAAGCTAATAATTTTGCTCTTCATTGCTGGGCAGAACTTGTAGTTAAGAGTAAATGCAAATACTTGGTTTATGGTGTCAAAATAATCTTATTAAAGATAACATGTTTAAAGTTGTTTCAACTTGATAAAACAAAATATGCTCCATATTTTTAATACATTTTTATTTTTCTTCCAAACACCTAGTGCAAAGTATTTTGTATTTGTTCCCTTCAAAAATATTATCAGAGTAAAACCTAACCTTCTGTCATTCTTTGATATAATTTCCTGTGTGCTATTCATTCGGACCATTTTCTCCAAACATCCCTTAAACAAATCTGAAACTTACCTTAATTCACCTGCATCCTTGTCATCTCCTTTCCTTTTCTTTTACTCTATTTGTAGGATTTAGTTCCTTGACTTAGTTCGGAAGATAATCTATAACATCGAGGCGAATTTCTTTTTAACAGCAGCAGCAGAAATTCTAATGTTTCTCAAATTCATAAGTTGTTGGGGCCTGGGGGCTTATTATTGTGTTAATTTATTGTTCAATTTGTTGATACAATCAGTTTCTAGACCTTCTTATGCATCGTGGTGCACTGATTGATATTCTTCTATATAATGTTGTGTTCTATGTTTCTTTTGATCTTGTACATCCATAAATTGGTAATTCATATAAGACAAGTAGAGAAGATGCGTCTCATCTTTATTTTCCTCCAGGTGGGCAATATGATGTTCTGGTGCTTCTTCTGTATCTTTGGTCAACCTATGTGTGTGTTGCTGTACTACCATGACTTGATGAATCGAAAAGCTAGTGCAAGGTAGGGATGTGATTCATCTTCTGAGGAGAAATCTAAAGCTCACCAGCCCCAACCCACCCGAAAAACAAAAACAAGCAAGGATCCTGATTGTGAGCTGGTAGATAATTTGCTACATCTATGTTTCTTAAATAGCTGGGAGTAGTTTGTTATCTGCCTTCACCTAGGACGACGTTATGGTCTGTTGTGATGGGGGTAGGGGGCATGCAAATTTTGTCTATTTTTCAAGCAATACAGAAATGGTGAAAATTTGATGAAGCATACCCCTCGTTTACTGACATTTTAACGTTGTGGTGAGTGCTCATGGGGTTGAATTTGTATATTTACATTCTGGGCTGTATGACAATTTGTAAATTCTAAGTCACTGTGGGGTATGTTATACATATAGACTGCAATCCAGATCTTAAACCAACAAGGACGTTTAACATTCTGTTCATGATAATTTAAAAACAAAAAAAACAAGGACGTTTACTTTGAATGACACGTGGATTAGATTGATTGAATGAACAATATGTGAAGATTTGAGTATTTGAAAAAATTATATGATCTGATGAGTTCAAAATGGTACAATTCACCAAAGTAAATTGGTGGATTAAATATGAAACCAGATGACTATAAAGAGAAATTATCCATAAATTTTGCAGAGTGAAAAATTATTTGTTCTTGTGAGGTTGTTTTGTAATAATTAACAATAACTTGGTTTCCTCAATTATAAAGATCGAACAGTATCAGACAGTGTTAGACCTGCTGCTAGATTATATCCATCTACCCCAACCACCAAAATCCGTTGAGGGTTCCATTTAGCTCAGTTTGAGTCTGTACAGTCGAAACATTCACAGAAGATCCTAACTGAACCAAGTTCTAAACACAGAACTATGCTTGAATCATAGAAACGGTATTCTAAGCATTGAAATCAAGATTTCACAAAACTCGAATCACGGAAAAGGTATTCTACTCATTGAAATCAAGATTTAACAAAACTCTTGAGGTGCATATTTTTGAAGTACACGCTGTTTTTTGCCTTTTTTCCTCCTTGTATAGTTAAGTATTATAATACACAATAATGCTCGTGGAGAACAGTGAAGACTCGCTCGAATCAAAGAAGACGTTATCTGGTCAAGCATATGAATGATGCTTGCGGCGATCTTTATCTTTTGATGAATAAGAAGAGCTGTGGTGGTCACGTTCTGGTCAAAGAAAAGAGTTATGTAAGATATCAATAGAATCAGCGTTTGACTTGTACAATTTACTACATACTATAAATAAAAAGTACCTCGAGAGGAGTGGTGTTTGGACTTCTCCATGCGTCCTGTGTATTAAGGAGGTCATTTAATTTACGGAAATTAAATATGATGTTATTTTTTAGTGAAAAAACCATATATGATAGAAAAAGAGTACACATAAATCAGAAATAATCAACAATCTATCAAATTAACTGACCAGAATCTTTTCCTTTGTCCCTTGAACGATGAACCCTCTCCATAGCCCTGTCTCTTCCCCTTTCATAGTCTTCGCGTCCCCGTTCCCTGTCAGACTCCCGCCCTCTGTCATGGTCTCTGCCCCTAGTTCTCTCCCTTTCCCTGTCTCTCTCCCTCTCCTTGATCCTTTCTCCACTTGTCTCTATCTTAGTGTCCGATGTCAATTTAGCCTCAGCTTCCTCTCTTGACTCATTACCATTCATTGTGCTTTTACATTCGCTGTCGCTTTTCTTTGATTCCTTCAATTTGTCGAAAGCAGATTTAATCATTTCATCCTTACCAACTTCTAAGTTAACAGTGGCAGAAGATCCCTTTGCAGTACTATTGTCTTCATTTGTTGTTGTTCCTGCTAATGGACCATCCTGAAAAAACACCAAGAAAAAAAGAATTGAGTGTGCAATTGCAAGCTGATAGTAATGAGATGCAAGCATTTCATCTCAATTTCCTTTCTAGATCCCAATTGAGACCACTGGTAGCTATGGCAAAATTCTATTCACATGTGGTTGGTAGCAAGAGGGAGAACACGAAAATATTAACAAACAAACTGGATAGACACATGAAACTGAAAAAAAAGTTTGACAACAATGTGATTTTCACCTTTGAAGCTGACTGATGTGGTGAATCCCATGATTTATTAGATGTGGCAAAGGAACCCCCTTCCTTACAAACAGGTATGTACTGGGCCTTTGGAAGGCTGTACAGATGCGCCAAAACTCTGCAAACCTCATCAATTCCAGATTTGTCAGCATCAAATGCTTTCCACCAAGGAGGATTCTCAGGCAATGGCACATGAAATCTGCGGGCTGCAGCATATACAACACCACAGGCCACAACTTCACTTTTGAATCTCACACACAAAGTTGTGCGCAAGCTGTTAAGATAACATCATCAGAATTGGGTTAGAAACCGAGGTAAATGAGAAGAAGAATTGATTGAATGAAATTCTTGGTCCACACACATCCATACGAATACATCCTACCTCAAAATTAAAATTGCAATGTCAGACAATGGATGGAGAATCTAAACCTACTAAATTGTTGACAAGATTACTCAACAGATCAAATACCAAAAATTAAAGTACGAACGCACAGTATTGAATTATTTTATCCAAAAAAATGATAGACGGTATAGGAAATACACCTGTCATTTGCAAGATTCCAAGCTTCTTGTCTAAGTTCTGGGGGAATTTCCAGAGTAGCGATGTAATTTGATATAAATTTATGAGGGTGCTCAACATGGCAAATGAAACCCATCTCTTTGAGAAGATGTCTTTCTGTTCTGATCAAATCTGCCTTCAGATCCACATATCGCTGTCAAAGACCAAAAGGCAAGAATTTTCAACACAACACTAAACATAGTCCTGATACGAAATATAGAAACACTATCATCAACTCAGGGACTTAACTATTTGAGATATGAGTAATAGACCAAGATGAAGACTAGATGAATGAAAAATAGTTCACATAAAAATCAAAAGTATGCCACCATGCATCTCAGAACATAAAAGCAAAGTATAAAGCTAACCTTGGAAGATGTGTCCAAATGCTCTATTGATAAGTTCTCTCTCCTACACTCCATCCTGTGAAAGACAACCAATACTTGCCTTGCTTTCCTAGGACTTTCCTCAAGTTTTGAAGCAAGCCAGACACAACTAGCTGCAACCCTCTGCAAGTAAATCAAATCTGGTCCAAGTCACCAGAGAGTAAACAATAGAAAATTTCCAAATGAGAAATGCAATAAGGCATGATATGAGAATTAATGGGCAAACAAAACAGACCTTCACATTAAACCGAGCAAATGACTTCTTGCAGTAGAAGCGATGAAATAGGACTTGGCCAGTCGCCATAACAGCTTGAGGTCTGAGCATAGATAAGGAAATAAGAAATCCATTGTAAATGAGAATGTCACTTGCATACCATACAGGGAAAAGATATCTTCTACGTGTAATAAAAATGAAGAAGACTGCACAACAAAGCACCTAAACAACAGAGATGAAGTATAGAAAAAGGATACAGTTTGAGCAATATGCCACTCTCTTGTATGAGGTCACAACCGTATATTCTAAGTGTAGTTTCTGTGGCCTCATCAATGTCATCTTTACGAGATGGTAAGTTCTTCAGCTGTTCGTCTGTCAGATAAAATGTGTCAATTGCTGTATAAATCATGTTCCCTTCACCAAGACCAAGCTCGACCTGCCAGAAGTTAAATAAAGTCACGAGTTAAAGCTATAAAAACCAGTTCATTACCAACTTAAGAAAACCATTTGAGCAAAAAATGCTAAGTATATAAAACATAGTCGTACAAGATTTAAATTGCCTCATCCACAAAAGATCATCCTGTTCCAATCTGTGATACTCGGACTCTCCGATTTGGGCGCCACACCTCGACACCGACACACACCAGATCCGGCCAAAAAAATTCCGACACGGCAGGTTTTCGTCGGAGCGTACCAGTTGCGATTTTTAAGCTTTTTTCAAGTGCGAACTCCGAAATTTGAGTGGCGACTGTAAACTCCGTGAAGAAGAGAAGTCGAAAAGTAGAAAAATCGAAGATCTAGATGGAGAGAGAAGAAGGATTCACTCTTGCGCAGGAGAGAGAGAAGCGATTATTTGATTTAGGGTTAATGAATGTGGGCTGGGCTAGTTATAATCATTGTAACGGCCCATATATTTGATTTAGGGTTAGAAATTTTCCTGGACTGGACTTTATATCAAATATATTTTATTTTATTTTTGAGGAAAACTCTATATCAAATATTAATTCCATTCAACTGCACATTTTTCAAATTTTACACCAATTTTATATCAAATAATAATTTCAAATTTTACGATATTAATTGTTTGGTTGATGTTATTTATTAATATTTTATCTTTAAGAAGTGTGGTATTATTTAATTATACAAAAATGTTATCGTGTCCCTGTATATGTGTCTAAAACTGGACCCAATTCCAATTTGGGCAAAAACAAGTACTCGCATCAGCTGAGGGCAAACCGCCAACTGCTATGCAGAATATCTAGAAACTTAAATGCAGAAAATAAACTGTATCTCGCGGTAAGAGAATTAAAATATGTGTGTGGTGTCTCCGATGTAAATGAAAGCAAACAAGTATTTATAGTTGTTTGGAGTAGTCACAAATCGGCCCAGCCCAACTCATGTAGGGGCGTGTATTAGTTGAAGGAGTCCACTTCATCACCAACGGTCATGCTCCCTAGATTGTAGGGATGTGTTCCACTTCCTTCTCTCTCCCCATCTCATCTTTCCATGTCTTCTCTCTCTACTGAATTGAACTTCCCAAGGCTTAAGAACTGTTGTGCACGTGGACCCACGTCATCTGAGAAGAGGTTGTTGCTGAACTTCCGCGCTTAATCCGCAACAGACTATCAAAGCTTCAGTAGTTGATCTTCTTTATGCCATCAATCGAGTTGGCCTCCTGGTTATGTCCATAACGAGTCCAATCGTGCTTCTTCTCCCCCTCTATTATACTTTGTCTCAAACTAGACTCTAGACACTACTAAAAGTACTAAAAATAAGTAAAAATGCAAGGTAAAAAGACATGAAATTGAGTCTTTATCACCAACTTTCATTTTTAGGAAATGATTAATAGTATATGAGCTATTTTACTAAGATGAATTGAATTTTTCTTAATTTAACTTACTGTTATAGAATATATGCGTTTATTTGTGTATAATTGTATCTTTATTGGGCCTAGATTTTTCTTGCTTCTTTGTAACCCTACTTTCTCTTCCTATATATATGGAAGTTGTTCTCTTGTGAATATACACAAGATACTATTTTTTTCTATATGTCTTTTTACCATTCTACATGGTATCAGAGCAATACGATTCCTGTCGTACCTAATATCTGTCTTCTACCATCTTTTTTTTCACTATGTCTGATGTTAAACCTACTGTCAGTACCACCATTAAATTGGATGGATCCAATTACATGCTTTGGTCCCGTGATTTTTTGTTGTTTTTGGGATCACAGAAGAAAAAACATGATTTTTTTCTCCTACTTTGGATGAAAAGGATCCCAAGTATGAGGCCTGGATTGTTGATGACTGCTTTGTTATGACTTGGCTGTTGAATAGCCTGGAACTATCGGTGAGTAAGAATATCATGTTCTTGAATGATGCTAAGGCTTTGTGAGACGTTATCCACGAGATTTATTCTAACGACCAAAATGTTTCTCAAGTTTTCGAGTTGTATGAGAATCTTTTTTCTCATACTCAGGCTGGTCAATCTGTTAATGAATACTACTCTACTCTTAAAGGTCTTGATGATGAACTTTTGATTTATCATCCTTTATCTTGTGATGCTACTACTCGGGCAAAGTAATGGGATGAATTCATGGTGGCAAAATTTTTATCCGGTTTGGATGCTGATCTCCGACAAACTCGTGATAGCTTATTGTCCAAAGACAACGTTCTCACCTTATCTAATGCTCTCTCTCGTGTTCTCTGTGTTTCTACTGGCCGCGTTGATTATGGCCACACTGATAACTCTGCCATGGCTGCTCAAGGCCATGGTTTTCATAATGGGTGTGGTGGTGGACGTGGTCGTGGTCGAGGTCGCGGTCGTGGTCGTGGTCGAGGTTGCGGTCGTGGTCGTGGTCCCAACGATCGTCATTGCATTCATTGTGGTCGTTCCAACCATGTTTCTGAGAATGTTGGGACAAGTTTGGCAAACCTGATTGGGCTAGCAATGCCTCTGTTGACGCAAGTTCCCCTGCTGCATCTTCCAACGTCAGTGTGTTTGTCGTGTCTCAGGATAAGTCTTGTATGCTGGATTCTGGTACCATTGCCCACATTGCTGGTACCAAATCTCTTTTCACTTCTTTTCCCCTTCTTCTTCTCTACCTCATGTTCGTGTCGCCAATGGCGCATACTCTTCGATCACCGGATCAGGTATTGTGAGACTTACTAACAATCTCACTCTTGATAATGTTCTCTTTGCTCCTCACTTTTTGTTAATTTGTTATCGTTAATTGTCTCACCAATGTTCTGTTCATTTTTTTCTTCCCATGTTGTTCTTCAGGACCTGCAGATACAAAGGACGATTGGTGGAGGACATGAGCGAGCTGGTAATTATTACTTGGATTCGGTTGCACCTGTCTCTTCTCGAGCTCTTTCTGCTGTCGTGTCTCTGTTTCAATGGCATTGTCGTCTTGGTTATCCTTCACCCAGTAATCTTAAGAGTTTAGTTCATATTGTGTCTACTGATTTTCAATATGAGTCTTGTGAGTTGGGCAAGCACCATCATACATCTTTTCCTTCTAGAGTCGATAAACATAGTTCTTCTGCTTTTGAGTTGGTTTATTGTGATGTATGGGGTCCTAGTCGGGTTGAGTCTAGAAGGAGTTTCAAGTATTTTCTAATTTTTGTTGATGATTACTCTCGCATGACGTGGTTGAACTTACTTAAGCTGCGTACTGAAGTCTCTAATGTACTCAAATCCTTTTATCATGAAATAAAAACTCAATATGTTGCTAATTTACGTATTCACCACACTGATAATGCTATTGAGTTTACACAAATGTTTTTTCCACCTTTTGTGCTTCTCATGGGATTATTCATCAAACTTCTTATTCTCATACTTTTCAACAAAATGGGATGGTTGAACGCAAGCATCGTCATATTTTAGATGTTGCTCGTACTCTTATGTCTCACATGTATGTTCCTAAATAGTACTGGTCTGATGCTGTTCTTACTGATTGCTTCCTTATCAATAGGATGCCATCTAGTGTCTTGCATGGAGATATTTTTTTCTTGTCTTCACCTTGATAAACCCCTTTATCGTGTTCATTATTTTACCCCTGGTTTGGATAAGTTGTCCCCTCGTTCTATTAAATGTGTTTTTCTTGGCTATTCTCACACTCAAAAGGGATACTGTTGCTTAGATCCTTTTACTCGTCGTCATTACACTTGTGTTGATGTTACTTTCCTTTAGTCTCAATCGTATTTTTCCCCCACTATAGGTCAGCTCCTTGACCATGTTCCTTTACCTGTCCCAATGTCTCCACCTCTCTATCCTACTCCTCCGCTCTTGCAGGTGTATACTAGATGTTCATGTCCTCTACCAGAGCCCGCCTCACATCCTTCACTTGGTCCCACACTTGTAGTTCCTACTGAACTGCCTCTTGGTCATGATCTGCCCATTGCTCATCGCAAAGGTATACGCACATGTACCACTAAACACCCTTTGTCTAATCACGTTTCTTTTGATAATTTGAGCCCTTCTTTTCACTATTTTGTTGTTTCTCTTACTTCTATGTTCATCACTAATACTTATTCTGAGGTATATAAACTACCTACTTAGCGGGCAGCTATGGATGAGAAAATATCGGCTCTTGTATCTCGTGGTACTTGAGAACTTGTGATTGCTCCCCCATTGGCAGACATTGTTGCTTGTCGATGGGTGTTTACTTTGAAGTATCATGCTGATGGTATCATTGATCGATACAAAACTCGTTTTGTGGCTAAATGGTACACTCAAACTTTTGGTGTTGACTATTTTGGAACTTTCTCTCCTACTGCTCGGTTGAACTCCATCAGATTTTATTTTCTTTGGCTGTCAATCTTTCTTGGCCTATGTATCAGCTGGATGTGAAGAATATTTTTCTCTATGGTGATTTGGATCATCCTGTATTTATGGAGCAACCTCCGGGTATGTTGCTCAGAGTACGGATGCTATTAAAGTTTGTTTTCTTAAGAAGGCTATTTATGGTCTTAAACAGAGTCCTAAAGCTTATTTTGATAAATTCAGTAATGTTCTTGGTATTATTATTTATTAGATTTAAGCAATGTGAGGCTGATCACTCCGTGTTTGTACGATATCATACAAATGGGACTGTTATTATTGTTGTGTATGTTGATGATATATTAGTATCTGGCAATGATCTGCAAAGGATTGAAGAGAGTAAGAAGTACTTGCAACAACATTTTGTTATGAAGGATATGGGACGTCCAAAGTATTTCTTAGGAATTGAAATTGCTCATAGCAAAATCTGGCATTTCTCTATGTCAATAGAAGTATGCTACTAACGTGTTTAAAGAAATAAAATTGTTAGGCACGAAGGCAGTTGACACTTCTATGGATATTAATCCAAGCGTGTGGGATGACGATGGAGAATCGTTTGAGGACAAAGCTAGGTACAGACGACTTGTTGGAAAACTCTATCTACTTGACTGTAAAAAGGCCAGACATCTCCTTTATAGTTGGTTTGGTTAGTCATTTTATGGATAAACCTAAGCAAGTCCATTGGGATGCTGCTATTCGGATTCTCAAATACATCAAGAAGTCTCTAGGAAAATGATTGTTATTTAAAAATAATGATCACCTTAAGATTGAAGGATATTCTGATGTTGATTATGCGGGATCTAAAATCGACAGAAGATCTACTTCTGGTTACTACACTTATCTAGGAGGAAATCTAATTACATGAATAAATAAGAAACAACACATTGTTGTTAGATCTTCTGTCGAGTCTGAGTATGGAGCTATGGCTCAAACTGCTTACAATGAACCTTTATCTATGTATTGTGATAATCAAGCAGCCATCTACACTGCCAGTAATCCCGTCTTTCATGAGAGGACTAAACATATTGAAGTTGACTGCCACTTTATTCGTGATTGTGTCATGAGCGGACTGATTGCTACTCAATTCACTCCTTCGTCCATTAGATTGCTAATATCTTCACTAAACCTTTGAGTGACAAACATTTTTCAGATCCTTGTACCAAGCTGGACATGGTTGATATATATACTCCAGTTTGAGGGGGAGTGTTATAGAATATAGCGTTTATTAGTGCATAGTTATATCTTTATTGGGCCTATTATATTGAGCCTAGATTTTACTTGCTTCTTTGTAACACTACTTTCTCTCCCTATATATATGGAAGTTGTTCTCTTGTGAATATATACAAGATGCTACTTTTCTCTATATGTCTACTGCTTTACCATTCTACACTTACAATTTGTTTTAATCTAATCTTTCAATCCAATTCGCACATTCAAAAATCTATGTTTTACAGTTCTTACACACACACAAACAGAGAGAGAGAGAGTTCTTGCAAGTGGACAAGTTATGTATATCATCAAATTTTCTGCTTCAGGTTCATTTTCCTCATCTCTTAGTATTTCTAAAAACATGAATGCCTGTTGGTTTACAAATCACAGCAAAAATACAACTCAATTACTCGATTTAATTTGCTAGCACAAAACTCACTTATATTTTTCTGTTTTTTCAAAAATGCAAATCATCATGAAAAATAGATAATAGCACGATATGTTTTTATTTTATCAAATTTAAGTTGCAAAACAAAAGTAGTCTTTCTTCACATGCTCACGTTTTCAAGCACAACATGAACCAATTTCACAAAAATTCAACTTATTTTGGAACTCCAAATATTTGCCTTATTTCCTCAATTTTTATTTTATTGACAATTAGAGAAAGATATTATATTTCAGAATTTATTAGACAAGTTTTGCTAATATATATATATATATATAATAGAAAAATAATAGTAGATCACTAGATTTGGCTCATTTTCTTCTTTTATTTGAGTTTATATTTTGACTAAATGTGGCACAATTAATTCAACACCGACCACTTATTGATATTCTCAACTCTTGTCTATCGTGCTAATTACTCAAACGGGTTAACTAAACCATGGAAATTATTTTTTTGAAACGTGTTAAAGTTGTGCTTTGAAGCGTGAAAACTATTAATATCATTGGAAGTGATAGGATATGATATATATGATGTGTTTTATAAAATGTTTTAATGTCCAGCTTAAATTAGTACTATTTAAATTTATTCAAAAACACTTTAAATTTTCAAGTATTTTGAGGGAATTGATCAAACAATGCAAAAAGGTGTAATATTCATTGGGGTGCATTTTAGTTTGCTATAAAATTTTAAGTAGTAGAGTTGTATTTTATTTTGACAGGTAAGTGCTATATATTGAGAGTTATATTTTAATTAATTGGGGGATTTTAAGGACAAAGTATCAAAAAAATACCTATATTTTAATTAATTTTTTAGTTGTTTGTGAAACATGCTTCTTTAACATCCAATAGCCCATATACCCAAATGCGGCCAAGATACTTGGCCCAAAAAAAGTCTAGTTTAGATTGGTGGCATCATATTTCTTAGCGTAATTCTATCCACAATCCCCAATTTTCTCTTTACAACCCCCAACAAGTCTAGTTTAGATTGGTGGCATCATATTTCTTAGAATTGACCTAATAATTATTATATCAAATATTTTTGTCCTCATTCCTCACAATCCCCACAACATAAAAACTCTAAATATAAAATAAAACCCCATTCTCCTTCACAATTAAAAGGGAAAAATATAACCATAATCCCTAATCAGTCCAGTCGGTGACGATTTTGACAAGTTTGTATAATAATAATAACTATTAATAACCTACGTTGTAGTAAGTAGAAAAACGAGGAAATTTAATTGTAGATGATTATTCTCTCTCATGAACACAATTTGAATTTCGTCACAAAATTTTCAATATTTTGTAATCGAACTTGATGAAAGAGAGTTCATCTTAGCAGTGCCATTGATATTAAGTCACAAATTTGTGTGCTGAAATATATTGAGTGGTTAGGTTAAATTTATCAAAAATAATAATCAAGTTGGTGAATCATGACTCAAATAAAATTACCAGGTTCTTGAATTGAAAATTATTTATTCATCATCTCAAACATTCTTGAAAATATTTAATGAATTCAAAACCATTCTATCTCTTTCTAAAATATGTAGTTAGCCACATATGCCAATTTTTGTCAGCTTCGGCAGTTTAGGAGGTGATTCAAAGTGCATACAAATGGCTAGAAGAAATCAGGTCGTGCTGTACATTTCTTTTTTACAGTTCTGATTTTGGATGGACAAAGATGATAAGCAGGTTTTTTTTCTTTTCCCAATTGAATTTATAGGGATAAAATTGTCTAATGAAATAAAATTTATATTTTAATTATTTTTGGGGTTGTCAATAGAAAACTAAGAGTTGTGAATATAATCACCCCATTTCTTAATGTAGATTATTCAAGTGACCGCTTCATGCCCCTTTAAATTTTCCCTTTATTATATATATATATATATATATATATATATATGTCTATTTATAATAGTATTTTGTTTTTAAAAATTGTTGGTCCCGGGCGAGTCGATATCAGTTTAGAGGGGGGTGAATAAACTGATTAAAAACTTTCACTTTAAATGCGGAATAATAAGGGTCCTTTGACTCGCTTAGAGAAACTTATCTATGCACAAACTGGTTGATCAGTTATGACAACTTGAGTGCAGATTGTGTGAGATTGTGTACAGTTCAAAGATATACAATAATCAAAATAGTACAGCACACAAGTGATTTATAGAGGTTCGAACTCTCAAACTTCTACGTCATCTCTTCCTTCCACAGAAGGGCAACTTCACTATATAACTTGAGTTTCTTTACAAATTACACAATGAAGGACAGTTGGCTGAACCTGGTAATTGCTCGCTACCTCAGCGGGTCGACGGCTCACACTTGAGGTCCCTAACTGCTCGCTAGGAAGGTAGGTGCTATTGTCATCTTTACAAGGTTTTAGATCTCTTTCGATCTTCAAGAGATTAGTCTTGAACAAGGGGTATCAACTGATGTGCTCCTTCAATTGAGTTGGGTAGTTGATTGTTGTATTGCTGAAACTGAGAAGGCTGCCTTAGCTGAATTATCAACAGCTGGCTGAATATCTTGACTCTTTGAATTCTTCTTCTCAGTTGGACTCTCGTAGTTTTTATCAAATGCTGAACTTGAGCTGAGTGGGAGGGAGAAAGAAAGCTCTTGCTTGAATATTTTAAGAATGTATATGCAAAAGTCGTAGAGGCGAAGAGTTATTAAAACTCTGATTCACTCGTCTTTTATAGATGAGTGATTTTATGACCGTTGAGTTCCATTGATCGGTGGCTCTGTTGGCTCATCAATGGAAAATGGTCTTTGTTGATCGCTGGAGCTTTTGGTTGAAGTAGCCGTTACTTTGCCAATCGATCTCCATTGGATATTTAATTCCAGGATCTTCGTTGAAGCATTTATTCCAAGATTCGCCGGTTTGAGCAATAACTCCAGGGTTTTTTGGTTTCAGTTTTTAGCAGCTTTGAGTTCCAGTTAGCAGTTCTGAACTTGTCTGTTCAGTTCGGCCATTGCTCCAGTTGGCAGTTTTGAGCTTGTCAGCTCAGTTTGGCTATTGCTCCAGTTGGCAGTTTTGAGCTTGTCAGCTCAGTTTGGCCATTGCTCCAGTTGGCAGTTTTGAGCTTGTCAGCTCAGTTTGGCCGTTGCTCCAGTTGGCAGTTTTGAGCTTTATTTCTCCAGTTCAACTGATCTCAAGTTTTTGGCTAGCTTGTCAGTTTGACTGATTTCTCTTGAGCTTTCTTGTCAGCTTGACTAATCATAAGCTGGCTGACTTCAGTTCTGGCCTTTAGCTGATCTGTCTGTTTACTTCAGTTTGGCCATTAGTTGGATACTTCCAGTCTTTAGTTTAAACTGATCTCCTATCAGTTCTTTCAGTCTAGTCGACTCTTTTCTCCCTCAACTCAGCTGACTCAGTTGTCAGTTTGTTTTGACTGGTTCGACTTTTTTTGACTCCTCAGTTGAGTTAAATTCTGACTGGATGACGTATCCTTCAGCTTGCAGACCATACTCCAGATTGGTTGACTTTGGCTTGACTTAAGTTCCTTCTTGATGCTCTGGATTGGTCAGCTCAGATCTACAACTTGAATTTTAGTCAGTTTTTCATAAATAATTTTGACATCTCATCAAAACCTAATCTAGAGGTTCCTTGATAGTTTTTCCTAACAAAAATTATGTCAGTTTCATAACATTTCTTATGGCTTTGATATGTATTTCCAGTCATTGATATTTAATAACTTAAAATCATGAATTTCATGAGGTTTTGGTTCTTAAAATGAATTTTAAATTGTTGCATAAAAAGACAAACTTAACGCATTTTGTAAATTTAACATCAATTTCAATTCGGCGAAATTGAACCTGACATAGATATGAGAAAATACATGTGGACTAGTTCACCAATCACTAAAAACGATGTCATTTTAAGATACTTCTATTAAAAGTCCAACACCATTGTTTTTATTAATAATATAAAAAAATATTGAATCTGATTCTTTGATTAAATGTCAGAATTGAAATTGATGTTAAGTTGTAAAATGTGTTAAGTTGTGTTTTTTCTGTAATCATTTAAAATTTATGTTGAAAAAAAAACGTAATATTCATTATTTTAAAATCATTTAATTTATTTGTTAATAACCAAAGTGCAACAATTGATGACGCTCTAATATCTATATCTATATATTATATAAAAACAGAATAGTAAGGGTAGTTTAGACAATTCATACTTAAGTTAATTTTTTAAAAATAATTCATAATTAACTTAATTGTTTGTGGTTATTAAAAATTATCTTGCCTATTGAAAGGGTGCTTTACCAGATCGGGTACTTCTCGATGTGTATTAATAAAATATCTTTCATATCGAACCAGTGCTTATCAAACAGATTTCAATTGCAAGTTTGGAACGATTCATCTTCCAATCTCTCATTAAAAAGGTTTATATTTCAGTTTTTCTCTTTTCCAATAATCTAGGAATCTAACTTTTGCATTTCTTTTCTCTCTCACGTCTATGAGCCAAATCAACTTCATCTCCTTCAATTTACAATCGATATTTCACGCTTACATCAGATAATCTATGGAGCCAAAATGTTATATTAGTTATTCTAGCAAATCCATGCCCTGATTTTTCTTCTGCTTGAGGTGAAGGATTTAAATTGTAACATTTACAGTCGTTAATTTTGTAAATGCATCGTGTTAAAGTTATGATAGAAGGTATTGACTAGTTGAATTAAGATATATAAAGACAAAGTGCCCCCGCAGTCGAATTAAGAAAAATATGGAGGTGCCGATGGGAATAGGTGAGAATATTCTAACATGTGTTTTTCATTATGTTCTTTTCTCAGTAAATTTGTTATTCACAACTTATGATCTTCAGTGTATTTGAAACATACTGAGACTAGACTCGTGGCTCATCCCAATGAACGTGAGTAGCACTTCATTTGCTCCACTTCACTAATGTAATTATGTTATGGATGTTCCTGTTAGTAACTTAGCATAGACGAACGGCCTCCACTCTCACAGATTAACTTTGTTTTGGATCTCACTATTTTTATAGGCTCTTGAAGAGGAGTGTACAAATCTGTTGCCAAATGGGGTGTGTGAATATTTGTACAATCTTTACTGGATTTTACACCAATTGCCATGTATGAATTAGTTGTTCCATAACAACAGTTGTTATGAAAAAATGTTTCCATTTGCTCTAAATTAGTTTTGTTTATAAAATTTCAGGCATTGTCTAATTTGTTGATACTTTTTTTTCCTCTCTTGATCCATTAGTATTAACTTAGGAGCGTTTATATGCTTACATATTTATGTAATTGTAGTTTGTTGTTTTAAATATTTTTTTTGAATGGAACAGAAAATTGGGTGGTGGCTAATAGAGTGGCCCTGAAATAATCAGGAAGGTATAACTTACTTTTTTATCCTATCAAAAGAGAAAATAGGTGGTTATTATGTAATGAGATTTCATTTTTGTTCATTTGATTGTTGTAATGGTTGTTATCAATATATTTGATGAGGGATTTCATTTTTGTTCATTTGATTGTAGTGATAGTCGGTATCAATATATTTGATGATGATAATCGGATGAATATTTAGGGGGGTGTATTGGTTGTGGATTTTGATGGATTTCATTGGACTTTTAAAATCCGGTTGTATTCAATCTAGACTTTTAAAAGTCCAATGAAATTCTGGTGTATTCAATTCAGACTTTTAAAAATCCAATGAAATCCTGGTGTATTCAATCCAGACTTTTAAAAGTCCAATGAAATCCTGGTGTATTCAATCTAGACTTTTAAAAGTCCTTTAAAATTCTAAGATATTCAACAATCCACGGACTTTAAAAAGTCATTGACTTCGATGGATTTCGGCTGGATTTCACGTGAAAATTACGAAGGATGAAATCCGACCTCCAGACACGAGATTTCGATATATTTGAAAAACCCGGCGAGCGCGGTGTCCCAGCGGCCGGTGAGGAGTTGAAATCGGGCACCCCAGCCGTCACTCGACCCCAGCGGTCGCTGGCCTTGCTGATGATGGCACTCCAGCGGCCGCTGGGTTCAATTTTTCTTGCCGTGTACACCGATCGTTGTGGTCCAACAAGCGCTGGCGAGATGGATTTGAAATCCATTGAAATTGGTCTGAAATCCATACGAAATCCGCCAGACTCTGTGTGGAGTTGGGAGACTCCATGTGGAGTTTTGGGAGACTCCATGTGGAGTCTATGGATTTATAAAATCCATAGAAATCCATAGACATTTTAAAGTCCAACAAAATCCATCAAAATCTCAATCCAATACACCCCCCTTAATTAAGAGAGAACTATGTTTATTAATTTTTTTCGAAGCTGGATCAATGTGAATATTTCGCCACTATTTGTAAGTAAATATATGATCCATTAAATGCTCGATTTTGAGGCAAAAATCTGATAAGTGAATGTTCTATCATCTTGCAATTTATCAAAAAAAAGATAACAATTTACCTGTTTTAGGGATGTATTGTCTATTGCCAATACACAGTACATTTACCAAATTTAGGGATGTTTTGTCAATACACAATACAATGTTTATATTTGTTGTAATTTATGAGTCAATACGTAATAAAATGTCTATAATTACATTAATTTACGTTGATAACATTCTGTTTTTATTATTAATTATTAATCAATACACAATTTTTATATGTGATTTTCGACCACTTTGTTATAGAGGCCTCAAAATATAACTCATTTAACATTTCTTACCACCAGTTTTGGATAGTGAAAGTTAAATATAATTTTAATTTATATTTTACATTTTTCACATATTCAATATTTTCTTCTCTCAACTCCCTGTTTGTGATGTTATTTGTGTCATATTAATAGAGTGATTCTATCTTGAATTGGCAGAATTTGTTTTGAAGAAAAAAGTAATGACTCCACGGTTTTGCATCAAGAATTAACTTGCATAACGCCAAGAGCCCAAGAGTAATGGTTGTTCAACTGCGTTCAGTCATTTAGAAACAAGATGTGAATATATAATTATAAGGTTTGTGCACAATACCATAATACCATATAACTATTACAATTCGTGATTTTAAAAAACTAATCAATAAAATGGTGTTGTTAACTTTAATACTTCTTTTTATGGATAGGGGGCGATCAAAATTTCATAATGTATATTACTAGGTGTTTTAATACCCTAAAAAAGTTTGAATTGGCGATCAAAATTTCATAATTTATATTACCAGGTGTTTTAATACCCTAAAAAAGTTTGAATTAGTATTTACAATATAGTTGTTCAATTATATTTAGTATATCAATTAGTTTACACTTTAAAATTTTGTTAATTGCATATGTTATTTGAATTGTTTGATGCTTCATTGATGATTATGTTCAAATTTATGACAAATGTTGCAGATATATGATTCTTTCCGCGCAAACTCCACAATGAAATGAAAGGGATTTGGGAACAATGGAGAAAAGATGATATGCAGAAAATGTCACATTCTTGAAGAAAATATATGATAATCAAAGTGATTAAATGCAGTTCAATGTCAACAGTTACAAGTCGTGGACTAAAGATCTCAATTTGTGATAAAGATAATGCTAATATAAATACGACTATATATTGTATATAAAGAAATATTTCTAAATTTGTATAATTATATATATATAGTAGTTGTGTACAATATTTGTGAATAATTTGTGATTTAAGAATTAGTTGTAACTACTTAATTTCCGTGCAACGCACGGGAAGTACACTAGTTGATAATTAAAATAGAATTTTCTCCACTTTCTTTTCTCTCTAAAAGTATGAAGAAATTTCTTCCAAAAAAATAAATAATATATAAATGAATATAGGTATGACGAAATCTCTATCAGTCAAAGTTCAAATACATTTTGGCTCACTAAAATTAATTATGTTACCCTTTTCTTTTAGGATATACTTTATTCCCTTAAAGTCCTATGTACGGCTCCTTGATAGCACAATGTTGCGTGGGCTTAAAATA
This sequence comes from Perilla frutescens, assembly GCA_026008535.1. Classification (NCBI taxonomy): domain Eukaryota; kingdom Viridiplantae; phylum Streptophyta; class Magnoliopsida; order Lamiales; family Lamiaceae; genus Perilla; species Perilla frutescens. The sequence goes on along the minus strand of BRKX01000001.1, from coordinate 47,256,370 downwards.
TTTTGATGGGAGAGCCTTTAATCTTTGACTAATTGAGACACTAAATTGAATGTTTGAAATTATTATTATTATTATTATTAAAATTGAAAAGGAAAAAGAATAAGCAATGAGTTTCAAACTCAAGACGTTTTTATTTTATATCATCATTGGTTAGGATCACAAGTTTGGAATTGTGAGTATCACAGTTAGTTCTTTTTGTGTTCGGGGAAGAAAGGGTGGTGTGCGGGTGTATTTAAGTACTTTGAACACAAGATGTCTCATTTTATTAAAGGTTTCGCATCATAATTGGATGTTCCCTAAGATATAGGATCATGGGTAGTCTTTTTTTAAGTTGGGGAAAAGGGAGAATGATTGGTCTTGTCTAAAACGACTTTCTTTAGTCAAGGATTTTCATAGATTGAGTGTTCCCGAAAGGACAATATCATAATTTACTTGTATTTGTTAATTAAAGACGAATTTCAAAATTGTATTCAAAATGAATGATATTATGTGTAAAATTTGACCCAATCAATTGTTAATTTTGTTTTGGTTACGGTTTAAAAGTTCATGAGATGGAGCCCAGATCTATCATACTCAATTTGATTGAATGACAATAAAATGCTATAATTCAGTTTAAAGGGTTTCCAAGGCTATCTCAATATCTCACATAAAAAGGCTACAAAAAATATCATTTAATGCCCCAAAATTTATAATTTTTATATGATTAGTTACCAAATAAATCATCATGTTTCCACATGAAAATTAAAAAAATAATAATAAATAAAATTAGTGACAGGCCACCCAGAGCGTGAGCCTCACGCGCCACATATTATTCCAACATTTGCTGCTTGAGAGATTCAATCCTATAACCTTCCAAGAATGCCACATATGAGATTTGAACACGTAACCTCTCAGGAATCCACATATTATTTCTACGCGCCACATATTATTCCAGTTGGAAATTATCCATTATTTGGACTTATATATGTAAAATTAAAAGTATATGTTTGTTTTATAATAAGTCCAATTAGCTTCCGCATCCAGTTTTATTATTTTGTGTCTCGATGATTTCGACTTACAGATTTCATGATTATGGATTTAATTTTATGTACATAAACTTAAATGTTTATGTGATTAAATCATCCAACATTGACTGCGTATGAGACTCGAACCCGCAACCTCCTAAGAATGGCCACATATTATCCCACGCGCCACCTCCCAGGAAAGCCACTATTATTCCCACGTGCCACATATTATTCCAATATTTAATGCTCGCAAGATTCATATATTATTCGTGCCACGTAGTATTTCAAAATTTGTTGCTCGCGAGATTCGAACCCACCATATATTATTCTCACACGCCACATATTATTCCAACATTTGTTGCTCGTAAGATCCAAACCCACAACCTCCCAGGAATGACCACATATTATTCCCACACTTCACTCTCCATAGTGCCACATATTATTCCAGCATTGGCTACTCACGAGATTCACATATTGCTTAAGTTTAGGCTAAACATGAATGAATATGAAAATTTCCTCATTTAATTTCACTGCATAAGTGTGCATATATACAAGTGAGTGGTGTGCTGTCTCAACCGAGTATAACAACTTTCAGCTAAAATTATGAGGGTTAACTTGCTTTCTAATCTCTTAGCTAACTATTGCTAATCTATATTAAATATACAAATTTTGATATACTTCAACATGTCTCTGCTCGAATCTAACCGGGTACAAAAGGAAATTTGTGCCATAAACGTTGAAATTGTAGTACCGAGAGAGTTTTGGTGAGAATATCTGCGACTTGATCTTCAATGAGCACATGTTGAACGTCAAGCTCCTTAGCAATAACTTTCTCTCGAAAAAAGCGAGCATTGATATCAATATGCTTTGTCCGGGAATGAAGCACGAGATTTGCTGATAAGGCGGTGGCACTTTGACTATCAGACCAGATGTCAGGCAAGCAAGATAACACTTTTACCCAAATGTGTTCAGCATTAGTATCGGTGAGGGTGTGATACTGAACTTCAATACTACTACATGACACCACACGCTATTTTCGGGAACACCATGTGATCAAGTTGTGATCAAGAAAGACACAAAAGCCACCAGTAGACTGACAATCATCAACACAACCAACCTAATCAGCGTCTGCAAAGGCAGAGAGATTAAATATGGAAGCATGGGTGAAAGAAAGACCAATGTGAGAAGTGCCTTCAAGGTAACAAAGCAGGTGTTCGCAAGCCGTCCAATGGCAATCAGTAGGAGCTTGATGAAGTTGACTAAGTTTGTTAACAGTAAATGAGATATCTGGACGTGTCATAGTTAGATATTGAAGATCACCAATGACACTCCGATATAGCGTTGGTTGAGAGAAAAGGTTTCCATTATGTTTAGATAGCTTTTTACTCGTAACAATGAGATAAGAAGCTGGTTTACTGTCCAAGAGGTTTGTATGATACAAATCCTTATTGGTTTGAGTAAGAATAATCCCATGAGAGTTGCGTTATGCCTCCAAACCCAAGAAGTATTGTACCTCAACCATTGATTTCAGAGCAAATTTGGCATCAAGATCAAAGATTAGGTGGTTGATGAATTTAAAGTCACCACCGGTGATAAGAAAATCATCAATGCATACCAAAACATAACGAGACGATCATCAACATGTTGAAATAAGAGTGAGAAATCAGATGTAGATGAGCGGAAACCATAGGAAACAAGGAACTCTTTCAGCTTATCATACCAAGCCCGTGGAGTTTGTCGTTGACCATATAAGACTTTGTAGTTTACATACAAACTGAGGCTGAGCAGAGTTGATGAAGCCTTCGGGTTGTTGCATGAAAACAGGTTTCTCAAGTGAGCCATGTAAGAAGGCATTGTTGGTGTCTATTTGATGAATGTAGTAATTAAAAGTGACGGCCAAGGAGGAGAATGCCCCTAAAAACTGATATCAAATCTCTTTTAACATTTAAGAGTAGTGTGATTAGCCTTGTCACACAATTTGACAAAGAAGTTTGTTGTTTGATCTATAAGATCAACTAGAGTTACCACGATCACTATTGGATCGACCACCACCTTTATAACCAGAATTGTCAGAGGGGACACTAACCAAAGTTGTCAGATTGAGAATATGAAGTGTTAGCATGGGCAAGATTAGCAATTGGTGACTGAATAGAAACAGACAATTGAGTTTGAATATGAATTTTGTAAGTTTGCAACATAAACTATAATTAATGAAGTGACAAATCATCAAAACATGAAGTTAGATGAACAATCATGGATTCATACTCGGGGCCAAGACCTTCAAGTTTATATAAGATAAGATCCCCATAAGATATGGATTGACCGATTGCATGAAGTTGATCTACTATTCCACGCAGCTTTAACACATAAGCATCAATAGAGATATCACCTTTTTTGGTAGATTGTAGAGCATAGCACAGTGGCATAGATCTGGTGCGTGATTGTGATTGAAATAATTATTTAAACGCATTCCAAATAGAATTTGCAGAGTTGCATCAGTTAACATAACCGAACATGTCTTCAGATATAGAGAAAAGCAGCCACATGAAGAGATATTGATCTCGGCGTAACTAAACAAGGTAATCAGAATTTTCCAATGGAGTGAGATTTGCAGCAGAACTTTCTGGATCTAAATTTACTAAATATCTCGGTGAAGATGATGAAGAAATAAGTATATCTTCATAATCGAATGCTCGCACATATGCTAAAATAGTGGTTTTCAAAAACTATAATTATTTCTGTCGAGTTTCAGATGAATTAGTGGCAACAAAGTGAAAGAGGAGTTGGAATTTGAAATATTCATCATGAAAGGAGTTTATGAGAGAGAAATTTTTCGATTTTGGATAAAATTTGAGAAATTAGCTGGAGATAATGTCGAGAATTAACCGGAGACTACTCTGGAAAGAAAGAGAGAAAGAATAAGACCTAGGCGGCCATGGCTCATGATACCATGCTAAAGTTGATACGATCCTAGGTGGGGCGTCGAAGATCGAGTTCGAGTGTTTGGGAGGAGGAGCGCAAGTTGCAGTGCGAGCCTAGATGCAAGTGGGCCAGTTGTGCCGCCAAGCGCGATGTGCAGCACGAGTGATCTGCACCGATACAACAAGGTGTTTCGCTTTGGACCGAGCGTGAAGTGCAGCGCGACCCAGGGCGCGAATGGGCTCATGTCATACCCAGTAGCGGATTTCTGATTTTTGAATTTCGAGAGTTGTTTTAGACTTATTTATTTCCTTTTGTTATTTAATTCACCTTAGGGTTTACTTATTTCCCTCCACTTATATAAGGGCTTGAACTGTATTTCATTAGACAACTTTTGAATATTATTGAATTTGTTATTTTCTCTGCATGAGAATTTCATTGAACTATGAGTTCAACCCCGACTTATCAAATAGATTCATCACATCTGGTTGTGGCGTCTTCACTATTATTCCGAGGTTCTTGTCTTCAATCTCAGTAGGGTCATCGATTTCACATATCAATGGTTTATCTGCGTTGTGAGGCTCGGATCGATGGATTCTGTTTTGTAACTTGATACAATCCTGGATGAGATCCTCATAAAAAATTTAGGCTAAACATGAATGAATATGAAAATTTTCTCATTTTATTTCACCATGTAAGTGTGTATATATACAAGTGAGTGGTGTGCTGCCTCAATCGAGTATAACGGCTTTCAGTTGAAATGCAGAGGTTAACTAACTTCCTAACCTCTTAGCTAACTATTGATAATCTATATTAAATATACAAATTTTGATATACTTGAACACCTATTATTGGCACCACATATTATTCCAGCATACTACTCGCGAGATTTGAATCCACATATTATTATTTGCCTCTTGTGAGATTCAAACCCGGAACCTTCTAGGAATGCCACATATGCAACCACATATACTGCACGCGAGATTCAAACCTTTCAGGAATGCCACATATGTTGCTTGTGAGATATCGCACCACAAGATTCGAACCTTCTAGGAATGCCACATATGTTGCTTGCGTGATATCGTGAAACATATTATTCCAACATTTACTGCTCGTGATATTCAAACCTTCTAAAAAGGCCACATATTATTCCAACATTAGCTACTCACGAGATTCGAACACGCGCTACTCACAAGATTTTTACCCTCAACCTCTCAAGAATGAATAACTTTATGTTATGCATTGAACGAGTCAACTAATGTATGTTCTTTATTAAACTTTTTATTTCTAAATTAAATTAATTAGATTAATAATGTTTATTAATATGTGTTTTAAATTTTGGTGTAGATGTTTCTAAAATATAATATTATTAAATTATTATTTTCTATTATTTATCAAAAGGTTAACATGATATTTACTTTATTTATTTAATATATTTTTTTTCTTAATTACTTCTTTTACCTTACACTCTTACTTTTTAATGTTATAATTTTTAAGTTATATTTGTTATTGCTAAGCTAAATAATTATATATTAATTATATTTTAAATATCTTTTATAATCTTTAATATTGTATGTTTCTTTCAAAATATAAGTATATTACATCATTTGTTTATTTTTCTTATTTCTTCAAATTACACTTTATTTTTTAAATGTTAATTTTAAATCATGTACTTTTTATTTTAATTATTTTTTTAAGATTGACTATATTACATATTAGATTATTTTAATTATTTTTCTCAAATATTCTATATTTATAATTAATAATACTTATACAAATAAATTAATGAGATGTAAAAAAAAATATTTTCTGTAACACCCTAAATTTTATAATTTAAAATGCTACTCTTTTTAATCTTAAATGTGGAAAATAAATATTATCATAAAAGTGAGTTATAATTTTTTTTAAAGAGAAACATAAATTCGAACATTTAAATCCATATATCTTTTGAAACATTAAATCCATACTAATAAGTTCAAATCTATACTACTATTAAGTTCAAGATTCTGAAACTAACATAATCTCAATTACGAAATAACATAAGAAATACAATATCATAATATTCCATAAAGTCTTAAATTTAAGAACCAAACATCAAACTATGACCACACCATTTCCTTCACGCAACTCCATCTTCACTGACCTGAAAATATTTAAAATATGGGGTGAGTATTCTTAAAACATACTCAGTGGTTGGGATATCAATGGTCTTTATATAACTTTTCCAACAGAATTATATCATAGGAATACTAGTGGAATTCATATTCTTCTTAACTTCTTCACAAATACATCGCAAACTGTGCACGGGACATATTTGGGTACATCATAAACTGTGCACAGGACATATCTGGATACTTCTTCTCAAATACATCATAAACTGTACATAGGACATTTCTTGATATATCATAAACTGCGTACATGACATATCTGATTACTTCTTCTCAAATACATCATAAACTGTGCATAGGACATATCTTGGTACATCATAAACTATGCACAGGACATATCTGAGTATGTACAAAAAGCCATTCTTATCCACATTCCATACACGATAAATTCAAATTGGATGAAAATATTTTCTTTCTCAAACATCACATCATATCATATAACTTTCAAAGGTAAATTTAATCTACATAAAGACAACTTCAAATAACTTCACTCACATCAACACACAATTATAAGCAGGCATTTTATCCACATCAACATACAACTTTAGAGTACACATTTTACCCACATACAACTTTAAAGTAGACAGTTTACCCACCTGAATATTAAGGAAGAATCAAGTAAAACAATCAACGAGAAGATGAAGGTCCTGATTGCGCTGCACCTAGTCAATTAAATAAAAGAAATCTCTTAATGACTACTTCGATTTATTCTAACTAAGTAAAATCTGAAAAATTAGGACTAAACATAAATTAGTATACATTCTAGACTCAAAGCCATAAAATCTCGAAACCTCCTAAATTATAAAACTAATTAACAACCAAGATTACAATTTGAATAATATAATTAACATTAGCATATTTAATATTCTGAAATTATCCAAAACCTTAAAACTAATGTATAATAACATTTTGGAGCATACAACCATCATTTTCTACAAATATAAACTAAGTAATTATTTGAAAGTTCCAATATAATACTTATTTTTAATTGTTGAAGCAGAAAGTTTGTAAAATTTGCTAGACTAACCATATATAAAATTTCTAAAATAATTAAACCTTCAATAGTAACATAGAATAGTTTTCAAAACAGTTAACCTCGTACCCAATTTTCTGCCAAAACACCAACTGTAACGTCAAAGATTTAAAAGCAATTATATGCTAAAAAATATAAACTCTGAATTGTTTCTCGTAAGGTCTTAAGTACTTAGGCTTTGAAACTGAAAATTAATCTATTTTATATTCTGAAAATGTAACCAATTAATAATAATTTATTTAAGCAACCCACCTCTCATTTTCATTTATTTCTCGCACATAACATAACAACACTAAAATATCAACTTTTCTCCCTATATCCCATCTATGTTATGAATTCGTGAGTTCCTTTCGTCTATTAACTAATTTATTTTTTCTGAAAATAAACAATCAAATCCACTATTATCTAGAGTAATAAACTTAAAATTTAAAATTGCAGAAAAATCAGAAGATAAAAACGTGAACATGAATTAAGTATAGAATATAAGTTAGTTTGTTTAGAAACTTTACAATCATAAAAGAATTGAAGGAAAATATGGATTTATTAACGTAATTTTTTTTAAATTAAAATTGAGTAACTATATATATATATGAATTTTTCTTAAAACATAAAGAAATCAGAATTTGGCAAATTTGGATTTAAAAAAAATGAAAAAGAAATACTTTACCAAAGGTCGAGTTCCGCTGCAACACCGATAAGAGATATACGATTGAAAAACTCAAATCCTTGTAATTCAAAATAGAAAGCTCTTGCGGTTTAGAAGAATTCACAATGATTAATCGAGGAACTACTGAAATTTGAATGGTTTTTGAGAATAAGATGGATCCATATTTGGGTTTTTCTGAAGTTTTGTGTGCATGGAGGTTTTAAAACTGCTAGACGTGTGTTTTGGTGATGGTTACATTAAGATTTGAAATAATGCTATGAAGAGACTCCTTCAAGAAAATCACTAAATTAGCTAGGCTTAACAAAACTTATCCCACGACACCATATCTAATTCAAAAGATAAAATATTAAACCTAGTTAGTATATCTTAATTATAACCGTAAATCCCTCCAAAAAGCTAGCAGAGATAAATATCATGTAAATCAAATAAATCAAACTCATTCTAATTAATTTCATAATTCTTAAAGTTTCGAAAATAAACATGTCTAGCAACACTACTTTATTTTATTTTATTTTATCATTATTATTATTTACACAAGACACAAGAGTTATTTTTTTTGTAAATAATTATTCTCTGTCACTAGGGGCGCAACTTCGAACTCCCTCAAATCCAATAAATTCTATTCGAGTAAACGAGTAAATAGGATTTACTCAATTTAATTAATTGACAAACATATAAATAATTAAAATACATAAAAGTGGAGTGTTACATTTTCTCTAATTTAGAGATGATATAATCCATCTCAAATTCATCATTTTATAATAATTTAAAATAAAAAATATGAAAAAATTATTCGTCTCTAATATTAAAGAGATAAAAAACTAAATGTTTAACGATGAAATTTTCCATCACTAAAAATATCACTACAAGAATTCATCGAGCTAGCGACGGAAATTTCCATCGGTAATCTAAGATTTTACGTCGTTAATTCGAGATAACGACGGATTACCGACGGAAACTCACCGTCGTTATTCCGCTTGTCGGCAATAAATATTAACGACGCATATGGTCCGTCGTTAGCTGTAACGACGGCCATAACGACGGATATGGTCCGTCGTTAACTCTGTGTCGTCTACAGTCATTACCTTTTACGACGGACGTAACGACGGACTCCGTCCGTCGTTAATAATTAAAAATAAATTAAAATTAAAAAACCGATTAATATAACAACGGACTCCGTCCGTCGTTAATAATTAAAAATAAATTAAAATTAAAAAACCGATTAATATAACGACGGACTCTGTCCGTCGTTAATAAATAAAAATAAATTTTTTTTTATTAATTTCTGTTTTTTTTTGTAATTTAGATTATTGTTTGTAAATAAATTATGGAAAAACTGTAATAAATATATATAAAACCTCCAATACAATACATAAAATGTAATATAATATAATAAAAAGTGTATAAAATACAAATAATAATAGTGTCAAGATGAAGATGGAGGAGGGCCCATAAACTGCGCACGCATCAGCTCGAACATCTCGGCCTGCTGGCGCAGCATCTCCTGCTGCTGATCGATCTTCTCCTGCTGGGCTTGGAGAAGCGCTGCCTGTGCGTCCATCTTCTCCTGGAGAGCCGCCTGCTGGGCATCCATCTTCTCCTGGAGAGCCCTGATGGCAGCCTGAGTGTCGGGCTGTGGATGAGCTGCAGATGAGACGCTAGGAGCTGAATAACGCCTAGATCGACTGCCGAGCCCAAACACTCGATTCTTCTTCGAGTGTCGTAGGGCAGCGTCTACGTATACGGCGCTCATGTCCACGGGTGGTGGCGCCTCATCTGTGCCAGGAGTCGGCTGGCTCAACTCCTCAACCCGAGCCAATACATCAGCCTATTCACAAAATCGAAAAAGAATGATTAAATATTTAATTTCTATGTTATTAATAAATTTATAAATATTGATAAATTAACTTACAGCTATACGGGCAGACTTCCCATCTGTGTGGGATCCATCGGCATTGTCGTGCAGCCTCCTGAATGTCTCCCACGCCACGTCATTGGGCTGCACGCCCTTCTCCTTAGCCTATTAATTGGATAGAGATGTTAGCACAAACATATTAAAAAATAAATAAATAAATATTAATTTTATTGCATACCAAAGCTGCAGCATGCGCAACTGCACTCCGAGAGCATCTTCGATGCTTCACAATGCCTGTGCCAGGACCATCGGGCTCAGTCAGACGATTCTTCGATGCGATCGTTGACTTCTTCTTGAAGGCATCACTGTCCCAGTACGCCTTGAAGCCCTCCCACATCTCAGGAGGCATGAATGGAGGGCAGCCCTTGGTCCTATCCTTCTTGAAGGTATGGACCATGTCCCTGTATCTCTGAGGAGCCCTGAGCTCCCATGCTGCCCAAATGGCATCCTCCAAAGTGGGATCCCAAAACCACTCCTTCTGCAAGATATTGAGAACATGTGAAAATACTAAACTTATATAACATTTTAAAATATATGTATATAATAATAAGATACCCGGAACTCTTCCCTATATGTCTGCCTCCTCTCAAGGGGCACCATCTTCCAGGTGTAGGCACCCGGGTGCAAAAACCTCTTGAAGCTCTGTGTGATGGTGGCTGAGACGGGATAACTGGGCATCAATTGGCTTCCAAATGTAAAAAACAATAAATATATTAGAATATTACAGTTATTAAAATAATAATCTGTAAAAAAATATTCAAAACTATCTAATTCAACATACCCATCCTGAAGCCAACAACGACGCCGACCCTGCGCATCAACATCGGGCAATGACGATCCATGTAGTGAGATATCGCCAACTGGACCGCTCAGGCCCACAGATGATGATGATGAACCTCCAGCTGAGGTAGTACCGCCTCCCTGCATCTGCAAATCCATATTAAGTTTAGTTTATGAAGTTAGCAAATTGCAACGGTACTAAGTACTTGAATAAGAAAACATCTATATATATCAAATAAGACCAACCACACTAATCATCTATGTCATCATCATCACTTATACTGTCATCTGATAAATCGATCTCTGGTTCTATATCTTCTTCATCATCTTCTTCTTCTTCTTGAATGTCTATTACCCCACCATCTGGATGATTTGGTATAGGATCGTCATCCATCAACTTCATTCTCTTGAAAGGCTGAGGTTATGATTGTATTATCATCCTCTGATGGTACTTCAACATTAGATCGAGCCTTTATTTTGCAGACCGCCCACCAATCACTTCGAGAGCGATTTAAAGTTGGGTATTCACAGTAACACACTTGGATTGCTTGTTTAGCAAGCACAAATGGATCAGATCCTGAATACTTACGCTTATGATTTATAGAAACCATTTTGTAGTCAGGATGCACATTTGTTCCTTGTGTTGATGTATCAAACCACTCACATTTAAACAACACTGTCTTCTTAATAGGTAGACCAGCGTATTCCAACTCAATCACCTCCATCAATCAATATTCAGTGTGTGTCCCTTTAATGCAGACTCCACTATTTATTGTAGCTCGCTGTGAGCCGTGGGCAATTGTGTGAAATTTGTACCCGTTAATAAAGTACACAGGGTAGACATTAACGGAACATGAAGGCCCACTTGAAAGATCACGCATGATCTTGTTGACATTATTAGTTGGTTCTTGTGCCTGTTACAATAGAAAACTTCATACAATGTTACAGTTGCTCATGTATACTTACATTAAGGTTTTCGGATATCATATACTTACATATTTGGTGAACCAGCTCGCAAATTCTTTATCCATTCATTTTTCAATATCTTCCATTGAGATATTCGAGCACGATACTTTCAATTGGTCAACGAACACACTTCAAAAAATTAAGCATGGATTAGAATTTGGTGAAATAACACTAACACATTTTAAACAGTTCACATGCTTACGTTGTGTACGGTTCAACTTCTGGATAATTAAGCAACACGTAAATCTGTGCTGCAGCATACTCGTTTTCCGTCAAATATCTTTTTGACATTCTTCCAGATGGTCGACCGTGCTGCTTGAAAATCGACAGATTTGTTGCACTGTCATCTTGTGCGTCTTCAATACCTTCATAATTACGAGGCATGTTTCTATGTCTTGTTTTTACAAAATCTTCAAAATAATACGAACAGAAGGTCGAAGCTTCTTCCACCAAATAAGCATTACAGATTGAGCCCTCAACTCTTGCTTTGTTTCGGACGTTGTTTTTCAACTTTCTCAAGTACCGTTCAAATGAATACATCCATCGATACTGTACAGGCCCAGCAAGTCTGGCTTCATCAGCCAAGTGGACAGGTAGATGCTCCATTGAGTCAAAGAAACTTGGTGGAAAATTGCGTTCAAGTTTACACAATATGATTGGAATACTTTCATGCAACCGACACACATCATCAACAGTGATACTTCTGGCTGTCAAATCCTTGAAGAATAAACTCAATTCCGTGATTGCCTTCCAAACATTGGAAGGGAGAAGTTCAGCAAATGCAATCGGGATAAGACGTTGCATGAACACGTGGCAGTCATGGCTTTTCATGCCAAACATTTTCAATTTTCTCATATCCACGCATCTGCTCATGTTGGACACGTACCCATCTAGAAATTTCAACTCTCGAACCCATTCAAATAAGATGTTCTTCTCTTTCTTGTCCAGCGTATAACAAGCCTTTGGATACTTGCCTGTGGACTCGTTCTGTTTTAGCTCTGGTCTTGAACAATACATATTCAACTTTTGTCTAGATTTGGAGGTATCTTTTGTCTTCCCCTGCACATTCAACACAGTATTGAATAGATTATCAAACACATTCTTTTCAATGTGCATGACATCCAGATTATGACGAATCAACAGTGAGCTCCAGTATGGAAGATCCCAAAAGATACTTTTCTTTTTCCACCCGCAACCTTTGGAAATTGTCACATTATCATTATTCTCTGTGACTTTTTGAAGACCCAATGCTTCAATGCGAGCCAGAATTTCGTGTCCCGATCTCGTCTCTGGAGGTCCTCCATTCACCATTTTGTTTTTTAAGAATGTTTTTTTATTTTTTCAGAAAGGGTGGTTTGCAGGTAAGAATTTACGATGGTTATCAAACCATGATTGTTTACCACTGCATGATAAGGTGAAGGCGTCAGTGGATTCCATACAGTGTGGACATGCCAATCTCCCAGCAGTGCTCCAACCAGATAACATGGAGTAAGCGGGAAAATCACTAATTGTCCATATCAATGCTGCTCGCATCTGAAAATTCTGTTTCAATGAAACATCATATGTAGGCACACCAACCTCCCACAATTGAATCAATTCAGATATCAAAGGTTGTAAAAATACATCCAACTTCTCTTTCGGATTACGTGGCCCTGACACTAATACAGTTAGGAACATGTACTGCTCTTTCATACACATCCATGGGGGTAAATTATACGGTATAATGATGACGGGCCACGAAGAATACTGTTGTCCTGATTGCCCAAATGGTTGGAACCCATCAGTAAATAGACCCAACCTAACGTTACGTGCTTCAGAAGCAAATTGAGGAAAAATTGTGTTCAGATGTTTCCATGCAGGAGAGTCTGCTGGATGTCGCATTACTCCGTCATCAACAGATGATGCATGCCACCGCATATCCTTTGCTGTTGCATTAGATGCATACATCCTCTGTAACCTCGGAGTGAGTGGAAAATAATACATCTTCTTGTGTGCAACTGTGGTCTTCTGCCTTTTTTGCGAACGGCGACTCGTTTCCTTGAAACAGGGATGACCACAGAATTTGCATTCAGTCAATTCACTATCAGCAGCCCAATAGATCATACAGTTGTTGAAACAACAATCGATCTTCTCAACAGGTAGCCCCATACCCCGCAGTAACTTTTTTGTGGTGTAGAAATTATCAGTTACCAAATTGTTCTCAAGAACTATCTCTTTCATTAATTGAGTTAGCTGATCAAAACATCTCTCTGACATGTTATTCTCATATTTCAAATTCAGTAGACGAGCAACGAGTGACAATTGAGAATGGTTCTGACAACCCGGCCACAATTCTTTATCTGCGGCCCTCAACATGTCATAAAATCGTTGCGCTTCTGGATTTGGGGCCTCCTCGGTATGATCATCGACATTGATGTTGATATGCGGACCAGCAACATCCATTACCATGTTCTGGTATGTATTCATTCCATCCTGACCACCCAAATTCTGATCGGTGTCCGGATGCACCTGTTGTTCGCCTTGATAAATCCATACACGATAATTGTGCACAAATCCTTTCTTTGCCACGTGTAGTCTCACGGTAGACGGCGTTTGGAATGGAATGTTCTTACACTTATGACATGGACACTTAATCTTGTCTACACTCATGAAGGACGGTTGATTGCATGAAAACTCGATGAAAGAATTTAATCCATTAAGGAAGTCCGGATTCAAAGCACCATTCTGATGGTATCGCCGGTACATCCATTCACGATCTAGACTCATTGTAGAAGGCCAATTTCTAAAAATTTTGATCGTAAAATACGCACTGATTATCGTTCAACCAAATATAAAAATAATTCATTAAACAACGGTACTAAATTTTTAAAAAAATTCGGCAGCACCTATGTGAATTTCCTAGTCCCAAGTTCTCAACTCTACACTAATTGATCTATGTCCTTCTAATCGATTCAAAACAACAATACCAACAGAAACCAACAATTCCATAAAGAGGGATCCAGGGGCCCTCATCCCAAACAGAAACCAACAATTCAATAAAGAGGGATCCAGGGGCCCTCATCCCATTTAACATAATTAATTGACATATAAATGTATAAACATCATACTTAGCATGATAATTGCATAAATAACAACATTAATTAGCCTAAACATCATACTTAGCATGATAATTAATGCATATATAACAAGCTTAATTAGCCTAAATTGTCCAAAAAAAAATAACATAATTAATTGACATATAAATGCATAAACGTCATACTTAGCATGATAATTGCATAAATAACAACATTAATTAGCCTAAACATCATACTTAGCATGATAATTGCATATATAACAAGCTTAATTAGCCTATATTGTCCAAAAAAAAATTAACATAATTAATTGACATATAAATGCATAAACGTCATACTTGGAATGATAATTGCATAAATAACAACATTAATTAGCCTAAATTGTCCAAAAAAAAAATTAACATAATTAATTGACATATAAATGCATAAACGTCATACTTAGCATGATAATTACATAAATAACAACATTAATTAGCCTAAATAACATACTTAGCATAAATTGACAAAATAATTATGCCAAAATTGCATACTTAGCTTATTTAATTGTAAAGCTACTAACTAACCTCGTATATATCAATGTAAAGCGAAGAATTCTTATAGTGAACCTACACAAAAATATTAACAAATTATTAATTTGAATGATCGATCATCAATTATAACATGATGTAATATAGCGTCGTTAATAATATATGCAACGGTTTCACCTTGTAAATTATTTACCTTATTACTATTATGATTTATTTTTCTAATATGATATAGTATATGATAATTAATAATGTATGTCATCTATTAAAATTGAATTATTTATATATATTTGATATAATAGCATTTAACATTCAAAGTTACATTACCAACACATAAAATATAATTTAGATAGTTCTTATATAGATACAATTTAGTTAAAAATATAATAATATATTATGAAATATAATTCTTGCTTTTGGACAAGAATTTGTTTTTTTTTTTTGCTTCACCATTCTTTGTTATTATGAAATGCGTCCATAATATCTCGCTACTTAAATGATTTAGCATTCTTAACACATATTTTTGTTTCCTCTAAGCTATACAATCTGCGGTTCTACTGAAATATATATGAATTACAAGTCAACCCAAACAAAATAATGTCAGAAATCTTGAATTTTGCCATGAAACCCAGAAATTAATGTAACAATTTCTAAATTAATGTAACAGCAAGAAATCAAGAGATGCAGAGGTAGAGAGAGACGAGAGGGACAGAGAGACAAGAGGGAGAGAGATTCAGAGAGGGAGAGAGATGCAGAGGGAGAGAGAGATGAGAGGGAGAGAGAGATGCAGAGGGAGAGAGAGACGAGAGGGAGAGCTTACCTTGCCGCCGCCGCCGCCTTCTCCTCCGCCACCGTTCGCCAAGCCAGTCACCGCCGCCTGCCGCCTTCGTCTTCGCCGTCCGCCGGGCAGAGGGGGGTTGGGGGAATTTGGGAATTAGGGCAGATCGTGAATGAAATTTCAGCGATTCAGACTATCTGTTTAATCGTTTTTTACCAACGGATAATGACGGACTGTGTCCGTCGTTAATATTTTTTTTTTAAAATGCGGAAAATATTAACGACGGACCAAGTCCGTCGTTAATATCTAATTTTTTTTTTAAATGCGGAAAATATTAACGTCCGTCGTTAATATTTAATTTTTTTAAAAAAAATGCGAAAAATGTAACGACGGAACGTTTCCGTCGTTAATTATTAATTTCTTTGAAAATAATTGCGGGAAAGCTTAACGACGGAACGTTTCCGTCGTTAATTATAAATATTTTTAATAAAATTAATGCAGAAAACCGTAATGACGGACACCATCCGTCGTTAATTATTACATTTTTTTATAAAAAATGCGGATAAACATAACGACGGACACATTCCGTCGTTAAATATTAATTTTTTTAATAAAATGAATACGAAAAATTATTAACGACGGATATGTCCGTCGTTATAAAAAAATATTTTTTAAAAATAATATTTCCAGAAACTATAACGACGGATTGTGTCCGTCGTAATGGTTAACGATGACGGTTCCGTCGTAAGTCCGTCGTTAGTCGTTACCGACGGACCGTCTATCGGCATTCCGTCGGTAAAGACGACCCAAAAAATTACCGTCGGGAATTCCGTCGTTAATAAGAAAAATTCTTGTAGTGTATGTCGTTACTCCATTATTAATATAATTAATAATGATGGATTTTTCTGTCACTAAATTAGAGACGGAAAATTCCGTCATTAAACCGTCGTTAAAAGATTTGAACTTATTCCATCGTTAATTTGTCGTAATTTAGCGACGGAATATAATCTATCGTTAAAACATGTTTTTCTTGTATGTCATATGATTATATCATATTTAATTACTTTCATTAAAATATTAAACTCAGTTAAGTTATTTTATAAAGAACGATTTTCTTAAAAAATAAAAATACATAAATAACAAATCTGGTGAATTTTACACTCACGTCCATGTGTGGATTAGGTACGTTAGTCATATGACTATATCATATTTAATAACTTTCATTTAAATTATTAGACAAAATTCGATCATTACCTAACTTTCCAGGCTAATTTTTGACATGATATGAATACACATACAATATTCTAGACAAAACCCACACTAAACACTACTATATGTTTAGCCTCATCTACCTATATGTGTATGTCATTTAAATTATAACGCATTATATGGGCTTTTAAGAGCACCCACTATAACTCAACTTTTTTGATACAAATAAATTTGCACGTACCAGTTTATGGTATATAGTATACTATAGTGGAAGAAAAATATATTGGTACAAACTTAATGATACACTTAACGCTACTCTCTAGCATAGTCTAGCTACCTAGCTATATATGTATGTCATTTAATTAATTAGTTACGTATTATATGGGCCTCTTTATTAATTGCTATATAATCCTAACTTCTACATATGTGCAAAGCTGGACCTGATAATTTTGAGGTAAACAATTTCAATATATCTCAAATTATAGATTGTTTAAATAATATATCTTAAAAAATGTCTGGTACTATCGATAATCAACAAAAAAAAAGTATGAATTATGAATTTATTTGTAAAAAAGTGTCATTCGTCTAAATTTTCGTCAATAATTACATGCGGAGCTGAGGGAATCCAACATGGTTAAACAACAAAAATGAAAATGACTCAGCAAATCAACCTAGACCAAACGATGATGTTTTGCTATTTAATTAACCTATATATATATATATATATATATATATATATATATATATATATGATTCTCCTATTCATCTTCATCTTCTAAGCGAGTGCATTTGTGATTTGCATAAAGTATAAACAAGCTGCTCACCAAACCCATCATAATTGATCGGAATTTTTATAACGATGAAAAAAAAAAGATGCCTCATTATATTCGGACATTTTAGTTTACCCTATTTTTTTCCTCTTAATTACTCTTTAAAATGTCTAAGAATAAAGCTTATTATGGAAATATATATCAAATATGATATATTTAAATATATTTTCTACCTTCAATTAATCATGATCTTTTTTCAAATCATATATTTTTAATTTATTTATTTATATTCCAAAACTAACTTAATAATATGAACATGCATTGGCAACCTATATATTATAAGCAAGGTTTATAAGGCTACCCACATCAGTGACCTCTTCCAACACAACCTTCAAATAAAATATTAATTTCTCTCTCCTTCATATCCACAACCTCAAACTTTATATTATTTATACTCCATCAGTGACCTCATCCAACCCAATCTTCAAATAAAATATTATTTTTTCATTTTCTTCCAACCTACATAAAATATTTATCATTTTATTTTTTAATAAGAACATGTTATTAAAATAATATTTTTCTCTTGCATTTTTTAAAAATATTAATTATTTTTAATTAATAATTTGGGTGGTTTGGATCCATAGATTAAGATGAAGAAGAAATATGGGATTGATAATTTGTAGAGAGAAAATGTGTGAGGAAAAGAGAGTTTTAAGTTGTGTGTAAAAACATATCAATATTAGGCTATATTTATAGATATTTTTTTTTATGAATTTTGATATAATTTTATTTTTTTATTTTTTTATAATTATATAAAATATTTATGTTATAAATATATATCTGTAAATTAAAGTGGCACCCAATAAAAGG
Organism: Perilla frutescens; assembly: GCA_026008535.1. NCBI lineage: Eukaryota > Viridiplantae > Streptophyta > Magnoliopsida > Lamiales > Lamiaceae > Perilla > Perilla frutescens. The sequence continues at coordinate 47,237,696 of BRKX01000001.1, read as the reverse complement.
GTGCCATATGGCATCACTTTTTCTCCATGCCTCAAGGCCGATGGCAACCTAAAGTCACCGATTATTGTGACTTTTGAATTTTTTTTTTCTTTTTATCTTTTTCGCATGACCTAACCCCAGTGGCACCACTGAGGTAGTCTAAGAGTAGTCCTCTTTATTTTAAATTTGACTGCACACAATAATTTAATGAGTTCTGTATGGTCAAAAAAAGATCAATATGTCAAAATTATTCTAAAGTGAGTGAATATTTTAGATCTCGGATTTTTTTTCATAAATAAAGACAATAAATTTGTTATTGGAATTAAAAACATAGATCTTTTAATTTACTTTTTTTAATAATATTCTGAAAAGTTTTCTATTCCAGGAAAAAAGAAAAGAATCCCACAAAATCATATTGCATGTTGAATTCACTATACTCCACATATTATAATAACAATGGATTCCATTATTATATTTTATGTGTATCCACAATTAAATTAATTCCATATTTCTTAAAAGCCACTCCTTTTTTCAACAATTTGTTATCTCTTATTATAATAATATATTACGTTTAGCATCATTTATGATTAATTAGGTTCCATACAAGTTATATATACTCTTACGTAGTTTTCCACCAAATAATTCGAATAGAAGTCTAAGTGTCTACCTTATATACACCAATATATTATCTCTTATTATAATAATATTATCAATTTACGTTTTTCATCATTTGTGATTAATTGTTTGACTTGCTTACCAATTCGAATTTATAAGACAACAAAAATTTCACTTACATGTCTAACTTTAAAAAAAAAAGATTTAAAATGAAGCTAGTATCTCTTGTGATAGTGTGGAACGGCGTAAACTCAAATATTAATCTCAAAGTCAAATATGCACCACATGATTTAAAATAAAAATAAAAATTTATGTTAGATCGACTTACGGTCAAAATCAATAAGAAGGTTAAAGATTTGGATTCAAATTTATATTCAATGAGATATTTTTAATTTTGATAGTGTTCGGATATAATTTTTGATCAATCTTACCGATTTTAACTTGTAAGAAGATTTTCACACAATATTTCCCTTGAAAAAACCTTTTATTGGATGTACACGACACTAGGCTTATATTAAACGGGTGACATGTTGGTAATGTTTGGACGGTTACATTTTTATAATATAATTGGCCAGTTACATTTTTTAAATTATTTAAATATGAAAAAAAATATCATTTTTAATACTGAAAAATATCATATTTATCTACTAAAAAAATATTGCTTAAAAATATGGTGACATTTTTATAATTATTACTATACTTTTCAGAATGGAAAAATATAAGTTATAACTTAAAAAAAATATCAAGTATCTAATACGAGAAAAAACTCATGTACTGCACACACCCCAATGTAACACTTATGTACACCTTGATGTATAAGAGACCATCTCATTAAAAAAATATTAATTGTTAAAAAATCACCGCCTTTTCATTAAATTTGTAATTTGGATATTATCCAACGTTCCCCAATTTTTTTTCTTTTTTTTTTTTTGGTAATGCATATTTGAAATTCAATCAATCATCATACTCCTCTCTTTTTTTAATACATTATGACGACCCAATCATTAATTTCTAGAAATGGAGAATGCAACGATCGAATTTGGAGAAAATGTTGAATAAAATATTCTATTTATTTTTGAATAAGTGTCGTTCTAACACTTAAAATTATATTTCACAAAAATATAATTTTACACCATCAAGGTGGAAAATTCAAAATTTTTTCAGATATGCATTCATTTAATTTATTTAAATCAAGTTGTCTAAAAAAATGTATTCAAACCAAGGTCGGCTAATGAGGAGCCCAAGGTCCTCTTTAGCATAGGGCCTCTCAAAGCACGTGTATATTTTTTAATGGGTAATTCTAAACACAACTTCCATTTTAATTGTCATATCCCCTTATTTTAATAAAAAAAAAAAAATCAAATTTACTTTTATATTCTTAAAATCTATTACAACGTATTATGTTCCCAAATTATAGTTCCATCTTCCCCACCCCACTATCACCATTTAAATATATCACAAATACAATCTCATAATCCGCCCCGCTATCACCATTAAAATGTATCACAAACACAATTTTATCGTTAATAATGAAAAAAAGACAACTTATTTTCTGTTGTTCCCAGTTGTTGAAAATAAAACCATGGCTTATACGTCAACATCATTTCTAATTTTAAGTGGTAGAACACAGTTATAATATGATTCCCTATCAGACCAATTTTCATTCTTGTCGAAAATGCACAAGTAGAAAATTTGTTAACTTTGATTAAATGGGACACATCGTATTGGAGGATTACCAGAAAATTTGATTTCTTGAATTACGCATAATCTGATTTCAAATTTGGATTATGCATATTGGATTTTCTTAAATTAAGCATAATATCAGTTCTTGGTACAAATCATGGAGAATTTTGAATCACCTCTAATATTACCAGAAAAAAAAACTTCATCTCTGACTTGCTCTAGATGTTGATTTCTTATGATGGCCTAAAAATCTCCACCAAACATTTTCAAGTAACAATAAATATAATTTACCATGTTCATGACAAGTAATTAGTCTACTTCGTCTTTAAGAACTATGTTCGATATCTTAAGAATTATAAAATAAGAGTTGTTGTGTGAGTTCCTCTTTTGGGGCTATGAACAAGCTCCTTCAATGTTTTTTTTTTTTTATCATTTAATTAAGCAAGAATGTTGGGGTTGGGGGCTGTACATATTAAAGGAGTTTTATTTTTATTTTTTGGGGATTTTTTATATAAGTATTGGAGGCTGTAGGGGATAAAATAGTCTAGAAAAATATATTAATATTTTAATTAATTTTAGGGGTTATAAAGAGTAAATTGGGAGTTGTGTTTAGAATTATCCTTTTTTAATATTAGACTTCAATTTTTTAATAATGGGGGCGCAAGTTTTTGTTAATATTAGGGTCCAATTTTTATTAATAATTTAAAACATAATTTTTTTAGTATTAGAAGCCAATTTTTATAATTAGCACATGGTCCCTAAAATATTTATGTGATGACTGATATGTAGGAATAGAATCAAGTAAAAATGGAATAAACTTAATAATAGAATGATGGTGAGAATAAAATGAACTTTGGTTGGTATCACAAGTAATAATATATGAATAAAATGTACATTTATGAATTAATTTTATTATAATAATCTATAATTAGTAAATAAAATACACAAATTGACTTATTTATTTCTAAATAATAAATTATTCTTTCTTCAAGACGTACTATTATATTTTAAAAACATATTATTAAATATTATGCGATTTTTACTTTATTAACATTTGTTAAAAATTTAAGTATCTTTTTAGTAAGTATTTCATTAATGATTAATGAGTTTGTATATTTTATATAATGTTTTTCCTGTAATAACATTAGTAATTTTGTTAAATATTACAAAACTTTATGAATCGTTAATAAGTTATTAATGTATTTTAAGAAAATCATAAATTTCTCGATTTGAAATATTTTATATTATTTATCATCAAATAATTTTGAAATTTTAAAGTTTTTTTTCATACTAATTTTTAAAAATGATTGACGAATTTTGAGTTTTTATATAATTTTATTTGTTTTTTTACAATTTAATTTATTTTAAAATTTCTAAAAAAGTATTAATTTTTTTATAATTTTATTTTTCAACAAAATATTTTTAATGACATGAGATTTCATTACTCAATACAAAAAATAAAATATAATTTCGTAAAACAAAAAAAAAAATATTTTTTATAACTGGAAATGAATAATAACATGGGGGTGTGAAGTGATGATTAATTCTTTTAGAAATGATCATTCCCAATTGGAAACCATACCACCCTTATGATTGAGAATGAACGTGGAATCGTGATTCAATTCCACTATATCAATCATGTTCTTAAAATGACTTTGATTCGAACATGCATGTTTGACATATTTAATGTATTTATATAAGAGTGTACACAGTAATTTGATTATTTTATTAATATACATTTATTTTTCGAAAATAATAATTATTTAGAAAGGGAAAGAATATAAATAAAAATTATTATCACAATTGTCTACGTTTAAAGTCGTACGCCGAATTTTTTGCAACTCAAAGAGAGAGAGTGGTGAGAGGAAAAATTCCACTCTAGTGGTCTGCATCTTGTAAATTCCGAAGGCCACCGACACTACAAGCTATAATACAAAGGCGTTGGCTTCACATGTTTATATGAAGCTGCCACCGTTAATTCCCAACCCCCATTCACACAGAACACACACAATTCAGCCATAAACCATTCAAAAAAAGCTCAAAAGTCCTTCATAAATGGAGGATTTCAGATCCAAATCATACAGGAACGGAAGATCAATGCAGGCGGACAGCGCCTACAGCACCTATTACGGCGATAACAGTAATGGGGTGGAGCCCAATTACAAAGCCAACTCAAACCCTAGCGGGATGCAAGATCTGAGGTGCTACAGCGCGTCGTACGCTTCCTCCTCCGCGCACAACAATGGGCAGACCATGGATATCGTGGTGGCGGGCGGCGGCGGAGGCGGCGGAGACCAGTGGAAGTTCAAAAAAGGGAAGTCAACGAATGCCGCTGTTTCGAAAAGCTGGAGCTTTAATGATCCGGAGCTGCAGAGGAAGAAGAGGGTTGCCAGCTACAAGGCATATACCGTGGAGGGAAAAGTGAAAGGTTCGATCAAGAAGAGTTTTAGGTGGCTCAAAGAGAGGTATACTTTGATGCTTCATGGTTATAGGTAATGCATATTCATCAATCTCTATGTATCTCTGGTTGCCTAATTTTGGTTATTGTTGGTTGTTGATTTTGGTGATTGATTAGCCTCCATTTTTGGAGTGATCGATGCATATATATACACACATATATATAGATTGTGTAATGTATGATTGTATTGAGTTTGTATAAGTATGTGTACACGCGGAGATAAATTGATGAGTGATTTTTAATGAAAATTCAGTTGATGAAGCATTGGTTGGAAATTAATCAAGAACTTGAATTGATTTGGATGATCGTGAATGATTTGATAGGCTACCAAATCTGAGTTTGAAGAAGTTGAATTAAGGCCTCATTTCTTATTGAGATCTTAGTTTTAATTAGGACCTTGTCTTCGTCTGTATATTCTCTTTGGTTTTCATTTGCTTTAAATTTTGACAGTGAAAGGGGATCTTTTTGCCGTCTATGGTATTTGTGGATTGCGATGCCTCTGATTTATTGAGAGAGAGAGAGAGAGAGAGATACTAGCCATCATGAACCCGTCTGTGGATGCATATATATTATACAAGAACTAGTTTCAGCTGTAATATTGGACAAATTTCGCCAAAAAAAAATATTGGGATTAAATTTGCTACAAATTAGAAGATTATAGTATTATTAGAGTATTTTAAAATTCATGTCGAATTTGCAGATCTGTCAACTATCATGATCAACTTGACAATTATTCCCCCAAAAATTGAGTTTTTTTGCCGTCAAAAGGATTGTTCTTGAATCATGCAAATACATTACCGATCCAAACCGAGTTGGTTGACTTTAGTCCAATTTTGTTCGCCCATATTATTAAATGGCGCTCTCGGATAAAATTATTACAACAAGAAGGGAGAGAGAGAGAGAGAGAGATGCTAATGGAAGGTGTTCAAATAATTTTGGGTAAACTATTGATTATATCTCAAACTATTTTCTTTTTTTTTTTTATAACTATCTCAAACAAATATTTTTATCAATAAAAAATCTAAACTATTTGAAAACTAATTAAATCTGGCATCAAATATATTTTTCAATCAAAAATTACCTTATGCTTCGGTTGAATAATTTTTAAATAAATTAAGTATATAGTTGACAAAAATATTAGTTTAGAATATAATTTAGAAATTATAAATAATTTGGTATGTGAACGATAATGTAACAAATATTTTTCTATCATCGTACAAGCACTGTGCAATATTAATGAAAAAGTTATATGACAGCTGTATGAAAGTGCAGTATACTATTCATGAATGAGACGAATTACTGTTAGACTACTCATGTCAGCAACCACCCCAACCACCCAACCACTTTAATATTTAATTAATTTCTCTCTCTTCCACATCATCAATATTCATCCAACCCAACCACATCCATTTTACATATTTTATCAATGACCACCCAACCACCCAACCACACCATTATATATAATTATTTTATTTTATTTTGTATTTTTTTAAATTAAAATATTACTTGCAATAAAAATAATATTGTTCGGATAAAATAGTCAATTCCAAAAATATTACAAACTAATTAAACAACATTTTATAAAATTAAAAAAAAATCGCACTCATTAAAATGTATTTCCCAAAATTACATGATTTTTTATTATTATTTGGATATATAGAAAACTAGAGAAAAAAATAGATAATTTTAAAATGTGTTGAAATATAGCAAAATTAATGTCTATTTGTAAAGAATAAAAAAATATAAATTTTGGTATATTTTTTATTTATTTTTATTATATTTTATATAAAAATATATCAATTTTATATATATTTCACTACAAAATTAATTGGCCAATAGGATGAAGACAAGTGTCTCCATCCTATTGGCCGAAGCAAAGGGTTGGGAGGAGACCAAGTGGTTGAAAAAGGGGTGCTGGTCAACCTACATTAATGGGGCAACGACCATTTTTTTTTTTTTTTTTTAGTGATGTGGCAAGCGACCACAGGGGAAGTGGTCGCCGTTAATGCCAGTCTTAGGGTACTACCCCAACCATTAATACATTATAATTTTTTTTTTCATGTAATATGATTTTATTATTTTTTAAATAGTGTATTAGTAGTTGGGGTACTACCCCAACCACCAAAATAGAATTTCCCCATGAAAGAGTTAGGATTTGTTTGGTTTTATTTACACAGTGGAAATTTCTAATATTTTACTATTCAAAATGTTGAAAACATTTTATTTATTTTTAATTTCAATTTTTATCCTATTCAATCATGTGCAATCTCTTCATATTAACATTAATACAATTACAGAATGACCCATCATTTAAATATTCATCAATCCATCTCAACCACATAAACATTTATCTTTTCATCTCAACCACATATTTAAATTGAAAATAATATTTACACAAACATATTTCTATTTTTCAAACCTATAACTCTAAACATTAAATCATTTATCATAACAAAATCATTACATTTTTTCAAAAATCAATATATCTCGTAAATTGAACTGAAAATATTGAAAATGTAATACCCCGAAATATTTTAGAAGATTTTATTCAACTTATGTTACCCTCTGGTAAGTTAGAAAATAAGTTGGGTCCTTAAAGGACTCAAATAAAGGAAAATCGCAGCCAGGGAAATCTGTTAAATCTAATCTGGTCAAAAATTACCTTAAAAATATGTTATGATATTTTTCTCGGGTTGATAGAAAATATTTCAAGAATCGTGCCAACCTTTGAAATTTCAAATTTCGAGTTCAAATGAACTCTTGGCACATCTTTAAGTTGAAAAATAATAAATTTAATAGAAAAAGGCACATCCGTCATTATCCAATTTCTTTTTCAAAAGATTATCTTATTCTTAATTATCCTATTCTTTTCCCATCATTATCCTCTTTCTTTTATTCATTATTATCCTATTTATTTTTCCTCTATAAATAGAAGCTTAAGGTTTCATTTTTCATTCATTTTCAAAATCGAAACGCCGAGCAGCTTCCGGAGAATATACAACTCTAGTTTCCTATTTCAATTCTGAAATAGTCATTTTGAAGGTGTCAACGCGTAGATCACGAATACATGATTGAAATGATGACACGAAGGATGATCACGATGGAAAATCATCGTGACCGCTGCCAATTCCTCGGAGAAGGTACTTTCTCCGATTCTGGTCATTCGGACCGATGAATTTAGAAATTTCAAGTTCTAAATATGCTTATATTTTGATTATCTTTAATTCTACCGATTCCGATTTTTGATGTTGTGAGTTTTCGGTATTTTTCCCCGTTTTCATTTTATGTAAATCTCAGATCTATTCTTCCTGGATAGTCGTATTAGAAATCTTCTTTTTATAAATAGTCTTTGATCATTTGGATCTTGTAGTTAACCGGAATAGATTTTTGATTTCTCGTCGTTTGAAATCCGGATCCGAATATTACATTATAAATCTGCCAGTTTCGAATTTATGATCTAGCCGTCCGATCTTTGATCTGATTACACCATTAAATTCCTTATTTTCTGCACTATCAAAAATTGTACTTTTGAGCGAAAATCCAACGAGTATCGAGCTCGATCGAGACCGATACATTTCAGCTAAAATCTGTGAGTTTTTGTCCCGTTTCATCCATTTTGGGTCGTCAAATCAAAAAAGTTTCTTCTCGAAAGTTGCTCGAAATAATATTTCCTATGCTCCCGTCGAATTTCGTAATTTTCGGATGAGTTTTGAATAATATCGATTATTTAATATAAGCAGTTATTTTTATACTGGAGTCATGTGTTATCGAAAAATTCTAAAACTCTCAAACTATAGTCTTGGCATATATAGGATGGTCCTTGAATATTTTCATAATTTTTGAACGGTTAGAAAGTGCCGTGGCACAAATCTGATAAAAATCGATTAAAATGGCAAGTTTTGAAAAGAGACCCCTGTCAAATCGGTTGGTCCCAATAAATCAAGAATAATATTTTGGAATTTATTTCCTTCTTTGTCGGAATTATTCGAGGTCTCTAGAGTCGCGCAATCTATTTCTAAAAAGAATAAAATTAAATAATAGCTCGGATTACAGTAGATTAATTTCTGAAAATATAGTAGTCATTCTGAGTTGAAGATCGATCCTTGTAGGATTTGCGTGACTTACGAGGAAGGTGAAGGATTGAATCTCGAGATGATTAGAGCATCTTAGCCTAGGGGAACCAGGGAAGGACTTCTGTATGTTTAAGGTGGGTTATACTATACTATCTCTGCAAATTGTATCTTTCGAGTTATTAAGCTCTGCTTTGCTAAAATTGCATATGTGACTATCTGTGTTAAATATTTACATGCTACTGTATGTTGTCGGAGTCTCATAAACCAGCGCTGTGTCAATGTGAGTAGCTACAGTATGCATGCATTGTTTGTCCTGCCCTACTCCTTGTCGGTGAGACTAAAATGAAACACTTATTGATTATACTCTTTGGGTATATTATGGCCATACTCAACTTTATGCGCTGGTGATGTAGTTCGGGTTGCGGGCAGTGACGGGTTATACTCTTAAGCGCTTCACGATAAAATGTTTTGGTGAACTTAGGTTGCTTCCAACTTTTAAACCTCCTAAGTTTCACTACCTGCATGAACACAGATAGATTACTTTAATAAAATGATTTTCATAACTTGAATTGTAAAACTTGCCCACTGAGTGCATTAGTACTCAGCCCAAATCTTTTCAAACATTTTCAGGTAAGTAAGCTGGAGCATGGAGGTGACGAGGCTGAGATATGGGCTATTATGATTTACATATTTTTCCGTTGTCCCTTTTTGTTAGTATTCTGTTAAGAATTGAGCTTTCGCACTTATGGTATTCTTTTGCTAAATGCTAAGAACTCTGATCTTGGTATTTTGTTGATATGATTCTGCTTCTCTGATTCTGAACATTTGTTGACTTCCTAGTTAACATGTATCATATGCTTAGCTACATAATTATTCCAAGGGGAGGAAGTCCGTCTTTCGTTATGTCTATTTGATCATTCATTTTGGCCTATGGAAGGGCTTCATTTGTTCACCATATTGGTGTTTGTTTCTTTGTCGACCTATGAATGAGTCTATTAATTGTTGGTATCTGGTTATTTGTTTCCGTTTGGCCTATGAAAGGGCTTATTGAATTGTTACAGCTTCCATTCTTCTCTTATAAGCCGTTATAAACGGGGATTCGCTCTAGTTACAGAGGTTATGCTGCCTAATTTTTCGGAAGGCATAACCTATCTTTGGCATACTCGATTGTTAAATTTTATTCCAAACATTAATCCTTTTGCATTAACACCCCGTCATTAATTTAATTACCCCATTTCTTTCCCGCTTCTTAATTCCCACCCCCGTGGCGTCCATTTCCACGGTCTTTCGGGACCGGGGCGCTACAGAAAAACTAAAAATTGATGTTGGAAATAAAAAAAAACAAACTCCTAATTGCTAAATAAATCATCACGTTTCCACCATTTTGCAACTTAGACATCATGTTTAAACCTAGTCAATTACAATACTATGTTTTATTTTGTATGTGATTAAACATCCCCAATTTTTCCGACGAGTTAAGTATGACTTGTTTGGTCTAAAAACCACATTGGTAGTCACGTCAGTATACATATGTAACAAACGACACTATTTTTGTTATTTTCTCTTCTTCTTTTTTTTGTTGAAAAATCAATTTTTATATAATTATTTATTTCTAAATTAGAAAATATATTGAGAAAACTAACAAAATCGAAATTGTTTATTATACATGTGTGTTGATGTGGCTTTAGATGTTGTTTATAGACCAAAAACGTCTGTAACAGCTCGGTCCTGAGATAGGGATTAACGAATGGGGACGGGGTGTTATTAAAGGATTAATGAATAAAGGCGGGAGATTAACAAAGAGGGTTTATGAATAAAGATATACTTTCGAAGAATAAACGATGATACTTGGGTTTACTTGATTAAAAATGGAACATGCTTTAGCGAAATAAAACGGCTAACTAATCAGATACCAACAAGCATAGACTCATTCACAAGTCAAAGCGGATAAACAGATACTCGAGAAATAGGAATAAAACTGAATATGCATCACTTATATATATAGGTAATCATGTCTTGGGGAATATCCTTAGTATCTCGATAAACATAATTGAACTTGAATGAAATTAGAAAGAGTGTATCAGAGTAGCAGAAACATCATGGGATTTCAAAAGAAACTTATATGGAGAGCAAAACGCAAAAGCCCTCTCCATATCCGCAAAACCTTTACTTTACTTTTGGGCCCAACCTTGGCTCAAACCTGATGTCAACTGTATCCTTAGGCATGCCATAGGATAGAAGAGGGGTTGCGAGGGAATTAACCCAGCAGTGACTCCCTTAAATGATCAAAGATCATGAATTCTGAGCTCAACCCTGGTTATAGAGCTATATTCTTCCTTTCTTAACTCAGCCTTCCTTTCTCAACCTTAATCCTTAATTTCTTAGCTTCCTTAACCTTACTAGAATTATCAAGCTTAGAGCAACGTCTAAGGCTAATCTTTTACTTAAGCATGACTTCGGGCTAAAAGGGATTTATCACTACCCTAAAAGGCAATGCTTAGTTAGCTAAATAAACTTTAGCAAAATCCAACATTCAGATACGAAAAAATGAACGTGCATAAACGTAAATTGCAATTAAAGCAATTCTAATTACCTCATGCTAGCATAAACAACACTTAAAAATTTCTAACATTTCTAAACATGCTCGAGAGCTCAATCAACATATAATATTTTTTCTTTCCTTCCTTCCTTGTACAGAGATCAATCAGGCAGAGCAAAAATATTTTATTGGATATTTCATTTGCCCTATATGCTTCTAGAGCTTATTAGCTCAAACTTTAGATGAGTATAGATTTACCCACCTCGATTACTTGACAGAAGATGAAGCAACGAGTTGATGATCCTTCTCCGAATTCCTACGAGGCTCACTTCCTCCGACAGAAGTCGAATCATCGACTTAGCGGCCTTCTTCGAAGAAATTAACTATCTAAAGTGATAAATAACGACATCTAACTCGAAGACTAAAATCCAAGACTTAATTACAGATTGCACGACTTAATGACTTAATAAAATTCGAGAAGAATTTATTTGGAGAAATCATACTTTGATACTCGAATTTTAGACGGATTTAACTTGAAGAGTTTATTTGAAATAACTCGGAAATAGCTTGAAAGTTTTCTAAATTTAAACTTGGAAATAACTCAGGATTAGATTGAAAAAAAACACAACTCGAAAGGTTTGAAAAGAGGGTACGAAAATAGCCGGAAAAATCGGCGTGAAACAACACGGGGGAGGGAGGGCGCCGGCGGGGGCCTGCTGGGCCGAGGGGGGTGTGGCGCGGTGGGGCTCCTTCTTTCTCTCTCTTCCGCCCAATTTCTGGGTAACCTTTTCTGGGTTTCTTCAGTGTTCGTCGATTCTTTCGACGAACACGAAGAACACTCATAAAAAATTTAAAAACATGCTTCAATAATATAAATTAACATGAAACGGCATGTTTTAACTTCAAAAGAAATCGAAATTATAACGGCATAAACACGATAATCTTCTTTAAATATTTAGAATAACGACAAAATCTTTAAATATAACTTAAACGGGACTTCAATGGAATAAACGAGACTAATTACAAGAATTAATAACAAGAATCATAATGACAGGAATAGAGCGAGCAATATAACGTAATCGTCATTAACTTGGAACTCCAATAAAAATCAAAATACTAACTTTAGACGGAAATAAATGAATAATAACGAAGAATATGAAGAACAGAAAGTAAATGCGGAATTGAAAGACGGAAAAAGAAATGGAACTCAAGACCGACGAACAAGAATGGACGGGATTAGGTGCGTCGAAGAAAGGTGACTAGCTCGGCATCTCGTCGAGTCACAACGGCGCCAGAGCCGCCCGCTACAACCCAACGGCGCCCCTAGTACATTCCTTCACCGCATCCCTTCCACACCACTCCACTCGTCGTCTTGCGGAATACTCACTTAGAACGCTTTTTACTTTGACAGAATTTTCTTGGCTCTCATGAGCTTTCCCACTCTCTTGGAAGTGAGTTTGGATGATAAATGAGCAAATGAGAGGTTAGGGGTGGCCTTGTATTTATAGGAAAAGCTTTGGCTTCCAAGTGAAGCCACTTCAGTGCAAGAATACTGCAAAAGTTACCCCGGGTTCGGTTAAAAGCTGTTTTATTCGATGTCGAGGTCCAAATGACCTCAGACACGAAATCTAAAAATACCGGGAGACTTGTTGGCTTGAATACAAGTGAACCAACTTGATTCGTGGAAAAGACGGGGTTGTCTGAAGAAAGACGAGCAAAGATTTCCTTTTTGGAATTACTTTTTACTATTCACTCAGACTGACAGATTTTGCTCCCGAGCATTCCATTGACCTCAGAATGAAAATCCGTAAACGCCGACGGAATCCTTGAGTCATTTCCCATAAGAGGGGCCTGAGAGAACTAGACTCAGATCAACGAGGAGGATTTCGTAAATTTTGCAAAACACGAACGCACGCAAAAGTTACTATTCATTCACCTTTTAAATACGTTTTTCATCACTGGGAACTCATATGACTTCAGAATTAAAATCCGAAAACATCAACATACTCCTTAAGTTAAAACCTTTCTAACGAGACCACGAATGGCCATAAAAGAATTAAGATCAATTTTCTGAAAAGACGATTTCACGAAAACTGACCCCTAAAGTCGTGACTGACATCTGACCTTAATTATCCTTAATTAAACTTCTTCCTTAACTTCTTAATTATCATTAAGAATCCTCTAAACCTTAATCAAAAATCTGGGGTGTTACATCCTACCCCCCTTAAAGAAATTTCATCCCGAAATTTACTAACCATGATAAACGATATCAGGGTACTTTTTGAGTAGCACGGATTCGAGCTCCCATGTTGCTTCCTTTGAACCATGATGGTTCCAGATCATCTTTACAAGATTGATCTCCTTGTTCCTTAACTTCTGGATCTTTTGATCCACAATGGCCTAGGGCTTCTCTTCATATGCTAAGTCCTCATCCAGGACTATCTCTTCCTTATTAACCACGTATTTTGGATCAAACACGCACTTTCTCAACATTGAGACATGAAAGACGTTATGAACGTCACTCAGGTTAAGTGGTAAAGCCAACCTGTAGGCTACTTTATTCACCTTCTAAAATCTTAAAAGGTCCAACAAATCTGGGCCTTAGCTTACTTCGTTTGCCAAGACGAACCACTCCTTGACGAAGACATTTTCAAGAACACTTTATCTCCAATTTGGAAACTGAGTTCCGATCTTCTTTAATCTGCGTAAGCCTTCTGTCTATCTTAAGCCTCCTTGATTTGCTGACAAACTAGCTCGATCTTCTGGACCGCTTCCTGGACCATTTCAGATCCAACCATCCTTCTCTCTCTAACTTCGTCCTAATACAAGGGCGATCTATACTTCCTTCCGAACAGGGCTTTATAAGGGGCCATGCCGGTCGATGACTGGTAGCTGTTGTTGTGCGCAACTCTACCAGTGGCAGTAACTCCTCCCCAACTGCTTTTTGTAGACTCCTCCAAAATCTTGACATAAATCTTGCATCACGATCCGATATAATCGAGACCGGCACTTTGTGCAATCACACAAATTCCCTAACATACATCTGGGCTTAATCGATCTAGCCCATCTATCATAAAAATAACAATGAAATGCTGCTTTCGATAATCGATTCACGATTACCCAAATAGCGGTATTATACCATTTAGACTTTGGAAAACCTACCACAATATCTATACTACTATGATCCTACTTCCATTTAGGAATTTATATGGGTTGGAACAACCAGAAGGTTTTTAACACAAGGCTTCACTTGCTTGACAGATCAACACCCTTTTACGAAGGCGGCTACCTCTCTCTTCATGCTACTCTACTCGAAGTTCCTCTTGAGGTCTTGATACATCTTGGTACTTCCGGGATGTGCTGTATATGGCGTGTCATGTGCTTTGCACATAATTTCCTCCTTTAGTTCTTCCTTGCTCGGCACACAAGGCCTTCCCTTGAATAAGAGCGCGTTACTGGCGGTTTCCGTGAAGTCTTGCGAACTATCTAATCGTGCTTCTAGTCTTTTCTTCTCGAGAAACTCATTTCCTTTCTAAGCCTTAACTATCCTTTGCCTCAGGTCGGGATGAGCGACTATCGCGGCGATTTGTGCTTAAATGATTTCAGTTGGTGTTAGCACCTCGATCCTTAACTTCTCGAATTCTTATCGAAGCTCCTTCTTAACTTGAACGAGTCCTAACTCTACCTTCTCCTTCCTAATTAGGGCATCAGCTACCATATTTGCCTTACCTAGGTGGTAGTGAGTCGTGCAGTTGTAATCCTTTACAAGTTATAGCCATCTTCTCTGCCGATGCTAATTGCTTGAAGAAATACTTTAGGCTCTTGTGATCTGAGAAAAGTCTCACACTTGGCTCCGTAGAGATAGTGCCTCCAGATCTTTAGTACATGCATAACTGCTGCTAATTCTAAGTCATGCGTGAGATAGTTCTGCTCGTGATTCTTAAGCTGCCTCGAAGTATAAGCAATCGTCTTTCCTCTCTTCATCAGCACGCATCCTAATCCTTTTCTCGACGCATTAGCGTAAACCACGAAGTCTTTATTCTCTCCCTGAATGGCCCACACTAGGGCTTGTGGTTATATCTTCTTTAAGGTCTGGAAACTTTCCTCGTACTCGGGTGTCCACCTAAACTTAAAGTCCTTCTTCAACAATCGCGTCATAACCTTAGATATTGACCAGAATCCTTCGATGAATCTATGATAGTATCCCGTGAGTTCTAGAAAACTTCTTATCTCATTCACGTTCCTTAGAGACTTCCAGCTGCTTACTGCTTCAATCTTGGCTGGATCCACCTTGATTCCTTCTACTGAAACTATATGACTTAGAAACATAACTTTCTTGAGCCAAAACTCACACTTACTAAACTTAGCGTAAAGTCTTTCTCTTATTTAACTTCTCCGGCACCATCATTAGGTGCTCTTGATGCTCCTCTTCATCCTTCGAATAGATGAGGATATCATCTATGAAAACTAGCACAAACTTATCTAGATACGGGTGAAAAACCCGGTTCATTTAATCCACGAACACCCCTAGGGCGTTGGTTAATCCGAAAGTCATTACTAGAAGCTCGTAATGTCTATAGCGAGTCCTAAAAGGAGTATTAGTAATCTTCTCATTTCAGATCTTCAGTTGATGATACCCAGATCTTAAGTCTATCTTTGAGAAGACACTTGCTCCCTTAGGCTTTGATCAAAGAGATCATCTATTCTTGAGAGAGGGTATCGATTCTTAATGGTCAGCTTATAAAGCTCTCTATATTCGATGCACATTCTCAATGTGCCATCCTTTTTATTCACGAACAAGATTGGAACTTCCCAAGGCGACACACTAGGTTGGATAAAACCTAGGTCTAATAACTCTTGTAGTTGAATCCTGAGTTCTTGCAATTCCTTAGGCGCCATTCTGGAAGGGCTTTCGAACTGGTGCAGCTCCTGGTTCTAAACCGATAGCGAATTCTACTCACCTATATGGTGGTAGTTTTGATAGCTCCTTTGAAAATATGTCTTGGAATTTTCTTGTGCCTGAAACGCCTTCTATTGCAAACTCTCCTTCCTCTTTCTTCGTCGCAGCCGCTTTTCGACGGTATTCTGACTTTATAGCTTCTGCTGGAGATCACCATCACTTGCAGGCGTAAAGATCGCAAGACTGATCCTTGAACGTAAGCTCAGAGCTTATCTGACATCATTCCTTAGATTGCCTCTTAATACTTAACGAGCTGAAAAAAATTACTTTAAAGATGCGCGTCCTACTAAAAGGGCACTAACTAGCATTACTTGGATTCTACTTCTTATTGGGACTGCTTCCTCTTATTCTTCCAATAATGACTAAAAAGAATATTGCACTATTTGCTCTATTCAAAGGTCCGCACTCGAGCTCTATGAGTCGGAGCAAAAAATGAATGTCTCTGAGTGAGGACTTTATCTTAATCAATAATTCTTTAACAAGTTCCAAAAGCTGGAAGAGATATAACACTGGGTTATTTATACTAAAAACATTGCCTTCTTTAGAGGACTTATAAACTCAAAAGGGGGTTCTTACATGATGCAAAGGTATGAAAGATAATCAATGATTAGCAACTGAGAACCGTACTGAATATTTGCAAAGACGTCATCATAACTTTAATAAGGGAATGCTATCACTAATTTTGGATGATCAAAGAAGTATCATCAAAAGATTACAATTTGTCCAAAAGGATATAATATTGAAGAAATTCAAATGATATGAAGGATTTCAACTAATATGAAGCTGTTGAAAGATGATTGATTTAATTGACACGAGAATGAATGAATAGACTCATCAAAACTTCCTATCTTACTGAAACTTTTAATCTACCAATTCTAGGTCCAACTGCTTAACGATCTTCTTCAGGATCTCCTTCTTTCTTTCCTTGATCTTCACACATCCTCTTCTTTACTAGGTTGCTACGATAGCATGAGTTGATTGGCCTCCAATTAGCTACACCTGGCTGGAAAAGGTGACATACGGGGATCACTTTCACCTATTTAAAAGGGATACAACAAGGCGACCTGATCTATACGCGTTTTCTTCTCTACTGAAACCACAAATGTGGGGCATGCCTTGATAACTGGTTGAACTTTTGATTGTACTTTGACAACGTCCTCTTTCCTTGCCTCTAGTTCTAGATCTCCATCTCCTTTGTCTTACGATAGCAATCCGGAATATACTTCCAATATAACTCGTACTTGAAACCTTCCCAATCATACTGCGTTCATTGCCTCAAATTTATCATCCTTCGAACGGACTCCCTCCCGAAGTCCGTATTCAAAAAGAGCACAACCTAATTCCTTATCTTTCGAACAGACTATAAAATCAAAAATTCACTTCTACGGAACAAACCCAACTCTCGACTTTCATCGGGTCTCCTAAATTATTAAATGATGGAAGATTATGATTGAGGAACACATTCTTGGCTTTCGAGCCGCGGTTCGGGACTTGCTTGCCTGCGGCCTCATTCTCTCAACTTGATGTCTTCTCGACGACATTCTAAAACATTAGCGATGCTTGCTCGAATTTGCATAGAGCAAAATGAAATGCCTTTCGATAAGGTCTTTAGATTACGCAGGGTAGATCAAGCAAAGCGGGAAAATTGCCTCATAAGAGGACTTTTGGCATAAATAAGAAAGAGGTTCTTTGGTACATCTGAACATAGAGCAGCCTTTTGGAGAATTACTGCCGCTATTAAAATCTAAAGGGTTGATTAATACATTTTCAGAATAAGATTTGGATTAAAGCAGATAAATGGACAAACAAGTCAGCAATGTGTTCTAACAAAAACACCTCGTTTGCCTACTTCTAAAACTTAACTATATGATGGGTCCTATCCCTTTTTTTTCATGACGATTCCACCTCTTTCTTGCATTTCTTCTCTGGGCCCTCTTCTTCCCCATCTTCATCTGTCTCTGGTACCTTGAACTTGAATTTCCTCAAGCTTTCTTCGGGGAACTGATGGGGCATACACTGTCCCAGACTCTGAGGGGCAACTGGTTGATAGGCAAGGGCCCACTGGTGCATTCTGGAGGACAAAGACTCGGTGTGCTTCATGACCCGGATGATCGAGGGTCTTGCTTCTAAGATTCCTTCAGCACGAGGGCACGGTGCTTGAAATCCAGGGGGACTGTTCAAAGTTGCCCTTAGCAGTTCTGGTTCCACCTCAGAGGAGGGATTTTGCTCGGCTAGAGCATTTATGTGGCCATACTTTGACTCCCAAAGAGCCATCAAAGCTGAGGAGAATTCCGTCAGGTTCCCGATTACAGCATATGTCTCGGGATCACGGGTGATTGTGCTTTGCAGGATGCGATATATTGCTGGCTTCTCAACGGGAGGTGCTTGCTCACATATGCGGATGCATGTTTCCAAGTCAGATACATTTCCCGGCGTTCCTCCAAAGTCGTTCATTTCTTGAACAGGGCGGAAATGAGGCACATTATTCCTAGCAGCCGAACGATGCTTAACCATCTAGAAACATGAAGCTTAATCAGTCTAGATTATAAAAGGGAGACCTAAGGTTCTCTTGAGATCGTGCTATCGTCTAAATTCAGACTACTTTTCTTGCATGCATGGATCCTTTTTGCAGTTGACTTTTGCAAAAAATTTGGTGCCCAAGTCTTTAATCATCAATTTTACCTTTTCTTTTAAAACAAAAATTTGAGAATGAATCAACCCTTTTTCTTTTAAATTGAGAACTCTTCTTCGAAACTTTTATCTTTTTTTTTTCTTTAAGACGTAGGTTTAAAAATAAATTTTTAAACACTTTTCTTTGTGGTTAAGGACTTCTTTCTCAAACTTTCTTCCTCAGAAAATCATTTTTCCCGAATACTTTTTACTTGCAATTCCATTCTCAAGGTTTTCCCCTTTTATCCATAAAGAGGTATGTTTGCTCAAATCTTTTCATTTTCAGCATTCAAAAATTATGAATTCAAAATCCAAAATCTCTATACTATCATACCTTAATTTTTGTTGAAGATACGAGGGTGATGGCGAGCTGTGGGTTGCTGCTATGACGTATCACGAAGCAATTCATATGCACATAAAAACTTAGCTTAACTTAAATAAAGAGACAGGCATGCAGAGTTGCAAACCTAGCTCTGATACCAACTGTAACAGCCCGGTCCCAAGATAGGGATTAACGAATGGGGACGGGGTGTTATTAAAGGATTAATGAATAAAGGCGGGAGATTAACAAAGAGGGTTTATGAATAAAGATATACTTTCGAAGAATAGACAATGATACTTGGGTTTACTTGATTAAAAAGGGAACATGCTTTAGCGAAATAAAACAACTAACTAATCAGATACCAACAAGCATAGACCCATTCACAGGTCAAAGCGGATAAACAGATACCAACATGAACAAGCCTCTTCATAGGCGAAAGGAAAACATACTCGAGAAGTAGGAATAAAACTGAATATGCATCACTTATATATATAGCTAATCATGTCTTCAGAATTAAACACGAACGCACGCAAAAGTTACTATTCATTCACCTTTTAAATACGTTTTTCATCACTGGGAACTCATATGACTTCAGAATTAAAATCCGAAAACACTGGCATACTCCTTGAGTTAAAACCTTTCTAACGAGACCATGAATAGCCATAAAAGAATTAAGATCAATTTTCTGAAAAGACGATTTCACGAAATCTGACCCCTAAAGTCGTGACTGACATCTGACGTTAATTATCCTTAATTAAACTTCTTCCTTAACTTCTTAATTATCATTAACGATCCTCTAAACCTTAATCGAAAATCTGGGGTGTTACAATGTCATACTAAATTTATCGAAAAAAATTGGGGATGTTGAATCTCATGCAAATTAAAATATAATGTTGTAATTAACTAAATTTAAATATAATATCTAATATGTAAAAGAGCATAAATGTAGTGATTTATTTATCAATTAATTCATCGTCAAATATAATTTGCAACAACTTTATTTGTTTCTCAACCTTGCCGCAATTCTACTATTCTTAACCATTCATGCATATCTTATCTTAATATTATATATATATATATAAGTAAACAAATATCCTTAAAATAGTAACTCAATTTTTCCAACTCAAATTGTTTTTCCGAGTATGAAAATATAATATTTATTAATTAATTAATATTTATATTATATTACATAGTTAGTTAATTATATATTAATTAATTAAATAATAGAAATTAATATATTAAAATATATATTATTTGTAAAAGGTAAATGTATCTTTTTTAGTTGATTGTGCAGGAACTTTTTATATTTAGAATAGGTTATCTAATATGTAAACATGTAAATTAAATATATATCAAATTTATTTTTGAAATTTTTCTGAATTGAGAATAGGCAATAATTTTCATTTTATTTTACTTTACAAAATTGTGCAAAATTGAGAATAGGCAATAATTTATTTCATTTTATCTAATAATAACAGTTTTTTTGTTTCGTCCATTTATCAAGGACAATTCAATAAATATATAATTTTAATTATTTAATAATTGTATTAAAAATTACCAATTAAATACCCCTAATTATTAATTGCCCACGCAATTATATCCTTCCAATCTATTGCTATAGAAAAATAATGATTTTGTGAGCAATAAAGATCCGCCAATAATTCCACCATCAAATTGTTAATGCAATTGAAATAAAAAAACATGATTAACTCTATTGAATCAATGTTAAGATTCCATATTTGAATATATTTTAATTAGGGTAAATTGCCTTAAAATACATAAACTTTGGGGTGTTTTTGATTTTTCACACGTTTTAAAAAATGTAGTTTTAATAACATGAACTTAGCCCTTGTTTGATTTTTCACATGATTTTCAAATTCTAGTCAATCGAATCTGATGTGGCAGCCGGAGATGCCACGTGTACATCTACATGGATACCAAATTACCTTAAAATACACAAACTTTGGACTGGTTTTGTTTTTTCACAAGAATTTAAAAATATCAATTTTAGTTTTTTTTTTTTTTGCTTTTTCGTGTAATACAGAAAATTCATCAATTATTACTATAGAGTTGTTGTAGTAGACATTGTGAAATATTTTGAATTTTCTTAGTTCATGCAATATATAAAATTTAAGTTCGAAAAAATTAAATGAAATAACTATCAGACCTTTTTAGTTCTCTATTTGAAGAAAATTATAAAAATATAACTTAAGCTAGTGTAATGATATAAATAATTGAAGTCCGAATACAACAATCATCATGTCATAAATAGTGGTCTATAACGTATCGTATATGTTGATGAATAATATTACACAATCAATAAATTAAGTTAACAAATAAATTGATCACGTAGAAACTACATATTAATTTTTCATATATGTTTAATAGCATCTTTTGATATAACTTGTTACGTTAGATAATCTTAAATAATTTTATAATTGAACATTTTCATTTATATTAATTCTTGAACAAATTCGTAATTTTCGTCTATTTTATTATTCTTTAAACCTATTAATAATATAAATATGTAATGACTCTCATTTTTCCAAATGTCATAATGATAAATGTACACATCATACACACCCTAAAGTCATATGATTTTTGTGCATATTAAATGAATTACATAAGATTAAAAAAATAACAACTGTCAAATGATGTTGATTAAAATTTATATCTTGTTCGATAACTAATTTTGGAAAATATAAAGTGAAGTATTCATATTATGTTTGCCACATTACAAGAAAAAAGTAAAAAAAATATCTAAAATTGGTCTTTTTTAATTCATGTGAAAAAACAAAATCAACCCAAAGTTCATATATTTTAAGGCAAGTTGGTGTCCACATAGACGTACACGTGGCCGTCTCCGGCTGCCACGTCAGATTCAACTTGCCGGAATTTAAAAATCATGTGAAAAACCAAACAAGGGCTAAGTTCATGTTATTAAAACTACATTTTTTAAAACGTGTGAAAACCCAAAAACACCCCAAAGTTTGTGTATTTTAAGGCAATTTACCCTTTTAATTACACTAAATCCTATGAAAATTTAATGGAGCGTATCTAGTAAATTATGCAAATTACACTCACATATTGTAGCGCCCTGATCCCGAAAGATCATAGAAATGGACGCCACAGGGGTTAGATTTAAGAAGCGGGAAAGAATGGGGTAATTTAAGTAACGAAAATCTCAACAGAAGACCCAGAACAACCAAACATGCTTTATAATAAATTATACTTATCCAAAATACTAAGATCAGAGCTCTTAGGATTTAGCAAAAATTTCACAAGTGCAGAAGTTCAATACTTAATAGAATACTAAGGAGTAGCATAAGTGCGGAAGCTTAATTCACAACATAATATTTAACAAGAGGAGATAATGGGAAATAGGTAAATAACAAAAGCTCATCTCTCAGTCTCATCACCACCAAGTTCCAGCCTACTGACCTGAAAATGTTTGAAAAGATTTGGGCTGAGTACTAATGCACTCAGTGGGCAAGTTTTTACAATTTGAGTTATGCAAATCATTTTCTAAAAGTAATCTATCTGTGTCCATGCAGGTAGTGAAACTTAGGAGGTTTTAAAGTTGAAAGCAACCTAAGTTCACCAAAACATTTTATCGTGAAGCGCTTAAGAATATAACCAGTCACTGCCCGCAACCCGTACTACATCACCAACGCGTAAAGTTGAGTATGGCCAAAGTATACTCAATGAGTGTAACGAATGAGTGTAACCAAAGAGTGTAACCAATAAGTGTTTCATTTTAGTCTCACCGACAAGGAATAGGGCATGACGAATAGTGCATGCATACTGTAGCTACTCACATTGATACAACGCTGGTTTATGAGACTCCGACAACATACAGTAGCACGTAAAATATTTAACACAGATAGTCACATATGCAATTTTAATAAAGCAGAGCTTAATAACTCGAAAGATACAATTTGCAAAGATAGTATAGCCCACCTGGATAGCTATAATAGCTGAAACTTTAACGATTCTTCTAAGAGTCCCCTAAGTCCGATGTTCCGGGTTTTGTCCTACATATAAAGACTAAGACTTAGAAGCTTATTGAGGTCATTAACCTATTCTATAACGTAAATACGGGTATAAGGGTATAAAGGCAAGTCTATAGAATAAGGTCATGAAAAGACGATGCTTGGAGATCAAACGGGTAATCCTAGCTTTTAAGAAGCTATACCCGAGTACTTGATCGAGAAAAATATATTCTAATCACGTAGATTAAAATCATATGATTAAATGAATGTTTAAAAGATAATAATATCCCAATAAAGTAAAGTATCACTTTTTATATACTTAATTTTAAATTAAATTGTAAAGTTAAACAAAATAGAAAAAGAAATAAATTAAATAAATAAATGCATAAATAAAATTGTAGTCAAAAGGATTTGAACTCATGACTTTACTATAAAATAATGAGACTTTAGCCACTATACCAAATGATTTTAAATAACATAAAACAAACCACTATACCAAATGATTTTAAATAACATAAAACAAACCAATTAATTAAAACTGTATAAAGAGGTAAAAAGGTCAAATGAGAATCGAAACCCTAGACCTCTCAAATAATAATCTGGACTCTAACCACTTAACTAAACATCATTTTTGAAATTAATTAGGTGACATTAATTATATAAGATCCAAAATAATCTTAGATAAAAATGATTAAAACTAAATTAAAACTGCATTAATAGGATTCAAACCCTTAACCTTTCAGTTAACAAATATGAACATATCCATTAAGGCAGACACCATTTTCGAAAACTTAACACATGATTTTAATTAACAAATATGAACATATCCATTAAGACAGACACCATTTTCGAAAACTTAACACATGATTTTAATTAATTATAGTTAAAATAGGAGATATTAATTGCAATAAAATAGATCTAAAAATGCATGCAGTGGGGTTTGAAACTTAAACCTCTCTAATATAAATATTAATCCCCAACCATTAAACTAAGTCCAATTTTCGAAAATAGTACTATGATTTTAACTTAATATAGTCATAATTACGTCCATTAATTAAAAAAAATAAAAATAAACTGCTCCCAAATATATTTGAACCTTAGACCTTTGAGTATAAAAATTAAAGATTAACCATTAGGCTAGATTTACGATTTTAAAACGTAACCCAAGATTTTTAATTATATAGTCCAATCACTATATATACACATACATACATACATACATATATATAAGAAGATAAAATAGAAGAAAGAAATAAAAAAAATAAAAAGAAAATCAAACAAAAACTCACGCACACACACAAACGAACGAACACACACACACACACACACAAATTAATCACTCACAAACTCACGGCATTGAAAATACATACATAATTTCATTTTCATTTTTTTTTTCTTTTTTTTTTTCTTTTTATTTCATCAATCAACCATTTAATCCTCTAAATGAAATTTTCAAGAACACCAAGAAGACTATAAATAAAATTAAGAGTATATTTTAAAGAGATAACCCAAAACAAACCGAAAATCACAATATACATACTAAAATCGAAAACAAAGTTCAAAAATAAAGAAGAAAATGAAGTATTGATAGGCTAGGGTTTAACCCATTTTTAGATCCGAAAATCGGAAGCCTAAACCTCAAAATCTCATAAAATAAATCAAAGAAAAAGAAAGAGGAGAAGAAGGGGAGTCCGAAAATATAAATGCATGTTAAAAATAAAATCGCCGGAAAAATTCCGGCCGGCAATAGAGGCGGCGCCGGCGTCGGCGCCGGAGAAGAGGGGGAGGCGAGAGAGAGAGAGAGAGAGAGGAGGGAGGGGCTGACCTAGAAATGAATCCCCAAAAATGAACTAGAAAAGGGATAAAGGGGTATTTATACCACTCCCTAAAATAAACCATAAACTCTAATTAAATCAAGAATTAATTCATAGCTTGGCCAAATGAAGTCCATCTAAGGTGAAATCAAGTTCTATGGTTTCGTATCGACCAGCACTATCATCTAATGTATTCATTCGTCTCGTTCCGATAACTATAGGTCTAAAAAAAACGCGGATGGGCTAAAAAGCCCATAAATTGGGCCTCAACATTAAAAGCTTAAACTTAGATATTTTGGGGCGAATGCAAAATAAATAAAATAGAATAGTGTTTGGGCCCATTCTAACTATTATATTTATATTTCTAATTAAATTTAATTAATAAAAATTTGGGGTGTTACACATATGAAAGTTACCTATTTTACTTTTCCAGCGCTCTATAAATTAACATTGTATCATGTGTTCCTTTAGCATTTCAGGCTTCCAGCTTCTATGTAGAATAATTTTGTAAGTAGACTTTTGTCAAATAATGTATTGCCTATTATTATATTTTATTTATATTTTTATTTAATATCCAACTGTATTCACTATTCAACATTCATACTTTCTACACCATAGTGCTTTTTATTGTGATTTTCACTCTTTACATGTCAATTTAATTTATGTTTGCAGTTGTGATGAAATTTGTCTATTTTATTTTTGCTACTGGTATTACAAGTAGCATTAATATAATAAAATAGTGAATAAATTTGAATATGTATATATATATATAATTATTTATATTAATTATTTAACTGTAATTTAATTGTGTTATTTGTACAAACTATTTATTATAAATTATTTATGTATCTTTCGGATGTAATACAAGTTCTTAATTGATAGTAACAAAATACAAATTTAAAATTTTAAAATACTTTTGGGCCCAACTCCTCTTGCTTTTGTTTCATGTAGCCTTGTATATTTATTAGATTATATGTAAGAGCAACTCCAGTTCAAGCTAAATTTGGTGTTGGCACAAAATTGTTCCAAACCTACACCAACCAAATCGTGCATTAATGTAACGTCTCTAATTCTCTGTGCCCACGGAGTGGGTTCCAGTAACCATATATACTCTAAGTAGTTAAAGAGTTATTAAGTCTACATGTATACTCATCACATTTTCATTCTCCTATCGATATGAGATATTATGATATGATCCCACATTGGATCCATAAGTAATTGTAGATGGGTACTTAAGTTGAGGGTCAATCCTCCACTCTTGAGCTAGCTTTTGTGGTGGAGTTAAGGCCTTGGGCTTAAGTTCCTATCATTGGTGCTTTCATTGAGAGATTAATCTACAGATGTCATTGCTTGATAGATTTCAAGCCCAACAAGAAATCTACGAAAAACAGATGTCAGAGGTATTAGCCTTGCTTAAGAGATCAGAATATGAGGTGCAACCAAGAAATCTACGAAAAACAGATGTCAGAGGTATTAGCTTTGCTTAAGAGATCAGAATATGAGGTGCAACCAAATGTCAGAGGTATTATTAGCCTTCAACAAGAAATCGAAATCTAGATCAGAATATGAGGTGCAACCAAGAAATCTACGAAAAACAGATGTCAGAGGTATTAGCCTTGCTTAAGAGATCAGAATATGAGGTGCAACCAAATGTCAGAGGTATTAGCCTTCAACAAGAAATCGAAATCTACGAAAAACAGATGTGAGGTATTAGCCTTGCTTAAGAGATCAGAATATGAGGTCTACGAAAAACAGATGTGAGGTATTAGCCTTGCTTAAGAGATCATAACAGATGTGAGGTATTAGCCTTGCTTAAGAGATCAGAATATGAGGTGCAACCAGATGTCATTCACTCTCCCCAAATAGGGTGTATTGCGTTTCATTCCAATGAAATCACCGTTCCAAAACAGATGTGAGGTATTAGCCTTGCTTAAGAGATCAGAATATGAGGTGCAACCAGATGTCATTCACTGTCCCCAAATAGGGTGTATTGCGTTTCATTCCAATGAAATCACCGTTTCATAAAACAGATGTCAGAGGTATTAGCCTTGCTTAAGAGATCAGAATATGAGGTGCAACCAGATGTCATTCACTGTCCCCAAATAGGGTGTATTGCGTTTCATTCCAATGAAATCACCGTTCCATATTTTGTCATCTGATCCTGATTAGTGATCAACGTTTACAGATTGTGTCATGGATCTGATCCCGATTAGTGATCAACGTTTACAGATTGTGACTTTCCATGACAGTTCACACATGGGAACAACAAAACACTTTCCATGACAGTTGCATATCACAATACTTCAGAGGATCAACGTTTACAGATTGTGGCTTTCCATTTAGATGGAAGAGCCTCATCATGGTTCCAATGGCTTAAAACAAACAAATTATTGTCTACTTGGAATAATTTCCTACAGCGTGTGCAATTTCATTTTGGGGCATCATAATTTGAAAACCATGAGGGAAATTTGGCTAAATTAGCACAACAAGGAGGGGGTAGCAGAATATCAAACATAGTTTGAAGGACTCCTAAATAAAGTAAAAGGAGTTTGAAACCTTGTTGATTTGTTTCTATATCTCTGGACTTAAGCCATATATTCGCCGAGAGCTACAGTTGAATTGACCTGGTGGAATGATACGATCCCACATTGGATTCACAAGTAATTGTAGATGGGTACTTAAGTTGAGGGTCAACCCTCCACCATTGAGCTAGCTTTGTGGTGGAGTTAGGGTCTTGGGCTTAAGTTCCTATCATTGGTGCTTTCATTGAGAACCGGTTCGTCTCAGAAAAGGGCTACCTGGGAGAGAGCTACCTGATGCCGAAGCGGTTCGGAGTGAAAGCTACCCAGAGTGAGAGCCATCTGGCTTGGAAAAAGGCTACCTGGTGCCGAAGCGGTCTAGAGTGTGAGCCATCCGGCTCGGGAAAGGGCTACCTAGTACTGAAGCAGTCTAGAGTGTGAGCCGTCCGAGGACGTCCGGCTTGTCAAGGTGGATGGAATGATACGATCCCACATCGGATCCACAAGCAATTGTGAATGGGTACTTAAGTTGAGAGTCAACCCTCCACCCTTGAGCTAGCTTTTGTGGTGGAGTTAGAGCCTTGGGCTTAAGTTCCTATCATATTATATTTACACTGATTACACATCCTCGTTGTGCTCTGTCCTTTGTAGGACTATTGTATTGTTATTAGGCCACATTCTATGGGACAAAAATTAATCTGAAAAAAAATTTCAGATTAATTTCCAAGGCTAGATTCCTTATCAACCAAATAAGTCCTAAAAGTGTTTGGACCTTATTTTTACGGGACAAAAAAGTGTAATTATTCAAACATAAAATAAGTGTAGAAGTAGGAGGCTGAATAAATGTAGAATAAATTGGTAAAAGAAAAATCAATATTTATTGGCTTAGTAAAATAAAAGGTAAACACTTCCACGGATTTAAGATTTTAATTAGTGAGAAAGTTCTGGTGCTCCATATTTTTTTGGCCTAATATCGAATAAAGTTTCTTGATTTTTTAGCGGTAAGGAGGGGAATATGTTTCTTCTTATGACAGAGAAAAACACGAGCATTATATTTTTCGAAATATTGTTTACTAGATCGATCAGCTTAAAGAAATAAAAAAGGAAAAGAAAAATTCCTTCAATTTTTATTTTTATTTTTTTACTTTTTGATGAAAAAGAAATAGTACAATAAGCGCTGTAAATCTCGAACACAAGACCTCTCACGGTCTTTTATACAAATATCACCACCCATAAGTTTCGTTCTAACCGAGGGATATTACTAATTATTGCTGCATTTTGGCAAGTCTGGATTTTTTCTCATGCTTCATTTCATAATTAGTTATAATAAATTAAATGTAAATAATTTTTTAAAGGAAATCCAATATTAATAGGAAATTTTTTATCAGTCATTATTACTTAGTAAATCATGTAAACAGTCACTTTTTTAAAGAATACTATTTATAGCCATTATCATAAAAAAGTATTACATTACCCTTACTTCCATATTATTATTATTATTATTAGGAAAAATATATGATTCTCTCTCTCTCTCTCTCTCTCTCTCTCTCTCTCTCATTTGCAACGCTGTTCTCTTGCCTCTCTCATTTATAAATTTTTGTTTCATCAATTGAAACAAAACTACCATGGACGAAGATCATCAAGCTATGATTTTTGAAGATTGTCACAATTTTTCCTCTCTTTAATCCCTATTTCAGCAATAAATTATCTGATGCAATATTGAAAATTATGGATTCATTGCGAGTTTGTGATTTTTTGAAGTTTTGTTGATATTATGCGTGTTATTTTTTTTGTGACAATAAGGTATGATATTTAAGTATCTGTACTCTTTTTATCGATCTAGATATTTAAATTTTTTGAATCTTTCTTTAGAATGAATGAAAAAATTGAATGTTATTTGGTGCACAAATCGATTTCTTTTGATATACGAGTATTGGAATTGATTCATGCAATAATTTATTTGTGATTATTTTTGAAATAATTGTTCATGATTATTTTTGTTGATATATTAACGTATTTTTTATTTTAGAAAATAATTAATGTTAAAAATTATTGATATTATTACTAAGGGTATATATTGGCGTATATTTCCATCATAAAAAGCTAGAAACATTATTTTTAAAAAAATGACTATTTACATATTTACTAAGTAATAATAGTTATTTCTCATGTGAAAACGGTTAATGAGCTCAAATAATTAATGTCCGACGAAACAAAAGTCACAGGCCAATGTTTCAAATAATTAAATGTCAGAAGAAGTGCATGCATTGTGATTAATTGGCTAAATTAAGCATGAGAAAGAAACGCACGCATGATGATTAATTAGCTAAGGCGTGTGTTGCAGAAAAACACAAATAATCTTTATTGGTTTTTTTATCCCGATGGGGATGGTCTAATTGTGGAGTAAGATTATTCTGAGATCAAATGATACTGATTCGAATCTCCTCAATACCATAAGTCGGATGTGTGAGAAAAAAATCTTTATTAGTTTCCCACATAAAGTTATTATATTTATAACTTTGAAACTAACTTTTTATTATTAAGTTCAATTCACTAAATGATATTTTATTATTAATTATGAATCATTTTAATAAAATATTCGCGTGATTGTCTTGAAAACAAGAATTGTTTTATAATACTCTTTTCATTTTTATATAAATGACATTTTGAATGAATGCACATAAATTAATAGTATAATTAAATTATCTAATACATCATTGTGTGAATACGTTAAATGAATTAAATATAGAATGCATTGAATGAGGACAAATGTGTAAAAAATGTGAATTTTCTATCTCGAATTTATAGAATGACTTAAAACAAAATTAAAATGTTACAATGACATTTATTCAGAAATTGAGACAATATAGCAAACAATGCATTTTCTTCATAATTGTAATCAAATTTGAATTTCAAAATTATATTTAAATAATCATCCCCTGGGCCCTTGATTGAGCTTAATCTCTACGGTCATTAACCACACATGTATCCTATAATTAACCAAAAAAAAAAAACAATATACTAAACTTTCTATAATCTGCAATATAATAAATTATTTTTATTATATTAAAATAATTATTTTAAATTTTTCATAATTATAATTACTAACAAATAAAATTATACATATATCTCATCATATTCTAGTAAAAATATAATAACGAGATAATTACCAATAATAATGATCATTTGCAGGCCTCGATAGATGGAAAATTTCAAATGAATCGAATATTAAAGCATGATAAAATTCTCAAAGAAGACAAAAAACTCAGTTACTCTAAGCTAATATATTGAATGTAAAAGTTGCGCCATGGTATACATTGTATGGTATGCAATATGCATGCCTACGTACATGTATGATGGGTGTGTGTGTATATATATATATGTATATTTAAATTAGGCGAAACACGTACTTAGATCTTTATACTATCAAATTTTATTGCCTTAGGTCCCGTACAGGTCTTTGTATTTTTATACTTTATTTTATTAGGTCCTTATTTAATAATTTTAACGAAATAGTTAATTTTTCCGTTAATTATATACCATGTCACCCACCACCTCATATCCTACTTTTTAATTTTAGTTGCATCTTTTGCTTCATAACTATTTGACTGATAGTGTTTTTTTATTCAATTTCCAATTAGATATGACACGTCGGGTGACATGTTATATATCTAACGGAAAAGTTAACCAATCCGTTAGAACAGTTAAATAAGGATCTAAAAAAAGCAAATGTAAAAGTACAGAGATCTATTAAAACGAGAAAATTGCACAAGATCTAATGAAACAAAATGTAATAGTACAGGGACTTAAAAATGTGTTTGGCCTTTAAATTATTTATAGATCTACTTAACATATATTACTTATATATACACATAATATATGTATGTACGTTGTGTACTGTATGCACTTGAAAATTTACAGTTTTAATCCAAATAAGCTGCACTGATTTATTTCTGCATTTAATAGAAGCGGAAATGTACAGCATTTTCACAAAACTAGATTTCTCTTAACAAACCAAAAAATGAAGCTATATATAAAAAGACTAAACCTGAATTGTAACTCATGTTAAGAAAAAAAAAAGACTTGGCATGCAAATGATACATTTACAAACTTATTAATTGAATAAAAGAAGGAAGATATTTGAGTTAGTTCCTTATTGAAGGTCCTAGCAGCACCAATCCATCATGAGCTCTGCTTTAGCCAAATCCCATTTCTTTATCAACTTCAGATGTAATCTCAGTTAGCTGCAGCTATAGGGGTCCTCGGACTAGGCAATCCCATGTACGAAACTCTAGGAGACAGTCGAACCTTTGGACTAGGCCGGGGTGATGGGATTGGACCGTAGTTGCTAAGACCTCCATTAGCCACCCGAGGTGAAAGATTAACTTGCTCGAGTGCTCGTGTTTGTAGTTCTGTGGGGTACTCCCTCACACATCCAATCCTCGGCCCAGCTCCTGTGCTCCACTTGCAGGACATGCGCTTGGCTAAGCTGAACCCGAGATTATCTTTGTGATCACCTATCACGGCTTCTGGCTCCCTTGATGGACCATCCTCAACCAATGTGGTAGTATATTCTGGTTGATTAAGGTTGTTCTGTGATGCATTCCTTGGAATTGTTTCCTCATTCACGTCGTTTCTTAGAGGAGGACGGTCATCATCAGTTGCACATCTCTGAACAGAACAGGAAAACATCAGAGTTAGCTATCATAAGACATATATGGGAGTTTGATAAATTTGAATGCTTAGCAAATGTGTTTCATAGATTAGGAAACATATAGAAGATTTACCTTCACATCTACAAGATCGACAGAGTGCTCCTCGAGGAAGCTGATGAACTCCCTGAAGTTCTCTTCTGTAGGGAGATAGTGACCACTGTATGGCCAAATTGCCTGCAAATCGTTAGCAGAATTGTTAGTCACACATATGGAAAGTTTGTTGCTTATCTCTCGTGTAATAATTTTTTTTAAAGAACGATGCATACCTCAAGAACACCCCCATGAGCAACCAATCTTCCAGCTGCTGTGATGGCCCCTCCAGATAAGAAACTCGAATGCTGGAAAACGCCCTTTTTCTTCTGCCCGATGTACAAGGTTCTTGTCGTGCTAAGAACAAATATCCATTTTGATCCCTCAATGGTGTCCACTAAGGTACCACTTCCTTTGTACATAAGCTTTCCATCTTCAACCACGACCTCGTATGATTCTCTCTCCTTCTGTTAAAACAGGATAAACGAAGATATGATTCAATAAGAATGTGCTCAGCGCCTCTAAATTCAAATGCAACGTATTTCATGCAATTTTTAGACTTACTGGTCCTAGATATGTGATGCATTGGCGTTGCAGATTGGCCCTCGGGCATTTCTCAAGATTTACTTCTTTCCCGTCTCCAACATCCAGCCAGTAGAAGAAAGGCTGTGCACTTTCACTCTTGAACCATACGTCGTAATACAGATGCAAATTGTGCCCATAACGATGGCGTGGATCAATCTACAGAAAAGCCAGGATAAAATAGAACATCAGTTGTAAGATACATTATGAGATGAGAATCATACTCTTATCAAATTGATGGGATATATCAAAATATATTTAATTAGTCATTGCAGCCATTTGAATGCAAATTATTCAATGTTGGCGAAAGTAAGGGATCAATTGTTGGATAAACACTTTCAATTCATATATCTCATACAGAATTTGATAAACTTAAACCAAAAACTTATGTTTGACAAATGAACTTCAAAGATCTTAATACTTACAGCTTCAAGCCAGTGCTGAAGTGCCAGTTTTTGAGCCTTTTCATCTTTAGACAATCCCTTTCCCACCTGCAAGACATACAAACATTAGCTGCAACACGAAAAATGATCTAAAAAACATAAAAATTGTGATCAAAGAATTCAAAAATGCCAGCTGCATATATATAATATATCCAACCTTGGCTGCTCTGGTCCGCGCTCTAGCCCACCGCGACACAGCAGTTTCTGGCTTCTCAACATTGAAGAACGAAACAGAGCTTCGTTTCAAAGCTGCAAAGTCCAAGGCCTTCCACCTACACACATCCAGAAACACCAGTTAATTCAAATGATAAAAAACAAGAAAGACACAACACCAAATTATGAATGAGTGATGAAGAAACAAACCATAGCTCCTCCACAACAACTGCACAATCAGCAAGGTTTCGTCTAGTCCGGTAGCTCTTGTAAACCTTCTGGAGCTTGACTGCAGCTGCATCCAGCTCGCTAACGGGGCGTGGAGAGAACATTATAGCAGGCTCAGGGAGATCAACAGCAGAAACCATCTTATTAGTACAACCCTCAGCTGCTTCATTAGCTTCTGATTTCCTTATTTCTTGAACTAAATCCTTGAATGAAAGTGAGGTTTCAAGAACTAGTTTCACAGGCTCACAGTTCCTCAATTTGATCGAATTTTTCCTGCTCATTGTGTTCAGCCCTCTTGTTATGGTCATTGCTGCAGTTCCTGATTTGCTAAAGCTGTTGCTTCTTGATTTTTTTGGCTGATTTCCACCCCCAAATTCAATCCCAACAGCCAAATTGAAAAGTCTATGTCTCACAATTTCTTGCCAAGCTGATACAAGTAATGACAGAGATAACCCCATACAAATTAGGCCCCCACCTGCAACAATTTGTTTGAAAGGAACATGTCAACTACTTGATTAACCAACTAAATTTTAGTACATGTAAATCAATTACTACACTTGTTAATCCTTATCCAACTCAGAATCACAAGCCAATTAAACACCACAATTTATCATCAAACTCAATCAGAATTTGATCCAAGACAGAGAAAATACTAGACTTTACAATATTAAAACTAAAATCACTCACCAGAAATGGAAGAAGATCCTCAGTTAATCTTGAAGTCCCTTTTGTTTCGGAAAGTATATGTATATGGCTATATATGAATATACGTAAATATCTTCTTTTTTCCTAATAGATGTTTGAAATTATGATGACACCCTATTCCTATATATATGCTTAGGAAAATTGAATTTGAATATTAGGGTCTAATGAACCTTCAAATACGAACGAACACGCGTACAAGAGGGGGACTCTAAAAGATAGTTTGAATTCTCTGTGTAAGTGTCAAGAATTGACAGTGAGAAATTTCTGAATAATTTCTTGAATGGGAATGCACAGAATTGGTGGGTCTGATTCAAAGATTTATACCCACTTTCAAAACCACGAGTTTTGAGGAATTCAAAGATTGAGATTTTTTAAGCACTTTTTTTTCTTTAAAATGGAAAAGTTTTTGCCTTTTCTTTGGTTTTTGCTGATCCCTCCAGCACTCACAGCAAAATAGGGAAAAACATTTCAAAGCAGACTATATATACAAATAGATACAGTAGTGTGTCTGTGTATATGTGTGCGTGGGGATGGTCAAAGAAAGTAAGCCTTAAAACGCTGCTTCCATGAAGAATCATCAACAAACAAGAGAGAGAGAGAGAGAGAGAGAGAGAGAGAGAGAGAGAGAGAGGGTAATCTTGTGTTGTGTCGTGTGGGTTGATGTTTGGAAAATATAATGAAGGTCAACCGACAATTTTTGTCAGTTGCAAATGAATAGTTTAACGTCGCCATGACACAAGAAAACGCGCCAAGCCAAGACGACATAACGACGTCGTGTTTGGTTTAACTGAGCCATGCCACAGCTTTTCAATACGATATACAGTTAAGATTGTCTTTAAAACAAATTCGTCTCTTTCCGTATTTTGCAAGGTTGCTTTAGATGCTACATTCCCTATATTCTTATACAGATCTTCAGTTGCATTTCTTGCTACATTCTCCACTGCATAACTATTTTTTTTAAAAAAAAACAAAAATCATTTTATTTATTTATTTTCATATACCCTAACTAATTGAAAAGAATGAATCTTAAATAAAAATTTAAAATTACACTAAATCAATATAAATTAAAATGAAAAAAAAAGCATTTAGTTGTACACTATATAGGGAGTGTAGCAAAGGATCCCAAGTGATTCCAGAGGTTAAAAATTGCATGTGCGCACACAACGAGGACAAATGTATTCTGAGATTGAATAATTCTCAATTAATTCATTTATCCAACTAATTCAATCTCTTATACCAATGTTGTGATTTTATTTGCACTAGAGCAACCACTACTGCATTCCAAATCTCCTCTCGAAATATCTAGAGTGTTGATTACATATTAAATAACAATGTATCCATTAGTTATCTAGCATGCAACTCCTAAGTAATCATCGAGTTTATTGCTCTCTCAAAAAATGTCAACCCTCTTGAGTGATATTGATTATCAAGTTAATTATTCTAAATTTAGTGTTAAAACTCCTCTACCGATTTGTAAATTAACACATTAAAAATACATCATTCAATGGTCAGTCAAATAATGCACGTCCAAGCACGGGAATAATTAAAGTGTGATAAAGCCACAGGCACAAGAATATAATTAATTAACTAAAGTTCATAATTGAATCATAAATAAACCCTAGAATACTAGGGTTTAGTTGTTCATACTAAAATAAACAAAGAAAATATTCCACAAGGTTTTCATAGTTTGACAAGAATTAAAGAAAATAAAACCCGAAAGATTATATTTGTCTCTAATCTTGAAGTACTTGAATCCCTTGGTCTTGTTCTTCACGATGATTTTCCTCTGTTATTTCTCTCTGGCATCAATCTTAGGGTGTAGTCCAAATTGTCCAATTTTCATGCACAAAAATCATTAAATACATAATGGGGAAAAACCCAAAATACAACAAAAAAACGGACAACTCCGATCGAGCCGCGACCTCGCTTGCGAGTGACTCGCCCGCGGCTCGGGTCGCGGCTCCACGTGGCACAATACCCATGATCGAGGTCGCGAATTTTCTTCTCTCGGACCCTTTCTCTATCCCGAGTGGGCAGTGCCCGACTTGTGTTGATCCGCGACCTCACCCGCGAGCATACTCGCGGCTCGTGGTCGCGGTCTTCGTCTGGCTCGTTTCTTCCATTTTCAATCCAATTTATTCAAAACAACATTTCATCATCACTTCTTTTCTCTAAATTAAAACATCCAAAAGTGAGGACAAACCAACTTGGAATATAACACTATTGGGGCTCGTTTCTTCCATTTTCAATCCAATTTATTCAAAACAACATTTCATCATCACTTCTTTTCTCTAAATTAAAGCATCCAAAAGTGAGGACAAACCAACTCGGAATATAACACTATTGGGGGCATAGGGGATATGATCCGAGAAAAAACAGTCTTCTCCTACGGGATGTAGACTAGAGCGTACGCATCAGATCCCCTGTGCCCATCCGAAATTTCATGAGCCATAACTAAGGTTTTTTTTGTTTTTGTTTAAATTTTTTTTAATATACTCTAATTAGAAAAGGATGAATCCTAAATAAAAAAATAAATTAAAACAAATTATAATATATATTTTTTTAAATTGACATAGGTGATCCTATTTCTAGAACGTGTCATACTGAAATGAATTTGATTTTCGTCAAAAAGAAAACGTAAATGAATTCATATATTCAGTGGAAATATCATAGGGGAGGAAGTCGTGGCGATTTTCTATTTTTTTTTTATAAATAAAAATTGTTTTAATAATATTTTTATTTCTCAGCGTCTCCGCTTCTTTGCAATTAACCCACTGGCTCAGTAGTCTTTTTTTTTTTTTGGAAGATAAAATAATGATATTACTCAAACACTCTCTGTCAACCATGGAGGAAAAATTTTGGTCCAAATATAAAAATCATTACAGCCAGCACCGAACTGTGCAAGATTATGATCAACTCTATTAATTTCCCTCAACATATGTTGAAACGATAAAATTCCACCCGTTTTAACAACCTCAGCCACAGGCGGGATCTTCTTTTCAATAAACTTATCTCCCTCGTCTCCATTAGCAAGCAAATGAATAGCCAATAGAGAGTCCGAGAACACAACACAGGGGAGCAAACCCTCTTACAAGCAAAGCCCAATTCCATATAAAATGGCGTTAATCTCAGCATCAAGAATTGATGAAGGTGGAAGCGTTGTTTTTGCCAAAGCAGTCCGAATAGGTCCTTCATGGTCATGTACCACCGCCCCAACACCAAATCTACCAACATTTTCATTTACAGCTGCATCAACATCCAATCTATAAACCCCCTTGTCCGGTAGATACCAATCTTTCTTTCTCACTTTCACTCCTAGAGACATGGTCGCCATAAATTCACTAGCTCAGTAGTCTTGATCAACCTTTTTATCGGGATAGATATGATTAATCAACATATAAGAAAACTATTAATTTAGAATTTAAAAGAAAAACACTACTTAATTTAGGGTTTGAATCATTAAATTTATCATTTTATGACTAGTAAATCAGATATTTTGAAAGTTTATTTTTATTTATTTCTACTACATGAACAATCCAACCATATTTAATAAAGTAACTTACTTATTAAACATACTTTAAAACTAAAAAAAAAAACCGAACTTTTTTTGTTACTTTTAGCCTTAATTTTATAGATTCAATGACTGCAAATCAATATACTATTTGTTTTTTCACGTTTTGATGAATGCGTATCTTTGAAATCCTAAATAATTAACTGTTCCAAAATATTCCACTCTAGATGATCAGGCAGTCAAAAGAATAAAATTCAGGATCGAATAAATTAAATTACTTCGTAAAAGAGTTCATAAATCGTGTTCTAACTTTTTTTTCCTCAAAAAAAAAATAAAAAAAATAAAAATCGTGTTCTAATTTAAGTAAGTAGGGAAGGGTGTTTTTTTATTTTTTTATTTGCTTTGATTGTGGTATTTTATTTAGTTACTGTGTCAATATTTGCGGCGGCCTGCAGCTGTATGAATTCACCAAATCCAGATTTGGCCATCCACCAATACGACCCACTTTAATTAATTCCACCATTATATAATATTATTACTTACTATTAGTCAATATCTTCAACCAAAATCCTCTCTCAAATACAAAAAGAAAAATCGACATCTTCATCTATAGTCGTCTACTTTCGTTTCGATCGTGTGCAAAATTAATTAGTTATTGTGTTCGTTTATTTCATATTTATTGAGTTAATGCTAATATAAATAATTGATTTATTTAGATAGCAATACCACCCCGCAGCCACGACTATTTAAGAAGTGAAAATATCTCACTCAACTATTCAAAAATATATCAAATCCACATTTTACATCTAACAATGTTGATTTTTTATTTATTAATTAAAATGTGCATAAATTATTCGTTCTAATTATGATTGATTATAGTGGTGATACCGTGCATGCAATATATGTGTATGGTTGGAAAGTCATCGTCACAGACTTTCTTACTATACCCTCAATAACTATCAATCAGGTGTCGATCGATGAAATAATTATTGTACACAAAGACATATTAGTGACCATTGTTTATGTACAAATTAGTTTTCAAATCTCGACATGTATTCATTGTTAGATTTTGAAATAAAAATAGGTGTTTGAAAACTCTACAATGTAGGCTATTTGATCTTGGTTTCAATTTATCCAATTGGCACTCATATATAGATGATATAATTGAGCTTGCGCGACACATTTTTGAATTAACGAAAAAACTAACAATGTTAAAGTCAAGTGTCAATTTGACTTTTTTGAATAATTTAGGAGTTTTTTTACCTTTAAAATATTTTAAATATGTAATTGAACTAAAAAAATAACTTGTCCATCTAATTTAGGTGGAATTGAGATATGAGCATATAGTTCGACTATATATTTCACCATTTACCTAATAATCTAATACGCGTATCTTCTTATCTATAATGTTAAGACTTTGAATCTTGGACCAAATAAATATATATTAATTACTATTATTCACATAAAACTCATCCATATAACAAATTGAATAAGTTTTTTCATATATCAAATTGAATAAGTTTTTTTGTAAACATTCAAGAGATAGATATCCATGTGTAGAAGAAAGAGGTCTCTAATTTAAAATTCACCGCTCGTCTTTTCTCCAACTCAAAATAAAATAAAATAATAAAAATAGAAAAAAAACAAATATATAGGGTATATGACGATGATTCTGAAAAAAAAAACACCATGAGAATTGTGAACCTAATTAATACTTTAAAATCCAAAGTGTGGTATTTATTCGAATTCAATTCAAAATCTCATTAATTAGTTGTCATTTCTACATGAGACGGATCTAGCATAATTTTGTCAATTATTTACAGGATCTTATAATAGAGTCCTAGAACTCGAACATTACAAACTCACTTCAAATTAATGGCAAAAACGACTAATTATAATCATTAATGAGTTTTTTATAAAAAAAATTACTAAGGTGTTGTATGTATATCTACTAATTACACGACCAAGATAGTAAGCAACCAACATATATTATCGATAAAAAAATATTATACTACAAAATAAAATATGTCATTACTGGCGTGTTAGACCAATTTTGTAAATGTATGAAATAATGCATGGGAATTTTAATAATGCATAATATATACTTGGTTGGTTTAATTTGCAACCACGAAAAAAAGAAGATTTAACACGTTTTGCTATAAAGTCTTAAATTAACCTAATATTAATATTAAAAATCCATAAACTTTTTAACTTTTACAAATTAATGCACGCTTAGGCATTCGCCATTTAACTTTAATCCACATAAAGATTGTTAATAACAACTCATTATGTACAGATATCAAGTTTTTTAAAATATCAGTATGTTAAAAGCTAAAATGTTAAATTCATAAACAATTTGTTTAAACTAAATATTTGAATTAAATATTAAAATTCCTAAAAATTATGTTTTTTTTATTCTTTCTTTTTGTTAACATCAAAATTTCATACCGCAATAATATCAATCTACATTACTGATCGGTGAATTTAATGAATGAAAAAATTAAGTACTCCTACTTATATACTCACTCCGATTCTGAATATGTATCATTCTAGCATTTTAATTTTGTTTCACAAAAAGTATCATTTTACAGATTCGAGACAGAAAATTCTCATTTTTCTCACAATTGGCCTCATTTAATGTATTCAAATATATATATAATGTATTCACATAAATGTGTATTAGGTAAGTTAATTAATTTATTAATTTATGTGCATTCATCCGAAATAATATTTAAATAGAAATAGAGAGAGTATATATATCATAAGCCTTTTAATATAATTAGTGATATTTCGACATTTATAATAATAGGTGATCGAGGTTGGACTAAGGTAAAATTCTATAACATATGTTAACATATAGTCGGTCAAGATTCAAACATATATTTTTGATAAGTTTGACCATTTGGTTATTTATTTATTTATTGTGTATTTGTGTAAGTGAATACAAGTGTAGTTTTGGCAGCCCCTAGCTGTACGGCATTCGGACCACCTTGACTTAATAAATGCCGTTTTATTTTTTCTTTTCTTTTCAATTTATTGTAGTCAAGACCTAAG
The DNA here is from genome assembly GCA_026008535.1 of Perilla frutescens. Taxonomy (NCBI): domain Eukaryota; kingdom Viridiplantae; phylum Streptophyta; class Magnoliopsida; order Lamiales; family Lamiaceae; genus Perilla; species Perilla frutescens. Next base: position 47,196,651 of record BRKX01000001.1, on the reverse strand, counting down.
GCAGCGACTTTCCTCAAATTGAGGTATTATTTAATGCCACTCTTGATTAGTTAGTCATTTTTACGTAAGAGATACTCATATATAACGTGTTTATTTAATGTAAAATTTAATATTATTAACGTGATATTTTCTTACAAATATTGTATTGTATATATTGTGATTATTTAGTACCATTCGCATTATACAGTATAATAAATACTCCCTCGTCCCATTTATATAGTCCCTTTTACTATTTTGAGGTGTCCCAATTATATAGTCTCATAACTATAAATAGTATTAATTTTCATAGTAATATACAAATATATCCTTGGCATATATTGAAAATTAAAACCCAACCACTTAAATTCTTTCAAGTCATAAATTTTAAATAAGGGTAATAATGGAAGTTAAGCTTTAATGTCTTGTTTTCATAAATATTTTTAATCTACGTGCGAGAATAAAGTGGACTATATAAATGGGACGGAGGGAGTATTAATTATGAATCATTTAATATCTAACTACATCTACGATCACCTTATGTAATTCCGCAAAATTGTTAGGGGTTTTTTTATGCTTGATTTTGCATATACCTACAATACTCGTGTCGAGTGTTGACAGATGCATTTGAGATTCTCTGATCCCAATTTCTTAGTGCTAATCATGTGTCAAACTTCAAAATTATTATTTTTCTTTCATTTTTTTTCAATTTTAATTTCTTTTGGTTTAATATAATTTTACATTATTATTTTGAGTTTATTCCACCCAATTTGGATTTATATTTATTTTTTAATATTTAATTTTTATTTTTTAGTTAATATAGGGGTTGATTATTCCAAACTTAGGGTATATAATTTTTTAAAAAATTCATTTTTTAGCAATAAATATTAATTATGATTAGTTATAATATAATAAATTTTATTTTTATAAAAAAATATTATTAACAATATACATTATTTTTAATGTTGACATACGATTGAATTTGATACACATAAATTGAAACTAGATGATCTCTACGGATGAAATTTATAATATCAGAAACTATCATTTAATTGTCCGTATAAGTTTTTCCTTTATAAAACAAGATCAGGGGTACCGTCTCCTAAATTAATTAATCGCATCATTATAATTAATAATATGTCTAGAAATAATTAAAAAAAAACAACATAATCAATAATCTTCCGTAAATAAAGAAAATAATACGACAAATATCAATCATAAATAAAGATAATTATCATAAATTACTGAAAAAAATAAATAGAACTACTATCGGTGCAAAATACACACGCCATTGCTTGATTATTTTTACTGCCAGTGCCATCTTGCCACATATCAATGATCTCTACATAAAAATTATTATCTGAAGTCCCTCTCTTACGTGTCAAAATTATATACAGCTACTGCATTTTTTCTCCACCTAAACTACACCAGATCCAATAATAATAAAATAGACTAATATTAATACTTTAATATATATATAAGCTCGTATAATAATTAAGTGCGCTCAGTTTTTAATATTTTTCATGCTAGTTCAATATATAATAATTCCAGTATGTATGTGAACTATATTAGTATTTGGTGTGAAAACTACGTATAATTTTATTATTTAATAATTGGATTAAATGAGCATAATATATATTCGTTTCACAAGTCTTTGTTGGGGGTTGGGGATATATATATATATATATATATATATATATATATATATATATATATATATATAATAGCCCTATTTAGTATTTACATGCTTAAAATTGACTTTATTCGTCGTTTTTCAGCACCTGGCAAATTATAATTTTAATTTATTTAAGAAAGAGAAGTATTTAGTGCATATATATTGACCATCAATATTCTAAAAGTCAGTAATCACCATGATAATATATACTACTTCCTCCGTCCCATTTTAATAGGTGGATTGGAATTTTCATGGGAATTAAGAAAAGGATTGAAAAAAATAATTAATTAAGAAACTTCCTAATTTGCCCATATTTAATTCTTTAATATTAAATTAATACCTAATGTAAACATATTAAATAGAAGTATATATTAGTAAATTAGCTAAATATATATAGAAATATGCATATATATCAGGACATACCAAAAAGGAAAACAAGTCTATCAAAATGGGACGGGGGAGTAAATATTTTGAATACATGTGAGATAAATTAAATAATAGCTTACAGGTCCGGTGTAAACACACAAACACAAACACACACACACATAATATATATATATATATATAATATTAATAGATTAATGGTTTTAATTTGAATAGAAAATTAAGTGGTATCATACAAGTAAGGATGCCAATTCATCTCGAAACCCATATATAGTTCATGAAAAGGAGGGTTATGGTCAGAAAATTATAGCTCAAATATGCTCAAATTGAATAGTCCAACAATCTAAAATTCAACAGGCTGGTTTAAATATAATAACTTGAGTTTCATTCTATTGTTTATCCTTATATTTTGGTTAAAAATTGAATGTTTCATATTTGATTTTAACACTATAAATATAATTCTTGAAATTTAAATAATTTATTCAATTAATTAGAGGCAAGTTATGTTATAGCTAGTGTTAATTTATCTAAAATTAGAACTTTAGGTTGATATCAATCCATAGATTTATACATATTGAAGTTGATTTTTTTTATAGTCTTATAAATTAATTGGCTCAACGGGCTAATTCGAAAACTGAAAAATCAGGACTAAGACTGATTAATAATTTCTAGTCCGAAGAAATTTTAATTCTAAAATGATCGTCTGAGCTGAATACCGAATAGCTCGATATAAGTAATCCGCAGCCGTACGTACCAGCTGGCCGATTGACATTTAAGCAACCATAATACTATGAGGATATTAAAGGACAGTTATTGATTGCGAAGTTGGAATAAAATAAAGTCCTTTGTTGCTCGCTTTCAATGCATTTAGTAAATCAAGAACAAACAGTGACTAAATAATTGAAGAGCTAAGCCCACCATCTCCTATCAATAATAAATAAACAAAAATGAAAGTAGTTGGAATATATATATATATAAATCCAAATCCCATCTCCTACAACTTGCATGGATGATGTTCCTCATTATTTATTACCGTCAATTTGCATGGAGCCATTATTTAATTTTATTATCGAATGACGAGCAATGATGATATGTATAACTATCCCCCCTTGTAATTGAAGAATTTGTTTGTTTTTATTTTCCTTGTTGATAAGTCTTGTGTTAGAAGACATTAAATACTGCTGCAGTGAAATTCCAGACTCATTCGAAGTAAGAATGGAGATTTTTAAACTAAAGTCGTATTGGTCAACATAAAAAATTTGTTGGGAATCATGTAAATAAGGGAGTTAAGGGTAGAATCTTGATTATAAATATGAGTCATTTTATGCAACACGATATTTATTTATTTATTTTTAAATAGGGGAAATGATTCCTAGTAAGTTTGAGGTAACTTTTTTTTTTAGGGAAGCATGAGGTCATATTTTGAACTTGAATACATTTTTCATTTCCCTTACAAGTTACAAAGTAACATTCTTTTTTTTAGTGCAACAAATTAAAGCAACATTCTCAAATAGAAAAAGGGAAATTCTAAACATAACCCCTATTTTACTCTTTGCAGCGTTCACTATTTTATAAAATATAAATATAAATGTAATATGATGTTTTTTTCCCATTGACCCTCAACACTTAAAATTCTATCATAACCCTAGTTTTTCTCTATAATTAAAATTATATTCATAGCCCTATACCCTCATCCCTTTTTTCTATAATTAAAATTTTAATCACTTGACCCTCAACAGGGAAACCGCGGCCATTGATTAAACCGCCGCCATTGATGATGTCCTGTTAAGTAGATATTTTGAGGAGTTAAAGAAGATTTCAATCAACGAGAATTACTTTCTTCCACTCATCCTCTTCAAATTGTGCCATGAAATTAAACCATCTTCATTTTCTTTTCGTTTTTCTCAATCATAATCTTTATTTTGTTTTATTTTTCTCATGGGAACATTGCTTTTAGTTTATTCTCAAATTTTTCTTTGCTTTTGGGAGAACCATTTTATAAGTTTCATATATATACATTTGTTGTAAATTTTATAAATGAAACATCTTCTTTGCGTAAAATAAAGTATTCAACCACGCTGCCATTTTTATTGAAGCTAAAAAATGAAGAGGAAAATAATTTGGAGAAGAAAAAAAAAGCAACGCAAACACACACACACAAAAGACACCCATTGTCATGCTTTTTTATGCACAATTAAACTTTAATTTAGTTATAGGAAATTAAGGGGTGGGTGTTATATATTACAGGGGCTGTGACTTATGATAGAGTTTTAAATATTGAAGATATTAAAGGGTAAATAAGTAATACCATATTAATATTTATATTTTATGAAATAATGGAGGGTTTAAACTGTAATGCGGGGTTGTGTTTCCCATAGAAAAAAGGTATTATGCAAGTTGGGCCAAATAGGCCCATTATCTTTTTTTTCTTCTCACTCTCATGAAAATAAAATGGGTAATTCTATTCACACTCCTCAAAATTAATTAAAATAAAAAAAATTATAATTAGACTTTTTTACCCTTATAATTATAGCCTCCAACTGAAAAAAAAAAACCTAATCAAAATAAAACAAATCCTCATCACAAAGTCCTCACTCTCCCACAGCCTCCTCCATATTCCTGTTTGGAAAAAATATTTATTTAGACAAAAGTAAATTAAATTTGGGAAAAAACAACAAGATTTAAAATTAAGGTGTTATGTGGGCAAAGTATACTTTATCTTACACAAAGTTGGTCCCACAAAATCTGAAAAGTTATGAAAAATTGTACTTCATGTGCAAAAAATCTGCAAAAGGAGAATAATATCTCGAAATAATAAATTGAAGGTATCACATGCAATATTTATGATTAGGGTTTGGAAAAAAACCAACCACCCACTACCCATAATTCTCTCCTTCCAGCGAGGATTTTCAAAAAAATTTAAAGGCATTAAATTCCATTCATTTTATCCAACAACCACTTCTTCTCCCTCACACTTCCACTCTTGCGGCGATTTCTGGAAAAAAATTCAAAACCTTGCCCAACTAAAATCGACGTCTCTCTCTCTCTCTTGGAACTCAGCCGGTGCAGCTACAAGGAGCAGACGCCGGAGATTGAAGGAGGACAAGGACAAGAGGCAGCGACGTCTTCTTCGCAAGTAGGTTTCAAATTTTAACAGTTCTTGAAACTATGAATCGTGATTTGATATTACATTTGTTCATTGTTAGATATGTATTTGATTAATTTTGACATCGATTAGTTTATGGAAATAATCGTCCACCTAATTTAATTTGGTGTTAATTTGCCGTTTTTTTTGTAATTGGTTGTTACTGTTTAATTTAGGTTAATTGTTGTTGGTTTTGAATTTATGCTTTGAAAAATTATTCGATGCCTCCATCGATGCCGTAGATTATAATCGGTTAGTGCCTTGATTGATTATTTGATATTAATTGTGGTTTATTTGTTGTTAATTGTGGATTATTTATTGATAATCGATTACTAGCTTTCTATAGAGGAGCATAAAACATAATCGAGTAGCATAAAACATAATCGAGTAGCATAAAAAATAATCGAGTCCTTCCTCGATAATTTTAATAATAATCGAGGCCTTCCTCGATTAAATTGCAAAAATGAAAACTAATCGAGGCCTTCCTCGATTAATTTGAAAAATAAAAACTAATCGATTAGTTAAAAAAATTAATCGATTTACTAATCGATTAATTTTAGAAATAAAAACTAAATCGAGTCACTAATCGATTAATTAAAAAAAATTAATCGAGGCACCAATTTATTAATTAAGAAAAATTTACAGTTTCAAAAAAAACTAATCGATTAGTAGTTTAATAAAAAACAAACTAATCGATTAATAGTATAAAAAAAACTAATCGATTAATAATTTAAAAAAAACTAATCGATTAATAATTAAAAAAAAACTAATCTATTAGTAGTTTAATTTAAAAAAAACAAATCGATTAACAGTTTTAAAAAAAAACTAATCGATTAGTAGTTTAATAAAACAAACTAATCGATTAATAATTATAAAAAAAACTAATCGATTTATTATTAAAAAAAACTAATCGATTAATAATTAAAAAAAATTAATCGATTAGTAATTTAAATTAAAAAAAACTAATCGATTAATAGTTTTAAAAAAAACTAATCGATTAGTAGTTTAATAAAACAAACTAATGGATTAATAATTTTTTTTAAAAAAAACTAATCGATTAATAGTTTTTTTTAAAACTAATCAATTAATAATTAAAAAAAACTAATCGATTAATAATTAAAAAAAACTAATCGATTAATAATTAAAAAAAACTTATCGATTAATATTTTTAAAAAAAACTAATCAACTAGTAGTTTAATAAAAAAATAAACTAATCGATTAATAGTTTTAAGAAAAACTAATCGATTAGTACTTTAATAAAAAACAAACTACTCAATTAGTAGTTTAATTTTAAAAAAAATAATCGATTCATAGTTTAAAAACATGATTCGAGCCCACTGCTGCCGCACGTTGCTCGACTAACCACTGCTCAACAATTGATCTAAACATCTCAAACAATGAGCAAACAGGTAACCTCCTCGCCCACAACAGATTAATTTTTTTAATTAATCGATTAGTGACTCGATCTAGTTTTTGTTTCTTAAATTAATCGATTAGTAAATCGATTAATTTTTTTAACTAATCGATTAGTTTTTATTTTTCAAATTAATCGAGGAAGGCCTCGATTAGTTTTCGTTTTTGTAATTTAATCGAGGAAGGCCTTGATTATTATTATAATTATCGAGGAAGGCCTCGATTGTTTTTTATGCTCCTCGATTATGTTTTATGCTCCTCGATAGAAAGCTAGTCATCGATTAACAACAAATAATCCACAATTAACAACAAATAAACCACAATTAAGATCAAATAATCAATCAAGGCACTAATCGATTATATTCTACGGCATCGATTATATCAATGAAGGCATCGAATAATTTTTCACAGCCTAAACACCTCTATAACAGCATCGATTATATTTAGTTTAACATTATACAACCCTCAAAATCACATAAACATCGACTAAATTCAAAACCAATAACAATTAACCTAAATTACTGACCTAAATTAAACAGTAACAACCAATTCCAAAAAAAGGCCGTATCACTCAATGTCACCTATTTTCAAAGTAAATCTAACAACACATGCAATATATAATCAAAATAATAGATATTTGCAAAATAAGTTCAAAAAAATGGAGTACAAAACGTACCTTTGAAAATGGGTGAAAATTTCCGTGCAATATTTTTTTCTCCAGAAAAATCTTTTCTTTTGCCCCTTACTCGAAAAAATTTCTCCAACTTTTGCTATTCTTCGTCGATTTGTAGTGTAGTGTGAATAAAAACTTGTATGATTTATGTGAATGAGATTTGTATTGTAGTGTGAATGAGCTCCGGATTCTACATCTATTTATTCAGAAATTTCACCTACCTCGTTATAAAACATTAGAATGTATTTAATTCGGTACAACATCCCCTTCTTTTCATTAATTCGGGCCTACCTTCCCTTTCTTTTCATTTAATGAAGCCAACAACCTTTTCTTTTTATTTATTGAAATTAAGTACCTACCTTACACAAGAAATAAATGCATTCACTAAAAAATCATGATTAATTGTAGGGAACATAGCCTCGATTCTTTTGAATGAAGGTCTCGATTATTTTAAAAATAATCGATGAAATTTAAATATCTAATCGAGGCAATGTTAAAAAAGAAATCGAGTATAGTTTTTTCTTAATCTATGCTTATTAAAAATTAATCGAGGAAGCATCGATTAATACATAGTTAATCGATGAAACATCGATTTCAGGAGAATTGATATTTAAATCATCAATTCTTCTTAAATCATCATAATCGAGGCTCAACTTAGGAAATTAATCGAGGTTATGAATTAATCGAATATTGTAATTTCAATCGAGGAGATTTTGAGTAAATAATTAAGGCTAAAAATTAATCGAGGCTTACTACATATAATCGATGCTGTAAGGGTTTCATTTTTAGAATTATGGTTTCGGCTGTTAGGTGCATTTAATGTCTGCCAAAAGTACAATGTGTCAATCATTGGGTGTGGGGACCAAGTCTAATATAGTTCAAATTGCCTAACAAACTACCTATTTTTAAAAGTTGTTGTTTTTTCCCAATTACTATTTACTTTTGTCTACTTTTATCCATTTAGACTTCCTTTTTTTTCCTTTTTTTCTTTTTAATCAACCATAACTCCACCTATTAAAATTATAATTACAAGAAAATAAATGGGTATCTATTTATTTCTTGGTATCAACTTGTTCTATGCGGAAAACAAGAACAATTAAATTTTCAAGAAAGAAATTGCTCTTTCAAGTAAAAGCAGCAGGAGAAAAGCAACGGCATCACCGGAGCAAAGCAATGCGGGAGTTTGGAGCTTCTTCTTTACTTGATCTCTCTTTTTATTTTTATTAATCAACAAGTTTTGATCTTACTCTCTAATTTACTTTTTGAGAAAGAGATTGATTGATTATCTTCTTATTTTTGACTAATCGTGTATCAAGGAATATTTAGGCATATGTAATATAAGGATACGTAATATGTATGTAATTTGAATTTATTTTTTCATTCAATCAATATACATAAATGATCTTCAATATACATAATCCACGACCTTCAACAATTTTAAAACTTCAAGAAGATATGAAATAAATAAAAATTAAAGTAAATTGAAAATTTATGAACTGCTCAACAAAGTTGGCTACTATAAAGTATGAGCACTCCAAAATGATCCAGAAGAATGAATTCTTCAAGAAAATGGGATTGTGTCTTTTATTTTTATTTTTGATTCTTGAAAAGGGAGGGCTATGGAAGCTATATGAATTTTCATCAATTTTTAAATTCTATAGGGATTTACCTAATGTACACAAATTAATAAATTAATTGAATTACCTAATATAACCATGTGTGGATTTATTAAATGAGTTAAATATAGATATTCAGATGCATTAAAAGAGGGTGAATGTGAGAAAAATGTGAATTTTCTATCTCGAATTTGTAAAATGACACTTTTTTTGAAACAAAATTAAAAAGTTAGAATGACATTTATATAGAAACGGAGAGAATATGTTTTAAACATACCTAACTATTTGCATCGTTTTTCTTTATAGATTTATCACTCCTATGTTGGATTTTCAAAATAGTATTTAATATAATTATTACATTATTAATTATATTTAATATATACTAGTAATTAGATCTATATAATTAATTATTATGTCGTAGTATTTATGAGATATAGTACTGTGTTAGAAAAATCCATCTGATCGAGTTTAAACACTCCTCAAAAAGTCTTGTGAATTAGGCTATATAATTAAGCGCATATAACAATATGATTTAGTTTTCCTTTTGTAAAATTCCAAACATCATATTTAGTTTTATATTTAAAATACATAGTATTCGATATAACTTATCACTTATTCTATATATAGGATAGACAATTTATAAGGTGAATCTTATTATTATTCACATACAAGTGCTACTCTAGTTATAATAATATTTGTTAGAAGAAATTATTATTTGGTAAATAATAATAAGTATAATACGTGGTTCCTTCTTAATTAAAAGTTTAGATAAAACAAAATAAAATATTTTTTAATTATGCATATTTGTATAAATATAGCAGATAATATATATAACAATCGATCGCCTGTTTCATGTTTCAATTAATTGCTCCAAATTAACTATGATTTAAGGCTGCTTTTCGTAACATCAATATTCCTTGATTTGTCAAACGTTTGATAAACATAAACTTTAATGGCTGACTCCAAATCACACCCTTCATCAAACTCTCCATCAGGTAACATTAATAATTTTTTCTTGTATGTACATTGAAATTCAAAACTGTAATAAATTAATTGCTTAATTATACTGGGATATATATATATATATATATATATATATATATATGCAGGGAAAAATGTGTTTGAGGCTGCAATACTTATGCAGATTAATGGAAAAAAACAAAGGCATGGAGTGGGAGATGATATTGATGTGAATACTAATAATGTGAAGGCTTCCTCTCCCTGTCTGTTTCAGAAACTCCAAGCCACTGTCAGGTCTATCCTTCCCAAGAAGAAATACAAAACTCTCAACAAATATAAAACTCTCAAGAAATCTGAGATTGAGTGATTCCTTTGGACTTTAATTTATATATATATATATATATATATATATATATATATATATATATGGGATGTCTACTGGTTGGATGTCCAGAGATATGATCGAATGCATTTACATTTAGTTTCAACTTTCAATTGTTCTTTATAAATTAATTAATTAAGTTGTGTTTCCTTTTATATTATTTCTATAACAGCAGCAGGGTATGAACTGCTTGGCTGAAGCTTAAATTGAGTTTTAACACCTTAAACGATAATCTATACTATATATAAAAGCAAAGTTTCCAATTGAAATTGATTTCAAATTGATTTGAAATTGATTGATGGCAATTTTGTAAAAAGATTTTAATTCTGAGGTCATTAGACTTGGCTATATTATTCAGTTAAAATATTAATTAAATATTTATAAATATTCAAACCTGATCGTGTGGGGTAGGACAGTTTATTAATTTTTAAATATTTTAAAAATTAAATATTTTTAATAATCAACCACTACCACTATGAAACAGGGCAACGTGTGTTCTTTAAGAATTTAAAACGGTCATTTCTGTATAATAAAAAAATTGTCATTTAGAATAGTTATATAATATACAAATATTTATATTGCAGATTTATAGTGAGCAAATTAGGTCAATTATTAAACTGATGAAAAAAAAATTACATTTCAGAAATTAAAATAAAACTGAATTCACCCACTACATGGAAGTTATACACCACTTCATTCCACCCACCACTTTTAATTGGAACATATATAGATAAATAATAAAATTTACTATTACAAATCCACATAATTGATTCTCTCTGCATTATTTTCTCTGCATTTCCTCTGCGTCTCTATATTTTTGAAATTGAACTCCAGATATGGCTCTAGTATTTGGAACTGCGAGGATGTTGAAACCCGGAAAGAGCACGTTTGGTCTAGAATTACGACTTATACGATGTTATGAAAACACAAATTCATACAATATGGAATGCATATTCCATGATCGAGAGGTAAGATCAGTTGCTTAAAGACTCGATTTTTAATAACAATATATTTATTAATTTGCAACTTTTTTTTTGCAGGGCACACGTATTCATGTAACTATTCCTAAAGCAAATGTTGAAAAGTTCAAACATTGCCTAATTGAAGGCAATGTTTATGCTCTTATCGATTTTGTAATCGGAATAAATGTCATGAAATACAAAACAACTGCTTCGCTGTACAAGATAATCATCTTTAACCAGAGTAGGATATTTGAGGTTTTCCACGATGAATTTCTGCACCTTTTATATGAGATGAAGTCGTTTGTTGATGTTGCAAACATGGAACAACTAGGAGATGCGCCTATGTTTGGTAAGATTTTTATCAAACATACAAAAAGGTTTCTGTAGCGCAAAGTTCATAAACATATATTTGATTATTTTAATTATTTATGCCAGATGTAATTGGAACTATAGTTTCCCATTATAGACCACTTACAAGAGAAATTAATGGGAAGCTTACCAAGTTGATGGACTTAGTTCTGGAAGATTTGGAGTAAGCTATTACTTTTCATTACTATATTTGCGAATTTATAAATATACATTTGTTTTCATTTTGAGAAATTTTAAGTTATTTATAATTTCTGTAATTGTGTATCAATTGAAATTGAATTTGACGTTTATATTATTTAATACATCTGTAAATTTTTAAGTTGTTTATTACATCTGTAATTGAGAAATTTTTAAGTTATTTATTATTTCTGTAATTGTGTATCAATTGAAATTGAATTTTACGTCTGTTATTTAATACATCTGTAAATTTTTAAGTTGTTTATTACATCTATAATTGATAGATTTTTAACTTATTTATTTATTACATCTGTAATTGTGTATCAATTGAAATTTAGAATAACATGCACTACACACGATCAATTTGTCATGAATTAATAGAAAGATAATTAACTTTATAAACACATGAATATCCAAATTAACTTGTGTATCAATTGAAATTTAGGAGCGCAAAAATAGTAATTTTTTTTCAATGTTTCCAGTGGAAATACGATAACAGCAACACTGTGGGAGAAGCATGCAGAAGACATGATAGATTTTTTAAATCCGGCACCTGAAGCTCCAGTGGTTATTATTTTGCAGTTTTGCAGACCTAACATTTACAGGGGTAAGAATATTATTGTTACATAAATTTCGATTATGTTAACGATTCTGATTATTTTAAATCTACAGGTGAGGTCAGAATTTCATCTTTATTTAATATTACAAAGATTGTCACAGATCAGAATATTTCAGAGATTTCTGAATTCTGTAGCAGGTAATTTATATTAATTTATATTAATTTACTCTTTTACAATATTACATACTGTACATGTTAATTAAACCATATATTAAAATATGTTAATATTTATTAATTATTAAATATTTTTTCAAGTTATCTGAGTAGTGGAAAAGTGAGATCGACAACAATCTCTACACTGACATCATCATCAACAAGGTCATTGAATGATGAAATTAGAGATGAGAATTTTGTGCTAAAAACAATATCTGAAATCATGACAGATGGAGAGGTATTATAAATAAATGGAATAACAATGATTTATTTTTATTTCGAAAAAATATTTCACTGATTTTTCTATTGTAATTAGGTTGGCTATTTCTGGGTATTTGCAACCATCCTATGCGTAGAGACCATTGGAGATTGGTCCTACTTAGCTTGCAAAAGATGTCATAAAAAGATGAGAGCAAGTGGAAGTCAATTTTTCTGTGAGAAATGTCAGTCCTATGATATTATAGAAAAACTAATGAAGACTCAAATTCGTGCCTTTTTCTTTATCTTTTTACACCCTTTTTAAGTGTTTAGTATAGAGTCGAGTCTAGTTTTGGGGGTAAAGCTGATTGCAGGAAGCTGAGGGCACAAAACCACCACAATAGGCACAGACAGGTGCTATTTATGCTGAGGGCACAAAGGACTGATTTGCCTGCCGAGGACCCAGTCAAAGTTGTTGCGAGAATTGCGCAACAGAATCGCGGGACAGTTCCTATATGCACGTGGAGGTGATGTGGCGGTCAGTTCCGAGTCTTGGGGAGGTCTACACACGTTGGGAAGGAAGTGGGGACACCAGGAAGTTACTGAAGACGCTAGGGTTTGTTGCTATCCCTCCAAAAATCAAGGAAGAACATGGAGCACGAAATGAGGAAGTGGAGGAGTGCAAGAACCCCTGCGTGGGTGAAATCTGGGCTGCATGAAGCCTTAATTCATTTGGTATAAATACTTTTATCTGTTTTCATATCAGTGTGCGGGAAAGGAGAGTTTTTTGCACCTCAAGATACAATTTACCGTTTTCGTACTTAGTTTATTTTGCTGGATATTCTGTCTGCCTGAAGCTGGCGGTTTACCCGCAGAAAGGTAGTGCAGTTATTTTGTTGGCAAAACTAAAGTTGGGCCCAGAAGTAAATCGAGTTATTTCCTTTCCAAGTAAGATGTCTTTTATTATTTCTTTTACTTTCGTATCTATGTTTAGTGGCTAAGTATCCACTGTTCAAGTCAAAGTAATAGTCTAAGGGTAGAATATGTGCATGAGGTAATCGGACTTTAAAGCCTTAAGGGTTCACAATCTTAACTTGTTTTTCACTTAGACATAGGTAAAGGGTGATTGGAGATGAAAGCGCGCATTTCTGATTAACTGGTACTAGTGTTAGTTACGTGGGAGTGTATAGGTGACCCATGCCTCGATACCCGCATAGTAGCAAGTCCGGGGGTGACAGTCTTGGTAGTTGAGATTGAGTAGTATATGCAGGCACAAGACCGTGTCAAACCTACTAGAATCGGGTCGCTTTTGCCCTCAAAGCTGCTATGCTTGCAAAACCTTTGTGTGATTCTCTCCTTAGGTTCCTGTATAGTTAGGTCCCTAGGTGCCGATCGTATCATCTAGACGATATAATGTAAGAAGTGATTGGGGAGTGGCCGATTGTATCCATTTCCTATAACCGGTTAACCATCAAAGTGACAATTACCTATATTTGGCCATAGGGATTCGGTTTTTGACCTTTCTGCTAGTGTGGGCACAACGGGTAGTAGTGGTAATTACATGTGTTTTGCCCAGGATTGCGCATACCTACCGAATGACTTGATGCTTTGACTTGAACACTTTTATTACTGATATTTTCTTTTGTGATTTCCTTTTCAGCATTTAGTTAGTTTAAGTTTATTAGCAAGGTTTTTAGAGTGACACTGAGAACCCAAACCAAAACTAAGAAAAGACAGAAGGTTATGAACACTCCTCGTGGGATCGACATCCGTCTTCACCAGCTATACTAGCTGTTGAGGGCAGATTAAGCATTTGTGGACTATTTGCCCGCAAGTGTATTTTGCACACCAAAATGACGGGTGTGCCAAAATTGGCGCCGTTGCCGGGGAGTGTAAGCGCACTTTTCTGTCTATTTACTATTTTACCTTAGTATATGCTTCGTTCTAACCGCGCAGGAGATTTACTCTACGATCCGGAGATAGAAAGGTCAGCAAGAGCAAGAAGGGCATTTTTGAAAAGGCTGGAGGAGGAGAATCACACTGAAGGATCCAATGACGATTTGACCTCAAGCGGAGAAAGTGAGACAAGCAACATCAATTCACTCTATTTCGACGAAGAGATGGAGGACGATCAGATATCAAACCACGAAGAAGAAGAACAATAAAGACCACCACCGCACACCCTTACTTTGAGGCAGCTGAGTTTTCCTCAAACCATGAACATGCATCCTACGGGCATCGTTTTGCCCACAACTACTGGGAACTGGGAGTTGAGGGCAAACTTCATCTCGATTTTGCCCAAATTCCATGACCATCCAGGGGAGGATCCACAACGACATCTACAAGATTTTGAGATGGCATGTGAGACACAACGCACACGAGCTAATAGGACAGGCGAATACATTCGCCTGGTTTCTTTTCCTTTCACCTTGCAGGACGGAGCTCGAGAATGGTTATACACTATTCCTGTCAGGAGTGTAACCAACTGGAGTCAACTCCAGCAAAAGTTTCTGGAGAAGTACTTCCCCACATCAAGAGTGCAGAGTATGAGGAAGAAGATCTCAACCGCAAAGGCTGGTCCCCACGAGAGCTTTTACGACTACTGGGAGCGTTTCAAGCAATTGCTCTCGAAATGCCCACATCACCAGATTCCAGATCATGACCTGGTGAACTACTTTGTTTCGGGGTTGAGAAGCGAGGACCGAGCCCTACTGAATGCAGCATGCGGAGGATCTATCCTGAACAAGAGGGCAGTTGAGGCTCTAATACTTATTGGAGAAATGGCCGAGGAAAACAGAGACGATTCATATGAAAGAACAAGTGTTGCCGCTGCGGGCAAAACTATCTCTGTGTCTGCAACTGATGACCGAATCGAACAACTCTGCAACAAGATGGAGAAGATGATCACCATGTTTTCCGCTAATACCTTGCGAATTTGTGGGGTATGTGAATTAATGGGGCACCACTCTGACCAGTGTCCACAAGTGAAGGAGAAGGAAGAAACGGTCAACGCTATGGATGAAGGGCACAGAAGGAGGCACAATCAATTTGCCCCCAACTACAGTCAGAGGCATACAACACCATACTATCCTGTGCCCGCAGCAGGACCATCTTTATCAGACATGGTTCACAAGATTGTGAATGAAACGGTGGAGGTACAAAAGAAATCAGAAGCCTTCGAGTAGGAAACAAGGAATGGGCTGAGCTATTTGGGAGGACAAATATCCCAAATTAGTGATGCAATCGCAAGGATGGAGAAAGCTAAGGGAATTCTGCCCTCACAGACAGAAACACCAAAAAAGGCTGGGGTAAATGCAATAACACTGAAGAGTGGAAGGCAACTGCCTGCACCATATCCAGAGACTGCAGAGGATGATGCCCACAGCAACGATGAGCCCACAAAGGAGGAACCAGAGTTGAGGGCAAATGAAGAACCAGAAGCAGTTGTGCCCAAACCCATCCTGAAGAGTAATATTCCAAAAGAGATCGAGGTGCCGTTACCATTTCCAGGAAGGATGAAGCGGAACAAGAAAGAAGCAGAGGATAAGGATCTAATACACATCTTCAAGAAAGTGGAAATCAATGTTCCCCTACTAGACGCAATCAGGTAGGTGCCCCGATATGCCCGTTTCCTGAAGGACTTATGTACAAAGAAGGTGAGATTCACCAAGGAGGCACAAGTGGTTGTGAATGAAAATGTGTCAGCATTATTGCAAAAGAAGCTGCCTGAAAAGTGTGGAGACCCAGCGATGTTCTTTATTCCCTGTGAAATTGGAGAACTTTGAGTTGAGAGAGCTATGCTGGACTTAGGGGCATCGATCAATATTATGCCCTTAAGCATCTTTGAAGAGCTGACCTTGGGACCGCTCAATGATATAAGGACAATTATTCAATTGGCTGACCGTTCCAATGTTTACCCCGAGGGAGTGCTTGAAGATGCCCTAATCAAGGTGGAGAGTCTGATTTTGCCAGCAGACTTCTATGTGCTGGATATGGGCAAAACCAATCCAAAGGCTGCCTGTATACTTTTGGGCAGACCATTCATGAAGACAGCACATACGAAGATTGATTTCGATAAGGGCACATTGACATGCGAGTTCGATGGAGACATAGTCACCTTCAACATCATGGAAGCAATGAAGTACCCCAATGACACTGAGGGTGTACATGTGATCGACGTTTTCGAGCCTATGATCCAAGAAGAAATGCCAAGGCTGCTGGCAAAGGATCCACTTGATTGGGTACTTCAGTACAGTAAAATCGATTGGGATGCTGAAGAGGAACGAGATCAGCAAATCAAAGAGGCAATTCTGCAATTATATCACATCGAAGCCGGTTTTTCAAGGGATCAACGTCTGCCTTTTCCCACAACAAGGCAGGGTGATAAACTAGTGCGGTCTATCATCAAGCCACCAAAGTTGGAGTTGAAGGAGTTGCCCAATCACCTCAAGTATGCCTATTTGGGTGAAGGAGAGAATTTGCCAGTTATAATCAGTTCATCATTGACCATGAAGCAGGAAGTTAAGTTGATAGCACTATTGAAGATGCACAAGGAAGCAATTGGATGGACCTTGGCCGACATCAAGGGCATAAGTTCCACCATTTGCATGCATCGGATCTAGTTGGAAGAAGGGGCAAAACCAGTGCAAGATCCCCAAAGGAAGCTGAACCCCTTGATGAAGGAAGTTGTGTTAATGGAGATTCTAAAGCTGCTCGATATGGGCATTATCTTCCCTGTGCCCGACAGTGAGTGGGTAAGTCCTATTCACGTTGTGCCTAAAACAAGGAACTTATTCAGATGAGACTGCAGACTGGATGGAGAGTTTGCATTGACTACCGCAAGTTGAATGCAGTCACAAAGAAGGATCATTTCCCTTTGCCCTTCATCGATCAAATGTTGGAAAGGCTTGCGGGAAAATCGTACTTCTATTTTTTGGATAGGTATTCTGGATATATGCAGATCGTGGTGGCCCAAGCCGATCAAGGCAAAACGACATTCACTTGCCCCTTTGGCACATTTGCCTATAGAAAGATGCCTTTTGGCCTTTACAACGCTCCAGGCACATTTCAACGGTGCATGATGGTATATTTTCTGATATGCTTGAGACTTGTATTGAGATCTTTATGGACGACTTCACGGTTTATGGAGATAGCTTTGATCAATGCCTTGATCATTTGAGCAAAGTACTAAGCCGCTATGTGGAAAAAGACTTGGTGTTGAATTATGAGAAGTGTCACTTCATGGTGAGAGAAGGAATCGTGCTGGGACATGTAGAATCTGAGTGAGGAATTGAGGTGGACAGGGCAAAAGTGGAGATCATTGCCAAATTGCCCTATCCCATCAATGTCAAGCAGATTCGGGCATTTCTAGGCCATGCTGGTTTCTATCGTCGATTCATTAAGGACTTCGCAAAGATTGCTCAACCACTCACAAACCTGCTACAATTGGAGGTAAAATTTAACTTTAATGATGACTGCAAGAAAGCTTTTCATACATTACAGAATATGTTAGTGTCTTACCCCATCATCCAACCTCCGGATTGGGGAATGCCATTTGAGGTGATGTGTGATGCCAGCGGATTTGCCGTGGGAGCAGTTTTGGGCCAGAAAAGAGGCAAAGAGAGCTATGTTATCTATTATGCCTCCAAGACATTAAATGCCGTGCAATGCAACTATACCACCACGGAGAAGGAGCTGTTAGCAGTAGTGTTCGCTTTTGAGAAGTTCCGTTCCTACCTGCTGGGGGTACAAGTGATTGTTTACACGGATCACGCAGCTCTGAAGTACCTACTGTCTAAGAAGGAGTCAAAGCCGAGACTCATAAGGTGGATATTGCTCTTGCAAGAGTTCGATATGCAGATCAAAGACAAAACTGGGGCAGAAAATCTGGTTGCAGACCATCTCAGCCGTCTGATGGTTGAGGGCAAAGAGGAAATCACTGAGAATTTTCCAGATGAGCATTTGTATGAGGTTGTGGGCAAAACAGCAAAGGAGCCATGGTTTGCCAACATAGTGAACTATCTGGTCGCAAGGCAGTTTCCAGTTGGTTTGAGTGACTATCAAAAGAATAAGATGAAGCGTGAGTGCAAGTTTTATATCTGGGAAGCACCAGCTCTTTGGAAAATTGGAACTGATCAAGTAATAAGAAGGTGCGTCAGTGATGATGAGGTTCTTGACATCTTGAAGTTCTGCCATAACAATGCATGTGGAGGTCACTTTGGCCCACAGAGAACAGCAAGGAAGGTATTAGATGGAGGATTTTACTGG
Source organism: Perilla frutescens (assembly GCA_026008535.1). Classification (NCBI taxonomy): domain Eukaryota; kingdom Viridiplantae; phylum Streptophyta; class Magnoliopsida; order Lamiales; family Lamiaceae; genus Perilla; species Perilla frutescens. The sequence goes on along the minus strand of BRKX01000001.1, from coordinate 47,177,682 downwards.
CCTACACTATTCAGGGATGCTTATATTTTTGTGAAGAAGTGCAAGAACTGCCAGATGACTGGGAATATTTCTATTCGGGAGGCCATGCCACAAACACCTATCATGCCCGTGGAAGTCTTCGACATATGGGGCATAGATTTCATGGAACCATTTCCCAAGTCAGGTAATAATCTCTACATTATCCTGGCTGTAGATTATGTGTCCAAGTGGGTGGAGGCAAAGACCACTCCAACGAATGATGCAAACACAGTGGTGAAGTTCCTGAGGGCAAATGTGTTCTGTTGCTTCGGAATGCCCAAAGTCCTGATCAGTGATCAAGGGACTCATTTCTGCAACTCAGTCATAAAGAAGATGATGGCAAAGTATGGGGTCACACACAAGGTTACTACTGCATATCACCCCAGGCAACTGGACAAGCAGAAGTCTCAAACAGGGAGATCAAAAATATTCTGGAGAAAGTTGTTGGACCAAGGCGCAAAGACTGGAGCAATCACTTGGAAGATGCTCTGTGGGCATATCGCACAGCCTACAAGACACCTAATGGGATGTCTCCTTATAGGCTGGTTTTTGGAAAGTATTGCAATTTGCCCGTGGGAATGGAGCATAAAGCATTTTGGGCAATCAAAAAGTTGAATTTCAATAATGAATGCGCTGGAATTGAGAGGAAACTGCAGATCCAAGAATTGGAAGAGTTGAGGTCCGAGGCCTATGATAATGCTGTGATGTATAAGGAAAGGACCAAGAGATACCACGATGCACTCGCAAGGGGCAAACAGTTTCTTTGTGGGCAAAAGGTACTCGTATTTAACTCAAAGCTCAAATTGCATGCGGGCAAATTGAAGTCAAAATGGATGGGCCCCTATCTGGTGCAACATCAACATCCAAGTGGAGCAATCGATCTGGTGAATCCAAAAGATGGGTGCGAATTTTGAGTCAATGGCCAGAGGGTGAAACCATATTTCGAGCAAGAGAAGGAAACTTGGGCAGAAACCCAAGTTTTGAGCACTCCTGAGTACTACTGAAGGCACAACAAGGTCGAGCCAAAAACTTTAAACAAAGGCGCTGGACGGAAGGTAACCCGGTTTGTTTACTTGCTTTAATTTCAATTATGTTTGTTATTTGTATTTTGTTTGTGAATTAATGCTACAGGAAGGCAAAGACTGGACATGCATCACTGTGGGCAAAGTAATGTGAAGGGCACAACAAGGTTTAATTGTATGGGTGGGTACTGTAGCAGATTTGACTGATTTGACATGAACGGCAGCTACAGAGACGGTTGGTTTTCCCATGCAGTGTGAAGATTATTGAAAATTGAGGCCGAAAAAAAGGGAGTGAAGGAGATATGATATATACAGATAATCATTTTGAATTTCAAAACACATCTTCTTCTCCAATTCAAATTTCCCCAATTCTCTCAAGATTAGGCACAATCATTCCCTATATTCTCGGCCACGATCTCGCTGCACCAACCCACCATCCTCACAACACCTCACACATCTAGAAGCATTCAAATACCCCCCCACTCTCTCGATTTCTCACAAATCAAGCAAAGAAAACCCTACCTCATAAATTTCCCAAACCTTTGTCAAAGAAAAAATGGTGAATGCAAAGAAAACTGGAAAAACCGTCAAGTGAGGCACAAGGCGCAGTGCCCGCAACGCCGGTGACTCGTCACAAGAAACAACGTAAACCACCTAGTCAACCCAGCCCGAGGAGCTGAAACAATGCTCCGAACCCGTTCTAAACCCCTCACCAATCCAGGCCATTCTGCCACAACACCCACCGCTCCCGCCGCCGCAAGCAGAGAAGAAGAAGCAAGCACCGCCGAAGGCTAAGGGCGGTGCATCGAAGAAGAAGAAAGTTGAGGCTGACAAGGGCAAACCCCAGAGCCCACCACAAGCTGGGCAAAGCCCTGACCCAACGCCTACACCTGAGAAACCACCAACTCCTGAGAAGCCGCCTACACCCCAACCCAGCGAAGAATTAAACGAGTCTGAACCTGAGAAGGACGGGGAGGACGATGGTGGACCAGAGAAAGAAGATAAGGTGGAGGAAGAAAAGAAAATTGGCAGCGGTGACGAAGAAGAAAGCGTTGATTAATCTGAAGGTGAGAGCTTGGAAGAAGACGATAAGGAGGAGGAGAAACTAGAGCAAGATCAGCAAGAGGAGAAGGAGAAAAAACCAGAACCGGAAGAAGAAAAAGAGGAACCGTTGGAGGACGACAAAGTGGCTTCAGAAGGATCTACATCTGAGAATGCCCATAGCCAATCTGAGCAATCAAAACAGGCATAACCAGATCCACCCGCAGAAAAGAAGAAGTCGAAGAAGGCAAAACCACAAGAGGTTTCGAAGGAGGCACAAAGGGAACCAAGTCAGAGCAAGGGTCCCGATGTGCCCGAAAAGGCAAAGAGCAAGTCAAAGGGAACCAAGTCAACTAGCAAAGAGTCAAAGAAGCCAGTCAGCAAGGAGTCGAAGAAACAAGAGAAGCTACCCACCAAGAGAAAGCTAGATGTGGAACAGTTCAACAAGGAAAAAGAAGAGAAGTCGGTGCACAGTGAGGAAGTGGAACCGGAAATCCAAATCATCCCAGCTCTAGTTCAATCCTATGTGCCCGCAAAGGTGAAAAGGGCACAAAAAGCAGGGTGCCAATCAGAACCCTTCCCCGCCGCTCAGCGAAAGAGGAGAAGGATGATCCAAGCAGCTCGAGACAAGGAATTATCGAGAGATTGAACAAGAAGAAGCATCTGCCCCTTTATGTTCTTCATGACAGCACGCTAAACACACTTGGAGTCATGGACCAAGTGTATGAATACTTTGCCAACATCGGCTGGGAGCAAGTACTTGGCTGGAGGAACACGGTACGCCCCTCTTCAACCATCGAATTTCTTTCCTCATATGAGTTTAAACCAGTGCAGGGCTTTGTTCTGGAGACACCCGGAGTTGTGAACTTCTACATAACTGGAGAGAGCTATAACATGTCAATCTCAGGATTGAATCTGATGTTGGATTTCATCCAACCAAAAGATGTTCATTCGAAGTGGTACAAAGAAGCAGCAACCAGTGTTGGCGACGACTGGAGTCGAAACATTCAGCAACGGTGGGAGGAAATTGGAGGCAAAGGCTTCTATCTTTCGGGCTCAAGCAAGGACAAGCACATCTCTGACCACGCCCTTCAGATTTGCCATAGATGGATGACATTCAACCTTTATGGGCGCAAGGATGGCACATGCCAAGTCACGCAGCAGGAGGTGTTCCTATTGTGGAACATGGTGCACAAGCGGAAGGTCAACCTCGGCTACATTCTGGTGATTCAATTGCAGGCGCAGACTAGCAACACCAGAGCAACTGTTGTAGCCTTGGGCACGTTCGTGGCGAGGCTGTTTGAAGGACTGAAAGAAGACGACCTCGATGACATCTTCGAGGGTTACCCAGAGCTTGGCGAAGCAACAGAGTATCTTGATGCCCAGAGGCTGGAGCGGATGCAGCTAGTTGGGTTTACTGAAGAGAACACCCCATACTTCCTCCCTTTTGATGAACCAACATACTTGGACAAGAGAAAAGCCCCCAAGGTACAAGAAGGATCGCCCAGGGCACAAGAAGGACCGAGCAGGGCACAGAGCAGTGCAGATTCAAAGAAGCTCGAAAGAGTTGAAAAAGCCCTGCAGAACATTTGTGTTCACCTCGGGTTAGACTACCCCTCCTCTTCTTAAATCATGTTTTATCCCCAGTAGTTTAGGATTCGTTTGTTTTTATTTTTGTTTGTGTGTTTTGAGTCTATTTTTGTTTTTGTATATTTGCGTCTGTATATATAGAGTCTGTTTTGGGCATATCTAACCCACATTACTGCTTGTGCCCGCAAGGGTACTTTGCACAGCAAGTGTGTGGGAGGGATATGCCTAGGTTGTTGTGTTTGTATGTTTTATTTTTGTTTTGCATATGTATGTTGAGTCTACAGCATATGAGTCATAGATTGACATTGGGCATATATAGACATAAATTTATTGTTAGGTAGATGGAATTAATCAATCGCATGTGAAAGCAATATTTAACTACCCAGTGAGCTTTGAGCCCAAATTAACATTTGCGACTTCTTTCTGTGTGTTTAAATTCCACCACCTCATTTGATACTTACTTTCTTAGGCCCTGTCAAACTTGATTTCATGCATGCTTAGATGATTAAGGCATTTTCTTTCATCGTTATTTGGCCATATTATTCACTGATAAATGCTTCCCATTGCTGCCATTATTTGAGCCTGTTTATTTGTTTATGACCTGCATTCTGAAAAATCTCTCTTTAAAGAGTATCTTATGACTGGGAATGAAACCTTTTATGCTCGTATTGGTGGTATGGTTCAAGCCAAATAATGACAGGGTGCCAGAAATGGGCACAAAGAAAGAAAATAAAGAAAGGAAAAAAAAGAGAAAAAAGAGAAAATGAAAAAAAAAAGTGTATAAATAAAATGGTTTCCCAGGTTGTTATGTGGGCACAAGGCTGCCAGTGCTGATTTTGCCCAAATGAAATGAAAGATAGCCAGTTCCTAAATATTTCCAACCTTGATCCGCATGCCCCATTTCAACACTCACAAGACCTTTTGATATGCATGCATGTGAATATAGTAAATTGTTTATACAGGGTGTTTGCAAGTTTGTTGATGATGATTTGGTGGAATTGCTGAGAGTAAACACTTAACATAAACACTCGAGAAAAAGGCGAGCTGAGTGCACACTTCAATAGTAGCCTGAGTTTGATTGATTCGATTTGCCTGCATCATTATGTTCAACTGTTATGCCATTTATAAACTTATGATTCATATACTATATTGTCTTGTTTTGAGTCATTTGAGTCTTCTGTTTGTTGTTGTTTTGAGTTAAAGTTGCATTCATACTTGAGGACAAGTATAGTCCAAGTGTGTGGGTGTGATGAAGACTCAAATTCGTGCTTTTTTCCTTTATCTTTTTACACCCTTTTTAAGTGTTTAGTATAGAGTCGAGTCTAGTTTTGGGGGTAAAGCTGATTGCAGGAGGCTGAGGGCACAAAACCACCACAATAGGCACAGACAGGTGCTATTTATGCTGAGGGCACAAAGGACTGATTTGCCTGCCGAGGACCCATTCAGAGTTGTTGCGAGAATTGCGTAACAGAATCACGGGACAGTTCCTATATGCACGTGGAGGTGATGTGGCGGTCAGTTCCGAGTCTTGGGGAGGTCTACACACGTTGGGAAGGAAGTGGGGACACCAGGAAGTTACTGAAGACGCTAGGGTTTGTTGCTATCCCTCCAAAAATAAAGGAAGAACATGGAGCACGAAATGAGGAAGTGGAGGAGTGCAAGAACCCCTGCGTGGGTGAAAACTGGGCTGCGTGAAGCCTTAATTCATTTGCTATAAATACTTTTATCTGTTTTCATATCAGTGTGCGGGAAAGGAGAGTTTTTGCACCTCAAGATACAATTTACCGTTTTTGTACTTAGTTTATTTTGCTGGATATTCTGTCTGCCTGAAGCTGGCGGTTTGTCCGCAGAAAGGTAGTGCAGTTATTTTGTTGGCAAAACTGGGATTGGACCCAGAAGTAAATCGAGTTATTTCCTTTCCAAGTAAGATGTCTTTTATTATTTCTTTTACTTTCGTATCTATGTTTAGTGGCTAAGTATCCACTGTTCAAGTCAAAGTAATAGTCTAAGGGTAGAATATGTACATGAGGTAATCGGACTTTAAAGCCTTAAGGGTTCACAATCTTAACTTGTTTTTCACTTAGACATAGGTAAAGGGTGATTGAAGATGAAATCGCGCATTTCTGATTAACTGGTACTAGTGTTAGTTACGTGGGAGTGTATAGGTGACCCATGCCTCGATACCCGCATAGTAGCAAGTTCGGGGGTGACAGCCTTGGTAGTTGAGATTGAGTAGTATATGCAGGCACAAGACCGTGTCAAACCTACTAGAATCGGGTCGCTTTTGCCCTCAAAGCTGCTATGCTTGCAAAACCTTTGTGTGATTCTCTCCTTAGGTTCCTGTATAGTTAGGTCCCTAGGTGCCGATCGTATCATCTAGACGATATAATGTAAGAAGTGATTGGGGAGTGGCTGATCGTATCCATTTCCTATAACCGGTTAACCCTCAAAGTGACAATTACCCATATTTGGCCATAGGGATTCGGTTTTTGACCTTTCTGCTAATGTGGGCAGAACGGGTAGTAGTGGTAATTACATGTGTTTTGCCCAGGATTGCGCATACCTACCGAATGACTTGATGCTTTGACTTGAACACTTTTATTACTGATATTTTCTTTTGTGATTTCCTTTTCAGCATTTAGTTAGTTTAAGTTTATTAGCAAGGTTTTTAGAGTGACACTGAGAACCCAAACCAAAACTAAGAAAAGACAGAAGGTTATGAACACTCCTCGTGGGATCGACATCCGTCTTCACCAGCTATACTAGCCGTTGAGGGCAGATTAAGCATTTGTGGACTATTTGCCCGCAAGTGTATTTTGCACACCAAAACGACGAGTGTGCCAAAAACTGAGGTACATAATATTTAATTAATTATTGTACAGTTTTAGAAAAATTATAATACTTATTGTTTTAAATTACAGGTACAAGTTAACTGTTAGGGTTGTGGATGACACTGGAACTACTACTTTCCTACTGTGGGATAAGGAAAGTGTAGCACTAATTGGAAAAACAGCCTTGGAACTGAGTGTGGTAAATAATAATTTTTAAAATGTGTAATATTAAAAAAACAGGATAAATGATAATTGAATTTTTTTTAGGGTCCAAGTTTTGAGGGAATTCCAGCAGGCATTGAACAATTAGCTAACAAAAAGGCTTTGTTCAATGTCTCAGTTGAGCCAGGGCAGACAAGAAATTACACAGGCTCTTTTAGTGTAGGAAGGATTTCAACTGATAGACAAATTATCCAGAAAGTTTGTGGAGAAAATGTGATTGAGGTAAAAAAAATAATGAAACACATAGCATATTAAATATTACATCAATATCTTTATATATTTTATAACAAATCATTTTTTTTATAGGATGAGACTTCAGCTTCGATAAATGGAGATGAAATGATAGAAGAGATGGTATCTTCATTTTAATTTTTTAAAATTTATTATTAATTCGAAAAGCATATTTATGGATAAGAAATATTTTATTTCAGATTGGTTCATCATCTTCAAAATCTGTTGTTGAATTGAGAAGTACTGAAGTTATCAGCAAAACAATTCAGCAGATAATAGAAGATGGGCAGGTTAAAAAAAAAAATTTACACTATTTTTCAGATTGAAAATAATTTTTTGATATTGCATCAACATAAAAAAAATTGTTATTAAATTCAGAGTGGAGAGTTTACAGTGTTTGCCACTATCAACTCCATTGAAGACATTACTTGCATGACATACCTTATATGCAAAGTATGTCGAAAGGAATTGGAGCCACACAATTGACTCAAATTCTTTTGCGAACAATGTGAATCTCTTGCTATATGTGGAAAAAGAAGGTAATTGATTAATTTATACTTAGTATTTCAATTATTTTTTATCTTACAAAATTAAATCATTTATTTTTTTTAAAACATAGATACAAATTGACTGTTGAAGTGAGCGACGGCACTGCAACTACGACATTTCTGATGTGGGAAAATCAATGCATTGAATTACTTGGAAAAAAATCAGAAAATTCATCAGAGGTAATTATTCAGATTATCATGGATATTAATTTTTTAAAAATATAAACTAATTTCATTTTTTTTTATAGGATGAAATGCTGGATTTACTTCCAGCTAAAGTTGAAGGCATAACGACTAAGAAATGGTTGTTTAATATAATTGTCCTGCCGGAGCAGGTCAAGAATTTTAATGGACCATTTGATGTTGTTAAAGTTGCACATGAGGATAGTATAGTGGGAGAAACTTCACTAAATCAGGTGCAAATTTTAATTAAAAAATATTACAGGTGAAATTTCAAATCTTTAGCTAAAATTATATTAATTTTGTAGGAACCACCATCGAAATCAAAAAAAGGGAAGGAGGTGATTGATGACATTGCAGATGAGGTATATTACTATAGAAAAATTATTTTTATTTTATTTTTAATAGATTTATGCATATCAGATTATAAAATATTAACTAGCATATAATATAGTTTGTAATTGATTTAATTTTTTTTACTATTTCAGGATATTTTGCGAAGAGACTCATTACTCACACCAAAGAAGATGACGTCCAACACGAGTAATGCAGTCAATATTATGGATGATGAACATGTCAAGAGAAAGCTGAATGATGAGTTTTCAGCCACCACCCAGAAGCGAAACAAAAGAATCCTGAAGAAGGATAAAATGTCAGCTTAAAAGAACGGATGCAGAATGTCAATGAAACTGTCGAATTGGAGGGGATCAGATTTAAATTTTTAATGCTTACAGTATATGAACAATTTAATTTTTTTATGCTTTCAGTAATGAACAATTTTATTTTTCACGTTTTTGCAGATGTTTTGAAGTATTTGACATAATTTTTTGATGTTCAGTTTTATATTCAGTTTATTGATATTTTTCATTGGTTGAACTTTGACTTTTTGATTTTGCATGTATTGGTTTTGGTGTACACGATATTGCTCGAATTTAAGTTCTTTAAAATTTATTTTACATTATGTTTTCAATTTTTTATTAAGCTTTATTATTATGCTATACAATCAAAATTTATACTTATGTTGTGATGTTGAGTTTATGTTTGTATTTTAATGTGATGTATTTATACGAGATACGTTTAATTAACAAACATTGTAAAATCTATATTTTTACATGAAAAATAAAATTTCTGCAAACATTCAATCATACATACAACATGAAGCTCATCCATACAACATAATTAACAGAGTATGATTTTTTAATTTAAATGTAAAATGCAATTTAAATATGTGATAGTTAAATAAAACACAACGACAATAAATACATATTAGATAATATTCCATTAATGATGCAATAGCATATTAAGTACCAATTAAATATAAAGTGAATGAGTACGAAAGATCTGGATCAAAGATTATTAACCTTTCAAGAACCATTTAGGATTAAGTGGATTTCCCAGTTCACAATCACCCGTTTGAACGGGGGCGCAGGGGGTCACACAAAGTCCATGACCCTATCGGGTTAAACACTATAATCCAAACCAAAACCTCTCATCGAGAGATTTCGCAAACTGTTCTAAAAAAGAACAGTGAAAGAGCACAGAGATCTGAGACTCAAAAGAACAGAGCAAAGTATACAACCATGGAAGGATGCATATATAAATATTAAATCATATATATTCTGTTATGCTAACCTAAAATATTCACCCATAAAAATTAATTTTGAAACAAGCAAGCAAAACATAAATAATTATAACAGTAAATTAAACAAAATAACATTAACATATTTTTAATATCAGGAACAGGTATAAAATAAATTAAATAACATGTGTTATTTTAATAACACAAACAGGTGTTAATAACATGTGCATGTTAAATAACATTAACTCCATGAAATAGGAACAGTAACATTGAACCATATATAAATTAAATAACAGATTTTATCATTTAACATTCAAGCATATATTCAACTATACATATATACACTTTAAAATACAGGAATGGTTAAATGAATTAATTTAAGGAATATAAATTTATTTAAAAAAATTTACATCACAGGTTATAAACATGTAATGCATATATACATATAAAACTAATAGTTTACTAATACATATTCATATTTGCTTTAAACAGTAAATTAATATAGTGTATTAAAAAAACCAAAAGTAATTGATAAATAGTAATTAATTACAAATACAAACATATAAATTAATAAGTAATATATTAATTTTTAAATTTAAATAGAACTGAAATTAAAATTATATTAACACCATAAACAATGTTAAATACAGAAACGTTACCAATCCGAATTTTTTTTTAATTAACAATGCAAAATATTTAAATAATTTAATAAAATTGGTATTGAAAAAAAAATAATTAAATCTGGGAAATAATTTATTAATATATAAAATAAAATATGTAAAAATGGTCATGGTAGTGGGCAGTGGGAAAAAAATATAAACTGCCACCTCTTAAAGAATTCAAAAATGCAGAGAATTTCAAAAATTCAAATTTCACAATATTGGACATTTCAAAGCAGTGCCAAGATGAAAAACACAGAGAGAGAGCATCCATTTTCTCATCAAAGAGAAGAACAAATTAAACGACTTCGTATGTCAGAATCATTACCAGGTACGAATAGCATACATGTACATTCTCATTCAATCAAAACATATTATAGTTTTTTCCCACGCTGAAGAAGACAGAACTAAAAATATAAACAAAGATGAAGCTTTTCAACAGTTAAAATAGAACGATTTATACCTTTAATAGCTGTAGTTTATAATTTATACCTGTTGAATTAAATCTGTGATTCAAGCATCTCCTTACATCCGTTCAATTGCGTGTTTTTAATCTACAAATTCAGTTAAAACGAAAGTTAAAAAAGTAGGGAGATATGTGTTTGTGTTAGTGAGTGAGATATAAACAGGAAGAGCAAGAGGGTCTTATCTTTCTTCTTTGGCAGATCGGGAAGTGGATGTTGGGTTTTCACAGTAACATTTAAGAGGCAGACTCACTGAGATGAATTAAAAAAAAATTAAATATTAAATATCGACTGAACAGAGTATTACATTTTAAAATAATACATAAATATCATACCTACAGTTTATATCGCGTTAAATTAAAACCTGCAAAACAACATACGAAAAAATTAGAAATAAATTTCAACAAAAAAACAACAGAGTATTAGCATAAAAAAATACATAAATATCACAGATACACTTCAGATATCATCAATGTTATAGGCATAAAAAAAAAGTTAAACTCATCTTTTTTGGGTGATCCCGTGGGTGAAAATATCATCTGCTTCAGCTCATGTATTTAGTTTCAATAAAGGCCAACATCCTCGGAGATAATGCAGAGAGAGAGAGAGAGAGAGAGAGAGAGAGAGAGTCAGAGATATACCGAAAAATAAAGGTCAACTTTTTATTCTTTAACTTATACAGAGAGAGAGAGAGAGTCAGAGATATACCGAAAAATATGGTAGCATGAGATCAGTGAGGATTAATGCAGCATGAGATCTAAAAAACCATAGATCTACACTTTCGAGTAATACATCCAGTCACTTAACAGTGACTGAAGACTCACTTTTATCGTGCTTAGGATCTCATTCAGAGTTTGAAGAGAATATGGAAAACCTCAACCGAGTGAGAACTGAAGCAAATCTTGGAAAATCTGCAAAATAATAAAATGTCAGAAACGTAAAACAAGTAAACAGGAAAAAAAAATTAAATTAAACAGATACTGAACATATAACTGCTTATGTAAATTGGTCATACACTTATGTAAATTATCTAAATATCTGTGTGCGTGTCTTACTAATTGAGATAGAACCATAAAAAAAAAGAGAAAGATTACACTTATCTTTTGTTTCTCCGCCGTATTTGAAGCGACCATCTCAGCTCAACATATGCGTAGATCTATGAAACCCAGAGAGATTTAGTGATCTATACTCAGAGAAGAGATGAAACCCTCAAATTTTTCACAGGAGACGACACTTAGACTTACGGATCTTCCCATAAGAAAGAGAAGACATAGATTAAGCCTCTGACTCAGAGGCTAATAGATCTATACGGCCAGAACAGATAGAATACTCAAAATTTGTGAGAACAAAAAACAGAAAAACAAAGGCTAACAGATCTATACTGAGAACAAAAAACAGAAAACGCGTTGCCGGAAGATATACCTTGAAGATGAAGGCGGTAGAGAGAGGCGAGATAAAAGTGCGGAAGATATACCTTCAAGATGAAAGATGTAGAGAGAGGCGAGAGAAAATTGTGAAAAATACAGACAAGAGAGAGAGAAAATCGGAAGAGAGAGAGAGAATAGAGTTGCGGCGGAATGTGTAGTGAACCCTAATTGAGGTGTTCACATGTATATATATTGTAGGTTAGGTTAATAAAAGAAAATAATAATAATTACCGTAATAAAATTAAACAGAGTTTCCGGCCCAATTCAAATGAAAAGAAAATATTTTTATCTTGGCCCAAATCCATTTAATCATAACTATTAAATACTAAATATGGCCCAAATAAGAATATCCATAATTATATATTATTAATTTATATAATTTTAATAATTAATTATTTTATATAATTAATTAAGTACACAATTTAGATAATTAGCTAATCTATACAAAATTCACTGAATTAAATATTTAATTTTTTAACTAATTAAATATTACTTAATTTGTGGAATACTTTACTTAATATTTTAATATTTACGTAAATATTAGATAATTATGCAATATTTATCTAAATTTTTATGTATTTTATGTAATTATTTAAAATTGAATATAAATTTTATAAAAATTACATACTTTAGTTAATAATTAAATAATATAATTAATAATTATATAATTTAATTAATATTAAATATTTTATGTAGGATTTTTTTTTTGGTAAAATTGATGATTTAAAATTACCCATTATCAATTAGTAACTATTTAGCAACATTTTTCCTTTTAACATTGAAATAAAAAAAAATTCAGATAATGTGTTCTATATTTTTAAGATTAATTTGAAATTATTAATTAATTGCAATTTTTATTCCTTATTGTAGCTACATAAATTAAATGTAAATTATTTACATAACTTTTTCCATACCATATAATCTCATATAATGCACTTGCCATGTGATTAAAATTACATATTTTAGTTAATAATTAAATAATTTAGTTAAATATTATATAATTAAATTAATATTATATATTTTATGTAAGATTTATATATATATTACCCATTATACTTTGAGAATAAAAATAAATAGGTTGGTAATTGTAATATTAAAAGAAATTGATCCAAAAATTATTGTGTTATTTAACCAGTCTTCAAAGAAATTGATTTTAGTGATTGTCTAAATTTAAATCGTAAGTTTGCAATTAAATATTGTATATATTTATATGTAAATAAAAATATTTTTACTATGTTTTTCATATTACTTTAGATATGTAAACTCATTCTTAAATTATTTAAATACAGGTGGAGGAACAAGTTCGTCTAAACAGATTGTTGATTTAACAATTAATGAATCAGTGGATGTTGACCAATTAGTTGATATACATGTTACACAAATCTCTGATATAGGTACTAAATGCATTATATGTTAATTTAAAATTTAATATTAAATTATAATAATGATTATATTAATCTCATGTTAATAATTTTTTTATATGTAAGGTCAACAGTATGATCGTGATTTTCAGCGACATTGTACTGGTAAGTTATTAATTATTTAAAATCTTAATTAGTTTTTTATTGAATAATTTATTTATATTTAATTTGTTATTTTTTTATTATTTATAGTAAATTTAAAAAAATTGGGAATCACACTTCTATTGGTAAATTTAGAATATATTGGATTGGTAAGTTTGCAATACTATATAATTTTTTTCGAAGAAATATTATTATTATTATTATTATTATTATTATTATTATTATTATTTAATTTACATACCAAAAATCATTATTAAATTAATGAAATACAGGCGAACAAACGGTTGAACAGATGGTTGATTTAACATTTAATGAATCACTGGAGGATGACGAATTAATTGATGTACATGTTACACAAATTTATGATATAGGTAATAAATGAATTTTATTTAATTGAGTTTTAAATATCAAATTATAATATTAATTATATGAATCTGATGTGAGTAAATTTATTTCGCTTATTAGGTGAACAGTATGATCGTAATTGGACTGAATATTGTACAGATAAGTTAATGATTTTGTAAATTTTAAATTTGATTTTTTTATTTCATAAGTTATTTGTATTAAATTTGTTATTTTGTCAATATTTATAGCAATGCAAAATAATACAAATTGGAATCATACTCTTTTTTCTAAATTTAGCATATATTTTTTAAAAATTGAGTTATCTAATTTTTTTTACTAATATATGAATTTACAACAATTATCAATATAATTATGAATAATATTAAATATTTATTTAACATTTAACATTCATAACACTTTCAGACTACTCTGATCTTGGTGATCTGATTTTTATTTGTTCATTTTGTGGAGCACATTTTTAGTATAATGAGAGGTTGGCAAAAAATTCAAATTCACGCATTCCGAAATACTCATCATGTTGTGTCGGAGGAAAAATTAAACTACCACCTGTTCAAATGCCTCCTAAAGTTTTGGAAAGTTTGCTCTATGAAAATGATCATAAGAGTAAACATTTTCTTGATAATATTCGTTCCTACAATAGTATGTTTTCTTTCACATCAATGGGAGGCAAGATAGATTTGAGTTTAAATACTGGTAATTCTCCACCGACATTCCGACTGCACGGTCAGAATTATCATATGATTGTAAGTCTACTGCCAACACAAGGTTCTACACCAAAGTTTGCTCAGTTATATATTTATGATACTGAAAATGAGGTTGCAAATAGAATGCTTTCTGTGAGGTAATTTATATTTATTATTATAATTTTTTAAATATATCTCTTAATATTAAGTATGTTCCTTTTAATTCAATTTTATATTTTATGTTTATATAGGAACAAAAAAAGCCTAAGCACACTTCATGCAGAGATTGTTTCTGAACTTAAAAGCATGTTGGATGAATATAATGTTTTTGCAAAGTCATTTAGGATGGCAAAGCAGAACATTGTAGATCTTGGTCAATCAGATGTTAGGTTGAAACTTATTGGTAGACGTGGAGGCGATGCTAGAATGCATAATCTTCCAACTATGTCTGAAGTTGCTGCGTTAGTTGTTGGAGATTTTGATCAGTCTTTTGGAGATAGAGACATAATTTTGGAAACTCAAACTGGAGAATTGAAACGCATTAATGAGTTAAATACAGCCTATTTGGGTTTACAATATCCTCTTCTGTTTCCATATGGTGAAGACGGTTATAGAGAAGATATACCATTTTCATATTTGCATTATTCAGCAAGTTATGGCAGAAAGATGGTCAGCATCAGAGAATATTTTGCATATCGATTGCATGAAAGAGATTGTGATGCAAAAACCATTCTAAGCTCAAGGAGATTATTTCAACAATTTATTGTTGATGCCTACACAATGGTCGAATCTGCTAGACTTTTATACATACGAACACATCAACAATCATTGAGATGTCATGTGTACAAAGGTTTAGAAGAGGCTCTAACAAGAGGTGAAAGAAATCCCGCAAGTCAAAGAAAATGAGTTATTCTGCCTTCCACATTCACTAGAGGAGCTCGATACATGATTCAAAATTACCAAGATGCTATGGCTATTTGTCAGTGGGCTGGATATCCAAATCTATTCATCACATTCACATGCAATCCAAGGTGGCCAGAAATTGTAAGGTATGTGCAGGAAAAAGGATTGAAACCTGAAGATCATCCCGATATTGTTTGTCGAGTGTTCAAAATGAAGTTGGACAATTTGATTTACGATCTGCGTCAAAATAATATATTTGGAAATGTTAAAGCAGGTATGTGTTAATTTTATTCAAATTATTCTATCAAAGTTTTATTTTAATATAATTTACAATTTATTTTACTTTCAATTATAGTGGTGTACACTGTTGAATTTCAAAAGAGGGGTCTTCCACATGCGCATATCTTGTTTTTCATATCGAAAGAGGATCAAAATCGAGGATCAGAAGTGATTGACGAAATTATATCAGCTGAAATACCTGATAAAGATCTGGATCCACAATATTACACAGTTGTACAGGAATTCATGATTCATGGTCCATGCGGTATTGCGAAAAAAAAATTCACCATGCATGAGAAATGGTCGATGCAGTAAATATTTTCCAAAAACTTTTACTGAGACAACAACCACAGATGAAGATGGATATCCAATATATAGACGCAGAGACAATGGAAGAACAATTTTGAAGAATGAAATGCTGATGTATAATAGATATGTGGTTCCTCACAATCGATTCCTTTTGATGAAGTATGCTGCCCATATAAATGTGGAATGGTGCAATCAGTCAAGATCAATAAAATATTTGTTTAAATATGTGAACAAAGGTCACGATCATGTCACCGCAGCATTTTATCAGAGCACTCAAGATGATGAAAGTGGGAAAAATATTGATGAAATAAGCATGTATTATGATTGCAGATATATTTCCCCCTGCGAGGCTGCATGGAGAATATTTGGATTTCAAATTCAATACAAATACCCCCCGTTGAGAGATTAAGTTTTCATCTTGAAAACGAACAGACAGTTTTCTTTCAAGATTCTGATTCAATGGACGATGTCCTCAACAGACCAACTGTCCATGAAAGTATGTTTTTAGCTTGGTTTGAAGCAAATAAGAAGTATCCAGAAGCGCGGAAACTTACTTATGTTCAATTTCCAACAAAGTTTGTTTGGAAAAAATCTAAAAAAGAATGGGTGCCGAGGAAACAAAATTTCTCAATTGGAAGAATTTTCTTTGTTCCTCCGGGGAGTGGAGAGATGTATTATTTGAGATGTTTGCTTAATGTTGTGCGAGGACCTACGTGTTATGAAGACATCAGAAAAATTGATGGTGTGCAGTATGCTTCATTCAGAGATGCATGTTATGCTTTGGGATTGTTAGATGACGATAAAGAATTTATTGATGGGATCGTTGAAGCAAGCTATTGGTCATCTGCTGAATCTCTGAGAAAGTTATTTGTTACATTGTTAGCATCCGATTCAATGGGACGTCCAGAAGTTGTGTGGAATAATTGTTGGATGTATTTAGCAGATGATATATTATATAAGCAACGATCAATACTGCAACACCCTAGTACTTCAAATTATAATTGTTTAATCTTTGTTTAATTTTTGCATAATATATTAACTTCAATTATTAACTATTCTTATAAATGTACAGAATTGCACTTGACTGATGATCAGATTCAAAGTTATTGTCTGGTGGAAATTGAAAAGTTGATGAAGAGTTTTGGAAGGACTTTACGAGAATTTGAATGTATGCCTTTTCCAAGTTCTGACTTCTTTCAATCTCAGGAAAATAGATTGATAAATGATGAAATGAGATATGATAGGACGGAATTGGAAAATGATCACAAAGTGTTTGTTAGCAAACTAACTGATGAACAACACAATGTGTATCGAATTGTATTGGATGCTATATCATCGCAATCAGGGGGCATGTTCTTTATGTACGGATACGGAGGTACTGGAAAGACATTCATATGGAAGACATTATCAGCAGCGTTGAGATCAAAGGGAGAAATAGTGTTAAATGTTGCATCAAGTGGTATTGCTTCTATATTATTACTAGGTAGACGGACAGCGCATTCAAGATTTAAGATACCGTTAAATCTAAACGAGGATTCCACCTGTAACATTATCCAAGGAAGTCCGCTAGCAGAACTTATTCTTAGATGCAAGCTCATAATTTGGGATGAGACACCTATGATGCACAAGTACTGCTTTGAAGCTTTGGATCGAACATTCCGAGATATAATGCGTGTTTCTGATTCATCAAATGCACGTAGAATTTTTGGAGGAAAAACAATCATTTTTGGAGGTGATTTTCGACAGATCTTACCAGTTATCCCAAAAGAAAGCAGACATGATATTGTTAATGCCACAATAAATTCTTCTTATCTGTGGAAAGACTGCCATGTCTTGAGATTAACAAAAAATTTAAGACTGTCGAATTTGGGTCCTAATGATGTACCTGGTGAGGTCGAACAATTTGCAAATTGGATTGCTGCTATTGGAGCAAATTGGATTGCTGCTATTGGAGACGGTACAATCGGTGGCTCAAGTGATGGACATGTGAATATTGACCTCCCTGATGATATTTTATTGACATGGTCAGGAGATCCAATTTCAGCAATTGTTCACAGTACCTTTCCATCATATGGTACTGATATTGCAGATACAACTTATCTACAAGAACGAGCAATTCTTGCTCCGACTTTAAATGCGGTTGAATCTGTAAATCAATATATGCTTTCTCTGAACAAGGGTGAGGGCAGATTGTATTTGAGTTCTGACTCGACATGCAACTCAGATAACAATACGGGTTTGCTGCAAGAAGTTCATATTCCGGAATTCTTAAACAGTATCAGGTGCTCAGGGGTTCCGAATCATGAATTATTTTTGAAAGCAGGTACTCCTGTTATGTTGTTGAGAAACATAGATCATGCAAATGGTTTATGTAATGGGACTCGATTGATGATCACAAGGCTTGGCAAACATGTTATCGAAGCAAGATTTCTCAGTGGCCAAAATGCACAGCAAATGGTATTAATTCCAAGAATGTCTCTTACGCCTGCTGATCCAAGATTGCCATTTAAGTTTCAGAGAAGACAATTTCCTCTGATGCCCTCATATGCAATGATGATAAACAAGAGCCAAGGACAATCATTGTCTCACGTTGGTTTATTGTTGCAGAAGCCGTGGTGGATTGAAGATCTTACTTGATGATAATGATACAAATACCACCACAAATGTTGTATATTAAAGGTGAGCAACGGTCGGTTCGGTCCCCGAATCGACCAAAATACTGAAAACCGAAGGCACCGACAGTGGCGGCATTGCCCGACCGACCACCGACCAATGGAGGTCACCCACCGAACCGACCACCGACCGTGTCATTCGGTCGGATCGGTTCGGTTAATCGATAAAAAAACAAAGCAAGATGAGAGCAATTCAGTTCTGCACTTCTAAGATTTCGAGCTCAACTTGTTGTCGTTTGGTATAGAAAGGAGGTGGTGGCTCAAGATTCTTATTTGTTGTATGATGAATCATTCTCCCTCTCACTAAAACTCACGACCAGTTACAAATGAAAAATACAAAATCCCAATTCAAAATGAAATCCCTCTCTCAATCCTCTCTTCTTCAGCCTTCCACCTCATCTCCGACAAATAACAACTACCGCCGATGACCAGACCCATCGACAACCAACTACACATACTAAACCCATGTACACTCCAAAATCGAGAATACACAAGAAATCCTCAAATTATAAATCAATTCTTTTAACTCCTGAATCCTTAATCCTCAATCGGTGTTGACGGGAGAAGAGAAAAGGATAAAAATGGGGATGGAGGTGGTTTGAGTTTCAAAAAAGTAAGAGAGACAGAAAATAGATGGGAAGGGATGGTGGAGGTGGCGTGTGTTTCAGAAAAGCAAGAGAGGGATATAGAGGGGTGTAGATAGGCAGGGAAGCTGTTAATTTGGGGTGAGAGAGAGAAAGGTGGGGTGGGGCTCGAGGTTTGTTTAGATGGAAATAAATGAAGAAATATAATATATATCTATATGTATATCGGTCGGTTCGGGGAACCGACTTTATTTTCATTACCCGAAAACCGACCGATACACCATCGGTTTTATTAAAAATAACCGACAACCGACCGAAAGAGATGCAGCACCGCACTGACCCGACCGAAATCGATCGGTTCGGTCGGTCGGTTCGGGTTTCGGGTGGTTCATGCTCACCCCTATTGTATATAGAGAAGTTTTTCAGAATATGTAAAATTCTTGCTTTTATTGTTTTTTTTTTAATAGTGACTTTGATTTTTCATAACATAAAGTGTATATAATTTAAATATGAATTAATATTCATTTAAAATGTTAAGAATTATATAAGTACCTATTATATATATATATATATATGTGTGTGTGTGTGTGATGTAAAATTTGTGTTAATAATTGTTTTGGTAAAATTAATAATTATTAGCGATCAATTTTATAAATTTATAAAAAAATTAAATACCAATATATGTAAAATTACTGAGAAATATAACATAATTTTAATTTTAAATATATTTATATTGTAAATAACGCAACGGTGAAATAACAATTTGCTTCCACTGTGCAACGTATGTCTCACATCCCGCGTTACTTCTATCGCGCAACGCGCGGGTACTGTACTAGTTTATCTAAACTAAACCAAAAAAAATTGAAATTGATAAAAAAATGAAAATAAAAACTAATAAAATTGTTTACGGAACACCAAATTGAATAGAGGATCTCTCATTTGCTTCTCCACCATCACAATTATTTAATACAATAACAAATATAGTGATAATGATTAATGAATTACAAGTGGAATAGCTGTATAATTATATTAAAAGCGAATAATTTTGAATTACAAATGAATTAATAATGGAACAATATTGGTAAGCAAAAGTTAATTTGCATTTGACCGTGGAGCAGAAGGGCAGAGGCATATCACCTCAATTTCTCATTTTTCATGTATTCCATAATTTGTTCAAAAACTGAAACATATAACAAATTGATGTTAATTTGTAAGCATGGATAAAGGTAGGGCATTTCGTTTCAGATTTTGTTTCAATAAATAGCTAGAAAAGGCATTAAAGAAAACAGACCACACACATTACCATTTGATTGAGAAAGAGAGAGAGAGAGAGGGGGGGGGATAATGAGCTCTAGTTTAATGCGCTTCCCCGCTGGATTGGAGACACGTGTAAAGTGGTTTGGTTCAAAGTCTTCGGCCCATTTCCTTGTGGAGCGGCCCGAACCCGGTTACTGTTCCACGTCGTTAACGCCCGTCAGTGTCCTCCGTCCACGCGCCGTCACTGTTTGCCTTGGGAAGTCAGCCTAGTCAATAGGGTGGGTGGGCCGCTGCTACACGCAACCTTCGCTCAGTCAGAGAGGTCATGATTGGATTGAAAGCAGATCTGTTTGGATTGTGTTTGATTTTTTCGGCCAAAACTATAGACTAAGCTTTTTACGGAGTGTAATGTTATTATTTTGCGAGGATATTCTCGTATTACTATTAATGGTATGATGGTACTATGTTGCATGAATATAGTCCAGAAGTTTGAGCTTTTTTTGGATATGGTGTTGGTTTTTCGGCCAATACTATAGACGATTATTTCTGTACGATTTGTTGTTGTAATCTTTTGAAATAACCTCTATATTAGCACCTAATTGTGTATGTTGATTTTGCAGTAATAGGCGGGTTGGATTTATGTACTTATGATATTACGTCGGAGTTGTCTTATTTTGGGGGAAATTGTAATGCACTTTGATTTATTTGATAAATCTGAACATTTATGTATATATATATGTTGTTAAATTAGACATAAATATCAGCAAACGTTGTAATTGAGTAGATTATCGAAATAGGGGTAAATGTAATTGTTGGGGCCGATTGTAATACCCTAAATAACCCTGTTGAATTTGCGTGGAATAATTTTTGGCGCAGTACTCTGCCCTTCATTTAAATTTATATATCTAAGTCGTTAAATTTCCCGCCCTATATAGGGAGCTGTAGCAAAGTTTGCTATTGTATAACCCCAGTGTTAATTAATGAGCGATTTGCTTAATTACCCTGGTTCTAAACTCCTATATAGCCAACCGCATCCAAAAAGAGCGCCACAGTCGTCCGACTATTCGAAGTTCTTTGGGGAAGCCTGGCTATTACTCAACTTCAGTGGAAGCGAGCGAGAAGCAAGCGGCGGATTCGGCGAGAGGGTTTGTGAATGTTCTCTTAATTTGAGACAACTGTGTGCTATCTAATTTTTGGTATATTAATTAAATTTGTTGTTTTGCATGCCGTTTTGAAGCGAATAGTTGAAGAAGTTAGAGCGATGAAGCGGACGTACAATGAGAGTGCGTTTCCTAGAATTAGAGGTATGATCTGTCGATTGAAAGCCTTGTAAGCAATTTTTATGGATTACTTTTAGTAAATGGTATTTGTGTCTGCACTTGGAGCCGTGTGATTTTATGTAATTGCCAGTGGTTCGATTTGAAATTAAGGGTGTTTAATGTCCTTGGTTGTCTTGAATTTTTTTAGTTTCTTAGCCGTGTGGAAATGCATCGTTTTTTATTATTGCATGTATGAGGTTGACCGGGAATAGTTTCATGCTCTATGTCTGTGTGAATCTTTCTTTTTTATCTCATTCGGTGGGTAGTTGTTTGGTGGTTTGGTGTGGGTGTAATTGGGTGTTTCCTTGGAAATTTATTGAGTGTAATACAACTGTAAGTGTGCTGCAATACTTGAAATTGGTTGATCTAAATCAGACATGGCAGTGAGTTAGCCCACTAAATGTGTTTGACGGTTCTTTAAGGAGCTGCCTAGTACTGAGCTTGTGGAAGTCACACTGATCATTTTCGGATGAATGAAGTGTCTGTCGTTTCCACATGAGGCCTTTGAAAGAATGTAGTGGTATATTGAGCTCTGAATTTGTATATTTCAGTGTGGAATGTGAGGGAAAGTTGTATATTGACTCTCTGACTTTGTACTGAGCTTGTACTTGCAGTTTGTGCATGTTTCTGAAATCCATTCTATATATCTACTAAATACATCTTGGAGCAGCTGTAATTGAGGTCTTTGTGAAATGATTCGGGGCAGATTGTAGCCACTAATTTTAGTAGACGAATGGTCTTGATTTGTATATTTCATCGTTCAGTATATGAATTTTGTTCGCAAAATGTTATCATTGTGGCTCTGTATCCTTTGAATCCTTTTAATAGGTTGAATCCCTATAGTAATTGTTTTCAACTAATTTTGAGAAATATCAACACTGAGCAATATATGAATCGAGTGTATACGTAAAACCATTTATGAAAAGAATTAATTTCAGTATCAATCAACCCAAATAAATGATGGGAACAGAAGTTCGTTTGTATTTGTGAATATTATTAGGAGTACATTGCTTGACTGTTGTTTGTTATGCTGCCTGGTTTACATTGGAAGAACTGGTTGATTATAAAAGCAATTCCAGCGCACGTTGAACACCGCATTTGTACTCTATGTGAAAGTGCTTAACCTGTTGTATATGATGGTTTGTTTAATAATTCGATGCATGGACTGGCTTCAATCAAAGGTTAGAGTGCACATGTTTTGAAGGAAGATATTTGGTTATTTGGTGTATTTATTCGGTTAAATTTGTGCTTGTGATGCTACATTTGACCTTGATATCATGAAATATATATCCAGTTCCCTGTATGCTTATAGTCGTGGCCTGGGCTGGTTGTTATTCAATCCGTTTACAGTGCCTGAGAGTGTGATGTGTTAGGGTGTAAATTGCCATGTTGTACTTATCATATGATGCCCAAACTTTGTGTTTGTATGTCCATAACTACGAATTGAATATGCCACCATAAAGCTCTCTGTATTTTGGTTAATTGCAGTGTTTAAACCTGCAAAGATATTTACATAGCAGGCTATTTGCATGCATGGTGGCAGACTGATTGACAAATACTCTTTGGGAATTGGTTGTGAACCTGTGTGCTGCTCTATTTAATTTGTTATCGTAATTCTTTATTGGTGTTGGATGCAAATGGTGTTTTTTGTTCGAGTGTTTATTTTTTGGGTTCATTCTCATTAGTGGGTTGTGCTTCTAATACGGAGACAGGTGATGATCCCCTCCTAGTATCCGAGGGCTCCCACCTGTGGTGGCTGGAGAACGTACGTCAATGTCTTGATAGGTGGAACAACATGCGCATGAGCATGTCTCCTTTCAAACACTTATTTGATCTTCCCGCGCTACATTTCAACGCCCCACTATATCAACAACTGTTGCGCTGCCTGGATAAATAGTCCCGGGCAAGTAACACCCTACGGTTCGTGATAAATGGAGACGTCCTTGTGTTCGGGCCCACGGACTTCACCGTGATGACCGGTTTAAAATTCAATGGATACACGTCCCCTCCAGCTTCCTCTGCCGTGCATGAAGGTGCCTTCGGTGGCAAACAGAATATGACCCTGGTTGAAGTGCATGATCAGTTTCATGATGAATGCGTGGAGATGAAGGGCAGCACCCCTCTCTGTTTCCAACTTGGTTTGTTGTTTATCCTGTACATCACCATTCTGTTTAGAGGTCGAGTTACTGACCAAATTGAGATGAATTATTTCCATCTAGTGGATGACTTAGAAGCCTTCAATAAGTTCCCATGGGGTTTGGTAGGTTACAATTTCTTCATTCAGTCCACTCATGAAGCCCGTGAGCTTCTTGACCGTCTTACTGTTGAGCCTAATGATGCCGGTGGGTACCCGATAGAGGTGCATGCTGGCGGATTCAACATGGCCTTGATTTTGTGGGCGTACGAGGTGATGCCCGACCTTGCTGCCGTTTCCGGTCGTAGGCTTGGTAGCCAGATGGATCGCATTCCCCGAATATTGTGGTGGTACACCAACAATTTTGCTGACCCAGCGACAGTGAAGCAGTTATTTTCTAGGTGACGTAAGATGGTTAAGGTAATCTCCTATTCTTAATGGTGTACTGCGTGAACTGAAGTTTGTATTGTGAATTTGATCGTAACCGATACTTTTCTGTTGATGTTGTCACGTTGGTCTTGATTTTATGTTAATGTTCCCAACAGACACCCCTGGTAGTGACTTGCGAGGAGAGCCGCATTCTCTCTAACACAGGGCCGTACAGTACTTCGCATCTGCCGTGCACTCCCTTTGCATCTCTTCATCGGGGCTGCAACGAAGCCGGATAGCCGTTAGTCCCTAATGTGGATGTGGGTCGAAAGAACCTCCGGCTGTGATTCATGGTCCCGGAGATTTTTACTCGTACTGATGGTGCAACTAGTGCCACTCCTGTCGTCGGTCGATGCAAGCGGACGGCGCGAAGAGGAAGGGGAAGAGGAAGATGGAGAGGAGTTCGCATTGGAGATATTGGGGAACTCCCCATGGGCCTGCAGCAGCGCACATTCGAAGGGCCACAATCTGCCCCACCTAATCCAGTCATTCCTAATCTCCCTCACAATGCTGGCTACCGACGCCCCAACCAGGGGTCCAGCTCTGTCCCGCCGCCGAGAAAGAGTCACCCCGATCATTTGGCACGCAAGAAAGATGTGCGTAAGCGTACCTTAATCACATTACAAAGCATGAGCATTGGTTCCCACTTCTCCAGTTCATTCCTTTGTTTGTTGCTATCGCTGTAATTGTGATCATTTACTTAATTATGCAGGTTAACATGTTGATAGTGTCCGAGATAGCCCAGAGGTTGGCAAATGTTGAGGAACTTTACCACTCTCTAGTTTTAATTCCTTTCTATGCGATGAAGTTCCCATCTGCAGCTCCAACTGATTTCCACTCCGCATCACCTCAATTTGCTGGGGTGCTCCCCAGTGATGAGATAAGAACAGTGCCCTGCCGCCGCCTCTCGTTTGACGAAATGGGGCCTACCTCAGCAGGTGCAGCTGCCGGTGCCACATGTAGCACGCAATCATATCCATCTGGGTTGGATATCTTGAGTGCAGTGAGCCTCGATGGTGATGCCGACTTTTCTGTCTTCAAGCGATGGTATGAGTGTAAAGAGCCTGAGAACAGCTTGTGAGTACCACCTGCATGCCTTATTAATTTCATTTCATGTTCCCTGAGTGTGTACACTATCACCAACACCTGTGGTTAATAAAATATATCAGGCCCAACAACATACCAGTCCCCACACGGATGAGTCTGGGTGTCGTGCGTCCATGGTTTGACAAGCTGTCTAACCCGGACGGGTGGTTACAAGACCAGGTGTGTCCTTACATACTCTGTTGCATTCAATCAGTATCAGGACTTCATAGTTAGGGTCAGCCACTAAACCCACTGCTTACATTCCTTTCTGATGCCTGTACGCAGTACATTGATGCATTGGTGGCACTGATTATGCGGCAAGCGAAGGCGGAGGATGTTTTGCGGGCTGAAATGAGTGTGAGCGTGATGGATACAGTTTGCTGGGTATACATATGTTAACAAGTTTATGTTCCACCTGCATGTACTACGTTTTTTGTGAAATGGCCCAATGTTTTACTTTGCAAAATGCACATATTTTTGCAGGACATTCTGCAGCAGGATGACTGAATGATGGTTGAAGAAATTGTAGTCCCTTTCGCAAAGGGTAGCTACATTGAAGATTGGGGTGAAAGGTGGGTAGTCACCCGCAGGGTAGTAGGCGTTGCACACTTGAAGACGAATCACTGGCTGTCGTACCACATTTCAATTGATGAGTAGATGATCATTGTGTACGACTCGACCTCGAAGGATAGTGACTGGTCTATTGTGAAACAGGCGTTTGAGAAGATGTCCAGATACCTCCCTGACATCTGCCGTTCCTGCGGAATTTTACCGATGAAGGACGGGGCGTTGCAACCGTTGGTTGATAAGTTTGAAGTGTTGCTTCAGGAGTACACCCCGCAGCAAAGGAACGACTCTGATTGCGGTGTCATGGCCGTGCAGTATGTGGAATGCCTCATTAGAAACCGACCGTTGTCTTCCATCGTCCCTCGACTTTGTTCGTACCGTCGGAATAGATTCTGCGCTCAGCTCTTCCAGTTCGGGTTGAAGGTCCTCGGTTGGCGCGCCGCTGCAGATGCTGGGGGAAGTAGCACTCTGTGAATGAGGTGGTCCCGTCATATATGAATGCATTTTGTACATATATGTATATATCTTTGCACAATGGTGTTTCTGTGATTAGTTGGGGAGCCTTTTTGGTTTGCATCGTGCACCCAACGAGTGGCCAATCTTTTTGTAATGTTGCACTTGTTAATTTTTTAGGACCTGGCCTTTGTGAACTGAACGCTAAGTCACCTTTTGTGAGATAGTTCCATCTACTATAGCAGAACACGCTAAGCCATAATTCAAATTAAAATATTACATTTTGGCTACTCGCATTTCATTAGTAATTTATATATCTATCATATTACAATTAAATGTGTGGATTTCCACTGTACACTTATTACATAAAGTGTGGGATGAGAATCTTACAACCATTAAATTATACTACAAACGTTGATTTATAACTTGTACTTATATAGTCATATGTCAGATTAATAACTAAAAAACATATGGCCTTTGAAATAATCCTCTGAACTAGTAAAGTAATTATAACATGTATATTTGTTCGTCATTAGTAACGCGAAAAGAAATAGCCGACATATAAGAATATTAATTATTATTATACCAATATTCCTTCTGTGTCGTTGGCATCAAAACCACAACTCTGGAGGGTGCGTAACCATGTGTTCTTTGTTATGTTTTTTAAAAATAAAGAGTCATCCAACTTCTAAACCCTAATCCGATGTTCTTGTGTCTGTATTTTGAAACGAATTATGGCTGGGTGTTCAATTGACCTTTTAGTGTACTACTGATGTCAGTATCCCAATAGATACCATAATAATAACATCTACCGCTCCTATGTGAAGAAAAAGATGTCCGCCACAAAACGTGAATACGTGATTACATTTTACGGGCGCCACTGTTGGTGAAAATTTCAGTTTCCCAGCCACTGAGCCGATTTTCGTCCAAAACAAGCGTGTGTGATGGCCAGAATGGGGGTGGGGAAATCTACGTAAATCTCTAAATACCGCACTAATTATACCGGGGAAAAATCGAAAATACCCTTTTTTGGTATAGCGAGAATTTCAGTACGGTTTGATACCGTACCGTAACTTTTCATTACGGTGAGGGTATGCACTTTTACAAATTACGTTATACCGCCGTATACCGAGATTTCGGCACATCGTGGAGTTTCGGTATATACCGGTTCTCGTTATATACCGACAATCGGTATATACCCAAATACCGGTATATGCCGAAACTCCACGATGTGCCGCTATACAGACGGTATATTGATATCTCGGTACGGAACGGTATATCGATATACCGATATACCGTATTTTTTTAAAATAATTAACACATCTATAATTCAATGTTGTAATTATAATATTGCAACATATATTTAAAATCTATATTTATAAATATGAGAAAGAAAGACAGAAGAAATACAATGCAATAAAATAATATTTTATTATTTTTTTCACAAGTTTCGCAGAAATACCATATTTGGAAATTAATAAATACATATGAGATATGAGGACAACACTTCACTATTTATATTTTGATTTCTTAATATGGCTCGTATTAAGAAATAATAAAGGAATATTAATTAACTACATCCACTAATGTGGATTACAATTATGAGTACAATCATTAATAAGAAAATTTACATCAATTAAAATAACAAACTGTTTCAATTATAATTATAGTTGAATACATTTGATTCTACAGTATTGTAACTTTTATTTTCAATTTGGATTCATAATTATAACTCAAATATTTACCCAAATATATATGAAAGACTGAAAATGACAAAGAATAATGCAACGTAGTAATATAACATTAAACAACTTTCTCATCCACTGAACAAAAAAACCTTTATTATTTATATACTAACTTTTGAACATGACTAATGAAAATTAATTAACTAATACGAGGAATTATATAATTATCTAACACGATTACAGCTAGTGGTATCATTAAAAATAATTTGAATAAATTGAAAATCAATATACGAATATCAACATGACCACTGCACGTATATATGAATCATAAATACTTCATATATATGTTTCTGATGATGATGAAAATACAAAAACTCAAGTATTTAACCAAATAGATTTATACATAAATATATATATATATATTGAAATAGAATGCAATCATATATGTTGTTCCTTTGAAAAATTGAATCAAAACTTAGTAATCTTGTCTAAATGCAAGCTCAGATAAATGCCCTTTTCCGTTGACAGCTTCATTGTTACTGTTGATTATATTTGATTTTTCTATACCGTAGTATACCAACTTTAAGTATATCTATAAATTATTGAGGTCTATGTATATGAACGATGAAATAAAACCCTATTTGTCCCTTAATTAGTTATTCACTCTATTGCATAAATAAGTTTAAACTATCAAAAATTAAATCTACAACTACATCTTAAAATTGAATCATCATGTAATACTAATAATTAAATATTGAGTAAAAAAATTCAATACAAATTAGTGAGTATTCAATTTAATAACTCAGAATCAAGAATTGCTTATATTAAAATTCTCATTTGATAAAAACGTTTTCATCTACAGTGAATAACTCTCATCATCAAGTCTATATTTGATTCTTATATACTATAATATACAAGTATTCAGTATAACTGAAAATTCCCTATATGTACGTATATGAATGATGATATCAAAATTTACACGTCCATTTTTGACTTTTTCACTATATTGCCAAAAAAAATTTAAACTATACAAAATTTGCTTTATATCTATAGCAAAAGCATTAATTATCATGTAATACTAATAATTAAATCTTTTGTAAATAACTTTAATAAAAATTAGTTCATATTGATTTTAAATTACAAATCATAATCAAGAATTGTTTATATAAAAAATATCATCACATAAGTTTCTTCTAAAGTGAATCACTCTCACTATGAAGATTATATTTGATTATTCTTTACTATACTATACAAATATTAAGTATACGTACAAACATATATTCGTACTCAACATTAAGCTGCTATGTTATTTCATTGTTTATATTATATTTGAAATTCGGATGTTACGAAATGGTCTATTTAACTTGTTTGGTTTTGGTATTTTGTTTGTTCAGACATGAATCTTTATGTTCTTATTTGTACAATACGGATGGGTACGCCATGTCAAATTCAGTATTTTCGTACTACCTTACAATTTAGGTATTTTCGATATACCGTGAAACTTCGGTAGACATTGGAAGTTCGGGCGAATTCGGTATACCGTATAATATCGATACGGTACGGTATACCGAAAATATCAAGACCGTTAGCAAATAACCCTTACTGCGTATACCGAAAACTTCGGTATACCGACATTCGGTGTACCGAATGTTTTGGTATAGAACGGTGTGAAATTTGTGTATATGGCAATTTCGGAACCTTTTACCGTACGGCGTGCAATTCTTAAGTATACCGTACCGACCCAGTCCTATAAGAAATTGATCCATTACCATTTCCTTGAGTCGCTTTGATGTATCGAGGTTGATTGTTCATGGAATGCACGAGTAATACGATACTCATTTAGAACTGTACATTCCTGCTACGATCGGAGACCCTCCTACTCGGCCTCGATCATATCCCACTGTCTTATCATCCATACTGGTAATGCTACACCTGCTGTATTCTGGGGTTAAATTTCCCTTCACGTTCCTCTTGTAAGACTAACTACACGATTTGCTGTTTGTTAATCGCTATATATTATCCTTAATCACGCTACTGTTATTATGTGCAAATCAAATATTACTGTCTGCACTCACTACTAACCCTACCGGATCAACTGATACGCTGCATAAAGTTTCATTTGATACAAAGTAGAAGTTAGTTTTATACCTGCTGGCACCGGACCTAATTTCCCTATGTTTCTGTTTATTTTGTAGGGTCCGGTAAACAAATTCTGTTTAGCATGCATCGCCACGTATTGTTGTGTTCCCCAACCCCCTCTCATGTGTCCCCCAATATGCAAGAGAAATAGTACGTTAAAGCATTTTATACATACATTCACTCCATACTACAGTGATACATGCGTTACCCGTCGTCCCATTCTAAGGCCCCATAAATTTCGTGTACCTTGTCGATGGGCCACACAAGTTAGCAAAATATGGCCCCACACAAATAAGGAGCTGGAGCCACACAAAAACGACATACATATACACAATCCGAAAGTGTGGCCGCACGGCCATAATTCTTAACATATGTTTGTTACGAGGGCATGCACGGCCCAAAATTCCCAAAAACCCTTACTTTCTTGTCTTCTCAAAATATGTTAGAATGTGGGCTACAGCAATCCACCCCTCTGTGCCTGCTGCAGATACTTCTTCCCCGAATCTGAGTCCAGCACCATCACCCCGATGCTTGGGAAGGGAGCTGATATGTCCGTGAATAGTAGAACATCGCCGGACCTGCAGCCATTGTCACTTGTGAATTGCGCCCACCCATCCTGCCTGATGTAGAAGCGGACATCACTATTGTTAGCCCTCTCTCGGAACTGCACTTCCTATGTGCGACCGTCTTCATTTTGCAGTGTCACTATGCCACCATGAGAGACGGGCAGCGCCCTCGCAAACGCTATGGGGAGTTCCTGTCGCATCTCACAAGATGAGTGTGTCAGTGCTTCCATTAAACACTAATTCATGTTCGTTGCATTCATACATGCACTGTACCCAAAACACAGGCCTTACTTACCAGCTGGGATAGCAGGGAATACTCCTTCATCTGACGAACAAATTGGATTTTCAGGGGGTAGGTGTCTGCGGCCCGATGCCTAACTTGAGTCAGTCCTCCTGAAGCCTCTGCGAACACACACATAATTCTATAATATTAGGTTCTCTGCATAATCCTTCAGGACATGGTCCTTCGCGAGTGTTTGTTTCTTACATACATTACAGTAAATAATTAGATTGTGGAATTACATGACACGCTCTATAATTGTCAGAGCAACTCGTACTTCACTTATGCTAACACAGTAAAAATGAGGGCACTGGCACGGATGTTTATAATAATATCCCTAACCGTGAGCCATGCATCCTGAATGTATAAGTTTATAAATAAGGACGGATTACATTGTATGCTTTCATTTTATGATAACTAACACCCTGCCAAACGTACAGCAAAGCTGGTAACTAAACTGCATTTGTTATGTGAGGCCATATCTGACATAAGTGTCTCCCGTCACAACTGAGGTTTAATTTGTTGATTTGTTGGGCATTCTTCCCTACACCCAATTGCATCGTTAAACTGATCACACAATAACAGGTTATCTCGGTAGCTGGATGTTAATTCACTATGCTGTGCTTATGCTTGTGGAAATATGAGAACATTGTTTGTCCATTAACATATCTGTTCTCATACCCGTCCCTACCAAACTAATCAATGGTAAATACATGTTTCTTTAGAGGTTTTAATATGCATTCCAACCCTATCCCACTTAATAGTGCTGCATTGACTATGAACTATATGCATGAATTCATGTGTAGTTTATGATAAATTTATACAATCCCCTCACTACCACAAAGCAACAGTGTTTACTTAAATCTCGTTCACAATTCTACAAGCTGCTGCATCATACACACAATTTTGGATATTTCCGATATCTGATTCTCATGGATTAAGTGATTCTTAATTAATAATTGCTTACCTCCACTCACGGCGCCACCCCACTTCCGCAAACCCTTTTCATCATACGCACAAACCTTCCAAGTGCCATTTTTTGCCTCAAATGTGAAAGTTATAAAGTCCCCCTTCCGCAGATGATTCTCCTGGGCAAACTCTGGCCAACCATCTTCCAGCCAAACTTTCCCTGCCCGATTACTCAGCCTCACTTCCCAATGCCGATCTCCACTCTCTGTCGCTAGCTTGATCGACTTGCCTTTCAGAAGGAAACTGTACGTATCCGCGAACGTTGGGGGTATACGCTGCATTGCGGTTCAATACGGTCATACTACTAATGTTTGAATGAAGAACCATACCATATATTTCATTTAAGGCTACCCTACCAGTGTCTGTGACCAATTTACTCAGAGGAACTGGAAGAAGGAAGCTACTTTCATTGAGCTATCTGTCACCGCCCAATTTTGACCAACCAGCTCCTGCTCGCAACTATTCCAGTCGTACAGCCTGACCCTGTAACTTGCACCACGTTTTTGCTCCACCAACATGTGAAAACCTGATGCCACCCTCGTTTCGTCTCTGAATGTGCTCCATCCCTCTGTGAAGAAGCACTCGCCAGTTATACGGCACTTGATCGTGACCTTCCAAGTTCGTCCATGGTTATCCTGCAAATTGATTCTTGCATCTGACATGGCGCAAGGGAATGCACCAAGTGGCAAGCTCTACAGCAGTATATCAATAAATGGTTCAACCCCTCAAAATAAGTGACGAATGCAACATTTGACATTTTTACAAACTGCCTAACATGAACTCATGCGTGTATGCCTTCGGATACACATGAAAATGAGATGGGGTCATTCATAAGAATGTATCTATGGCTAACCATTCTCTCCTTGAATGAAGCATCCCCCACAACCATGAAGAAAGAATACTTGTGCTTCTGACTTGTTTCTGCCTCCATGAACTCGACACAAGGCCTGCAGAAAGTAATCCATACTCCATCGCGGCAGATTTAGTTAATGTCAACAGCACATTGAATAAAGTTGAACACCATCCATATGGATCACACCATTCAAACTAAAAGTGCTAAATACCGACTCTTAAATCACTATGCTCGCTCGCTCATTAACTATTCACCGCCCAAATCTAAAATAAAACGACCACACTTATTTTTGATTAGGTTTAAACATTCTGGCTTCGAGGGTTTTGGTATTTTAACGACTCGAGAGTGTGAATCTTATGCGAACGGATCATATTTTTTTACGCGCAAATTCGCGCAGAGGATGGGTATGGGGAGTGATCTAAGTTTGGGGGTGACGATGTAAAAATTTGAAAAAATAAAAAAAATTCCACGACCTTAGCACTCCCGTCAACGAGAGTTGAGTTAGGTTTACTTTACCTATTGTTCAGAGTGGGCTTCCGTCGCCGTTGAATACACTAGATAGTCTTCTTTGCCGAGCGGTGATGGTCGGCCGGACTACTGGGGTGAGGTTGGCGTTGGGCTGCCAGCTTCATTCCCCGATTTCCAAATGGTCAACGGATGCGTCTTAAAGAAGCCGCTCGTTCCGGTGGCGTTTTTCGCTTTTTCTTAGAGTCGGAATCGCCAACCACGTTTTAAATAATTTGCTACCTACCACCGACTACCTTTTACTTTGGTTGCTTAAATATGTAATTTCTTATCCCATTCTCTAACAAATTTATTAATTTAGTTATGGAGCCACCTTTTTAACTGGACATAAGGTCCTACAGTTTTTTCTATGAACGTGGTTGCCTCATAATATATATTTATTATCTTGCACTGTAAATCTCTATGATGAGATTGTATAGTTTACCAATAATGTGATGTATATTATCCCTCCCTCTTATAAACTGGCCTTATTGACAATTTACAATATAGTGATTCATTTTTAAATTTACGTATCGTTACTACGTTCTCGTAAAATAACCAATGCACACTTTCATGCGAATTATGTTGTATTGCAAGCAACATATGTGTCCGTATAATTATGTGGTTTGTATCGATTGCATCATAGTCCTTCATAACTAACAATCCTCGTTATGTACAATTAAATTATTCACGCTGCTTAATTTAAAATTGGAAAATCCACAGTGTAATTACTCAAGCCACAACTTCAGTTGCGTGATTGCAACGTTTGGACACGTCCCCTTATATCAATTAAAAGGATCCTCTACTACGCTCACCCAGCCTTGTAAAAATAGTAGCAATTAGTTTCACTTTAATATAAGAATTCATTTACGAAACGAATAAAAAATTAATCAATTATTCAGTACTACGTAAAACTTTCATCATATTCCAGTGGATACATGCCTTGCACTGAACTATTACATCTCCATAAAACACCATTCACGTGAAATGTTAGCCCCCTTTTCGTATTTTTCCCTAGTACTATTTATTTAACTAATTACATGACATCTAACATTACACTTGACGGCCATAAAATTAATTGGTTCATATATACATGTAGTACATATTACATATGTACATACATACTACTAATATTATGTGTCAGTGTAAAAAAATTTGACGGCCATAAAAATAATTGCATAATTGAATGTCATTTAGTAGATACCATATGGAATGATTGGAATTGAATTATGAAAATCAAATACACAAGTATGAACTATATTAATTAAATTAAATTTAGTCAATATATAATATACTCAACGCACACGTATATATTTATATTTTTGGAACCGTAATTTAGGCTGAACAGTTTACTTGATATTTTCATCCTATATGTATTATCTTACCATCAGATAGAGTGTATATAAAGGGGTTTTCTTTTTTTAGTTCTTTAAAATTCATATTTTATATATATTTTTATAATAACAACTTTGATCCCCAAATTAAAAAACTCCTCATAACAGTTTGCATAAATATCGCGGTTTATATATACAACAAATATATAGTAAACGATTGCACCCACATAATTATTTTTTTTTATTTGGGGAGATTGTATATTAAGTTTAGGAAGGGTTGATTTGACTGTTGGCGTGTAAATAGTTAGGTTAATGCATGTTGCCCCTTATAATTAGGTTAATCTTTTTTAATACGATATATGTATATTTTTTAAAAGAATAATGCTAGCCAACCAGCTGCTGGCTAGCCAGAAACTAATTTTGGTGATGATTAATAAACGGTACTACTAATAAATTAATTATGTTACTTATTAAATGTTATGTTTTTACTATAGTATCATTCTATCATGAAACTAGTGATTTGTAATTAATTATTAAAATCACTCTAGAAGCGGATCGGAAGAAAGGGGCGCAACGTCATCTTCTTTCTTTTCTTCACTTCTTTATTTGTGTCCATCTTCGAGTTCTTCTGAATTGAAGCGCATATAGAGTTGCCCTAATTATTATCGAGGGCATCAATGTTAATTTATTGAATAATTACTGTTTTATTAATTAAATTAATTAAATATTAAAAATAATAAAACATTCTGGCTAGCCAGAATCTGGCGGAAAATCATTACTCTTTTTAAAATATATGAAGTTCATACAGGTTTGCGTTCACTTTTTTTGTGAATATTGAGGTGGCTGCATGTTCATCCGTATAAAGATGTGATGTATTTATTTTCAATACAATATATATCTAGTTTATTATGTAATTGTAAAATAATTTAATAATTCAAATACAGAGTGACAGGGAAGAACGTAACACATATTGCTTCATTAGATTTATCGTTAATTAAAAAATCGTAATTTGGTTATTTAAGCAAATTAATTACTACAAAATTGCCTCAGTTACGTTGATAAAAAAGGGTTGAATTTGCGGGAAAATTAAATCATATTCGTAAGATAAACATTAACAATACTAATAATAAAAAGGTTCATAATAATCATAGTAGTATTATGCATTATTATTATGATAATAACCAGAATTCCTTTACTAAGAATAATGCTGGTAATAAGAAAAAAGAAAATCATGAAAATTATATAAACAAGCATCTGCATTAAAATTACATTTGTCATCATAATAATGCTAAGAATACTAAAAAGAATAATAATTCTGATAATAATACAACCAATTATACTAATAATAATAACTATAATAATAATAGTACCCTGAATACTACTATTAATAATATGAATAAGAATAATATGAATAATATTATTCTTAAACATTTTCGAATGTTTTTTTAACCATTTGTGAGTGGTTAGTACATTTGCTAGTCAAGATTAAATAACATTAGTGTAATTATATGTGATTCGTATGAGCATATTATTCTTATTCGAGTAGCACGTCCTACATAAAACAATATGTCATTTAGACGTGCCCATTATATGCTCACACAATGCTGATGGATCAAGGTTAATTGTTTGAAAGTAATTATATATCAAAGAAGACAAATATTAGTATGTATATATTGATAATGATTTACATAATAAGAATGAGAAATGTATTAATAAAAACATGCAGAAACGATTTACTAGTATTTCCAACGGGCCTATGAATATGTGGACTCGACATCTGGCCCAGCCCGATGCCTCAGCAATGCTGCCTACGCGGGTAACTTGAAGGACTAAATTGACATTTAACACTTTATGCCGCCTCATAATTGCACAAGCCCTAAATACAGACGAACAACATCGGCGAAGCCCCAACCTCTCCACTGAGAACACCGTCGCCATGACCTTCCGAATGCGGCTGCCGATTCAAGGGATGTACAATTGCATACAGGGGGAGAAGAAGGAGATTCGCTTGCTGCAATATCTGCTCGTGGAAATAACTCAGGGCCGCATTCACGATGCCGAGACAGCCGCCACTTCCATGGAAGTGATTGCCGCAGCCATGTCAGACGCTTTCCGTTGGCCTATAAGTGCCGTTGATGTGGCCTGCAAGGTGGACGAGCTCCGTAACCATTTTGAGGCCTTTTTATGGTTCAAATCGCTGCCTGGGATTCAATACGACTCAGCAGATAACAGAGTTACGGCTTGGCCTATATATTGGGAGCGCTACGATGTCGCCCACGTAAGTTGTGCTTAAAATTTTCAGTTCATTAGGTTAATTGCGGTTATTAATGTTTAATTTCAAATTTTTGGTCCTCGTCCTTCGTAATGTAGCATGAGCCCATGCAGAATCTCGTGTTCCGACTGAAAGAGGAGCCAACCTACGCGTTACTACATGAAGTTTTCACAGCCGGTCGGTTAGGGAGGCTCGACATGCAGTGGGTCATTTCCCGGTGCATGGGTGGGGACCCCAGGTGGTGCCCAGCTCCGGTGTTGTACTGGTGGGGCTATGCCTGACTCAGATCCCGTCGGCCGGCTATCCGTGTCCTGGAAGATGGTGTACTTGTTTTTGGGACGACTAATAGGGCCTTGGCTGGTAATTGATATGGATATATATAGTTATTAAAGGGTCATCTTATTTTGAATATTATGCGTGGCCTAATATTTAGATCTGTACATGAAGACTAAAATATATAACGATATATGTCTATTTTGCTAAGTAGGGGTATATGCGCAAGGAACCATCAAATTACGGAAGTGTATCGGTGGACTAGTGACGAATCAACATAATTACTGGTTCATTTAACTAATGTATGATCGTATTTAGCAATTTTAATGTGCATATTTTGAGGATGGTCATAAATTACAAGTCTTCAAAGTTATTCAATCAATTTGTCATCATTCTTTAAGCAAACGTGAAACGGACGTACACATGTTAAAAAACAGGAACATTAACTTTTTTTGGGCTTGGATTACGGTCATGGATTGGTTAAATAGGGTGTAGATCAATTGGTTTCCAAGTTGAATGTTTTTTTCCATTTAAGAACGGTGGGGTACAGATTATGAAGACAGTAATAAGTCCGTATACATGATTTAATAATTTATAAATTATTTGTTGTTGGAGTTGCAATACTTGGGGATGATTTGCCCAAAAACACCTTCTTAATGCTGTGTATATTGTAGGCCGAGTACAGCCGGGGGATGATGATTACAAAGATCGCTTTTAAGTGTCAAACGTTCGGGATAATTCCGATAATTGTGAATTACTTAATAATTGCAGAACATCCACAATAGTTGTTGCAAATCATTTCAAATACGTTTGTTTAATCAAATTCAAGGACGCATACTAAGTGGAAGAGTAATGTTGTACAATGTAGGGACTTGCTTAAAACCAATATTTACAAATAATTTTGGTACAATTATTTTTAAGGGAATGAGGAAATCCATATTATCGAAATACTGCACTTAGACTACCGAAAAATACCTGCGTAGATCGAATTTTGGGTATACAGTAGGCATCCGTATGGTAGCATACTGTATCGACAATGTTGTGTACGGTGTTGATATGGGAGTTAAAAGATATCGGTGTAGCGCGGTATACCAAATATACAGTATATTTCGGTATTCGGTAGACCAGATGTTTCGCTATATCCAAGTTAAGGCCGGTATATATCGATATGTCAGTACATCGGTATATATCAACAATTTGCAACCGCGGTACGGTACGGTATACCGATATACCATACCATAGCGTACATTTAGAATGGTTATATTATTTCTACTTCTTGACAACGAATGGTTATTGTAGTATACTAAAATAATTTGAGTAGACATTACTACGAATATAGTAACTGACTTTGTGTAAATGAAGGGCATGAAAAAATGAAGCAAATGAGTATATATCATCATATCAGCATATACTGCCTCCGTCCAACTTATGTAGTCCCTACTACTATGTTGAGGTGGCGCAATTATATGCTCCCATAACTATACATAGTATTACTTATCGTAGTAATTAACAAATATACCTTTGCCGTGTTTTTGAAGCTAAAACTGTAGAACTTTGTGGAGTCGTAATCATGAGTAAGGCTAATAATGGAAGTGAACTCCTAATAGTTTGGTTGCAACCGTCCTATTTGTAAGATACGGGCGAGGATAAAGTGGTCAATATGAACCCATCACGGAGGGAGTTTAGGATGATCTATAACATTGAATAGATCTACACCTTTTTTAATGTGTAAGATCAAACAAGTATAATATAAATATTTACATAATCCAGTGAACAGTTCACATTTGAAAGTTAAATGTCATGGCTACGGAACAGTAAGTTAATTCCATTAATTAGTAAACAGTTAACTATCCGATAAGCAGTAAAAGTTCAAATTACTCAAATATCATAATAAGAAATAAGAATACATGCAAAAGATGATAATATCACTTTGATGTTAGATATTGGAGTTCAACATGAGTAATAAAATAGAATACACTCACCTTACAACAATTGCCACTTATGAGTGAAGGAAGGTAAAGGATGAGCCAAAGGAAAGTACTAACAAGAAGAAAAGAAGCATTTAAAGGTCAGTCAATTACTAAAGAAAAACATAATATTGAGTACGTTTAACACTGAATGACCGACAATATAAATAAGTAAAAATACACGAGATATGATTGGAATTGAGCAATTTCATTGACTACATAAGAAACAGGTACCTTATATTATTATCCAATAGTAACCAGTAAAAGATTATAAACAAAAGGAAAATAACAATAACAAACTATAATATCTGTAAAATAAGATAATAACACATTGAGGTTATATGTTGGAGTTGAACATGACTAATAACAAATACCTCCCTACCATCAATATAGTCACGACTTCTGAGTACAGTAAGGTCTGATAAGAATAAAAGAAAGTTAGTAAATAAAAAAAAAATAAAACTTTTTAAAGTTCCTTAAATCGTGGAGAACAAACTACGTTTAGAAAGGTTAACACAATAAGTTACGAAATATATGTAATAAAGGGTACACGCCTAACGAAGTAAAACTGCGTTACTAAAGTATGTTAATTAAGAAGCGGGAAAAAAAATACACAATAAAAAGGGGAAAAAAATTGTTACCACATTCATTAAATTCGGTTAAGTCAAATGATTTTTGCCGGAAGTGGTATATAAAAGGGTAGTAAATATATATATATATATATACTAATTAAATAGTTGGAACTTGTCATATATATGATGACTACAGTAATTAATAAAAGGAAATTAAGGAAAAATTGATGAGAAGGACGAACTAGGAAATCCCATAATCCGATTTATCGATGCAAATCAATAATTTTGTGGTGTTTTTATTTTAAACAATGTGCTAAGACATGGATTATGTAACTTGCTTCATATTTATATATTGACCACTCCACCAACAACCCATACCACATGACACAGAACCTTGTGATTTTGTATATATGAAGAATAAGTTTACCGAAAAGGTATGTGATTAAGCTTAGATTAAGATTAAGATGATATCACCAAAACAGACAGAAATATGTGGGCCGGGGCAATGCTATGGATAATTTACTCAGTACCAATTGGAAGGATTTGGGCGCCCGTTTAAATTTTATTTGAATCGCCAATTCCTGCGAAGTGCGGTGGGTTCTTCAACTCTGGCGAATCATCCGTCGCACGCCACGAGTGAAAAAACGATTGAAGGAATACAAATTCGCCCTGTTCGGACGAAACCCTTGCCGCCGCGCCTCCCCAAATTAGAACGCCATCACAACAGGAACCGAGAACGTGATCAGACTAGAATCGGGCGCCCTCTGGATCGACATCCCTCTCAATGGATTCCATCAATAACACCATTGTAAGCCTTAATTGAATAGGTCAACATTTTGGGTTCGCGTCGGCAGCCGCTGTTTGCAAGGGAAACTAAACTTTGTCCACATTACAGGTGCACTGTACCACCCCAGAGGGATAATGGAGAGGGAAGAAGATCCAGCCGGTTTACCCAATATGAGGTACGGATCGGAATATCATTTTGGAGGTTTAGGATAGTTCTGATGATGTGCGTGATTTATTATACATTTTACAATATGAATTAGAATTTGATTGCTCACCCTAAAGAGGAATACATGCACTATGGTTATTGATTTGAATGAGACACCAAACTCGGAAGACGAAAGTAGTCAGTCACTGGGCACGAGCGCAGACAATGGGAATGAGGATGATCCCATAGTTAGGCAACTATTACAGAAGCTTGCCCCTGGTTCAGCACTCGATGGGTTGGATGCGGCGTACGTCCTCTACTGTGAGTATGCCAGACCGTCGGATTCAGTGTTCGGAAAGGGTCACAAAATTACTTCAGAAAAACTTCCGAGATTCAGATGAAACTGTATCATTGTTCATGCGAAGGTGTGAGTGAGAATATCTGCTCCCAGAATCGCATACCTGTTTATAAGAAACAGCAACGAAGAACATCGTGCAAAGCACGTCTGCGTGTTGTGAGGGAACATGTAGATGGGATCTGGAAGGTGGGTTCGCATCAGACGACCCACAATCATGAACTATATGAGGCGGATCAAACCTACCTACTGCGTTCTGTGCGAAATTTGTCCCATGCACAAAAGTCCATATTAGAGCAGATGCGTGATGCAGGAATTGGTGTCAGTAAGGCTTGTAGATTCATGGAGAAAGAGTCGCGCGGGGTGCAAAATGTGGGGTTCATAAGGAAGGACGCATATGATCATATGAATCGCATTAGGGTAGAAACAAAGATACCTAATGGAGATGCGAGAGCAATCGTGCAGGTGTTTGCTAACAAGTTTAAGACAGAGTCATTCTTCTACTCGAATATAATGTTAGATGACGAGGGCCGGTTGATGAACTTCTTCTTCCGTGACAGCCGAAGTGCAGCAGATTATGAATTGTTTGGAGATGTATTGTCCGTCGATACCACTTTCAAGACTAACAAGTACAATCTAATATGTGCCCCGTTCATCGGGATCAACCACCATCGACAAAATGTTATGTTTGGATTGGGATTCCTGGCGGATGAGACAACGAAATCATTCGAGTGGTTGTTTTCAACATTCTTTGATTCAATGGGGGGAAAAGAGCCCCAGATTATT
Organism: Perilla frutescens; assembly: GCA_026008535.1. NCBI lineage: Eukaryota > Viridiplantae > Streptophyta > Magnoliopsida > Lamiales > Lamiaceae > Perilla > Perilla frutescens. The sequence continues at coordinate 47,135,820 of BRKX01000001.1, read as the reverse complement.
TTCATAGATCAATGTCAAGCGCTGATGAATGCTGTGGATTACTGCTTCCACACAGCTCGACACCGTCTCTGTCAATGGCACATTAATCAGAACGCACCCTCACATTTTGGGAGCCTCAATACAGACAAACAATTCAAAAGGAAGTGGCACCACTGCATGAATGGATGTGAAACTGAAGTAGAGTTTCAGGATACATGGCGGTCGCTGATAGACGAACATATGTTGGGAGATAATACCTGGTTTGAAACAATGTACCGACTGCGTAAGAGATGGGCTCATGTCTTCACGAATGACCGTTTTTCCGCAGGAATGCATGCTACCTCGCGCAGTGAGGCCACAAATAAGGTTTTGAAGGATTTATGCGCACGCAGTCGAACGCTGACTGAATTTGTTCGCCATTATGAGCAGATATAGATTGGCGCTTGAAAGAGCGGGCAGAAGATGCCCTGTCGATAGGAATGCCGGGACAACGAGTTAATGATAACCATCTCCTTACCCATGCCGCCAGAATTTACACACGCAGCATTTACGAATTGGTCGAGATTGAAGCTGCAAGTTCAATAAATATTGACATGATACAGTCACCTCTGGACTACAGCGCGGCTGAGTTGGAGTTCATTGTGTGCGGTCAGGGAGTGCACTATCGCAGCAGGCGTGTAGTGTTCCAGCAAGGGACACAATCAACGACGTGTACATGTAGAAAGTGGGAGACAGAAGGGTTCATATGCCATCACATGTTTAAGGTTTTTTTCACTATAAATATCAGAAGACTCCCCGAACAACATATTTTGAAGAGATGGACAAGGGCTGCTAGGAATAGATCGCCTAACAATATCATTACCCCTTCTGGTGGAGATATACCGGATGATATGTTGTTTGTGAATAATATTATGCGGCTAGCGTATGCGATCGCATACGAGTGCAAGGATAATGTCAATTACAGGACATCGTTGCACCAATGCATGACTTTGTTGTTTAACCAGGCGTGTGGGTCTCAAAACCAAGCCACCTCATCCACAAACATGGGCTCTCGTCCTTCGGATAGCTATCACAGTTGCGGTATTCGCAACCCGCCGACAACTAACCATGCTTGGTATCCAAGACAGAGGGGTGGTGGACGAGAACCGGTTCATAAGAAGTATCAGAATACGAAAAAGGGAGGCGCCCCCTTAAGTAATGCAGGTTATACAGTTGATGTAACCATATTTCATTAATAAGCAATTCTAAAATCGGTTAGATGCGATATAGTGTGGCGAGTCTGGTAACATTCCTCAAATTATGTGCAGGCCAGGACAATGCGGTGGGCATGGATCCACATCAGTGGATCTATTATAATATGTTAAGGAATAATCTTCCAGGCAGCATGGATTACGATGCGTGTATGGAGACTGAGACGGGCAGTGTAACACCATCACAATTGGTATTAGTAGAGATATTCGTGCTTCAGAACCTTAACATGTCATTTTGGAATTCATTATGCAAAATTTTGACTGGACACTATAATTCAAGTCGATTGTTTTTTAACAAACAGGTCATTCCAACACAATCATCTGTTCACAACCGTGGCGATCGATAGAAAAAATGTAAACGACAGGTTCATGAGGCAAATACAACCTGTGACATTGGTCTGCAAAGTGTAAGGAATCATGTGAATGTCCACCTATTCTCTGTCCAATTGTATTGGTAAGCACATGTTTGGCTTTTACTTAGTGCATTATTTAAGGCCAGCTGTAGATGGGCAGGTGAAAATAATGTCACACATGCCCTCGAAGCACTAATTATGAAAATGTTGTTATTTATGCGAATGGTTATATATATATACATGTTGTGCTATTTATAGCACGAGATGAGATGTTATAAATCGCATTACTTTACATAGAGCAAACCCGTATTCATAATCATTCCGGAGAACCGAACGAGATACACCCGCGAGTTGCAATTGTAGAAACTTCGGCATGTCGGAAGCCGATCCATACTCGCAGGAAACTTCATTTTATACAGGGGTTTGGTCCCATAATGTGGAGAAAATAGTGCTACAAAAGTTGCAGACAGCTCGGTCGAAATCACAATGGGAGTATTCGGAGGGTGCTGGTAATGAGGGCTGCTTCACACGGATAATAGGTGAGATGAGGGCAGAATATGATGTGCATATATCATTGGCAGCGCTAGAATGGAAATGCAGCCAGTGGGAAAGACGTCACGCGGAGTTCAAGGATCTCATTCAACGGCCAAACGTACGGTACAACTCTGCGACAAACAAGGTCGAGACAACGGCATGTACATGGAAACGAATCATAGAGGTAATAGTCATGCCTTGTAGATTTCATATTAAACCCGGTGTTGAAATACTAACATGGTACAACTTACGACGGGCACTTTTATTGCAGAATAACCCAGGGTACGCCATTTATATGAACGAAGGGGAGGCTCAATGGGAACTGCTGAAAGTAGTGTGCGAGCCCGTGATTAATATTAGTTCGTCCTCAAACACATCCGCATCACGTGATTAATATTAGTTCGTCCTCAAACACATCCGCATCACGTGATTAATATTAGTTCGTCCTCAAACACATCCGCATCTGGAATTCGAAGATCTGCATTTTCAGACAGCGGTAGCCGGCGATCTCGTGCCACCGTGGACGAGGTGGTTGACCAACCCATCTCCATGACGCCTGCATCATCTCCAGAAGAAAATTCGTAGTCCCAAGAGTTCTGAACGTGCATTTATCAGTTCGATAGTGCAAGGGTTATCTTGTAAGGGGTCATGATTGTAGCACAAGGGGGGTGTTTGGCAAATGATATGTGCTCCCACATTTTGGGGTTCACATATACATGCGAATAAAGAAGTTGCGTTGAATTACCTTCAAAGTCGACTTGTGTTATGGTTAACCATCATTTGTGAAGCCTCCGTGGTCCAAATGCTACGTACCTTAATCTTAACAAAGAGGGTGTAATAACCGATAGCGGCCGTTACAAATCCCCAGTTCACTTTAAAATGGTTACTTGAACAATGAGGAAGGTCTCGCTTGGTAAATACAATATTCTCCAACTCCCTTCGTGAGTTCGGTGTGCTTGGAGAGTATAATGTTTTTCCGATTCCTTACCAGGTTATTATTTTTCGCAGATATAAATTGCAACAACAACATTGCAAGATTTCGGCCGTTAGATTACAGAATATTTTCATGTAGTTACACAGATACTTGGGCAATAACACCAGACGTGTACACATGTGATCCTCCCCAGCAACCAGTTTAGCCAAAAATTAATGTACACATACTGATGATGTATGAAAAGTATGCTTGATAATACTAAAACGCATAGAGAAGAGGTATACTATGGGGATTAGGGAATAAATTGCTGAAACACATTGGAGAAAAACAAAGTCAGGTATTCAAGCAGAAGATAGGCAGATGATAAACTTCTGAAGATAACTGATGCAGAGTAATCCAATCGGATAGGGAAAAGGATATGCTCACTACAACATGAGGAAAGAAATAGATAAAAACGTCAGGGCATTGTATTATTCAGAGTAATCCAATGGGGAAAGGGAAAAAGTATATTCTCAATACAACAAGGGGGAAATAAATGCTAAAAAACACAGCACACAACTTGTAAATAGTCCCGAGTAAAAAGAACCAACATAATCCTACAGCCTACCAGGGTATGAATTATGAAAACACATTCAGGCTCAAAGGGAAACCGAATACAGGGATCGAACTTAATCAAAGTCAGACCCCTTAGCTAACCTGCACGTATCAAGCAACAACAGGTTCGCCTACACTAATCTCATACAATTTTGCACAATAACTGCGCTTGTACATACCGCAACGCTCGGCATCCAAAACAGAGACGTCACGGCCGCACAAAAGGCATTCAAGAAACTTGATTACCATGATGCCGCAATCAAAGTTGTTCAGTTGCTGAGGAGGGTGGTGAACCTGGATAACATCCCACATAGGATGCAGAGGGATGGTCATACGTTTTCATCCCAAATACGGAGTTCGGCACATAGCTTCGGAACGTTTATGCTCATGTTGCGAAACGGGGTCGACAAAGATTCCCAACAACGACTGGTGGATGACGGATCGTAAACTTTGATGCATTGTCCCTCTAACAAGATCTCATAGGCCACCCAGTGTTTACCAATGTTCCCGACTCCATACATGCGTTTAGCATGCTGCCAGTAAACTGGACAAGAGGTTGGATACCGGCCCAAAGCGTACGGCCCAGCATATTGTGAAACCACCGCAAAGTTATCCGAGATAAGAGGCTTCTGGAAAGGAGCATAAACATTAATATAATTCACGTACGAATAATGCCAACAGATAATTACAAATGCCGCAGGAAGGACCAAACAAGTGTACCCAGCAGATCATCTCCAGAAGTGCGCGCTCTTCATTTAGCTGCCCAGCATCCTTCAGCATCCAAACCAGCACATTTAACAACGAATCAATATGCTGTAAAACAACAAACTTTAGGTCACTGCATGTTAATGAAAGGACGGATAAGCTAACAAAGTAAACAAAAGCGGGCCGCAGGCCAATATAGAATTTATAAGCAAGACGGCAGTTAATACATCAGCACGGAGCGGATATCGGGGCGTCCAGATGAAGGAAAACCAATCAGCATCCGCATGTATACCATTGAGCAGGAGGATGGAGTCAGACCTGAAAAATAAGAAAATACACAATCACAAACAACATGTATATCAATTTTAGAGTCCCACATGCTCTATAGAATACCCATTGCTCATGCTTACTCAGTCTTTCGGGTACATTCGTTATACCAACTCTCAAACTCATCAAGGACTGTGTGGTCAACATCCAGATCCCGTGGATCGTGTTGAGCATCTAATGTGGGAACTGACCTAGAGCGCGTGACAATGGTGCGGGGAATCACTTTTGGTGGTGGTTTACGGACTCGCTTCCTCTTACTGCCGGATGCACTCTCTGTCATGATGAATGGAGTTCCGACATCACTTTGCGGAGGCAGTTGCTCCCCTACAGCGGTTATGAAGGAGTGTGGGTCATTATTCAGAACAGGTGCTGCAGAATGATTGTGCTCAACAAGATCATCACTGACGGGGGCCTCACCTGGGATAACTCCCGTAACTGACTCATTCCCTACGGGGGATCCAACGGTTGGAAAGGTCAGTGCCGCCGTAGGATTGCTATCTCCAACTACGTCATATTGAGGGGGATCATCATCATCTAGTACTGCATCAGTGCTCGCCCCATCCGGGTCCCCTACGGCCGCCTTTAAACCTTTCAGATTTTTCTCAAGACTAGCAACCCGCCTAAGCAGCCCAGATATGACCAAACTCGTCTCCTGCAACATTTAATTAGTAAGGCAGGGTCTAATTTATTCACACAAAATGATGTAGATGGGACATCCTCACCGGAGGTGGTACGCCGGGGCAAGCTGTCCCTTCTAGTCTCAACGATTTCCGTTCAGGAACATGTAAATTCTGCTTCCCATTACGCTGGGGATCAGATCCCGGACACTTCTTCGGCAGTCTGCGATGCTTATAAATAACTTCACCGCCACGTCTTCGTGCAAGAGGGCCCAAACTAATGTCGCTAACCCCAAGCAAATTTAACATATGTTGCTCCTTATCAGAAACTATAATATCAACCTGTTAACAGTATTCTCCATGTTAATTGTATTCCCAACCTACACGTGGAACTAAGGTTGCGGATATAAAGAGTAAACAGAGATAATATTAAGTTTTCCACTGCAAATTGTAGTACACTCACCGGATATGCGCCGGCATTTTTGGCAGTGAAATACCTATTAATCCGCTCAAAACGAAAGTGTTTGCTGCTAGCCCATCTTATCATCCTAGGATTTTCGTCCTCCATACCAGGCACCCTCATGGCATATCCACGAGCAAGATTAGGCATTACCTCATACGCCCACGTCTGCAGAGCAATGGCGAACCCATTCACATCATAAGCCAATGTCTTCCCTTCAGCAATCAAGTTATCGAGAATATCCCTAGCACGATGAGCCGTACGCACAAGAAATTCATAGGACACCTGGCCCTAGGCGAACCCATTAAATTTCTCAAGATCATCAATTAGTTGGAAGTACTTCAAATCAATCCTCTTCGATTTCCTTGCACGGATGAGTAAAATCCCATACACGATATAGAGGAGTGCAAGCTTGAATGCATCAAGCGAATCACCACCAGTGGCTTCGCATTCTCTTATGAAACTTTTTTGAATGTCGCTGAAAACTAGATCAGTTCTGCCATGGAAGTAAGTTTCGTGGAATTCAGAATCGGATGGCGGTTCTTCCCAACCATACATGCTCAGCCCTGTCATTAAACTAAATTCACGAGGCCCAAACTCAATAACTCGATTGTTAATACGGAAAGACAACTGCTGCCGTGCCAGAGAGCTCTTTTCCAGTTTCTTTATGAGCACGTGGTACAATTGACCTTGAAATTGAATATCAGGAATAGATAATAAATGACCAAAGCACGACGCGTTAAGCAGTTCTCGCTTTTCAATAGACAGGTGCGACCGAATCGTGTTCAGCCATGATAAGTGTCCACGTCCAGAGACAAGCGCACCTACAAATACCCCAAACGAATCATAAATCCTCAAAAACCTCACACTCAGACATCCTTTACACGCACGGACAGACGTTCACCACCAACCAATGTCTACATAACATGCAGCGCTACACTTTACGAAATCGAAGTGAACACGATTTCATATGCAATGTTCATGAATCCTTCTGAAGATCGTACACATATGTTCAATTACAGATTCATGCCAGCATTTGCAACAAAGGTCGGAAAAATATATAGTCCATTACAACATGTGCCAGAAATAGCAAATATACTGACAACCTCTCACATTTATGTGGCTTCGAAAGTCCAGATGCGGAGAGAAACACATCAAAGTGACGACAACTATGCTTACAAAAACTGGACACAACTACACGGTATTCAATATAACACGTACCACTGAGCCACAGCCGGCCTAAAGGCAACCTATCAGCGACCACCTTATCAATTAGCCCTTCCTCACCAGCCTAATCACATTCATGCAAAGTGGGAACATCTTAAACAGAGGACAAACAACGCGCCACTGATTACAACGATTCCTCACCTAAATACAAAATCGCCAATGTAATGGGACAGCAGCACATTATCTATATTCATAAATGAGGACGAATGAATTGCATCTCAGCACTAATTTAAGAACACCATGCCGAGTAAGCAATGTGTATGGAATAACCACCAAAATCATTCAAGGATGGAAACTCAAAATTAACACTGGGCGCACCCAAATAACAGAGAATTCACCAACTAATAAACAAAATCTCATACACTCTATGTGCAATAAGACGAATTCATACAATTGGACGATTGCACAGCCAAACCATATGCAATTAATGTGGACACATTAAAATATCAAACAGGATACCAACTAAATAGGTAAGTGAAGATTAATTACCGCTGCGACTTGTATTGGATGTGTTCAAACTCATTGCTTTCCTCTCTGAACAGCCGCTCCACCAAGAAATGACAGAAACCCTAACACCGAAGCTGAAATGCGCCGTCGACGGAGAGCGCTGGATTACAACAGATCCAACAGTAGCCGTAAACGGAGTGGGTCAAATTAGGTAGAAAACGTCATCGAAGAAGACGATGGACTGGAAATCTTAATGTTTGTGTTACCTCTAAGCTGGAATCGGGAGACTTGAAGAAACCCAAAATTCACAACTCACCGCAATAAGCTCACTGTATACCAACACGAAAAAAAATAAAAAAAAGGAATTATCAATAAAAGAGGTCATGTCCAATTAAATCAGATGGACTAGGAAAAAATTATAGACCAAAGTTTTATGTTCACTAGGTCTTCATAAAGCTTTGTTGTACTAACACGATATCAAAATAATTATTTCAGACTGCTGGCTTTGGATCAGACTACTGGCTGCAAATACAATATTCCCGATCCGATTTTATATTTCATAGAATAACTTATCAAGTTTAGTATTACTTAATCATGAAGTGTGTTTTACCATCTTATTCTTCAAAATAATCATCGCAATATATTCAGTGTGCTGTATTTCACAAATTCAAACAATCCCCAAGATTTCAGTCAGCTATAAAAGATTATCGCTAATATTTCAATTGTCCGAATCACAAATCATTTAAAACTATAGCTGATAAATTCCCAAACAGTACGCCTTTTCATTGATTATCACTATAAACAGTTAAAAGAAATGGGGTCGATATCTATATTTACTCAATTGTATATTATATTGTATTTACATACAATGTGAATGAAAGGTGAAAATTGTGTTGCCTTACACAGCAACGCCCGTCGCACAATTTAGAATGGTAGATTATTGTCTTTCCGCAGTATTTATTATAAATAAACTCTTAATGGGTTATATTATATCGAGGCATTTGATTTACCATGCCTGTTAGTTATACATGCATGCGATAAAATCTCTACTTATTCCTCAGTCACGAAACAATATAATTGATTTGTTCATAATTATGGGATATACTTACATCTTCAATTACTTTCAAGTTATATAACTGCTCGCGATGGGATGATAAACATTTTAACCCGCACATAAAATATACACGCTCATAACATGATAATGTTCACTTCCATTGACATGTGTCGCCTAAAATAAATGTATATACATGGTTCTTTGTTAGAGAACAAGTTCACTTAACAAAACCATTAAACAAACTTAACATGGAATCTATCGAAAACTAATTGTTCGTTTCAAAACTACAATAGTGCACGGTTTGTCCTTCGAGTTGAGACACCACATATTCAAGGGTATTAAATATATCTCACTTACTTAGGGTATCCAATAGGCTTCTAAACGAATCAAATAATTTTAGTTCGGTTCGATATTCGATTCGATTTTTTGATATTCGAATTCGGAAATTTATGATTCGAATACAAATACAAATACTTTTTCCGATTCGATTACTTATCAAATTCAAACTCACAATCATGATATTCGATTCGATATTCGAAAATATTCTATTCGATTTATGTTTTTATTTATATAAACATATATATATATATATATAATTGATTCTGATACATGAATATCCAATAGTCCAATGGTCCGGCAAATGAGATGACTTAATACAATATATATATAGATATATATATATAAACTAAATTAACAAACAAAATTAAACAAAAATAATACCAATACCTAATTGTTTATTAGGTAAAATATTGGTTTAAAATATTATTTTAGGAAATTTCCTTCAAAAATGCGAATCGAATATATTCGAATCGAATCGAATAGTATTAAAATAAGGAAATTTTGAATCGAATAGAATCAAATCGAATTGTATTGTATGTTTAATAATACACTTAAAAAAATAAAATCGAATATTTGCGAATATCTTATCAAATCGAATACGAATCAAAAAAAATATTCGAGGTCGAATCAAATACCGAATCGAATCCAGTACATAGATATTCGCTCCGATTCGATTCGTTTACAACCCAAGTATCCAATTGGATAATACTCCTAACGAGAATATGTTGGGAGTTATATTAATTAACATGAAGATTAGTGGCGTAGTCAATCAAGGATCAATCACATGAATGTCCACAGAATCTTCCCATTATTTTTGCTGATTACTTTTCCAAAATACATTGCATATTCATTAATGAATATTGATTCATTAATGAATTCATTGAATGGAAATTATAATTTATTATGTAATGGATTTAATTGTTGGCAATACAAAGAACTGAAGATCAAATCAGAATATTAAATTTTTCAAGGATCATGCTTGTCTAACGATTTCTCCTTCAATAGAATCGAACACAACTAGATTTTAAAGAACTTGGAAAAGTTTGTATTAAATACACCTGGATTTTAAATGTCGTTTCAAACCCAACACATTCCACATCCAATACACCGCCCTAAATGAATTTTTTGAATTTACATATACAGCATCCGATTGCTGCAAGCACGTCAAAAAACGATTAACATTAACACCACGCATTCTACATTAAACAACTTTAACGATGATGTCATAAATCCTCGTCGATTATTCTACTGGGGAAATACAGTGAAATAAAAATAATACAACACATAAAATTACAATGGCCTAACTTTTCATTAAAGTATCATATATATTGTTATGAAAACAATTTACCGAATCATTAAAATTTGTTATACATGGTCCGATTGCTAAAAATAAACTCAGGCACCTATTATAATTAACAACCACAAGGCAACACTTAATAAATTTAATGATGGTCTAAAAAATCCTGGTCGATAATTCTAATTGCAAAATACATTGAAAGTTAACAAATACACCAGCAGACAAGCACCTGATTTAATAATCACAGCATATAATATAAATATACAATACAACAAAGGGTTAATTAGCCATAAATTAAACATGTAAATTAAAATTAGCATCAATCAGAATTCAGTACACTAATTTCAGCTTACTAAATGATTGCAAAGGCTGAGCCTCTGCGTCGAGCAGTGTGTATGTGGGCCACCCTACGTTCAGGCCTGTCAACGAAAGGAAAACTTACAACACTGCCAGTTCACGGCGCGTGGATGGCCAACACTCACGGCGGTAACGGCATGGAACAGTGCGACGGGTTGGACCCGCTCCAGATGCAAATGGGCACAAGACTTTTGAGAAAAGCACTTTACACGCGTCCTCAATCCAGCGGGGAAGCACAGTACACTACAACTCATTATCGAATTTGCCGGGGGAGGTAGTAATACGACACAATGCGATGATTTGTTAAGCATCCCAAAAAAGTAAAAAGCTGTAACCTAGCTAAGATTCAGCATATGCTGCAAATTATATTTTTTCCAACACCTTAAAAGGATCAAAATCAAAACTATTTACAGATTTTGGACAATTACAAAACTATGCATGTGGAGGTGCCCACGGTTACGGTTTGCGCCTATTACGCTTATAAATCGTTGGTTAGGTGATTTCGTTCGGCGCCAATCATAATCGGACCGTCTGGAAGGTGATTGGTTATGGTTTGTAACTGTAATTGCCGGTTTGTAACCATTTCCGGCTACAGTTTGACGGTTTTTTTTTTTCACTTTTTCCCTTTTTATAAAATATAATTAAAACTATAAAAAATTCTACTATATTGAAATTTGAAACTAGAATCTGTAAATTTGTAATTTTAATTTTATAATTTTTTGAATCAAACAAAGTTATAACTTACAATTGAAAGAGGAAAATGAAATAATTATAATATCATAATGTAATGAAATTATAATAAATTATATAATAGTTACGTTCATTTCAATTTACAAGAAACTAGATCATATAAGTTCGTTTCATTTGAAACTATATATACAAAATTACATTATATAAGTGAATTTTTTTTATCACAAACCGTGCAAACCGCTGGTCAAACCGTCGGTTTATAACCGACAGTTACACGGTCAACTTATCACAAACCGTAATGAGACCTTGGGCTTGGCGGTTAAGATTATGGTTACAAACCGTAACCTTGGTCAACAGTTAGGAAATCGTTGACCAAATCGGAACCGACGGTTTGTAACCGCCGGTCCGATTATTTTTGGGCACCTCTACGTGCATGTATTATCTTTTAGGTTTTTGTATTTTCTGTCTATTCTTTTATTGGGAATTCTAAATAAACCAACCCCCCCCCCAAATTACACTTTAATTTATATATATATATATATATATAATTTTTACATGTTTACAGTACAATTCGTACATCTCATTAAAAGTGTGTCTTTGAATACCAATTAGATATCTAGACAAGCTTAAAGTATCATCTAATATTCATGAAAGTATCAATTAAAATACTATACAATATCAAAATTGTCTAGTTATATCATGAACAATTTATATAAAAAATTTACCTCAGTATTGTGCTCGAATAGACATTGGCTCATTCTCAGAATCATCGATTATGATCAGAGTTCTGTATTATCTTGCACATTCTTGTCAATTTCATCCATCATGAGCAATAGCTTCGTCAACTCCAATTTTCAAATTTTGCACAAAAATCCCTCAATTTTTTAAAATGCAAGTGTTGAAATACACAAAATTAATTTGAGAACTCAAAACTACACAATTAAAAAAGATTGGATTAAATTTTCGAAAGTCGCCTTCAAATATATTAAGCTGGAGCAAAATGAACTTAAATCAGATTTGTTTGATTTGAATCTCGTGTTTTGGCTGTCAATACATTAATGATGATGGTGTTGTTGTTTCGTCGACGAACGGTGGTCGCGAGCTTCAGGTATGATGGTGATAGCAGTGGCGATGGCGATAAATGAGTGGAATTTGTGAGGTGCAAGTTCGCGTTCTTTGTTTCTTTGTTTCCTGTTTTTCTTTTTTTCTTTTTTTAAAAAGGCTGACTTTTCAGATTGGGCTGACTCCGAACTAATGGGCCAACTCGTCTGATGAGCCGGCCCATCAGCCTTGTGAATCAGCCCTATGAATTAATTTGAATTTTATTCCGTCCCTTATCTTTATATGATTTAAAGTTCAGTATATATATCACTTATCTTTTGATTATTTATGCACGCCTTTAATTATTTTATGTGCGTTCGTGCTTGCTCCTTAATTTGTTTGTTATAATTATACGTATAGTACATCCAATGATAATTAAATGCAGTAACACTAGCATGTGCAATATAAGTCATGGTTATTATGTTGGATTATATTATATTTTTATTAATCAGTTCATCGAAATTCAATGTAAACCTATCTTTTTTTATATATAATTAATTATGATCATCAGTTTAATTTGCTTAATTTACATGTGCTTATATATATATATTTTATGTAAGCAAACTAATAATTTATTGTGTATATATACATATATATATCGACAGTATTATATTTACGACATTATGGTGTACATTACACACACATAATTAGCATTTTGAATGGAAATTGGAAGACGCAAATTACATAATTTTAGTATTGGTGAAAGAAGGGACTAAATCAATGAAGTTAAATTTCAGTCCTATACATACTGATTTTCTTCTTTTAATGATGATTGAAATTTGAGGTAACTTTTTGACTGCTGCACATTTATACCTGTCGCCTAAACATTGGCTGATTAGATCAGAGTTGCAGAAAAAATCTCAAGAAACTACTGCAAAAATATTCTGTCTTATCTAAATGACAAAAAATATAATTACAATAACTAAAATATAAGGGTTTTTCCCCCAAAAGACACAATAGTTGGGTTCCCTTCCCTCGGATGAAATCATTTATGCAATACTTGGTATTATATATTTAAATTTATTTTTTTTAATTTATTTTCAATCTTAATTTATTATGCATTAGTTTAATGTTATACTTATTAATTAGGGTTCATCCTATCCAATTAGGATATAAAATTATTTTTTAAAATATTTAATTTTATTGCTAATTAATAATTAATTATTTTGTAAAAAAATAATTACATATCCTAATTGGGTAGGATGTACCCCAATTAATAAGTGTAAAATTAAATTAAAACCCAATAAATTAAAATTAAAGAAAAAATTTAACAAAAAATCATAAATTTAAATGTGTAGCACCAAGTTTTACACAAAGAGTAGCAGATGATTTCATCCTCAATTTCCCTCACTGTTTCAAAAACAACTTAATAGAATAAATTAAAATTTTAATATTTTAGAATATATAAATAAAATAATATTTATAGTTTTTCTAACCAAATAATATTCGTAGTTTAGTGTAGATAGTAATACTATACTCAGTTTGTTAAGTAAATACAATAATACTTTGTGTTTAACTTTCTAGATTTAGGTTTAGTTTTACATATTAATTAATTTAATGTCAAGCAAATAGTTGAATTATTAAAAAGTAAATTTAATTGATGGTAAAATTTTAATGTCGTGGAAGTTATATCAAACAATTAAAAATACATGTGTAAAACATTTTTTAAAATTTATTACGGTTCACTGCACGACAGCTAATTAAAATCATGTTCTCATTGTTCTGTGTTTGAGCATGATTGACTCCTTCCTTGAGAATGAATTTAATATATTGTCATTTTTGTGAAATATAGAAAATCATTGTAATATATATAGAATCTACGCACACAATATTTTATATAATTTAATTATGAAATTTATAATAATATGTATTAATTACATGTATATTTATTGATATATGAATATTATTTAATTTAAATCATAAAACTAAACAAGATATATAGGGAAAAGATAATAAAAAACAAAGTTGAGCCCTTAGAGGCGTATTCTTCCTTAATATTTTTTAATAAATTTTCATCTTTTTTCATCCATGAAATTTATTTATTTTTGAATAATTTTCGTTTAATTATAGACCCTAAAATCATATCTACATGCTTACATTAAAATTAATATTGTTTTATAATTATTGAGCTTGTACTTTTTTTGTGAATGCAATATAATTTATTAAAAAGAATATGTTTGAAAATTACGTGTAGGATTTTTAATAAATTTCATTCACAAAATATAAGTTTAATTATGATATATATATATATATATTAAATATATGCGTATGTACGTATATGATTTTAGGTTTATAATTATAGGAAAACTGTATAATGGCATAATAATAAATATTCCAGCATCAACTTTCGTTAATAATGGCATTTTTGCACCAAAAAAATTATTTTACGTTAAGTAGGAATCCGCCCACCATGATAATTAAATGTTAGGCAACGTGAACTAATCAAATTCTACAACTACCTTAAAATGAATAATAGTCCATAATCGTTTCATATATTTAATTATAAAATAAGTGGTGATAAAGAAATATTAATGTGTTAAGTTAGATACCTCGAAAGTAATTGTGATAAAGTTTTAATGAAATGTAGATATAATTAATAATTAAATCACGTTGTTATATATATTAATGGCGTGCTATTAGATAATAATTAAGGAGAACACTGTACGTGCTGACCATTTGAAATCGTCTATTGCATATTTCATGTTGCATTTCGTATTGCACACTCGATTTTCTTAGTTTTTTTTCAATTTTTTTCTCAAATTTCAATTTCTTATACTTTAGTTTAATTTTACACTTATTATTTAGGGTTCATTCTACCCAATTAGGATTTTATATATTTTTTTAGTCTTTAATTTTTCAAATAATCAATTAATAATTCAAAATTTTAAATTAAATAATAAAAAATTACAATGCATCCTAATTGGGTTTGTTGAATTCTAAATAATAAGTGTAAAATTAAACTAAAGCATGAGAAATTAAAATCAAGGAAAAAAATTGAAAAAAAACTAAGAAAATCGAGTGTGCAATACGAAATGCAACACAAAATGTGCAATAGAAGATTTCAACTGACGTACTGACAATTATATTAGTGTAAATGGATACAAGTATTCAAAAATCAAATACCAAATGCTTTTTTAGCCAACTTGCATAACTCATGCTTTTTTATTCAATCTTTTTCACAATCTCTTAAATACCCTCACTCAATGGTGGGTCAAAGTCAAATATTCCTTTTTGACTCCTTTATTTCAAATTCATTATTTGACATAAAACATAAAAAAACAAAATAGCAGATCTACAACCCTTTTCTCACGAAAATAGCAACCAAAGCCTGCTCCACCGTGTTCATTTTTTCACGACAGTAACCAAATTTTGCTCTCCAAATTCTCACGAAAAAAATCTTAAGAAAACCGACCAAAATACTCACGATTTCTGCCCAACATACACACGAAATCAAGGGTGAAAAACTCACGAAAAGAGATCGAATAATTTTCGCGAAAGGCAGGCAAACACTCACGCAAATCCCGTCGACGACATGGATAATTTGGAGCCTTGTGTTGTCGAATTTCAACAGGTTAGAAATTAAATTCCAACGATTTAATGATTTATGAGGAGCAATTTAGAGTTTTGATATTTGTGTTGTGCATTTTCGTCAGATTTAAATTTGCTAATATGTTCGTATTTTAGGTCATTAGTTTTGTGTTGTGGATTACTGTGAAATCGGTTGAATTTTGATGATTTGGGTTCATGAAATTATGCTGTTTGAATTCTGAAATTCTAGATGATCTCGTGAGAAAAATTCTCACGAAAATGATTTCGTGAGTATATATGCACACGAAATCACCTTTCGGGACTATATATACTCACGAGATAGTTTTCGTGAGTATTTTTTTCACGAAATATGTTTGTTCAGAGTTAAAAAAATTTGTGTTAATATATTGTCACGAATAAAATATCGTGTTGAAATATTTACACGAGAACCAATCTCGTGACAATATATTGTCACGAAAATAAATCTCGTGACAATATATTGTCACGAAATATATATATATATTTTTTATAATCGGTTGTGCTTGGGTTTTTTATGTCATAATTAATTCTTCTTCAGCATGTAGGTATTTATATCATGTCCAATTAGTTTTAATTTAATTATATTTGTTTTATTTCTGCATTATTTATTGCTAATTTTTTGTATATATATTATTTAAAAAATAGCGTGATTGGGTGTGGAGAAGAGAGGCTTTACAGAACATCACATGCGGGATTAATTTATACTGGAAGGACAATATGAGTATAATTAGGGAAGTATTACACGTGATCAGTAGCGGGCCCGAACTATTCGAACAGTTTAGGAGAGAGTCGTGTTTTGGGCATCTGATAGATTTCGTGGGTGGAAACAGTTGTAACAATGCTCTACACGCATTGTTGAGTCAAGAGGTGATTATTGATGGTGCAGAGGAGCACGATATTTAGTTTCGGGTTGGAGAAACCAATATTAGATTTTCTCCGAGTGAGTTTGCTCTGGTGACTGGACTGCAGTTCGGAGGATCCAATTTTGATCCGTCTGCATCATATCAGATTTCTAGGAGATCTTTTTATTCCCGTGAGTTGAACAAGACACCTCTGAGAGTGAAGGACCTACTTGAGCGGTTTAGGACCTATTCACTAGGAGATGACCTCATGGATTACGTCATGGTCGCCAATGTCCTGTTCCTGCACACTATGATCTTTGGATATGATCAGACACACATGATAGATGACTGGGTATGGGTCTTAGCCGAGGATCGGGATCGATGGAACTCATTTCCATGGGAAAATTATGCATTCAGTCTCTTGACGCATTATATGAGTTTGGTACCGTCTACTGAGGTGGAACTGAGGAGAAAATTCAAGAAGACGGAGGAAAAAGCCAGATTGTCTTATCATTTCTATGGACCGGTGTGGGCTCTACTGGTATGAATCTCAATTTTGTCACGATTATCACTGTAATCTTATTTTATTGAATATAATTTGATCAATGTCTTATTCGACAGGTGTGGGCATATGGGGCCTTACCGAGACTCGGTGCATATTGTGCACAGGTTCCAGCACCAGACGCATTGCCCAGGTGTTTGAAATGGGCCTTTAAGACGAAGACTGCGCGTCTTGGCACATTGTTTTCTGATGAGGTGAGCATTTATTTTAAACAATGTGTGTTTTCTTTATTATTTGAAGTGTTTCTAATCAATTCTTTACTATTTGCAGCAATTATGCTTCATATATCTACAGTCGAGTGAGCATGAGATGGCCACTTCATATTACAGAAGTGTCTTGCTCGGTGATTGTATGGGCGTGACGTATGAGGCGCAACGCAATAAGAGGATGAAGCCCACTTACCGAGAGCTGAAATGCACCACATTCACATGTTTTCCTTTGAAGGTCAACTAGGAAGCTCTTATCGTTCTTTTGTACCTTGTACAAATGTGCATTATGACCTCGAACAACATACTGAATGCTCATCTCCACCTGATAGCTCAATTTTGTGTAAGCAAATTCTGTAAGTATGTGATCTCTCGATACTGTCTTCGCGCGTCTCTCGTCGAACCATTTCTCTATCACATTCCTGACAACCTCAATGAGAGAACATATGGGCAATCTTTTAGCCCACAATAAACGAGCATTGAAACATTTAGCTGCATTTGATGTCATGAAGCTATAACGACGTGAAGGGCATTGTGACCGTGCCCAACGATGTACCCCTATACTCAGCAATGTATTGTAAACTTCGACTCGGCTTGCGAAGATCATCAATAGATATTTCAGAAACTTTTCCTCTCTATATGCAAATGCAGCACTTTTAAACATCGAAATCACATGACGACCTGCTCGAATTAGATTCTTCACGATGTGGTAATAGCACAATCCGTGGACCTCTGTAGGATACACTGCCTTAACAGCATTCTTGATGCTCACATGTTGGTCCGAGACTATCACCAAATCATCACGATCTCCAAAGACCCTCTTAAACCGCTCCATGAACCATGTCCAGGCTGCATCATTCTCAATAGGACCTACACCAATGGCAAGAGGGAAACACTGCTCATTACCGTCTTTCGTCACAGCGACGAAAAGAATACCCTTGGTCTTCCCCTTCAAATGAGTGCCGTCAATGGCGATAACTGGACGCATACACACTCTGAATGCCGCTCTACAAACTACTAGAGCAACAAATGTGTACATGAAACGATCATCACCATCAGTCTCCAAATCATAAACCGTATCAGGATTGGACCTCTTCAACATCTCCAAACATGCAGGTAATACCGCGAAAGACTGATCATGAGAACCGTAAACCATCTCTATTGCGAGATTCCTAGCCCGCAATGCAACACTGTACTCAACCTTAATGCCATACTCCCTCAATATCTCAGCTATCATTGCTCTCGGCTTCAGGATAGAACCCTCATCTAGGATTCTCTTCTTAAATAAATCAGTAATTACTCGAGAGGATAACTTCCGTGGCGCATTACGTGTCAGGTCCAACCGACATGTATGATTATCCTCTAATTTAGTCACTATCCACAAGCCACCCTTAGAACTTGCCATTAATTTAAACAGGCAGGTCTCGTTTTCTTTGCAAATAACTGTTAGTCGACTTTTACTGGATCGGGAGACTGAATATTCCACTTGACGCTGCATATGCCACTTTCCAACATCAATTACCAAATCATTCTTCTCCAAGAAAGTCTTTCCCACGGCTATCGCATCAATATCTGTCGGGGATGGGTCGTCCTGTACCACTACTAGTGTATCGTCAACATGGGCCACATGAATAGACCAATGTCCCAAGGGAGGAAAGTCTACATTCGGAGCTTCAACATCAGGAGCAACATCCTCAGATGAGAATTTGTGAGGTCTACCATGCTGTAGAATATTGACAAACTCATCGAGACGCCTTGGCTCGTGAATCCATTCACAAAATTCAGCAATTTGCTTACGCCGAACTTCACTCTCATAATTCTCATCATCATCATCGTCATCATCATCATCATCCCAAGACAGATCATCAACACTATCATCTCCAATTGGTTCATCGTTAGCATCATTTGACGGCATTCCACTTGGAGTTTGCAAAATTGATTTATCAGTAACGTACACAACCGGCTCATCTTGCTCCTGGACCAAACGAGCTAAATCAACATCCGTCTTCAACAGTCCTTTTAGTGTCCTCCCTGTCAATGACCTCGTCAAATAACTCAGTGTATAACCAACACTTGTTGGAGATGTCTCTATAAAATCGTGAATTTCTTCAACCAATTTATCACGAGATAAATTGTCAAATGGGAGGTGCACCAGCTGATCTTCACCATCCACATACTCAGATCTCTCCCATCTACCGCTATGTCGGACAACAATACGTTGCCAAGCCATCTG
Source organism: Perilla frutescens (assembly GCA_026008535.1). Lineage (NCBI taxonomy): Eukaryota > Viridiplantae > Streptophyta > Magnoliopsida > Lamiales > Lamiaceae > Perilla > Perilla frutescens. The sequence continues at coordinate 47,116,145 of BRKX01000001.1, read as the reverse complement.
TAAATTAACAATAAACAGTAATTAAGGTAATTTAAAAAAAAATCTCGTGACAATATTATCACGGAAGCATAGAATTCGTGACAATATTGTCACGGTTCAGGTAATCTCGTGACAATATTGTCACGAATTCTATGATCTCGTGACGATATTGTCACGAAATGAAGACATTTGAAAATTTTAAAAAAAAATTATTGTCACGAAATGAATAGATTTCGTGACAATTATTGTCACGAAATCTATTCATTTCATGACAATAATTTTTTAGCCAGGAGATGTGTTCTTCTCGTAAGTATTATTGTCACAATTTATAGATTTCGTGACAATATAGTCACGAAATCTATGAACTGTGACAATAATACTCACGAGAACACTGTATAGCCGAAAAAAAAAACGATGCTACTAATCTTTTCAAAACATCAAAATCTTTAACTTCAAGTTAATCTACCACAAAATATCCTAATCTACAACAATTTATGCATATAGGATCATTAAAAATTACAAAAACAAACATCTTATAACTTGAATAACTATTAAACAAATCTATTATGAAATTAACATAAACTGCGGATAAATTACTTAAAATTTTAAAAGGACGTTATACCCGACTAATTCGAACAACTTGACGGTTATAAAAATTAAAAAACTAACCTCATATTTCTTGGATATGTGTTGTTTCTCCAACAATATTTTGTAAAAATGGGCGTGAGTTTTGTTTGACAAAATCGTGAGTATTTCGTTCAATATGTTTTCTTCTTTCTTGGAATTAAATGCATGCAACAACAATGCACCTACCAAATTTAATTCTCAGATTTTCGACTTTTTTTAAAAAAATTGCCACACATTCATCTTTTGTTTGATATAAAATGATACTCATATTCAGATGCAAACACAAATAAAGATTTAATGTCCAATCTGCCGCTCTCCGGCATCAATCCACAACCCAATGAATCCTCACGATCATTGGACATCGATACATCCAAATTATCCTCATGAAATTTGGAAAATTCAGCCAATTTGCCTCATGCTATCACAAACCCTAACTTCGTGATTCCTAATATCGCGAACCCTAATTCAGTTTCATCTCCGCCGATCTTGAAGCATGGGGGTTCCTACGCTGCCGCAGTGAACTCTGCCATACCTGAGCGACATCCAGACGTGTTTACAACATCCATGTCGCGTATTCTTCCCGTCAAGCGCGGCGATTTTAGTTCTATTTCCATACCGGAAGATATTTACCAGTCGCAATTACGCAAATTCCAATTCTCTTTAATTGGACGTTTAATTCTGCTCAAAGGAGACAAGTCGTGGTCTGCTTTCGATCTCAAATCCCACCTGCAGAAGATTTGGAAATTCACGAGGGATTGGAATTTGATATCGCTTGGGAAATGTTACTTTACGTTGCAATTTTCATGCGCGGATGATCAATTGAAGGCGAGGCAAAATCAGTCATGGAATCTGCGCCCTGGTTTCTTTAAAATTCGTGATTGGGTTCCAGACTTCACTCCGTACAAGATTAACTCAACTCTTGCTCAAGTTTGGGTTCGATTGTACAATCTCCCGATCGAATATTGGCATGTGGAAATATTGGCACGCGGAAGTTTTGGTGGGGATTGCACGCTCAGTCGGGACGCCTCTCAAGATTGATGGGAATTCTTTGCATGGGAATGTGGGGCACTTTGCGCGTGTTTTAATTGAAATTGATATGGCTCAATCGCTGCAGCCGTCTGTCATGATCGATCGTGGTGATGCCTCTTTTTTCGTGGATTTGCACTATGAGTGTTTGCCTCTTTTCTGTAGTGCTTGTCAGATTGTTGGTCATGCAACGAGTAATTGTCGTGCCAAGTCTCAGCTGGCAAAGGATAACTTGAAGGGTGTTGGTGCGGTGACTGGTGCCCGAATGGATGAAATTCCTAACAAGAAAGGGGAATCTCAGTCTAAGGGTGCTCCGTCGACTAAGGAATGGGTTGTTAAGGCCTTTGGTGCTGCAGAGAAACCGAGAGATGATGGAGGTAGTGTCCCAGTTGCGAATGCCTTTGATGTCTTGATGGCAGTCACACAGCCGGTAGACGAGAACCGTTCTGATGCTGGAGTTAATATTCTGCTGCATCAAGGCGTTGTTCCTGCAGGGAGTGTGGAACGTATTCCTGCTACGGGGAATGTTCAGAAAAACGTTGGGAGTGTCGGGGATGTTGCAGACTCTACTGTGAGTGTGCAAAGGAGGGTTTCTGTCCCTGTTCATGGTTTCAAAGAGAACGATATGCGACAAGAGCCTGTTGTTGAGCAGTTGGATCAAATTAATACTTTGGATGGCCCTTCATTGTCAGAGCCCATGCATGAAGGTGCTCAGGTGGATGATGAGGTTTCTCGGTTAGAGCATGTTGAACATGCTGCTGTAGATTCAGTCCCAGTGATTGCAACGGCGCAAGGTGTTGCCTCGGGAGATAAGGGAGAGATGCATGCAGTTGATTCTGGGGAAAAATGGAAGACGTCTGCCCCTCTCAAGAGGACGTATGGGAAAAGGAAAAATCATCCCGTGAAGGAGCTGCGACGTTCTGAGAGATTGAATCCTTCCGGTGATGAAGAGAATCAAAATAGTACTAATTCAGCCTTAGCTGAATATGTTATTGCTCCACCAGATACTCTTGCATTGAAAAATATGGAGAAGGTGTCTGGTTTAAATAGTTATCATTCTGAGGTAGGAGTGAGGGACTCCTGCGTTCAACTATATCGTCTCAATGAATTTACTCACGTGGAATATTTTCGAGATCGGAACGGAGGTCTCCCGGAATATGCTACGTAATCATGTTCAGGCTTTTAAACCTGAAGTGCTTGGTATTATAGAGCCTAGGGCTCGTTTTGATAAAATTGCATCTTCTTATTGGCGGTCTTTAAATATGGTTCCGATCTTTCAAAATAATAGAGGGCTTCGAAGTTCTAATATTTGGATTTTTTTTGGCAAAGATACTTCAGCCACGGTCCTCCATTCGTCGGATCAATGTGTCGTGATTAATTTTGTTTGGCGGAGTTTTTTGGGAGTAGCTGTTGTTGTGCATGGCTCCTCCTCGTACTTGAAGAGACGTCAGTTATGGGATGAGCTGAACACTCTTTCGGGAAAATTCATTATCCTTGGGGATTTTAATGCAATACGGGGCTCTCACGAGCGTCGGGGGAAATCCAAACCTTCGCCGCAAGCTTGCAATGATTTTAACAACTTTATTGGGGATTTGGATCTTACTGAAGTTGAGAGTAATGGATTATTTTTTTCTTGGTCTAGCCGAAGATTTTTTCCTGCTGTCACCGAGAGTAAAATTGATCGTGCTCTAGTTTCCAAAGATTTTCATGATGCATGGTCGACTGTTACAGCTTCTCTTCTTCCGCGTAATTGTTCGGATCATTCTCCCTTGGTGGTGTTTTGTAAAGCTTCTCAGTCGTCTGGTCCGAGGCCCTTTCGATTTTGGAATATGTGGACATCTCATGCATCTTTTTTGTCCTTGGTCCGTGAATCTTGGAAGGAGGAGGTTCATTCTCGGAGCAAAATTAGGGTGGTGATGATTAAGATGAAACGCCTGAAAGCAATGCTTAAGGATTGGAATGCTACTGTTTTTGGTAATTTCAACATTAAGATTGATGATTTGGGTAAAAATTTGGAGGCCATCCAGGAAGAAATTTCGTTGCATAGCTATTCGGATGAGAGAATGAATGAAGAAATTGCTTATCAAGCGGATATTAATAATCTTTTGCTTGTTGAATCTTCCCATTTACAGCAACAGAGTCGTATTGATTGGCTTAATGACGGGGATCGCAACACCAAATTTTTTCATGCAAGGATTCGGGCCAGAAGGGCTAAGGCCGCTATAGATGTTATGTCAATTAATGGGGAGCTAGTTTCTGATCCGTCCAGAATTGCTGACCATGTTGTCAATTATTTTAACATTTTGTTTTCTGATTCTGGGGAGTGCAATATGGACTTGTCGTTGGTGGATAAGTTGATTCCTCAGTTGATTACTAATGAGCAAGCTCAAAACCTCACGGCAATTCCCTCTATGGTGGAAGTTCATTCTGCGGTTCTTGCTTTGGATGCTAATAGTGCAGCGGGGCCAGATGGTTACACGGGTAAATTCTTTCATGAATCATGGGATATTATTGTCGTTGGCGTACACAGAGCTGTGGTGGAATTTTTCTCGTTCGGCATTCTTCCTCCGGGTTTGAATTTGAGTTTTTTGGTTTTAATTCCGAAGAAGGAGAGGGCTTTAATGGTGGAGGAATTTAGACTGATTGCGTTAAGTAACTTCCTATTTAAAATTTTTACGAAGGTGTTGGCTACTCGTTTAAATGCAGTTGCTGCGAAGATTGTTACTACGCAACAGTACGGATTTATTCAAGGTCGTCACATTCATGAGGCTATTTTCCTTGCTTCAGAGGTGTCAATACTCTTAATCGCACTCATGCAGGAAGGAATATGGCGATAAAAGTTGACATTACTAAAGCTTTTGACACGCTTCAATGGCCTTTCCTCAGTCGGGTGTTAAGGTCATTTGGCTTCCCGGCTAAATTTTGCTCTTGGATTACTGGTATTTTAACTTCGGCTAGATTATCGGTATTAATTAATGGCTCGCCTTGTGGCTACTTTGAGTGCTCTCGTGGAGTTCGACAGGGTGACCCTCTCTCGCCTTTGTTATTTGGGATTGCCGAGGAGATGCTTAGTTATCTCCTTTCTAACGCCGTGCTTCATAAAAGTTTAAAGCCTATGTCTTATAGCCGTGGTTTTGATTTCACTACGCATATTTTATATGCGGATGATGTTTTCATTTTTTGTCAAGCTACCAAATCTAATGTGAAGGCTTTGAAGGAGGTTATTGACGTTTATGCTAAGCTTTCGGGACAACTTTGTAATAGGCTGAAGTCTCGTGTGTTTTATGGTGTTGGTGTCAAAAAACGGGTTTGCCGATCTGTTGCCTCTTCGTTGGGATTTACAGTTGGCTCTTTTCCCACCATTTATCTTGGTGTTCCTCTCTTTGTTGGTATTCCAAGAGTGAGCCATATTCGGAGCCTTGCGGATAAGATTCTTCTCAAGTTTAATCGCTGGAATGGACATGTTCTATCTATGGAGGGTAGATTATGCTTGATTAAATCGGTGATTACGAGTTCTGCAATACATTCGATGATGGTTTACGCTTGGCCTGTCTCCCTGGTGAAAAAGCTTGATGCTGCAGCTCGTAATTTCCTTTGGAAAGGGGATATTAATGTTCGCTCATATACGTCCGTAAATTGGGCGAGAACTTGTGCAATTGTGGAGGAAGGAGGGTTGGGCGTTTCTTCGTTCAAAGAGATTAACAAGAGCTTGTTGATGAAATTAGCTTGGAATTTGATTAATGTGGATAATTCAGCTATGCAAGTGATTCGGTCCAGATTTATGTCGTCGCCGTGTCAGGGTAAGCGAGTTGCATGCTCCTCTATTTGGCCGGGAATTCGGAATCATGTTCAATCTCTTGTACGGGAGTCTTTTTGCATTATTGGCTGTGGTTCTAAAGTGGATTTTTGGCATGACAATTGGCTTGGGTATGTGCTTGCTGATCGTTTGAATATTCCTGTTGATGTGCATGCTAAGTTTTCTGATACTGTTGGGGATTTTTTGGAGCATGGTGTTTGGAGGTTTACTGCTTCGTTTGTGGCTAATTATCCGGATATCATGCATGATATTTTGAGAGTTCCAATTACTTCGGGGGAGGACGAACGGGTTTGGACAAAATCTTTGCATGGCACGGTCACGGCTAAATTGGCACGTCTTCATACGAGAGTCCACTTTCCTACAGTTAAATGGGGCCGTTGGATTTGGAATTCTTGTATTCCGATTCGTCGTTCCTTGGTTAATTGGCGGCTATTGCTTTCTCGGCTGCCCACCATGGATTCATTTCACGGATTTATTGGTCCTACAATGTGTGTTCTGTGCCGGGGTGACAAGGAGACGATGGATCATTTATTTTGGCATTGTCCGTTGGCCAAGATGGTTTGGCGCTGGATTTTTGATATTTTTCATATTGAAGAGATTTATGCGTACTCAATTCACGAGGCCTATGTACAGTTTATGAACTGTACTTTTAGCTCGCAGCTCCTCATGTTATGGAAGACGACAGTTGTCACGGCGATTTGGAGTTTATGGACTTTCCGGAACAAGGCGATTTATGAGGAGTTGGTGCCCACTCCTTATATCATTATTTCCGCTATCCGGGTTTTGCTTCGGGAGTTGGCTTTTATGCGTGGGCGTCGTGGATTTATGAAAAATAATGTTGGTGATTTGTTAACTTTAAAAGCCCTTAAGGTGGATCCGTGTCCCGCTCCACCACAGCAGATCATTTCGGTTAGTTGGAGACCTCCTCCGACAGGTTGGATCAAAATTAATACAGATGGTTCTTCTCGGGGAGCTCCTGGGGTTATGGCGACTGGTGGGGTTTTCAGGCGTTCAGATGGGTCAGTTTTTGGTTGCTTTCACACGGCTGAAGGTATCGGATTTGCTTTTATGGCTGAATTATTGGCGGTGCTGGTGGCTTTGGAGTGGGCGCATAGTTTGTCTCTGGACTTTATTTGGCTAGAGGCAGACTCTATCTATGTGGTTAATTTGTTACCTTCTCGGAGTTTGCAGGTCCCTTGGATACTCAAAGCGCGTTGGAAATGTGTTTTGGATTTCATTGACAGTATCCATTTTTGTGTTTCTCATATTTATAGAGAAGGAAATAGTGTAGCTGATATTTTAGCCTCGTCTATTGTTTCTCCTGGTTTTTGATTTTCTAGTATCCCTTGTATTTTGGATGCTGTTTCTAGAGATTTTTGTACTCCTGGATACTTTCGTTTTGCTTAGAGGGGTACTCTTTTTCCCATATGGTTTTCCCACTCTGGGTTTTCCATATGGGTTTTGATGAGGCCCCGGTCTCTTGAGTTATCAGTTTGTGGTATCTGGGATTTTTAGGTTTTTGGTTGTTTTCTTTTTGCTTTTTATACATCTCATTTAAAAAAATTAATGAGAAAAGAAATGGAAATTGTTCAAATGAGACAAAAAGGACATATAGGACTTTTACACCACTTTTTGAATAGAAAAGCATGACCTATCAATCTTGACTAAAAAAACATTTATTATCTTGAATTTGACTACTTTAATTTTTCACCCATTATATCACCTATAAAGATAACCTTAGTTTATCCCTTAGACGAGTGAGTCGTTTGTCTTTTTCTTTTTTCTTTTTTTTTGAGCAAGTAGTTTGTCTTTTTCAAGCAAAAGTAGTACAGTAATTTCTTCAAAACAGTAAATTAAGCACTATTTCTGTTTATCCATTTCTCCCTCTGCTCAGCTTAAACCCTAAACCCAGCACTCACTCAACAGTCAACAATGGTATCTTCTTTCCTCAAAAAAACAACAGGCCGTTTCTGCAGCAGCAGCAGAAATTCTCCACTCAAACACCTCCAAAACGGGGTTCCACTTCCGACGCGCCGCCTGTTCTGCAGCGGCGGCGTACTCGATGATCTCCGATCCGAGTTCGAGTCACTCATGGAAACCGCCTCCACCAGCGTAGTAGCACTCAAGAGCTACTTCTCGCATTCCTCCTCCTCCCCCCGTGTCGGCACCGGCGTTTTCGTGCATCCCAAGCTGATCGTCACCTCCGCGCACGTGGTCGGGTGCGTCTCCGGCGAACACTGCGAAGTCGGCAGAACCGCCGCCATCACCAAGGGAGGCGAGGTCCTTCGCACGCGGACGTTGGCCGTGAACTTGGGCGGCGACGTGGCCGTGCTGCAGGCGGAGGGGGATTCGGTGCCGCCTCCTTGCCGGTTGGGGTATGATGTGGGGTGGAAAGAGTTGCCGTTGTTGGTGATGACTCGGCATGAGGGCTGCGATATCAATGAGAGGGGGATTATTCAGATGAAGTGTCGGGCGGTGGAAGACACGAGCCCTAGAACGGAGTGGATGTATCCGTTGGGGGACGAATTCGGGTGGGCTAGGTACGGCGGTTCACTGGTTGAGGAAGTTATCATCGTTCCTGGTAGCCCCTGGTTCAGCCCCTTGCACGAGGTCGTCGGCATTGCGTCGACGCCGGTCGGTGATGAGACTGCCGGCTCCGTTGGGGGTTTCGTGGTGCCTCCGCCTCGCATCAGAGCCGTGCTAGACTACGCCAGAGGGAAGGGGCGTAACGATCCCCTTGTGATGGACCGTTGGATCAAGTCGACTACCGTTGATGATGATGATGATGATGATGATGATGAACGTACCAATATTGGCAAGGTAACTCACTTTAATTAGATCTTAATTGTGCAAACGATCGAGATTCGAGAAGCTAATTAATTTTGAAATGAATATTTGCATGCTGCAGGAAGGCTTCATGTATGTTCCAGCTGGTTTTGTAGTGACGATGTATTTGCCCATGAAGCCTGCGACTGATGAGGATGGTGGTGGATTTAAGGGAAATTAACTAAATAATTAATGATGATTACTTTTGTTAATTAGTATCTACTTTTTAATTACTGATGAGTTCAGTGGACTTATATAATTAATTACCAACTGACCTCCTTTGCTTCTTAGTTCTATATATGCGCGTATGTATGGATTGCTGCTTAATTTTTAAGCCTCGATCTTCTTGTTTTAATTTGTTGCTTAATTAATTATATGTGCGTATTAGCCAGTAACATCATCATTTGCAATACAAATTTTTACTATTAATATATTTATACACGCACGCGCGCGCATATATATATATATATATATATATATATATATGCACGGTCAATTAATTAAGTCTAGATATATATAGAAGATGGAAAAAATGTTAATAATTAGAGCTCAAGTAAGAGGTATGAAATTCTCCATTGCATATTTTTCGTTGCATTTTTTTATAATTTTTTGTGTTTAATTAGTTTAATTTTAATTTACACTTGTTATTTAGGATTCATCATGAGTTTATTAATATAATTTTCCTTTAATTATTGACCTTTTTTAAATGACCTTTAATTGTAGGAGAATATAATCATATATCATTATTGAGCTTGTATTGTGTGAATAAAATCTATTTGAAAAGCATTTGAAATTTCATTAACAAAAAAAATAGGAATCATGAATTTTTTAGGGATTAGAAAAAAATTAAAAAATAACAATATTTTTGCATTTTTCCCAAGTAAAAACGATATGTAATTTAACATAATATAAAATGCATAAATAGTAAATTAGTAATAGTCACGTGTTTGGCTTTCATTTGGTCCAAAGGCTGCTTCTCCCAAAGAGGAATCTATCAACTATCAAACGTTTGCTACCAAATTCGATTCTCTTTCCCAATTCATTTCCAACTATCAATCCAGAAAATATCATTCAAATTTTTGGAGAATTCTTTCATGGCTGATCCCAAATCGGGCCCTTCATCAAACTCTCCATCAGGTACTACTTCTTAACCCCCTTTGTTCTTTCATTCAATTTCGAAATTTTGAGTTATGATCGCAAAATCATGTAAGAATTTTTGGAAAAGTTAAGTTTGAAAAATACGAAAGAATAAGATTGTCGTTCTTGTTCATTCAATTTCGAAAATTTGAGTTCTGATCACAAAAGATGTCAAGAATTTATGGAGAAGCTAAGTTTGAATAGTATGAAAGATGCGATTTTTAAGATTTGTTTGGATGGCGGGCAGGGAAAAATGTTAAGGCCCCGAATGTGTTTGAGAGGGCAAAGGAAGAGTTTGAGGCAGTTCTGCACAATGGGAAACAGAGGCATGAGCATCACAAGGAGACTCATGGATTGCGTGATGATATTGATGTAGATACTCCAACGAGTGATGTGAAGGCTCCCAATGTGTTTGAGAGAGCCAAGGAGGAAATTGAGGCCATTGTGGAGGCTATCCATCCCAAGAAGGAATCTAAAACTCATGATCCACACTTGTATGGAGAGACGACGAGGTTGGGAAATTTATGCTTTTGATTTAGATTATTTTGGTAATCAGAATGCGTGAATGTGATGCTAGTTACTGAAAATTGGGTTGTTTCCAGGAATTCTGTTGCTAAGGATTGTATGAAATCGGAGAAGTCAGATTTACAGTCAGGTGTGGATTGTCATGTGGTTGTATATGCAAAATGGAAAATGCTTATAATGATGTCTTTAGGTGCTTATATGATTGTTTTCCCTTTATATTGATGTATTTGCAAACTGGAATACGGTGAGTTCTATTTGTTTGATCTAGAGTAACTCCTTGTTTTCAGGTTCATATCCATGCTCTTTTGTTGTTGGTATGAGATAGGGAGATTAACCGGAAACTCTACTGTTTTTCTGCCCTTATCACGATTCTAATTTGACCTATGGTGGCAAGGGTATATTTAAGTTCGTCTGAAGGATCTCTGACCTTAGGACTCATTCGAGAGAGACCCATATCTTATAGAACAAAGGATAACTTTGCTGCTTATGTTATTCACTGCTCATAGTATCTTTGTATAGAGATTACAAGGAATCTAAGTAAGGAAACCTAAAAGTAAGACTGGTACAATTAAGGAGTAATGCAACCATACATTAATTTGCCTATAAGGTTGGAAGATAATCACGTCTTTAAAGCCTAATACCATCTTAAAATAAACTGAAACTAAGTTGCAATCATGCTAAACTCAAGAACTCACCATTCTCCCAAGTAACATTGGTCTGGTTGTAATCACAAAATACATAAAATTCTACCGGTAGGTTACCAAGCTCAAATCTATGGCTTGATGCATATGCCTCGTCACAGATCTAGCATAACCCTTTAAAGATATTGATGGAGTTCTCCAATCCCTCAGAGTTTTGGAAGTATAATTTAGTATATAATTTAGTATAACATGGCACCATCTCATTCACTGACAGGGCTCCAGTTTTCTGTGATGTCATGTCTGTTTGGTGAGCGTGAGCCTGTGCCTGTTCGTATTTGGCATCGCTGCTCGTGCCCCCCCAGTGTATACTGTGAAGGCTAGTGAAGGTTTTTTTCAGAGATGTTTTGTCTGTTTATTTATGTTATATATTATAGCATTGCTTGTTGTCCCAGTCAAGTGCAAAGCCTGTCTCTTGAATAAGGTACCATTTATTTGATATGATAGTTCTGGAGTAGGCAGGTTTTGATGATTAAGTATTTCGTTAAGTTTCTGGGTGGGATTTTATTCTCGAAGGAACCCTGCTGGTTCTTTGTTCTTGTTTCTCTTGGCTGATCGAGTTAGGCAGAAGTTTTGTTTTTAATTCGGCTTTGTTGTTGGGATTAAACCCTTGACTCTATCAAAATCACATCTTTATTGCCAAAAATTGTTGTAAAATGAATTTAAATCAAGTTGCAATCATACTGATGAAGATGGAGAGTTTATTTTATTTTACTGTAATTTGACCTGATAATATTACGTGATTCCCTAGCCCAGTTTTTTAGCAAATCTTTAGTTCTGGCCAGCTTTAATGTCAGTTGCTTGTGTTTTATTTTTCAGAGGAATTCCAGATTTGTTTTGTGATCTTCTCTTTGACTACTGTTGTGCCTTATCTTCTATTAATGATGTCGCATTGTGAAAAGTGACGATATCCTTTTTATAAGCTGCATTATACTAATATGTAGAACATAAAGAATGTATTTGGCTAGTATTTCACTATTTTGAGTTTGCAAAGGTATGGTGCCTGCTCATATAGCAAGATGCATTTTTTACGAATCCTCACTCAAATCCCCTACTTCAATTTTCGTCAAACAGCAAAAAGAGCTTTCCCTTAACTATCATCACTATATCCACTTTCTGCATGCAAATTGCGGATCCATTTTTGTTGTTAAAACCTGAGATAAATTAATTGCTTTCCTTCAATTATTTTACAAAATTTGTTGAATCTGTATCCTGCCACGGTGTCAATGTCTTTTTACCTTCTCAGTGATCTTTTTACCACCAATTGCTCAAGGAGTGTTGGCATTTTCGTACATGAAGTAGTATGAATCCTGGTCAAATATGTTCATCAGTATAGCCAAACAGAATCACTAAAATTTTACTGGTGGCTTTTGTGACTGTGAAACTTGAGCATGCAAGGAGCAAGTATTCTTTAATTTATTTTAGACTTGGAAGAATAGTGTACGTAGAAAGAGTCATTCGATCATGTTGATAAATTTGATCACATTGTTGCATATCAAACCTTAGTTTTACAGCCATCTGTGTTTGATGATTTTATTTTACTTATGTTGACAGAAAAGAACGTGAAGGCACCACCCAAGCTTATAGTAAGGGCTAAGGAAGGGATGGAATCACTGAAACACAAACCACATCATCATAAAGAGACTCATGGAAGGAGTGATGACATCGATGAGAATACACCCATTAGTGAAGTTAAAGGTCCAAATGTGTTCGAAAGAGCAAAGGAAGAAATCGAAGCTCTTATTGAGACAATCCATCCCAAGAAGGATTCTGGTGGAGGAGGTCACTTGCCCAAGTAAGGACGAGGATGTTGAGGATTTGCATGTTGAGAAACCATAATGTATGAAGCTCTGCTCAATCAATACTTGTGATATGTGAAATTTCACCATTGCTTTGCTGGTATTGACTGACAGAGAGAGAGAGAGAGTTGCAATTGAGTAGCTGCTGAAAGAGTATGCAATTCTTGTGTAATCAAATTCTTATAGCATTTTCATTGCAAATAACTTGAAATCGTTCGCCCATTTTTGTTGTTGGCAAGGCTCTGTTTCTTTACCAACAGAATAGGTAACTCTTTAAAGGGTTGTCGTGTTTGACTAGAATTTTACTTTTTAAAGTAATATAACGATATCATGTTTGATTTACAACTTACAAGGTTTTAATATAACTCACCATTGTTTGATTGAACATCTCTTAGTTATTTATTGAGAATGGTTACCTTACATAAGATCCATGCAGTAAATGTAGAATGATTGAACATGTCTACGAATTTCATACTCTTCATTCCAATCTTTAAAAAAAAAAAAAATCATATAGAAGCGTTCCAAATCATCAAAGAAATGTCACATCTATAATCGTGAGTCACTTCTTTTTAAGAAATTCTACCATACCTAAAGTCGTTTACTATTGAACGTGGAATAGTAAGGGAGGAGGGGTAACCAATTTTTATTTATTTATTTTTTCTATAGTTTTTAACAGTTCAAATTTCATGTTATACTTTCTCGTGTTTCACTATTAAATTTATGATTTTAATAATATTTGTTATAAAATAACAATTAATTATAATATAAATAGTCATAGTTAATATTTATAAAAAATGAAGTAAAAGAATTATAAATTTAGTTTGGAAATAATTGACCATAATAATAAATTATTCATAGAAAATTGAAAATCAAATATTATAATATACTTATATACCCTAATCGGGGGTTGATAAATCTGGGGTTTTCATGTATTTCGAGTGCTATTTTGCATTCATTTTGAGTTGATTGCATGGAACTTGTGATTTGTTGGCTATAATTTTAGCATTTGGTATTTTGTTACGAGTTTGTCGAGTTTTGATAGGAAAACTGTCTATTTGAGTAGATTTCGAAGTAAATGAAGTTGGAGAGTGATTGGATATGTCCAAGTATGGTTCAAAAGAATCTTGAAAGATAAAATGAGCAGAAATAGTGAAGTCCCGAGCGAGAATAGAAGAGCACGGACCGTGCAAGGTGGTGCACGGACCGTGCTCGTCAAAGACTACAGTTCTAGAGTGTTGCGGAAGAGCACAGACCGTGCACTTGTCTCGACGAGGACAGGAATTTTAGGTGAAAAAGAGCATGGACCATGCTCCAATCAGCGATCAGCAAGAAAATTCCTTTTGGACCGGACTCTCTTTCCTTCTATGGCTTCCACTCCCTCTACTATTTAAGGGTCTTGATCGATGAAAATTATACCGCTTTTACCCTATAGTAGAGCAGAGAAGAGAGAAGGCACAGAATACTGTAATTGAAGATTCAGCATCCGACATAAGTTGTTTTATAATTTTTAGTTTAATTTCGTCATGTCATCTATAATTCATACTCTGTTTTTCTTGAATAGTAATTTACGAGGGGTGACTAGACATTTATTAATTCTAGGATTTGCAAACATGATTGAAGTTATGAACTAATTTTATTATTTTACAATTTCCCTACCAATTATTATGTTCAATTATTCAAATGTTGTTTTATTTCATGTATAGATTAGTGGTCATAATCGATTTATGCTAGTTAGTTAATTTGAGACCTGACAGAGATAATTAACTAGTGGGATTAATTGAATAATTTGATACACGTTCTTTGCAATTTGTTGGAGGTTTAAATTTGATGCTTTAGGGAGTTAACAAATCAATCTAAAGACGAGAGTAATTGATGACTTTGAGACATGGTGAAGATAGGTAGTAACATTTCTAATCCTCCATCGATAATTGGATTAAAATTGAAAACTGTTAGAATTGAATTAGTACATAACGGATTCATGTGTATGCACTCCCTATGATTAATTCTTTAATTGGTTGTTTGATTCTTCTTGGTATTTTAGTTAATTGAATTTTTATTCATCTCATTCTTAATTAATCGCATTAATTAACTTTGAATTTTTTTGTCTAGGGTTAATTCATCCAGAAAGTAGGTAGCCTGAATAATAGAAACATATTAGCTTAGCACTTAGTGTGATCACAATTATAACCTCTGTGGATACAATACTCGATTCACTTGCTTTATTGCATCAATCTGTGTAATTACAGTTAATTGCATAAAAAATAGTACATCACGGATGAACTCTGATAAACAATTATGAAATTAAACTAAGTCACAAAAAAGATTAAATTGAGAAAAAAATACACAAAACTCCTAATTTGAGGGTGCAGTGCGAAAAGTGCAACAGAAATTCATATTTTTGTTTTTTTTTCTTTCTCAATTTGTAGTAAAATACTAAAATTTGATATCCATGGGGCGAGGATAGAATTTCCCAAACTTTAGGCAATGAAGTAATTGTGGTTGAATGAGCACCATATCCCATAAATGGCACATTTACTTAATTAGTTTGTAAGGATAGGTGACCAGACGCGTGGCTTGATAGTTGATACTGATAGAGATATCTTCGAACTTTCTAGCCTCTGTCTAACTGTCTTTGTCGTCGGAAGACCTTCTGTCTTAATCTTGCTCTCTGTTCATTCATAATACGCCATATGTCACAGTCCCAAAAAGTTTTCAATTTCAACATATATTATTTATTTTTTATATGGTCTTCAAAATTAACCTACTGTATCATACAGTGATACAGAAAACTTAGTTGATTAAATGATTTGTCAAAACACTTGATGCCACAGAAATTATTACTTGTCCTTAATCTATGTGAGAATTGAAGTGAATCAAATACTTGAGAGGGATGGAGTATTAAGATGCGCCATTGTTTTTAAGGAATTATTATAGTTGCAATGGCCACATTTCAAGGTATTCTAGTTTATGTAGTCTGAACATAACACCATAATTCTAACTAGTCATATATAAGGAATTATTATAGTTGCAATGGCCACATTTACAGCAGAGGAGGAGTCCAAAATCAGTTGTGAAGAATGATGATAAGCTGGAGTTGGGAAAAGAAAGAAAAAAGAAAAAAAGAAAAGAGAGAGAGAATACACAATGCAAAAGTTAGTCCTATCTCTTCAATTACTCCAAATTTTCATCTAAGCCATTGATGCCAGACACCCCACCAGTTCAACTAAGCCTCTCATATGCGTACCACACTCCGACGACGGTGGCGGCTTCGCCACTACATTCTCCAGTTCTGAAACAATATCATATTGTTGCTTGGATGCTGTTGTTCCATCCTCATATATCATGTCATCCTCCATAAGTTTCTCCCACAGAACAAAATTCTCAGAGCTCGTGTCGGTCTCCGATGAACTCGGAGCATCTGCTGCAGGGCTGACCGACTCGTCGGAGGAAAACAGCGTCTGAATATCTGATTGGATCCTCTCGTCATCACTTCTCACATCCCCTATCTCATCAATATCAACGACGCCCATTGCTTCCATGTCAGGAGCTGATAGCCTTCTCTTTTTGAAGATGTGGCCACTGCTGAGCGCCCTCATCGCTTTCATCTTCTCAGTGATGCGCTGAGACAATGCAGGGTTCTTCAAGAATTTGATCAAGAAAAGGGCCATGTGTTTCTGCTTCATTTCAGTAATACGAAGACGGTGCTCGACAGCTGCTAGATAACTCTGCGTGCTCTGTTGTTCGTGCCTTAGCTTGAAGACCTCTGTTTGCAGTTTATTTTGATCAATTTTCAATTTTTGGAGCTCTGCCTCGGCTCCGTGCTTGGTTGAATCCAGCCAAGATTGTTTCTGACATATTTGGAAGTTGTTCTTTCGCCGCCTGATGTGCTTCAGCAAATGCTTCTTCCCCTGCATAAAGCCTTCGTTCGCAAATTCCCATCTGTCTGAATCGATCTTTCTGAATCTCTGTAAACATGAAGAATGCATAAATTAACAACTATGATACAATACAATATCTATTGATTACAGTAGGAACTGAATCAAAAGGCAAAGCAGATATTACTGAGTCAAAGAAAGCAGGAAACATGGATAAGATAATTCAAGGAGATATACAGCATGAGTGCCACTGTGAAGTTCCCCACCTCCGCCCCAAGAAAAATATGAAGACCAGTCCTAACTTTCTACATTCAAAAACACTATCTAACATCTTCCTGATTTTGCAAGAAAATTATGCAGTCAATACTAAAGATGAATCAAGTCTCACTTATCATCTCCAACAAGAACTATTAAAAAAAACATGAATTCAATCGAAGAAATAACCTCCTCAACATAAACCAAGAAACAGAGCATCAATTGCCTCATTGGCCAACTCAGAAATTCCCAAAAAACTCGTAATACCAGTACTATTGATCAATGATTAAGAATAAAGAATGGATTCTTACATAGGTATTGAGCTGGCGAACAAAGCTAGAGAAATTGCTGTGCTTGAAGTGCTTAGGCAGCAAATCAGTGGAAAATGTGTGAGGATCCCAAACAACGAAGCTATTCTTTGTGGAACTCCACGAAATTATGGAGTCTGTTTCGGGATCATCCACCATCTCAAAAGTCTTCCTCAAAAACGGCGGTGGCCCATTCTCCTTCAGCCCTTCAATCGGCATCGGAAGCAGCTCCTCCGCCAATGCGCCGCCGCCAAGATTATCGTTTCCTTCAAAAAATTGGAGCTGCTCCTCCTTCACGGACATCAAAACCTCATCTTTCTTGATGTAGTGCATACATCCTTCGCTATCAGCCATTTTTCTAGTGGGTGAGAGAGAGAGAGAGAGAGAGAGAGAGAGAGAGAGCTGAAAGTGTAGCTTTGATGGCAGTAGCACGCTGATTTTATGATGAGGTGAAAGCGGAGAGGTTACGTGCGGAAAGGGGACTTGTTGCGACTTGTGAGTACACATTCGTGGGTGAAGTGGCAATGGGTACAGGTGGTGAGAGATTGGGATGAGAGAGAAAGCGGTGCTTTGCTTTGCTGTGTCCTATATACTATTCGTCCAAACCAATATTCAAATGCTTTGTTTTTTTTAGGTGGAAATTATCTATAAATGAAATTTTATTTTATTTTCCCAAAATTGCAAGTCTTCAAGGAATAAATCTCACTCTATTCATATCATTTTATTATTATTATTATTATTATTAAATTATTTTTTTAAGATAAAGGGGTATATAAATGAAAATTTATGTAGTTTGTGATGTGGAGAATAATTTTGTGTAAATGGTGTGAATAGAAAGAAACTCACTTATGACAAGGTACAAGAATACACCAATCTCTTTTAAGCTTGAATTTTTATCTGAAACGTGGCTTACTCCTATTAGTAATATCTGCATACATGTATGTCGTGTCGTCTGTTGATTTTCTTATTTTGGTAAGAGAATTATCCTGTAAAATATGCTATAATTTACCTTTTTTACACTGAGCATTAGATCAGACAGATTAGTTTTGTAATTAATTGTAGAAAATATTTGGAATGGTTGCGTCATCTTATCCAAATCATAAAGGGTAAGAATATGGGCGTTTTACAGAAAACAAAACAAAATGGCAAAACCGAAGGATAAAACGTGGGTAGATGAGGAGCACGGATTCGCGCCATTAATAGTGCCACGTGTACGATTTCCAGCAGGCTTTAGAGTTTAGCCCCACCCTTCTTCACAAATTTCCCAACCACTCCCATAATAACAATTCTCTAGTCTATTTAACTCATAATTTTGATCTCTTACATATATACATCACTAATTTTTATTAATCTTTTTAGCGAAAAATACATTTTTAGCCCAAAATTATTCAACATTATTATACTATCAAACCTTTATGGTTGATTGCAAAAAAATTAGCATCTTCGAATGAATCTACAATTTAGACAAAATTTTTAAAATATTAACCTAACCTTTTGATTTGTCATAAATCCGACAATCCCAAATTTTTTTGGACCATGTTACAATATTTTTTCCATGTGTACAGATCAATTCAAATTTAGAATGTCGAATATAGAGATTTTTATCAAGCAACATCGATATAAAATTCATGTTTAAATTATAAATTTATTCAAATATTGTGATTTATTGACAATTAATCCAAATTTAATTGTCTTCAACCTCAATTTTTATAACACTTTTATAATAGCTTTAAAAACGCACTCAACATTAATAGAGTTTAAATCAGCGAAAATTCTTCAAAGATTAATAGAAGTGGTAATGCATAAATTAAACCCGCTAAAAAGCTATTAGAGATACCCAAATGCTAAATGCAAGAAAAGCAATGCAAAAAAAACGAATGTTTCCTTCTTTTTAACTTTCTTTTAATTCCTCAAAAAAAAAAAAAAAACTTTCTTTTAATTCCTCCTCTGTTTGCGTTGAAGCGCGAAGAAATCTAAGACACTGCGCCACCCTACTACAGTAGTTACTGCGACTTTAGACCATATTAAACCAAAGTAACTTAGCAGAAAATGGACTACAAAATGAATCCTAAAACGCAGTTTCATTAGTTTCTAGTGATAAGAGATTGTTCAAAAGAAACTCAGTGCCAAAAATCCAGCTTACTTACAAGCAATTTGATCGACAGATTTTGCACCAATAACCCAGCCAAGAGAACAGGAACAGGAAGACCTTTTTGACGACAGAAACTGCAAGAAAAAAAAAAAGAAAAAAATCCATGAACTGAGTAAACCCAGAAACCATCATGATTTCGGGTCTTCACAAGGCTGCTTCTCCTTATGTGAGACTGAAACATAATAAAAATTAAAAACAAGAAGTCTGAAGGGATGCTTGCCAACTTAAGAACCTTTAACCTTCCCGTTGATGATGAGAATTATGATCCCACTTTAATGTCAGGCTCGAGCTGTGCAGCGAATGCTAATGTTGATTGAACAACCTTCCGCACCAAGCTCGGTGTATTCGAAAAGGGAGAAGTTTTAAAAGAGCTAGATAAGTTCGTATTCCAAGGCCCGCCAAAGGAAGGGGAAGGTGAAGATGTTCTAGTGGTATCCTGAAGCTTACTTGTGCTTTCACTCTCTTTAACAAATGACAAAGCAGTGCCACCTTTACCAGAATCAAGATTACCTTTTTCCTTTGCATCTAAATGACTTCTGTTGAATGACAAGAATTTTACATTCTGGGGTATGCTCAGAGGAGTTCCATTAGCCTTTTTAGTCGCGTTTGATACTAAGTTGACACTGAGATTTCCAACACCCTGAGACAACGAGCAAGTAAGCTTTCCTTTGCCCATATCATCTACATCAGACTTGCCTGTCCCGTCATTGCAATTGGAAAGCAAGTCGGACAAGATCTTACTGCTAGAATCAACCCGAGGAGGTTGACCAAAGGAGAGAAAATTTATTCCCCGTGGTTTACTTGGAGCAACCCCCTCAAGCATCTCATTCAACTCATTGATGCCACCTGGACCTTTAAGGGTTCCTTTATTGTTTGCACCAACATCAGTGGTTTTTGCAGAGGATCTATCCCGTTTGTCCTTATCAGTGTCGCCGAGAAAGCTAACTCCTCTGGGTGCCTGCCCTCCAGTCCTTGGAGCATGCTTCAAAGCTTGTTCTCTCTGCACAGGGGAGTTTGCAGCATAGCATAATCTACTGTTAACTCTCTGATGAGATATACCACAACTATCCATGGGCCTGCTAGAGCCTGGTTTCTTCAGACCAGGCTTATTGACCTTTGATATTGGATGGGATCCTTCATTTTCAGGCTCATGTTTGGAGACACTCGGTGTCACAGAGAGAGTCTTGGCTGGCATCTGAGATAATTTCATTTACACAAAAAACAATTCATTTGCATGTAGTATAGAAAGAAAAAGAAACTTAGCAAGTAGCTGTAACTAAAAGCGTAGAAGTTGTAGAAGAAAACATTACCTCATGAGAAAACAAACATGTAGAACCTCTATTGCAGAAACCATTTGAAGTATAATTGTTGCATGGGTATTTAGAGAGTTGATGGTCATACGGACAATTGTCTCCTTTCATGCATAAGCCACAAGCCAAATGGTGGCATGGCTGCAAGAGAGAACATGTTCAGTTCTAGAAGCTATAAATTAAAACCAAGATTTTCCAAATAAGCATGATCTTCATGACAGATGATACTACATATGAGTAAAAACCATGTAAATCATGCAACATCTCTAACAGACTACTGGTTACTGCAATTGATTTGGTAGCAGATCACTATTGATTGCACTGTAGATAAAAATTTTATATCGCTTGTTCGATGGAAATAATCTCAAATCAGGATTTTAAAGTCGTAAAATGTTTGCAAATACTCGAGAACAAGATTTTACATATTAAATAATTTCATAGACTAAAATTGACAAAATTAAGTAGATGGTCTTTAGTATACTCCAAGGTCTGTAGAGAACAGGTCCCTGTTAGCCAAAATATATGAAAATAGCAATAGCGTTTTTTGGTACTCATATTCTACCAAGCAACAGCCTTCACGTTACTAAAAACAGCTAGCTGAAACAGTGTTGTCAGATATAGAGTAAAACGAGCATGAATGAAGTAGGAAGCAAACATAAGATCGTCTGCTGAGTAAATTACAACAGCACATGCTCAACAACATTGCAGGGAAAAGATATGATAAGGGTTTGACACTTTGACATAACCAAAGTTAGATGCAGTAGTTTGAATTTGATGGAGTGAAGGAAAAATAGACTCTAAACGCCACGATGAATTAACAGAAACAGAAGGTCCTCAGCCAAATCGCCTGCCTCAAACAATCAATAATCCAGCAAAACCATAAAACAGAATGCCAGAACTAATAAATACTAACCCTACAGCCCACACAAAAGCCCATGGTCCAAACTAAACATAAATAGAAAAAAAAAATAGCCAACTGAATAAACAAATAAAATAAGCTTTCGCAGTTCAAAAAGACTACGGCGCGCAGGACAGCTTCGCGCGCCTATTATAAATCCTGTCTGCGAGTGCTATCAACATTTGATAGTGGAAAAAAAAACTGCATGCCTACTTAAAGATATATCCTGCAATAATGAATACACTAGTTAAGCATACCTTAGACTTTGTCAAGGGAACTGTATCATGCGAAAACTTGCAATTTTCACCCTGTAAAAAAAAAACAAAAAGATATAAGAGAATTTGTAACACAGATTTCGCGTCATTTATAGTTGTCTACAGCAAGTTTCAATTTTTTTTCTTCCTTTAGGTCTGTTTCTCATTTCTGCTGTAGGCAACTAAGCTATGACCCAACACAGTAAAACTGACACATAGTGCATGATAAGACAAACCTCATGACATCTCCCCTGTAAATAGTGACGGCAATACACTATCTTCTTTGGCATCGCAACTGTCGGAAGCTTTAATCTCTTAACCCCAAGTTTTCTGTTCTTTTCTGCTCTTTTAATTCTTTCCTTTTTCTGCAGAAAGCTTTTTATTAGAGAAATGAATGTAGGAAACAACATATCACAGACTGGTCAATACAGTGTGACAATTTATTTCTGTAATGAATGCAAACCCGGATGAAAAGTACAGAACCAAAAGTAGTAGTTCTACGACCTTGCTATTAGGTCATATAATAAAAAGAAAAATTTACTCCTGCATGTTTTTCTCGTTTACCTTTCTTTTAGCTCTTTTTTCCTCGGTCAGGCCTCTCTTTCTTTTCTTGTTGCCGGCATTTTCGCCCTGCATAAATTTTGACATCAGACTGCAGTACTCATGTTGTATGACGATATAGAATGTGTATCTGCTAAAATAGAATTGTAGAAATCTTAACCAAGTATTAGATTAGTGGATTGACACTTCACCAGAGTTCAAAATATGTGAGCTTCTATCACTATTGTTTCAGTTCAATCTTTTATTTTCTGTGATGAAGTGAGAAAGGAGGAATACACTAAATCAAACATTCTGTATGAAGCTGTAGCAGCAAAAGTTTGCATTTGAGAGGTGTCAATGAAAATTAAGATCTAAAAGGTCAGAAAAGTTTTTCGTAATTTCTATCTACTAACAGAAAGGGAAAAAAGTAATTGAATGAAAAGCAAAATTTGATTGAAAATTGAAATCCTAATTTCAAACTGCAACAAAGAGAGAAATACATTTAACATTTAATTATACAACAATGAACACAAAAGTTTGGCTTCCCCAAGCTGATGACTCCCTTATGCGGGATGAAGAAAATAGATTTACATGCTTTACCAATGCCAAATCAGTCACAAAGACAAGGGACTCAACCAACTTCATTCAAACAATATTCACTGCAAAGCAAATGCATTCTTAAAGTAATTTGTATCAGAGTATCGAGTAACGTCAATACTAGCCTAAGTAATAAACCAGCTTGCATGGGTATAACCTCAATCTATGTCCATATGCAATAGTTTATATTGTAACCTACAAAATACAACATGAACCTAGAAACTATATCAAGGAAAATTTAGAAAAACTGTCATAATATACATACCTCTTCAGTGGTTACATAAATTTGATTTTCAGCAGCATTCGCCTGAAGGATTCTTCCAGATGGAGAACGGTTGTCCAAATGATGGAGCATATCACTACTTTTTGGAGTCTCCATATGACTCCCATGAGGAAAATCCTGAGAATTATAATCTTGCGATTGTCCAGCAGGTATTCTGCTTTTCACAATGTTGACTAGTGAGAGATCAGACATTCCATGTTGCTGGCATCCTCTATCTATGTCCTCACAAAGGAGTTTATCACTATCAAAATTACCCTCAGAAGCATGCAAATTTTCTGTAGTTTCCTCTCCAAGTGCTGCACCTTCTGATAAGGCATCAAATGACTCCTCAGCAACCCCATCATCCCCAGAGATCTCCCCTTCTTCAATCTCTCCATCAGATTGACAAATGGGCGCCTCTGTATCGCCAGAACTATTTATGAGTTTCGCCAGCTCCATCTCCTTCATCTGCAGTTCACATACCGCATCCTTAAGTACATTATCCTCCAAAACAGTGCCTTTATCTTGAGCAATCATAACTGGGCCAAAACAAGAGTCAAGAGCTTCATTCAAGTGATGAAAACATGAATCCTTGTCCAGTCTGGCAACTTTTAAGTCATCCATCTGAATATCGAGGACACTATTCACATTCTCTAGCTCCATTGTATTTTGTACAGCACAATCATCCACCTGTTCTTGAGCAACTAAGTAATCCTCAACGCTGATTTCATTTGATGGAGTTAATTCCTGCTCACCTTCTCTTACTAATTCTGGTTGATGCAATTTTGGTGGTGTTGCTTGTTTACCATCAAAATACTGAATACAAGTGTTTTCTTTGGTCTCGCCATCAGATGTTTCTCGAACTACCTTATCCTCTGACCCCGTGATATTAGGATGTGGAACCAATACGTTTGTCGAAATGACCTCACTAAGAGTGATAGATCCATCTTCTTCGTTCACAGGTTCTGATTCAAAATCACCACAATCAACTTCACTAAAGGCAAAACCATACTCGAATCACACAAATTTAATCTAAAACCTAATCTTGGGGTATCCAGTTGTTTACGTATAAATTAAAACTCCTAATTCAACGAGTGCAAGCCAACACAAGTGGGGAAGCAAACAAGCAAATGAATCCCACCAAGAAGAAAAAACGAAAAAAGAGAAAACCTAAAATCAGATTACATGAAAATATCAAATAAGCATAGCATAATTCTTGTTGGCCACAATTACAACCCCTTACAGAAAATGAAATAGCAGCCGATGTGGGAAAAAAAACTAACTATTTTCCCCCAGTTGTAACTACTCTCTAACTAATAGTATCAAATGGAAACTTCTCAAACTCTGGTGTAAAATAAATTGCAAATAAAAAATCATACAGAATATTAAATAAGAGTGGAATTCTCTGTAATACCTGGCATTTGGAGCTGGGGACGGCAGTGAGAGAGAATCTGGATGAGCGCGCCATACGTACGGCTGCGGAGCGGCCGGCGGCGGTGCGGCGGGAAAGAATATGCGGATTGTGTGGGGTTTCGGGTTAAGCTCTGCAGCGGCGACGAGCCCTCCATTGAGGCGGCAAAGTCCGCGTTCGAGCTCCTCTGGTTAGGAACGCGGCCTTGAAAAAAATTTCACAACTGCTGAGAATTTATTGGTTTCGGGCAACACTAAAACGGTGTCGTCCCGCCAAGTATGTAAAATTAATTTTTTATTTAATTAACCTTTCAAATGATTCAGCAAATTTCTGACCTTTCATGACTATTAATTTAATACTACGTTTTTTTAACTTACCACAAATGTAGGCATGTAGCCTATAATTAATTTTTAGATTTTGAATATTTGACTTAGATTTTGAATAATTGACGTATATATTTTTTTTTCATCAAAACAATATCCTATAATATGATATGGTATAAGTAATTTATCATGTCATTTAATTATTAGCAACCACATTTATAAGTCCCCGTACTGTTATATTTTGTTTTGGTAAGTCTATGTGTATTTTTTTTATTATTTTAATAAGACATTCTATTTTTATGTTTTGTTTGGTAGAGACCAAAAATCTTGAGCCACCGATTCAAATAAGTCTCTTAACTTAAACTCAAGGGTTGGTTAGCTTAATCAATCCGCCCCGAGACGCGTTCGTTGACAAAACTACCATTGGAATTCTGACTTTTCAATAAAGTAGAGGAGAACTAAGATCAACGAGAAAGAAGCCCTATTCACTACAAACAAATACACCAAAAAATCGAACTGTACTAATCAGGACCGTCTAACAGGGTTTGCAAGGTGAGCTTTCGCACAGGGCCTCACAATTTTTAGGGTCTCAATTTATTTTTTTTACTTCTATTTAATTTTTTTAATAAATTAAATTCTCTCCATTATTTCCCCTTTGCGGTAATACCTAATACAAACATATCAATTTTCAAGTTCCAACTTCCAACACACACATTATTTCATCTTCAATTTTGCAACTTTCCATCTACTTCCATGACTATTCTTCTAATTACCATTAGATTTTATTATATGAAAATAGTTTCTCATCTTTTTCATGAAAAATACTCATATCAAACTCCAATATTCCTTCACAAATCACGCTTCCAAGTCTGTTGTCACTACAATTGTACAATTACAAAGTTTTTCTTTCATTACACGATTCCCCCAAAGGCCAAATCCCCATTGAGTATTTTTCTTAAACCATATTCTTCTTTTTTCGATTTTTTTTTATTTGAATGATTCCGAAATCTAAATTTAATTAATTATCTGCTTGAGCAAATTGATGGAGAATTATTATCTGCATAAACGAATTCTTTCATTCCTTTATTCTGATTCTGATTCCTTGAACGAATATAGGACCCCTTGATATTTTGAAGATTTTGAAAGTTTTAGATTGTGTTTTCTAATACAATTGTCGCATATAGAATTTTATTGACTACTCCTGTGACTGTTGCATCTACAGAGAAAAGTTTTTCAAAATTGAAGTTATTGAGGTCATAACTGTGTTCGACGATGTCACAAGAAAGACTTAATGGATTGATGATGATAGCCATAGAAAATGATATTTTTGAAAAGATTGAATACGAAGATTTGAATGATGAATTTGTTTCAAAGAGAAGAGTACCACTTTCTATGTAAAATCGTAGAAGATTCATATTTATTTATTGTTGTATTGAGAATATTATTAATACTATAAATACAATATTTTGAATTTTTAGTCTTTCTAACAATATTACTATAATTATAAAAATTATAACATTTTTTTTAATTTTAGAGCTTAAATTTTATTATTTGTACAGGACTTACAAAATGATTGAGACGCCCTGTCACTCATGTGTCACTCATGCCTCCACTGCATCAAGTTGACCGCCTTCCCAAGTAGTGATTCTAACAATCATGTACGTAGGGAGAGCCTTCCATTCTGATTGGTATATCATGAAAAAAAAAGCCATTTTCACCAAGTTTTTCTACCATACTATCTATCTCTTAGAAAATTTCCTATTATAATTATAGTGCACCCATTTCATTTAAGTTAAGGTGTAAAATTGGAATCCTTTCTTTTGACTTCATTAATTTTTTATAAGATTAAGAACTTGGAAGGAAAGTTTCATTCAAATTCATTTGAAAATTCAATTGAATTAATCGTTTTGGCTTATTGTTTTTATGTAAATGATAAGTAGAAAAGCGATCGGAATTCGGAACTAGAATGAATAGTGCAGTAGTAATAAATGCGATAATATTTACTTTCAGGTCCTTATTTTTTTCAGAAAAAAAAAACTCACAATTAATTAAAATCACTTTGGGATTATGGCCCATGCATTTTCAGCTTTGGACGGCCACGTAGAAAGAAGAAAGAAAAAGATAAGATTGATGTCTTGATTTTTGAGTTGGAATTTAGAACTCATTTTCGTTAGGCTGTCATGAATGAAGATTTGAAGAAGAAAGAGAAGAGAATTGAAGATATATGTCTCTATCTATTGTATAAATATAATAACATTTAATAATATGTGTGAGGCTTTAAAGTTAAAAGTAAAAAGAGTTGTTTTGAAAATGTTTTTCCAGAGAAAGAAGCAACCTTTCTTTAGAAAAACAAAACTAAAAAGAAAAACATTAAAAGTTTCGTTTGAAATAAATTTTTCTTTCCAAACTTTTGAAGTTTAATTTTTTTTGTTTGTATTTTGTTGTTGTCTCGCTAGTGGAGCTTCTCTTCCAAGTTTCTAATTTCTCAGATGTGTTTTTGTTGTCTTCAATTACCTTTTTTCTATGTTTATAATATTACTATTTTTTAATGTTTTGCAACTTTTTCCCTAAATTTTAAAAGTTCAATATTTGTGGACTGTGGTGCTCATCGTTCCATTCAACTTATTTGAGGCCAATTTACTATTTTATTGTATAGAGTTTCTTAGATGGATCATATTATTAAATCTAGTTTGGTTATTTGAGTTTAATTTATATTTTTTTAAAATGAAAATAGATAAAAGTAGACAAAAGTAAATAGTGATTGGAAAAAAAAACTTTTAAAAACAGGTAGTTTGGTGGGTAATTTGTACTATAACACACTTGGTCCCCAAACTCAATCATTGACTCATTGTACTTTTATCATGGCATTATCAATCAATACACAACCCTAAACCCGAAACCCTAATTTTGAAGCCATGATTAAATAAAACAAGCCTCAATTAATTAAAATAAGCCACAATTAAATAAAAGAAGGCCTCGATTAATTTTCAAGCAGCCACAATTAAATGAAATAAAGGCCTCGATTAACTTTGAATAATCAAGGTCTCGATTAAATGAAATGAAGGCCTCGATTAACTTTGAATAATCGAGGCCACGATTAAATGAGATGAAGGCCTCGATTAAGTTTAATTAATCGTGGCTCATTTTAATTGTTATGATCAGCCACAATTAATGAAGGCCTCGATTAAATTGAATGATCCACGATTCATTAATCGTGGATCATTCAATTTAATCGAGGCCTTCATTAAAAATTAATTGAGGCAATATTTCCTACAATTAATCGTGGCTTTTTTAATAAATGCATTTATTTCTTGTGTAAGTGAGGTAGTTACTGAGTTTCATTAAATAAAAAGAAGGGTGATTGTTTCTTTTTAGGAAACACTGTTGTTTCCTGGTTCAGCAAAAACCAGAACATCATCTCATTATCAACTGCAGAAGCTGAATACATTGTAGCTGGAAGCAGCTCTACACAAATCATATGGATGATACATATGATGAAGGACTATGAGGTTGCTAATGATACACCTATTCTGTATTGTGACAATATGAGTGCTATCAATATATCCAAGAATCTAGTGCAACATTCAAGGAGAAAGCACATCGACATCAGACATCACTTCATTAGAGAGCTAGTTGAAGAAGAAGTTCTAAAAATTGAACATGTAAAGACAGAAGATCAACTAGCTGATCTTTTCACCAAGGGATTGGATGCTGCACGATTTGAGAAACTAAGAGCATCCCTTAAGGTATGCTTGGTTCAGTAAAACCAAGAGGAGGGGTATGCGTGTGTCTATTTCACACTCAGTAGGAAAGAACCATTCCTACATAAAGGACTGAACATTCCCATAAATGTTCATCCACATGTACATGAACAATTTTCAAAATTCCTAAGTACATCTTTGTCAATAGCTAGTTCTGATTCGCAGTCGTCATCTTTGATTTTCTGGGATTTTCCTCCAATTTTTAAGTCTAATGGTGTAACAGCCCGGTCCCGAGATAGGGTTTTAGGAATGGGGACAAGGTGTCATTAAAGGGTTAATGAAGTAAAATGGAAGATTAACAGGATGATTTGACAGTCGAGATATGCCTTTGGGGATTCGACGGGGATACTCATATTCACTTTTGCTAGACGGTAAATAAATCGGATAGATGGACACCAATCAGCATTGATGACGGTAGTTAATAATACATGCAAACCCATTGATTTAGATGAAAGGAAATCATACTCGGGTAGTAGTAATAGAACTTAGTATGCATCTTATACTCAAATAATTATGTCTGGGAGATCATTCATAGGATCTTGATAATCATAATAAGACTTAATCAACGGAATTTAGAAAGAGTGTATCAGAGTAGCAGATCACATAGTGGGATTTCAAGGAATTATTAGATAATAGCAAAACAGTCTTGGCAGCCAACCCACATCCACAGCCACCAACATCCTCAGCATCTCAATCTGAAAACATTTGAAAAAGAGGGGGCATGAGCACTAATGTACTCAGTGGGTTTTAGTAAAACACTTTAATAAACTTCAAGATATCCAACAATCAACTGACGGTATATGGAGAGCAAAACGCTAAAGCCCTCTCCATATCCGTAAAATCTTTTCTTTTCCTTTGGGCCCATCTTGGCTCAAACCTGATGTCAACTGTACCCTTAGGCAAGCCATAGGATAGAAGAGGGCTTACCTCAAATATCCGAACGAGTTTGCGAGGGAAAAACCCAACAGTGACTCCCTTAATGGTTCCGAGCTCATATCCTGCTTAAGTGAAAAGCTAAGTTCCTTCCTTTCTTATCCTTGCTAGCAATACCAAGCTTAGAACAATGTCTAAGGCTAATCCTTTAATACTACATGATCTCGGCCTATAAAGGGTTTGATGCTACCCTAATAAGACAATCCTTAACTCTTAATTCTGCGAGCTTAACAAGCATAAACACTAAATTACAGGAGAATAACGTAAACAAGTATAAATCGAAGATAATTCTAACATCTCATGCTAAGCATAACAATACTCTAGTAGTTCTATCATTTCTAAACATGCTTGAGAGCTCAAGTAAAACATAATATCTTCTTTCTTCCTTCCTTGTACAGAGATCAATCAGGCTGAGCAAAAATACTTTATTGGATATCTCATTTGCCCTAACATGCTTCTAGAGTTCATTAGCTCAAACTTTAGATGAGTATAGATTTACCCACCTTGATTACGGAACGGAAGACGAGGCAACGAGCTGGTGGATTTCCTTAGTATTTCTCTGAGGCTCGATTCCTCCTACAAAAGTCGAATCGTCGACTTAGCGGTCTTCTTCGAAGATTTCTAATAACATGATATTAAATAATACTCAACTATTATTTCCTTAGCTAGGACTTAACATGGATAGCACGACTTTGACTTAATAAGGGTTCGAGAAGGATTTATTTTATTTAAGGAACTTCTCGACTCGATCTCTAAATTTTTAGACGGAAAATAACTCGAATATCTTATTCGAAATAAATTGAAATTAATTTGAATACCTTACTATAACTTAGAGTTGAATATGGCTTGAAAGTAACATAATATAAAAGACTCGAAAAGATCGGAAAGAAGGGGTATGAAAATAGCCGAAGAGAACGGCGAATGAAATAGAAACAACACGGAGAAGGGGGGCGTCGCGGGGCCGCCTTGCCCCGGCGGGCTGGGGCGTGGCTGAGGGAGGTGTGGCGCGGCGGCTCCCACCCCCCCGCGGGGCTCTCTCTCTCTTTTTCTTTTCTTTCTCTCATCATCTGGGTTCCTTCAACGTTTCTTCAACTGTTCTTCGTGTTCATTGATTTCTTCGACGAACATGAAGAACACGAAGAACAATTAACCCGAATTTTTATAAAAACAACGTACTTGAATTTAACATGCAACAACATGCTTTTAACTTAAAAGGAATTTTGGCATTACAATGGCATAAACACGATAATCCTCCTTTAAATTAGAATAACGACAAAATCGTTAAGTGTGGCTTGAACGGAATTTAACGGGATAACGAGGTTAATCTTCTTAGAATAACAATAACGGAATTAGAATGAGAAATATAACATACACATTATTAACTTGGAATTTCAACAAAAATCGAAATGTAACTTTAGACGAGCAATAATGAAGAACGTGAAAAACGTAAAGAACGGAAAGTAAATGGGGAATTTAAAGATGAAAAAGAAATAGAATCGAGACCGACGAACTAGAATGGACGGGGTCAGGTGCGTCGAAGGAATGTGGTTAGCTTGGCGTCTCGTCGAGTCACAACGGCTGCAGAGCCGCCTGCTACGATTTCAACGGCGCCCCTAGCACATTCCCTCGCCGCATCCCTTTCACGCCACTCCATTCGTCGTCTTGAAGAACACTCACGAAGAACGCTTTTTACTTCGACAGAACCTTCTCGGCTTTCAAAGCTTTTCACCCTCTCGATTTTGAAGTAAAGTGGATGTGAAATGAGCAAGGATTTACAAAGGGGTGGTCTCCTATTTATAGGAAGAGCTTTGGCTTCCCTTGGAAGCCATTGCTGTGCGGAATTACTGCAAAAGCTACCCCGAGTTCGGTTAAAAGCTGCTTTATTCGATGTCGAGGTCCAAATGACTTCAGACACGAAATCTAAAAATATCGGGAGACTCGTTGGCTCGAACACTAGTGAACCAACTCGATTCGTGAAGAAGATGAGTTCATCAGAAGAAAGACGAGCAAAGATTCCCTTTTTAGAATTACTTTTTACTATTCACTCAGACTGACAGATTTGGCTCCCGAGCGTTCAATTGACTTCAGAATGAAGATCCGTGAATGCCAACGGAATCCTTGAGTCATTTCCCATAAGAGGGGTCTAACATAACTGAACTTGAACAAATGTGGAGGATTTCGTAAATTTCTCAAAACACGAACGCACGCAAAAGTTACTATTCATTTCCCTTTTTGAACACGTTTTCCATCGTCGGGAACTCAAATGACCTCAGATTTGAAATCCAAAAATACCGGTGTACTCCTTGAGTGAAAACCTTTCTAAAGAGACCATAAATGTAAATAAAAAAATTAAGATTATATTTTCCGAAAAGGCGATCTTTACGAAGACTGACTCAAAAAGTCGTGACTGACATCCAATCATAGCTTACCTTAATTAAATTCCTTCTTAAATTAATTAACTAATATTAACAACTCTCTAAACCTCATTCAAAAATCTAAGGTATTACATCCTACTCCCCTTAAAAAAATTTCGTCCCGAAATTTACTAACAATGATAAGCAATATCAAGGTACTTCTTGAGCAGTTCGGATTCAAGCTCCCAAGTTGCTTCCTCTGAACCATGGTGGTTCCAGATCACTTTTACCAAATCAATCTCCTTATTTCTTCGCTTCTGAATCTTTCGATCCACAATGGCTTGGGGCTTTTCTTCATAGGCTAAGTCCTCATTCAGGACTATCTCTTCTTTGCTAATCACATGCTTTGGGTCGAACACATATTTTCGTAATATGGAAACGTGAAAAACATCATGCACGTTACTCAGGTTGGGTGGTAAGGCCAACCTGTAGGCTACTTCATTCACCTTTTCTAAGATCTCAAAAGGTCCGATATATCTGGGCCTTAATTTGCTTCGTTTGCCAAAATGAATTATTCCTTTTGATGGAAACACCTTCAAAAACACTTTATCACCAACGTCAAAACTGAGCTCCGTCCTCCTCTCATCCGCATAAGCCTTCTGTCTATCCTGAGCTTCTTTGATGCGTTGACGAATAAGCTCGATCTTCTGGACAGCTTCCTAGACCATCTCGGGTCCAAGTATCTTTCTTTCTCCAACTTCATCCCAATACAGGGGCGATCTACACTTCTTTCCGTAAAGGGCTTCATAAGGGGCCATTCCAATCGATGATTGGTAGCTGTTGTTGTAGGCAAATTGTACCAAAGGCAACAACTCTTCCCAATTGCCTCCTTGATCGATGACGACTCCTCGAAGCATGTCTTCCAGAATCTGGATAGTCCTTTCAGACTGGCCATCCGTTTGAGGATGGAATGTCGTGCTGAAATTGAGCTTTGATCCCATTGCATTTTGTAGGCTCCTCCAGAATCTTGATGTAAATCTTGAATCACGGTCCGATGTAATCAAGACCGGCACTCCGTGCAAATGCACAACTTCCTTAACATACAACTGGGCTAGTTGATCCAGCCCGTCCGTCATTTTAACGGCAACAAAATGTGCCGATTTAGATAATCGATCAACGATTACCCAAATAGCGGTATTCCCCCGCTTAGACTTTGGCAATCCTATGACAAAGTTCATATTGATATGGTCCCACTTCCATTCAGGAATTTCCAAGGGTTGAAGCAAACCAGAAGGTTTTTGATGCAAAGCTTTCACTTGTTGGCAGTTTAGACACCTTTCCACGAAGGCGGCTATTTCTCTCTTCATGTTGTTCCACCACAAATTTCTCTTGAGGTCTTGGTACATCTTGGTGCTTTCGGGATGTGCTGTATATGGCGTGTCATGTGCTTCGCACATGATTTCCTCTTTTAGTTCTTCCTTGCATGGCACGCACAGTCTTCCTTTGAATAAGAGCGCGTTATCGGCGGCTTCCGTGAAATCTTGCAGGTTATTAGATCGTGCTTCTAGCCTTTTCTTTTCGAGAAACTCATCTCCTCTCTGGGCTTCAATTATCCTTTACCTTAGGTCGGGCTGAGCGACTATCATGGCAACTTGAGCTTGAATAGTCTCGGGTGGTGTTAACACCTTAATCCTTAACTTCTCGAATTCTTTGAGAAGATCTTCCTTAGCTAGGATAAGTTCTAACTCTGTCTTCTCCTTCCTACTTAGGGCATCTGCTACCACATTGGCCTTACCTAGGTGGTAGTGAATCGTGTAGTCATAATCTTTCACGAGTTCTAGCCATCTTCTTTGCCTCATGTTAAGATCCTTTTGCTCGAAGAAATACTTCAAGCTCTTGTGATCTGAGAAGATCTCACACTTAGCTCCGTAGAGGTAGTGTCTCCAGATCTTCAGTGCATGAACGACAGCTGCTAGCTCCAAGTCATGCGTCGGGTAGTTCTGCTCGTGATCCTTAAGCTGTCTGGAAGCATAAGCAATCACCTTTCCTCTCTGCATTAGCACGCATCCTAATCCTTTCCTCGATGTGTCTGCGTAAACCACGAAATCTTTATTTTCTTCCAGAATGGCTAATACAGGGGTTGTGGTTAGCATTTTCTTCAAAGTTTGAAAACTTTCTTCACACTCAGGCGTCCATTTAAACTTGGAGTCCTTCTTTAGCAATCGCGTTATAGGTTTGGATATAGTCGAGAATCCTTCAATGAATCTGCGATAGTATCCAACGAGTCCTAGAAAACTTCTTATTTCGTTTACGCTTCTTGGAGACTTTCAATTGCTTACAGCTTCAATCTTGGCTGGATCTACTTTGATTCCTTCTACCGAGATTATATGACCTAAAAACGCAACCTCTTTGAGCCAAAACTCACACTTACTGAATTTAGC
Source organism: Perilla frutescens (assembly GCA_026008535.1). Lineage (NCBI taxonomy): Eukaryota > Viridiplantae > Streptophyta > Magnoliopsida > Lamiales > Lamiaceae > Perilla > Perilla frutescens. Next base: position 47,082,037 of record BRKX01000001.1, on the reverse strand, counting down.
ATAAAGTCTTTCTCTTCTTAACGTCTCTAGAACTACTCTTAGGTGCTCCTGATGTTCTTCTTCATCCTTGGAGTAGATAAGAATGTCATCTATGAAAACTAGAACAAACGTATCCAGATACGGGTGAAAAACTCGGTTCATTAAATCCATGAACACTGTTGGAGCGTTGGTTAATCCGAATGGCATTACCACAAACTCATAATGCCCATAGCGAGTTCTAAAAGCAGTTTTAGGGACGTCTTCTTTTCGGATCTTCAACTGATGGTATCCAGACTTCAAGTCTATCTTGGAGAAGACACTTGCTCCCTTGAGCTGATCGAAGAGATCATCTATTCTTGGGAGAGGGTACCGATTCTTGATGGTTAGCTTATTGAGTTCTCTGTAGTCGATGCACATTCTCAATGTACCATCCTTCTTCTTTACAAACAAAATTGGAGCTCCCCAAGGCGACACACTAGGTTGGATAAAACCTAGGTCTAGCAACTCTTGCTGTTGAACCTTGAGTTCTTGCAACTCCTTAGGCGCCATTCTGTAGGGGGCTTTCGAAACTGGGGCGGCTCCTAGTTCCAATTTGATAGTGAATTCTACTTGCCTATCCGGAGGCAGTCCTGGTAGCTCCTTTGGGAATACGTCGGGGTATTCTCTTACGACTGGAACGTCTTCGATTGAAAGCTCTCCTTTCTCCTTTCTTATCAGATTAACTAAAAAGGCTTGGCAATTCTTCTTCCTTATCATCTTAGTGGCCTTTAGGGCGGATATCACTGGGATTTTGGTTCCCGGCCTTGATCCGTAAATTTTTACCTCGGGTTTCCCGGGTGGTCGAAACACTACTTGCCTCTCAGGGCAGCTTATGGAAGCATAAGCTGAGGCTAACCAATCCATTCCTAGGATTATGTCGAAGTCCTGAATCTTTATCACATAAAGATTTGACTTAAAGTTTTCCCCTTCTATGTTCAATTCTAGGTTAGAGCAGATCTTTCTAGACATCATTTTCTTTCCAGAGGGGATGCTTATCTCAAGAGCATTCTCGGCATTCTTGGGTTTAACCTTCAGTTTCTTACAAACAGACTCAACTATAAACGAATGCGATGCTCCAGTATCGAAGAGAGCTAAAACTGGCGTCTCGAGGAGGGTAATCATACCTGCTAGATTACTTGGGGCCTTAGCAGCTTGCTGCTGATTGAGAGCATAAGTACGAGCTGGCTGAGGCGGCCTCTGTCCTTGGTTGGTCCTTTGATCTCGTCCTTGGTTCGGTCTTGAGTTCATCCCCGGCCTTTGACCCTGAGGTCCTCCTTGCTGCAGTCTCGTCTGGTTTCCAGGAAGTTGCTGAAGTGGTTGCCGGTACATGGGTTGTTATAGTGTTTGAGATCGTCTGTTGTTTCCTTTAGGACACTCTTTCTTGAAGTGCCCCTCTTCACCACAGTTGTAGCACCCAGTTAGATTTGCTTGGCAGACTCCAGGATGCATTCTTCCGCACCGTTGACACAGCATAAAGCTAGGGGCGTTGCCAGGCTGGCTTCGAGGCACCCCCGACTCTCGGCTTTGCTAGTGGGGTTTCTTCCCTCTGTCATCTCTCTTCCTCCTTCCCACTTCTTTTTTCCCTTTGGATCACTAGATAACTGAGAGGGTTGAATTTTCTCTTGAGGGAGGATGGCCTCTATGCTCAAGGCTTTGGCTAAGGTTCGAGCATAGGACATGTCTTCTTGCCCAGCGAGTGCTATGCCAATCTCGGATCTAAGTCCTTTCTTGAACTTGCGTGCTTTCTTCCCGTCTGTGTCCACTAGATGTGGAGCATGCCTTGACAATTGGTTGAATTCTCTATCATATTCTGACACTGTCTTGTTCCCTTGCTTTAGGTTCCAGAACTCCATCTCTTTTGCCTCTCGGTAACAATCCGGGATGTACTTCTGGTACAGATCATGCTTGAAATCTTCCCAACTATAGTCTTCACATTGGTCTGGGGTTATGGTTCTCCGAACGGACTCCCACCAGTAGTCCGCATCATCCGTCAGCATAAAAAGAGCACAGTGATAAGTCCATTTATTTCGTGTTTTTATGGGCATTTTATCCTATATAAATGTCATTTTTAGTGTGTTTTGAGTCGGAAAGAACCAGGTTGCGGTCAAAGGACATTCCAAGAGTCGAGTCTGGCGGAAGGGGTATTTTATGCCCAAATATTCACGATTATCTCGCACATATGTTCATCAGAGGCACATGGGACGTCCTCAGTATCCATTCCACATTCGGTCGGTGAAGTGGGCATATTAGATACGGATGGAACTGACAGATGATGCCGTGCCCACAGTACTCGCACAGACTCGACCACAGGTCAGAATGGGCATTCTAGTGAAATTCGGGATTCAGTTGAAGAACAGCTGGTGGGAAGATAGCTACATTATCCGCGGGAGAGTTGGAGCTAAGCTGGACTCCTGGAAGGTGCTGCAACAAAAGGATAAGCTCAGACGAGGAGATAAGCTCAATCTAAGGAGATAAGAGCAATCCCTAAAAAATAGGGATTTGTTGAAGCTGAAGCTTATCCAGTCAAGTCAACGAGGGCACGCCGTTCCGGATTTTCAGCAGAAGACCCCCGCCTGTGGGGGAAACTCTACTCGGAAATGTAACTATTTAAACAAGTTTAATTTCTGGAAAAACAAGTTTTTTAGACACTCTGAAACACTTTACATTTCTGCAATTTATTTTCCGTACGCTGCTTAGGCAGCCAAACAATCCGAAAGGTCTTAAACCTTCGGGACTTAGGTTATGTTTATGTTCATCGACGTTGGAGTCGAGTTTTTTCTTAATTAATCCAGTACGTTCTCATTTATTTTTATGTCTTTAAATTCTGCAGATTTAATTACGTCTAGCCTTCTCGGCTAGATCTTTAATTCTGGCGTTTGAATGATGAAATTAGATTAAGCATAAATCTGGACTCGTGAGGCCGAAATGGGCATAGTAATGCATGATTAGTTTCCGTTAATTCTTGTGCCTTGTTCCACGTGAGTGTGTGTCTGAAATGCCCAATGTGGCTGATCACTCGTTAGGTAAAGAGGGCACACCAATGTTAATTGAATTGGCGAATCGTGATTGTGTGTCGATTCATATAGTAATAAGGGAATTAATGGGGTGTTGTGGGCACAAGAGGAATCAGTTGAACACAACAGATCTGGGTCCGTCTAGGGCACACTGCTGCTTGCTTGCTTACATCTCTTAGAGGAATCGGGAGATGGGTAACTGGTTAGGGGTTTAATCGAAGAGGAATCACTTTTAAACCTAAAATGAAAGGATGGATAAGGAGACGCATGAGAGGAATCCGGTCACCATAACTAGATGACCTATCATGTATGAAAATCGGTGTGCCCATGATCGAGTTGTTTTATGTTTAACCAAGATCTAATTCAAATGCCAGAACCTTTTGTTATTTGATATTTTCTTTAGTTTCCTTTGCAGATTTACATTCAGTTTAGTGACGATACCAAAACCCCATTTGTGATTGGTTACTCGAAGATAGAATCGCAACAGCTCTCTATGGGATCGACCCGTACTCATTGGCTAGCTACGCTCGCTGTGGGCACAGGAGTTTATAAATATATTTTTGAGCGCGAAACGACAGCGCGTCACACAGCTTAACTTCTCCTCTTCTGAATAGGCTATGAAATTGAAAATTCATTCTAAGGAGCGAACCCATTTTTCAGCGTCCATTGGATCTCCTAAACCATTAAACGATGGAGGGTTGTGTTTGAGAAACACACTTTCGGCTCTTGGTCCGGGGTTTGGAGCTTGTTCGGGTTCATTTTCATCTTCGTTCTTAGCTTGACGTCTTCGAGGCGGCATCCTAAAGAACTAGATATTAGCGACACTTGATTGAATTCGCGCATTTGCAAAGATGCCTTTTGATAAGGTCTTTAAATTAAGATAGATCAAGAAGGCGGAAATTTAAACGTCATTCACACATAATGGGAAAATTTCCTCATTAAGAGGACTTTTGGCATCGATAGAATAGGTTATCGGTTACATCGAGATATGGCAGTCTATTGGAAAATTCACTGCCACTATCTGAGTTTGGGAAATTTAAGGCATTAATTATATATTAGAGTCTTGGTTAAAGCGGATATTAGATAACAGACAGACAGATGGATTAGACAACTAGGTGTTCTAACAGCAACACCTCCTACACCTCCTACTACGGCTTAATTGTAGGCTGGAGCCTTTCCTTTCCCCTTGCAAGGCGACCCTACTTCCTCCTCGCCTCCTTCTTCCGGGTCTTCCTCTTCTTCCTCATCTTCAACTGTCTCGGGCACGCTGAACTTGAATGTTCTCATGTGAACATTCCCTTCGGGGTACTGATGGGACATACATTGCCCCAGACTCTGAGAAGCGTACGCAAGGGTCCACTGGTTCATTTGAGGAGTGCAAGAAAACAGGGACTCGGGGTGGTTCACGACCCGGACATTTGAGGGTCCTGCTCCTGAGGCTCCTTCATGTTGAGGACGGGGTTCTTGGAATCCAGGGGGACTGTTGAGAGTCGGCCGTTGCAGTTCTAGCTCCACCACGAGAGAGGGGTTTTGCTCGGTTGCTTGCTGCTCGGCTAAAGCTTGCACGTGGCCATACTTCGTCACCCAACGAGCCATTAAGGCTGAGGAGAACTTCGTCAGATTCCCGATTTCAGCATATGTTATGGGATCACGGGTGATAGTGCTCTGCAAAATGCGGTACATTGTAGGCCTCCAAGCAGGCGGTGCGTGCTCGCACATGCGAATGCAGGTCTCCAAGTCAGATACACTCCCAGGCTCTCCTCCATAACCATTAGCCCAGGCCCACCTTTCTAGGTACCTTGCCATGAAGGACAGCAGTTGTTCATTACCGTCCCAAGTTTCTTGTCTGAACCTTTCAACTCTTTCTTGAACCGGGTGAAAAAGAGGCACGCTCTTCCTAGCAGTCATACGGTGTTTAACCATCTAGAAGAAAATAGCTTAATCAGTCTAGATTATAAAAGGGAGACCTAAAGTTCTCCTGAGATCATACTATCGTCTAGATTTTATCTTGCATGCATAGTTCCTTTTTGAAGCAGTTGACGTTTTTATAAGAAAAATTTTGGTACCCATGATCTTTAACGTATAAGTTTACCTTTTCGTTGAGTCAAAATTTTTGAGTACAAATGTAAACCTTTTGGGATCGAGAAATCTTTCACAAACTTTTCATTCTCAGAGATCGTCTTACCCGAACACCTTTTACTTGGAATTTCATTCTCACAGTTTTTCTCTTATCTATAAAACAGGTATGCTTGCTCAAATCTTTTCCTTTCCTGTATTCCAAAAATCAAAATCCAAAATCCAGAATTTCTATACTATCATACCTTGATTTTTGGTTGAAGATACGAGGGTGATGGCGAGCTGTGGGTTGCTGCTTTCACTTATCAAAGAATAACTTATGCATACATATATACTTAACTCAATTCAAACAAAGACAGGCCTACAATTTTGCAAACCTGACTCTGATACCAACTATAACAGCCCGGTCCCGAGATAGGGTTTTAGGAATGGGGACAGGGTGTCATTAAAGGGTTAATGAAGTAAAATGGAAGACTAACAGGATGATTTGACAGTCGAGATATGCCTTTGGGGATTCGACGGGGATACTCATATTCACTTTTGCTAGACGGTAAATAAATCGGATAGACGGACACCAATCAGCATTGATGACGGTAGTTAATAATACATGCAAACCCATTGATTTAGACGAAAGGAAATCATACTCAGGTAGCAGTAATAGAACTTAGTATGCATCTTATACTCAAATAATTATGTCTGGGAGATCATTCATAGGATCTTGATAATCATAATAAGACTTAATCAACGGAATTTAGAAAGAGTGTATCAGAGTAGCAGATCACATAGTGGGATTTCAAGGAATTATTAGATAATAGCAAAACAATCTTGGCAGCCAACCCACATCCACAGCCACCAACATCCTCAGCATCTCAACCTGAAAACATTTGAAAAAGAGGGGGCATGAGCATTAATGTACTCAGTGGGTTTTAGTAAAACACTTTAATAAACTTCAAGATATCCAACAATCAACTGACGGTATATGGAGAGCAAAACGCTAAAGCCCTCTCCATATCCGTAAAATCTTTTCTTTTCCTTTGGGCCTATCTTGGCTCAAACCTGACGTCAACTGTACCCTTAGGCATGCCATAGGATAGAAGAGGGCTTACCTCAAATATCCGAACGAGTTTGCGAGGGAAAAATCCAACAGTGACTCCCTTAATGGTTCCGAGCTCATATCCTGCTTAAGTGAAAAGCTAAGTTCCTTCCTTTCTTATCCTTGCTAGCAATGCCAAGCTTAGAACAATGTCTAAGGCTAATCCTTTAATACTACATGATCTCGGCCTATAAAGGGTTTGATGCTACCCTAACAAGGCAATCCTTAACTCTTAATTCTGCGAGCTTAACAAGCATAAACACTAAATTACAGGAGAAGAACGTAAACAAGTATAAATCGAAGATAATTCTAACATCTCATGCTAAGCATAACAATACTCTAGTAGTTCTATCATTTCTAAACATGCTTGAGAGCTCAAGTAAAACATAATATCTTCTTTCTTCCTTCTTTGTACAGAGATCAATCAGGCTGAGCAAAAATACTTTATTGGATATCTCATTTGCCCTAACATGCTTCTAGATTCATTAGCTCAAACTTTAGATGAGTATAGATTTACCCACCTTGATTACGGAACGGAAGACGAGGCAACGAGCTGGTGGTTTTCCTTAGTATTTCTCCGAGGCTCGATTCCTCCTACAAAAGTCGAATCGTAGACTTAGCAGTCTCCTTCGAAGATTTCTAATAACATGATATTAAATAATACTCAACTATTATTTCCTTAGCTAGGACTTAACATGGATAGCATGACTTTGACTTAATAAGGGTTCGAGAAGGATTTATTTTATTTAAGGAACTTCTCGACTCGATCTCTAAATTTTTAGTCGGAAAATAACTCGAATATCTTATTCAAAATAAATTGAAATTAACTTGAATACCTTACTATAACTTAGACTTGAATATGGCTTGAAAGTAACATAATTTAAAAGACTCGAAAAGATCGGAAAGAAGGGGTACGAAAATAGCCGAAGAGAACGGCGAACGAAACAGAAACAACACGGAGAAGGGGGGGCGCCGCGGGGCTGCCTTGCCCCGGCGGGCTGGGGCGCGGCCGAGGGAGGTGTGGCGCGGCGGCACCCACCCCCTCCCCCCCCCCCCCGCGGGGCTCTCTCTCTTTTTCTCTTTTCTCTCTCTCATCATCTGGGTTCCTTCAATGTTTCTTCAACTGTTCTTCGTGTTCGTTGATTTCTTCGACGAACACAAAGAACACGAAGAACAATTAACCCGAATTTTTATAAAAACAACGTACTTGAATTTAACATGCAATAACATGCTTTTAACTTAAAAGGAATTTTGGCATTACAACGACATAAACACGATAATCCTCCTTTAAATTAGAATAACGACAAAATCGTTAAGTGTGGCTTGAACGGAATTTAACGAGATAACGAGGTTAATCTTCTTAGAATAAAAATAACGGAATTAGAATGAGAAATATAACATACACATTATTAACTTGGAATTTCAACAAAAATCAAAATGTAATTTTAGACGAGCATTAATGAAGAACGCGAAGAACGTAAAGAACGGAAAGTAAATGCGGAATTTAAAGATGAAAAAGAAATGAAATCGAGACCGACGAACCAGAATGGACGGGTTCAGGTGCATCGAAGGAATGTGGTTAGCTTGGCGTCTCGTCGAGTCACAACGGCGGTAGAGAGCGACTGCTACAATTTCAACAGCGCCCCTTGCACATTCTCTCGCCGCATCCCTTCCACGCCACTCCGTTCGTCGTCTTGAAGAACACTCACGAAGAACGCTCTTTACTTCGACAGAACCTTCTCGGCTTTCAAAGCTTTTCACTCTCTCGATTTAGAAGTGAAGTGGATGTGAAATTAGCAAGGATTTACAAAGGCGTGGTCCCCTATTTATAGGAAGAGCTTTGGCTTCCCTTGGAAGCCATTGCTGTGCGGAATTACTGCAAAAGCTACCCCGGGTTCGGTTAAAAGCTGCTTTATTCGATGTCAAGGTCCAAATAACTTCAGACATGAAATCTAAAAATACCGGGAGACTCGTTGGCTCGAACACTAGTGAACTAACTCGATTCGTGAAGAAGACGGGTTCGTCAGAAGAAAGACGAGCAAAGATTCCCTTTTTGGAATTACTTTTTACTATTCACTCAGACTGACAGATTTGGCTCCCGAGCGTCCGATTGACTTCAGAATGAAGATCTGTGAACGCTAATGGAATCCTTGAGTCATTTCCCATAAGTGGGGCCTGACAGAACTGAACTTGAACAAACGTGGAGGATTTCGTAAATTTCTCAAAACACGAACGCACGCAAAAGTTACTATTCATTTCCCTTTTTGAACACGTTTTCCATCGCCGGGAACTCAAATGACCTCAGATTTGAAATCCGAAAATACCGGTGTACTCCTTGAGTCAAAACCTTTCTAAAGAGACCATAAATGTAAATAAAAGAATTAAGATTATATTTTCCGAAAAGGCGATCTTTACGAAGACTGACTCAAAAAGTCGTGACTGACATCCAATCATAGCTAACCTTAATTAAATTCCTTCTTAAATTAATTAACTAATATTAACAACTCTCTAAACCTCATTCAAAAATCTGGGGTATTACAAATGGATACCTGAGAATACGTATAGAATGGAGTTCTCTCTTATATATACGTTTAGCTATTTAGAGAATTCATTCTCTCGCTCTATAATTCTGAAAAACTTGAGCCTTCTCTCTCAAAATTCCTGATATCTCTGTGATCATTTCTTCATTCTGCCATTATTAATCCTTGATCTTTCTCAGAACATTCCTAATTTTTTTAATGGTACCTAAAATAAAACTTATCCATCCAAAGAAGGTTGTAAAACCTAGAATGAGGTATGGAAAAATGACATATTCCAAGCCTCAGGACCAGTTCTATAAAGAAGATGAGTTTGACAGACAGGTTCGTGGAGAATCTTCTTACAAAAAGCCTGTTCAGATGACACTTTGAGATAAATCCTCTAGCAAGGACACTAAAGATTATATAGAGACATTCCATGGAGAAGAAGAAGAAGACTTGGAGAAAGAAAAACCAAGAAGTTGCATCTTCTGCAAAGAAATCAAAGACTCAGAGTCTTACTCTCCAAGATCTGTTGAAAGAAGCAGCGCAATCTTACAACATCAACAAGGAAATTGCTGCAAAGAAGGCAAGAACAAAGGGCTCAGTAGTCAAGAAATCAAAGAAGACTGCTACCCCTTCCTTGAAGAAAGTCATCACAACACCTACTGCCCAAACCCTTCAGAAAGAGAATGGATCTGCTGCTGATTATAAAGTTGTGCCTGAAGATGTTCCTGCTCATTCAAAGAAACATGTTGCTACTGAGAAGAGTATTGCAGAAACAACACATGTGAGTACTATGACAAAGAAGAATCCATCAAACCAACCTTCTACTGCAGAAGGTGATGAAGTTTCAGATGAGGACGATATTCCCAAGAGTTTGTAAATGAAGGCCATAGTCGCTTCTATTGCTAAGGGAAAGAAAAAGGTTATCAAGAGACCTTTAGTTGCTGAACCTGCTGAAGAAGAAGAAGAAGAAGAAGAAGAAGAAGAAGCAGAAGAAGAAGAAGGTGTTCGTAGTTCATCTTCAAATTTGCTGAAAAGACTCTTGTTCCACAACAAGAAAAGCTACTGGCCTCAGCCCAGTATGATCTGTTTACCAGATCACCTGTGAAGAAAAAGACTCCAAGAAAAAAGACCTCCACTGCTGTGGTTCAGATTGTTCAAAGAACACCAATGACTAGAAGTCGAGCATCTGTCACTCCACCATCTACTGTTCCATCAATCAAGAAGAGGAAAACTGTTGAATCTGCTGGCCCGTCCAAGAAGGCCAAGAAGTCTGCTCATGTCAGAGATGCACCTGAAGATGTTCACTCCCATTCAAGTGAACATGATGCTGAAAATCTCAAACAAATTATACATTTTCCAGGTATCTCCAAACATGCTTTATTTCGATCTACAAAGCATGCTGAGCTGTGGGAGAAAGTAAAGCAGAGGTCTATGATCTCTGAGAAGAAGGTGGACAAAGATACACTTTTAGCTACTGGAGTGTATACATTGCTTGAGAATGTAAGATTACTTAGAACTGTGTAGAGGGTGCACGAGTTTGTTCCACTGGTAATATCAGAATTCTACTGCAACTTGACCAAGGAAATCGATGATCTGGCATCAGAAGACTTTCATAAAGTCTTTGTCAGAGAAGAGATGCTGAATTTCTCACCATAACTCATCAATGAGTTTCTGGGATGCAATGTTGATGGGGAGTTCGAAGAAATTGATGACTGGGGGATGGTTACTAGAGAACTGACCCAAGGCATCTTCACAAATTGACCCTCCAATTCTCAAACAATTCCTTCATCCAAGCTAACACATAAATATGGAGCTTTATTCAGAATTCTGATTCACAATTAGATGCCTACAAAACACAGAGCTGCAGTTACACAAGCACAGGGAAGATTTCTGTATCACCTAGGAACTGGCAAGAAGTTCAACTATGGTGAGTTTGTGTTTGAAAAGCTTGTGAGCAGTGCCGAGTCTACAGTGGTGAAAGGACCTATGTGCTACCCTTCTCTGATCTACGGTATCATAAAGCAACAGAAGAAGAATGTCTCAATAAAGAATGACAGAGTCATTCCACCCAAGAAGCCTCTAGTTATCAAATTAAGTTGCTCTGGAGATTGGTGATCATCACATGCGACTTCAGTTGAAGAGGTTCATTGCCTCGCAAAAAGAAGGTGATATAGCTGCTGAAGAGTCTTCACTAAAGGATCTTGTACTAAAATTTCTGGAACAAAGCCCAGAGTTCCATGCTCGATTGATCTCTGAGCATACTTTTGAGAAGATGAAGATTCAGGCTCTGATAGCTGAACTTTCATCCGGAGAAGAATTTGCCTCCCCAGCAGCATATGTCCCTAAACATGTTCATAACTTGCACAAGCTTACAAGTACTGTTGTAGCTGCTACTCAGAAGGGATCTCCATCGGCTCCAAAGTAAGGTGAAGCACGAGATGATCAATCTGCAGAAAAGGAAAAGGAAGCTAAAGTTAAAGAGGAAGAATCTGCAAAAGAGGAGAAAGAGGCTGATGAAGAGGAGCAAGAGACTGAAGAGAGTGATGAGACAGACTATGATGATGTTGAAGAATGGTCTGTTAAAGAAGAAGGAGAGCAAGCATCTGATAAATCCGAGTAGTTTCTTTTACTCCTTTGCCTTTCTCGATGGCAAATAGGGGAGTAAATCAATAATTTTTAAATTTTCTCCTGTTCATGTTTTAATTATCTTGCATCCATGTTTTTGCAAGATATTTTTGTTCTTAATTGCTGTAATATCAAATATTTGATATTATACTTGGAACAGTTGTTTTTATCTACCTTATTATGATCCTAATCTGCTAAAAATTAAAACTACTGATAAGAGATAAAATGATAATGAAAAAATACAATATAGCAGAATAGATATAAGCTGATAAAAGAGTGAAAAACAGCAGCATCATATGATGTTCTCAGGGACATTCAAGAATGTTTTAAGCTACATGATCCTCTTGGATTGTGTTCTTTAAAAAATATGGAGCTAATTTGCTAATAGATAAAGACAAAGGGAGAGATTGTTAGTGCCATCTGCACTAAGGTGTTCAAGATTGTCATGATCTGTATGGTAATATCAAAGAACACAAAAGGTTTTGGTTATTCAAGATTGAAGACCATGTTCTGGACATTATGCTATGAACATTCCACTGTTAATCTGATTAAAGATCAAGACATGTACTAGATCATGTTCATGAACATGAACATCATCATGTACATGGTTGTCCAGAGAGTTTTCAAGAGACATGCCATGCTAGAGTTAAGGAGTTGAAGCTGCTGATTCAAGATGAATGTTACAGATAGAAGCTATCTTGTTCGTGATGAAGATCAAAGAAGGAAAGCAGGAGTTCTATTCAAGGAAGACATCTAAACTAGAAAAGTCCAAATTAAATAAGGAAAGTTTCCTTATTGAATTCAAGTCAGATTAGGACTTCTGATTACCTTGTTAAGGCCATATCTTTCATCTATAAATTGCTTGGGAATCAGACTAGTTTAGGTGGCACATATATGAATACACAGAACTGATTAGAGAGTCTAAAAGACTTCACATCTGAAGTATTAGGTATTCAGTATTGTTAGGCTGGAGTTGATTTTTTTATCGTTGTTTTTTCTAGTCTGTGTTTGAATCTATTTCATACACACTTAGAGGAGTCTCAGGAGAGATTTTCTGTGGGAACTAGAGGGAGTCTAGGTTGTAAGGGGAGCTCATAATCCAGTTCAATGAAAAAAGTTATAGTGGGTAGAAAAGGGGTCGAGTGACGGGAGGTCATAGTGTAAAAGCCTTTGTAACTATACAACGGAGTAGTGGATTATTTCTCACGGTCTTGTGAAGTCCCCCTGATGTAGATCAATTGATCGAACATGGTTATCAACCTTGTGCCATTTATTTGCTTTCATTATTGTTTTCTGATCTTGCATGTTCACAACAATGTACAAGTACATGATAATGAACATTATCGCGCAGTTTATGTAACTTCAGTGTGTTAGGGCATTTCTCCATTATGCGCGTCCAATACTTGTGATTGATGGGACACACTTTAAGGGAAAGAACAAGGGAGTTCTGTTTGTTGATGTGACGAAGGACAGCAATGAACAACTCTTACCTGTTGCAGTAGGGCTCAGACCGATAGAGAATGATGAATCTTGGTTGTGGTTCTTGGGCCGAGTGCACATGGCTCTGGGTGATATAGATGACATTCTCATTGTCTTGGATCAGTATCAGAGCATTAAAAATTCTATAGAGACCATTTTTCTGAGAGCGATGCACGGATTGTGCTATTATCATTTGAAGAATAAGATGACGAAAAGAGGAAAACACGTGACCGCACTATTTGAGGATGTTGCCTACAACTATTAGACAGACGCATTTTAGATGAGCATGTCAGTCTTGGAGCAGGTGTGTCCAAATGCGTATAAGAAGCTATGCAATAGGACACTATTGAGAGTCTCAATGCTCGCCTATTGTGGGCTAGGAGATCACCTGTTTGCTCACTGTTTGAGGTCTTTAGATCAATTGTTGAGCACCGATTTTTCGAGCAACATGCGGCTGCACTGGGCTCGAATCATATGTTGACTAATGAAGCCGTAAAAAAGCTGTCGGAGAATGTCGAGCAGGGATCATGCTATGCCGTGCGGGCCATCACATTAGAGTATTTATGGAAAATAGAAGTTGGGAGGGACAGTTACATGGTCGAACTCCAACACTGCACCTGTGATTGTCACGAGTTCAAGTTGGATTTGATATCATGTTCTCATGCAGTTGCGGTCATCTGGTATTGCATTTCATTTTCCCTTTTTGTTCTCACTTTTTTACATGAACATAATCACCCATTTGTAACTTTATTTTCCCTTTCGCTGTTGCAATGGTGGGGTCATATATGATTATATGGATATATGTTACAAGGTGGAGAGCTTAGTTGGCATGTATGACTCGGTCATCATAGGGTTACCTCATCCAGAAGAATGGGTTGTGCCCGATGCCTACAGAGATCGAGTGGTGATGGCGCCAAAGATTACACGTCGTGCTGGTCGTCGACCTATGTCCCAAGCTCGAGCACCATTCGAGGCATCCTCTAGTGTACGAATATAGTTTTGCACTAGATGTCATGGATCAGGGCACAACAGACGTGCATGCACAACTCATCTACCTATTTCTGGTATGGATCTAAATACTCCAGCAGAGGACGAGTCTGTATGCAGGAGAGCGCCTAAGAAGTGCAACATATGTGGTAGTACGACGCATACTCACCCGATCTGTTCGGTCCGTTTGGCGGTGGATATCGACTAATTATTTAGGATTTGTGTGAAGTTTATTGAATTTCTTGATATTTGGGTTTTATGTGAAATCTATTGAATCTGTTCGGTCCGTTTGGCGGTGGATATCGACTAATTATTTAGGATTTGTGTGAAGTTTATTGAATTTCTTGATATTTGGGTTTTATGTGAAATCTATTGAACTAATATTGATAAATGTCTGTAAGCAATCATAATATAATAACAAATGATAATATAATATCAAAAGTACATCCATAAAAATATCATGTCAATGTCACATGGTAGGCCTACCTCTATAATTCAATGAGTATATTCTAGCCCCTATAACCCTCCGATACGCATGTACTTCCTCCTCCGTTATAGTGGACGGGGGGCCTCCCCCAGTAGATGTTCCACGTACATACCGGCATATACTCCATAGTTGGTGCCATCCGTTTGCATATACTGATCTTGTAACAGCCCGATCCTGAGAATAGAATTAACAAGTGGAGACGGGGTGTTATTAAGGAATTATTACGAATCTAGCGGAAATTACTCAAGGCTAAAAGAGAAATCTTGATTTTGAAGAAATACAATAAAAGGAACTTGAATAGCATAAATATGTGGACTTATTAGAGACTAATTAATTTTGATGGACACCAATATATAAAAAGAATAAAACTAATATATGCTTCATTATATGGATAGTACTTAGTCAAGACATCGTACTATGACAAGAAAATAGAAATAGGTTAGAGATTTAGAAGACAATAATCAGAGTAGCAGAATTATAGTGGGATTTGTAAAACATTAGACTATCACAAAAACTTGGCAGCCAACCCACATCCACAGCCACCATCGACCTCAGCATCTCAACTTGAAAAACATTTGAAAAATAGGGCGTGAGCACTAATGTACTCAGTGGGTTTTTAGTAGAAATTCTTGTAATAACTTTGAGAATATCCAAATGAACAGACGACATATAGAGAGCAAAACGCGAAAGCCCTCTCTATACTCGTAAAATCTTTTCTTTTCTTTAGGCCCAACCTTGGCTCAAACCTGATTTCAATCTGCACTCTTAGGCATGCCGAGGATAGAGAGGGGTTACCTCGAATATCCTATCGAGTTTGCAAGGGAAAACCCAGCAGTGACTCACAAATAACGATCAAAGATCATATCCCAGGAGCTCGGGTCATGGCTAAAGCAACACTATGTTCTTTCTAGCTTCTTATCTCAACTTCTCGATTTCCTTTCCTAATCTTACTTCTCATACTTATCTTAGCTAGCAAATACCAAGCTTAGAGCGATTATCTCAGGCTAAATTGAACTTGAGGAGGGATTCATAATCCACCTTAGGAGGCAATACTAAGATACAAACGACTTAGCAAAAACCAACGCTCGAATACGAGGAAATAAATGCACATAGCATAATGAATTGCAATATACTCAAAACCAACCATCTCGTACAAATCTAAATATCTCATGCTAGTATAATTTGATCTATAGATAAATCTATCATGAATAACTCATGCTCAAGAGCTCGATAACTTCCTTCTTCACTTCTTTAGCACAGAGACAAAGACAGACAGAGCAAAATACTTTTATTGAATATCCCATTTGCCCTATCACGCTTCTAGAGCTTATTAGGTCAAACATTTAGAAAAATATAGGTTTACCCACCTCGATCACTGAGCAGAGGGTGAGGTTAAGGGTTTATGATCCAACTCCGGGTCTTCTCTGGGCGCACTTCCTCCTACAAAAGTCGAATCATCGACTTAGCGGGCTCCTTCGAATAAAATGCGCATTTAAACGAGAAATAACAATATCTACCCCCAAGACTATAATCTAATATTAAATTACAGATTGCACGAATTTACGATTTTACAAATTCAAAACGAGTTTTGAAAGAGAATTATCATCTCGATTACTCGAGTTTTTAGACAAAAACAACACGAAGAGTTTTCTCATATCAACTTGGAAGAACTTGAAAATTTCTTGAATTATTTTGCAAAAATCCACTTGAATTAGACTTTGAAAATGGCTTGGAAAAATAGCATGGAAGAGGCTCGGAAAATAAAACTCGAAAAGCACGAAAACAACGCACGGAGGTGACGTACGGAAGTGGCCGAAGACCACCTCTGCGCCGACGCTCCCCTAGCGCCGTGGCGGTAAGGGCCGCCGGTGGGCACCCCTAGCGCGGGCGGGCTTCAAAGGCCGAGAGGGGGTGGCGCACCCCCCCCCGCGGGGCTCTCTCATGCCAAGGGGGGTGGCGCGACCGCGGGGCCTCTCTCTCTAGCCCCCTTTCTGGACGGTTCTAGGTGATCTTCAACCCGTTCTTCGGTGTTCGTCAATTTTGATAAACACGAAGAACACGAAGAACACGAACTCAAATTTAAATACAACAAGTTTAAATAATTTAAATCAACACGATACTACGAGTATGGATTAATTTATAACAACAATTGAACTTTAATCTAGGCGAAAAATAAAGGATTTAAAGGTAATTTCTACGAAGAAAGTGAAGAACACGAAAAATGCAAAATTAAATACGAAAATTAAAAACGGAATAAAAAGAACTTGAATCCATGTCGGCAATACAGAATGGACGAAGTTGAGTGCGCCGGAGGAATGTGGCTAGCTCAGCATCTCGTCGAATCGTAGCTGCGGCAGAGCCGACCCACTACGTTGCGATGGCGCCCCTAGCACATTCCCCCGGAGCATATCTCCCTCGCCACTCCACTTGCCGACTCGGAGGTGAACTCACAAAGAGACTCCTCGACTTACTCGGCGTTTCACTGAAGAAATGGGGTGAAAGAGGTAAGAAGTGAGCAAGTTTTTGAAGGGGGGTAAGTCCCTATTTATAGGAATTTAATTGGCCTTCCGGATGAGCCAATTGCAGTGTAGGAATTCTGCAAAAGTTACCCCGGGTTCAGTTAAAAGCTACCTCAGACACGAAATCTAAAAATATCGGGAGAGTCGTTGGCTCGAATACTAGTGAACCAACTTGATTTGTGGAAAAGATGGGGTCGTCTGAAGAAAGACGAGCAAATATTCCCTTTTTGGAATTACTTTTTACTATTCACTCAAACTGACAGATTTTACTCCCGAGCGTTCGATTGATCTCAGAATGGAAATCTGTGAATGCCGACGGAATTCTTGAGTCATTTCCCATAAAAGGGGCCTGACAGAACTAGACTCGGATCAACGAGGATGATTTCGTAAATTTCTCTAAATACGAACGCACACAAAAGTTACTATTCATTCACCTTTTAAATACGTTTTCATTGCCGGGGACTCAATTGACTTCAGAATTAAAATCCAAAAACACCGGCATACTCTTTGAGTTAAAACCTTTCCAACAAAACTACGAATGATCATAAAAGAATTAGGATCACATTTTTCGAAAAGATGATTTTCACGAAAACTGATCCCTAAAGTCGTGACTGACATCCGTCCACAACAACCTTATTTAAATTCATTCTTTAATTAATTAATTACCATTAATAATCCTCTAAACCTTATCTGAAAATTCAGGATGTTACAGATCTGGTATAGACTTGTCCAAGGTTATCGCAAAAGCACATCGGGGTGGCATTTGACAACCTTGCCAAAACCCGGCACATGTGAGTAGGCGTGGAAGTAGATGGAGTAGGGGCATCAACTCTCTATCTTGCCTTTCGTAGAGCACAAGATCACTCGGATCGTCCATGTGAAACATGAATGAGTCCTACAACTCCACTACCCAGTCAGAAAGGTGGATACAGACCACTACCCAGTGCTGCTTCAGAATGTTACATAACAAGATCGTTCATTGTAGTAAGTTGTTTTCGTACATGTGCTATAATGAAAGAAGGCAGTCTTAGGATATCCTCATTTAAAGAATTAAATCAAGGTTTACTTATGAAGTTGGCTTGGAAGGTTATCACGTCAGATTCTTATGCTATGAAGCTTTTTCATACTCAGTTTTTATCTCACCCTCGTTAGGTAAAACAGGTCGCGTTCTCCTCAATTTGGCCGGTATGCACTCATCCATTAGAGAGCTGATTCATGATTCTTACTGTATTGTTGGTAGCGACTCTTCTGTTGATTTTTAGCATGACAATTATATTGGTTATGTTTTTGTTGATCGGTTGAAGATTCTTTCTCATGTGAATGCGCAATTCTCTGATAAGGTGGGGGACTTTTAAATTTGTTAGTGCCATCATTCAACACTAAGTGTTTTTAGATTTTCATGATCCTTATGGCAATTCAAAGAACACAAAGATTTTGGTTTTTGAAGTTTCAAAGACCATGTTCTGGATATTATGATATGAACATTCTGCTTCTAATCTAATTGAAGATCGAAAAATATACTTGAGCATATTCATAAACATGATCTCAAATGTTTTCAGGTTGAGATGCTGAGGATGACGGTGGTTGTAGATGTGGGTTGGCTGCCAAGATTTTTTTGTTAGAGTATAAGTTCCTTTTGAAATCCCATGATGTTTCTGCTACTCTGATACACTCTTTACAATTCCTAAAGTGCTATTATGTTTATCGAGATTCTATGAATACTCCCCAGACATGATTATCTATATAAGTGATGCATATTCAGTTCTATTCCTACTTCTCGAGTATATTTTCCTTTTTTCTATGAAGAGGCTTGTGCACGTTGATATCTGTTTATTCGTTTTAACCTATGAATGGGTCTATACGTGTTGGTATCTGAATAGTCAGTCTTTTCATTTCGCTAAGCATGTTTCCTTCTTAATTAAACAGACCCGAGTATCATCGCCTATCTTTCGAAAGTACGTCTTTATTAGTAAACCTTCTTTGTTAATCTTCCGCCTTTGCTATTAATCCCTTAATAACACCCCATCCCCACTTGTTAATCCCTTTCTTGGGACCGGGCTGTTACAGAATAGAATGCTGATTCTTATGATTGGTATGTCCATGAAATGAAAAACGGAATGAAACATTAATTTTTTTTTATCTTATATAATGAATATATCTAAACGCCATTTTTCGAAAGTGTACGTAGTAGCTAATAAATATCAACGCATGCCTTAATTTATTTTTTTATATTTCTAAACGCCATTTTTCTTTTTTATTATATGATTTTTTCTAATTTTTTAACAAATTATAATTTATTTATTTTATTGAAAAACTTTATTCTAAAATATATTTAGTTAATCAATATACAATAATTTGTATAAATTAATAAAAATATTATTACTTCATAGAAAAATACTTTAACATTTCAATTTTTCATTTGAATATTAAATTATATCAAATGCATAGATATTTAATATTGTATTATAACATATTTTTATGTTATATTTATTTCGGCATCACTTTCATTTTTCTTCAACAAAATTATAAAAGCTATCAAAAATTGATTTTAACACAAAATTTTAAATTATATTTTGAAAATTAATAAATAATAATAATAATAATAAAATAATTAATTTGATTTTTGATTTATTTTTCTAAATACGATAAAATAATATTATAAGACAAACTTATGTATAAATATATCATATATTAATTTTTTTGATCATTGAGAATAGCTAAACTTATGGGGTGGATGAAATGACTATTCCCTTTCCTTTGAGAATATGGATTTCATCAGGAATGGTGATTCCTGATTTTGAACGATACCAATTGCCGGAATGTGAATGGACAAAAGAATGACCATTCTATTCAATTCAATTCCATTTTATCGTACCAATCACGTCCTAAATTTTTTTAGAGACATTGTCCCTTGCTTTTGATACCATATATAGTCCGAGAATCCTAAAGGGATAGATAATGGAGAACAAAGAGAGGTGCACCGAAAATTAGAAGTCTAAAACTTTAAAAATTAAGGACATTTTAGAGAATTATAAATTTATTGAGAATAATATCCATCAAACCAAATAATTGAGTATTCATTTATACACATGAACATATTAAAAACAAACACACACTAACATATCAAATTTCATATCATAAAAACCCAACAAACGAATTTTCTTCACATTTGTAATAATAGTGACCTAGCTCGATCCCTAATTCCAACTAAAAATAAAGACCAAAATCCAACTATATTATCAAGACTGGCCCCCCCTCCTTCCCAAAGAAAAAAGAAAAATAAAAACCCAACTATTTATTATTAAGATAGTTGTAGCGGCCGCATAAGTAACAACTTCATGGTCCGAATAAATTAAAGTAGTGTGGCAGAAAACCGGGAACCTTAAATTGAAAAACCCCAAAAACAATTTTGAAACCCCAAACACGGCCTTCGTAGCCTATTATAAATAGCATCCAAATACTAGGTGTTACTACACGCATCTCTCAGCCCCATTCTCTCTCCCTCTTTATCTCTCTCCTATCTGCAAATCTCGCCCGCCGTTTCTAGGGTTTTTGCTTCTCTTCTAGGGTTTTACCCGGCGGCCCTAACGATAATGGGCAGCAACAACAAGGACGGCTTTAACGTCGCCGATCTCGGCGCTGGTGAGTGCAATCCCTATTTCCTAATGATCCTAAAACACCGATTTCGAATATGATTTGAATTGAATGTTTCTTTGTGTTTAGCATTGAACGCGGATGATAGAGCTGACCTTGTTAATGCTCTGAAGGTTGGTTATTTTACTTCTAGTTGTGCTAATTGTTGTTAATTTTGTTTTCGTCATTTTGGTGGAGTGTGCGGGTATTCGTGTCCACGGCTAGTATGATCCTCGGAGATTAAGTTGCACTTTTTTTTTTGTTTGCAGAACAAACTTCAGGATCTTGCAGGTAAGCACTCGGATGTGCTTGAGAATCTGTCACCAAACGTGAGGAAGCGTGTCGACACACTTAGGGAAATACAGGCATGTTTCTGAATTGATATTGGTTTTAGATGATAAGTGGATATTTTACATTTATTTGTAATCATGAGGCTATTGGCTTACTGAGCCATTCTATTTATCTAATTTGTGTTTTTGTTACCCTGTTTGCTGAGTTAGTTGCCGATGTGTAGTGTCCTCAGATTTTCATAGAAAATCTGTTGAAGTGCATATTTTATTAGTGTATAATTGCTTTATTATTATTGTAAACAATTGCTGAACAGATTGATATATTATTTCCCTCCTTTGGGAAGTCAATTGTTTCAGTGATATGTATCTTAGTCATTTTATTCAGTGATTTGTGTATACTTGGATTGGGTTTATGTTTCTATGATTAGCAGTGATTTGTATCTTAGTGATTTTATTAAGTGATTTGTATGTACTTGGATTGGGTTTGTGTTTGATTATTTATCCCGAACATAGATGCTGACATGTATTTCTTATTATTTGGTGATGTATCATGTATGTATTTCTTGTTACAGTTGCTTTCTGATATCCATGTTAAACAATTCCTAAAGCTTCATTGTGTTGTTTTGGAAATGTTTTTAACTTTTGAGAGTCTGCTATGTTTACAGACTGAACATGATGAATTGGAGGCAAAGTTTTTTGAGGAGAGAGCAGCACTTGAAGCCAAATACCAGAAGTTGTATCAACCACTTTATACCAAGGTGTGAATGCTTACACAATTATTTTGGACTATGGGCAAATCGTTTTTCTTTGTTTTGTTACTCATCAATATTAATTGTGTAGAGATATGATATCGTAACTGGTGTTGTTGAAGTTGATGGGGGTGCAACTCAGCAGGAAGACGGCGAGGGTATGTTTCATTTTTTTTGTATATAGTCTCAAAATGAATCCATTGGCTCTTAACAATACCCTTAACATTTGCAGATAATGGAGTTCCTGATTTCTGGCTTACTGCAATGAAAAATAATGAAGTACTTGCTGAAGAGGTTTGTTAAGAAATGCAGTCTCCTTTCCTTTTGGTTACTAGTCTTTCTGTTCCTCTTATCCTAAATTTCCCGTGTTTAATTTGGGCCAGATTTCTGAGCGTGATGAGGCGGCTCTCAAATTCCTCAAAGATATTAAGTGGTTCAGAATAGACAATCCAAAAGGCTTCAAGCTTGAGTTTTATTTTGACACTAATCCATTCTTCAAGAATTCTGTTCTGACAAAAACTTACCACATGATTGATGAAGATGAACCTATCTTGGAGAAAGCAATTGGGTAATGTTTCATAAACCCTAGAAACTTACCACATGATCGATGAAGATGAACCTATCTTGGATAAAGCAATTGAAAAGTTGTTTCAAACTTAATTCTATCTGCATGCCTTATTTCTAGGACGGAGATTGAGTGGCTTCCAGGAAAATGTTTGACACAAAAGGTCCTTAAAAAGAAGCCAAAGAAAGGATCCAAAAATGCCAAGCCGATTACTAAAACTGAACAATGTGAAAGTTTCTTTAACTTCTTCAGTCCACCACAAGTTCCTGATGAGGATGATGATATTGATGAAGATGCTGTAAGAATGTAGTTGTGCTTTTGAATATGCTATATTGTACTTTCTTTTATGAGAAATTTTATAATTCTCTTTCTTGACAGGCTGAGGAGCTGCAAAATCTAATGGAACAAGATTATGACATTGGGTGAGTTATTTGATTTTTGAGTTATAATAAATGATTCTCAAGCTTTTATGCTTACTTTGGTAGACCTGCAGCTGTAATTCTGTAAATACTTTTGGTACTATCATACATGGTTTCATAATGCAGTTTTTGAAGTTTTGCCAGATCTTATTACTTGCAACAATATGTTTGAGCATAGCGTGTAGTTAAATGGAGAACATAATGTCTCAATATATTTGAGCATTGGAGTATGGGAATTGGATTTGAGCATTGTTTTTACCTGCTTGGCTGCTTGCTGGTGATCACTTGTCAAATGATATTTGTGATATTCTTCAGTTTTATCAACTTATGGGGAAATTTTAGGATTTTGCTTATATGGGTTATTTTGATGTAGAAACATATCATGTTTCTAGATCTGTCTGCAAATGATTCTCATATCAAATTCCTGGAATTGTTCTATTATAGGTCAACTATCCGAGACAAAATTATTCCTCATGCGGTGTCATGGTTCACGGGTGAGGCTGCACAGGATGAGTATGGAGATGTTGATGATGATGAAGATGAGCTTGACGATGAAGATGATGATGATGAGGACGAGGATGAGGAAGAAGATGAGGAAGAAGATGATGACGAGGAGGATGAAGAAGAAAGCAAGACCAGGAAAAAGGTTAAATTTGATTATATTTCTTAATATTATCATTTGGCACACCTCTTAACTTTGCAGGGCACTAATCTATTATTATTTTTGTATTCACTATTTACAGCCATCAGCTACCCGCAAGGTATGATTTATATTCCACATAATTCAACCGCCATAGTTATCTTTCTTCTAATGGAAGTCTGATTAGTTCATTGATCTGTTATGATGTATAGAAGAGTGGAAGAGCACCTGCTGGTGATGGGCCGCAAGGTGAAAGGCCTCCGGAGTGCAAGCAACAGTAGCGTGGTTACTTGATCGTCTCACATTTGTGTGGGAATGTTTCGTGCGTGGTTTTGAGTCCTGATATATTCGTGTATTTACGAGCATCCTTTTATTTCCTCCATTTTTCTGTTCTTTTAGATGAAAAATTATTTATTTCTAGTTTTCTTTGGAGAGTGATTAAAGCTAGAAACGTCTTGAAACTTTGTTACTACTCGGTGGTGGTTCTGGTCCTATTGAATCTAAAATATATTAATTTATAATTTTGTAGTCATTTTTGTGTACCCTTTTTGAATGTGATTTGATAAATCTCAGCTTAAAGAAGTGTTTTTCAGCTCAAAGCCTATTTTTGAGCAATTCTTATTGATCTGGTCTTTTAGATGAGGATGATTGAGAATGGGAGTTTGCCCCATGATGGATATCGATTGGCTATATTTTATTCTCAAAAGAAAATTTCAAAATGTTAGTTGTGAACGTGTCTCATGCAATTTACCCATACGTATGACGTACTGTGCGATATATTATATTAGTGCCGTATATTTGTCTTTCTATGCAAATATTAAACATGCCTTTTTTCCTCTTCAAATTATAGATTTTCCTTTTTGCATAATAAATAAATAAATAATCCAACCAATCGGTATTTATAAAAAAACTTCCTGCATAAATGTTCCAACCTATTAGTGTTTATTAGAAAATATATTTTATCAATTTTGCAACATATGTAATTTCGACAAATATTCTGGTCAGCAAAAGTTGACTACAGTATGTTTAGGTTATTTTTTTCAATATATTTTTCAATGTTTAGTATTTTAATTATAGATATAGATAGATTACGAGGTGTATGTATTTTTGTCCAAAAAGACAATTGATTTTATTGTGATAAATAATTTGATATTTATGATTAATAATATATAGAAGGCATATTTTTATGTTAACATGAAGAGATAATATTTAAGTGGTGAAACATGATTGAAAAAATTGTAATTAGAAAAATTTTAAATAAGCAAAATAAAAGTATTTTGCACATTAAAAAATTGTAAGAGATGGAATGAAAATGTTGAAAATGAACATGCCCTAAAATTTTGCATCATGTGGTCCCCAGATTAAAAAATACACGTGCAAAAATTTAAATAGTTTTTTCTTAAAAAAATAAAATAAAGTTGCTACTTGCACTTTGAATTGTATTCTTTGTACTTCACTTAAGGCATGGATTACTCCCTCTATTTTGTTTTATTTATTGTTTTAAGTTTTTTATTTTGTTTTAAAATATTTGTTGTTATATACATTTTCACACACTCTCTCTCTCATTTAACCCATCACAACTCCTATTTTTGAAAAATATAATTGATTTTGTGGCACATATGAAGGATGAGTATATTTGTTCACAAAATTAATCGCTAATTCTAGATAAAAAATCTAAAACAACAAATAAAACGAAACAGAGGGAATATATATTTTACTCAATGCACTACACATATTTACATTAATACCCTTCATTCAAAAACTTATATTTTACTAAAAAAATCATTCGGTAAAAAAAAAAAAAGAGGAACAAAACTGGGAGTAAAAAACGTAGCAAGAGAAAAGCATGAGTTCGAATTAAAGGAGAAGAAATTGTTTGAAATTTCTTGTTAAAAAATCTACCTCAGGTTTGAATAGATAGTAAGGGAAGAATTTTGTAAGTTTATATGTTCTGTGCGCAGTTTCAAACACATGTTAGAACTGGTGTATGGAAGGGTGAAGATAGAGAAGTGTTGAAATGATTGTTCAACTTTACCAATTTGAAGGTAGGCCCCACACAACGTAGAGTTGATCCAGCTGTCGCTTTTCGGGAAAGTGCAACTAGCGCTTAACCGGCGGAGTGTGCAGTATGCTATGCCAAAGAGTGCTAGAGTAGGACTATTGCAAGTTTTTGTTTAGCAGCTAGCTTGCGAGTTATGAGTGCAACGTTAGGGCCTTACTGCCAAATTTCTATAGCCGCACACGATTCCAACACATGGAAGACATTGGTGAAAAAGTCCGACTTCTTGTGGATCACGAAACTTTCATACAAATCCCCAATCACAATCTCATTTTATCGCCAATCAAATTGTGTCATCTGGAAATTAAATCATTAAGTATCCAGATTAAATTATCTTATTTATTTATATTTTATGAATTTTATTTTCTAAATTAAATAAATAAATTAATGTTTAATATGTGGAAAATTTTAACCAGAAAGAGTGCGACAATGGCGAGCTTACAGAATAAATCAACACATTGTTGTAGCGAATCACAAAAGTACAAGACATCAATGAAATTGTGCCACCTAAACTCTAATGCACCATCATTTGTCTATAACTAGAGGGTTTGGCCAGAGAGAATAGACACAATTGAAAAGCTCAAGAGTTGGAGAAAGTTTGTTTGAAGAAATTCTCTCAACCTTGAGGCGTTCGTGCAAGATTAAAAACATTATATATCAAAATCATCCCAAGTTCAAATTTTGATCTGGAATCAAGGTGCTATACCATTCAATCAACGTTTTCAAAATTAATAAAACAATACACATTTTTTCAAAATTTTCGCAAATCTAACATTTAATCAATTTTACAGCCCAAACATCGTACATAATTTATTGTATTTAAAGATTTCTTGACTGTGTGATTTTTTTATGTGGCTAGAGAAATAGAAATATTAAAATACAATTAATTACATAAGATTTTCGGGCTGAAAAATTGATCAAATGTTAAATTTAATTTTTTTTTCCTGAAAAAATAATACTATTTTAGTAATTTTAAAAAAGTAGACTATTTTTAAAAAGAGTTCGAAAATATTGATATCAAAATATAATTTAGGCGATGGAGTAATTGATTCTTGACTTTACATTGTTGCGCTTGTGAAAAGATGGAGTAATTGAATCTTGACGGTTCACTCGACGCTGCATCCGGATGTAATGCATACTCGTCATTCGATTCTCTTCATGTGGATCCAATAATTTTTTTTTTGAAAATCGTCGGTCACACTATTTGCAGGTTAGTAATTTACTCTAGTTCCTTTTGTTGGGGATTGTGCCCTTAAAGCAATTGTGAATTATTTTTATCTTATTTATAAAAATGATATTTATTTTCGAACTAATATGCTTCTTGTATGCATTTATCACAGAAAATCCCTTGTTTATTTAATGTTACCATAATCTTAGTATATAAGTGTTATATACAAGAGGATTAAGATTATGGAAAATAAACTAAAAATGAAGTCCGTGACGAATTTAATTAAAGTATGGGGTCTTTAATTAAAATGTCACTAATGCAGCCCGATGACATTATGACTGTGACCGTTTTATCCAAACCGTTGATGTGGAGACATCCAGTTGGGTGCATTTATATATGATATAATCATATAGGACTTGGACCGATTTAACTTAATTATTCCTTCAAATTCCGTTAAAGAGAAGGAATATTAAATTAAATTACAAGATGATCATATATGAATAATCTTAATCATAAGTGATTATACACTCCTGTTTATTTCAATGTGATTCTTAATTTGTCGTTAAAGTTTGTTTGCCAACATTCTCTAAACTTGCATTTTAGATTCACGTTTGAATTAAATAGTTGTGAATGTAATTTACAGATATGGAATCCATTCCTTCTTTTGAGAAGAAGAAAGATAATTCTCTCATTTTTTAATTCTGGAACTGAGTGATTAGAGATCTCTAATTTATAAATCGTTTATAAATTAATCGCTCACTGGTGAATTAATGGTAAATAAGGAAAAGAAATAATTGAAGAGGTTAACGGATATTACCCGTCTTCAATTATGAATTATCTATGGAGGATTAATTCATATGAAATGATTAAATCAATGGACTGCTCAAATTCGTAGAGTAAATATGTTCTATAATTAAAGAAAGTGCAATTCTGAATTTTTAGTGGAATAATATCGGAATTAATAAGTTGAATAAATTAATTAAAGAGTTTGATTATTTATTCGATTTATTGGAGCTCTTCATTATAGGTCCATGGTCCCCGATTCGCCTTCCTATATTATTGACGGGTTAATAATAATATGTAAGTTCCTAAAATGTTATGAAAAATAAGTTTTCATAAATTTTAGGTTTATGTGTAAATATTAGTTAATTTCGGGAATATATGATATTCCACAGTTTGACTATGCTAGGAATTAAATAAATATAAAATATTTATAATATTTACATATTAGTGATAATTAATAATTATTTAAGATAATTATTAATTTGTTTTCTTATCTTATATGATTTTGAATGTGTTTGAGATAGCAAATTGATATGTATTGGGATTTGACCTAAATCTGATGAGAGAAGAGAGATCAAAACGAGAAGCCATTTTTTGGAGATTCACTTTTGATGTAAATTTTGGAAGAAAAAAAAATCATGCCGATTCCAACATTCACGTTTGACGTGAACTTTGATTCACATGCCAAATTAATTGATTGCTAAGATCAATTAACGGCAATTGAGATTTAATTAAAATCAAAGAGTTTGATTTTGATTTTGATTTTGATTTCTCTTCTTGTTTTCTTTATATTTAATTCAGATTAAATATCGTCTCAATACTATAGTCCAATTCTACGATTTCATGTGTTGAAATAATCGTAGAAAAATTAAGTTAGGAACTTAATAGATTTATTTCGGTGCCCATTCACTACCATATAAAAGGAGGATCGAATCGGAAGATCGTGGTGTTTACGAGATTCAAGATTCAAAGGTTTATCAAAGAAGACGAAGGGGATTTAAGAAAAAGGGCATTTTCTTTATCTTTTCTTTAGTTTTAAATAAATTTAATTTGCATGGATATTATATTTTTATATCACGATCTATATTCGGATTAATACCGCTTCCGCTCCCGTTCGATTTGATCGAAAAGACAGATGTTATTCGACCCGAAATTTGTTTCAGATCGGTTTAATATCCAAGAAATGGTATCAGAGCCAGGTTGTTTTAATATAAGAATATGATTCCATGGAATTAAATTTATTTAGGAGTGGGCTATAGGATTTGATCTTATTTTTGTGTTGAATGAATGGATGCATGAATGTTTTTGGATTGATGCCTTAAATTGGTTTTTGATAGGATCATAATGTACACCCTAAGTTTAAAGGGTATAGAAGTTGTAATTTTATATAGATTGGTTTTTGCCTATCTCTCCCCGATTACCACGCTATGTAATTTACATTTTTCTGTTTAGATTTAGCGGTGTAATTTAAGGTATCGATCCAATTCATCATTTATAATTTCTTGCAAATTATTTGATGTATATGTGATATATGTGCCATGCATTATTATGTCATTCATGAAACCCACTCCGAGCATGTTCATAATTTTAAATAGTTTAATATTATGATTGATCTATAAGATAGATATAATCTATGAGATAGTTTATTATTATTTTTTGTGATGGATGATTTAAATATGATTTTTATGAAAAATTAGATTTTAATAAAAAAAAGAAAAATGAAAATAAAATAAAAATATAAGTATGGTCCATCGGGGGCAGCAATCGAATTGTTCGAATTTTAAGATGGAGTAATTCTGTATTTTTCTTGTGTTTATTTTTATTCTTTTTGAATCATCCTAATTCCTTAATTAGTTTGATAATTTAAGGATTTGATTAAATATTTAATTTTTGTTGTTTAAAAGTTAGATTGTTGAAAATTAATTTTAATCAAATAATCAATAAGATTGGTTTTTGTTAAAACATATGATGTTTTATAACTTAAAAGTTTATGAAACTTTTATTATAAAATTTTGGTTAGATAATTTATTTTAATCTAATTGTTAGATTGAAATATAATTATTTTTAATCAAGTAAACCAATAATATTGTATTTTGTTAAAACATTTGATGTTTTATAACTTAAAAGTTTTTGAAACTTTTATTATAAAATAATGAGTGGGAGAAGGTTTTATGACAATAATACCTATAGTCTCCACTATTGATAAAAGCAAGGTGAGATTTTAGTGACGCCTCGCAACGACTAGCTTTCGTCCCCCTACGAAAGGCTTTCACTAAAAATCAATAATCAAGGTTTTGTCTCTGAAAGGATAAGTTTTTCAAATTTAATTCTTCATCTTCCTACCCTACGGCGGCGATTATGAATTAGTTTTAAAAGACTGAAATAGTGGGTCACACTCATAAAAATATTAATAAATTGTTTGTTAATATTTTTAACTGAAATAAAAGGTGATTAATAAAATAAATGAAGATATGAGATGTCTTGATTATTTATTTTATTAATGGAGATTGTCTCTATTTAATTATCTTTTGATTTGACCTACCCTACGGCGGCATATTAATTGTGAGATTAAATTACCTTGGAATTGGTAGGATAAATTGTTATTGCATCATGCATCACATTTATGATTCCTAAAGTACATGTTATGTGATGTTTGTTCTTAAATTTATGTCACTTTATTTATTTTTCAGCAATATGTCTAGTCCAATGCTTGCACTGCTTCATGAAAAATTATCTGGTGACAACTTTGTCAAGTGGAAAAGTAACATTAATATTGCACTCGCATGTGAGAATCTAAAATTTGTTTTGACTGAGAATGTTCCGCCAGAACCCCCTGCAAACGTCGCTCGTAATGTACGAGATAATTATGAAAGATGGGTTATGGCAAACAATAAGGCTTGTGCCTATATGCTTGCCGGTATGAATGACGTGCTTAGACTAAAACATGAGAATACAGAGACTGCCCGTGGAATGATGGAGTCTCTGAATGAGATGTTTGGTCAACCTTCTATTCAATCAAGACATGAGGCTATTAAGATGGCTATGAATGCTAAGATGAAGAAAGGACAGTCAGTGGGAGAACATGTTTTGAACATGATCAACTACTTCACTAAAGCCAAAACCCATGGTGCAACAATTGATGATGGCACCCAAGTGAGTATGATTTTGGAATCACTCTCACCTGCTTTCCTGCAATTCGAAAGCAACTATGTGATGAATAAGTTGAGTCATACATTAACTCAGTTGCTGAATGAATTGCAAACTTTTGAGGCCATTTCAATTGGAAAGTTCAAAGAAGGGGAGGCAAATGTTACCGAGAATAAGCAATCTTCTTCTAAGAAGAGAAAATGCAAAGGTCAAGGTGGACAATCAAAACAAAAGAAAAGGAAAGTTTCTTATGAAAAGAAGAACAGTTCTTTAAAGAAACCAAAGGGAAAATGTTTCCATTGCAGTGAGGATGGACATTGGAAAAGAAATTGTCCCAAGTACCTTGCTCAGTTAAAAGAGAAAAAGAAAGGTAAATTTGATTTACTTGTTCTTGAATCTTGTTTAGTGGCTAAAGATTCTTCTACTTGGGTAGTTGACTCGGGTGCTACTAATCATGTTTGTTCTTCTTTGCAGATGCTTAACTCTTATGAAGAGCTAGCAGATGGTTTTTTCACTATGCGAGTAGGCAATGGTGCAGTCGTTTCGGCAAGAGCAGTGGGAGTCGTTAAACTTAATTTCATAGATAGGAATCTGGCTTTGAACAATATTTATTACATTTCTAGTTTTCATAGAAATTTGATTTCTGTTTCAAAGTTGCATGAACAATTGTTTTCCCTTTCTTTCAGTAATAATGAGATTATTATTTCCAAGAATGGAGTAATATTTGTAATGCAAAAGTTGAAAATGGACTCTATTTAATTAAGCCAAACGAACAACCCCTGCTAAATGCCGAAATGTTTAGAGTAGAACATCCTAAAAGGCAAAAAGTTTTTCATGATAATGATACATATCTTTGGCATCTAAGATTAGGTCATATTTCATTAGATAGGATAAATAGGCTAGTAAAGGGTGGTCCTTTAAGAGAGCTAAATGTTAGCACTCTCCCAATTTGTGAATCATGTCTAGAAGGAAAAATGACTAAGAGAGCTTTCACGACAAAGGGATCTAGAGCCAAAGAACCACTTGAGCTTGTACATAGTGATGTTTGTGGTCCTTTATCCACACAAGCTAGAGGTGGTTTTGAGTACTTCGTCACTTTTATTGATGATTACTCTAGATATAGATATCTTTATCTTATAGGAAATCCGAAACTTTTGACAAGTTTAAGGAATTCCATGCAGAAGCTGAAAAGCAGCTAGGTAAATCTTTGAAGTGTCTTCAATCTGATCGAGGAGGTGAGTATATTGATACCGAGTTCAAATATTATTTGATAGAGCATGGTATTTTACACCAAATCACAACACCTGGCACCCCTCAACAAAATGGTGTTGCTGAAAGGAGAAACCAGACTTTGCTTAATATGGTTAGATCCATGATGAGCTACTCTACACTACCTGATATGTTCTGGGGATATGCGTTGCAAATGGAGGTATACATTTTGAATGTAGTTCCGTCTAAGTTAATCGAAAAGACACCTCTGGAGTTGTGGAAAGGAAGTAAACCTAGTTTATGCCATTTTCGCATATGAGGGGTGTCCAGCACACGTGCTTAAAGGAAAGACTGAAAAATTGCATCCACGATTAGAAGTGTGTCTGTTCATAGGATATCCCACAGGAACAAGAGGAGGTTTGTTTTATGATCCACAAGAAAAGAAAGTAATAGTTTCGACTAATGCTATCTTTCTTGAAAATGATTATATACAAAACTTTCAACCTCGTAGTAAAGTTGTACTCGAGGAGTTACTTAATGATAAGATCAAACCACAGCCCACAAAAGTTGTTGGAGAAACCACTAATGATAACACTGAACCAAATCAGAATATCATGGCACCTAGACGTAGTGGAAGGGTGATTGTTCCACCAATCCGCTATCGTCAAGATGAAGAGGTAAATGTTGCCATTTTTAATGGAGTCGATGATGATCCATTAACATTTAAATATGCAATGAAAGATTCTGATAAAGAGAAATGGCTTGAGGCTATGAACCAAGAAATGAAGTCTATTGTTGGTTTTGTATACTAGAAGACTTGTCTTTGTATACTTTTCTGATGATATGATGATATGAAATGAAAGTTATTGCAGTCACTGTTTGCATTTAGATTATGTTCTATAATTGTTCTATGCAATGTTCCATATACTTACATTGTAGATGGTATGGTGTGGGGAGTCACACGGTAAGATCATATCATTAGAACCTTATATTGTATTAAAGAGCCCACGGCTTAGATGGTCCTGAACACACCATCGGTACACCGTAGAATAATCTGATAAGTTAGTTTATCTTGACTAACTGATTATTCTAGTACACTCGTTTGTGTATTGAGGAGGATCATGATAGGATACTATTCTCTGTCTCTGACCCAG
The DNA here is from genome assembly GCA_026008535.1 of Perilla frutescens. Classification (NCBI taxonomy): domain Eukaryota; kingdom Viridiplantae; phylum Streptophyta; class Magnoliopsida; order Lamiales; family Lamiaceae; genus Perilla; species Perilla frutescens. The sequence goes on along the minus strand of BRKX01000001.1, from coordinate 47,049,398 downwards.
TTACTGAGAGAATAAAAATTCACTGAGTTCGGGTTCTGAACTCATGTGATATTGGCGAACATATGTGTGCGTTGTTTATTACTTTGATTTATCAATGAGTAAGATCTTTTCGTAGATCGAATTCGATATCTTGGGTAATAACAATGTATACATGATGTCTCGAGCAGTGTGCATGAGCACCGTGTTCTGGTGCGCCAGGTTGATGATGTTCTCTTGAGGAAACACAAGTTCATGTTGAAACCCTACAGGTGGAACTTATTCCTTACATGGTAAAGCTTGTGTGGTACTACTCAAGGTTTTAGATGTTAATTAATTATAGCTATCAGAGGCTGATATAATTAATTAATGAACATTATATCTTAAACACGGGGAATGGCTGGACTAAAGAAGAAAGCATATTCGAAAATATGTATTAAATTGGTAGGTCAGTTTTACTTCTTTAGTGGAATAAAAGTAAACCTTAATTTATTTAATTATATCCTAAGTTTATTGGATATTAGATATTAAATAGATTAGTGGGCCAATTTAATATTCTTCTAGATACCTGTTGTAGCCCAATATGACTGAAAGTGAACTGGATATAGAACTTGAGATAGAGGCCCAGCCCAGTAGGGCTGGAGCATGAAATTTCACCCCTCCCTATATATAAGGATGGGGGGGCACGAAATATATATATATATATATATATATATATATATTATCATAAGAATTCAACCCCTCTTTGTCTCTCAAAGTTATCCACAGATTTCACAATTCTATCTAGTAGATTTCAGCCCACTCTGAATCTAGATACAGTCTGGGAATACAACAGAAGATCTTGGAGTAGAATACTGTGATGGCCGATTTTGTTGACATAAGTGGCGCCTATCATTGTTCATTCAATAGCAAGATTAGATCTGTAATCTTGTCCTCAGACCGTCTGTCGATTTGTAAGTAGATTCGTTTTCTATGTCTTCCGCTTTATTAGAATCAAATCTGTTTTGCATGCTATTTGATTAGACTGTGATAAACATGCATGTTACATAAAATTATGATTTGTATGAACACGGATTAATGAACAACCAAATAGATCATGCGGTGGTTTAATTCGAAAAAACCCCAACAGTGGTATCAGAGCCAGGTTTTGGCACTGTTCTAGGATTAATCCGAGCATGAATTCGATATATATATTTAAATTTGATGTTAAATTTATTGTTCTTAAATTTTCAGATTTAAATATGCATATATGTCGATTTTATGGTTTCAAAACTTGGAAGAATTTTTGATGTATAAATTCGAAAATTCTAGTTTTGAGTGTTTAAGAATCTTCGATCATTATGAATATAGATTTGGAATGATATTTGATGTTCTTCAAATTTCTAGATTTATTTGTCATAATTTTCGAAAATTTAGTTGTCAAAAATTTCGATTTTTGATGTTTTAAAATTCCCTAATTTGTTGTTTAAATTTTCGATCACTATGGATTAAATTTGGATGGATTTTTGATCAAGATCAAAATTTCCAGATTTAATTAGGATATGGTTCGAAAATTTGGGGATTAGAAAAGGATTAGGTAATCTTTGATGTATATCTTAAGTTACCTATTTCTAATATAGATAAGTTTGAAAATAGAATTTTAAATTTGGTAATTTTTGAAGTGGATCAAAATTTCCAAATTTATTATTTGTGTAATTTTCGAAACTTATGTATTTTATTTGGAATAGTTTTTTGATTAATGTCAAAATTTCCAAATATGTTAATTTAATGTATTTTTCGATTTTAATAATTTAATTTGGAGTAGTTTTTTGATCAAAATCAAATTTTCAGATTTAATTATTGATGTGGATCGAAAATTACATGTGTTGGATTAAGATTTGATATAATTTGATGTATATCTTAATTTACCTAATTTTAATCTAGATAGATTTGAAAATAGAATTTTAAATTTGGAAGAATTTGAAGTGGATCAAATTTCTAGATTTATTATTTGGATATTTTCGAAAATCTATAGATTAAAATTGGATAAGGTAATTTTTAGATATATACAAATAATTATCAAGATCCAATTGTGATAAGAATTTGATTTTGGATAGGATTTGGAAGATTTTGAAGTGGATCAAATTTTCAAACCTTATCCTTAAAGATTTAGATTCTTATGGATAATATTTGGATTAGATTTTTGATATGTATCAATATATCCAATTATTATTTAATTAGGGTGGCTTGAAAATATTAAATAAATTTGGTAGATAATTATAAATAATTTCCAGATTTATTTTAAGAGATATTTTCGAAAATAATAAGTTTAAAAATTGGTGGATAATTATTTTAATTTCCAATTTTTATCTTGTGGATAATATCGAATTAATTAATTTAATTAATTGTTAAATTCGATTATTATTTAATATTCATGCATAGATATCATATGTTATTTTATGTGGATCATTTAATAAATGATTGTTGGATTTGTAGACTGTGTTTGTTTGCAGGTTTACCAACTATCATGGCTCCTTTATTTTATGTGATGCATGTTTATGTTGAATGAATGTTGGCCGTATGCCGGTTTGGCTACGTGATTTTTATCCATGAGAAAATCCATGGATTAGGTCTAAATTTTATTTTATGTTGTTTTAATGTAATAGATATAAAACTGTTAGGCCGAGTTTTGAGTTGTAATTTTTATTCTAGCAATATTAGATTTTCCTTTTGGAATAGATAGTCTGTATTGAATAAAGATCGGAGATTAACTCAAAGAAGGAAAGTAGTTCAGCACCAAGGTTCACCGGTTCACGTTCCGAAACCCTAAATGGAGCTAGGGTTTTTGGCGAGGCGCGGTGAAGGGGTGGTGGCCAAGCCTGTTCCGGAGCTTACTTTCCAGTTTTATCTCATCAATCAACATGAGATATAAGCCATGACAGTTAGAATATTACTGTTGCTTATTATGTTGAAGCATGCAATGGATGTCTATCATTTTATGTGATGTTTGCATGTTCGTAAATGGGATAAAATGAAACCTCAAACATAAATAACTAAGTGGGAAAGATTCATACAAAAGTATGTAGAAATCTCATAAGGTCTCCATTAATATCTGGTTTAATTGAGAAGTAATGGGCATGCGCGTTGACATCGGTCTTCCTCCATATCGGATGTGTCATATCACAGATCTCTCTAGAAATTAAATATCCTAAATGGATAGTTGTAGAACACTATTAGAACTAACTGACTCCTCCATCTGGAGCGGTTAAATTTGAATAGTGATCTTGGTGCGAAGATAATGGTATGCACAATTAGATGTAATTTATTGATAAACGTCCACATGATCGTGGCTTATCAATTAGACGATTACATGACCGTGTTTTTATCCGGCTATTAATTTGCTTGTTGTAAGAAAATTCAACTGGAGGCAAATTAAAGGTTTAACCTATTTAAAAATGAGATTTATAAACGTCCACACGATCGTGGCTTATAGAAATTGTTTTTAAAGTGTCGGTGGAAAAGTATATAATTTTTGTGAGGTTTTCGATTATATACTGTTTATCCTAAACGTGTTTTGTGACTGTACTGTATGTTTTAATTTCAGTTATTTCATATCATGAATGACACTCTCCAATCTGCCCTCAATCCTCAAAGAAAACAAACTTGTCGGTGAAAACTATAATGACTAGATTCGTAACCTTAACTTGGTACTTGTTGCTGAGGGACACAAATTTGTACTTGAAGAGGTTTGTCCTCAGACGCCAGATGAGGGTTCTGACGAAGCCCAAAAGGTTGCATATGATAAGTGGGTTAGGTCTAATGAGATAGCGCACTGTTACATCTTGGCATCTATGTCAAGTGTGTTGCAACATCAACATGAGCCTATGAAAACCTCTTGTGATATCATGTACAACCTTAGGCAGCTATTCAGTCATCAGAACCACTCGGCACGCTATTTGGCAATGAAGAAACTAATGGATGCGAGAATGTCTGACTCCACACCTGTTAGGGATCACGTTCTCATGATGATGGGGTATTTATCTGAGATCGAGACCTTGGGTGGAGAGCTAGATGGCGATTCTCAAATTGACATTGTTCTTCATAGCTTGTCCTCGAAGTTTGAGCAGTTTAGGCTGAATTTTAACATGATTAAAAAGGATGTCAGCCTGACTGAACTGCTCATAGACCTTCAGACGGCTGAATTTCTCCAAAAGAGCAGTCCTGAGGCCCACATAGCTGAAAAAGGAGCGTCTTCTTCTGGTGGAAAAAGGAAGAAGAGAAACGCACCTAAGAAGGCTGCAGATGAGGCGCCTAAGGCAAAGAAGCCAAAGGCGAAGATTCCTCCTGAGGAATTCAAGTCGAAGACTAAGTGCTTCAAGTGCGGCCAACCAGGTCACTGGAAGGCGGCGTGTCCTAACAAGAAGAAGAAGTGAGGTACATCCCACACTCTGGTTGTAGAAACATGTTTAGCAACTTGTTCTACCCAGTCATGGGTAGTAGATACTGGAGCTACTGATCATGTTTGCATGTCTTTACAGAGGTTCCTGGTAAAAAGACAGCTGAGTGAGAATGAGATTACCGTCTACATGGGCAATGCTACGAGAGTGGCGGCTATTGCAGTGGGAGACGTTGTTTTACCTTTCAGTAGTGATAGAACTTTGGTTTTGAAAGATTGTCTTTATGTGCCTGGTTTTAGGCGAAACTTGATTTCAGTTTCTAAATTGATTATGGATGGATATTCTGTTTCTTTTGATAACAAAGTAGTTATCTTTAGTGGTAAACATTTTATCTATTCTGGCACATTGGATGGACACTTATACTTTCTTAAACCAACTGAAAACACTACGCAAAGACAACTGTTGAATACATCGATCATAAACCCTAAAAAGAGAAAAGAACCTTCAGAATTGAATCAAACCTATCTTTGGCATCTAAGGCTAGGTCATATTAACCTTAAGAGGATACAAAGGCTTGTAAATGATGGACCATTATCTTCTTTGGTACTGGAATCATTTCCTTTGTGTGAATCCTATTTGGAAGGTACAATGACCAAGCGTCCTTTCCAGTCAAAAGGAAATAGATCCGAAGGGATATTAGATTTGATTCACTCTGACCTGTGCGGCCCTATATCAGTTCAAGCTCGAGGAGGGTTCGAGTATTTCATCACTCTCATTGATGATTACTCTAGATACGGTTATATCTACCTGTTACGTCGCAAGTCTGAATGCTTTGAGAAATTCAAAGTGTTTAAGGCAGAAGCGGAGAAACGAACAGGCAGAAGTATCAAGTCACTACGTTCTGATCATGGTGGCGAGTACCTCTCGAGTGAATTTAGGGATTACATGGCAGAGAATGGGATTACCTCCCAGTTGACTATGCCGGGAACACCACAACATAATGGTGTGGCGGAAAGAAGGAATCGTACACTGTTAGAGATGGTTAGATCGATGATGAGTTATTCTGAGTTGCCCATTTCGTTCTGGGGATATGCACTGGAAACAGCAGCCTATATTCTTAACTTGGTTCCGTCAAAATCAATTCCTTCTATGCCCACAGAATTATGGACTGGACGAAAGCCCAGTTTGAACCATATTCGGATTTGGGGTAGCCCTGCACATGTGTTGGATAAGGAAGCTGATAAGCTGGCTCCTCGTACTGATGTAAGGCTATTTATTGGATATCCTAGATGAACGAAATGTGGTTTGTTTTATAGTCCTAAGGATCAGGAGATCATTGTTAGCACCAATGCTCGATTCTTAGAGGAAGACTATGTCATAAACCACAAATCAAGGAGTCAAATCATCCTTGAGAAGTTAAGAGGAGGATCGAATCCTACACCAGTTGTACAAGAAGAGGAACCACCAAACACTGGACAACGTGTCACAGAAGTACAGGAACTGCCTTGTCACAGTGGGAGGGTTGTACGCCAATCTGAAAGATTCATTGGTCTGGGAGAGGCTTCAGATTTCCCAGAGGGACTAAATGAATTGGATCCCAGGACCTATAACGAGGCAATTCGAGATAAAGATGCGGATTCTTGGAAAACTGCAATGGAATCTGAGATTGGATCTATGGATCACAATCAAGTCTGGGAGCTCGTAGAACCACTAGATGAGATTAAACCCATTGGGTGTAAGTGGATCTACAAGCGCAAGAGAGGAGCTGACGGGAAGGTTAAAACCTTCAAAGCTATATTGGTAGCGAAAGGGTACACTCAGAAAGAAGGGATCGATTATGAGGAAACCTTTTCACCGGTAGCCATGCTTAAGTCAATCTGGATTCTCTTGTTAATTGCCGCTCATTTAGATTATGAGATCTGGCAGATGGATGTCAAGACATCTTTTCTAAATGGAAGTCTTGAAGAAAAAATTCACATGAGACAACCAGAGGGATTTATTGCTAAAGGCCAAGAGCACTTGGTGTGCAAGCTTAAGAGATCCATTTATGGACTTAAGCAGACATCGAGATCTTGGAACATCTGATTTGACGAGGTTATCCAGTCATATGGATTCGTGCAAAGTCCGGATGAGAGCTGTGTGTACAAGAAATGTGATAGAAACGTGGTGTCATTCCTCGTACTTTATGTTGATGACATCTTCCTTATTGGAAACAGTAAGAAGGAGTTATCTAACATTAGGGTGTGGTTGTCCAAGCAGTTCCATATGAAGGATCTGGGTGAAGTCGGACATGTCCTTGGCATCAAGATCATTCGAGATCACCAGAAAAGGATGTTATGTCTGTCCCAGGTGACTTATATCGATACAGTGCTAGCTAGGTTTAGCATGCAAGATTCCAAGAAAGGTTTTATACCTTATAGGCATGGAATTCATCTATCCAAGGAAATGTGTCCCCAAATACAGTCTGAGATAGAGGAAATGAAGAAAGTACCATATGCTTCGGCTGTGGAAAGTTTGATGTATGCTATACTATGCACTAGGCCTAATATATGCTATGCCGTTGGTATGGTAAGCAGATATCAGTCTAATCTTGGACAAGGTTACTGGACTGCGGTAAAAAACATTCTCAAGTACCTTAAAAGGACTCGAGACTACATGTTGGTTTTCCGCTCTGATAGTCCAGTACCTTTGGGTTATACGGACTCAGATTTTCAAACTGACAAAGATCAGAGTAAGTCTACCTCGGGCTATGTGTTTATATTAGGAGGTGGAGCCATTGCATAGAGGAGCATTAAGCAGAAATGCATTGCGGATTCCACCATGGAAGCTGAATATGTAGCTGCCTCTGAGGTTGCAAAAGAGGCTGTCTGGCTCCGCGGGTTCCTATTGGGCTTGGGCGTGGTTCCTGGTTTGCCCAAGACTATCATGATATACTATGATAATTCTGGTGAAGTGGCAAACTCGAAGGAACCCAGAGCTCACAATGCAAGTAAACACATAGAGAGAAAGTACCATCTTATACGAGAAATTGTTAAGAGAGGAGACGTGGCGGTGGTCAAGATTGCATCGGAGGACAACTTGGCTGATCCATTCACGAAGAGCCTGCCGGCTAAGACCTTTGATGGTCACATGGAGAAAATGGGAGTAAGATGTAGATCTAGGGGTGCAGTTTGAGTCGATAGTTTTGATTGGAGAGTTAGCCTGTTAGTTTTTATGCTTGAAAAACATGCTTCAACTATAAGTGGGAGATTGTTGGTTTTGTATACTAGAAGACTTGTCTTTGTATACTTTTCTGATGATATGATGATATGAAATGAAAGTTATTGCAGTCACTGTTTGCATTTAGATTATGTTCTATAATTGTTCTATGCAATGTTCCATATACTTACATTGTAGATGATATGATGTGGGGAGTCACACGGTAAGATCATATCAATAGAACATTGTATTGTATTAAAGAACTCACGGCTTAGATGGTCCTGAACACACCATCGGTACACCGTAGAATAATCTGATAAGTTAGTTTATCTTGACTAACTGATTATTCTAGTACACTCGTTTGTGTATTGAGGAGGATCATGATAGGATACTATTCTGTCTCTGACCCAGTTACTGAGAGAATAAAGATCCACAGAGTTCGGGTTCTGAACTCATGTGATATTGGCGAACATATGTGTGCGTTGTTTATTACTTTGATTTATCAATGAGTAAGATCTTTTCGTAGATCGAATTCGATATCTTGGGTAATAACAATGTATACATGATGTCTCGAGCAGTGTGCATGAGCACCGTGTCCTGGTGCGCCAGGTTGATGATGTTCTCTTGAGGAAACACAAGTTCATGTTGAAACCCTGCAAGTGGAATTTATTCCTTACATGGTAAAGCTTGTGTGGTACTACTCAATGTTTTAGATGTTAATTAATTATAGCTGTCAGAGGCTGACATAATTAATTAATGAACCTTATATCTTAAACACGGGGAATGGCTGGACTAAAGGAGAAAGCATATTCGAAAATATGTATTAAATTGGTAGGTCAGTTTTACTTCTTTAGTGGAATAAAAGTAAAACTTAATTTATTTAATTATATCCTAAGTTTATTGGATATTAGATATTAAATAGATTAGTGGGTCAATTTAATATTTTTCTAGATCCCTGTTGTAGCCCAATATGACTGAAAGTGGACTGGATATAGAACTTGAGATAGAGGCCTAGCCCAGTAGGGCTGGAGCATGAAATTTCACCCTTCCCTATATATAAGGGGAGGAGGGCAGGAAATATATATATATATATATATTATCATAAGAATTCAGCCCCTCTTTATCTCTCAAAGTTATCCACAGATTTCACAATTCTATCTAGTAGATTTCAGCCCACTCTGAATCTAGATACAGTCCGGGAATACAACAGAAGATCTTGGATTAGAATACTGTGGTGGCCGATTTTATTGACATAAGTGGCGCCTATCATTGTTCATTCAACAGCAAGATTAGATCTGTAATCTTATCCTCAGACCGTCTGTCGATTTGTAAGTAGATTCGTTTTCTATGTCTTCCGCTTTATTAGAATCGAATCTGTTTTGCATGCTATTTGATTAGACTGTGATAAACATGCATGTTACATAAAATTATGATTTGCATGAACACGGATTAATGAACAACCAAATAGATCCTGCGGTGGTTTAATTCAAAAAAACCCCAACATCTATGTATTCCAATTCTGTCTGGGCTCTTGTAGATCTACCTGAAGGTGTCAGACAAATAGGGTGCAAATGGATCTGTAAGAGAAAGAGAGGTGTGGATGGGAAAGTAGAGACTTTCAAAGCAAGGCTTGTGGCTAAGGGTTATACCCTAAAGGAAGGAGTCGACTATGAGGAGACTTTCTCTCCTGTAGCCATGCTTAAATCCATTCGTATACTTCTTTCAATCGCTGCATGTCTTGACTATGAAATATGGCAAATGGATGTCAAGACGGCCTTTTTGAATGGCTATCTAGATGAAGATATCTATATACAGCAGCCAGAGGGTTTTGTAGCTGAAGGGCAAGAGCAGAAAGTCTGCAAATTGCTTAGATCCATTTACGAACTAAAGCAAGCCTCTTGGTCTTGGAACCATAGATTTGATGAGACCGTTAAATCATATGGTTTTGACCAAAACATTGATGAACCTTATGTCTACAAGAGAATCAAGGATGGTAAAGTGGCATTTTTAGTGCTTTATATGGATGATATTCTACTCATTGGGAATGATGTGGAAACGTTATCTACAATTAAAGATTGGCTGGCCAAGCAATTCCAAATGAAAGATTTGGGAGAAGCGAATTATATTATTGGAATTCAAATTGTTTGAGATCGCAAGAATAAATTATTGGCACTGTCTCAAGCATCTTATATTGATAAGATGATGTTGCGTTATAGAATGCAAGATTCCAAAAAGGGTTACCTACCAACTCTACATGGAGTCGTTCTCTTCAAGGAACAGTGTCCTAAGACACCTGAAGAGAAAGAGAACATGAGACACATACCCTATGCCTCTGCAGTAGGCAGCCTAATGTATGCCATGTTGTGTACCAGGCCCGATATTTGTTATGCGGTGGGTGTAGTCAGTCATTTTCAATCAAATCTAGGAATTGATCATTGGGTAGCAGTGAAGAATATCCTCAAGTATCTTCGGAGAACGAGAAACTATATGCTTATCTATTCGGGTGATGACCTTCAAATAGATGGATACACTGATTCTGATTTTCAATCAGACAAGGATAATCGAAAGTCGATATCTGGGTCAGTGTTTACTCTTGGTGACGGTGACATAGTCTGGAGAAGTATCAAGTAATCCAGTACTGCAGACTCCACTATGGAGGCTGAATATATAGCAGCTTCTGAAGCAGCTAAAGAAGCAGTATAGCTAAAGAAGTTCCTTACTGATTTGGAAGTTGTTCCAAATTTGGATAGACCAATCACCTTATATTGTGACAATAGTGGTGCAGTGGCCAATTCAAAGGAACCTCGAAGTCACAAGAGATCAAAGCATATAGAAAGGAAGTATCATTTGATCCGAGAGATAGTACAAAGAGGGGACGTGGCAATTCTCAAGATTGCGTCTGTTGACAACCTTGCTGATCCTTTCACCAAGACTCTGCCTGTAAAAGTGTTTAAGAGGCAAATTCATATTTTTAGACTTAGAGACATGTCTCATATGCTTTAGGGCAAGTGGGAGATTGTTGGGGATTGTGCCCTTAAAGCAATTGTGAATTGTTTTTATCTTATTTATAAAAGCGACATTTATTTTCGAACTAATATGCTTCTTGTATGCATTTATCACAGAAAATCCCTTGTTTATTTAATGTTACCATAATCTTAGTATATAAGTGTTATATATAAGAGGATTAAGATTATGGAAAATAAACTAAAAATGAAGTCCGTGACGAATTTGATTAAAGTATGGGGTCTTTAATTAAAATGTCACTAATGCAGCCCGATGACATTATGACTGTGACCGTTTTATCCAAACCGTTGATGTGGAGACATCCAGTTGGGTGCATTTATATATGATATGATCATATAGGACTTGGACTGATTTAACTTAATTATTCCTTCAAATTCCGTTAAAGAGAATGAATATTAAATTAAATCACAAGATGATCATATATGAATAATCTTAATCCTGAGTGATTATAGACTCCTGTTTATTTCAATGTGATTCTTAATTTGTCGTTAAAGTTTGTTTGCCAACATTCTCTAAACTTGCATTTTAGATTCACGTTTGAATTAAATAGCTGGGAATGTAATTTACAGATATGGAATCCATTCCTTCTTTTGAGAAGAAGAAAGATAATTCTCTCATTTGTTAATTCTGGAACTGAGTGATTAGAGATCTCTAATTTATAAATCGTTTATAAATTAATCGCTCACTGGTGAATTAATGGTAAATGAGGAAAAGAAATAATTGAAGAGGTTAACGGATATTAACCGTCTTCAAATATGATTTATCTATGGAGGATTAATTCATATGAAATGATTAAATCAATGGACTGCTCAAATTCGTAGAGTAAATATGTTCTATAATTAAAGAAAGTGCAATTCCGAATTTTTAGTGGAATAATATCGGAATTAATAAGTTGAATAAATTAATTAAAGAGTTTGATTATTTATTCGATTTATTGGAGCTCTTCATTATAGGTCCATGGTCCCCGATTCGTCTTCCTATATTATTGATGGGTTAATAATAATATTTAAGTTCCTAAAATGTTATGAAAAATAAGTTTTCATAAAGTTTCGGTTTATGTGTAAATATTAGTTAATTCCGGGAATATATGATATTCCACAGTTTGATTGTGCTAGGAATTAAATAAATATAAAATATTTATAATATTTACATATTAGTGATAATTAATAATTATTTAAGATAATTATTAATTTGTTTTCTTATCTTATATGATTTTGAATCTGTTTGAGATAGCAAACTGATATGTATTGGGATTTGACCTAAATCTGATGAGATAAGAGAGATCAAAACGAGAAGGCTTTTTTGGAGATTCACGTTTGATGTAAATTTTGGAAGAAAAAAAAATCATGCCGATTCCAACATTCACGTTTGACGTGAACTTTGATTCAAATGCCAAATTAATTGATTGCTAAGATCAATTAACGGCAATTGAGATTTAATTAAAATCAAAGAGTTTGATTTTGATTTTGATTTCTCTTCTTGTTTTGTTTATATGTAATTCAGATTAAATATCGTCTCAATACTATAGTTTAATTCTACGATTTCATGTGTTGAAATAATCGTAGAAAAATTAAGTTAGGAACTTAATAGATTTATTTCGGTGCCCACTCACTACCGTACAAAGGGAGGATCGAATTGGAAGATCGTGGTGTTTACGAGATTCAAGATTTAAAGATTTATCAAAGAAGACGAAGGAGATTTAAGAAAAAGGGCATTTTCTTTATCTTTTCTTTAGTTTTAAATAAATTTAATTTGCATGCATATTATATTTTTATATCACGATATATATTCGGATTAATATGGCTTCCGCTCCCGTTCGATTTGATCGAAAAGACATATTTTATTCGACCCGAAATTTGTTTTGGATCGGTTTAATATCCAACACCTTTTTGTCAATTCTGTAATGATAAAAAATGCTTAAAAAGTCAAAAGCAATTGAGAATTTCTGCCTGTCGAGGAAAGGACAAGATATCGGCCGATTATATGGGCTTTCGTATTTTTCACCCGATATATGAGTAAAGTTCATCGACGAAAATTTGTATATTGTATGGTAATATATAAATCTTATCAAATGAATTTCCTAGTTGAATTTATCACAGAGACGATGTCCCATTAACCCTCCAACCGCTGCGATGGGATATTTGTATTTTGCAAATACCGAGAAGTCTCCAGGATGTAATAAATTGAACGGAGACGTCGTTTGGCTTCATTTTATTGTTGGGGCGCTTCTGAAATTAGAGAAGAGGAGAACAAGAGAAGAGATCTATTTGACGCAGTGGTTCTCACTGTTTGTGGATTTGGCGTGAAAGTCGTCGTTTATCGTGGGTAAGACGCCTTACGATCTACTATAAATATTTTCACCATTTATTTTGGATGCATGTTTTTGTTTCTGAATGTGAAAGTTGGTTTTTGACAAATATATTGCACCATCTCGGTTGTGTTTGAAGCAGGGCATTATTTTGGTTTGAAGTTTATGGTCGAAGTCATAGCATAATTTTTATCTGAAGTTAGTTGGGGTATGGCGGAGCAGCGTCGAGTGAACCAGAGTTTCGGCTGAGGTAATCTGAAACCCATTTTTGCCCCATAGATTTGTGGTTATTTTTTTGATATTTTCATAAAGTTAGATGATGTAGGGATTTCTTAGTTTTATTTTGAAGAAATGAAGTAGGTTTGGCGCATTGTTGTTGTTTCAGTTTTTGGTCTGTTAGTGAGTATTCTCTGAATGAAGACACCATGTTTAATTTCATATTTATGTTGGTCGTGTAATCTCAGTTTAAAAATTAGGTCTCCCATTTCCCACGGTGAAGTTTCTCGGCCAATTGAATTTCATTGAAAGTATTGTGTTCTATGTTGCATTGTAGGAGCCCTTGTGTCCATTAGATGCCACATTAATTGGCTACGAGAAGTCAGGAAACTTTTAGGTCGTGATAACATGCTGCGTCTAAAGAACTCATGCTTTGGATATCTATTTGATATAGCTGACATGCAGTTTCAAGGGCAGCTATATCATATACTTGTGCGAAATCATTTAATTCCTTCGATGGAAAGCCTACTTTCATTCAATATCAATGGTAGAGTACACGAGTTTGGCCTGGTAGAGTATGCCCTCATCATTAGGCTGAAATTCAATGGTTAGCATGATCCCCACATGCTTTGATGATTCACAATTTACTATTCACCAACAAGCAGAGCCTAAAGTTCATTGTTATATCCGCTGCCTTTCGAAGTGAATGCAAGAAGACTGGAGGTCGCTCTCTTTTATCATTGAAATTGACTTTTATGTTTGTGCTTTATGCGGTCGTATTGCCTCGCGATCATAAGGAGAAGAATATCGAGATGCAATACCCGCACATTGTAGATGATATCCACAAATTCAAAGAGTATCCATAAGGATATGTGTCTTATGAGTACCTCGTTAGAGCCACTCTTTCGTGCCGTGGAGTTGTTGATAATTTGATTAGACAGAGAAAGAAGATGGTGTATGATGCGTATGTGTAGTGCCCCGGTCCCGAAAGACCGTGGAAATGAACGCCACATGGGAAGAAATGGGGTAACATGATTAATGAAACCTCAACAGAAGACTCATAACAACAAAACATGCCTTATAATACACATACTTGTCCAAAATACCAAGGCCGGAGTTCTTACTGTTCAATAAAATAATATCATAAGTGCGAAAGCTGAATTCTTAACAAAATATTTATGCATCAATTTATCATCTTAGTAAGAACGAAATTTAACACAATAAAAAAAGAGACAATAATGAGAAAAAATAAAACTCATGAAAAAAAAAAAAAAAAAGAAATTAATAATAACCAACTCGGTTAGCAATGATGATATATTGATTATTGATAAAACATTCAAAGGCTAGTGCATAACCTAACAGATCAAATATAGAATCTACAATGATAAAAATAATGAGCTTAGATGTCAAACAATAATAAGCCAAGCCAGTAAGGGTGAGGTCTAAAGTGAACTACAATGTAATTTAGTAATGCAATATTCAATTTCAGGAACACAAACAATATTAATTTATTTTTATAAATATGAAAGATTAAGTGCACTGAATAGAGATATCATGAAAATTGAATATTGAACAAATTAAAAAAAAAGACAGATTCTAACTTGTCAACCAAAATTAGGAAAAGATATATGCTAAGAAATAATAGCATATTTTGGGAATCGTCTAAATACAATAAAATATAATAATTCAGATGATTATGAAATGTCAAGCTATCTGGAAACCATCTAAACATACTTCAATTGCATGGAAGAAAAATGATATAAAATTAACCGCTCCTTTATACTCTTCAACCTCTGTATTAGTAGAGAACATAAATTTTTCCCGACTAATTTTACAAAAAAATAAAAGCAGAGATAGATGTTTCTGAAAATTTACTACATCCTATAAAGAATTTAAAGCTTTACAAATGAGGATAATACCATCACTCAAAACAGAGATATAATCTTTTGTTTCAACTAATCTGCTTAGTCATCACCAATCACACTGAAAGTTGTGTATAACTTTTTAGACAAGCAATGCACTTTCACATCCTAAAGAATTTAAGTTTTACAAAGGAGGATAATACCATCACTCAAAATAGAGATATAATCTTTTGTTTCAACTAATCTGCTTAGTCATCACTAAGCAATGTACTTTTACATCCTAAAGAATATAAGCTTTACAAATGAGGATAATATCATCACTCAAAATAAATATACGTGAAAAATAATAATTTAGTAGAAAACATATTGATAGAGACACACGGACACATGCCTGAAGCCATGCAAGTTGGAAGAGGACCCTGCTGAGACTGATGATATTTGGCGACCTTTATAAGTTGTGCGCAAAGTAGCTTTAATGTTGCTCGAAAATCCAATTCGTTCTCTTTCTCCTTTTTTCTTTTCTCCTCAAAATTCTCTCTTTCAAATTGACAATTTTTTTAGAAGCATAAATAACAATAAAACTACAATAAATAGACAAAAATCCAACAAATACGCATTAAGTATCATACCAAGGCTCGAAACATCAAAATATAAAGCGTAAATTAAACAAATTTTATAAAGCTTTTGGTATTCATCAAATACGTTAGACAATCCATATTTCAGAGGGAATTTACAATTAGAATTTTGTACCTTGTGTTTAAGAATAAGTGTGTGCTTTGCCGTCACACCAACACTTCCATTGCAAGAAAATTCATCGGCTTTCACTCGCACTATTATCAAATCAAAAACTTTTGGTAATGCCTGAAAATTTTACGAATGAGCAGTTTAACTCATGAAAAAGACAAAAAAAGGGGAAAAAGATTTGGATACTAAAATGATAAAATTGAATTGTGCAGTGATGAATTTATCAGATTGTAATCGATGCCGACAATGTAGAGACCTCAACATAAGTTTTGGCAGAGACACCATTGGATCCGACCGCAATTCTGTTTTTCTTCCTATTGAACTTAAGAAAAAAATAAAATAAAATCTTGAGATATATATTGAAAAATTGAATTGATGTCTTTCACCGTGTTGTTCAATGGTAGATATTGAGATGATATCCTCGCAAAAATGAAAATGATTTGATTAAGAGGCGAGAGAAAATAATTAATATATCTAATTTTTTTTTTATTTTTTAGTGTTTTGAATTGAATTGGAGAGACTTAATTGCGAAAATAATTGACTCATTTATTTTGGTCATAATTGTGACAATAATTGACTAATTTAACTCATAGATGATCGGAACCTCTCATATTAGGTTATTGATACGTTAAGTATAATTGATTGAAAATATATAATCATTAAATGTTAACGTAAATTATTTATATACAATCTAGCTATATATAAATGTTAACGTAAATCTATGGCTATGATTATTTATATACAATTCATATATAAATGTAAACCTAAATTCTTATAATGCTCATATAAGGGCTCGTTTGGTTGGTAGGAAAGTAAAGTATTTTGGGAATATAATTTCTGAGAATGTGATTTTGAGGAAAATGATTATTAACAGAATCTTTATTCTGTGTTTGGAACACAATAATGAAATTATAATCGTTCTCTTTTTAGTATTGGTTACATTTAAACAAGAATATCTAAAATATATATTATATCTTATTTCATGCTACCAATATTTATAATTTTAAATTACGAACCATATAATGTGTAATTCTTCCATTTGCATTAGTACTATAGATATTGAATGCAACATATTATTTCAATTTAAATAAAATGATATGATTAAAAAATAATCAATTAAGCTAAATATTGTATTGGTGATCCAAATATTTTTTATTGAATTGAAAATCAAAATTATCTATATAAATATTTTTTTTATTGAATTGGAAGTCAAAATTATCTATATTGACAATGGTATCATCGTCGTTTAGTCCACAATGTTGTCTCAAAAATGAAATTATTGAAATTTTGATAGAAATGCCAAAAAAATTGCAGGAAAAAGAATACCTAGTTGGAGTAGGTATTCAGAATCCAGGAAAATTGCACAATTTTTCTTATTTTGAGGAATGTGATTCCTTTCCATATTGCATAAAAATAAACCAAACACAGTAATGTAAAAATAGAAAGGGTGTTTCTATTTACACCACAATATTTACTTTTTACACCACAAATTATTTTTATTTTATTTTTATTAATAGTGAATCTACTTAAATACCCTTATTAAAATATAAATGAATAAAAATAAATAAATAAATAAATAAATGAAAAGAGAAAAAAAGAAAAGACAGCAGAAATGAGACAGAAGCATCTTCTTCTCCGGTAGTACTGTACCTTCTTCTCAGGCGATTCCGACGAATAGCTGACCGCTATCAACGATAACTGCGCCCAGCCCCGACAAAGACGATTCCCAACTCGACGTTGCGCCTTCTTCTCATTGCCGTCAGGTTCCGTCGAAGAAATTAAATCTGAAAATTAAAAAAAAAATGAGAACTTACATATTTTTTCAAATGGAATAAGTTCGGAAACGAGTTCTTTACCGGTTTCGAAAAACATATTTCGAAAAATAAGCCAAAAAGAACTTCAGAAGGAGATGGGGTGAAATTTTTTTTTCCTCCAAATTTTTCAGATTCAATTTCTTTGTGAGTTTGATGGTGAGAAAAAGTTGTGAACCGGGAGTCGTCTTTGTCGGAGTTGTGAGCAGTTGTCGTTGCAGCAGGCACTCGACGGAGAAAAAGTTGCAGATGCCATTCTGCCAGAGAACTCGCCTGTCTTCATTTTTTGCTGTTTTTTACTTTCTTTTTTCATTTATTTATTTAGTAAGGGTATTTATGTAAATCTATAGATAATAAAAATAAAAGAAAATCAGATTGCTTTTTCAAGTAAAATTCCGTGCCAATCTAACGGGGCCTAAATGTTAACATAAATGACTACAATGTCCTTTGTAAACGGGCGAGAAAACATAAATTGCAAAACTCTGTATTATATTAATATATGTATAGATTTGCCCTTAATGCTGATGAAATCTTTTATTACCATAAACCTTATTTCCTCCTCTATTTTCATTATCAAAACGCTACAATAACGATAGCACCTTCACAATTCATACCATATTTCTGAATACTGTATAATAATTAATAAATATTGCAGCATCCCTGTGTTAACAAACGACTGTCGAATTATACATTCATTAATTTACCCGAACTCAGTTAGATCACACCGATTTATATCACACTTCTCGGGTTTTACCAACAAATTCATTAATTTTTCTTTAATTTTTTTCTCTAATCTTATTTTATTGTGCTTTAATTTAATTAATTTTAGAATTATTAATTATGATTTATTCCATCCAATTAGAGTTTCAAATTTATTTATTTTAGTTAATAATTGATTATTTCATATATAATTATAATTTATTATTTTTCTAATTTGATTTTTTTGTTCATAAATGTTGAATGTGGTCCATTAATCAGTGATATTAATTAATTTTTATTTTCACAGTAATCATTATTATAACCATAAATTTATTAATAAAACACAAAAAATATAACATGACAATTACACCATATTATATTATATAATTTTGGTAAAAGTCCCATTACACCACATTATTCAAACATCAACAAAAACAACAAAACCAACAACTGACTGATGCAAATCAGTCTTATTACCACAAACAGTAGAAGAAACATGGCCTATCCTCACCATAGAAAAACACAACATGCACAAACCCTCAAGTTCACATCTTGTCTTACTCATTGCAACAACGGTACATGATGTACTTCTCCATGGGGCGATGACACTCCGTGCACACGACCATTTCCGGGATGTCGTCGATCCCGGGAAGGATAAGCCGGTTGCAATGATGCTTGGTGTGCAAGCTGGCTAAATAGCCATTGAGCGCCACCACAAAGCCCTTCTCCTTCACTTCAACACTCCATGATTTGAATTCCACCAACGCCTTTAGTATTACATCGCCTTTAGCCCTAGCTATCTTCCCGGGCCCCAACCCCGCGCCCTGGCTTATTAGAGCCCACCCTTGATCGCTCCCACCAAGCGTCAGCATATTAAGCACCTCAACAAGAATGTAATCACCGGCTTCTTTCGCCGTCGTGACTCTGGCACCGTGGTGAATCTTCGAGTACATCATGCTTTCGATTCTTGTCCAGAAATACCAAGTAAATGTGGGATTTTCCCATACAAGGCTACGACCTCCCAAGATTTCCTTGAGTTTTTTTATACGTTCTTTGGTCGTATTCTTGCCTACATACACCATCTCTATCTTGATTGCTCCGGCTTTTGCGAGCTCCTTTGTTGTTGCTACGAATTCTTGTATCCAGTTGTAGTTTTCACCGCCGTATAAACAGATCACCGCATCTTCTTTTATCTGATACAGACCAAAGATAAAAATTTAAGAATTATCTTTATTTTTAGATAACTTATGAATTTGATCTTATAATACAATATATTTTTAATGATCTAGCTTCCAAAAGATAGATTATTTAATTTCATTTTGGGACCTAAAACATACTGCTCTTTCGATCCCACAAATATAGTCTCAAATTCGTCCGTCTCAAAATAGTCATTTTCTTTGTTAAATTTAAAAGCATAAAAAAATGTTTTCTTTTAGTATACACCTTTTAATGCTCTTTAGAATTATTAATCTTTTGTTTTAGATACGAGTAAATAAGAGTATACTTTTAAAACTAGCTATTAATCTGTAGGGCTTAATAAATAACCACATATCCTAATTCGTTTTTTCTAGTTTTTTTATTATTTTTAATAAAATTTATTATCCGGACGTGGTCTGTCATAGATAATTCATATAGAAGAATAAAATTACACTAACACTTTAGTGTCCAACGTTGGAGGCGACTAACACTTTTGTCTCAATTTTTAAAAAATTACATATAAATATCCCAACATTTGTTTGATAGCTAAAAATATAGCATCACAGCAAATTTTCGTTATCACAAATATGACGTGAGGTGCCAGAATCAAGAAAATTGGTATATGACCAACTAAAATAAACAACAATGACCTTGATTTTGGCAAGTCACATCAAATTTTCGATGCCAAAAATTTTCTCTCATACTAAATATTAGTTAGATTTTGCAAACGCTGGGTATAATTTTGAAACATTAAATGAGACAAAAACATTAAGCAATCTTGAACGTTTGATATGTACTAAAGTGTAATTTACCATTTTGTCCCCCTAATCTTAATTAGTAGCTTCAATCATTTAATATTTCCTTTTTCTAATTAGATTCAAGATCATCAATAACTAATTAACTCGTATCTTTCAAACTTTAAATCGATAAAATTCAGGAACATAAGAGAAAAGGATATATAACTTACCCATTTGGAAATGGTTAGATCAATGTCACTAACCAACAACTTGAGGCTCCATTCCTGGCTACTCCAAATCTCCAATTCACGACTCTGAGTGAAAGGATAAGCTGCATTACCCCATGTCCACACCATGTGGTATGCGTTGGGGCTAGCCGCTTTCCCTTGTGGATCCAACGCCACCACAATCGTCTTCTTCGAGTAGTGCCACTCCTCCTTCACGTACTTCACCACGGCTGGCTCGAGCAAGCTCGGGTGCTTCAACGTGTGCCACGGCATCTTCTTCTTCAAATCCGTGAATTTCTGCTCGAATGTCTCGTCTTCTTCATCGACAGTTTCCACGATCGGGAGCCACACGATTTCGTACTGCAACTCGGCCTGTTTTCTTGAGGCTTGATATATTTGACTCAGTATGAAAAGCTCTTCGTAGGAAATGTTGAGATCTGAGATCAGTAGCAACACTGTTTTTCCTTTAAGAATGTCCACCCCTACCTACGCACAGATAATCAGATATAAGAGAAAATTAATCATATTGTTATTTTGGCATTCATTAATTGAGAAAATAATGCCCTTATCGAGTCAAACTCCTCGATAAACCATTGAAAAGGTTACTTGTTACAGTGGCGTAGTTATAGAATAATCAAGTGATAACTGAGAAATATTATAAATAAAAAATTTAAAAGATACAATCCATTATATAAAACACACTTTTCAAAGTGTAAATTGCAAGTGTGATGTAAAGGTTTCTACATTTGAAAATTCAAAGCTTGACGTTTTTTTATGCCCGGAGTAGAGATCCTCTAGTCTCACTTGTGTGTGCCAACCGTGTGCCACCATTAAAATTATATATTATTAATAATGTTTTTTATAAAAATAAAATTTGTTTTATCATAACTAATAATAATTAATATTTATTGTAAAAAAATTAAAATTTTAAAAAATTATATACCATAAGTTTGGAATAATCAACCCCAAAAATCAATTATATTAACTAAAAAATTAAAATTAAATATTAAAAAATAATTATAAACCCTAATTGGATGGAATAAACCCTAAATAATAATGTAAAATTATACTAAATCAAAAGAAATTAAAATTGAAGAAAAAAATAAAAGAAAAAGTAATAATTTTGAGGTGTGGCACACGGTTGGCACACACAAGTTGGGACTAGAGGATCTTAAGTGATTATAATGAACTCTAAATTCAAACTAATCTATTGGATAAAGAAAAAAAAATAAAAAATAGCTACAAATATGTATTAGAAAATATTATGAAAACTCTGTTGAAGGAAATTTAATAACAATTGCATAAGACTCTGTTGAAGGAAATTTAATAACAATTGCATAAGAAAATATTATGAAAAATTTGTTGAAGAAAAAAAAGAAGAAATGTACTTAATTATTTTAATTTATTGTACTGGAAATATATGATACATAATACCCAATATTAAAAAAAAAAACTGCGGGGGCAGTTTCTCCTACACCAGATCCCCTATAACATTCTCTATGGCATTTTTTGTGCCAAACATTTTTTTAATTTTTTTATTTATTATGATTTAATTTAGTTTAATTTTTTTATTTAGAGTTCATCATTTCCCAATTAGAGTATCTTTAAAAAAATTAAACTAGTCATGGCACACGGATGTAACATCGGTGGACACAGAGGATCTAATCGGAGTTTCTCCATATGAGATCATCTAGTCTCAATTGTATGTCACATCCGTCTCCCAACATTAATTTTATTATATTTTTTTTAATTTTTCTTCAATTTCAATTTTTTTGATTTAGTTTAATTTTATATTATTATTTAGGATTTATTCCACCTAATTAGACTTTATAACTATTTTTTATTATTTAATTTCCTTTTTAATTAATCTATATAATGAGAAGCACTTGTGTGCACTAGATGCACCATCAGGCGCATTGATCGGGTCAACGTCGTAAAACGCGCGTTGACCCGGTCAACTCCAAAAAAAAACTTTCAAAATCAGTATTAACTGTAACACTAAAAAGTATCACTCAAAAGCTCAAAAATATTACTTATATCCTTAAAAAGTATCGGCCAAAATAAATAAATAAAAAAACCTGTCAAAATTATTATCAACCATAACACTAAAAAGTATCATCCAAAATTCAAAAAGTATCATCTGTATTATTAAAAAGTATCACCTATTTAACCATTTTTCGTTGACCCCCATTTGATCCGGTCAAAAGCGTTGACCGTCTGATATAAGCTTATATATACATCTAGTGCATGTAAGTTTTTGCCCTATATAATTGATTATTCCAAAGTTAATGTATATACTTTTTTAAATTTCAATTCTTAGCAATAAATATAAATTAAAATTGGTTATAGTCTAACAATTTTATTTTTATAAAAAAGTATTATTAAAATTACTTAATTTTGACGTTGGGATACAAATGGTACACACTTCGAATCAGAGGAGTTGATCCGTAATTTCTGAACCGACATCAAATTTCCTTTTCCGTATATAATGATGACATAATTAATATACACACAGTATATATTAGTGACATGAATAGACTATTCGTGAGACAGACAACAGTGTGTTATGTAACACAAAATGTAAAAGAAAAATTCAAAGCACCCTTCCCCCCCAACCCCCACCCGACCCCACGTAACTGAACACAGGAACGGCTACAAAATTAGGACGGTAAAAAACAGGACGATAGAACTAATTAAACCCAAGAAAAGAGATGAAAGGATCTCCTAGGACAATATGCGAAATTACTAAACTACCCTCACATAACTATATAAATGACAGTATTCCAAGTTCTAACAAGTGTTGGATTGAAGAAATTCACCTGCGTTGTCTTGTCGGGACCGGATGAAAGCGGAAGCGAGCCGTCCTTCACATAAATTATAAGCTGTAGTATTTTCTGGTTGTCTACGGACACTGTTGTCATCTCACGACTAGTCTGCTCAAACATCACCTTTATTGTCTGGACGTATTCAATTCGTTTCTTCTCCTCTGCAATTATTTACATATATGTGTGTTTATATCATTTCATTAATTATCTTCATAGATAAAGTTATAAAAATGAACTTTTTAATATTTTGTATATATGTTACTATGTATAAACAATAAGCTAGGTCTAGTTAGCATATATATTCGAATAATATAATATTTCTCACCTATGTATTTGTAGCAGAGATCAAGTTGCACGTTGAAAGTTGTCTGAATGCTGATGATCTTCTGTTCTAAGCTGGGAAGGTCCCATGTTTCTGTATATGAACTTATTCTGCAAATTGTACATATATATATATATATATATTTATATATGTACATACAAAATTAAAAACAATGTTTATTAATTTGATTTTTTCATATATATATATGCATGCATGTCTTACGCTTCACTGAGGCCGAGAATTTCTGTAACTTGGGAGGCGCAGGCGACGACGACCCTCGTAATCCAATACACAGCAATAGGGATTTGAGTCAATGCGACCACCATTGGTTCTGCATCACTTGATATGTATTTGGACGGCAAACTGCTAAATCTAGCGATGCATTTTGTCACCTCAATTGATAATTTCACTAAGCTTATAATCGTGTCAAATTTTGATTTTATCACATGAGAAATATCATCAATGTTTTCAGGTATTTGCTTGAGAATTGCAATTAATTTTGCTAGCGGATTGGTGGTGTAAAGCTTAGCGACGAGGCTGAATTGGGCATAGTCGACAGCATAAGATGCTAAGACTATCACGATTTTCGCCTCCCATGTGTAGCTTGCAAGCAGTTTAAGAATTTCAATTGCCAATGCATGACTATCTTGTCCCGAGCACTTGCATGTCAGCTAAACAACAACAACAATATCAATTCTCGTTGCATGAGTAAACGTATGATATAAAAAGATTATTCAAGATTATTGAAGGTTACCACACAAGAAATTTTGTGTAACAGGAAGGGTAACGTGTCCGGGACGTTAACGAGGCCAGTTGGTGCTATAGTCCCGTTGAGTTTCTCGAGTTCACTAGTCGGCCCCTGTTCACAAACAATGACAAGACTAGTGAGTTGAGTCAACTCGAAAAAAATAAATGAGTAAAGTCGAGTCGATAAATGCAAAAGGAGCTTAATTACGTACATTAGGAGTGGCATCAACTCCAGGGGTGACAAGATTGAGGATTCCTTCAACTGTAGCAAGAACTGATTCCGTATCGAAGGATCCGCCATCATAAGCATGAGTTTCTAGAATCTTCTTCCTCAGCGCACTCTCATCCGACACAGAAGCCAGCTTCTTAGTTGCTACATTAGCACTTGCCATTCTCTCTCTCTCTCTCTCTTAAAGTTTTGGTCTATGGTTTCTACATTTATGGATAAATAATTGGGTGCATTAAATAAGGGTGGGTAGGGGTAGGCAAAGAAATTAGCAATTCGAGCACCCGTACGTTTAATTATATGATGCGTACTAAGATGTAGATGATATTCAAATGGAAGAGAAATTTTCTGGAATTTCCTGTGTCCACGTTTCAATTTAGGGTTGGGTAAATTCTGATTTTGGACTCCCTCCACACAGAAGATGATGATGATGATGATGATGTATCATGACGTTATTGATTTATATATCTCCACCCATTAGGGTGTTATTGAAAAAAAAAAAAGCAATCT
This sequence comes from Perilla frutescens, assembly GCA_026008535.1. Classification (NCBI taxonomy): domain Eukaryota; kingdom Viridiplantae; phylum Streptophyta; class Magnoliopsida; order Lamiales; family Lamiaceae; genus Perilla; species Perilla frutescens. Next base: position 47,024,393 of record BRKX01000001.1, on the reverse strand, counting down.
TAAGCGACTGTAGTTTTTTCTTTTGCCGATGAAATCATATACTACGTTATGTCTAACATTCTAAATTACACATTTCAAATTATTAATTTTGTTCTTTTTTTTTCTTTGATTTTAATTGACTTTGATTTAGTTTAATTTTACACTTGTAAAGTAGCCAGGATTCTCTTTTTCCCATTTTATGATTAATAATTGATTATTTTCTATAAAAAAAAATTATACACCCTAATTGGAAAAAGTGAATCCTAATTAATAAATATAAGAATTAAAATAAAACACAATCAATTAAAATTAAAGAAAAATCTGAATAAAAATTAATAAATTAAACTGTGTAACATAAAGTGGTGCATGAAATGTCATCAAGGAATCTTTACATTGGTCCCAAAAGATTGTATGCTGGGTCTATGTGCAAATAGCATGATATGTGGACTAGATTGGTTCTTAAGTTCCCAAGGGATCATTGGTTCATATTGGAACACATCCCTATATATGTATATATGTAATTAGTGTATTAAATACTCAAGTGAATATATTTATAATTGAACCTATATATATAGGTATATATATATATGTTCTCAGTAGTCTATATAGGACCAATAATCTTTCTACTTTTGCAAACATTAATATTCTCCGGTAATGGTATAATTGAGTCGAATACTAGCCTCATCGAAATTGAGTTCGATAAGAAACTCAAAACTTGACTCGATTTGAGCTCAATCGAGCTTTGATTTTTCGAGTTCAAGCTTGACTCGATAGCGAGGTCGACAGAGGTCGACTCGAATATGTATTAATATTAAATAAAAAAATATATTTTATTTAATTGATAATGATATATATGTAAATAATTAAATTATTAATGTAAAATTATAATTACATTAAAGCTCGATTAGGTTTGACAAGGCTCACGAGCCTATCGAGCTTAGTAATATTAAGATCGATTCGATTATGTATTAATATTAAATAAAAAATTATATTTTATTTAATTAATAATGATATATATATATATATGTAAATAATTAAATTATTAAGGTAAAATTGTAATTACATTAAAGCTCGATTAGGTTTGACAAGGCTCACGAGCCTATCGAGCTTAGTAATATTAAGCTCGAACTTGAGCATGACTTGTCAAACCTCGAGTCGGTTTCAAATTTTCGTCGAATCGAGAAGCTCATGAGTAGGCTCGACTCACTTTACGCACCCCCTATTTATTCTTAGGTGTGATGAACCGATTTAGTTTTTATAAATTATATATTAAATCTGTGTTATTATTTTTTTTGGAAATAATAAAAGATAGTGTTTAGGCATAAGTTTTATTTAAAGAATTAGTATATGAAATTTTTTATTTGTACATACATTATTTTTATTAATAAAAAAATTAGATGTACACATGTAAACATAATAAATGAATATATATAGGGAATGGATCAAATGTAAACCTTTCCCTGGTGTGTAAACTGTAAATCAATCTATCACCACACATCCCTTAAAAATTGGCGCTCCAAATTTAATTACACATGCGGTGGTATTTTTATTATTTTCGCTACTTTTTTCAGTATATGGGGGTATTTTCGTCCGTTTATTAAAAAAAAGCTGATGTCATGTTGACTCAGCATCTAAAAAAATTCTTAAAAACTTCAAACGATCATAACTTGCTCGTTTGTCATCGGATTAACATAAATAATATATCAAATTAAAGGTCTTTTAATCCTCTTTCATTTAAGATCAGTGAAGCATATGCTTATGTTAAAAAATATGGACGAAAAATACAAAAGTTTCATTTTTCACGCATATTCAAGCTCAGAATACTTCGTTAGCATACGACATATGTTTCGTTACCATATGACAATTTAAGCTCATAACACTTCGTTAGCATACGATATATGTTTCGTTAGCATATGTCAAATGTTTCGTCAGCATCAGTTATATTGCGATAAAGATTTATTCAATCGTAATTAGGTATGCTTCGTTAGCATATAAAAAATATTTCATTAGCATATGGCAGATGCTTCGTTAGCATATACCAAATATTTCATTAGCATCGACTATATTACTGTAAATATTTATTACATTTCAGTTAATATGTGCTTCACTAACATCAATTATATTGTTATAAATGTTTATTTAATCTCAATTAGGATGTGTTTCATTAGCATATAACAAATATTTCATTAGCATCAATTATATTCACAATGAACAATACATTAATGCATTAAAAGATTTTTTATATGAGAATGTTAATGCACTGCTAATGCTAATGTAGTATAATTATATCTGATAATAAAATCATACGTGTTTAATGTAGCATGTGTATTATTAATGTATAACATCCATCTTAATTAAGCATGATTCGTTAGCATATGACAGATGATTCGCTAGCATCATGATTAGTTATATTGCTATCACATCAATTTTAGAGTTTAACAATTTTATTTTATTGAATTTTATCATTTGTTGTTGTTAGCACTGTCGTATGCTAACATAAGTATTATATAATGCTAAAAAAAGTTATATGCAATGCTAACAAAAGCAATAATGTTGTGGATTGAAGACAAAATAATACAACTAACAACCTTCAATTAAACAACTATAACTTTGTCCACTATTCATATTTTTTTGAAATTATTTTTTTGTTGAAAATTAGGCTTGGCTAGCTTTCCAACCAAATAAAAGTTGTCATTTAATAATTTCCTAACAAAATCAATTTTGTGTTTAAAGTTAGGTGTTGTACATGAAATAAATCTACTTCGTTAGCATATGATTATGTATTCGTCAGCATATGATTGTGTCTTCGTTAGCCCGCGTTCTGGAAGTCCGATTTTTTTTTTAATTTTAACCTAGACTCAAAAATTACCAAAATGCCACCACCTTTTTTGAAGTTCTCTTTATTTACAGAAATGCCACCGCCCTTTGACCAAATCTTGACCATTGAATTTTGATGGATGTGTGGTTGGAGATTGGTTTGCAGTTTACACACCAGAGATGGTTTACACCAGAACCATCCCCTATATATATATATATATATTAAAATAGGGTAAATTACACTTTAATACTTACATTTTGGGTTCTTTTTTAAAAATAGTACACTTTTTCAAAATTAAAAAAACAGTACCCTTTTTTCAAAAAACTTATAAATCTAACATTTGATCAATTTGACGGCTCAAAAATCGTACTTAATTGAATGTATTTTAAGATCTTTTGATTAAAGTTTCTTTTACACAACCGGGAAAATAGAAATATTAAAATGCAATTAATTACGTACGATTTTTGGACCGTAAAATTGATCAAATATTATATTTGTAATTTTTTTGAAAAAGTGAGTACTGTTTTGTTAATTTTAATAAAATGTGCTATTTTTAAAAATGAGCAAAAAATATATGTGTCAAAGTGTAAATTTGCCTTAAAAATATGTGACGAATGACGATATAGAAATGAAGTTATATATGCAATATAAATTATTATAATTTTTTAAAAAAATGTAAAATGCAACATATAATATGCATATAATATCACAATATTCAAAAGACTCAGTCAGACAAAAAACGACCTCGACTGTTTGAAAAATTAAGATCCCCAATTATAAAATCGCACAAACACACTTCACAATTAGCTTATTTACAATTTTATTTTATTTTGTTCTTATAGTAAAAAGTAAAAAAAATAAAACCTAGTGCATTACATGTGTAGTGTTCTATGGTTTGAGTGATTTCCATACAAACCTTGCTAGCATAGACCTAGCCCATTGGTCCCAATCCCATCTAAGCAAGAAAATGACCTATATATATGTAGCACCTATATCAATATGCAAAAAAATACATTGGTCCCAATTCCATCTAAGAAAGAAAAATGGTATATATATAGCACCTATATGGCTATATCAATATGCAAGAAAATATCATGTGTGGTCGTTTTACTAATAAATAAATAAATAAAAATCATGTGTGGTTTGCAAATAGGTCACCGCTGCACACTTTTGAACAGTAGTGGGTACGTTCATCACCAAATAATAAATAAAAGGAGTTCTATATAGCATTAAAACATTTTCATTGATCCTCTCGTTTGGGGAGTGGTGACAACTACCGATATTATTTGATTGGATTTGCATAAGTAGGAAAAGTGTTTGGTTTGATTACTAGCTATATTTTATATTTCATTTTGTCAATATAGGTCATGTTTATAATTAGTTTTAGAGATGCTAATGGGTAACGGATCCTATGTTTATGGATATGCGTAAAAGTTATTCATGATGGGTAGGGTAATTATTCAATTAATGGGGACGGGTACGGACACAGATAATTATTCACAATTTTTTACGGGTATTTATACATATAATTTTATATCGACAAAAACTTGTATGAGACGGTCTCATACATGAGACGGATCAATACATGTGAGTTAATGATACTTCACCCATAAATAATGATACTTCATCCATAAATAATGATACATGTGAGTTAATGATACTTCACCCATAAATAATGATACTCACATGCGGGTATAAATAATGATACTTCACCCATAAATAATGATCCCCGCATGTGAGTATTCACCCGTCTCATGTATGAGACGGTCTCACCAAAGTCTGCCCCTTTTATATATAATTATGTTTATAGAAATTATTAATATGACTATTATAAATAAGAAAATAATAAATATTTAAATTTGATTTTATTTTGTATTTTATTTCATATATATTATAATTTAGTTCGTTTCCTAGTTTGTACTTTTTACAGGAAATTATATATACATACATATATATGTATATATATATTATAAAATTTGAAAATATTTATTGATAATTGAAAATAAGGCAACATTATACCTGTGTATGGCCGCCACCTAATTTGTAGACATTTTTTATTCATTAGTCTACATAATTATAATTTTAGAGAAGTTAATTGAAGATGATTTATTTCGCATTTTTTTTTAAGTTAGTTTTTTTAATTGAAACACATAATACAAGAAATAAAGAAAAAACAATTGATTTTCTGTTACAGGTTCATGTAAATGTCTTTTTTTTGGTTATTCATAGTATTATAATGTTTTGTAGAGTTATTTATTTAATATAATTTTTATGAAGAATTTGGGATTGTATTAATCAAATTGTTATTATGATTTTAGTTTTTTAATATTTTTAAATTTATAATTTTTTATAGTTAGTTAAATTATGGGTAATGGGTACGGGTATGGGCAGTTAGGTATCCAGAGGGTATGGGGACGGACACAACAGTTGCTACCCACGTGGGTATGGGGATGGGTACGAGTATTTTTTTTAAACTCGGATATGGGGACGGGTACCATAATACCCTACTCATTGTCATCCCTAATTAGGTGTGTCAGTGGAGCCAATCCATTCAGTTTCTAGTCAATCATATTCGATTCCAGACTTATTCGGTTCGAGTTTATTTGGTTAAAAAAAAATTCAGATTTGAAATTTTTGGCCCTAACTCTAATCATTCGGTTTTTGGGCTAATCCATTAGGCCAACATGTTAACGAATTTTTTTCACACGTATAAATTATATTTTGATAATTCTAAAAAATATCATCGACTCTTATTCTGGAAATAAATAAACACACGAAAAAATAGGATAACATGAAAAAATATGATGAATATAAAATTTCATTAAAATCAAAGCTCGTCAAATAAAATAAATCAACACTATATGAAATGACAAGTAACAATAAATCTTCAATCATAATTTGTTCTTCCAAGAGAAATAATTTCAAACTAAACCATAAATCTAATTATAGTTCAATATTCGATCTAATTTGAATTATAATCTTTTTCTATTTCAGTAATAATATTTGAATCTCCTTCAACTTCATGTTCGATTACATTTTCAAAGTCTTCAACATTTATGAAAAGAAATAAAAATATTATAATATTATACAATTAATAATTTAAAACATAATAAATAATAGCTAGCTAGTAAAAAAAGATATGAGAAAATAAAATAAAAAGATAAAAATAATATAATCAACATCATATACTAAGATCATTCGTGTAATAAAGAAAAAAAATCAAAAGTACATTTCATGATAATAATGTTCAAAAACATTTCAAAAATAATGATTCCAAATTACATTACAATAATTATGTTCAATCATCGATCTAAATATTAGAATTTACATTATTTTTTCTACTTTAACGATATTTTATGATTCAATTCAACTACATAATTATGTATATCTCCATATTCTTTCTCATAAATTAACAAACAATGCCATTAGAATGTATATACGATTAAATACTTGAAAACATGATAAATAATATAATTTTATTATTTTATAATTCAATGATATATAATAATAGAGGGATAACGAGATGAAAGATGATTTTCCGAAAAGAAAATGAAATAAGAAAACAAATTAAAGTGTACAGTCTCGACATTCAAGAAGCAAGAAACGAATAAACAAAATGTATCCTCAAACTTCAATAACAAATGTCAAATATTATAATAATATTTTATACATCATACTAATTCTTTATAGTTCTTATAACATTGATAAATTCATGAATGTATGTCGTAAATGAAAATATAACATTTAACGAAAATTACATCATTGAACGTGATTCACTTACTATTGGTTGTAATTTTGAAAATTCATAACTTTTAACATACTTGGAATTTGTGAATGCATAATATATGCATAGAAAGATAATTAAGTTAGCTTTTCAATGTCTTTGACCATTCGTGAATCGAAATTTTCTAAAAAACGTTATGATCAAAACACTGAAGGCTGCCAGGTGCAGCCTGATCCGGCCAGCTCGTTTTTTTTTTCTTTTTTCAGGCTAAAAAATTTCGGCCATAACACAAGTATTTTTTTATGTGTATTCGTACCAATCCATCAGTTTTGGGCTAAATTGACATCCCTACTTATAATATTATCAATATATAGTGGATGATATTTAATACACGCAATATCCATTAATGATAGCGAAATATAAAAATCTCATACATAGAAATAAAAGATTACAAGTTAGGTTTGAGCTTGGATTGGATATGAAATTAAAAGTAAGAAAAAACTAGCTACTTATACACACACGGGGACAAAAATTACAACTTGATATGGCAAAACATATCTTTTAAGTCTTTATATTATACTAGAAATGCCATCCCTTTCCTTCACCCAACCGACAGCCACCATTCTTTCTCTTTACTCTGCCACCACGAGCCACCCTTATTTCTCATTCCTCATTTCTCATTCGCTACTATTCTTATTTCTTACATCCATCACTAGAAAATATAAATTATTATTGCATTTTACCTCACCTTCTCCAACCACAACATTGACTGAATAAAAAAAATATAGCAAATTATAATTCGAAATTTATAGTTCGGCCATCTTTGGGTTAGAAAAATAATTTTCAAACCCAAAGAAGGTGGTTTGCAATCGTGACAAAATTGAACACACATAAAATCAAACACAAATAAAGGGATTTGAAAAATATTTTCTGAATTCGAAAAAGGGGGTTCAAAAAACATTTTTCAAACCTAAAGAAAGGGGTTTGAATTGTAAAATTCCAATGAGGGTCGGAGTCTGTATACTTTTTTAGGGGAGGGAATCTCTCCATGGTTACCGTAGTTTGAAGATCTTTGTTTTTTTGCTTTCTTCAATTTTATCTTGAATTCATGGTTGTGAACTTGTAGAAATGAAGAGATAGAAGAGAGACAGAGACAGTGGTTGCGCCGCTGCGGAATGGAGAAAAAAAGGATGGACGAGCGGTGGAGAAGAAGACGTGTATTTTCCTTCCTTTTTTGTTTCTATACAATTGGGTTCATAAAGTTATATATAATAATGTATATCAATCTATTTAGAAAGTTGAAAATATCATTACAGTCTATCGTATATGAGTTGATGATTTTTCTTTTATAAAGTCGAAAGAGGTTATTAACTCGTATTCTATTGAAAAATACACAAATAATTCATAATTATGTCAATACAATTCATATATTTATTATTATACATAAATATTTTTTTAATAATATTCACTGTGCATCGCAAAGGTGGTATACTCGTTATTAAAAAAAATAATACTCATAAGTTTATGTAATTGTGTTAATTTTTTTATAGATTGATAGATCGATGTTTTACCATAACTAATTACATATATAATACGATTTGGGATTTTTTTTAATGTAAGTGTGGTCTTCCGGTGCATATACATTAGATATATATAATTATTTATACATATATTCCTCCTAATTGCAGTTGCGTGTAATATAGTATTTATGGAAATATATAATCATATATTTGGAATATACTGATATTCAATATTTTAAACGGAAAATAAATAATTAACTAATACAAAATATTCTTTTTTTCATTTTCGGAAGGTGTAAAAAGGCGGGAAACAGAGAGTTTTTAATTACGGATCTGATGTTGTTATTATATATTATATAGATATTAAAATTACTTTTACTAGGTTGACATGATAACTGGATCTTCATGGAAAAAGGAAATGCAACAGACATTGGAAGGTGAAACTCTAGATTGGAGATAAAAGATATTTGTATATATTATGTGTTGATGTTGTTGTGGTATCGGCCTGGCTAGGGATTACACTACTTGGTTCCCTACCCCTTGCGGTCTCACTCACGGCTACTCAAGTAGCTATAAACACAAACAAGCTATTACAGGCGATTACAAACTATTACAAGCGTCTGAAATGTGATAAACACCAACTCCAGAAGCCTCAGTGGTGTAGATCTGGTGGATCTACTTAGATCTTCACAGGTTTGGCTAATCCTCGGATAGGTCTGCACAAAGAAAGCCAAAGTAAGTTAGATCTGAAGGTAAACAGCAAGATAAACTAAGAACAGAGATGAATGAAGCTATCAGAGGTGGGAAAATGTGCTCTAAGGAACTGGTGGCTCAGATTTTCCCACTGGCGGCGGCAATGGTGGCTCCGGCGACTTCCAAAGACCCAGACTAGAAAGGGGATGGTGAAACGATTGCCCACGAAGCACTCACAACCCAACACTCTCAGAAAACTACACAGCCTTCTACACTCATAGGCCAACAAGAAACCACGGTCAGGTTTCCGGCCAGAGATACCGAGAAGACAGACAGACAAGAGAGAGAGAGGTTAATTTTCAGATTAGGGTTTGAGATCGGATGTGAGGCTTGAGAGAGAAGAGAAGGATTCAGAATATTATAGAGGCGGAGATTGCTTTGGAAAAACAAAGTAGATTAGGGTTAATTAATGAGGGATCCCGATGATGGGCTAGGGTTTAGGGTTTTGGGCTTGGGCCAGGAAATAAATAAATCAGTGATAAGCTTGGGCCAGAAAAGGCAGTTGGGCCAACTTCAACATTTCCACCTTTGGCCCAAATGATCTTTTTAGTCACCATGCAGTCACCTGCCAAACATTGAGATTTTCATCACAGCCTTTATTTTTACTCTAAGTTCATCACAGAGACAGAACTAGAGAAGGAGGAATAAATGCTATGCGCATTTATTCCAGTCTCAACACCAGAGACCAACCTAAATAAATTGTAACAAGTCTCAGGTCAGAAAAAACTTGACCTTCACAGAACAGGTTACACCTAGCATCAGTACCAAAGGAAATAACTAGAGTGACACACTACCCTTAGAGGTAAATTGAGCATCCAGGCACAAGGCTAGGAATACTCATCATTCCCCCTTTGTTCAACCCAAATCCATATTTAAGGATTTCTTACAGACAACCAGCTTTGCAACTGGGAGGCATTTTGTGCCCATGTCTGCAGGGTTGTACTCAGAAGGGATCTTATCAAGTAGAACTTCTTTCTTTTCCATAATGTCTCTTATAAAGTGAAATCTGACATCTATGTGTTTAGTTCTATCATGAAACACTTGGTTTTTTACAAAGTTGAATTGCAGATTGACTATCTGAGAATAATGTAGGTTTATCTTCAATAAATTTTATTTCAGATAAGACTCCATTTAGCCATATAGCTTCTTTCACAGCTTCTGTTGCAGCTATATACTCAGACTCTGTAGAGGACAATGCAACAATGTTCTGGAATTGAGACTTCCAACTAATGCATGACCCACAAAGTGTAAACACATAAGATGTTGTTGATTTTCTTTGATCTTTATCATTTGCATAGTTTGAATCAACATAACCAACACATTTCACTCCATTAGGGGACTTAGAGAAAATTAAACCACTGGACATTATGGATTTCAGATATCTAAGCAACCATTTCAAAGCCTCCCAATGAGACAGCCCTGGGTTTACCATGTACCTACTCAGACATGATACAGCATAGGCAATATCTGGCCTAGTGCTAATCATTAGGTACATAACAGACCCTATTGCATTAGCATATGGAACTCCAGACATTTCTTTCAAGTCAGAATCACTTTTAGGACATTGATCCTTACTTAGAAAAAAGTGAGAAGCAAGAGGTATAGAGACAGGCTTATAATTTTCCATATTAAACTTTTTCAAGACTTGTTCAACATATGCAGATTGATGCAAAACAAGAGTATGATTGTTCTTATCTCTATCAATGTTCATACCTAGAATCTTCCTTGCATCTCCAAGATCTTTCATGCTGAAGTTAGCACATAGATAAGATTGAACATTCCTTACAGTTTTCAAGCAAGGGCTGATCAGAAGCATGTCATCCACATAGAGAAGAAGAAACATAGGCACATTGGATTGCATGTAATATAGACAGTGACCAAACTTGTTCCTAGTAAAATTCATGTTTTTCATACAGTTATCAAATTTTATGTTCCACTGTCTAGGAGATTGTTTTAAACCATACAGAGACTTTTTCAACAAGCAGACATGATTAGGATGTGTTTTATCAACAAAGCCCTCAGGTTGTTGCATATAGATGTTATTTTCAAGTTCTCCATGCAAAAAAGCAGTAGTCACATCCATCTGCTTAAGTTCCCAATCAAAATGAGCAATTAATGCAAGCATGATCCTAACAGTGGTGAATTTTACTACAGGGGCAAATATTTCAGTATAATCAATGCCTTCTTTTTTTGTGAATCCCTTAGCAACTAATCTTGCCTTGTATCTGACATCATTGATCTCTTGTTTTATTTTAAACTACCATTTGCATTCAACAATAGAACAATCATCAGGTTTTTCAACTAGAATCCAGGTATTGTTATCATGTAGAGATTTCATTTCACATGTCATGGCTTCAATCCATTTATCAGATTCATGTGAAGAGACAACTTCTTTGTATGTCTTAGGCTCAGTTTTATCCACATTATTAAACACATTGAAGGCATACAAAGACAGATTGAAATCATCATACTTGGATGGCAGTCTAATGTTTCTCCTAGGTCTATCCCTAGCAAGTTGGTAGTTATCTAGGTTTACAAGTTCAGATTCAGGCTCAGAGTTACTTTCATGCTCAGATTCAGAATTCTCAGTATCAGAAACATTCATGTTGTTAGACACATCATTCCAGATTTATGATTGGATGCAGAATCATTAACATCAATATTATCAATCACATGATCATTTAAGTTTGCATCATGATTATGCACATTAATCTCAAGGAGAGTAGGGGTGGGAGGATCCACCTTAGATGTAACAAGGACAAACATGAAATCAGACACATTCTCCACCTCACAGGGAGCAGCAGAAGGTGAGGATTTATGCAGGCAAGGGAAATCAAGCTCATTAAAAGAGACATCTCTACTTATACATGTTTTGAACCCAGGCACAAACCTATCCCACAATCTATAGCCTTTTACCCTTTCAGGGTACCCAAGGAAAATGCATTTCCTAGACCTAGGTTCAATCTTACTGAGCTTCTGATGAACATATGCACTGCATCCAAAGATCCTCAAGTTTGCAAACACACAGGTTTATTCGAGAAAACACATTCAGGTTGTTTTCCCAACAAGGGAACAGAGGAGGGTCTATTAATTAAATAACATGCAGTCATTAAAGCCTCACCCCAAAATTGTTTGTCAAGGCCTGAACCAGCCAATAGGCTTCTGACTCTTTCAAGAAGAGTCATGTTCATCCTCTTAGCAACCCCATTCTGTTGGGGGTTGTATGACACAGATTTGTGTCTTTTAATTCCCATTTCAGAGCACAAGTTGTCCATAGCAAGATTGCAAAATTCTAAACCATTATCAGTTCTTAAACATTTAATGTTCTTATTTGTTTGGTTTTGAATTTCAACAATCTATTTTGAAATTTTTTGAAAGACTTCAGATTTGTTTTTCATCAAGAAAACCCAAGTTTTTCTAGAGAAGTCATCAATCACAGACAAGAAAAAGACATTACCACCATGAGTTGGGACCTTGGCAGGTCCCCAAACATCTGCATGCACATATTCAAGGATTTCTGAGCTCACATGGTTTTTAGGATAGAGAACAGCAACAGGGAAAGCCAACTTGTGTTGTTTTCCCATCAGACAGGGTTCACAGAAAGGAATGCTTGATACTTTATCATTTTTAAATGCACCAGCCTTATTCAGAATGTCAAGAGCTTTATTGCTCATGTGACCTAATCTAACATGCCACAGTGCAGTCTTATCATGATTCACAAGATTAACATGAGGATTGTGCACAGAGATATCTTGCACAACATACAGATAACCTTTTGTAGGAGCATTAAAGTATAACATGGAATCTTTTTTAAACTTAAAGCTCAAGTTATTCACAGATCCATACAGCATTTTGTCAGCCAATTTTGAAACATAAAGCAAGTTAAATCTCAATTTAGGCACATATCTCACATTATTCAAAATGAGCATGCTTTCATTCTTAAATTGCAGACAAATATCACCTTTTCCAGCAATTTCACAGTGTTGGTCATCAGCCAATGCAACATGTCCAGAATGCAAGAGATGCAAATTGTGAAACATGTGTTTGTGTGGAGTGACATGAAATGTACATCCAGAGTCAATTAGCCACTTAGTTTCATGCATACTTTTAGACACAACATTTGTAAAGTTAATGAATTGAAAATCATATGCATTGTGCACCATATACATGCCATCACCATCATGTTAATCATAATTTTCATTTTCATACACATTATTTGCTTGATTATCAAACTGCATCCCATTTTTAGCATGATTATTCATAAAGCCCTTATTTCTTTTAGGTTGCTTGCACCTATTAGAGAAATGACCAGGCTTTCCACAATTCCAGCAGGTTTTTCTAGGTTTCTGATCAGAATCCTGAGAGTGGTGATGCTGGGCATGATTTTGGGCAAAGTTTTGGTTTCTGGGAGCATGATGGGAAGAAGATTGAGCAAAATTTTGGGTTTTTCCTTGGTTTATTTCCCTCCTATGCCTTTCTGCAGCTAGGACACTAGGGTTTTCAGGGTTATAACCAAAATGAAGCCTTCTATTATTGTTCCTATTCACATACAAGATTTCATTCTGCAGAGACTTTGAATTCATCTTTTTAAATTCATTCTCTTTTGCTTTTAACCTAGACACAATCATTTCACAGGTTACTTTAGAACCACCATATTTCAGGGCAGATTTTACTTCATCAAATACTTCAGGAATGGCACCAAGTAGAATTTGAGGAGCATATTTTTCAAGTGTGTCATCTCCAACAAGCTTTAAATCTTTTAGAAGCTTATTAAAATCTTCCATATTAGAGTCAACATCTTTTGCAGAATCCATTTGAAAAGTTATTGTTTGATTTTGCAGAGAATAAGTTGACTCTTCAGAGGTTGCAACATACAAAGAGGTCAAATTGTCCCACAAATCTTTTGCACAACGGTGATGAGACACTTTTCTGACCACAACACCACTTAAATTTAACAGGATAGTGACCCTAGCACTAGCATTCATTTCCAGTAGGTTTTTATCTGTTTTAGATTCATTAATTCTTTCAAAAATAGCATTTTAGAGTTTTTCTTTAGTTAAAATGCATTCAATTCTTGTTTTCTAGTCACCAAAATCATCCTTTCCATTAAAAGGAGCAGCATTCAAGGTATTCATGATACTAGACATAGGGGAAGCCCAAAAACACAAAATCCACCTCAATTAACACAGTTGCAGCACTTTAACAGCACAAAACCACCCAGATCACAAGAGGAGACCTCCACAGGCACTGAATCAAGTGCACACGGGGGATATAGTGCTGAGGCTAGCCCAGTTCTCAGTACAGATTGATCTGTGGAGCAGAGGATCACTCAGGACAACCCCAAAACTTGATTCAGTAGGGCTACTAACTCTTAAACAGAGTTAGTCACAGAAAACTCTAAATCCTTAGAGTACCACACAGATTCCAACAAAAAACCAGGAATCAGAAGAGCAAAATCCACAACAACAGGCAGGAATACAACCAATATATCCAAAATTTCACAAAGAACACTACAATAGACAAATAATCCTCAAAACCCCTTCTGTAACACCTTACTCAGTTCTGCTATCCGGGCAACCCGCTTTGAGGAAACCCATAGGGGAGTCTAGATGGTCCGGACCGTAAGCAAGAAAAGAGAAAAGGAATTGAATGCCAAGGCGTTCACAGAAAGAAGTAGAGCGGAAGCAAAGAAAAGAGACAGGATCGCAAGACACCCCCCAGAGTTTTAGGGTTAGAGGAATATACCAGAGTCGACCCTTCCAGGCAGGGGAGGGGTCGGTCTTACCTTTTCGGAGCCTGACGGGGGCAAGAGAACATGGTGCGGCCCTTATTGGCGGCGGGGTGAAAGAGATGGAGGCAGGAGAGTGCCCCTGGCCAGGTCACCGTGGCTCTGATTCCACTGTTGTGGTATCGACCTAGCTAGGGATTACACTACTTGGTTCCCTATCCCTTGCGGTCTCACTCACGGCTACTCAAGTAGCTATGAACACAAACAAGCTATTACAGGCGATTACAAACTATTACAAGTGTCTGAAATGTGATAAACACCAACTCCAGAAGCCTCAGTGGTGTAGATCTGGTGGATCTACTTAGATCTTCACAGGCTTGGCTAATCCTCGGATAGGTCTGCACAAAGAAAGCCAAAGTAAGTTAGATCTGAAGGTAAACAACAAGATAAATTAAGAACAGAGATGAATGAAGCTATCAAAGGTGGGAAAAAGTGCTCTAAGGCATTGGTGGCTCAGATTTTTCCACTGACGGCGGCAATGGTGGCTCCGGCGACTTTTAAAGACCCAGACTAGAAAGGGGATGGTGAAACGATTGCCCACGAAGCACTCACAACCTAACACTCTCAGAAAACTACACAATCTTCTACACTCATAGGGCAACAGGAAACCACGGTCAGGTTTCCGGCCAGAGATACCGAGAAGACAGACAGACAAGAGAGAGAGAGGTTAATTTTCAGATTAGGATTTAAGATCAGATGTGAGGCTTGAGAGAGAAGAGAGGATCCAGAATATTATAGAGACGGAGATTGCTTTGGAAAACCAAAGTAGATTAGGGTTAATTAATGAGGGATTCGGGTGATGGGCTAGGGTTTAGGGTTTTGGGCTTGGGCCAAGAAATAAATAAATCAGTGATAAGCTTGGGCCAGAAAAGGCAGTTGGGCCAACTTCAACAGATGTGTTTACATAGAGACTTCTATCATGTATATATACACAATGAGGTAAACTAAAGATAACAACAAATACTTCTAGTTTATCTGTACAAGTTTATGAAACTAATCTCCAAACAATCCATACTTAACAAAACTCTTCTTCACATGGCATCTTGATCAGATGCACAATGTTTTCGCAACTGATGTGGCTTGAGTTGATCTGAAACTATAGGCTCAATATCCTCCCACAAACCAAGCAAGGGAGAAGGAAACACGTGTAAAAAGTTCCAAAATCGAGAGAATGTTTGACCCGAAGTTGGTTTAGTGAAACCATCCGCCACTTGAGCATGAGAATGAAGATGTTGAACGCGGATGTTATTCTGGGTGACATGCTCACAAACAAAATGAAAATCAACCTCCGCATGCCTGATGCGAGTGTGAAAATCCGGATTAGAGGAAAGGGAGACTGCGCCCAAGTTATCAACCCAAATAACAGAGGGATTGCGATGAGGAATCCGGAGCTCCTGTAGGAGAGAATGTAGCCATAGAACATCACAAGTGGCTATCGTAAAAGCATGAAACTCAGCTTCTGTGCTAGAGCGTGATACATTGGGTTGTTTTTTAGCACTCAAAGAAACAATATTATTACCAAGAAAAACACATGTGCCTGAGGTAGATTTATGATCGTCCTTATCAGATGCCCAATCAGCATCAGAGTATGCCATAATATCAAGACTCGATGAGGGTTTAAGTAACAAGCCAAAATCAAGTGTCCCGGAGAGATATCTCAAAATCCGTTTAATTGCTCGCCAATGAGCATCCAAGGGTACTTGCATAAACTGACTAACCTGATTTATACTAAAAACCAACTCTGGACATGTGATGGTAGCATGTTGTAAAGCTCCAACAACACTCCGATACAATGTGTGATCAACTGACGGATTACCATCAAATTTTGAGAGGGCTGGTGTAGTGACCATGGGGCTAGAAATCCCATTAGCAGACAACATGTTTGTCTCCTTTAGAATATCAACAATGTACTGATGCTGACTGGGGAAAAGCCCTCCACCTCATCCCGTGTCTCCTCCCACCTCTACCCTTACTCCGCCTTCCAGCTCTCCACATCATCCCGTGTCTCCTTTAAGGATGACTAGTATCGAATCACCAATGCCAATTTCTACTGCTCCATTGTCTACTAATGAGAATCTTGAGTTTGTTTCAGATATTTCACAGATTATTCCAACACCACCACACAGTACTCATTCTATGACGACACGAGCTAAAGCTGGAATTCATAAGCCTAAGCCTCTCCTGGTTTGTCCCTTAGCTACGGATTCTGAACCAGCTTCTTATAAGCAAGCATTACAGTTGCCGATGTGGCATCAAGCTATGTGCAAAGAGTATGTATTTTGTGTACCAGTAACACCAGAGGAATTGTCAGATGAGTCGTCCACCATTGTGGAATATAGGAAAAAAATTGCAATATTTTTTTTTTTGAGGAAACTAGAAGAAGATGGTCCAGAGGATACCTGCTCTAATACCATGATAGAATAATGGAATCTTCATGGAAGAAGGAAATGCAGCAGACATTGGAAGGTGAAACTCTAGATTGGAGATAAAGGATATTTGTATATTATGTGTTGATGTGTTTACATAGAGACTTCTATCATGTATATATACACAGTGAGGTAGACTAAAGATAACAACAAATACTTCTAGTCTATCTATACAAGTTTATGAAACTAATCTCCAAACAATCCACACACACTTAACAAAACTCTTCCTCACGTGCATCTTGATCAGATGCACGATGTTTCCGCAACTGATGTGGCTTGAGTTGATCTGAAACTATAGACTTAATATAGGTCCTTATTTTTTTTTTCCTTCAGCAAATCCCTATATGATAACTAGCTAGATTTGACCTTAATAGATACATTTATGTTGGAAAGGACCTATTCAAACTTAATTTAGAAGGGACTTATATAAACAAATGTTAAACATTACGCATTGATTTCTCAAATAATTCAAACTAGAATAGCAATGCTCCAAACTAAGTGGAATAATGAACTGTGCAACTGTCTTCCATACTTCTTCGCCCTTTTATTCATCTCCACGTTACCATTGATCATTTGGTAAATTAATGACTTGGAGTTTAGTTATTTTCATTGGATGGATAGTTTTTTTTTTTCTTTCATTTTTTTTTGCATATCTTATGTATAGTTAATCGCATCATGATTGTAGGAAATTGCTAACGCGGCACGATTTGTGCAGTCTACAATATATTTTTCATTTATATCTCATAGTCACTTTCATATTTTCTATCATACAAGATAAAATATTTTTTCCTTAGTTTCTTAGACTGCCCACATTAGTAACACTCATCCAATTCAATATTTAAAAAAATATTAATTTATCTTTCCTTTACATCCACAATCTCCAATTTTTTAAAATTTGCACTCCATCAGTTACATTCATTCAACCTGACATTTAAATAAAATATTAATTTCTCTTTCTTCAATCTACATAAAATATTTATCATTTTATTTTTTAATAATATTAATAATAATTTATACTATATTTAAAAAATTATAATTAATTTATTAGATATATTTTTTGAATTCATAAAAAAACTATACAACTATAAATTCATAATTTACTTGACAACAAAATGAAAATTACAAGAGTTAAAATAACATAAAATTGCATCGTCATGAAATGATGCAGCCCACCTTGGATGTTTACTCATAACATCACTATAAAAACCATGTTTTGAAATTTGCTGCCATTCGCTTCATAAATTGTGTGAGCTTTCATCTCAATATCCTTCTGGCTCATTCCACTACTTTTTCTCCGATTTGCTTCTTCCAAAGAAACAATTCACTTACCTGCATTTTCACTAAGTCGTTTCATACGACCTTTCACTAATTATATATCTTTTGGGTTGAGCTCGTCTGGATTTTTTGCTTGAGTTTCGTAATACAATCGATGCATACGTGACTACATTGTGGGCTTCTTTTGATTTTTTCTGTGCACAATATCTATGCTAACAATGATCTATGCTGACATAAGAGTTACATCTTCTTTCACGCACCAACTTACATTTTTTGCAACTTTCTGATTTTGGTTTGGTTGTTGAACATTCCCAAATAAATTGTGAGATATATTTTGTATGGTGGGAAGTTATTCAAAGGATGGAATTTGAGTGAGGTTTGGGGAAATTGAGATCTTTGTTAATTTTCTGAATTTGAAAAATTTTGTAGGTTAAAGTAAATTCTAAAATTTTAAAAATTTTGGAGTCATGATAATAATTTGTATGATTTGGATCCATAACTTAAAATGAAAAAGAAATGTGAGATTGTAAATTTGATGAAATAAGATATGTGAGAAAAAGAAGGTTTAGTTATTTATAAAAATATACCAACATTAGACTCTATTTATAGAAGAAAAAAAGTATGGATTTTGATATATATATATATATATATATATATATATATATATATTTAATTCCTAATAATTATATAAAATATTTAAATTTTAAATTAATGTATATAGAATTATGTGGCATCCAATCAGAGGGTTCCACATCTACATAACTTTTTATCCCGCTTCAAGGACAGCTTCCCACCTCAAGTCACCAAAACTCATGATTTTTTTATTAGTATTTTGTCTTGATATGTGACTAGCTAGTATTACTCCCGTACGATGTATGTACATTATTTTACACTTTAAATTTAAATTTGAAGGGTAGTTTATATAATAATAATAATAATAATAATAATAATAATAATAATAATAATAATAATAATAATAATAATACATACAACATTAAATTATAAATTTTTCAGACTATATTTATAAGCACATTTACATTATTTGAAAAATAAACTTATTTAGATTTTTATGATGTAATATCATATCATTGTAGCCTAGAATTTTGATATTCAAAAATGATGAATTATGGGAATTGCACCAGAAATAGTACCACAAAATTTCAAAGTTTTCATTTTATGTCTGGGAATAAATTTTACAAGTTATAAAAACCGTGTATGTATACAACTTCTATATATCATATTTTTGGCATTTGTTTTTAATAAACAAATTTTTGTATATGAAAAGTTACAAAGTGAGTTAGAATAATATATGAAAATTTAGTTGAAAAATAAAATAATATATTTATAAATAGTTGGGACAATTTAATTAACAATGTATTAATAATGATTGCAAATAAATTACAATAATAGCTGTCTAGAATTGTGCTTCATAATTTCATAAAACAGAATCCAACTTCATAGAATTGAATCAAATCGAACTTTCAAAATTGACAAATTGGAGTTATGTTTACTCCTCAAGCTTGTTCAAACAAATCTATAACGATTGAAATGAAGCCGACTCCATTATTTATTTATCATTAATTAAAAGAAAAATTATTCATCACTTTGAAATTTTGTTATATCTCAAAATTAGTAACTTGATGAAAGTGGAGAGAGTAAACGTGAAACTAAAAATTC
Organism: Perilla frutescens; assembly: GCA_026008535.1. NCBI lineage: Eukaryota > Viridiplantae > Streptophyta > Magnoliopsida > Lamiales > Lamiaceae > Perilla > Perilla frutescens. Next base: position 47,004,433 of record BRKX01000001.1, on the reverse strand, counting down.
ACCTCACTGATGCAAATGTTGTTATCAAGTGGTATTTCACCAAGAATTCTAATGAGCTTGTTTGGCATAATTACTGAGTTTTCTCAATTTTAATCTGAATATACAAAATCCTCATTACACATGATTACTTTCTCAGCAAGTTTTTTTCAGGGCTGAAACTCATCGTAGAGTGGTAATCGTCTCCACCGTTGGTGTAGAATAGCAAGAGCTTCAGGGGTTGCGAGGAACACATGGTTGTTGTTATAATCAAACTAATTTAACGTCAATTGGCGGCAGTTGATCTGAATCTCAATATTTGATCATCTACTTGACTGTACAAAATTATAAACCAAAATTGAACAGTGCTAGCCAAACCACTAGTGAACTAATTTTCCCTTAAAATCATCAAATAACCAAAATTGCATATTATCACAGGACAAACACTTATTTATGGAACCAACAATAGAGCTCAACAATCATTGAAATGATATCTCGAGAGTCTCCATCATTAAATCAGTACTATATTTTTATTTAAAAAAATCATTAAATCAACACAATAATTAAAGATTAAAAATGGATAGAAAAATTAAATAAAAAACTATCATTAAATCAACCAATACAATTGATGAATACTCATATTTGTGCCTTTTCCTTTATCTTTTTACACCCTTTGTAAGTGTTTAGTATAGAGTCTAGTCTAGTTTTGGGGGTAAAACTGATTACAGGAGGATGAGGGCACAAAACCACCACAACAAGCACAGGCAGGTGCTATTTATGCTGAGGGCACAAAGGACCAATTTGCCTGCCGAGGACCCAGTCAAAGTTGTTACGAGAATTACGCAACAGAATCGCGGGCCAGCTCCTTTATGCACGTGGAAGCGATGTGGCGGTCAGTTCCGAGTCCTGGGGAGGTCCAGACACGTTGGGAAGGAAGTGGAGACATCAGGAAGTTACTGGAGGCGCTAGGGTTTGTTGCTATCACTCCTAAAATCAAGGAAGAACATGGAGCATGAACGTGATGAAGTGGAGGAGTGCAAGAGCCCCTGCGTGGGTGAAATCTGGGCTGCTTGAAGCCTTAATTCATTTTGCTATAAATACTTTTATCTGTTTTTCATTCGAAAAAGAACGTTTTGCACCCCGAAGATACAATTTCCCGTTTTCGTACTTAGTTTATTTTCTGGATGTTCTGTCTGCCTGAAGCTGGCGATTTGCCCGTAGAGAGGTAGTTCAGTTGTTCTGTTGGCAAAACTGGGGTTGGGCCCAGAAGTTAATCTAGTTATTTCCTTTCCAAGTAAGATGTCTTTTATTATTTCTTTTACTTTCGTTTCTATGTTTAGTGGCTAAGTATCCACTGTTCAGGTCAAAGTAATGGTCTAAGGGTAGAATATGTGCATGAGGTAATCGGACTTTAACGCCTTAAGGGTTCACAATCTTAACTTGTTTTTCACTTAGACATAGGTAAAGGGTGATTGAAGATGAAAGCGCGCATTTCTAATTAACTGGTACTAGTGTTAGTTACGTGGGAGTGTATAGGTGACCATGCCTCGATACCCGCATAGTAACAATTCCGGGGGTGACAGCCTTGGTAGTTAAGATTGAGTAGTATATGCAGGCACAAGACCGTGTCAAACCTACTAGAATCGGGTTACTTTCATCCTCAAAGCTGTTATACTTGCAAAACCTTTGTGTGATTCTCTCCTTAGGTTCTTGTATAGTTAGGTCCCTAGGTGCCGATCGCATCATCTAGACGATATAATGTAAGAAGTGATTGAGGAGTGGCTGATCGTATCCATTTCCTGTAACCGGTTAACCCTCAAAGTGACAATTACCCATATTTGGCCATGGGGATTCGGTTTTTGACCTTTCTGCTAGTATGGGCACAACGGGTAGTAGTGGTAATTACATATGTTTTACCCGGGATTGTGCATACCTACCGAATGACTCGGTGCTTTGACTTGAGCAACTTTTATTACTGATATTTTCTCTTGTGATTTCCTTTTCAGCATTTAGTTAGTTTAAGTTTATTAGCAAGGTTTTTAGAGTGACACTAAAGACCCAAACCAAAACTAAGAAAAGACAGAAGGTTATGAACACTCCTCGTGGGATCGACATCCGTCTTCATCAGCTATACTAGCCGTTGAGCGCAGATTAAACATTTGTGGACTATTTGCCCGCAAGTGTATTTTGCACATCAAAACGACGGTGTGCCAACAATAACTGTATGTGACATATGCATACATTAACTAATCATATAATATCACATAAAAATACTACAGATTCTACATTCTATTAGTTATTTTCCGGCAATATATATGAAAATTTGATGGTTGGGGTTCGTCATACAACCACATTTTCAGCACGATTATGTTTTATATTCTCAATACAACATCCATAGTCTCCAAGTTTGCTCTCGTCATGCCTACAAAAGAAGTAACATAATCTAAATTAGTGAAGACAAAAGACAGCTCCATAGCAGAAACAAAAATAAACTCCGATTGAACTAAAATATAATAAAAATAAAATAATATTATTTATAGGTGCAACGGTGAAGTTGAACAATCACCTATATTAAATCCAAAAATTCAACAAAATTAAGCTATCATTTATACTATCCATCCGATAAAATAGATAATAAATTTTTTTATCAAAATTCTTCGCATATAGATCTGGATGGATTTTTCGCATAAATTCTTCCAACTATATATAACATTTCATTATTTTTAAGCTCGTATATATTCAAAACACCATAAAGCATGTTTGAGTAATATTTAAAAGACTCTTCACTATATGTTAATAAATACTAAAAATCTAAGTTTTGAAAAACAAATATTGTATTATTATTCTAAAAAAACAAAAGCTACTAATTAAGACTCACAGGACAAATAGCCTAATCGTAATTGGTGGACAATTGTTATAGTTTTCCTATAATTTAAATTTCTATTTTTTAATCTAAATAACCCATTTAAATTTTGACATTTAGTCGAATACATATAATTGAAGAAAGACCGACTGTTGAGAATTTCATTCAATTAAATATTAATATTTTGATAATTAAAAACCATAAATGTTGCAATTAAAATTGAAATGTACAGGGAAGTAAGCATTAATAAACTAAAACGAAATATTAATAAACTAAAAAAAAATGGACAGCAACATTGATCCAATGGCCACTGGATCAAAGAGAAGTTTTTGAATTTTTTCGGCCAAATATTTATTTAAGTCAAGTTTTGACTGAAATACTTCTATGATAATTTTACCTGTACGATTTTGCCTTAATATATATATATATATAAATTGGATCATATGAGAACCACACCCCTATGTGAGAACCAAGAACCAATCTCAGCTACAGATTGATCTGATTTGGACGGCCAAGATCTGTTCCAAAATTAAAAAAAAACGGTGGCATTATTGTAATATTTTAGACTTTTTAATGAAGCAAGGTATTTTGGTAATTCAAGAATTGTGTTATATTTGGAATGAATCTCTTCTCGTTCTGCAATTCGTTTTCAATCACCAACATCTCTCTCTCTCTCTCTCTCTCTCTCTCTCTCTCTCTCTCTCTCTCTCGTCTATTTCACTTTAGTTTGTTGCTTATGAATCTCTACTTGTTTCGTATTTTTTTGGTGATTGATGATGATATGTGTGTGTGCATGCTTCGTTGCTGCTGTTGATCGCTTTGATTTTGACATTTCTGATCTGCTACGGATTGATGTAATCTAAAATCCGCGCTTGCTATCGTCGATTAGGTTATACGATACGCATCAAAACATCGCCGATTTCGATCACGATCATTTGTGTTTTTGCTTGATTACACACGCATAGATCGTGTAATGTTTTCCTTCCCTAATGATTTGAGACGATGATCGGTTTTTATTTTATATTAAAGTATTTTTTTTCAACTGTAAGTGGAATTAAATTGTTTTTGTGAGAAGAAAATAAAGTTAGGATGTAACGTCAGAAGAATTAAAAAAAGCTTTACATATACCGGTAAAGATGTTGCAGAATTGGCGAAGATGCCGTTTCGATTAAAAACTATTGTCGTTTACAAACTTTTTACTATTTAGTCATGCTACAGGCACTTTTTTCTTTCAATATTTTACAAAAGAAAGCTGTTTTGCACGGAGTATTTTGCATGATGAATGAAAAATTTGCAATAAGAAATGAGTATTATAAAATACATTTTGTTAACATGTACTTTAGCACTACTGTGATATATTTTAGCACTGTTGTAACCTAGTTTAGCACTACTGTGAGCTGTTTTAGCATTGTCATGTACTTTAGCACTACTGTGATATATTTTAACACTGTTGTAACCTATTTTAGCACTACTGTGAACTATTTTAGCACTTAGGTTGATGAAGTTGATTAAGATGTTATTTTGAATTTTTCACTATCAGTATTTTAGCACTACTGTGAACTATTTTAGCATTGTTGTAACCTAGTTTAGCACTACTATGAACTGTTTTAGCACTGGACTTGAACAGAAATCAAATGAATTGAAGAGGAAATTGTGCAAGAGAATGAGCACGCATTGATTAAGGATTTGACTGTTGTTGGTAGAGCTGAATCTCGACATGGCTACAAGAAGGAAGTTGGTACATTGATGACGAGAGCATTGCACAATAGAGGGAAAATGATAGGAACATTCGATAAAAATGAGCAAAAATGGTGTATATTTAAATTAGTTCCATTTATTTTTCCACTTGCGTTTTCTCGTGTATGGCATTAAATAGCAAACATAAAAAAATTAATTTTTCCTATCCAAATCCTTGAAAATAAATTTAAACTGCAACTTTATTACTCTTAATACTGTTACTTTTTATTTTCTTTTCATTGATTGTTGTTGATATTTTATTTTGTTTAGTTATTGAATATTCAAGTTTAGTAATGAAATCAACACGACCTACATAATTTGGAACATATTAATTAAGTTGGATGTCATCTAACTATAATCCACTCAATGAAAATCCTTTGATAGTTGATGATTGAGCTAATTTAATTAAGTCATGAGACTATTAAAGTTATAGAGAGAGGGAGATAATAATTAAATTCGTGAATTATTTTGCATGATGAATACAACATTTGCAATAACAAATGAGTATTATAAAAAATATTTTGTTAACATCTACTTTAACACTACTGTGATATATTTTAGCACTGTTGTAACCTATTTTAGCACTACTGTGAACTGTTTTAGCACTGCCATGTACTTTAGCACTACCGTGATCTATTTTAGCACTGTTGTAATATATTTTAGCACTACTGTGAACTATTTTAGCACTTAGTTTATACATTGTCTACGGTTAATGTATATACTTTGTCTATATATATAAGCTACAAAATATTGAATGTATATATATATATATAAATATTAAAATTTTGCATCTTAGTCTACTATATATGTGTGTATATATGCATATTTATGTATAAGTGCATTTCATTGTTTTTTTTTTATTTCATTTAAATAGCATATGCATGCATTCATATTTGCATTAATATATATGTACATGTAGATACACAATACATATAGAAAATTATAAACCCAGAAATGCATTAATATTGAAAACAAAACAGAGAAAACAATGCATACAATTGGAATATTGCAAGCTAATTGAAAATCATAAAGATGTTATGCAAGAAGCTAGAGAGAGAGGGAGATAATAATTAAATTCGTGAATAATTTTGCATGATGAATGCAGCATTTGCAATAACAAATGAGTATTATAAAAAAAACATTTTGTTAACATGTACTTTAGCACTACTGTGATCTATTTTAGCACTACTGTGAACTGTTTTAGCACTGCCATGTACTTTAGCACTACTGTGATCTATTTTAGCACTGTTGTAATATATTTTAGCACTACTGTGAACTATTTTAGCACTTAGTTTATACATTGTCTACAGTTAATGTATATGCTTTGTCTATATATATAAGTTATAAAATATTGAATGCATATATATATATATAAATATTAAAATTTTGCATCTTAGTCTGCTATATATGTGTGTATATATGCATATTTATGTATAAGTGCATTTCATTATTTTTTTATTTCATTTAAATAGCATATGCATGCATTCATATTTTCATTAACATATATGTGCATGTAGATACACAATACATATAGAAAATTATAAACACAGAAATGCATTAATATTGAAAACAAAGGAGAGAAAACAATGCATACAATTGGAATATTGCAAGCTAATTGAAAATCATAAAGATGTTATGCAATAAGCTAGAGAGAGAGAGGGAGATAATAATTAAATTCTTGAATTATTTTGCATGATGAATGCAGCATTTGCAATAGCAAATGCGTATTATAAAAAACATTTTGTTAACATGTACTTTAGCACTACTGTGATCTATTTTAGCACTACTGTGAACTGTTTTAGCACTGCCATGTACTTTAGCACTACTGTGATCTATTTTAGCACTGTTGTAATCTATTTTAGCACTACTGTGAACTATTTTAGCACTTAGTTTATACATTGTCTACGGTTAATGTATATACTTTGTCTATATATATAAGCTATAAAATATTGAATATATATATATATATATATATAAATATTAAAATTTTGCATCTTAGTCTGCTATATATGTGTGTATATATGCATATTTTTGTATAAGTGCATTTCATTGTTTTTTTTATTTCATTTAAATAGCATATGCATGCATTCATATTTGCATTAACATATATGTGCATATAGATACACAATACATATAGAAAATTATAAAGACAGAAATGCATTAATATTGAAAACAAAGGAGAGAAAACAATGCATATAATTGGAATATTGCAAGCTAATTGATCATAAAGATGTTATGCAAGAAGGTTGGAGCAAATGAAGATCTTAAAAAAGTTCAAAATAGCAATTCCACATTCACGTTTGAACTACACATCATTTAAAAAGAGAGATGAAAACTAATAAAAACAAACAACTCACCTAACTGCCTCTATTTTTAATTAAATATGTAGATGAGCTCTGCTTATGCATCGGTGTATTCATTTAGTGCAAAATTAAATTTGTGCATCTGTGGTCCTTCACTGAATCTTGGCGTTTTCTTGTAAGGATTGCGGTAAACAAGTCTATTTGGGTAAGAACACGAAACTATTTTTTCGATTAGGTGTATAATTTTGATTTAGATTGTGGGATCTGAACTTGTTCTTTGCAAAAAGAACGTTGGTTTGAGAGTTTTTTGTCATGCTAAACAAGGGTCATGTTAGTGCTAAAATAAGTCACGACAGTGCTAAAATAAGTCATGACAGTGCTAAAATAGAAAATGACAATGGTAAAACCCTAAATTGAAAAATATACGCGTGAATCACATATACATTGAAATTTCTGATTTTACCCTCGTCGAGTTTCAGGGGCAGTGAAGTACGGAGTTATTACAATTATGCCACCGCGTTTTTTTTAATTTTTGAACAGATCTTGGCCATCCAAATAGGCGAGATTTATGGTTGAGATTGGTTCTCGGTTCTCACATGAGGTATGTATGGTTCCTTCTGGAACCTAACCATATATATATATAGATTTGATGGAAATTGTTACTCAATCAAAGACTGCACATTTCAACAGATAAATTCGAATTTTAATCATATAATTATACATAATTATTACTATATTATATGGTTGGTTTTTTCATACCGGTCTGACCGGTTGAATCAATGACCCGATGACCTATTTTTTTCAGTAAGATATCCTGTTCGATTTTAAAAATATTGATTTTTTTTATTTGTGGTGCAAAGATTAAAATTTCAAGTGTAAAGCCGCTGTTAATTATAAGAAGTTATAAGACGGTGGAATGGAATGGAATAGAATGATCATTCCTATATCCATTTCCATTCTGGCAATTGGTATGATTCAAAATCGGAAATCCCCATTCCCGATGGAATTCCTATTCCTAAAGGAAGGGGAATAGTCATTCCACCCACCTCATGGGTTTAGCTATTTCCAAAGACTAAAAAAATTAATATATGATATATTTATACATGATCATGTCATATAATATTATTTTATCATATTTAGAAAAATAAATCAATAATAATAATAAAAATAAATAATTTATTATTATTATTATTATTTATTTTCATAATATAATTTAAAAATATGTGTTAAAATCAAATTTTAATAGCTTTTATAATTTTGTTGAAGAAAAATGAAAGTGATGGCGAAATAAATATAACATAAAAATATGTTATAATACGATATAATTTAATATATTTAAATGAAAAATAGAAATGCTAAAGTATTTTTCTATCAAGTAAAAATATTTTTTATTAACTTTTACAAATTATTATACATTGATTAATTAAATAGTTTATAATAAGGTTTTTCAATAAATAAATAAATAAATTATAATTTGCAAAAAAAGAAAAGATAAAATCATATACTGAAAAAGAAAAATGAATTTTAGAAATATAAAAAATAAATTAAGCCATGTGTTGATATTTATTAGCTATTACATACATTTTATTTAATTATAAGAAAATTTAAAATTACATAACATATTCATTATATAAGATAAAAAAAATTGATATTTGATTCCGTTCTTCCGATATACCAATCATAAAAAATATATTAGTTATAAGAATCATCATTCTATTCTTAAATTCATCCTATTCACATTTAATTTTATTCTATTATACCAGTCACCTCCTACACTGACATGACTCGTGTTTACAAGGAGTTGAAAAAGGAGGGTAAGTTTCAAAACCCTACAAATACATTGGCACTCTCTCTTTCTCAACTGGTTGCTGTAAGAGAAAGGGTCGTTTCTTTATTCCTTTACCGTTCAATTTATTTTGTCGGCTTTGATTCTACAATGTCCAGGCTGCGATGTGCTTCTGCTCTCAGGCGCTATATGTTTCCGCAATTGCAGGTTTCCGTGTTTTATTTACTGCCTCCCGCCACATTCTTTTCCCGTTGAAGGTTGAATTTTGTAGCCAAAAGTAGGACGATGACATTGTTTAGTGACCAAAATATGCAGTATATTGTTTCTCAAAGACCAAAATCCCTCTGTTCGTATGTGAAGAAGTGGAAATGAATGGCCCTTATGGTTTGTGCTGTTTGATTCTTTCCCTTTTCTTTGAAGATGATTTCTTTAATCAGAAAATCGAGTTCAAGTAAAATATTGTGTTTATGTTGAGATTTTAGAAAAAAAAACACGTTGAAGCTCTTTTTTTTTTATGTTTTTATTGCTCCAAATGCGTGACAAATATATCTTATTATTCAATTTTAGTCCCCCAACCCCCTTGCGTACTCTGTTTGGATAGCGGGAGCTGGGAGGACATAGTTCATTGCCTTAAATGTAGCATTTTTAGCTTTCTTTATTCTGAGAGAAGAAAATAGTGAGGGGCCAAATGGCTGTTATTGAATTCCAAATTCTTATCTTGGTTGTCTGGTTTGCAGGAATCTAGTTGGGGATTATGTGATACATCTATGCAGCTACGTGGATTTGCCAAAAAAGGTGGTGAAAGTTTCTCAATCTGTTCTTTTCCTGGATTTTTTTGAAGAAGCTCAATGACAGTTGCATTTTCAATTCCTTACATTTGCCATTTACTCATTTTCTGAGTTCCTTCTTTTGATGATTTACCAATTAGCTTCTGCATCCTTTAAAAGAAACCCTGACTAATATAGTGAAAGTTTAAGTAACTAAATCGAGATCTGATTGCTGATTTCTGTTAGTAGGAAACTATTGCATTGGTGTTATAGACAGTCATGCAGAGAATATTATGTAACTACTATAATGTTGCTGGAGCAGTTTGCGTAAGGGTTAAAATGCTTTTTTTTTTTGAAAAAAAATAAACTTTTAGTTACAAAGTTAGAATTTTGAAGATGTTGGTATATTAGTTGACTCTATGTAATCCATTATAATGGCAGCTCCATACCGCATTGCAATAGCACACAAGTTTTCTCATTATTTTTTAGGCTTTTGGTCTCCTCATCGCATTTTCGTTTACTTCCAATGTAGCCCTGCCTTTTTTTACTAGATGTTACAATTTTGTCTTTAATTTATTGATTGTCATATATTGGCCTAAGATTTTCTAGAGTTCTTGCTTTAAAAATTTTCAAGTTCCTAATTTGTAGTTTCTGAATATAAGCATGTCAAATTGTTTTGTCTTTGCATCATGTTTTTTCAAGGAATATTATAGGTTTCTAGTTGAAAGATTTCTTGTCCTCTTTGGGGCTAAGTTAACACCGTATGATTCTGTATGCCTGAAGGTACAAAGACGTCAAAGTCTGATGCAAGTGATTCTGGAGAAGAGAATATGTCGAAGAAAGACCTAGCTCTGAAGCTAGCTTTGGATCAGATCACAAAATCATTTGGAAATGGATCCATAATGTGGCTTGGTAGGGATGACTCCCATAAGCACACTCCAGTGTTATCCACGGGATCGTTTGCTTTGGATGTTGCGTTGGGAATAGGAGGACTTCCAAAGGTATTTTACATCCGAATAACTTCAGGACTGTGAATGCTGTAAATATCCTATGCACAACAGTGGCTTGTGAAATTTTCCTTGAGTTTGTTGCCTGATGTTATATATTTAACATAATGGCAATATGGCATACAGTACTATGATTGAAAGCTTCAGGTCCAGCAGATTTCATCTGATCCCCACCAAGTAGGATTGAGTGTCTAGGAGTGTAGGACAATGATGCCGTTCTTTGTTCTTTTTTTGGGGGTGGGGGGTGGGGAGGGAGGGATCACTATGAAATTTTCTCTTAATCAAGTCAATCTTTGATTTATGGACTTCTTTATGTAAGCAGAATGTATTCTGTATATTTTTAGATATGCATACTCTATCATACACCTAAAATAAGAAAATATTTTCATCTATGTTTGATTTGGTAATATATTTGAGTTTTATTAGGGACGTGTCGTGGAGATATATGGTCCAGAGGCTTCTGGAAAAACAACTCTTGCATTACACTTGATTGCTGAGGCACAAAAACAGGGAGGCTAGTCCATTTTTCTCTATTTTATACTCCCACAGGGCTCGATCTATTCACCAGCTTGTTTCCACTGAAGAAGTTATTTTGTCTATAAGAATTAAATTATTGGTGAAATATCCTTTGATTACATACTGAATCATATTGTTCACATTTTAAATGGCCTCAAATAAACAAATAAATCCGTTTTCATTTTCATCACCCCTTAGCAAAGATTTCATTTTTAGGCGAATAATTGAATAAGTGCTAATTTAGTTGGACCATCATCCTTAGGCTTATTTCCAGACTTTGATATTTGCTATTGTCTTCCACAGGTCACTGTGCCTTTGTTGATGCTGAGCATGCTCTTGATCCCTCTTTGGCTGAGGCTATTGGGGTAGATACTCAAAATTTGCTGATCTCACAACCTGATTGTGGTGAGCAAGCTCTCAGTCTGGTGGACACCCTAATCCGGAGTGGTTCAGTTGATGTTGTTGTTGTGGATAGTGTCAGTAAGATCTTATGATTTCTCCGAAAATGTTGTGGGTAGGAGCTGATTGTCAGTCTTCTCTTATCTGTTATGTGCTTTGGATTCACCTTGTAGGTAGCTGCTCTGGTTCCCAAAGGTGAACTAGATGGAGAAATGGGAGATGCTCACATGGCCATGCAAGCTAGACTTATGAGCCAGGCACTACGAAAAATATGCCACTCTTTATCCCTCTCGCAGACTATATTACTATTTACAAATCAGGCATGAGCCCCAAACTTCTAATTCATTCTGTTAATATTTCTAATATTTCCCCATTTTCATCTAAGCTTAAAATTGCATATCTTCTTCGTTTAGTCATTCAGATTCTGAAAGTGTCCTCAGAATGTATAAACATCCGCATATATGATTATTGATTGGAATATTTCCTATCAACTTATAATCATTCAAATGTTGGATGCTTTGTGCAGGACTTGAGATATATGTTCTTGCACTACTGCAATGCTAGATATGCCACTTTAGGGCCTTCTATTTTGTTATACTGGTGGCTACAATATTCACACACACACACACACACACACACATATATATATAACACTGGTACTACAAGATTTATAATCAGTATGGAGATGGAAAATATTTGACACATTGACTAAATTTCAGCCTCACTGTCCACCCAGAAAAATCTTTCCTCCAACCTGGTAAAACCTTGAGCTTTATATGTTGATTATTCCCTGTTATGTAGAGCTGATCAAACTATATTAGAGAATCCAATTCTCTATTGAACTCTGAAGATAAAATATGTGGAGGATCAATCAAGTGAAATGCAGAGTAATTTGGCAGAATGTAAAAATTGGCTTAGACCGGTAGAACCTTAGAAGTGAAGGTCATTTCTTCATTTAATGCTGTGATAAACTATGTTTGGTTATAGGTCCGGTCAAAGCTATCCACTTTTGGATTTGGCGGACCCTCTGAAGTCACTTGTGGTGGGAATGCCTTGAAATTTTATGCTTCAATACGTCTAAATATCAGGAGAACTGGAATGGTCAAGAAGGGAGACGAGGTAGTTATCTTGCTCATTTCTTGGATATCTGAAGCTCATATCATTTTAATTTTTATATTTACTTTTTAGATGTCAGCATTTATGAATTGCATATGAATAGGTTCTAGGTTTGGTAACTTTTGCAATCTTTTGTAAAATATTTCTTGATTGTAAGATATGTAGCAGTTCTCTTTTGAAATATTGGCTTATTCAATGAAGTTCCTTTCAAATTTATTTCTATTATCAATTTTCATCCTTTTTCCCCTTGGATTTGTATAGATACAAAACTTGACTAGATTTTGGAACATCTCGGTTTAACCTTTTCTATATAAATTTAAATTTGATGAACGGACTTAATGAGAATGACATTGTTACTAGTATGGTTATTACTCTTTAACCGGCTAATATTATCTGTATCAGAGCCATATATATATTTTTCCGAGTTCTGCTAAAAGGAATGCATATAGTTGCACTTATACTTGCAAATATGTACTCTTACCCAGTTTTGCTTATGTAAAACATGAGAATTCGGCATTTTAATGTAGATGTGCGTGTTTTGAAACATTATTAATTCCTTTTTGGACCATTCTTTACGTTCATATGTTTCTTTTGCAGATCACAGGAAGCCAAGTTGCTGTAAAGATTGTAAAGAACAAGCTTGCACCTCCATTTAAAACGGCAGAGTTTGAGCTCGAGTTTGGAAAAGGTATCAATCGAGAGTCTGAGCTTATAGACTTGGGATGCAAACACAAGCTCATCACAAAGGCTGGCTCATTCCTGAAAATGAATGACCGACATTTCCATGGCCAGGATGCACTCAAGCGACACCTCAGGGAAAACGGGAGTGCAAGAGATGAACTTGAAAGAAAGCTAAGAGATAAGCTTATGCATATGGAAGCACAACATGAAGACGAATCTAATGCAGGGGCTGTAGAAGGATGTGACATTGCGGAGATTGTTGCATCAGACGCAACTGATGAAGAAGCAGTTGTTGCAGCTGAAGCGTGAGCATGCAGGATTAGCCGTTGCCTTCTATCTGTCTCACTGAATCAAGGTTTGACAACAAATTTTGTGCAGTTGATAAAAAAAGGTTGTGATTGGGAAGAGGCAGATGGCGCAATTTGTTTGATTTTGTAATCTCAATTTTCAGCTGTTTTTTCTTTTTCGTTTTAATCTGGATAATTTCATGTATATAGCTGAGAAATTTTCTTAATTTGTCTCATCCTTGATATGTTTTTTCTAAATGAAAAACTGATATGGAAACATATTTCGTTTCTTCTGTTGGTTTGTTTCGAGACAATACCACAAAAAAGGGAATTTAAGACGATGTTATTAGTGATGAATGATGAATATCATTTGGCATATTTGTCCTCACCAAATTTGTATCTAAAAAAGAAAACTAGAAAAATATTTGAATTACAAATATTCTAACTATCTATACATATATATTAAGACAAAATTACGAAATCGTTTTAATTAGAAAGATTTACTTTATATAATTATTATAATTTTTAAAGATGCAACAATATGATTGCCGCACCCCAGGGCAATCTACTATTCCTCAGAGTATATTCCCTTTTTTTTAAGCCGTAATTATTGTAAAATATTATTGTTGTACTTGAATCAATCCATCATCGTATCACTACAGTGTTAGTAAAGTACGTATGAAGATAAAAATACAAAATCATAGAAGAAACATTTTATTATCTCATTAACCTCAATTCAATAGTTACAAGTATATATAGAATACATTGGAATACTTAAGATTTAGAATATAAAGAGTCATATATTAATGTCCACTAAATAATATATTTATAACACTCCCCTTGGACATTAATATCATGATGATTATGCCTCGTTAAAAACCTCGCTGAAAAATCCAGTGGGAAAAAATAGTCAAGGAAAAGAGTACATGACATACGTATATTTACGTGTTGCATTAGTTGCCTCATTAAAAAAACCTTCACTAAGAAAACCTATGGGGAAAAACTTAGTAAGGGAAAAAGAGTACAACCATTGAGCCTTCGGGGCATAATGTAGATATACATGGTCTGACCTTCAGGGCCTAATCTTCTAAATTATTTTGAAATTATCGCTCCCCCTCAACACTACAATCATTGGAGTGAATTTTAAATTTCACAACTCTTCTGGAGTTCATGTGGATTAGTTAATCTTTAACATACCTACTATTTATTTGTGCAACACAAATACATTGTCTTTAAATAGACAATGGGGGATAATATCATTTGTGGCCCTACAAATAAAAATAAAATAAAAATTAGTCTCATATATGACAATATGGGGATCATACATATATCCAACATTTGAATAGTCCACCAATGTCATGTCATTGTTTGTTTCAATAAATAATATTTTTAATTTGAAAATAATGGAGGATATAGTAATTGGCATGCTAGTGTCTCATTGTAGAAAAACACTAAATCTTGCTAGCAAGTTTATTTATAAATACGGTACCTGCCAGGTAATCTTGCAAGATACAAGATTGTAGGAACTTCTGGTCCAAAAATATCCTCATTATCATCTTTGAGTTTAACTAAGTGTTCATTTACTTCAAGTGATCTAGAAAAAAAATATTGGTGTGCTAAATAAAATTATTCATAAATAAAATAATACAAAACCTTTCTCACAGGTTGACTTGTGTATAAAATCACATCAGGGAATTCTCAATCTGCGGGGCGAGACAATATTTGGTACCATCCAAGTCTTTTATTTTAAATACTCATCTTTAGGCATGAGTTAACTTTTCTCACAATAGATGTTGCGATGCTATATAAGAAATTTTGAATCCATCAGTATTTTCATATAAGTATTATCGTTCAATGACCCATATAAATATAGTCACAACGTCTATTAATTGCATATCCAATGCAAAAAATTACTGCCATTTATATTATGTAGCGGAACATAATGTCATTGCTACTAGGAGAATATAATTTATGTAATATGAGTCTCTGCGTAAACCCATGAGCTACAACCCTTTTGTATATCTCACCACTTTATTAATTATGTCATTTCTCTTTCATAGAAATGTTCATTTGTGTCCTACTAGGACAATAATTCTTGAATGGGTTGACCTTTGCCTCAATTGCTAATTTTCATTTTACATAATCAGAGTGCTTCTGGCAATCTACTTTCATCTTAAGTTTTGGATCCAAATTATCAATATACAAGCAATTGTAGAGGCACATATGTTGTCGACAACTATGATATATATACTATAAATTTCTCCCATATTGATAAAATGTACAGTACCTTCAATATTAATATTAACCAGATCATTGTCATTTCCCATAATATTTCAATCTGGTTGTTCCGCAATCTGAGTATGATGAATATTTGATGCACGTGCAAATGTACTGAGATTTTCGTCTTCAAAACGATCATCTTCAGGAGGTTCTAGGAGTTATCACATGTCTTTGATTTTATTTTCCACGGATTTCACATTTCAAATACTTTTTCGCTTCACATTTCAAATACTTTTTCAACAGTAATCAACTATTCCTCGGTATATTTTTTTATCTCACATTATTAATTTCTTACATTTTTATTTGGAACTATACTTGATGATAAAACAATTCAAATTTCATTAATAGACAATATCCCACAATATATTTAATAATCTAGCATGAATAAGCTATTAATAATTTATGATATGAGGAAACTCTTGGATGCCAACAATAAAACTCCTTCAGTTCTAATCTAAATTAAATTTTCTTAGATTTAAAAAAAAAGAATGAGATGAATTATCGGTCATTATTTGCTTAAAACACCCTTCAAATTCTCAATTCAAGCATGTAGAGGAAACTGTGTAGAAGGTATCATATGTCAATAACCCTTCACATATATGCTTAATTATATACCTCAACAGAAATGAAAAAAAAAATCTTGATTTTTAAAGGAAAATTGTAGCATGTTATATTATAAATAGGTCATTATAGCTAGGGGCTTTCGTCGCTCAACTTCTTCTGATTTTTTTTTTTTTTTTTTTTATTTTTTTTTGTAAGAGCAACATGTAAGTTCTCATTAATATTAACTATCTGAGTGCTTGTGTGTAACTGTCTTTATAAATATTGTCACGAGGGTGGTACTTCAAAAATAAACAAAAGTTACGACTCCATTCTTTAGCTTGGTCTGATAAATAATCTCTTCTACGATTTATCTTCATACATAAAATAAAGTAAACTAATCGTTTTGATGAGTTAGTGGATGAAAATTTGGTACTTTATTGTTTGCTTGTGGAAATGAAAATTATTACAACATGAAACTTTTAATTCATTATTATTTTTATAATTAATTAAAAATATAAATTATATATATTAGGGGGAAAAGTATTTCTCAACAAAAGTAAATATGAAGGAGGAAAAAAACAAGATTTATAAAGTAGTAGTTATTTGGGCAATTCAGAAAATGTTCAGAAAATAGACCCCATCAAATTAGATTTTTTGTACTTATATTCTGATAAAAGTCAATTGTAACTGCCACCACAAGAGAATATTTATGAATTATGGTTTGAATTTATTAACCCCACCTACCACACCACGTTAACTTAATTTTTTTAAAAAAAGGCCACATCTCCGATTAACACAGCATCCCTCTTACTCGATTGAAAACGATCCGCGATTGAATTTAAAAAAAATAAAATAAAATTTGTCTCTCTCTCTCGATTAACACAACAACCCTCTCTCTCTCTCTCTCTCGATTGAATTTTAAAAAAAAAAACTTCTCTCTCTCGATTAACATAGCAGACCCCCCTCTCTCTCTCTCTCTCCATATCCCCCGATTTCTGCAAATCCACGATTGAAGCAAAAAAAATTCTCTCGCCATTTCTGCAAATCCACGCTTGAAGGTCTCTCTCTCTCCCCCCCAACGCACGGTATTCATCTCTCTCAGTTGAAAACTCACGCCGGCACCGGAGATGGAGCGAGGACCCGGAGAACCACCAGAGGAGACGTCATCTTCTCAAGTAGGCCTCTGGATTAAATTTTTGTTGTTTATTTTCACAGTTTATGGTTTATAAGCGTGTTAGGGGTTTTGAAATTAATTGAGATTTGTATGTTATTTGTGACTTATTATGCTAATCGTAGATTTGTATGTTATTTATATGTTAATCGTAGATTTGTATGT
Organism: Perilla frutescens; assembly: GCA_026008535.1. Taxonomy (NCBI): domain Eukaryota; kingdom Viridiplantae; phylum Streptophyta; class Magnoliopsida; order Lamiales; family Lamiaceae; genus Perilla; species Perilla frutescens. The sequence goes on along the minus strand of BRKX01000001.1, from coordinate 46,986,836 downwards.
TATTTATGACTTATTATGCTAATCGAGGACTAAATTATGTTAATTGTAACTTTGGAATTTAATCGAGGCACACATAAAATCAATCGAGGCAATTTATTAGTACTAATCGAGGCTTAATTTAAAAAAAAATCGAGGCTTAATTTAATACTAATTGAGGAAGTTTAAAAAACCTAATCGATGAATATTTAATTAATCAAGAAATATTAATCGATGAATATTTAATTAAAAAAAACTAATCGAGGAAGTTTAAAAAACCTAATCTATGAATATTTATTTTTAAAAAAAAACTAATCGATGAATATTTAATTAATCGAGAAATATTAATCGATGAATATTTAATTAAAAAAACTAATCGATTAATTAAAAAAAACCTAATCGAGGATACTAAAAAAACTAATCGATGAAGTTTAAAACGATGAATATTTAATCTAAAAAAAACTAATCGATTAATTTAAAAAAAACCTAATCGAGGAATATTTAATACTAATCAAGGCAAGCCTCGATTAATTTAATGCTAATCGAGACTTGCCTCGATTAATTTAAAACTAATCGATTAATTTTAAATATTTCTCGACTAATATTAAATTATCCTCGATTAATTTTAAAAGTACCTCGATTAATTTTAAAAATTGCATTTTCTGAGATTAATTTAAATTTTATGAATTTTCAATTTATATGAAATGTTAAAAGAATTTATTTTAATAATTGTAATTTTGAAAATGTTGTTAGATTGATTGGCTTAGACTGCCGTTACGGAGCCTGAGGCCCTCGATCATGGTGTATGCCCAACCGGAGGTTGTTGATCTGATCAGAGCCACACTGCGTACGATAGGTGGTGATGACGCCTTCCGATTATTTAGATCCGGCTGTTTCGGACATTTTTTGGACTACAGGGGTGGTGACATCCAGAAGAGGGTGATTCACGCTTTGATGACGCACGAGGTGCACATGTTGGATCGTGCACAGGTGGGACGGGATGCATGATTTCATGTTCATCACTCCTAGCTGCGTTTCGGTCCGAGTGAGTACAACCTAGTGTCAGGTTTACGATTCGGCGGCTCGACATTCGATCCGAATGGCGATCATATTGTTCCGTCGAGATCTGTGTACCACCGTTTGTTCGAAGGGAAGCACACGACCGTTCGTCAGATGGAGGACAGGTTCAGACAGATGAGAATGCCCAGAAACGCTCCGGATTATGTGAAGGTTGTGAACATATTGTTCGTATACCGGATGATTATGTTCCTAGATCAGAACCGGGTCGTGGATCCATGGGTGTGGGCGCTAGCGAAGAATGTGGAGTGATGGAACTCATTTCTATGGGGTGCATATTCTTACCAGACCTACTGCATACAGCTCCGCATAGAAGCTCTGGAACGCTGCTGATGATGCGGTTCTCACGATAGCTTATGGACGCTTTAGGCGCCTAGGCCCTGAGGCGAACGTCGTCATACAAGTCAACAATCTGCCAATATTTCAGCATTTGTTTGATGAGCTTGAGGACCCGAACGCTGAGATACATGAGATGATGCTTAGCTACTTCCCGACTGCGATCAGTTGATGAGTCAAGAGAGACCCCAAGTGTAGGACAGTGCTGGCTTGTCGGATTTTGGAGAGGTAGTCGTATGCCACCCGCTGTGCTTTTGCGATAACTTTGGACAAGAGCATCGCAGATCAGAATGTGCAGACGGATAGCAAGAGTTGCGGAGTCTATACATGTATGTATGTGGATCGTCTGCTGGGTGGAGGCCCTGACCTTAATTTATCGGAAGGTGATAGGGGCTAGGATATACTCATTGACTTATGATGGTAGGCCTACTCTTTGAGCATATGACATTGAGGATATGTATGTTTTGATATACCCTTTTGACATTTCTTATATTATCATTTGCTGTTATATTATGATTTCTTACAGACATTTATCAATATTAGTTCAATAGATTTCACATAAGATCTAAATATCAAGAAATTCAATAGACTTCACATAAATCCTAGATAATCAGTCGATAGATTTCACATAAGATCCAAATATCAAGAAATTCAAAACAATTAATTTAAAACAATTGCATCGACTAAATGTCATCGGCCGACAATTGAACTGAACATGTGGGCCGTATATGCTCCGTACTACCGCAAATGCTGCACTTCTTAGGCGCCCTTCTCCGTGGAAGATCTTCGGGCGTTGAATTCAGATCAACACCGCCAATAGGCAAATGGGCTGTGCATACACGCATGTTGTGCCCCTGTCCATGGCATCTAGTGCAAAACTGCCTCTTGCACTGGATGAGGCCTCAAACGGGGCTCGAGCTCTGGATGTAGATGGACGCCCAACACGTCGTCTGATCTCTGGTGCCAAGACCACTCATGATCCAAATGCATCGGGCATAATCCATTGTTCTGAACGAGGCAGACCCTTGATGACCGAGTTATACATGCCGACCAAGCTCTCCACCTTGTAACACCTGTCCACATAATCATATATGACTGCCCCAGTATAACTGCGAAAGGGAAAATAAAGTTAAACACAGTTAAAAAAAAAGAGCAGATAGAGGTTTAAATGTCATACCAGATGTTCGCTGCCGCGTGAGAACAGGAGATCAAATCCAGCTCGAACTCATAACAGTCACAGGTCCGGTTCTGAAGATCGACCATGTAGACCTCCCTCCTAACCTCAACTTTCCATAAAGTTGCTAATGTAGTGGGCCGCATGGCATAGCAGCGTCCCTTATCGACGTTCCTCGAAAGCTCCAGCGCGATGCCATCAATCAACACATGATTCGAGCCCTATGCTGCCCCACGTCACTCGACGAACCACTGCTCAACAATTGATCTAAACATCTCGAACAATGAGCAACACAGGTAACCTCCTCGTCCACAACATACGAGCATTAAGACTCTCCACCGTATTAGATGTCATGAACCCATAGCGCCGTACAAGACAGTGTGAATGGGACCAATACACTGGGCCGATATTATACAGCTTCTGATAAGCATTTGGACAGACCTGCTCCAACGTTGACATAATCTCCTGGAAGGTGTCTGTCCGATATGCGTAGGAAGCCTCCTAAAATAGCGTCGTCATGTGTTTCCCTCTCTTTGTCATTTTATTCTTCAAATGGTAATAGTACAGTCCGTGCGTCGCTCTCGGGAAAATGGCCTCTATAGCATTTTTAATGCTCTGATGCTGATCTGAAATGATGAGAAGATCATCTATATCACCCAGAGCCATGTGCAAGTGGGCCAGGAACCATATACAAGATTCATCGTTCTCTATCGGTCCGAGCCCAACTGCAACAGATAAGATCTGTTCAGTGCCGTCCTTCATCACAGTAACAAAGAAAACCCCCTTGTTCTTTCCTTTCAGGTGGGTCCCATCGATCACAAGTATTGGAGGAGTATACTAGAGAAATGCATTGACACACGCATTGAGAACAATGAATGAATGCTTGAACCGATCATCACTCATGATCTCCATGTCTACTACAGTCCTCGAATTCATCAATTTCAGAGTGTGAAGAAATGCGGGCAACTGTGCGTAGGACTTGTTAAAGTCTCCATATACCATCTGAATGGCAATGTTTCTCGTGCGCAGAGCAAAGCTGTAAGCGATATGGATGCCAAATTCACGCACAAGCTCCGCCATCATCTCTTTCAGATTTAAAACAACCCGCTCGTCCACCAATCTACGGGCGAAGTATTTTCCGAGCACTCGTGCAGGAACCTGTCACGGAGCAATTCGACCCATATCAAGATGGTATGTGTGAGTGCTGTTGAACTTGTATATTCTCCACATATGTCCATCAGCAATGGCAAAGCACTTGAATGGGTAATCACCGCTATGCTTGCAAACGTAGCCCAATCGTGACCTGTTCGAGCGATACACGACATACTTCACTCGATTCTGCATGTGATAGATACCGACTGCCAGAGCCAGATCATCCTTAGTCCAGAAAATGGCTCCCTCGTACAGTGTATCTAATTGTGGTGTTGGTCCCTTATCCCAAGACAGTGGACCCGCAATGTCCCAATCAGCAAGGGAAACCACCCAATTACTCGAAGGCCCGTCAGCTCTAAACGGAACACTAGTGGTAGATGGTGGGATGACTCCCGTCAAGCACAACAATCTGTCTGTACGATCAGCAGAAGAACGAAGCCATCCACTGAATTCTGTTAACAGTGATTCCACCAACCTCGTTCTATCATTCACCTCTTCATGTTCTTGTTCTTCCTCCTCTTCTTCTCCTTCTCCCTCTTCTTCTCTAGTATCAGTATGCGTCTCTGCTTGTGCTTCTTCATTAACAGGGTTACTCAAACCCTCATAGTACCGTGGAAAGTAAGGAACATAGTCGTCCCTCATAGATGGCCCGGCTCCAAAACCTTCCAATTGTCTTGAAATCACGTACACGACCATCTCAGTAGTCTGCTCGTGAAGCAAATCGAGCAAATCTCCATCATCTTGCAAATATGCTCTGATCCGTCTTCTAGTATTGGTGCTGGTGAGGTAAAATAATTCATACTCCATCCTGTTCGGGTCAGTCTGAAACAACTTGTGAACCTCCCTCAGTACCTACCTTACACAAGAAATAAATGCATTCATTAAAAAGTCACGATTAATTGTAGGGAACATTGTCTCGATTCATTTAATTGAAGGCCTCGATTAAATGACATTAATCGAGGATAATTAGATATTAAACGTGGCTAGTTAGATATTAATCGAGAATCTCTTAAAAGTAATCTAGTAATTTTTAAAAAATATATACGAGGCTATTAAAAAAATAATCGAGGCTATTTAAAAAATAATCGAGGCTTTTTAAAAATAATCGAGGCCTCTTAAAAAATAATTGAGGCACTTTTTAAAATCGAGATAATTTTAAAAAATAATCGAGGCTTTTTAAAAAATAATCGATGCTTTTGAAAAAATAGTCGAGGCCTCTTAAAAATTAATCGAGGCTTCTTCAATAATAATCGATGCACTTTTGTAAATTAATCGAGACAATTTCAAAAAAAAATCGAGGCTCAACATATATATCAATCAAGGCAATTTCAATCGAGGCTTGTAATATCAATCGAGACTTACAATTTCAATCGAGATAATTTTCAAACAATAATCGACGCTCAAGAATAATCGAGGCGCAAAAAATAATCGAGGCATTTAGAATTAGGGTTTCGGTTGTTAGGGTTGTGCATTGATAATGCCTGACAAAAAAGTACAATGTGCCAATCATTGGGTGTGGGGACCAAGTCTAGTATAGTACAAATTGCCTAACAAACTACTTGTTTTTAAAAGTTGTTTTTCCCCAAAAACTATTTACTTTTGTTCACTTTTATCTATTTAGACTATATATATACATACATACATACTTACATACATACATATATACATATATATATATATATATAGGGTTAATTGCATAATTTAACACAACGTTTACACTATTTTGAAATTCTCACACAACGTTTAAAAGTTTGCAATTTAACACACAACCTTTATAATTTTTGCAGTTGTAACATCCCAATTTTTTTCAGGCAAAACTCGTATGATGTGTCAGATTTTAAACCCACGTGTATTCTATTTCTGGCGTGCTTAAACGATGCCGTTTAAGAACATTATTGTGCATGACAAAATGACATCGTTTCACATTCTAATAATGTAATTTTTGTACGGTTCTCTCTCCTCGCTTTGCGTCAGCCGTGCAACTGGTGGTTGAAATTGGTTTGGTGGGAGGAGGAATTGAGGTTAGTGGTGGCGGCGTGCAAAATTACGAGTGCTGGGATCTAAGGAATTCCATAAATTTTAACTTCGTTGGAGGACTTCTTTTTTTCATTTTTGCTAAAAACCCACAATTCAAAGTGCTTGAGACTCATTTTAATTTGGAGCGTTTCAGACAAAGCAAAACCAAAATAAAAAATAAATCGTAATGGCAATTTTGAGCATTTTGATTTCCGCTACAGTCGAGTATTTTTATTTTTGTTCACCATTTCAATTGTATATTCAGACGGTTCACCATTTTCTTGTTTATTTTGATTTGAGTTCTGGGTTTATTTCCACTAAAATCGAGAAGGTGAGAGCAACTCCAAGAGGAGAACTATAGACTCGACAAACATTGAATTTGGTGTTAAAAAAGTAATTTACTTCCTCTAACAACAATGCTCTCGGCTCGGTACTTTGGTGGGAGGTGAACAGTACCTCGATTGATTAAACGGGGTACTGTTCATCACGACAACTATCTCTTTTTTTGGGTTTTTTATGAATGTAAATTAATTTATTTGGTGTATTTTTTTATTTTCTGTTAGATTTCTTTCAATTGTTTGAAAATTATTTTATACATTGATTAAGTAAATACTATTACATTAATTTAAACATCTAATAATTAAACACAAAATACATAATTAATAAAAATAGAATTACATAAACATTTAACAATACAAAACCACAAATATATTAATAAACGATACAAAGCCACAATATATTACTATAAACAATACAAATACATAATTAATAAAAATACAAACATAATACAATAAGAGTAAAATATTAAAAATACAACACAATAATTTTAGTCAATAATCCCCTAAACCACTTCCGGATCAAGGTCCTGCACCGGAAATATTTAGAAAATAACTTCCAAAGTCGAAAGTATTATTTGGTAGGGAAGACTGGCTGGATTGTTCCTGCCTTTTCACCAGGATTTTTTGCTTGTTCTTCTTCAAAGTACACACGTTTAGGAGGATTAGTAATTGTATTTGTATCAAACATTAAAATTTGGTTTTCTGCTTCCTATTTGAATAAGTTGATTGTTTTTACATGAACCTTTTAATTTTTGTAAAATAAAAATAAAATTTAATTATAGATTAATGAAAAATAAAAAATAATGAGCAAGAATATTAATATATATATATATATTTATTTATATATATAATCATATTCAATTAAATAATTCAATAAAAAAATAAATCAATAGTAAAGAGTATAAAAATGGAATATTCCATTGTAGGGTGAAATGTAGAGTGATGCTGTTGGAGATGAAAATTGAAAATCTGTAACTTTAACTGTACAGTAGTGTAGAGTTAACTGTATTTTGGTGAAAACTGTTGGAGATGACCTGAGAGTTGGCATCAGGGGTGGGGTGAGGAAGTGTTGTGGCGGCAGGGGACAGTGTCAGTCAGGATTGGGGGCTAGGATGTCAGTGAGTGATGGCTATGCGATGCAAGGGCTTGGTGGTGGGTGGCACGATGACGGTCATATTTTGTGGCAATGAGAGAGAGAGAGAGAGAGAGAGTTGGCGAGATACAGAGGGAAAGATGTGGGGCCTGCAGACGTAGTGCAAATGTGGCCTGCATATTTGGCAAAATATTGAACACATCATATGAGTATTGTCGGAAAATTTGAACGGTGTTGGAATTGCAAAAAAAAAAAAAGAAAGGTTGTGTATTTAATTGCAAATTTTTAAACGTTGTGCAAAAATTACAAAATGGAATAAACGTTGTGTTAATTTTTGCAATTAATTCATATATATATATATCCGTGAATCTCTTGGGCAAAACACGAGTATATATAAATGCAAAATGTCACATAGACATCGATTCTGACAGAAATTGTTGTTAATTTCATGATTTACTTATATTTTTATGCAAACTATATATTTAAGAAATAAAATATTCTATAAACATAGTCAATTTAATGATTTAATTATATTTTTATGCTAACCATATATTTAAGAAATAAAATATTCTAGAAACATAGACAATCATATATTGTTATTTCAAGAATCTTAATTGTAGTGGATTGAAATAGTCCACATCTTCATATTGTGACTTTTTATTTATCATTCCTAAAATTTGTTTTTTTATATTTTCATAATTATATATAAGAAAGAACACAACACACACAACTCAAACAAATTAATATTACAAATTAAAAAATAATAAAATTCGTGTATCACGTGAGAAAAATACTAATATCTTATTTAAACACAAACTTCAAGTTAAATTACTAATATTACAAACTTGCTATTACTATCCAACCATGTCCACTTTAGTAAAAATTGATACATTACCACTACCTAAACTATTAAACAACTTTGAAAACATTATATATATATATATATATATATATATATATATATAAGATATCAAAATACAGGGTTTTGATTTTCTCGAGAATCTAAGACGATCACCTCCATTGCCTCATAATGATCATATGAAACAAGAGTTAAAAATTCACTCCATTTCTCACATATTCATACTTGTGTGGACGTGTGTAGTGTGACAATACATGAGATAAAATTTTCGGGTTGGGCATGCAACCTGATATCAAAAATATATATATTTAAGATATCAAAATACGTGGCTTTGATTTTCTCGGGGATCTGAGACTACCGCCTCAATTGCCTCATGATCATATAGAACAAGAGTCCAAAATTCACTCCATTTCTAACATATTCATAATTTTGTGGATGTGTGTAGTGTCATGAGATAAAAATTTCGGTTTGGGCGTGCACCCTTATATCAAAATGTTGCCTTCAAACTTGATAAATTAATTCTTAATTAAAAGAAACTTTTTTGACAATGTTAAAATAGATTTTTGACAAAATCCTGTTATAATAGTTATCCAAAATATTGAATGGTATTTTTTGTTCCTACGTCTATAAATTGACGCTTTTATGAATGTATGTGTTGGGAAACAATCACTCAAATGTTTCGATGAAATGTCAATGTAAAAAGTTGCAAAATATTTTACTAAATAAATACAAAATTCTTCGTAAAGACAAAAGTCATCCCGATAACTTAACATAGACGACTGATGAATCAATCATCAAGTCAGTCATCCTGACAACCGAAAACAGACGACTGGTGACTCAAGCATATGTGCATGTCACCAATCTAAAGAAGACCACATCCAAGAAGACTAATAAAACATAATGTTTTTTTTATATTAGTATATAATCATGCTTGACTGATGCTACCAGTCTAGCGAGTTAATTATATATATATTGAAGAAGACTCATGCCTGACTAATGCTATGGACAAACACATACCAACATATCATAGCAGATCATTGTATTTATGCATGCACACTCATGCATGAGATTATTTGTTCACCGTGTACATGGCAATCACTGTGCATGCAATTGTATGGATCACTTTAATATTCCATCGTAAATCCTTTGTCATTTCTTTTGTACCGTTGGATTGTAACAGAATAAAGCACTCCAAGATAGCTTGCAGAGGGCTCTATATAACTCATTTAGCTATACTCATTTCGTAAGTTGAGATGATATATAAAATTTGAGGTTTTTCTCATAGCATATATTTTCTATGTTTAGATCTACACTACATATTTTCTGATAAATCAACATGGTATCAAAGCTTGTTGATTGATTGATTCTTCTAGTTAATTGATCTGCGTATTGATTTACATATGTGATGGCAAAAGGTCGTAAATTCACATGGTGAAATGCTCGCGATGAAGAGCTAAGGTTCAATTTTGAACAAGGACAGAGTAACAGTTAGAATGATGTTCATACTGATGATTTGCCTATAGCCAATTCAGATGGGCACGATCGACAAGTGCAAGGTATGGAAGTTCATCCTTAGTATGTTAGGAATGAATTGAACAATAATCGAATATTAGCAAATGATGAGTTGTATGTTGCACCACATGAACATCCTGTAATGGCTTTAACATATGACTTGTTTGATGGAAGAAACTTTCACAGTTGGTGTCGTGCTATTAAGCGCAAATTGTTTGCTAGAAATAAATTAGGTTTCATTGATGGTAATATTATAGAGCTTAGGCAGGAGTCTATGGATCATATGCAATGGGTAAAAGCAAATTATTTGGTGTTTAATTGGCTTAGTAATTCTGTGGTAAATGAACTGTCCCGAGGATTACATAATTTAGATACTTCTAAGCAGCTCTGGGATGAGTTGCATAAGAGATTTGGGAAATGCATGGCCCTAGGTTATATAAACTTCACAGAGAAATTGCATCCTTTACACAACATACTCAATCAGTGTTGGTCTACTTCAATAACTTGAATGCATTATGGGATGAGTTAGCTTTGCTTAAGACCAATCACAGCTGTACATGTGAAGCCTCAGAAGATGCAAAGACAGAAATAGAAGAAGAGCACATGATGCAATTCCTTATGGGACTTAATGATTCATATGAATCCATTAGATAACAAATTTTGATCCTCAATCCCTTGCCTACTGTGAGTCAGACATATGCAATGGTGTTGCAGGTGGAGGAGCAGATGCAAGTCTCCTCTCATTACTCAGAAGGCACTGAACAGAGTGCACTATACTCTCATCAAAATAAAGGATATCGGAAAGAATGCTACAAAAAGAAGCTAACTAAAGAAGAGAAGATGAAATTGAAATATGATCATTGTGGTAGGATCAAGCATCTTAAAAGAGGCTGTTTTGAAGTCATTGGAGTGCCAAATTGGTACAAAAAATTCAAGGAGAAGAATGGTAAAGGAGGAAGAGCTAATTATATGGATGATAGAAGAGCTAGTACTCATATTGCACAAACTGATGCTTAGAATGGAGCCTCTTTATCTGACTTTGAGAAAGTGATTCAGACAGAAATAGCAAAGCATTTAGCTCAGTATATGCATAATAAGAATAAGGGTGAAGCTCCTGTAGGGGGAGGATCACAAGTTATTAATCTAGCAGAGGTTGATGAGGGTGATTCCATGGCATACACTGGATATTATGCTTTTGGTTTATCTACAAACATCAAACGGGATGTATGAATTATAGATTCAGGAGCAAGTAATCACATGTATTGTCAAGAAGGTTTGCTCACTAACATGAGGAGATTAAAGAATCCCCTCAGGATCTATATGCCAAATGGAAATAGTTTATGGGCTCTCATGTCTGGAGATGCTAAAATTACATCTTCTATCAAATTGGTGGATGTGTTATATGCTCCTAAATTCACATACAACCTGATATATGTGGGTCCATTGACTAAAAGTCTCACCAGCGGGGTAATAGGCTAAGCTAGGGCTATATAAAAATACTAAATAGATAATAGGCCAAACCTAGGCTTATCTTTGCGAAATTAGGCCAAGGCCTTCCAAGCCAAAACCTGACCTATTTCTATCCCTACTACTATGGTTCTTTTTCATCACATGCATGACATTATCATCTAGAATTTTAGCACGCCGACCATACTTTAAATCATTTTTCTTTACTTTTTAGCCCATTAACAATTGTATCAAATGTAATATTATTCCTCCCATATTTGATAGCATATTTAACATCATTATAGGTCTCAGGAATAGCATTTAAAAGCTTAATAGCAGTGTAATAATCAATATGCTTGTTCCATACATTTTAATGTTTTGAACGAGCTTGTTAAAATAATTCAAATTAGTATTCATATCTTTGTTCAAATACAATTTAAAATTTAAAAAGTTTTCAAGTAAAAACATGTGACTAGGAATAGAAGTCAGACTACATAGCTCATGCAATTTATCCCATAATTCTTTTGCAGATTCAATGGTACAAACTTTTCTTAACACAACATCCGACAAGTTCAACATGATGGAAGATAAAGCACACTCATTCATCTCAGATTTTTTTTGTTTAGTTTCATTTTCATAATAATTAGGGTTAATTGCAAATTAAATCACAACCTTTCATCCTCTTTGCAAATTTAACACCACTTTTAAAATGTTGCAATAATAACACCACCTTTCGATTTGTAGCAATTTAAATATGATCCAAATTTTCTGGCCACCGAAAATATGATGTGGACTTTTTTTTTCCACATGTACATTTTATTAACATATTTTTTTCACATGTATATATTATTGAATTTTTTTTCCACATGGATTTTACAAAAAATAAAAAAATTACCTCCAAAACATTTAAAACTCATAATTGAAACTGAACTCGATCAAAATGAACCAGCACTAGACTATTCCAAAGATTTAATACTATTATATATGCATTACATTGGGTATTTTAGAAGCTACAACAAATTCCATCATATAAGTAACCGAAACATCTTTTTATTTTTGTTTCCAAGATTCAATAGGGACAGACTAAAAAGAAAAAGAAAAAGTAACACTTGAGGAAATAACCTTTCTAAAAGTTTCATGGTAGTAGCCTCATCCAATGATATATAGTTGACTCATATTCTGAATTTGAATGGTTAGATATAGCATCATCTTCCAAAAGTAGTCGATTAATCGGATAACAAAGAAAATAAACTCATCAACAAACTACATACACAACATTGGTGTGCCAAAACGTCAGTATCTTCATGATAAACAACAAATCTCTCATAATCATAACCTAGAAGCATGTGAATGAGCCCAAGACAGAATTAACAAGATCCAGCATCTCAATAAATTATGCGAAGGTGCAATGCAAAAGACATCATCCAGGCCACAATGACGTTAGTGAGTAACTTCAATTCCTACAAGAACTTTTTCTTGAAATTTAGAAAGAAAACGCCATAGTACCAACACCGACCTTCTCTTTACACAACAACTAGCAGAGGCTTCTGCACAGACCTATGAAGAATGTCTTAGACTAAGCCCAATAGAAAGGCATCATTAATTCTTGCCGCATCTTTATCAATCCACAAGTTCGAAAAAAAAACCAACACTTCACCAATCCATAAATTAGTTCAAAATAAATTTACAGCTCCGTCACTTTCTAGACAAAAATATCTTAACAAAAACTTGGAAGTCTTGGGCTATCTAGATGCCACTTTCTTACGCTTGAAAAGCACCCCCTACATGGCCTAAAGTTGATCCAGCACCGCGACCTCTTGAGCCACCTCGACCTCTACTCCCTCTTCGACCTCTTGAACTAAAACCCGGTTCAAATACAGAGTTCAGGTGTCGAACTCTTTTATCACCAGACATCTACAAATAAAAACAAAAGTAACCAATCAAACACCATACAAAAATATGCCTGAACAAGAATTGAGTAGAATAGGACTTTTATACCCTTGCGTAAATGTTTCCAGTTCCCTCAAATCCCATAACACCAAAGCCTAATTTTACCTACATCACCAAATCAAATACACAAGTAAAACTCATCTGAATTGAACACAAAAAATAAGAACTAAAAATTAAAATTTTTCAAGTTATATCACCAGTTGATTCTTGACAAGCAAATCGTTTCATCATGTCAATTTCTAACTCCTTGTTCGTGGTGTTAGGTCTTTCTCTAAATGTCTGCAAGTATTCATTTGCTATCCATTTAGCTGTTTCTTGTTTATTATAAATCTCTCTTGGGCAAGTATGTTCTAAGGAGACCCCCTTAATTATAAATGAGCGATCTTTTTTGACTAAACTTCCATAGCATCTCCATCCACATTGTGGAATGCACTTAGCTTCGCATTGATTTTTATTGATCTTGTGAAATGGATTGGATAGCCATGCTCCAGTGAGATAGTTTGAATAACATGTTTGCACTGATATACATTATCAAATCTCATACCAATCTTTAATTTCAGTTCCTTATGATCACATTTTGGATCATAAGCCACACTCACTATCTTTTTTCTTTTTCCATTAACTTCGTCCATATATTTTTCACTAGAGTCAGAATCTATCTCCCCATTTGAGTCTTCATAATTTGATACAAAGTCTATTCTCCCATAATGAGGGCATATTGATATCTATTTTTCATTCATCTTACACATATTATTTCCAATTCTAGCTTCAATATATTCTTCGTTATCTGAGGCCAACTCAGCATCGCTCACCCCATCATTAGTGTCGCTTGCAGAATCTGGAACGTAATCAATATCTTTTTCAAAATTTAAGCCCAATTCATCTACATTCCCACCCTCATCTTCGATGTCACCATAACTCTCATCTCCACTATTGTCAGCCAACTTCTCTTTATTGGACCTAGATATGTCCGTTCTCTCATTCCCACTATCCACATACACACTTACATGCTTGGACCCCTTTAACACTTCATAAAGATATTCAGCAACACCTCTATCATCATTTATAACCTTGTAGGTGTTGGTATTATGCTCTTTGAACCACAAACTATAACAAAAAATGTACCCCAGTTTCTACTTCAAATCAAAATAGCCAAATCTATCAATATCTAAATCATGGCGACTTGTTATTTGACCACCATGGTACATATAGTCATCTCCCAAAAGAACAAATGCACCACCATGATGAAAGTATACAGAAAATAAATCCCTACAAAATCAATGAAGTAAAATTTTACTTCATATTTTAATGGCTGAAAATAAATACTTGAAAATTGCTTATAAATATTTCTAGTTCTAAAACCCAAAATAACTTTATGTGCAACACATATTCACTTTGAGGAAAAACAAAGAAAAGGGAACTTACATGTTTGTAATTATCGCAGCAGATAAACTTCCAAATCAAAGGTTGCCCAACTACAACTATGTTTGCGTGACTACTTTCTCTTTCATGTGGCCATCGAGCTATTTTTTAATCTTAGGACCACCATTCTTGTCGGGCAGAGCTTGTGTGAGCACCATTCTTGTCGGGCAGAGCTTGTGTTCTAGGGTTTTGGTGAATAGAATAAAAATTAGATAAGTATTTTAGGGGAATGCGTGTGAGAGATTCTAATAGCGTCTGGGTTTTCTTAAATGAAACTAAGAAGATTTTTTTTTAGTAAAATCCATGTGGAAATAATTTAAATGATATATACATGTGGAAAAAAAAAGTCCACATCATATTTCTGGTGGCCGGAAAACTTGAATCATGTTTAAATTGCTACAAATGAAAAAGTGGTGTTATTATTGCAACATTTTAAAAGTGATGTTAAATTTACAAAGACGAGAAATGTTATGATTTAATTTGCAATGAACCCTAATAATTAAAATCAATGGCTTTAAATACTTTATCCTTAATCAACACAAATTTCATTTTTTGTTTCCATAAGTTAAAATCAGTTTTACCATCAAAAGGTGCAAGAATATAAGAGACGGAGGAGCCATGACAGGCTTGCAAACGAAGCAAACAATACTGTTGATATGACTTGAATCTCCCGCTTTGCTGAGCTGGTCGGGGGCTCAACAGTATGCAGTTTTAGGCTCTAAGCCCAATTTTGGTATTTTATCTCAGTGCTATATATATGGTCTTTGAGATCTGTAATCTGTAATCTATAACCTAGCCGCATAATAAAATCCGATCTCCTATCTGCCCGTGGACGTAGCCAATTTGGTGAACTACGTAAATCGGTGTCTTATTTACGTTTCCTGTTTGTTTACTACTTAATAATCCTATTCTGTCACAACAAATACAGAGACAACAAGCGGAAGCAAAATAAGGGAGTTTAGCTGATTTACCAGAGCAGGTATCCCAGGCAGAGAAGGAGAAAGACTTGTTTTATCTTTTCGGGGCTCACCGAGGAGCAGGAGAATGTTGCGTTCACAGAGGGCGGCGGTGCGATGAAGATGCTGCGGCGGACGGTGCCCGGGGACGGTACCGTGGCTCTAATACCACTATTGGGTATCTATCTCGCCAGCGGTTCACCTTTCTCCGATGCCGAAACGGTACGGTCTTTGTCATTAGATACTCAAGTGTCGGAACTCGAGATGGCTCAGGTTTTCCGTGAGCCCAGTTCCAGTGACACAGACAACATCACCACATGAACAACAACTACTAGAAGACCACGAAGATCGCTGGGAAACCCAACGGACCGGTCACCTCACCTAGGCATGACTTCAGGCAACACTCCGACCAACACAGGAGGTAATTTCACACAGAGACTAACAAAGTACACACGGAGAGGATAAGAGCACAAAGCTCTATCAACAGAAGCTCATGAAGAACAGAGAACCAAGAGTGTAACTAGAGAGGCTCATGTTGTAGTGTGTGTTAATTGTGTGTTTAGAGCTGCTGCAGATTAATGATTAAGAAAGTGCCATTAGGGTATAGGAGAGTAGGCCTGGTTAAAAGAGCCCTAATAGTAAATCATTGGGCCACACCAGAAATGGGCCACAATATTACAACATTCTCAGGGCCTAAGTCTAGATCTCAGCATCATCAGCTAGCACATAGAGTGATAGAGATAACATTTTATAAAGATTTAGTCATGAAACGAACTCTTAATGGAGAGACGAGTGATGGTTATTAGCGCTAGCACATGTATATATTGTGGGCAAACTGTCGTATGATAGTTTAGTAAAAGGGAGGTTAAATTTAAGCATCTCGTCTTCATGTTTAGATCTGATTTCCATAATATGCAAGAATCATTTTAGAAAACTTTGTCAATTGGTCGTCTCGGATTCCTTAATGCTTTGTTCTAGCTTTGCACTCTAATTGCAGGACTTTTTGGCATTTAGTTAAGTTCAAAAATTTCTTTAAGATTTCAATACATATACATACATATATATATACATATATATATCTTCCCTACCTTCTATCAGGATATGAGATGAAGTGGAAAATGGTAGAGGGAGACGAGTTACCTAGGAAACAGCAATGCACAGACACTTTGGTTTCTGAGACTTCTTCAAACTCTACCAGTCTAGCAACAATGGATGGTAAGGATGACTCAGATTTGTTTTACTACTGGATAAGTCTTTTGAAAAAAAAAAAAAAAATCCTGATGAAGTCATAATTCCTGCTGGATCTATTTATGTTTCTGAAGAAATTCCTCATAAACAAAGTGAAGGAAACTCAAAGCAAGACAATTTGATGTCTCAAAACTCAATTTAAATGTTTTACACCAATAATGTCATTGCGTCTGTGGATGCTTTGTGGTCTAATTAATGTTGGAAGTTTGAACATACTGGGAATTGTGATGCTGAACTACTCGAGGTTTTGGTTTTGATTTTTTGCAGAAGATTTTCCCATTGCTTTTTTGTTGTTCAGTTTTCCAAAATGGGATGAACAGAAACGCAGAGATTGATAGAAAAAACATATATAATCTATAAGATAGAGAATTCTTCATCAATGTTGCCAAGAAAGCGTGTTGATGGGAAAGTACGTTTTCAATACAGCTAGCTTTGTATATGTGTTCTTGGATCATTTGAAAGACTCTTGAGTACCTTGACAGTTTTCTTTTTTCTTTTTTCTTTTTCTTTAACTTTCCTTTTTTCAGACAACATCGCCCATGTCCATGTCTCATTCCGCATGCAAATTAACAATTACACATTTAAATATTTTTTAATATATGTTTTTTTCATTAAAAATCTATCATATTGTCGGATTCAAAATTAAATATGGTATATGGATTTATGTTTTTTCCTCGTAGCATGTCTCACGAATTTCGGGTCGATTATTAGGTGGTGAAAGGAACCCTTCTGTGTTCATGAAGTCTTCAAATGAAGCAATCTTCTCCAATGATCAGTGTGTATATCTTTATAAGAAGTAATTCTTACTCATTATGATCCTCAACTTGAACCATATGTATAAATTATAATATATATGCATGTGTGTGTGTGTGTGTAGTATTGAACTTAATTTTGAGAAATGAAATAATTATTGGTTAATCGAAATAGAGATAGTCTATATGTATATATATATATATATATATATATATATATCAACAATGGGAAAACTAGATACAAATATAGGAGTAGAGATCCCCTAGTCCTAACTTGTATGTGTCAACTGTGTACCAATATTAAAATTGTATAGTATTAATAATACTTTTTATAAAAAAAATTATTATATTATAATTAATCATAATTAATATTTATTGCTAAAAATTAAAAAAATATATACTCTAAGTTTGGAATAATCAACCCCAAAAATAAATTATATTAACTAAAATATGAAAATTAAATATTAAAAAATAATTATAAACCTTAATTAATTGGGTGGAATAAACCCCAAATAATAATGTAAAATTATACTAAACCAAAAGAAATTAAAATTGAAGAAAAAAATTACAGAAAAAGTAATAATTTTGAGGTTTGGCACACAGTTGACATACACAAGTTGGGATTAGAAGATCACAAGTCAAAATATAGGCACCTGAGATTTAAAATTTTATTTTTTAGTAATAAATATTAATTATGATTAATTAGTTATAATATAATAAATTTTATTTTTATAAAAAAATATTATTAACAATATATAATTTTAATATTAACACACAGTTAGCACACACAAAATCGGACTAGAAAATCTCTACTCAAATATATACAGGTGGCATCACATGTGTAAATAGCTCATAGCATAGCTTTTTCATGCCCATTATTCAACATTCAAATAAAGAATGATTCGACTTAGGAAATAAAGTAGAGAAATATTGGACAGCGTTCAATGTATTTTTTAAAATTGACATTTATGTGTTGATTATGGCTTGTTTATGAAGGGTTTACAATTGGTTGAATACGAATAGCAATTTTCAAAACGAATAAACAAATCCTCTGATATTTGTGTCGATAGATTGTAATTTGCTTAGGAATAGCGTTAACATCAATTCCATAGACATGCTTACAATATATCTCATTCTCGTACTTTCTAACAGAAATCAAACCCATATAATTTTATTTTATTTTTACCTACTTTTACTGCATCCCAAATTTGTACGATATTGGTCGGAAATTGAAGAATCCTCTACTCCCAAAATCGTGTTTCATCTTTTGTTCTCATATCATAATTATGAGTTTTTCGTACATTGATTAAATTACTTTTATACTCGTTAATTATGGTTGACTGGATTTATAATATAATTTTAGTAATAAATTTTTATTTTTAGTAAATCGTAGATTAATTATTGGAGTTAATTATTTCATAACTAGGACTTATTTTTTCATATTTTTAATTTCTTAACAATTGCAAATTAAACTAAAGTAAAATAAATCGAAATTAAATAAAAAATGAAAAAAAAAAACGTATTAATAAATTTGATAGGGGAACATAGGATGAAATGTGGTTTGAGAACAGAGGATTAACTATCTGGCCAGGACCTTTTTTTTTTTAGTAAAAAAGCTGAATTGCATAAATAAAAAACTAGACCGTTCAGAAAGCGGTAATATAGAAATTAAAACATCCGGAATAGAACCCAATAATGACTTTAATATCCGTTGCTAATTTTTGGGTAAATTTCACCGTGTCGTAACCTTTGAAAATCACGACAAAAATGTCCCAACCTTCAACTATTCACAATTCGAACATCGACCTTTTAAGCTTTTAACTATCAGGTCCTGTAATTCGATTTCAAAACTAAAATGGAACGATTTGAGCTCTATAGTTATCTACGAGTTAAAGAATCTATAATGTTAAGAAATTATCGAAAAAGTAACCAGAAAGATAAGTACACACAGTGTAATTTGCCCTTATTTTTTTGTATTACAACTCGTGTTGTAGTTCGTCTATATAGTATGATAAGGACTAAATGTATAAAACTAATCACTCTTCTAAAATAAAAACCTCTTTTATTCAATTTTAAAAAAATAGTCAATTTATGGATTTGTCCAAAAACCCCTTTGAAGTGACTTGATCGGTGAATTAATGGATTTTCTTACAAATGTTGTATTTAGTCGGTCTAATTTTAAAATAAAAGTGTATTCAATTTTTGTATTTTAAATACCATGAAATTTATATTTACGTTTTTTAAGTTTGGAATTAACCAAATATGTCCATCACAACGAATATATCACGTTCATGCTAAAAATTGTATCCAAACCAAAATCACAAGCACAGTCGCGAATTCTAATCATAAATCACGATCGAATTCCCCTTTGGGAATCCTGATCGATTGAGAATTCAATCAAGCTCCTGACACACTCTAAAAAAGTTCTGACACATGTTTGAATATGCTGAAAATGATCAAAATTAAATCACATGGGTCATTGAGGGTATAACTGAAAAATTTGAGTAAAATAGCTTTTGTCTTTATAAAAATGTGCATTTTAGATTTTTGCTCTACGATAAGTATCGTCCTCATATACACTCATCAAATATATTAATTAAATTGTGAATGCAATTAAAGTGTCTAAAAAACATTGAAAAAAGTCTGAATTGAAGCAAATAAGTTTAACTTGAAATATGATCAAACCCTCATATAAATCAATTTTAGTTCAAGAAATTAAATTAATGTGGTCCTCAGCTTATATATAATTAATTATTATATTCCACAATGCTAAAACTTAACTAACACACGTGTCAGGACACCCTCGCGGAGAGAGAGAAAGAGAGAGCTTAATAGGGTGGTAATGGTGATGATGATGGTGATGGTTAGTGGGACATTATATTGAACAAATTAAGCAGAGAATGGATTGATTTCTTAGAGAAAATTATAAAAAAAGAAAGGTGGTTAAATACAAAATTAGTTGTTGCTAAGTAGAAAAAAATAAAGAGAGGGGTGGAGTGGAAAACGGATTGGAGGGGGACCTTCATATAGAAAGCGATGTTAGGTCTTCTTGTCTTTGACTCTATCTTAGTCTCTCTCTCTTTCTCTTTCTCTCTCTTCATTTTCTTCACTCACAAGGTAATCATCATATGTGTATGAGAATTGCAACATATTTTGCTTCCACTTCACATAATCTCTCTCTCTCTCTTTCTCTCTCTAATTATGCTCATCTATTTATCTTCATTTTCACAGTCCCCATCAAGGCCAGTTGGAGGAATAGGCCAGAACCCGAGTGTGGGGAAATAAGAAGAAACAGAAATTATATTTCGATCCCCTTAATTCCCTAAGTTGGGTTCAATAAAAAAAAGAAGCTAGAAATTATATATCATGAGGAAGCCTGATCATGTGACAGTGGTGAAAGAAAAAGTAAATAACAATAATAACGAAGGTGTTAAGGCTAAGCTGAGGAAGGGATTGTGGTCGCCGGAGGAAGACGAGAAGCTGATGAATTACATGCTCACAAATGGGCAAGGTTGCTGGAGTGACATTGCTAGGAACGCTGGCCTCCACCGCTGCGGCAAGAGCTGCCGCCTCCGTTGGATCAACTATCTCCGCCCCGATCTCAAACGCGGCGCCTTCTCTCCTCAGGAGGAAGAACTCATTATCCATCTCCACTCCATTCTCGGCAACAGGTTCTCTCTCTCTCTCTCTCTCTCTCTCTCTCTCTCTCTCTCTCTCTCTCTCTCTCGGGTTCACATTTAGCTGATATGTGTTAATGAATATAATAGATTTACCAATTAACAATGTTATGCACAGTCTATCTTTTTTTCTCTCCCCAGATTTTGAATGGGGATTGTTTGAATAATTATAATGGCTAGTGTGTCGATCTGTTTAATTATAATGTGACTATTAATCAATTCATTAAAACAAAATGGATGAACATCACTATCCTCAATTAATTAAGAGAGTATGTTTGCAATAGAACAACTGATCAAATATATTAGGTGAATATATATATATATATATATATATATTGATGAATTTGGAATTTCTAAAAAATAATGGTTTATTCATCATTACGATGTAAGAACATAGGTGCACTAGGACAACAAAATAACAACATTAAGTACTCAACAATTAATATAAATCATTTCCTCGAAATAAATAAATAAATTATAAAACATTAAGAAAAATGTTTTATTTATTTTTTTAGCAAAAATATTTTATTTTATTAATTACTTAGCATGCATTCATATTCATGACTATATATTTTGGTAGTTTAGTGAAGTTGTAGACCTTGTTTTTGTATGCAACTATTATTCAATTAATTAGTTTGCGTAAATTGACTAGAATATCTTCAATTGATTTAACTAAAATATAACTAAATTGACTGACCAATGGGAAAAGGACATTAATTATTATGTTACATATATATATATATATATATCTTAAAATATACGCATCCCTGGTTTGTATTGGTACGTACACATTTCTTTATTTCTTTGGTCTTCGATAGATTAATCATTAATTAATCACAAAGCATAGACGACACAAATTAATAAATTTTCCATTCCGGAAGCCTTAATTGTATATTATTATAAATTAAATACACACCCATGCAGACAATTAACTTGCATTCTACGTTTGAAACAAAAATACAAAATTTAGTTACCTAACTAGTCTTACGTATTTATTATTATTATTATTATTATTATTATTATTATTTGAACATGATAATTTGTGCATTTGATCAGATGGTCTCAGATTGCAGCACGTCTTCCCGGAAGAACAGACAATGAGATAAAGAATTTTTGGAATTCAACAATAAAAAAGAGGTTAAAAAACGCCTCAAACAATTCCTCGTCTCCAAACAACAGCGATTCTTCAGAGCTGAAGCCTAATATTAATTTAGGTGGTGGTATTGTTGGAGGTACAATCTTCATGCAAGAATACGACGTGGCGGCCGCTGCCGCTGCCGCCGCGGTCTGCATGGATTCCTCCTCTTCCTCGTGCTCGTCCATGGCCACCCAATTCGGAAACGTGGCTTTCAACCCTAATCATCTCATCGATCACCGCCACAACATTTTCGACGTGCCGTTGTTCAACATGGAGCAACAAGATCAAGTTGGTGGTGGTGGCGGCGGCGGTGTGGATAATGTAGGAGGAGGGGAGATTCTGGGGGATTATGGTGCGATGGAACCCTACGTTATGGCATTGGAAAATGACCTTTCTGTCCCTGGATTGGAGGTGAGAGGGGCAGATAACTGCAGCAATTATGGTGTGAGTGACTATGTTGTTATGGACAAGAAAAGCATTAGTGTCAACGAGGGCCAATATTTTAATAATAGTAGCATTAATAGTGATGATAATCAAAATATCAAAGTAGAGGAATTGGTTGGGGTTGGAAATCATTGGCAGGGAGAAACCTTCAAAATGGGGGAATTAATCGATTGGGAGGGTTTGTTGGCTAACGTCTCCTCCTTACCTTACCTTGATTTCCATATTCAATAATCTCTCTCTCTCTCTCTATCTCCATCCCACCCTCTCTCTCTCAAACACACACACACACACACACACAACTTCTTGAGCAACATTTACCGGGCATTTGCCCTTGATCGTGAATTTACCTTCTCTCTTGTCATGTACCAAAGTATTTTTGCCTTTTTTTTTAAATATCTTCAAAGATCGAATAAATCCAGAGGCAGGTGGGAGTACCTTTTGGCTGCAGAGATGTACATTTTCATGTGGTAGCTACGGATGATGAACATACATACATCACTTTCCGGGAGATCAATGGTCTTGTCGCGAAGCAAAATGTGAATATTGAATATGAATTTGTTTAGACATTAAATAACAAGTATTTTTTTAAAATAAAGGATATATATGCATACTCGTTTGGATTTAATTCTTAGTATTTTGTATAGGTGGCCGAATAATGTTTTAGTGATCAATTTAGATTAATTCAAGCTTTACCAAGAGATGGAGATCCTGTATTTAGGTTAATAAGATCGTTCTTAATTAGCTGCTAGTGTAGGTTCATGGAAAATCTGTAACTAGTGTTTTTTTTTTCTCAATTTATTCCCATCAATGAAATTTTCGATCATATCGATCTTGATTTCCTTTTTCTACTGGATTTCGATGCTGAATTCAAATATGCTCGTAATTTTACTGGTGATTAATCAAATGCATGCATGTTTGAGTTAGAAATCTCTTCTTATAACTTTTTTATTTTTTATTTTTTCATTATTTTTTATATCTTCTTATAATTTATATTTCTGAAATTAGAAATTAATATCTCAATTCTTAATAAGATCAATTATATTGCGTTTGAGTTAGAAATATCTTTTTATAATTTATGTTCGTTTGTTTGTTTTTTTGTTTTTTTTCTGCGAAATTAAAATACCTGTTAATTATTTTCAATTATATTGTACTTGTACAAGTGATCAAGAAAAAATTGTGTTCAGGAACTTCTGGTAATCAAAAAATTTCAGATATAGTTAAATTCAAGAATTGATACGGTATTCACCACATATATGTACGATATTTATACTCTCGATTTGCTTAATTATTAAATTGTATATTTAAATAATATACAACGTACTAAAATGGCCTATATATGTATATATTATGAGAAACGATAATTAATTATATTTTATTGTACTGAAATAATTGGATATATTTGTTATCATATATAGTAATTGTATAAAATGATACTTTATATATACAACAATATATTTGTTATTTTTTAAAATATATTTATAAGCACATTTATAAAATAAAAAAATAGAGTTAATTAGATTTTCGTATTACATATGTATCACATCATTGTAAGTATGTGTGTGTCATTCATAAAAATTGAATCGAATGTCCACGGATCCAATAAAACAACCCCAATACTAACTACACAACTAACCATTACAAAATAATTAAATATTAAATATAACTAATTTTCATTATATATTAGACTGTAAAATTAATAATTATGATCATAATTATATATATATATATCATGAATGCTAAGTGGTGATTGTAGATCCGAAAATCTGTAATTGATTGATTCAGTCTGAAGCAGCGGTCAATCTGTAAAACAAAAACAGAAAATACCGTAAGAGCCAAAGACCGTCGGGGGGGTGACGATCGTTGGGCCTTCGACGCTCAAGTCAAGAAAAGAAGAAGAGTAGAAAGAAATAAAATACGCAATAAATAAATAATTAAAGTGCTTAATGACGATAATCTTTATCCAGAACGTGACTAGAAATTAAGGGAAACGTCGTTCGATCCTGGAAGAATGTAGGAAAGAAGGTCAGATGTTGAATCGCCGGAGTGGAATTAACTTAGAAAATCGTGAGCTCAATATTATTAGGGTGTGATGTGAAGCTTGTGGGTATTTCAGCGTGGTCGTCAAATGAGGAGGAAGGTCTCCTTTTAAATGTGGAGGTAGCAGCTAGGGTTCGCGAGGATCGTGAAGGAGGTTGAAAGACGTGCCGACTCCTCTGAACCCATCAATCTTATCGGATAAGGTGGAACTAATCGTTAATTCAAATTTAAAATTAAACGCTTATCTATTGGAATACCGATTGTACGCTATCGTTCAACCATTTTGGGCCAGCATATCGGGTTGACAAAAAATGACCACTACAGTTAGCCCCTCATTGTCTAGGTTTCAGCATGGGAGCTGGAGAATGAATCGTAATGCAAATAAACAGGTAAGGACGTAAGACACCGAAGATCTGAACGCAAGCTGCAAGGTGAGATGGTCAAGGCTTTGAAGGCAAATTGTAAGACTGAACACGTAGTGAAGCCCCGAGTACAGGCCATGAAGTTGAACGACCCAAGTTATAAAATAACTTGGAGGTCGAATGCCTAACCTTTGAGTGCAAGCCGTAAGGTAGGACGATTGAGGCTTTGAAAGTAAACCGTAAGATCAAACACCGAAGTCCTAAGTATGGGCTATGAAGCTGAACGACCCAAGTTATAAAATAACCTGGAGGTCGAACGCCTAAGCTTTGAGCGCAACCTGTAAGGTAGGATGATCGAGACTTTGAAAGCAAACCATAAGATCAAACACCGAAGCCCCGAGTATGGGCTATGAAATTACCCGATCTTTATGAGGTTGCTCGGTTAAACGATAACGTTCAAACCTCATGGACTAGCGTAGTGGGTTGATGAAAAATAGCCACTACAGTTAGCCCCTCATTGGCTAGGTTTCGGCATGGGAGTTGGACAATGAACCGTAATGCAAATAAAACATGTAAGGACATAAGACGCCGAAGCTCTGAATGCAAGCTGCAAGGTGAGATGGTCGAGGCTTTGAAGGCAAACCGTAAGACCGAACATCGAAGCCCCAAGTACAGGCCATGAAGCTGAACGACCCAAGTTAAAAAATAACTTGGAGGTCGAACGCCTAAACTTTGAGGGCAAGCTGCAAGGTAGGACAATCGAGGTTTTGAAAGCAAACCATAAGATCGAACACCGAAGCCCCGAGTATGGGCTATGAAGCTGAACAACCTAAGTTATAAAATAACTTGGAGGTCGAACGCCTAAGCTTTGAGTGCAAGTTGTAAGGTAGGACAACTGAGGCTTTGAAAGCAAACCGTAAGGCTGAACACCGTGAATCTAATATTGTTTGCCATAAACCACTATTGTTTGCCAGACGCACACGCTGGTCTCGCTGAGGGTCGACGAGATCGAACCTGAAATATGATCGACCTTGATGCTTATGAGACCCTAGGATCGATATTTGACATAGTACACCTAGGGTCGATTTTTGACATAGTAGACCCTTAGGGTCGATTTTCGGCATAGTAGACCCTATGGTCGATTTTCAGCATAGTAGACCCTAGGGTCGATTTTCGACATAGTAGACCCTTATGGTCGATTTTCGACATAATAAATTCTAGGGCCAATTTTTAACACAATAGACCCCAAGGTCGATTGTTATTATTATTTATATATCTGGAATCTGAACCTGAAATATGATCGACCTTGATGCTTATGAGACCCTAGGATCGATATTTGACATAGTAGACCTAGGGTCAATTTTCGGCATAGTAGACCCTAGGGTCGATTTTCGACATAGTAGACCCTTAGGTCGATTTTCGGCATAGTAGACCCTAGGGTCGACGAGATCGAACCTGAAATATGACCGACCTTGATGCTTATGAGACCCTAGGATCGATATTTGACATAGTAGACCCTAGGGTCGATTTTCGGCATAGTAGACCCTAGGGTCGATTTTCGGCATAGTAGACCCTTAGGGTCGATTTTCGACATAATACATTCTAGGGCCAATTTTTAACACAATAGACCCCAAGGTCGATTGTTATTATTATTTATATATCTGTAGCGAAATAAGTACGGTAATTAAGAATCCTTATGCAACTCAAATTCCTATCTGGACTGGGCTTTGAAATAGGGCTTTTCTCCTTTCTTGGAGAGCAAGAATCCACCCTAGCTATGTCACCTGCCACTTCTATAAGAAGGAGAATTTTTTCTTCTTATGTAGGCGCTCAAAATCATTGTTCATCATTATTTTCTCAGTTTCAAAACCGCAGCGACATCACGATACGCGGGAAGTATTCTTCCTCATTAATTGGTAAGTTGCTTGTCTTTTATCCTCTTGATCCTGATTTGAGTGATTTTATTTATTGTATTTTTTTTCAACGTCGTTGAGTGAGGTGAGTGAGAAACAATGATCGACATCTGCAGTGGCATGGGGAGACCTCAAACTGAGATTCCAGAAAAAGAAGAGTCGAGTTCGGTCGACCCTATGATTGACATTGATGACAAGTTCGATATCCCCAAAAAATTGAAGACTTTGAAGAAAAATTCGGGGTCCACTGAGTGTGGTGAAATCTGAAACTTGAGAGATGAATCTGAATCTGAAGATTAAAGCTCAGATTCGGAGACAGACGGTATTGAAAACACTGAGGGCACGCTTTCTGAAGGTAACGACATGGTTGTTGATCAGATTGAAAAATCAGGCAAAGAGATCAATGACCTTGATAATTCGGGTGACCATGCGGTTAGCTCCTAGAGGTCTTTGGGGTTCAAAGCAGAAACAATATCCTCTGCCATCGACCAGAAATCTCTAAAACATATAATACATACTTATAGAATTGCTTGTCAACTGAAGGTGAGGGTCCCTAAGTCTTCGGAGAGGGCTTGTTGGCCGCCTAGAGATGTTGTTGTAGTTTATTCTGATATTTTTAAGAGAGGGATTCGACTGTCCTTGCATAATTTCTTTCGAAAGATTGTAGCAAGTTATGGAATCTCCTCAGCTCAAATTTCTCCTAACAGCTACAGCCATATGATGGGTATGCTGTTGATATGGTATGACCTGAAGTTTGGTGAACTGTCATTGGAGGAGTGGCACTCATTGTATAGAATCGTTAATGTGCCTGACAATCCGGGCTTCTATTATTTCACTAGATGGACTGGCGGGTTTACGGGACTAGTGAGAGAGTGTATTTCGTCTTCTGGTGATTGGAAGCCAAATTGGTTTTGGGTGACATGTGGTGAAGATAGCGAATGATGTCGTTCTCGATTTTTTAGCCGAGCTCGTGCGTTTTTTTTTTATCAATTTGGATGATGCCAAGTCTGGTTTTGATTATTATTATCTCTAAGTAGTAAAAATAAATGTCCTTCTTTTGTAGGTTTTCAAAAGAAGCATAAACAGCAGGGTATCTTACTTAAACGGATCCAAAGAGCCCTCGACATCCCTCAAGAGTATCGTTCTTTTAAGACTTTGCGAGACGGAAGAGTCGTTAGTGCCATCAAGATGCCTCCTATCAATGCTCGTACCCTCCGATTGACAGAGATCAAAGCTAAGGCTGATGAAGTTAAGGATAAATCAAGTAAGGAAGGCTCTTTGGGGTCTGCAGCCCCGTCTGGGGATCGACGTCCCTCTGATGTCCCTCTAAGTAAGAAGGCGAGGACATCGACCCCGGCTCCTAATCCTACCCCGCATACCACACCTGCTCGAGAGAAACCAGATTCAGTGGTAGTTGAGGTGGGGTTCAGTTCTCCTTCTCTTGCTGATGGGTCAATGGGCCCGATGCTCGATGAATTAGAGAATGAGATAGTTCCTTGAAATTCAGCCACATTCCATCCCTCCCGCATTGTTTGGTCGAAAATACAAAATGAAATGGTGGCGGTCGATATTGGCAATCTACAAGCGGCTGGATTAAAGTCTCAGATTGCTCGTGTACTTAATCATTCTGTTCAGGTATGTATCCAATTTTTCATAATTTTTGTTTTTTACATATAGATGACGTATTAATTTATTTTAATTCTTGTGAATGTAGGCTACCATGGCACTATCGTGTGCTCGGACCAATCTTGAAGCTGAGTCATCTTCAACCTCCAAGCTTGAGGCTAAGATAGTTGCTTTGAAAACTGAGGTAGAAAAACTTAAAAGGGGGAAGGCTGAGGCTGAGAGGAAGGTGGCAACGGCATTGAAAGAATCCAAAACATACAAGAGTCGTCTGAGTAAAGTGAAAATTTCTCATGCCAAGCTGCAGAAGGAGTTTGATGCTGCCAAGGACCATTATAAATTCGAATTGGCAGATCGTGATAAGACCCTTGATGTCGCTAAAAAAGGTGAGCGGATTGACCTCCAGAAAATAGCTGATTGTGAAGCCTTTCAACCCATTCGTGCTGAGGAAATTAAGATAGCTGCAGGCTTAGTGGGGATGATCAAGGACAATAATCCTAATCTTGATTTATCCTTCCTTTATGGTGACGACGCGACGTAGGCTGATAGAGCTATATAACGCGTGGCTGATTTTCTATATTTTTTTATTTTTCACACATTTTGTTGTTCATTTAGACTCCTTGTTATTTCCGCCGGCTTCGGTGTTGCAGTATATTTGTGGTGATTCTCCACTTTATTTTATCGATGTTGAACTCCCGTTTAGGGTAGTGACATTCTGAATAACATTTCATACTTGAGCTTTTATTTTTCTTCAACTTCGATGTTTGGAAGTTACGTGTGCAAGTGCATGGCATATGTTTGAACGAGAGAATCTTAGAAACACATACGTAAAAATATATGTATTGATTGTTTTACATTTAATCTGATCGGTAGATTACAATCTAGCATCTAAGGCTAGCATATGTGAATATGCAAGTTATCTAAATTACAATTTATAAATTTATTAATTTTTTTCAATTTTTTTTATTCAACTTCAATGTATTGTGCTTTAGTTTAATTTTAGGTTATTAGTTAGGGTTCATCATATCCAATTAGAGTATATAACTAATTTTCAATATTTAATTTTATTTTCTAATAAATAAATAATTATTTCGTAAAGAAATAATTATATACCTTAATTGGGTAGGAGGAATTGTAATTAATAAGTGTTAAATTAAATTAATTAAAGCACAATAAATTAAAATTGAATAAAAAAATCTAAGAAAAACTAATAAATTTAATTATGTTGCACCAAACGTTGCACAAAGTGTAGCAGGGGATTTCATCTGGTCATATATATATATGTATATATATATATTTATATATATACATACGTATATAGATATACATGTGTGTGTGTATATATATATGGTTGGAATTGTTTTAGTTGATTGATATAATCTTGTTAATTAATTAACATCACGTTGTAATTACACGTACACACACATATAATATCTGGAAAAAATAATTGTTATTTATGTTGGAAATTAATTCGTCTTTTCGATCAAATCGAACGGTAGCGGAAGCGGTATTAATTAGAATATAGATCGTGATATAAAAATATAATATCCATGTGAATTAAATTTATTTAACACTAAAGAAGAGATAAAGAAAATACATTTTTCTTAAATCTCTTTCGTCTTCTTTGATCAACCTATGAATCTTGAATATCGTAAACACCACAATCTTCTGATTCGATTCTCCCTTTGAACGGCAGTGAGTGGGCACCAGAATAAATGTATTAAGTTCCTAACTTAATTTTTCTATGATTATTTCAACACATGAAATCGTAGAATTGAGTTATAATATTGGGAGGATATTTAATCTGAATTAAATATAAACAAAAGAAGAAGAGAAATTGAAATCAAATTCCTTTTGATTTCATCAAATCAAATTTACGTCTTACGTTAATTGATTCTCAAAGCAAATAAAATTGATAAAGTGATTTCAACAATTCACGTCTCACATGAATCTCCAAAGCTGCGTATTTAATTATCTTCTCTTATGTTGTATTTATAGTTAGATATAGGTCAAATCCCAATACATATCAGTTTCTTATCTTAAACAGATTCAGAATCGTTTAGATAAGAAAATAAATTAATAATTATCTCATATAATTATTAATTATCACTAATATGTAAATAATATAAATATCTTATATTTATTTAATTCCTAGCACAGTCAAACTGTGGAATATCATATACTACCAGAATTAACTAATATTTATACATAAGCCCAAACTTTATGAAAACTTATTTTTCATAACACTTTAGGAACTTAAATATTATTATTAACCCGTCAATAATATAGGAAGACCCATGGACCTATAATCAAGAGCTCCAATAAATCGAAAAAATAATTAAACTCTTTAATTAATTTATTTGATTTATTAATTCCGATATTACTCCACTAAAAATTCGGAATTGCACTCTCTTTAATTATAGAACATATTTACTCTACGAATTTGAGTAGTCGATTGATTTAATCATTTCATATGAATTAATCCTCCATAGATAATTCATAATTGAAGACAGGCAATATCCGTTAACCTCTTTAATTATTTCTTTTCCCCATTTACCATTAATTCACTAGTGAGCGATTAATTTATAAACGATTTATAAATTAGAGATCTCTAATCACTCAGTTTCAGAATTAACAAATGAGAGAATTATCTTTCTTCTCAAAAGAAGAAATGGATTCCATATCTGTAAATTACATTCCCAGCTATTTAATTCAAACGTGAATCTAAAATGCAAGTTTAGAGAATGTTGGCAAACAAACTTTCACGAGCAAATTAAGAATCACATTGAAATAAACAGGAGTCTATAATCACTCAGGATTAAGATTATTCATATATGATCATCTTGTGATTTAATTTAATATTCCTTTTCTTTAACGGAATTTGAAGGAATAATTAAGTTAAATTGGTCCAAGTCCTATATGATCATATCATATATAAATGCACCCAACTGGATGTCTCCACATCAACGGTTTGGATAAAACGGTCACATTCATAATGTCATTGGGCTGCATTAGTGACATTTTAATTAAAGATCCCATACTTTAATTAAATTCGTCATGGACTTCATTTTTAGTTTATTTTCCATAATCTTAATCCTCTTGTATATAACACTTATATACTAAGATTATGGTTACATTAAATAAACTAGGGATTTTCTGTGATGTAAAATAGATGCTTAAAAGAAGCATATTAGTTCGAAAATAAATGTCGCTTTTATAAATAAGATAAAAACAATTCACAATTGCTTTAAGGGCACAATCCTCAACAATTTAGGTACTTTTTTTCTATAATACATATTCTAAGAAAAAAAGTAGATATATATTCTTTAAGAAATTTTGCGAATTCTATGAATATTAATAAGCTTGTAATGTAAAATATCTATTCTAAAAGCGTTTTTTTTTTTATTATTTCTGTTGTAATATATTCACAACTTATATGTTAATTAATATAAACAAATCAAAACTAAAAAAAAAAACACAATTATAACCGAAGACTAGTCAAGAAAATAAAACCTAATGATCTTTCACACGTACACACATCTTCCGTCGTTCCGATCACCAATCTTTCCAGTCCGATTCTTCTGTTCTAACCGTATTTCATCTCTTATATACTCTATTATAACTAATAAATATGTCCAATGTAAAATTATGATCCGATATGCATGATGTCTATAAATCATGATTGAAGAATATATGAGATGAAACATGATTGAAAACAGATGATCTCATGTCCTCTATACATACATAAAAGATTAGCTTCAGTGGGAACCAAACCAAATCGTCTATTGCATATTTGATGTTGCATTTTTCATTGCACACTTGATTTTTTTTTTAAAAAAAATTCAAATTTTTTCTTCGATTTGAACTTATTATATGTTAGTTTAATGTAACACTTGTTATTTAAGGTTCATCCTATCTAATTAGGATTTAATATAATTTTTTAGTATTTAATTTTTCAAATAATCAATTTATAACTAAAAATTAAAAATTAAATACAAAAAATTATAATGCATTCTAATTGGGTATGATGAATTCTAAATAATAAGTGTAAAGTGAAACTAAAGCACAAGAAAAAATTAAAGTCAAAGAAAAAATTGAATAACAAACTAAAATAATCGAGTGTGCAATAGTGAATGTAACACCAAATATACAATATATGATTTCATCTAAGTTTGTGTGGAAATTATGGAGAAAATTTCGATTTTGGTCCCACAGGACATGGTCTAGTCCGATTTTGGTCCCAACTCTATCACATTTGGTCCTATTTCAGAAATTGTTATTAAATCTGGTCCCATAGGACTTGGATTATCAATTTTGTTTCCACAATTTAGACGGAAAAAATAAATGGGTTAACGGCCGCTAGTTTTGGGACCAAAATCGATAATCCAAGTCCTATGGGACCAGATTTAATAACAAATATAATTTTTTTCAAATTTTTTATTTATTTTACATGATAATTTTTAATTTTTTTAATGTTATTAATTTTTTAATTACTATATAATTACGAATTTGAAATCAATCTTTTTAATATTATTGATTTTTTATTTTTTTTACATTTTACAATTTATTTTATTTTTAATGTTTTAATAATATATATTATTTTTAATATTATATATTTTTCAATTACTAATTAATTACGAATATAAATTTTTTAATATTTTTATTTATTTTACTTTATGATTTTTAAATTTTTTAATATTATTAATTTTTTTAATTACTAATTAATTATGAATTTGAAATTAACTTGTTTAATATTATTAATGTTTTATTTATTTGACATTTTTAATATTATATATATTTTTTATTTTTCAATTACTAATTAATTATGAGTATAAATTTTTATTATATTTTTATTAGTTTTACTTTTCGATTTTTAAAATTTTATATTACTTTATATACATTTTTATTATTTTATATTATTTTTAATATTTTGGGCTTGACTTGGCTCGCTTCCATCGCTAAAATGTGAATTTTTTGTAGTGAAAGTTCAAAATGTAGGTATGAAAATAATTTTTTTTAAATTTTTTATTTATTTTACATGATCATTTTTAATTTTTTTAAATGTTATTAATTTTTTAATTACTATATAATTACGAATTTGAAATCAATCTTTTTAATATTATTGAATTTTTATTTATTTTACATTTTACAATTTATTTTATTTTTAATGTTTTAATAATATATATTATTTTTAATATTATATATTTTTCAATTACTAATTAATTACGAATATAAATTTTTTAATATTTTTATTTATTTTACTTTATGATTTTTAAATTTTTTAATATTATTAATTTTTTAATTACTAATTAATTATGAATTTGAAATTAACTTGTTTAATATTATTAATGTTTTAATTTATTTTAAATTTTTAATATTATATATATTTTTTATATCATAAACAATATTGTATAATCGAGTAGAATTTTTTTCAATGCGGTGTTTGGGATTTTTACAAATGTACTGCGGTGTTTTTATTAAGAATGTTTGGGATTTTATGCTTTCTTTTAATTTAGTACTTTTAATTTGATGAATTGGTGCGTATATATATTCAGATGCATGTTTCTGGGAAAATTGGAACCAAATCAGGTTAATTTTCTAGCAAATTAGTTCAATTTTGCCTCCAATTGAAATGAAATTGAATTTTCTGCCATTTTTATGTTTGGGTCCAAAATCGATAAAAAATTGGGACCAAAATCGATAAAAAAATTGTGACCAAAATCGATAATTTTTTTAACGGTAAACGTTACGGTGGGACCAAAAGTGATAGAATTGGGACCAAAATCGGACTAACCCATGTCCTATGGGACCAAAATCGAAATTTCCTCGGAAATTATGTAACTGATATTTAATGCAAACTAGCCGTACGTGGAAATCTTGTTAGTGGAGTATAATTCACCACCCAAAATTCGATAATTACGATATATATCTTACAAACGTGCAGCACATGATGGAGGCATATGCACACAACCATAAATATATATAGTCGTTTTTTTTTTCCTATTACGTTTCCTTTTCAATTGGCATCATATAATCTTGTCAACTAACGTCGCTACCTCTATAGTTACTTAATTACCAGTACCAGATACATAGTATACAAGCAAGTACTAATATAAACGCCTAGAATAGTGTGCATGCATCATGCATGTGTTTTTATTGTACAATTAATTAAACAGTACTGCACCTCATTTGATGATGGGCTGCTCCCGTTTATGTTAGCAACTTGGGACCTCTTACACTCTCTTTTTGACTATAACCATGCCATGCTATTATATTCTTCAAATTTAAACGTGGAAAATGCAATAGAAACTCAAATGAAAATTGCCTTGGACCTCACATGATATGATGTAATTAAGCCACCGCGAAGGTTTAATTTCATTCAAATGATCTGACCAATGCTAGCTCCTTGTAGATTGAATGGAGGGGTATATTGGTCAATTTCATATTTACGCTACTTATATACAACTACCATAAGCAACCCTAATATCTTCTTATATATTAGTCATTCACAAATTATATTAAGTCGACAATGATTTATAAATGAACTTAATAGACTCTAATAACAAATCGAGTTAATACATTTTGATAGACATCAAGTATTTGCTAGCAGACCCGTTATGTCATTGTATTGCTACTGGATTTCGCCTTTGTGAATTTCACAAGTCAAAAATGGTATTTGAGCTAACTCGAGAAGTGAGCGCGATATAAAAATATTAGGAATTAATTTCAAAGAATGAATTAAGGATCGGATCCTGATCTCTCACCTCTAATGATTGACAATAGATGGTAATAATGACCATTAATTGCCTTTTGAAAATCACGCAGCCTCAAAGGCACAAGGATATGTAGGCTGGCTTTAATTTGTTGAAAATTGAAATCATTCATCTACGTTTATCGCACACTTAGTTACTTTCAATAAATTCCAAAACTTAATCAAATTAAAAAGACATGTGCAACGCAACAAATCTTCTCGAATCTTCATTTGCATGATTACTCTTACCAATCTACATTAAACATCTATATATTATTACTCCAATGGGTTATATATATAACGACTTGTCTCTTCACTACAGTTCAAACTGCTTCTAGAAGTGGTTAAATTTCTTTAATTTTTAGGATTCTCCACTAACTGTTATATTTTCTAGACATTATAAATAATTAATTATATCTCAAGGGTACTATGCGTATCATTATTGACTTTATATAATTAAGTTTCAACTAGAAGTGATAATTATTGTCACTAGCTACACGATAACTGAAAATAATTACAAGTAAACATCACAAAAATATTGAAATAATACCATATTGACATTATACACATGATTTAGTGTTACATTTCATATTGTACACTCGATTGCATTTGTATCAGGTTCAATTTTGACACAATCGACTAAACACAACAAAACAATAGTATATATATAGGATTTGATTCGAATAGATACCAGTCTTCGTGTAAGAATTAGGAACAATGTTTATTTATTAGGAACAGTGTAAGAATTAGGAACAGTGTTATTTTAAAAAAAAATTATAGTTTATCTTGTTATATTTTAGTGCTACTGTTAATATCATTAAAATACAATAAGGAAAGCAAAATCATAATAAATAAGCACTGTTCCTAGTTCTCACACGAAACACGGTACTCATTAATTATAGCAACTCTTATATATATATATATATGTTACACTACAAAAATCCGCGTTTTAGTGACGGATTTTCAGTCGGTAAACATAAAAAATCTGTCGTTAAACCATTTTAACGACAGTTTAACGACGGATTCAGTCTGTCGTTAAAAATCTCATCGTTAGCCATTTTAATGACAAAACTAACGATGGAAAAACGTTAGTGACTGATTTTTTTTCCCGCTAACTTATCATCAGATTCTGTCGTAAGAAAAAAAAAAAAAAAAAAAAATTAATGACGGATTAGCGACGAAAATTTTCCATCATTACAAAAAATTGAATCGCGCCCAATACTTTTAGCGAGCCGAGCCGAGCTGAGCCTGAATTCTCAAAATTGCATGAAGGTGAATCAAACTCAGGATCTTTGGGAAAAACAAGGCTTTATTGTGGTGGGTTGGCCCATTATCTTGGGAAAATCTGAGCCCCTTGTGTCTTTTAGACACAATTTTCCCACTTTTCATCATCTGATTTTCTTTCTTCTCTCTCTTATATATTTTTACACTTTGTCTTCATATTTTGCCACTCAAAATCTTTGTACTAATGACTTTCTTGTGCAGATCACTATCTAAAGTGAAGAAAAAGAGATCTGAGAAGAGTAAAAAAATAAGCGAAGATAAATTAAAGGCTCAAGTTGCTTGAGCAATAGTGAAGGGCACCGAGAAGAGTAAAAAAATAAGCGATGAACACCCGGCTAGGCATGATACCCAATAGTGGTATCAGAGCCATGGGGACCTAGCTGGGGCACCCTCCGACTCCCATTTTCTTCACCCCACCGCTTTTTCGGGCTGTGCCGAATCGCTCCTGACGAGCAAGGACTTAGGTAAGTCCGATCTCTCCCCTGCTTGGAAGAATCGGCTTTGGTAAAGTGGCTGGAACCCTAGCTCCCTAGATCCAGGGTTGGGTTATTTTCTATCTGTGCAAAGTATTTAAGGTTTGTGGTGTATCTTTGGGAGTTTCTACTCTCTGTTTGGTATCTTGCGATCCTCTCTCTTGCTTCCACATTTATGTTCTCTGTGTGTTCTCTAAGTGTTTATTGCTCACCTTCTTACGAACCCTGGCATTCAACGCCTGAGAGCCTTGTGCTCGAACTACCTTGCTTATGGTCCAGTTCATCTGGATTCCCCTGTGGGTCTCCTCGTGCGAGTAGCCTGGATAGCAAGGGTAATAAAGGTTTTGCCGGAAACCTCGAGCTGCTAGTTGCTTCTGCCTTCATTCACTTATGTTCTTCTTGATTCTCTGCCCAGAAGGGTTATTTCTGCTCTGTGAGTGTTTTGCTGTGATTTGGTTGAAATCTGTTGAAACTCATTGGTTTTGTGAGTTTCTAAAGATCTGACTCTATTTTCTTGGTCAGTTCTTGTTGAAAACAAGCTTTGGAGTCGTCCTGAGTGAATCCTTGCTCCACAGATAAATCTGTGCTGAGAATTGGGCTAGCCTCAGCACTTTATCCATTGTTTGTGTCTATTTCTGTGCCCTGAAGGGCTTTTCTCTTGTTCTGTGGGTGATCTGCTGTGTTTTCTAGCTTCTGTTTTGGTGTTTTGCCTTCTTGCTGCCTCTGTGTTTGCATATCATCATAAATAATAAGCATATGGTGCCATTTAATGGCAGAGATGATTTTCAAGATTTGGAAAACTAAAATTGAGTGCATTTTGACTAAAGAGAAGATTCATAAAGCCATTTTTACAAAAATTGATGAATCTGTGGATAATGAGAAACTACATGAGATGAATGATAGTGCTAAGGCCACTATTTTGTTGAATTTATGCAGCACTGTTGTCAGAAAAGTCTCTCATCACAAATGTGCTAAAGAACTATGGAATAATCTGATTTCCTTGTATATTCCTACCTCTGATGAGTCTACATGGTCTTTACAGAATCAGGTTATGTCTTTTCAAATGGATGTCTCATAAGATGTTGATGCCAATATGGATGATTTCTATAAATTGCTCTAAGATTTAAAACTTGCTGGTGATAATTCTCTTGAAAAATATGCTCCTCAAATCCTGTTAGGGTCTATTCTTGAGTCTTTTGCTAAGGTCAAGTATGCTTTGAAATATGGTGGGTCAAAAGTTACCTGTGATATGATTGTTACTGGCTTAAAAGTAAAAGAAAGTGAGTTTAAGAAACTGAAATCCAAGCCCCTGCATGGTGAAATCATGTATGTTAACAGGAATAATAACATGAATCCTCACCATAGTTTTAATATACCCTTGAACCCTGAAAATCCCAGTGTTTTGGCTATTGAAAGACATAGAAGAGAAAAACAGTTTGATCAAGCTCAAAATCAGAATCAAAATCAAAATTTTGATCAAAAGCCTAGAAAAACTTGCTAGAATTGTGGAAAACCTGGCCATTTTTCAAATAGATGTAAACAACCTAAAAGTAATAAGGGTTTTGTGAATAATGAACCTAAACAACATGCTAATAATGTGTATGAGGATGATAGCATTTATATGGTGCATGATGTAAATGATTTTCAGTTCATCAATTACACTAATGCTGTGTCCAAAACTGTGCAAAATAATGAATGGCTTATTGATTCTGGCTGCACCTTTCATATCACTTCTTTTAAGTACATGTTTCACAATTTGCATTATATGTATTCTAGTCATGTAGCTCTTGCTGATGGTCAAAACTTTGAAATACAAGGAAGGGGTGATATCTGTCTAAAGTTTGAAAATGGTAGCATGCTTACCTTGACTGATGTCAGATATGTGCCCAAGTTGAAATTTAGCCTCTTATCTGTGTCAAAAATTGCTGATAAAATGCTTGATGGCTCAATAAATTACTTGAGGTTCAAATTTGAAAAAGACTCTATGCTTTATTTCAATGCATCTAGAAAAGGTGATTGACGTGCGGTCGTTTCGCGCTCAAAAATAATTTATAACTCCTGTGCCCACAGCGAGCGTATCCAGCTAATGAGTACGAGTTGATCCCATAGAGAGCTTTTGTGATTCTACCTTCAAGTAACCAATCCTAAAAAGGGGGTTTGGTTTGCTGTCACCACTGAAAATTAAATCTGCAAAAGAAAGTAAAGAAAAATATCAAATAACAAAGGTTCTGGCATTTGAACTTGAATTTGATTTCAATATATATCAACTCGATGATGGGCACACTGATTTTCATTTATGATAAATCATCTTGTTATGGAGACCGGATTCCTCTCCGCATCTCCTCATTCATCCTTTCATTATAGACTTAAAAGCAATTCCTCGTCAATTAAATCCCTAATCAGTCACCCACCCCCCCGGTTCCCCAAAGAGATGTAAGTGAACAAACATCAATGTGCCCTAGACGAACCCAGATCTGTTGTATTTACCGATTCCTCATGTGCCCACAACAACCTATTGATTCCCTTATTACTATATGAACCAACACACAATCACGATTCGCCAATTCAATTAATAGTGGTGTGCCCTCTTTACCTAACGAGTGATCAGCCACATTGAGCATTTCAGACACACATTCATGTGGAACAAGGCGCAAGAATCAACAGAAACTTATTATGCATTACTATGCCCATTTTGGCCTCACGAGTCCAGATTTATATTCAAACCATTTTCATTGTTCAAACACCAGAATAAAGTGTCTAGCCAAGAATGCTAGACATAATTGAAATTGCAGAAATGAATGACATAATTCTAAAGAGAACTTACTGAATTTAATATGCAAAAAATACTCAACATAACCGTTGAGTTTAATACCATAATCCTAAATCCAAAGGCTTAAGGCCTATTAGAATTATTTCTTGCTGCAAAGCAGCGTACGAAAATGAAAATGCAAGAAAGTAAAATTGTAGCAATGTTTCTGATTTCCAAAGCTTGTGTTTCCAGAATTAAAAGAAGCTTAAATAGTTACATTTCTGAATCAGAGATCCCCAACAAGTTGGGGTCTTCACTGGATTTTCAGAACTAGCGTGCCCTTTCTGATCTGACTGGATAAACATAAGTTGACCAAATCCCTATTTTTTAGGGATTGGGCTTATCTGTTCTTTGCAACGCCTCTAAGAGTCCAGTCCACCTCCAACTCTTCTTCGGATAATGTAGCTATCCTTCTCGTCTCTCTTTTCAAACTGATCTCGGGTTTCTCGCAATCGCCCTAGCCCAGCCCCATTGTTCTCAAGTTTGCATGAGCAAAGTGGGCACGACATCTTATATTCAGCCTCATCCATCTCTGATATGCCAATTCCGCCACCTGAATATAGGATGAGTGCTGAAAGAAGTCCCCTGTGTCTCTGACTGAATCTTTATCTTGGATTTTGCTTGAATAACCGGGCATAAAATACCCCTTTCGCCAGACTTGACCTCTGGAATGCCCCATGACCTCATCCTGGTTCTTTTTGACTCAAAACACACTAAAAAGGACATTTATAACGAACAAAATGCCCATAAAAACATGAAATAAATGGACTGATCACACCCACACACTTTAGACATGCTTGTCCTCAAGCATGGGATGCAATGCATCCAGAAAAACAAAAGAAAAGAAAGGCAAAAAGAACAGACTCAAAACAAAGCATGCAAACTGTTGATCAGCGTGGGCACATCACAATTAATATTCCAACAAAATTGCAAAGTATCAGCATACCAAAGATAGGTCAAAAATGAGTTCAGCGTGGTAATCCTCACAACTCTCTTCACTCAGTATTTAGGCTCAGTGTATACACTCAAATAAATGCAATTATGTACTTAGTCGTCCCATAGGCTTGCTAAAATTCTATTATCAATCTCTAGAAAACATAGATGCATAAGTATCAATAGGGCTTTTTAGGCTATAGTGGGCATTTTATGTAGGTGGGGTTTTATTTCTGTACAGGCCCCCCTATTTTTTTATAAATCACTACCCTGCTGTGCCCCGTTCAGACAATAATTTATTTCTTTACTCTTGGGCACTCTGAACACTTAAGACTAGGGGAATTTATTTCTCTTCTTTTTTTTCTTTCATCAACATTTTTTCTTTTTTTTATTATTTTTTATTTATTACCCTATCTTTTCTGACCTTTTCACAAATATCCCCCAACAATTCTGCCTTCCCCATTTTTTTTTCAGGCTCTTATAATGCCCTGACTATATATTTTACCATCCCAGACAAGAAATCTTTCACGCATTTCATAGGCTCAAAGGGCTGTAAAGGCTGTGTCATTGGTGGGTAAAATTTTCTTTTCAATGGCTCAGCAAAAGATGGCCTATATCATTTACTTATGCATCAAACATTTATAGGCTTCAAACAGAATAATAGCAAGTTCTAGAATTTCTAAGCACATAATTTTTCACACATGAAGTAAAGAAAGCTGTGAAATGGGCATACAATATTTAGGCTCAATTCTCACAGGGCATGCTAAACTCGTTTGTCATCTCTATCTTATGTGGACATGCTGATTTTTGATATGAAGCAGTTTAATGTTGAAAATATCAAAAACAATGACCACATAGACTACACAGAAAGCATGCTTGACTCAACTAGCCACTCACACACTTTGCATTATGCAAAGTGTTAAAACAGACTCAACAAAAACATAAAAACATAAACTGGAATGCCCCCACCCACACACTTTGCAATAGGCAAAGTGGGTGAACAGGGGCGACACACAAACAACAAAAAATAATAAAAAAAAACTAATCTAAGGAAAGAAAGAACCAAGAATCAATCGGATGAGGACGTTGGGTATAAGAACCCAACGTGTTTGAAATAGGCTTTCAGGGCTGTCTCCATGCGGTCTAGTTTCTCATCTGTCTGGGACTGGGCATTCTCCAACGCTTCCAAATTCTTCAGAATCACCGAGATCGGACCTACTGGTGGCTTCCTTGATGTACCTGCAGTGACAAGAAACATACTCAAGGGGTCTGCCCTCGGCACAAAGAAAACCGGCTTGCCATCCTCATCATCAACCACATCTTACATTCTTTTTAAACAGACAATATCAAAGAATTCCATGGGTAGGGAGACTAGATCAGTGGTGCTCAAATCTAGCAATCTAGACCTAACAACAATTTGGGTGATAAGCTGGGCACACGAGATTCTATGCTTAGGGTGTGTTTTGATTTCCCTGAAATGTGCAATGGCCACAGAGCCAAAATTTATTTTAATTTTCTTCACCATACACCAGAGAATGAAAAGCTCCTGATTAGTTATGGAATTAAAGCTATCATTCCTACCAAAGAAACTGTAGGCAAGCACCCTGTGGTAGAATCTCAAGGCTTCATTGTTTAGACAATAGCCTTTTGTGGCTCCACTTATCCCCAACCTCAGCCCATTTTGCCTCAACTCCTTCAGCAGAGTCGGGCACAACAGTCACGGCATCTTCATAATCCTCTTTCTGGAGGCCCAAGTATGATACGATGCCCAACATCATATTAGATCATCAGCAAACATAGATAAATTTTTACCCAGAATTTTAAAATTCATGACCCTAGTAGACATAGCAGGCTTATTCACAGCTTTTATTTTTAGACTATTAACAAACTCACGCGATAGTGCAGGAAAAATAATACATTCCATATCCAAGAAAAACTCCCAACCAATTGCAGCAAAGAAATCCCTTACCTCCTGCTCTATCCCAAGAGCTGCAAGTGACTCAGCATGGACTCCCTTCGAGTTTATAATACCCCGGACTGGTGGCGGGCCACTTTCTGGCTTACTCAGAGTGGGGCTCCCTACCCCTCTGCCCTTTTTAAGCTTAGGGTGTAGTGTGCTCTTTGTTGCTTTTCTCTTCTTCAAAGAGGGCTCCTCAGCTAGCTTGGCCCTTGCTTTCATGGCCATCACTTTTCCCTTCCTCTGCTTGGGTGGTGAGTCCTTTGA
The DNA here is from genome assembly GCA_026008535.1 of Perilla frutescens. Classification (NCBI taxonomy): domain Eukaryota; kingdom Viridiplantae; phylum Streptophyta; class Magnoliopsida; order Lamiales; family Lamiaceae; genus Perilla; species Perilla frutescens. The sequence goes on along the minus strand of BRKX01000001.1, from coordinate 46,943,861 downwards.
GGGTTCATTCTCAAGCGTCTGAGCCTGGGATGACTCACTTTGTTGTTGCTGCTGCTCTGGGTGTTCTGAAATGTCCTCTTCGGTTTCATCTTGTTGGGACTCGGCTGGCTGCTCAGTTGGTTGTTCCAGAATGGGCTCTCCGACCTTTCTTTTTCCTTTCGCCTTCTCAAATGCCCGTTTCTTTATCTCTACAGGTCCTTCTTCTTGGATTTGCTCATCCATGGACTGCGCTTTAACTTCATCCAATTCATTCACAAAGTCATCTAAGCCTTCATCGTCGCTCTCTTCTTTCTCATTCTCCTCATCTTCAACAACCTCTTCAGACGGCGGAGGCGTCGGAACCCTAGCTGATTTTTTCACCTTCTTAGAGGCTGTTTTGGCAGGCTCTTGTGTGGGCTCCGTGGCCACTTCTTTTTCTTTTTGTGTTCTACCCACAGTGGTTTCATCCTCAGCGTGTTCCTCATGCGATGGTGTTGTTAGTGCCACCGTCATGCACTAAGTATTTGTGTTGTTGTATTGGCGAGATATGTTCGACAATGTGTGCCTGGGTATGTCCCACGAAGATTTGTTTTCCGCTGTATAAGAAAAGAAGAACAGTTGGTGAACTGTTCTAGAGTTTGTCCCAGACAGAACCAGGGACACTCTATTTATGGCAGTTTCCATGTTGGAAAGATCTTGCGCCGAACGAGTTTGGAAGGTCAAGATTAATTCGTTTTACTGCCTTGTGGTGTAGATCCAGTGCTGAATTAACCCCTCTACATATGGAGAGTATCTACACACGTATGGAAGGCCACAAACCACAATCCACTTACCATGTTGGCGGCGGATGGAGTTGCGAAGCCTATATGAAGACCGAATTGAGGAGCAATCAGTACCACTGATATTTTGTTTAGATTCTAGTGTTAGAATAAGTTTGTCATCGTTTTTGTAACTAGTAGTTGTTCATTAAAATGTTCAACGTGATAGACTAGTTTTGAGTGTTTACGAGTGAAACACGTGAGGGGATTTTTATTCCAGTTTTATACGCAATCTCGGGAGAGATTGTAAGTTGAAGTCGTGGGTAGATAGAGGGAGTCTTGTGTCACGGTTGTGAGGGGATCTTACAACTTTCGACTAGCGAAAGAGTTCGAGGAGGAGAACGGGCGACATAAGGCGGGAGGCTTATATGTGTAAGATCCTTAATATACTCTTCGAAGGAGTACCAGTCGAATCTTCAAGTTTGGGAGCAATTCCCCCAGAGTAGGTTGTTTGAACCGAACTGGGTTACCATCTCGTGCGTTTTTACTGCTTTATTCCTTTATGTTCTTGCATCTGTCCCACACATATCACAGAACAATTTTTAAGCAGTTAACTAAAAAACGTTTAAGCACGGATTACTGTTTTTCAATTGGCACCAGAGCGGGTTGCCTGTATTCAGGGTTGATCTTGGGGTATTAATCCGTGTTATTGTGTTGTTTTTACCGAGATGGACTCGATGAAAGAAGGAGCCTTGACGGTGAGACCTCCGCTCCTTGATGGCAATACCTATGCCTATTGGAAAGCTCGTATGACATCTTTCATTCGCTCAATTGATGAGCGTGCCTAGAAGATGGTGACTGAAGGATGGAAGTCTCCTATCAAGAAGGATGAGAAAGGCAAAGCGGTGCTGAAGCCAGAAGAAGAGTTTGACGATACTGATTATCAGATCATGGGGCTGAATGCTAAAACCATGAACGTTATTTTCTCTGTAGTGGACATGAACGTGTTCAAACTCATCTCCACATGTGACAAAGCCAAGGATGCGTGGGATATCTTGCCGACCACATTTGAAGGAACTAGCAGTGTTCGTGCCTCTCGAATGCAACTTCTTACCACCAGATTTGAGAACCTTCGCATGGATGAAGGTGAAAAACTTGCCGATTTCAATGCCAAGATTTGCGACATCGCTAATAAAAGCTTTGCTATTGGAGAAGCGATCTCTGAAGATAAACTTGTGCGAAAGGTTTTGCGATCTCTGCCTAGAAGATTCGCTTATAAAGTCACAGCCATTGAAGAGGCCAAAGACGTGAGCAAGATGAAGTTGCATGAGCTGATGGGTTCTTTGTGAACCTTTGAAATGGGGCTGGCAGATGAAGAAATAGTGCAGAAGAAAAGCATAGCTTTTCAGGCAGGTTCCAGTATTGATGTGACAAGTAATGTTCCTGACAGTTCGGACCTTGCAGAATCAGTTGCATTACATTCAAAGAATTTTTCCAGGTTTACAAGACAATTTGAGAAATCATCTCAAAATTATTCTGCCAAGAACAGGTTCTCTAAACCTAAAAAAACTAAGGATGATGAGTCAAATGATGACAAATATAAGGAAGCGAAGTGTCGTGAATGTGGTGGTTATGGTCACTATCAAGTCGAGTGTGCTAACACTCTAAAAAAGAAGAACAAGTCATATTGTTCTACCTTTTGTGAAAGTGATGATCCTGATGATAGTCAAAGTGATGAAGAAGGTGTAAGTAATCATATTACTTTCATGACACACTCTGTCAAAGAGTCCGTGCCTGTAGCTATTCCTAACAGTGAGGTCGAGAAAATTTCAAAATGCAGCGATGATGAAGAAGATGAAGAATTCTCTGTGGAATCAACTATGGAGGCGTATAAGAAGTTGCATTCCAGTTGGATCATGGTGGTTAAGGTCAATGAAGGCCTATTAAAAGAGAATTCCAATCTCTTGAAAGAAAGAGAAATCTCTCTACTCGCCTTAATGAGGTGCAAAATGAATTGTTGCAATCCAGAAATAGTACTCAAGCACAGAATGGTGATCTCCAACACCTAAAGAAGCTTGTCAAAATGATAAACTCTGGATCATCTCAACTGGATGAAATTCTTTCCAAAGGAAAGAGTCCTCAAGATTATTCTGGGCTCGGATATAATGGCGCTCATACTTATGACGTATTCTGTCAAGGACAGTCATCTGGAACAAAAGATTCAACAGTTCCAGAGTTGAGAGATGGGCCAAAGAACAAGCAGCAGCGAAGGAAGTCTCATCAAAAGACACGTGTTGTGTGTCATTACTGTGAGAAACCCGGTCACATTCGACCACATTGCAGAAACTTGATCAATGACCTCCGAAGGATGAAAAGAAGGGGTTTTTCATAATCTGATCAGTTTCCCAAAAGAAATGTCCGAAACAGATCCAGGAACAATCACAAAAATTATGTGGTTCACACTGCACTCAATATTCATGCAAAAAGTAGCTGGTACTTTGACAGTGGATGCTCTCGGCATATGACCGGAGATGCTAGCATGCTGAGCAACATACAAGAAAATTGCTCATATCAATCTGTTACCTTTGGAGATGGTGTTAAAGGTAGAGTGCAAGGCCGTGGATGCCTAAATGTGCATGGGATGCCCAACCTGAAGGACGTGCTGCTTGTAGAAGGACTAAAGGCTAATTTAATTAGCATCAGTCAGCTGTGTGACCAAGGTCTCTTGGTGCATTTCACTAGAGACAAATGCCTTGTCAAGAACAAAGAAAGTGTTCTGCTGATGGTCGGGGACAGATCACGGGACAATTGTTATCTTTTCAACATGAAGGAAACGTGCTTCAGATCTCAACTAAATGAAGCAAACTTGTGGCATGAAAATCTTTGCCAGATCAGTGATCAAGAATCATCAATTGTTCTTGTTAAAAATGACTGTTCCAGGTTTGAAGAAACTACTGGAAGTGTGCCTGTTTCTGTGCCTGACAGAAGTGAAGACTGTAATCGGATTGAATCAATATTTGAGAGCAATGATGCTCTTAAAAACCATCCAGTTGTTAATGATCTGGAAGAACCTGCTGCCCAGATTGATGATGAGAGCCTTGATGGTACTGTCCATGTTCCTACATATGTGCCGGGCAGTTCTGAAAACAGAGACCTAACTGAAGCAAGGCCTCAGAAATAAGATAAGTTTGTTATCCAACCCAAAGGTTTTGAAGACCGCCACCAACTTGAGTTTGTGTACAAACTGAAAAAGGCACTTTACGGTCTCAAAGAAGCTCCACGAGCTTGGTATGTCGATATTAGCTTTGGATCTGTGTCAAACAGAATTGTGGACGAGTTTCGGAAGAGTACTTCAGGAGGACATTTCTTCCTTGGAAACAGCATGGTCTCTTGGTTTCGTAAGAAACATAATTCCATTTTGTTATCTACTGCCGAAGAAGAATATATTGCGGCTGGAAGTTGGTGTACACAACTTTTATGGATGAAGCATATGCTGGTTGATTATGGTGTACCACAGTTTGTTCTTACCATACTCTGTGACAATATGAGAGACATAAATAGTTCAAAGAATTCAGTTCAGCACACTTGGACGAAACATATAGATATTCGCCATCACTTCATTCGTGAACTGGTTGAAGATGGATCACTTGTGATCGAGTATGTTGGAACAGATGCCCAACTCACGGATATTTTCACTAAGGCACATGATAGTAGAATATTTACAACACATAGATCCTCATCGGGTCTTTGTGTTCTCTGAACTTCTCCTTTGCGAGAAGTATCTCTGTACAGTCTTGATCAGTGATGTATGTACAGATATTGTAAAATGACCAAGTGTTTTATGGTCTTTGCAAGTGTGTGCCTCCATGTGTGCTTGACAGAAAGAAGCACAGTTTGTAGCAGTTATTTTTTTAACTACAATGGCTAGTGGGCCCTCGATTTTCTCACCCAGCTTCTACTTCCTGAGGGCGTGCTGAGTAGATTTCATAAGGGAAGTGATCCCTAATTTTGAAAGGCTCTTGAAGAAATTTAAAAATCACTTGTGTTCTCCACATCTGTTCCCACTGCCGTCGTTCCAGCAGTGATGTTATGTCTGCAGTCTGCAGAAGTCTCTGCATCTGTGCCCTGCGATGCTCCTGAAGTGTTTGCGACTCTGTCTGAGTCAGTTTCTGTGACAGATCCAGAACCCTCATCTAAATTTAGGGTGTTTGATGTTCTTTCCTCATCTCCGGTTGTGAAGGGAGAATTGAAGTTGATGATATTAAGGAGAATGATATTGCTATTGAGGAAAATGCTTCCTCATCTGATGCTGAATCTGTTCTACCTCTTTTGGAACAAAGAGAGACGTTTTCCAAAGTCCCGTGGTGTGAAGCGCAAGCTTCAATTGCTCGATGAACCAGATGAATCCCCTTCTGCCTCTGAGCACCATGTTGATTCTGCTGATGCTAAGCAGAACTCTGAAAAAGATGAGATTCATATCTCAATTACAGACCGAGCATGTCCTAGTCTGCTGATGAAGAATGCTAGAGCTCCGTCCCATTCTGTTGAAGTGGAAGATGATGTTTCTGCAGATGTCTCAGACAGTTCCGATTCTGAAGATGAATCTTTTGATTCAAGTTAGTTTTATCTGTTTTCCATCAAGGTCTTTCTAAGCTGGTGGTTGATCGTTCTCTTGTTTCTGAACGATGGTTGGTTCAATCTGACGTTGAGGAAACTGGTGAGATGGAATTATTACATGATTTACATTTGGATAAATCTCCATATGATGCTCCTTTGCTTATTGTTGTTGCTACTGGTCATCGTGTTACTCGGAGTTAGTCCGAGCAGATATTGGGCTTGGTCTCTGGACCTCGCCGACCGTTGATTAAGAAGGCTCAAGCTTCTTCTCCCTCTGATGATGATTCTGAAAATGTGCCAGAGGATATGCCTGACAGATTAGCCTATGAGTCTGAAGCCTACGACTCAATGCTCAATACTTCACAAGCTTGCAGTGAAGAACTGATGTCCCTGCCAGTATTGTTCTTCTCTTGGTGTGTGCCAATATCTGTCTCGGACAGTTTCTGCTTTATAGGAACAGTTACTTTTCAACGGCTAGTAATGCCTTGATTTTCGCACCACGATCGATTCCACTTCTCCACACCTAGCTGCGGGGTGATGTGTGAGGAATAAGTGAGTTAAGGAAATTTTCTGTTTAGAGTTTCCTAATTAAGGTCCTAACCTTATTTTTCAAAAGAGACAGAATCGTTGCAAAATTTCCAAGCCATTCTTTCTCTGTGGTGTGTGTTTGAATTTTTGTAGATCAAACTCTAATGGCAGATAAAGTTGTTTCTTCTAAGCCTTCTCAAGCGAAGAAACCCAGAATTTCTACTGAAGACTTGCGACGACAGCTTGCGGAGCTTTCTCAGCCCATTGTGTTTTCGTCTTCAATTACCTTTGTCTCTGTGAAGCCATCTGTTGCTTCCTCTGAAGCTCTTGCTTCTGTGCCAACTTCTGTGGCACCTTCTGCTGATTTGCCGCCTCAATCTGTGTCTGAGACAGATCTCATTGCTCAACCCTCTCCTAGGGTTTCTGAAGTGCCATCCTCTCCGCCCATGGTGTCTACGGAAATTTTGGATGATTCAATTGTGGATGTTATAGAGAATGTTGGAGGAAATGAAGTCTCCATGGCTTCTGTTGAAGATGATGTTGTCGCCGTTGCTGTTGGCGAAGAACCCACCTCGATTGAGGAATTTGCTGCATCTCTTGATGCCCTGAAATTTGTTCATGCTCCGTCTCTTTCTACTGCTGTCCCGGTGTATAGTGACATGCCCATTGTCACGGTTCAAGTTCCTCTGGGTGAAGTATCACCTGTTACTACTGCTGAAACCCTTGTTCATGATCAAGATGAAGATGACATTGATATCTCCTTCCTCGATGAAGAGTCTTCTACTCATGAGGATGTTTCTGTCCATCCTCCAAAGGCTACCTCCTTCAAAACTTGCGGGTCCAAACGCAAGCTGGAGTTGCGCGATGATCCAGTCACTCTTCCGGTGTCTGATGATGAGGATGACACGCCCATTGCCAAGTTGAAATCCAAAGTGTTGGCCAAGGTTGCTGCGAAGAAGGGTTCTTCTTCACAAACCCACAAATCCAAGAAAGTTGCTACTAAGAAGGGGTCTTCATCAAAACCCCCCAAACCAGTGAAGCCTGCTGGGAAAAAGGTTGTGCCTAAGAAGCCTGAGGTTGTTCCTGCTCGCCGTGTGACACGGAGTGTGTCTGAGCAGAGGATGGGGTTGATGTCGGATCGTCGTCGCCCGCTGATGAAGCAAGCCAGAGCACCTTCCCCCTCTGATGAAGAAGCAGAGGATATCTCCGAGTCTGTTCCAGACAGATCAGATTCCGATTTTGAGGACTTTGATTCAAATAAGTTTATCTCTGCCCTCCACCAAAATCAATTCAAGATTGTTGGTGGTCGCTCGTTGATTACCGAGCGTTGTTTGGTTAAGTCCAATATAGAGAGAACTAGTGTTGATTCTCTGTTGCATGATCTCTGGTTGGAGAAATCTGCTTATTCTGCTCCTCCTTTTATTGCTGCAATTGTTCATGAATTTTATGCAAATCTGTCCAAACGTATGCGAGATGCTTCCTATGAGCATGCTTTTTCTGTTTTTGTGCGGGGTCATTGGATTGCTTTTTCCCCTACTGTGATTAATGAATTTTTGGGTCGTGAGAATCTTGTTGCTCCTATGCCCGTGTTTGATCTGAATGAGGTTGTGTCAGAATTGACTGGAGGAAGTCGGGTGGTTTGGCCCTCGGGGCGTGCGTTGTTGGCGTCTGATCTGAGTGTGAAGTACTCAACACTTCACAATGTTGCTATTCGGAATTGGTTGCCCAGTACTCATGATTCTACTGTTGGCAAGTCCATGGCTTTGTTGCTGTTCAAAGTAGGCACTCGTAGTGAGTTTAATCTTGGCCTGCTGATATTTGAGAACGTCTTTGCTCATGCCAAATCGACTCGTACCCAGCAATCTGTTGGATATCCTGGCTTAATCTTCAGCATCATAATGGCCTAGCATGATGTTGTTTCTGCAAATGATGTGTATGCGCCTGTTGCGCAACCTTTGTCAATCAGCCACAAGCTGTTTTCGTCCCAGCATGCTCCGGATGTTCCTGCCCGCGATGCTAATGAAAGCTCGAGACCTGTGCCAACATCTGTCCCAGACAGATCTGCTGTTTCTTTTGCTGTCACATCTGTTTTCTTTGACAGGCATATCAAGTCTCTGGAGCGTGAAGTTGTGTTCCTAAGCAAGTCCATTCGGACTTTCAAGACCAGAAAACAGGAGTTGGAGGCCTTACTGATTGATCTCCGGGCCCGAGCCCTTGGCCTTGCCTCACCGCTTGACGTGCCGAGTGCTTCCTCTGTTCCTTCTGCTGATAAGCTGGCTGCTGTTGATGCCGATGATGATGATGATGCTGCTGCCTCCCCGGCCTGAAGTTTTGTGTTTGCCGTTTCTGACAACAATTAAGGGGGAGAAGAATGTTGGTGAACAAAGGCCACAGTTGGATGAAGGATGGTCTGTTGCTGATGCTGCTATGAGCGTGTGCTCATTTTTATTTGCGGCCATGTTGATGTTGTGGCCGTTCTCAAACTGTCCTTCCTCCTCATGCCCTTCGTTTCCTAAATCTTCTTGATCTTCTGGTGCTGGTGTGGGCTCACGAGGTCTATTTACGGCTTAGCGTGCCCTCTTCGCTGCTGCCCTATTTTTTCTCGAAGTGTTCTCTATCTCTAGATCGTACAATAGAGTCTCCTCTGAAGAGCCCCTGGGCATTAACTTCCAGGCTCACCAATTGTGAAAGATAAAATCACTAGAAACACGATCCCTGACATCGGCGCCAATTTTGACGCGCGGTCGTTTCGCGCTCAAAAATAATTTATAACTCATGTGCCCACAACAAGTGTAGCTAGCTAATGAGTACGGGTTAATCCCACAGAGAGCTGTTGTGATTCCACATTCAAATAACCAATCATAAAAAGGGGATTTGGTTTGTTGTCACTACTGGAAATTAAATATGCAAAAGAAAGTAAAGAAAATATCAAATAAGAAAGGTTCTGGCATTTGAACTTGAATTTGGTTTCAATATATATCAACTCGATCATGGGCACACTGATTTTCATTTATGATAAATCATATAGTTATGGAGACCGGATTCCTCTCTTCATCTCCTCATTCTCCTTTCATTATAGACTTAAAATCAATTCCTCGTCAATTAAATCCCTAATTAGTCACCCACCCCCCAGTTTCCCAAAGAGATGTAAGTGAACAAATAACAATGTGCCCTAGACGAATCCAGATCTATTGTGTTTACCGATTCCTCATGTGCCCACAATAACCTATTGATTCCCTTATTACTATATGAACCAACACACAGTCACGATTCACCAATTTAATTAATAATGGTGTGCCCTCTTTACCTAATGAGTGATCAGCCACATTAGGCATTTCAGACACACACTCACGTGGAACAAGGCGTACGAATCAACAGAAACTTATCATGCATTACTATGCCCATTTTGGCCTCACGAGTCCAGATTTATATTCAAACCATTTTCATTGTTTAAACACCAGAATAAAGTGTCTAGCCAAGAATGCTAGACATAATTAAAATTGCAGAAATGAAAGACATAATTATAAAGAGAACTTACTGAACTTAATATGCAAAAAATACTCAACATAACCGTTGAGTTTAATACCATAATCCTAAATCCAAAGGCTTAAGGCCTATTGGAATTGTTTCTTGCTGCAAAGCAGCGTACGAAAATGAAAATGCAAGAACGTAAAATTGTAGCAATGTTTCTGACTTCCAAAGCTTGTGTTTCCAGAATTAAAAGAAGCTTAAATAGTTACAGTTCCGAATCAGAGATCCCCCAACAAGCTGAGGTCTTCACTGGATTTTTGGAACTGGCGTGCCCTCTCTGATCTGACTGGATAAGCATAAGTTGACCAAATCCCTATTTTTTAGGGATTGGGCTTATCTCTTCTTTGCAATGCCTCTAAGAGTCCAGTCTACCTCCAACCCTTCTTCGAATAATGTAGCTAGCATTCTCATCTCTCTCTTCAAACTGATCCAGGGTTTCTCGCAATTGCCCTAGCGCAGCCCCATTGTTGTCAAGTCTACACGAGCAAAGTGGGCACGGTATCTTACAGTCAGCCTCATCCATCTCTGATATGCCCATTCCGCCACCCGAATATAGGATGAGTGCTGAAAGAAGTCCCCTGTGCCTCTGACTGAATCTTTAGCTTGGATTTTGCTTGAATAATCGGGTATAAAATGCCCCTTTCACCAGACTTGACCTCCGCAATGCCCCATGACCTCATCTTGGTTCTTTTTGACTCAAGACACACTAAAAAAGACATTTATAATGAACAAAATACTCATAAAAACATGAAATAAATGGACTTATCAGTGATCTATATGTTGTTCAAGCTGAATCTGTGCCTTTGCCTGTTGCTAATGTGGTCCAAGAGGACAAAACTGCATTGTGGCATGCTAGACTAGGGCACATGATCAACAAAGGTCTAGAAATATTGCATAAATCTGGTGTATTTGGAAAAGACAAAATTTCTAGCATATCTTTCTATGAACAATGTGTGATGGGAAAGCATCATAGAGCTCCCTTTTCTATTTCTATGTCTTATCCTAGGAAGCATGTTAGCACTGAAATCTTTGAGTACCTACATGCTGATGTCTGGGGCCCAGCTAAAGAGCCTACCCATGGTGGAAACTTGTTTTTCTTATTTATCATTGATGATTTCTCTAGAAAATACTTGGGTTCTTGTTGAAAAACCTGAAGATTGCTCTGTTGTTGAATGCAAGTGGCTATTCAAAATTAAACAAGAAACTGATAATGTGAGATACAAAGCTAGATTGGTTGCAAAGGATTTCACACAAAAAGAAGGCATTGATTATAATGAAATTTTTACTCATGTGGTTAAGTTTACTACTGTGCGCATTATGCTTGCTCTTGTAGCTCATTTTGATTAGGAACTTAAGCAAATAGATGTGACAACTGCATTTCTTCATGGTGAGCTTGAAAACAACATGCATTAGCCTGAGGGTTTTGTTGATAAAGCTTTCCCTAATCATGTATGCTTGCTTAAAAAGTCCCTGTATGGCCTGAAACAGTCTCCAAGGCAGTGGAACATAAAATTTGATAAATGCATGCAAAGCATGAACTTTACTAGAAGCAAATTTGATCATTACCTGTACTACATGCAATCTGATGTTCCTATGTTTTTGCTACTTTATGTGGATGATATGCTCCTGATTAGCCCTTGTTTGAAAACTGTGAAGCATGTGCAAAGATGTCTCTGTGCTAATTTTGATATGAAGGACCTAGGTGATGCTAGAAAAATCCTTAGCATGAATATTGACAGAAACAAAGAAAAACATACACTTGTGTTGCATCAATCTGCCTATGTTGATCAAGTGTTGAAAAATTGTAATATGGAAAACTGCAAACCTGTTTCTATGCCCCTTGTATCTCATTTTGTATTGAGTAAAGATCAATCTCCTAAAATTGAATCAGAGATAACTGAAATGCAATATATTCCTTATGCTAATGCTATAGGCTCTGTAATGTACTTAATGATTAGCACAAGGTCTGGCATTGCTTATGCTGTCTCATGTTTGAGTAGATATATGGTGAATCCCGGTATACCTCATTGGGAAGCTCTTAAATGGCTTCCCAGGTACTTGAAATCCACTATGAATAGTGGTCTGACCTTCTCAAAGGCAGATGATGGTATTAAATGTGTTGGTTATGTTGACTTAAACTATGCTAATGATAGAGATCAAAGGAAGTCAACTACTTCATATGTGTTTACCTTGAGTGGTACATGTATTAGCTGGAAATCTCAATTGCAGAGTATTGTTGCATTATCAACTACTGAATCTGAATACATTGCTACTACTGAGGCTATAAAAGAAGCCATTTGGCTTAATGGAGTGCTATCTGAAATTAAATTCATTGATGATAAACCTCTTATCTATTCAGATAGCCAATCTGCAATTCAATTGTGCAAGAATCCTTTGTTCCATGATAGAACTAAGCACATTGATGTGAGATTTCATTTCATTCGTGATGTTGTGGAAATAGGTGATGTTTTACTTGATAAAATCCCATCTGAATTCAACCCAATAGACATGGGCACAATGTCTACCAGTTGTAAAGTTGATGGCCTGCAAGAGATCTTTGAATATTGATCTTGGTTGAACTCTGATTTGTGTCTTTTCTTGAGTGGTACTCCAGCCTCAGTGGTTGGATGCCTTATCTGCCTCTGTGAACTTGTTGGTTGAGTCTGTTGGTTATTTTACCCTTTTTGCTTCAATGCTAGGTTGTAATTCAATCAAGGATAGTCATTGAATGGCTTGAGATGATTTGCTGTCATTAGGTTGGTCTCTAGTATTGAGACTGAGATTAATACGCATAGTATTTCTCTCTCCTTCTCATGTCTTGTCTGTGTGATAGACAAGAGTAAAAAGGCTATGATGGTAAAACTATTTAATGGTAAGCTCTTCCTTAGCGACATAAAGATCAATGGACCAAAGGTGGATATGTGGTGGGTTGGCACATTATCTGTACTTTCTGTCTGGCCCATTATAAGCCCATTACCCTAAACTAAGCCCAATACCCCCAATTCCTCTATTAAGACTAAATTTCATATTATGAACTATATTCACTCTTCTTAACACCCTGCGCTGCTTCATTTCCTCTTAAGCCTCACAAAATATCTCTGATTGTTCTAGAAGGGCTCTGCTATTCCCTCTGAGCATTTTAGCCGGAATATTGCCCATCGGATTCCTGAGTGGATGTGAGTGTGAGAGCTTCGTGCTGAGATCCACCTAAACCCTTTCGTGGTCTAAGTTCTTATCGTTGCCGGAGAACTAGCCACCGTTCTTGGGAAAATCTGAGCCCCTTGTGTCTTTGAGACACAATTTTCCCACTTCTCATCATCTGATTTTCTTTCTTCTCTCTTTTATATATTTTTACACTTTGTCTTCATATTTTGCCACTCAAAATCTCTGTACCAACGATTTTCTTGTGCAGATCACTATCTAAAGTGAAGAAAAAGAGATCTGAGAAGGATAATAGTTCTGAGACTTGCTGAAAACCAAAGTAAAATAAATTAAGGGCTCAAGTTACTTGAGCAACAGTGAAGGGAACCGAGAAGAGTCGGAAAACAAGCGGTGAACACCCGATTAGGCACGATACCTAACATTTATGCCTTGCACCTCTAACCATGTAGGATAGTGGATATTTACGTTAAAATATAGAAATAAATACACACACACACACACATAGAAAACCTATTTTGATTGAATTTTTATTTCTAAATTAAATAATTATATATTATTCATTTATTTAAATATTTATTGTGACTTTTAATATTATATGTTTTTTATAAAATATAATTATGTTATATCATTATTTAATATTAGATTATTTTAGTTATTTTCTCAAATATTATACATTTATGATTAATAATTTTTATAAAAATTGTTAGTGCCACCGTCATGCACTAAGTATTTGTGTTGTTGAATTGGCAAGATATGTTCGACAATGTGTACCTGGGTATGTCCCATGAAGTTTTGTTTTCCGCTGTGCAAGAAAAGAAAGAACAGTTGGTGAACTGTTCCCGAGTATGTCCCAGACAGAACTAGGGACACTCTATTTATGGCAGTTTCCTTGTTGGAAAGATCTTGCGCCGAACTAGTTTGGAAGGTCAAGATATATTCGATTTACTGCCTTGTGGTGTAGATCCAGTGCTGAATTAACCCCACTATACTTCGAGAGTATCTACACACATTTGGAAGGCCACAAACCTCAATCTACTTACCATGTTGGCGGCGGATGAAGATCGACGCCTATATGAAGATCAAATTGAGGAGCAATCAGTACCACTTATATTTTGTTTAGATTCTAGTGTTAGAGTCAGTTTGTGGTCATTTTGTAACTAGTAGTTGTTAATTAAATAGTTCAACGTGATAGACTAGTTTTGAGTGTTTACGAGTGAAATACATGAGGGGATTTTTATTCCAGTTTTGTATGCAATCTCGGGAGAGATTGTAAGTTGAAGTCGTGGGTAGCTAGAGGGAGTCTAGTGTCACGGTTGTGAGGGGATCTTACAACTTTCGGCTAGCGAAAGAGTTCGAGGAGAAGAACGGACGACATAAGGCGGGAGGCTTGTATGTGTAAGATCCTTAATACACTCTTCGAAGGAGTAACAATCGAAACTTCAAGTTTGGGAGCAATCCCCCTGAGAAGGTTGTTTGAACCGAACTGGGTTACCATCTCATATTTTTTACTGCTTTATTCTTTTATGTTCTTGCATCTGTCTCACACATATCACAGAACAGTTTTTTAAGCAGTTAATTAAAACTCGTATAAGCATGGATTACTGTTTTTCAATTGGCACTAGAGCGGGTTGCCTGTATTCAGGGTTGATCTTGGGGTATTAATCTGTGTTCTTGTGTTGTTTTTGCCGAGATGGACTCGATGAAAGAAGGAGCCTCAACGGTGTGACCTCCGCTCCTTGATGGCAATAACTATGCCTATTGGAAAGCTCGTATGACAGCTTTCATTCGCGCAATTGATGAGCGTGCTTGGAAGATGGTGACTGAAGGGTGGAAGCCTCCTATCAAGAAGGATGAGAAAGGCAAAGCGGTGCTGAAGCCAGAAGAGGAGTTTGACGATACTGGACATGAACGTGTTCAAACTCATCTCCACATGTGACAAGGTAAAAGATGCATGGGATATCCTTCAAACTATTTTCGAAGGAACAAGCAGTGTTCGTGCATCTCATATGCAGCTCCTTACTACCAGATTTGAAAACCTTCAAATGGATGAAGGTAAAAAGCTTGCTGATTTCAACGCCAAGATTTGTGACATAGCTAATGATAGCTTTGCACTTGGTGATTCCATCTCTGAAGAGAAACTTGTGTGGAAAGTTCTGCGATCTCTTCCCAAGAGATTCACATATAAAGTCACGGCGATCGAAGAGGCCAAGGATGTGAGCAAGATGAAGTTACAGGAGCTGATGGGGTCCCTGAGGACTTTTGAAATGGGTCTAATAGATGAAGAGACAGTTCCACTCTCAGTGAAAGTGATGATCCAGATGATAGTGAGAGTGATGAAGAATGCGTGAGCAATCATATTGCTTTCATGACACATTCTCACAAAGAACATGTGCCTAATTCTGTCTCTGACAGACAAAATGACAATGTTTCGGAATGCAGTGATGATGGAGAATTTACTGAAGAGTCTGCCATAGAAGCTTACAAAAAGCTTCATGAGAGCTGGATCATGGTGGTTAAGGTCAATGAAGGGCTGATGAAAGAGAATGGTGATCTCATTAAAGAAAGAGACAGTTTGTCCACGCGCCTCAGTGAATTGCAGAATGATCTTCAACAATCCAGAAACAATTCTCACTCTCAGAATGGTGAACTGCTTCATCTAAAGAAGCTCGTCAAGATGATGAATTCTGGATCATCTCAGCTCGATGACATCCTTTCTAAAGGAAAAAATCTGCAGGACCATACAGGTCTTGGATACACTGGTGGGAAGTTTTCCAGATCATTTCTGTCAAGGACAAACATCCGGAAAGCATGATGAATCTATTCCAGAACCTGAATTTAAACCAGAGATCAAGCAGCCACAACCTCAAAAGTCTCAGTCTTGAAAGATTGGAGTTGTCTGCCACTACTGTGAAAAGCCTGGTCACATTCGACAATACTGTAGGTACTACATCGATGATCTCAGAAGAATGAGGAGGAAAGGTCGATCTCAGAATGACCTGAATTTCAGAAGACAATCTGTGCGGAACAGATCCTGGGACAATCACAGGAACTATGTTGTTCACACTGCCCTCAATATTCATGCAAAGAGCAGCTGGTACTTTGATAGTGGATGCTCGCGACACATGACTGAAGATGCCAGTATGCTGAACAATATCTAAAAGGATTATTCTTATCAATCCGTTACTTTTGGAGACGGTGTCAAGGGAAGAGTTCTTGGCCGTGGTCATCTTAATGTTGAAGGGATGCCCAACTTGGAAAATGTTCTACTTGTTTAAGGACTGAAAGCTAACTTAATTAGCATAAGTCAACTCTGCAATCAAGGTCTCTTGGTTCATTTTACTAGAGACAAATGTCTTGTGAAGAACAAAGAATGTGTGCTGCTGATGGATGGAGACAGATCGAGGGACAATTGTTACCTTCTCAACATGAAAGGTAAATGCTTCAGAACTCAGCTTGATGAAGCAAACATATGGCATGAAAAGCTTGGTCATGTGAGTTACAGAAACATGCAACGTCTCATGAAGACAGAAGCTGTGAATGGAGTCCTGAAGTTTGATATTGATCGTAGCAAAATTTGTGGACCGTGTCAAGTGGGAAAATAGATTCATACATCACATAAATATGTTAAGAAGATTACCACCTTAAAAGCTTTGGAACTGTTGTATATGGATTTGATGGGGCCTGTTTAAACTGAAAGTATTGGACGGAAGAATTTTATTTTTGTGTGTGTGGATGACTTCACACGATTCACATGGGTTGAGTTCCTTAGAGATAAGGGAGAAACTTTTGAGACATTCAAGAATCTGTATCTCAAGTTTGAAGTGGAGAAAGCAACAGCTGTGATGAGAATTCAAAGTGATCACGGTCGTGAATTTGAAAATGCTTATTTCAAATGTTTTTGTGAAGAAAGAGGTATTGCTCAGGACTTTTCTGCACCAAAAACGCCTCAACAAAATGGTGTTGTTGAGAGGAAAAATCAGACTCTTCAAGAAATGAGCCGAGTCATGTTGAAGGCAAACTCTGTCCCTGACAATCTATGGGCTGAAGCTGTGAACACAGCTTGTCATGTTATCAATCAGGTGTATTTCAGACCCAAGACAAGAGTTACTCCCTACGAGCTGTGGAAAAGAATGAAACCAAATTTAAAGTACTTACACATCTTTAGAAATACTTGCTATATGTTAAGAGACCGTGAGCAGCTTAGCAAGTTTGATGCCAAAGGAGATGAATGCATTTTTCTCGGATATTCGAGAAATAGTCGGGCTGATGAAGCCATGCAAGGCATTGAAGGCCTTGAACCCGAGCTGCAATTCAAAGGTCCAATGACGCGACTTCGAGCGAAGAAATTACAAGGTTATTTCCAAGTGATGATTCGCAAGAAGTTTGAGGAATTAGAAGATGCAAAGTGCAGCCATACTTTAGTTAATTTATTAACTAATGAAGATCAAGATCATACCATGGAGAATATAACTTGAAGATTTGAAGAAGAGAGCAAGAAGAAGTGCATTTGTGCATGGAGCTGTTTTCGCCCTTGATTTAATTTAAAGGGTTGATTTTTATCTAGACTATAGTATTTATTTAATTACTTTAGACTATAGTTTAGATCAGTTTTTAATTAATTTATAAGTGTATTTTCGTTCATAATATCATAGGTTTGACTAGAGTTGTATTTAAGGCAATTTCCTACCTTGAATAGAATTCTAGTTTAGGTATTTCTATAGTATAGTTAGAGACCCTTTTGGATCAGATTTTTAGGGTTTTTTACACTTTATTTTCGTCCATATTAGCCTTGTAAATAGGGGATCCATGTTACATTGATACTTTAGACTTTATTTGAATTATTAAACTTTGCTTTCAATATTGTCTCAACCCCTTTTAATCTTTGTGAGTTTTGATTAACAAATTCATATTCTTGGAGCTAGCAACTTTAAGTCTTACTCAAGGGTATTGCTTAATCCACTTGAGGGATTAACCGGTATTCGCTATCCGAAGATCAACTTAGAGATTTCATCCTTGGGTACGTTCGAGATTCAAGGAGGCTATCGGGTTGTGATTCACATCAACAAATTATCATCCATCAACCATAATCGACGCCATCCATACTTCATCAACGCACGCTTCAATTCAACCCCCAAGATCGTGATTGTGTTCTACGCCAATCCATCCATACCGTAAGTTCGTTTATCTCTATCATATCCTATCTACTCCAAGCCATTCTTCACCCTAAACACACGATTCCAACACCATCAATTTCAGCCCCATATTCGTCCTATTTCAGCCCCTATACGCGCCCTTCCCTACCTTAAGTTCTTTGGATTTATGTTATATAGTTTGTGTCATTGTTTAGGTATTTTATTTGTCTAGATTTCGACCTTTTCGTTTGTTTATCGAGTCGGATTGGAGCCCTTCAATTAGTTGACGTGTTTCGCATCCTAAGTCTTCCGCTACGTCTTTTATTCATCCTAGATTAATTGTCTGGGTCACATCATGGGCCTATCGAGTGTTCAACAAGAGGACCAAGACGGTGATGGAGTCCATCAATATTGTTGTAGATGATCTGGAAGAACATGTTACCCAGATTGATAAGGAGATTGTTGATGTCACAATTCCTGTGCCAGCTTCTGTTCCAGACAGTTCGGAACACAATGATCAGGCTAAGTTGAGGAACGAGAACCTGGATAGCTTCAGACCTTCAAAAGGTGTGCAGAAGCATCATTTTGCAGCAGACATCATTGGTGATGTGAGTGAAGGAGTTAGAACCAGAGGAGTTCGAAAGAACTATCGTGAGATGATTGCAAATGTCTGCTATACTTCTGCAGCTGAGCCCAAGAATGTTAAAGAGGCCTTACAAGATGATCGATGGATTCATGCCATGCAAGAAGAGCTCTTGCAGTTTGAAAGAAATGAAGTATGAGATCTGGTTCCATCTCCTAAAGGTGTTAATGTGATCGGTACGAAGTGGATCTTCAAAAATAAAACCGATGAAGAAGGGAACATAACCAGAAATAAGGCAAGACTTGCGGCTCAAGGCTATTCCCAAGTTGAAAGTGTGGATTTTGACGAGACTTTTGCTCCAGTTACTCCTCTTGAATATGTCAGGTTGCTCCTCGCCATGGCTGCATGGATGAAGTTTAAATTGTACCAAATGGATGTGAAGAGTGGTTTCTTAAATGGGTACTTATCTGGAGATGTGTTTGTAAGCCAACCCAAAGGCTTTGAAGACCCGTACCATCCTGAGTATGTGTACAAACTGAAGAAGGCCCTCTACGGTCTCAAACAAGCTCTATGAGCTTGGTACGAACGACTTACCAAATTCTTTCTAGAGAAATGATACGTTCAAGGTGGAGCTGATAGAATACTCTTCATCAAGAGAGAAAAATCTAACGTGATCATCATTCAAATTTATGTTGATAATATTGTCTTTGGATCTATCTCGACAGAATGGTGAAAGACTTCGTGAAGGACATGACTTCTGAATTTGAGATGACTCTTGTAGGTGAACTAACCTACTTTCTGGGGCTTCAAGTGAAGCAAAAGGATGATGGAATCTTTGTGTCTCAAACGAAATATGCAAAGAACTTAATCAGCAAATTTGGCTTGGAGAGTTGCAGCCCAAAAAGAACTCCGATGGGCACATCTTTAAAGATGTCAAAAGATAAAGCTGGTGTTGCTATTGAGCAAACCTTGTACCGGAGTATGATTGGGAGTCTGCTCTACCTTACAACAAGTAGGCCAGACATATGTTACAGCGTGGGAGTGTGTGCTCGATACCAATATGATCCCAAAGAAAGTCACTTGAAATCTGTCAAGAACATAATCAAGTACGTAAAGGGTATTGCTGAATTGGGACTTTGATTTTCCTATGATACGAGCCATAGTTTGGTGGGGTTTTGCGATGCAGATTGGGCAGGATGTACTGAAGATAGGAAGAGTACCTCTGGAGGATGTTTCTTTCTTGGAAATAACATGGTCTCATGGTTCAGTAAGAAACAGAATTCTATCTCGCTTTCTACTGCCGAGGCAGAATATATCGCTGCTAGGAGTTGCTGTACTCAACTTTTGTGGATGAAACAAATACTGCATGACTATGGTGTCCTACAGTCTGTCCTTACCATATACTGTGACAATATGAGTGCGATAAATATTTCAAAAAATCTAGTTCAGCACTCACGTACAAAGCACATAGATATTCGTCACCACTTCATCCGGGAGCTTGTTGAAGACGGATCACTGGTGATCGAATATGTTGGAACAGATGCCCAGCTTGCGGACATCTTCACAAAGGCACTTGATAGTAAAATGTTTGAAACACTAAGATCCTCCTTGGGTCTTTGTGTTCTCTAAACTTCTCCATTGTGAGAAGACTCTCTATACAGTCTTGGTCAGTGATATATGTATAGAGAGTATAAAATGACCATTGTTAATATGGTCTGTAAGTATTGTGCCAATATCTGTCTCGGACAGTTTCTGCTTTGGAGGAACGGTTACTTTTCAACAGCTAGTAGTGCCTTGTTTTTCGCACCACGATCGATTCCACTTCTCTACACCAAGCTGCGGGGTGATGTGTGTGGAATAAGTGAGTTAAGGAAATTTACTTTTAGAATTTCCTAATTAAGGTCTAAACCTTAATTTTTCAAAAGAGACAGAATCATAGCAAAATTTCCAAGCCGTTCTCTCTTTCTGGTGTTTTGCTTGAATTTTGTTGTTCGAACTCCAATGACGGATAAAGCTGTTTCTTCTAAGCCCTCTCAAGCGAAGAAACCCATAATTTCTACAGAAGACTTGCGACGACAGCTTGCGGAGCTTTCTCAATCAATTGTGTTCTCGTCTTCAATTATCTCTGTCTCTGCTCTTGTGAAGCCATCTGTTGCTTCCTCCGAAGCCCTTGCTTCTGTGCAAACTTCTGTGGCACCTTCTGCTGATTCGCCGCCTAGGTCTGTGTCTGAGACAGATCTTACTGTTCAACCCTCTCCTAGGGTTTCTGAAGGGCCATCCTCTCCGCCCATAGTGTCTGCGAAAATTTTGGATGCTTCAATTGCGGCTGTTATAGAGAATGTTGGAGGTTCTAAAGTCTCCTTGGCCCCTGATGAAGATGATGTCACCGCCTCTGCTGTTGATGAAGAGCTTACCTCTATTGAGGAATTTGCTGCATCTCTTGATGCTTTGAAGTTTGTTCAAGCTCCGTCTCTTTCTGCTGTTGTCCCTATGTATAGTGACACGCCCATTGTCACTGTTCAAGTTCCTCTTGGTGAAGTATCACCTGTTGCTGCTGCTAAAACCCTTGTTCAAGATCAAGGTGAAGATGATATTGATATCTTCTTCCTTGATGAGGATTCTTCTGTTCATGAGGATGATTCTGTCCCTCCTCCAAAGGCTACCTTCTCCAAAACTCGGGGGTGCAAATGCAAGTTGGAGTTGAGAGATGTTCCAGTCATTCCTCCAGTGTCTAATGATGATGATGACACACCTATCGCCAATTTGAAATCAAAGGTGTTGGCTAAGGTTGCTGAGAAGAAGGTGTCTTCTTCAAAAACCCTCAAATCCAAGAAAGTTGCTGCTAAGAAGGGGTCTTCATCAAAACCCCCCAAATCAGTGAAGCCCTCTGGGAAAAAGGCCTTGGCAAAGAAGGCGGATGTTGTTCCTGCTTGCCGTGTTACATCGAGTGTGTCTGAACAGAGGATGGGGTTGATGTCGGGATGTCGTCGCCCACTGATGAAGCAAGCCAGAGCTCCTTCCCCCTCTGACAGAGAAGCAGATGATGTCCCTGAGTCTGTTCCAGACAGATCAGATTCCGATTTTGAGGACTTTGATTCAAGTAAGTGTATCTCTGCCTTTCACCAAAATCAATTCAAGCTTGTTGCTGGTCGCTCGTTGGTTTCCGAGCGTTGTTTAGTTAAGTCCGATATAGAGAGAACGGGTGTTGATTCTCTGTTGCATGATCTCCGATTAGAGAAATCTGCTTATTCTGCTCCACCTTTTATTGCTGCTGTTGTACATGAATTTTATGCCAACTTGTCCAAGCGCATGCGTAATGCTTCCTATGAGCATGCTTTCTCAGTTTTTGTGCGGGGTCATTGGATTGCTTTTTCCCCTGCTGTGATTAATGAGTTTTTGGGTCGTGAGAATCTTGTTGCTCTTGCGCCTGTTTTTAATCTGAATGAGGTTGTGTCGGAATTGACTAGAGGAAGTCGGGTTGTTTGGCCCTCGGGGCGTGCTTTGTTAGCTTCTGATCTGAGTGTGAAGTACTCGATACTTCACAAAGTTGCTGTTCAGAATTGGCTGCCGAGTACTCATGATTCTACTGTGGGCAAGCCCATCGCCTTATTGCTGTTTAAAGTGGGCACTCGTAGCGAGTTCAATCTTGGTCTGCTTATCTTTGAGAATGTGTTTGCTCATGCTGAATCTGCTCGTGCCCAGCAACCTGTTAGCTATCCTGGCCTCATCTTTAGCATCATTATGGCCCAACATGATGTGGTGTCTGCCAATGATATGTATGCTCCTGTTTCGTAGCCGCTGGCTATAAGTCCAAGCTCTTTTCAACCCAGCATGCTCCAGATGTCCCTGTCCGAGATGCTGATGTCTGTTCTGGATTTGTGCCGTCATCTGTTCTAGACAGATCTGCTGCCTCTTTTTCTGTCACATCTGTTTTCTTTGACAGGCACATAAAGTCCTTGGAACGTGAAGTGTTGTGCCTGACCAAGTCCATCCGGACATTCAAATCCAGGAAGCAGGAGTTGGAGGCTTTGCTGATTGATCTCCGAGCCAGAGCCCTTGGACTTGCCTCACCGCTTGATGTGCCGAGTGCTTCCTCTGTCCCAACTGCTGATGAGCTGGCTAGTGCTGCTGTTGATGATGCTGATGATGTTGATGCCTCCCCGGTGTGAAGTTTGGTGTTTGCCATTTCTGGAAACAATTAAGGGGGAGAAGAATGTTGGTGAATAAAGGCCACAGTTGGATGAAGGATGGTCTTTTTGCTGCTGCTGCTGCTGCTATGTTGAGCGTGTGCTCATTTTTTAATGTTTGATGATTTCTGAACCAATAATTTATTGGGGATGTTGTTTACCCCACTTTAATTTTTGTTGGTCTGTACTATATTTTTGATTGACTGACAATGCAGTTCTACACTGCGAAAACAATGCTCTGGTCATGTTGAAGGCACTCCTATTTCAGATTCAGAGGGAGTGTGCTTGTAACTGTCTCTGACAGTTTTTAAATATATCACTCTTTTTGATATATTTTTGATCTGCGAAGTTTATTCGAGTGTTGTGCAGATCGTGATGATAATTGTCGACCATAAACGCCAAAGGGGGAGATTGTTAGTGCCACCGTCATGCACTAAGTATTTATGTTGTTGAATTGGCGAGATATGTTCGACAATGTGTGCCTGGGTATGTCCCATGAAATTTTGTTTTCCGTTGTGCAAGAAAAGAAAGAACAGTTGGTGAACTGTTCCCGAGTATGTCCCAGACAGAACCAGGGACACTCTATTTATGGCAGTTTCCTTATTGGAAAGATCTTGCGCCGAACTAGTTTGGAAGGTCAAGATATATTCGATTTACTGCCTTGTGGTGTAGATCCAGTGCTGAATTAACCCCACTATACTTGGAGAGTATCTATACACGTTTGGAAGGCCACAAACCTCAATCTACTTACCATGTTGGCGGCGGATGAAGATCGATGCCTATATGAAGACCGAATTGAGGAGCAATCGGTACCACTTATATTTTATTTAGATTCTAGTGTTAGAATCAGTTTGTGGTCGTTTTGTAACTAGTAGTTGTTCATTAAACAGTTCAACGTGATATACTAGTTTTGAGTGTTTACGAGTGAAACACGTGAGGGGATTTTTATTCCAGTTTTGTACGCAATCTCGGGAGAGATTGTAAGTTGAAATCCTGGGTAGCTAGAGGGAGTCTAGTGTCACGGTTGTGAGGGGATCTTACAACTTTCGGCTAGCGAAAGAGTTCGAGGAGAAGAACGGGCGACATAAGACGGGAGGCTTGTATGTGTAAGATCCTTAATACACTCTTCGAAAGAGTAACAGTTGAAACTTCAAGGTTAGGAGCAATCCCCCCAGAGTAGGTTGTTTGAACCGAACTGGGTTACCATCTTGTGCATTTTTACTGCTTTATTCTTTTATGTTCTAGGATCTGTCTCACACATATCACAGAACAGTTTTTAAGCAGTTAACTAAAACTCATATAAGCATGGATTACTGTTTTTCAAAAATAAAAATAAAGTGATAAAAATTATGAAAAACAAAAAATTATTTAATTAGTAATTTAAAAATAAAAAAGCTAAAAAATATTAAAAATAATCTGAAATAGTAAAAAAAATATAAAATAAAATAATTAAAAAAATTAAAATAAATAAACTATTAAAAATATTAAAAAAAATAATTTAAAATTAATTAGTAATTAAAAAATGTAAAATAAATAAAAAGTAGTAATATTGATAAGAATAATTTCAAATTCGTAAAAATGAAGAATATAAATTATTATAAATAATGTAAAATATTAAAAAAATTATATAAAATATTAAAAAACTAATAAATCAGAAAAAATCAATTAAATAAAAAAAATAAAAATACTAAATTGATTTCAAATGCTTATTTAAGTAACAATTGGAAAATAAAAAATAAAAAATGAAAAATAAATAAAAAAAATAAAAAATAATTGTATCTACGGAATTATTCCGTAGCTAGTCCATCCTTGAGGCCATTCATCTGCTTTCTGTAATAGTGGAAGTCTTTGTCCTAGACATAGGAATAGCTGTCGAAGTAGAAGTCCCACGTAGTGTACCAGCTTTCATGGAAGTAAAGGAATTCCCATTAGCTCTATCCATAAGAGCAAAATAAAAAAAAAAAAAATTAACGGGAAAATTCCGTCGTTAGTCCGTGGTTACGATAAAAAAAAAATTTAGAAATCTCATAATAAGACAGTGATTTCTTGTAGAGATATATTCTAGACAAATTTTATACTCTACTTTTTTATTAAAAGAATGTAGCCCACTGGGCAATATTGAGAGCAAGTTTTTGCATATACTGTATATAAGTTAATTAAAGCCCAAGAAAAATGGCCCTTCCAATATTGGTTGAATGAATTTAATTAAGTCCAGTGGCCGAATTTCCAATTGAAAGCACCAACACTTAATCCTCGTGATCAACCTAAATTTCTTAATTTGTGATGCATGTAGAAGTATGTATAATTTGTTGATTTTGAGAATATATGGAGAAATATAAAAATAATATCATTGATTCTGACAAGATTATCGAATTGCAATTAAATATCATAATTTTATATCAAATTCAACTCCTTAAATAACAATCTAGATCTATCTATTTTTAATATACGAGAACTTTGAAAGATGAGAAATATAAAACCTAATTTAGATAAATCCCTAATTGATAATATAATCTAAATAGATAATAAATTATAATCAAATCTAAAATATAATTTAAATACATGAATGTGTTAATTACACTTCCTAAATCCTAACATCAAATGTTAGCAAAATTTATATTATGAATTTTCCATAATTACATTTAATTGTACATGAACTTTTAAGAATATTATAACAAATCTAGGATGAGCAAAAATTTGAAAACTAAAAAATAATGTGTCTAATTGGTATCCCACGTCAAATAATCAAATTACGACGGGCAAAATTCCACGTAGGATACCGGTTAGACGCGTCATTTTTAGGTCAACATATTTTTGCCCTCGTCCTAAATTTGTTACAATCTTTAAAGTTCTTGTACTTAAATATAATCTCGTACAATTCATGGCATGTTTGAAAATTTGCTAAAACTTCAAGTTAGTATAACTAACCGATGATGAGAAGTGGCATAAAATATTTTCTCCAGATATTTAAAATTAAAAGATTTAAGAATTGGACAAACGTGTAAAGGTTGGCGGGAGAGAGGACACACACAAAATAAAAAGAAATGAAGGGAAACGTCGCCTGAGAGATTCGAACTCTCGCGGGGAAACCCCATGTACTTAGCAGGCACACGCCTTAACCACTCGGCCAAAGCGACTTCTACATTAATTATTCCTTATAGTTAATTATATACTATTTCCTACTAGATTATTAAATTTTATTTAAAATAAGCTTTTAGTGTATGCAAGGATGAAAATATCGCAACTTCAATCTTACGGATATATCGATATTGCAGAAAATTGAAAACAAATGATGGAAATTAAATTAAAATCTTGGAAATTTAGCAAGAAATTTTAGAAACTATTATAACATATTGTTATGCGCATATTCTACTCAAATTTTTGATAGAATTATATTTTGAAAGCAAACATCTGAATAATACATTATATAAATACGGTCTGAAACAATACATTTGACAAAATAATACATAATATAATATAGAATAACTAAATAGACATTATAAAGTACAATTAATACTAAAATGATGATTTATGAGGTTCAAATATAGTAGATGGAATATCATCTTGTTCCAAATAAAAACTCATCACATTAGAGTAATTTGACCTTATAATTATGTGCATGAGCTTGATATATTTCTTGATTTCTTCCAATAGCTTCACTATGGATTGGATATGTCCACTTACCCAATTATTTTATTGATGCACGTTTTGACCTACATACATATTTTGAGTAGTCCAATCAAATTGTGAACTCACATATGTGTAAGAAGCAAATGAATCTTTGGATATATCAGTGCTTGAACTTTCTTCTTGAGTCCATGCACGTCTCCTTATGTATTCATTTCCTATTGCATCTATTTCAGGACCTCCAGCTCTACTACCGTACGTGGTCCATAAGAATAATACATTATATAAATATTGTCTTAGATTTCAAATTCATATGATATATGGGAAGATAAACTTTAGTGCTTTGTACATCATATTCCCTAAAGTTACCAACCATGGACAAGTCATTGAAAAATAAAAAAATAAAGCTAGTGCATCTCACTTTTCTTTCTAAGACATCCATTGGTTTCCTGGGCGTTCTTTCTCTTATAATTTTTTGCAGTGTGAGTGTCTTTGTAAAGTAAAGAATATTGCAACTCAAATAATTACATTAAAGACCTAAAAAGGACTACAAAAATATATAGCATTAAATAAAAATCAAAATATATTATAGAAATATAAAAAATCGTGATATATTGCGATTTTTTGCGATATATTGTGATTTTTTGTGATATATTACGAT
The DNA here is from genome assembly GCA_026008535.1 of Perilla frutescens. Lineage (NCBI taxonomy): Eukaryota > Viridiplantae > Streptophyta > Magnoliopsida > Lamiales > Lamiaceae > Perilla > Perilla frutescens. The sequence continues at coordinate 46,917,096 of BRKX01000001.1, read as the reverse complement.
ATTTCACCGATACACGAGAAAAAAGATATTCTCCCCCATATTCGTATCGTAATATCAAAATTCACGATATATCCATGATATATGTGCGATATTTCGCGATATTTCAATCTTTGAATGTGTGTGTAGAATTATACTGTATCAGCAAAGGATTACCTAGGATCATTTACCTTTTTTTTTTTTTCTTAACGACAACTATATTTAGAAGTTTAAGTATGCAACCTCATATCTAATAGAGTATGTGATATGACATTTGAAGTTAAGAAATTTAATCTCAAACAATACTACTCTACCATTAGGTCATTCCCAATGTGACATCATTTATGTATCTTGTTTCGGAATTACTGTGCATATGATGATTTTCCCCTCTTCAACACAACACAATTAAAATCAAACATAATTGAAATAATTGAATATTCTAAGTCACCAATTTCTGAACTATATACTTGGTGAATTTTCTTTTTTTTAGGTTTTCATAAGTAGTGAATTTTATCACGTACGTGACAATATATCAAATGTCAATAATCATTCCAATCTCGTGCTAAGAGACCAATTGGCACCATTTACACCATATTTATATGTACGTCCACGAATACCAAAAGATATACAATGATGCATTTTCCATTTTCTATCATCATAAAAGAAATAAATAAAAGCGGCTCGAACTATAAAACTTCTCCCAATTATTGATTTTTTTTTTCTTCTAGCGCTTCATATATATATAAATTATTGACATCATTTTTGCTTATGTTGTTCTTGATTTGACAGTCAAAGATATGCTTTTCATTATTTAATAGATAGAGAAATATGTGAAATAAATATACATAGGTCTCATTTGCTTTACAAGAAATTCGTTATTGGAAAGAAAATTTTAAATTTCTATATTTCATTCAATTTCTGAGAATTTTGAAAAACAATTAGAATTCTCAAAACGAGAAAACTAATACAATTGTTTTGGACTCTAAATACCTACTTAAAGTAGGTATTCTGATTACTTGTCTCTCAAAATTTGGTATTAGACATTTCATAATTCGATATTTTCAATATCTTGTAAAGAAATAAACTTTCGTGCTAACAATGAAATATATATGTGTGTGTAGTCTATCAAAATTACGACTAGTCCCAGGCAACAATGCTGTAAGGAGTATTTACAATCAACTATCGACTATTACAAATGATTGCAGCTAGGAACTAGAATCACAATAGGAAGAAGAGGAAGAGAAGGAATAAGAATCACAAAGGCTGAGCACACCGTCTCAGATCTCTCTCTCTCTCAGAAACCCTAGCTGGTTACACACACAAGAATGAGGATTGTGTGAAAACAATTAAGAGATTCCAACTATATAGGTCGATGAGTAGGGTTCGGGAGTGGGCCTTCCTCAGGTGGGCTGGGCCGCCAATGCTGGAATAATTAGAAGCCCAAAGAAATGAGTCATATATTCTAACAGATGCAATCTGAAATATTTGTTTGCGATTCATTGAATGTTTTTTATTGTGTAATTTCCTCGTGATTATCAATTATTAAGTTAAAATGTTTATGAAAAAACAATATGAGAACACAACGTAAACGAGCTGAGCCAAGCCGAGTACCATAGAGCTCAAACTCGGTTCATTTAGGTATTCATGGGCTCGAGCTCGAGCTCGACTCAACAGGAAAAAATTGAACTCGAGCTCAACTCGAGCTCGACTCAATTATTTAAAATTTGAGCCCGAACTCGAGCTTGAGCTCGGGCCGGGCTTGATTATTCAAATTTCGAGCCCGAACTCGAGCTCGCCTCGGGCTCGACTTGATTATTAAAATTTGTTTTTTATATTTATAAATTTATATTATATGTGTATTAGTTACTATTATACACGCGTGTATAACACATGTATGTGTGGTATTCGTTATCGAGTGTGTGTCGTAAGATATATAAATCATAAATCATAAGTCATATATTGCAAGATATTAAGATAATTTATAAATTAATGATTCTATATTATTTAAGAGATTATTAATTCTTAATTTTGTTAATTATTATTTATTTTAGCTTATTTCTATTTATTAATTCTTAGGCTTTTAATTTTTATTGGTATATACATATTGACTAATATAAACTACAGTTATATAGACTATATACTAGGGATGGCAATGGTAACGGCCTAATGGGCCCTAAGGGTTGTTTGAAGTTCCAGTTTACACTACACACGCACAACTACTACTGACTGAAACTGCAAGAGGACGGGATCGATTGTAGGGCGGTGAGCTAACTTGGGTCATGTCTCTCGAGGAAAGCTTAATTTGGGCGATTACCTTTCCATGCCATGCATGCAAACATGTGCAAGAATTTAAATACAACCTAAACATTCTAATCAAGAGTTGGATGGTTTGGCTAAACTATTAAATAAAGCAAGTAAAATTAACTAGCAACACCAACAATAACAAAGATGAATGAAAAGATTATGAGAAGAGCATTAGGGTGTAGATTCTCTCCTTGGTTTCTCTCCTAGCTTGATCTGATTATGATAATCTTAGACATACAATAGACCCCTTCAAGAGGCTTAACTTTATTTACGGTCACCGTCAATCCGTTAAACCCCCATCGGCTATATTATACGAACAAGATTAACACTTAGGCTTATATACCCAGTCCACCTAAGGTTAACAATTAGGCTTATGTACCTACTCTACCTAAAGTTGAAGGAACCTAAGTCGGGCTATAGAATCTCCTCTCGTTCTCATCTAAAGCCTAGTAATGCTAAGTAGTGGCCAAGTACTCAACATAAACAAGCACAATTCCAACAACAAGAAACTAACCATCACAAGCATAGATCGAAACCAATTCGATTATCTATCCCCTAATGTAAGGAATTTGCCCATCATGCTCAAAACAACACAACAATCATACAATTTCTTCATTTTATAAATTAAGAGATAAATAAAATATAAACTTCTACAATATTGTTTGTCTCGTCAGTTTTGGGACAATCCCCACAAATGAGCTAAAGCTAAGGAAAGAAATACCAAGAAATAGAAGTCCTTGAGCAATCCTAGCTTTTGCGGACGGCTTGGAGTTGGGCTCCTCTTTCTCGTGCCTTCCTCCTTGAGCTTAAGCTCTCTTGTCTCTTCTCCTTCTCTTCTCTCTCTCTGGAACCGTAGTGTTGGTGAACTGAATGGTGAAGTCTGGGGGAAGAAGTGTCTCCCAAAATTGTTAATTAAGGAATGAATGTGGAGATGGTTGATTTATTGGTTGAGGAGAGAGAAAGCAAAAGGGTGGAGTTATTGGTAGATGGTTCTCCCAACTCCTCCTACTCCTAGCTAGAACCGTGTGCATTTAATTCTCCAGCTGGCCAATTGATGGAGAGCATTAAGGATCAAAACTGCCGAAACCATAGCTAAAACTCATTGACTGGAGCTGGAACTGACCGTCCCGTGCCGGCAGCGTGCCCCGCGTTCATGGTTTTAGAGTCTTTCCTTGTTTGGACTCTGTATTTCCTCAACTATATAAGGCTCTGCTTTGTACAAAAATTCCATCACTTTTACCCTATAGAATACAGCAGAGACAACTTGGAGAAGCCAGAGAAGAGACAACAGAGAGATTGAAGAAGCGCATCATGGACTAAGTTTTATTTTATGCTTTATTCTTTCCGGACTATCATGACGGCTATTTATTTGGATTTATTTTCCATTAATTTTGAATACACTATAAGTAGCTAAACTATTAGAGATCCTGGGGTTGTGACTGTTTTATGGATTTGATGAATTGAAGTAATTTATTGTTCCTTTCTATTTCTTGTTTATGCATCCTCGATTATTATTGTCTTGTGTGGATGAATTGATCAGCATTTACACATGTGTAGTTAATTTATTATTCACTCGAGAGAGGTTAATAGGTTAACGGATTAGGATTGCATAACACGAATATGCTAGATCGAGAGATTAGTAGGTATCGTGAGGAGAATAAATCTCAGGTGATAATTGGAGTTAGATAATAATTCGAGATTGAGATATAAGAATTAGAATCTAATCTACTTTCATAACTTACTCGAGAGAGAGACTGTGATTAAATTAGTGATTCTCCTACAAGATTTAGAATTAAATTGGTTTGATAAATTATCTGAAATTTGGTAAATTCATTTAGCATAAACACCCTAGGATCTGTCTTTTCATCTGTTTATCCAGTTACCTCTGTTGGCTTATTTATTTTATTTTCAGCATTTTAGTTTATTAAAATCAAACTCTTAATTTAGTTTTCTAGATAAAGTGAAACAACAAAGTTAGGTATTTAGCTGCTTTGCATTGCCAGTTTCTGTGGATACGACTTTGCTCACCTTATTTTGCTATAAATTACCTCGTACACTTGCGAGTAGTATTTTAGGTATAATAAAATACCGATCAAGTTTTTAACGCCGTTGCCGGGAACTAGCGTTATTGACGGCTAATATTTGATTTACTTGTTGAGCTTTAATTTAGAGTGTATTTTATTTTATTTCAGTATTTTATTTTTCTCTGTTTAGTTTAATTCTCTCTTCTGCGTTTTGGTTTTATCTGGTGTTTGGCAGGTAGTGCATGAATTTGAGGTTTAGAGGTGCAACTGACTTAGTACCACTATACCCTGAGATCGAGGCTTCTGCAAGAAACAGGAACATAGTGAGAATCCGAGCTGAGAAGATGGAAGCTACGAGGGAAGAAGAGATGGCTGCTATGCACCAAGAGATGGAGGCGCTAAAGGCATTGCTGTAGTAGCAACAACAACCTGCTGCCGCACCACCAATCCGACAGGCTTTGGTGCCTGAGTTTACTGGGCACTATGGTGGACTGAAGTTTCTCTGATTTTTGGGTGGGTTATTTCTTGCGGCGTCACTTGGCACGGGCCGTGCCACAAGCAGCACGGGCCGTGCCGTTTGCAGCCTCTCGATACACTTCGCCTTTTTGCTCCATTCTCACTCGTTTCTTATCCGATCGACCCGATCCAAATTCACCACCACACTGCTCCACCACCGATAGTGAAAACAAATCCATTAATCGAGAATGAGTCTTTTGTGTCTGATATCCAATTTGCATCACTGTACGCTTCAAGTACAGGAGGAAACCTTGTATAATGCAACCCGAAGTTTAAAGTATACTTCAAGTATCTTAGAATTCGTACTAGAGCTTTCCAATGCTCTTTGCTTGGATTGCTCGTGTATCGACTCAACTTGTTCACAGAACATGCAAGATCAGGTCTAGTGCAGTTAGTGATGTACATCAAACTTCCAATGACCCTTGCATACTCTTCTTGAGCTATCAGTTCTCCCCGATTTTTACTCAAGTGTACATTGAGTTCCAACGGGGTCTTAGCCGGCGGACTATCAAAAGCATTAAATTTCTTAAGCACTTTCTCCACGTAATGAGATTGTGTTAAGACAATTCCACCACTTGTTCGTACTACCTTGATTCCTAGAATCACATCAGCTAAGCCCATATCTTTCAGGTCGAAATTTCGTTTCAACAATCACTTGGTGGCTATTGCCCATGATTAACATGTCGTCTACATAAAGACAGACTATGACATAGCCATTAGAACTGCTCTTTATATACACACATTTATCACACTCATTGATTTTGAAACCATTTGATAACATCACATTATCAAACTTCAGGTGCCATTGAATAGGTGCTTGTTTCAGACCGTACAACGATCTAACAAGTTTACACATCTTTCGTTCTTGCCCTGGTGCAACAAACCCTTCAAGTTGTTTCATGTATATTTCATCCTCTAGCTCACCATTCAGAAACGTGGTCTTTACATCCATTTGATGAATTCAAGATTGTGCAAAGCAGCAATCGCTAAAAGCACCCGAATAGATGTAATCCGTGTTACTGGTGAGTAGGTATCGAAGAAACCATACCCCTCTTTTTGTCTAAAGCCTTTAGCAACCAAACGAGCTTTGTACTTATCAACAGAAACATCTGTCTTATATTTTCATTTTAGGATCCATTTGCATCCTAATGGCTTACACCCACTTGGGAGATCTGTCAACACCTAAGTGTGATTTTGCGTGATGGAATCGATTTCACTATTGATAGTTTCTTTCCAGAACGCAATATCTGGACTAGATAGAGCTTCTTTCAAAGACTTTGGCTCATTATCCAACATATAGGTGATGAAATCTGGACCAAAAATCTTAGCCATCCTAGCTCGCTTGCTACATCTCGGTTCTTCATCGACAGGATCAGAACTAGTAGCAACTTCAGAAGGTCGTTTCTCAGAACTACTTTTTACTCTATCCTTAATTTTACAAGGATAGATATTCTCGAAGAATATAGCATTCATCGATTCCAATATCATTCCTTCAGTCAACTCGGGAATCTCCGATTTATGAATAAGAAATCGATATGCGCTACTGTTAAGTGCGTACCCAACAAAGATATAATCAATTGTTTTAGGGCCGATTCTAACTTGTTTATGAAGTGGCACTTCAACCTTTGCAAAACACCCCCATACTTTGAGGTATTTATAAGATGGCGTGCGTCCTTTTCACAACTCGTAAGGCATCACATCCTTACCCTTAAGTGGAATTTTGTTCAGGATATAGTTGGCTGTTAACACAGCTTCCCCCCACAAGTTCTGTGGTAATCCCGAACTTATCAACAGAGCATTCATCATCTCCTTAAGAGTTCAGTTTTTGCGAGCAACACCATTAAACTGTGGTGAATAGGGAGCCGTAGTTTGATGAATTATACCCGCCTCTGCGCATAACTCTTCAAACGGGACAACATATTCTCCACCTCTATCACTTTGAATTGCTTTAATTCGACCGCTTAGTTGATTTTTGGCTTCATTCTTGAAGTTCTTAAAAGCTCCAATCGCCTCATCTTTACTTCTTAAAAGATAAAAAGATAACAGTACTTTGTGCAATCGTCAATAAAATTAATAAAGTACTTTTTACCGCCTCTAGTTTGCACAAACTTTAAGTCACACATGTCTGTGTGAATTAAATCTAGAGGTTTAGTGCTCCGTTCAACTGAATGAAATTGTAACTTTTCCAATTTTGCCTCGACACACACTACAAAAAAATCAAGTTTTAGCGACGGATTTTTCGGTCGCTAAATCTCGAAAATCCGTCGCTAATCCGTTTTAATGACGGAATAAGTCCGTCGTTAAACACGTAGTCGTTAGACAAAATTAACGACGGAAAAATCTAGCGACGGATTTAACGATGGATTTTTCCGTCGTTAAATAATTTCCAACTTCAGTCGCCAGAAAAAAAAAAAAAACTTAACGACGGATTAACGACGGAAAAATTCCGTCGCTAAAAATAAAAAAAATAAAAAAATTTAGCGCGTGCTCCCCACGCGCCAAATATTATTCCAACATTTGCGGCTTCGTGAGATTCGAACCCTTGACCTCCCCTAAAGGCAGAGATCTATCTTCTGCATCTCAACCAAGTGAGCTATTATATATTTATGTTTATATTCAGATATAATAAATATATATTATTTCGAAACTGTTGTCCTTCATTTATTGAAATATATATTATAATCTTTTAATGTTGTAAATTAAAATATATTATTATTAAATTATTTATTTAATATTATATTATTTTAATTCATTTTCTCAAATATTATATATTTATAATTAATAATATTTAAAAAAATAAATTTAAAGTGAGAAAAATTATAAAAACAAAAAAATATTAAATAAATATTTTCATTTAATTATATTTTTAAAAATATCATAATATTATCTAAAATATTGAAAATATTAATTTTAAATTCGCTTTACTTAATTGTGAAATAAAATAAATTAAAAAAAATTAAAAATTAAAAATAATTTAAAAATCGAAAAATAAAAATTAAAAAAAATTAAAATTAAATTTAGCGACGGAATTTTCTGTCGCTAAATCCGTCACTAAAATTAAAAAAAATTTAAAAATTTAAAAATTAATTTTTAACGACGGATTTTTCCGTCACTAACTTAGCGACGGAAAAATCCGTCGTTAGTCCGTCGTTAATTAAAAAAATTAAATTAAATATATTAAATTTAATTTTTAACGACGGATTATATCCGTCGTTACAGATAACGACAAAGGTTCTGTCACAAATCCGTCGTTAAAATTAACGACGGACAGTCCGTAGTTATTCCGTCGCTAAATGATGACCCGAATTATGTCCGTCGGAAATTCCGTCGGTAAAATGCAAAATTCTTGTAGTGACAAACTTCACATTTATTTTGTGTATTAAATTAGTTTACTTTTAGCAAATCTAAATTTACTAAACGTTTTATAGCATTTAGATTAACATGTCCTAATCTACAGTGCCATAAATCCGAGCACTCAATAAGTAAGTAAGCAGATGAATTCACTTTATTAGCACTTTCTTTGGGAACACGGTGCATGGCCATTACATTCATTTTGATGAGTCCATTGGCGAGATAGCCCCGACCAAAGAACCTTCCATACTTGCTTAAAATAAACTTTTCAGACTCAAACACTAGTCTAAAACCATGATTGACTAACAATGAACCCGAAACCAAATTCTTGCGGATGTCCGGAACATGCAGCACATCCTTCAATGTTAGCTCTTGGCCTGAAGTCAGCTTCAAAACCACGTTGCCCACACCAACCACTTCAGACGAGGCTTGGTTCCCCATGTGCAACTTTCTACCTTCAACATCTTTGTAGGTAGCAAACGAGCCCTTGTCCGAGCAAACATGACAAGTAGCCCCGGTGTCAACGAACCACTCTCTCGGGTTGTCCACGTGATTGGCTTCAAACACAACGGCAACTAAATCATCATCATCCCAATCATTCTTGACAGGCCTTGCCTTTACCTTTGTTGTTGTGTTCCGCCAAGTGCACACCATAATTGGTATGCTTCTTCTTTGGAGCCATGCAATGTTTGGACATGTGCCCCGTCTTGTCACAATTGAAGCAGTTGTCATTGAACTTCATCATTACCTTCTTCCCTTTGTTAACTTAACCCGGGCACTTCCTTTTGTTGCTATTTGATGGTCCACCACGTTCCATCAAGTTAGCCTTAGCCTCAATCAGGACTCTGGGTCTCGGATCTGCCTTTCGGTTATCGGCTTCAATTCGAAGCTTAACCACAAGGTGTTCAAGAGTCATCTCCTTTCCCTTGTGCTTGAGATAGCTCTTGAAGTCCCTCCAACATGGTAGCAACTTCTCAATCACCGCAACAACGGTGAAAGAGTCGGGAATGACCATCCCTTCAGCATGAACGTCATGCACAATGAGCTGAAGCTCTTGCACTTGATCCATCACTGACCTGGAGTCCACCATTTTGTAATCGAGGAATTTTACCACGATGAACTTTTTAGTTCCGGCATCCTTCATTTTGTACTTCTTTTCGAGTGTCTCCCATAATTCCTTAGCACTAGTTACATTGTCATATACAGAATAAAGACTATCTACTAAGCCATTAAGAATGTAATTTTTACATAAGAAATCTCCATTGATCCATTGATCATAAGCAGTCCGCTTGTTGATGTCCGACTTATTCTCTTTGATCACTAGAGTATCTTCTTTGATGTATCCAGCAACGCCCAACATAGTAAGGTAGAAGAGCATCTTCTGCTGCCACCTCTTGAAGTCCAATCTGGAGAACTTCTCTGGCTTCTCAGCTTAGCCATGGGGAATGGTCCTTGGAACGAAGATGTTCGATGATGACGCCATTTCCAGCAAAGCTAGTTGATTAATTCAGTCTTAGGTATTTGTCTTGCGATTGTTGTGTGGTATTACACTTTACTGGAATCGTTACAATTGAAGTACAAGACAGAAGAGGTAGAAGTAGAACAATTACAATAAACTGAATGTAAACAAAGTAAATGAGAAACTGGAACCGATATGCAGATTCCGACAAGCCGAGTCGAGAAGACCTCTCTCCGTAAGAGAAATACGCCCCGACTAGTGCTCACGGTTTGGTTGATGTCTTTCAAAGATAAAACGGCTTTGTCTTTCCAGCAGTAGTACCACAAGTTCGGTAAGGCTCCGGCGAACTAGACAATGTCGAGAACTGAGAGCCTGAGGACTCGAAGGGAACTTGTATGCAGCAAGATGATTTGTGCAGAATGTAGCATTTTTGGCCATGCATGGATGTCCTATTTATAGGCACATCTCCACTGCAGGGGACAGCTAGGGTTTGAGGGCATTCAAACCAGGTGTTGTAACCCTCAGGAGTTACAGCTCTGCCATGAAGCCCTTCAGGAGTTACCTTCTGTAGATCCCGACAGGTGTCCCATGTCGGCTCGAATCCCAACACATGTCCAAGGCAGCTATAGGTGCAGATCCTGACAAGTGTCCCATGTCGGTTCGGATCCCAACATGTGTCCAAACAGCTACAGACTTTGACTCCCGATAGGAGTTACATTCCAGCCCACTAACTCCACCAGCCCAGGTGGGAGTTACCACATTTGAATACATTGAAGCCACTTAACTCAGCTAGGAGTTACAAACTTCAAGCATGGACATGCACCACTAAGTGCACCCATGACCTGCACGACCCGGATAGCCGATCCGTCGACCCGTTCCACAATACTATGATTATCTACTCACAATATAGAACAATCGTACGGTATTTAATTTCTCCAAAATTAAATATCCCGAACATGAAAAATCAGATAAAATGAGTCAAAACTCAATTTAATAAATCCTATTTTCCAACACTGCCTTGCGATCAAGTTGATTTTCGACTGCAATTGATTGATTACAGTAATCAAGGTGCTCAAGATGATGAAGAAAAACCAATATTTTTCATGGAGAGTTGCGTATGAAGATGAATTAGGTTTTACTGTGAATGCAGCTCACAATGATCCACCAGAATCGAGTAATACATGGGAAGAAAGGAGGAATTCCTCTCATACTGATGATAATTTGCTTACTCCGCAGAATACGAGGATTAATGGCAGCAAGAAACAAAGCTCTATCATTGGGTTATACTTAGCTTAAGGTTAGGAACAACAATAGATTACTTGCTAACGATGTTCTGTATTTAAACCCTAGTGAGCACCCAGGAATGTCTTTAACCGCATATATATTTGATGGTAAAAGCTTTCACAATTGGTATAGGGCCATTAAAAGAGGGTTACTTTCTAGGAACAAACTAAGCATGATAGATGGTAGCCTATATAAACCTCCACTTAGCTCGATTAACTATATGCAATGGATACGAGTTGATTATCTGATATATAACTGGATAAGCAACTCTATGACTAAAGATATCTCTATAGGTTTTCAGAATTTAGAAACTTCAAAATAACTTTGGGATGAGTTACTTAGATGGTTTGGTAAGAAAAATGGGCCTAGAATCTATAAGTTGAGGAGGGAGATAGCCACCTATTCCCAGCACAATCAATTAGTCATGGTTTACTTCAATAACCTTAATGGTTTATGGGATGATTTGTCTATGTTAAAGACATCAAGGATGTGCACTTGTGAAGCTATGATTGATTCCCAGAATGAGATAGATGAGGAGAGAATGATGCAGTTCTTGATGGATTTGAATGAATGTTATGAGGGTATAAGGCAATAGATTTTGATTATAAATCCCTTACCTAATGTAAGCCAAATTTATGCTATGGTTTTACAAGTAGAGAAACAGATGAGTGTCTCTACACTATTTTCAGAAAATGCTGAACAAAGTACCTTATATACATAGCCTAAACCTCACTATAAGGACCAATTCAAGAAGAGAATGACAAAAGAAGAAAATAGTAGGCTTAAATGTGAGGCAATGGTCATATAAAGTCAGAGTGCTTTGAACTTATTGGTGTACCAGACTGGTACAAGAAATTCAAGGCAGACAAAGAAAAGATGAAGGCACATTGTGTGCAGGATCAGGGAGATATGTTTTATGGTTCCGGAGAAGGGTCTAAAGGGCATGGTAAACCAGATCTTGATTCTGCAGGCATAGGAGATGGCAGCAAACTTATACAAGTTGAGATTGCCATACATATGACCTCTTATTTTAAGAAAGAAAGCATCACAGAAGGGGATATTAACACAACAAACTTGGCAGAAATAGATATGGATGGATCTCAGTTAAGCTTCACTAGGCATTATGCTTTTGGAATGACAACATTTATCAAAAAAGATGAATGGATAGTAGACTTTGGGGCTAGTAACCATATGTGTTGTCATATGGATCTGTTGTTTGAATTGAAAAGGTTGAAACAGTCTCTGGAAATCTTCCTACCTGCTCGAAGCACTCTCTGGGCTCACAAAACTAAGAAAGCTAAATTAAATGAATGCATAACACTGAACAATGTGCTTTATGCACCAGATTGCACTCACAACTTGCTATCTGTGGGACAACTAGCTAGAGATATTGATGGGAAGGTACAATTTTTGCCTTACTACTGCATGGTAGAACACAAACAAACCTTTAAGATTATTGAGATTTGCAGACTGAAAGGATCTCTCTGTTTTTCCACATGCTTCACAGCAACAGATGTTAGCCTATGGAGCATAGAGTTTACCTTCTCTTATGGATCTTCATATATTACTTGGTCACCCTTCCACTTCTACTTCACAACATCAACCTCAACAAATAAAAGAGATAGGGCAGAGGATTTTGTAGCACTGGAAAACTGTTAAATTTGTCATGAGACTAAACAGCAAAGGAAGCCTTTTTCTTTACTCCAGTGTAGGACTCATACACTATTTGCTTTGGTGCATTTAGATGTCTGGGGGCCTTGTAGAGAGCCTAGTCTCTCCAATACACCTTTTTTCCTGATAGTGATGGATGATCACTCCAAAAGCACTTGGACTTTCCTACTGAAGCATAAATCTCAGGCTTGGACCATCCTCAAGAATTTCATCAATATGGTGAAAACACAGTTCCAGGCTTGTATTAAATCTATTCGCACTAATAATGGGAGTGAATTCATCACAGATGGTACAAATGTTGGCAGAGCATGGAATACATCATCAGAGGAGTTGTCCTTACTCTCCTCAACAAAATGGAATTTTAGAAAGAAAGCATCGACATCTTTTACAAGTAGCTAGAGCTTTAATGTTTCAAAGTAAGTTACATGCTGAATTTTGGAGTTGTTCAATTTTGCATGCCACATGCCTTATTAACATATTACCTTCAAGGGTTTTGGAGTGGAAGACTCCCTTTGAAGTTCTATTTAAAAGACCACCTGATTATACTCAATTGCAACCTTTTGGTTGTCTAGTATATGAGGTTAATGTTCAACCTTCAAAATTTAAGTTTGATCTGAGGAGTACTTAATGTGTTTATTTGGGTGTGGCTTCTCAGAACAAGGGTTTCTTGTTGTATGATTTGGTTTCTAGGTAAATCTGCCTCAGCAGGGATGTTGAGTTTTGTTCTACTATATTCCCTTTGCAAATCAAGTCCTCTCATATTCTACCGTTTCACTCTTTTGATAATGACAAGCATGAAAGGTTTACAGACACTCAAGATTTTGAGCCACTGATTGCTGATAAACCAAGATTTGATTCTCAGGATTCAATATCAATAGAAGTTTTAAATCAAAAGGACACTGATGGTTTGGATCAGCACCATGAAAAGGAAGTGGAGGCTGCAGAATCAACAGGTCCTGGTGATCTCAACATCACCACACAGGTGCTTAGGAGAAGTACCAGATAGAAGGGATTACCTAGTTATCTCAAAAATTATGCCTGTTTAACAGACACCAAGAAAGGAGTAACACCATTTACTTTTCCCTACACCATTTCACCTCATTTGACTCCCAATTATATTGCATTCTTACTAAGTGTGCAGTCTCTAAAAGAACCTACCAGTTACAAAGAAGCCAGTCAATCTAAAGAATGGAGGGAAGCCATGGAAAGGGAACTACTGGCTTTGGAAGAAAATCAAACATGGGATATTGTGCCTTTACCATAGGGAAAACATGCTATAGGCTCAAAATGGGTTTATAATCAAGCTAGCATCTGATGGCACAATTAAGAGATACAAAGCTAGACTGGTTGCTAAAGGTTACAACCAAGAATATGGAATAGATTACATAGAGGTATTTTCTCCTATGGCTAAGTCTGTCACTGTGAGATTATTCTTTGCCTTGGCAGCTCAGTGTTCTTGGTGTATACATCAAATTAATGTGACTAATGCCTTCCTACATGTGTATTTAACTGATGAAATATACATGACAATGCCACAGGGTTATCTGGTTATGCAAAAGGAAAACAAAGAGATGTTTGTAGATTGAAGAAGAGTCTCTATGGCATAAAGCAAGCCTCAAGAGAATGGAATAATGAATTCAGCAAATTCTTGATCAATCTGGGATTCATGCAATCAGAGAATGATAATTGTCTCTTCACTAGAGGAACAAGTGATACATTCATAGCCCTATTGGTATATGTTGATGATATTCTGTTGCAAAGTCCTACCATTAATGTAATATCTTCAATTAAACAATCTTTGCATGCAAAATTTACTATAAGGGATCTTGGACAGGTGGCTTATTTTCCTGGAATGGAAATAGCTAGGTCTCAGTCAGGGATTTTTCTATGCCAAAGAAAGTATGTCTTGGATCTATTAAACACAGCAGGTTTAATGGGGTGTAAACCAGTCTCCACACCACTCCCACCTGGATTATCTCTATCTCACCATTCAAGTGAAAAGCTTCAACAGCCAGATTCATATAGAAAGGTCATTGGGAAGTTATTGTATCTGAATTTAACTAGGCTAGACATTTCCTTTGATGTCCAGCAACTTAGTCAATTCGTGAGTAGTCCAACTAAAACTCACTGGGAGGCAGCAATGCTGATGCGATCCTCGCCGGCACGATGATGATGATTGCGTTGTTTTCCCATGAGTATCAAGTTACATGAACAATTGAGGATGAAAGAATCCAAACCCTAGCCTCACAATGAAATTGAACCACGAATTTGATTGAATACGCGACCCTCGATCAATTGGAAACACGAACTCGGATTGAAGTGATGACATCACAAACGGGGATGTGAATCCATTTGATAAGTCGATTTGAATCTCACACTGTGTTGTGAAACTCGGATAATTCTCTCAGAGAGAAAAAGTGAAAACTCACGTTTAATTATAATATCAAAGTTGAATGTCTTTAAAATAATGAAAATGCAAAGCCTTATGTAGTTGGTCCAAATAACTGAGCTCTAATATAAGATCCTACACAAACTAGGAAATAAAACAAAGCAGAATTTGGATTTGCTCGTACAGGCACGACATGGGCACGGTCGCGCCGCCTTTGGTCGGGTCGCGCCTTGGTGGGCGCGAGCGAGGTCCCACCGCGTCTGTTCCCGATCCGCGCCTCCCTTGGTGCTTTTCACCCCTCTGATTGAACGCAAAGTCGCGCCATGTCTGTCTCCGGGTCACGTCTCAGTTGTGCCTCAGCTGCACTCGGGTCGCGCCTCTCCGCTGTCTCACACTCGCATGTGATCTTCGTCCTCCAACGATGCTCAGCTTCAGCCCCTTCGACGGGTCTCCTTAACGCCTCTTGGGTCCAGACTCCTTGTATAAATCCACTGAGACTTTTCTTGAATCTCTTAGCCCTTGATCGTGTGACTGGCCCTTCCGGTACTTTGATTAGATCGGACATCTCCTCAACTCGGTTCGTATCATTCCCCTTCTCTTGAAAAGGATTTGTCCTTAAATCCAGCTCGTCACCTATATCAAAAGGACTTAAATCAGCAACATTAAAGGAAGAACTCACTTTATACTCACCTGGCAAGTCCAACTTGTAAGCATTGTCATTGATACGTTCCACAACTTGGAATGGCCCGTCCCCTCTAGGAAGCAACTTAGAACGTCTTTGAGCCGGAAATCTCTCTTTTTGCATGTGTAGCCAAACCCAGTCACCATGTTCAAATACAATCTTCCGTCGCCCTTTGTTGGCTTTTTCGGCATACTGCTCAGTTCGCTTCTCTATATTTGCTCTAGCTCTTTCATGGATCTGCCTCACAAAATCAGCCTTCTTTTACCCATCAAGGTTAGTATATTCATACACAAGCAAAGGTATTAAATCCAATAGAGTTAAAGGATTAAACCTATATGCAACTTCAAATGGTGAAAACTGAGATGCATAATGCACAGACCTATTATATGTGAACTCTACATGCGGTAAACATTCATCCCAATTTTTTATATTCTTTTTAATTATAGTCCTCAATAGTGTAGATAAAGTCCTATTTACTACTTCCGTTTGACCATCAGTTTACGGATGACAAGTAGTAGAAAACAAGAGTTTTCTTCCTAACTTATACCACAAGCTCTTCCAGAAATAACTTAAGAACTTAGCATCTCTATCAGAAATAATGGTCCTATACATACCATGTAATCACACAACTTCCTTAAAGAAAAAATCAACTATGTAGGATGCATCATTTATTTTAGAACATGCTATAAAATGTGCCATCTTAGAAAATCTATCCACAACCACAAAAGTAGAATCATGACCATGTTTACTCCTAGACAATCCTAACACAAAATCCATGGATATGTCTATCCAAGGCGATGTAGGAATAATCAAAGGCATGTATAAACCATGTGGTTGGACTTTAGACTTGGCTTGTCGACATGTAACACATTTAGCACACAATTTTTCCACATCATGCTTCAAATGAGGCCAAAAGAAATGTTCTTGCAAAATAGATAAAGTCTTAGCTACTCCAAAATGCCCCATAAGACCCCCACCATGTGACTCCAACAATAACAACTCATACATGGAACAATTAGGCACACACAATCTATTCTCCCTAAACAAATAACCATCTTGCCTATAAAACTTTCCATGTCCAGATTTCTCACATGCAACATAAACATCTCGAAAATCATCATCATTCACATACAATGCCTTAATGCACTCAAAACCTAGTAATCTAGCATCCAAAGTAGAAAGCAATGCGTACCTTCTAGACAATGCATCGGCTACTACGTTTTCTTTATCTTGCTTGTATTTGATGACGTATGGAAATGTCTCGATGAACTCCATCCATCTTGCATGTCTTTTATTCAACTTGTGTTGCCCCCTCAAATGCTTTAACGACTCATGGTCGGTATGGATCACGAACTCCTTGGGCCACAAGTAGTGCTGCTACGTCTGCAATGCCCGTACTAATGCGTACACCTCCTTATCGTATGTCGGGTAATTTGCAGTGATGCCTCCCAGCTTCTTGCTGAAGTATGCAATTGGTCGAACCATTTGCATCAAAACTGCACCAATACCAACACCAGAAGCATCACACTCAACCTCAAAATTTTTAGAAAAATCAGGAAGAGATAGTACCGGTGGGTGTGTCAAGTCTTCCTTGAGTGTTTGAAAAGCTCGTTCTTGAGCTTCGCCTCATTTGAACTCCACGTTCTTTTTGATCACCTCAGTTATTGGGGCTGCAATACTACTGAAGTGTGGCACAAAATGTCGATAGAAGCTCGCAAGTCCATAAAAACTTCGAACCTCTCCCACACTAGTTGGCGTCGGCCACTCTTGAATGACACATACTTTCTCGTCATCCACTTGTACCCCATCTGCACTAACAACAAAACCAAGAAACACAACCTTATCTGTGCAAAAGGTGCATTTCTTTAAGTTAGTGTACAATTTCTCTTTCCTCAAAGCTTGTAAAACATATTTCAAATGCTCTACATGTTCCTCTTCATTCTTGCTATAAATTAATATGTCATCAAAATAAACCACAACAAATCTACCTATAAAGGCACGCAAAACAGGGTTCATAAGACGCATAAATGTACTAGGAGCATTTGTCAAACCAAACGGCATAACTAACCATTCATACAATCCTAGTTTTGTAATGAATGTCGTTTTCCACTCATCCCCTTCCTTAATGCGAATTTGATGGTACCCACTTCTTAAGTCTATCTTAGAAAATATGCATGCACCATGCAATTCATCTAACATATCATCTAAACGGGGAATGGGATGTCGATACTTTACCGTAATGTTGTTGATGGCTCGGCAGTCGACACACATCCATAGAGACAAATCCTTTTTCAGCACGAGCAAAACCGGACTCACAATGGACTCAGACTCTCCCTCACTTGTTCCTTCTCCAACAACTCATGTATTTGATGTTCTAGCTCTTTTGTCTCCTTGGGGTTGCTCTGATAGGCTGGTCGGTTCTGCAATGTGGGACTGGGCACAAAGTCAATTTGGTGCTCGATTTTCCTAATTAGTGGCAAATCCGGTGGCATCTCTTCAGGAAACACATCCTTGAATTCCTGCAAAAGAGATACAATAGAACTAGGCAAAGATGGATCAAATTGGTTAGCACTCATTAAGACATCTCTGTGGATCATCAAGTACATAGGTTTCTCATTTCGCACAGCCCATTTGATGTCACTGTCACTAGTGGTGGCAAAACAAGCGTGTTGGATCACCTCCTTTCCAACATTGGCCTCATTCTCTTTCTTTCTCATAGTATCGGCCTTCTCTTGCAACTTCACTTGATCCTCATAGACTTGAGATGGTGAGGAGCTAGTCTCACTGTCTTTTTGTTAAGTACAAAGGAGTACTTATTTGTGAAGCCATCATGCTTCACCCTCCTATTGAATTGCCATAGACATCCTAGCAAAATGTGTCCCGCTTGCATAGGCACAACGTCGCACAACACTTCATCTTCATACTTGCCAATCTAAAATGGCACTCGAACTTGCTTATTAACCTTGGTTTCTCCACTATCGTTCAACCACTGCAGCTTGTATGGCTTAGGATGGTTGAGCACCGACAATCCTAATTTTGTCACCATCACAACACTTGCCACATTAGTACAGCTACCTCCATCAATAATCATACTACATACCTTATCCTTGATGTGGCATCGGGTATGGAATATGTTCTCCTTTTGCTCCTCATCGACGCTCTTCGTGTGCAAGCTAAGAGACTTGCGTACAACCAAAATGAGAGCGTTGGGTGCTGCGTACTCCTTCTCCCCACTCGACTCGGATAATCTTGGCATCTCCGGATCAACTTCTTCTTCATCCGTTACAATCTCACCATTGTCCTTCAAAATCATCACACGTCGGTTCAGGCATTGGTTGGCTATGTGACCTGGTGCGTCGTTTTACACCAAAAATAAATTCCCCAACAACAGTCAATATGCCCTTACTGCACGTGTACAGCGATGAGCGAGATCGTCTCCCAAAGGACCGGCCAGAATTACTCTAAACTTCCAATCTGTAGAACCAAACTTTCAAGGGGATTTTTGTGATTATAATAAAATAAACAAAATTAGCAAATAAATAGAGAAATGCATAATTGAACAGAATGAATGGATTTAAAATACGAGAAGAAATATTCCGGATTCCAATTAACTCCACCCTAGCTTACCTAAACCGATCCTTGACGTAAGATTAATTCATTTAACTCATGCAAATCAGTTATAGCCACCGAAGACACTTACTGACACAACCTAATTTCTCCGTAGTTTCTCGATAATCAGGAAGACACTTCACCAATTATTTTCCTAATCGACTGACAACCGTAAGAGACACTCTATAGGTTTAATGAGCTAACAGCCTTGAGTTCTAGAGAAACCTTATTTATAATTAACAGACTCTGACACAGGACCGTTGAATTAAGGTTGTTATTCCTCTAGTTCTGAAGAACCGTTTCGCCACTAATTAAACTTAAACCACAATTACGGATGACCGGTTTAATTGACTACTAATTGGTTTTGACTCACTAAATATTTGCAACTATCTAGCAATATCAAAGCAATTAACGACTCAAAATATCGAGAATAACAAGTGCATGAAAATTAATTAAATGACAAAAGAGCAATTAGATCTCACAGTTTAGCTAGGCCAGGGCTTCGTTAGTTGTTACCGGAATAAGAAGAAATTAGCTTGAACTCATATTGAAGTTGAATCGCAATAAGAAATAATCGAACACCATAAAAATAATCGAAGAAGATGAATATAAAATCTGTGCCCCAGCGTCTCTCTCGTTCTGTTCTTGCGTGAATAAAATCTTGAGTCTCCAACTAAAGATAAATCCTAATCTATATAATATCCTTAATTAAAAATAGTCCAACATGAAAATTAACATTCTAATCTAATCCAACTAGGTAATTAGCAAAAAGTGGACTTTTGAGGCGGTGGGAATTCTGAATCCCGCGTATCAACCATGGGCTTTTAGTAAATCCCGCATATCAGCCCAAAAACATACGCTCAGGCCCAATCTCTGAGTTATCTGCCCATATTATCCTATCGTATGCCCATACGACATGGCTTTCCAACTTTCCAGTTTCAGTTTCCTTTGCACAGCTTGTTCTCTCACCAAAAGCATGCCATTTTTCCTAACATTGTGTAGATTACCTGCAAAACCCTCAAGGCATAACATTCTCCCAAAACGACATCATTATATGGCAATCAACACAATTAAATCACATCAAATTGGCCCAAAATATTAAGTAGAAATGGCCCGATCAAATCCCCCACACTTAGACAATGCTCGTCTTCGAGCATATCTAAGTACACAAAAAGAAACACAAACTCCAAAAAAAATAAAAAGCAGAGAGTACAAGCTGCCATGAACCGAAAAGTGCTCGGAGTAGGAACCATGACTTATCCAACCACAACCACCAACCTATTCTGTTTTAAAGAATAAACCAAATCTTCTCATTCAAGTCAAAAGAGTGCACATTGATCCAGCCTCACTATGGTTCACTCTAGATCTCTCAAAGAGTAGGGATATATGGAGATTCACATAGGTCGTGATTTGTCACTCTCAGCATAGATTTGCCTATATGTCACTGGAATCACCAACAAATAAGATCAATCATGAATCAAAAGGTCTTTCTTCCAAGGTTGTAATGGGGCTCAGGTTTAGAGGTAGGATTCTTTTGGGTGAAGTGGCTAAATAAAAGGAAAATATGCAAGTATTCCAACATATAAATCTCACACTCAGCTGCACAACATTTACAATTTAAAGCTGGCTTTCTTAAGTCAGATAAGGCATGGGCATATCTTCATTCAATTTATCTCTTTCATCCCTCCTTGCTGTTCTACTCTATTTTCTTTTTTTTTTATGAAACTTTGCTTCTTCTGTCTGCTCTTTTTTTTCATTTTCATTTTTTTTTCATTTTTTTCATCATTTTTTTTCTAGAACAGGAGCATAAGATTGCCCTTCTAACCTTCCAGCATCACTTCTCTTATTATTGCAGCTCAACAAGTTAAGAAATAGCTTGCATATTTTCAAGGTCAAAAGCGGGCTAAAACAAGGCTATGGCTTCATGTTTAGTGGCTGTAACCAAAAAGAATTAGGAATGTAAAGCTCAAACAGGCTCACTAATTGGCAATTGAAGGGTAGGAAATTTTCTTTTAGGCCAAAGCACAGTTAATTCCTAAGTGCCTTTATCATTTTCATGCTTGAAACTCAAGAGAAGAAAAACATTGGCAACAAGGCAAAGCAAGCATTAAGCAAACACAATCTGACACTCTCACAACAGAAAATGGAGCTTTCTATAGATTATTCATGCTCACAGGCTCAAAAACTCACTTTTATAGGCTAAAAGAACATGATCAAAAGCACAATTCATCATTCAAGAATTCATCAAAGAATGGTATATCATTATCACAGAACAACAACCATCAATCCATTTAAACCAAATCATAGCCCTTTCGCCTTATACTCATCAGATCATGGCAGCTTATACCTAACCAAAAGGTAAACAAAACACTGAAAAGAAGCTGAAACACCATTGTTTTTCTTTTTTTATATATGACTCTAAGAACTAGCAATCTCCCCCCCACACTTAAACACCACAGTGTCCTCACTGTGTAGGGGAAGGAGAACTCAACAAAAAGAAGAAAGCAACAACACACGAAACCAACTAAAGTGAAAGCAGGAAACAACAAAAAGAAAAAGGGGGAAAGGAGGGCAAACTTCTCAATCCGAGAGATGGCACAAGGCTTGCTCGAGAGTAGTGAGACGCTCATCGATCGTATCCAAGCGATGTCCAAGGCGATCCTCTAAACCTCGTGTAGCCTCAGTGAGGAGAGCCTCAATCTCAAGAAGGAGAGAGGCGGGGGCAGCAGGTGCAGCAGATGAAGGAGAGATACCTACACTAGGAAAACAACTCGGGCCTTGTACGTCCGGTTGGGTGAGCTGATACTGCCCTTGGGCATCAACACAAATCAAGCGCATGGCGGCCAAGTCAGCAATAGTAAAGAGGGTAGCAGACATCGGATCAGGATCATCAAGTGGAATATGTAAATACTGCGCAAGTAGAGTCAAAAAATATCCTAAGGGGGCTCGAAACAGAAAATGATTAGTACTGTATTGCCACTGTCATGCTAACTAAAACGCAAAATTAAGTTTTTCCCCCGAAAGCATGCAATCAAGAATAAACAACTCTTGTAATGTAACCACATTCATCATATCAACACGACCAAACAAGTTGGCCACCAAAAATCTATGACAAAGACGGAGAGCGTCATCATGAATATGCGCACTACGAGATGAACGGGCAACAAAATCAGAATCAATGCTCAACAGACGCCAACGCTCAGTGGCGAGGGCGGAAAATGACTCAGGTACATCACAATAGGCAGATACATATAACTCATCACCAAAAGACTTATCAATTTCGAATCCCAATACCACATTCAAAGCATTAATAGACATATGAAAATTCCTACCCCTTAAAGAAAACAAGACAGCATGTCGATCATCAAGATCCCGCGAAGAATAAAAAACATATGAGGAAAATAATTCAAGATAAAGCTCTCTATGGACCGGGACCGAAACCTCTAGGAGGGGAAACCAACCAATACTATGAAAATGGGCACGTATCCTATCATTTACTCCTAAAACCGAGATATCATCCCAATCAAAAACACGTGCACCGAGCAGAGCGCGCTTGGCGTTTCTCTCGGGCACGGTGTTGTAACTGATCAGGGCGCCGAAACGGCGGCCGCGGAAGGGAACTACGGCGGCGTGATAAAGAAGCAGGGGTTTGAGCCTCTGGAGATGTCGGCGGGGCCGATGGTCCGGGTACGGTGGATTTCAACCAACGTTGGCGTCTGAGCGTGGGTGGTGTGATTGCAGCAAAGGGAATAGGGACTGGAGATGGAGGGGGAGTGGGTGAGGGCACTCATGGCGATGGAGATCCTGGTGGAGTGGGAACGTCCACCGCCGAAGGTGTGGTGGAGGCAGGTTCCGGTTCAGGCAGCGGAGAGGCTGGAACGGTAGAAACAAGGGCTGAAGGAGAAATAGTCAGGGATGTGGCACTCGGTTCGCTGGCGGCGAGGTCAACGAAGAACGGTGGTTGGGTCCGGTGCCTTTTACGCATGGAGGAGGCGGCTGTTTCCATTCTCTCAGAATTGCATCGTGAGCGGCGCAGGAACGGTGGAGGTTGATTTAATTCAGGGAGAGCGACAGGAGTGGCTGGTGGCGGTGAGGGTTCCGTGGTCGGTGGAATAGCTGCCGGGGTATTCACTGGAAAATGCACCGTTGAATGTGGAGAAGCAACCACTGGTGAATTGTGCGGCGGTGAAGCAGCGGCTGGTGGCGTGGAGCGGCCAGCGCAGGTGGAGGCGGCCTTGATGGCTTTCTTCTTCGCACTGCGTTTCTTGCCCATGGTGGTGTCTCTGATCGCAGCGGTGGTCGGAGAAGGTATGAAAGTGCGGGAGGTAGAGAGACGGTGAAAATCTGAAAAGTCACAAGTGGAAGAGTAAGATTGAGCGGTGAAAAAAATTTGACTAAGGCAAAGGGAGTTTAAATTGGGGAGAAAATGAGGGCTTAAGAGAAATCCCCAAATTAAACTAAGCATAATTGCATAGTAGTCCTTGTAATTCTCAATACTTGCGACTCTTCCCTCCACACTTAGAATAGGAGCCCAATCCACCGGATTATATTTTTTTTCTTTTTTTTTTGTTTTTTACGTTTTTTTATTTGTATTACGTTTTATAAGGATAAAACATGAAAAAAAAGAAAAAGAAATGAAAAAAAACGAAGAACAATAAAGGAAAAGAAATCGGGTTACCTCCCGAAAAGCGCCCTTATTTAACGTCGGAGGCTCGACGAAACCAGCAGGGTCAAGGGAGGGGAGCCGGGGTTGTCAAATCGACCCCATCAAAACCAGACAAGTCCATCTCGGCACAATACGGCTTGAGCAGTTGGCCATTCACTTGTAACAGTTTATGAGTAGTGATTTTGCGAATTTCCATAGCTCCATGTGGACTGACATGTACAACCTCATAAGGTCCCGTCCAGCGAGACTTCAATTTACCCGGCATGAGTCGGAGACGGGCATTGAAAAGAAACACCTTTTGGCCAAATTCAAAAGATTTTCTCCGGATGTATTTGTCGTGTAAAAACTTTGTGCGGTCTTTGTACGCACTTGCACTGTCATAGGACTCCAACCGAATTTTCTCAAGCTCTTGCAATTGATAACGCCTTTCATTACCAGCTAACTGAGGGTCTAGATTGCATTGCTTCACCGCCCAAAAGGCTTGATGTTCCAGCTCGACCGGTAAGTGGCATTGCTTCCCAAAAATCAACTGATAAGGAGACATCCCGATGGGTGTTTTAAATGTTGTGCGGTATGCCCATACGGAATCGTCCAAACGCAGACTCCAATCCTTGCGGTTTGGGCATACAGTCTTCTCCAGAATATTCTTGATCTCTCAATTCGAGACTTCAGCCTGCCCATTGGACTACGGGTGATAGGCAGTGGCGATTCGATGGTGAACTCCATATTTCTTGAACAAGGCATCCGACGGGCGATTGCAAAAGTGCGTGCCTTGGTCTCTAATCACAGCTCGAGGCACACCAAATCGCTGGAAAATCTGAGTCTTGAGAAACTTACCAACCACCTTGGAATCGTTGGTCGGAGTGGTCTTAACCTCGACCCACTTGAAAACGTAGTCGACGGCTAATAAGATGTACGAATTGCCGAATGAGCTGGGAAAGGGGCCCATAAAGTCCATGCCCCACACATCAAATATTTCGCACACCAAGATGGGCACTTGAGGCATCTCATTGCATAAAGAAATGTTACCAAGTCGTTGGCAGCGATCACAGTTCTTGCAAAACTAATAAGCATCCTTGAAGATCGTGTCCTAATAAAAACCACAATCGAGGACCTTCCGGGCTGTTCTCCTTGGCCCAAAATGGCCTCCGTAGGCATGGGCATGGCAAAAAATCAGAATGGAATGAATTTCATCATTGGGGATACATCGTCGAATCACTTGATCGGCACAAGTTTTCAACAAATACGGATCATCCCATATGAAGTATTTGGCTTGGCTCCTTAACTTGTTCTTCTTGGCAGTTTCGGTACCTTTTGGGAACATTCCAGTGGTGAGAAAATTCACCAAATCCGCATACCAACGGGCAGTACCCGCAGCTGCAAGTAAAAGTTCATCTGGAAAATCATCCGGTATGGGCATACCGTCGGACTCCGTCAACAGCCTGCTCAAGTGATCACCAACATTATTTTCAGCTCCCTTTTTGTCTTTAATCTCCAAGTTGAATTCTTGCAGTAGAAGGACCCAGCAAATAAGGTGAGGTTTGGATTCTTTCTTGGAGAGCAATTATTTCAGAGCGGCATGGTCTGTGTACACCATAACTTTCGATCCAACAAGATAGGATCTAAACTTCTCACACGTGAAGACTACGGCGAAGAGCTCTTTCTCCATTGTCGTGTAGTTACACTGGGCTGGGTTAAGAGTCTTGGAAGCATAATAGATGACATGGCTCTGCTTCCCACTCTTTTGTCCAAGTACCGCTCCAACCGCGAAGTCACTAGCGTCGCACATGAGCTCAGAAGGGAGGCCCCATTGTGGCGGCTGAATAATGGGTGCAGAGGTGAGTTTTTCCTTCAACAGATCGAACGCCTCCTTACACTTATCATCGAAATCGAAAGGGGCATCTTTTTGCAGCAACTTGGTCATCGGTTGAGCGGTCTTTGAGAAATCTTGAATGAAGCGCCGGTAAAAGCCTGCGTGACCTAAGAAGGCTCGGATTTCTTTCTCATTAGAAGGGTAAGGTAACTTCACGATCAAATCAACCTTCGCTTTATCAACTTCGATCCCTTTCGTAGAGATGACATGGCCGAGCACGATGCCTTGCTGCACCATAAAGTGACACTATTCAAAATTCAACACCAAGTCGGTCTCAACACACCTTTTAAGAACCTTATCCAGGTGCTCTATTTATTGCTCGAATGAGTCCCCATGCACTGTAAAATCATTCATAAAAATCTCGATGCAGCTCTCAATCAAGTCGGAAAAGATACTCATCATACACCGTTGGAAGGTGCCAGGAGCGTTACACAGCCAAAATAGCATTTTTCGGCAAGCAAACGTTCCAAACGGGCATGTGAAAGTCGTCTTTTCTTAGTCTTCTTGGGTGACAAAAATCTGAAAGTAGCCCGAATATCTGTCGAGGAAGCAAAAGAAGGATTTTCCTGCCAAGCGTTCCAGCATCTCATCAATGAACGGCAAAGGGAAGTGGTCTTTGCATGTCGCATCATTCAGTTTCCGAAAATTAATGCACATGCGCCAACCAGTCTTCAACCGCATCGGGATCAACTCGTTATTCTCATTCTTGACAAGCTAGAAATCGGATTTCTTAGGCACCATGTGCACTGGACTAACCCAAATACTGTCGGAGATTGGGTAAATAATCTCTAGCTGGAGCAGCTTGAGGATTTCCTTGAGAACCACCTCCTTCATCATCGGGTTCAATTTCCTTTGTGGATCTCTGGAAGGCTTGCAATCTGGCTCAAGAAAAATCCGGTGCATGCAAATATCGGGGCTGATTCCTTTTATATCGGCTAAGGTCCAACCTATAGCTCCTTTGTGTTTCTTCAAAACACCGATCAATCTGGCTTCTTGATCCGAAGAAAGATCTTTGCTATTGATAACGGGTAATGTATCATGCTCCCCCAGGTATGCGTACTTCAGATGCTCATGGAGGATTTTCAATTCCAAAACTGGTGCCTTCACATGAGATGGTAGAATTGGCTTCGTGTTCGTCGGTAAGGGCATACGACCTGTCAGATTCTTAGTTGGAAACTCACTGGTGGCATATAACTGCTGAATAATCTCTCTTATTGCGGCTTCTTCCTCAGAAATTGCTGCTGTTTCAGTCACCCCACCAAAGAGTACCTGCTCTAATTTATCATCTCTGAAATTATGCTCAACAAACTCATCAACTAGAGAATCAACAATGTCAACCATATAAAGAGCCTCAGGATCCTCAAGATGCTTCATAGCTTCAAATATATTTAATGTAACAATGTCACCATCAAATTCAAAACTAAGCATGCCTTTATCAACGTCAATCTTGGTTCTTGCAGTTTTCATGAATGGACGTCCTAACAGAGTTAGTGATCTATGTGTAGAAAAAGAATCATCCATATCAACAATGTAGAAATCCACAGGAAAAATTAATTCATTAACCTTGACCAAGATATCCTAGACTACACCTTGAGGGTAAGTATTAGACCTATCAGCTAACTGAATGATGACTCGAGTCTCTTTCATAGCACCTAATTGCAAATCTTTATACATGGATAGAGGCATAACATTTATGGATGCGCCTAAATCTAGCATGACTTTCTCAACCTTTTTATTTCCAATGATGTAAGGGATAGTGAACATACCTGGGTCCCTGCATTTTTATGGCAATTTCCGCTAAATTACTGCGGAAACACTCTCACCAACCTTAATTCTTGTAGCTTTCCCGTATCTGATCTTTTTGGCGCATATTTCCTTCAGGAATTTCGCATATCTGGGAACTTGCTTGATGGCATCAATCAGAGGTAAGTTGATTTCAACCTTCTTGAACAGCTCAAGGATCTCCTTCTCGTCATCTTCTTTCTTGTTTCGAACCAACCTGGAAGGAAAAGGAGCTGCAACTACAGAGTTAGAATTTTTAGATTCAACTTGTACCTCAAGGGGGACAGACTTGGCAGATGCAGAAGGCTGTTCTTCTTTTGGACTGGATTCATCTTCAGTCTACGCAGTATGCCCATACTGCATGTTCTTCTCTGCCTTTGTCTCCACTTCAACCAGTTCCTTCCCACTTCTAAGAGTCACGACACTAACATTGCCCCTGGGGTTTTGCTCAGCTTGTGAGGGCAGTTTTCCTGTATGCCATTGCATCTTGTTCGTTTGAATGGCAAGCTGAGTAATCTGTGTGCCCATACTGCCAAGGGCAGCTTGTGTTTCTTGCTGGAATGCCTTCTGATTTTGTGCCAAACTGTTCACCAGAGCATTACTTTGTTCCAGACACTTCATGATCTCACTCATGCTCGGTCGCGCCTCGGTGGGCGCGAGTGAGGTCGGGCCACGTCTTTTCCTGGGCCGCGCCTCCCTTAGTGCTTTTCACCCCTCTGATTGAATGCGCAGTAGTGCCATGTCTGTCTCCAGGTCGCGCCTCAGCTATACTAGGGCCGCGCCTCTCCGCCATCTCACACTCGCATGTGATCTTCGTCCTCCAACGATGCTCGGCTTCAGCCCCTTCGACGGGTCTCCTTAACGCCTCTTGGGTCCAGACTCCTTGTATAAATCCACTGAGACTCTCCTTGAATCTTTTAGCCCTTGATCGTGTGACTGGCCCTTCCGGTACTTTGATTGGATCAGACATCTCCTCAGCTCAGTTTGTATCAAATACACCTCTTGAGATACCTTAAATGAACTCTTTCTTTAGGATTGTTCTATAGAAGATCTACTAAATTTCACTTGGAATCATATTGCGATGCTGACTGGGGGACATGTCCAGACACTAGGAAGTCTCTATCAGGTTATTTCATTTTCTTGGGAGAGTGTCTAGTTTCTTGGAGATGCAAGAAGCAAACAACAATCTCTTTGTCAACAGCTGAAGCGAAGTACAGAAGCGGAAGCTATACAGTTAGGAAGGTGTTTTGGTTGTCTTTTATGCTTATAGATTTGAGGGTCGATATACCTAAGCCTATCAAAGTGTTTTGTGATAATAAAGTGGCTATACAAATCACCTAGAACCAAGTCTTCGACGAGAGAACAAAGCACTTGGATTTAGATTTTCATTTTGCAAGATTGCATTTCAGATAGGGCTTTATTGTTACAATGTATGTTCCTACAAAGCTGTAATTGGCCAACTTGTTTACTAAATCTCTCGCAGGACCACAACTCAAGAGTCTTCGGTCCAAACTCTCCCTTGGAGACGTCCATAAGGTCGAGTCTGCGAGGGGATGTTGAGTTTGCAACTCAACTTGGCCATGCAGATGTATATTCTCCCATACAGTCACATGCAAGCATCTGAATAGAGGACCAAAGCTTGTACACTCAAGTGCCATGTGAAGCATGGTGCGTAGCTGATGCATGGACCACAAATACAGTCGTTGACAGCCGTGAGATCTTGGCTTCACTCGGATCATAAAGCGTAGCCGTAGATTTGTTAGTTAGCTTAGTTGTCGAGCTTGTGCCTTGTATAAATAAGAAAAGCACATTCTATGTAAAAGTGATTTTGTTCATTTTCTATGAATTCTCTCTATTGATAATACAGTTTCTACGTTCATATATGAGATTTCTATCCTATTTCTACATACTTAGACCCCATATTTCTCGCTTTGGTTACGGCAAGTTGCATCGAAAGATGCTAGTCCAAATCACATGCTTTAACATCAAACTTGAATTCACATTCTTGCATTATTATCTTAAAAATGTTGAATTTTTGTCATGACTAAAGAATTAATCTTAAAGGATGTTTCCTATATGAACTGCAAGTATAAGCATCATTTCTAATTTACAACTTTTTTCCATCTACTTTTCTTGTCTTTCTTTTTACATTGGATTTTATAAGGAGATGCGTGGAAAGTTCATATAGATGATTCTAGGAAAATATATGAAGTCCCTTTTATTTCTAGAAATGGGACCCCGCCACGCACCTATTTCAGAAGAATTTTATTCAATTCTGATTTTGGAAGTGATGAATTTTATGAACATTATATTAGTATGTCACAGATAATTAAGTAGAAGCAGACCCATTTATTTTATTCTTTATAATTTAGAAAAATGACATGAACTATATATTTTAAAGTATCTCATATTTTACAAATTATTGGCATATTAATAAACTTATTTTCAACGGCCAAATTCCGGTAATGGAAGATTAACCAACATAACTTGCTTTTAATATTTATTGATGTGTTTGGGGGGGGGGGGGGGGGTGGTTTACAGCATAGCTATCAAAGATTTAAGCAAAAAATCTACATGTCAATTAAAAACAAATTATGTCGAGTCCCTTTAGGGATAGCCTAGTAATGGAGTAGTGTAAATTTGAGGTCAAATATTTCAAGTTCAAATTCCACCATCAATAGTATGTTATACATAATTTTTCAAGTGTGGGGTATCTCTTCTGTATAGTTTGCAGACTATTACACAAGAGCGGTTGCAGGCTACCCTTGACATCCGAAAAAAATAAGATATGTCGTTTTTTCGTTGTCCAAATTAATTTGACTATGGGGACAAACATGTTAATAGCTTGCAACATAAAGTGCAATTCATCATATTCATGATTTTTTTTGTTAGTCTTAATAATTTGGGAGGTAGGATATATACAATTTTCTCTTAAATTTCTTATAACTTAGATATCCGAGTGAACAACATTTCTGTTGCACGAACATCTAATATGTTTATCTTGTTTTTTTTTTCATTTAATATATTGAAATAAGTATTTACAACATTAATAAGTAATCTAGTTTATTTTGTAAACATTTTTTATGTAAATTAATTAATTATTAAAAATTAATTAGTGATACAGAAAATAATAATTATACATATATTTTTTTTTTTGTAAAAAAACGGGGACCATCTGCGACCATAGCCCATCTTCCTCACACTTGCTCTTTAATTTTTTATTTAATGTTTAATATACATATTATAATAGAATTAATTAGGAAGGATCCAAACACTCAAACATTAGTGGGGAAGCATCATTTTCTATTCCAATATAGCGCATGTGTTGTGGGTTTGTCTTCTAATTAATTACTACTTCCTTCCTCCTTCCACAATAAGTGTCATTCTAACACTTAAATTTTATTTTATAAAAAGTATCATTCTACACAATCTAAGTAAATTTTTCAAATTTTTCTCATAGTTGCCCTCATTTAATGCTTTCAAACAACTATATTAAACACATAAGGGTGTATAAAGTAATTTGATTATTTAATTAATATATTTATTAATATGTGTGCATTTATCCAAAATGACACTTATTTAAAAATAAATAAAGTAGATTTAAAAAAAAAACACTTATAAATTGTTTTCCACAATGGAGAGTGGAAACATATTAAATAACATCTATAGACTTTCTTCGTGCTCGTGGCAAACAAAACATTTTAGTCTTCTTTATAAATCAAGATTTACATTTGTTTTCGGCCACGCAAATAGGCTGAAAATATACCATTTTTTTGCATACAGACATACTTCACCGACCAGTACACACATTTGTTTGGTTATTATTATATTAAAAAAATTAAAAGCAGTTACCATTATTGTTGTTATTGACGTTCTTGTTATTGGTAACATTAATGTGGTTAATTCCCTTTAAAATTAGGTTGTTGCTATTTTCACCACCATCTTTTCAATATACACCACATTTACTACATACACCATCACTATAGTTATTTTTTCATTATTTTTTTTTTATACATCATAATTTTTTTTTTCATTTTTAACCTTTAATTTTAAAAATTAATTTAAATCAATAAAAAAACTGGCTCTAGGATCCCACGGCCATCATCTCTCTCCTCCTCTCTCTTAACCATAGTTGTAGAATTCGGCTTAGGCGGTGGACGCTAGTCGGCCCTAACTGTGGCGAATATGCTGTAGTCGGCCAGATTATTCGGACTTCTTATATTTTTAAAGTTGAGCTACTAAAACATAAGATTGTCTTAGCTTAGTAGGTACGCTACTCATGTAGCACCTTATTTCTTCAAAAGGTCGGCGGATCTAGTCCTTTCTTCATTCTCTCAACCGACCGCCCGACTAGCGCCTAGCGAATTCTACAACCTTGCTCTCAACCCAAACCCCATCATTCCTTCTCTCTATCTTTCTTCGTAAATTGTAATCACACCCAAACTCAAACACACACACACACACACATATATATATGTATATATAGGAAGAGGTCATTGTTGCTGTCGAATTTCCCACTTTCTCTGTTGCCATCTCCTTCTATAGTCGAACTGTATTGTTAATTTTTTGTTCTAGAATTAATGTGGTTAAACTGAATTATTCAAACATTTTTATAGCTTCAAAATTAATTTTTCAAACCAACTCCCCATGGCCAAAGAATTTTTTTCGAACGTCACCTTGTTGGCGATAGCCAAACTATGAATATTTCGCTCTCACACTCGACATCCCGTTCGACACCACCACAAACGTCGCCGGCCACAATAGTTCACAAAGGTGAGTACGAAGTTGCAGCAACATCAAGCGCAATCGTCGTTGTTGTCATCCACCATGACCGAGCTTGGATGGATGAAGTGTGCAGCGAGCTTGTGTGTTTGTGTCGGGGGAGGCTTTTTTTTTTTCAGTTAATTTTATAGGGTATTTAAGTATTTTATTAATTAATTATTTTTAAATTAATTTTAATAGTGGTGTATAATGTAAAATTAGTGGTGTATTTAGAAAAACCCTTAAATTTATAAACTTTGGGTATAATTACAAATTTAACACGAATTTTAGAACTAAATTAATTAGATATCATATTTTTAATTTGAGTGTTATTTAAGTTTCTCAAATTTTTGGATTAATAAAAAACACAAACGTGTTCGTCTCTTCAAGTCGTCAGTCGTCTGTTGTGATTTGACCATTAATTTTATTCTTTATAATTTAGAACATTATATTAGTATGTCACATATAAGTAGAAGCAGACCCATTTATTTTATTCTTTATAATTTTGAAAAATTACGCGATATGTCTTAGATTGTTAAAGACCGTTACAAAAATGAAATGAACTATTTTAAAGTATCTCATATTTTACAAATTATTGGCATATTAATAAACTTATTTTCAATGGCCAAATTCCGGTCACGGAAGATTAACCAACATAACTTGCTTTTAATATTTATTGAAGTGTTGGGGGTAGCTATCAAAGATTTAAGCTAAAAATCTACATGTCTATTAAAAATAAATTATGTCGAGTCATCTTAAGGATAGTCTGGTAATGGAGTAGTGTAAGCTTGATGTCAAATATTTCAAATTCAAATTTCACCATAAATAGTCTGTTACACATAATTTTCCAAGTGTGGGGTATCTCTTCTGTATAGTTTGCAGGTTATTACACAAGAGCGACTGTAGACTATCCTTGACATCCAAAAAAAAAGACATGTCATTTTTTCGTTGTCGAAATTAATTTGACTATGGGGACAAACATGTTAATAGCTTGCAACATAAAGTGCAATTCATCATATTCATGATATTTTTTTGTTAGTCTTAATAATTTGGGACGTAGGATATAAACAATTTTCTCTTAACTTTCTTATAACTTAGCGTTGGTCCCGGGGCGAGTCAAAATCAGTTTAGAAGGGGGTGAATAAACTTATCCAAAACTTAACAATGTTTGTGGAATAGATAGGGTCCTTTTGACTCGCGGAGTTATCCGTGCTCTTAGGAGATTAATTGAGATGATCAGCTAGCTCGAAGTGCTGTGTGTGTGCTTGAGGTGTTCAGTTAAGACATGCAACTGAAAACTGTAAACAGAGCACATAGATAATTTTATAGAGGTTCGAAGCTCAACTTCTACGTCCTCTCTTCCTTCCGCAGAAGGGAAATCCACTATGCAAGTGTAAAGTTCCTTTATTACAGTTACACAATGAAGACAACTGTTGGACTTGGCTATCGGTGACTTTACGAGTTACAGATTCCTTTTCAACTGGTGTTGTCCCGAAAGCGGTGATCTAACGAAAGCAGCCTCCTCAACCGGTAGGGTCGACAGTCTCGCACTTGGGATCCCTAACTGCTCGCTGGAGAGATAAGGTGCTATTGGCCGTCTTTTCAAGGTTTTAGATCTCTTTCGATCTTCAAGAATACAGTCTTGAAACTGGTATCAAGTGGTGTGCTCCTTTGCGCGTCTTCGGCTTGAGATGGGTACTTGATCGGTGTAGAACAGAACTGAGAGAGTGGCTCTAGTTGAAATTCTTCAACAACTAGCTTGATGAGCAGTTTTGCTCATTCTCTTCAGTTGGGACTTTTTGCTTTGATAAATTTAAGCTTGAGGCTTTAGAGCTTTGTTGAACGTCTTCGCGGAAAGTTTTCAAGCAATAAAGTTTTGGCAAAAAAGTCACGGTTATCTTCTGGGTCACTCATCTTTTATAGTTAAGTGGCTGGTCACCATTGTGGATCAATAGGTGATCATAAATGATAAAGTTGTTGAAAGGATTTTTTCATTTAAGGAGCCGCTGAGTAGCCTTTGTTCTTCTAAGAAGCTTTTGTTCCAAGATCCTGGTTGCATTAACTTGAAGATCTTCATGTTGGCATTTCTGAAATTTAAATTTCAGTTACGGCTTATGTCTTGATCTTCAGTTCTGGGCTTCAACTGGCGGTTGGAAACTTCATTTCTGAACATTTCCTCAGCTGTCAGTTCTGCACATCTTTGGCAGTTTTGCAAGCTCCAGTTTCGATCATCTTCAGCTGGCAGTTCTGGACTCTGGCTTGATGCTTTCTGAGCTCTAGTTTGATTTGGTTCAACTGGTAGTTTTGAACTAGTGTTTCTTCAGCTAGCATTTTGGACTGATGTCCCTTCAGCTGGAACTTCTTTGAACTGGTCTTCAGTTTGGATGTTAAGCTAGCGCTTCTTCAGCTCGTGTTCTGAACTGGTGCGTCTTCAGCTGATATCCTCTGAACTGGTACATTCTTCAGCTGGAACTTTCTTGAGCTGGCATATCCTTCAGCTTATACCGTGGACTGATATATATATCCTTCAGCTGATATTCTTCTTCAGCTGGAAATGGTCCTTTCTTCAGCTGGTAATCTTATTCAGCTGGAATTAGGCACTTCTGAACTGGTGCCTTGAACTGGTATTTTCTTCAGTTCACAACTGTAGACTGAGGGCAGTTGGTACTTCGATCTTTGATGGTACCTGCATCTTTCAGTTTACTTTACTTGCTAACAGATCTAGCAATCAAGCTACAGTTTTCTTTTTCAACAGCTCTTGGGCTGGATTTTTCTTTTTCCTTTTTCTCTCTTCTCTTTTCTTTCTTTTCTTTTCTTTCTCTCTTTTTTTTTTCTCTCTTTCGATTTATCATTTTCAGGCTTTGATAGCTCAACTTTTTGTTTTGATCAACCATAGTTTTCTGCTTGATTTTTTTTTTCAGTTTTTCAAGGCTCTTTGACCTATTTTGACATCTCATCAAAACCCCAGTCAGGAAAACTCTTGATAATTTTTCCTAACAATTTCCCCCTCTTTGATGATGTCCAAAACATAGTATAATTGAGCAATGATGGAAAAACTGATTGTAAGAAATTTTGAACTTGTGTATAGGAGAATACAATCAAGCAAGAAAACTTGTCATAGCTAAGAAACTGATTAG
Organism: Perilla frutescens; assembly: GCA_026008535.1. Taxonomy (NCBI): domain Eukaryota; kingdom Viridiplantae; phylum Streptophyta; class Magnoliopsida; order Lamiales; family Lamiaceae; genus Perilla; species Perilla frutescens. Next base: position 46,881,612 of record BRKX01000001.1, on the reverse strand, counting down.
ATTTCCTCCAATCTACAACAGTTTTTCTTCTTCTTCTTCTTCTTCTTCTTCTTCTTCTTCTTCTTCTTCTTTAGTTTCTAGCTCTTTAGCTATTGCACTCGTCTTCAGCTGGTACTCATATCATTTCTTCATCTGTTCCACCAACTGCTAGATTCAACCTTTTCTCTAGTATTCCTCCAGACGTCTCCCCAAACTTCCCCTTAAGGCTGACGCCTCTCTTCTCCAGTAGTTTCTATAGTCCTTATCTCTTCCCCCTGAGGCTCTACTTCCCCCTAAAACTGTGAGGGTTTTCCCTGAATCTCATCCCAGAGGCTCAAAAAGCTTCCATCATTCTTCTCAATTTCTTCAATATCTTCCCCCTTTTTGGCATCATCCAAAAGGGTGTGCAGTTGCAGATCAAAGGATGGGATGAAAACGTGTGGTAGCAAGCTGAAGATAGTAGCAAGGTTACCTTCATATGGGGAGAGGTATGGTTGTTGTGGTGATGGTGAGGGTAGCCAGTTTGATGCCTCTTCTGTGAGGGTTTTCCCTGAATCTCATCCCAGAGGCTCAAAAAGCTTCCATCATTCTTCTCAATTTCTTCAATATCTTCCCCCTTTTTGGCATCATCCAAAAGGGTGTGCAGTTGCAGATCAAAGGATGGGATGAAAACGTGTGGTAGCAAGCTGAAGATAGTAGCAAGGTTACCTTCATATGGGGAGAGGTATGGTTGTTGTGGTGATGGTGAGGGTAGCCAGTTTGATGCCTCTTCTGTTGGCATGAATTGACGTAGATTTGGTAGTGGAGATTGAACTTGAGGTTCAGTTGTCATTACGGCCAAACTCATAAAGAGTTCTTCAGTTGGAGGTCGGTGGTTGAATTTTATTGGTGTGGAGGATGTGTTGGATGGCTCTGTAAAAGGTAGAGAAGATGTGTCTAGGACTCCATTCTAGATTCTATGAATCATTGAATCCATGATTTTTGAGAGTCTTGGAGTTTCTGTGAAGAGATTGTTTATCAAGTTCCTGCTCCAAATACCTTCTTGACTCCAAAAGTGGCGTCCCTTTCTGTCGAGCAGTTCAAACATAACTACTTCATCAACTTGATATCTCCAGAGAGACCATCTGAGATACCTCCTCAGCTGATTGAAGAGGAAGGAGTCATAACTCTCTATGATGTGAAATCTGCTGTATAGCATATTATCAAGAGTCTGGTTGAAGCTTTCTTCAACGCCATCCATGTAGCTGGCTCAGAATCAGTTGGTGCAGTTGATTACGTCATCATGTCATCTTTTAACATGGGTTACTTTCCTCAACTAATGGATGCCATTTCAGTCAGAGCTGAGGTACCTTCATCAGCAGCTTTCGGCCTTCTCGAGAATTTACCGAAGGGCTTCAGGTTCTTCTTCCTTTTGAGAAAGATTGTGGGGACATAATCTTTCCTGTCCAGCAACACGCCGTAGAGAGAAGGAAGGCAGATTTGATCATTGATAATCAGGTTGAGCTGATTGATAAATCCCAACTTCTCCTTGAATGTGCCCGTTAGTAGTCAAAGCGGACCTTCAGAATATTTTAGCGTAGTTATGATAGGACGAATGATGCCCGGTCCACCTTGTATCGATTGTAGATGAGTGTCATCAGGTGAGCATTTTCAATACTAAAATGAATAAATTCCAAGTTGCCTCATAGGCAGTGGATCACTATATCTTGGAGTTGTATGAACTCCGACTGTAGACTATCTTTCAGTCTGTGTGAAAAATCTTTGTGCTCAACTCCTGGTTTTGTCCAGTTGCTCCACAATTCTCTTTGGTTTGGCATGATTATAGAATCAGTCTATGAACCTGTTCCTGGAAGATGGAAGGTTTCCATCATGATGGCCTTTGAGATGATGAACGTGTAGTTGCTGACTGATAAAATAATGTTGCCGTTGCTTGCAACTTGAGAGTTTATATATAACTCGCCAACAAGATCTGGAAAGTATCGTCTATTTTCTGGAGTTTGAGTGAGAAACTAAAGGAGTTCAGTTTCCTCTGATGCTTTGACTAAGCGATGGAATTCATCAGCTAATAGTCTCTTCTTTAGAATGTCCGGGGTTACGAACTTGTCTCTCTTGAGATTTAGAGCAAGTCTCACTGGATCAATGTACTGAGCGGACAGTTCCATTCTGCAAAAGAGAGAATATTTCAAAGAGTTGAATGGAGTAGAGAGAGGGATGTAAAGTAATGTAAGGAGAGTTATGAAGATAGATATGTGATCTTTGATTGATCTCCCCTTAACATTTAAAAGAAGCTTTGCATGCATGTACTACGAGTTACACTTGAGTACTCTTCAGCTGATCAATTAATAGATTTGACTGATGCTCAGCTGGTTAAATGCAATGGATATCTCAGTCGTCCACAAGTTTAGCCTTACTTTGGATCAGCGATTGAGATTTTATCCATTTTGAAAATGGGGTTGTTGTCATAAATAATAATATTTGGTGCATGATTTACTATTTATATCTCTCAAGCGATCAACTCACTTTTCACTTTAGTGGTTGATTTTGGTCAGTGGCATTAATGCTAACTATCTTTGAGAGATCTCTCATTTGAAAAATTATGCCCGTTGGATTGTGAGGAATTGCAATGAATCACAACGTAATAATTTTATTAAGAATAAGCTTAAAAAATAATCAATTTAAAAACTTTTCCTGAGTCAGTTGGGATACAGTCCAACTGATGACTTTGGGAACTGACGATGTGGCAACTAATTGATCAGTTCTGTCATGTCTTTTGCTTGGCCCCCTTAACTGATTCATCACTGAACTGATGACATCAGTTTCTGAACTGCTGGATTAAATCTCAGTCAGTTTTCTCTTCATGATGGGACGAACTGGATTCTCTTCACTGCTTTTCTCAGGGCAGTTTGGTCTTTTCATTTTTGATGCAGATCCAGTTCCTTCAGCAGGCTTCTCTGGCCTTGCTTTCTTCATGGATTGACTCCATTGCTTGGCTTGAGCTGATGTGACTCTTCGCCTTCTCTACAAGTTCCTTTTGAAGGGTGACTTGAACTGAACTTCATGGGGATTCAATTGGACGGCTGTCTTTGAGCTTGAAGCGATCCGTAGGGTGACATATCTCTTAGACAAGAGATTTGGTGATGTGGCAGTGTCTTCAACATCACATTTTCAACTCACTGCAACTGGGGTGAGAGGTGGATCTCCGTGTATCTGCTCAGTTGCAGGTTCAGTTGGTTGGGGTGGCTCGACTGACTGATTTGACAAATTATCAAAATTTAGTTTTCAGCAGGCAGGGCTAATTATGCAGTTGGTTCGCTGCTGGACTTCTGCTTCTTCTTGAGCCTTGGTGTCACTTCTCAGTTTGGCAAGTAAGGGAGTTGGAGGGATCTTGTTGGTCAATCAATGACTCATAATCCTCTGAACTTGCACAATTATTGGAGGAAATGGATTTGAAGATCCTATGCATTTTAGGCTCCAAACTTCTCTTTGCCAAAAACTCATGCGGTGAAAGGTAGTGATCAAGAAATGGGACTGGATAGACATTGGATGTCTCTAATTATACCAGTAGAAATACCAGTGCAGTTGCTTAAAAAGCTCTTGATCTTGCTTAGCCACGAATGCATATTGAGTGAGAATTAAATTAGTTACCTCTTTCTGTGCATTCTTAGCTATATATTCACCACTGTAGAAAGTGCGAATATTTTCTTCCGTCAGTTGGAGAGGAGGGCAAGTGCTCCTGAAGTAATCAACTTCATAGTCTGGATAAGGGATTCCTATGAATGGAATAAGCTCATATGGATCAGAACAGACTTGAAAATCATCTGATGATCCATTCTTTGAGACTGGTGACGGAACGGCATTGGCAATTGAGTTGCTTGATGTTGTGGCACTTGTCTTGGCCTTGGTCCTCATTTTCTTCTTGAGCGACTGAAAATGAATGCTTCCTCTCTTGGGAATCCAGTCGGAGATAAGGATTGGCAAAGCATCATCATTTGGCAGCTTCAAGATGTCTTCAATCATCTTGCTCATCCTGAGAATGAGTCCCACCATAGATCAAACTTTTTCGTTCTCTTTAAGTTGGAGGCCTTGAGGACATGATGCTTGATCTAAGAAAATACAAACTCTGCCCAGTTTGTTTCTCGTCCTTCAGCTAGGTAAATCATCACCTTGTCCCTCTCCTGGGTTAGGCTTCTAATTGCTCCAAACATCATCTTGTTTGTGATGTTGAGCAGAAATCCATACTCTGGCTTCAGATCAGTTTTAGCTGTGGTAAAACTGAATGCTTTTCTGTAGGTGGGAGCTTTCCACCTTCTCCAGTATGGTTCAGCTGCTTCACTCAATTCTTGAACTATTGCTTCTTGCCTTAGAAGTTGAAAAACTTCAGCAACTGTTCGAGATCTGCCTTGGATAACTGATGATATTTCTTTGCCATTTGCACTAATTTATGCTTGAAGAAGAAATTCACACACCCAGTTTTGTCTGAAGAACCTTGGTGGTGTTTTCAGGTAATGAAGAATTCATGTCTTGTGAAGACTAACAAGCAGGTTAGGGCTGTTTGATTCATGGAGGATTTCCTGGAACTTCTTCCTTTCAAGGAATTTATCTCTCAACGTCTGGTTTTTGAATGAATTGTGAAAACTGAGGAATTCTGCCATTGAAGAAATTTAGGCTAGAATTTTTGGTTGACAGAGATGGAGAGTGAAGAGACTTTTCTTAAATGTTTTGAGCAATAAATGATACTCATATATCTTTGAAAAATATCTTTGAGCAATAAATGATACTCATATATCTTTGAAAAGGGGACTAGATCTGGATTGATTTATGAGCAATAAATGATACTCATATATCTTTGAAAAATTATGTCCTCTGTCCTTGCTTTTGGCCTTAAATGCCTTTGTCGGGATTTCAACGGTAAGAAATTCGAAGTAAATGTTTGACAAGACATTTATTTCAAGGTAAATGATTTTCAATAATATTTGAAAAGATAAATTGAATTACAAGAAGTTGGCCTAAGGCATCTAGTAGGTGACACGCGGTCGTTTCGTGGTCAGAATAATTCTCAAGAGAGAGTTATTCTTATCCCCACAGCAAGGCGTAGCAAGCTTATGTGAGTAAGGGTCGATCCCACGAGGAGCTGTGAATTCTATCATCAGTGTCACTTTTCCAAAAGGATTGAGGATTGTTGTGGTCTCCGTACTTATATTTAAAGACTGTAAAATAAAATAACAAAACAAAACAAAACAGGAAAGGAAAATATTAGAAGTAACGTATTCCGGATTAGAACTTAGATTCGAACTTAACAAACACTTGACCGATCATGGGCACGCTGATTACTTATGCAAACCTAATTATCTGGTTAAAGGTACCGGATCTCTCTCAACGTACCCAATCTATCCTTTCAGTTCAGCCTAGAGGTGATCTCTCGTGCCCTAAACCCTAACTTGTTACCCAACCGCGATCTCTCATATGATTGTAAGCAACAAAGCAACATTATGATCTAGACAGACCCAGATTTACCTAGACAAAGATCTCTCTTATGCCCTCAGTACCCGTGATACATCCCATCCCTTTATAACCAACACACAGCTACAATTCATTGACCATTTATAGAAGTAGTGAACACAATTCTAATTAACAAGTGATCATCCACGATTAACTAGCTTAGCCCCCTGTATAATGCAACAAAGAAAACGACTACACGACGGAACCAGATTTACACAGTTTATGCCCATAAGCCTCACGATTCTTACGTGTTCATTAAGTTCTTATCTTCGTTCAATCCGGAATAACGAGTCTAGCCGCTCATGCTAGACTTAGAACAATAATAATAAGTAAAAGAAATGAAACAAAGCATAATATAAATGAAAAAAACTTACTTATATTAATTAGCAAAAGAATCCAACACCAACGCTGGATTTAGGAACATAAACTAGTACGGAAAAATAAATTATTTGTGCAAAAAATATCCAGAGCTTGTCCAAAAAAATATGATATTTGTTTTCTACCATGCATCTACTTATATAGGAGTACAAAGACACTAGGTAAAACTCCCCTACAGGTCGGGGGTCTTCAGCCCAACACGCAGCCCCCATGCCCACATCTTTCCATATCTGGCAGATTCTTCCCTTGTTTAGAAAAATCTGAGTCGCAGATTCTGTACTTGTCGTGCCCTAATTGCGCCAACATAGCAACTTTCCTTGTAGAGCCGAGCATCCTTCCAGAAGCGTCAACTTGCCTTCCGCGGCTTTTCTTTCCTTCAGCGGCTAGGGTGCATTTCTCCTGCTGTAGCTGGTATTAGTTTCCCTTGTGCTCAGTCTTCTCTCCTTCTCTTCTCAATCACTCTTGGGTTGTTGTGGGCATGATCACAAACTTCTCCTTCAGCTTTTGCTGGACTGGTGGGCGATTTCCGCCATGCTCGAGAGAGAGCTTTCTGCTGAGAAGTTATTGCCCATCTTGGAATCAGTGGCACCTTTGTGCCCTCAAGAATTGATTCTCCTGCCTCCTGATGTCCCTTGTGCCCATTCTGGCTCTTTCCGACTCAAAAACAGAAAAAATAAAGGACAAAAGAACGAGAAAAAAGACACGAAAATACGAGAGAATTTGGACTTGTCACACCCACCCACTTTAGTTATACTTACCCTCAAGTATGTGGGTACAACGTGCCCAAAAGAAAAAAAATAGAAAACAGAAGGAGGAAAAGACAGACTCAAGACAGAGACACGACAAATCAAGCATGTAAAAGCAAATCCCTTGTGGGCATAGAGTTCTAGGTACCTAATCACACTCAACATCATATAAATAGTAAAAACATACATCATACCCACTGCAAATCAAAATGACTAAGTTATTGGTTCACTCATGCTTTCCTCACTCAAGTGTTTTTTGGCTAAGTGTTTACGCTCAAGGAAAGGCATAATTGAACCGAGGATCACTATAGACTGACAAGTGCTCTTGTTCCTCCACCACTATTGGTATAATGGGTATACTTATGCTAAGGTCTTCAAGGTTGTAATGGGGCTACGGGTTCAAGGTAGAAAATGTTTGGATCTGGCTCAGTTTTTGGTCTAATTTTCCCTTTGGGAGACTCGTTTTGACTCTTACTGGCGTTTGCCACCGTGCCCATTTTATTTAAGCACATGTCCAAATTTTTTTCATTTTTGTGGGCTTTTGTACTTGGGGTTTTCTTTTTTTTTCTTTTCATTTTGACCCCCTTTTTTTTCTTCTTTTCTTTTTCTTTCTTTCTCTTGGCATTTTATGCCTTGTAACACACCAGATTTATCCTCCTCTATGCCCATGGTCTCTTTTTTCATGGTTTTCAAGAAAGAGCATGACCAGGGCTTTATTCACTTACGGCTCAAAAAGGCTGCAATGGATAATATCAGGGTGGTTTTATTTGGCTTTGTGGGGTCAGAAAGAAAATTTGCCTAAGCATTTCAGTAGCATACCCAAAATTCCTTATGACCTCGGAATAGAGCAAAATCAAGTTCTAGTTTACCTAAATTCAATAATCCAGAAATAACACAGGAAAGAATAATCACATGCATCGTGAATTCAGGCTCAATTCCTCACAAGGTACTTAGTTCATTCATCATATAAGCAGTAGCATGGGCATGCTGAAATGAAAATACAGTAAAATATGCTGCCTTATGGTCACAAGACCCTAGACTCCAGGCTTTTAAGTTCAAATATTTACACATGCTTGACACTTAAAAAAACGCAAAGAAGGCAGAGTAACCCCCACCCACACACTTTGCCTTCGGCAAAGTGGGTGCGAGAAGGTTATCCTATGAACCGCAAACTGAACGAAACATTAAATGGCCACCCCTACCCACACACTTTGCCTTACACAAAGTGGGTCGGTACGGAGGTCATTTGACTAAAAAAAAATAAAAATACACAAACACAAAACAAAAAAACAACACACAAGAAAAACAAAGACTCCCTAGTGCCCATATCCACACACTTTGCGCTGAGCAAAGTGTGAGAATGGGGCGACATCTAGACACAAAAAACAAACAAAAAAACCTAATCTACAGGAAAGAGTACCAGTTCAGGCATCAGAAGGGGTCGGATAATTGAATCCAACGTGCTTGAAGTAGGCGAACAGGGCGGTCTCCAATCGATCTAGTCTAGCAATGATGGTGGTGGCTGCTGGCTCTTGCTGCTGTGCCCTCGGGGGCCTCTTGCTGGGACTTGCATTTAACGGAAAACTAAGGCTACTCGAAGTTTCTAGCTTCGGTATGCCAAACACGGGTTTCCCCTCCTCATCATTAAAAACATCCATCATACGTTTCAAGCAGTTTAAATCAAACAACTCAACATGCTTGCAATACAGATTAGTGGATGAAGGATCGAATAGACGCAGTTTTTCAGCAAGATGAGTAATCAGTTGGGCACAGGAGATGCGATTCTTAGAATGGGCCACAGTGTCCTTGAAGTGGGCGATCGCCACAACTCCAAAGTTTATCCTCTTCTTGTGCACCATGCACCAGAGGACAAACAACTCCTGATTGGTAATGGGGTTGGAGCTATCTTTTCGGCCAAAGAAGTTGTAGGCGATCACTCGGTGACAAAAGCGAAGGGCATTGCTTTTAAGCATGTATCCCTTGCTGGTTCCAGATTTGAATTTGGAACCGTCACCTAACTCGGCCCACTTCTCTTCCACATTCTTATCCGTGGGCACCACAACAACAGAAGACTTATAATCATCATCATTCAGATCCAAAAACGAAACAATTCCCAGACCCATGTTCAATTCATCGGCAGAAATGTTGAAATTTTTACCAAAAATTTTAAACTTGAAAATTTTTGCAGAAGTACCTCCCTTACCCATACTTTTCACAGATAGATCATGGAAAAACTCATAGACCAACTTAGGAAAAATTAAACAGTCCCATTCAATAAAGAAAGACCAGCCGACATTAGAGAAGAGTTCTCTTACCTCTCGCTCGATGCCCAAGACAGCAAGAGAGGCGATGTGGATGGTCTTGCTATACACGATCTCCCTTGTGGGCAAAACGTCTTCTCCTTTTGGCATGACTTTTCCAGAGGTTGGACTAACCACAGTTTTTCCCTTCTTTGTAGATAGGCCCGTCAGCCAACTTTTGGGCTTCTAGGGTTTCCTTGTACGGAATCTTGTGTTGTGCCCACGAGGGTAGAGAGATCCTGAATTTCCCGGAATTGCCTTTGCTGGTGCCCTCCATGCTGAAAGCATCCAAATTCGCTAGATTCTTGCCTTCCATGAAAAATTCACCTGACTTTATTTTCTGGGTTGCCTCACAGTCAACGCCCCAGTTATTGTCGTGGGCACGACACTCCTTAGGTTTACATGTATATAGGCTCAACGAGTTGGAGCCCGAGAGCCTCTATATATGAAACCATTGGTTCCTTGAGATGTTTTAGCCGCTGGCCATTGACCTTGAACGTCTCTCCAGTACTTGAATCTAATAATTCCACTACTCCATTTGGGCACACGGTCTGGATCTCATAAGGTCCTGACCATTTGGACTTGAGTCCTCCTCCTAATAGTTTCAGCCTGGAATTATATAGCACAACCTTTTGCCCATGCTCAAACGGTTTGTGGCGAATGAGTTGGTCATGGGTTCTTTTCATTCTTTCCTTATAAAGAGCAGCATTGTCATAGGCTTCCAGCCTCATCTCCTCCAATTCTTGAAGTTGAAGCTTTCTTTCGATCCCTACTCTATCAAGCTTCATGTTCAGCTTCTGAATTGCCCAAAAGGCCTTATGTTCAATCTCAACGGGAAGATGACAATTCTTCCCATAGATTAAGCGGAACAGAGACATTCTAATGGGTGTTTTGTAGGTAGTGCGATATGCCCACAAGGCGTCATCCAGCTTGAAACTCCAATTCTTGCTATTAGGGTTCACAACCTTTTGAAGTATCGACTTTACTTCGCGGTTTGAAACCTCATCTTGTCCATTCGCTTGTGGGTGATATGTCGTGGTTACCTTATGTCTCCTTCCATATTCTTTGAGCAAATTCTTGATGATCACGTTGCAGAAGTGGGATCCTTGATCACTTATTAGTGCCTTGGGCACACCGAACCTGCGGAACACATTAGACTTCAGGAACTTCTTGACCACACGGGATTTGTGGTAGTTGCTTTTGCTTCTACCCACTTCGATACATACTCCACAGCCAGGACTATGTATTGATGTCCATTGGATTTGGTTAGGGGTCCCATAAAATCAATTCCCCAAACGTCAAAGACTTCTACCGGCATGATAGGCACCATGGGCATTTCATTACATTTGGAGATGTTTCCAGTCATCTGGCAGCGTGGGCACCGTCGGCATACTTCGTAAGCATCTTTGTGAAGTGATGGCCAAAAGAACCCGCAATCGAGGATCTTTTTCGCAGTTCTTTTTGCACCGAAGTGACCTTCACATGCTTTGGAGTGGCAGTGATCTAGAATGCTTTTAGCTTCTTCTGTGGGCACGCAGCGACGAATGATTTGGTCCACGCACCTTCTCCATAGTATTGGCTCATCCCATACATAATATCGACTCTCACTTCTAATTTTGTTCCTTTGGTAGGTCGAGAGTCTGGTAGGTAATTCTCCAGAGATCATGAAATTGACTAAGTGAGCGTACCAAGGTGCTGTGCCCTTGAGACGGAACAGATACTCATCTGGGAAAGCTTCCTCGATGGGCACCACGTCTTTCTCCTCATTGAGTACCCTACTTAGATGATCGGCCACCTGATTTTGGGCTCCACTCTTGTGTTTAATCTCCCAATCAAATTCTTGTAGCAGTAGTATCCACCGGATAAGCCTTGGCTTCGATTCCTTTTTTGCAAGTAAGTGCTTCAATGCAGAGTGATCGGTGTAAACAACACTCTTAGCCCTGAGCAAATAGGATCGAAACTTTTCAAAGGCGAAAACTATCGCCAGCAATTCCTTCTCAGTCGTGGTGTAGTTGGCTTGGGCATGATTTAATGTCTTTGAAGCATAGTAAATCACATGGAATTCTTTACCTCGCTTTTGTCCAAGTACGGCGCCCAAAGCATATCCACTAGCATCACACATTATTTCAAATGGCATGCCCCAGTATGGAGGTTGAATGATGGGTGTCGTGATCAGCCTTTTCTTCAGAGTTTTGAAGGCTTCCTTGCATGCATCGTCGAAGATAAATGGCACATCATTTTGCAAAAGATGAGTGATTAGTTGAGCAATCTTTGCAGAATCCTTGATGAATCGCCGGTAGAACCCAGCGTGCCCAAGAAAACCATGAACTTGCTTCACCGAAGTGGGATGGGGTAGTTTTTCAATGATGTCCACCTTGGCTTTATCCACTTCTATGCCTCTCTCTGAAACGACGTGCCCAAGAACAATCCCCTCACGAACCATGAAATGGCACTTTTCATAGTTTAGCACCAAGCACTTTACCACACATCTTTTTAGTACCTTTTCAAGATTGTCAAGGCATGCGTCAAATGAATTTCCATAGACTGTAAAGTCGTCCATGAATACTTCGATACAATTCTCCAAAAGATCCGAGAAAATGCTCATCAATGCATCGTTGAAAAGTTCCAAGGGTATTGCAAAGCCCAAAAGGTATTCTCCGGTAAGCAAATGTGCCGAATAGGCACGTGAAGGTAGTCTTCTTCTGGTCTTCTTGATCCACTACAATTTGCATGTAGCCTGAATATCCATCAAGGAAATAAAAGAATTTGTTTCCAGCCAATCTCTCTAGCATCTGATCTATGAACGGCAATGGGAAGTGATCCTTCCTTGTGACGGTGTTGAGCTTCTGGTAGTCTATGCAGACTCTCCATCCAGTTTGTAGCCTCGTGGGCACAAGCTCATTTTTCTCATTTTTTTACCACCTGGATCCCTGACTTCTTGGGCACGATATGAATCGGGCTCACCCACTTGCTGTCTGAAATGGGGTATATGATCCCCATATCTAGCAACTTGAGTATCTCTTTGAGCACGACTTTCTTCATTGCAGGGTTCAGTTTGCATTGGGCATCCCGCACTCGCTTGGCATCATCCTCCAAGAGAATTTTGTGCATGCACACTGCAGGGCTTATGCCTTTGATATCGGCCAAAGTCCATCTCATTGCTTCTTTGTATATTCGTAGCAGCCTCAACAGTCCGTTTTCTTTAACAAGGTTCAGTCATTTGCTTATGATAACTGGCAATGTCTCATTCTTCCCAAGATAGGCATACTTTAAGTGGTCAGGGAGATTCTTCAATTCTAGCTTTGGTACCCTCTGCACCGATGGAAGCATCCTGTTTGTCTGCGTCATTATGGGCAGATTAAAATCCATGACTCCATGGGGTAATTCTTCCAGAGAGTACAGCATCATGATGGCGTCTCTGGTATCCTCATATTCATCGAGGGCATCGTAGTCAGTTAACCCAGCATGCAATGCCCATTCCAAGGGTTCTTGGTTGTTCATGTGTCCCAGAATGGCTTGCGATTGGGCATAGCAATAGTTCACAAAGTGGACCGACTCCGGATCTCGTGGGTACTTCATGGCTTCATAGATGTTGAACACAACTACCTGGCCATCGAACTCACATGTCAATGTGCCCTTATCAACATTGATCTCGGTGCGAGCAGTTTTCATGAAAGGCCTTCATAACAGTAGAACGGATGTAGACAGTGTTGTGTTACCCATGTCCAAGACATACAAATCTGCTGGGAAAATTAATTCTCCCACTTTCACCAAGATATCTTCTATTAGACCCTCGGGGTAGACATTTGATCTATCTGCCAACTGGATGATCACCATCGTCTCCTTGAGTGGTCCCAGATTCAATTCTTCATAAATCGTCGTGGGCATGACGTTTATGGATGCACCGAGATCAAGCATCGCATTTTTAATCTTTTTGCTCCCAATTATGCATGGTATGGCAAACATGCCAGGATCTTCACATTTCTTTAGCATCTTTTGTAGCACTGCAGAGACATTTTCTCCCATGAAAAGTCACAAGTCATCTTCAAATCGTACCTTCTTGGTACACGCTCCTTTAGGAAACGGGCATAACGAGGAATCTGCGTTATTGCATCCAGTAATGGAATGTTGATTTCCACCTTTCGAAAGACCTTAAGAAGTTCCTTCATCTCCTCGTCTTTCCTGTTGTGGGCAAGACGCTCAGCAAAGGGAGGCTTCCTCTTTGTTTTTTGCCTTGTAGGCTCAGCAACCCCTTCCTGTGCCTGCTCTTTCCAGTTCAGCTTTCATCACTTCTTCTTCACTCTTTGTGGTCACAACATTCACCTGTTCTCGGGGATTTACCACCTGAGATGGTAATTGTCCGTTTCTTTCCTTTAGTTGGGCAAGATCTTGAGCCAGTTGGGTAATTTGTTTGCTCACATGTTGTAGACCAGCCCTTGTCTCTTGTTTGAACCTTTCATTCTCCTGCTGTGACTTCACATTTTCTTTGGCCATGGCATGGACTAGTTCGGCTAGGCTGGGTTCTTCTCGTGCCATTGGCGGTGGTAGTGGCAAATCTAGTTAGTGGGCATCATTTCTCTTCTATCTGAGATTCTCGTGATCCCTCCATCCAGGATTATATGTTTGAGAGTGGGGATCATATCTCCTGTTGTTGTTGTTATGCCCACCAAGAGAGTTAACTTCAACAACGTGCTCCTCCTGCAGTGTTGGGCATTCATCAGTGAAATGGGCCACACTCTTGCATACTCCACACACTCTTTTCTTTGGTGCCCCAGTACGGTTCATCACTTTCTCTATCTAGTCTAAAAATTTTTCCATCTTGACCTCAAGGTGCGTTGATTTCCCAGTATCTGAAACTGTCCTTGTGCCCTTGGCACTTTCATCTCGATTTTCATCAGCCATTTCTGCTAAAATCCTGAAGGCTTTAGTTGGTAATTTATTCAATATAGATCCTCCACACGAGGCATAAACAATGATCTTGTCTTGTGGTCTCAATCCAGAGATAAAATACTGGATCAGGTCATGATCTGTAATCTGGTGTTCTAGGCATTTCGTCAACATGCTCTGGAATCGGCACCAGTAGTCATAGAAACTCTCATTTATGCCCATCTTCATGCTTCCGATCCTTCTTCTCATCTCCTGGACTCGGGATGCAGGAAAGTATTTCTCCAAGAATTTCTACTGCAGTTGTGCCTATGTGGTTATACTGCCAGTTGGCAGGGTGTACAACCAGTCTCGTGCCCCGTCATGAAGAGTGAACGGGAATGAGACAAGACGCACATATTGTTCCTTTCCCCTATCCGTAGGTTGAGTTTGACACACCATTTCAAAATCTTAAATATGCCTCTGAGGGTCTTCTCTAGTCATCCCATGGTATTTGGACAAGATTTGGATGAAACTTGCCTTCAACTCCCAGCTTCCAGTAATTACTGGAAGTGTTATGCCCATGGGACGTAAATTCATGTTAATCGGAAAGACTAACTGCTTCAACATTCGGCAACGGCACTAATTCTGACGCACGGTCATTTTGCGGTCAGAATAATTCTCAAGAGAGAGTTATCCTTATGCCCACAGCAAGGTGTAGCAAGCTTATGTGAGTAAGGGTCGATCCTACAAGGAGCTGCGAATTCTATCTACAGTGTCACTTTTCCAAAAGGGTTGAGGATTGTTGTGGTCTCCGTACTGATATTTAAAGACTTAGAACAATAATAATAAGTAAAAGAAATAAAACAAAGCATAATATAAACGAAAAAAACTTACTTATATTAATTAGCAAAAGAATCGAACACCAACGCTGGATTTAGGAACATAAACTATTACGGATAAATAAATTGTTTGTGCAAAAAATATCCAGAGCTTGTCCAAAAAAATATGATATTTGTTTTCTGCCATGCATCTACTTATATAGGAGTGCAAAGACACTAAGTAAAACTCCCCGACAGGCCGGGGGTCTTCAGCCCAACACGCAGCCGCCATGCCCACAGCTTTCCATATATGGCAGATTCTTCCCTTGTTTAGAAGATTCTGAGTTACAGATTCTGTACTTGTCATGCTCTAATTGCGCCGACATAGCAACTTTTCTTGTAGAGCCGAGCATCCTTCCGGAAGCGTCAACTAGCCTTTCGCGGCTTTTCTTTCCTTCAGCGGCTAGGGTGCATTGCTCCTGCTGTAGCTGGTATTAGTTTTCCTTGTGCCCAGTCTCCCCTCTTTCTCTTCTCAATCACTCTTGGGTTGTTGTGGGCACGATCACAAATTTCTCCTTCAGCTTTTGCTGGACTGGTGGGCGATTTCCGCCATGCTCGAGAGAGAGCTTTCCGCTGAGAAGTTGTTGCCCATCTTGGAATCAGTGGCACCCTTGTGCCCTCCAGAAGTGATTCTCCTGCCTCATGCTGTCCCTTCTGCCTATTGTGGCTCTTTCCAACTCAAAAACAGAAAAAATAAAGGATAAAAGAATGAGCAAAAAGACACAAAAATACGAGAGAATTTGGACTTATCAGTAGGCTCTGGTTGAACTATTGTAACAACTCTCGTTTCAGCTGCACTTGTTTCAGCATGTCCCTTACTTTCGTGTTTTGTTGACATGAACCTTGGACTGATTGGAATGTCATCCTCTGAATTGGATGATTCTTCCTTAACTTGTTCAGTTACTTTGGCTTTTCCTATGCCTTGTACCTCTAGTACTCTATTCTTGCTTTGGCAAGTCTGATGTTCTTTGATCTTTACTGGCTGCTCTAGTGCACATCTGGTTGATCTTGGTAGAAAGTCGCTTGGGTCAAATGGCAAGGATTCAGTTTCTGCCTTCATTAATTCTGAAAGCAGTTTTTCCAGAATTAGACTGACCCGATTTAAGAAGCACATTTTCTGTGGAAAGCACTTATCGCTTTCAGTTTTCTCTTCAACAATCTCCACATATTTCTTCAGTTAATCGAAGAAATATTGTGCCCAGTTCACTCTTGTTTCTCTGCAGATGGCTCTGCAAATTTTATACTTTGGTTTCAACATCTCGGAATGGCTTCCTATTGTTCATATGAGCATTCTGGCGGCAATGGCAACTAACATCTGATATTCCTCCTTGAATTTAGTTATCATATGGTTGCCATGATACTCCTAAGTTACCTTGTCCTTTTTCCATCTGCTATAGCTTAACTCAGGATCTACCCATACATCTTCAAGCTTGCATCCAGAGCTTGGAATTTTGAAGACCTTCCTCAAAGTCATTGGAGTGACGGTAACTTTCCACTCCTTACTTCAGTTATAATTTCTTCAGAATTCTCCTCATATTTTGAATTAAGAAAGAATTCCACCACGACTTCAGGATAAACTCTTGATGGAGCAGTTTCAGTGAAGTACTTGAGTTAGCCTTCTCTGCCAATGTGATAATTCTTTCACACAGTTCTGGGTTTTCACTGACCTCTCTGAAGGCCATGGGATTGAAGAATTTATCTCTGTAAAGATCTTCTTTGAATGCTGTGGAATCTTCACAAAACAACTTGAAATTATACTTTCTCTGTTTGGGATTGGCAGAGAATTGAGCCATGTGAATGAAGGATTTTGGAGATTTTCTGGGCTTTGAGAGAAAAGGTCTCTTGATTTAGGCTTTGAGAAGAAATGCTTGAATGCTTAATTGGCTTGGGTGAGCTAAGAGGGGGTTCGGCCAATTTATTTATAGCCTTCAAGTTGACAGAGAATTCAATGGTAAAAAGGATTTGAGATAAGCTAATTCGAACGGTTCTGATTAATCCGTCGATTAGTTTTTCAAATTTATCCGTTGGTTATTAATGAGGAGTGAGAGAGTGGGTCCAATAGTAACAATGGTTTGATACGTCATCTTACCATTTCACTAAGCAAAGTAAAATTTAAACTTATCTGTTCAAATCTCTCCCTCTCTTGAGCTTCCAGGTGGCTTTGAGCTGCTGACATCATCAGATGATTTGGCTGCATCTAGTAATCTCCAATTGGCTTGACAGCTTCAACTGAGATAATTTTTCAGTTCAACTCTTCCTTCTGCTCAGATGTCTTCCAGCTCTCCCTTCAGTTCAGCTGCTTATTTCAGCTGATCACGAGTTGCTTCTCCATTTTTAACTGATTAAACTTCTGATCAGTTCCAGTTCTTTTGACTTCTCAGCATCCACGTCTCTCATCAGTTTGCAAGTTTTTCAGCTTACTTTCCACTTGAACTGATGGCTTGAGCAATTTTTCCTCATTTTGCTAATTGAACTGATGCACCTTTTGGTTCAGTTGCAACTTCTTCTCTCTTTTCATTCTCCCAATCAGTTGATCATCTTCATCTTCTGAAGCTAATTCCAAGAACCCTAGTTGGATATATAGATCCACGAATCTTGCTTCTGGCAATAGCTTTGTGAAGATGTCAGCTATCTACTTCTTGGTATTGACATATTGGATGCATATGTCTTTCTTCTCTATGTGATCTCTGATGAAGTGGTGCCTAATATCAATGTGCTTTGTTCTCGAATGTAGAAATGGATTTTGAGAAATAGCAATGACACTATTGTTGTGACAGAAGATAGGTACTTCGTCAGTTCGACCTTGTAATCCTTCAACTGCTACTTCATCCAGAGTATCTGTGCACAACAACTTCCAACAGCTATATATTATGTTTCAGTTGTTGATGTGGCAACAGAGTGCTGCTTCTTGCTGAACCAGGATATCAGTTTGTGGCCAAGAAACTGACATGTTCCATTGTTACTCTTCCTGTCAATCTTGCATCCACCGAAGTCTGAGTCTAAGTATCCAGTTAGACTCAAGCTGTCATCTCTGGGATACCATAATTCAAGATTTATGGTTCCTCTGAGGTACTTGATGATCCTTTTTACTGCTTCGAGATGACTCTTCTTCGGATTGGCTTGGAATCATGCACATAAGCTGACTGAATATGAAATGTCTGGTCGACTGGTAGTTAGGTAGAGAAATGAACCGATGATGCCTCTGTAATGAGTTTGGCTAACTGATTCTCATTCCTCATCGAGAGTCAGTTGAACTGATTTATTCATGGGAATCTTGATAGTTTTTCCCTTATCAGTTCCGAACTTCTTGAAAAGCTCCTGTGTATACTTGGTTTGACTGATGAATATCCCATCTTGGAGCTGCTTTACTTGGAGTCCTAGGAAGAACATTATTTCTTCCATCATGTTCATCTCGAATTCACTCTGTATTAGTTGTGTGAACCGAGTGCATAGATCTTTACTCTTCGATCCAAATATTATGTCATCCACATAAATTTTAACCCTTAAGATCTCAGATGATCACTCTATTCTGAATAGAGTGCAATCAATAACTCTTTTTTAAAACCCATTCTTAAGCAAGAATGTTGTGAGGGTTTCATATCAGGCTCGGGGTGCTTGCTTCAACCCACAGAGTGCTTTCTTCAGTTTGAAGACTTGATCTCTAATCTCAAATCTAGGTGGTTTTTCGACGTATACGTCCTCCTTGAGCATCCCTTGTAGAAAAGCATTTTTCACATCCATTTGATAGACTGTGATGTTGTTATGAGCTGCATAGGCGAGGAACAATCTGATAGCTTTCAATCTTCCAACTGATACAAATGTCTCATCAACGTCGATCCCTTCACTTTGAGAGTATCCCTTGGCTACCAGTCTTTCTTTATTCCTTGTGATAACACCTTGTTCGTCAAGTTTGTTGTGAAAAACCCACTTGGTTCCAATGACTTTATGGGTTTTTGGCCTATCAATAAGAAACCAAACATCGTTTCTTGTAAACTGGTTCAACTCTTCTTGCATGGTGACGCGCGGTCATTTCGCGGTCAGAATAATTCTCAAGAGAGAGTTATCCTTATGCCCACAGCAAGGCGTAGCTAGCTAATGTGAGTAAGGGTCGATCCCATGAGGAGCTGCGAATTCTATCTTCCAGTGTCACTTTTCCAAAAGGTTTGAGGATTGTTGTGGTCTCCGTACTTTGTATGTAAAGACTGTAAACTAAAATAACAACACAAAACAAAAGACAAGAAAATATTAATAGTAAAAGTATTCCGGATTAGAACTCAGATTTCGAACTTAACAAACACTTGACTGATCATGGGCATACTGATTACTTATGTGAATCTAATTACCTAGTTATAGGCAATGGATCTCTCACACTTACACAATCTATCCTTTCAGTTTAGCCTATAGGTGATCTCTCGTCCCCTATACCCTAACTTGTTACCCAACCCCGATCTCTCATATGATTGTAAGCAACAAAGCAGCATTATGGTCTAGACAGACCTAGATTTACCTAGACAAAGATCTCTCTTATGCCCTCAGTACCCGTGATGTATCCCATCCCTTTATGACCAACACATAGCTACGATTCATTGACCATTTATAGAGGTAGTGAACACAATTCTAATTAACGAGTGATCAGCCACAATTAACTAGCTTAGCCCACTTTATAATGCAACAAAGAAAATGATTACACGACGAAACCAAATTCATATAGTTTATACCCATAAGCCTCATGGTTCTTACGTGTTCATTAAGTTCTTATCCTTGTTCAATCTGGAATAACGAGGCTAGCCGCTCATGCTGGACTTAGAACAATAATAATTAGTATGAAAAGAATTAAAACAAGACATAATATAAACGGAAAAACTTACTTATATTAATTGCAAAAGAAATCTAACTCCAACGCTGGATTGAAGAACATAGAAACTGGAAATCCTAACTGTCTGCGGGCATAAGGCCCGAGACAAAATGCAGAAAAGTAAAATAAAGCAAAATAAATTCAAAGTGTTATAGTGCGTAGAAAGGTGTAATAATTGTGTTTGTTTTCTGCCATGAATTCTACTTATATAGGAGTACAAAGACACAAAGTAAACTCCCCCACAGGCCGGGGATCTTCAGCCCAATTCGCAGTCGCCGTGCCCAAGACTTTCCATATCTGGCAGATTCTTCCCTTATTTAGAATATTCTGAGTCACAGGTTCTGTACTCGTCGTGCCCTAGTATCGCCGACATAGCAACTTTCCTTATAAAGCCGATCCTCCTTCTGGAAGATCTCATTTTCCTTCCGTGGCTCTTTTTTCCTTGGGTGGCTAGGGTGCACTGCTCCTGTTTCAACTGATTGTGATTACTTTTGTGCCCAGTCTCCTCTCCTTCACTTCAATCACTCTGGGGTTGTTGTGGGCACGATCACAAACTTCTCCTTCAGCTTCTGCTGGAATGGTGGGCGATTTTCGCCAGGCTCGAGAGAGAGCTTTCTGCTGAGAAATTGTTTCCATCTTGGTATCATTAGCACCATTGTACCCTCCAGAAGTGATTCTTCTGTCTCCAGCCTACCATTTTGCCCATTTTAGCTCTTTCTGACTTAAAAAACAAAAAAAAATAAAGGACAAAGAACAAGAAAAAGACACAAAACACGAGAGAATTTGAACTTGTCACACCCACCCACTTTAGTCATACTTGCCCTCAAGTATGCAAGTACAACGTGCCCAAAAAGAAAAAACAGAAAAACAAAAGGAGGAAAAGACAGACTCACGATAAAAACACGACAAAGCAAGCATGTAAAACATATCCCTTGCGGGCACAGAGATCTAAGAATCTGATCACACTCAACAGTATATAAATAGTAAAATCATACATAGTGCCCACTACAAATCAAAATTACTAAGTGAATGGTTCTCTCATGCTTTCCTCACTCAAGTGTTTTGGCAAAGTGTTTACGCTCATGGAAAAACCTAATTGAACCGAGGGTCACTATAGGCTTGCAAATGCTCTTATTCCTCCACCACTGTTGGAATTATGGGCATACCTATACTAAGGAATTTGAAGGTTGTAATGGGGCTACGGGTTCACGGTAGGAAATATTCGGATCTGGCTCAGAATTTAGTCAAATTTTCCCTTTGGGAGACTTATTTTGACTCTTACTGGCCTTTGCCACCGTGCCCATTTTATAAATCACATTCTCCAGATTTTTTATGTTGTGGGCATTTTGTACTTTATTTTCTTAGGGTTTCTTTTTCTCTTTTTTTTTCTTTTTATTTCTACTCCTTTTCTTTTTCTTTTTCTTTTTCTTCCTTTTTTCCTTGGCATTTTATGCTGTGTAACACACCAGATTTATCCTCCCTGCCCATGGTCTTTTTGTGGTTTTCAAGAAAGAACATGACCAGGGCTTAATTCATTTTCGGCTCAAACAGAGCTGCAAGGGATAATATCAAGGTAGTTTTATTTGGCTTTGTGGGCTCAGAAAGAAACTTGCCTAAGAATTTTAGTAGCATACCCAGAATTCCTTGTGACCTCGGAATAGAGCAAAAACAAGTTCTAGTTCACCTAAATTCAATAATGTAGAGATCACACAAGAAAGAATAATCACATGCATCGTGAATTCAGGCTCAATACCTCACAAGGTACTTAGTTCATTCATCATATAAGCAGTAGCATGGTCATGCTAAAATGAAAATACAGTAAAATATGATGCCTTGTGGTCACAAGACCCCAGACTCTATGCTTACAAATTCAATATTTACACATGCTTGACACATAAAAAATGCAAAGAAGGCAGAATAACCCACACACACACACTTTGCCTTCGGCAAAGTGGGTGCGAGAAGGTTACCCTACGAACCGCAAACTCAACGAAATATTAAATGGCCACCCCTACCCACATACTTTGCCTTAGGCAAAGTGGGTCATTACGGGGGTCATTTAACTAAAACAAAAACAAAAAACACACAAACACAAAACAAAAACAAAACAGAAATACAAAATCCTAGGCTCCCTAGTGCCCATATCCACACACTTTGTGCTGAGCAAATTGTGAGAATGGGGCGACATCTAGACACAAAAACAAAAAACACAAAAAATAAAAACCTAATCTACGGGAAGGAGTACCAGTTTAGGTATCAGAGGGGGTCGGATAATTAAATCCGACATGCTTGAAGTAGGCGAACAAGGCGGTTTCCAATCGGTCCAGTCTGGCTAGGATGGTGGTGGTTGCTGGCTCTTGCTGCTGTGCCCTCGGGGGTCTCTTGTTTGGACCTGCATTCAAAGGAAAATTAAGGCTACTCGAAGTCTCAAGGTTCGATATGCCGAACACGGGTTTCCCCTCCTCATCGTCAAAGACATCCATCATACGTTTCAAGCAATTTAAATCAAAAAATTCAACATGCTTGCAATATAAGTTGGTGGATGAGGGATCAAACAAGCGCAACTTTTCAGCAAGATGGGTTATCAGTTGGGCACAAGAGATACGATTCTTAGAATGGGCCACAGTGTCCTTGAAATGGGCGATGGCCACAACTCCAAAGTTTATCTTTTTCTTGTGCACCATACACCAGAGGACAAACTACTCCTGATTGGTGATGGAGTTGGAGCTATCTTTCTGCCCAAAGAAGTTGTAGGCGAGCACACGGTGACAAAAGTGAAGGGCATTGCTTTTCAGCATGTGTCTCTTGCTAGTTCCAGATTTGAATTTGGAACCGTCACCCAACTCAGTCCATTTCTCATCCACATTTTCATCCGTGGGCGCCACAACAACAATAGATCTATAATCATCATCATTCAAATCTAAAAACGACATAATTCCCAAACTCATGTTCAATTCATCAGCAGAAAGATTAAAAATTTTACCAAAAATTTTAAACTTAAAAACCTTAGTAGAAGTACCACCCTTCCCCATGCTTTTTATAGATAGATCATGGAAAAACTCATAGACCAACTTAGGAAAAATCAAACAATCTCATTCAATAAAGAAAGACCAGTCGATATTAGAGAAGAGTTCCCTTACCTCTCGCTCGATACCCAAGACGGCGAGCGAGGTGAAGTCGATGGTCTTGCTGTGGACGATCTCCCTTGTGGGCAAGATGCCCTCTCCTTTCGGCATGACTTTTTCAGAAGTTGGGCTAACCACAGTTTTGCCCTTCTTTGCAGATGGTTTGGCAGGGGCCTTTCCCTTCCCCTTGGCAGACACAGAGGGCGCATCCGTTGTGTCCTCAGTGGGTTCCTTCAGAGATAGATACTGGTCATCCAGACTCTTGTGGGCTCGCGATTCCCCACTGCTTTCAGTTTTTTCTTCCTCGGCTTCCTCATCCTCCGACAGTGTCGGCAACGGCTATTTCTTTCTCTTCAGGGTTTGTGACTGAGCTTTCACGGCGGTGACCTTCTCCTTCTTTACTTTCTTCAACTTTTCAGTTGCAGAGGGCTCAGGGGTCATATCTTGCTGCATGCTAGCCTCCTCTTGGTCGTCGATCTCATCGACGGTCTCCTCCATAATTTTCAGAGAGGGCTCATCAGCTTTCTAGGATTGTCGAGTGGAAACAGGCGAAGATGGTTGCTCGACGGTAGAGAGAAGTTGGATGTTCATGGCGGCGGTGGATGTTCATGGCGGCGGTGCTCGACGGCTTTGTTGGTGCAACGGCGTTGGTGGTGGTATCCTTAGAGTTTTCCGGCAAAGTAAAAGGGGTGAACTCCACCTTCTTCTTTGTGGACTTGGCTGCACGAGTTTTGGGGGCCATGGTGATCGTGGGTATGGCGGTTGAGAGAGGGAATTTTTAGAGAGAGAGAAGAGAGGCTGTAATTTTTTGAAAATTTGGGTGAAAAATGGCGAGTGAATTTTTGTGAGGAGGGGGTGGGGATTTAATACTTGGATTCACCCTAGCCACTCAATTTAGGTTGATGTGACAAACCCGTCAGGCGACTTTTGGGCTTCTAGAGTTTCCTTGTACGGAATCTTGTGTTGTGCCCACGGGGGCAAAGAGATCCCGAATTTCCCGGAATTGCCTTTGCGGGTGCCCTCCACACTGGAAGCATCCATATTGGCTAGATT
This sequence comes from Perilla frutescens, assembly GCA_026008535.1. NCBI lineage: Eukaryota > Viridiplantae > Streptophyta > Magnoliopsida > Lamiales > Lamiaceae > Perilla > Perilla frutescens. Next base: position 46,857,933 of record BRKX01000001.1, on the reverse strand, counting down.
CTATCCTTTCACAAAAAATTGACCTAAATTTGTTCCCTAAAATACTTCAAAAATAAATACAGCCGTAAAATCCAACTCCTAGTCTAACATGGCAAAAAATAATCACCAAAAAGGAAAGAAATGAATTACAAAAAACATAAAAAATGAAATAAAATAAATAAACCTGGGTTGCCTCCCAGTCAACACCCCAATTATTGTTGTGGGCACGACGCTCTTCAGCTTCACATGTATATAGGCTCAACGAGCTGGAGCCCAAGAGTCTTTATAGATGAAACCATTGATTCTTTGAGATGCTTCAGCCACTGGCCGTTGACTTTGAATGTTTCTCCAGTACTTGAATCAAATAATTCCACTACTTCATTTAGGCATACGGTCTGGATCTCATATGGTCCTGACCATTTAGACTTGAGTCCCCTCCCAATCAGCTTCAGTCTGGAATTATACATTAGAACATTTTTCCCACGCTCAAACGGCTTATAGCGAATGAGTTGGTCATGGGTTCTTTTCATTCTTTCCTTATAGAGAATAGCATTGTCATATGCTTCCAGCCTCATCTCCTCTAACTCTTGAAGTTGAAGCTTCTTTTCTGTCTTAGTTATGGTGGGCAAGTTGAAGTCCACCACTCCATATGGTAATTCTTCTAGAGAATACAGCATCATGATGGCATCTCTGGAATCCTCATCTTCGTCGAGGGCATCGTAGTCAGTCAACCCAGCTTGCAGTGCCCATCCAGGGATTCTTGTTTGTTCATGCATCCCAAAATAGCTTGAGATTGGATACTTCATGGCTTCATAAATGTTGAACACAACTATCTGGACATCGAATTCACATGCCAGTGTGCCCTCGTCGACATTGATTTTGGTGCGAGTAGTTTTCATGAAAGGTCTCCCTAACAGTAGAACGGATGTGGATGGTGTCATTTTGCCCGTGTCCAAGACATAGAAATCTGCTGGGAAATCAATTCCCCCACCTTCACCAAAACATCTTCTATTAGACCTTCAGGATAGACATTTGATCTATCTGCCAACTGGATGATTACCTTTGTTTCGTTGAGTGGTCCCAAATTCAACTCTTCATAAATCGTCATGGGCATGACGTTTATGGATGCACCAAGATCAACCATTGCCCTTTCAATCTTCTTGTTCCCAATTATGCATGGTATGACAAACATACCAGGATCTTCACATTTCTTAGGCATCTTTTGTAGCACTGCAGAGACATTTTCTCCCATGAAAAGTCTGGCATCATTTTCAAATCACACCTTCTTGGTGCACAACTCTTTAGAAAACGGGCATAACGCGGAACCTGCCTTATCGCATCATGTAGTGGAATATCGACTTCCACTTTCCGAAAGACCTTGAGGAGTTCCTTCATCTCCTCTTCTTTTCGGTCATGGATAAGATGCTCAGGAAAGGGAGGCTTCTTCTTTGTTTCTTGCCTTGTGGGCTCAACGATCTCTTCCTTTGTGTGCTCCTCTTCTTTCGTTATGCTTTCAGTGTCTCCTTTATGTTCAGCTTTTATTGCTGTCTCTTCATTCCTTGTAGTCACAGCGTTCACTTGCTCTCAAGGATTGATAACCTCATATTGTTCATGTATTTTGAGGTACATTCAAGTGGTATTTGATGGGCATTGCATGCATGAAGTGTTGAGTTTTGCATAGTTTTCTATGTTTTGTGCAATGTCACATGTTTGTTCATTGTGAAGGGAATTAATGCCATTTTTTATGTGGACTTCAAATGAGCTTGGGAAGACCCTAGAAAGATAGGAAATCAAGTTAGGAATGCGTTGCAAAAATAATTGGGTCAATCGGATGAGAAACGAGTGAGAACGAAACAAAATAGTGAGAGGCTGCCGATGCTGAAAAATACCCGCGACCGGACTCGCGACCCCGGGGGTCGCGAATCACACTTCTCCCATTTTTCTGTACGCGCGCGACAGAGAGGGGGTTCTCCTTTGAAATACCCGCGACCCGGTCGTGAATTTTGGCATATGGTCGCGAATTTTGGCCACGTCAGCGCCACGTGGACGCGCGACCCGAGTCGCGGGTGACTGGGTCATGAGCGAGGTCGCGAATGCAGCGGGCATGTCCGAGTTTTGACCTATTTTGGGCTCTTAACTTGGTATTTAAGGGATTCAATGCACGAAAATTACATACAATTGCACCTACCCAAAAGTTGCCACCAGAGGTTTGCTGCAGAGAAAAGAAGACGCGAAGAACAAGACCAAGGGATTCAAGAACTTTCAAGATTAGAGACAAATTAATTCTTCTGGATTTTATTTTCTTTGTTCTTAGGATTGTTCTTGTTTTCTTTGTGGATTATTTTGGATATTTATTTTGCCATGGATAGCTAAAACCCTAGTATTCTAGGGTTGGATTATGATTTATTTATGAAGTTCTTTTAATTCATTTTATTTGGTGTCTATGATTTGGTTATGTTTTGATTATTCCTGCTTTTCTCTGTATTATTTATCTGATCAATAAATGATGCAATTTGATGTGTTAATCCATAATTCGAGAGATGAGTTTTAACACAAGATCTGGAATAATTAACTGGTTAGTCAATATCACTAGAGAGAGTTGCGATTAATTTAGAGAACAATAAATCTTTGGAACCATTAGGAGTTGCATAATAGGTATTGAATGGAGACGTTAATATTTGTTATGTGATCTACAATCTAGGCACTTCGAGAGAAGGTTTACAATACATGAGGGATTGTTCTAGCATGATTTAAATCCCAACATAGACATTAAATGAATTGATTAAGAGAATGGATTAAATAATGACTATCCAATCCTAGAATGCGTCTTTTCTTCAGTGTTTGATTTTCTGTGTTGATTTCTTCTATGGTAATTTAGTTTATTTATTATGTTTAGTTTTTAATTAGTTAAATTCAACCATGTTTTATAGTCTTGATAACTGCGAGAGATTAAATTAGATAACTAGTAGATAAATCATTAAATCCCTGTGGATACGACTTTGTTCACTGCTATACTAGAAGCCTCACTGTACACTTGCAGTTTAGGTGAAAATAAATACCGAACAAGTTTTTGGCGTCGTTGCCGGGGATTTAATTTTTTTTATTTGCTATTATTTAGATTTAATTTCTTGTGTTAATCTAGACATTTTTTTCAGTTTATTTTCGTTTAAATTTTATAATCTTCTTTTTCTTGTATTTAGGTTGTGTATGCGTACACGATCTCAAGGAGGATCTCTAGAAAAATACGATCCTGAGATTGAAACCACCATTCGCCACAAAAATGCAAGGAGAAAAAGAGAGATTGCAGAACAGGCAGCACCTGTTATAGTTGAGCAAATGCAGCAGATGCAGCGATAATTAGAAGAGATGCAGCGTAGAATGCAAGAACAAGATGCTGCAAGAGAGGCAGTGCCGGCACCGATCAATCAGATGTTCACACCAGTGCTCAACCATGGACAGGTTCCCGGTCCACGTATTAATGCCAACAAATTTGAACTGAAGTCGGGATTGGTGGGCATGGTACAGTAGCATCAGTATGGAGGCCATAAGACTGAGAATCCAAATGCACACCTGCAACAATTCTTGGAGGTCTGCAGTACAATCAAGATGAACAGGGTGTCGGATGATGCCATTCGGCTTCGCCTGTTCTCATTCTCATTGAGAGACGTTGCCAAGGATTGGTATCATTCCTTGGATCTAAGTACGGTGGATAGCTGGGAGTGCTTGGCACACAAGTTTCTACATAAATTTTTCCCTCTCGGTCTGACTCTTAAGCTCAAAGGCGAGATTACTCAGTTTCGTCAGTATGAAGACGAGAATCTATATGAAGCTTAGGAGAGGTTTGGAGAGTTGTTGAGGAAGTGCCCCAATCATGGATTTGGAGTGGATCATCAGGTCTGCATCTTAAGCTCAAAAGGCTTCTGGATGCCTCTGCAGGCGGGTCATTGCTGAATAAAGGACATAGTCAAGCTGTGACGATAATTGAAGACATGGCCACTAACAGCTATCAGTGGACTGGGGATCGACCAGTAAGGATATTGAAGAGAGCTGCAGCAGTTAATGATAGTGATCCGATTTCCAAATTGGCCACCCAGCTGTCTACTCTGAATGCCACGATAAATAGTAGATTTGATGCTATGGCCCAACCGGGTGTAGATAATCCCATGGGAAATACAGTTCAAGATATCAACTACATCAATCAAAGAGGTGGCTATGATGGCAATAATTACCGAGGTGGGAATCAATTCTACCAAGGTAACCGATCTAACCTTGTTGGTCTTAGGCGAGTCGATATCAGTTTAGAGAAACTTATCTATGCACAAACTGGTTGATCAGTTATGACTGCTTAGTGCAGATTGTGTGAACTTGTGTACAGTTTAAAGATATGCAATAATCAAAACAGTACAGCACACAAGTGATTTATAGAGGTTCGAAGTCTCAAACTTCTACGTCCTCTCTTCCTTCCGCAGAAGGGCAACTTCACTATATAACTTGAGTTTCTTTACAAATTACACAATGAAGGACAGTTGGCTGAACCTGGTAACTGCTCGCTACCTCAGCGGCTCGACGGGTCACACTTGAAGTCCCTAGCTGCTCGCTAGGAAGGTAGGTGTTATTGTCGTCTTTATAAGGTTTTAGATCTCTTTCGATCTTAAAGAGGTTAGTCTTGAACAGAGGATATCAGCTGATGTGCTCCTTCAATTGAGCTGGATAGTTGATCGTTGTATAGCTGAAACTGAGAAGGCTGCCCTGGTTGGATCGTCAACAGCTGGCTGAATATCTTGACTCTTTGAATTCTTCTTCTCAGTTGGACTATCGCAGTTTTTATCAGATGCTGAACATAAGCTGAGTGGGAGGGAGAAAGAAAAGCTCTTGCTTGAATATTTCAAGAATGTATATACGGAAGTTGTGAAGGCGAAGAAGTGTGTTTAAAACTCTAATTCACTCGTGTTTTATAGAGGAGTAATTTTATGACCGTTGAGTTCCATTGATCGGTGGCTCTGTTGGCTCATCAATGGCAGATGGTCTTTATTTATCGCTGGAGCTTTTGGTTGAAATAGCCGTTACTTTGCCAATCGATCTTTATTGGATATTCAATTCCAGGATCTTCGTTGAAGCATTTATTCCAAGATTCGCCGGTTTGAGCAATAACTCCAGGGTTCTCTGCCTTCAATTTTTAGCAGTTTTGAGTTCCAGTTAGCAGTTCTGAACTTGTCAGTTCAGCTCGGCTATTGCTCCAGTTGGTAGTTTTGATCTTGTCAACTCAGTTTGGCCGTTGCTTCAGTTGGCAGTTTTGAGCTTGTCAGCTCAGTTTGGCCGCTACTCCAGTTAGCAGTTTTAAGCTTGTCAGCTCAGTTTGGCCATTGCTTCAGTTGGCATTTTTGAGCTTGTCAGCTGAGTTTGGCCATTGCTCCAGTTGGTAGTTTTGAGCTTGTCTCTCCAGTTCGACTGATCTCAAGTTCTTAGCTAGCTTGCCAGCTTAACTGATTTCTCTTGAGCTTTCTTGTCAGTTTGACTAATCATAAGCTGGCTGACTTCAGTTCTGGCCTTTAGCTGATCTGTCTTGTTTACTTCAGTTTGGCCATCAGTTGGATACTTCCAGTCTTTAGTTTAAACTGATCTCTTATCAGTTCCTTCAGTTTTAGACGACTCTTTTCTCCCTCAGCTCAGCTGACTTAGTTGTCAGTTTGTTTCGAATTTTTGACTCCTCAGTTGAGTTGAATTCTGACTGGATGATGTATCCTTCAGCTTGCAAACCATACTCCAGATTGGTTGACTTTGACTTTACTTGAGTTCTTTTTTGATGCTCTGGATTGATCAGCTCAGATCTACAACATGAATTTTAGTCAGTTTTTCATAAATAGTTTTGACATCTCATCAAAACCTAATCTAGAGGTTCCTTGATAGTTTTTCCTAACAATTTTCCCCTTTTTGATGATGTCAAAACCTTGTCGATGATGATGGAAAAACTGTAATGTATGTTTGATATACATACTGTAGTTTGCTTAAGCAGATTCTTGAAATCAGAGCAAATTTGATTCATGATATTCATTCAAGTATCAAAGCATTCAAGGTACGCATGAAATTCAAGTATTAGAGCATTTAGATTTCAAGTTTCAGAGCATTCTTTCATTTTGGGCATGCTTTTATTCAAGTATCAGAGCATTCAAACTCGACATGCTTTCATTTAAGTATCAGAGCATTCAAATTTCAAGTATTAGAGCATTATAAACATAATCAAGACATGATTTGAGACATGATATTTGAATAATTGCAGTATGTATGATATCTTTACTTAAAGCATATTATATCCAGGCTTTCAATTTTCAAGAGTAGTTAAAACTACTAATTTACTCCCTGAAACTGCTCTTTTTCTTTTTGCTCGATTCTCCTCTTTCTTGGACTCTTTGTATTTTCCATGCTTCTCCCTGAAGCTGATCTTCCCCCTCATGATGAATTTCTCTTTGAATCTGATCCCAAAGAGTTAAGCATCCATCATAATATAAGCATCCATCATCATATCGTCTACCTTCCCCCTTTTTGGCATCATCCAAAAGCTGGGATGGATTGCATGATGGTATTGACAAGTTTGGCAAGAAGGTGAAGGCAGTTGCCAAATTGTCATCATGGACTGGGGAACTGAAGGAATTGGCATGGGTGAGGAGAGCCATGCATAGGCGTCTTCAGTTGTCATGAACTGACCTTGATCAGAGGTGAGAGAGACATCTTGCTCTCTGAAGTTCATTGAGGCCAAGTTGGTGAAGATCTCATCGGTTAAAGCGATGGGTAGATCTCCAAGAAATGGTGTGCATGAGGAGTTGGCCGGTTCGTTGTCGGAAAGAGGAGCATCGGCTGGTATACTGAGCTGGATTTGTTTGATCATCGAATCCATTATCTCTGAGAGCGTTGGTGGTGAGGAGAGTAGATGATTCATCCAATTTCTACTCCATGTTCCTTCGTTGATCCAGAAGGTGGATCCATGGGTGTGGAGGAGGTGGAACATTGTTGTCTCATCCAGTTGGAATCGCCATATGTGGTACTGGAGATACCGTCTCAGTTGCTCGAATAGAGAGGGGTCGGTGCTCTCAATGAGACCGAAGCAGCTGCTTAGCTGATGGTCTAAAACTTCTTTAAACTCAACCTCAATGGAGTCGCGATGGACTAAGGCTAGAGGTTGGGAGCTGGCTGATATTGTAGGCTCATCACTCTGTCTTGAGAGAGGTTCGCTCTCAATCATCAGCTGTCTTTCATCAGATGAGCTGACAGGTGCTTCCAAAGGTGCCTTTCCATGACCTGAGTTGGAAGGTCCCTGTTGACGTGATTGCTTCGGGAGCTGATGACAGTAGATAGTTGGGAGCATGTCCTTTCTTCCGATTTGCTCGCCAGTTAGGATGACCTCATCAAGCTGGCTTAGAATGATGTGGCTTAAGCGACCCATAAACCCGACCTTCTCTCGAAATGAGCCAGTTGATGGATCATATTCCGCTCGCTCTACATTTGCTCGCAGTTGAGCAAGAATGAAAGAAGCCCAGTCGGCTTTATATCCGAAATATAGAGCGGCCGTGAGATGGGCTTTAAGCTCAGAGAACTGGACTGTCTCAAAGTTGCCATGAAGGATATGACCGTTGATATCTAATAGTTGGATGATGTCACTGGGCATGCTCTCTTTCAGCCTGTGTGAACAATCATGGTGGTTCACGTGAGGATACTTCCAAATACCCCACAGTGCATATTTGCATGGCAGTTTCAGTTCCATTACGTCTGGGCCGTTGCCGAGGAGATGAAGGGTAGACATCATCGTATCTTTTGTCACCGTGATCACTTGATTCTGGACGGTGGAGATGATGTTGTTGCCAGAAATGGTTGCATTGTAGTAGAACTCTGCAACTTGAGTAGTTATGTTCATGACTGGCATTAGAGTCAAGAACGGAAGCAACCCGGTTGCCTCCAATGGCCGATAAATTCTTTGAAAGTTGTCTGCGCCTAGATGTGCATTAAGAAGCTCTAGATTTAGAGTCTTATCCTTTTTCATCTTGCGCTCTTGCGATTTGACATCTACCATCTGAAATGGGGGCTTCATATCTGCAAAGAGATGATGTTTTTGTTTAGATATACAAGTGTGTTGAGATGAGAGAGAGGGCTTGCAGGTGATCAAAGCAAGAGTGAGAAAGAGTTTGCAGATGATCGGAGCCTTCATCTCCTTGCACATATTTATTCAGCTTTACATACAGGAATCGAGGACACTCGATTGCTTCTCTTAGCTGATCAACCATCCGATTTGATGGATGATTAGCTGAATTAATGATGCATGCATTCCAGCCGTTCGATTGTGAGGTAACTTTATAATCTAGTGGCTGAGAATAAGCAATTTTGAAAAAGGGGTAGTTGCCATAAATAGCAAAATATTTTCTGCAGATCTTGCTATTTATATCTCATTAGAAAATTATATTTTCCTTTTCGTCTTTGAAAAGTTGATTTAATATCAATGCAAAGATATTAATAGCAACTTGTGAGAAAGAGCCCTATTTTCAAATTGTAGCCGTTGAATATAAGAAATTTCATAATCTCAACGGTAACAATTTAATTATGATAAACTTTGAAAAATTAAAAAACTTATCCGGATTTAGTTGGGATACAGTCCAACTGATTGAATACTCAGCGGTTTGATGATCAGTTGAGTCTTGGTTTTCAGTTGTTGCTGATGAGCTGGCTGAAGCTGAAGCTGCAACTGAACTGAATTGATCAGTTGACTTGATCAGTTTGCTTGGCTTTCAGTAGACAGTTTCCGCTTCTTGAAGGGCCTAGCTGGATTGGCTGCACTGCTTCCTTTGGAGATAGTTTTGTTCTTTGGCAGTTCAGGCCTTGCTGTTCTCCTGGCTTGGCGAAGGTGAAGCTGGATGGCAACTGACGAGTTTTTCATCCTTTGACTAAGAGATTGTGAAGTTCCCTTTGGCGATGATCGAAACTGATTATTTTTCATAGGCAATTGCACCCCTTTTGAGCTAGATGTGAGCAGTGGAGTGACATAGCTCTTGGATAGGAGACTTGGCGATGTGGCAGTGTCTTCATCGTCACTATCGCTCTCAGCAGCATGCCTTGGATTCTTCTGAGAAGCCACGACTTCAGTATGTGAAAGATGAGGTTCTATCCTTTTGGTGACATGTGGAGTTTGTCGTGATGGCTCAGCTGACTGACTTGATAGATTATCAAAGTTTAGTTTTCGATAAAGCGAGCCAGTTGGGCAGTTAACTGGTTGATTTGCAATCCCAACTGCTTGAGAAATGATGCTGGTCTTGAATTCTGCTAACAAGGTGGTTGCTGGAATCTTGTTGACAAGCCAGTGATTCATGATGTGCTGGACTTGCACAATAGTTGGAGGAAATGGATTTGACGATCCTATCCATTTAATGCTCCAAGTTTCTTCACATTGCCAGTAGCTCATACCATGAAAGGCAGTTAGCAAAAAGTGAGACTGGATAGACATAGAATTTCTCCAGTTATACTAGTAGAAATACCGGTGGAGTTGTTTGAACAACTCTTGGTCACGTTGTGCAAAAAAAGCAAAGTGAGTGAGAAGGAGATTGGTCACTTCCTTTTGTGCACCTTTGACTGCATATTCACCACTATAGAAAGTGCGAATATTTTCTTCAATCAGCTGGAGAGGAGGGCAAGTGCTTCTGAAGTAGTCCGCTCCATAGTTTGGATGAGGGATTCCAATAAATGGAATAAGCTCATCTGGATTAGAGAAACCTGGAAATCAACTGGTTATCCGTTCTTTGATTTTAAAGAATGAACGGCGTTGGCAGTTGAGTTGCTCGAAGAGTGGTTGCTTGTCTTGGCCTTGGCTTTTCTCTTTTTCCTTAGTGACTGAAGATGGGCAGTTCCTTTCTTGGGAATCCAGTCAGAGATGAGAACTGGTAGTGCTTCATCACTTGGAAGTTTCATCAGGTCTTCAAGCATTTTGCTCATTCTTAGAACAAGTCCTATCTTGGACTCAAATTTGCTAGATTTCTTTGAGTCAGAGGCCTTGATGACTTGATGCTTGAATTGTTGAAAGACAAATTCTACCCAGTTTGTTTGTCGCCCTTTAGCAAGGTGAATCATAACCTTGTATCTCTCTTGGGTGAGTAGACTCAGGGTTCCAATGGCCCCGAACAACATTTTGCTCGTTATGTCAAGTAGAACTCCATACTCGGACTTCAGGTCAGTTTTAGCGGTTGTAAAACTGAATTGCTTGTCACAGGTTGAAGCTTTCCATTCTCTCCAGTATGACTCTGCAGATTCCTTTAGCTCTTGAACGGATGAACCTTCCTCTGGGAGTTAGAACACTTCTACAATTGTTCTTTCAGTGATTTGAAGTGGTCATCCTTGAATCACTGATGACACGGTCTTTCCATCTGCAGATAATTTTACTTGAAGCAATAATTCACTCACCAAATTTTGTCTAAAGAACTTTGGTGGTGTTTCCAGGTAGTAAAGAATTTCTGTCTTGTGAAGATTTGACACAAGGATTGGGTTGTTTGATTCATCTAGAATCAATTGGAATTTCTTCCTATCAAGGAATTTATCTCTCATAAGTTGCTCTTTGAAGGAATTTGAAGATCTGGATAATTCGGCCATCTTTGGGGTTGGCTGAGATTTTGGGAATTTCAAGATCTTTGAGAGAGAGTTTTTGATATTTTAGGTGAAGGAAGAGGCTTATTGAGAGGCTTTAAAGAGGAGGCTTTTTATGAGTGTTTGGAGAGGCTCATAGATCTGATGGTTGGAATGGTACTAGCCTCTGGCCTCTTTTGGTCGTTGGCATTTAATGACTTTGACACGTGTCATTATCTTGCAACGGTCAAAATTTTCAAAAATAAATGTGAAGCTTGACATTTATTTGAAATCAAAAAGATAATCTTTTTATATATATATATCAATAAATAATTACAAACTGAATAACAAGAAGTAAACTGAGGGCTTTCTAATCAGTCTCAACTTGATCAGCCACTTAGTCCTTTTCCTCCTTTTGGCAAGCGGTTATGTCATGTCTTTTTCCTCATCCTCATCGCTGCTTGATGACTCAGTTTTAGCTAACTTGAGTCTTGGATGGGCTTGCAACTGCTTGATATGCTTAGTGTGCAGTTTAACATGTTGCTGCAGGGTGTGGATCAGTTCTTCATAATAAGAAAGGAGCTGGACTGTGGAACTGCTTGGTTGAGCACCGAACTGAACTGCTCTTGAGTCAGCTTCCTCTCCTTCTTCAGTTCCAATTAGTTCCTCGCAAGGAACTGTGTGGGATATTTCCTCTGTCTCCATAATGATGGTCTCATCATAACTTGATTCTGATGAGATCTCTGGTGCAGCAGTTTGAGCGGCAGCTTGAAGAGCTATTTGAATTGGATCAATGTACATAGTTATGGCTAGTGTACCTTGATAGGCAGGTTGTTCATCTACTTGAGACTCAGCTGGCTCTGGAGTTGATTCTTGGGGAGGAGCAGTTTGAGGTTCAGTTGGCTCCTCAGGCAGTTGAGTCTTTTCAGTCGGCTTCTGTGGCTCTTCATCACTTGGAAGATCTGGTAGAATAGCAGAATTAAGCATTTCTTCAAACTCCAGATCGCTGGCTATTCGCTCGTCAACAGCTTGCATCTTAGGGGAATCATCAAGAAGATCAATGATGATGTCATCAGTTTGAGGGGATTCTTTGAATGTTAACTACCTAGCCACAAATGCTATGACAGTTTGCCATGTGTTGTAAACTGCAGCAGTTTCAGCCCCTTGCTGACTGCTCTGAGCTTCTTTGTTAAACAGGTCCTGCATCTTTTGATGCTGTTGTTGTCTGAGGTTAAGCAGTTCCTTGAGCAACCAGTGCTGTTAAACTTGATGATTTCTCCAGTGTTGCTGTTCAGCTTGAGTTTGTAGAGATGGCAGTCTGATGTTGGCCCAGTTGAGTAAATCATTCATCACGTCCAACAAGGTTTGTTCTTCTGGGTGGGGGTGGTTCCTTTGAATGGCAAGCATTCTCTTTAAGGTAATGACTGGATTTTGCTCAGGAGTCTCCTGTCCAGTCCATTGCATGCTCCACCTTTCTTCCCTTCTCCAGAAGCTCATCCTATGAAGAGCAGTTAAGAGGAAATGGGCTTCAGAGTTGAAGCAGTGTCTCCAAAGGTACCAGTAAACGTACCTTGATAGAGTTGCATACAGAGCGGCTATGCCAATCACATCTTCAATTAAATTTTCGGCTATGAACTTCTGCACTTGTTCATCAGCCCAGCACTTGACGATTTCAGCTCTTGATAGAGCTCTTATATTCTCTTCAGTCTCTCCCATCGGGGGGCACGTAGTTCTGAAGAAGTCAGCTCCTATATCCCGTGGTGGAATGCCCCTGAGAGGCACAATATCATCACCTTTAACTGGTGCCACATCAAATACCTTGATGTTATGAGGAGGTAGTTCTGGAGGGGGTTGAGGTCCTGGTTTCTTCTTCTTCCTTTTTGATTGGACTGCTGCGGGCTTCTTCTTTGATTTGCCAGTTCTTTCCTTAGCCTGAACTGGCCTGGTAGAGATCTCTTTTTCAGGTGAATCAATCGTTGATCCACATCGAACTTGTCGCAAAGGCTTAGCTTTAATTGTGGTTCCCAACATTTGGCTTATTGGGAGATTATCGTCTGAGTCGCAGTCCTCTTGAGGTATCTTAGCAGCAATCTCCTTGCCTTTTCTTTTTGCAGGCTCCACTGCTCTCTTTGAGATGGCAACAGTTGGCTGACTGTCTTTGATATTTATTGACTTTGTAGCTGGTTGTCTTCTGCTAGTTGCTGGTATAAGATCCAGCTTATAGATCTTCAACGTGTCAGTTTCTTCTGACATGGAGTTAAGAGTATTCTCCAATATGCTACTTATCCTGAAGGGGTGGCACATCTTCTGATGGAACTCAGTTACTTTCCAGTGCTTTTCAACAATATCAACATACTTCTTTATTTGCTCAAAGAAGTACTGAGCTCAGTTTACGTTGATGCCTCTGATGATTGCTGCACAGACTTTATACTTGTGCTCCGACATCTCTGAATGGCTCCCAGTCATTCCAGTAATCATTCTAGCAGCAACTGATGCTAGAACTCTATATTCTTCTTGGAAGCAGGACATAAGTGTACTGCTTTTATAAGGATCTTCGCATTCCACTTGCTTCTAGTGACGATAGACTTCCTCATGATCAACTTCGACATCCTGTAATTGTGTTCCAGTAGTGGGAAGTTTAAACAATCTTCCGAGCAGTTCTGGAGTTATTATCAGTTCAACTCCATGAACTTCAGTTACTATTCTGTCGTCGTAACCTTTTGAGTTTAAGTAAAACTCAACCACAGCTTCTGGGTAGATCTTTGATGGATAATCTTCCGTGAAACTCTTCAACCCATTTTGCTCTATCTTCGTGATCAGTGAGTTGCAGAGAGAAAAATTTGAGCACCTTTCTCTATAAGCAACTAGATCTAGGAACTTGTCTCTGTAGAGATTCGTTTGGATCTTTGTGAAGATTCAACAGTTCTCTTAAAATCAAACTTTCATCGAACAGTTAATGTGCGTCTATCAGCCATTGAGTTTTTGAGATGAATGGTTCAGAAGGGACAATTTGGTTTTGACTGAATTTTAGAACTGAGTTTTTACTTTCGTAATTTTGCAGAACAGCTTCAAGAGATGAAGAGAGAGAAAGGCTTTAATTCTTTACTGAACTTTGGATCGGTAAAAGTAAAAATGAGAATTCAGCCATCCCTTTTATAGGAGATGATGGGGTTCATCCAACGGTTGTGTCGCTTTGTATGCTCAAGTTCAACGGTCGGATTAATTAAATCGACCCGTCGATTGGCCTTTCATTTCTATCCGTTGGCGATAAATGAAGGAAGAGAGAGAAAATTCAACGGTAACATTTGAGTGACATGTGTTTTTACCGTTTCCACTATTGAAGTTTTGAACTTATCTTAACTCTCTCTAGCAGTTTCTCTTTAGCTTGAAACTGATTACGTCATCAATTCGCTTTGACCGTAACTTATGATCTTTTCTGTTGATCAGCTTCAACTGAGATGTCTTCTCATCAGTTCTTGACTGGTCTTGACTGCTTGGTCCTTCATTCAGTTGTTTCTCAGTTCAGCTGTTTTCCTTCAGCTGGTTCTTGAACTGATATCTCCTTTTGAGTTGATTCCAGTTCCTATGATTTCTTCATCAGTTTGATCAATTTGCAGCTGGTATGTTCTGCATAACTAACTGGATCATCAGTTTGAGCAAATGAACTGATGATTTAGTCGAGCTGATGGGGTAAACTGATCAGCTCCAGTTTACTTTCTCTCTACAGCTTCTTGCTTTACTTCAAACTGATGGCTTATGTGTCCAACTAATCAGTTCAACGACTTTTTCAGTTATGAACTACTCATGAGGAGTTTGAAGCCTTTTGGTTCAGTTCCTCTCTTCAGCTGGAACGGATTCTTGGCCTTTTTCTTCTAGTGGATCATCTTCATCCTATGATGCTAGCTCAAGTAGTCCCAATCGTATGCATAGCTCCATAAACCTTGCTTCAGGCAATGGTTTGGTGAAGATGTCAGCTATCTGCTTCTCAGTGTTGACATATTTGATGCATATGTCCTTCTTCTCGATATGATCTCTGATGAAGTGATGTCCTATGTCAATGTGCTTGGTTCTTGAATGTAGAACTGGATTCTGAGATATTGCAATTGCACTATTGTTGTCACAGTAGATAGGTACTTCTTCAATTTCGACTTTGTAGTCCTTCAACTGTTGCTTCATCCAGAGTATCTGAGCACAGCAGCTTCCAGCAGCTACATATTCTGCTTCAGTTGTTGACGTGGCAACTGAGTGTTGCTTCTTACTAAACCAGGATATCAGTTTGCTTCCCAGAAACTGACATGTTCCACTGGTGCTTTTTCTGTCGGTCTTGCATCCACCAAAGTCTGAGTCTGAATAACCAGTTAGACTCAAACTGTCATCTCTAGGATACCATAGTCCAAGATTTATGGTTCATTTGAGATATTTGATGATCCTCTCTGCTGCTTCAAGATGACTTTTCTCTGGGTTAGCTTGAAACCGTGCGCATAGACCGACTGAATAAGAGATGTCTGGCCGGCTAGCTGTTAAGTAAAGTAGCGACCTAATGATTCCTCTGTAATATGTCTGGCTAACTGATTTTCCTTCTTCATTAAGACTTAGCTGAACTGATGTATTCATAGGAATCTTGAGAGTTATTCCTTTACTTACGCCAAACTTCTTGACTAGCTCTTTAGTGTACTTGGCCTGGCTGATAAAGATCCCATTTTTCAGCTGCTTCACTTGGAGTCCTAGGAAGAATGTCATTTCTCCCATCATGCTCATTTCAAATTCACTTTGCATCAATTGAGCGAATCGTGTGCATAGATCTTTGCTTTTTGATCCAAAAATTATGTTATCCACATAAATTTGAACCATTAAGATCTCAGTTGATCGTTCTATTCGGAATAGAGTTCGATCAATGACTCCCTTTTGAAACCCATTTTCAGCAAAAATGTTGTGAGAGTTTCATACCACGCTCTAGGAGCTTGTTTCAGTCCGTAGAGGGCCTTCTTCAGTTTGAAGACTTGATCACCAATTTCAAAGCCTGGCGGTTGCTCGACATACACGTCCTCCTTGAGCATTCCTTGAAGAAAAGCACTCTTGACATCCATTTGGTAGACTGTGAAATTGAAGTGAGCTGCATAGGCTAGGAACAGTCTGATGGCTTCCAATCTTGCAACTGGTGCGAATGTCTCATCAAAGTCAATCCCTTCACTTTGTGAGTATCCTTTGGCTACCAGTCTAGCCTTGTTCCTTGTGATCACTCTTTGTTCATCCAGTTTGTTGCGAAAAACCCATTTTGTACCAATGACCTTCTGGGTTTTTGGTCTATCAACAAGAAACCATACATCATTTCTTATGAACTGATTCAGTTCTTCTTGCATGGCCATGATCCAGTCTGAATCTTCTAAGGCTTCTTTGATGTTTGCTGGTTCTGTTTGAGATATGAAGCATGTAAATAATGCATGCTCAATTGAACTTCTGGTTTGGACTCGACTTCTTGGATCTCCAACTATCTTGTCAATTGGGTGGCTTCGGAGCCATTTAGGCAAGATAGCTTCAGCTGGGTCTTCAGCTGGTTCTTCTGTAGTGACATCATCAGTCGCCCTTTCATCAGTTGGTTCGGCATTTTCATCAGTTCTTCCCCCTATTTCAGTTGTGGAGTTTATGGTCCTGCGAGTTCTCAGTTTCACTAGGTAGCACTTGAACTGATGTGTCTATTCTTTCTTTGTTCCTGTACTCATTACCAAATTCATCAAATACCACATGACAGGTTATTTCCACAACAAGAGTTCGTTTATTGAACACTCTGTAAGCTTGTGCATGAGGAGAGTTATACCCAAGGAATATTCCCTCATCAGCTTTAGCACTAAAAGCTTTCAATTGAGTCTTGCCATTGTTGTGAATATAACATTTACAGTCAAATATTTTAAAATATGAGATAGAAGGCTTACGACCCTTATACAGCTCATAGGGTGTTTTGTCATGTGCGGCTACAATGGCACTTCGATTTTGAGTATGGCAAGCTGTGTTGACTGCTTCAGCCCAGTAACCTTCAGCTATATTAGCATCAGCTATTATTACTCAAGCTGCTTCTTTGAGTGTCCGGTTACACCGTTCGGCTACACCGTTTTGTTGTGGAGTTCTTGCAGCTGAGTGTTCATGAGTGATTCTAAGCTGGTTGAGAAAACTGATCATTTGCTGATTTACAAATTCAGTTCCATTGTCGGAGCGAATCCTTTGAACTGATCTTTCTTTTTCAGTTTGTAGCCTTATGATCAGCGTCGTTAGCTTGTCATAAGTTTCATCTTTGCTCCTCAAGAATTCTACCCATGTATATCTTGAGAAATCATCAACTACTACAAGAGTGAATCTTTTGCCTTTTGGGGTTTGTGGTCTAATTGGACCAAACAAATCCATATGTAGCAGTTGGAGGCAATCAGTTGTTCTTGGTGGATGACTCCTATTCTTGAAGGATGACTTCACTTGCTTCCCTTTTTGGCATGGTCCACACACACCTGTTTTTTTGTATATTTCCTTGGGAAGCCCCTCAACTAGCTCTTTCTTGACTAGGTAGTTGATTGTTTTGAAGTTGAGGTGGTTCAATCGTCGATGCCATAGCCATCTTACTTCAATTGATCCTTTTGAAAGAAAACAAGCTTCTGAGTAGCTGGTTGACCAGTCAACAATGTACATGTTGCCTCTTCTTATGCCAGTGAGAAGAATTACTCCAGTTGACTTGTCTCTTATGCTGTAGAATTTTTTGGTTAAGTCAACTGAGTAGCCATTGTCGCACAGCTGACTGATGCTGAGTAGTTTATGTTTTAGTCCATCCACGTGGGAGACTCCATTTACTACAACTTTTCCCTTGACCACGAACCCTTCTCCAATGGTTCGACTTTTGGAGTTGTCTCTAAATGTGACAAGTGGACCTTTGACTTTTTCATAACCGTCAAGATCTTCTCTGTCTCCGGTCATGTGCTTGGAGCACCCGCTATCTAGATACCAAATATCTTTGGTTTTCTTCATAGATAGGATGTTCTTGTCCTGCAAAAACAAGGATTAGCATTTAGGGACCCGTTTCATATCGGGTCCTTGTTGATACATCAAGCTTTTTGGAATCCAAACTTGCCAAACTTTTGGCTTTTTATCACTCAGAGAATCAACTGATTTGGATCGCTTAATCAGTTTTGACTTTCTTTCAACTCTTCTATTTTGAGTTGAATCAGTTGAATGATATTTGCGTTGAAAGTTAGTAAGATGAAACAATTCAACTAAAATGTTGTTATCCCGAGATCTTTGAGTTCTTCTATCAGGCCAATGCCTTGTGTGTTTCTAGTTTGCTGGATTGAACCCTTTTGGGTCAGCTCTAGGTTCATTTCTGGAATCCAAGTACTAATTATAGTGATGATAGGGTTGAAATGAGTTTCTTTGATCTCTCCTATAAGTGTTTTGATTGAACTGCTTGATAGGGTAGGCTTGAGATCTAAACTGGTCTTTCCTTTTAAAATGGACTGATCTATCAGTTTGCCTTGGCGGCATTCTGTACTGAGCTGGTGGTCTTTGTTGAACTGGAGGCTTTGAACGAGTGGATTGATTTGATTGAACTGATGGTCTTAGCTGGAAGTTGGGCTTCAGTTGGCCTAGTGTTTTCGTTTGGTAGAACTGACCAAGTTGTCTGGGCTGAGTTTGAGGATTTTTCAATATTCCTTTGCCTTTGGTTGGCTCAGCTAGCTGATCATGAGATCTAGTGTATCCTTTTAGGATTCCTTTATCACTGGTTTGAGCAACTGCTTTTCCTTTCTCTAGAGCAGTGAACTTGCTATATCCTAGCCCTGAGCTGCTAGTTCCAGTTCTTTGATGATTTAATATATCATCTAGAGCTTGAGATCCCTTTTTGAACTTCAGAGTTACTTTTTCTCTCTCATGGATCTCTTGCTTGAGTTTTTTATTTTCAGCTTCTAGATCAGCAGTTCTCAATTTCAATTTCTCAAATTCTATAAACTGAGACTCAAGATAATTCAATCTTTCATGATCAATGCTCAGTTTTCTAACTTTATTTCTCAGTTCATCATTTTCATCTTTCAGTTCAATATGCAAGCAAGATATTGAAGCTAATTGATCTTCTAGCGTCATAAGTTTCATGTCAAGTTCATTGCTAGAAACAGTTGCTTCATTAATATGATAGAAGGAGGTTTGAAAATCAGCTGTACTAACCTCTTCATCATTGTCAGCCATGAGGTAGAATAGCGCTTCATCGTCTGAGATGTAGCTGTCAGAATCAATTCCAGATGGATAGTCTGAATCGTCTAGCACGACATTCTCATAATTTGCAACCATTGTTTTCGTTTTGAAAAAGCTTCTCCTCACTTTGGCCTTCTTGTCTTCAGGGAGTTCTGGACATTCATATCTATAATGTCCTTGTTTGTGGCAGTGAAAACACTCTCCCTGATTTCGATTGCCACTCATGAATGGTTCAGCTGACCGTTCAGTTGGTTGGTGAGTCCTCTTATCTTTTGGGATTTCATCGGTTTGAGGTTGAACTGATTGTTTATCCCGAACTCTCCTCAGCTTCTCTAGCAACCTGGTAACTGATTGGATTTGATCATTGATGTCTTCAATCAGGTTCTCCTTCTTTTCAGTTATTTCTCTTTTTCATTTTGATGAAGATCCGCTTTGATTTTCTCTAGCTGGTGAGCTCCTAGGTCGGAAGTTGTTCCTTCCCCGAGTGTCTCTAAACTGGTTCCTTTCATCATAGAAAGCTGCATCTTGAGCTGACGATGTTGATGCTTCCTTCTTTCGGTTTAGATTGTACTCATGAGCTTTGAGAGAGCCAAACAGTTCCCTTGGAGTGATACTGTTGAGATTTCTTTATTCTTTTGTAGCTATCACTTTCATGTCCCATTCTTCAGTGACATTATTCAATATTTTGGAATTCATCTCAGAATTAGGATAACTTCACCCGAGATTGGTCATCTCACTGATCATGCCTAGAAATCTAATTTCAAGGCTTGAGACGGACTCTTCTAGATGCATTTTGAAGGATTCATATTTGTCGACTGCCAGTTGGAGCTTGTTTCCTTTGATGGCTTCGGACTCTTTGCATAGATCAGCTAGTAGGTCCCATATCTCCTTGGCAGTTGTGCAGTTCTTTGTGTCCTTCATTCGGTCTTCATCTAGAGTTTGAAATAATGCAGCTTGAGCAACGAATTCTAGCTTCTTTAACTTCTTCTCTTCACTTGTGAGAAGATTAGTTGGCTTTGAGATCCTTACCGGTTGATTGATATCAACTATGTGAGCATCATTGTCCATCATGATGATGATTGGACCATCTTCAATGACTTCCCACATATTCTTATGAATTGAGCAGAGATGCGCCTTCATTCTCCTGCTCCAGTTATCATAATTCTCAACTGAAAACAAAGGTAGCTTATGGTTTCCCATAGCTGGAATGTTAGCACAGATAAGTAGATCTGATTCAGTTAATCTGCAGAAATGGCTGATCCTTAGAATCAACCGCTCTAATACCACTTGTTGGTCCCGGACGAGTCGATATCAGTTTAGAGAGAGGGTGAATAAACTGATTAAAACTTTTTACTTTAAATGCGGAATAATAGGGCCCTTTGACTCTCTTAGAGAAACTTATCTATGCACAAACTGGTTAATCAGTTCTGACTGCTTGGTGCAGATTGTGTGAACTTGTGTACAGTTTAAAGATATGCAATAATCAAAACAGTACAGCACACAAGTGATTTATAGAGGTTCGAAGTCTCAAACTTCTACGTCCTATCTTCCTTCCGCAGAAGGGCAACTTCACTATATAACTTGAGTTTCTTTACAAATTACACAATGAAGGACAGATGGCTGAACCTGGTAACTGCTCGCTACCTCAGCGGGTCGACGGCTCACACTTGAAGTCCCTAAATGCTCGCTAGGAAGGTAGGTGCTATTGTCGTCTTTACAAGGTTTTAGATCTCTTTCGATCTTCAAGAGGTTAGTCTTGAACATGGGATATCAACTGATGTGCTCCTTCAATTGAGCTGGGTAGTTGATCGTTGTATAGCTGAAACTGAGAAGGCTGCCCTGGCTGGATCGTCAACAGCTGGCTGAATATCTTGACTCTTTGAATTCTTCTTCTCAATTCGACTCTCGCAGTTTTTATCAGATACTGAACTTGAGCTGAGTGGGAGGGAGAAAGAATAGCTCTTGCTTGAATATTTCAAGAATGTATATGCGAAAGTTGTGAAGGCGAAGAGTGTTTAAAACTCTGATTCACTCATCATTTATAGAGGTGTAATTTTATAACCGTTGAGTCCCATTGATCGGTTGCTCTGTTGGCTCATCAGTGGTAGATGGTCTTTATTGATCGTTGGATCTTTTGGTTGAAATAGCCGTTACTTTGCCAATCGATCTTCATTGGATATTTAATTCCAGGATCTTCATTGAAGCATTTATTCCAAGATTCGCCGGTTTGAGCAATAACTCCAGGGTTCTCTGCCTTTAGTTTTTAGCAGTTTTGAGTTCCAGTTAGCAGTTCTGAACTTATCAGTTAAGTTCGGCTATTGCTCCAGTTGGCAGTTTTGAGCTTGTCAGCTCAGTTTGGCCGTTGCTTCAGTTGGCAGTTTTGAGCTTGTCAACTCAGTTTGGCCGTTACTCTAGTTAGCAGTTTTGAGCTTGTCAGCTCAGTTTGGCCATTGCTTCAGTTGGCAGTTTTGAGCTTGTCAACTCAGTTTGGCCATTGCTCCAGTTGGCAGTTTTGAGCTTGTCTCTCCAGTTTGACTGATCTCAAGTTCTTGGCTAGCTTGTCAGCTTGACTGATTTCTCTTGAGCTTTCTTGTCAGTTTGACTAATCATAAGCTGGCTGACTTCAGTTCTGGCCTTTAGCTGATCTGTCTTGTTTACTTCAGTTTGGCCATCAGTTGGATACTTCCAGTCTTTAGTTTAAACTGATCTCTTATCAGTTTCTTCAGTTTTAGTCGACTCTTTTCTCCCTCAGCTCAGCTGACTTAGTTGTCAATTTGTTTTG
Organism: Perilla frutescens; assembly: GCA_026008535.1. Taxonomy (NCBI): domain Eukaryota; kingdom Viridiplantae; phylum Streptophyta; class Magnoliopsida; order Lamiales; family Lamiaceae; genus Perilla; species Perilla frutescens. The sequence goes on along the minus strand of BRKX01000001.1, from coordinate 46,836,359 downwards.
ACTTTTTAACTCCTCAGTTGAGTTGAATTTTGACTGGATGATGTATCCTTTATCTTGCAAACCATACTCCAGATTGGTTGACTTTGACTTTACTTGAGTTCCTTTTTGATGCTCTGGATTGATCAGCTCAGATCTACAACTTGAATTTTAGTCAGTTTTTCATAAATAGTTTTCTCATCTCATCAAAACCTAATCTAGAGGTTCCTTGATAGTTTTTCCTAACAAACCTCTCATATGGGAATCCCAACGATGCACTGCAGACCCCTCCTGGCTTCTCTGTAACAAATGGAGTGATCAATGAGAAAAAGAAGCTGAACATGGATGATTTGTTAATGGCGTTCATGGGGAAGATCGATAAATTCATGGGAGAGTCGCAAGCTAGAGTGGAAAAGATGGAAAATACTGTGGGTGCCATGAGTGTGTAAATGAAGATATTCGAGAAGCAACTTGGTCAGCTGGCTACAGTTGTAGGAAATCAGCACCAACCGGGACAGTTCCCAAGCAACACCACAGTGAACCCCAAAGAGCAGTGCAATGCAATTTATTTGCACACTGAAGTTCCTGCACCGATCACCGCCGCTGCAACTGTTCCTCTCAAGATGGCTTCTGACAAGCCGAATTCTACCATCAAGAGTCCTCAGACGGGTCCTACAGTTCTTCCCAATGTGACCTTACCGTTCCCACAGAGGACCCCGAAATAGAAAATTGATGCACAGTTCTCTCGATTTTTGGAGATTTTCAAGAAGGTGCAAATCAACATTCCTTTGGTGGAGGCGCTGCAGCATATACCCAAGTATGCCAAGTTTCTCAAGGATGCTGTGTCCAATAAGAAGAAGATAGAGTAGTTCGAGATGGTGCATATCCCAGAGAACTGCAGCTCCATCATCCAAAGGAAGCTCTCAGCTAAGATGAAGGATCCAGGAAGTTTTACACTTCCTATCACCATTGGAGAAAAGATAGGTGGTCGAGCACTGTGCGATTTAGGGGCGAGCATCAATTTGATGCCACTGTCATTTTTCAAGAAGCTGAACTGTGGGCAACTCAAGCCCACAACCATGTGTTTGCAGATGGCCAACCGATCTGTGGTGTATCCTGAGGGAATTTTAGAGGATATATTGATCAAGGTGCATGATTTCATATTCCCAGCGGATTTTTTGGTACTGGACATGGAGGAAGATAAAAGCGTCCCTCTTATTTTGGGACGCCCATTTTTGCGCACCGGACGGGCCAATATCGATTTGGACACTGGGATTCTGACTCTCCGGTTTGAAGATGAACACATTCAGTTCCTGTTTGATGATGGAGGCATGGAGATGGATGCTCGGGGAAGAGAATGGGGGATACCTATTTCCTTACTTGTGGTAACTTGAGTTCCCGAATTCGTCTGGCTGTCGATGTTAAATGCAGCGCTTGTTGGGAGGCAACCCAATGTGTTTTTATTTTTTTAATGTTTCCTTTCATTTCAGTTTTTTTTTATTTATTTATGTTTTTCACTTCTTTTTCTGAGTTTTGCAGGTAAAGAACACTTGGATGTTGTATTTTGGGGAATAGTGAAGCAATCAACTTGTCTTTCGACAAGTTTGGGGGAGGAGGTTGAACCCGAACAGACATCCATGTGATCGTTGTAAGTGGTCGACGACACCTACATGCATTTTTGCAAACTTATTCCATCCCGTGGATTTGAATAAGTTTGGGAGGATGTATGCTTGTAGTGTCTAGACCTTTATTGTTTTTGCCTGCTTTACTTGTTTAGTTTTTTTTGTTTTTCCAGAAAAGTTGAAAAATTTTGAATTTTAGTCTTGATTTTACTTGGGATTTTGATGATATTTGCTTTATGGTTTATGGTTTAGTACTTATAATTGAGATATTTAATTGGGAATAATTTGAGCATGTATAGCATGATTTGAATGAGCATGTGTTTTAGAGATTTTCGAGCTTTATTTTGTCCAATGTTGAGATGTGAGATTTTGAGCCAATAAGACTATTGTCTTAATTTTTGTTCTTGTGTATTGGTTGTCTATGCACTTGTTTCTCTAGAACTTGCATGTCGTCTTGCTTGAGATTGAGTTTCTGTGCTTGAAAATAGGAAATGATAGTAGGCCATCTTTTCTTTAGCCATGGTATCCGATACACCATCCTAAATTTATTTAATTCCTTTGTGAGCCCTTTTGTTCCTAATTGCCTTTTCTTTAGAAGTCTATTTGGGATTTCATTTGTTGATTCTTGTGGAGAAATAGGAAGAAGGGTAAGGAATTTTGGAGTTGGGATGAAGAAAGAAAAATGGTGATAAATGGTGATTTTTGTTGGTGCACAAAAAAAAAGTGCTATGTGAGTGTTGAAAAGTAAAAAATTAAAAAGAGCACAAAAGAAAAAAAAATGTGAAAAGTGCCAATGAAAAGAAATAAAGAAAAGAGACCAAAGGTCCATGAGTTGAAAGAATATATTGATGAATTAAGGATGTGTAGGAAGAAGTTGGAAAAATTTCAACTAGTGTTTGAATGTGAAAATAGTGGGGAATAGAAAGTAAAAGTGGTGGGTTGTGTTGCAATTGATGAGTCACTTGAGCCAAATATTCCTAACCTTAACATGAGCCTACATTACAACCATAACAAAAGTCCTATTTGATCTTAATTTTGAGCACATTTGTTTGTCAGTGGAGAGTTGAGATTGCATGCAAGCCTATGGTAGATCAAGTGTATAGTTCAATATTTCGATAAGTGTTTATCCTTATTTTATCATATTTTGAGTGTTCGAGCGAAACACACACCGGTGAGGATCATTGGCTTGAATTTTGCTCGTTTAAATTTATCACATGTGTTCATGATTTGAGTGTTATTCTTGTTCTTATCATTTCTCCGATTAGATTTTGGAGGTTGTAGATGCTGGATTATAAATTGTAGAGTAATGTATTGTTTGAATTCCATGTTTGGTTTTGTTCTTTGTTTGGGGACAAACAATGTTTTAAATTTGGGGGAGTTGATAACCTCATATTTTGCATGTATTTTGATGTACATTTGAGTGGTATTTGATGGCCATTGCATGCATGAAGTGTTGAGTTTTGCATAGTTTTCTATGTTCTGTGCAATGTCACGTGTTTGTTCATTGTGAAGGGAATTAATGCCATTTTTTATGTGGACTTCAAATGAGCTTTTGAAGACCCTAGAAAGATAGGAAATCAAGTTAGGAACGCGTTGCAAAAAGAATCGGGTCTATCGGACGAGAAAACGAGTGAGAACGAAGTAAAACAGTGAGAGGCTGCCGATGCTGAAAAATACCCGCGACCGGACTCGCCACCCGGGGGGTCGCGAATCTGGTCGCGAATCACACTTCTCCCATTTTTCTGTATGCGCGCGACAAAGAGGGGGTTTTCCTTTGAAATACCCGCGATCCGATCGCGAATTTGGGCATCTGGTCGTGAATTTTGGCCACGTCAGCGCCACATGGACTCGCGACCCGAGTCGCGGGTGACTGGGTCGTGAGCGAGGTCGCGAATGCAGCGGGCATGTCCGAGTTTTAACCTATTTTAGGCTCTTAACTTGGTATTTAAGGGATTCAATGCACGAAAATTACATACAATTGCACCTACCCAAAAGTTGCCACCAGAGGTTTGCTGCAGAGAAAATAAGACGCGAAGAACAAGACCAAGGGATTCAAGAGCTTTCAAGATTAGAGACAAATTAATTCTTCCGGGTTTTATTTTCTTTGTTCTTAGGATTGTTCATGTTTTCTTTGTAGATTATTTTGGATATTTATTTTGCCATGGATAGCTAAAACCCTAGTATTCTAGGGTTGGATTCTGATTTATTTATGAAGTTCTTTTAATTCATTTTATTTGGTGTCTATGATTTGATTATGTTTTGATTATTCCTGCTTTTCTCTGTATTATTTATCTGATCAATAAATGATGCAATTTCATGTGTTAATCCATAATTCGAGAGATGAGTTTTAACACAAGATCTGGAATAATTAACTGGTTAGTCAATATCACTAGAGAGAGTTGCGATTAATTTAGAGAACAATAAATCTTTAGAACCATTAGGAGTTGCATAATAGGTATTGAACGGAGACGTTAATATTTGTTGTGTGATCTACAATCTAGGCACTTCGAGAGAAGGTTTGCAATACATGAGGGATTGTTCTAGCATGATTTAAATCCCAACATATATATTAAATGAATTGATTAAGAGAATGGATTAAATAATGACTATCCAATCCTAGAATGCGTCTTTTCTTCAGTGTTTGATTTTCTGTGTTGATTTCTTCTGTGGTAATTTAGTTTATTTATTATTTTTAGTTTTTAATTAGTTAAATTCAACCATGTTTTATAGTCTAGATAACTGTGAGGGATTAACTTAGATAACTAGTAGATTAATCATTAAATCCCTGTGGATACGACCTTGTTCACTGCTATACTAGAAGCCTCACTGTACACTTGCAGTTTAGGTGAAAATAAATACCGAACAGGGATTTACCACTTGAGATGGTAACTGTCCGTTTCTTTCTTTTAGTTGGGCAAGTCTTGAGCTAATTGGGAAATTTGCTTACTCACATGTTGTAGACCGCCCCTTGTTTCTTGTTTGAACCTTTCATTCTCCTGCTATGACTTCACATTCTCCTTGGCCATGGCATGGACCAGTTTGGCCAGGCTGGGTTCTTCTCGTGCCCTCGGCTGTGGTAGTGGCAAATCTAGTTGGTGGGCGTCATTCCTCTTCCATCTGAGATTCTCGTGATCCCTCCATCCAGGATTATATGTTTGAGAGTGGGGATCATATCTCATGTTGTGGTTGTTATGCCCAACAAGAGAGTTAACTTCAACAACGTGCTCCTCCTGTAGTGTAGGGCATTCATCAGTGAAATGGGCCACGCTCTTGCACACTCCACACACTCTTTTCTTTGGTGCCCCAGTACGGTTCATCACTGTCTCTATCTAGTCTAAAATTCTCTCCATCTTGACCTCAAGGTGCGTTGGTTTCCCAGCATCTGAAACTGTCCTTGTGCCCTCGGCACTTTCATCTCGATTTTCATCAGCCATTTCTGCCAAAATCCTGAAGGCTTTAGTTTGTAATTTATTCAATATAGATCCTCCACACGAGGCATAAACAATGATCTTGTCTTGTGGTCTCAATCCAGAGATAAAATACTGGATCAGGTCATGATCTGTAATCTGGTGTTCTAGGCATTTCGTCAACATGCTCTGGAATCGGCACCAGTAGTCATATAAACTCTCATTTATGCCCATCTTCATGCTTCCGATCCTTCTTCTCATCTCCTGGACTCGGGATGCAGGAAAGTATTTCTCCAAGAATTTCTACTGCAGTTGTGCCTATGTGGTTATACTGCCAGTTGGCAGGGTGTACAACCAGTCTCGTGCCCCGTCATGAAGAGTGAACGGGAATGAGACAAGACGCACATATTGTTCATTTCCCCCATCTGTGGGTTAAGTTTGACACACCATCTCGAAATCTTGAATATGCCTCTGAGGGTCTTCTCCAGTCATCCCATGGTATTTGGGTAAGATCTGGATGAAACTTGCCTTCAACTCCCAGCTTTCAGTAATGGCTGGGAGTGTTATGCACATGGGATGTAAATTCATGTTAGTCGGAAAGACTAACTGCCTCAACGTTCTTCCTTCTTCTTCAGCCATCGGGGCTAACCTTGGTTCGTTCCTCTCCAACTGTGCTCTTTCTTGCTCCAGATTTCTTTCAAGAGCAAGTCTCTCTATTTGTTGTGCCCTCCGTGCTTCTGCTCTCCTCCTCTTTAGAGTTTTCTCAGGTTCTTGATCGTATAAGAAATCTCCTTCAGAGTTGCTGTGCATCCACCGGCCAGACAAACAAGTTGGGAAAATAGAATTTCAAGAACCAGCTCCCTAGCAACGGCACCAATTCTGATGCACGGTCGTTTCGCGGTCAGAATAATTCTCAAGAGAGAGTTATCCTTATACCCACAGCAAGGCGTAACTAGCTAATGTGAGTAAGGGTCGATCCCATGAGGAGCTGCGAATTCTATCTTCCAGTGTCACTTTTCCAAAAGGTTTGAGGATTATTGTGGTCTCCGTACTTTGTATGTAAAGACTGTAAACTAAAATAACAACACAAAATAAAAGACAAGAAAATATTAATAGTAAAAGTATTCCGGATTAGAACTCAGATTTCGAACTTAACAAACACATGACCGATCATGGACACGCTGATTACTTATGTGAATCTAATTACCCGGTTATAGGCAATGGATCTCTCACACTTACCCAATCTATCCTTTCAGTTTAGCCTAGAGGTGTTCTCTCGTCCTCTAAACCCTAACTTGTTACCCAACCCCGATCTCTCATATGATTGTAAGCAACAAAGCAGCATTATGATCTAGACAGACCCATATTTACCTAGACAAAGATCTCTCTTATGCCCTCAGTACCCATGATGTATCCCATCCCTTTATGACCAACACACAGCTACAATTCATTGACCATTTATAGAGGTAGTGAACACAATTCTAATTAACGAGTGATCAGCCACAATTAACTAGCTTAGCCCACTGTATAATGCAACAAAGAAAATGATTACACGACGGAACAAAATTCATACAGTTTATGCTCATAAGCCTCACGGTTCTTATGTGTTCATTAAGTTCTTATCCTTGTTCAATCCGGAATAACGAGTCTAGCCGCTCATGCTAGACTTAGAACAATAAAAATAAGTATGAAAAGAATTAAAACAAGACATAATATAAATGGAAAAACTTACTTATATTAATTACAAAAGAAATCCAACTCCAACGCTGGATTGAAGAACATAAAAATTGGAAATCCTAACTGCCTACAGGCATAAGGCCCGAGACAAAATGCAGAAAAGTAAAATAAAGCAAAATAAATTAAAAGTGTTATAGTGCGTAGAAAGGTGTAAAAAAGGTGTTTGTTTTCTGCCATGAATTCTACTTATATAGAAGTATAAAGACACAAAGTAAACTCCCCCACAGGCCGGAGATCTTCAGCCCAATTCGTAGCCACCGTGCCCAAGACTTTCCATATCTGGCAGATTCTTCCCTTATTTAGAAGATTCTGAGTCGTAGATTCTGTACTCGTCGTGCCCTAGTATCGCCGACATAGCAAATTTCTTTGTAGAGCCGATCCTCCTTCTAGAAGATCTCACTTTTCTTCTGCGGATTTAATTTCCTTGGGCGACTAGGGTGCACTGCTCCTGTTTCAGCTGATTGTGATTGCTCTTGTACCCAGTCTCCTCTCCTTCACTTCAATCACTATGGGGTTGTTGTGGGCACAATCACAAACTTCTCCTTCAGCTTCTATTGGAATGGTAGGCGATTTCCGCTAGGCTCGAGAGAGAGCTTTCTGCTGAGAAGTTGTTGCCCATCTTGGTATCATTGGCACCATTGTGCCCTCTAGAAGTGATTCACCTGCCTCCTGCCTACCCTTATGCCCATTCTGGCTCTTTCCGACTCAAAAAACACAAAAAGAACAAAGGACAAAGAACGAGAAAAAGACACAAAACACGAGAGAATTTGTATTTGTCACATGGCTATAATCCAATCTGCATCTTCAAGAGCTTCATTGATGTTTGCCGGTTCAGCTTGAGATAAGAAGCATGTGAAGAGAGCATGCTCTGTTGAACTTCTAGTCTGAACTTGACTTTTTGGATCTCCAACAATCTTATCAGCTAGGTAGCTTCTGAACCATTTGGGTAGGCTATCCTCAACTGGATTTTTAGTTGGATCCTCAGCATTAACATCATCTGATGTCTTTTCTTCAGTTTGTAATTCATCTTCATCAGTTCTTCCCCCTGCTTCAGTTGTTGGGTTGAAGGTCTCAGCATGATCACTCTCTTCATTGACTTGATTGCCCTCAGCTGGTCTAGTGCTGAATACATTGCCTTCATCTTCTAGTCCAACTTCAAACTCTTCTGGAACTGTGTGATCCACATAATCTTACGAGTTATCAGTTTTGCTAGGTAGTACTTGAACTGATGTATTGATTGCTTCTTTGTTCCTGTACTCATTGACAAACTCATCAAAAACAACATGACATGTTATTTCTACAACTAGTGTTCGTTTGTTGAACACTCTGTAAGCTTGAGCATGAGGAAAATTGTAACCAAGAAATATTCCCTCTTTAGCTTTGGCACTGAATGCTTTCAGTTGATTCTTGCCATTGTTGTGAATATAACATTTACAGCCAAATACTTTGAAGTATGAGATAAATGGCTTACGACCCTTATATAGCTCATAAGGTGTCTTGTCATATGCGTTGATGATGGCGCTTCTGTTTTTAGTATGGCATGCCATGTTGACTACTTCGGCCCAGTAACCTTCTGCTATGTTGGCATCAGCTATCATTGCTCGAGCTACTTCTTTAAGTATGCGGTTTCTCCTTTCAGCTACACTGTTTTATTGTGGAGTTCTAGCAGCTAAGTGCTCGTGAGTTATTCTCAGTTCACTGAGAAAATTGATGATCTACTGGTTTACGAATTCAGTTCTATTGTCTGAACGAATTCGCTGAACTGATTTCTCCTTTTCAGTTTGTAACCTTCTGATCATCGCTGATAGCTTGGAGTAGGTTTCGTCCTTGCTTCTGAGAAACTCTACCCATGTGTATCTTGAGAAGTTGTCAACTACTACAAAAGTGAATCTTTTTCCTTTGGGAGTTGGTGGTCTAACTGGCCCAAATAGATCCATGTGTAGCAGTTGGAGGGGAGCAGTTGTCCCTGGAGGATGACTTTTATTTTTGAATGACGACCTCACTTGCTTCTCTTTCTGGCATGGTCCGTAAACGCCAGTTTTCTTGAAAATCTCCTTGGGAAGCCCATCAACTAGCTCCTTCTTGACCAGGTAGTTGATGGTTCTGAAGTGAGATAATTTAGTCATCGATGCCATAGCGAGCTTGCTTCAGTTGAGTCTTTTGAAAGAAAGCAAGCCTCTCCATAGCCAGTTGACCAGTTAACAACATACATGTTGCCTCTCCTTACGCCAGTTAGGAGAATTGCTCCAGTTGACTTATCTCTTATGTCGCATGAGCTTCGACTGAAATCAACTGTGTATCCATTGTCACATAACTGACTGATGTTCAGCAGTTTGTGCTTCAGTCCTTCTACGTGGGAGACTCCATTGACTACCACCTTTTCTTTGACCACGAACTCTTCTCCAATAGTTCAGCTTCTAGATCCTCTCTGTCTCTCGTCATGTGTTTTGAGCACCGACTATCAAGATAGCAAACCTCCTTGGTCCTCTTCTTCGATAGGATGCCCTTTTCCTACAAGAGAGATGATTAGTTTTTAGGTACCCGTATGATATCAGGTCCTTCTTTGCTAATCAAGCGCATAGGGATCCAGATTTGCCAAATTCTTAGCTTATCTGCAGTTAGAGAGTTTTCAGACATTGATCGTCTGATCAGTTTTCCTCTCTTTTTAGCTCTCCTCCTTTGAGCTGAGTCATTTGACTTGTACTTGCGATGAGAGTTAATAGGATAGAAAACTTCGATCATAACTCTCTGATCTTGAGCTTGTTTAGCTCTTCCTTGTGGCCAATTTTTTTTGAAGCCTTGAGCTCTGTCGCTCTTGTGGTATGGCCAGTTTGCAAACCAGTTATAGTTGGAGTTGGTCCTTGGTTCATCTTTTGAATCCAAGTACTCACTATACTGAGTTGCGAGATCGGTTAGAGTGAACTTCTCCAATGGGATCTGAATACATTGATGTGCTCGATACAACCTTGTATGCACGTTTCTTCTTGAGTTAAAATCTCTCCCAGGTTGACTTGCTGAAGGTCTGCGAAGATAGACTGGCGGTGTAATTCTCTCCTAAACTGATGCCCTATCTTGATGAGACTGTGGTCCGAACTGAGTATTTCTCCTTACTTCAGTTGGCCTGTCAGTTTTGTTCACCTTAGGCCTGTATTAAGCTTTGGGCCTTGGATAGACTGGTGATTTGTGTCGAACTGACTGTATCTAATGACCTGGAGGTCTTGGCTGAACTGATGACCTCTGTTGGTAGGTTGGTTTCCTCTGCTGAGCTGGTGGCCTTTGCTGATAGGTGGACTACTTAGTTTGAGCCAGTGGCCTTTGATGAGATGGATTCCTCTGCTGAACTGATGGCTTAAACTGAACTGAGCCTTTCAGTTGAGAGGATTCATTAGACCGCTTCGGCTGATTTGAAAGGATGTTCACTGTTCCCTTATCTTCGGTCTCCTCAACTGGTTGGGTTGGTGCAGGTCTGACAAAACCAGGTAGAGTACCTTCTTGACTGGTTTGTGTGTCTTTCCTTTTTCAGCGGCAGTGTACCTATTGTATCCTAGCCCTGGACTACCAGTTTTAACTCTTTGATGGCTTAGAATCTCATCAAGAGTTTGAAATCCCTTTTTGAATTTGAGAGATATCTCTTCTCTCTCATGGATCTCCTGCCTGAGCTGCTCATTCTCAGCTTCTAACTCATCAACTTTCAGCTTCAAGTTTTCACATTCAGCTGACTGAGCTTCAAGTGATTCAGTTCTATCATGATCACTTCTCAGTCTTTTAACCTCATCTCTTAGGTCATCATTTTCTTCCTTCAGTTGCAAATGCATACATGATATTGCAGCTAACTGATCTTCTAGCATTCTCAGTTGTTCATTTAATTCATTGCTAGAATTAGAAGTTTCATGAATATGATAAAAAGAGGTTAAGGAGTCACATGTGCTAACCTCTTCTTCTTCGTCAGCCATGAGGCAAAACAGTACCTCATCTTCAAAGTTGTAGCCGTCACAGTCGATTCCTGATAGATAATATGAGTCATCCAGCACGACATTTTCTGTGTTGGTCTGATAAGTCCATTTATTTCGTGTTTTTCTGGGCATTTTAGTCGCTCTAAATGTCCTTTTTAGTGTCTTTTGTGTCGGAAAAGAACCAGGAAAGTGGTTTGGGGCATTACAGGAGTGAAATCTGGTGAAAGAGGCATTTTAGCCTTAAATTGACTGAAATCGATGGAATGGGCATATTAGACCTGAGCAGAAGATGTCGTGCCCACAGTACTCGCACAGATTCAGAAGAGGCAGTGAAGAGGGCATTCCCGGAAAAAGCGAGATTCTGTTGAAAGAAGACAAAGCTGGCGTTGGAACTTGATTGATTTCGAAATCTGAATAGAAGAAGGAAAGATTGTTCATAGGTGGACTCTTGGGAAGCAATTTGGAAGATAAGGATGACATCCCTAAAATATCGGGATTCATTCCACCACCTAAGGAAATTTCCTTATCCAGACAGATTCCAATGGGCACAGAGATCCAGCAGATAAGGAAGTTTCCTTATCCAGGCAGATTCCAGCGGGGCATAGCGAATCCGGAAGATATTGAAGACTCCTCATTTTTGGGGATTTGGATTCGATCTTTTGTACTCTTTTAAAATACTAGTTTTGATTGTTAGAAAGATACACTTCGTACCATATTGTTTCTGCACTTTTACTTTCGCCATTAGTTTAGTTTTAACGCTGCTCCGGCAGCAAGACAATCTGGGGCCTTATGCCCACAGAGGTTAGGATTTATATTTAATGTTGTTGCTGTTCATCGTTGGTGTTGGACGAGTTTTTATTCAATTCCAGTAAGTTTTTTCTATTTATCATGTCTTTAATTTATGTATTTACAGTTCTTTATAGTATGAGTAGCTAGATCTATATTCCGGAATTTGAACTAAAGATGAAGGTTTAACAAAACACTTAAATACTCGTGAGGCCGTGTGGGCACATTACTGCACAATTAGGTTTCTGCCGATTTTTGTTCTTATTCTAAGTGAGCGTGAGTTTAATATAACTAATGTGGATGATCACTCTTTAGTTGTAGAGGGCACACCGGGGTTAATTGGATTAGCGAATCGTGACTATGTGTTAATTCAAACGGTAACTGGGAAATCGGTGGGTTGTTGTGGGCACACGAGGAATCAGTAAAACACAGCAAACTTGGGTTCGTCTAGGGCACACTGCTTCCTATTCATTTACATCTCTTTGGGGAACCGGGGGGTGGGTGATAGGTTAGGGGTTTAATGGACGAGGAATCACCTTTAAACCTAATCTGAATGGATGAATAAGGAGACGCAGCGAGGAATCCGGTCTCCATAACTAGGTGATTTAATTGTGTAGGAAAATCACTGTGCCCATGATCGAGTGAGTATAAGCTAAACTGGATTCTAGTTCAAGTTCCGGAACCTTTTATTATTTGATATCTCTCTAGTTTATTCTTGCAGATTTAGTTTATATTGTTGTGACCACGGTACCAAACCCCCTTTTGTGATTGGTGACTCGAAAGTAAGATCGCATCAGCTCTCTGTGGGATCGACCCTTACTCATAGCTAGCTACGCTCGCTGTGGGCACAGGAGCATACAAATTCATTTTGAGCGTGAAACGACCGCGTGTCATGGTCATCATAGCTTTTCTCTTGAAAAAGCTTTTCTTCACTCTGGCCTTTTTATCTTCAGGGAGCTCTGGACACTCATATCGATAGTGTCCTTGCTTGTGGCAATGGAAGCATTCTCCTATGCTTCTGTTGGCTGCCCTGGGTTGTTCAGCAGGCGGTTGGTTTCTTTTGCCTCTAGGCTCCTCATCAGTTTGAAACGAAACTGATGGTTGATCTCTGATCTTCTTGAGCTTTTCTAACAGCTTGGCAACTGACTGGATCTAGTCATTGATGTCTTCAGTCAAGCTCTTCTTCTTCTCAGCTACTTCTCTTCTTCGATCAGTTGAGCCTCCTAGTTGTTCTCTGGCTTGAGAACTTCTTGGCCGGAAGGTGTTCCTTCCTCGAGTTTCTCTAAACCGATTTCTTTCTCCATAGAAAGTTGCTTCATGGGCTGATGATGTGGATGCCTCCTTTTTTCGGTTTAGGCTGTACTCGTGCGCCTTGAGAGAACCGAAAAGTTCTCTTGGAGTGACGTTGTTTAAGCCTCTTAACTTTTTTGTAGATATAACCTTCATATCACATTCCTCTGTGAGATTATCAAAAATCTTGGAGTCCATCTCACTATTGGGATAGTTTTTTCCCAGATTGTTCATCTCGATGATGATGCCTAGAAATCTCGTTTCAATGCTTGAGATGGTTTCATCTGAGTGCATCTTGAAGGACTCATATCTATCCACCGCCAGTTGGAGCTTGTTTTCTTTGATGGCCTCGAACTCTTTGAGTAGATATGTAAGCAAGTCTCATATCTCCTTCGCAGTTCTGCAGTTCTTTATGTCCTTCATGTGATCTTCATCTAGAGTTTGGAATAATGCAGCTTGGGCCACAAACTCTAGATTCTTCAACTTCTTCTCTTTACTCGTGAGAAGATGAGTTGGCTTCCGGATCCTTGCTGGTTGATTAACATCAGCAATGTGGGCTTCATTGTCCATCATAATGGTGATTGGACCTTCTTCGATGACTTCCCACATATTTTCATGGTTTGAGCAGAGGTGCGCCTTCATTCTTCTGCTCCAGTTATCATAGTTCTCAACTGAAAAAATAGGTGGATCCTTAGAATCTGCAAAAAACGGCTGATCATTAGAATCAACCTGGCTCTGATACCACTTGTTGGTCCCGGGGTGAGTCAGAATCAGTTTAGAGGGGGGTGAATAAACTGATCCATAACTTAACAATATTTGCGGAATAGACAGGGCCCTTTTGACTCGCGGAGTTATCCGTGTTCTTAGGAGATCAGTTGAGGTGATCAGCTAGCTCGGAGTGCTGTGTGTGTGCTTGAGGTGTGGAGTTAAGACATGCAACTAAAAACTGTAAACAGAGCACACAGACAATTTTATAGAGGTTCGAAGCTCAACTTCTACGTCCTCTCTTCCTTCCGCAGAAGAGCAATCCACTATGCAAGTGTAAAGTTCATTTATTACAGTTACACATTGAAGACAACTGTTAGACCTGGCTATCGGTGACTTTACGAGTCACGGATTCCTTTCCAACTGGTGTTGTCCCGGAAGCGGCGATCCAACGAAATCAGCCTCCTCAGCCGGTAGGGTCGATAGTCTTGCACTTGCGATCCCCAACTGTTCGCTGGAGAGATAAGGTGTTATTGGCCATCTTTTCAAGGTTTTAGATCTCTTTCGATCTTCAAGAATACAGTCTTGAAACTAGTATCAACTGGTGTGTTCCTTTGCGCATCTTTGGCTTAATGATACGAACCCGAAAAGCATAAAAGAATCAAATCCAACAATGCCATTGAGAGCTTCAAAGATAATCATGTTGTTCAAGATTAAAGATTGGAAATCAAGGTTTGAAGAACAAAACATGAAGAACACAAGTACTTGAAGAGAAGAGGTCGACATGAGCATAGAGCTCGTTCACGTCACATGTGCATGAATAAATTCGAACATGATGAGCAGCCCATGGAGTTAATTAATTCAGCCCATGTTTGAATTATTAGAGCCCAAGTTTGAAGGCCCAAAGTGTTGGATTTTATTTATCCATAGTTTAGATTTTTATTATTTTATTTTTGACCTTTTTGATTTTTACCTTAAATAGAGTTCTAATTAAGGTAGGAATCCTTGTTAGATTAGAAAACCTTTTTATTTTCGATTTCTTAGTATTTTTAAGTTAGATTTTCGTCCATCCCTTATATCCATATAAAGGATCAGTTGTGAACATTAATTTTCAGACATGGCATGAAATAAGGAGTTAATTTCTCAATTGTCTCACCGATCCTTTGGTTGATCGACCCATTTATCAAGTTCTTTTGATCTAGAAAATCATAAGTCCTATTTCAAACTCTTTTCTATTCCATCGAGTTTAGGGGGAGTGTTATCCAACTTGGAGTATTCGAGAAATCGCATTTCGTCTTCACCGCAAGACGGGGTTCGAGTAAGTCTACTTCTTCTACCTTGTTTATTTATCTCCATCGTTTATCTACCTTCATCCCTACAGTATGCACGTATCATCATCATCCTTTGATCCATTCCAGCCCTTAAACACGCCCATAAGTTCGTTCCATCTCTATACGTGTTTATTTCGTCTTAATTAACACGTATAACAAATCTGTCCCAATTCGCCTATCTATCTATTTATTTGTGTGTGTTTTATTTAGTTTAGTCATGATCTAGGTTGTTTATGTGTCTATTTGTTTGAGTCTAATACAGCACGTTAATCGAGTATATTGTTCATATATTTGAGTTGTATTTTCATTCTTTTGTTTGAGTTGTATTGATCCCTTACGCATCCGACGTAGTTCCGATTCTAGCTTCCGCGTATTTTATCTTAGTCGTGTCCCATAGATCCCGGGTCACATCATAAATTGGTATCAAGAGCCACGTCGGTTTCTATCGTTCGTGGTTCAATACGTCTGTCTTGTTCGTTTATTTGTTTTGAGTCTTTCGAGTTGTAATCTGATTATTCATTGAAAAAAAAGAAGAAAAAGGAGCAAAGGGTCGAAGCCCTACAGCAAAAAAAAAACTGTTCTGAAAAAAAAAATTTGAAGAAAAAAATCTGATTGAATTCGAATTTCATTGATTGTTTCTAGTTGTTTTAGATTCTTTCCTTATATATTAAATATTTTAGGCTATTTAGATTGTGTCCACACTTGTGAAACACATCCAAATTCAACCTTCCTTATCTAGTTCCCTTCTTTCCTTATCTTGTTTCTTTCCATCCTAATCCTTTCCTACCCTCCATATACTTCCATTAAACATTAAATTTCCGTCCCCTACACCCCTAGGGTTCGAAAATTTGCTGCACTTTCCCATACACCACTTATCTACACCCGTACACCATCCGGACCATACATCCATGCACCCATGCACCCGACAGTCCATACACGATACACCACTCATACTCCATACACCCGTACACCATATACACCAAATTCTCACCATCTCTACAGCAACAATAAATTGACCGTCCCCGAGTTTGAAGGTCTACATGATCCCAATGTATACCTGAATTGGGAATGAAAAGTAGACAAAGTTTTTGAGTACTATGACTTTCCCGAGCCAAAGAAGGTGAAATTATTTTCCTTAGAGTTTAGAGGCTACGCAGCAACATGGTGGGAATTACAGCAGAACCGATGCCATCGAGATCACCTTCCACCTATCGACACATGGCGTGAGTTGAAAGATTTGATGCGGAAACTCTTCATTCCAGACCACTATCAATGGCAGTTGGAGGAAATGTTATACAAGCTTAGACAAAGAGATTGAAGTGTAAAATGCCTACTACAACAAAATGATTGAAGCCATGAGACGAGCTGATATAGAAGAATATCCAGAAGATACCATGGATAGATTTCTAGCTGGTCTACGAAGGGCCATCTGAGAAAAGGTAGCATTGTATCACTTCGACATGTTGGAAGACATGTTGTAATACGCCATTGAGATAGAGAAGTGGTTGGAGAGTCTAGAGATGAGGCAAAATGAAGTGGTTCAAGTAGAGTCAAATGTAGAGTTGTCACCTAGAGCTCATCGCCAAACAGCCCCGTTTCGTTGGAGTGAACCTGAGTCATTCCAGGAGTTTCTACGTACCTATGTACCACCTACACGGCCTGCATCACCAGTTCAGCCGACTATTGTTCAACAAAGACCTATCTATTCAGTCCGTGAAGAAGAGTTAAAGCAGCCTCCGATTGACACCAAATCCGAGGAAGAACCAGCCAAAGTCGAAGAAGAAGAAATGGAGGCCAATGATGCAGTTGAGGAAGTTGAAGAAGTTGAAGAGTTGTTGGAGATACAACCTTGTTTTGAAGAGGAAAAAGACATCCATGAGGAAATGATCGTAGATCATATGGAGCTCGATCAAGCTAGCATGGAGACGCAGTCAAATTCTAACATCATTTGTCAACCATTTTCTTGTGCTAACTCTATTTTACAGGTTGTTGAAGTTATTCCATTGAAAGTTGAGTTTGTACAAAGAAAGATTGATGATCCATTCGCGTTCGTCTTTGATCCCGGAGATTCGAATTCGAGGACGAATTCTTTTCAAGAGGAGGAGAATGATACGAACCCGAAAAGCATAAAAGAATCAAATCCAAGAATGCCATTGAGAGCTTCAAAGATAATCAGGTTATTCAAGATTAAAGATTGGAGATCAAGGTTTGAAGAACAAAACATGAAGAACACAAGTACTTGAAGAAAAGAGGTCGACATGAGCATAGAGCGCGTTCACGTCGCATGTGCATGAATAAATTCGAACATGATGAGCAGCCCATGTAGTTAATTAATTCAGCCCATGTTTGAATTATTAGAGCCCAAGTTTGAAGGCCCAAAGTGTTAGGTTTTATTTATCCATAGTTTAGATTTTTATTATTTTATTTTTGGCCTTTTTTATTTTTACCTTAAATAGAGTTCTAATTAAGCTGGAATCCTTGTTAGATTAGAAAACCTTTTTATTTTCGATTTCTTAGTATTTTTATCATCCATCCCTTATATCTATATAAAGGGATCAGTTGTGAACATTAATTTTCAGACATTGCATGAAATAAAAAGCTAATTTCTCAATTGTCTCACCGATCCTTTGGTTGATCGACCCATTTATCAAGTTCTTTTGATCTAGCAAATCATAAGTCCTATTTCAAACTCTTTTCTATTCCATCGAGTTTAGGGGGAGTGCTATCCAACTTGGAATATTCGAGAAATCGCGTTTCGTCTTCACCGCAAGACGGGGTTCGAGTAAGTCTACTTCTTCTACCTTGTTTATTCATCTCCATCGTTTATCTACCTTCATCCCTACATTACGCACGTATCATCATCATTCTTTGATCCATTCCAGCCCTTAAACACGCCCATAAGTTCGTTCCATCTCTATACGTGCTTATTTCGCCTTAATTAACACGTATAACAAATCTGTCCCAATTCGCCTATCTATCTATTTATTTGTGTGTGTTTTATTTAGTTGAGTCATGATCTAGGTTGTTTATGTGTCTATTTGTTTGCGTCTAATTCAGCACGTTAATCGAGTATATTGTTCATATATTTGAGTTGTATTTTCATTCTTTTGTTTGAGTTGTATTGATCCCTTATGCATCCGACGTAGTTCCGATTCTAGCTTCCGCGTATTTTGTCTTGGTCATGTCCCATAGGTCCCGGGTCACATCACTTAAGCTGAGTAGTTGATCGGTGTAGAACAGAACTGAGAGAGTGGCTCTGGCTGAAATTCTTCAACAGCTAGCTTGATGAGCAGTTTTGCACCTTCTCTTCAGTTGGGACTTTTTGCTTTGATGAATTTAAGCTTCAGGCTTTAGAGCTTTGGCGAACATCTTCGCGGAAAGTCTTCAGGCAACAAAGTTTTGGCAAAAAAGTCACGGTCATCTTCTAGGTCACCTCATCTTTTATAGTTGAGTGGCTGGTGACCATTGTAGATCAATAGGTGATCATAAATGATAAAGCCGTTGAGAGGCTTTTCATTTAAAGAGCTGTTGAGTAGCCTTTGTTCTTCTGACATGCTTTTGTTTCAAGATCCTGGTTGCATTAACTTCAAGATCTTCATGTTGGCATTTCTGAAATTTGAATTTCAGCTACGGCTTATGTCTTGATCTTCAGTTCTGGGCTTCAGCTGGCGGTTGGAAACTTCATTTCTGAACATTTCCTCAGCTGTCAGTTCTGCACATCTTTGGCAGTTTTGCAAGCTCCAGCTTCGATCATCTTCAGCCGGCAGTTCTGGACTCTGGCTTGATGCTTTCTGAGCTCCAGTTTGATTTGGTTCAGCTGGCAGTTTTGAACCAGTGTTTCTTCAGCTAGCATTTTGGACTGATGTCCCTTCAGCTGGAACTTCTTTGAACTGGTCTTCAATTTGGATGTTGAGCTGGCGCTTCTTCAGCTGGTGTTCTAAACTGGTGCGTCTTCAGCTGATATCCTCTGAATTGGTACATACTTCAGCTGGAATTTTCTTGAGCTGGCATATCCTTCAACTCGTACCTTGGACTTGTATATGTATCCTTCAGCTGGAATTGGTCCTTTCTTCAGCTGGTAATCTTCTTCAGCTAGAGTTGGGCAATTCTGAACTGGTGCCTTGAACTGGTATTTTCTTCAGTTCACAACTGTAAACTGATGGCAGTTGGTACTTCGATCTTTGACGGTACCTACATCTTTCAGTTTACTTGACTTGCTAACTGATCTAGCAATCAAGCTACAGTTTTCTTTTTCAACAGCTATTGGGCTAGATTTTTCTTTTTCCTTTTTCTCTCTTTTCTTTTCTCTCTCTTTTCTTTTCTCTCTTTTATTTTTCTTTCTCTCTTTCGATTGATCATTTTCAAGTTTTGATAGCTCAACTTTTTGTTTTGATCAACCTTAATTTTCTGCTTGATTTCTTTTCAGTTTTTCAAGGCTCTTTGACCTATTTTGATATATTTTGACATCTTATCAAACCCCCAGTCAGAAAAACTCTTGATAGTTTTTCCTAGCACTTAGATATCCGAGTGAACAACATTTATGTTGCACGAACATCTAATATGTTTATCTTGTTTTTTTTCATTTAATATATTGAAATAAGTATTTACAACATTAATAAGTAATCTAGTTTATTTTGTAAACATTTTGTATGTTAATTAATTAATTATTAAAAATTAATTAGTGATACAGAAAATAATAATTATACATTTTTTTTTTGTGAAAAATCGGGGACCATCTGCGACCATAGCCCATCTTCCTCACACTTGCTCTTTAATTTTTTATTTAATGTTTGATATATATAGGATTAATTTGGAAGGATCCAAGCACTCAAACATTAGTGGGAAGCATCATTTTCTATTCCAATATACCGTATGTGTTGTGGGTTTGTCTTCTAATTAATTACTAATTGCTTCCCTCTTTCACAATAAGCGTCATTTTAACACTTAAATTTTATTTTATAAAAAGTGTCATTCTACACAATTTAAGTAAAAATTTCAAAATTTTCTCATAGTTATCCTCATTTAATGTATTCAAACAAATATATTTAACGCATTTAATGTATTCACATAAGGGTGTATAAAATAATTTGATTATTTAATTAAGGGCAGATTTGGGTGAGACCGTCTCATACTATGAGACGGGTCAATACTCACATGCAGGGATCATTATTTATGGGTGAAGTATCATTAACTCACATGTGAGTATCATTATTTATACCCGCATGTGAGTATATTTATGGGTGAAGTATCATTAACTCACATGTATCATTATTTATGGGTGAAGACCCGTCTCATACAAGTTTTTATCATTTAATTAATATATTTATTAATATGTGTGCATTTATCCAGAATGACACTTATTTAGAAACAGATGAAGTACTCCCTCCGTCCTATTTTGATAGGTTGATTGGAATTTTTCACGGGAATTAAGAAAAGTATTGGGAAAGACAATTAATCAAGAAGTTTTCTAATATGCCGCTATTTAATTCTTAAATATTTAATTAATATCTAATGTAAACATATTAAATAGGGGTATATATTAGTAAATTAGCTAAATATATTTAAAAACGTGCCTATATATTGGGACATACTAAAAAGGAAAACAAGCCTATTAAAATGGGAAAGAGGGAGTATATTTAAAAAAAACACTTATAAATTGTTTTCCACAATGGAGAGTGGAAACATATTAAATAACATCTATAGACTTTCTTCGTGCTCGTGGCAAACAAAACATTTTAGTGTTCTTTATAAATCAAGATTTACATTTCTTTTCGGCCACGCAAATAGGCTGAAAATATACCATTCTTTTGCATACAGACATACTTCACCGACCAGTACACACATTTGTTTGGTTATTATTATATTAAAAAAATTAAAAGCAGTTACCATTATTGTTGTTATTGACGTTCTTGTTATTGGTAACATTAATGTGGTTAATTCCCTTCAAAATTAGGTTGTTGCTATTTTCACCACCATCTTTTTAATATACACTATATTTACTACATACATCATCATTATAATTATTTTTTCATTATTTTTTTTATACAATACAATTCTTTTTATTTTTACCCTTTAATTTTAAAAATTAATTTAAATCAATAAAAAAAAATTGGCTCTAGGCTCCCACGGCCATAACATCTCTCCTCCTCTCTCTCTCTACCATAGTTGTAGAATTCGGCCTAGGCGGCGGGCGCCGTCTAGGCACTAGTCAGCCCTAGCCGTGGTGAATATGCAGTAGTCGGCCAGATTATTCAGTCTTCTTATATTTCTAAAGTTGAGCTATTAAAACATAAGATTATCTTAGCTTAGTTGGTACGCTACTGATGTAGCACCTTATTTCCTCAAAAGGTCGCTCGATCGAGTCCTTTCCTCAGCAAAAAATTTTTTGGATCGAGTCCTTTCCTCAGCAACTTTTTTTTTCCAAATTTGAAAACAAGTACTTCAAAGTGACTAAGACATGTCAATCCTGGACAATACTTGTTAATATATTATAAAAAATAAAAATGTCTAGGCCCTCCGACTAGGCGTTCTAGGTACTAGGCGCCAACCGACCGCCCGGCTAGCGCCTAGTGAATTCTACAACCTTGCTCTCAACCCAAACCCCATCATCCCTCATTCTCTCTATCTTTCTTCGTAAATTGTAATCACACCCAAACTCAAACATATATATATGTGTATATATAGGTAGAGGTCACTGTTGTTGTCGAATTTCCCACTTTCTCTGCCGCCATCTCCTTCTATAGTCGAACTGTACTGTTAATTTTTTGTTCTAGAATTAATGTGTTTAAATTGAATTATTCAAACATTCTTATAGCTTCGAAATTAATTTTTCAAACCAACTCCCCATGGCCAAAGAATTTTTTTCGAACGTCAGTCACCTTGCCGGTGACAACCAAACTATGAATATTTCACTCTCACACTTGACATCCCGTTCCACAAACGTCTCCGGTCACAATAGTTCACGAAGGTGAGTACGAAGTTGCAGCAGCATCAAGCGCAATCGTCGTTGTTGTCATCCACCATGACCCAGCTTGGACGGATGAACTGTGCAGCAAGTTTGTGTGTTTATGTCAGGGGAGGCTTTTTTTTTAGTTAATTTTAACGGGTATTTAAGTATTTTAATAATTAATTATTTTTAAATTAATTTTAATAGTAGTGTATAATGTAAAATTAGTGGTATATTTAGAAACACCCTTAAAATTATAAACTTTGAATATAATTACAAATTTAACCCGAATTTTAGAACTAAATTAATTAGATATCACATTTTTAATTTGAGTGTTATTCAAGTTTCTCAAATCTTTGGATTAAAAAAAGTACAAACATCTCTTCAAGTCGTCAGTCATCTCTTGTGATTTGACCATTAATTTTGAGGGGAAAAAAAGTTGAAGTGACTGAAATTCGTGCTCGGATTAACGAGAATTATCGTGATTGTGCTTGTGAGTGTAGAGATCTTCTAGAAGAGCAAATAAATAAAATAAAAAAATGAGGTGGGTGATGGTTGTTTATTTGAGGAAGGAATCTGTAACGGCCAAATCTAATGGGTGAGACCTGACCAAAAATGCTTGATCAACGATGACTTTATAAGTGTCACGGTGGGATGTGGGATGGGCCTGTGGAGTAAGGTTATTTAGAAATTAAAAATTACGGATCTAAATCTTTTCAATATTATTAAATTGAGTGTGTGAGTAAGAAAAATAATAATTTTATAAATATTAGCAAATATATCTAAAAAATAAATTGATTTTTTTTTTTAAATAGATGATCCCTAATTTAAGAAATTTTAGGAAGTCAAACAATGAGTTTGGTTGAACTCGTTACTCGTTCATAATTGGAACATACCACACAATAAATGAGGTCGGATTTTAAGGGATTAGAATTTCCTATTACACTCTCTGTGTATAACACTTTCAAATTACGATTTTTTCTTAATTTTTTTTTCAATTTTATTTTTTTGTGATTTATTATGATTTTTTTAGGGTTCACCCCCACCCAATTAGGGTTTATAATTATTTTTTAATATTTAATTTTTTATTTCTAATTATTAATTCATTATTATGGTTTATTTTTTAAAAAATATGTTTATAATTTTTTAATTCATTTTTTTTGTTGATAAATGTTGACTATGATTATTTATGTTATAATTAATTTTTATTTTATAATAATATTGTTAAAATCATAAATCTAATGATGAAACATGAAGTGAAACACAAGAAAGTGTAACAGGAAATTTCAACCCAATTTTAAGACATGATTACGGATTGAAATTTCCTATTACACTTTTTCGTGTTTCACCTCGTGTTTCATTATTAAATTTATGATTTTAATAATATTTATTATAAAATTTAAAAATTAATTATAACATGAATAACCATAGTCAACATTTATAAAAAATATGAATTAAAAAATATAAAACATAATTTTAAAAAAATCAGCAATAATAATAAATTATTAATTGAAAATTAAATATTAAATATTAAAAAATAATTATAAACCATGATTAGGTGAAGTGGACACTAAAAACAATCATAAAATTAAATTAAATCACAAAACAAAATTGAAGAAAAAATAAAAAAAAAAACTCATAATTTGAAAGTGTAACTGTTGGGATGCTTTGGACCAAGCCCGCACGGTGTTCACTTTGGGCATCTCCCAAAAATAACACGGAGTGTAAAACATAGAATATAACAGAAAATTCCATGTGCATAATTACTGGCTATGTGGTGTTTGTTTGATTATTTTTTAATTTGAAAATCATGAGCTGATCAGCTTCATCTATTTCCTTAAATTAATTATCCTTTTTAAGTAATTATATCTTAAAAATTATGCTAGGAATTGTACAGAATAATGAAATTAATGAGTCCAATATTGGACTTATTTAATGGTGAGGTACGTATTTTTTACTACATGTTTTTGGTATTTAATTTATGATTGATGAATGGTAAACATATATAAAATCAACTAACTTATGCCAGCTAAATTCTCCACAAAAAAAAAAAAAAAAAAAAGAAACCCACTATTGCCCTGAAGATAGAGACAGATAAGCTGATTTTTTTTTCCGGAGAACCAATCAAATATTGGATTTTATCTATTATACTCTCTTAAATGAGGGAGAAAATCAAATTAATAAGTACTAGTGTCAACCATAGTTGAACTGGCGTGGTCTCTGTCTTGGCTTCATTAATAATACATTGACCACATTTATTTGTCGTGTTCTTTTAAAAAAAATCCTCAATAGGGATTGCCGATTGGGTGTCTTATTTTATCTTAACTGAATCTCTCTCCTTACATGCATTCATTTAATTATTATTGAGTTTATGAATGATTAAATATAAGCTAGCTAGCTATAGCATTAGTTCACTCGGAGATATTCAATCAACAATGAGAACCTCTATCTACCCTAGACAAACCGTTTCAAAAATCGAATGCTGTCATGAATTCTGCACAAAAAAATTTGTATTATATTCTTAATCGTTTGACGGCAAAACAATTTCACTAATAGTTTGAACAATTGAGGCAAATTCAAATCATTTGTAGACTCTTTTTTTTTCTTTTTTTTTTGTAGATTTTGAGTCAAAAGACACGTTCCAATCCTTTGAATTTTTCTTGTAAAGTGTCCGAAGTTGATGCAATACATAATATGCGAAGGGCTGAACTAGGAGTAACCAAATTGAGTTGAGTAGTAGCGCGTTCAAAATCAAGGTCGATAAGAAAACTCGAAACTAGCTCAAACTTGACTCGATAGAAAACTCGATAAACTCGAGTTCAATTAGCTCGGCTCGATTACTTATCAATATTAAAAACTATAATTATATTATTACATATTTTCATTATTAAAAAAATCAAATTATTAATAATATTTGTGTAGATAACTAAATTATTAAGGATAAAACAATAAATACATTGAAGTTAGATTAGGTCACGAGCCTGTCGAGCTCGAGCTCGACTCGGTCAATCCTTAGTCGATTTTGATTTTTTCTCGAATTGATCCTGAGTAGCTCACGAATTGACTTGACTCACTTGCACCCCTAGCCGGAACTCAAAATATACCTACATTTAACTTAATTTTCAAGGCATCTACAGTACTATACCCAATTTTTAGGTACAAATTGTTGTCACATCACTGCCACATCAAAATTTACAAAAATCACTAAATTGCTACACAAACATCTTCAATGCATCAGGTACAATAGTTACTTTTTGGGGTCCCACTATTATATCAATCATTTTATTTACATCCTTTTAATTTACTAAAAGAATTATTTATGATTATTTCATTATATATATACATATTTTAATTTAATATGATAATATTTTTTTAATAAATATATTTAAATACTAATTTGAAAATATAATTTATTTAAACACGAATGTAAATTACTTCAACATGTAATTCTATATGTATATATATGTTCAATTAATATTGTAATATATCATCTAATCACAAATTCTCATGTAGATGTACATTAGACGGTCAACGCGTGTTGACCCGGTCAACGCATTAACCAGAAAATAATTAAAATATATGATATTTTTTGGGGATACAATTGATACTTTTTTGAATTTTGAGTTATATTTTTTAGTGTTATGATTGATACTGATTTTGACAGTTTTTCTCTATATTTTTTTCTGACCGATAGTTTTTAATGATACAAGTGATACTTTTGGGCTTTTAAGTAATACTTTTTAATATTACGAATGATACTGATTTTGACAGAATTTTTGGTCAATGCATTGACTCAGTCAACACGTTGACCGTCTGATGTGCACTTAATACACACAAGACCTGGCCTTATCTAATTACATCTTATATATAGTATATATATGTGTGTGTGTGTGTATGTATATGTATATGTATATGTATATGTATATGTATATGTGTGTGTGTGTATATATATAACATCTATTTATACGACATATGCCAATATCATTGAGAAAAAATAGAAAAGAAAGAGAAAAAAAAAAGAGGAAAGAAAAAATGAGGTAAACAAAGGGGGTAAATTATACTTTGATACCTACATTTTGGGTATTTTTTCAAAAATGACCTATTTTTTCAAAAATTAAAAAAATAGTATCCACATTTTCAAAATTTTAGCAAATCAAACATTTAATCAATTTTACGACCCGGAAATTATATGTAATTAATTGTAACTTAATATTTCTTGATTGGATTTTTTTTTGCTAAATGACTGAGAAAATATAAATATTAAAATGTAAACAATTACATACGATTTTGAGATCGTAAAATTGGTTAAATGTTAGATTTGCACATTTTTGAAAAAATAGGTACTTTTTTGTTTATTTTGAAAAAATATCCAAAATATAGATATCAAAGTATAATTTATACTAAAAAAAGAGAGAAATGGATGTGTTGACCCCACATTTTCACTACTCCCCAACCTTCCATTATTTAGAACAACTCCAATGTTTGACTAAAATACCAATTTGGGGCATGAATTAACTCCAATATTGTCCTAAATCCTATCCAAAATTGTAAATTATTTAACCATAATTTTAAATTATTTAATACAAATAATAATTACTAAATTAAATATGAAATACTAATGAAATTTGGACTACTTGAAATATTAATTTATAACTTATGTTATTTATATATATATATACATATATATATATATATTGTAAACTTGATAAATAAATGTTTATAAAGATTATATCTTACATAAAATATAATTATATATATATTTTTAAAAATGTATACGACAAAAAAATACAAATATATATAAGTATGTTTGAATGATTATAGAAAAATATCATTAAATTTATCAGAAAAGATATTATTAATTTTATGCTCGCTATGCTTACGAAGATGTTCATCAATATATGTACATTAAAAAATATTTATTTATTATATATGCACAAATATATTAATAGAAATGATCTATAATAAAAAGTGAGAATTTATAAACATAATTTAGTCTTTTTTATCTATTTTTAAAAATAAATAGTTATTTTACTCCATCATCTACATAAATTACATTTCGTATTCAATATATTTTTCATATATTTAATTAAAACCTACACATAATATATATATATATATGTATATATATATATATATATATTTAACCATGAATTTTTTATTTTAACTTATAAAAATATTTTAAAATTTATTAAATACTATAAAACATTTCTCATGAATCGCATAAGAGAAATAGTTAAAATGCAGGAAACAGGTATGAGTATAAGTAGTTAAGTACTCAAAGAGTATGGGGACGGGCATAAAAGTTGATAGATTTGAGGACAGATACGGATATTTTTTTAAAACGCGGGTATAAAAACAGGTATCGTGTTACTCTACCCATACCCTACCAATTGTCACCCTATTCACACATACCATAACGGCTAAAATATGGACAGATCAAAATCACTTCAATTAAATGATTTAATGGACTAAAGAAGATGTGACAAATTCGTATATTAATTTTGAAAATACAATACTAAGTAAAATTCAACATATAGATGTTGAAATTAACGGTGACGATATTATTTAATTTTAAAATTTGCAAAAGTCACTATAAGAAAAGTAGAGTTTAGCGAAGGACCCTAGTGACGGATTTTTATCCGTCGGTAGTAGCGACAAACTACCGACGCTTTGTCCGTCATTAACTTTCGAGCCGGAAAATTTGGCGGGAACGGTTCACAGTTAAATTTTACGATGGATCTACGACGGATATGTTGTCGGCTCGTTATATTTTTTTAAGTTTTTTTTAATAAAGTAATAACATTAATGACGGACATAGTCCGTTGTTAGTTATTTAATATATTATTTTTTATTTTTTAATATTAATGACGGACATTGTCCGTCGTTTGTTTTTTTAAATATTTCGGATTTACTTTTTAATGGAAACGACGAACATAGGTCGTCATTGTTTTTTTTTAATTTTCCGGATTTAATTTTTAATATTAACGACGGACTCCGTCGTTAGTCTGTCGATAAAAGATGAATATACAGACGGAACCAGGCCCGTCTCTTTCATTCAATCCGAGCCCTAATTCCGTTAACCACCCCCAACCCCCCTTTACCCATCGATGGTGACAACAGCGGCGAGCGGCGACATGCGGCGGTGACAGGTAGGTTTCTCCTTCCTCTCCCTCTCTCTGTCTCTCTCCCCCCATCTCTCTATCCCTCTTGGCTCTCTCTCTCTCTATCTCTCGTCTCCCTCCCTCTTGGCTCTCCCTCTCTCTACCCTCTCGGCTCTCTCACTCTCCCTCCCTCTCCCTCCCTCTCCCTCTCTCGGTCTCTCTCACTCTCCCTTCCCCTGCCTCTCTCGGTCTCTCTCACTCTCCTTCTTCTTGTTGCTGTTGTTCTTATTTCTTTTACAGTTCTTATTTTTTTTATGGTATAAATCAAAGTAGAAACTTAATTATGGTTCTTCTTCTTGTTTAGGTTGTTCAAAGTAGAAGCAAATAAAAAAAAGCTTAAATGGTGAGTTTCATTTGTAAAATTAATTATTTTACGTTTTAGGTGTGTTTAAGCATGTTAATTTGCTAGCATTTTAATTTTTAAGCATGTTTAGGTGTGTTTAATTTGGTTAATCTTTATGCATGTTTAGGTGTGTTTAAGCATGTTAATTTGCTAGCATGTTATTTTCTGGTAGTATATATGAATTTGAGAAATTGGAACATGTTAATATATTTATTTTGGAATATTGATTTTGTTAGATAAGTGTTAAATATAATTATTTATAATTACAATGTTGTTAAATTGATTATGTTGAAATAGATGAATGATATAATTTATGATAAGTTTGTTGTATTATAAGTATTACTAAGCATGTTCTCCAATTTATGAAATTGAAATTAATTTAGTTAAGTATGATGTTATTTATGTTATGTTTGTTGTGTTATAATAATTTATTGTAAGCATGCATGTTGTTCAATTTATTAAATTTAAATTTATGTTATATATGATGTGATTTATGATATGTGTGTTGTTATAATTATTTATAAGCATGTTCAATTTATTAAATCAAAATTCAAATTATGCTATTGTGAATGGGATGGGGGCCCCTAGATCCCTCTTTATGAATTGTTGGAGTTTGTTGGTATTTATTAAGTAGTTATTAATTGTTGGTTTTGTTGTTGGTATTGATTGATCAACTAGAGGAACATAGATCAATTAGCGTAGAGTCGAGAACTTGATACTAGAATTTTCACATAGGTGTTGCCGAAATTTTGAATTTTTTTAATCAAGTATTAATGATTAAATTGTTGGTTTTGTTGTTGGTGTTGATTGATTAACTAGAGGAACATAGATTAATTAGCTTAAAGTTGAGAACTTGGGACTATGATTTTCACATAGGTGCTGTCGAAATTTGGAATTTTTTTAATTATATTTGAAATTCGATTAATTAGATAAGTTTTCGACCAACTTCTCGTCTAACAATGAGCGCTAATTGTGATTGGATGTATAAACAATATGGGGCTAATGTGGGTTTAAATCTGAATTTCCTGAATGGACTTGAAAGCTTCATCGAATTTGCTGCTAGTCGGCATGCGTTCATGAATGGAGATAAAATTAAATGTCCGTGTCGTAAATGTGATAACATTCCTTTTCAAAATCAATATACGGTTCAGTTGCACATTGGGAGGAATGGGTTTGTGAAAAATTATCACGTCTGGAGGTATCAAGGAGAAACAACAGAGACTTCTGTTACGACTTCGAATATTGGACAGGAGACTGTATCAAATACGTACCATCAAATGGTCTTTGATTCTGGTGGTCCAGATCTTCACATGGATGACAGTGTAGCCAATCAGATTCCGGAGGAGCCTCCTAACCCAGAAGCACAAAAATTATATGACATGTTGGATGTTGCAGATAAAGAGTTGTGGCCTCGGTGTCAAACGCATTCACAATTGTCACTCATAGCTCGTCTCATGACCCTGAAGTCTCAGAACAACATGTCACAGAAGTGCTTCGATCATATTACAGAATTGATGAAAGAGATAGTGTCTGAAAATAACTTAGTCACAGAGAATTTCTATACCACAAAGAAATTATTGTGTGGTATGAGATTACCAGTAGAGAAGATTGACTGCTACTTCAGAAATTGCATGATCTTTTAGGCGAGAGACAGTGGATTGTTGGAATGTAAGTTCTGTGGCCATCCTCAATACAAGGGTCAAGATAATGAGAATGGAAAGCAAAAAATAGCTCATAAGAAGATGTACTATTTTTCTCTAACTTTTCGACTGCAGAGATTGTATGCATCTAATGCCATAATTGCTGAAATGCGTTGGCATGCGTCATCAGTTGATGATGGGGTCATGCGTCATCCAGCAGATTCTGCTACTTGGAAGCATTTGAATGAAAAATTCCCTGATTTTGCAGCTGAAATTCGCAACATTAGGTTGGGTCTTTCTAGAGATGGTTTCCAACCTTTCGGGCAATCAGGGCAGCAATACTCCTCATGGCCTATTATAATTATACCCTATAATCTTCTACCTTGGATGTGCATGAAAGAATAATACATGTTCCTTACAGTGTTGGTGCCAGGACCGCGCAATCTGAAAGAAAACTTGATGTATTCTTGCAGCCACTGATATCAGAGTTGATAAAATTGTGGGATGTGGGTGTCGACACATATGATATGTTATTGATGCAGAATTTTAAGATGCGAGCAGCTCTGATCTGGACAATTAGTGATTTTCCTGCCTACTCTATATTGTCTGGCTGGAGTATTGCCGGAAGGACAACTTGTCCGTATTGTATGACCGATTCAAACGCTTTCACACTTGCTTGTAGTGGGAACAGTCGTGGTTTAACAATCATCGAAAATTCTTACCAGCTGACCATCCATTTCGCAAGAATAAAAAAGCATTCACCAAGAACAAGGTGGTTACTACAGAACATCCATAACTCAAATCAGGAATCGATCTTCTGCAAGAGATATATGAACTGGGCTTGAAGAAGGTCACATAATTTGAAAGTTATGAAGTGAATCTCAAAGTCGGGAAAAATAGTGGGTGGAAGAAAAAGAGTATCTTTTGGAATCTGCCTTATTGGGGTTCATTACTGATTCGACACAGTTTGGATGTCATGTACATTGAAAAGAATGTGTTTGACAATCTATTTAACACAATGATGAATGTTCCAGGAAAAACAAAAGAAGAAGGCTCATACTACTTCACAGAACAGGAGGTCTGAGCCTGATGGACTAGGGACGAGCATGATCACACATAAGGGAGGGTCCAGATGTGCAGTGTTGCATGGAGATGATTTGGTAAATAATTTTTTTATATCCAGTTATTTAAATTTATGCAATTCATTTAAATGTCTTTAACAGTTTTCGTTTATGTTGTTTGAATAGTCACAGGCACAGGGACTCGCAGACGAGCAGGTTCGGCGGGAACTATTTTTTAGACTCCACCGTGATAAGGATGGAGAGCACTTCACTGATAAGAAGAGCGAGCGACTTGCTGTAAGTATTTAATTTATAAATAATCTATATGTGTGTGTGTGTTAACGATTTGTTGTGTTTAGGCGGAGGTGTACGACCGGGCTGTGGAGTTGAGCCAGCCAGTTCCAGGTGATAAGCTCGGGTTT
Source organism: Perilla frutescens (assembly GCA_026008535.1). NCBI lineage: Eukaryota > Viridiplantae > Streptophyta > Magnoliopsida > Lamiales > Lamiaceae > Perilla > Perilla frutescens. The sequence goes on along the minus strand of BRKX01000001.1, from coordinate 46,804,979 downwards.
TTCATACTTTTCGAGCTTATTCGAGATGCGTTTGTAGGTGGTTTTTAGGTTTTTAGAGTAAAGTTTGTGTTCATTTTCTGTTTATCGTTGCGGTGATGGGTTTGCTGAGTTTTGAAGCAAATGAGGAGTAAAATGAGTCATAAGTTGAAAAGGAGTGAAGTCAGACGAGAAACGGGAGCCGAAAAATTCGGAGTAAGACCGCTGTTCGATAAATTCTTAACCTAACTGCAAGTGTACAGAAAAGCTAATAATATAGCAGTGAACAAGGTCGATCCACAGAGACTCAATTTCAACCACTACTTATTCTATTTATCCTACGGCTGTTATCTAGACTAAATAATTTAATGAGTTCGAAGTTAACTAAAATTAAATAAGAAAATCAAATAAACCCCCACAAGAAATGAGACAAGTAAACTAACAAATGAATAAATCAGAAGAACAAACGTATCCTAGGATTGATTAATCAACAGTTAATCCACCAATTATCTAACTCAATCTCATGCCAACATTCCGATTCAAATCATGCTAGAGCAACCACAAATGTATCCACAATCTCTTCTTAGAGCAATGCAAACGTGGGTCACACATTAGATAATAACGTCCCCGTTCATTACCTAACATGCGATTCCTAAATGATCACAAAGTTAAAAGCTCTCTCAAATAATCTCAACTCTCTCAAGTGTTATTAATTACTGAGTCAATTATTCCGGATATCATGTTAAAACTCATCTCTCGAATTATGAATTAACACATCACGTTGCATCAATTAATGGCCAATTAATCAATACATAATAAAAGCAAGAATAATTAAAGCATGATAAAACCAAAGACACAAAGATTGAATTAAATAAAAGGGTTCATAACTGAATCATAATCAACCCTAAAATACTAGGGTTTAGTTGTTTATAGTCAAATAAACAAAACAAAAGCTAATCCAAAAATCCATAGTAAAACGATAATAAAAATCTAATAAAACCCGGAAGTCAATTCTGCCTCTAATCTCGTAAAACTCGAATCCTCAGAGCTCGTTCTTCACGATGGTCTTCGTTCGTCTCTTTTCTGTGCTCCAAAGCTTATGGTAGGGTTCCAGATATCCAAAAATCGTGTACACAAGCCTTTAAATACTTAGCAAGAGTTCGAAACCGAATAGGAAACAAGAGCTGCCACCGTCTAAAGATTCGCGACCTCGCTCCCGAGCACGTCGGTCGCGACTCGGGTCGCGACTCCACGTGGCGTCCAGCTGTCTTCCAATTCACGACCGCTACTGATATTCGCGACCGGGTCGTGAATTTTCTAAAGACGACCCATGTCTCTATCGCGATCAAACAGTGAATGGCCTTCGGTGATTCACGGTCGGAATCGCGACTCGCGATTTTTCCTCTGACCATCACAGCCTCTGTCGCAATTTGACAATTGATGCTCACTAGGCTGACTCGCGACTGCCACGTCAGCTCGCGAGTTTGACTCTTTTTCTCCAGCTTTATTTCGTCCCGTTTTCTCATCTATTCTCCATGTAATTCCGGGACTTCGAGCTTTGTTCCCAAATACCACCTTTTAAGGACAATTTCTGCAAAATACCAACGAGTAATACCAAACTTCCAAATACACGAAAACACAAATAAACTGAGATAAAACACATCCAAATCAATCCAAACTCAACACCAAAGTGTATGAAAATAAGTGTAAAATCTCAGTTTATCAACTCCCCCAAACTTAGAAGTTTGTTTGTCCTCAAACAAAGAACAAGACTCAAAACCAAGGATCAAGACAACTCATGCATAAAATTCACAATCTAGCAACAACAACATCAAGAAATAACGGATTGGCATGTTCAAAATACACAGGTCCTTCAACTCACTCACATACATTATTGAAACTCAACAAACACACATAAAGCCAATGTTCTTCTCAAGTGTGTGTTTTACACTCAAATCTCACTAAATGTGTATAAAGGTAAGCACTCATCGAACATCGAACACGTGAAAATATCAACCATAAGCTTGCACTTCTTCCCAAACTTATCAATCGAAACTATGCCGGAACCAAAGATGAAATAGATCTTTAATTAGGTTGTAATGTAGGCTTCGGGCTAGGGTCGAAAATATATGGCTAAAGTGACTCAAAACTCTGTGAAAATCACCGAGATTCACAGCTTCCCGACTTAACTCTACCATCCAATCAACTCACCCCTTTTTCAACACAAAACAACAATTAGACTTTGTCTAATTCACAATTTCCCAAACAACCACAATGTTCTTTAGACTCTTTGAGTCTTCTCATTCTTTCATATCCTTGACATCCCGTATTTATTTTCTTTTTTCCGGGATGTCAAATCATTCATCACAATCAAACCCATTCTACCAACTGCAAAGTCAATCGATACACACCCCATTTATCCCCTTTCCAATCCTCTCATAGAAATTTTCAACCATAACAAACAGGATTTCCACAAAAAAAACAATTAGGCTCAACGGGGCTCACAAATGGATTATGTAAACTTGGGACCGTGTTTGGGTAAATGGCTCGAGAAAAGATGGCCTAAAATCATTTCTTCATTTCCAAACATAATCAAAACACCAGTAGGGAATCATGCAAGTTCTAGTGATATCAACACATGCCGACCAACACACATCAATAAAACAATAGGTATAACACCCTTGGCTCAAAGCTCACGGCTAAACATTGGTCTCAAGCATGCTCATTAAGTTCAACAATATACATGTGATCATATCGAAACTTGAGCAATTCAAAACATACATATCCCCATCTCAATCAATCATCATCACCAAATCTCAAATCATAAGCATAAATCAATCAATCAAGTTCCTCACTCAAAACAAGACTAGAGTAGATAAAAATTAAAATTTTCCAAGTTTTTCACGACTCAAAACAAACTAAACAACTAAAAAGAAGAAACTAAGAAAGCAGTTAAGAATTAAAGAAAGCAGTTAAGAATTAAGAAAACAGGTTAAGACACCTTACACGCACATCCCCCCAAACTTATTCAACACTAGAAGTGAAAATAAGTTTGAAGAAAGACGAAAAGGTGGCTTACCCACCCACAGAAGATCAGGACGGAGGTGGACGGTACGGTGGGTATCCGTACGGCATGTACGGATACATATGTGGCAGCATCTGCCTCGGCTAAGACTGAGACTGGGAGCGGCCAGAAGATGTGGGCTCATGGTGCAGGGATGGCCCAGATGGGCCGGCACCATAAAATGGATGAGGATAATAACCGGAGGCCGACTGCAAGCCCCGAACCGCGTCTCGAATGTCATGCACCTCCCCTCTCATAGCGTGCACATCTGTCTGCAACATCTGGAAGGCATCATTCATGGCACCGTAGTTTGTGGTCAAGGTGCCAACGGCGTTGTTCATCGAGCCAATGGCCGTGTTCATATTGGCCATCATTTGGGTGATAGAGTCCCATTGATCTTCACTCCTCTCATCCCTAGTCTGGGTGTGGCCTCGACGCTTGGCCTGAGCAGACGACTCTCCCAAAGGAATACGCCCTTGAGCCTCAAAGACTTCAAAAATAGTGCGGCCCTCGTTGGTGACTTCAGCAATCGCGTGCCGGTAGGCCGGTGTATCCATCAGCCAATTTCAAGTGTCAGTAAGATCAGACACTGTAGTGAGTGACCTGTTGGGCAACGGAAAGCATTGAGAGCCGCGCAGGTGCAACAAGAAGCGGTCCGTGCGAGTGGCCAGCATTCGAGAATTCCTCAGCGTGGTAAGATCGATGAGGCGAATCTCAGGGAGGGCTCCGTAGCGGTTCAGTGGAATGCCAAAGTGTGCAGCAATGGGTGTAATCATCCCACCAATCTCAATGGCATCGGAGGCCTGAGTAGATTGCCTCTTGAGTTGCTGCATCAAGAAAGCAGCAAAGTTGAGGTTGTGGGCACTCAACATGCAGTAAAGAAACAGAACTTCAGGTAGGCGCATGCCGGATGTCTCATGACGGGCTAAGACTGTCGAGGTGAAGATCTTTTGAAGATATCGGAAGACTGGGTTCGGCATCATAGAAGCTTTAACTCTCTTGTGATCAAAACGAGTCATCTCCGTCTGAAGCTGTCGCCAAAACTCTTCGGCTGTAACTGGGAACCCATTGAATATCCCTCCTGGAGGCACATGGAAAATGGTATTAACTTCTGTAGCTGTGAGGATGCGCGAGACCCCACCTAACTGAAATGTCATCGTGTGCGGGCCGCGCATAGTGGACGCTTGTACCTCCAAGGTACTCAAGAACTCATACACCAGGATGGGATATGTCGACCATCCACCGGCCAAGGCGTGGTTCCATCCAATTCTATTGATGAGGCCCCAGATGTCTTCATGAATGCCCAGGGCCATGGTCGTCTCGGCACAAGGGTATCTGGTGGGATAGATATTCATCTGGGCCAGACGGGCCCAGGCACGCTGCTGCTCTTCCGTATGTAGGTGAATCCCATACCGGTGTGGATGGTATAGGGGTGCCATCCCTTCTTCATCGTCCTCAGCTAACTCGGGCTCCAATTCTTCAACAACATCCTCTTCTTCGTACTCCGGTTCATAGTCCTCATCCTCAGCACTATTGTAATCGTCCTCTTGCTCATCGGACTGGCCGTCCCCGTCATCTTGGGACCCGGCCTCGGACTCCTCCTCTTCTGAGCGGTGCTCCTCGTCCTCTGGATTTTCTGCATAATCGCGTCCTTCATCTTCAGAGGACGAAGAGGAACTAATGACCCGTTGGTGACGTTCGTGAACCATTGGGATGTCTGCAAAAGAAGTTCTAATCAAAACCATACGATGCAAAGAAACACCACAAGATGAGTATGGCTCCCCCAAACTTGCTTAGAAGCAAGTTTGAACAACATTATCCCCCATATTCAACTTATAGGTGTAGACCACCACCACATCAAAGCATATCTTCCTTCAACACACAACAACATCACAACATAATTCCACCCAACTTATGGACAATGAATGAATGTTGAAAGCAATTGAACCAATGCGAGCATTACCCATAATTTCATACACAGATCAACATCAAATTAACAAGTTCAATATCACGTATGAATAAAATTGAACAAACAATAGGTACATGCTTGTTGGATGAATTCCAAAACATAAGTATATCCCCCAAAAATCACAACTCAACAAGATTGAAGCTAAATATGCATTCTACTTCATGAGCTCATAAAATTGCAACAATGTGGGAAACATACATCATCAAGTGCGAATTAAATCAAGAGATTCATCAAAACCCCCCAAAATTTCACTCCATAAACCCTAAACATGGATTTGATATTTGAACCATGGATTTTACACAAATTAGGCGAAATTCAAACCTACATATGATGGGTAAATGAAAAACACGAGTTTGAAGTGGAGAAAACGTACCTTAGATGTCGGATTTGAAGAAAAAATTGAGTGTGTGCGAGTGTGTGTGTAGAGTGTGTGAGGAGAGTGAAGGAAAAGAAGAGAAAATAAGGTTTAAAGCAAAAATCCGCGTCGCCACGTCAGCGTGAGAATCGCGACCTCGCTCGCGACCGCTACTGGGGTCGCGAATTTCCTTAAGGTCACCTTGGAAAATTCGCGACCCAGTCAGCACCTGGCCAACACGTGGATTCGCGACCGAGGCCCAAATTCGCGACCGGGTCGCGAATTTTACACTAACGACCCCCCTCTCTGTCGCGATTTGACAGACAACGGCCCTCTTGCATTCGCGACTGGAGCTCAGATTCACGACCGGGTTGCGAATTTTTCACTGGTGAACCCCCCCTCTGTCGTGATTTAATAGGGTCTCGGCTGGGGTGATTCGCGAACTCGCTCGCGAGTTCACACTCGCGACTCGGGTCGCGACTTCCGTTTTGTGCACCCCGACGAATTTTTCTCTTCCAACCTTGTGTTGTACTTTTTGAACTCGGACCACGGACATGATATACTAGTAATGGAGCACCCAAATAAAGGTTAACAAACCCCAATCGCAACTTTCTTTGCGTATGCCTAACGTGTGAGGGAGTGCACACATTAAAGGTTATTTGGGTAGCTCTATTCTTTGTATACTCACTTCGTGGTTCTTACCTGCATAACTTAGCAAAAAGACAAAGACACAACAAAAACAAAGAAAATAAAACAAAAACAAAAATAAAAGAAAACTGTTGGGTTGCCTCCCAACAAGCGCTGCATTTAACGTCGACAGCCAGACGACCTGTTTCAGCTCAAGGCTCCAACAATTTAATGTTGGAGATCTCATGGCGCTGCTCCGGACAGTAATATTTCTTTACTCGATGAGCATTCACAGTGAAAAGCTCCCCCGTCCTTGACAACAGTTGAACAGCTCCACTGGGAAGAACCTTTTTGATCACAAACGGACCCGACCACTTTGACCGCAGCTTACCTGGAAACAACTTCAAACGAGAGTTAAACAACAGAACATTATCACCAGGTAATAACTCCCTTTGAACAATCATCCAGTCGTGGAATGCCTTGGTGCGCAATTTGTAGAGCATCGAATTTTCGAAGGCCTCCATCCGAAATTCATCAAGTTCATTGAGCTGGAGCACTCGTTTGTTCCCCGCAGTCTTGAAGTCAAAATTCAACTGCTTGACCGCCCGTAGGACTTGTGCTCCAGTTCCACCGGCAAGTGACATGACTTCCCGAAAAGCAGTTGATATGGAGACATTCCCAAAGGTGTCTTGTAGGCAGTCCAATACGCCCAAAGTGTATCGTCTAGAAACAAGGCTCAATCCTTCCTATTGGTGTTCACCGTTTTATCAAGGATTTGCCTTATCTCCCGATTATCCAATTCAGCTTGTCCATTTGCTTGTGGGTGATACGGCGTGGTGACCTTGTGCTTGATCCCGTATTTCGCCAACAATGATTCCAATGGCTTGTTGCAAAAATGTGTTCCCCCATCACTGAGTAGAGCTCTTGGTGTCCCAAAATGAGAGAACAATTTCTTCAAAAAACTTATGACAACTCGAGAATCATTTGTAACTGTTGGAATGGCTTCGACCCACCTCGAGACGTAATCCACGGCTAGTAGAATGTACTGAAAACCGCTAGAAGGAACGGGAAATGGGCCCATGAAATCAATGCCCCACACATCAAAAAGTTCAACCTCAATGATGTTCGTGAGAGGCATCTCATTCCTCTTGGAAAGCCCCCCCATTCTTTGGCATTTGTCACACGACCGGGTGAATGCATGGTAATCTTTAAACAAAGATGGCCAATAAAAGCCACATTGCAGGATCTTGAAGGCGGTACGGTTGGCTGAGAAATGGCCACCGCTCAGTGAATCATGGCACTGCAAGTAAATGTGCCTCCATTCCTGTTGAGGCACGCAACGGTGAATGACTGTATCCGAGCATCTCCGATACAAGTATGGATCATCCCACATATAAAACTTCACATCATGGAAAAATTTCTTTTTCTGATGTGAAGACAAGTCCGGTGGTGGCATACCTGCAGCAAGAAAGTTAACAAAATCGGCAAACCAAGGAGTTTGAGATTTTACCACTAACAGCTGCTCATCCGGGAATTTATCATTTATAGGCACATGAACATCCTCGCCATCCACGGGATGCTCTAGACGAGATAGGTGGTCCGCAACCACATTCTCGCAACCCTTCCGGTCTCGAATCTCGAGATCAAATTCCTGTAGCAACAAAATCCAACGGATTAGGTGAGGTTTGGCATCCTTTTTATCAAATAAATACCTCAGCGCAGCATGATCTGTATAGACAATTGTTTTGGCACCAATTAAATAAGTACGAAATTTATCGAAAGAATAAACAATGGCTAAAAGCTCTTTCTCGGTGGTCGTGTAATTGACTTGTGCCGAGTCTAGAGTACGACTGGCATAATAAATCACACGAAACAATTTGTCTCGTTTCTAGCCCAAAGCTGCGCCTACAGCCACATCACTTGCATCACACATGATCTCGAACGGCTGTGACCAATCCGGAGTGATCAAGATGGGTGCATTCACCAACGCCTTCTTTAAAGTCTCGAAGGCCTGTAAACACTCATCAGAGAAGTCAAATGCAACTGATTTTTCTAATAAATGGCTAAGTGGCTTAGCTATTTTAGAAAAATCCCGGATAAAATGCCGGTAAAAACCGTCATGCCTAAGAAAACTTCTCACGGATTTCTCGTTGGTTGGAGGCGGTAGCTTTTCAATAGCAACAATCTTGGCACGATCGACCTCCAAACCTGTAGCGGACACTTTGTGTCCCAACACTATACCATCGCGTACCATAAAATGGCACTTTTCCCAGTTTAAAACTAGGTTGGTATCCTCACATCGCTGTAACACTTGGGTTAGATTGGATAAACAGTTATCAAACGAATTTCCATACACAGAAAAATCGTCCATAAAGACTTCCGTAATATTCTCAATCAACCCATGGAAAATAGCCATCATGCATCTCTGAAAAGTAGCAGGCGCATTACACAATCCAAAAGACATATAACGATAAGCAAAAATACCATATGGACATGTAAATGCAGTCTTTTCTTGATCCTCAGGAGCAATCATGATTTGGTTATACCCAGAATAGCCATCAAGAAAACAATAATACTCATATCCGGCTAATCTATCTAACATCTGATCAATGAAGGGAAGAGGAAAATGGTCCTTCCTAGTGGTAGCATTCAACATGCGATAGTCAATGCACACCCGCCAACCAGTAACAACCCTAGTAGCAATCATTTCTTTTCCTTCACCCTCTACCACAGTCATGCCCCCCTTTTTAGCCACAACCTGAGTGGGACTAACCCACTCACTATCAGAGATAGCAAAAATGAGACCGGCATCAAGCAATTTAAGCACCTCTTTTCTAACTACCTCTTGCATAATCGGATTCAACCTACGTTGATTTTGCACACAGGGCTTATAATCATTCTCAAGTAAGATCCTATGCATGCATATAGACGGGCTAATCCCTTTTAAATCAGAAATCGACCAACCTATAGCACTTTGATACTTTCTCAACACACGCAAGAGGCTATCTAATTGAGAGTCAGAAAGATAGGCAGAAACGATTACCGGTTTAGTCTCGTTTTCGCCTAAAAAAGCATATTTGAGATGGGCACGCAACGGCTTCAATTCCAGCTTCTTTGGCACAGCCGCCTCTCCATCTTTAGTTTGCTCTTCTTCGTTCCTTAAGGGAAGGAACTTGGAACCTTGCCTTGGAATTTCCTGCAATGAATTCAACTCGGCAATAACATCAGATAAATCCAAAGTATCACGTATAAATTCATTGGAATTAAAATAAGAATGGAACAAGGCATGTTCCAAAGGCTTCCTCGGCTCCATGAAACTATCCATGTCAAAGCATGAATCCACCACTCGCAGTACTTTGCATTCTTCAATTTGTCGGGCATCTTCGTTGTCATGAAATTGCATGGCTTTGAAAAGAGAGAAAGTAACACTTTCGTCATTGACACGAAGTGTTAATTCCCCCTTTGCCACATCAATCAACGCCTTGCCCGTGTTAAGAAACGGGCGCCCCAAAATGAGTGGGACCTCGGAGTCGGCCTCCATATCTAGCACCACGAAGTCAACAGGAAAAATGAACTCGTTGACTTTCACCAACACATCTTCTACAATCCCCCGCGGATGTGTCACAGATCTATCGGCCATCTGAAGGCAGATGGTGGTGGGCTTGATCTTCCCAATGTTGAGCTTTTGGAAGAACGACAAGGGCATGAGGTTGATACTGGCTCCTAAATCACATAGAGCCTTCCCAGTATGATCACCTCCAATGGTGACAGAGATGGTGAAGCTCCCCGGATCTTTAAGCTTAGCTGGAAGCTTCTTCTGAATAAGAGCACTGCAATTCTCAGATAAATTCACAGTGGCATAATCTCCAAACTTCCTCTTCTTCGAGATAACATCCTTGAGGAACTTAGCATAACTCGGCATCTGTTGTAAAGCTTCTACCAAAGGTATGTTAATGTGTACCTTTCGGAAAATCTCCAAGAACTTGGAAAATTGTTCATCAATCTTTTTCTTCTGGAACCGCTGTGGATATGGAATAGGAGCATGTACCGGCTGAGGCGCAGGTGGCGCCGGTTTCGGCGTCTCTATGGGCCCATCAGTGCTCGAATTCGGCTTATCCTCTATCTGTCCATCTTCATCATCATGAGTAGGTGCAAGCCTTGGATTTTTCGGTCCTTCATACGAAGTCCCACTCCGTAGCTGAATGGCCTTGCACTGCTCTTTCGGATTCACAGTAGTATTGCTAGGAAACTGACCCGGCTGGTGCTGATTTCCCACCACTGTAGCCAACTGTCCCAACTGCTTCTCAAACATCTTCATTTGTGTACCCATGGCTCCCACAGCATTCTCTAGCTTTTCCACTCTATTCTGGGATTCGCCCATGTACTTCTCTGTCTTTCCCATGAAAGCCATCAAAAGCTCATCTAGCTTTGGCTTCTTTCCCTCATCTATCACTCCATTAGTCACCGAAAATCTGGGTGGGGGCTGCAGTGCGGCGTTGGGATTTCCATAAGAAAGGTTGGAGCGATTACCTTGGTAGAATTGATTACCACCTCGATAGTTGTTGTTCCCATAGCCACGCCGATCTACATAATTCACATCTTCCATAGCATTGCCTACAGGAGGCTCGGCATCCGTGCGAGTCAAGGAGTCAAATCGACTGTTGATGGTAGCATTCAACATCGATAGCTGGGCGGCCAGCTTAGCAATAGGATCAGTGTCTTCTACTGCAGCAACTTTCCTCATGATCTTCACCTGTTGATCGTTGGTCCATTGATAGCTGTTTGTGGCCATGTCTTCTATAATAGAGACGGCATGATCATGTCCTTTGTTAAGTAGGGATCCTTTTGCCGAGGCATCTAGAAGCCGCTTCACTTCCGTGTCGCATCCGTTGTAGAAGATGCACACCTGATGATCTATCCCAAACCCATGATTGGGACATTTCCTAAGTAGCTCACGGAATCGCTCCCAAGCTTCGTACAAATTCTCATCATCATACTGGCGAAACTGGGTGATCTCGCCTTTCAGTTTCAAAGTCAAACCAGGAGGGAAAAACTTATGAAGAAATTTGTGTGCTAAAGCCTCCCAGGTGTCGATTGTGCTAAGATCCAGTGAGTGATACCAATCCTTGGCAGCATCTCGTAGTGAGAACGAGAACAGGCGAAGTCGGATAGAGTCATCTGACACCCCATTCATCTTTATGGTGCTGCAAATCTCCAGGAATTGTTGAAGGTGCGCATTCGGGTTCTCCGTCTTGTGCCCCCCATACTAGTGTTGTGTGACCATTCCTATTAAGCCCGACTTCAGTTCAAAATTATTTGCATTGATTCCGGGGCCTGGAACTTGACCATGATTCAGCACTGGTGTAAACAACTGATTGATAGGCGCAGGAGCAGCTGCTCTAGCTTCCTCTTGCTCTCGAAATCTCTGTTGCATTTCCGCGAATTGTTGTTGCATCTGACACATCTGCTCAGTCGTGACAGGGGCTGCTTGTTGATCTGCCATTGGTTCTCTTCTTCTCCTTGCGTTCTGGTGACGAACGGTAGCTTTGATCTCAGGATCAAAAGGCTGAAGTGCTTCCCCTTTCGATCGTGTGCTCATACACTACCTACGAAATTACAGAAAACAAGAAAACTCAAAACAAATAAATAAAAATAATGTCTAGATTAACAATATAAAATAAAATCGAATAATAGCAATCAAATAAATTGAGTCCCCGGCAACGGCGCCAAAAACTTGTTCGATAAATTCTTAACCTAACTGCAAGTGTACAGAAAAGCTAATAATATAGCAGTGAACAAGGTCGATCCACAGAGACTCAATTTCAACCACTACTTATTCTATTTATCCTACGGCTGTTATCTAGACTAAATAATTTAATGAGTTCGAAGTTAACTAAAATTAAATAAGAAAATCAAATAAACCCCCACAAGAAATGAGACAAGTAAACTAACAAATGAATAAATCAGAAGAATAAACGTATCCTAGGATTGATTAATCAACAGTTAATCCACCAATTATCTAACTCAATCTCATGCCAACATTCCGATTCAAATCATGCTAGAGCAACCACAAATGTATCCACAATCTCTTCTCAGAGCAATGCAAACGTGGGTCACACATTAGATAATAACGTCCCCGTTCATTACCTAACATGCGATTCCTAAATGATCACAAGGTTAAAAGCTCTCTCAAATAATCTCAACTCTCTCGAGTGTTATTAATTACTGAGTCAATTATTCCGGATCTCGTGTTAAAACTCATCTCTCGAATTATGAATTAACACATCACGTTGCATCAATTAATGGCCAATTAATCAATACATAATAAAAGCAAGAATAATTAAAGCATGATAAAACCAAAGACACAAAGATTGAATTAAATAAAAGGGTTCATAACTGAATCATAATCAACCCTAAAATACTAGGGTTTAGTTGTTTATAGTCAAATAAACAAAACAAAAGCTAATCCATAAATCCATAGTAAAACGATAATAAAAATCTAATAAAACCCGGAAGTCAATTCTGCCTCTAATCTCGTAAAACTCGAATCCTCAGAGCTCGTTCTTCACGATGGTCTTCGTTCATCTCTTTTCTGTGCTCCAAAGCTTATGGTAGGGTTCTAGATATCCAAAAATCGTGTACACAAGCCTTTAAATACTTAGCAAGAGTTCGAAACCGAATAGGAAACAAAAGCTGCCACCGTCTAAAGATTCGCGACCTCGCTCCCGAGCACGTCGGTCGCGACTCAGGTCGCGACTCCACGTGGCGTCCAGCTGTCTTCCAATTCACGACCGCTACTGATATTCGCGACCGGGTCGCGAATTTTCCAAAGACGACCCCTGTGTCTGTCGCGATCAAACAGTGAATGGCCTTCGGTGATTCGCGGTCGGAATCGTGACTCGTGATTTTTCCTCTGACCATCCCAGCCTCTGTTGCGATTTCACAGTTGATGCTCACTAGGCTGACTCGCGACTGCCACATCAGCTCGCGAGTTTGGCTCATTTTCTCCAGCTTTATTTCGTCCCTTTTTCTCGTCTATTCTCCATGTAATTCCGGGACTTCGAGCTTTGTTCCCAAATACCACCTTTTAAGGACAATTTTTGCAAAATACCAACGAGTAATACCAAACTTCCAAATACACGAAAACACAAATAAACTGAGATAAAACACATCCAAATAAATCCAAACTCAACACCAAAGTGTATGAAAATAAGTGTAAAATCTCAGTTTATCAACCGCACAGACCGTGCATAATGGGGATAAATCTGCACGGCCCGTGCAGGGTTCCGCACGGACCGTGCGGAAAGACATCCAAGTTGCACGACCCGTGAAGCTCATGAAGAAACCACTCCAGGGACTTGTGCACGGGACATGCGTGATAAACCCTTAGCCGCACGGACTGTGCATGATTAAGTCGGCAATTTGGTGGATTTTTCGTCTTTCCTTATCTGATTCTGATTTGGATCCAACCTCGGCCCAACTATTTAAGGCTCTATTGTGCATGAAAAAACCACCACTTTTTCCCTATTGGAGAGCGGAGAAAGCAGAGGAATGACGGAGAACAACAGAGATCAACTGAGATTGAAGATTCAGCCAGCATAAGTTGTTTCTTAATTTTAGTTTGTTTTAATTATGTTAGCTACAATTGTTCGGTTATGTTCTTTGGTTTGTAATTTAAACATAAGCGGCTAAACATCTAGAGATTCTAGGGTTTGCATCAATTATGGATTTTGACTTTGATTTATAATATTGTTCTGTTTCTTTTTCTGCTTGTGTTTCCTTGAATTAATCATCTTGTGAATTTATCTGGCCAATAAATACACATGTTTAGTTGATTGTTTATCTCTCGAGAGAGGTTAAATTGATTAACGGATTAGGAGTACATAACCTATAAATGCTAGATCGAGAGATTGGTGATTTATACGAGAGGGATAATCTTGTGATCGTTTTGGAGTTAAATGACGAATTGAAATCGAGAGATAAAATTTGGCATTTGATCTACGTTTAAAACTTACTCGAGAGAGAAGGATTAGACATTTTAGTGATCCTCTGCAGAATTAGAAATTAAAAATGGTTCATTATGTTAATTGAAGTTGTTGAGTCCATATGCGTGCACTCCTTGGAATCCATTCATCTTTATAAGTTCTTTGTTATTTTATTTGTGCTTGTGCCTTCTTTGCTTAGTTAAATTGTTCATTTATTTTTATTCGCATACACAAATTATTTTGTCTATCTATCTAGAGTGGAATAATTCATAATTGGGTATTTAATTGGATTGCATATCTAGTCCCTGAGGATACGATATATGTTCTCACCGTATTTTACTATAATTTACCTCGTACACTTGCGGGTCGTTTTTAAGTGAAATAAAAGAGCGAACACCAGGCTCTGATGAGGTCCCTCGGGTGGATATAAATGCCCTGTATCTAGAGGCGCTCGGAGGGATGAACAAGAAGAAGCGCGTCTTCGGCACTGAATCTCAGTCATACTTCTACAATGGCGGGGCAGCAGCAACATCAATGTCTTTTCAGACGCCACCTCACAGCCCGTTTTTACGGAGGAGGCCTTCACTCAGCGTGTGGATGAGATACGGGTGCAAATCCGGGATGAGGTCAGGTCCGAGATCTGGGAGGAGGTCAGGACCGAGATGCAGTAGCTGCAGTGGCAGATGCAGGCTAGGATGCAGGCCCAGATAGAGGCTCAGTGGGCCCAAATGTTCGCCAGATTTGGCCAGCCACCACAGTTTCCCCCGCCCCAGCCCCCCCTGATCAGTGACAGTATTTTATCTTAGAATAATTATATTTTAATTGTGTTCTAATTTAATATATTGAAATTTGAATATTTAATATATTATATTTTTAATATTACTATTTCATTTATGATATTCGATTTTAATTAATTTGAGGAATATAAATAAAAAAAATAAAAAAAATAGCAACAGACTAGCGACGGACCGTGTTCTGATGGTTTACCGACGAATTGGTGATGGATCGCTCACAATGGATTTAACGACAGATTAGAATCTGTCGCTAGTAGCCACAAACTTATATGTTCGGAAGTCCGTCATTAATTCATCGTCGGCCACCGGCCGACCAACCTGTGACGGCGCACAAAGGCGACGGATATTTCGTCTGTAATGTAACGACAGATAAGAATTTCATCGCAAGACTTATGTACCGACTAGATAATCGTAAGGTCATATAGCGACGAAAATTCACTCTATAGTGACGAAAAAATTCGTCACTAAAACTCACTTTTTTTGTAGTGAGTGTGATTATAATTTTGTAATATACGTTGAAAATACAATAGTAAAATTTAATATATAGATGCTAAAATCTGTATAGAAGATGCTCGTATCTCTTAAAAAAATCTCATCCATCATCTAATTAATTTAGACCGTCTCACTTGATCTTTATTTTTACGTACTAGTACTGCATTGGTTACATTGTATCTATCTATCTCTACATATATATCATATGTATGCCAAACTTGTGCATCAACAAAATTGTCGAAATCATTGGTCATTCAATTAATATTTCTACCAATGTGTTGTATATATGCTTATTTTTAATTAATTCTACGAATTTAGTATCATCATTATATTATTTTGATTTTTTTTGAGGTGGGTGGGTGTAATGACGTCTAGAAGAATGAACGGAGGAAATATTCAGAAATGTAATATATAGATATATATATATATATCGATATATATATATATATATATGGTCGTTCTCTCGAAGAGGTTATATTCATTTATTTGTATCCCTACATTAGTCAATATTTGTCACTTCAAGTCCTCAATATTACCCATCAATTCTTTGGAAAAACATCTAATAAAGTGCAAATAAATAATAATACAAAATTTCTTATACGACAGCGGGCGAATTGAAGAGACCAAAAGAAAAAAAAGAAAGAGTTAAAAGAGTATTTCTAAATGTTCGAGTGTCATAAATTAAAAATAATGGCGATATCAGAATTTTTGGAATTTTAAATTCTTTTATATATATAAGGAAAAACGAACGAATATTATTAAATAATCGAGACATAAAAAAATAACAATATTTTTCTCTAAAAAAAAACAACAACAATAATATTTGGGAGCCAATAAGTTATTGTATATGTTTTCCTTAGTTGTGTTGTGAGACAATGAAACTATGAGCAGCTTTGATTAAGTTGGTGCAGTGAGACTTTTATAAAAGAAAAGTATAAATTGTTTCGACATTGGACCATATTTGGATTTATTACATCACTTGATGTGAACCTCAATTTGGTCAACAGAAAAGCATTATTAATTATCAGTCAAGATCGGCGACACATAAATAAATAATACTATACTAGCTAGCTAGTATATACTCGTATATACACACACACACACACACAATTATATCATTATATTCTACAAGTAAAATTGAAATATATAAATACTCACATACATCCCCGCGTAAATGTGGAAATTAATGCATTTAATAATTATTTGCGCATAATATATTCCCACAGCCCATATAATAATTATAGATACTGGGAAAGTATACATCCAAGTTGCAAGATTTTGGTAATTGGTTAATTAGAAGAATTCAACACAAGAAAAGAGACGAAAAATTCCCGATCGAAAAACATTTAATTCATCAATTAACTATGAAACCCTAATGTACTAATTCTAGATATACATGTACGGATTGATATATATATATATATATATATATATGAAATGAAATACTGTGGCTACCAAAACTGGGGAAGTATAATGATTGCAATATTAGGTTAAAATTGGGAGAAAAAATATGTAGTGGCCCATGGGTTTAACAAGTGTTGGAAGATATTTGGGTGCTCTAATTAACTTGTCAATTTGCTTGCTTGGTCATCAACAACTCTTCTTACAGCTTCTCGGAAACCAGACTCGTCAAATTCATCTCCCTGCGGATAAACAAATCAATCAATTCAGATCCTAGAATCAACATCTCTCTCTCTCTCTCTCTCTCTCTCTCTCTCTCTCTCTCTCTACATATTATACACACACACACACACTCCAATGGATGTTCTTCCACAATACATCATCAAATTCATCAACTTATAATTAAGTGCATGCATGTGACAGATTAAGATTCATTTCCGGGTAACTTCGTAAAGCATATATCTTTTAACGAGTGGCTTTTTTCACGTCACGCGTGATATTAATTCCGAAAAGAAAAGCAAAACCCAAAAAAAGGGGCAAAAAGAGTTGTGCAGCCTATTACAATTTAGGGAACATGTATATATAAAAATTATCAAGCCAGACCAATTTATAATGACTTCAATATTGTTACATGCATATAGAGTAAAGCACGCAATTATACATTTTGATTTAATTTTATATATTTGATCGAATCAAACTCAGCTTAATCCGCATCTTGATCATATGCAAAATCGAAGGAATAACACAATTAATTAATGCATGTATCACAAACCATGCAGTAATCAACGAATACACAAACACACATGCAAGAATATATACTAATTGTACCCATACCTGATCAACTCTCAATCTCATGATCACCGCATGAACTGCAACTGATCCCAACATCCTCGTATTCGATTCCACCGACGATAAACTCACATTTGTTTGCCCTTTCAAGAACTCTATTACCCTAATTAACAAATCCAACATGCTAATTCCCCCTCTCACCGTCACTCTCAAATCCAAGAATCTTGTTTCCGATGACGAGGATGAGGATGATGACGAAACCTGCGCAATCCCAACACTAACTCTTTCTCCCGCTTGATCTGCACTAACTTCGAATTCTTCTGTTTTTTTTATGGAATTAAGCTGCAAATTGAGCATCTGATTCCGTTTAGTGAGCTCTGCTACTCGCGATTGCAACGAACTCAGATATTCAGTTGTGCTGCTAAGCACAGAAGCCTTATCCTTCTGCAATTTAGAACCAAATTAATTTTGAAATCTAATAATTTATAAATATGGTATATATGTATATATGGCAATTTGAAATAAATATGTAAATACGCACCTTTGATCCAGGAGGAAGTAACGATCTCAATATATGGAAGCTTTCATTGAGCTTCTCTCTCCTCCTTCTCTCTGAAATCATGTGGTGCATCTGCGTTGCAGTAGGCCTATTTCCTTGAACCTCAAATTCCTGTCTACTCAAATTCAAATTTCTGAAGAACAAAACAGCTCTTTTAAATTTGCTATTTTTCTGAGCTACGCCTGCAATCCTTGGCTCAGAATTCGCTCGATACCTTCTAAACGCTGTTGGGATGACGTTCCGGCTTTGACGGTCGATCGGAGGCAAGTTAGGCTGAAGAGACGAAGAAGTTGAAGGAGAAGACAACACAGCAAGAATGGCTCTAGTCATTACGGCTTCTTCACTCTCTATTGAGGGGAACTGAACGTTTCGGATTTGGTTTAAGGCTTGTGTGTCTTGGTCGAGTGGGGTGGTGGTGGTGGTGGTCTGCGGTGGCGCAGCTGCAGATGATCTGAAAGCCTCCTGTCCGATGAGGGTTTCCTTGGGAGGTTGTGGAAGGAAAGCCGCCGGCGTGGACGACGAGGCAGTGGGAATGTTGCTGTTGAAGAGAAGAGGCGGGTACTCGGGGCTGTCGACTGATAGTGATCGGAGCGATGATGAAGAAGATGAAGGCGGCTGGTTTGGATCGGCGTGGTGAGGGAAACGGTGTCGGATCAAGTTTTTCATCTCCATTTCTATGTCTACCTGAAATTTCAATATTTGTATGTAGTGTTTATAATTAACTTATGAAATAATATGATGTTGTTAATTTGATCTTAATAAATAAAGGGGTTCAAAATGTGGTGTGGTGTGTGTGTAGAAATTTAACTACCTGAAGATGATCTTCTGACGACATTCCTATCTCAATTTCTCCCGTGGAGCATCCCATGAGCACGATCGTCTATACATATACATAGAGAGAGAGATATATTCAAAAATGAGATCATGTAAATAATTAATGCAATTGATTTAAAATGTATGTCAATGTAAGCGATACGGATGATCAAGAAAGGGGAAATTCACCTTAATTCCGGCTTTCTGCATCAAGACAACACAGTGAAATAGTATTAGCTAGCTAGAGTAAATTAAACAATGAATTAATTGGTAAAAGTTAGTATGCATAAATTATTGAAAGTTAATTAATGTTATGTATTACTTGGTAGAACTGCAGCTGGAAATCAGTGGAAACCCGACTTTGAAAGTCATGCAACTCTAGCTTCATGTAGGGATTGTTGCTCGCGAATGCAATCCCCGGAATTCGACTGATCAATTCAATTCACCATAAATAATATATATATACATATATAATCATACATATATATTTTTACAGCTATCATTAAGTAATTGTTCAATAATTAATATTCATTATCGATCATATATACCCGTTATGAGGATAGTTGGATGATTCTCGATATACATCAAAAAGGCGCATAGCAAGGCTTCCGTATGATGTGCTTTGCTGGTTGCTACTTCTTCGTTCTTGGTAGAGTCCATCCAAGCTCACCAAACAGCTGATACAAAAAATTTTCATCATCAAAACCTGACTCTAGAGAGAGAGAGAGAGAGAGAGAGAGAGATTAGCTAGTTTTTGCTCACTTGGATTGTGGCATATAATACCAAAGGCAGACGTGCACACAACCAAAAGCTTGCATCATTTGGTCGAGAAAGGAGGCGCGATCTCCATCTTCAAGGAGAAAAATGGAGTCCATGATCGGAACCGCAGCGGTGGGCGAGCTCAGACCACTAGGAATAAATATAATTAGAACTGGCGGCAGACGACGGCGGCGACGATCCCATAAAATATTGGAGATCGATCCGCCCGTGTTTAGTTATATACATACATGTTGAAAAGAGAAGAAATAGTAGTAGCTAGTGATGATGGATGATCCGAGTGGGATTAATGGAGGGAAGATTTTGAAAAGTATGTGATTGGTTGGTGGTGAAGACGATGGTTTTAATGTTATTCAAGAAATAGAAAAATACTAATATATCATTATCAACTAAGGTGTGAAGATGAATATATATCAATAAATAAAAAAGCAGTGAGAAAAGTTTTATTGGGATTATTATAATATTCAGCAATGAAAAGTATTGTAGAGAGAGAGAGAGATGGAAAGCGTCGGGATGAAGAGAAGAAAAGTAGTGGTCAAAGTCCATATTTTGAATTGTTTCAAGGTTGGAAGCCACGATGGTCCTCTTCTAGTCTATTTTAATTTTTAAAGGACTCTGTACACAATTTGGAAGTTAATAATGAAATTGAGAGAAGAGGCTCGTTAAATAGTCACGACCAGTCAGTGTTATATTATGTACCACAATCACTCTATTTTAGAGATTTTAGAGGGGAGAAAAAATAATAGAGAGACGGTTCTTCCCTTCAAGAGGATCCTTACATACACTAGTTACTATATTACCAAACGCCAAAATTGATTCTTTAAACAAAAAAGTAAGAAATCATTTGTATTTTTTTCAGATATACCATATGATGCGCAGATAAAGAGTATTAATTCCGGTCAAACTTGTGATCTTTCGATCATGAGATCGATCATCATTTCACAAACTAGCTAGCTAGGCTATCCCAATGATAGCAAGTTTTCATTTGTGTTTGAGATTTAGTTGGTTAACTTTGTAGACTTAGAGGATTTTGGAAGTTTCATGTTATCCATTCTCATGGGGTACTCGTCTCAACCACAGAGATCTCGATACATAAAAAGTGTAAGAATATTTCTTTAAAAATAAATGAATACATACATGATTAACATAATAAACATAACTAACACGTGCTGAGACTATCCCAACTCGGGATTTGGGTTTTGGAGGAATGATTGATGAATAAAATGGTTTAATTATAGTTTCTTGTGCTTGTAAATTAATTTCGTGTATAATATTTAATTACATTTTGAATTATATATATAATTTTTCTGACTTAACTATATTATATAAGCAATATAGTTTAATAATATTTCTTCCATTTATATGAGTGAGAGAAGATACGAACTACGATCATCCCATCACAATCCAAAAAAAAAAAAAAAAAACCCCAATTAATACTGAGTTTTTTCCTAGATTAAATATTAATTGTTGTGAATATGTCATAAACTATAAATTATAAATGGTTCTTTTAGGCTTATAATGTCAACCACATTGAGTTTTCCCTCTAAAAAAAGATGAAATGAATTAAATCTCAAGAGAATTAAGCGCGACTTCTGGCTCTTGTATTGAAATAAATGTGGACTGGTTTGTGTCTGAAGGAAGGTTTGGTCTCTCGTAAAGGGACATCCTCTGACCATATGGTCATTTGGAGAGGGAGTTGCCAATCCTTGTAGAGGCGGTTAATAAGGGATTCATTCATCATTTTAATTGAGAGCCTAGTTATGTTTTTCATGCTTTACCGTAGTGTGGTCCTACAACTCTCGAGTTTATAATTTGGAACATTAATGACGTTGTTAGATAAAACTTCATTTTTTAGCTAAAAAAAGCGACTTCTGCCTCTAGAGCCAAGTCTGTGATTTTCTGTTCAAAACGCATGATTTTCCCGTAGAAAATTAAATTATATCAAGTCGCACCAATTTCAAAATTTGGCTTGTGAAAATTATGGAATCCTAAAGTAGATAAAATAAAATTGGAAAATAAAATTGAAAAAAGAGAATGACAAAGGGGAGGAGGGACCATTGAAAAAGAAAAATAAAATAAGATCCATCTAACATATTTGCAAAAATTTCTTAAGGTTAATTATGATTTTAATTATTATAACCTTTGTTGTGTGTGTGTGTGTGTGTCTAAAAGCTTTGGTTCAACTCGTAAGAAATATTTATTGGTGTGAGCAATGGCAGACCAGAAAAATAATAATAAGCTAATGTATAATAATTTAATTTGATAAAATAATATTTTTTTTTAATTACATTTCGAGATTAAGAAATTAATTGCTTAACAAAATTATATCATTGTACATCATTTTTTTATAAGATACAATTACATACCCAAATAAAAGATTTCGAATCTAGAATTGGCTGTGTCATAATAAGAGTTAATTACACATTCCTACTAAACATTTGTCCATTTTTACACTTTTATCCTGAAGTTTCTAAAGTAACATATTAGTATTCAATATTGGCATAATTAATACTTTTAGAACTCACGTAATTTTTTGGTGTACCAAATAATGATGTAGACAATTGAAAATGATATCATTTTTTGTTTATTAGATGAGATATTTACCACACAATTTTATTAAATCAAATGCAAATCCACATAAGATTTCCAACACTCCACAACATTATTTGGTCCAAGAAAAATTACATTAGTGCTGAAAGTTTTAATTATGCAAACTCTGGGAATTGGTATGTTACTTTAAATTTTCAGGACAAATGTTGGGTACCGATGTCTAGAGCTGTCAAATGGATCGGACCGGGCTGAGCCCACAGGCCAAAAAAAAATTCAGGTCGGGCCGGCTTGACTTTCGGGCCTAAAAACTATCGCCTAGCCCGGCCCGAAATTCAAACCGGGCCAAGCCGCCCGTGGGCCTAAGGCTAAAAATCTATTTTTTCACTGGGCTGTCTCGGGCCGGCTCGGCCAGAAATCATTTCGGGCCTGTAAAATCGCAGCCCAATCCAGCCCCAAATCGGGTTGGATCAAGCAGGCCCATCGGGCCGGGCTGATTTTGACAGCTATACCGATGTGTAATTAATCCTCATAATAATACTTTTATAATTAGATCATAAAACTAAACATATTTAATGATAAATATAAACTATGAGTCATAAATGCAATAACCCACGAGCATGAGCTAAACAAAATATGAAAGAAACTAATTATGTTTGAATTTAAAGTGAGTATATGTAAATTTTAAGTAAATTTTAATTAATTTTTAAATGTATATGACAAAGTTAATAATAAAGAATAAGAATGAAAATAAATGGACACTTAGTAGCATATAAAGTATGCATGAAATTTAAAATTTGTTAAACTTTTAAAATTTTAAATTAAATATTCAAACTACTATATTAATCCTAATTTTTTAAAAAGTTGAATGGTTCTGTCTGCCTCTAGGTCTGGGAGTGAAAAATACTTATCATATTGTAAATTATTCCTTATTTACTATAATTTCATTATATGTAGGGGTTAACGTTGACTACAATGAGCATCGTGCTTGGTGTGAGAATTAGTCACTATATACTTATTTACTATAATTTTATCACTTATTTAGTGTATTTTAGTGGTAATTATCACTAAAATGCTATAAGATAAACAATAAAAATCCTAGTGTCTAGGCTCTCACACTAAATTTAGTGCTCATTGGAACCAAATCATATATATTAGTCTCCAAAAAGTTCAAATTCAAAGAATAAGAAAAATTCTACACCAGTAGAAAAACATTTGGATCGAAAGATGTGTGTCGTCATTAATTTAAGCAGCAGAAAAGCTGATTTTCATGCACTACATATGGACTTTAAAAATGAAATAGATAACAATTACCTCAGCATTTGCGACATATGTTTACTCGTGCGATTTGGCACTTCTACTTATTAAATAACTCAAAATAACACACAGCCCAAATAGAGAAGTAATCCACAATTTAATGGAAAAACCTACTAAAGTAGTTGCACTATATTAAAATTTTCTAACAATCGACCTTTCGTTCTTCATGCCCTCTTTCATGGGTTGAAAACGCAAGCTTCTTCTCATGTCTCAAGCCCTATTGGTCTCTCTTGCAATCTCTCCAAAGATTACGTCTCAAATCAGTTCCTAGTGTTTGATAAAAAGGGAAAAGGTGCAAAAATACCCCCAACGTTTATCTTGAGGGGCGGATTCATCCTTAAAGTTTTTCTTAGAGCAAATATCACCCCAACATTTAACAAAAAGTGTAAATTATCCCTCCCCTCCCACAAAATAGTATTTTTGTACATATACATTTATGTATATATAGGGATGGGTTATAATTAGGACTATTCTTTGTGTGAGAACCAAGAACAAATCCCAACCTTTCAATTTGTATGGATGAATGGTTGAGATTAAATTAGGAAAGATCCATAATATCAATTTAATAGATAAATTATAAACAAAATAATATTAATGTAATTTTATATCTATAATGATATGGAAATATCCAAATAAATCTCCATATCTTATTCTCTCTTTCTCACACATCCTCTCTCTTTCTCTCTCATAGTCGTCGACCATTAATGTTGAGCCACTGCAGATCACAGTCTAAGTTACGAAACCGATATAGCACCAAATTTAAACATTCTCATCTACAAAATTTAATATCATAAGCAACAAATTCCTCATTGTTAGTAAGAATATTCAAAAACTCATGGTATGCATTGATCGAAAATAAGAAATTTGATTGCATTTTATATAATGTGGCCAAGGATGAAAATATCGCGAAATATCGCAGATATTGACATTACGATACGGATATTGAGGGGAATATATTTTTTCCCGAGTATCGACGAGAAATCGCAATATATCGCAAGATATCGCAAAATATCGCAAGATATCGCAATATATCGCGATTTTTTAATATTTCTATAATATATTTTGATTTTTATTTAATACTATATATTTTTGTGATCTTTTTTACGTCTTCAATGTAATTATTTGAGTTGCAATATTCTTTGCTTTATAAAGACATTCACTTTGCAAAAAAATATAAGAGAAAGAAGACCGGGAAATCAACGGATGTCTTAGAAAGAAAAGTGAGATGCACGTGCACCGACTTTATTTTTTTATTTTTTCAGTTAGAGGACATGATGGACAAATCACTAAAATTTTTCTCCCCATATATCACACGAAATTGAAATCTAAGATTGAATATAAATTATTTGCCAAATCTTGATTCTATGAATATGGGTGGCACTGATCATAGTGATATGTCCCAAGATTCACATACTTCTTACACATATGGGAGTTCACAAATTGATTGGACTATTCAAAATGTGTATCAACAAAATAATTGGATCAGTGAACATTATCCAATTCATGATGAAGCTGTTGGAAGAAATCAAGAAACATATCAAGCGCATGTGCATAATTATATCCATAATTACTCGAACATGATAAGTTGGTACTAATATTGTTTAGAACAAGATGACGTTCCATCTACTATATTTGAACCTCATAGATCCTCATTTTGGTATCAATTGTACTTTATAATGTTTATTTAGTCATTTTATGTTGTATTATGTATTATTTTGTCAAATG
This sequence comes from Perilla frutescens, assembly GCA_026008535.1. Taxonomy (NCBI): domain Eukaryota; kingdom Viridiplantae; phylum Streptophyta; class Magnoliopsida; order Lamiales; family Lamiaceae; genus Perilla; species Perilla frutescens. The sequence continues at coordinate 46,779,789 of BRKX01000001.1, read as the reverse complement.
TATTGTCTCAGACGGTATTTATATAATGTATTATTTATATATTTGCTTTCAAAATACAATTCTATCAAAAAAAATTAGTGGAATATGTGCATAATAATATGTCATAATAGTTCCTAAAATTTCATGCTAAATTTTCAAGATTTTAATATGATTTCCGTCATTTTTTTCAATTTTCTGTGATATCGATATGCGATATCGATATATCCGTAAATTGAAGTTGCGATATATGTTGCGATAGCGATATTTTCATCCTTGAATGTGGCAATGCATGTTATTACCAATTCTATTTATTATTATGTACCATTTCAACGATTATAATATTATAATTTCTTAATTTCTCTTAGAAATAATTCATTACTTGTTTTCTAACATTTTATTGCTTCTCAAATACAATTTCATTGCATGATGCGTAACAATTCGATTTTTTAAAAATAGTATATATATGATGACAATTGGTACTTTATTAAGTGTTGTGTGTTACTTATTTATAAGAAAATCATCGCTTAGTCATAAAATTTTTAAAAAAATATAACGATGGGATATCTAATCATTGCTTATGTAGAATCAATACATTACTTGCAAAACACTAAATTATTATTACTAAATTCATATTGATAGCTCTTGGATTTTTTTTTTTTTTAAATCATAAATAGTTCATTGCTTCTATTGTAACATTTCATTGCTTCTCAAATACCATTTCATTGCACAATGCGTAACTTTTTTATTTTAAAACAAATAATATATGATGATAATTTCTAAATGATTCATAACAATCAACAAATAAGAAAAATGAATTAATTAATTTCGAACACAATAAACAATTCATTATTTTTAGCACAACAAAAAAATATAAAAAATAATAAAAATATATAGTAAATGAATAATAAAAGATAAAAAAAATATAAGCAGCGTTGGTGGATGATAAAAATTGTGGTGAATGAAACCGAAAAATGAAGAACTCCAATAAAAACCGTAGAGAAGATAAAACAGATAAAAAAATTCTACAGAATAAAACACAAAATCACGTTGTAGTGGGAGAGAGAAATAAACAAATAAAAATAAATGTAGATATGATTTGACCTATTATTGTGGGATTGAATTATCAAACCACTATGATATCCATATCTAATTAAAAAAATATAATTAAAAAGAAATATTAAATCTCAATCTAAATATGCACCATTAATTTTAATAGATCTAACGGTTATAAATAATTCATATTTCTCACCCAAAGATGCGTTCTCATTTGAACCAAATCATATATCTATATATATATATTATATATATATATAAATTTATTTTGGGAAGCACTTGTGTGCACTAGGTGCACCATCAAGCTCATTGATCGGGTCAACATGTTGACCTGGTCAATTAAAAAAAACCTTCAAAATCAATATCAACTGCGTAACACTAAAAAGTATCACTCAAAAATCCAAAAATATCACTTGTATCCTTAAAAAGTATCGGCCAAAATAAATAAATAAAAAACAGTCAAAATCAGTATCAACCGTAACACTAAAAAGTATCACTCAAAATTCAAAAAATATCATTTGTATCATTAAAAAGTATCACATATGTTACCATTTTTCTTTTTTGCGGGTTGACCAGGTCAACGCGCGTTGACCCGCGTTTAACCGGTCAAAATCATTGACCGTCTGATATAAGCTTATATACATCTAGTGCATGCAAGTTTTGGCCTTTATTTTTACATGCATACATAGAAAATTCCATGCCAAAAGTAATGCTTATTAAAATGGGTATGGAAATAAAATTCGAATTTAATTTATAATATATATATTGTATATTATTACTGTATATTATTTATATTATTGTATATTATTTTTTTTTACATGCATATATCGGCATGGAAATGAAATTTTATATTTAATTTTATTTCTCATTACTTTTTTGTTACATGTATTTTCAATTTCATACATTTTTAAATAAATTTGATTCACAAAAATACAAACTCAAAATTAATAATAATAATAATAATAATAATAATAATAATAATAATAATAATAATAATAGTTTAGGTCTATAATTAAAGGGAGGTTATAATTTTTCAGTGATGAAAAAATAATGAATAAAAATACTATTTTGAGGTAGAGGAGGGAGAATTTGCATCTTTTGGGAAACGTTAGGGTGGTATTTGCTCTAAAAACGTTAAGGGTGAATATGCCCCTCAAGGTAAACATTAGGGTTATTTTCATGAAGTGCAAAGAATTGATCAAATTTAATTTACATGCAAATTAAGTTAGTCGATTTTAATTAATGCTTCTCTTTTTTTTGAAAAAATAACATTTAAAATTTACAACTTTCAAAAACTTAAATATTTAATTTTTTAAAGTTCCAAAACCTAACAAGGGTATAATTGTACATCCCTATTAAAAATAATACTATTTATAGTAAAGCAACTATATAATCGGGACGCCTCAAAATAAAAATGAGAACTATATAATCAGAATGGAGAGAGTATTGATTATTTGAGCATAGATACGACAATGTATCAACTCAATTATGCATGTATGAAGGATGTTGTTGCATATATATCATTTTCGGCATGCTGATTTTAACTTAATTGTATCTTAAAATTGTGGTACTTAAAACACAAACTTAATAACTTTTACAAATTTGACATTAATTTTAAAAATGGAAAAATTGAAATTGAGCTGATTTGAAGTTTACAAAAGCTATGACTGAGCTTATTTTTTCATGAGATAAGAGGCGTGCATGAAAGGATTTTCAAATTTAATTTTGTCGGAATTAGAATGGATGTTAAATTTAAAAAATTGTTGTTTTTTCTTTAATGCTCCAATTTTATTAGTTCATATTAACACCCAAAAAGTGTAAAGTTCATAATTTCAAAATACAATTAATCGATAAAGTTCCTTCAGTTCCTTATAAATATTTTATACAATTTTATTAATTAAACTGTTGGAGGTACTATAATATAATGGATCCTTTTTTAAAATATTTTATATAAACCATATAAGTCGATTAATTCAACACATACCTAATTATAGATTATTTATACACAATTAATCCTGATATTCCGGGAGCCTACAGCAAAATGAAAAAGAAGGGTCGTAATATTTTTATTCACAAGCATTTTGAAAAAAATTTCAATTTTTTATTACTGTACATTCCAATTTAATTCCAAAAATGGGTTGATCGAAAGGGGGAGTACGTGCTAATTTTATCTCTTTGTTAAAATAAAAATAAAAATAAAAATACTGTCTCTTTGTTTCCATTTATTCACTCAAAATTTCGGGACATGACAACCAAATTTGCATGTCTCAATGTCTCATGCAAAATGACAGCCATTAATGCATGAAAAAGTGATATAGAGGGCTGGTTTTCAATTTTCATATCTGTTGCTCACTATTTTAGAAATTTAGTAATTCACTCATCAAAATACATTATTTAATATTGGGTAACTTTCTAATGTAGAATTAATCTTCTAGTCACGTGAAAGGGGACTAGAAGTCATTAATTTTGTTCACAAAATTAAAGCGACAATGTTTTTGTAGAAATTCAAAATTCTTCATTTGTCATCACCCATGACGTCACAAGTCATGTTATTTCATGCATATTTTTTCTTCATGTGTCCAAAATTTCTCATCACTGATTGCAGCGTTTAAATCGAATTAGCCATGTAAAAGGCAATATTAATTAATGAATGATATTGATGTCTAAATTTGTGTAGCTTTGAGTCACTAAACAATACTATCAATTAATTAAAACAAGTGAGAGAATATATTAATTCATAATGAACTTCGCGGGATGAGATCCTCCAATCCACTCCAAATTTGGTGTTTCAATCCGTATTTCACAATTAAATTTACAAGTTTAATAATAGATATTACGAAAATAAAAATTAATTATAACATAATTAACCAGTCAAATTTATCAACAAAAGATTAAAATTTAAAAAAAATTAAAAATCATATTTTTAAAATAATCAACCATAATAATCATTTCTTTGAAAATTAAATATTAACAAATAATTATAAACCCTAATTGGGGTGGGATAAATCCTGAAAATAATCATAAAATTTAACCACCTGTATACACCAATCAGAGCCGTCTTGTCTCTCAGCAGGGACTACCGGATCATCTTTCTGGTTGAGCAGTTGTTTTGATATCCACAGGACCTTCTCGCCGCTTCTTCCCGTTCGCTCTATTGCTCATTTTCAGTTTCACTCTTTAGCAAATTCCACTGCTTCTTTCCACTGTCTATCCAAGTCATCATCTACTAAGTCCTGCCCCTGGGTAGTTTCATTGCAAGGTAAGCGGGCGACTCTCAGTATTGGAATTGCCCTTCTGATATGTCCATCTATCGGATTTCTCATCTTCTTCGGTCCAGTCCTCGTCGCGCTTCTATTGCAGCATTCCAGACCTTATCGTCAACAAATAGGAAGGATTGGATCCCACATTTGATGTCGTGTAGGCGTTGAAGCCCTTGGGCTAGGCTGTTCTTTCTTCCTCTTCACTCTTTCTCCGTATACTGTATCCCATACTTATTCTTCATGTTGCTTTCCGATAATATATAAAGCCATTCCAGTGGTTCCATGAAATGGATATTGCCCTCGTAACCAAGCAAGAAATAAGACTCATGGGAATTAGAACTAAGTTTACACCGACTTTGTAGCTTTAAATGTAATAATTAAAATTGACGAAAAAAGTGAAGAAAAATTTATAAATTCAATCATGAAATATGAAAAATGATCCCATCCGGATCGCAACTTTGCTACGGTAAATTTGGGAAGTTGGTGGTGTAATATAACAACTAGTAGAATCGAGGAAAGTTTGGGGGGAAAGTTCTCTTGCGTTGAATGTTGAGTGGAGTGTTGATTTCATATAACATACATGGGTAACGGATAGTTTACACCCTCAAATTGTGCTTAATTTACACAATTCCCTTAAAATTAAAATGTAAGTAGTTTTTGCAAGAGTATTCCTTGCAAGTTGCACTCTCCACCAAATTTTAATAAATTCTTTCATTAAAATATTGATCACAGCAATTACACCGTGACAAAAATGGTATTTAGCGCTCTCAGTAGAATAAAAAAAGAGCTCTCAGTAGTAGTGGGTTTAGAATTTTCCCTCTTTAGCGAAATTCTCTCTAGGGGGTGCCGCACCTGTTAGTCTTATTTCTCCTTCGCCTCTCCTGCACTTTATGTCCTGCAATTTATTTGTTCTCAGCTAAATTTATTTCCATCTCTTTCTAACATTTAATTCATCTTTAAGTGTTCGGTTGTTGAGGTATTAAATTCAGCGGTCATCAATTTCTTTGGAGTTCATTTACTCAAGATTCTCACCTCAGGCAAAACAGGTCAGGGGAGAGGATCAGCATATCCTCTTGTTCACCATCACTTCTCTGGTTCTGCCACACAAGGAGTTTCATGTTCCAGCATCTTGGTGGGTATCCGCGTCTCCGGGGAATTTCCTTTCCTCCAGCGTTCTCCTCCAAGTCCCCGACGGGGATTCCCCCCAAAAGACAGTTAAAGAGCAGCCGCCCCTTCTGCCTCACAAGTCACGTGCATTTTCTATAGCGGGGACCCACTGCTGTCAGATCTCTTTTTTCAAATTTTCAAATTGCTTGGTGCTTAGTTGGAAAATTTGAATTCAAGGGCCATTGCTGTGAGACCTTTATTTTTAATTTTCAATTTCCTGCTGGGCACTGAGTTGAAAATTTGAATTCGAATCTCAATTTTCAAATTCAAAATTTGAATTTTTAGGGGCCCATGTGACTTACTTCTTGGTCAAAGCCTTCTCAATGGCTAGAACCAAGACCAAGTACACCAACTTGGACCTCTCCAAAGGTGTCATCTCTTCCAATTCAGAGCCACAACCTCCCCCTAAAATTCCTCCCATTCTGAAAATTCAACATATATCCGACCATTCTCCACTTGAGGATCCTAGAGCCAATGCTAAGGTCACCAAATCCTTCATGGGATTATTCGAAGCTCTCCCTAAACAACCCTTCAGTCTCGCAGCCTACCCAACTGACCAAGAGGATGTCACTTTCGAAGATGATGAGTTGTTGGATGTTAATCTCTGCTTTCTGGGATGCTTTGCGGGCAAGTTCCTAGGTTTCTCAACATCCTTAAGCTTACCAACTCTTGGAAAGAAGAATACAAGGTTATCTCACACTCGTCTGACTGGCTTGTCTTCAAGTTTGGAAAACTTGAAGATATGAATCAGATCTTGTATGGAGGCTCCTTCAATCAATTGCTATGGTCGTCCATTACTTCTCAAAATTATGACTTCACTTTTTATGTTCAATGACATAGAAATCATGTATGTTCTAGTCTGGGTCCAACTCCACGGGCTACCCATGGAGTATTGGTACCCAAAGGCTCTGAGTAAGATAACGACAAAGCTTTGTACCCCCATTACATGTGATGAGAGCACATCTAAGCATCGGAGACTGTCACATGCTCGAGTCTTGGTGGAAATCGATGCTATAACTGAGTCCAAATTGTCCGTGCCCATCACTCTTCCAAATGGTGTGCACTTTGAGCAGACGATTGAATATGAGCACATCCCCAAATTTTGCTGTTCGTACAAGGTTTTTAGGCATTATTCTCTTACCTGCTCCCATGGGGTTAACAAAGGGAAGGAGGTTCAAGATCCTAGTAATCATGTGGAGAACGAAGATACCAACCTCCCTTACTGAGGCAGGTCAAGAAACCGAGCACGATCCAAAAGTGCTGCCCGGAAACACAAAAAGAGAAAAAATCCAAGGGGCCCATTATCGGGACGGACTCTAACACTAAGGTCCAGGCTCAACCAATGGGCCCAGCATCTTCCCAAGCCACTCTAGAGGCCTCCAACACCTCACTTGTTCAGGCAAAAAACACTCAAAGGGGTCAGAAATGATCACTCAGCTCCAAGAGGAGTTTCTGACGGTGAGTGAAGCTATTTTGCTGGCCAAAAAGCCATCGTCACCCCTAAGGTAAGGTCACCATCGCCTCCTAAGGCCCCTGTCAATAATGGAGCCACAAACATTGACACCAAAGAATCTGTCATGGGACCAAGTCAACAACTTCCACTGCACAAGTGGGGGTCGTATTGCAATCATTTGGAATGCAACTAAAGTGAAGGTCGAAGCACGGGAGTACCATGCTCAGGCCATTCACTGTAAGATCTCTTATCTTATAACTCACCAATCCTTTCTGTGCACTGTGGTGTATACATATTGCTTGGTTATAGGTTGCCGACCCTTATGGGATTCCCTTCACTGTGATGCTTCCAACCATGACCCATGGATGGTGTTGGTGATTTTAACTTTGTGCTAAGGCCAGCAGAGAAAGAAAATGGAGACCCGCCAATAGCCTATGCTATGAAGGATTTTCAAGATTGTTGTCTTTCTCTTGCCTTCTAACTTGGACCAATGGCCATGTCTGGTGCAAATTTGAACGAGTCATGACGAATGAGAGCTAGTAATCTTTAGACCTTAACTATACCACTGATTTCCCATCTCCGGGCTAATCTCTGACCACTCCCTGACCATCATTCAGATTTCTAGCTATCAACGGAGCACCTCAGGCAAGTCTTTCAAGTTTTTCAACATGTGGACGGCGCATCCATAATTTTCTAGTATTGTTGAGAGAATTTGGGATGATTGTGTTGGCAGGACCAAACTGTCCATTTTGTACACAAAGCTCCGTCGCCTTAAGCAGCCACTTAAAAGCCTGAACTCGCAGTACTTCAACCATATTTCGAGTCGAGCTAAGGAGGCAGAGGATGAGTTGATTGCTGCTCAAGATGCTCTTCAAGCAGATCTAAGGAATGAGGTAATCAGAGTTTCCCTAGGGCAGCTCTGACATAAGGCCTCCTTCTTCACCGAGACAGAAAAGCATTTTTTTCCCAGAAAGAAAAGCTAAGGCACCTGCACCATTCTGATAAAGGGATACGATATTTTCACTCAATAGTCAAAAGTAATCATAAGCGCAACTTCGTTGCGTCTGTCACTTACCAGGATGGGTCTGTTACCAAGTCAGAATCCCAAGTGGCAAATGAATTTCTTGGTTTTTTCAAAGGTCTCTTCGGGACATATGTGGATCCCATATATTTTACCAACGGGAAAAATAATCTTTGAGATAGATAAGGCCTCGCTTTGTAGGCTGGTTCTTAATTTTGAGATCAAGGAAGTATCTTCGAAATCAGTGACGATAAAGCGTCCGGGCCAGATGGTTTCTCTCCAGCTTTTTTTAAAAATTCTTGGAACACTGTCGGGACTTCTGTTTGTAGAGCAGTCAAAGAATCTTTCAGAATAGAAGGATCTTACGTCAATTGAACCACACCATAATTGCTCCGATCCCTAAATCCTTACATGTCCCTACTCTAGCAGATTTTAGGCTCATAGCATGTTGTAATGTGGTTTACAAGATCATTACTAAGATCCTTGCAAATCGGCTTAGCATGGTCATGGGGAGTATCATTGATCAGGCACAGTCAATCTTTGTTAGGGGACGCTACATCACGGATAACATTTTCCTCACCCAGAAACTTATCCGGCACTACAAGTAGCAACAAAATTCTCCAAGATGCGTGATCAAGATTGATCTCTGCAAAGTTTATGATATGATCTCTTAGAGTTTCCTATCACAAGTGCTACGAGGCCTTAGCTTTCCAACAGTGTTCATTGAATGGATCATGGAATGTGTCTCCACTGCCTCCTTTTCTATATCTATTAATGGCAACCTACACGGGCAATTCTGATGAGACAGATGGTTGTAGCAAGGGGATCCCATATCCCCTTTCTCTTTATTATCTGCCTTGAATATCTATTGCGTATGCTCAACAAGCGGACAATGAATTTGGACTTCAACTTTCACCTAAGATACGATTCCTTGAAATCTCCCACCTCGCCTTTGTTGATGATTTAATGTTATTCTGGATAGGTGATATGCTCTCTGTTTACATCTTAATGGAAGCCCTGGAGGACTTTCACAAGCAGTCCGGGCTCACCGTTAATACTGACAAATCAAGCCTCTTTTCATCAGGCATCTTTGGGAATGATACGGAGGCAATCAGACAACTAGTGGGCTGTCTGGTGGGGACTTTTCTAGTCCGTTATCTTGGTATTCTCCTCAACTCACAAAAGTTGAATGTTGTGCATTATGCTTCGCTCCTCGATCGTATTGCCGCTTATATCAGCTCGTGGACTGCCCATTTCTTATCTTATGCAGGAAGAGTTGAATTAATTAAGGCTATTTCACAAAGAGTTTAATGCTTTTGGCTCCAAGTTTTCCCTTTGCCGACATCTATGGCTTTGCAGAATTTTACTTTGGGGTTCAAATCGTGCACTCGTAGCCTAGAAGAAGCTTTGCCTACCAAAAGAAGAAGGTGGACTTGGTTTCAGGGACCTTAAGGTGTTGAAGAATGCCCTCATTGCACGCATTATGTGGAACATCCACATCAAAGCTGACACGATTTAGATAAAGTGGGAGTATACTTGTTACCTTTCAGAGATGGATATTTGGGATTGGCAACTCAAGGTTCGTGACTCACCACTTATGAAGAAAATTGCTAGCCATACGGGATATGGTGTTCGAGTGGTTTGGCGATTCTGCAAAGGCCCAAATGTAACAATAGACAACTCAAAAGTAGACAACGCAATGCCCCTTGTTGACCATTATATATAAATATATGTATATATATTATGTTTTTAGAGAACAATTTTATTTTTAAAATTTGAAATGACTATTTGTGTAAGAGATAGTAGATACTAATAAGAAAAATATTAGTATGTAAAATATTTTATTATTTCATCACAGACAGTTAATCTAGTTAACATATAGTGAATTAAGTCATGAAAATAAAAAAAAATTAGTTTACTATGTAAAATATTAATTACATTATTTCATTCTAATGGTTAAACAATTTAATTAAAGAGATAATAGTATTCGTGTTTACTAATAATGCATATAATCTATCCATGTATAGTGTCTTCCATTTATCAAATTATTTAATATTTATATCAACAATTTGAAGCTAACAAAAGTAAAAATAAATTAGAAGAGACTGAAAAATGAGAGAATGTTTTTAAAAGTAATTATCAAATTGATGGGAAATGTACTTCGTTATAGATCGCACTTTATGGTTGTTCCAACCTCTAGGTAATGTTTTATCAAAATTTTCAGGATTTAATTATTTTATAAATAGTGAATCTGGCCTTTTTGACAAAATGCTAGGTAAGTTTTACTAGAAATATTTTATTAGTATTCAATATTTTGTTTTCTTACCCAAATAGTCATTTCAGGTTTTAAATTTATATAAAATTGTCAAATCTATCGCTTTTGGGCCAAAATTTCCACTCTTGCATTTGAGGCAAAGAATTTAGTAAAACTTGGTGGAGGGAGCTGTTTTGATCGATGTTTAGATAATCTGAAGAAGGTGTTGCAGCGTTGTATGGACAAATGCCTAGTGCTGAATTATGAAAAATGTCATTTCATGGTCAGAGAGGGCATTGTACTGGGACATGTGATTTCTGAGAGGGGCATTGAGGTCGATAAAGCTAAAGTGATATAATTCAAAAATTACCATATCCCACCTCGTTAAAACAAGTGAGAGGATTCTTGGGGCACGCTGGATTCTACAGGAGATTCATCAAGGATTTTGCAAAAATTGCTCAGCCTATTACTCACTTATTGCAGCAAGATGTTCCTTTTGAATTCGATGAAGAGTGTAAGAAGGCATTCAATTTTCTGAAGAAGCAACTGGTCACGGCACCAGTCATTCAACCACCAGATTGGGGAATGCCCTTTGAGATTATGTGTGACGCCAGTGGCTACACTGTGGGCGCGGTACTGGGTTAGAAGAGAGGAAATGAAAGCCATGTAATTTACTATGCCTCCAAGACTCTGAATGGAGCACAGTGTAATTACACCACTACTGAAAAGGAGCTATTGGCAGTAGTGTTTGCATTTGAGAAGTTTCGATCTTATCTCTTGGGAGCAAAAAGCATTGTCTATACGGATCATGGTGCCCTGACGCACTGATGGCCAAGAAAGAGACGAAACCGAGACTAATTAGGTGGATCCTGCTTTTACAAGAGTTTGATGTCGAGATAAAAGATAAGAGTGGGGCACAGAACTTGGTAGCTGACCATCTAAGCCGGGTGTTGAATGAAAAAGGTGATGAAATGCCCATTGCCGATCATTTTCCCGATGAGCATTTGTATTCAGCACCCTGGTATGTGGATATAGTGAGCTACCTAGAGTCTGGGGAGATGCCTATTGGGTACTCAAGGTACCAGAAAAATAAACTAAGGTATGAGAGCAGGTTCTATGCATGGGATTGCCCTATTTTATGGAGAAGATGTGCTGATCAAATCATTAGAAGATGTGTCCCTGATGAGGAAATAGATGAAATTCTAAAGTATTGTCACAGTTGTGCTTGCGGAGGGCATTTCGGACCAAACCGAACATCGAGAAGAATTTTGGATTGTGGGTTCTTTTGGCCCACAATATTCAAGGATGCCCACAATGTCTGCAGAAGGTGTGACCAATGCCAGAGGGTAGGAAACATCACAAGAAGAAATGAAATGCCCATGACGCCAATCATGCTAGTGGAGATTTTTGACATTTGGGGGATGGATTTTATGGGACCCTTTCCAAATTCGAGGGGGAACCAATACATTATCCTGGCAGTTGATTATGTGTCCAAATGGGTAGAAGCAAAGGCTACTCCTAACAATGATGCAAGAGTAGTAGCCGTATTTCTAAAATCCCATATTTTAAGTCGGGTTGGTGTGCCCAGGTCCATCATCAGTGATCAAGGAACCCATTTTTGCAACCAAATGCTGGAAAGATTGTTGAAGAAGTATGGGGTTCACCATAGGGTCACCACACCTTACCTTCCCCAAGGAAATGGCTAAGCTGAAGTCTTAAATCGAGAAATAAAAGCCATTCTTGGAAAGATTGTGGCTCCAAATTGAAAAGATTGGAGCATTCACCTGGAAGATGCCCTGTGGGCATACCGAACTGCATTCAAGACTCCAATTGGGATGTCCCCATACAGGATGTTATTTGGAAAGTGTTGCCATCTGTCAGTCGAGTTGGAACACAAAGCACGATGGGCACTTCAGAAGCTGAATATGGATCCTGACGCTGCTGAGCATTTCAGGAAATTTCAAATTCAAGAGCTGGAAGAAATGAGAACGGAGGCCTATGATAATTCGGTGCTATACAAGGAAAAAATGAAAAGGCTCCATGATCAAGTAATTCGAAGGAAAAGATTCACCCCAGGACAGAAAGTACTTTTGTACCATTCAAGGTTCAAGCTTATGGGAGGAGGACTGAGGACCAAGTGGGTTGGTCCATTTGAAGTGTATGCAGAATGCCTGAATGGGGCAATTGAGCTGATAAATCACGATACTGGAGGGCGTTTCAAAGTGAATGGTCACCGTGTGAAAGCTTACCTGGGGCATTCTGTCGAAGATGTCATAGTGATCTGGCTCACGGAGCCCACTTACGCCTGATCTGGGGTGATGTCGTGCCCACGACAATAACTAGGGCGCTACTGGGAAGCAACCCAGGTGTTTTCTTGTCTTAATTCCTTTTTATTTATTTTAAATAAATTTTCCAGTTAATTAAACTAGTTTAGGGAGCAATTTTACGCTTGTTTTTGGATAAGTATGGTGTTTGCAGGTTTAGATAATGAGAGAGAAAGATGAAGATAAAATAAATCCCCTAGAAATAGGGATTCTAAAGTGAGGCACTCTGGAGAGATAAAGTTTGTTCCGATTTTTCAGGAGATAAGGCTTATCCATTAGCACAGGGCATACTGATCCAGGAGACTCCTAAGGAATTTGGAGAGTCACAAGTCAAATCATGAATAGTGATCCCTTTAATATAAAAGCCTTACCCCACAAAATCTCCACTATCACTTTCACCCGTCTGTTTGCAAAATTCAGAACTCTCTCTCTCTCTCGATTTTCCTGTAACCCTAATCTCTGAAAACCTTCAAAAATTCAACAATGGCGAAGACAAGAGGTAAGAAGGTCGCACCAAAAGCTGGACCTAAGGCACGCTTGGATTTTGAGACCCCCGCGGTCTCTGAAGAGCCCTCTCCAACTAAGGTCGTGAAGAAACCCTCTGCAAAACCCAAGGGGAAGGCTGCGTATGAAGTAGCCGCTTCGAGTAAGCTTCCGAAGGAGACCCCACCGGAACAGGAGCCCGCACCTGAGGTTGAGGTGACGGAAGAAAGCTTTGCGACTCCGACTCAAACGGAGCAACAAGAGGATAAGGCGACTGCAGAGGGCATGCAGAAGGAGGAGGCTACTGAGGAGCCTGAGCCCAAGTCTAAAAAGGGGGCTGAAAAGAAGAAGGACAAGAGGCCAGTTAAAGCTCAAACCCCTGTGCCGTCGGTGGAGATCGAGGACTTGGAAGACGAAGAGGAAGGAGAAAAAGTTGAAGGGAAAGAAGAAGCTGAAGATGAAGGAGACAAAGACAGTGATCTGGACAAGTACTTGACTGAGATTGAAGACATTGAAGCTGAAGCCCAACCAGAGAAGGTACCACTGTTTGAAGAGGAGGACGAGGCACTCATTGACATTAAGAAGCGGGCACTGGAGAAGGCGAAAGGAAAGAGAAAGGTTGGAGAGCCCATTCCAGAGCCAACCGAGCCAGAGATGTCCAGCAAGGGGATACCGAAGAAGAGAAGGAGCAGCAGGAACCCAGTGCGTCCTCCCAAACGCAAGCAGGCTCTGAAGAGCCCTCGGAGGACTCCTCACCCAGGAAAAGGGTGGGGAAATCTGTTAGTGTAAAAGCCGGAGCCAAGCTGGCTGAAGAGGGCACTTCAGCCCCTGTGCCTAAAAGAGGTAGAGGGGTGTGGAGCCCCACACCAAGTAAGCCCAGCAGTGGCCCGCCACCAGTCAGGGGCATCATCAATTCAAAAGGAGTCCACCGTGAGACGCTTGCAGCTCTTGGTATAGAGCAGGAGGTAAGAGATTTGTGTTCTGTAATTGGTTGGGAATGCTTTCTAGATATGGAGTGTGTGATTTTTCCGTCGTTATCTCGTGATTTTGTCCAAAACCTGAAAATCAAAGCTGTGAACAAGCATGCTACATCCACTAGGGTTTTATCTTTTAAATTGATGGATATGAGTTATTCTTTGTTTGCTGATGATTTAAATATGTTACTGGCCATCGTGATATACTTGGGCCTCCAGGAGGAGGAGTATGTCGATGCCGTGACTGTAGTGCCTGACTCTGCAGAAGGAGTCGATGCAAAATGGGTAGATATTAGGGATGCATCTGTTTTTCAAAGCGGATCCACAAAGGGATATTGTTTAAATAATGATGCTTTGAGATTCTGCCATAGGGTGTTGGCCTACAATTTTTTCGGCCGTAAGGATAGCTTTAATTCAATCACCAATCAGGAGCTATTTATTTTGTGGTGCATGGTTCATAAGATCAAAATCAATTTTGGTTTTGTTGCCATTGTACATTTTCGGGAAATCAAAACACACCATAGGCATCGTATCTCTTGTGCCCAGTTAATCACCCAGCTTGCTGTTAGACATAGGCTCCTTGACTTGCATGATATTGATTTAACCCCCCTTCCTCGTGAATATTTTGATCTCAACTGCCTGAGGAGAATGCAAGATGTTGTTGACGATGAGGATGGGAAACCTGTTTTCTTTGTGCGAGGGGCAGACCCCTCGAGCATGCTTTTAGCTATGGCAGGTACATTGAAGAAACCACCAGCATGGAAGGCACCGCAGATGGAGCACCCAGTCGCAGTGATCATGAGGAGACTTGAGTTGATAGAGAATGCCCAGTTCCAGACTAATGAAAAACTGACCCGAATCGAAGCAGCCCTGAAGGCCTATTTCAAGCATATTGGGTTCTCCTACCCAACGCCTGCAACCAACTAGCCTGGTTCTTTCTGTCATTTTAGATTAGGTTTTGTTTTGTTTTGTTTTTCTTTTTTCTTTTTTCTTTGTTGTCTTGTTGTTTGAGTCTGTGTCCACACTTTGCAAGTTACAAAGTGTGTGGGTGGGTAGTTGAGTCAAAGCATGCTATTCTGTGAGTCTGTGTGGGCATTTCACGTGATGATTCAACTTTAATTACTTTACAGAAAAATCAGCATGCCCATTTAAGATAGAGATGATGAACGAGTTTTAGCATGCCCTGTGAGACTTGAGCCTATATGTTGTATGCTTCATTTTACAGTTTTCTTTCATTCATGAGTGTGAATAATTCTGTGCTTATGATGTTCTAGAATTTACCTCTGTTCTGTGTTTAACTCTTGCAACTATTGATGCACATGTAGATGAGATAGGCCATGTTTTGCTGACCACTGAAATAAATAACTCCCACCAATGACACAGCCTTGCACCCCCTTTGAGCCTATGAAATGCCCTGGGCAATTTTGTTTTGGGATGGTTTATACTTAGCCCGGGGCATTATAAAACCTGAAAAGAAAAATGGGTAAGGCAGAGTTGTTTCTGGGAAGGCATATATATGAAGGGCCAGAAAAGATAGGGGGAAGAATTAAATAAAAAAGAAGTGATTAGAAAAAGAAAAAAAAAGAAAAAAAAGGAAAAAAAGAGTCTGAATAAAAATCCCCCGAGTTCTAAGTGTTTATAATGCCTAAAATAAGAAAGATTCAGTGCCTGAACAGGGCACATGAGGGTAGTGAATAGAAAGCAGCTGGGGAGGGATCTGTACAATCAATAAAAACCCCTCCCACTTAAAATGCCCACTGTAGCCTAAAAAGCCCTATTGATACTAATGCATCATGGTTTCTGGAGAATGAACAGCAGAACTTTGGCAAACTTATGGGACGAATCTGCATAGAATTACAGCCGAAATGAGAGTATACACTGAGTGAAGAGAGTCTGTGAGGAACACCAAGCTAAAACTCATTTTTGACCTATTTTAGGTATGCTGAAACTCTGCATTTTTGTTGGATTATTTCTGATGTGCCCACACTGAGTAACAGTTTGCATGCTTGTGTCTTGAGTCTGTTTCTTTTCTCTTTTATTTTCTTTTGTTTTTCTGGATGCGTTGCACCCCATGCTTGAGGACAATCATGCTTAAAGTGTGTGGGTGTGATAAGTCCATTTATTTCGTGTTTTTATGGGCATTTTATCCTCTATAAATGTCCTTTTTAGTGTGTTTTGAGTCGAAAAGAACCAGGTTGCGGTCAAAGGGCATTCCAAGAGTCGAGTCTGGCAGAAGGGGCATTTTATGCCCAAATATTCACGATTATCTCGCACATATGTTCATCAGAGGCACAGGGGACTTCTCCAGTATCCATCCCACATTCGATCGGTGAAGTGGGCATATCAGATACGGATGGAACTGACAGATGATACCGTGCCCACAGTACTCGCACAGACTCGACCACATGTCAGAATGGGCATTCCAGTGAAACTCGGGATTCAGTTGAAAGGAAGCTGGTGGAACATCGCTACATATCCGAAGGAGAGTTGGAGCTAAGCTGGACTCCTAGAAGGCGCTGCAACAAAAGGATAAGCTCAGCCGAAGAGATAAGCTCAATCAAAAGAGATAAGAACAATCCCTAAAAAATAGGGATTTGTTAAAGCGGAAGCTTATCTAGTCAAGGTCAGAGAGGGCATGCCGTTCCGGAATTTCAGCAGAAGACCCCCGCCTATAGGGGAAACTCCACTCGGAAATGTAGTTATTTAAACAAGTTTAGTCTCTGGAAAAAAAAGTTTAGACAGTCAGAAACATTTTCACATTTTATATTTCCGCATTTTATTACGCTGCTTAGGCAGCCAAAACAATCCAAAAGGTCTTAAACCTTCGGGAATTAGGTTATGTTTATCTTCATCGACGTTGGAGTCGAGTTTTTGCTTAATTAATTCAGTAAGTTCTTGTTTATTTTCATGTCTTTTAATTCTGCAGTTTCAATTATGTCTAGCCTTCTCAGCTAGATCTTTATTTCTGGCATTTGAACAATGAAATTGGTTTGAGCATAAATCTGGACTCGTGAGGCCAAAATGGGCATAGTAATGCATGATTAGTTGCCGTTAATTCTTGTGCCTTGTTCCACGTGAGTGTGTGTCTGAAGTGCCCAATGTGGCTGATCACTCGTTAGGTAAAGAGGGCACATCACTATTAATTGAATTGGCGAATCGTGACTGTGTG
The DNA here is from genome assembly GCA_026008535.1 of Perilla frutescens. Classification (NCBI taxonomy): domain Eukaryota; kingdom Viridiplantae; phylum Streptophyta; class Magnoliopsida; order Lamiales; family Lamiaceae; genus Perilla; species Perilla frutescens. Next base: position 46,762,652 of record BRKX01000001.1, on the reverse strand, counting down.
TTGGTTCATATAGTAATAAGGGAATTAATGGGTTGTTGTGGACACAAGAGGAATCAGTTGAACACAACAAATCTGGGTCCGTCTAGGGCACACTGCTGCTTGTTTGCTTACATCTCTTAGAGGAATCGGGAGGTGGGTAATTGGTTAGGGGTTTAATCGAAGAGGAATCACTTTCAAACCTAAAATGAAAGGATGGATGAGGAGACGTAGAGAGGAATCCGGTCACCATAACTAGATGACCTATCATGTATGAAAATCGGTGTGCCCATGATCGAGTTGTTTTATGTTTAAATCAAATTCTAATTCAAATGCCAGAACCTCTTGTTATTTGATCTTTTCTTTAGTTTCTTTCGCAGATTTAAATTCAGTATAGTGACAACACCAAAACCCCCTTTGTGATTGGTTACTTGAAGATAGAATCGCAACAGCTCTCTGTGGGATCGACCCATACTCATTGGCTAGCTACGCTCGCTGTGGGCACAGGAGTTTACAAATATATTTTTGAGCGCGAAACGACTGCGCGTCAAAATTAGCATCGTTGTCGGGAAGCTGGTTTCTAGTGATTTTATCTTCCACAATTGGTGAGCGTAGAAGTTGATGCCCAGGGGCTCTTCAGATGAGACTCTATTGTACGATCCAGAGATAGAGAAGACTTCGAGGAAAAATAGGGCAGCAGTGAAGAGGGCACGCCAAGCAGCAAATAGACCTCGTGAGCCCACACCACCACCAGAGGATCAAGAAGATCAAAGAAAAGAAGGGCACGAGGAGGAATGACAGTTTGAGAACGGCCACAATATCAATATGGCCGCAAATGGAAATGCCGCAAATGGCAATGCGGATGATAACAGGACTTTAAGGCAGTTGGTCTTCCCGACCAACATGAACTTACGCCCAATGGGCATTACACTCCCAGCTGTGACTCAGAACTGGGATATTCACGCAAACTTTATCCAGATCTTGCCAAAGTTCCACGGAATGCCTGGAGAGGATCCACAAAGGCACTTGCAAGATTTTGAGATGGTTTTCCAAACTCAACCATCCGACCATGGACGAGAAGAGTATGTGCGGTTGGTCTCGTTTCCTTTCACTCTTCAAGATGGGGCACGGGACTGGCTGTACACACTACCCACTGGCGCTGTGAGCACATGGTGACAACTTCAACAGAAGTTTTTGGAGAAATATTTCCCAGCATCCAGAGTATAAGAAATGAGAATATAAGGTAGAGAATGTGCATGAAGTTGATTTCCCTTGTCTGATTAAATCCTCACTCTTTGCTGCTCCCTATGAGGTAGAGAATGTGCACGAATTCCTGTTTACCCCTGTTGCTTCTAAGGTGGACCCCCCTTCCCCTACTTTCATTGAATTTGATGTGCCAAATCATGAAGAAGATTTAAATAATCCTGTGAATGATAACATTGCTGCAAATGACTCTGCTTCTAATCATGATTCTGAAAATAATGTGTCTGACAACATGGATGTATCTGAACCTGATTCCAACCCTGAAACTGAACATGAAATCAATTTTGTGCATGAGTCTGAGCGTGTAAACTTAGATGAGTATCAGCTAACTAGAGATAGAACAAGAAGGAATATCAGAATGCCTGTCAAGTATGATGATTACAACCTGTCTTTATATGCATTCAATGTGTTTAGCAATGTGGATAAATATGAACCTAAGTCATATAAAGAAGTAGTAGCATCTCTTGAATCTGATAAATGCATTGAAGCCATGACTTGTGAAATGAAATCTCTGCATGATAACAATACCTGGATTCTAGTTGAAAAGCCTGATGATTGTTCTATTGTTGAATGCAAATGGCTATTTAAAATAAAACAAGAGATCAATGATATCAAATACAAGGCAAGATTAGTTGCTAAGGGATTCACACAAAAAGAAGGCATTGATTACACTGAAATATTTGCCCCTGTAGTAAAATTCAACACTCTTAGGATCATGCTTGCATTGACTGCTCATTTTGATTGGGAACTTAAGCAGATGGATGTGACCACTGCCTTTTTGCATGGAGAACTTGAAAATAACATCTATATGCAACAACCTGAGGCTTTGTTGATAAAACACATCCTAATCATGTCTGCTTGTTGAAAAAGTCTCTGTATGGTTTAAAACAATCTCCTAGACAGTGGAACATAAAATTCGATAACTATATGAAAATCATGAATTTTACTAGGAGCAAGTTTGATCACTGTCTGTATTATATGCAATCCAATGTGCCTATATTTCTTCTTCTCTATGTGGATGACATGCTTCTGATCAGCCCTTGCTTAAAGACTGTAAAGGATGTTCAATCTTGTCTATGTGCTAACTTCAGCATGAAAGATCTTGGAGATGCATGGAAGATTTTAGGTATGAATATTGATAGAGATAGGAACAATCACACTCTTGTTTTGCATCAATTTGCATATGTTGAACAAGTCTTGAAAAAGTTTAATATGGAAGATTGTAAGCCTGTCTCTATACCTCTTGCTTCTTACTTTTTGCTAAGTAAGGATCAATGTCCTAAAAGTGATTCTGACTTGAAAGAAATGTCTGGAGTTCCATATGCTAATGTAATAGGGTCTATTATGTACCTAATGATTAGCACTAGGCCAGATATTTCCTATGCTGTATCATGTCTGAGTAGGTACATGGCAAACCCAGGGCTGCCTCATTGGGAGGCTTTGAAATGGTTGCTTAGATATCTGAAATCCACAATGTCCAGTGGTTTAAGTTTCTCTAAGTCCCCTGATGGAGTGAAATGTGTTGGTTATGTTGATTCAAACTATGTAAATGATAAAGATAAAAAAAAAATCAACATCTTATGTGTTTACACTTTGTGGGTCATGCATTAGTTGGAAGTCTCAATTGCAGAGCATTGTTGCATTGTCCTGTACAGAGTCTGAGTATATAGCTGCAACAGAAGCTGTGAAAGAAGCTATATGGTTAAATGGAGTCTTATCTGAAATAAAATTTATTGAAGATAAACCTATGCTATTCTCAGATAGTCAATCTGCAATTCAACTTTGTAAAAACCCAGTGTTTCATGATAGAACTAAACACATAGATGTCAGATTTCACTTTATAAGAGACATTTTGGAATAGGGAGAAGTTCTACTTGATAAGATCCTTTCTGAGTACAACCCTGCAGACATGGACACAAAATGTCTCCCAGTTGCAAAGCTAGTTGCCTGCAAGAAATCCTTGAATATGGATTTGGGTTGAACAAAGGGGGAATGATGAGTATTCATGGCCTTAAGCCTGGATGCTCAATTTGCCTCTAAGGGCAGTGTGTCACTCTGGTTATTTCCTTTGGTACTGATGCTAGGTGTAACTTGTTCTGTGAAGGTTAATTTTTTCTGACTAGAGACTTGTTACAATTTATTTAGGTTGGTCTCTGGTCTTGAGACTGGAATAAATGCTATGTGCATTTATTCCTCCTTCTCTAGTTCTGTCTCTGTGATGAACTTAGAGTAAAAATGAAGGTTGTGATGAAAATCTCAATGTTTGGCTGGTGACTCCATGGTGACTGAAAAAGATCAAATGGGCCAAAGGTGGAAATGTTGAAATTGTCCCATTTATCTTTTTGGCCCAAATATTATTTCCCTTCTTATTTATTCTGGCCCAAGCCCAAAACCCTAAACCCTAGCCCATTACCCGGATCCCTCATTAATTAACCTTAATCTACTTTGCTTTTCCAAAGCAATCTCTGCTTCTATAACATTCTGGATCCTTCTCTTCTCTCTCAAGCCTCACATCTGATCTCAAAACCTAATCTGAAAATTAAACTTTCTCTCTCTTATCTGCCTGTCTTCTCGGTATCTCTGGCCGGAGACCTGACTGTGATTTCCTGTTGGCCTATGAGTATAGAAGACTGTGTGGTTTACTGAGAGTGTTGGGTTGTGAGTGCTTCATAGGGGATCGTTTCATCCATCCCCTTTTTGGTCTGGGTCTTTTAAAGTCGCCGGAGCCGCCATTACCGCCGCTAATGGGAAAATTTGAGCCACAGTGCCTTAGAGCACTTTTCCCACCTCTGATAACTTCATTCATCTCTGTTCTTTGTTTATCTTGTTGTTTACCTTCTGATCTAACTTCTCTGGCTTCCTTTTGTGCAGATCTATTCGAAGATTAGCCAAGCCTGTAAAGATCTAAATAGATCCCCCTTGATCTACACTAATGAGGCTTCTGGAGTTGGCTTTCATCTCATTATAATAGTCTGTAATAGCCTGTAATAGATTGATAGGGTTAGCTACTTGAGTAGCCGTGAGTGAAATCGCAAGGGGTAAGGAAACAAGTAATGTAATCCCTAGCCAGGCCGGTACCACAATAACATTTTTGCTTGTTTAAAATGCATTCCTATGCGTATATTATTAGACAAAAATTTGTGTTAGACCGTCTAACGGGTCAAAATATATTAGACGGGTCAAATATATCCAAACTCGTCCACCCGCGCCCATGCGCGGGGGCTGCACGCCTGATGCTCCTCTCTCCTTTTTTTTGTTGGCCTTTTCTTTTGACGGTGACTGTTCATTTTCATTTCTTTCACTGTTTCTTTGTTTCGTTTCATTTTTTTAATCATTATTTGTATCGAGTGCAATGCACGAGCTCACATGTTAGCGATGGGTGAGTGCATTGCGGAAGATGTTGGATAATAAAGTAAAACAAAATAAATTCAAATTAATTTTAAGGTTCACTAATTCCATTTTAAGATATATATTTATTTCAAAAAAAATTATCGAGCCCAGTACACGAGCCCACGCGTTAGCGTCAGGAAGTGCATTGTGCGAGACACCGTATAAAAAAATTAAATTTATTCAATTTAATTTTAGGATTAATTAATTTCATTTTATGGTTTATATTTATTTCAAAACTAATAATAATTATTGAACGCAATGCACGAGCCCATGCGATAGCATCAGACGAGTGCAATACGCGAGAATCTGAATAAAAAAAAGTAAATGAATTCAATTAAATTTTATGGTTCAATAATTCAATTTTAGGTTATATATTTATTTTTAAAAAAATGCACGAGCCCACACGCTAGCGTCAGACGAGTGCACTGTGTGATTGGATAAAAAATTAAATATATTTGTAAAAAGTAAAACAAGAAGAAATTAAAAATTGAGAAAAAAATTGAAAAAGAAAAAAGAAAGGGGAAAGGGGAGCCACTAAAAAAAATTAAAAAGAAAAAGGAAAAAAAAGAGAGAGGGGTCACTTTAATGGATCAAATAAGATTCATCTAACGGATTGAGATCCGTTAGGTCGTCTCACATGAGACTTCTCCATGTTATTAATATTGCGCAAATTATTTTGTACATATGATGTACATCAGTCGGTCAACACGTTGACCAAAAAAATAGTCAAAACAGTTGGTACTTTTTAGAGATACAAGTGATACTTTTTAAATTTTGAGTGATATTTTTTAGTGTTATGATTGATACTGATTTTGACTGATTTTTTGGTCAGGCATTAACCGAATGAACACGTTAACTGTCTGATATGCATATGCACCTAGTGCGCACAAGACCCGCCCAGCCGCCCTTAATATTACGCTTTAAGCTTTTTCTTATTTTTTGTTTCGTTAGCTCTTTACTGCTTTCCTTCCTCCCCATCTTTCCATTGCACCAATTAAAATATTTATTATCAAGTATCTATTAATAAATACCAAAATATGTATCAAATGATTTATAACCTTCATTAATTAAACAATGTGTTATTTGATTAAATAGTTAGAACAATTGATGATCTAACAGATTTGAAGTTCACTTCAGACTTTAAAATAGGGCTGGTAAAAAATACCGTCATACCGGAATACCGTCCATACCGTACCGGAAAAATACCGAAGATACCGATATTTATGATATACCGGTTTTTCGGTAAGGTATGATACCTTACCGGAATTTTACGGTAAGGTAACGGTATGAATTTTCAAAAATTAAGGTATACCAGCGTGTACCGAAAGTTCGGTATACCGTCATATATCGGTATATACCGTCATACCGTACCAAGGTATATGCCGAAGTGAAGGTATATACCGATGTACCGGTATATACCGTCATACCGTACCACGGTATATGTCGAATTGAAGGTATATACCGCTATACCGTTATATACCTTCACTTCGGCATATACCGTGGTATGGTATGACGGTATATATCGGTACATATCGTGCTTCGAATTTAATATATATATATATATATATATATAATACAATATTTAATAAATTTATCATAAAAGTTATGTTTTAATATTTAATTTAATACCTAAATTATAACTAAAATTGAACTATTTAAAATTAAATGTAATAAATAATGATCTTCTATTTTTTTGATCAATAAAATTAAAAGTTAAAATGAATTATCAATAAAATTAAAATATAATGGTGTATGCGTAAATTTAAGATATAAAATTATTTCAATAGAATAAAAGATAAATTAAATTATATAATGCATAATAAACTTTTATTCTTCTCAAATTTTCAAACTAAAAGTTAACAAGAATGATTGAAATGATTAAAAGAAAATGACATGTATTATATAAAAATATAATACGTAGTTTGTTCATCGTAAAAGTTCATAAACACATAATTTTAATATAATTTAATAATTAAATTATAACTGAAAATCAAATAATGTGAAATCAAATGTAATGAATAATAGTTATATTATTTTTCAATTTTTAAACTATAAATTTTGATGAATGATCTAAACATTTTAAAGAAAATGAGTTATATTATTCAATAATATAATATTTAGGCCTTAATATGTTTATTATGAAAGTTTTGAAAATGATTAAATTTCATATAATTTAATACTTAAATTAGAAATACAAATTCATCAATTTGAAAGCAAATGTTATTGATAATCTTTTATACTTTTTAAAACTTTAGACTAAAAGTTATGATGAATAGTAAAGAAAAATATACTAAAATGAAATATTATATATAATATTATAATACTTAGTATGTTCATAATAAAAGTTTAGAAAAATATTATATTTTATATAATTTAATACAAAACTCCTAACTAAAAATTGAACAATGTGAAATCAGATGTAATAAATAATAATGTTATATTCTTCTTTATTATTAAGACTAAAAGTTATGATGAATTATCAAAAAAATTGAAATAAAATGATATATGATATAGAATGTTGTAATTTCATCATAAACATTTAGGAAAATATTATATTTCATATAATTAATACCAAACTCTTAACTAAAAATTGAACAATATGAAATCTTATGTAATAATAAATAATATTATTATATTTTTCTTTAATTTTTAGACTAAAAATTTATTGAGAAAATTAAAATTAAGTGTAATATTGAAGTGTATTATTTAATCTATATATGTTTTTATAAATGAAGTGTATTATTGATTAATGTTTCTTTATGCATGTATTTTCTTACTAAATATTTTTTAGTATAACGATAATTTCGATATATCGTGAAATGTCAATATGATACTGACCGAAATATTGATACAAACAGGTATACCGAAGTAAGGTATGCCGAACTAAGGTACGGTAAGGTATACCGAAATAAAGGTATGGTAAAGGTATGCATTATGTGTCATACCGAACTTAAGGTATACCGAACTAAAGTATACTGGAGGTAAAGGTACGGCAACGGTATGATTTTTTGTCATACCATAAGCTAAGGTAAGGTATAAAGTATGACAAAAAAGTAAGGTATGCCATACCTTGACACCCCTACTTTAAAGCAAGAGGGATGTGAAAACTCTGCCACTCTCCCCGAAAACAATGTTAATTTTTAACATAATTTTCCCAATCTACCCTTTCACAATAGTATTTTTCCAAGAACAAAAAAACAAAAATATCGAATTTCAGCACTTGATATGGATTAGAGCCTTTTTAACTCAATCTAAGAAATAATATTCCTTAAAGAAATAAATATTTGGAATGAATATTGACAATATAAAACTTTGATGCAAACATTTAGGGATAAATTCACATATTTAAGATCCTTAAATGTTTTATCGGAAAAAAAAAAAAAAAAAACCTATATATTTAGTAAATAGTCTAAGAATCTCCTCAATTAGTAAAATTCATCACACTATCTCTAAACAGGGGCGGAGGGGGAGGGGTGCCGGAGGGGCACTGGGACAATATAAAACTTTGATGAAAACATCTAGGGATAAATTCACATATTTAAGCTCCTTGAGTGTTTTATCGAAAAAAAAAGAAAAAAAAAACTATATGTTTCATAAATAGTCTAAGAATCTCCTCAGTTAGTAAAATTCATCACACTATCTCCAATAGGGGCGGAGGGAGAGGGGTGCCAGGGGGCCACTGGGGCCCCTGAAATTTTGAAGAATTACTAAGGGTATTATTGTCATTTCACAATAACTACATAAAAAAAATTAAAAAAGTATATTATCCATTAGTTCATTTGGACAACAAATACTTAACCCGTCAGTCATCAACCCACTTTCAATTTCCTCATTTTTCATTGAATTTTTTGTAATATATTTTTTTGCTAATTTATTATTAATTATAACTTGGTGGTGTTGATATTTATTTATTTTTTTCCTCTAATATCTGAATTTTAGTTTAAGGTTATGAAATTATTATGGTGAGCTCATCAAAAAATAAAGATTAAGTTATTTTTTATATCATGAATTAGTTGTTTTAATTTATTTCTTAATTATCATTTTATTTTTATTATATGAATTATTAGAACATTATTATTAAATATTAATTAAACATTCCAATATTTTGTTAGTTGTTAGCTCAAACTACATATAAATAGAACTCATTTCGTGTTTAAAATTTAATCTTATTTGTTTATTTTGTCGAAATTAAATTTCAATTTACAAAAGACTCACTTTACACTTAAATTTGATGCTATTTTGTGAAATTGTAGATTTTTTTTCTTTTTCTTTGGATTCAGCCTTGAATATTGCATTTCTTCTTCATTTGTCTTTAGGTTTATGATTGATTATAACTCTCATTAAGAAAATAAATATTTGATTTTATTAAATTTTTTTATCTTTAATACTAAAATATAATTGTGTTAACATATAACAACTTTATTAAAATTATAATTAATTTATATTTTAATCTTAAAAATAATATACAATATTTTTCATATTAATGTTAATTGGGCCATCCTGACCAAAAATCATGGCCCCGTCACTGTCTCCAAATATCCTTATAATCTAACACCATTGATTTTAGCATGATTTTCCTATTATACCGTTTTCAAATTTATGAAATAAATATGTAAAAATAAATGTTCATGATGACAAAAAAGAAATAGTAGTTTGACCAAAAACTACCATTTTCAGATAATATATAACATATATATATATATATATATATATATATGTGATGGATTTTATAATAATTGTGGTAGAATTTTAGATTATTAAATAATTTATTAAGCATGAAGTGGTTTTTTAGGGAAACACGGGAGGTTATATGAATTTTTTTCAAATATCAATTTATATTCGTTAAAAGGTTAAAATTATCTTTTTTGTGTAGTATTCATTTTCCCCTAGACTTAAAAAGTTAATATCATCTCTATCGTCTTCTTTTGGGATTCTACCAAAGAAACTACACGTTTCCATCTTAGGATTTTGAATACTAGCTTATTTATCAAACATTCTCCATTATACACCCAATCCCTCTTGTTCTTTTTAACTTTTATTACACATTTGGTTGAACAATAATATAGTATATTGCATAATTGATCAATCACTTTTGACGATGCCATGGTGTCATATAACCACTTGCATTTTCCCTCTAGATTCTTTACGTACCACGTATAAATTGTGATAAGTAAAATTCATATATTCAAATAATTAGCCCTTTAATAATTAACTAGTTAATTAATGCCTCTGTCCCTTTCATAAAGGAGAGGTCAAAAATGAATGTATGTTGGGGTTGATTCAATCATTTCATTTCGTCATCCCAAAAGTGATGCGAAATATAGCTGGAGACTAGGGGACAATTTTTCCATTTTTTTTTTTATAAAGTCTCAGTTCCCATTTATGCTAATTTGGGCTCGTTGTCTAATTAGAAGACTTAGAGATATCGTTGACTTAATTCAATAAAATGTATAATGTCATTAATCGTATGGAAATTAACATTTCTTATCATACATATCATCCAGTACGTTGGATCTTAGTTAGTCTAATTAAAATCTATATATCATAATAAGATACTGTAAAATATTTATCAGGGATGACCTGATGGTGAAATTTGAGACAGAATATCTCGAGTTCAAATCACATCAACATTGCTAGATTGCACAAGAGAGGATGCGTTACTCATTGCGCTGCAGCTATCATCACGAGTTCGAATCTCCTCAATATCACAGGTCGAGTGTGTGAGTTAAAAAAAAAAAAGACAATATAATGTACAAATAGTGCTAATTATTTTTTCTACCCAAATGTATATATATTCCAAGTTTTGTAATTAAAGTCAAATTAAATTCACTACTCCCTCCATTTCCATTTAATGTCAATTTGGATGAGTGTGCATAAATTAATTAAATTAACTAATATACCCTTATGTGAATACATTAAATGAGAAATATAGATATTTAAATGCATTAAATGATGACAAATATGAGGAAATTGTAAATTTTCTATCCCAAATTTGTAAGATGGTATTTTTTAAAAAAAAATATTAGAATGACACTTATTCAGAAATGGAAGGATTAATTGTCATTGTATTCTCTATATCCAACTAATATTCGTATATATTTCTCTACAAACTATTAAGTTTGAGAGTGTAGAAAGCTTTTTGAATGTGCTTGTGAAATTAAAAATTTAAGGTTGGACATTTAAATTGATATTTAACAAAATTATTATTACATAACCTGTAATAATAATAGAAAAATGATTTCTCTTGACCCCATGGTTATGAAAATTAATTTATTAGTATCTCAATCTTGCAGAAATATCAATAAATTTTTTAAATATATATATTGTTCGGTGTTTCTCAAGATTTTCCAATTAATCCCTTGATATTTGTTTGATTTTTATTACAAACCAACATCTATTAAATTCGTGTATATTTTTACCAAGATTTTGGTGGGAAACGTAACCGACACTTTAATAATAAATAAATTAGAAGGGAAACCATTAAATATGAGTTTATTAATGATAGACAAAGTGGATCTTTGTGTGTGAATGTGATAAATACTAGTATTTTATTCGCCTTTGATTTTTTTTCTCATTAATGTATTGAAAAGCATTTATTATATGATGTTGAGAGAGGTTGCCACGTCAGATCGCACTAGCGTCCCTTGATTTTGATGGCCAGGAAAGTATAGGTTTTTTTTAGAGAGAAAAGTATAGATTGCTCTAGAACAAATGGCTAATTGTCTATAATTTTAATTAAATAATCAGACTGCATTCACATTTCACTGGAGAACTATGCATAATCATAATTCTTGTTAGTGTGCTTGCAATGGATGGTGAGTTTTTAAGTTTAAAAATCAGAGTCAACTCTGAAATCATTGTAGAGTTGATTTTTAATGAGCAAATTTTATATTACTCTCTTTTATTTTCGCGAAAAATTAAAAAATTCTCTGTGTTAAAAATAGTCTTGAAATCCCTTTTGTTATATATAATTCATCAAAAAAGCATCAAAAAAGCCCCCTTTTATGAAAAAGTGTATTACATTTGCTAAAAAGGAGTGTATGATTCTTATTTTTACATCATTTATTATAGATAAATATATTTTATATCATTTAAAAATTTTAGTATTTGGTTATACTACTAATATTTAGCTATTTTGATAATTTCCTATGTTACGTATTTTTTTACATATAAATATATTTTATAGTATTTAAAAATTATAGTATTTGGTCAAACTACTATTTTAAAAAATTAATTATATTTAAAAAATAATACAAAAATTGTAAAAATAAGAATCATACACTCTTTTTTAGCAAATATAATACACTTTCTTAAAAATGGGGCTTTTTTGATGAATTATACATAACAGAGGAGGTTTTAAGACTATTTTTTTAACATGGGGGTTTTTTTATTTTTCGCAAACACACAGGGGAGTAATATGAAATTTGCCCATTTTTAAAACTAACTATACACTATCAAAGCCAAATTTAATAAATAAAGTAATGTGACTATGGCCCCACTTCTCTCTCACCTTTGTACCCTCTCTCTTTTCTCTCACCTTTTTTATTTCTCTCCCTCTCTCTTCTTTTTTGTTCTATTTTTCACTTCTCCTCTCTTTGGCACTCTCCCTCTTGGTAAATTCTAAGGTGTCCTCTATTATTTCCAATCAATTTTTCTATTTCCAATCTCTATCGATCAGTCGATAAAATAATTTGATTTCAGACTGTCACAATATGTATTTAAGTGTCATAATAGGCAATTGAAATGTCATCATATATTAGTTAAATTGTCACAATAGATTTTTTTCGACCTATCGAAACTTTTGGCCAAAATTTTCAGATTTGGACAAAAAAAAGGTGCAAATAACTTTAAAATGGTGGGTCCAAGACATGTGTCACCACCAGAAGGAGGGGATGCATTGCATCCCGTCCACCTTAGAATTTACTCTCCCTCTTCTATCTCGAACTCTCACATTTTCTCTCTCTCTCTCTCTCTCTCTCTCTCTCTCCATTTTTTTAGAACACACACACATGTATGCTATATATATACATATAGTATAATATTTATTCAATTAAATTGAAAAATTAAATTATAAATATTATGAAATTAAATTGATTTTTGTGAAACATAAATTAAGAATATTATAAGTAAATAAATAGAAAGTAGTATATATATAATGTGTAGTAGTGGGACCCAACATAGAGTTGTTTTTTGAGTTTATGATTGTGGGAATAAGTTTGAAAGGGTTGGTGGATTTGAACTTTTGACGTGGCGCTGATGTGGTGATATAAAAGTTGCTTTTCTAGGTTAATGGTTGCAAGCACCCTTACAAGCAATTGTTGAACACGTACATAACAAAGTGATGTTAGGTTCAAATGTTAGTATACACACAACTGTTAGTTTTGTATACTGGAAGTCTGGAAGACATGTCTTTATATACTTTTATGATGATATGATGATATAGATTGATTTTATTGCAGTCACTGTTTGCATTTACATTATCATATAATTGTTTATGCATATTCAATATACTTACACTGTAGATGATATGGTGTGGGTAAACACACGGTAAGATCATGTCATTAGATCCTTGTATTGTATTAAAGGGCTCATGATTTAGATGGTCCTGAATACACCATCAATACACCGTAGAATAATCTGATAGTTAGTTTATCTTGACTAATTGATTATTCTAATACACGTGTTAGTGTATTGAGAATGATCACGATAGGATACTGTTCTCTACTCTGACACTATAAGTTAGAGAACAAAGATCCACAGAGTTCGAGTTCTTAACTTATATATATTGGCGAACATATGTATGCTTTCTTTATTGCTTTGATTTATCTATGGGTGAAATTCTCTCATAGAATCAATAAACTCGATATCTTGGGTAATAGCATTTGCATCCATGATATGTCGTGCAATATATATAAGCACCGTGTCCTAGTGAGCCAGGTTGATTATGTTCTCTTGGGGAAACACAAGTTCATGTGAAACCCTGCAGGTGGAATTTATTCCGTATATGATAAAGCTTGTGTGGTACTACTCAAGGCTTTAGATATTAATTAATTATAGCTGTCAGAGGCTTACATAATTAATTAATGAACATTAGATCTTAAACGCGGGGAATGGCTGAATTAAATGAGAAAGCATATTCACAAATATGTATTAAATTGGTAGGTCAGTATTACTTCTTTAGTGGAATAAAAGTAATATTTAATTTATTTAATAATATCCTAAGTTTATTAGATATTCGGAATTAAATAAATTAGTGGGCTAATTTAATATTCTTCTGGATCCCTATTGCAGCCTAATATGACTTTAATGGACTTGAGATAGAAAAGGAGTTTGAGGCCCAAACCCAGTAGGGTTGGAACCCTGTATTTTCAGCCACCTCCTTATTAATAAGGAGAAAATCAGCCCCTCAATTATCTCTTGATCTCCACAGAATCCATAATTATCTAGTAGTTTTCTGTCCACCCGGAATCTAGATACAGTCTGAGAATACAACAGAAGATCGAGAAGTTGAATTGCACACTAAGGGGGCGTCGATCATCATCATCTCAACAACAAGATTAGACCTTTAATCTTATCCTCAACCCGACATTCATTTGTAAGTGGTTTTTGATTATCTATGTTTTCATTTTTAGTAGAATCGATAAATCGGTTTGCATGTTTAACTGAACTCGGTTAATTAAGACATATGTGTTGCATAAAATATGATTACATAATATTAGGATTAAAGAACAACCAAATAGATCCTGTGGTGGTTTAATTTGAAAAAACTCCAATAACAACCTAACATAAAGTGAAAATATGCGCATAAAATTTCATCCATAAACAGTATTGCTTGTAACTAGAGATGTTAAAGTGGGAACTGCTCAAAAAGACAAACTACATACTGTTTGAACGGTGTAGTTCTTTCCGATCGGCTATACCCCTGCAAGAGGATAGGGTCGATTGTAGAGTGGTGAGCTAACTCGGATCGTGTCTCTCGAGGAAAGCTTCATGTGGGAAATTATCTTTCTATGATATAATTCTTAACAAGCACATGAATTTAAGCACAATCCTAAACATTCTAAACAAGGGGTAAGAAGGTTTTTACTAAACTACCTAATTAAAGCAAGTAAAACTAACAACACCACCAAACACAAAGATAGATGATAGGATTATGAGAAGAGCATTAGGGTGTAGATTTTCTCATTGGTTTCTCTCCTAGCTTGATTCAAGTTGATTATGTTAATCCTGATTGTACAATAGTCCTTTCAATTGGTTTAACTTCACTTACTGTCACCGTCGATCCGTTAAACCTCTATTGGTTATATCATTCCAACCCATAGGCTTATGTAACCCAGTCCACCTAAAGATTAACGATTAGGCTTATGAAACCCAGTCCACCTAACGTTGAAAGAACCTAGTTCGGGCTATAGAATCTCCTTTCGGTCTCATCTAAAGCCTAGCAATGCTAAGTAGTGATCAAGTACTCAACATAAACAAGCACAATTCCAACAACAAAGACCAACTATCATAAGCATAGATCTAACCCCAAATTGATTATCTACCCCCTAATGGAGGAATTAGCCCAACACCATGCTCAAGAACACACAAGAATCATACAAGTTCTTTATTTCATAAATCAAAAGATAAACACAATACAAACTTATACAATATTGTTGTCTCGAGAGTTTGGGACAAATCCACACAAATAGGCTAAAGCTAAAAGAAAGAAATACCAAAGCGGAGCTCCTCGTTCAAACTTAGCAACCACGGTCCACTCGAACTTGGATCCCTCTTCTCGGGCCGTCATCAAAGGGAGCTCTTTCCGCAAGCTTAGCAACCGCGTCCGCTTAGGGTTGGATTCCTGTTCTCGGGCCTTCCTCCTCAAGCTCTAGCCCTCTTGCCTCTTCTCCTCCTTCTTTCTTTCTCTTTGGAACGGTGGTGGTGTTGGTGAAGGTGAAGAGAAGTGGCAGATGAAGTGGTGAATGGAGAGAAAAAACAAATGAAGTGAGAGATAGATATCATTTCCCCTAAAATCAAGTGGGAGATATAAGAGAGAGAGAGTGTGATCGATTGAGAGGGAGAGGAGTGAGAGGTGAGAGAAAATTTGATTAGATGGGTGATGGAAAGGGAGGAGATAATGAGGGGGATTTGTGGAGATTTTGTTGGGAGATTTGGGGGATAAAAATCAAAACTAGCTTTAGGGTAAATTCAATCCCTTTCTCTGCCTACTAATCTAGGATGCCCAAAAGTCCAATCTTATATTATTATCCAGCTGCCCATGTGAAGAGAGTTGAAGGGAATAAGCTAGGTTGAATCGAAGAAAGAGGAAGCAACTGAACCCGCGTCGAAAAATGGATTCAGGAGGCTGAACTGGGCACCCCACACCCCGGCGGGGTGCCGCGCGCCTGCGAGGGTCCGCGCGCTCGCGGGAGCCTCTTGGCCATGAGGGGTGCCACGCGGTCATGTGTCGCGCGCGCCCACGCAGTGTTCAGCTCCGTCTTCGGCAGCTTTCACGGTTTTGCTTCGTTCTCACTCGTTTCTTGGCCGATTGACCTGATTCAACGTGCTACGCGCTCCTTATTCAATTCTCTATCTTCTATTATCTTGAATCCCTCAAATTTTTCAGTCATTATCCTTCATTTTCTCAAGATATTGTGCAAATCTACATAACTCATCAAAAGAGCAAAAGTGAAGGAAATAAAATAAAAATCACACAAAAACAAAGGAGAAACACCTACTAAAGATACAAAATTCCTATGATAAAATAGGATAAATATACACCAAACACATACATACATACATACATACATATATATATATATTATATAATGGATCAAATGAGAACCAAAGTCCCATGTGAGAATAGAGAACCAATCAGATTCTTTGATTTTCATTTTTTGGATGATCCAAATATGTACCCAACATTGAATTTTTCGATGACATTGTTGTAATATTATGGTTATTTTAATGAATTTGGGTTATTTTTGTAAATTGGAAATTATATTTTATTTCTGCTGCGAGATCTTTCTTTCATTCGCAATCTTTTTCATTTACTTCATTTCTTTCCTTTCTGATATCTATGTGTTGTTTTATGTAATCGATTTTCAATTATTCACAATCGTTGTTCATGTGATTGTTATAGATTTTTTCTGGAGATATTTCGTTCATTGTTTTTCGATGAAGACGCTTGGTAATTTCTGAATGTTTAGGTTTTTTTTTCAAACTGTGTTTTAGTTGCGATCAATAATACTGATGATTTGATATAATTTTTTCACGATTAAATATATTTTGAATGAGAGATATGTAGATTCAAACTTAAAATCAATGTTTTTCATGTAATGTCATATTTTTGAAGTTGATTACGTAGATATTTTCAACTTTCGACATTAATAGATGTTTTCAGTTCTTTGTATTGTTGTTGGCGTATCTGAGTGTCTAAAATATATTATTAGAGGTTTAGAATTTGAGTTTTTGTCCATGGATTTTCTGCAGATTGAGTTTTTGCATTACTACATACATGTGTTATTTGTTAGAATTTGTTAGCATTACAGTACGTCTCATTAGCATTACAAAAAAATTTATTAGCATTACAAAATGGATTATTAGTATTATAAAAACAGTTTGTCAACAATATAAAAATATCTTGTTATCAGAGTATTGACATGATGAACAATGTATTAGCATTAATATGATTAGTTTTAACATCACTATGATTATTTTTAGCATCATCAAAGAAGATATTAGCAACACTATTTTTATATTTCAAATTTTAATCTTATTTAATTTGCATATTGTGTTGGCACCATTGTAGAGATTTCTCCTAGATTGTCTGAATTTTATATATCTGATTTCGAAACATCTTGAAAGCCTGCATTGAGCAAAATTTTTCCTACTTTTGATGATGGTATAATGTTTTACAAGGTATATTCTTTTATCATGTGCATTTGATATTCATTTATCTACTACAAATAGGTCTAAACATGGTACAACAGTTTGGAAGTGTGTTTCGTGTAACCACGAGGGATTTAAGAACACATCAGTGGATTTTGATGAAACTTTGACAAAAAAAGACGTCGGGTATCTAAGAGGATTTATTGTAAGGCTAAGATGTGATTGAAGTATGTTGGTTCTATACTATTGAATTATTTGAAGAAAAACATTCGCATTCTCTTGATTTGGATACACATAAGGAGTTTATGAATATGAATTTAAATCCTTCACACCAAAGTTTTATTCTAAATTGTGCAAGATAAAACATTGGACCTATGAAAACTTTTGGTTATTTAAAGAAGTTGTTGGGTATTCCAATATAGGGTGTACGGTAGTTGATTTCAAAAAAATTGATCGGGATCTTAAGGCATATGTTGTTGTTGATGCCCAAATGATATTGCATAAAATGGGTAAAAGACGTGAAGCTCTGCTTTCATATTTGATTATGAAGTTAATAAGAATGATCAGTTGAAATGTCCATTTTAGGCTGATCCAATCTTAAGAAGAAGCATTTCGTTATTTGAAAATGTTGTGTCATTTGCTGCAATATATAGAACTAACAAGTTAGTCTATTTATTATTTAGATGTGCCCTATTCTTTTAGCAGTTTCATTCTATAATTTTAGCATTGGTGGTTGATTGTTTAGCACTGCCATTGATTTTGGTAACATTGATTTTTGAATATTGATAGGTGATAATGTTAGCATTATTTATCTATTATGTTGTGCTATATATGTTATTTTTAGCATTGTAGTTGTGTTTTATTAGGATTACTATTTTGCTCAGTTAAAATAAAAATAATAGAGATGTGTATTTTTTTTATATTGGTAGGTATTTAATGATTTTGACACCTTTTATTGGAAAGGATAATTGTGGGAAGTTGAGGTGCTCCTACCAAATATTGTGAAGTCTAAAGGTAGTGGAAGTCGTCTAAAATATTATACAATTCATATGGAAGTCGTTTAAAAAAAAAAGAGGTTGTTGCTGAACACAAGAAGAAACATTAAAGCACCTGTAGAAAGTACAACTAGAAATGCAGTTATGATTCCATGAACTGTGGAAAGAAGTAGATTTTGGACTAATCAAAATATAATTTTTTGTATTACTAATAGTGATTTTGTTTGATGCTAATATAATTTTTATACTGCTAATAATCTTTTCTTTAATATTAATGATTTTTTTATACACAAAACTTTTTCATGCTAATATAATTTTTTTATTGCTAATATAATTTCCTATAATGCTAATGAGTTTTTTAAATAATAATAATATAATCTTTTTTAATGCTAATATTTTTTTTTATAATGCATAAAAGTGTTATTGTGACGTTAGCATTAAATTTAGTTATTAATAGGATTATGAGATTATATATTTAACACGAAATTAACAAAATATTATGTCATTCACAAAAGCACATGATAATTTGTCAATTAATATAAAATATTGTGTCACTAATAATAGAAATGGTAAAAAAGAACTTATATATAATATGTAATATAAAACATTTAGCCCATCAATTCAAAATAATTTAACTACATGTCACTTCAATATTTGCATGCTCATTCTTGTAGAAATGATTACTATTTCTTCCTCTGAACATGATTATTGGTAGTATAGTTTCGCTACTTTAACATGCTCATCTTTGAGGATGTTATTTTCTACATTTACGATTGCAGCACAATACTTCGCTCGTAAGAATTTCATCTACCTTTCATTGTCTTTCTTCAGACCACTATTCCAGTTTTTCAAACCATCGCCTTTGTATGTCTGCATGTGTCTCATGACTTATACATCATAATCGACCTTATTTTTTATGTCTTCATGTGTCTCATGACATATACACCACAGTAAAAAAAATTGCTAACATGAGTGAATGATGATGATAATTCAATAAATTTTTAACAATGTTGTTCATGATTGGTTTATAATGTTCCTGACAAGTTTTTCATGCTAATGCTAATAAGAGTTATGATAATGTTAAAATGAGCTATCACAATTCTAAAACTTGTGTACGATAGTGCTAATACACCAAAATGTATAGCTAAATCATGTATTGCCATCAGTATTAGGTTTTACATATTTCTACAAGTTCCTCGATGCTAAAAAAATCAAACTACTAAATAATCATGAAACAATGCTAATATGGGTGAACGATGATGTTTTTTCAACAAAATTCTAACAACGTTGTTGATGGTTGGTTTATAATGTTCATGGTAAGTTTTCATGATAATACTAACAAGAGTTATGATATTGCTAAAATAACCTATGACAATGCTAAAATTTGTGAACGATAGTGCTAATACTACAAAAGTCTGACTGTTTGAATTTGTTTTTCAATTTCTGATTTTACCCTTATTAATCTTCGCAGGCTGTTGGATTGATTCTTATTACAAAAATACCATCAATTAATTCTTTTAATTTGGGCCATATGTTTTGGTAAAATTAAATGGTAGGGATTTATTCTTAGTTCTCACACAGGACTTGGTTATCTCTAGAGCCACTCCACACACACACACACACACATATATTACATAAAAATTAAATTGGCGGGCATATTTCATGAAATATCTCCAAAAGGCATGGGTCGGGCGGCCCAAAATTTTAACATAACGATGGCCCGACTCACCTACCTTTTGCGTGGATTCACAGCCTAACAAAGCTTGCTCGAAAATTTTCAGGTTAATTTCTCACCACAACTTGAATTGACAGCTCTACTTGTGATGACCAACATGATAAAATATTCACCACATAAAAGTGAATATACATAAAATGAAAAAAGACTTTGCTTATTGGTTGAAATCTGTAAAAGTATAATATCCTACTACGAAAATGTCCTTCAAAGTCGACGACTAAACAATGTTAAGATGCTAACAACTTACTAAAACCCTATTCATTAAACAACTAATCTAAAGTGTGTAAACTTCAAATGCAAATGCAAAAATTGCCAAGATGTTCACTTTGCTCTCAGCTCGTTTATATAGTCTATGTGATTGTGCCCTTATGCTTGAGCCTTTGAGCTCTTTAAATGTGATATCAGGTTACTATGTATGCTACTTCCTCATATACATATATATAGGGATGGGATCTGGTGAGAACCGGTCGCTAGGTGAGAATCGGGAATCGATCCATCCGTCCATCCTGTAAAATCGACGCCCCAGATCCATCCAGATTTTCGGTGGCATTTTTGTAATTATCGCGAAAATCTTCAATTCGCGCGTCTCATGAAGGGCAAAATCAAAACTGAACTCAGAAATTGCCCAGATTCAATTTTAGCATCCGACTTCGCTCATTTTAGCCTCATGCATTTCTCATTTTAGCATGTGTTGATAAATAAAAATTGAACGATGATTTCATTGAAATGAAATGTAATACACCCTATTTGGGGACAGTGAACCCTAATGAGAATCTCATAATTACTAGTTGGGATCAGAGCCCTAATCGGAACGTAATAAACCCTAATTGGGAATGATGAACCCTAGTGGAAAATGTCACATCAATTTTAGCATCCTACTTCGATCATTTTAGCATCCTACTTCGATCATTTTAGCATTATGCGATTCTCATTTTAGCCTTATGCGATTCTCATTTTAGCCTTAAAACAAAAGGGAAGAATTATTAAATTACTATATTACCCCTCCGTCCATAAAGTTGCCAAAAATTACAGGAATGCCACCGCCCATCCACTTAAATCTGATTTAATATGGACCGTCCAGATTGAGTCAAACAAGGGCTAGGATTGGTTCCTAGTTCTCACCTAGGGGAAATGTTCTCATTTGATCCTTTCCCTATATATATATATATATATATATATATATATATATATATATATATATATTATGTCGAGGGTAACCCACAACCACTACCGAGGTGCGCACTGGGTAAATCTTGTCTCTGTGTAATAGCTTGTAAATCATATAGGGGAGGTAAACCACACTTGGCAAGCCAAGTGTGATAGGCTCACACCCAGTGGTGTTGGTGGTGGGATTCAAACTTGAGACCTTTGACCTCATATATTTTGTTTGTAAAAAGAGTTGTCAATATGACCATCTGACCTATTAAGCCCTATAATAAGCCACGATGAGAAAAAATTTTAGACCATTTATAGGGAGCATATACCCCGTCTAAGAAATGGAGTGTGCGGGGTTCGATTAACATGAGAATTTTCAGCTCTTTTTATAGGGAGCATGTACTTCGCCCAAAAATTTCATCAAGTTACTTCACATAATCAGGTTGGACTGACCCAGCTAATTGATTTTTTCGGGCTTCTTGTAACATAATCTAATCCACCCTAAATACATGCCGACCTGCAGGATCCGACTACATTTTGATAGCCATATTCATAACTAATTGAAAAAGTGGAACATAATTATCCAAAAAAAAAACAACAAAAAACTATGGATTGGGTCAAACCGTAGACCATTACTTTGACTCCTTCTTATATCCGTTGTGACTGTGAAAAATCTTTCAAAATCTTTATTCAATAAATAAAATTATCTATATTTTGGGAAAGGTAAAAATTTCAAATATCAATTCAATAAAAATTAACTAGTATAACTAACCATTGATTGGTTTTATTTGAGTACAAGTTCAACTCCTTTATTTATATATATTTAATTATTCTTCAACTAATTATAAAATACGCATTCCTTTCCAATTTCTCTCCATAAATTCCATTATAAGTCTAGATCCAATGGACACCCCCTTCCTAAATTACACAAAACAACGTTATTAGTTAATTTCAGATTAATTGAAATAAAATACTATTATAAACTAGACGAATAAAATATGTTGTCACTATATGATTGTTAATTTTACATATTATAAATTAAAAATATTACAGAATTGTTAAATTTGTTTAATGTAAAAAAATTATAAGGGCATTATTTCACTTTCAAAGACTGAGAGAGAGAGAGAGAGAGAGAGAGAGAGAGAGAGAGAGAGAGAGAGAGAGAGAGAGAGAGAGAGAGAGAGAGAGAATAATTAATTCATCTTTTAGCTTCTTCATCTTTTTCTGATTTTCTCAAAATTCTTCATTCTTCCACCACTTTCTTCTAACCATAATTCTAATGGCAAAAACTTATATGAGATGGTTTAACGAGTCTCTTACGTTAGACGGGTCAAATAGGATCCAAACCTACCTAACAATCCAGACCCACAATAGTCAGCTGTGTGTGCTCCACGCACTCGCCCACGCGCGTATCATTAGGTATAAAGTAAAGTATCACTATGTATGAAGTAAAGTATAAGTATCACTAATTATATGCATGGTTGTAAAAATCAGTCCAAGCGCCCGTCTAGGAGCTCGACGGCCTGACCCGAACCGAAAATGGCAAAATCGGCTGAATTATGAGGGACAGACGCAAAGGCGGCGTGTAGACGGTGATTAGGCGGGTGTTTGGTGGCTTTTAAACTTTCAATTTTTTTTTATATTTTGTATTTTAAATTTGTAATAAATAAAAAACTATAGATTTCTAAAAAAAAAGACGATACAAGCAGACTGCCAACATGAAACATCAACCCTAGACCCTAGCCGACTCGCACTAGTCATTGGCTCATCGCTCGCACCACTCAAGCACTCTGCACTCACTGCCGCTCGTCGACTTGCTCGCTCTGCGCTTGCACTTTATCATCGGACATCGATCCGCCGCTCGCCGCTTGCACCAGGTAATTAATTAGGAACTATTTCTATAATGTTAGTTGTGGGGATTTGCACTTTAATCTCGGATCGAATGGATGCTTCTAGATAATCTTACTATCTTAGTGAAGAATGTATTGAATATTTGAATAATTGAATCTGCTTCTATAACCTGAGCATCGGCCATCAAGTCTCAAAAAGTGAAGATATATATATTGATCATGTATTGAATATTTGTCATTTGAATCTACTTCTATATCTTTTGCTCTTTTGCATGCTGACTTAAGCCTACCAACTTTGAACATGTAATTTAAAATTATGATTTGCTAATATATTATATATATTGATCATGTATTCCTATTGGCTATAGTATTTAATTAGGAACTATTTCTATAATGTTAGTTGTGGGGATTTGCACTTTAATCTCAGATCGAATGAATTCTTCTAGATAATCTTACTATCTTAGTGAAGAATGTATTGAATATTTAAATAATTGAATCTGCTTCTATAACCTGAGCATCGGCCATCAAGTCACAGAAAGTGAAGATATATATATTGATCATGTATTGAATATTTGTCATTTGAATCTACTTCTATATCTTTTGCTCTTTTGCATGCTAACTTAAGCAACGAGTTGGTTAAGTTAAATTTGTTTAATCCTTATTTGTAAATAATTCAAAAAGGGAAACATCTAAGTTGATTTTGTTTTTATAATTTGTATATGATTTTACATATTTTGACTGTTCTAGTTGCTAAAATTTGTTTAATTATTTTTTACTTTATAGGTCATATTTAAAATTGAAACTTCGAGTATTGCCTCAACTGCTCAAACTTCTGAATCTGAAATGGTGCTTAAACGGAATTCAAATGATGTTGGATGGAATTACGCTATCTTAGTTGATCCAAAGAATATGGATAAACTTCAATGCATCAAATGTGGGAAGAAAGTTTCTGGAGAGATTTATAGAATTAAAGCACACATTGCATAGATAAAAGGAAATGTTGCTTCTTGTAAAAAAGCTTCAAAAGAAGATCAAGTAATTTGTAGAAATGCGATCAATGAGGCTAAGCTTAAGAAGAAAAGGAAGAAGATGAAGGGGAAGAGCTGAGATCACAGGTCAATATTCACAATGACCCTCGTGAAGAAGATATTGATGTTGATCAACTGAAAGAGTCTTTTAGGTCTATCAAATCATCACGAAGTCTTAGCCCCATGGATAAGTTTGCAAATCATATATCTCCTAAGGCTTGTTTGAGTTCTGGAAAGGGCAAACTACCATTACCAAAAAACACGCTCATACATAACGGATAAAATCCGCTATCTATGTTATTATATGAGTGTTACGTATACTGGTGTTATGTATGATTGCGCTCATACATAACGGAATAATATCCGTTATCTATGTTATTATACATAACAGTTATAGCAACAAACATGACATCGGATATTATGTTATCTATAACTCTCATACATAATGTTTTCTTCCGTTATAAAAAATTAACTTCCTCCATTATCTATGAACTTTTACATAATGGTTTTTTTTCATACATAACACTTTTCATTGCGTGATCTATTACTGTTATATATAACGGTTTGTACCGTTATGAAAATTCATTTTTCTCCGTTATAAAATATACCACATGGATTAATACATAACGTTGTTAGTAGTTTAGATAACGCTTTTTTACGTTATGTATGTTTTGATACATAACAGATTTTTACCGTTATTAAATATTTTTAGTTTTCGTTATCTTTAGGTCTTATACATAATGGTCTTTTAGTTTCACTGCCATTATGTATGTTTCCAATAAGTACCGTTATGTATGCCTACTACAATTTTTTTTTTTTTTTTCAGCAATTAAAATAATTCTAAAACAATAAAAATAACTGAAATTCCCATAAATCATCGTATATCTAATTTAAAAAATATTCATACATTCATCCGAATATAGTCAACATTCTAAACTGTTTATATCGTACTAATATCCAAAAAAAGATAACATATATATTGCTTGCCATTTCGATCCGAACAACTTTTTCGGTGATTGAGAAGCGCTCATTCAACTCAACTGCTCAACTATAAATCCGCCACGGTTTGAGAAGTAAGTGATAACAATTAATTATTACAATACTAAAAAACAACCCAATCTCAACAAAAATGACATAAAACATATTCCATGAGATAACCATGCATTTGTCTCAAGCAAAAATAATTGAATTGGAAGCAATACCGGCTTATTAATAAATGAATTATGTTTCATCTAGTAACTAGTGAATTATGTTTTTCTACCTATCAGCTTATTAATAGTACAGGTTTTAAATAACATTAGGGAATTAATCATTTTCAAATGTTTCGTTAAATGCCTTTGCACTACACGAAGGTATAATCGCTTATTAACAAATAATTTGATAGTCTATAACATATGTTTTCTAAATGCACAATCCTGTATTTACTGCTTGTCAAAGTTTTCAATTTCTTCTCTTATTATTATGTTCCTCTTCGTCTCTTCTTCTAAAGTAATACTTATGGGTACTAACAAAATCAGAGAACCCATTAGTCACCTTTTCGTTAGTAAAATAATGTACACCAAATATAGCATGAATCTTCTTTTAGTCAATGTTTAACATGATCCAGATTCTACTTTTAGCGTCAGGTATTTGACAATGTTAAAGGAAAGAAGCACAATCATGCATTTCAAAAACTATAGTTAAACAAGACTGTCATGCTGGTCTAGCAATAGCAGCTTGTCTAGTATCAACTAATATGAAGTATTTCCCTTTTTTACTTTATTAGTATAGCTAACCATACTGTCTGACATGCAAAAAAGATGTGTTTAGTTGTTAATACGAGTTTTCCAGTCTGTCGGAGAGACCCAAACTTAAATTATGGCATCTCTTTTAGCAATGTTTTCATTGTCCAAGTACCAGAGAACAATAGTAGAACTCCCACTTCTTCATTTTCTTAGAAAATGCATGTAAAATATCTAGTGTAAAAGGTTTCAAGAATTGAAGAGGTGCAACATTTCAAATGAAAACACATTCATGAATTCGAACTAGATTATAAAATAAAACCTGTTAGAGATGAGAAAACTTCTGCCATCACAGTGCCAATATTATTTTTTGGAATCGGCACACCAAAGAGGAGAGCCAATGTTGAGGTGATATCAACCTAAAAATCCAGAACAAGAAGAAAGATGCAAAAGTATTAGCACTACCATATAAATTCCATGCTACTTTATTAATCTCATTTCCTAGAAGTACAATCTCCTATTATTTTAAGAATTTCTCATTATATTTTTTGCTTGTCCTGCTCGGGCCAGTTATGAACCAAATTAAAAAACTAAATGCCTGGTAAGTTTCTTTGCTGTGTTCAACATCACCGATTTTTTCAGCATTAATGAAAAGTGCCAAAGAATCTGTCTCCTCGTATGAAGACCCCCCATGATTACCACCATCAGTCATGCCATGATCACTTACTACCACCTGGAATTTAAATAAAGTACACTAAGATAGATATATAGCATTATAACTACAAAGCTATGAAATGGTATGTGAATCTTATTAATAGTTGCTAGCAATGTTTTAAATATAATATAGAGAAAATAAAACTCTAACATCGGCTCGAATAGAGTCAAGTAACACCAGATAAGGATACATTCAGGTAGTTGGATATCAAATTCTCACCAAAATCATATGATAAAGTACAGACGAAAAGGCTAATCCATATCATTTCGACTTTCTCAATACATGAAAATGCATGTCCCACACATGTCACAATAGGACAATGATATGACAACAATATTTGAGAGGCTTAGCAAAATGAGTAACCACAACACCAAGGTCAGCATCAATTGGGAAGATTCACGTATTATTCATTTTCTAACTATCCTTCAGAAATAGTAAAACAAGATGCCTGAAACCATATACATGGAACTTCAACTTTTGGAATCTAGAAAGAACAGACTGTCGTGTCTCAGAACACAATTCTATCATAGAATCACAATAGAGCAACAACTTCTATCTGACCTTTAACATGTTTGCCCTCTCTGAACTAATTATATACATCAGCTAAAATCATTAATGAAAAGATAATTTTCTCATGTTAAGATAAAGCATTTCAAACCTGATTCATTAGATCCTATCAAGCCAACATGTTGTATCTAGCTTATGCAATCCTTATAATAGATATTTATACAAACCAGAAAACTAGTTGCGCTCCAGAAATTTCAGATGAGAATAAAGCATTACGAACCAAAATTGTCCCTCTTTAGTTAATTTCTCGAGTTAATGTAATACTTGAATGAATCCTTTCAACTATTTTGTCCATCTCCTTCAGTTTGGGGATCATCAATATACTGGTAATGAAAAATGAGCAGGATATGAGTGTGTAATTTAGAAGTATTTATTAGAATGAGAAACATTAACTAGAGGGCAAAAAATAAACTTAAATCAAATACAACATTTGATCAATATTCAAAATAATAAACTTGGGGGGACCTTAAATCAGATAAACTGTGTCCACAAAAAATCTATACTATATTTTGTCTGGAAGCAAAAATAAATGCAGAAAGATTCAAAACTGCAATAAGGGAAAATGAATAATAAATAAACAAAATAACTCTTAATATAAGTGACCTTATTCAATCCAATAAAATAGATTTCAACCAATAATATAGATCTGAACAACTTACCTCAATCAAAAACAAGGAATCCCAGTCTCAAATTCCCAACTCTTCAAATCCAGAAATCCAAATATGAGAGTGCAGAGCCAACAACCAACTTCCTGAGGCAAAAAGGACCAATCTTTATGGAACACTAATAATAGACACTATTTGAAAAGCATGTATTGAATAATGAAACCAAGTTTATAAACACAGGGAAGGCCAATTTTATAAACAACAGTCGGGCCATTCCTCATTTTTGAAGGAATTTATTACTGAGAGCAAGCTTTCATGCAATATAATAGCTAGTCCTACAAGTTCACGATCTAGAAATAGAGAGATGATTAGAACCAGTAATTTTTATGCTTCTTAAGTTGAGACAATAATATTTGCATCCCTGCAAAAATAAATATGCCAGGCCAATATTTGAAAATCATCAAAGTTATAAAGTTTGGACAAGTTAAAACTTAAAACCATCCACAGAGATAGAGTTGGGTTCCCACTTCCCAGTATATATGAAATGAAGATCTAATGAACTGAGGTGCAATATTTTATGTTTCAAGAGATACCTATATTCAATATAACTTAATCTAACTAAACAATTCCCAAAATTTTGGTTGCAAAATTAGCATTACGTACCTGTTCTATATCATGTTGAGGTATTCTAAGCTCTTTATAAAACACTCCTTCGACTGTGAGGCTTATACTCTCGTACAAACTAAGAAATTGCTCCATCATCCCCTCATATTCCAACACCTGAAATCTAATATAAATAAAAAAATGCATTGAAAAACAACTAAGGGTTGCAAATCGAAACCTTTACGGACCAGGTAAATGTTGCTTCCATAACAACACAATTTCAAGGGCTTCTTAGCAAATTGAAATGCCTTCTACAACTTCTTCAAACACGCAATCGCGACCAAGGAAATATTGGTATTATCGACATCAATCTCTTCGAGAAGCGGCAGGAACAACTTCATCCCAGCATGAGATTCTGTCAGAAATATGAAAATATTTCAGATTTCACGATCTGAGCAAAGGATTGAGTCGCTGATTGAGGGGCATAAGGAGAAGAGAAAACCCTAATTACATAATGGTATGGAATTTTGTGTGTAATTCTCAATTAGGGGAAAGGAGAATTGTATGAATTTTTTTGTGTGTATTTCGAGATTGAAGAAGATGTTTCTTTCATGGTGGTTCAGGCACGGTAGCCATTACGTAAGAGGGAAGGGGAAAGAATCATGAATGGACTGGAAATTTGAGGAAACGATCGAGAGAGATGAAGTGAGAAAGTCCTTTTTTGTGTTATTTTTTTAATTTTGTAAAATGAAAAAAATCAAATCATTGGTGGGAAACTTTCCACCATATACATAACGAAAATTCATAACGGTAATGTTACCATTATATAATGTGTTTAAAGGTAACACAAAGTATAACAGTACCAAATGAGCGTTATAAATGTGAATAATATATAACACTCACAGATAACGTAAGACTCGAAAAGTTATATATGATCGGAGATAACACTTCTCTCATAACGGATTTTTGAAATATGCGTTATCTATACAAAAAAGGCGCTCATACATAACGGATATTTGAAATGTCCGTTATGTATGAGGTGTTATCTATGAGAGTTTTTTTGGTAGTGTACGGGAACAAAACATCAAGGATGCACTTGATAAACAAAGATCAGCAACTGTGAGTGAATATATGTCTAGATGGGCTTATGAAGTTGGTGTTTCATTTAACTATCTCGAGTTAGATAGTTGGAAGTTGTTGGTAGAGTCTATTGGCCAATATGGACCAGGATATATACCTCCTACCAGATATGATTATATCGTGCCATTATTAAATAAAGAGATTGATAGGACTAAAGATTTGTTGAGGACACATGAAACTGAGTGGAGATTGAATGGATGTTCGATTATAACAGATGGTTGGAGTGATAGAAAGAGAAGAAGCATCATGAACTTGTGTGTCAATTCAAAATTGAGCACTGTTTTCCTTTCTTCTAAGGATTTTTCTGACATTGCACACACAAGTGAAGTAATATTTGAGTATGTTGATCAATGCATTGATGAAGTTGGCTCTAACAATGTGCTTCAAATTGTAACTGACAATGCATCGAACAATATGGGGGTTGCAAAGTTGTTGAAGGAGAAGAGGCCAACCATTTTTTGGACTTCATGTGCTGCTCATACAATAGATCTTATGCTTGAATCTATTGCAAAACAATCAAGGTTCAAGAGCGTTATTGATCAAGCAAGAGCATTGACAGTGTTTCTTTATGCACACCATAAGGTTTTGGTAATGATGAGGTCATTCACAAAAAAGAAGGATATAGTGAGACCGGAGGTGACACGATTTGCTTCTGCATTTCTCACCTTCCAAAGTATAAATGACAAAACATTAGAATTGAAGGCGATATTTGGAAGTCATGAATGGGAAGAGTGTAAGTTTTCCAAGAGTGTCAAAGGAAAAGCGGCTTACACTACAGTGATGAGCCTCACTTTCTGGAGTGGTGTTGCATCGTGCTTGGAAGTTTTCACGCCTTTGATTAAGGTACTCCGGATTGCTGATAGTGATAGAAATCCATCAATGGGTTTTGTATACGGAGAGCTTGTCCAAGCAAAGGAGGATATCAAAATTACTGAACATAGTATTCCAAAAAACTATGAGCCAATCATTGAGGTTATTGATGCACGGATTAAAGATAGGCTTGATATCCCCAT
Source organism: Perilla frutescens (assembly GCA_026008535.1). Lineage (NCBI taxonomy): Eukaryota > Viridiplantae > Streptophyta > Magnoliopsida > Lamiales > Lamiaceae > Perilla > Perilla frutescens. The sequence continues at coordinate 46,732,023 of BRKX01000001.1, read as the reverse complement.
TGCATTTGACAACTTATGTGTTGAATCCATTTGATCACTATAAGAATCCACTTCTTCATTTGGAGCATGATGTCGCGATTGGTATGATTGAGTGCATGGATATCTGTAGCGATTTGTACCAGCTACTCTAATTTGTATATGTTATTAATATACTGGGTTGTGTTATGTGAGTAAATCGAACAGTGATTTGGTAGAAAATGAGGAAGAAGAGAAGAATATGAGGGAGAGATTAGATAAATTTTTTCCTGCTCATTACTGCAACAAGGAGGGTATAAATATTTCCTTCCTCCCGGTCCCACACAAACAAACCCTAAGATAGAAATAAGGTAAATACAAAACATAAAGGAACTAATTAATAGCTAATCTATTAACGGGCCTCTAGCCACTTTTCTCCTGCTCGTTTGTCAACGCGGCCCAATTCTCCCAAGCCCAGCGTTACTGATCCAGAAGTAACTCCGCTCCGACCCGAGTTAACCCATTCCGGATTAATCCATTTCCTTAACCCTAATTCGCTAAAGATTGAATTTTTATTCTCAAGCTCCCCTGAATTCCCAATTCCACTCCTCGCCATCTCCAATCCAACAATCCTTCCCAAATCTCCCTCTTTTACCTCTGTGTTCGTGACAATACCCCCTCCAGAAGCATATTCTCGACCTCGAGAATAGAAGGAACGAAATTTCTTGCGGAGGAGAGAGTCATCTTCCCAGGTGGCGTGCGACAGATCGGAGTTACGCCAGAGGACCAGTGTTTGGGGAACCTGTTGGCCGTGCCGGGGAAGCATCCTGTGGGAGATTGCGTGTAATGGCATAACTGAAAAGTCGTCATCATCTGAGGCGAGCGGAAGTTCTGGAGAAGGTATGTGCTTCCTTCCGATACATTTTTTTAGTAGAGACACATGGAAAATAGGATGAATTTTAGCCGTAGGAGGTAGATCTAGCTTGTAAGCAACCTGGCCGATCTTTTCCAAGATAGTAAACGGACCGTAAAACTTAGGCGAAAGCTTAAGATTACGGCGTATGGCCACTGAACTTTGGCGGAAGGGCTGAAGTTTCAAGTAAACTTGGTCCCCAACTGCAAAGTTTCTGTCTTGTCGCCTCCGATCTGCATACCACTTCATCCTATTCTGGGATTGAAGTAGGTTTTCTCGGAGGAATTGAATCATTTGCTGTCTCTGATTCATGTAGTCATTCGCGGTAGAATTAGGTGAGTCCAGATAGGAAGATACTGAGAGTGAGGGAGGGGGAACCCCATATAGTGCCTGGTAGGGAGTGCACCTAAGTCCGCTGTGGTAGTTGGTATTATACCAATACTCAGCAAGAGGTAGCCACTTGATCCATTGCCGCGGATTCGAGCTAGTCATACACCTCAAATAGCTTTCCAAGCATTGATTCAAATGCTCTGTTTGTCCATCAGATTGAGGATGGTAAGCAGAGGTCATATCAAGCTTGACTCCTATGAGTTTGAACAATTCCTTCCAAAAAGAGCTAGTAAAAATGGAGTCCCTGTCTATGACAATACTGACTGGAGGACCATACAGCTTGTAGATGCTGTCTAGGAACAATTTAGCTACTGTTTCTGCTGAATAGGGATGAGCTAGAACCAAAAAATGTCCAAACTTAGTGAACCTATCCACCACCACTAGGATAACATCATTTCCCCCTGATTTGGGAAGACCTTCTACAAAGTCCATTGAGATATGTGTCCAACACTGATTAGGAATGGGAAGAGGCTGTAGGAGACCAGGATAGAGCCCATGGTCTGATTTATTCCTCTGGCAAACTTCACATTGCTGCACCCACTGTAAAACTTCTTTCTTCATATTAGGCCAGTAGAAGAGGCCTTTCATCCTCATATAAGTCCCAGTGATACCTGAGTGTCCCCCATTAGAAGAATTGTGTAGGGCAGTCATAATCTGGGATTTTAGCTCTGGAACACTTCCCACTGCAAGCCTTCCTTTGTATCTGATCAAACCCTCAGTAAGTTGGAAGTCAGGGTAGGAAGATTCTTCTACCAATTTAGCACTCAAAACCTTTGAGAAATAGGGGTCCTATTGGTAGCTAAGGATGACCTTCTGTGTCCAAAGGGGTACTGCAGTTGAAAGGGTAGTGCATTCTGTTTCAGGTATGTCCCTCCTAGACAGGGCATCAGCTACCTTGTTTTTCACTCCCTTCTTGTAGTGTATTTCATATGTAAAACCCAATAGTTTGGTAACCCACTTCTGTTGGAGAGGGTTCATCACCTTCTGATCTAACAAGTACTTAAGTGCATGTTGATCAGTTTTGATAACAAATTTGTGTCCCTATAAGTATACTCTCCACTTTTGCACAGCCATTAAAATAGCTAGGAATTCCTTCTCATATATAGAAAGAGCTTGGTTCCTAAGGCAGAGAACCTTGCTCATGTAAGCTATAGGTCTTCCTTCTTGCATGAGAACAGCCCCCACTCCTGTTCCACTGGCATCAGTCTCTAGGACAAATGGTTTGTGGAAATTAGGTAGTGCCAAAACTGGAGTTGTAGTCATGGCAACCTTTAGCTGTTGAAATGCTGCCTCTGCTTCTGGACCCCAGTGGAAATTGTCTTTTTTAAGGAGGTCAGTAAGTGGTTTACTAATGATGCCATATCCCCTCACAAACTTTCTATAATAGCCTGTAAGACCCAAGAACCCCCTAAGTTTTTTAAGGGTCTTTGGTGTAGGCCATTTTAGCATACAGTCCACCTTAGTGGGGTCAGTAGCAACTCCTTCTTGGTTAATGATGTGCCCTAGGTACTCCACACTGGACCCCCCAAAACTGCACTTACTCTTCTTTGCAAACAACTTGTTGTCTCTGAGTAGCTGTAACACTGTCCTTAGGTGCTGTAGGTGCTCTTCCCAACTAGTACTGTAGACTAGTATGTCATCAAAAAACACTAGAACACACTTTCTCAAGAATTCCCTGAATGTCTGATTCATCAAAGCCTGAAATGTGGCTGGTGCATTACAAAGGCCAAAAGGCATAACCACAAACTCAAAATGGCCATGGTGAGTACTGAAGACAGTGAGATACCTGTCTTCTAGCTTCACTAGGATCTGAAAATAACCAGACCTAAGGTCAATTTTAGAAAAAAACTTGGCCCCATGCAGCTCATCTAACAATTCATCAATGATGGGTATAGGGAACTCATGTTAACAGTTAGTGAGTTAAGATATCTGTAGTCAACACACATCCTCCAAGTGTTGTCTTTTTTTTTTACTAGGATAACAGGGGGGGCAAAAGAACTCCTGCTGTGCTGAATTTGCCCTGAGCTTAGAAGATCTTTCATGATCTTTTCAATTTCATCCTTATGGCTGTGAGATGTCCTATAAGGATGTTGATGCCTTGGAGTACTATTGGGCTTCAAGGTAATGCTGTGTTCAATACCTCTCTCAGGTGGCAACTCAGCAGGCTCTGTAAATACATCCTTTTATTATTCCAATAACTCCTCAACCCTATGCTCCTCCCTTAGGTCCATAGCTTGAAGCCTGACCATGTAGACCTCTTCTACCTCTGCTCTGGCCTTTGAGTGAAACATCTTGTATAAAGCATGCCCAGAGATGGCATGTCATTCCCCTTGAGACTTGTTGGCCTGTAGCTTAACTTTCCTTCCCCTTTGAGTGACTGTAACAGTCATGTTATGATAGTCTAACTCAATGGGAGTACAGGATTTCAGCCAATCCCCTCCCAGAATTAGATCATACCCTTCAGTACCCAGCACCCTAGGTGAATATTTAAACTCATGACCTTGCACATTCCAACTGAACCCTGTGACTTGGGAATTGCTGACCATTTTCTGACCATTAGCAACCCTAACCAACAGAGGGTTGGCTTGTTCTGTCATACATCCCAACCTCTCAGCAGTGGCCTCTTGAATGAAACTCAAGGTGCTATCAGTATCTATCAAAATAAGTAGTTCATGCTCCCCTACCTTGCCTGACACCCTGAGGGTAGTGATTCCTTCAGAACCAGACATAGCATTGAGGGACATTTGAACTTCTTCCATTTGGAGTTCTTCAGGGTCTGGTTGTAGATTTTCTCCTTCAAGGGCTTGGTGTTCCACTGAGTATGTCAACTCTTCTTGCTCTGACATGATCATGTAATTGATCATATTTTTACATCTGTGTCCATAAACATAGGGCTCATCACAGTTATAGCAAAGGCCCTTCTCTCTCCTAGCAGCCATCTCAGCAGCAGATAGTAGCTTGGTAGGGGGCTTAAGGACAGGGCTGAATTGTTTGTTAGGTGCAGGAGGAGTGGGGTCAGACCTCCTAGCTCCCATGGACTGGTTTGGGTAGTTTCTGGTAGGCCCTTTTAGTTTCTTGGCAATTGCATCAACTGTGTTCAACTGACTTCTCCCCAACTCAATCACCTGGTGTAAGGAAGTGGGTTTGAACATAGCTAAAGCTGATTGTAAGTCTTCACTGAGCCCATTAATGAAACTGGCAACAAAATATCCTTCTGAATATACACTAGGGTTGAACATCACCATACAAGCTCTTAGTTCCTCAAACTTCTCAACATAATCATCATAGGAACCTTGATGTTTTAACTTGTTAAATTCCATGATGACCTTGGTTTCCTTAAGTTCTTCGAACCTAGCTGCAACCACACCTAAGAATTCATCCCAAGATAGGTTCTGAAATTTTGAACTATAATTTTGGAACCACTGTTCAGCTTTACCCTCAAAGTGCAGGGAAGCCAGCACCATTTTCTGGGAATCTATGACACTGGGCACCAATTGAAAATATTGATTGCACTTGAGGATCCAAGCTCGGGCTTGGGTTCCATCAAATCTGGGAAAGTCCACCTTGGGAATGGGGTTATAAACTTGATGATTAGAATGATCAACAGTCCATCTAGTTCCAGAGGAGTATTGGGTTTGATTTGGAGACCTATTCTCAACAATATACGGCTTAGGTGAAGGACCCAAAATAGATTGCTCCTCAGAATTTCCCTTCCCCTTTGTAAAATTAGTGATCTGTAATTGTAAAGCATTAAGGGTCTGGTTGAGATTATCATATTTGGAGCTTACCCCTTTTAGTTGATCCTGCATCTGGGTGTTCATCTCATTAAGTTTCTCTTGCATCTTCAGTTCAGCAGCTTCCCTTTTTACTGATTCGGCCTCCACCACTTGATCTAACCTTTTTTGTGCCTCCTGCAGATCTTTGAAACGAGTACCTTCAGCCATTTTGCAGGAACGAGGCTCTGAAATACCAATTGTAGCGATTTGTACCAGCTACTCTAATTTGTATATGTTATTAATATACTGGGTTGTGTTATGTGAGTAAATCGAATAGTGATTTGGTAGAAAATGAGGAAGAAGAGAAGAATATGAAGGAGAGATTAGATAACTTTTTTCCTGCTCATTACTGCAACAAGGAGGGTATAAATATTCCCTTCCTCCCGGTCCCACACAAACAAACCCTAAGATAGAAATAAGGTAAATACAAAACATAAAGGAACTAATTAATAGCTAATCTATTAACGGGCCTCTAGCCACTTTTCTCCTGCTCGTTTGTCAACACGGCCCAATTCTCCCAAGCCCAGCGTTACTGATCCAGAAGTAACTCCGCTCCGACCCGAGTTAACCCATTCCGGATTAATCCCTTTCCCTAACCCTAATTCGCTAAAGATTGAATTTTTATTCTCAAGCTCCCCTGAATTCCCAATTCCACTCCTCGCCATCTCCAATCCAACAATCCTTCCCAAATCTCCCTCTTTTACCTCTGTGTTCGTGACAATATCTTATTTCCGGGAGATGTTGATTTACAAGATAAAATCATGAATGAAGAATTTCCCAAGTATAGGGACAGGGAGCCACTTTTTGGGAAAGCAATTACAGTGAAAGGTTGTTCTTTGAATGATGCAAGATTTGATCCAGGTACATTAAATAATTTCATTTTCTTATTTCCAAAGCAATTTATTTTTGGTTTCTTTATTGATATGTTTTTTATTTTCTTTTTATGTAGCATCTTGGTGGTCGAATTTCGGTGCAATAACTTCTAACTTGCAAAGATTGGCTATGAGAATTCTTTCATTAACAAGTAGTTCATCCAGTTGTGAAAGAAACTGGAGCGCATTTGAAGGGGTTAGCTTATTTATCTTTTAAATTATTATTGTATTTTTTTAGCTAATTAGATTTAATATTTTCAACATTGTAAATTATTTTGTTGTAGGTACATACGAAAAAAAGGAATAGATTGGGTACAAAGCTACTTAATAATCTTGTGTTTGTCCAATTCAATGCAAGATTATTGAGCAAACAAAAGAGAGAAAAAGATAGAAGTGATGTGGATATACTACTTTCCAATGATTCACCAACGGCACGAAAATGGATTGTTAATGGTGATGTTGTTGTTGTTGTTGTTGATGATGATGATGATGTTGGTGGTATGAGAGGATTGGGGTCTCGAACTCCAAAATATCAAACAGTAAGAGAATTGTATGATGAGGATTTTGAGTCTGAGGATGAGGAAATGATTGAGAATGGAGATGGAGATGAGTTGGATGGAGATCATTTCTTGGGAGATGTTTGAATTTTGGATATTTTGAACTTTTAGGGTTGTTTTGTTTTGACTTTTGGAGATTTGAACTTTGAATGTTTTTTTGTTTGGAATTTTGGATGATTTAAATTTTGAATGTTGCTTTGTTTGGAATTTTGGATGATTTGAGTTTGAACATTTTATTTGTAATATTGTGATTTATGAATTTGACAGGGTAAAAATAAATAAATAAATAATAAAAAAATACCTAGGTACCGCCTAGGTGGCCTAGGTGCTAGGCCCCCCTCGGCCACCCGACTAGCACCTAACGACTTTTACAACCATGATTATATGTCAAGATATCACTAAATATAAATTGAAGTATTATCTACTATAAAGTTTTTTCACATGCTAAGAAGAAAATAAATTAATTATGTTAGCTGAAGGGAGATCCTAGCTGAAGGGAATACCGGCTAAAAGAGAAGAACTGATGGAGATACCAGTTCTAGATCATTCCCGACTGTCAGCTGAAGAGCACATCAGTTTGAACTGATGAACATGCCAGCTCACAATGACATCAACTGAAGAAGACTGCCAGCTGAAGAGAGGACGATTTCGAGCTGAAGAAAATACCAGCTTAAGACATTCCAGCTGAAGAAAATACCAGCTGAAGAAATTTACTAGTCTAAAGATCCATGCTGAAGGAAATACCAGCTCAGGATATTCCAGTTGAAGGAACATACCAACTAAAGAGAAGACCAAGGTATAAGCTGAAGAAAAATGCCAGCTCAAAGGATACCAGCTGAAGAATGAAGTTCCAGCTGATGAAGCATCAGTTCGAAGGACACTAGCTGAAGACGCATTAGGTTTGAAGTCCAACTGATAAAGCGTCAGCAACCGAACTGAAGACCAGTCCAAGAAAGTTCAAAGCTCAACGGACACAAGTCAAAAATACCAATTAAAGAACACTAGTTCAAACTGCCAGCTAAAACAAAGCAAACTGGAGCTTAGAAGGCATCAAGCCCAAGCCCAGAAATGCCAGCTAAAGATGATCTCAACTGAAGCTTTCCAAACTGCCAAGGGACACACAAAACTGACAGACAAAGAAACTGAAGATTTGAGCTGCCAAACAAAGCTCAGAACTGAAGATCAAAGATAGGAGCCGTAACTCAAATTCAGATAAGCTAAAGAAGATCTTAAAGTTAATACAACCGAGATCTTGGAGCAAAAGCTCGTCAGAAGAGCAAAGGCAACTCAATGGCCCCATTAAATGAAAGCCTTGCAACTGGCTTTATCATTTATGATCAAACAGTGATCACCAGCGGTCACCAACTCACCCATCTTTAAAAGATGAGCTACCCCAGAGAAGACCGTGGGACTTTTGAGAATTTTGGAGAGCACTTTACTTAAGTCTTTCCACGAAGACGTTCGCCAAAGCACTAAAGCCTCACTCTAAAAAAATCAGAAGAATCAAAAGTTCTAACTGATGAGAATGAGCATTAATGCTCTTCGAGCTAGCTATTGAAGATTTCCAGCCAGAGCTATTTTCTCAGTCACTGTGCTTCAGTAATCAACTACCCCAGCTTAGACGCAGACACGTAAAGGAGCAACCCAGTTGATACCAGTTTCAAGACTGTACTCTTGAAGATCGAGCGAGATCTAAAATCATAAAAAGACGGGCAATAGTATCTTATCTCTCCAACGAGTAGTTGGGGATCACAAGTGTGAGTTGTCGACCTACCGGCTGAGGAAGTTGAGTGCGCAGCTTCTGGGATAGCAGTTATCTTCACTGTGTAACTGTAATAAAGGAACTTTACACTTGTATAGTGAATTGCCCTTTTGCGAAAGGAAGAGAGGACGTAAAAGTTGAGCTTCAAATCTCTATAAATTAGTTGTGTGCTCTGCTTTAATTTTCAGTTTAGTTGCATGTTTTAATTGCACATTATAAGCACACATAGCACTCCGAGCTAGCAGATTTTCTCAACTGATCTCTACAAAGCACGGATATTATTGCAACTCAAAACGGGCCCTGAATATTCCGCATCTAAGTACAGTTTTGTGATCAGTTTATTTACCCCCCTCTAAACTGATTCTGACTCACCCCGGGACCAACAAGTGGTATCAGAGTGGTTGATTCTAAAGATCAGCTGTTTCTGCAGATCAACTGAATCAGATCTAGTCATCTCTGCTAATCTATAAGCTATGAGAAACCATAAGCTACCTATCTTTTCAGTTGAGAACTACGATAACTGGAGCAGGAGAATGAGGGCGCATCTCTGCTCAATCCATGAGAATATGTAGAAAGTTATCACGGATGGTCCAATCACGATTATGATAGACAATGAGGCCCATATTGCTGATGCAATCAATCAGCAATGATCCCGAAGCCAACTCATCTTCTCACAGGTGAAGAGAAGAAGTTGAAGAACCTAGAGTTCATGGCCCAAGCCGCGTTATTCCAAACTCTAGATGAAGATCGCATGAAGGACACAAAGAATTATAGAACTGCCAAGGAGATATGGGACTTACTTGCAGATCTGTGCAAAGAGTCCGAAGCTATCAAAGAAAATAAGCTCCAGCTAACAGTCGACAAGTATGAGTCCTTCAAGATGCACTCAGATGAGACCATCTCCAACCTTGAAATAAGATTTCTTGGCATCATTAGTGAGATGAAAAATCTGGGAAGAACATATCTCAATAGTGAGATGAACTCCAAAATTTTGGACAACCTCACTGAGGAATGGGATATGAAGGTGATTGCTACAAAAGAGTCTAGAGATTTGACCAGCATCACCCCAAAGAGTTCTCTTAAGGCTCACGAGTATAGCCTAAACTGAAAAAGAGAAGAATCCACATCATCAGCCCAGGATGCAGCCTTCTACGGTGAAAGAAATCGGTTTAGAGAAACTTAAGAAAGAAATGTCTTACAGCCTAGAAGTTCTCGAGCCAAAGAACAACCAAGCGGCTTAACTGATCGCAGAAAAGAAGTAGTGGAGAAGAAGGAGAGCCTGACTGAAGATATCAATGATCAAATCCAGTCAGTTGCCAAGCTACTAGAGAAACTCAAGCGGATCAGAGATCAATCATCAGTTATGCTTCAAACTGATGATAAGCCCAAAGCTGGGAGAAATCAACCGTTTGCTGAACAACCCATGGAAGCCAACAGAAGCATAGGAGAATGATTCCATTGCCACAAGTAAGGGCACTACATATATGAGTGTCCAGAGCTCCTTGAAGACAAAAAGGCCAAAGTGAAGAGAAGCTTTTTCAAAAGAAAAGCTATGATGGCTAACTCAGAGAACGCCATACTAAGAGGCATTATTCTACCTCATGACTGACAACGAAAAAGAGGTTAGCACAAGTGACTCCTTAACCTCTTTTTTACATTCATGAATCTTCCATTACTAGCAATGAAATAAATAAACAATTAAGAATGCTAGAAGACCAGTTAGCTGCTATTTCAAGTATGCATTTACAACTGAGGGAAGAAAATGATGGCCTAAGAGATGAGGTCAAAAGACTGAGAAATGAACATGACAGAACTGAATCACATGAAGCTCAGTCAACTGAATGTGAGAAGTTGTAGCACAATTTTGATGAGCTAAGAGCTGAGAATGAGAGGCTATGGCAGGAGATCCAGGAGAGAGAAAATATTTCTCTCAAATTCAGAAAGGGATCTTAGATTCTTGATGAGATTCTAAGCCATCAAAGAGTTGAAACTAATAGTACATGGTTAGGATACAATATGTACACTGCCTCGAACAAAGGAAAGACGATTATCCAAACCAGTCAAGAAGGAACCCTTCCTGGTTTTGTCAGACCTGCATCAACCCAACCAATTGAAGAGACCGAAGGCGAGAAAACTGAAGACATCCCTACAGATCCGCCTAAGAGGTCCAACCAATCCTCCCAACTGAAAGACGCAGTTCGGCAGAGAAAGCCATCTCAAAGAAGGCCACAAGCTCAAAATAGGTAGTTTGCCTATCAGCAAAGGCCACCAGCTCAGCAAAGGCATCCAGCCTATCAACAGAGGTCGTCAGTTCAGTCCAGACCTCCAGCTCATCAGAGACAGTCAGTTCAACAAAGATCACCAGACTTTTAAAGGCCCAAACTTCAGGACCGGCTTATGGTGAGCAGTCATTACCGGCCAACTGAAGTAAGGAGAAATACTCAGTTTGGACCGCAGTCTCATCGAGATAGGGCATCAGTTCAGGAGAGAACTACTTAGCCAGCCCATCCTCGAAGACATCCTGGAAGTCAACTTGGAAGAGAAGTTGATTCAAGGAGAAACGTGCCCATAATGCTATATCAAGCACGTCAACATTCTTAGATCTCTCTGGAGAAGTTCACTCCAATGGATCTCACAACACAGTATAGTGAGTACTTGGACTCAAGAGATGAACCAAGAATCAATCCTCAGTATAACTAGTTTGCCAACTGGTCATACCACAAGAGCGACAAAGCTCATGGTGATAAAAGGAATTGGCCACCAAAAGGCAGATAGCTGACATCTTCGCAAAGCCCTTGAAGCAAAATCTGTAAGGCTATGTATCCATTTGGGGCTTTTAGAACTAGTATCACAAGATGAAGATGATCAAGAAAATAATGGGAGAATGCAAAGAGCAACTCTAGTCAATAAAAAAAACAAAACACAAAAAAGGGAGAGCAGAAACTAAAACTGAATGTGCGTCAGTTCAGTCAGCAAAAGAAGTCAAAACTGCTCAAATCATCAATTAAGACAAAAAGCAAGCTGAAAAGTTTGCAAACTGATGAAAGACGTGGAAGCTGAGAACTCAAAAGGCCAGAACTGATCACATGCTCAATCAGTTCGCAAAAGAGAAAACAGCTCGTGATCAGCTGAAGCAAGCAGCTACACTGGAAGGAGAGCTGGAAGCCAACTCAGCAAAGAGAAGAGCTGAACTGAAAATATCTCAGTTGAAGCTGGTCATGCTAACTGGAGACTGCAGATGTAGCCAAATCATCTGATGACGTCAGCAGCTTAAAGCCAAAGTAAACACCAAAAGAGAGAGCTTCAAATAGATAAGTTTGAATTTACTTTTAATTAGTGGAACGGTAAAATGACGTGTTATACCATTGTTACCATTGGACCTACTATTTCTCTCTTCAATTAAATTGCAACAGATAAATTTGAGAATTAATCGACGGATTAATCGAAGCCATTCAAGATAAGCTCCCCTCAAATTCTTGTTACCGTTGGATTTACCATGGAATTTGAAGGCTATAAATAGATTGGCCGAACTCCTTTTCGGCCCACTCAAAGCCAACAAGCCTTCAAGAATTCCCTCAAAGAGCCAAAACTACAGAGTTTTCATTCATTCCAAAAGTCTCAGAAAACTCTTTCTCAAACTCTCAAATGGCTCAATTTTCTGCTAACATTCACCGCAGAAAATACAACTTCAAACTTTCTGGTGATGATTCAACAGTGTTTAGGGAGGATCTATATCATGACAAATTCCTTAATCCTGTGGCTTTCAGAGAATCATGTAGAAACTCAGAACTATGTGAAAAGATCATCACATTAGTTAAGAAAGCTAAGCTAAAAACCTCACTGAAAAGGCTCCTTCCAAAGTCTATCCTAAGGCAGTGGCAGAGTTCTTTCTGAACTCACAATACAAAGAGAATTATCAGGAGATCATCAATGAAGTAAGAGGAAGAGAAATCACTATCACTCCACTGATCCTGCGGAAGATTTTCAAAATTCCAACTGGTGGCAAGAAAATCAAAGATGTGTGGGTAAATCCTGAACAACACTACAACGAGTGGAAGAGGAATTCAATCATTCAAGAATATCATAGCAGTCACATGATAACCAAATTTAAGGAGAAATATCAAGTGCTAGCTATGATCGCCGCTAGGATGCTCACATGAGCAACATGAAGCTTATCGGAGATGACAGTGCCCAGATATCAAATCTGCAAGGCCATTTGCAGAGAAATGAAGATTTATTAGGCACAACACTTCTTTGATCAACTGAAGAAATAAGTGGAAATTGTCAAAAAAAGACCATCAACGACAAAAGATTTCCACAGAAAATGTATTTCCTAAATCGAGTCAGCCTAATTCTGGAAAACTAGCTCCCAGAATTAATGATGGAGGAAACCATAGTCGAACTAGTTAATCCAGATGACTTTCTACCAAAGTCACTCAAATGAGAGCCAAAGCTGCCAGTACAAATCAGAGAGTATCAAACTCGATAGAGATCAATCAAGACACCAGAGGTCCTTGGAAAAAGAAAGGCAAAGATGATTGAACCAATCAAAATTGAATCATCTGACTCTGGTGAGGTCCCTCCAATGTTCGTGTCGATGGAGCATAAAGGAAAGGGACAAGCTGAATCAAGTGCAGCCAAATAAACTGCTACAACCCCAGTTCAAATGGAGTTTGTTGACAAGAGAGTTCAAAAAGACTCAACATCAACTCAGCTGAAGAACTCTGTACAAGGGAGAGAGGAAACTAAGGAAAGAACTGCTTTTAAGAGAAACAATGTGCAGAAAGAAAGAAAACAACAGACTCAGAAATTGAAGAAACTGATGATACTCAGTCAGACAAGCAGACCAGCAAGTCATCAGTTCATGCTATCTCACATCATGAAGAACTAATCAGACACCTACAAGAACAGGTAAAACAACTATCTGAGTCAATTAGAGAGCTGCAGGCTCACACTGGACTGAAGCCTTCTGAAGAAAGATCTCAAAATGTCAAAGAAACAAACAGTCCCAGGAAGCTAGCCTCTAAGAAGAGAAAAACTGAATGGAAGAAAAACTAAAGGTCCATCAAGTCAACTGGTCAAGAAGACCTTCTTGTATTTCAGTTTATCTTCAATAAAACCATTTTACCTTAACAGTTTCAAATGTCTTGTCAAGCATTTACTTCGCAACTTCCCCCGTTGCAGTCTGACAAAGACATTTAAGGTAAACAAACAAAAGCAAGGGACACAAATTTTTCAAAGATATATGAGTACCTATTCATTACTCATAAATCAATTCAGATCTAGTCTCCCTTCCTTGCAAAAGAGAAGAGACATACTCATTTTCCAAATCTCACAGAGTCTCTCTCTTTCGCTCATCTCTCCCAAAAATCATAGACAAATTTTCTTCAATGGCATAATTGCTTAGTTCCCCCAAATCTTTCAAGAAACAAATGATGAGAGATAAATTCCTTGAAAGGAAGAAATTCTAGGGTATTCTTCAAAATTCAAACGGCCAGAACCTGCTTGTTTCTCTTCACAAGATAAGGATTCTTCACTACCTAAAAACACCACCCAGATTCTTCAGAAAAAGTCGGGTGTGTGAATTTCTTCTCCAAGCACAAATCAGTGATGATGGCAAGGAGATTACATCAGCTATCCAAGGCCGGCCAATCAAGATAACTGAAAGAACAGTTGCTGAAGTTTTTCAACTTCCAAGGCAAGGTGCAATCGTTCAAGAGTTGAGTGAAGCAGCTGAACCATACTGGAGAAGGTGGAAGACCCCCACCTGCAACAAGGCATTCAGTTTTTCCACAGCCAAAACTAATCTAAGACCAGAGTATGGAGTTTTGCTCAACATCACAAACAAGATGATGTTTGGAGCAATTGGAAGCCTAAGCCAGCTTACCCATGAGAGGTACAAGGTGATGATACAACTACCTGAAGGACATGAGACAAACTGGACATAGTTTGTATTCTCACAACTCAAGCGTCAAGTTCTCAAGGCTTTCAACTCAAAGAGAACAGGGAAGTTTGAGTCCATGGTAGGACTTGTTCTCATAATAAGCAAGATGATTGAAGACATCTTGAAGCTGTGATGCATTACCAGTCCTCATCTCCGACTAGATTCTCAAAAGAGGAAGCATTCATCTGCACTCACTCAAGAAAAAAAAGGCTAGAAAAAGGCAATACAAATGCCATAGCCTCAAATACCTCAACTGCTAATGCCATCTCGTCATCACATCAGTCTCCAAGAATGGATCAACAACGGACTTCCAAGACTGTTCCGATCCAGATGAGCTTATTCCATTCATCAGAATTCCTCATTCAAATTATGGAGCTAACTACTTCAGGAGAACTTGTCCCTCTCTCCAATTGACAGAAGAAGATATTCACACTTTCTATAGTGGTGAATATGCAGCCAAGAATGCACAAAAAGAGGTAACAAATTTACTTCTTACTCAATTTGCATTTGTGGCTAAGCAAGATCAAGAGCTTTTTAAGCTTCTGAACCAGTACTTTTACTGGTACAACTAGAGACACTCAATGTCCATCCAGTCTCATTTCTTGATCACTGCTTTTCACGGCATGAGTTTTTGCAAAGAAAAGAAGTTTGGAGTATGAAATGGATAGGGTCTGCAAATCCATTCTCTCCAACTATTGTGCAAGTACAAAGGATTATGAGTCATAAATTGACCAAGAAAATTCCTCCAACTGCCCTACTTGCCGAATTGGGAAATGACATCAAGGCTCAATAAGAAACAAGAGCAAAACAGCATGAGATCGGCACAATCAGCCCTGTCCACAGAAAACTGAATTTGGGAACTCTGCCAAATTAGTTAGCTGAGCCTACTCGACCAACTGAACCTACAACTGAATATGAGCAACGAGAGCCACCTCTCACCCCGGTTGTAGTAAGTCGACGTTGTGGTGATGAAGACACTATCACATCACCCAATCTCTTATCAAAGAGATATGTGACCCCACTGATTACTTCAAGCTACAAGACAGCCGCCCAACTGAACCTGCAGAAAGTTCAGCACAAGTCATCCTTAAGAAGGAACTTGAACAGAAGGCGAAAGGTCATATCATCTGAAGCTAAGCACCGGAGTCAATCTATGAAGAAAGCAAGGCCAGAGAAGCCTGCTGAAGGAACTGGATCCGCCTCCAAGACAAAGAGGTCAAACTGCCCTGACGAGAGCAGTGAAGAGCATCTAGTTCAGCTCCTCAAGAAGAGAAAACTAACTGAGATATAATCCAGCAGTTCAACAACTGATCTCATCAGTTCAGTGATAAATCAATTCCAAGGGTCAAGAAGGAGATATGACTAGAACTGATCGATCAGTTACCACATCATCAGTTCACCAAAAAGTCATCAGTTGGATGGGGTAGCCCAACTGCCAAGGAAAAGTTTAAATTGATTAAATCTTTAAACTTATTCCTTATCACATTAATGCCATCGTGATCTAACGGGCATTATTTTCAAATGGGAGATCTCTCAAGATAGCAAGCATTTAATGCTACTGAGCAAAATCAATCACTAAAGTGGAAAATGAGTTGATAGCCTGAGAAATATAAATAGCAAAATCCTGCACAAAATATTTGCTATTTATGGCAACTACCCCATTTCCAAATGGATGAAATCTCAACCGCTGATCTAAAAGTTAAGCCAAACTTGTTTACGGCTGAGATGATCATCTCATTTATGCTAGCTGAACATCAGTCAAATCCATTTAAATTGATCAGTTGATGCGTACTCGAGTGCAATTTGAAGTACATGCATGCAAAGCTTCTTTAAATGCCAAGGAGATATTGATCCAAGATCAACTATCAATCTCAAACTCTCCCTGTATTTGATTTGCATCTTTCTCTCTACTCTATTCATTCTCTCTCAAACATTCTCTTGAAGAATGGAATTGCCCGCTCAGTATATCGACCCAGCTAGACTTGCTCTCAACCTCAAAAGAGATAAGTTCGTAGAACTGGAATACATGATGGAGAGACTTAAGCCTGAATTGTTTCATCGCTTAATCTCAGCAGCGGAGGAAACTGAAATCTTTCAGTTTCTCACAAGAGGTCCAAGATTTGGATGATGCTTTCCTGAGGCAGTTACCGAGTTCTATATCTTCTCCGACATCGCAGAAGATGGTAACATAATCTCAATAGTCAAAGGACATCCGATCGTGATCACCAAGGAAGTTGTGATGGAATCACTCCACCTTCTTAGAACAGCTGAACAGGCAGATGCAATAGTCATGCCAAACCATGCAGAATTATGGTGTCAATGACGACGGCGGCGCGATGGCGGTATGACGACGACGTTTCCGGCCATCCACGGCAACGGCGGCGGCGGTGGCTCTCCGGCAGCCTTCAGGCGCTCGATTGTTGCTCCCGCAGCAGCAGTACCCCTCCCCCCAAATAAAACTTAACCTGGGCCTGCATGCGCGATTTACTCGGCGCAGGCCCGGGTTTTTCTCGTTCGTCAACACGAACGAGAGAGAAGAGAGAGAAATGAGCAAGGAATTATGAATCCTCCCTCCCCTATTTATAGGAAAAGCTGAGGTGGGGCGGGTATAACTTTTTCGGATATAAAATACGGATAAAGTGATTTCCAGATTCAATAAAAGTTGCTTTATTCAATGGCGAGGTCCAAATGACCTCCGACACAAAATCTAAAAATATCGAGAGACTCGTTGGCTCGAGTACTATTAAACCAAACTGACTCGGGATGATGAAGAAGTCGTCTAAAGAGAAACGAGAAAAGATTCCCTTTTAAAAATTACTTTTACTATTCATTTCGACTGACAGAGTTTGCTCCCGAGCGTTCGATTGACCTCAGATTGGCAATCCGTGAATGCGAACGGATTCCTTGGGTCATTTTCTATAAGATAGACTTGTTAGAACAAGTCTCGGATCAATGAAGAGGATTTCGTAAATTTTTCAAATCACGAACGCTTGCAAAAATTACTATTCACAGGTTTTCCCTTTACGATTTTTAATTACAGGACTCCTGTAGAGGTCAGAATAAAATTCTGAAAGCATCAACGGCTTCCTTTAGATCATTACATTCCAAAAAAGACCAATATTGACTATCTTCCGGCGGCAAACGTAAAATCTCATAATCGATTTTCACATAAAATACACGAAAAGGTCGCGACTTACATCTATTTTACTTTATTTTAGCTCCAATTATTTTCTTTAGTCTTCTAAATAAATTTAAAGAACTCTCTGAAATTCTGGGATGTTACAGACTACACCCCTGAAAAAAAATTTCGTCCCGAAATATACTTCCCCTCAAATGGAGGTCTGGATACTTTTTCAAGAATCCACAACGTTACTGGAACCATATTGGTTCAAAACCTTTACCAGGTTTACAACTCTAGACCTTACGGCTAAGAATAGCCTAAGGCCTTTCTTTATGGATTAGTTCTCACTCAGGACTACTTCTTTTCCTTTGGTAACATGTATTTATCTCAAACACATATTTCCATAGCATTAGGACGTGAGACACGTCATGCACAATAATAAGGTCAGGCGTCAAAGCCGACCTATGGTCTATGTCTTTATCCTCTTCGAGGATTTCCAATAGATTCATCGAACCTTCAGCTTTAATCTCTTAATTAGCGAAATGAACTCTTTCATTGGTTGAAGATACCTTTGAGAAGACCATGTCTTCCACCTGGAACTGCTAATCATTCATTCGGTCTTTCGAGTCCTTTCTTGGTGGCGGAGCTATCTTGATTAACTTTGGTCGATCCTTTATCTTGGCTCAACTTTCTTTACCTGCAATCATACATATAACTGTCTTTTACCCGCATACTATACGTTCCGAGTCTTTATCCGCCTTGATCGAACTTTACCTATCCCTTGATTGATCGGTAGCTCTCAGCTTTTCTCGTACTAGCTTTATCTCGTACTTCTTCACTTTAAATGTTGCATGAGACTCCTTGTCACGTCTTTTGAAAGTCGTGCTTCATCGCTGCTCAAACGACTCGCAACTTTAAGAAAGGGGATAACTTATTCAGTCTATGTTCAAAGTGATTCTTTTCAAAGGATAACTTAAAGTTCACCCTATGTTAAAGCTTCTATGTCTATGTTCTTTCTAAGTTCAAAGCCTAGAAAGGCATTTAACTTCTATAACGCTTCCTCAGATGATCTGGGATTTTTGTTGGGCATTCACCGGTTGGTTGTGATATCTTGACTTCTATAACGCTTCTTTGATGATTCACGATTAAGATGAGCATCCCTCACTGCTTGGAACTTCTTTAGCTATAGGTGCTTGTGTGTAGTGAAACTCTTTCTTTTCTTTTGGGTTGCACATGACTCGTCTTGTGTCAACAGGCCTAGAGGACCTGAAATTGCAATGATTCACCCTTGATGGTTGCTTCCTTCATTGTACCGGCTTGCTTGAGATAACTATACTCCTCTAGTCTGATGGGTTGGCCTCTTGCGATCAATCTTTACAATTTGTAGGACTTTCTTCAAACAGCAAAACTTCTTTTCTCTAGTATGATTCCCACGCAGTGTGAAGGGCTCACCAAACCACATGCCTCTTGAACTCTCTAGCTATGGAACTTAATTTATAAAGCCCTTTTAATCTACAAGGAAAACTTAGGATTCTTCTAAGTTTAAGCATCTATAGTCTATGTTCTCGACTAAGCTCTATCTTTAAATTAACTATCCTCGATTCTTTATCTTAGTCATTCTCTATCCTCAGAATCATAATACTTTCTAGCAGTAGATAGTCCTTTTTCCCAAAGAGAAGACTTTTAAATCAAAATGATTATATCTTTAAAATCCTTTTTGAAAAGAATAACTATAAATTAACTTTTGTCTTTTAAAATAACTTTAGACTATCTTTTGGATTCATCTAAAATTACTTTCACTCTTTAAACTTTTAGATTTATGACTTACTTGAAATCGACATTCTTTAATTTTCTTTGCCTTGCTCAAAGCTCACTTATGAATGATTTATCTTTCATCTGTACTTTAAAAAGTTATAATACAATATAACCAAAGCTTTTAAAACTTTCATACCTTTGAACTCTGTTGAGGATGCGAGGTGATGATTACTGTGGGTTGCTATATATGAATCTTTTAAGAATATAACTCGAATTCACATAATCACTTTAAGCAAACAAACATAAGAGACAGGTCGCAGAGTTGTAGCATGTCTCTGATACCAACTGTAACAGCCCGGTCCCGAGGATGGGGACAGGGTTGTTGTGCGTAAAATAGCACGAAAAATTGGAAATCCAGGAGGGTGTTTCTAGAGTTAAACTAAGTTAGCGCCTCAAAAACTTAGGCAACATAACTTTATGATTAGGAAGAACTTATCATTTTCAACAAATCAAAGGGGTCAAAGGGTTCAAACAAGTTGAAGGAATGTCTATTCATAGGCTAATCAAATTCAAACAGAATCTAACAATTAATAGATAGGATTTCGACTCTTCAAATAAACAAGACCTCTCCATAGGTCACAATAACTAAGACCCATCAATAGGTCAGAGGCAAATACACTATTTTATGTCCCATTCATAGGACAGAAGCAATTAGTCAAGATAAGACACATTCATAGGTCAACTGGAAAATAAACAAAATCCAAGACTTAACCAAATATGACCAACTCATAGGTCGAAAATTGTAATGAAACATGCTTGGATTAATGAAAAGAAGTGGGACTTTATTATCATGATTCAATAAAGAATACAATTTAGATAAGCCCAAAAATAAAACATAGCATGTAATCATACGATGGGGCAACTGTATCAGAGTTTAAGCGGAAAACATTGTAGTAATATTGTATCACATAACAACATACTCATGAGCAAATACATTAGTCTGAACGAGACAGCAAGGCACGATCAACCCACAACAGTACATCGAGCCATCACCTCCAGCATCTCAACCTGTGAAAAACATTTTGAAAATATTTTGGGCGTGAATACTAAAGCACTTAGTGGGTTAAACTTTTAACTCAATCTTTAATAAAAATTGTAACAGAATATCCAAAATATAAATACAGATAATGGAAAGCAAAACGCGAAAGCCCTTTCCATTTCTGCAAACATTTACTTCTCTTTGGTACCTTGTAGCTCCTTCTGTTGTCTACTGCACTCTATGACATGTCGCTGATAGGAAAAGGGAGGGGTTACCTCGCTAATCCGAGAAGAGTGTACCAGGGATCACCTAGCATTGACCCTGAGTATACCAGGGGTTACCTAGCATTGATTCCTTATAGTGATGCTCAGATCACGTGTATGTACAGGGGTTACCTCACAGTGACACCTTTAGTGATTAACATCACAACTGCAAGAATCACAGTTCCTACCTATCCTTTGATTTATATTCTCTATAAAGCGCATAATATGACATAAGCATAAAAACTATGTCATCCTCTTAATATAGCAACTATGCTAAGCTTTAATTCCTCTAGCAACTTAATTCAATTATGCTTCTTATTCCTTTAAACGGAAATCATTCTATAACTTGAGTTTAATGCTGAAAGCACAAGCTAAAGAGTACAACTTATTATACACAAGTATAATCAATACACAATAAACATTTAATATACTGTAACTTTAAACTATGACTTTTAGACTTTAAATATAAACTCTAACCTTAACTCTTAACCCATAGACTTTAGTTATGACAAGGTATAATCTATTCTATTAAATTATGTCGAAGCATAATCTATATTCACTTATTGTGATAAATCATAATCTATATTCTTAATAATTATGATGAAGCATAATCTATGTTCTCATTTATTATGGCAAAGCATAATCTATATTCTCGATAATTATGGCAAGCATAATCTATGTTCTCAATAATTATACATTAGTATAATACTATGTTCTCATTAATTATACAACAGTATAATGCTATTACTTTAGCAGAGACTTGAGCAGATAATTTCTCAAATATTTTATTTAGATATTCTAACTATGACTATCACATTTATGAGTTAATAACTCAAATATAGATAGGTTTTGCAAATAAACCCACCTCGATTAGATCAACTCGGGTGATCAAACTTCTCGATATTCATCCGTCAGCTTCTCTGACTAGCTCAACAAGTCCTACAAGGTCAAACCTTATTTTAGGACTGCTACTCTAATTTTTAGAACTCGACTTTAATTTAATTGGAGCTTTTATTCACTTTAATTATATTTCAACTAAGAATGCGCGACTCTAGAGATCTCGTACAACTTTAATACAGAAGGAAATAAATTCTAAAATATAATTTTCGATTTAATGGGACTAAAAGATTTGACAGAGGTCACTTTCCGTAACTTGCCATTTTAATTAAATTTTACACAGCAAACCTCGATTGCACTTTTCACTTGTCCAAAAATTATGAAAATAATCAGGCATGACCCCACATATATCTTTATTAAACTATACAATTTTTGGAATTTTCTGAAATCGCATGCTCTAGTTATAAAAATAACCGCCTGATTAAAATAATTGACTTTAATCAAAACTTATCGGAAAATTACGAAACTTGGCAGTCCTATAGGAAATAATTTTTCGAGCAACTTTACAGAAGAAACTTTTTCGATTTGACAACCCGAAATGGGTGACAACGGGCAAAAACCGAAACTGATCGGCGCCCCTTTATTTTTCAAGTTTTCCGGCGTTTTCGCCGGTTTCCGGCCACCGGACGACAACGCACTCAACATACGAAATGAAGCACTATTTAAAACACACAACATATTAAAATTTCAACTATAAAGAAAGAGAAATGGACCGAAACGAGACGTCCAAAGCGGCGGCGCGATGGCGGCATGACGACGGCGTTTCCGGCCATCCACGACAACGGCGGCGGCGGCGGCTCTCCGGCAGCCTTCAGGCGCTCGATAGCTGCTCCCGCAGCAGCAGCACCCCTCCTCCCAAATAAAACTTAACCTGGGCCCGCATGCGCGATTTACTCGGCGCAGGCCCGGGTTTCTCTCGTTCGTCAACACGAACGAGAAAGAAAGAGAGCGAAGAGAGAGAAATGAGCAAGGAATTATGAATCCCCCCTCCCCTATTTATAGGAAAAGCTGAGGTGGGGCGGGTATAACTTTTTCGAATATAAAATACGGATAAAGTGATTTTCGGATTCAATAAAAGTTGCTTTATTCAATGGCGAGGTCCAAATGACCTCCGACACAAAATCTAAAAATACCAGAAGACTCGTTGGCTCGAGTACTATTGAACCAACCTGACTCGGGATGACGAAAAAGTCGTCTGAAGAGAAACGAGAAAAGATTCCCTTTTAAAAATTACTTTTACTATTCATTTCGACTGACAGATTTTGCTCCCGAGCATTCGATTGACCTCAGATTGGCAATCCGTGAACGCGAACGGATTCCTTAGGTCATTTTCTATAAGATAGACTTGTTATAACAAGTCTCGGATCAATGAAGAGGATTTCGTAAAATTTTTAAATCACGAACGCTTGCAAAAATTACTATTCACAAGTTTTCCCTTTACGATTTTTAATTACAGGACTCCTGTAGAGGTTAGAATAAAATTCTGAAAGCATCAACGGCTTCCTTTAGATCATTACATTCCAAAAAAGACCAATATTGACTATCTTCCGGCGGCAAACGCAAAATCTCATAATCAATTTTCACATAAAATACATGAAAAAGTCGCGACTTACATCTGTTTTACTTTATTTTAGCTCCAATTATTTTCTTTAGTCTTCTAAATAAATTTAGAGAACTCTCTGAAATTCTGGGATGTTACATGTGTTGACAGTCATCTATATCCTGAACAAGATTCTACTTAAGGCTAAGGATGTAACACCTTACTAGTTATAGAAAGGACACACGCCGTCTTATAAATACCTCAAAGTGTGGGGGTGTTTGGCTAAGGTTGAAGTGCCACTTTCTAAACAAGTTAAAATTAGCCCTAAAACAGTGGATTGTATCTTTGTTGGGTATGCACTTAATAGTAGCGCATATCGTTTTCTTATTCATAAATCAGAAATTCCTGAGATGACTGAAGGAATGGTGATGGAATTGAGGAATGCTATATTCTTTGAGAATGTCTATCCTAGTAGAACCAAGGGCGTGTTAGAAGGGAGTTTTGAGAAATGAACTTCTGAGGCTGCTACTAGTTCTGATCCTGGGGATGAAAAACCGAGACCTAGCAAGCGAGCTAGGACGGCAAAGACCTTTGGTCTGAATTTCATCACCTATATGCTAGATGATGAGCCAAATTCCTTGAAAGAAGCTCTATCTAGTCCAGATGCTTCGTTCTAGAAAGAGGTTAACAATAGTGAAATTGATTCTATTCAAAATCACACTTGGGAGTTGACGGATCTCCCGAGTGGGTGTAAGCCATTAGGATGCAAATGGATCCTAAAAAGAAAGTATAAGACAGATGGTACTGTTGATAAGTATAAAGCTCGTTTGGTTGCCAAAGGCTTTAGACAAAAAGAGGGGTATGATTTCTTCGATACATACTCACCAGTAACAAGGATTACATCTTCGGGTGCTTTTAGCGATTGCTACCTTGCACAATCTTGAAATTCACCAAATGGATGTGAAGACTGCGTTTCTGAATGGTGAGCTGGAAGATGAAATATACACGGAACAACCTGAAGGGTTTGTTGCACCAGGACAAGAACAGAAGGTGTATAAACTTGTTAGATCACTGTATGGTCTGAAACAAGCACCGATACAGTGGCACTTGAAGTTTGATAACACGATATTATCAAATGATTTTAAAATCAACGAGTGTGATAAGTATGTGTACATAAAGAACAGTTCTAATAGCTATGTCATAGTTTTTCTTTATGTAGACGACATGTTAATCATGGGCAGTAGCCACAAAGTTATCGTTGAAACGAATAGATGCTAAAACGGAATTTTGACATAAAAGACATGGACTTCACTGATGTGATTCTCGGAATCAAGATAGTTCGAACGAGTGATGCAATTGTCTTAACACAATCTCATTATGTTGAGAAAGTGCTTAAGAAATTCAATGCTTTTGATAGTCCACCAGCTAAGACTCCGTCGGAACTCAATGTGCACTTGAGTAAAAACTGGGGAGAACCGGTAGCTTAAGAAGAGTATGCAAGGGTGATTAGGAGTTTGATTTATATCACTAACTACACTCGACCTGATCTTTCAAGTTTTATGAATAAGTTAAGTCGGTACACGAGCAATCCAAGCAAAGAGCATTGGAAAGCTCTAATACGAGTTCTAAGATACTTGAAGTATACCCAACCATGATGACTGGAGAATGCTTAAAAGTCACAAGGTACCTATCATGTTGCTTAAAAATCAGATAAAATGAGTTGTGGCTCAATTTATTACATCCAAATTTCCAACAATCCCCCACATGAGTGGAAATAGTACATGCATGAATGCAGACAAACAACCTAGTCTTCCAGAGACACAGGTGCAACATGATAGGTAGCTTGTGACTTTTAAGTATCTTGTGACTTTTAACTAGAAACCTATGTTGTTGTAGCTTTGTCTCTAGAAGACTGGGTTGTTTGTCTGCATTCATATTGTTGGGGTTTTTTTGAATTGAACCACCGTAGGATCTAATTGGATGTTCATTAATCCTAATGTCATGTAGATCATAATTTTATGCAGCACATACATTTTAATTAACCAAGTTCAATTAAACATGCATAGCCGGTTTTTAATTCTACTAAAGCGGAAACATAGAATACCGAAAAACGACTTACATATTAAATGACGGGTTGAGGACAAGATTAAAGGTCTAATTTTTCTATTGTGTATGATGCAAACGACGCCCCACTGTGATATTCCACTCCTTGATCTTCTGTTGTATTCCCGGACTGAATCTAGTTTCAGGATGGGCTGAAATCTACTAGATCAATATGAAATCTGTGGAGATAAAGAGAACACAAGATGAGCTGATTTCTAACCACAAATTTCATTCCCCACCCTCTTATATATAAGGGGGTGGGTGAAATTCAATGTCCCAGTCCTACTGGGCTTGGGCCTCTATCCCTTTTTCCATCTCCAGTCCATTAAAGTCATATTGGGCTACAATAGGGATCTAGAAGAATATTAAATTGGCCGGCTAATTTATTTAATTTAATTTTCAATATCCAATAAACCTAGGATATTATTAAATAAATTAAGTATTATTTTTATTCCATTAAAGAAATAATACTGACCTACCAATTTAATACATATTTCTGAATATGCTTTCTCCTTTAGTCTAGCCATTCCTCGTGTTTAAGATATAATGCCTATTAATTAATTATGTAAGCTTCTGACAGCCATAATTAATTAATATCTTATCCTTGAGTAGTACCACACAAGTTTTACTCATGTACGGAATAAATTCCACCTGCACGGTTTCAATGTGAACTTGTGTTTCCTCAAGAGGACACCATCAACCTAGCGCACTTGTAGCGCCCCGATCCCGAAAGACCGTGGAAATGGACGCCACGGGGGTGGGAATTAAGAAACGGGAAAGAAATGGGGTAATTTCATTAACGACGGGATGATAATCCAAAAATGATTAATGTTTAGAATAAAATTTAACAACCGAGTATGCCAAAGATAGGTTATGCTTTCCGGAAAATTAGACAACATAACCTCTGTAACTAGAGCGAATCCCCGTTATAAACGGTTGTAACAATTCAATAAGCCCTTTCATAGGCCAAACGGAAACAAATAACCAAATACCAACAACCAATAGGCCCATTCATAGGTCGACAAAAGAAACAGACACCAATATGCTGAACAAATGAAGTCCTTCCATAGGCCAAAATGAATGATCAAATAGACATAACGAAAGACGGGCTTCCTCCCCTTGGAATAATTATGTAGCTAAGCATATGATACATGTTAACTAGGAAGTCAACAAATGTTCAGAATCAGAGAAGAAGAATCATATCAACAAAATACCAAGATCAGAGTTATTAGCACTTAGCAAAAGAATACCATAAGTGCGAAAGCTCAATTCTTAATAGAATACTAACAAAAAGGGACAACACAAAAATATGTAAATCGTAATAACTCATATCTCAGCCTCGTCACCTCCACGCTCCAGCCTACTGACCTGAAAATGTTTGGAAATATTTGGGCTGAGTACTAATGCACTCAGTGGGCAAGTTTTGACAATTCAAGTTATGCAAATCATTTTGTTAAAGTAATCTATCTGTGTTCATGCAGGTAGTGAAGCTTAGGAGGTTTAAAAGTTGGAAGAAAACCTAAGTTCACCAAAACATTTTATCGTGAAGCGCTTAAGAGTATAACCCGTCACTGCCCGCAACCCAAACTACATCACCAGCGCATAACGTTGAGTATGGCCATAGTATACCCAAAGAGTATAACCAATAAGTGTTTCATTTTAGTCTCACCGACAAGGAGTAGGGCAGGACAAATAATGCATGCATACTGTAGCTACTCACATTGACACAGCGCTGGTTTATGAGACTCCGAAAACATACAGTAGCACGTAAATATTTAACACAGATAGTCACATATGCAATTTTAACAAAGCAGAGCTTAATAGCTCGAAAGATACAATTTGCAAATATATAATATAGCCCACCTTTCTCGGGATTCTGAAAAGCTAACTCCTGAAGAATCAACCCTGATACTCTTTCTCTAGCTCAGCTGGTACTACAGAAGGTAAACTTTAACTTAGGATAAACACTATATTTCTAGAAATTTGACAGAGGTCTCTTTCCAAAACTTGTCATTTATCCAAAGTTTACCAGATCTACGCCACGACAATTTTTAACCGCTCGGAAATTACGAAAATATTCACGGATGATACTATTCATGCCAAGATTAAAGAATGAGAATTTTAGAATTTTTCGATAATACATGCTCCCGGTATAAAACTAACTGTCTACTTTAAATAATCAAAATTATTCAAAACTCACAACGAGATCGCGAAACTTGGCAGGCTAATAGGAAATAATATTTGGAGCAACTTTCAAAAAGAAACATTTTCGATTTGACGACCCAAAATGGGTGAAACGGGAGTTTCGGTAACAATATTCACAGATTTTAGTTAAAAATGTATCGGTCTCGATCGAGCTCGATACTCGTTGGATTTTCGCTCAAAAGTACAATTTTTGATAGTTCAGAAAATAAGGAATTTAATGGTGTAATCAGATCAAAGATCGGATGGCTACAACATAAATTCGAACTGAGAAGATTTATAATATAATATTCGGATTCGGATTTCAAACGACGAGAAATCAAAAATCTATTCCGGTTAACTACAAGATCCAAATGATCAAAGACTATTTATAAAAAGAAGATTTCTAATACGACTATCCAGGAAGAGTAGATCTGAGATTTACATAAAATGAAAATGGGGAAAATACCGAAAACTCACAACATCAAAAATCGGAATCGGTAGAATTAAATATAATCAAAATATAAGCATATTTAGAACTTGAAATTTCTACATTCATCGGTCCAAATGACCAGAATCGGAGAAAGTACCTTCTCCAAGGAATTGGCGGCGGTCACGATGATTTTCCATCGTGATCATCCTTTGTGTCATCATTTTAATCATGTATTCGTGATCTACGCGTTGACACCTTCAAAATGACTATTTCAGAATTGAAATAGGAAACTAGAGTCGTACATTCTCTGGAAGCTGCTCGACATTTCGATTTTGAAAATGAATGAAAAATGAAACCTTAAGCTTCTATTTATAGAGGAAAAATAAACAGGATAATAACGAATAAAAGAAAGAGGATAATGATGGAAAAAGAATAGGATAATTACGAATAAGATAATCTTTTGAAAAAAAAAATTGGATATTGACGGATGTGCCTTTTTCTATTAAATTTATTATTTTTCAACTTAAAGTTGTGCCAAGAGTTCATTTGAACTCGAAATTTGAAATTTGAAATTTCAAAGGTTGGCACGATTTTTGAAATATTTTCTATCAACCCGAGAAAAATATTAGAACATATTTTTTAAAATAATTTTTGACCAAAATAAAATGTAACATATTTTCCTGCCTGCGATTTTCCTTTATTTGAATCATTTAAGGACCCAACTTATTTTTTAAATTATCAGAGGGTAACATAAGTTGAATTAAACCTTCTAAAATATTTCGGGGTATTACATTCTACCCCCTTAAATAAATTTCATCCCGAAATTTCCATATCTTGAGAAGAAGTATCAAAGTACATCCTCAGGGTTCAAAACCTCAATTTTTGTACTTGCAGCCTAGAACTGATATGGGTCTCCTATTCTTTAGGTTGATTCTCAACCTTTATCCGTCTTTCCGCTTTCTTCTTGGTCAAATACTTCTTTGAAGAGTCTATACTCGCTCTTCTTTTCCACGAAAATTTATCTTTCCGAAAGCCTAAACATTCGCCATCTTTCCCTATCCTTTGTGAGAGCTATCACGATGCACCGACTTCATATAATCTCCCCATGATTCGAATGAGCACACCCTTGGACGGTTGGATTACAAATTCTATCAGGTTTGAAGTGTGTTTTATCTCCTTCCTTAAAATCTTGAGATTCGACGTTTACGTCTTCTTGAAGCTGTTGAAGAGAAATTGATTCAATTAACAAGAGAATAAATCGATTTCAAAAGAGAATGAATAAATCGATTCTATTGACACGAGAATGAATAAATAGACTCATCAAAACTTCTTATCATAATGAAACTCTCAATCTATCGAACACTAGGTCTATCTTCTTAATGATCTTCTTCAGGTTCTCCTTCCTTCTTTCTTGAGCTTCACGCACCTTTTTTTTACGAGGTTGCTACGATAAAGCACGAGTCAGCTAGACTTTGCACCGGCTGGAAAAGTGAGGTCTCGGGAATCACTTTCTACCCATCGGAAGGATACGAGAGAACGACTTGATCTATGATACCTCCTAGACTCAAAATAGTTTGACTTAACTTCTGTTGGAAGCTGAGTAGAACACCGACAAACATATCTTTAAATTAATTTGGCAGCAATTATAACGACCATCTTTACCCTCATTCTAAAAATTGATCTAAAACAAGCTACAAATCTTGGGAATGAAACATGCCAGGGCCTCAATTAGCCATCCACTGAGGTGAAGAGCTTTCTCTTGGAGGAACGAATCTTTATTCCCTGTAATCGCAACAGGATCGTTAAACATGACTCCTAAGTTGAAAGCTTGCGTAGGGATTTCTTGAACGTGTAATAGATCTACAATCTGATAACTGGCCTATAAATTGATTACTCGTTTCTTTTGCTTCTAGTTCAAAGTTAAAGCTTTATAACCTCATCTCCACATGGAGGTATAAAAGACGGTGATCGGTCTACGTCAATATTTCGCTCAGGTGACAATTCTGATGTTGAACCTTGTTTGTAGTAGCCATCATCGTCTAACATATCTGCCCACGAAAATTCACAGTCTCCACATAGATCATTGACTTATGTTTTTGTTTTCAAAATATTTAATTGCTTAAGGTGTCCATCTTCCTAACAACAATGCAAATTCTTGGTTAACTTTAACACAGCTCAATCTGAAAGATTTCTTCTAACCGAATGTTGACCACTATAGAGTAAGTTATTTTTCCAACGAACTCAAACACCGAATTGATCTCTTTCTTGGTATACGTACAAAATCTCATAATCCGCTCATCCTGATATACATGTGGCAGTTATTCTGAACCGTAAATTTTTGTTCAGGCATCCAAAATGAAATATTTCCTCAGTCATACTATGTTCTTAGCAATCTCATAAGTGTTTACAAGTTTAGCCTAAGTTCAGCAACTATAGGGTAAGCTCATCTTACGTTCTCCCATTTTCGAGTTCTTGTACTCATTCAAGAGTATAAATAATAAACACATTCCGGCTATCAAGGTTTACAGTATGCATTCCGCACGTTCCCAACATCACAAGTATGCACAAGGCATATATAAACAAGTTCATACATATATGTAATCAACATAGTTTTTCAACAGAAATCAGTATGCTCACAGACATATTTCAAAACCAGTATGCTATCACCATAGCAACAGAGTACGCAATCAGCGCGGTTAATCAGAGTATGCTATCCGCATAATAATCAATCTTTCGAGGAATTCCCGTCAACACGGTGAATCCTAATCTTTCATTTTTAGACAGACTTAACATTTCAACAAATAATGTAAACTTTTAAAAACTAAAATTTGCATAAAAACATGCGTACCTTTTAAGCTGTTGCGTGAGTGACAAGTTGATGGCTTATATAATATCACACGGAATTTCAATGAAAGACGAAATAAGACCCAGCAGGTCTGCAGATTATGTAGTGCCCCGAACCTTTTTGTGTATAATTAATTGCAATTATAGACTACGGGAGTCGCGTCATTTTAAAATTCTGTAATTCGGTGGTTTAACCGAACTTGCGATGTGTTATATCGATGAGAATCGAAATATATTTAATATGAGTATTAATTGATTTATCGATTTGTGTCACTTGGCGTATTTAAAATATTTGAGAAAATGTGTTTAATCTATGGTTTTAAAATCAATGAATTATTTCATCCGTTCCGATCCAATTTGGGATTTTTCCGGAGACGGAAAATATCACGATAACCGAACAATCGGTATTTAAGCCGGATATTTTTCTTGGTCAACCCAAGGCATGGGAGGCCATGCCTTCCCCTCACTTCTCCCATGTCTCCCACGTCACCTTGTCCCCCCTCCCAAAATAGTAGATAGATATATATGTATTGTATTGTATACATATTGCAAAGAGAGAGAGCTTCACCATCTTCCATTCCATCTTTATTTGACACAAAATTTGAGAGAGAGAGGAAATACAGCAAAGCAGCCCTCATTTCTTCTTCTTCTCCATTCCATCTTCATTTCCAACACATAAATTTTCGAAGGAAAGAGAGAGCCGAAGCCAAGCTTGTTCCAACCATTCTTCACCATTCTTTTTGCGGTGCTTGGCGTCGTCGTGGAAAGCTTTGTTTCAGTCATGCCATCTCCTTCAAGCTCCTTCTATTTTCACTCCATTGTTGTTTGAGAGGTATTTCGAAAAGAAACTAGAAGTTATATATATATATATATATATATTTATAAGCATGCATTCCGGATTTAAGCTTAAGAAGTTGTTGTATGAATTTTTGAGATTTTGAAGCATGTTAGATGGTAGAAATGAGTTGTATTATGAGTTATAGCATGACTTAGCTTCATTCTTGGGGTCTGTTTTAAGTTGAAATCTTAAGTATCGAGTTTTCATGGTGGTGTATCTATTGTCGATCTCGTAAGTTGTCGATCCAATGCACGCTGGGAGTGAGCGACCGCTGGGATCGTGTGGTTGTCTCTCGACGAGAGTGCGCTAGGCCTGGAGTGTTTTCGAAAGGAGCGGTCGTTCATGCGAGCGAACGCTGAGATTGAGGTTTTCTGAGTGAACCCAGCACCGGCTGGTGGCTAGCGACCGCTGGGCTCAAAGGTGAGCGAACGCTGGGCCGAGAGAGTTGGCCAGCGACCAAGCGAGCGGGCGCTGGATGCCAGCGAGCGCTGGTCGACTCCCGTACAGTTTCGCCACCCTTCGGTAAAACGAGCTTAACTCCCTCGTTAGACGTCGGATTGAGTCACCGTAAATTTTTCCATAAACTAGACTTGAGTAGCTTTCCAATGGTATATGTCTCAGTCTCTAATTCATTCTGAGTCAATTATGAAAAATTGTCAAAGTCAGGTCATGTGTTTTTCTTTCGGAAATTCATGACAGATTTGCTACCTTCCAGTAAATCGGTTATAACTTTTTCATCAGTTATCGTATTGAGTCACCGAAAAGTGTTCCGGAAACTAGACTTCCGTGGCTTTCCAATTGTATAGGGCTCATTCCCTAATTCCTCTTGCATAAATTTTGAAAATTAATCAAAGTCAGCTATTGTGCAGATTGCTCAATAAATTTTTAGTTTTCAAATCGCCCTTGTTCGAAATCAGTTTTAAAAGGATCTTTTAACTCCTTGAACGATAATAAGGAGTGTACTTATCAATTAATAGCTAGGGTTGAGAGGAACCTTGAGCTAGATCAGTTTTAACGATGGATTTAAATTATGTAGTTTATAATCGCACGCCAAGTGTTCGATTTATGCTCAAATGAGATAAATGTGTTTTAAATGGTCCTTTTGTTTTTAATAAACTCCCATAGGTCTATGATGTTGTTGAGTCTCATTTATGTGATTTAGGATTGTTGAGGTTTGAGTCATTATTCATTGTCGGGGTAGGTTTAACCAACGAGCATGTGAAATTATGTAATTGCGAGAGTTTTGACCTCGTTGAGGTTCTAAGATGAATTTTTATATTTGTAGATCATTGCCGTAAGACGTAATCATTGTGGTGTTGCTCGATTCCGTAGAAACTGAAAAGCTTCGACTATTATAGTCAAAAGGTGGGCGTATACTATCTTTCTCAAAATGCTATGTTTGAGTTATTAAGCTCGTTTTGAAACAAATGTGCATATATGATTATCTGTGTAAAATGATTCTTTCTGCTTGCTGTGGTTGTCGGAGTCTCATATACCAGCGCTGTGTCAATGTGAGTAGCTACAGTCTTGCTTGGTTTGAGTCGCACCCAATCCCTTGTTGTTCTCAGCTAAAAGATCTTTTAATTACCTCGAGGGTTTACTCGGTAATTGCGCATGATGATGTAGTGGTGGTTGCGGGTGTCGTACTTAGCTCACTTCAGGGTTTACTGGTGAGCGGGTCCATTTCAGGGCTTACTGGTGGATCAGGTTCACTTCAGGGCTTACTGGTGAACACATTCATGTAAAACGTTTTGATGAACTTAGATGCATTTCCCTTTACAAAACCTTCTAAGATTCATCTGCATACACACAGATAATCATTTTATCAAATGCTTTTGATAACTCGATTTTTCTCAGAAAACCCACTGAGTACATTAGTACTCAGCCCAAATATTTTCTCAAATGTTTTCAGGACAATGAGCTGGAGCGTGGAGACGATGAGCTGCGATGGGGCTTATATGTGTACTTTTGTAGCTAACCCGTTGTCTTGGCTAGTCTTAATCTCTGATCATCGTATTATTTCTTTTGATATATCATAGCTTCCGCAAGAGCAAAAACTCATGTTTTGGATATATATATATATATATATATATATATATATACATAACTCTGAATTTGTTACGATGACCGTACTCTATTATTGAACTAATTTGGAATCATTCCTTGATAATCATCCTCGAAATCCCCTTTCTTTCCCCTCTTCTTAATCCCCACCCCCGTGGAAATGAGCAAACTTAAGATGAATTTAGCATGTAGTTGTTGAACTTAGGCTAAACTTGCAAGAATTTATGAAAATAGTTGAATGTAGACTTACGGCAAAATTTACGGTGACTCAATCCGACGTTTAACGAGGGAGTTAAGCTCATTTTACCGAAGGGTGGCGAAACTGTGCGGGAGTCGACCAGCGCTCGCTGGCATCTAGCGCCCGCTCGCTTGGTCGCTGGCCAACTCTCTCGGCCCAGCGTTCGCTCACCTTTGAGCCCAGCGGTCGCTAGCCACCAACCGGTGCTGGGTTCACTCAGAAAACCTCAATCTCAGCGTTCGCTCGCATGAACGACCGCTCCCTTCGAAAACACTCCAGGCCTAGCGCACGCTCGCACGAACGACCGCTCGTCGAGAGACAACCACACGATCCCAGTAATCGCTCACTCCCAGCGTGCATTGGATCGACAACTTACGAGAACGACAATAGATACACCACCATGAAAACTCAATACTTAAGATTTCAACTTAAAACAGACCCCAAGAATGAAGCTAAATCATGCTATAACTCATAATACAACTCATTTCTACCATCTAACATGCTTCAAAATCTCAAAAATTCATACAACAACTTCTTAAGCTTAAATCCGGAATGCATGCTTATAAATATATATATAACTTCTAGTTTCTTTTCGAAATACCTCTCAAACAACAATGGAGTGAAAATGGAAGGAGCTTGAAGAAGATGGCACGACTGAAACAAAGCTTCCCACGACGACGCCAAGCACCGCAAAAAGAATGGTGAAGAATGGTTGGAACAAGCTTGGCTTCGGCTCTCTCTTTCCTTCGAAAATTTATGTGTTGGAAATGAAGATAGAATGGAGAAGAAGAAGAAATGAGGGCTGCTTTGCTGTATTTCCTCTCTCTCTCTCTCTCTCTCTCTCAAATTTTGTGTCAAATAAAGATGGAATGGAAGATGGTGAAGGATGGTGAAGCTCTCTCTCTTTGCAATATGTATACAATACAATACATATATATATATATATATATCTACTATTTAGGGGGGGACAAGGTGACGTGGGAGACATGGGAGAGGTGAGGGGAAGACATGGCCTCCCATGCCTTGGGTTGATCAAGAAAAATATCTGGCTTAAATACCGATTGTTCGGTTATCGTGATATTTTCCGTCTCCGGAAAAATCCCAAATTGGATCGGAACGGATGAAATAATTCATTGATTTTAAAACCATAGATTAAACACATTTTCTCAAATATTTTAAATAAACCAAGTGACACAAATCGATAAATCGATTAATACTCATATTAAATATATTTCGATTCTCATCGATATAACACATCGCAAGTTTGGTTAAACCACCGAATTTCAGAATTTTAAAATGACGCGACTCCCATAGTCTATAATTGCAATTAATTATACACAAAAAGGTTCGGGGCACTACACGTTATGTATTTTTTATATTTAGATAACACTATTGTATATAACCGTTATGTATTTTTACATTTAGATAACACTTTTTTGATAGACCGTTACATATATTACTGTTGCGAAGAATTTATTAATTAAAAATAAAAATAAATTTTTAAATTTTAAATAATCTAAATTATATTTCAAATTAAACAATAAAACGTAAAGTCATTATAATAACAAGACATTATCCAAGTATCAATATTGAAATGCAAAAAAAAAAATATTCAACAATAGTTCAATAAAATCCTAAAATAAATACTCCCTCCTTAAAAGGAATTTCATCCCGAAATTCAAGCATTCTGAAACATCTCGGGATACTTCAGTTTCATCGAGCTCTCAAGCTCCCACGTTGCCTCATTTCGGTCATGGTGATTCCATTGCACAAGCACTAATGAAATCTCCTTGTTTCTCAAGAGTTGGACCTTTCGGTCGATAATCATGCGCGGCTTCTCTTCATACGACATGTCAGGTTGCAATACAAAATTATCATCTCGAATCACGTGTTCAGGATCGAACACGTATTTTCTTAGTATCGATACATGATAAACGTCATATGCTTAGGATAGATTCGGCGGCAACGCAAGTCGATAAGCAACCTCACCAATTCTTTGGAGAATTTCGAATGGACCGATAAATCTTGGTCGCAACTTGCCACATTTCCCAAATCTCACAACACCAACTGTTGGAGATATCTTCAAAAACACCTTATCACCAACTTGAAATTGCAAGTCGTTCCTTCTTTTGTCAGCATAAGCCTTCTGACGATCTTGTGCTTCTTTCATCCTTGCTCGAATTTGATCGATCTTTTCAATGGTCATTTGCACAATTTCTGGCCCCAAAATTCTGCGTTCTCCAACCTCATCCCAATATAAGGGCGATCGACATTTGCGTCAATACAAAGCCTCGTATGGCGCCATTTTGATGGTGGATTGATAACTATTGTTATACGGAAACTCCACCAACAGCAACATGTCCTCCCAACTGGTGTTTCCATCAAGCACAACTCCTTGAAGCATATCTTCTAGAATTTGAATTGTACTTTCCGATTAGCCATCAGTCTGAGGATGAAATGTTGTGCTGAAATTTAGTCTCGTGCCCATCACCTCTTGAAGGCTTTTCCAAAATCTCGACGTGAATCGGGTATCACGATCCGACGTGATAGAAACTGGAATCCCGTGCAATCTAACAATGTCTCTCACATAGATTTGAACCAACCTGCTCAAATCTGTCGTGGACTTTATTGGAATAAAATGTGCTGACTTTGTCAGTCGATCCACGACAACCCAGACTATCGTGTTTCCTTTTACCGATCTCGGTAAACCAACCACGAAATCCATCATGATATGCTCTCATTTCCATTCAGGAATCTCTAAAGGTTGCAACAAACCCGAAGGTCATTGATGAACGGCTTTCACTTGTTGGCACGTCAAGCATCTTTCCACAAATGTTGCTATTTCACGTTTCATGTTGCTCCACCAAAAACTCTACTTCAGATCTTTATATATTTTTGTACTCCCGGGATGGGCAACATACGGAGTACTATAAGCTTCCCTCATAATCTCCAACTTCAATTCGTCAATATTTGGAACACACGGTCGATCACGAAACATCAACGTTCCGTCATCGGCTTCCTTGAACTCCCTGGGTTCGCCACTCTTGATCTTCTGTCGAATTTTCTCCAACTTAACATCTTTTGGTTGTGCTTCAATGATTCTTGCTCGAATGTTCTAATAGGTTCGAAGCTCGCTTTATCTTCATCTTCAACTTCTTTCGACTTTCTCATCCTCCTGGGGCATACTTCGTGATGCATCCCAATCTTGAGTTCTCATCGCAGTTGTCTCTTTTCCTCAAGGAGGTATTCTGACTTCATGGCTCCTGCTGGTGATCACCATCGCTTGCAGGCATAATGATCGCACGTCTAGACTTTGACTGCATGTTCGGAACTTACTTGCTGACGTTTCTTAGATTGCCTTTAAACACAATGAGCCGAGAAATTACTTTAGAACTGCGTGTCCTAGCTTTAGAGAGCACTAACTGGCACTACTTAGATTCTACTTCCTACTGGGAAATACCACTACTCGCTCTTTCAATGATGACCAAAAGAAATACAGCTATATACTCTCTGTTCTATTCCAAGATCCACACTCGAGTTCTATGAGCGGAATTAAAGGGAACAAATGCCTCTGAGTGAGGACTTTGTTTGATCAATAATTTTTAACAAGATCAAAGGCTAGAAAAGATATAACACTTAGTTATATATGCCAAAAATTTTAACTTTTCAGAGGACTTATAACTCGAAGGGTTTTTGCACATAACAAAGATATGAAAGAAAATCAACGATTAGCAATCTGAGAACCGTGCTGAAATATTTTTAGAAAGATATCAGCATAGCCTAACAAAGAAGTGATATTACTGATTTTTGATGATCAAAGAGTATC
This sequence comes from Perilla frutescens, assembly GCA_026008535.1. Taxonomy (NCBI): domain Eukaryota; kingdom Viridiplantae; phylum Streptophyta; class Magnoliopsida; order Lamiales; family Lamiaceae; genus Perilla; species Perilla frutescens. The sequence goes on along the minus strand of BRKX01000001.1, from coordinate 46,694,712 downwards.
ATCCAACAAGATTACAAATTATCCAAGAGAATTAATCGAAAAATTTCAAACGATATAATTGAAGAATTTCAAACGATGTGAAGCTATTGAAGGATGATTGATTCAATTGACAAGAGAAATGAATAAACTGATTTAGAATGAGAATGAATAAATTGATTCTATTGACAAGAGAATGAATAAATAGACTCATCAAAACTTCCTATCACACTGAAACTTCTCAATCTATCGAACACTAGGTCTATTTTCTTAACGATCTTGTTTGGGTTCTCTTCTTTCTTTCTCGATAAGTGCACTAAGAATGCTCGACACTCGCCTTTTCGAATCATCTTCATCGCTCTCAGCATTGATATGATGGGGATCGCGCTTCCCATTCTTGTTCCATAAAACTTTGTCTCGGCCCCACCCGGCTTTTGGAGTATAATCTCCCTTTCTTGGCATCGAATCGTGGCACATTCTTTGGTCAGCCAGTCCATACCGAAAATAATATCGAAGTCTCGTATCTTAAGTACATAGAGACTGACTATGAAACTCTTTTCACCTATAAGCACATCTAGGTTCTAGCACATGCAATCAGACAAAAGCGTTCGCCCTGAAGGAATGCTTACGGCTAAAGGTTCTTTTGCTAACAGAGGTTCAAGATTCATACGCCTATAGACACTTCTAGAGATGAATGAATGCGAAGCTCCAGTATCAAACAAGGCAAGGACAGGTACATCACACATACTGATCATACCTACCAAGTTTCCAGGATTCCCGACAGTCTCCTGCTGATTCAGCGCATATGCTCGGGCCTGTTGAGGTGCCCTCTGATTCTGGTTCTGGTTTTGCTGAGGCCTCTGGTTGCCTCGGTTGTTGCCATTGCCTCGACCACCTCCTCCTTGTGGTCCCTGTTGTCTCTGGTCTGGCGCTTCCAACTTCTGCTGACACCGATTAGCAAAGTGACCCGGTTGGCCACAACGATAGCATGTAAGACACTTTCTAACATGGTGTTTGTGGCAGGTGGCACACTGCGGTGCATAACCTTGGTAGCCCTGAGGCCCCGCTGCCGCATTCCCTTGGCCAGCCGGCCTTTGTCTATAGCCTCCTCCGCCCTGATAATTGGGCTGGAAACTCTTTTTCTGGTGCCCATGTTGAGGACTTTCCCATTTTCGCTTTCCCTTGGGGTCAGCCATAGGTAGATGAGACGCCAACCCCTTCGAGGCTCCCTGCATCGCCTCAATGCTTAGTGCCCAGCTCAAAAACTGGCCATAATTAGCTTCGTCCTTCCCGACTAGAGCAGTCCCAATCTCAGGCCTCAGTCCCATACAGAACTTTTCAATTCGTTTTTCTTCAGTATCTACTGTCTGAGGTGCATACCTCGACAGTCTGTTGAATTTCAGGTCCTAGTCAGCCACAGAGCTGCTACCTTGTTTCAGATTCCAGAACTCGTTCGCCTTCTGGTGCTGATAGTGAGCAGGAATGTATTTCTGGTATAGAATGGACTCCAAATCTTCCCAAGTGAATATCTCCCAATTGTCATTGGGAATCGTTTGTCTCACTGACTCCCACCAGAAGTCAGCATCATCTACTGGTTGATATAGCGCACAAGCTATCTTTTCCTGGTCATCACATTGGAGAAATCCAAAGATTTTCTCTAAAGCACGGACCCATCTCTCAGCCGCGAGTGGGTCACCTTCCCTATTGAATACCGGGGGATTATGGTGTCCTCGCCCATAAAATCAATTAGAAATCTTCAAAAGGTCACGTCATACAGAATCTAAGAATCATGGCATCTCTGCCAACAGTTAAACGTATATGGCCCACATACCAACATGAATACATCCAAATGGCACTGATGCCCACATAATTATAAAAAAAATGGCTCACCCGCCAAATTTAAACATATTTGACTCACTCGTCAAAATTAAACACAAATGTGGCTATCCTGCCACATAGAATCACGTATATGACCTACCCGCCAATATACAATACAAGTTCCGGAACATACTATACTATCACGTTTTGTGCATACTTGTGTTTAATTCTTTAGAAGCTCCCTCATATTATGTGATTATATACTGAAAACCTAGTGTTACCTCTCTTGAAATAAATTATGTGCCAGAGTTCACCTCACGCTTATCGAGACATAAACTATGTTATCATTCAACTCTTAAACATAATTATGGCATAATTTCGACATATTTTAATTTATGAGACAAAATACATGATAATTGATTGACTGAGAAAATGTTTCATTTTGGTTGACTAAACAAAAATTTATGGCTCAAAAGGACTGCCACATGTATATCACGATGAACGGATTATGGGATTTCGTACGTATACAATGAAAGAGATCAATTCGATGTTTGAGTTCATTGGGGAAATAACCTACTCTATGGGGGTCAACATCCGGTTAGAAGAAGTCTTTCAGATTGAGCTGTGTTAAAGCTAACCAAGAATTTGCGTTGTTGCTAGGAAGATGGACACATTAAGCAATTAAATATTTTCAAAACAAAAATGTAAGTCAATGATCTATGTGGAGACTGTGAATTTTCGTGGGCAGATATGTTAGACGATGATGGTTGCTATAAACAAGGTTCAACATCAGAATTGTCACCTGAGTGAAATATTGAGGTAGACTGATTACCGTCTTTTATACCTCCATGTGGAGATGAGGTTATAAAGCTTTAACTTTGAACTAGAGGCAAAGAAACGAGTAATCGATTTATAGGCCAGTTATCAGATTGTAGATCTATTGCAAGTTCAAGAAATCCCTACGCAAGCTTTCAACTTAGGAGTCATGTTTAACGATCCTGTTGCGATTACAGGGAATAAAGATTCATTCCTCCAAGAAAAAGCTCTTCACCTCAGTGGATGGCTAATCCACGCCCTGACGTGTTTCATGCCCAAGATTTGTAGCTTGTTTTAGATCAATTTTTAGAATGAGGGTAAAGATGGTTGTCACGATTGCAGCCAAATTAATTTAAAGATATGTTTGTCGGTGTTCTACTCAGCTTCCAGGAGAAGTTAAGTCAAACTATTTTCAGTCTAGGAGGTATCATAGATCAAGTCGTTCTCTCGTATCCTTCCGATGGGTAGAAAATTATTCCCGAGACGTCGCTTTTCCAGCCAGTGCAAAGTCTAGCCGACTCGTGCTTTATCGTAGCAACCTCGTAAAAAAAGTACATTTCTAAAGTGATTTCTCAGTTCGTAACATTTAAGATGATCAATGGATGTCAACAAGCAAGTTTTGAGCTTACAGTTAAAGTCTAGACATGCGATTCTTATTATGCATGCAAGCGAAGGTGATCACTAGCGGGAGCCAGACAGTCGGATTACCACTTTAAAGAAAAGAGAATAGTATAACGAGGAAAATAAGACTAAGTTGCATCGGAAATACGATTCAAACACGCTTCAAGAAGACGTGAAGGTCGAATCTCAAGATTTTAAGGAAAGAGATAAAACACAGTTCGAACCTGATAGAATTTGTAATCCAACCGTCCAAGGGCGTGCTCATTCGAATCATAGGGAGATTATATGAAGTCAGTGCATCGTGATAGCTCTCATAAAGGATAGAGAAAAATGGTGAACGTTTAGGCTTTCGGAAAGATAAATCTGCGTGGAAAAGAAGAGCGAGTATAGACTCTTCAAAGAAGTATTTAACCAAGAAGAAAGCGGAAAGAGGGATAAAGGTTGAGAATCAACCTAAAGAATGGGAGAACCTTATTGGTTCTAGGCGGCAAGTACAAAAATTGAGGTTTTGAACCCTGATAATGTACTTTGATACTTCTTCTCAAGATATGGAAATTTCGGGATGAAATTTATTTAAGGGGGGTAGCATGTAATACCCCGAAATATTTTAGAAGGTTTAATTCAACTTATGTTACCCTCTGGTAAGTTAGAAAATAAGTTGGGTCCTTAAATGACTTAAATAAAGGAAAATCGCAGTCAGGTAAATCTGTTAAATCTAATTTGGTCAAAAATTATCTTAAAAATATGTTATGATATTTTTCTCGGGTTGATAGAAAATATTTCAAGAATCGTGCCAACCTTTGAAATTTTAAATTTCGAGTTCAAATGAACTCTTGGCACAACTTTAAGTTGGAAAATAATAACTTTAATAGAAAAAGGCACATCCGTCATTATCCAATTTCTTTTTCAAAAGATTATCTTATTCGTAATTATCCTATTCTTTTTCCATCATTATCCTCTTTCTTTTATTCGTTATTATCCTATTTATTTTTTCTCTATAAATAGGAGCTTAAGGTTTCATTTTTCATTCATTTTCAAAATCGAAACGCCGAGCAGTTAAAAAGTGTGGTGGTGTAGATCTGGTAGAATTTGGATAAATGACAAGTTTTGGAAAGAGACTTCTGTCAAATCAGTTGATCCCAGTAAAGCAAGAATAATGTTTTGGAATTTATTTCCTTCTTCGTCGAAATTATTCAAGGTCTCTAGAGTCTCGCAATCTATTTAGAATAGAATAGAATTAATAATAGCTCCGTTTATAGTAGATTAATTCCCGAAAATATAGCGATTATCCTGAGTTGAAGTTTACCTTCTGTAGTACCAGCTGAGCTAGAGAAAGAGTATCAAGGTTGATTCTTCATAAGTTAGCTTTTCAGAATCCCGAGAAAGGTGGGCTATTATATTTTTACAAATTGTATCTTTCGAGCTATTAAGCTCTGCTTTGTTAAAATTGCATATGTGACTATCTGTGTTAAATATTTACGTGCTACTGTATGTTGTCGGAGTCTCATATACCAGCGTTGTGTCAATGTGAGTAGCTACAGTATGCATGCATTATTTGTCCTACCCTACTCCTTGTCGGTGAGACTAAAATGAAACACTTATTGGTTATACTCTTTGGGTATACTATGGCCATACTCAACGTTATGCGCTGGTGATGTAGTTTGGGTTGCGGGCAGTGACTGGTTATACTCTTAAGCGCTTCACGATAAAATGTTTTGGTGAACTTAGGTTGCTTTCAATTTTAAAATCTCCTAAGTTTCACTACCTGTATGAACACAGATAGATTACTTTAACAAAATGATTTGCATAACTTGAATTGTAAAAACTTGCCCACTGAGTGCACTAATACTCAGCCCAAATATTTTCAAATATCTTTCAGGTCAGTAGGCTGGCGCGTGGAGGTGACGATGTTGAGAAATGAGATTTTGTTGTTTATGTATTTTCCCATTGTCTCTTTTTGTTAAGTCTTCTGTTGAGATTTTATTAATCAGGTTACCCCTTTCTTTCCCGCTTCTTAATTCCAACCCCCGTGGCGTCCATTTTCACGGTCTTTCGGGACCGGAGCGCTACAGAGTGGTATCAGAAGAATACGTAAAACACATTCGAATCATGGGGAGATTATATGAAGTCGGTGCATCGTGATAGCTCTCATAAAGGATAGAGAAAGGTGGCGAACGTTTAGGCTTTCGGAAAGATAAATTTGCGTGGAAAAAAAGAGCGAGTATAGACTCTTAAAAGAGGTATTTGACCAAGAAGAAAGCGGAAAGAGGGCTAAAAGTTGAGAATCAACCTAAAGAATCGGAGACCCTTATCGGTTCTAGGCAGCAAGTACAAAAATTGAAGTTTTGAACCCTGAGGATGTACTTTGATACTTCTTCTCAAGATATGGAAATTTCGGGACCAAATTTATTTAAGGGGGGTAGAATGTAATACCCTGAAATATTTTAGAAAATTTTATTCAACTATGTTACCCTCCGGTAAGTTAGAAAATAAGTTGGGTCTTTAAAGGACTCAAATAAAGGAAAATCGCAGCTAGGGAAATCTGTTAAATCTAATTTGGTCAAAAATTACTTTAAAAATATGTTATGATATTTTTCTCGGGTTGATAGAAAATGTTTCAAGAATCATGCCAACCTTTGAAATTTCAAATTTCGAGTTCAAATGAACTCTTGGCACAACTTTAAGTTGGAAAATAATAAATTTAATAGAAAAATGCACATCCGTCATTATCCAATTTCTTTTTCAAAAGATTATCTTATTCGTAATTATCCATTCTTTTTCCATCATTATCCTCTTTCTTTTATTCGTTATTATCCTATTTATTTTTCCTCTATAAATAGGAGCTTAAGGTTTCATTTTTCATTCATTTTAAAAATCGAAACGCCGAGCAGCTTTCAGAGAATGTACGACTCTAGTTTCCTATTTCAATTCTGAAATAGCCATTTTGAAGGTGTCAACGCGTAAATCACGAATACATGATTGAAATTATGACACGAATGATGATCACGATGGAAAATCATCGTGACCGCCGCCAATTCCTCGGAGAAGGTACTTTCTCCGATTCTGGTCATTCGGACCGATGAATTTAGAAATTTCAAGTTCTAAATATGCTTATATTTCGATTATCTTTAATTCTACCGATTTCGATTTTTGATGTTGTGAGTTTTCGATATTTTTCCCCATTTTCATTTTATGTAAATCTCAGATCTACTCTTCCTAGATAGTCGTATTAGAAATCTTCTTTTTATAAATAGTCTTTGATCATTTGGATCTTGTAGTTAACCGGAATAGATTTTTGATTTATCATCGTTTGAAATCCGGATCCAAATATTATATTATAAATCTGCCCAGTTTGAATTTATGTTCTAGTCGTCCGATCTTTGATCTGATTACACCATTAAATTCCTTATTGTCTGCACTATCAAAAATTATATTTGTGAGTGAAAATCCAACGAGTATGGAGCTCGATCGAGACCGATACATTTTCAGCTAAAATCTGTGAATATTGTTACCGAAACTCCCGTTTCACCCATTTTGGGTCGTCAAATCGAAAATGTTTCTTCTCAAAAGTTGCTCCAAATATTATTTCCTATAAACCTGCCAAGTTTCGCGATCTCGTTGCAAGTTTTGAATAATTTCGATTATTTAAAGTAGACAATTATTTTTATACCGGGAGCATGTGTTATCGAAAAAATCTAAAATTCTCATTCTTTACTCTTCGCATGTGTAGTATCATCCCTGAATATTTTCGTAATTTCCGAGCGGTTAAAAAGTGTTGTGGTGGATCTGGTAAAATTTGGATAAATGACAAGTTTTGGAAAGAGACCTCTGTCAAATCAGTTGATCCCAGTAAAGCAAGAATAACGTTTTGAAATTTATTTCCTTCTTCGTCGAAATTATTCAAGGTCTCTAGAGTCGCGCAATCTATTTTAGAATAGAATAGAATTAATAATAGTTCCGTTTATAGTAGATTAATTCCCGAAAATATAGCAATTATCCTGAGTTGAAGTTTACCTTCTGTAGTACCAGCTGAGCTAGAGAAAAAGTATCAGGGTTGATTCTTCAGAAGTTAGCTTTTCAGAATCCCGAGAAAGGTGGGTTATACTATACTATCTTTGCAAGTTGTATCTTTCGACTTATTAAGCTCTGCTTTGCTAAAACTGCATATGTGACTATCTGTGTTAAATATTTACGTGCTACTGTATGTTGTCAGAGTCTCATATATCAGCGCTATGTCAATGTGAGTAGCTACAGTATGCATGCATTATTTGTCCTGCCCTACTCCTTGTCGGTGAGACTAAAATGAAACACTTATTTGTTATACTCTTTAGGTATACTATGGTCATACTCAACGTTATGCGCTGGTGATGTAATTTGGGTTGCGGGCAGTGACGGGTTATACTCTTAAGCGCTTCACGATAAAATGTTTTGGTGAACTTAGGTTGCTTCCAACTTTTAAACCTCCTAAGCTTCACTACCTGCATGAACACAGATAGATTACTTTAACAAAATGATTTGCATAACTTGAATTGTAAAACTTGCCCACTGAGTGCATTAGTACTCAGCCCAAATTTTTTCAAACATTTTCAGATAAGTAGGCTGGAGAGTGGAGGTGACGAGGCTGAGATATGGGCTATTATGATTTACATATTTTTCCGTTGTCCCTTTTGTTAGTATTCTATTAAGAATTGAGCTTTCGCACTTATGATATTCTTTTGCTAAATGATAAGAACTCTGATCTTGGTATTTTGTTGATATGATTCTGCTTCTCTGATTCTGAACATTTGTTGACTTCCTAGTTAACATGTATCATATGCTTAGCTACATAATTATTCTAAGGGGAGGAAGCCCGTCTTTCGTTATGTCTATTTGATCATTCATTTTGGCCTATGGAAGGGCTTCATTTGTTCAGCATATTGGTGTCTGTTTCTTTTGTCGACCTATTAATGGGTCTATTAATTGTTGGTATCTGGTTATTTGGTTCCGTTTGGCCTATGAAAGGGCTTATTGAATTCTTACAGCTTCCATTCTTCTCTTATAAGCCGTTATAAACGGAGATTCGCTCTAGTTACAGAGGTTATGATGTCTAATTTTCCGGAAGGCATAACCTATCTTTGGCATACTCGGTTGTTAAATTTTATTCCAAACATTAATCCTTTTGGATTAACACCCCGTCATTAATTTAATTACCTTATTTCTTTCCTGCTTCTTAATTCCCACCCCCGTGGCGTCCATTTTCACGATCTTTCGGGATCGAGGCGTTACAAATTGGTATCAGAGCATAAAAAGTCTAACCCACATTTTGCCTCTGGTAAAGATTCAGCAACCAACGGAACTAGAAATGGGACGTCCAAGTCAAGAGAAATCATGGAAATACAATGCGAAGAACCATGACGAACTGATGGGAAAACATAACTTCAGATAAAACTGAGGAACTATAGTTTTTACACAGGAGATAACAGGTTGCAACAAAATTAAAATGTTAATAAACACAGAATCACGCACACGAAAATGGAAGGTTAATAACGAGGAAAATAAGACTAAACAAAAGAAAAAACACCTTTAAATTAATATATTGCACAGCACATCATAAGTGTAAATGTCACAACAAGATATCAAGATTATTGATTCTATGAAAGAATCTCACCCTATGATAAATCAAAGCTGCAAGACTACACACATATCCGCCAGCATGTAGGAGTTAAGAACCCGAACTATGTGGATTCTCATTATCTTATTTAAGGTTAGAATAGATAATAGAATCCTAAGTAGATCCTCCTCAATACACTTTGTCCGTGTACTAGAATAATCAGCTAGTCTAGATAAACCAACTATCAGATTATTCTACGGTGTACCGATAATGGGTTCAGGGCCATCTAAGCCGTGAGCTCTTTAATACATTACAAGGAACCGATGATATGATCTAACCGTGTGTTTACCCACACCATATCTTCTACAATGTAATTATAGTGAACATGCATGTAAACATAACAATTCCAATCCAAACAGTGACTACAATTGTATTCAGTCTATATCATCATAAAACATCATCAATAATGTATACAAAAGATAGATCTTCTAGTATACAAAACCAACAATCTCCTACTTATACTTGAAGCATGTCTTTCAAATATAAAATAAACTGGCTAACTCTCCAACTGTAACTAAAATCTCAAACGGCAACCACGGGTTGCATTTCACTTCCATTTTCTCCACGTGACCATAGAAGGTCTTAGCTGGAAGGCTCTTCGTGAATGGATCAACCATATTGTCCTCCGATGCAATCTTGACCACTGCCACATCTCCTCTTTTAACAATTTCTTGTATAAGATGGTACTTTCTCTGTATGTGTTTACTTGCCTTATGGGCTCTGAGTTCCTTCGAATTTGCCACTGCACCTGAGTTATCACAGTATACAGTGATACTCTTAGGAAAATAAGGAACCACACTCAAGTCCAACAAGAAGCTCTTGAGCCAGACGGCCTCTTTTGCAGCCTCAGAGGCACCTACATATTCGGCCTCCAAGGTGGAATCCGCAATGCATTTCTGCTTTATGCTCCTCCATGTAATGGCCCCATCTCCCAAGGTAAACACATAGCCTGAGGTAAAGTTACTCTGATCTTTATCGGATTGAAAATCTGAGTCTGTGTAACCCAAAGGCACTAGACTATCAGAGCAGTATACCAGCATATAATCTCGAGTCCTTTTCAGGTACTTGAGAATATTCTTAACCGCAGTCCAGTGGCCTTGTCCAGGGTTAGACTGATATCTGCTTACCATGCTAACTGCATAGCATATATCAGGTCTAGTGCATAGCATAGCATACATAAGGCTTCCCACAGCCGAAGTATATGGAACGCACTTCATCTCATCTATGTCAACCTGTGTGTGGGGACACATCTCCTTGGAGAGATAAATTCCATACCTGAAAGGTATGAAACCTTGCTTGGAATCCTACATGTTGAATCTAGCTAGCACTGTGTCGATATATGTCGGATAGGCACAACATCCTTTTCTGGCGATCTCGAATTATCTTGATGCCAAGAATGTGTCCGGCTTCTCCCAGATCTTTCATATCGAACTTCTTGGACAACCACACCCTTATGTTAGATAATACTTTCTTACTATTTCCAATAAGTAAGATATCATCAACATATAGCACGAGGAAAGCCACCACATTTTTGTCACACTTCTTGTACACACAGCTCTCATCCAGACATTGCATGAATCTATATGACTGGATAACCTCATCAAAATGGATCTTCCAAGACCTTGACGCCTGCTTAAGTCCATAAATGGATCTTTTAAGCTTGCACACTAAGTGCTCTTGGCCTTTAGTAATGAAAACATCTGGTCACTTCATGTGGATGTTTTCCTCAAGACTTCCGTTTAGGAAAGTTGTCTTGATATCCATCTGCCAAATCTCATAATCCAAATGAGCGGCAATTGATAAGAGAATCCGAATTGGCTTAAGCATGGCTACAGGTGAAAAGGTTTCCTCATAATCGATCTCTTCTTTCTGAGTGTACCCTTTCGCCACCAATCTTACCTTGAAGGTTTCCACCTTCCCGTCAGGTCCTCTCTTGCATTTGTAGACCCATTTACACCCAATGGGTTTTACCTCATCTTGTGGTTCTACAAGCTCCCAGACTTGATTGTGAACCATAGATCTAATCTCAGATTCCATTGCAGATTTCCAAGAATCCGCATCTTTGTATTAGATCACTTCGTCGTAGGTCCTGAGATCCAATTCATTTAGTCTTTCAGGAAAATCTGAAGATTCGCCCAAACTAATGAATCTGTCAGGTTGGTGTACAACCCTCCCACTGCGATGAGGCAGTTCTCGTGTATCTGTGACACGTTGTGCAGTATTTTGTGGTTCTTCTTCTTGTACTTTTGGTGTCAGATTCAAATTTTCCCCTCAAAGCTCCTCGAGTACTATCTCACTTCTCGGCTTGTGATTTATCACATAGTCTTCCTCTAAGAATCGAGCATTGGTACTCACAATGATCTTATGATCCTTAGGACTATAAAATAAACCATCTTTTGTTCCTTTAGGATATCCAACAAACGGTCTAACATCCGTACGTAGTGCCAGCCTATCAGCTTTCTTATCCAGCATGTGTGCTGGACTACCCCAAATTCGAAAATGTCCAAGATTGGGCTTTCGTCCAATCTAAAGTTCAGTGGGCGTAGATGGGACTGATTTTGATGGAACCACATTAAGGATATAGGCTGTTGTTTCCAAGGCATATCCTCAGAACGAAATAGGCAAATCTGAATAGCTCATCATCGATCTAACCATCTCTAACAATGTTCTGTTCCTTCTCTTCGCCATGCCGTTCTGCTGTGGTGTGCCGGCGCAGTCAACTGGGATGTAATCTCATTCTCTGTCAAGTAGTCTCTAAATTCATTCAAGAGATACTCACCACCACGATCAGACCGTAGTGATGTGATACTTTTACCTGTACGTTTTTCCACTTCCGTTCTGAATTCTTTTGAAAGTCTCAAAGGATTCTGACTTGCGGTGTAACAGGTATATGTATCCATATCTTGAATAATCATCAATGAACGTGATGAAATACTCATACCCTCCTCGAGCCTGAACAGACATAAGGCCACATAAGTCAGAGTGAATCAAATTTAATACCTCTTCAGATCTATTCCCTTTATCCTTAAAGGGTCGCTGGGTCATTTTACCTTCCAAACAGGATTCACATAAAGGGAATGATTCTAGGACCAATGAAGACAAGGGTCCATTGTTTACTAGTCTTTGTATCTGTTTAAGGTTAATGTGGCCGAGCCTAAGATGCCAAAAATAGGTTTGATTCATTTCTGAAGGTTCTTTTCATTTTTTAGGGTTTATGATCGATGTATTCAGTAAATGTATTTGTGTAGTGTTTTGCATAGGATTAAGTAAATAAAGATGTTCATCCAATGTGCCAGAATAGATAAAACGTTTAACACTAAAGATAACAACCTTGTTATCAAAAGAAAATGAATATCCATCTATAAAAAATTTAGAAACTGAAATCAAGTTTCGCCTAAAACCAGGCACATAAAGACAATCCTTTAAAGCTAAAATCATATCACTACTAAAAGATAAGGTTATGTCTCCCACTGCAACTGCCGCCACTTTCGTAGCATTGCCCATGTAGACTGAAATCTCTCCATCATTCAGCTGTCTTTTTACCAGGAACCCCTGTAAAGACATGCAAACATGATTAGTAGCTCCAATATCTACTACCCATGACTGAGTAGAACAAGTAGCTAAACATGTTTCAATGATGAGAGATTGAGACATACCCTTCTTCTTCTTCTTGTTAGGACAATCCGTCTTCCAGTGACCTGGCTGGCCGCACTTGAAGCACTTTGTTTTTGACTTAAATTCCTCGGGAGGAATCTTAGTCTTATGCTTCTTCACCTTAGGCGCCTCCTCTGTAGCTTTCTTTGGCGCGTTCATTTTCCCTTTTAGTACCAGAAGAATACGCCCTATTTTCAGCTAGGTGTGCCTCCGGATTTCCCTTCTGAAGTAACTCAGCCACCTGAAGATCTATGAGCAGTTCAAATAAGGTAACATCCTTCTTTATCATGTTGAAGTTCAATCTAAACTGCTCAAACTTTGGGGACAGGTTGTGAAGCACGATGTCTATTTGAGACTCGGCGTCCAGATCTCCAACCAAGGTCTCAATCTCAGCTAGATAACTCATCATACTGAGAACGTGATCCCTTACAGGTGTAGAATCAGCCATTTCGTGCTCATCAGTTTCTTCATCGCCAAATGGCGCACCAAGCAGTTCTGGTGACCGAAGAGATCCTTAAGCTTGTACATGACATCATAAGTAGTCTTCATAGACTGATGTTGCAGTTGCAGCACATTTGATATAGAAGCTAAAATGTAACAGCGTGCAATCTCATCAGACTTGACCCACTTATCATAGGCCAACCTTTGTTCTTCACTAGAATTCTCATCTGGCTTCTGAGGACATTCCTTTTCAAGTATGAATTTGTGTCCTTCCGCAGTGAGAACAAGGTTAAGGTTTCGAATCCAATCATTATAATTTTCACCGATCAACTTGTTTTCTTTGAGAATAGATGACAGGTTGGAGAGTGCCATGATGATATAAAATAACTGAAAAGTAAACATGCAGTACAGTCACAAACTTTAGGATACTCACATATAATCGAAAACCTCAAAAGATTATATGTAATCCACCGACATTTTAAAAATGTTTCTTATAAACCGTGTGGACGTTTATAAAATTCATTTTTAAACAGGTAAAACCACCTTTAATTTACCTCCAGTCAAATTTCTTTATGACAAGTAAATTAATAGCCAAAAATAATCACGGTCGTGTAACCTTCCAATTAGTAAGCCACGTTAGTGTGGACATTTATTAATAAATTACACCTAAGTGTGAACACCATCATCTTAGCACCAAGTCCACTATTTCGAACTCTCTGCTCCAGTTGGAGGAATCAGTTTGTTCTAGTAGTGTTCTACAACTATCTTGATTAAGAAGTTTAATTTCTAGAGGTAACAGTGATATGACACATTCGTTATGGAGGAAGACCTGTTGTCAACTCGCATGTCAATCACATCTCAATTAAACCAGATTAATGGAGGCCGTTTGAGATTTCTACATACTTTAGTATGAATCTCTTCCACTTAGTTATTGAAGATTGAGGTTTCATTTTATCCCATCGTAAAACATGCAAACATCACATAAAATGATAAAACACCATTGCATGCTTCAAACAACATAATAAGCAAAATAATTAAAACCAACTATCATGGCTTATATCTCATGTTACTAAATGAGATAAAACTGGAAAGTCAGCTCTGGAAACTTGGGCATGGCCGCCGCCCCCATCACTTCGCCTCGCCGAAAACCCTAGCTCAAATTAGGGTTTCGGGATGTGAATCAGTGATACTTCCTTTCTTGAGCTGTACTACTCTCCTCCTTTGAGTTGATCTTCAAACTTTATTCAACATAGAATATCTATTCCTTAAAGGAAAAATCTAATATATCTAGAATAAAATTACAACTCAATAAGTTGGTCTGACAGTTTTATTTCTATTACATTATAACAACATAAAATAAAATCTAGACCTAATCCATGGATTTTTCTCATGGATTAAAATCACGTAGTCAAACCGACATACGGCCCATCATACATCCAAAATAATTAAAACATACATCACATAATTAAGGAGCCATAATAGTCGGTAACCCTGCAAACAAGTCAGTCTACAAATCCAACAATCATAATTACATGATTAGCATAAAATAACATATGATATCCAAACATGACATGATTTTCGAAAAACCAATTAATGAAAATAATAATTTTCGAAAATCCCTACAAGATATAATTTGAAAATTAAAATAATTATCCACCAAATTAAATCATGTAATACTCGAAAATTCCATAAGATTAAATTTGGAAATTTGTTAAAATTATCCATGAAATTTATTTCTTAATTTTCGGATAACACCCTAATTAATTAATATTTAAAAATCTTGATATAGATCAAACATCTATCCCAAATATTTGGATAGGGTTCGAAAATTTCAAAGATAAAAATTGGAAATTTGATCACTTCAAATTCCTTCCAAATTTAAATCTTATTTTCAACCCTATCTACATTAGAATTAAGTAATTTATGATATACACCAAAAATTACTTTTCCAATTCTTATCTACCATGATTTCAAAAATATCAAGAAAATAAATCTGAAAATTTGATCCACTTCAAACTCTTTCCAAATTTAAATTCTATTTTCAAATCTTTTTGGATTAGAATTTGTTAATTATTGATATATATCAAAAAATACTTTATCCAATTCTAATATACATAGTGATCGAAAATTATAAGAAGATTAAATCTGGAAATTTGATCCACTTCAAATTCCTTCCAAATTTAATATTCTATTTTCAAAACTATATAGATTAGAATTAGGTAACTTTATGATAAACATCAAAAATACCAAATCTAATTCCTACACACATAATTTTCGAAACTCCCACCAAATAAATCTGGAAATTTGATTTTCATCAAAAACTTCTCCAAATTAATTTGTTTGGATCGAAAATTACATCTAGAAAATTAGGCAATTTAAACATCAAATTTTCAAAAAAATTTGATACTTAAATTTTTGAACATGAACTTAGAAAATTCTGGAAATTTTGACATGATCAAAAATTTATTCCAAATCTAAAACATCATGGATGAAAATTCCAGTGTTCCTCAAAACTAGAATTTTCAAACAACATCAAAAATTCATCCAAGTTTTGAACACCGCCATTCGAAATACATCAATATATAAATCTGAAAATTTAAGCAACATAAATATTTCATCAAATTTATACATATATTTCAAAGTAATCCTAGGATTAAATCTAGAACAGTGCCAACACCCGCTCTGATACCAATTGTTGGGGTTTTTCCGAATTGAACCACCGCATGATCTAATTGGATATTCATTAATTCTAATGTCATGTAGATCATAATTTTATGCAGCACATACGCTTTAATTAACCGAGTTCAATTAAACATGCATAGCCGGTTTCGATTCTACTAAAGCGGAAATATAGAATACCGAAAAACGACTTACTAATTAAATGACGGGTTGAGGACAAGATTAAAAGTCTAATCTTGCTATTGTGTATGATCTAAACGGCGGCCCCACTGTGATATTCTACTCCTTGATCTTTTGTTGTATTCTCGGACTGAATCTAGTTTCAGGATGGGCTGAAATCTACTAGATCAATATGAAATCCACTGTTGTATTCCCGGACTGAATCTAGTTTCAGGATGGGCTGAAACCTACTAGATCAATATGAAATCTGTGGAGATAAAGAGAACACAAGATGAGCTGATTTCTAACCACAAATTTCATTCCCCACCCTCTTATATATAAGGGGGTGGGCGAAATTTAATGTCCCAGTCCTACTGGGCTTGGGCCTCTATCACTTTTTCCATCTCCAGTCCATTAAAGTCATATTGGGCTACAACAGGGATCTAGAAGAATATTAAATTGGCCGGCTAATTTATTTAATTTAATTTTCAATATCCAATAAACTTAGGATATTATTAAATAAATTAAGTATTATTTTTGTTCCATTAAAGAAATAATACCGACCTACCAATTTAATACATATTTCTGAATATGCTTTCTCCTTTAGTCCAGCCATTCCCCGTGTTTAAGATATAATGCCCATTAATTAATTATGTAAGCTTCTGACAGCCATAATTAATTAATATCTTATCCTTGAGTAGTACCACACAAGCTTTACTCATGTACGGAATAAATTCCACCTGCAGTGTTTCAACATGAACTTGTGTTTCCTCAAGAGGACACCATCAACCTGGCGCACCAGGACACGGTGCCCCTATATATTGCACGACCCATCATGAGTGTAAATGTCACAACCCAAGATATCAAGATTATTGATTCTATGAAAGAATCTCACCCTATGATAAATCAAAGCTGCAAGACTACACATATATCTCCGCCAACATATAAGGGTTAAGAACCCGAACTATGTGGATTCTTATTCTCTCATTTAAGGTCAGAATAGAAAATAGAATCCTAAGTAGATCCTCCTCAATATATTTTGCCCCGTGTGCTAGAATAATTAGCTAGTTTAGATAAACCAACTATCAGATTATTCTACGGTGTACCGATGGCGGGTTCAGGGCCATCTAAGCCGTGAGCTCTTTAATACATTACAAGGAACCAATGATATGATCTAACCGTGTGTTTACCCACACCATATCATCTACAATGTAAGTATAGTGAACATGCATGTAAACATAACAATTTCAATTCAAACAGTGACTGCAATGGTATTTAGTCTATATCATCATAAAACATCATCAATAATGTATACAAAAGATAGGTCTTCTAGTATACAAAACCAACAATCTCCCACTTATACTTGAAGCATGTCTTTCAGATAGGTCTTCTTGTTGTTTCTAGCTCGGGTCTCTTGTTCTTGTACTTCAGATTATATAGGGAGTGGATCAAATGAGAACCCATCCTCCCATGTGAGAACTAAGAACTCATCTCATCCATCCATTGTTTTGATTTAGATGGCTAAGATTTGATCAATTTTTGGTCAAAGGCGGTGACAAACTTGTAATATTTGAGCATAATTTTCGGAAATCATATAGACAACACTTTAAAACCGTTGTCTAGTCTTATAAATTTCGCTATCCTAAAATGAGAGTACTATCATGCTATTATGAACATATATACATGCTAATATGAATATATATGCATGCTAGTATGAACAGATAATGTCCTACTATTAACGAACACTACCACTGCTATTATGAGTAAAATTTATATGTTTTATAAATATTTTTTCATGTTGTTATGAATATTTTTTCATGCTATTATGTCTATACTTCCATGTTATCGTGAATATTTTATCATGCTATTCTGAGTTTAACAACATGCTATTATGGATGAAAAAATATATTTTTGAATAAACATATGAACAATGGATATTAAATGAAAGAGTACAAAAAGAGCTTTAATTTGATATATAATTTGCGTTAATCTAATAAAAAATGAGCAAGTTGTGGATGTTTAAAGTTTAAATAAATTTTGTATATGGATGTTGATGTCAGCTTTGACCAGGGGTATATTTGACTTCCTCATATTTACCATTATGCCACCGCCTTTTTATTTAAATCTGAACCATTGAGATCAAAACATCGTGTGGTTAAGATTAGTTCCTAGTTCCCACATAGGGATTGGTTCTCATATGAACCCCACCATATATATATATATATATGGTTGGGTTCCAGAAGGAACCACACCCTAGGTGAGAACTGAGAACCAATCTGAGCCATAGATTCGGTATATTTGGACGGTCAAGATATGCTCCAGATTTTAAAAAATGCGGTGGCAATCTCGTAATAATGTCCAACTTCACTGCCCTTGAATCTTAGTAAGGGTAAAATTGAAAATTTTGAAAATATATGAATACTCAGAAATTACGTATATATTTTTCTATTTAGGATTTTAGCACTGTCATTTCCTATTTTAGCATTGTCGTGGCCTTTTTTAGCAGTGTCATGACTTATTTTAACATGACTCTTTTTTAGCATTAGCATAAAAAATGTCTTCGATATTGTAAAATAACTACGAACAAACACTGTTACATGTTGAATTATCAATATATAAATACTCAGAATTTGCGTGTATATTTTTTAATTTAGGATTTTAGCACCGTCATTTCCTATTTTAGCATTATCATGACTTTTTTAGTATTGTCATCATTTATTTTAGCATGACTCTTTTTTCATAAATTACAAAAATACTATCAGTTCATTAAAAAATTAATAATATTACAAGAATGCCACCGCGTTTTTTCAATTTTAGAACCTATGTTGGCCGTCCAAATATACGGAATCAACGGTTTAGATTGGTCTCCGATGCCATATATCTCTCTCTCTCTCTATATATATATATATATATCAAGATACATTTCAGGAAAGGGTGTTGCTATATACACCACTAAATTTTCTAAATACACCACATTTACTAAATACACCACCATCTTAAAAAATATTTATTTATTTTTCTTAATACACCACACTCTTTTCTCAATTGTACCCTTCAATTAAAAAAACAATTTAAACTAATTTGAAGTTTGAACAAAAAAAAAAAGCGAGAGAGAAAGAGAGAAGAAGAGCGGGCGACGTTGACGTTGGTTTTGAAGGAAGAGAAGACAATCGGGTAAGACAAGAACAATTACTCTCTATACTCCACAACTTTTTTTTCGAACCAAAGTGTGGCCAATATGCACGAAGATCGGGCTTTGGCGAAGGAGGGCGTGCTGGAGAAGAAGGAGAAAGTTGGGTGAGAAAAAAAGAAGAAGCTGCGGAGCTAGCTACGGTAGAGGTTTGCAGAAAATAAGATCTGCAAGACTGCAACTTTGCAAAAATGATGGAGGGGGAAGATAAAGAAAGTGTGGGGAATGATTCGTGACTTTGCAAAATTGGTGGAGGGAGGGGAGAGAGAGAGGGGGAGGTGATTTGCAACCTTGAAAAAAAAAAGGCTCTGAACTACAACCGAAACCTCCTTCTCCCACAAGAGTGCTAGCCCTGCTGACGGTGGACGGAGGAGAGAGAGAGAGAGGGGGGATGATGAAGATCCGCAACCTTGCAAAAAATTGGAGGATGAGGAGAGAAAAATTGTGGAGGGGGGACTGGGGAGGGGTCGGTCATTTTTTTTTTCTTTTGAAATTTTTTGTTGTGAATTAATTATTAATTAATGAATCTTCTTTTTTTTAATTGAAAGGAATATTTAAGTAAATTAGTAATTATTTATTTTTGAATAAAATTTAATAGTGGTGTATTTAAAAAAAATTATGGTGTATATAAAAACACCCTTCAGGAAAAGTGGTATATATACGTTTCGAAACTCGGAAGTCGGCAATCCTCTTTTTTCGTCGAAGAGCTCCTTCCAAAAACCCTAACACTAAAATTCCAAATTCTCTATACATATATGATATATCTCGTCTACGCATATACATCTTTTCTCGGACCGACAAGCAGACATTGATGTTTCTGTTGATTTAGATTTACAGTTGATTTCTGAAGATTTTCAATTTTAAGCGTCGTCAACGATGGTGGCACAAATCGAAGCCGATGGGCTGAAGAAGCTAGAATATTTGTCATTAGTTTCGAAAGTATGTACGGAGCTGGAGACCCATTTAGGTAATGGGGATAAAGTGTTGGCGGAGTTCATTACGGAGATGGGTAGGAATTGCGAGACGGTCGACGAATTTGATGCCAAATTGAAGGAGAATGGAGCGGAGATGCCAGATTATTTCGTCCGCACGCTTCTTACCATTATTCACGCCATTTTGCCGCCAAAGCCGAAGTCGAAATCAAGCAAGGGTTCGAAGGAGGGAGAAGATTCGGCCTATTCAGCTCTGAAGATCAGGGATGGAAAAGAGAGGGTGAAGGAGCTGGAGAAGGAGATTGAAGAGGAGGCGAGAAGTCGGAGGAGATTGGATGAGGAGAAGGAAGATGAAGAAGATAGGCACAAGAATAGGGCTAGGGATAGAGATGGTGATAGGAGGGAGAGGAGACGTGATAAAGATAGAGATAGAGACAGAGAGAGAGAGAGGGACAGGGAAAGGGTTAGATATGAGGATAGGGAGGACAGAGGTAGACATAGAGGTGGCAGGGAGGAAAGAAGTGCCGGTGGGGATAGGGATGGCTATGGAGACGAGAGAGGCAGGCAAAGGCACGGTGACAGGGATAGGAATAGAGGTGACAGGAATTGGAGGAATGAATATGATGAAGAGAGGGATGATCAGAGGATAGAGACTGGGAAAGGGAAGAATAATCAGTCGGATGAGCCGGAATTGTACAAAGTTTATAAGGGAAGGGTTTCGAGGGTGATGGAGAAGGGGTGTTTTGTTCAGTTTAATGATTTTAGAGGGAAGGAGGGCCTTGTACATGTGTCCCAGATGGCAACTAGGAGGATTGCGAATGCAAAGGATGTGGTGAAGCGAGACCAAGAGGTGTATGTGAAAGTTATCTCGGTTAGTGGAAATAATTTGAGTTTGTCAATGAGGGATGTGGATCAGAATAGTGGAAAGGATTTGTTGCCCTTGAAAAGGAGTGATACGGATGATGGATTGATGGCCAACCCTTCAAGTAGGAATGATGGTGGAGGGATGGGGAGTAGGATTGGTCTGTCGGGGATCAGGATCACCGAGGAAGTTGATGCTGTGCCATCACGAAGACCACTGAAGAGGATGAGTTCGCCTGAGAGATGGGAGGCTAAGCAACTGATTGCTTCTGGTGTTATGAGTGTAAAGGAGTATCCTATGTTTGATGAAGATGGAGATGGGATGCTTTATCAGGAAGAAGGAGCTGAAGAGGAGCTTGAGATTGAGTTGAATGATGATGAGCCTGCTTTTTTGCAGGGTCAAAGTAGGTACTCTATTGACATGTCCCCTGTTAAGATATTCAAGAATCCCGAGGGGTCTTTGAGCCGTGCAGCAGCACTTCAATCAGCTCTGATAAAGGAAAGAAGGGAAGTTAGGGAGCAACAACAACGAACCATGCTGGATTCCATTCCAAAGGATCTGAATCGTCCTTGGGAAGATCCAATGCCAGAAACAGGTGAGAGGCATCTTGCTCAGGAACTGAGAGGTGTTGGTTTGTCTGCATATGACATGCCAGAGTGGAAGAAGGATGCATATGGCAAAGCTCTAACTTTCGGGCAAAGATCAAAGCTTTCCATTCAGGAACAGAGACAAAGTTTACCCATTTATAAGTTGAAGAAGGAACTGGTTCAGGCTTGTCATGAGAATCAGGTCCTTGTTGTTATTGGTGAAACGGGGTCAGGCAAGACAACGCAGGTAACACAGTATCTGGCAGAGGCAGGTTACACTACTAAGGGGAAAATTGGATGCACTCAGCCTCGTAGGGTGGCTGCAATGTCTGTGGCCAAGCGAGTTGCTGAGGAATTTGGCTGTCGTCTGGGTGAGGAAGTTGGATATGCAATCCGTTTTGAGGATTGCACTAGTCCAGAGACTGTGATCAAGTACATGACAGATGGTATGCTTCTGAGGGAGATTCTGATTGACGAAGATTTGTCTCAGTACTCAGTGATAATGCTTGATGAAGCTCACGAAAGGACCATACATACAGATGTCCTCTTTGGATTATTGAAGCAACTTGTAAAACGGAGACCTGACCTTCGTCTGATTGTCACATCTGCAACTTTGGATGCAGAGAAGTTCTCTGGATACTTTTTCAACTGCAACATCTTCACCATTCCAGGTAGAACTTTTCCAGTAGAAATACTGTACACCAAGCAGCCGGAAAGTGATTACTTAGATGCATCACTGATCACTGTGTTACAGATTCACTTGTCTGAACCTGAAGGTGATGTACTTCTGTTCTTGACTGGCCAAGAAGAGATTGATTATGCTTGTCAATGCCTCTATGAGAGAATGAAGGGTTTAGGTAAAAATGTTCCTGAGCTTATCATTTTACCTGTATACAGTGCCCTACCTAGTGAAATGCAGTCCAGGATTTTTGATCCTGCGCCTCCAGGAAAGAGGAAAGTTGTCGTTGCTACCAATATAGCAGAAGCTTCTTTGACTATTGATGGCATATTTTATGTTATTGATCCTGGTTTTGCCAAGCAAAACGTCTACAATCCTAAACAAGGGCTTGACTCACTGGTGATAACTCCAATTTCGCAAGCATCTGCCAAACAAAGGGCAGGGCGTGCTGGTCGTACAGGACCAGGAAAGTGCTATCGCCTTTATACAGAAAGTGCATTCCACAATGAGATGTCTCCCACGTCAATTCCAGAGATACAGAGGATTAATCTTGGAATGACTACTCTTAACTTGAAAGCTATGGGTATTAATGATCTGTTGTCTTTTGATTTTATGGATCCCCCGACACCTCAGGCTCTCATTTCTGCCATGGAGCAGCTGTACAGTTTAGGAGCTCTAGATGAAGAAGGTCTTCTTACTAAGTTGGGTAGGAAAATGGCTGAATTTCCATTGGATCCTCCGCTGTCCAAAATGCTTCTTGCTAGTGTGGATCTTGGCTGCAGTGATGAGATCCTGACCATTATTGCCATGATTCAAACTGGAAATATATTTTACCGACCACGAGAAAAACAAGCACAGGCAGATCAGAAAAGAGCAAAGTTTTTCCAGCCTGAAGGAGACCATTTGACTCTACTTGCTGTTTATGAGGCATGGAAAGCAAAAAATTTCTCAGGTCCATGGTGCTTCGAGAATTTTGTTCAGTCAAGATCATTGAGGAGGGCACAAGATGTTAGGAAGCAGCTTCTCTCCATCATGGACAAGTACGTAACTCTATTCCACTTTTTGTTCCGGCTGCCTTAATGTAGTCTTCTGTTTTTTTAAATGTTTTTTGGTTGATATAACACAATATGTGGTCTCGAAATGTTGTTAAATTTCATTCGCCTGTTGGTTCTTTATAGGTTTCCCGTAGTTGTATGAATGTAGCGATCTTTGATTATTCATCTTGCTTTTGAATGACCCCGAAACTTGTCTGAATAGGCTCACTTTCTTGGAAAGTTTCGTGAGCAACTAATTATTTTGTATATTCTCCGATAAAGATTTCTGTCTACTTTCTGCTGAAAATAGCTGTAAGATGTACATTTTATTTCTTGGTCTTATATGCCAAAGAGATATTCTATGTTGATGCAACGCTTTCTTTAATTACCTTAAAGTCATTTCTTGTTACTTTATATGCCTTATAGTTTAAAACCTTTGACTTCATCTTCATGCTCTCTGATTATGTCATGGTAATTGATCGCATGCCTCTTGCATGTAGAAACCGCGTTTCTAATTCCTGCTTCATTAACAGGTACAAACTGGATGTTGTGAGTGCTGGTAAGAATTTTTCAAAAATACGCAAGGCGATTGCTGCTGGTTTCTTTTTCCATGGTGCTAGGAAGGATCCACAAGAAGGATATAGAACACTTGTTGAGAACCAGCCAGTTTATATACATCCGAGCAGTGCTTTGTTCCAAAGACAACCCGACTGGGTTATTTACCACGAATTGGTGATGACGACTAAGGAGTATATGCGCGAGGTAACTGTGATAGATCCCAAATGGCTGGTTGAACTAGCCCCAAGATTCTTCAAAGTTTCAGATCCTACGAAAATGAGCAAGCGGAAGAGACAAGAGCGCATTGAACCACTTTACGACAGATATCACGAACCAAATTCTTGGCGTTTAAGCAAAAGGCGTGCTTAGTCTTGTTTGCCATTTTATGCTCTTTTTTGCTGGAAAAGCCAAAACTTGAGCAGCAGATATTCCAAAGTTTGTATAAAGATGATGGATTGCAAAATTATGTTATCCCGTATTGATTATAGTTTCTGTGAAACCGGTATACGTTAATCTCTCTCTCTCTCTCTCTCTCTCCCCTCGCTTCTAACTTGATTGAAATGGTATTGTTTGACCTATGCATACATGACAGTGGATTCTTTTAGCATGTTCTTGGATTTGACCGACGTAGCTACAGTGTGTTAAGAGATGCGATATTAGCATGCCATAAAATTGGCAGGTCAACAGATGGTGGACTTTGTCATCTTCCAATTAAGCCATTTTGTACGCAAAAAAAAAAAAAAAAAAGTGTGATGGTTTCCTAGATTTAAGTTTGAAAATTTAATTCCTGAATCAAATTTCAACGTTTTATTGATGTTTAAGTAAATCGAGTAGGGTATTATTACTTAGCACATGGTTTCTTTTATGTGAAATTTGTTGAATGAGATTGTCTCACAAGAAACTCAATCATCATTGAGAAGTTCACTTGCAATGAGCTCGACAAGCACTGCATTGAGAATACTTCAGTTGAATTATCTCTCCTGAAAAAAGGAAAAAAAAGAAAGAAAAAAAGAAGATGTAAAAATGCTTCAATTGAAGAATGGATTTGATGATGAGACAAATGCGGCCCAAGTTGGCGGACAAAAGTATACACCTTATCGTTATTTGTCAAATATAATTATACGATACCATGGGCTCAAGGCTTTTGTAGCACCTAAAATTCAATTCCCACTATAAATTAACATATAATTTCCTAAAATAAAATACGGTGATGAATTCGAATTTGATGCTCACGAATTTATCAATTCCCAACAAGAATCCTTATACATTTGAGCGAGTCATATTTTCTTCGCGAATCAAGTTCAGAACCAACCTCGTCGTAGCTGGAAACCAAGGTAAGAAAAATTGCAACTTTGAATGAATGGACCGAGTTTTACCCAAATGTGTGAAATAATCAATTTTTATTATTAATGTTTGTAATTTTTGTCTATTTAATAAACTATTAGCGTCAGTATATAGTTATGCAGTTGTAGACTGAGCGAGTGAAGTACTTGAAGGTTGGTTGGTTTGTGTAGAAGAGACCTTGTTGATAAATGATTGTTCTAATTGTATGAATGTCGTTGTGTAGAATGGAATGGAAGTAGGAACATCTCCAAAACGTATTATTTAGATAATGAATTGATATCCCAGCTTATATGTCATCAATTTTCTTACCGCTTCAACGTGGGAGTGATTGATTTTATTTAGTAGGATCAGGCTAAGAAGGTTAGGGGTGTCTATCTGGAATGCAATCCTGTTGTTTGTTCTTGGCAGAGTATTGTATCTTGCTGTGCTTCAAGGGGGGGCTTTGTGTTAGGATTTGTTAGTGCACTTGCCATAACTTTCATAATGTCTTTATTTTGGTCTAGTATTTGTTAAGCGTGGTATGACTATGAGCAGTTCGGACTCGGGCAAATGCTATGTTATGTCCACTATAACTGTGATTGCTGACTCTGGACACTTCAGTGGTCACATAGTATAGACTGTATAGTTGTTTGATAAGCTGTGCGAATTAGGACCAGTTTGTTTGACACTTACTGGTAAGAACCTTGATTGACATTCACTACCAGAGCGTTTGTGCATCCATAAAGTTGATCATCATTATCTGAAACAGAATCCTTATTACTTAAAAGAACTTGTGAGCTTGTATAGATTTTGAAATACCTTTCATCTAGCTTGATCTTGCCTAAGGTCCCCCTTTTTCTGAGGCTGCAGTTTATATTATTTTTCCTTTTCCTTCAATAGTTGTTGTGGGAGTCTATCCATCTTCAGAATCTTCACAAACATATAATGTCTTGATCAGCTTTGCCTTCCCCTTCAATGATTTTCCGTAGGTTAGTGAAATTTACTTGGATAACAAATGTCCTTGTGTAATATTAAAAGAAATATTTTACCTTGCATTTTGAAGCAGAATATCTATATCCTACAACTTCACCATCCTAACAGAAAGATTTGATAATGTTAAACTATGACATGCCAGCAATCACTGAATAACCTTCTGGACTTTGATTCTTTGCTGGTTCGTGCATATGAATTACAATGTTTCAGCAGGTATGCAGCAGAGAATAACAATACCGAACAAGCAGGGTCAGAAACTTATTGGTGTGTTGCATGACACTGGATCAACAAACCTTGTAGTTTTAGGCCATGGTTTCCGTGCCTCAAAGGTTGGTAAGCTCCTTTGGTTTGATCTGTTGTAAAATGTTTTATCAAAATTCAAAATTTAATTATTGATTACCTTACCAGTTTCATACTATATCTCATTGATTGTTCACCTCTTTGGATAGGAATATCTATATTCTGGTTTGTTGTTTGATTTGGACTGCTGAATCTTGTAGTATATCGATGCTAAAATCTGGAAATGATTTGTATACAATGAACTTCCCTTAAGAAAATAGAGTAATTTCTTTTAGGGCTCACGTACTTTACACGAATTCTGGTTTTTAACATGAATTTTAAAAAGTTATCTCTACAACACCAACTTACATTGTTTTGTAATTATAACATCGGTTAAAATCCGGTTATATTAAAGTGATAGTGGCACCATGTGATATCCACATGTACACCACTCAAACGGATCATCAACAGAGTCTCACTAGCCACAGATTGAAATGATCGTCAACAGAGTCTCACCAGCCACAGATTGAACTCATTTTTCCCAGGCTTCATTCCTCTCGGACCACCGCTCTATTCCACAACCAGTTCTCCACTTTCGCCGATTCATCATATGCCGCCTCCGACGCTGCCATTTCTTCAACCCCTTCTTTCAACTTTTATTTTTCTGCACAAAATAGTTTTTTAATGGGATTCAATTTTCCTGCAAATCAAGAAATGGGATTTCAAAGCAATCTCACATAACCAATGGAATAGCTAAGTTCTATCAACAATCAACATAGATCTTCACTGGAAGATGTTGCAACAAAGATTAACCATGCTGTGGGTGACAATTAGGAAACAACAATTCTTCCAACTCGATCGAGCCCTATTTTTGGAAACGAAAGCCCATTTTGTTTGAGAAACTGGAGGTTCCATCAAATCAAGAATCTTGCAGAATCAAAGCACCAAGAAAAGATGGCGGTGCAGTCGGAAATCTTTCAACATAATGATTTTTTTGATAATACCTTTGCTACGTCTTTTCGGGTTGCAGATGGCAGCATGCAAGTATTAGTCCGGCGGCCACGTCAGATTTAATTACACCAAATTTCTTGTATTTTCTACAATAAAAACTGTGTAGCAATAACCCCAGAACTCACTTTTACAAGATTGAGTAATAGCACTAAGCTAGAAGGTTTGTTGTGAAAAACTCTATTGTACCTCTCATTATGATGTGCGAAGAACTTTTCTGATTTGACCTATAACCCGGACAGGCAGCTGGCTTTGCCAAATTTACTGGGTCATTTCTAATCTTTTCATCTGCAGGAGAGCAACACCATGGTAAACCTTGCTGTTGCTTTGGAAAATGAAGGAATTAGTGCATTTCGCTTTGATTTTTCTGGAAATGGGTAAGTTCATAATACATTGAATATCTGCATTTTTGTCGTATAATATTTACTGACAGAATGATTCTGAAAAACCAACTTGCAGAAAATGTTTTAGCCTGCTGTTTATCCTGTCTTAGTGCAGTGAAGTAGTTCGTACTTGCTTCCATATTTGGCTGCTTTTCTTGTTCTGATGCAACACGTTTCTTAAGAAAATAGGTTAATATCACATCCCAGGCAATATGTTCTCTTTGACCAAGGCAAAAGTGGATGTCCAGCTCTCATGAAGTTGTATAAGATTGACGATTTAGCTATTAGTGCGCTTCAGATAAAAAAACAAGAGAGTTGATATTTCTTGAATGGCCTAAATAAGTTATATGGCCTCTTTGCATTGTTTATGTAAAGTTATTTTAGCCTTGGTTTAGCTTTCTGGTATGTGGAACTTTGAATGGGAAAAATGTTATCTGGACAGTTTATGGACTGACTAAAGTTCTGAATTTTTCGAACGACAATGCATTATATTAGCAGATAAAGAAAACCTATTTGATGCAGAATGTAGTTTTGCTTGACAGAGCAAGTATTCTATTATCCCCCATTATTGTAAAGTATCATGCAGGAAATGGCTATTTATGGTAGAGCCCTAATTGGAACCCAATTATCTTATGCATCAATGAGACAAGTTCTGAAAAACATCAGCAAATAAAATTTAAATTTCCAAAAAAAACATCAATATGTTCTTTCCATAGATATACTGATATTAGGGGGTTTTCAATCTTTCTATGTTTTCTTCTGAAATACACAAGTGGAACGATTGGAAACCAGAATTAACAAACATCTAAAATGACTATTTTTAGTGATTTATGCGAAAAGTACCTCAAACTTGGGAAAGCTACATCAATTTTATAAAATATCAGCTATAATTTTCCTTGAGGAAGCACATTTTATGTTTGATAACCTACTTTTGTCAAACTAGAGCTTTATGGTGGTGGTAATCTATAACTGGTTATCCTTCAATTCAAGCACAGTGCAGCACTCTAGCCAGTTATAATAAATTTCAAATTTTCTTATGTGCAATGTGTGGTCTTCCCCTCATCTCTCATCTATAATAATTATTTATCAGTCTTACCATATCTTTTTACTCTCCATCATCATCATTTCAGATTTCTTGGTTTCATGTTATTAGTGATATTGCAGGGAAAGTGAAGGCCCCTTTGAGTATGGCAACTACTCAGGTGAGGTGGAAGATTTAAGAGCTATCGTTGAATACTTCAACGGAGTAAACCGTGTGACGGTGGGTGTTCTTGGGCATAGTAAAGGTATGCCATACCTAAATTTATTTGAGATGGACCAAAAATTGCGACTAAGATAAGACTGTCATGTCCAATTATGGGATGAGTTTGAAATACTTGAGTCTGGCTCACAATATGAACGCACTTTAGTGGGTGGAATACTCTCTAGATAAACCCTCAGTCGGTGGCGAGTCAGTCGCATACCTGTAGGCAAGACAAAATTTGGGGAGACTAATTGATAGAGTTAAGGGAATAGTCTCTGGATAAAATCCTAGGTACCTCCGCCCTGGATCGCCAGATAGCCTCTCTCATTTATGTAACTTGACCCCCGTCCCAGAACATGAACTGCCATAATCTACTAGTGATCCCGTAACTGCTGTTGATACTTGTGAGTCAGCCAGCCTTCAAAGGAAAGAGGTACAGAACGCACTGGAACTCGAAAACTTGCCTTTTCCGTCAGCAATAGGACCACCCAACGCTGCGAGAGGAAAGAACCGGTCTCTTTCTAAATAGACTTAGGTCTGCTCCCCATCCCCAAGAGGAAGGCTCTGAAAGAGAGTTCTACCTTTCCATTTGCCATTTAAAGCACCATAAGTGAGTCAATGGGTCAATAGCCCTAGCCCTTCTGTCTTAATCGATCGTGCCCTGACTCTGTCGCTCTTTCCCCGGATAATCATTTTGACTTTAAAAACCTTTGAAGCCATGGAGAGGAGTAAGCGGCTTATGCGCCCAATGTGTGAATAAGCGAATTCATCTGTTTTCTATTTTCTTAAGTGATGTTCGAAAATCCCTGTTGTTTGATCACTGAAACTAGTCCCTGCAAAAGCCCATTGTCAGAGAGATGAAAGAAAGCAAAGGATTCGAGGAGTCATCCCATGATCTAACCGGGATAGAAATCGAAATAAACGGAAAAAGAACATACTGGCCACTATTTATTTAACCTAAGGTTTGAAGCCTATCAAGAAATCCAGTAACCAAATTAATTTGAACGGTTGCTTCTGGTTAATCATGGCCCCGTCATGCGCACGCTTGTGTCTCCATTTTGATATGTTACTTTGTTGAACACTTGTTTTGCACTTGCTTCCATTTGCTCACCAATTGATTTCTCTACTTTTCCTGTTTCTGCATATTGCAGGTGGCAGTGTTGTCCTCCTTTATGCATCTAAGTATCATGATATAGGTGCCGTTGTAAATGTCGCTGGCCGTTATGATCTCAAAAGTGGCATTGAAAAACGCCTGGGTGAAAATTATGTGGAAAGGGTGAAGAAGGATGGGTACATTGATGTGAAAACTAAAACAGGTATCACTTGCATTTACCTTTTTAATAACGCATGCTGAAGTTTTCAATAAGTCTGCAAACCATGACCCTAATTCCAGTATCAATTTGCTTGATATTGTGTCTTATCTTTTTCGCAAGTTTACTTTCTGCCAGTTCTTATCTTTTTTCTTGTGATGTAATGCCAACATGTTTATTTTAATACATCAATATTTCTGAATTCTCTGTGGTTTGGTATTGGAGTCAGTAGAAGTTCTGTTTACCTCAAAAGGCTAAAAATTTGCAACTTTTTCGTTCAGTTATGTCAGATAAATACTTTGCTACTTTAAAGGGGTCTTTAGTCCTTTCTAGATGTTTCGAACTTAAGGACAAAACTTCTTCAAGATGGATAGTTCTCTTCATGTTATTGCTTAGCCTTCACTGTGAAAAGGGAGTGGAGTGTGACCTATGAAACATAAATACAGCAGTACCTGAAAAAGCACAGAGGCGTTTCCTGGAACTTTATATAGTTACAGTATTTGTCGGCTTTAGAAAAATATAACAATGGTTAGAACTTAGAAGAGAGATATATTGGTTGCTATAAAGGATTTGTATTATAACAGAAAAAAGTATCCAAGTTAGTGCAGTGGATTTGAAACTCTTAACGATTACATTGAGAGCATCTACTAAAATTTCTTAATCTCCAATCTTCTTATCCTATTACATTGGGAACATATTCATCCATTTCTGGTTTAGGTCAAACAGTGCTATTCAATTTCATAATGCGGGAGGGGATTGCTTTAGGAACTTCATCTTTAGTAATTTATCTGATTTGTTGCTTACATTAGTAAGATATATATGTGCTCAAAATAGGTTAACACTTCTTTAAGAATGTTATGGAATAAGCATAGTCCCAATAGTATTTCCTCCCCTCTGCCAGCATGAGAGTTTCTATGCTAAATGAAGTCTTTTGTATCCTCTATTTTTGTAGGAGCTGTAAATTATCGAGTCACAGAAAAGAGTTTATTGGAGCGACTGAATACAAACATGCATGAAGCATGCATTTCAATTGACAATAATTGCAGGTCAGTATGATGTTAAATTTATCTACTAAATATTTCTCGTATGTTTCTCAACATTCTGCTGAAGTACTGAGGACTTCTGGAAATCCACTGTGCGTGTGATCTCATATCACCCCAATTTTGAGCACATCTCATTATATTTCACATAATTAAGCTTGAATATGGGCTGGTTGTGCTTAAGAGTAGGATTCTCCCACATTTTTTTCATGAGGTTATGGCTTCCTTTGAGCTTGTATAGCAACATCGAAGACAAATTTATTGTGGCTTGCCATTAGCATAGTTGAAGTTGTAACAAATTGATGGAAATTATTCACTCCATCATATTGGTTCAATATATTAGTCTACATTTCTGGTGTACCTTATCACTAGCTGCCACTGTAAAATATGTAAGCAGAAAAAATGTGCTAAGTTTTCGAAACGTGCAATATACAGGGTGTTGACAGTTCATGGATCAGCAGATGACGTGATCCCAGTAGACGATGCACTAGAATTTGCAAAGATCATACCAAATCACCAGTTGGAAATTATTGAAGGAGCTGATCACAAGTTTTCTTCACATCAAGACGAGTTAGCTTCAGTAGTTCTGCGTTTCATAAAGGAAGGGTTGCAGTAGAGTGAAGAAGTCTCCAAATAGGTTAGTTAATTTCTGGACTTATATATGGAAGCCTATTTACTTCCATTTGTTTTTTATCTCTTTGAAACTTGGCAAATTAGGCTTCATTGAGAGATTTCTCACTTCGCATGATGACTGATGGGATCAAATGTCTATTGTTGTAAGATCACCATCACACTTGTGTTGTTCTTCAGTTCTTCTATCGACTTTACAAAAGAGAATGAGCAGACGAGATGTTGTCTTGTGTGTGATGGATGCCCCCATTGGAATCTTGTGTTTGTGTTTTATTTACGGTGTACCGTGTACGCTATGATATTATTACCGGTGAAACGAAATATGAGATTAAACTGTGTATGGTTAGAATATTGAAGTTCCTCTCTCAGATGGCTCTTGCAGATACTGTCCGGAAACCATTTTTGTATGGATTGGGAGAATCTTGCAAGTCGATTTCAACTTCTTCAACTCCTTTTTTTTAGTTCGTCAAACTTTTAAAATACTTATTTTAACCACTAATTTTTAAATTTATTTATTTTAGTTAGTTTAGACCAAAATGTCATTAGCTAGACAAAAAAAAAGAGAGAGAGAAAAATTATTATTCTCTCTGCAAAAATATTGACGTTGGGTCCGAAGCGGCTTTGGCACCGTCACCGGTCAACATTGACACCGGTGAGATGTTGCCAGTTTTCTTATATTTCCTTGTCCTTTTTTGGATTGGAGTGAATTAAAGTAATATTTGACGTGTTGAATTTTATTTTGAACTCTATATATAACTTAATTGTGAAATATATTGTGAATTTGTGATTTGTGTTCGTTTTGGTTAAAAGGGAAACTTAATGTTATTACTTGTGCACTCACCTGCGCCCAAATGTAGTACACATGTTCAGTGCACAGGTAAGAACACCAAGTTTTCCCGATGAGGCATGCACTCCCTTCTCCGTGTGTAGGTAAGAACTTCAGCTAAATTTCCAGAATTTCGTCCCAAATTTTCATAATTACAAAAAACATAGTTTGAACCAAAGCTGCACCATAATTCATTCATATACATGGTTTAGAAGTATTTCTGAAGTCAATATCCACGTGGTGTTGACGATGATGAACTATGTTTTCAAAATTGAATTTATTTCCTATTTTAAAATCCATTTATTTTTGCACATCTTTTCTTCCATTTTTGGAAGGAAGTCTCTTCCTGATAACGAGCACATTCACTCCTTTCCATTCTTTTAAGATTTCAATTTGTTTTTGAATAAATATCATTAATTACATTAATTGAAAATCATCAGAAAAACAAAATAATTTTGTAATTAAAAATTACAAATTTACAAATACAAGTAAAATATTTCATAAGATATAATTATACATTAACTAAGACAACATATGTATCAATTTATAAATAAAATAAAATTTATAAATTTGCATGCCCAATAGAAATATAAATAAATATCGTGATATACAACAATATACTGCCATATATCGATATCACGATATTTTTAATGTACTAAGTGTCAATGTGTCATAGGTAGTGAATATGATAGTTAAATTTAAATATGATAATAAGTCCAAAGTGGATTGCCCTTTTTTCACGTGTCATTCATGCATTTTCTTGAAAATGATGAATTTGTCATGAATAATTAATTAATTCATCTCTTAAAAAATGCTACTTGTATAATTTGCACATTTTTGCATGATTTAATTCACAACCTTATGCGAAGCATCCGTCTACTTTTCTGTGTTTTTGTTTCACATTGGATTTTATAGGGAGATATTGTGGAAAGATCATAGATGATTCTTGGGATTTTTCGTTAAAGAAAATAATACATACTTAACTTATTCTTATTATTTATTAATAATATAATATTATCTAAGTCGGCAAGATCTTCTTCCAAAACCCTAAGAATATATGTTTATAAAAGGCATATGATATGAATATATATCTACAAGCAGAGTTTGATATTATGTTGATTTAGATTTGCAGATTAT
The DNA here is from genome assembly GCA_026008535.1 of Perilla frutescens. Classification (NCBI taxonomy): domain Eukaryota; kingdom Viridiplantae; phylum Streptophyta; class Magnoliopsida; order Lamiales; family Lamiaceae; genus Perilla; species Perilla frutescens. The sequence continues at coordinate 46,660,884 of BRKX01000001.1, read as the reverse complement.
TTCTGTAGATTTATACAATTTGAAGCGTCTTCGGCGATGAGGGCAGAAAGCGAAGGCGATGATGGGCTGAAGAAGCTAGAGTATTTGTCGTTAGTTTCCAAAGTATGTACGGAACTGGAAAACAATCTAGGGTTAGGGTATGGGGATAAAGTGTTGGCGGAGTTCATCATGGAGATGGGCAGGAATTGCGAGACGGTCGACGAATTCCATGTCAAATTTAAGGAGATTGGAAGTCGAGATTTCTTCCGCTCCCTTTTTACCATTATTCACGCGATTTTGCCTCCCAACCACAAGTCGAAATCGGACAAGGGTAGGAAGAAGGGAGATGATTCTGACTTTTCAGCTCTGAAGATTGAACAGGAAGCGAGAAGTCGGAGGAGATTGGAAGAAGATATGTACAGGAATAGGAATAGGAATAGGGATAGGGATGGTGATAGGAGAGAGAGGGGCAGGGAAAGGGCTAAACATGAGAGAGGCAGACATAGAGGTAGGGAGGAAAGAAGTGCTGATGGGGATGAGAGAGGCAGGCAAAGGCACGGTGGCAGGGATAGGAATTGGAGGAATGAGTATGATGAAGAAAGAGATGATAAGAGGAAAGAGATGGGGAAGTCGGATACGTCCGAATTGTACAAAGTCTATAAGGGAAGGGTTTCAAAGGTGATGGAAAAAGGTTGTTTTGTTCAGTTTCATGATTTTAGAGGGAAAGAGGGGCAGGTACATGTATCCCAGATGGCAACTAGGAGGATTACTAATGCAAAGGATGTAGTGAAGCATGATCAAGAGGTCTATGTGAAAGTTATCTCGGTTAGTGGAAGTAATTTGAGTTTGTCTATGAGGAATGTGGATCAGAATAATGGAAAAGATTTGTTGCCCTTGAAAAGCAGTGATACGGATGATGGATTGATGACCAACCCTTCAAGTAGGAATGATGGTAGAGGGATGGGTAGTAGGATTGGTCTGTCGGGGATAAGGATAACACGGGACGTTGATGCCGTGCCATCACGAAGACCACTGAAGAGGATGAGTTCGCCTGAGAGATGGGAGGCTAAGCAACTGATTGCTTCTGGTGTTATGAGTGTAAGGGACTATCCTCTGTTGGATGAAGATGGAGATGGGATGCTCTATCAGGAAGAAGAGGAGCTTGAGATTGAATTGAACGATGATGAGCCTGCTTTTTTGCAGGTTCAAAATAGTAGGTACTCTAATGACATGTCTCCTGTCAAGATATTCAAGAATCCTGAGGGGTCTTTGAGCCGTGCAGCAGCACTTCAATCAGCTCTGATAAAGGAAAGAAGGGAAGTTAGGGAGCAACAACAACGAACCATGCTGGATTCCATTCCAAAGGATCTGAATCGGCCTTGGGAAGACCCGATGCCAGAAACAGGCGAGAGGCATCTTGCTCAGGAACTGAGAGGTGTTGGCTTGTCTGCATCTGACATGCCTGAGTGGATGAAGGATGCATATGGAAAAGCTCTAACTTTCGGACAAAGATCAAAGCTTTCCATTCAGGAACAGAGACAAAGTTTACCCATTTATAAGTTGAAGAAGGAACTTGTTCAGGCTTGTCATGAGAATCAGGTCCTGGTTGTTATTGGTGAAACGGGTTCAGGCAAGACAACACAAGTAACTCAGTATCTCGCTGAGGCAGGTTACACTACTAAGGGTAAAATTGGATGCACTCAGCCTCGTAAGGTAGCTGCAACGTCTGTGGCCAACAGAGTTGCTGAGGAATTTGGTTGTGGTCTGGGTGAAGAAGTTGGATATGCAATCCGTTTTGAGGATCGCACTAGTCCAGAGACTGTAATCAAGTACATGACTGATGGTATACTTCTCAGGGAGATTCTGATTGACGAAGATTTGTCTCAGTACTCGGTGATAATGCTTGATGAAGCTCATGAGAGGACCATTAGTACAGATGTCCTTTTTGGATTATTGAAGCAACTTGTAAAACGGAGACCTGACCTTCGGCTGATTGTCACGTCTGCAACTTTGGATGCGGAGAAGTTCTCTAGATATTTTTTCAACTGCAGCATCTTCACCATTCCAGGGAGAATTTTTCCAGTAGAAATACTTTACACGAAGCAGCCGGAAAGTGATTACCTGGATGCAGCACTGATCACTGTGTTACAAATTCATTTGTCTGAACCGGAAGGTGATGTACTTCTGTTCTTGACTGGTCAAGAAGAGATTGATTATGCTTGTCAATGTCTCTATGAGAGAATGAAGAATTTAGGCAAAAATGTTCCCGAGCTTATTATTTTGCCTGTATATGGTGCTCAGGCTAGTGAAATGCAGTCCAGAATTTTTGATCCTGCCCCTCCAGGAAAGAGGAAAGTTGTTGTTGCTACCAATATAGCAGAAGCTTCTTTGACTATTGACGGCATATTTTATGTTATTGATCCTGGTTTTGCCAAGCAAAACGTCTATAATCCTAAACAAGGGCTCGACTCATTGGTGATAACTCCAATCTCACAAGCATCTGCCAAACAAAGAGCAGGGCGGGCTGGTCGTACAGGACCAGGAAAGTGCTATCGCCTTTATACAGAAAGTGCATTCCACAATGAGATGCCTCCCACTTCAATTCCAGAGATACAGAGGATTAATCTTGGAATGACTACTCTTAACTTGAAAGCTATGGGCATTAATGATCTGTTATCTTTTGATTTCATGGATGCCCCAACACCTCAGGCTCTCATTTCCGCCATGGAGCAGCTGTACAGTTTAGGAGCTCTAGATGAAGAGGGTCTGCTTACTAAGTTGGGTAAGAAAATGGCAGAATTTCCAATGGATCCTCCGCTGTCCAAAATGCTTCTCGCTAGTATGGATCTTGGCTGCAGTGATGAGATCCTGACCATTATTGCAATGATTCAAACTGGAAATATATTCTACCGGCCACGGGAAAAACAAGCTCGAGCAGATCAGAAAAGAGCCAAGTTTTTCCAGCCTGAAGGAGATCATTTGACACTACTTGCTGTTTATGAGGCATGGAAAGCAAAAAAATTCTCGGGTCCATGGTGCTTTGAGAATTTTGTTCATTCACGATCATTGAGGGAGGCACAGGATGTGAGGAAGCAGCTTCTCTCCTTCATGGACAAGTACGTAACTCTATTCTTCTTATTATTCCTGCTGCCTCAATATGTCTTCTTCTGTTTTTTATATGTTTTTTGGTTGATACTTGATATAACATGAGTCATTTCTTATTACCGTAAGCCTCTTGCATGTATATAGTCGAGTTTCTAATTCATGCTCTCCATTGACAGGTTCAAATTGGATGTAGTGAGTGCTGGTAAGGACTTTTCAAAAATATGCAAGGCGATTGCTGCTGGTTTCTTTTTCCATGTTGCTAGGAAGGATGGACAAGAAGGCTATAGAACGCTTGTTGAGAACCAGCCGGTTTATATACATCCGCGCAGTGCTTTGTTCCAAAGACAACCCGACTGGGTTATATACCACGAATTGGTGATGACGACTAAGGAGTATATGTGCGAGGTAACTGCGATAGATCCAAAGTGGCTGGTTGAACTAGCACCAAGATTCTTCAAAGTGTCGAATCCTACGAAAATGAGCAAGCGCAAGAGACGAGAGCGCATTGAACCACTTTACGACAGATATCACGAACCAAATTCTTGGCGTTTAAGCAGAAGGCGTGCTTAGCGTTGCTTCCCTCGATTTTAAGCACGAGAATACTAAGGTAAATCAAGAGTTCCCATGATAACTATATATTGATTGACACGTTAAGTATATACTACCAACCATTGTTTTATTAATGCGTATATAATATGGGATGCTTTAGCATGTTCTTGTGTAGTTGATGTTCATGGATTTGACCGATGCATAGCTACAATGCGGTTGCCTGTAGGTAATCAGGACTTTATCAATGTGTGAGAAATGAATTCCTCAATCAATTTTCAGCATTTTATTAATGCTTGATGAGATCGATTAGGACCCTAATGGTTGGTTGGTTGGTTGGTTGGTTGGTTGTGGTCGGAACCTATCAGGACACTTAACAGCTAAGTGTCCTATCGAAAACTCATCCGTTTTTCGCCCCCTCCACCAACCACCGACCCTGCAGCTTTCTCTCCACCGAACCTACCTGCCCGAACCATGTCGGTTCAGCTTCGGGCGATGGTTTGCTCACCGCTAGTGTTATTTCGTCTTAATTCTGACTTATTATTAATCACAACTAGAGTTTATATTTCATTCAAAAAAGTTAATTGTCGAGCGCGGTGTATTAGACACTCGTACGTAAGTCGCAAGATAAAATTATTAAATTAATTTATTTTCATTTTAGGGGTTATTAATTTCATTTATTATATATATTTATTTTGAAAAAATTAATTGTTGAGCACTATGTACGAGCACATAGGTTAGCGTGGGGTGAGTGCACTGCATAAGTCATCACATAAAAATAATTAAATTAATTCACTATAATTTTATGATTCATTTATTTTAAAGTATATATTTTAGGGTTTATTATATTTCAATTAATTTTTATTAATCACAATTAGAATTTATTACATTTCAATTATAATTTATAATTATTTTTTTAGAATTTAATTTTATTTGAACTTGTATATGATTGGAAAATGAACGTTTGTCCTTTTCGGCTATGAATGCTTATGGGAGATCTTAAATATTTAATTTGATATGTTGTTTGCGTAAATTCCATTAAAAAATAGAAAGTTATGATGTTTTGAAGTGTTTTTTTTTTTGGTAATTTTGAATGACACTTGTATGATATATACAAATCATCTCTTTTATTAGTATTATTTTTTTCTATTTTTTATTTCACCATGATTAGAATTTAATAATTTTATTTTAGGGTATATATTTAAAAAGGGACAGATTTGTGTGAGACCGTCTAATGGGTTGCTTACATTAGACGGATCTCACCTGACCCGACCCGGTTCCGACCCGACCCGCCCTATATATATTAAAAAAAAAATTAGATTTTTCTCCCTCCAGCTCTGTAGGTTTTCACCCCCAGCTCGCGGCGTCGCGATTGCTTCCAGACGCGATTCAAAGTATCACTAAAAACCTGTCAAGTATCACTATTTAAAAAATACAGTATCACTAACAAATGAATGTAAAAATAAGTATCACTAAGTATTACTAATTAATAATCCAGCTTGTCGCCCCAGTTCAATCTGGAAACTCAGTCCAAAGCACCACGACAACAACCTGCTCGACTCCTATGAACTCCAAGTGATCACCTGACAGCTTAATCGGGCTATCAGTGCCTCAAACAGCCCGTCAACTCCTCGTTCATTTCACCTGAAATTCGCTTTCTACCTGCACCAAAAGATCCAATTAACGAGGAAAAAAGATTTAATTATATTATAACAATGCACACGAACAACAAACATGTTTCAAAATAACATCATTTCAAGCAGGTTGCAAGGGCTTCAGTTGAATCTGTAGTCATATTATTTTTATCAAATAAGTCCTTCGCACTCTCAAATTCATTCTCTAATTTCAAGTAGCCACTAATCATGGTGTTCCAAGATACTAAATTCTTCATCTCTGAAGGCATTATATCAAACAGTTCCCATGCTAAACTCACCATCCCGCACTTCACATATCCATCAATCATCAAATTATACGAAAAAGAATCCTTTCTAGGCATCCTATTGAAAATCAACCTCCCAAATTGAACAATCTTGCACGGTACATACATGCAAATCAAAAAATTCTTTAAAAGAAAAATCCGACCCAAACCCAAGTTTCAACATCAACCCATGAATCTGCATTCCTCTGCTCAACAAACTCAACCTCGAACAAGATTTCAACACCAACGAGAAGGAATACTCATCCAGCAAGACCTCTCTCACAAGCATTAACACAAACAGCTAGAATGCGTTCTCACAAGCATTAACACAACTAAAATGCCCTAAAATCAAAAGCCCTAAATTAAAAAAAAGACATGAGTAATGATGCAAAACTTAGAGGTTACAGTGATTCACAAATTGACAAGAAACACGCAGATTTCAAGGTTATCATGTTTGATTCTTAATTTGCATTTTAATAGTACAAATTACCGAATCCAAAGATTAAACCCTACTCTCTCTGCAACATCAATGGAGAAAAAAATTCAAATTCCTCCGAGCTACTAAACCTTACTCTCTCAAACGCAGATAGACTTTGGGAAGATAGAAACAGTTACAAATCTGATTGCAGATTCGGAGTCGATGTTGCAGCGGCAATGATGGTTATGGCAATTACAGAGGCGAAAGTGGAGGGTTGCAAAGATTTGGGGAAAATTGTGGTGCCGGTGGAGGCGGAGTCGAATGTTGAAACGGTGGTTGTGATGTTTGTAATGGTTGCGGAGGTGAAGAAGGTGGTGGCGATTTGCAGCAATAGCGGTGGTTGAAGATTGGAGAGAGCGGAGGTGATTTGGGAGAATTCGGCAATGAAATCGCAAAAGTAGAGACGGGTGAAGAGATGTAATTTTTTTTTAATATATATTTAATGAACCGGGTCGGGTTATATATCCGTCTAACGGAAGAGACCCGTTAGACGGTCTCATACAAGTTTTTGTCTTTAAAAAATAATGTGATAGGTGATGTACTTGACCTCGTCGATTCATTTCTAGGGTATATATTTATTTCAAAAAAATTAATAAATTGAGCTTGGTGGGTGATTTAATTTTAGGATCCAATATTCCATTTTAGGGTATATATATTTTGAGAAAAAAACTATAAAAATCATAAAATGAAAAAAAAAAAAAAAAAAAAAAGTTAGGACGCGTAGCTAATAGGACGTTGCTTAGTATGAGTAGCATCGTATTAATTTTCTTACTTTGTTTTACGCAATTTTATTTTTTTCCAATAATATCAAAATCTTTTCAAGATTTTTAGTTTTTCACGTAACGATTTAATTTTTATAATTTTTTTTCTATTAAGTCATTCAATGCATGTGGCCTATTTTATTTTATTTTTACGTTTGTTTTTCTCTATTAAGTCATTCAATGCATGTGGCCTATTTTATTTTATTTTTACGTATGTACGTATACGTGTACATAATAGGTAGTGATATTAAATCACATTATTTGATGCAATAGATATGAGCAAAATATCGATGTTGTTTGAAACAAAATATTTCCAAATTGAGAGGAGTTGTGATTTTTTTTAACTTGTTCTGAATTTGAGAGAAATTTGAACCACATTCAAATTGTTGTTTGTCCGTTTAAAATTTGTTGTGCATGTAAAATTAAAACGTTGTGTGAAAAAAAAATTAAAAAAAACTTCGAAAAAGCTATTAGAAACTATTATCCAACACACTAATATTATTGCTAGATCCCGACATTCAGAAATAGGCAAATAGGCATGTCATATCCAAACATCATAATCAGTTACAACTTCAGCTACAATTTCAAGAATAACTATTGCAGATCTATTACGACTGTTGTATTGTCCTGCCAAAGTTGTAGGATAATTTTCTACTTCCAGTACGTGCAATCTAGACTTCCTAACATTCTCGAGAAGCCATGCTAGAGAGTGCAAACGAGGCATTGATGCAACATAACAATTATTTCAATGGATTCAAATTCAATCATCCCTGTATTTCCTGAAGAATATGTTCCCGAGTCTCCTAATCTATCATTGTCTTCGTTATCTGCAGATAAAGACAATATTTTAAACTCTCCATCTGAATAACCATAGGGGGTTAGAAAGAACAAAATGATAAGAAAACAAAATTAAGAATCGTCTAATTTTTTAGAGACGATTAAACATTAAAATGAGAGCTTAAAAACCTTGTTTTTAGTAAATCAAGCAAAAAAAGATAGGGTTGCTGAATTACGAAGGGAAAGTAATGAGACACACAAAAAAAAGAATAGCCGACACCAATCAAAAGCTAAGAAAAGACCAGATTATAATGCTCAATTTGTATACTATCGAAGATCAAGCAGTAGTAAATACTTCCAATGGGAGAAATAAATAATTTTGCAAAATCAAAGAGCAAGACAAGCCAACAATAGTAATTTTATTTTTTCAATATTGGTGGAGATGGGGATGATCTCTCAAATTATTAGGAAAAAAATGTATGCTATTTGTATTTTATCTATTTGAGTAATGTAAAATGTACTTTGTATTTTTTCTATTTTATCTATTTGAGTAAATATAATGTAGTTTATATTTTTGGTACAAAATAAAAATAAAAATATTGTATTTAAAAATAATTAAAACACAAAAAAAAACTAAATTGGTTTATTGTGTAGAATTAAAAATAATGATATACAAAATATAGAATTATTAAAATTATCAATAATCAGGATGCCAACGTCGACTGGAGGCCAGTGCTAGTTGGAAACTTTTAAAAGCTGGATGCCCAGCACCGACTGTGAGTGTTTTACCGAGACAGCAGCCCAGTATAGGCTGGACTGCAACATCCGCTGGATATATATACCATTCAGGAGAGAGGAGCAGTATTATTACTATCACTTTCTCATCTCCACTATTTTATCGTCTCTTTTACTGTCACTGTTAGAACTGATAATCTACATTATTTTATTGATTTGTATATTTTATAGTAGTTGTTGGAGATGGTGCTAGAGCCTCTAATAAAAACTCCTAAGAGCAACTCCAATGCTAAGCACCTATTTGGTGTAGATTCTGCACCAAATAGGTGCAGTTTCAGCACCAAATTTTTTTGCAGCTCCAATGCTCAGCACCAAATTTTACACCAAATAAGAATATTCTCTTAAATATTCTATTTTATTTTATAATTGAAATATGAATATGCTTAATGATTTATTATTTTTTTTAAATGATTGATTATCCAAAACTAATAACTTTTAATTATATACTTTCAAAAAAAAATATGCTATTAAAAAATTATGTACTATTAAAAAAATTATAACATATAATGTGCTTGGAATAATAAAAGTACTTTAAATGATCGTCAAACGCTTACAATTAGTAAAAATATTACAAGACTACAACACTTATGAAAATACATATATTTTGGCCTCAATATTTAAGTTAATTTTTAGTAATTTGTAATATGTGGGACTTCATTATATCCATTATGTTTAATTAATTGTGTTTTTATTGAAATTATTTATTTATTTAGATGATTTATAATTTAAATTAAATGAATATATAATTTATAAATTAAATTTATTAAATAATCTATTTAATAATGAATATTAAATAATCTATTTAAGAATATATAATTTATAAATTAAATTAAATTTATTAAATAATTTATTTAATAATGGTTTTAAATAATAAAATAATGCATTAAATGCTGTGGGACCCACCCGCACCAATTTGGTGCAACATTTGAGTGAATTTCAGCACCAAATTGGTGATTTGGTGTTAGCATTGGAGTTGCTCCTGCGCAACTTTGGCACTAAACCATAACTTTTCACATTTCAGTTACTCGATTTCGAGATAAATCAAAAATATATAATGTGTCAATGACGTTGCACCTTTGGATTATTTTGGAGCAATTCTCAAAAGTATAATAAATTCACTTTATTATTTTTATATTTATTCCAATATTACGTAATATTATCATGTGGCTGCAACGTGAGCACCTAATATTATATGACTTTTAATTTAAAACTTATAACGTTATAGAAATAGACATTGTCCGTGTAGGATAACATTCATCCATATTTCAAATTCTCCATCAAATTAAATCATAAGGGTGTTTTTATTTACACCACAATATTTTCTTTATACACTATAAAATTATTTTAATTTTTTTTTTTTTTATACACCACATTAAAAGACTATTTTATCCTCCACTTAAAAATTAACATTTCTATTTATTAATTAAAAAATATGAGAGAAAAACAGGGCATCGCTAATCACCTCTGCCCCTCTCTTCCTCCTTGCTCCATCACTGGCACCGGCCACCAGCCACCTTTCTTCTTCCTTCTTCCACCGGCACCAGCCACCTGCAGCCACCTTATTTCTCTTTTCTCCACCGCCACCGGCCACTAGCCGCCATTCCTCCACTACCCCTTCTTCCTCCTCTCTCATTCCTTAGCCATCATTCTCACATCTTCCACCCACCTTCTCCGACCAATCGACCACACCATAGACATATTTAAAAAAATTGCAAATTATTGTTCGAAATCTACAGTTCGGAAAATAATTTTCGCAGCCAAATAAAAGAGTTCAATCTGTAAAATTTGAACAAGAGGTTCTGCAAATTTTTAGAGAATGGAGGGTCGACGACTTCGATATATGATTTCTTGGAGTTTTATGTTGAATTTAAGATGTGTCCCCCTTTTTTTATTTGCTTTGTTTGAGAAATCTGTTTATGTTGTGGGTTTGCAAAAATTCAAGATATGAATTTATGGTTGTGGGTTTGGAGATGATAGAGAATGTGTGATGGGCCGATTGCCGATGGGGAAGAAGGGGCGGCTGCCGACTGGGAGATGCATTACTATTACTTTTTTCGTTTTTTAATTGACAGAGAATGTGTGATGGGGAAGAAGGGGGTTGAATGACGGCTGAGGAGAGATAGGGAGAGACAGCCGGAAGAGGACGTTGAAGAAAAAGAAAGATGGGAGGGCCGGTGAAGAAGAAGAAAGGATATATTATTGTTGTTGTTTTTTTTTTCTTTTTAAACTTTTAATTATTATTATTTTTAATTAAGTAAGGGTACTTAAATAATTTTATAAATAATGAATTTTGAATTATTTTATTTTGTGGTGTATAATGAAATATTTGTGGTGTAAATAGAAACATCCAAATCATAATTATACCTACTTTTAAATTCTACGCACACACATATCTATATGTATATCCGCAGCAGAGCTGTATTAATTGTTAGAAATTTGTCGCTTTAAAATAAGAATCCCTTTTCATCATCATACAACTCAGCGTTTTTTCAATTGTTCACCAAAATCACCTCTTGAAGTTGGAAAGAAACCCGTGGTAGCTCAAAATGGAGGTATGTTTATACTCATGAAATAATTAAACTTATTATTGTTAATATTGAAATGAATTCTGATATGCCTGAAACATTGCATGCACGTTTTCGTTTTCAGTTCTAATTTCCATTAATTAGATGGAATTGAACGGATAAATTAAATGAAAATATATAGTGATGTATAATAATTTAAGTTTGATTATATGGTGGTTATTATAATATATACATAGATATATGAAAGAAAATAAAAATTTCTCAGATTATGCAGAGGGAAATTACAATAGTGAACAAGCATGGCAAAGAACTTGAAGGGGTGTTACATGATACTGGATCTACAAATGTCGTTGTTTTATGCCATGCTTTTCGATCCACCAAGGTAATTGGTTAATTTACATATTTATAATTAATTAATTGTTGCGAATATTCTGTTGCATTGTTGATTAATTATAATTAATTGGTGATTAATGTTGAATACTGGAGACTGGTGGGCTGGAGTAGATTTAATTATGGCAAAAACAGACTATCTCAAACATTTGAGATCCGAATTGTAATGAATATTAATTTAATTGTATATAAATGGAAGTTATATATGCTGTAAAACACACTTTCAAGAATGTTTTTTAAGAAGTTTTTTTAACAAAAAAAGTGTTTTGTAGCAATTGGAATTTGGAAGGCAAGCCTTCAATTATTGGTTTTTTTTTTAAACAAGAAAACTATTATCATTTTATATTTTCGCTTCAATTTTTATTTTTTTCAAAAAGAAAATCATCATCATCATCATCATTACACCCACATTTTTTGTGAACATATTCAAATTTGTAATATAATCAATATTTATGATTAAAGAACAAAATCCTAGTGTATTCATTGCAAATGATGTAAAACTGAATGTGTGAACGTATTGAATGCTCGATAAGTATAATCAGTTGAAAACTTATTGGTATTAATGAAACAAGTCATGATACATACATGAATCCACTTTCACTATAGACAGGGTTAGTAAATGCACTCACTTAATATTGTTACAACAAAACATTTGTATGAGTAGTAGTATACATATAGGCATGTAATGTAAATATATTTGACCTTTTTTTCTATTTAATAATTCTTTGATAAAATATTAATTTTGAGCCTAACTTATTGGATTGATATTCTGAATAATGATGATGATGATGATGTGCAGGAGCACTTCGCCATGGTGAAGCTTGCTGCTGCTTTGGAAAGTGAAGGAATCAGCGCATTTCGCTTTGATTTTTCTCTAACTGAGTGAGAACACTACTCAATATATATATATGTCTTGTGTAATTTAATTAATTTTGGTGTTAATTAATTGATATATGCATTTGTAGGTATACTGAAGACTCATATTATAGTGGCAACTATAATAGCGAAATCGAAGACTTGAGAGCTGTGGTTGAATATTTGTATGGAGTTAACCGTGTACCAGCTGCAGTTCTTGGCCATAGTAAAGGTTATGCCTTATCATTATTTATAATTAATGTAAATAAATTTAATCACATGCATGCTTACTCCATTTAAATAATAATTCAGGTGCAAATGTTGTCCTTGAATATGCATCTAAGTATCACGATATAGGTGGTGTGATCAATGTTTCTGGGCGTTATGATCCATGGCATGTCGATATCAAAACTAGAAAAGGTATCTTAATTTCTTAATTTGTTTTTCAACCATCATCTCAAATCTGGGTAGATGAATAGGAAAACTCGAGATTGATCAAGTCTTTCTATTTTCGTAGATAGTGAAGTGGCAGAGGAGAAGACGACGATTAAGGAAGGACTCAATACAAACATTGATGAAGCATGGCTTAAGATTGACCCCAGCTGCAAGTAATTAGTTATACCACATTGTTACGATTTTCTTAATTTTTCGCTTTTTACGGAGCTACCTGTAGTCGCTACTCATATATATTACGTGCAGGGTGCTCACAGTTCATGGAACGGCCGACAATGACGTCGCTCTAGAGGATGCCTATGAGATCGGGAAGTGCATAACGGACCACCACCTGGAACTCGTCGACGGAGCCGATCACACCTATCACTCTCGCCTCGATGAGCTCGCTGCAGCTGTTGTGCGTTTCGCCAAGGACTGCTTGCACCTGCACAGCTACGCTCAAGAAGACGATGTTCATAATGTTAGCAACATCGCAAATTAATAAATTCATCACCAAACTCTTGTTATTTCGCTTGCATCTTTAATTTTACTCCAGATGACTATGATCTATGCACTTTTATTTATTCTTATGGACAATAATGCTTTTCTGCTACGAACAGTGTTTGTATTCGATCAAAATATTTTAAAACTCTCAAATAGCTTAATTATCACTGTGCAACATTCTTCACAATGGCCACACGGGAGACCGTTCGAGCTATATGGCGATGTCACAAAAGGTCGCCTTCTCCCAGCGAGCGAGCCATCTTGCTCGTCTTCTTTTTGCTGGTCTTGCTGCCCTCGCCCGACTGTGGCAGTTCCTAGAACTAGAATGCCTGGCCTATAGGGACAGTGATGCCAAATCTTGTCTCACCATCTCCGCCTCTTTTCCATCGCATTCACCATCGCTCCTCATCATATCATCCTGCAAGTTACCAGAAGTAACCATATTATGTGTAAAAAAACACATAGAGCTCGTGAAGTTCTAACACTCTTTCTAGTATTTCAAGAAAAGAGACGCTCGTACCAGCTTCTGCTCCATCTTCTCAATATTTTCCTCAAGTTCCACAATGTGATGCTTCAGTGCCTGCAGATATTTCGATAGAATTATGTGTCAATGAATTATCCCCGGATGCCGCCAAATAGTCTAAAACAGGCACTTCCGAGTCTAATTGTCAGGAAATAAGATATTACCTCACGTCGTTGCAGTTCAACAGAACGCGCTAATGCTTGCCTTTTCGTGAGAAGATTTCTAGGCCTAAATGCAAGAGGCTGCTGGTAATTCTTTCCACGATACACTAGTATAACATAGCCTTTATGAGTTCTATCTACAGATACCAACACCCCACCACTCTCAGCCTCCAGCTCGAGTGCAATGTGCCTAACTTGTGCAAAAGTTTTCCTTTCCACCATGATTTTTACCAGCTCCCGGAACTTCCAGTGTAAGTGCATATTCTCAATAGTACCGTCAAATATTTCTCGCCTCCCTATTAGTGAAAGAAGAAAATGAGACACGCTCCAAGAAGATGGCAAAAAGACAGATTATGTAATTCTTACCTAGAACTAAAAAAGGTTTCATGCTTAACCCAATCCTACGAAACAAAAACCTTTCCTCATCAGTTAAAGTTTCCAGATCAGTAGGTAGTTCTTCTGGTTCTTTATTCTTTAGCACTTTTTGCAAGTTCTTATCCGCCTTTCTCATCTTCTCCTTTGCCTGCAGACATCTATCAGGTAACTAGTGCGAAAAATGGAAGTCAAAACAAATATCATCAACGCCATTTCTTTAATATAACATACGTACAAAAGCAAGTCTCCTCTGAAGAGAGTTGACCAAAGAAGCCTGCCTAGCAACAGCTGCATCTCTCATCATCTTCTCCTTCTCTGCACTGTTAGGCTCGTTCCCCCAGCGTGAAGTTGCTGCCATAGTTTCAGCAAGGGTCCCTGCAACTAATTGCTGCTTAGATGCTTTGGATTTTGGCTCAATCAGTGCTGCAGCTCTAAGCCTAGCCTGTTCTTCCTCATCCTGTTGGAGGGTTGTACGTTTCTCGGCTTCTATAAGTGCACTCGAAACACGTGGAGGCAAGAAGTCACGACCCCTGTAAAAGACGATAAACTCTTTGTTCCTAGAAAGTAGTGTTCCTCCAGTCAATATCTGCAAGGATAACCAGATTGATCATAGCTGAGAAGTGATCTAGCGAATGATAGTGATTATGAACTTAATGATATATTGCTGCCAACAGAAACATTTTCTACTGTTTTAATCTAAATTCAAATTAATTTCCCCTGAATTTTCTGGATGACTAGAGGAGAAAGAATTAGAGAAATGCTAGTAAAACATGACATGCAGGGCCGGTTATTTATTCCCAACCTTGAGTTCTTCAGCCATCCTTTCATTGTTAGTATTTAGAACGCCACGCTTGATGACTATTTTAGCAATTGAACTCGTTTCCCATAACTTCACCATGGCTACAGCAAGACCCTGTAGTTCTCTGCTCCTTCCTAAATCCATAAGAAACAAAGCGCTAGTAAACAAACACAATAGTAATAGTTGATTGAATACAGCAAGAATATGCCACATTATCATAGGGCATGCATACCTAGGGCAAAATGTGGAGGTATCGTTCTTGCTTCCCTACGTAAATATGTCATTCCTTTATCACGCAAGGCTTTTCTAGTCCCATGAGGTAGAAGTCTAAATGGAGCCTTATATCCAGGAACGACAGAGGGCAGTAAATCTGCATCAACAGGAACTGGTTCGCGACCTGACCAGTCCACGAACCTTGGGCCAAGGTCATCCAACAGAAGGTTGAGCTCACTTAAATTCATTTGTTCTTCTTCAGGTAAACTTTTGAAATAGGTTGAATTATACAGGGCAGATGCTCGTGCATCTCCATTTCGGCAATCAACTTTGATACTTTTAGGAGATTCATCTCCAGAAGATCCTAATGCTCCAGCATCTACTTGCTGGCTATATGATTTTACACAATTGAGCTTGTACGTCATCCCTCTGTATAACACTACTGAACTTCCTGATCTCCATATTACCAAACCTCCAGTTCTACTCTGACATACAACACAATGCAGCAAAATTATATAATGAACCATAACTTCCATCAAACAAATCACTACTTGATGAAAACCTTATAAAGCATATAGTACAAGAAACTCTACCTATTCACGATTTGATGAAACAAGCTCTTAAGAGATTCTAACATGATAACAAGTAAACCAACCAATTATTTCAATGAACTTAATGTACTCATCAATCTTATTCTAATGCTAAAAGCATCTAAGTCATATTATAATCAATACAAATTGTATCAAAACAAGCAGCAACCTCAAGAAACTCTTGTGTTCTCCTCATGTTCTTCGAGGGAGGCCCTTCGAATTTCAGTTTCACGACCTCCTCATCTTCCCACTTCTCATGGATATCATTAACCAATGCTTGTGTCACACCAGCTGCTCCAACTTTGATCCTCTCCACCATCCTCAACGACACATTTCTAAGCCTCTTCAGCTCATGCTCAGGCATTGAACTCTCTGCTAATGCCGTCTTCTTATTCCTTGACTTGTCATTCTTCACAACTTCCTCATCATTCATTCTCTCCCATGGCAATTTGTTCAAACCATCTCCACCAGCAGAACGCTTAATACTACCCACATTTCGACGAACAGTTGGTGAGTCCTCCACCACACTAGCACTTCTACTTTCCTCAGCATCTAAATTCTCTTTTTTCTCAGGCAATCTAATTGAGACTTCATCAAATTCTCGGTATTTCCTCTCTCTCTCACTATCTATTATCACATCTTTCACCAAATTTTCAGAGCTCTGAACAACACTAACCAAAGATTCCTCATTTTGACAATGCTCGTGAACCCCATCAGTCCCTCGCACAACATTTTCTGCAGAATTCTTCAAACGCTCAGCGATAATCACATTCCTATTTCTACTTCCATGACCCCAAGGGGCAGAATTGGACTTAATTTTTACATGAGCCGCAACCGGCTCACTTGTGCGACTACTCTTTTGAGTCTTTTCAGCTTCTTTTACAGTGGAAGCATCGGATGAAGATTCGTGAAATTCTTGAGTCGGCTCGCCGATTTCTTGTTGTTGCCACGGGAAATTTTCCCGTAAAGAAGTGTTTTTGTGGGACCATTTGTTCTGAACTTGCTCCAAAAAACTTGGCCTCAGCTTTCTCTTCTTCTTCAACAGATTGGCTTCGTCGTCAATTTGAATGGTCTGCTGACAACAAGAAATCTTGAGTTTTCGAGCTCTGAAGATTCTTGAAGGATGGGTTTTTGGGTGAAATTCGAGAAAGAAGAGAGATTGTGGAGGAGAAGTGTTTGAAGGAGGGGATAAGAAATTGGAAGGCAGTGATAACGCCATCGCCATGGCGATGAGGTTTGAGGTTTTACAACTTTGAAACCAGCAGAGGACAGTGCTGCTTGCGATACTAGTTTGCCCGGGGGTTTGAGCAAAAATATCAATTTCATCCTTTTACTTTTCTCCCCTTATTCAATTAACCCCTTTTTACTTTTTAGTTACTCTTTGGGCTCGTTTGGTTGGCAGGAAAGTAAAGTTGTCAGGGAATATGATTTCTGAGAATATGATTCTGAGAAAAATGAATAGTAGCAGATTATTTATATTGCGTTTGGTAAAATTCCAAGTAAACTGTAAGGATTCTTATTCTAGCGTTTGGTTCAAATTAATATTAAGGAATGTAATAATCGAAGTTAGTGTTCATCATAAACAATGATATCTCTTGTATATATTATGTTTCTTCACAAACTAAAATAATGGAACTATATATATATATATATAGAACTCAAGATCATCAAGGACAATTTCGTTTTAATCAATCTAAGACATTGATTAGAGGAAATAAACAAAAAAAAACATTGAAATTTGCATGGATGAGAATAATGTTCGAATAATATTATAAAAAAAAATCATAGAATCAATGCCTAAAAGTATAAGAATAGACTTGAATAAAGACCACGATCATTCTTAATCATTTATAAAGCATATTGAAGATGAATATATTAAACATCAAATGTGACTAGAAGACTTTGATATACATAAATAAGATGAACAAATTCGCTGCTTCAAAATCCATTTGCAAGAAAAATCATAAGACTTCAAATCGACTATCCATCTGTATCTTTTTTTATCACTTAGGCAGATTGAAAACTTAATATTCTAGTCTTTAATTGCGCATCTTACAATCCTTCTCAAAGTTCCAAGCAACCACAAACCAAAGTAGGAAATACAAACACAAATCAGTGGTACGCAAAAAATTAATATTAATTATTTTAATTTAAAATATAAACAATCCAAATATCTAAAAAATAGAGAAAAATAAAAATATGCAAGAAGTGTAAATTGTTGATAAAAAGTGACCTTGATAAATTTAAATAATAAATAGCTAAAAACTAATTTTCTCCGAGTAGTTCTATCATAAATGACTCTTTCTCAGCATCATCTGGAATAGTGAAAAAATAGTCCATTAAATCTGGATTTCGAACAAGTTTCATTGCAGCCTTTTGTCTTTCACCATTTGTCAAATATTCAATTTTCCGCAATTCCTCATTAAGCTTATGGCGATTGTCCTCTTTCTTTTGATCATGATCAGTTCCAGCAATTCTCTCCACAAACTTACCCATTTGCTCGTTAGATTTGTCCATATTAGAAGTAAGTGCTTCAGTCATGCGCTCCAAACTTAGTATCAAACCATCTGCACTTCTTCTCCTCTTCCGTTCAGGCTTATTTGAAGTTCCTTCACCTCGAGATTTAGTTGTTGGGGGCATACCATGGTCATCATCTTCATCAGATTCTTGATCTTCTTGATTTAAATTATGTTCTCTGTCTAAGTCCTCAATCACATCTCTTGGAGCTTCGGCATACATCCCATTAGCTCTATCTTTACCCCAAATAAATGCTAATTGATCATAGTAAGGGAAAGACTTATGTTTCATAAAAGTGCAATCTGGATGGCTCTGCAAAAAAATACATAGACTAGTTCATGATAACGACATAAAAAATAAAATATATATATATAAAAACATAATTATAATAGTATTTTACCTTCAAGTAATCATCCCACACGTCTTTACTCGCGGTAACACATTTTCTATCATCATCCCAACCAAAGCCACTCAATTCCCCATTAGATCGCACGTCATAAATAGCATGATATTATTTTTTTAATAACTTGCAACGAGATTCAATATGAGGCTTTTCTCTAAGACCATGTCCGGGTAACTTTTTTTCTAATATTCTTTCTAGTTCTTTTTTATGGCCTTTTTTCAATCCACTTCCACTTTCACCATCCCAATTTCCACTTCTTTTCAACTCAACCATAGATTCTACCAATTTTGCATCTTCTTCAGTAGTCCATACATGATTAGCTCCTTTACCACAACGAGCCATCTAGGTCAAATAAATATCAATAAAGAGCTATAATATAAATAATAGTTCAATAATATACTAGACTCATCAAAAACTTATTAAATGGAGAATATAAACACATATGAATAATAAAAATAACACTAAATGCAATTTAAAGAGAATAAACATTTTAAATGATTAAATATAAATCTATGCATCCAAGTCATAGCATTGCATAAAAAACATAACTAAAGTATTTGTCCAAGAAAATGCTATGCTATTACAATCAAAGAGCATGCCTATTTTGCATCCATTGGTTAAACATTTGATTTGCTAAATTTTGTCTCCAATCTGTCCACTCCTGAGTTGGTTCAACTGAGGTAATTGGTTCACCATCTAATTCAGTAATATCTTCTTCATTTTGAGTATTATCACCATAACGAGCTTCAATAGGATCAATTGGCATATTTTGTCTGATGTGGTTTTGAAGAAGACAACACGCCATTATAATTCTCCCTTGTTGCTTGATTGGATAAAAATTTGAATTCTTAATAATATCCCAACGCATCTTTAACATTCCAAAACATTTTTCAATGACATTTCTAGCCGATGAATGCTTCATATTAAAAAATTCTTCTGGAGTTGTAGGTTGATGTCCAGTCCTCCATTCACAAAGATGGTATCTTTGACCTCTATAGGGTGCAAGAAAGCCTTTACCATTTGTGTAGCCCGCATCCACTAAATAATAATAACCTAAATTTGAAGACATAATAAATTTATTATTAATGTGTTCAATAAAATTATAATTTCCTTAACATTTGTAAGTATATTTAATATAATATAATTTAACGTACCATCTTGAATTGGTAATCCATTTCTTCTACTTAAAGCATCTCTAAGTATTCTACCATCAGTAGCTGAGCCTTCCCAACCCGCAAGGACATAAATAAATTGCATGTCTTGCGAGCATACTCCTAAAACATTCGTAGCTATATCACCCTTTCTATTACGATACCTAGGTTTATCAATCTCAGATACATTCACTTTAATGTAGGTGCCATCGAGTGCTCCTATGCAATTCTACAAATTTAAATATAATCAGTATTCAAGTTAATTTAGTAAAAGGTAAATTAAGACATTTTTAATATACCTTAAACCACTTCCATTTCTCATAAGTGGAATCCTCACGAACAGCGGAAGGAGCTTTTAGCAAATGATCTTGAAGTCTAAGTATTGCATTCAATACTTTATTGAAATACCTACTAATAGTTTCTCCTGACCGTAAGAAATTAGTTTTTATTGTTCGATTTTTTTGGTGATGTGCCAGAATGTATAAGAAAATAGCAACTTGCTCATCAACTGTGAGGTTCCTTGAAGCTCTTAGTTGTCCAATAGTTCCGAGCATGTCAAGTAGCTTTCTAAAAGTGTATCTATCCATACGCAATTCATCATGACATGTTGTATCACTAGCATAGATCAATCTATGAATATATCTCGATTGATCATACCCATTCACAGAATAAGGGGCCTTCAAATAATATTTTCTACAATAATGTCTTATGATAGTTGAAATCACAACAATCATGGAATTTAACACCTTCATTCTCTCCATATGCATACGGATAATAATAAATAAATACTTTCTCCTCAAATTCAAATCCAACCTCGACATCCTCTTAAATCGATCACCTAACAATAATTAGAATGAAACATCTTTATTTATATTACACAAGTCCGATTCCATATATATATATATATATATATAGCAACAAACATAAAGAATTCTGCATTATATAATTGTAATAAAAACAATTACACTAAAATCAACTACCACATTTATTACTATAACTATGTAAAAGATGACATTCTTCCTCAGTGTGTTAACATATCAAAATTTTGTATCTTCTACTCAAATGCCATATGTAAAATATTAGTTTCATAATCATTGTTAATGTTAGGGATACACGTTTGCAATTCGCACAATTAAACTTTTATAGAATATGTTGGGTTGCTTTTTTACTGTAATACTACTCTATGATGGGCTTAACATTATTTGTATTCACTTATTTGCCTTTTTTAAAGAAATAACTTAAATCAATAGTATTAAAGCATTGACTCACTATAACAAACAGAAGACTCCTTACCTTATGAGTGGGATGAGCGATAGACTCTCTCTATAAGAGCAAGACTCGTGGTGAGAAAGACCACGCATTCCATGCTTTCCAAGACAGCAAATACAAGGTGTATATTCAACTGCAAAGTAGCTACTTTGGCCTCTAAGAATTCTAGTTTGACTAATATGTACTTTTCACCAACTTATCAGTAGGCCTAAGCCTCACTACTACAATGCTGTTTCATCCAACATCTAAAAGAAGTGAAAAAAAATACTGCAAAATGTCGTACTATCAAAGGCAGGGACCTATCTTTATCATTGTTCTATACTAAACTTCCTCCATGGAAGCTTTTTCCCAACTCATTATATAAAGTTAACTGAATCTCTACCCAAATATATCATGGCCATGCACATATAGAGCACTCGTCCAACAACCATAAGAATGCCTCTAAAGCTAAATACTTTATTTCCAAAACCCATCAATGAGGCCAAATTCTATCTTCTGATCATTTTCTTATTTCGGATGCTCCAAGTAAAATAAAAAAGTTCACTTGTTCTGATTTTTTATTTTATTTTTTCATAATCTTATTTCAAATTGAAAGTTTGATGCAAAAATTCATGTTCCATGTGCATATTAGTTTCTACAAAAATTCACTTTGATACAATGACTAATAATTTTTTTCACACAATTAAAAGAAAAAAAAATTACAGCAAAACTCACGCAAAAGAAGAAGAAAAATTACTACATAATATTTCACAAAAAGAACGAACAAACAAGAAAGATAACAATCGAGCGCAGCACAGTTCATTATGGAAATTCAGTAAACATACCACAGACATTAATATGAGAGAGAAACTAATCTTGGAGATGAAGAAATAAAATACTAACCTGTTATCTTCCAAAAGTTGCCAACAGATTTTCAGAAATATCGTGTTCTTCAGTCGACGAGAGGCACCGCTTTTGTAACCCTATATTTTCTTTCTCAAGCATCCAATATAATTAATATGCGTCTGTTGCAAATTATAAGGATCGAACCCGTTTATTATTTTACTTATAGCGTCTAAATTAAATTCCAGGGAAAAAGAATACCTACTCTTACTAGGGATCCTGGAAAATTGTGATATTTTCCTTAATTTTGGATTCGTTTTACTTTCCCAGATGAATTAAAATTGAACCAAACATGGTAATTTAAAAATTAGGAATCATAGTACTTTCCATGGCCACATTCCCTGGCAACCAAACAGGCCCTTTTTCTTTTTTCTTTTTTTACTCTCGTGTAGTCATGTGTTAAAAGTAGGGATGTCAATTTAGTCCGAAACCGATGAATCGGCCTGAAAAAATTGAAAAACAAGGTGGGTTAGGGCCACAAATTTCTGGCCCGAAATTTTTTAACTGATTCGGCCCGAACCGAATAGGCCCGAAATCGAAACGGGTTGGCCCGAAACTGAACGGGTTGGCCAAATTGATATCCCTACCTAAGTTTCTTTAGACTAACTAGTTATTATAATTTATCATGTTTTAATTTATTTAATTTATAATATTATAATATTATTATTTCTTTTAATAAATGGTAAATATTTTGAAGATAGAATCAAGCATGAAGTTGAAAGGGCTTAAAATATTGTTAAAGTAGAAGAAGATTGTACTTCAAATTAGATGGAAGATTAAGCTATAAATAGATTTGTGGTGTAGTTTAAAATGATTATTTTTGGAAGAACAAATTATGATTGAATATTATTGTCATTATCATGTCATTTATTTTTGTTTTCTTTCATTTGATACAGTTTGATCTTAATTAAATTTTGTATTTGTCATGTTCTTTTCATTTTATCTTATTTTTCACGTATTAATTTATTTCAAGAATAAGAGATAATGATTATTTAGGAGAATTATCAAGATATAATTTATACACATGGAAAAAAAATCATAAACATGTTGGCCCGACGGGCTAGCCCGAAAACCGAAGGGTTAGGGTTAGGGCTGAAGATTTTGAGTCCGAAGAAAATTTTAACCGAATAGGCCCGAATCGAATAGGACCGAAACTGAAATGGGTTAGTCCGATTGACATCCCTAGTTAAAAGAAATAGAAGGGAACAAATTTCTTTTCTTTCCTTTTCTTTTTCTTTTTTTAAAAAAAGGAAGAAAAATGTACATATAACCCGTCTTTTCCGAAAACGCAAAGCCCCTCTTGGTTAATTAATCAATAAACTAGAAATTACTTGTTCGATTATTATAAACTTCTGCAAAGATCGATAATTCCTTGGGTCAATTATAACTTGTTCGAATGCAGCACATGGGCCAATGCATCTATAAGTCTTTAAGATTATTTTTACTTTATGAAAAGACGACATTTTAAGTCTTCACTAAATAAAATCATCAATATTTAATTGTGATAATATGACAAAGTAGTCAGTTAAAAAAAAATTAGCGATTTTTTTTAAAATATTATTATTTTGTTTAACTTTACCATAATATCCTTGCGCGCGCACCAGCGCACTAGTGCAGGACTGCCGACGCGTGTGTGTAGGTGCAGGTGCATTTTTGTTCAAAATGACTAAAATTTATATGTTTAAAAATAAGTGTTTAAAATAAGTTTTTTAAAGTTCTAACTAGCTAAAAACAATTGACCTTTAATTTGAAAATGTTTTTGAGTCAATTTTTTTTAGCCACTTAGAACTTTAAAAAACTTATTTTAACCACCTATTTTTAAACATTATTATTTTAGCCACTTTAAACTAAAATACCATTTTCCTCCATTTTTTAAAGATAAATTAAAAATAAACCATTTCTCTCTTCCCTTCCCTGCGCATTTGAAAAATGAAAAAAATTGAAAAAATCATTTCGTGAAAAAAAAAATTAGTGTTCTTACCTACGCACGCGCCGGGGCCTGCGCGTCTGGGGACCGCGCCCGGGGAACGCCGCACGACAGGGCCTGCACGCCCGGAGACCGCGCGCCCGAGGGACGCCGTACGACGGGACCTGCGGGCCTGAGGACCGCGCGCGTGCCGGGCCAGCACGCCCGAGAGACGCCGCACGACGGGGCCTGCGCGCCTGGGGGACGCCGCGCACCGGGGCCTGTGCGTCTGGGGACCGCACGCGCGCCGGGCCAACGCGCTTGGGGGAGGCCGCGCACCGGGCCTGCGTACCCGGGGATCGCGCGCACCGAGGCCAGCGCGCCCAAGGACCGCGCACTCGTCGGGCTAGCGCGTCGGGGGATGCCGCACGCCGGGGCCTGCGCGCTCGGGGACCGCGTGCGCGTTGGGCCAGCGCGCCCGGGGGACTCCGCGTGTCGGTCCTGCGCGTCCAGGGTCAGCGCGCTCAGCTCAATGCGTAGGTAAGAACACATTTTCAGATTTTTTTTATGCAGAAGTCCAAAAATTTACAGAACCACAAAAATAAAAAACGTGCATAAGATTTTCTTCGTAATGTTCTTCTCCATTTGCTTTTTTTTTTTCAAACCAAAATTCAAACTCAAATTATAAAATCGACATTATTCATAAGCAAAATAAATTTACAAATTTACAAAGTTCATATAAGAATGCGTGGGGGAGGGACGACGCCGGTGACTGGGACAGCGAGGGGTGGTGGTTGTGGTGGCGGCGATAGCAAATGCAGATTTTTTTTTTTTATAAAAGAATACAGATTTATGAAGAGGAGAAATAAGTGAGGGGAGAGTTAATGTAAATCTAATTTGCAGATTTGAATGGCTGAAGTGGGGACGATGAGAGGAGCAAAGCCAAAAGGAGAGAGAGAGTATTTTTGGAGAGAGAAACTATTTGATTTTCTTTTACCTTTTTTTTTAAATAAACAAGGGTATTGTAGTAAAATTGGCTAAAAAAATAATGTTTAAAGTTTGGTGGCTAATTTTTTTTTTCTTAAAACTTTGAAGTGGCTAAAAAGCCCTATTGTCACAATAGTTTATATATATATATATATAATGGGTAAAACACAATAAAATTAAAACTAAATAATTAGTGCATTTGGGGGAGGATGTGCATAATATAATGTTATAATAACATAGGTTTATGCTATTAATTAAACAGATGATTTATTTATTTTTTGCATTTTCCGGAAATTAAAACATGAGAAGTTATTTGTATTTTGCCCAACAAAGAGCACTAGTGCTCGACCGAAATAAACAAAAATATGTCATGTTGACCCGTCTTAAACTTGTACTGTCATAAAAGATTTCACGTTCAAATTTCATCATTATGGGTGTGAATAATAGAGTAGCGTACATTTCGATAAATTAAGGATGAGTTATTTTGCAATATTTTCTCCAAAATTTGTAATACATGTATATTGAACAACAAATAAAGCCCTAAGCTAGTACTTAAAATTAAATTAATATGAAACAGCTGTATAGAATATAACTATTTGGATGAGGCATTAATTAATTGAAAATTCTTTGGCCAGGAGACAGTATCCTCTTGGGATCAAACATGGCTTTCTTCTTCTTAAACCTTGGCCATTTGGACCCAAAATGCTTCTTCCACTCGTTCTTGGATTTGATATTAGGGAGATACTCCTTCACCTTGATCCCTTCACTTATGCAGTAATCAAGAATCTGTTTGTTGAATTTGTCGATATACTCATAATCATCGGGATGGCTTGTATGCAGGAGTGACAGCGCGAAGAATACTTCCTCGCCGTCTGGGACTACAGCTGACATTCGCTCATCCCATCTGCATTTTTATTTGATCATATATATTATGATGACTAATTAGCTAGCTAGGTTGAAATTACGTAAATATGCATGCATGCATGCGTACTTGTTTCGGTTGAGCGGGTAGAAAATGAAGATGCTGGAAGTCTCGTTGATTTTGGGAAGTATTCCGGCTAATACTCCGGCGTTGAAGTCGGATATTCGAGATTTGGGAATGAAGAGATTGAGCCATGGATGAGACTGCAATGGCCCTGGGAGATTGTTCAAGTTTCCCACTCTATCGATGAAATTGAAAAATGAGGCATCTGTGGTGATGTTGTATCCAGGCATGTACTTCAATTTCTTCAACAATCTCTCAAATTCCTGAATCAAGTAATTAACAAATAAATCAATCTAAATTTTTCTAATTTAATTATATATTAATCTTCTATATACATATATATACCTGATCAATAGTTGCAGCAGTTTGATTGTCGTAATACTTGACCAGTTCAATGGCGTAGAGGATCCCTTGCTTCTTTAGTAACGCAACGACGTCGGATTGATTGCCCGACGAACTCCATTCATTTGTGTCATTCTCATTTGTGATTAGAAACCCTTCCACGTAGTTTGCACCGTTCATTGAGATGAGATATTCTTGGTCTCTTGAAAATCTTGAGAAATTACTATATAGTAATTTCGCCCATTTCACCTATATATAAGAGAGACAAAATTCATACATTATAGAGACCACGTGCATGAGAGATTAATTAACAATGAGGTTTTCTCAATTCTCTATTATAGAGATTTTGCTACTTTGAAAAGAAGAAATTAAATTAGGCAAAAGAGTGGACAGTTATCGTGACTTAAGCTAAAAATCTCAAGTCCCAATTGTTGTCACATGAGTTTGACTCGTTTGTTATTGAGTTGAAATCACAAATAATTAATAACTCAAACCATGAATCATCATATTAACTATTTAATTAAGTCGAGGTCGAGCCATGATCAAACTAGAAACACACCGACTCAAGTAAAATGGGTGTGAAATACTTTCACACAAAACAATTAGTTCAAAACGTATATAATCAATTAACTTTCTACGATATAATATGTGTATATATATGTGTGTGTGTGACTGTGTGTGTAATTGAAAAAAAAAAACCTAAAATGAGTCCAGTGGTAGCTGGCTAGCTAGTTTATTTGATTATATATAATATATAGAGAGTGAGAGAGTTTTGATATGCTTAGCAACTCTTATGAGCACCTTCTGTAAGTGAGCACCAATTTATTTTCCAAATCTATCCCTTACTTCTTCCTTCGACTAAATTTCTTTTGCAAGAAAAATATTTCTTCAAGACAAATCTATCTTGACAAAAGACGCCCAACACTGATCTCTATCTATCTCTTTCTTCTCACACTTTGAATTCATCTATCCCCTTCATAGTTTGGCCGGTTCCAACATTCAAGATTCTTAAAATATATAAGTACTAAAAATTGTTAAATTAATGAATAAAGAATTAATGTAATTAATGGTGTCGATCAAATTGAGAGCAACGCCATTAACCCACACATCTCCATGTATGGCGGCCCTCTTTCAGCCGATCGATCGATCTCATATTCGGCCGGCCACACACATATATATTATATATACAATACATCTCAAATATTTTATTTGGATTAGTTATATATAATACAAATCATAATCATCAACACCAAGTCAAATCCCATCAATTAAGCTTGGACCAGCCTTAAAGATCTTGAGTTTTTGCTTCATTGTATGTTACGTACATATAATAAAATTTCTGGATATATATATATATACACACACATATAAATGGATTTTAACTAGCTATTTGGCTTATAAATATATATATATATATATATATATATAGACATATTTTTTCTATAAACATTTTCTATATATTGTCATTTTCAAAGCTAGCTTGCATTCATTTCTTTTGTCTAACTAACTCTATGTGTCTCATATAGGTTCAATTATGGTTTGAATACGACTTGAGCCTGCGAAATTAGAATGGGGAAAGAAACAAATTATATTTTTTGAAACAAATTATATTAAGTACTATAAAATTTGGACTTTTGAAAATATGACTAAATTAACTTCTTGCTGGGACCACCAAAGAGTGCACATTTGGAAGAGACTTTTTATTTGGTCAATTTGCAAAAATAATATTTTTGTCCAACTTTTTAATTTTTGGAAAATTACTAGTTTAAGGTTTAGGTAGTAGGTATTTAAATAGAACAACTGAATTCCATTGGTGCATGCAATTGTGGCATGATTATGGCATGTCTGGTTTTTTTATGGTAAAATTAGATTGATGGTAAATTTGACCATTTTTTTTGCATAAGTAGAGGGTGCACACTGAGTAAATCATATATCACAGCCTCGATGTGTGTACGACATCGTTAATTGGATTGGAACTTGATATATAATTTTTAACCAATTTTAAGGGGATGAAACAAAAGAGGATAACTTACTCTTGTTGGTGCTTTATGTAGGACTATTCTTGCTCTAGTTATGATTCCAAACTGTCCAAGACCGCCTAGAACTCCATAAAATAACTCTGAATTTCTTCTTCTTGAGCAAGTCATAAATTCTCCTTTCCCTACTCAAAAAATATGGAAAATCTCATTACTAACAAATGCATCAATATAAATTATATATCTTACATGTGCACATCACTCTCAAAAGTATTAATGACCTATAAAAACATTAGATGCTTCTCTAGATTTGAAATGAAATTCAACAATTTGTAAAACCAAACCAGAATCCATGTATAATTGGTGATATTTAAACAAATTAATCATTCTCTACATTACCTAGCACATCTAGACTCATTTTAAGCTAATAATATCTTAAAATTTCAAATAAAAATAATATTTCATCTCGTATTTCATCACCTACCCGTAACAACGTCGAGTTCGAGAACATTGGCGATCTGGGGGCCATGCAGGAACGCCTGCCCACTAATCCCAGCATTCGACAGCGTCCCTCCCACAGTCAAATACACATAATCCGTCCACGACACCGGCGCCAGCCCCAGTTCTAAGGCGGCGCTCAGCACGTCGATCCACAGCTGCTCGCCGCCGACATCTGCATAGAACCCCGACGAACTGCTCCCCTCTATTCTAATCCTACTCCGATTTGCACCCAACGCTGACATGTCCACCACCACGCCGCCGCCAGCAATCGCTTGTCCCCGGACGGAATGGCCGTGGCCCCTCGCCGCCACGGTGAACGGCTTGGGAGAGCTGCACGACGTTCCGATGAGGTCAATAATGTCTTTTTCCGTTGAAGGATAGAGAACTCCGGAAGGGATCTCGTGGACGATGTTTCCGTAGTCATTCGAGGCTTTCCGGAGGGAATCGGAGTCGTTTCGAAGACGGTTTCCAGTTTCCGCCGGCGGCGGCGGCGGCGGTGGATTTGCGGCGGAGCAGATTGAATGGGTTATTATGATAAGGATTAATGATAGTATAGAGATGGTTGAAGAAGCCATTTTTTATTTTTTATGGAGAGTTGGAATATTTCTGCGTTAATTCAATATTTATTTATAGAGGTGGAATTGAGGGATTATTTTTGGTAAATGACTAACTTGTTTGACCTCATTATTATAAAAATATTATAATCCAGCTATTCATTGCTTGTATGTTCTATATATTACATTATTTATAATTAATGGCCTAGTTGTTTTGCTAAATTCTAATTTAATCTCTTCATTAATAATTTTCTTATCGACTTTTTATATCTACTTAATCTGCATATTTATGGTTTACTAATTAGTAATTATATAGTTATTCTGTATGACCTTGAGTATCCGATGCAATGAAAACATCAGCAAATCTTATTAATTATATTTATATATATGAGAAGATTAATTTAATAATTAACTAGAAAACTCATATTGATAAGATCTTCTTTTTTCTTTTTTTTTCTTTTTTCTTTTTTTCTTTTTTTACATATCTGTTGTTCATTAGATTCATGTACCAAATTTCTCATAAATTTCATTGTATTATGACTCTTTCAATTTGATCTTTTTAAATCAGGTAATTTTATATACAGACATTGAGAGAATTTGCCATATAAAGAGTATATAAAAAGTTCATATTAAATAGTTTTTTTATGTTTATATTTCTAATTATATTCATGATGCACCCAAATTTTCATATATATATATATATATATATATATATGCATGTTTCTTAATTAGTAGTATCGTATTCATTCGATCGGATATTTATTTTTTCAATAAACTAGTTTGATTGGAGTGCTTTCCAACAACACATATACATCCCAACAATTAATTTATTATAATTGTAAATTATAAATTTAATCTCAATTAATTAGTTGTAATTAGTCTAATCATGAGTGTCAATTTGTATTATATATTCACTAGCTTACATTTCTTTGTATCAAAACCCTCTCGTAGTTAAATCACGTTAATTTTAAAAAGGTAAATTTAGAGAGTTTTATAACAACATATAATATATTCATAGTAGAGCAATTTTACGTACCGCGTAAAGTGAATATTTGTTTTATTTTGTCACAACAGTACAAATTACTTTTATTTCGTGTGTATGGATATACTTAATTATGGTAGTATTCAGGGGATAAACTCTTATTCCTCATAATTAAGTCAAAGACGCATCTAATAAAGCATTATCAAACTAGCTAATTGAAATTTAATAGAGTTAATTATTTTTTTTTTATTTTTTTACGGATGAACCATAAATATTTTAATTTCTTCCATTACAATACGTAAATTTATTCAATTTTCATTAATTATTATATAGGAGAATCACCAATATATATATATATATATATGTGTGTGTGTGTGTGTGTGTGTTATTTGCACCATTTATTATATACATATATAATGAAACATCACGTTGAGAAAAATAAAAGTATTATTAATATAAATGATATGTAAAGGGGCAAGACTTCGGATGCTAGCTTTGACCTTTTCTATAAAATCACGATAAGATTCTTATATACTCAAAAACAATTAAATTAATATTTTTGTTAAATAAGTCACATGCATTATATAATTAAGCACGGTTCATCAATTAAAAAAATTAAAGAGTTATATGTGTGTGTGTGTACATGAATTTGAAGATGAGTTGCGAATTGCGATACATGTATCTCAATAGTCTAACGCAATATATATATTTTCAATTGAGCCATATATACGTTGACGTTATTTTGTGTACAATTTGTCTGCGATAAATGTATATTATATTCCATGATTTGTTGCTAAATAATAATAATAATCATGAATGCTTAATGATAACAATTACTCCCCCGTTTCTACATAAATGTTATTTTGAATGAATACATACAAATTAATAAATTAATTAAATAACTTAATAAACCTTTACGTGAATATATACATTAAATGAGTTAAATATAGAGGTTTGAATGCATTAAATGATGATAAATATGTGAAAAATGTGAATTTCTATCTGGAATTTATAGAATGATGCTTTTTTTAAAATAAAATTAAAATAATAGAATAACATTTGTTCAGAAAAGAGTAATAATTAATCGACAATTTTTTTTGGCTTACCAATCTCCTTTCCCATTTTTGGCCACATTTACCTTTTTAGACTGGGTGCGTAAAGATTGATAAATAATTTGATTCTTTGTTGGTTGAGGAATATTATATTAATTATAAGAACAAAATTTCGAACAGATCGCTTTATTATATTTTCAATTATAAAGTCTTCGTCGCCTGAAGTAATGCCATTTTGTATAATTTCTTAAACATCGATCATCTCTTACATCTAAAAATTAGTGAAAGATTTAGACATCATATATGAAGTAATCTAGTAATTACATGCATGCTCAATACGCACTATTAGGTAACGACATCGAGTTTCTATCATCATAATTAAATTAAAAAAATTATATTAGATTGAATATGCTAATCACTCTAACCTAATATCATTATATTAAATTAGATGTCTAATTCATAAAATAGCTCTCATTTCATCACCTACATTTTGCGGCAAACATGGTCATAACATTATTTTTAAGTAAGAAAAACAGTTAAAAATAAATTAAATGTACTTTTATAGCATGTTAAAAAGGAAGACAACCAGCAAGTATTATAATCATAAAATTATATATTTAATTAATTTAGATATATACCGATCGATCCCGCAGTCATGAATTTCGATGTAGGTTTCAACTTTCAACGTGAATAACTCACACCAATAGTGTGACACCCCCACCCTCCATTCGAAATAAATCAATCACTTTTTTTTAGAAAATGGCTATTAATTATACAAAAATTATCTACAAAATTGTGGATAATTGAAGGTCACTTTTATTACTATTTCGTGAAGTTAATAAAGTGATTATAATTAAACACCCACCTTCTTTGTGCTTAAAAACGAATTGGATAGGATTTCCATTAATTGGGGGGTTTTTTTTTTGTTTTTTTTAAAGACCCCTAATATAGATGGGGCATTTTATAGAAGTTGTTATACATCGATTTATTATGTGACCCAAATAGAAAATGATTATTCTCGTGAAGTAAATTCTGCTGCACTTCCAAAAATAGAAGTTTTACGGCTTTTTTTTTGGAAGAAAGAAATGTATAATTGCAGCAACCTCGCGCTAAAACGTAAGCTTCAATTATCTTCTTCATCATTTTTATATTTTTACGAGCACGAAACTTCAAATTAATTTTCTATTTAACTACATATCTATCCTACTATAAAAAGTGGCTTATCTTACAATTTTAAGTTTACCTATTATAATCTTATTTTTTATTTTATTTAAGGACAATAATGTAATTATCTAATATATATATATATATATATATATTATAATACTAATACAATTCTAATTAATCGACATAATTTAATATATTATTATTATATTCCTAACTAATATGTGAGAACAATATATTATTATAATATTCTTATGATTCTAATTAATTTATATCAAATTTTTATACATGAAAATAATATACATTATTGCTTATATGTTTGAAGTTGTTACAGACTCTTTACATAATTTTTCAACTCAGATTCAAAGATGACCAACTATAAGCAAATAATAATGAACATTATTGGAAGATCGCTTTTTTTTTTCCAATTTATTCAAATGAAACAACCACAATTATAATCCAATATTGAATTCTGAATTTGTGATTTAAATAAAAAGAGATGACGATGAAGCACTAATCAAATTGTGCAAGCACTGTGACAATTGTCCTTCGATAATATCCTATATATCCACTTTACACAGTATGGAGGGAGGACGAGGATGCATACATAATAATTTTTTAAATGTATTTATGGTGGTGTATAATTTTTTCTTAATTTTTCTCATTATACCTAAAATTATAAACAGTTTCAATTATGTTTCTAATGAATTGTAGGCAAACCGATTATGTTATTTCTTTAATTAGAAACAATGAATGAGAAGTGTAAGTTTATTTATGGATATGGATTATCTGTCAATAAAATAGTGAATAAACTCTAATTTAATATTATATTATTTATACATGTTACAATTGTTTCTATTATTTAACTGTAATTTAATTATTTTATTTGTACAAACTATTTGTTATAAATCATTTATAAATCTCTCGCCATGCA
Source organism: Perilla frutescens (assembly GCA_026008535.1). Lineage (NCBI taxonomy): Eukaryota > Viridiplantae > Streptophyta > Magnoliopsida > Lamiales > Lamiaceae > Perilla > Perilla frutescens. The sequence goes on along the minus strand of BRKX01000001.1, from coordinate 46,627,553 downwards.
TCGCACGGGATGTAATACTAATTATTATAATATTAATACAATCCTAATTAATCGACATAATTTAATGTATTATTATTATATTCCTAACTAATCTATGAAAATAATATATTATTATAATATTATTATGATTCTAATTAATTTATATCAAAATTTACATGAAAATAATATACATTATTGCTTATATGTTTTGAAGTTGTGACAGACTCTTTACATAGTTTTTCAACCCATATTCAAAGATGACCAACTATAAGCAAATAACAATGAACATAATTGGAAGATCGTTTTTTTTTTCAATTTATTCAAATGAAACAACAAAAATTGTAATCCAATACTGAATTCTGAATTTTTTATTTAAATAAAAATATTTCTTTTATAATTTAATAATATATCTCGAGGATTGAACAAATTTCCACACGCCTATGTCATGAGTCAAAATAGTTAATCATAATTAATAAGCTCATAAATATTAGTCGGTTGATTAAATTAAAAAGAAACTTGATGAATATTGTATAAAATAGTATACTTTTTTATAGATTGGAGAATGATTGTAGACTTACAGTACATATAAGTATATGATACATAATGAAATACTTAATTAATTTTCTATATCTAACCTAGTAGGTTTATAAATATATATTCAAGTCCACGTTGTTAAACCAAATTACTTATTAAAGTACATTTTGAATTAATTTAATTTTGTGCTTCGATCAATTATTATATGTCATTTATGTAATTAATGACATATTTACATGCGTGAAAGTAAAATTTGTTAAAGAGTTATTTAACATTATAATTATTTTATTTGGTTGAACAAATTTTGCAATAACCTTCAAACAACAAACATAGAATTCATTACATTGTTTTATACTTTCTAACTGAACTTAAAATCAATGCAATATATAATTATTTTCTATCATTGTAATTTAGGAAAATAATATATAGCTATATATAATAGTGTACATTTTATAACATGAATATAGGAGTCGTAGATATAAAATGAATATATATCTAAACTCTATTATTTTCAATAATTAGCATTAGAAAGAACACATCAAGTGTCGATATAAATTAAATTTTTCTACAAAATTTTCAACATATATATCACAAGCATGTACACAATAATTCATATCATTTTTTTACTTACTATTCAAACTATATATTAGGAAAAAAATAGTTTAGAATATATTGTGCTAGAGTATAATAATAATTTTATGATATCACATCATATACAAAATAGTACAATTAATTAGAATGCCGCTTTTAGTAATCCAATTTAATTGGACATGTAATAGTTTATTTTTATTTATATCTATTGTACTATTTTAAAGATAAATGTAAAACAAATTAAGAGTTCTCTAACATTTTTTTTTCATTTTTTTATTTTCTGTACTTATTAATAGTCGCTTCTAGAGATTCCCCAATAATTTATTTAAAAAAAACTTGTTATTCTACTCAACAATTATTTATTATGATCACTTTTTTTAACTTCACTAATATAGATTGACAAGAAAACCATTGTTTAGATACTACTTCTAAGAGGTTATATTTTTCAATCTCTAAATAAAATGAAACTCTCGACTAGTCATTTGTTGATGCACCAATTTTCAGATACAATTTTGCAACTAACACAGGACATGCACTATAGTTGGTGAATCAAGTATCGTATCCACAGGGACTATAAATTTGACCATATTGAGTACTAAGCTAACATGTTTCTATTATCCAGGCGACCAGAATTTTATGTGGGTTTACTAACGCTAGGCACAAACCAAACTAATCTAAAATAAAATCGGAGTAATTAAATAAGAACAATCAAACCAATTATCCAAAGCAAATTGATTAAACAAAATAAATAAAGACTACAAGAATACAGTAATATAGCGACGGAATAGTTTCCGTCAAAACGGGTGACGAACGGTGACGGACGTACCGTCGCCATATAAGGCGACGGAAGTATTCCGTCACCTTATTTTTTTATTTTATTTTTTATTTTTTTAAATAATGGGAAAATAAGGCGACGAACTATTCCGCCGCCTTATATTTTTTTATTTTCATTTTTAATTTTTTTAAATACCGAATAATAAGGCGATGGAATGTTTTCGTCGCCATATTTCTTTTTAATTTCATAAGAACGAGCGACGGAACGGTCCGTCGCCACGTCCGTCGCCCCATTTTGAAATATACGGGCTCCAGATCTTCTTCCCCAAATTCACATTCACCCCGCCCTAATTTCCCCGAAATTCACCCCCGCCGCGATACACCCCCCGCCGTGATACGCCCCCCCGCTGTGAACACCCGCAGCGAAATGCTCCCCGCCGTGAACACCCGCCGCGAGACGCCCCCCTGCCAGCCGCGATACGCCCCCCTGCCCGTCGTCCGTTCGTCTGTCGCCCGCTGTCCGTTCGTCCGCCGCCGACCAGTCCCCATCACCGACCAGAGCCCGCGCAGGTATGTCTTTCACTCTCTCTCTCTCGATGTCTTCTTCTGCTTCTTCAATTTTTATGCTAATATATATATATATATATACATATAATTTGTATATATGGACACAATCTGGGTGCATCCAATTTACATATATTTCAATTATTCTTGACAAACATAGAGAAAGTAAACAATTTGATAAAAAAAAATATAGAGGGCCGATTATCTTTGTTAGGAAAAATTGTTAGGAAAATCCCAAATAATGATTTTGATGAAATGTCAAAACATGTGTGATGATTTAATGAAAAACTGCAGGTTACGATAAGCTGGAAATCATGGATCAATGACCAAGTAAGACTTCAAGCTGAGATGAGAGACAGCTATTCAGAAGCATGGTCAACCAGCTTACAGGTTGCCTGATCAGACCAGTCAAAGTAAACTCTTCAAAGCTTGAGATAAGTTGTAAAAGGGGAAGAGAACTTTGGAGACTGGTAGGCATCCGCAGATGAGTCAATCATCAGTCTTAGCAAGAAGTCAAGATAGACTGATGAGCAGAGTCAGCTTGAAAGCTGAAACTGATCTGATCAAGAGATCAGTCAGAGCTGACCCTAAGATCAGTTTGCTGGTAAAAAGCTATAAATGCTTTGAGCACTACTCAACTAACCATAGCTCAGTTTAGAGAGAAAAAGCTCAATCAAGTAGCCAGCTGATAAGTCTAGAAATGGAAGCTTTTAAGCTTAGCTGATGAGTCAGCTGAACTAGACTATATCATAATAAAAGCTCAAGGCAGCTGAAGATCTGCCAACTGGACTATCTCAGAGCTAAAAGTCGAGACAACTGAGAGCCCCTCAGCTGAATGTCCAAGCAATGATAGCCGAATCACCTGCTCTTACTGACAAGCAGTCAATGAAGATCTCAGCAGGAAATCTTTGAAAGATCCTGATGATCTTAGAGCAAAAGATATTAAAGTCAAAACGGCTAGTTCATTAAAAGAGCTTCAAATGGCTACAGGCATTAAAATGCCACCGGTGATTTCTAAATATCACCAATCATAACAGTCAAAATTCACTCATCTATTTAAAGAGGGTGAAATCAATTTTGGCCAAGACTTTCGCCATTCTAACTTTGCTATTTTGCAAAACGAGCTATTTCTTTCTCTTTCTCTACAGCTCAAAGCTCAATATTCTCAAAGTGTGAAAAGTCTTAAACTGAGAAGGCGTGCTTCAAGTTCAAAGCAAGCTGCTAAGTTGACGAAGAATTCCAGCAAAGTTTCAAGACTACCTTCTTCAAGACCGAGCGAGATCTAAAATCGTGTAAAGACGAGCAATAGTACCTAAAGTCTCAGCGAGCAGTTGGGACCGGTAAGTGTGAGCTGTCGACCCAGAAACCAGCTGAGGAGGAGCGTGTACCGATGGGTCCGTTCTTCTGGGACAACAACAGTTGGAAAGGAGGCCGCGCTCGGGTTGAAGGGTGCTATTTTCAGGTCCAACAGAAATTCTTCACTGTGTAATTGTAATAAAGAAACTTTACACTGGCATAGTGGATTGCTCTTCTGCAGAAGGAAGAGAGGACGTAGAAGCAGGAAGCTTGGAACCTCTATAAAGTCCTATGTGTGCTGCTCTTACTGTTTTACAGTTTTGCAAAGTTCTTTAACTGCACACATTCACACACACAGACTGAACTGACAAGCTTCAGCCACGTCTTAAAGCTTTCAGTTTAAAACTGATCAGCTCACCAGCTAGCCTCTGTCAGCTTCTCTCAACTGATCAGTCAGCACAGATAAATCTCAAAAGCGAGCCAGGCCCCCATCTATTCCGCAATCAGTTTTAAAAGTTTTTAAAGTCAGTTTATTCACTCCCCTTCTAAACTGACAAAAGGTCGCACCGGGACCAACAAGTGGTATCAGAGCCAGATTGATTCTAAGGATCAGCCGTTTCTACAGATCATTTGAATCAGTTGAGAACTATGACAATTGGAGCAGGAGGATGAAAGCTCATCTATGCTCCATCCATGAAAATATGTGGAAGGTGATCGAAGACGGTCCAATCATTATAATGATGGATAATGAAGCCCACATCATGGATGTCAACCAACCGGCTAGGATCCCAAAACCAACTCATCTTCTCACGGGTGAAGTGAAGAAGTTGAAAAATCTAGAGTTTGTTGCTCAAGCAGCACTCTTTCAGACTCTAGATGAGGATCGTATGAAAGACACAAAGAACTGCAGAACAATGAAGAAGATTTTGGACCTTCTTGCAGATCTATGCAAAGAGTCCGAAGCTATCAAAGAAAACAAGCTCCAGTTGGCAGTTGACAAATATGAGTCTCTCAAAATGCAGCCGGAAGAAAGCATCTCGAGCCTAGAAATAAGATTTCTTGGCATCATAAGTGAGATGAACAATCTGGGAAGAAACTATCCCAACAGTGAGATGAACTCGAAAGTTCTTGATAATCTCACTGATGATTGGGATATAAAAGTAATTGCTACTAAAGAGTCAAGTGACTTGAATAGCATTAGTCCCAGAGAGTTATTTGGATGTCTCAAAGCTCATGAGTACAGCCTGAATCGAAAGAGAGAAGCATCCACTTCCTCTTCTCATGATACTTCTTTCTATACTGAAAGAAATCGATTCAGAGAAGCCCGCAGAAGAAACAACTTCTGACCAAGAGGCTCTCATGTCAGAGAGAATCCAGAGGGATCGGTGATTGATCGAAGAAGTGAGTCAGTCGACAAAAAGGAGATCCTGACTGAAGACTTGAATAAGCAAATCCAGTCAATGATAAAATTGTTGGAAAAGCTAAGAAAAGTCAGAGATCAACAATCAGCTCAACCCCAAGCTGATGAAGCTGCTAAAGGTGAGAAGAACCAGCAGCCAGCTAATCGTCCAGCTGAACAATTCAGGGTGGCAAACAGAAACATAGAGAAATGTTTCCACTGCCACAAGCAAGGACACTACAGATATGAGTGTCCAGAGCTTCCTGAAGATAAAAAGGTCAAAGTGAGGAGAAGCTTCTTCAAAAGGAAAGTAATGATCGTAAACTCTGAGAATGTTGTGCTTGACGATTCAGACTACCCATCTGGAATCGACTCAAATGGCTACAACTCCGATGATAAAGCTTTACTATGCCTCATGACCGATAATAAAGAAGAGGCTAGTCAAAATGACTCAATAACCTCATTCTATCATATACATGAATCATCGATCTCTAGGAACGAACTGGATGAACAGTTAAGAATCCTAGAAGATCAATTAGCTTATGTATCAAGTATGCATATTGAACTGAAGGGTAAAAATAATGAGCTAAGAAGCAAAGTTGATGAGCTAAGTGCTAAAAATGAAAGACTAAAAAGTCTTGATGCTCGGTCAACAGAAATGGATCAGCTGAAGCTGAGAAATGCGGAACTGGAAGCTGAGAATGAGCAGCTCAAGCAAGAAATTCTTGAAAGAGAGGAATTATCTCTCAAATTCAAGAAGGGATCCCAGACTCTTGATGAAATCTTGAGTCATCAGAGAACTGAATCTGGGAGCCCAGCGCTAGGATATAATAGGTACACTACCGCAGAGAAGGGCAAGACAATTGTACAAAGCTGTGAATCTGGAGTCCTGAGAGGATTCACAAGACCAGCTCAGTCCCCCCCCAATTGAGGAACTAAAAGACAAGGGCATCTTGGAAACTCCTCAAACTCAGCCCAGAGATCGGGCTGATCATTCGAGAGGGGCAACTCGAAGACAGTCGGTCTTTCAAAGGCTTGGTACTCAGTCAAAGCCACCAGTTCAACATCGATCAGCTCAGCAGTCCAGATCTACTGCTAGATTAAAATCCAAAGCTCATCAGAGGCCAAATCCTCGAAAGCCTTCATTTTATTCCAGGTCATCAGCTCAACCAACACCTGAAGTTCACCCAAGGCCAGTCGCTCAGACAAGAGCATCAGCTCAAAGTAGGCCATCAGGTCAATGATCTAGAAACTCCTCCAGCACATTTCAACCTGGGAGTTCTTCAAATCCCAGAAGAAGTGAACACACGAGATTATATTATGCAAAACAGCATAATCTAATCTCCCTGGAAGAGTTTCCTCTGAGTGATCTTGTAATCCAGTACAATGAGTTTTTAAACTCAAGGGATGAATTAAGATTCAATTCCCGTTACAACTAGTTTGCAAATTGGCCACATCACAAAGGCTAAAAAGCTCAAAGTCAAAAGGTCAAACGAAATTAGCCAAGACAAGGAGCATTAAGGTCACAAAATGAGAGGATATTAGTTGAAGTCTTCTATCCTGAATCTCATCGGAGGTATAGATCACTGGACTCGACTCTCAATCGAAGAGTCACAAGAAGTCCAATGCATATCCAGAGATCCAATTCTGAAAGATCTCTTGGAAACGAAAAAGCCAAAAGCGTGGCATATGTGGATTCCCAAACACTTGGTTAACCTCTCAGGACCGGATGTCATGTGGGTACCTAAACCCTGACTCTTGCTTTGCTGGGAAAGAGCATCTTATCCAAGAAAAAGGTCAAAGATACTTGGTATCTGGATAGCGGATGCTCAAAACATATGACCGGAGATAAGAATGATCTTGACGGTTATAAAGAGGTTAAGGGACCACTAGTCATCTTTGGAGACAACTCGAAGAGCCGAACCATTGGAGAAGGGTTCGTGGTCAAAGGAAAAGTTTTCGTGAATGGTGTGTCACATGTTGAAGGACCGAGACACAAACTGCTGAGCATCAGTCAGCTTTGTGACAATGGGTACTCAGTCAACTCCAGCAATAGTTCATGTGACATCAGAGACGAGTCAATTGGAGCCATACTCCTGGCTGGAGTAAGAAAGGGCAACATGTATGTAGTTGACTGGTCATCTGGCTATTCAGAAGCTTGCTTTCTCTCCAAATGATCAACTGAAGCGAGCTAGTTGTGGCTTCGACGACTGAACCATCTCAACTTCAAAACTCTCAACTACCTGGCCAAGAAGAAGCTAGTTGATGGGCTTCCCAAGGAAATCTACAACAAAACTGGCGTCTGCTGACCATGCCAGAAAGAAAAGTAGGTGAAGTCATCATTCAAAAACAAAAGCCATCCTCCAGGAACAACTGACATTTTTCAGTTACTTCACATGGACCTGTTTGGACCTGTGAAGCCACCAATCCCCAGAGGTAAAAAGTTTACACTTGTAGTAGTAGATGACTACTCAAGGTATACCTGGGTGGAGTTCCTGAGAAGTAAAGATGAAACTTTGAGAAGCTATCAACACTGATCAGAAGACTGCAGACTGACAAAGAAAAATCAGTTCAAAGGATAAGATCTGACAATGGAACTGAATTTGTCAATCAACAAATGATCAAGTTCCTGAGTGAACTGGGAATCACTCATGAACACTCTGCTGCAAGAACTCCTCAACAAAATGGTATAGCAGAAAGGAGGAATCGCACGCTAAAAGAGACAGCCAGAGCAATGGTAGCAGATGCCAACATAGTCGAATGCTATTGGGCAGAGGTAGTTAACACAGCATGCCACACACAAAATAGAAGTGCCATCGTCATCACCCATGACAAAACGCTCTACGAGCTATACAGGGGTCGTAAGCCTTCTATCTCTTACTTTAAGATATTTGGCTGCAAATGTTATATTCACAACAATGGCAAATCCCAACTGAAAGCTTTCAGTGCCAAAGTTGATGAGAGAATCTTTATCGGCTATAATGCCCCTCATTTTCAAGCTTACAAAGTGTTCAATAAAAGGACACTTGTTGTGGAAATAACATGTCATGTGGTATTTGATGAGCTTGCAAATGAGTACAGAAACAAAAAGGAGAAATGTACATCAGAGTAAGCATTGCCTAGTGAAAGCCTGCTGGACTATGTTGATCACATTGTCCCAGAGCAGTTTGAAGTGTCACTAGAAGATGGCATCGAAACTGATTCTAGATCGATTAGAGATAACCTGGTCACTGAGGATACAAGTCATCATGAAGCCTCAAACCCCATAACTGAAACAGGGAGAAGAATCAGTGAAAATGAAGAACAAGCCGGAGCAGATACAGCAGCCGAAGGAGCAGCTGAAGGATCAGCTGATAAAGAAGTCGAAGGATCGGTTGCTGGAACAACTGATGAAGCAGCTAAAAACGCAGAGGAAGAAATCATTCCCAAATGGCTTCAAAGCCATCCAGTCGACAAAATTGTTGGGGATCCAAGAAGCAGAGTCCAGACCAGAGGATCAACGGAGCATGCACTCTTCACATGCTTCATCTCACAGATGGAACCAACCAACATAAAAGAAGTGCTTGAAGATTCAGACTGGATTATAGCAATGCAAGAAGAGCTGAACCAGTTCACAAGAAATGATGTATGGTTTCTTGTTGATAGGCCGAAAACTCAAAAAGTCATCGGGACTAAATGGGTCTTTCGTAACAAACTAGATGAACAAGGCGTGATCACAAGGAACAAGGCCAGACTAGTAGCTAAAGGTTACTCACAAAGTGAAGGGATCGACTTTGATGAGACATTCGCACCAGTTGCAAGATTGGAGGCCATCAGACTGTTCCTCGCCTATGCAGCTCACAACAATTTCACGGTCTATCAAATGGACGTGAAAAGTGCATTCTTGCAAGGGATGCTCAAGTAGGATGTATATGTAGAACAACCTCCAGGCTTCAAAATCGGAGACCAAGTCTACAAGCTGAAGAAAGCTCTATATGGTTTGAAGCAAGTACCAAGAGCTTGGTATGAAACCCTCACAATATTTTTGCTAAAGAATGGGTTTCAGAAAGGAGTCATTGATCGTACTCTATTCAGAATAGAATGATCAACTGAGATCTTGATGGTCCAAATTTATGTGGATGACATAATATTTGGATACAAGAGCAAAGATCTCTGCAATCGATTCGCACAACTGATGCAAAGCAAATTCGAGATTAGCATGATGGGAGAAATGATATTCTTCCTAGGACTCCAAGTGAAGCAGCTCAAGGACGGAATCTTCATCAGCGAAGCCAAATATACCAAAGAACTTGTCAAGAAGTTTGGAACTGATAAGGAAAAAGCTCTCAAAATTCCAATGAATACATTAGTGCAGCTGACCCTCGATGAAGAAGGAGAATTAGTCAGCCAAACACACTATAGAGGAATCATTGGATCCCTTCTCTATCTAACAGCCAGCCGACCAGATATCTCCTATTCAGTAGGACTATGTGCAAGGTTCCAAGCCAATCCGAAGAAAAGTTATCTAGAAGCAACAAAGAGGATTATGAAGTATCTCAAGGGAACTATAAATCTTGGATTATGGTATCTCAGAGATGACAGCTTGAGTCTAACCGGCTATTCAGACTCAGACTTCGGAGAATGCAAAATCGATCGAAAGAGCACCAGTGGAACATGTCAGTTTTTGGGAAACAAACTGATATCCTAGTTTAGCAAGAAGCAGCACTCAATTGCCACGTCAACAACTGAAGCCGAATATACAGCTGCTGGAAGTTTTTGTGCTCAGATCTTATGGATAAAGCAATAGCTCAAAGATTACAAGGTGAAGACTGAAGAAGTGCCAATCTACTGTGATAACAATAGTGTTATTACAATATCTCAAAATCCAGTATTACATTCAAGGACGAAGCACATTGATATCAGGCACCACTTCATCAGAGATCATATCGAGAAGAAAGACATATGCATCAGATTTGTCAACACGGAGAAACAGATAGCCGATATCTTTACCAAGCCATTGCCAGAAGCTAGATTTGTTAAGTTATACATCCAACTAGGACTGCTTGAACTAGCTTCAAAAGAAGATGATGATCATCCAGCAGGAGTGAAGAGGAACACTCTCGCTGATAATGAGAACTGACTGAAGAGGGCATCAGTATTGCAAGCTTTGGAGCTTAAACTGATGAAGCCCATATCAGTTCTAAAAGAATAGCAAAAGGCTGCAAGAAAGCTGTTGAAAATGAGTAAACTAATCACAGAAGGCATCAGTTCTCAATCAGTCATATTCAACTAATGGGAGCAGTTGAATCCAAAATTGACTAATAAAGGCAACACTTCAGCTAATGGAAACAACTGACAAGCTTAGACTGAGCAAAGCTGAAGGAGACAGCTTAAGATGACAATGAGTCAAAGCTAAGGAGACTACAACTGGAACTGATCACTCCAAGCCAAGAAGATCATCAGTCGAGAAGGCAACTGATGACGTCAGCAGCTCAAATGCCACGTGGAGACTGGAGGAGAGCCAAAAACCAGATAAGTACAAATTAAATTTATTACTTAACGGTAAAATGACGTGTCTCTCAAATATTACCGTTAGACCCACTCTCTCTCTCTCTCCCCTCATTAATCTCAACGGATAAATATGAAATTAAAATCAACGGATTAATCAGAACCGTTCGATTTTGATTTGCAATCAAATTCCTTCTTACCATTAGATTCACCAATTGCTTGAGCCTATAAATAAGTTAGCGGTTTCTTCTAAACTCCTCACACAGCTGATCACAGATCTCAAACAATCAGTCTCATCAAAACTCATCAAAAGCCACACCTCTCTCAACATCTCTCAAGTCTTCCCAAAATCCTTTTGTAATGGCTTAATTTTCCACTATTAAACATCGCAAAAAGTATAACTTCAAACTTTCTGGAGAAGATTCCACGATGTTTAGAAAAGATCTATACCATGATCTTCAGAGAAATCTGTGGTAACTCTAAGCTATGTGAACTAATCCTCACATTAGTAAAGAAAGCCAAGCTAAAGACCTTCACCGAGAAAGCTCCCTCAAAAGTCTATCCTGAAGCTGTGGCAGAGTTTTTTCTGAATTCACAGTACAAAGAGAATTTTCAGGATATCATTACAGAAGTAAGAGGAAGAGAAGTCTCCATCACCCCAATGATTCTTTGAAAATTTTTCAAAATTCCAACTGGTGGCAAGAAGATTGAGGATGTATGGGTAAATCCCAAACTACATTACAATGAATGGAAGAAGAAGTGAATCACTCAAGAATATCATAACAATCACATCATAACCAAGTTCAAAGAGGAATATCAAGTGCTAGTTATGATCGCCGCCAAAATGCTCACTGGAGCAACAGAAAGTCTGTCAGAGATGACAGTGCCCAGATACCAAATTTGCAAGGCTATTCGCAACGATAAAGATATACTAGGCGCAACACTTCTTTGATCAGCTCAGAAAATATGTGGAAATCATCGAAGCAAAAACTGTCAGTGACAAGAAATTTCCAAAGAAAATGTGTTTCCTGAACAGAGTCAGCCTAATTCTGGAAAATCAACGTCCAGAGTTAATGATGGAGGAAACCATAGTTGAAGAAGTTGATCCAAATGACTTCTTGCCAAGGTCAATCAGACGTTCAACGGAGCTACCAATACAGATCAGAGAATATCAAACCCGACAGAAGTCAGTCAAGAGTCCAGAAATTCTTGAAAAATGAAAGGCACAGATGATTGAACCAATAAAAATGGAATCATCTGACACAGATGAAGAACTCCCCATATCCACGTCATTGGATTAAAAAGAGAAAGTGCAAGCTAAATCAAGCTCGGTCAAAAAGACTACTGGAATGGCACTCCAAACTGAGCCTATTGAAAGAAAAGCTCAGAAAAACTCTAAATCAACTCAGCTAAAGAATATGACACAAGAGAGGAGAGAGACCAAAGAGAAGCCAACAGCAGATTCAAAAACCAAGGCAACTGACGACATCCAGTCAGACACCTTACCCAACTGTCCATCGATTCAATCCTTCAATCATTGTGAAAAGCTGATCAAACAACTGCAAGATCAGGTAAGATAGCTATCTGAGTCGATTCAGGAACTTCAAGCTCATGTTGGACTCAAAACTTCTAAAGAGGAACTTCATCAAGAAAACTCAAACAGTTCCAAAAAGCCCATTTTCAAGAAAAGAAAAACTGATAATGAGGAGATCTGAAGGCTTCAGAAGTCAGCTGACTAGACGCCTTAGGAAACTTCTTGTACATCAGTTTATTTTTTAAGTATTTCTTTAATAAAATCCTCTTGGCTCAATTAATTGCTTTTGTCAGAATTTATTATTTTGACCGTTGGTCCGAAGCTTAAAATCAAAAGCCAAAGGAAAATGACAAAGGGAATTTAATTCATTCAACCAACACATTTATGAGTCTCCTTCTCACTCATAAAAACCCCTTTGCTAAAAATTTTAAGAGAATATAACACAATACAACAACACTCAACATCTACTGCATTTTCTCAAGCAGTCTCTCAAGAGAATTCTTGTTCTCTTATATTTCAAAAAAAAGAGTGTTCTTTTTTTCTCTCAAGAAAAGAAAAGCTTCAATTCAAATTCAGCCAATAATTTTTCAAAATGGTTGAAGCTTTAAAAGCTCTTACCTTCTTCAAAGAGCAAATGATGAGAAATAAATTTCTGGAAAGACAGAAATTTCAATTGATTCTTCAAGAATCAAACACTCTTTTTCTTCTGGTCAATCTTCACAAGACCGGAATTCTGAACTACCTAGAAACTCCTCCAAGGTTCTTTAGACAAAACTTGGTAAGTGAGTTCTTGCTTCATGCAAAGGTCACTGCAGATGGGAAGGTCATATAATCAATGATTGAAGGAAAGAAACTCCAAAGCACTGAAAGAAAGATTGCAGAAATCTTTCAACTTCCTAGAAAAGGCTCCAGGGTTCAAGATCTGAAAGATTGATCTGAACCATACTGGAAAGAATTGCATGCTTCAAATTGCTCAAAGCAATTCAGCTTTACCACAGCCAAAGCTGATTTGAAGCCAGAGTATGGAGTCATGCTTGATATCACGAACACGATGATGTTCGGCGCCATTGGAAGCTTAAGTCAGTTGACTCAAGAAAGATACAAGGTAATGATATACCTTGTAGAAGGATTGGAAGCTAATTGGGCATAATTTGTGTTCTCCCAATTTAAGCATCAAGTCATCAAAGCTGCCGACTCAAAAAGAACTGGGAAATTTGAGTCCAGAGTAGGACTTGTTCTAAGAATGAACAAGCTTCTAAAAGATATGATGAATCTTCCAAATGATGACGCACTGCCAATCCTCATATCCGAATGGATTCCCAAGAAAGGGAAAGCACATCTTCAGTCACTTAAGAAGAAGAGGAGATCTAAAGCCAAATCTGGCAATACAACTTCAAGCAGTTTAGATGCCAATGAAGTTCCCTCTCCTCACTCCAAAAATGGATCATCAGTGGATTTTAAACCCTGCATTGATCCAGATGAGCTTATTCACTTCATTGGAATTTCTCATCAAAACTATGGAGCTGAGTACTTCAGGAGAGCCTGCACTCCTCTCCAACTGACTGAAGACAATATTCACACTTTCTACAGTGGTGAATATGAAGTCAAGAGTGCTCAGAAGGATGTAATGAATCTCCTTCTCACTCACTTCACATATGTTGCCGAGCAAGACAATCAACTGTTCAAACAGCTGCACCGGTACTTTTACTGGTACAACTGGAGACACTCCATATCCATCTAGTCACACTTCTTGCTTACAGCCTTTCATGGCATGAGTTTTTGGTAATGTGAAGAGACTTGGAGCATCAAATGGATTGGATCCTCAAATTCATTTCCTCCGAACATTGTGCAAGTCCAGTGAATTATGAAGCATCGACTTGATAACAACATTCCAGCTAAGGCCCTGCTAGTTGATGTTCAAGCCAGCTTGAGATCACAAGGACTTGCAACTGAAAAATAGCTTGACAACACTCTATTCGATCTATGTTGCCTTCAACTGAATCCTGATCCAGTTCAGTCAGAAAAGGCACATCTACAAGCTGCGGGTAGCACTGAAGAGATAGACAAAGATCTCTCTCATACTCAAGTAGTGGTGATCCCAAGGAGTCAACATTTTAGACAAAGTAAAGTCAAAGATGATGAAGATACTGCCACCTCTCCAGATCTCTTGTCCAAAGGCTATGTTACTCATCTTATCAAGTCTTGCTCAAGAGCTACAAAGCTGATGATAAATTAGTCCAGCTCATCCTGCGGAGGAATTAAAGAGCCGACCTCCTTGAAGCTGACTACCTCAGCAGTTGCTCTTCAGCAACTTCAGTATGCTAAGACTCAAGTTGGAACTGATCCGTCTCAGGACATCTCCAGTTCAACTTCCAAAAGGAAACGGTCTAATAGCTCTAAAGAAAGCAGTGAAGCTAGTCCCATTCGACCACTCAAGAAGAGGAAATTGACAAAAAGTCAATCAGCAGCTGCTCAACAAAACTGATTCAATCACTTAAAGGCGATATCATCAGTTCAGCATGAAACTGACGCCTCGAGCGCCAAAGTCTCGTCTCTCATCAGCTGCCTGCCCAATCCTCTTCGATCAGCTTATTTTTGAAAAAGTTAACGTTAATATTTAAAAATAAGCTTACTGTTCATCTGAGTTGCCATTAAAGTCTCTATACTTAGCATTAAAGTATAAAGAGATGAATTTTCTGAGGTATATAAATAGCCAATCTTCTGGCAAAATATTGTGCTATTTATGGCAACTACTCAAATTTTCAAATCCTCAGATCTTAGCCGCTTGATCAAGAAGGCATTTTCCAAGTGGACGACTGAGATGCATGCATCATTTATTCAGCTAACTTTCTTTCAAATCAGATGGAGGAGAAGCTGAGTGCCGTACGAGCGACTATGCAGCAGGTGCTGGAGAAGCAGGCCAGGATGGAGTCCCTGCTTGAGCGCCTTCTCAGCCAACAGTCGCGTGGTGCTAGAAGATCCAGAGGGTTTGGTAGCGAATCCGGCAGGCAGGATGATGGATCTGAGTAGTTTTTTTATTTGTATTATATTACATTTTTGAATATTTATTTATTTGTATTTAAATTATGTAAAATTATATTTATATATATATTTTTTAATTTTATGATCTTTTATTATATATATTTGGTTACAAACAAATAATAAAAAATAAATTAAAAAAAAACTGAAAAATAACCGAATAAAAAAAATAAAAATAAAATAAAAAAGGTGACGGACTTGTTTCTGTCGCCTCGATTACACGACCGAAATAGACAACAGTTGAAGGTGACGGAATATTCCGTCATTCCGTCGCCTTATTTTTTTAGCGACTACAATAACGAGACGGATAATATCCGTCGCCCGTTAAGGTTAGCGATCGAATTTGACCATAGGGCGACGGAAATTTCCGTCGCTATTTAATGATTTTCTTGTAGTGAAATTCAATCAATTAATAAATATTAATCCCAGGGAATGCAATATACATGTATCAACTATGTATTAATTCAATCCTAATTCTTGTCACTTTAATCCGATTATTGGTGGAGAAATTAGAAAAGCTGTTACCTATCTCCGCCAGGTCTTAAAGCAGTCGTTGATTAATAAATTTTCTATCACTTTCGTCTCTAGATAAATTTACTAACTCCTTAAAGCATCAGATTTTATCTCTTACGGATTCATGACGAACTTGTATCAAAATGTTCAATTAATCCGTTGGTTAATTATCTCTGCCAGGTCTCAAATTTACCAACTACACATGAAATCAATTATGGTCAGTAATCGAAGCATAAAATAAAACATTTGAACACTTGAACACAATAATCAGATGGGAAGAATAACATAATTAGATTAATAATATAGCATCCACGTGTACGCAAACTCTAGAATTAATATGCGTTTAACCGCTCATGGCAAAATAGAAATCTAACAAAAATAGCGTATTGATTACAAAACTCATAGTCGAAATTAAATAAAAATCATAAACAACTTATTCCGGTTGATTAGTCTTTGTTCTCCGTCTTCTTCTTCTTCACCGCACTTCTCTGCTTCAAATATAGGGTAAAAAGTGTCCCAAAAATTGTCCAAATCAGAGCCTTATATAGTTGGGGAAATACAGAGTCCAAACAAAGAAAAACACTAATTTCCGGAAACAGGTGGCGCGGTCCGTGCCAAGGGGGGCACGGTCCGTGCCGTGCATCAAAACACGCATTAAAGGTTACGGCATGGGGAACAGTCCGTGCCGCAGGGAGCACGGATCGTGCCTGGCTACAGAGAGTTCTTCTCTTGTATGCTTCATAGCATGAGCTATGCCGTGCAATGACATGGTCCATGCCATCTTCCTCTCTCCAAAACCAAGCTTTTCCGGCCCGTGTTTGCCTTCCTAATCTCGACTCATGTACTCCTTTCACCCGGTGACCTCGTACACCTTAAAACACGTCCGAACTAGGCAGTTTTTCTGTCAAAACTCGATAAACCCGTGACTGTACCAACACAACACAAATCCATTCAAAACTGTCACACACATATGCATTTGACTCCTAAAATATATAGAAAGTACACCCGAAAAGCATGCAAAATCCGAGTTTATCAACTCTCCCAAACTTACTCATTGTTCGTCCTCAAACAATAAAATGAAAGAATTAAGCTCAAGCACAGAAATGATGTTTTGAGAGTTTCATTGCCTCAGACACCACAAACATCAATCAGCCAAATCAAGCATACAATGAGCAAAAATATTCTCGCACAACACGATTACTAACTTGTCTTTAGTCTTGAACCAATGACCTCACCGAATTCGTGTATCACTCACTCTCAAGTGTTTAGGAAAAATACAAGCACTCTAAACTGGATTAACTGAAAAATTAACCATAAGCTTGCCCATTATCTTATCTCGCCTTTACATGCAATGAATGTGGAATTAGGATCAAAAAAGACTTTATAATTTGGTTGTAATGTAGGCTTTTGGACAAGGTAGGGAAAATATAGGCCAAGTGACTAAATCAGACTTATTGAGTTAATCACTCTCAATACTTCCTCACTAACACTCAACCACAATACCAAACGAGTAAAACGATACTTTGTCTAGCTTCCTTCCTCCTTTTCCAAAACCATAAAATAAAAGCATCACCAAATTATGAGTATGGCCACTTAGATATTTTTTCTCTTTTTTTTTCTTTTTCTCATCATTTGTTTTTCTTTATTTATTTATTTTCTTTTTTTTTTCTAAGTGCCATATAAACATTCCAACTCCATAACCTTTTTCACAACCACACTCCATTATTTTATCCTCCCCAAGTTCCACCAAAACAATTCCTCTCTCCTCTAATTGTTCTACCCACCCAACAAGTCCGAGTGAAAAGAAACACATTAAAAAACAAGATTGAATTAAATTGGCTAACAAAGAAATGGCTATAAAGCTCAACGGGGCTCACAATGGCAATTTGAAGTGTTTTGGCCAAAAATACACAGGATAAGAATAGGGCTAACAAAAATGGCCTTAAATCATCTCAAAATTCCACACACATCCTGTTAAACTTGAGCAGACAAGAGGCAAGTTCTAGACATTCAATAGTAACCCAGCATTCACACACAAGAAAATGATTATAAGGCTCAAATTCTCACATGATTGTCATAGTTCAAGACAAGCAAGCAATTCATTGCAATTGCACCTATTATGCTCATAGTTAAACCCAATTCAGATAGCAATATCAACAATCCGAAATTCATCATTGGCAACCATCATTCATCACAGTACATAGCATGAGATTAACCAAATTCAACACACACCCGACAGCAGACTAGAAAGCAGTAAACATGCACTACAATCTAAACCACTAAACTAATGCAAATAAACTATCTAAATGCAGAAAGCGATTAAAAGAAATTCTTAGAACAGGGATTCAAGGCATAACGTCCATCCACCCCTCTCAAAATTATACTCGAAAGAGCATAAGTTTGAAAAGACGGACGGAAAGACCTTAAATCGCTAACCTCAACAGAAATCACGACGGAGGTGGGTTCGGGAGAAACTGCAACCCCCACTGCTGCATCATTTGTAGCATTGTAGCTACATTAGCGTCAATTGCTCCAACCCGCGTGTTCATCTGATTAAACTCGCCCCGCAATCCTTGCATCTCAGATTCAACCGAAGAGAGACGACCCTCCATATCATCAATGCGCTCCTCTTGAGAGCGGAGGCGAGCTCGACGACATCCTGCCACTCGTGAACTGGAGGGGACATCAATATCCACCTATGAGATGGCATCTCCGGTGCTAGCTCCACCACCATCATCAGACTGCTCATCCTTCTCCTTCTCGGCCCCTTCGTCCTCCGCTAGCTCGGCAACCCATGCTCTAAAGGGCAAGACCGGCTAAGCTACGGTAATGGCAGTTTGATGGACCGGTGTAGACATATACTAATTGGCAGAATGACGCCAATCGGACACTCTCGTCAGATAACGATTTGGTAAGGGGAAGTGGCCAGCTACCTTTTGCGTGAAAAAACACTTGCCAGTGCGATCCACACAGATGACATCCATATTGATCAAGGTCTCGACAGACAAGACCATATTCCCAAGCAGCACCTCCCAATTTGCAAAGTCAATGCCGCAATAGGCATGATAATACTACCACAAATGAGAATGCCACTCTTCTTGGCACTTGTGTGGCTCAAGTGTGCAGCAATGTGGGCCCCAAATTAAAGTTTTGATATCTCAGGGCACACCACAGATAGAAAATCTCCCGGCTTTGTACAGTGTCGCTATCATATCGTACAAAGAGGGCATTCGCGCACACTCTCCGCATAAAACAGAAGATGGGGTTACGGATCATGGAGGCCTTGGCCGTGCGAGGTTGGAAACTAGAACCAGGGTCAGCATCATTCACCCTCATGATAGCCTTCCAGAATGGGTCTTCTTCCCAAGCTTGCCTAACAGGATTCCCGCACTCATTGTGGAAAATGCGATTCAAATCTTCTAGGGAGATAGTGAAAGGTCAATTATCCAGCTGAAATGAAATAATGGAAGGTAATCTGGCACCTCTCCGCTTGTATACTGAGATAGTGCTAAAAAACTCTAACATCATTCTTCGGTATGAGGGTCATTGTCCTTCCAAAATAAAAACGACTACTTCCCATTGACAAAGGGCCTAAAAATCGTCATTCAAACCAAGTGCTCATAGCACGGAAGTGTCCGGATAGCGAGATGGGAGACACTCCAATTGAACAAGCCGGTCCCACCGTTCACAATGCGTCAAGTCATTCAAAATGATCCCAAAATGGAGAGGGTCATTGGGGTTCTCGGAGACTGCTTCCTTTTCTCCACGTCGGCCTCTTGCAATTCGCGGGGCCATGATGCTTGGTACCTAGAATTAATTAAATGTGAGCAAGCTAGAAACAACCAACGGCTAACAATAACCCCATAAGGTATTAGAACTCGACCCCTAGCTTGCACAAAATTTCCCAACGAGCACTAGCGCTTTCAAAAATGCAATCCAAGAATCTAGTGCAAACCACAAGCATTCAAGGTAACCAACAAAGCAAAAATTCACCCAAAAGCGCCTTAAATAGCCAAATGAAGTGTGTATCACCCCCAAACTTAGCATTTGCCCCCATTCTCGTCACACAACAACAATACCAATCAATATGAAGAGGCATTAAAGCATGGAAAGTATTAGAACAAGGGAAATCATGAATTTTCAATGAAAATGCCACGCATACCACATGTTCGATGAAATGCTCCAAAGAGAAAAGGATTTTAAATCACAAAATTTAGCACCCCCAAGCTTACCCATCATCTCCAAGCAACACCAATAAACTTCTTATATATAGAAAGCAAGAAATTTTATACCTTTGGTGGAGAATTTGCTCGATTTCAATTTAGGGCACAATTAGGGGAGAACTTGCACTTGCCTTGCTTATTCTTGTTATGAGGGTGCTCAAAGGGGGATTTAAGCTAGGATTGGGAGGTGGTGTGAAGATGTAATAGAGAATATGGGGTCAAGAGAGGATTTGAGGGGAGGGGCGTGATTTCTCCTTGCTTAAGCTATGGAGTGCATGTGTGTGAATGAGGGGAAAAAAACATACCTTGGGTTAAAAAGAGGGTGGCTGGGCGCGTTAAGTGGCACGGGCCGTGCCGCATATGGCACGGTCCTTGCCATGAGTACTGAGACTTTTGGCCACTTTGTGTCTAGAAACACATACAGCACGGTCCGTGCCATTTTTCATTTTTTTAAAATAAACTGCACGAAAATAAGTACAAAACACAGGAAAGAACGAAAAAACAACTACAAACAAGAAATAAAAACATAACGAAATAATTAAAAAAACAAAATGATGGGTTACCTCCCACCAAGTACTTCATTTTACGTCTTTAGCTAGACGATACCTCGAAGAAGTTCATGGATCATTTAGGAGTGTGACCCGTAAATTCCGCTCCTCAGTGGGGTGCCTGAAGTAGTGTTTGAGATGGTGCCCATTGACTGTGAAAGTACTTCCATCGGCTCGCAATAGATCACAAGTGCCATTTCAACTGGTTTTGTACACCACGAATGGACCCGTCCACCTTGACTTGAGCTTGCTCGGAAATAACCTCAATCGTGAATCATAAACAAGTACTTCATCCCCCGGAGAGAATTCATTTTGCTTAGGCCATCTCACACAGTTGACTCTATTTTACAGCACCTCTATCTCTATTATACAGTATGATCTTCACTTTATCTGCAACAGTTTACTCTAAATTATACTCTAAAAAGGAATATTCCATAATATTCCTTTTTATATATTTATTTTAATCAAGATTTTCTCAACAAAAATAACTATTAAAATTTCTGAAACTAAATAATAAAAAAACATGGAAAAATCTCATAATAATATTGCAAACAAGTACAATTACATACTAATATTGCAAATAAAAATAAAAATTACAAACTATAATATTACAACATAGAAAAAAAAATATGATAATATTGCAGCACAAAAAAAAAACACACAAATTACATACTATTTTTTTTCTAAAACTCTGAATTAGAATAATTTTCCCATAAATGGTCGATTAATGCATTTCGAAGTGCCAAATGAGCATTAGATAATATTATTATGTTGCTTTATTTATATTTCAAGTGTTGTATGATTAGTATTTTTCTAGTGTATTTTTCAATGCTTTATTTGTATTTTTAATGCTTTCTATTTTCTTTCTTTTTATGTCTAGTAGTTTTATTATGTAACCTTATTAAATGCCATTTTATTTTGATGTCATTTTGTTTTGATATACAATTTTTTATGTTAATATTTTTAAGGAAGAAATAAATTAAAGTATAAGATTAATATATATAAATATAAATAATATAAATTAACAAAAAAAAGAAGAGAAAAACGTGAACATATCAAATTAACAAATTAAAAATACAAACCAAAACATAAATCGTGCATGATATATCAATTAGTGTTTTTTTTAAAAAAAAGGAACATTAACAAATTTTTACATATATTAAAAAAAAGAAAAATAGTGAACAGTGTTAGAGGCCTGCTACAGTGGATCTCTATTAATAGAGCTGAAAATCTGTATCTCTATTTTAGAGATCCAGATAGAGGATCTCTTGGAGTGACTTTTATCACCTTTTTGCTCTATTAATAGAGTTTAGAGCTCCTTTTGGAGATGCTCTTAATGACTCAATCATGGAATTTGCTAGCCCTCTCCTTGTAGATGCAAGAATTCTCATAAGCTTAGTTTTTCCATTCCTCCAACTCCAACAACTGATGAGCTCTCTCAACTCCAGCTTCTTGGAACTCAAAATTTATTTTCCTCACAGCCCAATATGCCTTGTGCTTGATTTCCACAGGTAAGTGACAAGATTTGCCAAAAACTAGCTGAAAGGGAGACATACCTATAGGAGTTTTGTATGCAGTATGATAGGCCCATAGAGCATCATCAAGACGATCCGTCCAATCCTTTCGGTGTACCACTGTTTTCTCAAGAATCTGTTTGATCTCTGTATTGGCAAGCTCGGCTTGTCCATTGGCTTGAGGATGATATGGAGATGTCACTTTGTGCTTCACACCATATTTGGCTAGTAAACTTCATAGTCATTTGTTGTTGAAGTGCGACCCCCCATCACTAAGCAAAGCTCTCAGGGCTCCGAACCGAGTCAGAATGTTTTTCTTCAAAAACCTCAACACTACCTTGGAATCATTGGTCATGGTAGGAACGGCTTCCACCTATCTAGACACATACTCCACCGCTAAGAGAATATAGAGGAATCCTCAAGATTTAGGGAACGGTCCCATAAAATTTATCCTCCATACATCAAATAGCTCCACCACCATCATGGATTTTTGAGGAATCTCATCCCGTTTGGTAATATTGTCAATCTGTTAACACCAATCACACTTGGAAATAAAAGCATGGCAATCTCTGTAGATATGAGGCCAATAGAACCCGTTTTGTTGAATCTTCATGGCGGTTCTATCTGCTGCAAAATGGCCACCACTTGGAGAACTGTGGCATTGCTCAATAATGACGTGAAATTCATCATCTCGGACACATCTTCGAATCACAACATCAGCACATCTCTTATAGAGAATAGGCTCCTCCCAATAATAGAATTGGACATCATGGAGGAACTTTTTTCATTGGTAGGAGCTGAGATCCTTGGGAATGACACGAATCACTATGTAATTCACAATGTCAGCATACCATGGAGTTTTATCAACTGCTTGCACTTCCAGCACTTGTTCATCTGGAAAACTCTCATTTATGAGCAATTTTGGGTCCTCGCTTTCCACTGGATTCTCCAAACGGGACAGATTGTCTGCCACAGCATTCTCACAGCCCTTTCGATCCTTGATCTCCATATCAAACTCTTGCAGTAACAGGATCCATCGAATCAACCTCGGCTTGGCATCTTTCTCGGAAAATAAGTACCGGATGGTTGCATGGTCAGTGTAGACAGTTGTTTGCACCCCAATCAAATATGCCCGAAATTTATCGAAAGCAAACACCACTGCTAGCAACTCCTTTTCCGTGGTGGTGTAATTCTGTTGGGCATAGTCTAGTGTCTTGCTGGCATAGTGAATTACTCGAAAGAATTTGTCTCGCTTTTGTCCCAACACGGCTCCAACGGTAAGATCACTGGTATCACACATCAAAACAAACGGCTCAGTCCAAATAGGCTGTATTAAAATTGGAGCACTTACCAGAGCCAACTTCAGTTTTCTCGAATGCCTCCATGTACTCGTCATCAAACACAAATTTCATATCTTTTTCCAGCAAAGAACACAGTGGCTTGGAGATTTTGGAAAAGTACTTGATAAATCTCCGATAGAATCCAGCATGGCCAAGGAAACTACGAACCACCTTAACAGATGTAGGAGGGGGTAGTTTCTCTATGGCTACGACCTTGGCTCGATCAACCTCTAAGCCTGTAGTAGAGACTTTGTGTCCAAGTACCACACTTTCACGTACCATAAAATGGCACTTCTCCCAATTCAACACCAAATTTGTTTCTTCACAACGCTGCAAAACTTGGGACAGATTTTCCAAACAATTATCAAAAGAGGAACCAAAGATAGAGAAGTCGTCCATAAATACCTCCATTATTTTCTCAATGAAACCATGGAAGATGGCCATCATATACCTCTAGAATGTGGCTGGAGCATTGCATAGACCAAACACACACATCGATATGCAAAAACACCATAGGGGCAAGTAAACACCGACTTGTGTTAGTCCTCTGGGGCAATCATAATTTGATTGTAACCCGAATAGCCATCCAAGAAACAGTAATACTCATACCCTGCAAGTCTATCCAATATTTGGTCAATGAAAGGAAGGGGAAAATGATCTTTACATGTGGCCGCATTCAAAGCACGGTAGTCAATGCAAATTTGCCATCCCGTTACGAGTCGCGTAGCGATCATCTCATTCCTCTCATCCTTCATAACTGTCATGCCTCCTTTCTTTGCAACACATTAAGTCGGGCTCACCCACTCGCTGTCAGATATGGCATAGATCATCCCAGCATCCAGAAGCTTCAACACTTCTTTTCTCACGACCTCTTGCATCACCGGATTCAATCTCCTTTGTGCTTGCACTTTCGGCTTGCAATCCTGTTCAAGCAAAATACGAAGCATACAAATAGACGGGATAATCCCCTTTATGTCAGAAATTTGCCAACCTATAGCAGACTTGTATTTTTGCAACACTCTCAGTAATTTATCTAGCTCCAAATCAGACAGAAAAGCAGACACGATCACATGATATGTATCATTCTCACCCAGAAAGGCATACTTCAAATGATTTGGAAGTGGCTTCATGTCTAGGACCGGTGGTGTAGGTGCCGACTTGGCGGCAGAAGTCTCCTTCTCTACAGTGCCCTCTTATGGCGGATCCCGAATATCGAAGTATTGCACTGGTTCTTGCGGTAGACCCTACATAGAATCTAGAACAACAAGATATTCCTAAATTTCATCACAGGCAAAATCAAGAGAGTCATATGAGTTAATAGAATAAATAGAATGTTGGATACAGTGCTGCAGAGGATCCTCCAATGCAACTGGCACATCGGTGCAGGCAAACTCATCCTCCACTAATTCTATCAACTTGCAATCCTCAAACTCACTTTCATGAGGCCTCTTCATAGCATCATACAAAGAAAACGTGATCTTCTCATCATTCATCCGGAATGTCAGCGGCCATCTTGCACATCAATCAAAGCACGACATGTAGCTAAAAACAGTCTTCTAAGAATCAATGGAATATTCTTGTCTTCCGACATATCGAGGACCACAAAATCAGCAGGAAAAGTGAACTCTTCAACCTTTACCAACACATCCTCTACAACTCCTCTAAGATAGGTAACTGATCTATCAGCCATTTGCAGTGCAATAGAAGTTAGCTTGATGTCACTAATTTCTAATCTCTTGAAAATCGACAACGGTATCAAATTGATGCTAGCTCCCAAATCACACAATACTTTACCAAAAGTGCATCCACCTATCACACAAGCAATAGTAAAACTCCCCAGATCTTTCTGCTTTAGAGGCAACTTCCGTTGTAAGACTGCACTATATTCCTCAGACAGATTCACTGTCTCAAAATTTCCCAACTTCCTCTTCTTAGACACGACATCCTTTAGAAACTTAGCATAGACAAACATATCTCGTAAAGCATCTAACAGAGGGATGTTAATGTTTACCTTTTTGAAGATCTCCATAAATTTATCCATCTTCTGCTCAGTCTTTGCCTTAGCTAGCCTAGTCAGAAACGGGGCAGTGGAATTGATGGGCACTGTCTGAGGTGCAGTGGTGGTAGGCGCTACTTTTGGTGTAGGAGCAGATGGAACCTCGGCAGGTGGAACTACTTCGTCATTCACGATCTCGATCACATCGTTATCTGCCTCATCTCGTATCAAATGCTTGTGATTTGTGTATTCCTTTCTACTTCTCAGCTGAAGAGCATTACATTGATCTTTGGGATTGATCATAGACTGGCTGGGAAACTGGCTCGGCTTGTGCTGAGTAGATGAATTATTTGCTATATGTTCAACTTGAACCTCAAGCATGTTCAACTGCTTAGACAGAGCACTCATGGTCCCCTCAATCTGCGTAATCTTCATTCATGTGGCCCCGATCAAACTGTTCTGATTAGCAATTAGCTGGCTCATCATCTCTTCAAGTGAAGGTTTCTTTGGCTTAGAAGGACCTGCAGTGGGTGCAGCAAAACCTGGAGATTGCAAGGCATTGTTGGGGGTTAGCATAGGAAAAATTCAGATGATTCTTATTGCTCTGGAATCATTGCTGGCCTCTGTTGTAGTTTCCACTGTTGTAGTTTCTCTGATTGACAAAATTCACGCCTTCCACTGCAGAGGATTCAGAACCTTGCTGTTGTACTGCATTCACATCCATGTGTGCACGTCGCTCCTCAAGAACTTGTTTCTTCAATTCTTCAATCTCAGCCCTTAGATCATCCATTCCAAAATCAGATACTGCAGCTGCAGGCATTATTGTCGTCTCTCCATCGACCATTGATAGCTGGTGGCCGCCATCTCTTCAATAATGCTTAATGCTTCAGCTGCAGTTTTGTGTCCTCACTAACGTCCGTTTGTGAGGTGCTTGACGGAGGGGCTTGATTGAGCCCAAAATAAAAGTTCAGGGGCTTAATTGAGATAAAAAAAAAGTTCATGGGCCTAATTGTTCCCCCCAAATAAGTTCAGGGGCCTATTTGGCCCTTAACCCTATAAATAATTTATTGAGCACAATATACTCTAGATCTAGGTGGCTTTACTTGCACCCTTTTAACTCAATTTGAACCTAATTTGCATCTAAATAATGAATAGGGGTGATCCTCAATGGAGTGTTAGGGATACCCGATTTCACATTTCCTCTTGTATTAATGATGAATTGTTTTCAAAGTTATTAATTTTGTAAAATTATGTCTCAATATATGCCGTGTGATTCAAATCATAAAAAATTCTGTAAAAATTATTTATTTTTATCAAAATATGATTCACAACATATGAAACCAATGATAATATTTTATTTGATATAACTATAAGAGCATAGAAGTTAATATTCAAATATAAAGACTAGCGAAAAAATAATTATTTAGATATTAATTATACGATAATATTTGAACTTTTAACTTTACGCTTACAAGTAAATTTAAGATATATATATATCATGTAAATCAAGGATATATATTTTTTGTGGTACATTTTATACTATAAATAGATACCAATTAATAAATTAATGATGAGAACAATAATATATCTAAGTATTAATGTATTTCTTGATATTAATTTAATTTAGATTATAAACATACAAGTTCATATTGTTTATAATAGATTTAAAGTGTAACTTTTATAATATGAAACATATAGGAGCTTTATGTATAAAAAATGAATATATTTCTGAACATTATTATTTTCAATAATTATTATTAGAAAGAACACATTAAGTGCCGGTATAAATTAAATTACCGTGATTATTCAATCATTATTATAATCTTTTTGGAACCAATACTTTATAATCTATATTTACAAAATTCACCTTAATCTTAAAAAAATCATTATTTTTTACTTTAGACAACCATACTTTTTTTCCCTCTATTTTCACCCAAATTTTTTGAAAAATAAATTTAATTAACCAATTTAAATAAAAGAAAAGGAAAGGAAAACCATATATATTGAATAATTTTACGTAGAAAGATAAGAATATATTTCTGTTAACATATATGAGAATTATACAAGAATTTTTTTTTTTATTTTTTAGGAATATTATAACGGTCCTTGAGGTGGATAAATTATCCGAAAATGATCATTTAAAACTCATAATTCTTTTAGTATTTTTCATATCATTAAATATTAATAACAAACTTGGCTTGAGCACGGCCAAACAGTGGAGACATCTATCTATTGAAAATAAGACGTATGTGGTTTGAGATCCACACTGCTCCCATTCCCCTCAATTCAAAAAATAATAATGAGTTTCAATAAAATAGCAAGTAAGCATATATATATATATATAGTGTATCATAGTAGATCACCAAAAATAATTAAAATCATTCTACAGTTACTTGATCGATCAAATTTGCAATTTGTATTTTTTTTAAATCTAACATTTGTGTTATCCTCATTTAATCCGTAATAGGTATAATAGTAGAATATTTCATTAGACTTATAACCATATATAAATACTATTTCAATTAAATTCTAAACATATTGTACCTTTTAGAATTGAAGATAAATTCAAAACAAACCAAGAGTGTCATTTACAATTAAATACTTTAGTTGTGCTTTATTTTCTACACTTATAATTAATCAAATAAAAAATAATTCATAAATTGTTCATCACTTAATTTGAGAAATTATTTAAAAATAATAAACATTATGATAAAATAAAATGTAAAATACACTTATTAAGATCTATTTTTAAAAGCTTAACATTTTTATAATTTAAAAAATTATTTGAAATCATTAAATCAATATATCGCCCAATCAATTTTCTTTTTAATTTTAGACCAATTTAAATGTTTTCCTTTTGTTATGAAAATTTACATTCTACATTTATAATTAATCAAATTTAAAAAAGTTCATAAATTGTTCATCACTTAATTTAAGAAACTGTTGAAAATAATAAACATTATGATAAAAGAATAAAATGTAAAATACACTTATTAAGATTTATTTGTTAAAAACTCAACATTTTTATAATTAAAAAAGATAAAATACACTATTTGAAATCATTAAATCAAGATATCGTCCAATCAATTTTCTTTTTAAATTTAGAATAATTTAAGCATTTTCATTTTGTTCTAAAAATTTACATTTTATTTCACACATGATGAATTGAATTTGTATTTATGAAGAAATATTTACAATTGTCAACATGAAATTTAACACAATAATTGTAATATATATTATAACTATCAATTATACATATTATACCATTATTTAGTAAAATTATACGAATTACATGCGTGCACGTGATCTCTGCTAGTATATATGCTTTCTCGACTGCAATATTGATGAATCACAGACGAAAAATAATATTGAAATATGTGAAGTATTGATGTTCATATATACAATCAAGTTATACCTTCAATTCGTTTTACTATATATATAAGAAAAAAATCGCAAGTCATCCTCACTAATAACTAAAGAGTTGGAATTTAACTGTATGTTAATTAGAAAAAAAAATGACTATTTTTTCTCATCTTATTTAAGGGTTCGAATCCCTTTTCTTTAAGACCCTATAACAAGTTTGATTTCTTATTTTGTTTAATTTTTTATTTTATTTTTTTGTCAAGGGTAACCCGTAGCCGTTCACAGTGGAGGTTAACTACACTTGGTAAACCAGGTATGTGATTTGAACTTGTAACCTTTGACCTTAAGATAACACCACTCCACCACTAGGCCATCCTCAATGGGACAACAAGTTTGAATTTTGAGAAAACAAAAGGGGGGAAGCATATATAAATAAAAGAGTTAATTATAATTAATTCCCCAAGGTTTGCTGCTTATAATTATGACGCCACAACTTATATTTAATAGAAATTTCACCCTGAACGTTTCATTTTCTTTATAATTATATCATATGACAAATTTTCCGGTTACTGAAAGCTTAGTAATTTGACTAAAAGTATTTTCTCAAAAAAAAAAATCACGAAAAGTAGAATTATGGAGAAAATAAAAAAGTTGGGCGGTAAAATTGCTTTTAAGCGTAAGTTGGGATATAATCGTGATAAGTTATAAAAATGTTGGGATATTTAGCTAGTACATTAAACTATCTAAGATTAAATAAAGGATAATTCTAAATACAACCCCATTTTTCTTCTTAGAGCCTTTAAAATTATTAAAATATATGAATTGTTCTATTAGACATTTTTACCCTCGTAGCCATCATTTAAAAATCATACCTAAATAGATTAAAGCCCCCAAAATTATAGCTCCCATTTTTTCATATTTTTTTTAAAAAATAAAAAAGTCAACCATCGTCATTCCCCATTCTAAAATATACAATAGGCTCGATCAAACAAGGAAAAAAACTTTTGGAGAGACTCCATGATGTTTTTTATTTTCAACCTATTTTTGACACCTTCAAACTCATCTTTTACTGTTTCAATGTAGGAAGATAAAAATGATTTAGGTTGAAGTTCAATTCCAAATAACAGTTTATCGTGAAGTTGCGAAAATTGATAAAAAATTACTTCCTCCGTCCCGATTATATAGTCCCTTTTCTACTCGCACGTAGATTAAAAATATTTATGAAAACAAGAAACAAAAGCTAAACTTCCAACTTTAACCTTATTTAATGAAAATTAATAAAACTTAAATTTTAACTCAACTTTAATGTATTAATTTTTAAAACAAAGAAAATATACAATTAATGAAATGCAAATACAATGAATATCAATAAAATTGATCAAATTCAAGTACATGTAAATTAATTAAGTTGGTCAATTTTAATTAATGTTTCTCTTTTTTTGAAAAAATAACATTTAAGATTTATAATTTTCACAAACTTAAATGTTTAATTTTTTTAATTTCTAAAACCTAATAAGGGTATAGTTGTAAATTCCTATTAAAAATAACACTACTTATAGTAATGAGACTATATAATCGGGACACCTCAAAATAGAAATGTGGACTATATAATCGGGACGGAGGGAGTAATTTTTTGGATCAAGAATTCCTCTTCTACAAGTTTGGTTATTGATGTCCAAAAACATGAAAGCACATATATAAATGAAAAGACATAATATCAATGCTGTAAAATCTGGAAAAAAAAAATAAGAAGAAAAAAAATCAGAGGGCCGTAAAATCTGAAAGGAAAAAGAATGGGCGGGGCTGATGATTAAAATTTCTAAATATATATTATATATAACAAAGGTTAAAATAGAAATTTTTAGTAATATCTTTTAGTATAAATAAATATGGGGACTTTAAAGAATAAAATAGGGGTTATGTTTAGAACTACGCTTAAATAAAAGTAAGAAAATTTATGTGGGTCAAGTGTAAGCCCATAAATAGGCTAGTTTGTATTTTGTAAGGCATGTGGCTTCGATTGTATTGGCTTCTTATTCATGAATAAATTAAAAAGAGAAACGATCCATTTAGATCTGGTTGTCATTTTTTTTAATCATAAATAAATCGGGTAACACTAACTTTACAACAGTGTGAATTCTTGTTACATATATATTGTGCATTTGTGCTATGTTTTTTGTATCATTTACTATATATTTTGTGTAAAATTAAGCTGCCATCCATTTTATAGGTGATGTATATAGAAAATATGAAATATTACATTGTCGGTAACAGATGATCATGTTTGTGCTTCGCTAGGGAAAAATTAATTATAGATTTATTATTATTATTATTATTATTATTATTATTATTATTATTATTATTATTATTATTATTATTATTATTATTATTATTATTATTATTTTGCATGTTCAAGATTCAGTTAAGTATCACAAAAATTAATGTACACAGATCTATTGCCGCCCGTGTGCGGTATTATCCGAGTATTTTTAAAATATTTCATGTATTTTCGATGTAATACACTCAAAATGTGGATAAGATAAATTTTTTTATGTCTATTAATATATACTGCCCATATTGTTTTTTCTACAATAGATACAGACATATTTTGTATAACTAACTATATCGACAATTCAAAAGTAATATCGCCACACGTATTTTTTATATCATTATATGTATATATACATACATATTATTTATACATGCAATAATATTAAAACAATAAAATTATGTGTATTTAAGAAAAAAAAATCGGCCGGTTGTACGGTTGTACCTGCGGAGTAAATATATATCGACTCTGCTTAGTTATGTAGACTTCGAAAAATCCAACCAAACAATAATTCAGTGGAGGGTGTATATTTTAATTTTTTGGATTTGTTTTTAATTTTCTGTGATTATATTTAAAATCATCTTGTTATTTCCAATTTTATTCTTAGAATTTTGAATGATGACATTTATTTAAGACATTTTGATTATTTTATAATTAAATTTTATTTTTATAATAATAATTATTAAATTAATATTTTTATGTGTAGTACACAATGAGAGATTAAAAAGTGTTACAAATTGTCGGAAAAAACTTATATTATGTTCCTTGCATTAATATTCATAAACCATAAAGATCATGTCACGTCAATATCTAGTTCGAGATTTGATGGTAATTGATTCCCACAACCCTACCAACTGTCCCCACCAAATCTACTTTTTTAATTTTTTTAGCTGAGTTTTGATTTTTATGCACTTCATTTGCAATGTCATATTAATTTCTTATGCATGTAGTTATCCAAAATATTTAAGCAGCTCTCAAAATTCGACACGTTGTAAGCTCAAATTGTAGAATTTTCCAAATAATAGATATAATTCATATAGTACCATAACCAAAAATAATAATAATTTTGAATTAGATTGATCAACTAAATCTTTACAACTTCTTCTGGAGATTTTCCTCGACCAGTCCTATTCAATCACTGTTGAAGAACGATTCCCATTTATTGTGCTCTTCTCGTTCTTCATCGATATCCAATTATTTAAGAATCTTCACAGATTTCGACGGACCGTCCCATTTTTATATGTATATAATTGGATGTGAATGATCTACTAGAAATTGACCTTATATATATATACACATATATAGCTTAATCTTGAAAAAAATGATAATCATCATAACCGATTTTTCAATTTATTTATGCCTTTTTAAATACATGTAAAATCCTCGATTCACTTTTGAGTAAATGTCATATAATTTCCCAACATTCAAGTAAATTTTTAAAAATGTCACAACAATTGGATATTGTCATTTTTAATACTTAAGTTTCAACATTTTACAAAAATGTCGTGAAATATATTTTTGGCCACGAAAATTCCATGTGGCTTGCCGGAGTTTGACATTGATTTTTTTCACTAGCGTCGGTTTGTTACAATTTTTCTTTAAAAGACGTTGTTTAGTTGGATTTTTGGATTTTTTTTTTTTTTTTAAAATTTGTTGTAAAACAAACATGGTTTGGTATGACGTGGCAAGTGAAAAATCCATGTAAAATTTCAGCGGGCCACGTGATATTTTCATGGTCAAAGTATCAAATTGGGATATTTTTGTAAAAAGTTGAAATGTTAATTATCAAACTGAAATGATACAAACGTTCAAATTTCACTTAATCGTTATGACATTTCCCTTCATTTTTATTTTATTTTTTATGTTGAGAGTAACCAAGAGTTAAACCCTGCTCATGTGTAATAGCCAGCAATGTACATATAAGTGGTAAATCACACTTGGAATTTGAACATGAAAATTGAAATTTGAACCAGAATTTCCGTGTTATTGCATTTCAAATGTTGATTTCCAAATTGTAGATATATGTATAGTATAGTAATTGGATCTGGATTGATTCCCCGTGATCTGGGATGTATGAATGGTCTTGATCAAATTTCTTTAAGAGGAAGAGGCAAATCTTGAGGGACTAGATTTAGTTTTGATTGACGGGTTTAATGTTTGGAGCCATTTGGGCATGTGGGCTACTCATAAAGATACACCTGATCTGTTGATTGAAGGAGATATGCATGAACTTTATTTTATTTTCTTGCTTATTAGACTCTAATTAATATAAGGTCAAAATCAATATGAATTGTTGACATTTCCTTAACTAACATTAACTTGTAATAAAACTTATTTTCCATGTCTTATACATTGTAATTGTACTAAATAGACCCGTGATTTATAGTCAAAATGTGGCTATTCAGAATTTTTTTTTATAATTAATCAAATTCATTAATAAACCACCGATTAATGATTAAATTTACATTAATGCCCTCCACAAGAATTAACACTAATCCTCTCTAATTAATTCATGCATGTAAATATCAATAATTGGCGAAATTAATTGTAACGGATAGACTCCACAAGATTGTATCGATCATTTCTATTTTCTTCTACAAAAAATCAGCAGCATTAATTGTTATGATATTTCCCAAAAACATATCTCTAACCTTCATTCCGTGAGTTATAATTTGTAATCATAGTGGCAGTGTGCATCATAAACTCGATATAATAAATGGAATTTGTAATATTGATGCACTATCGATCGTAAATTAAATTCTAATAAGATAAAGTTAGAATTTGTAATTGTAGTTGCACTGTGGATCATACACTCGATAAAATCAAACTAATACTACCTCCGTTTCAAAATGTTTGTTGTTTTGTTTTTTTTTTTTTTTAAGAATTAATTTTGTGGACAAATATACTCATCCCTCATATATGCCATAAAATCTAATTCATCTATATTTTCCTAAAAAATAACAATATTTTCTCTCTCCATATATTTTTCTCTCTTCATATATTATAGGTAAGTTAGAATCAAGAAATCTTGTAGGATTTGAGAGGGTTAAAATTGGGAGAGAGGATGTCAAATTATATAAAACAACAAACATTTTGAAACAAAAAAAAAATTTAAAACAACAAACATTTTGAAATGGAGGTAGTACAAACTAGATAAAATCAAACTAACACAAACTTATGTAATATTTAAATTTCGGGTAATTTAATTTATAATTAAATTAGAAATTAGTGTATAAGTATGATTATCGATTTATTTATCTATTTATTCGATTGCACAATCTTCATAAAATATGGAGATATGTATTAGTATACCTTAAAATATCTTATAAAATATGGAGATATATATTAGTATACCTTATTTATTTTGTTATTTCCAATCACTTGTTTGTTAATTTTTTTTTCCATAAAAAGCTAATTGAACTTTATAAATAGATGACAATATCTATAAAGGACAACATAATAAAAATAAAATATTCATTAATTAACCTAAATAAATACAATATTGTTAATTACCGAAAAATAGAATTATGGCTAGCCAGAATCTGGCCGGCTAGCATTACTGTAATAAATATATCTAGATCAATGTGTGTCAAATGAAATCATGTATTTCCAAATTGTGCTTCCTTATTCGGATTTGACTGAAGCATGTTACAGTTGAATTACTTGAATTACTAATATCTGTAATTTACAATTTTCCCCCCAAAAAATAAAAAAAAAATACACAAGG
Organism: Perilla frutescens; assembly: GCA_026008535.1. Classification (NCBI taxonomy): domain Eukaryota; kingdom Viridiplantae; phylum Streptophyta; class Magnoliopsida; order Lamiales; family Lamiaceae; genus Perilla; species Perilla frutescens. The sequence goes on along the minus strand of BRKX01000001.1, from coordinate 46,592,803 downwards.
GGTTAAATGACATCGAATAATAATTTTTTTTTATCTTTCAAGCCTAAACAAAAGTAAGAAATATAATATGGCTTGTACGTAAGTAGACGGTGTCGTGGATATTGATGTATACAGTCTACTAACTTCAGAGAAAATTGAAGGTTGATAGCAATGCATATTCCAACAACACTGTCTCGGTAAATTATTGTAAGAAATTGAGTTTGAGATTTTCGTTGTTGCAGCGGTCCCCTTCATCTACAAAGACTATAAAAAGAACAACAAAATCTTTGGTGATGTACTTCACATAAATTTGGGAGAATCTTATCCACGACCAATGACTTGCTACATCACAATTCCGTAAAATATAAATTTATTTGATCAATTCAAAGATTCTTGACAACCAGGAGGAATTAATTGTTGATTCTTCGACACTTAATTAAATGACTTAGATTATCGTCCATCTGAAAGTGTACACTGAGTAAATCTCAGTCATATGCAATAACATGCAAACATATAAATAACACTTGAAAAATTATGTGTGACAAGCTCACACTTAGCGATATTGGTATGATTCGGACTCAAGATCTTCGGTCTCAAGCTTACACATTTGACTGTTTCTCTTTACTCGCATGTTTGAAGGTAGTTTTTTTCTTTCTTCTTTTTTTTTTTTATTTTTTAATTTTATCCAAGAATATACAAGTTCTGATAATAAATAATTATAATATTATTGACAATCCATCGAATTAAAATCAAATTTAGGCCGTGTGGCACTTTGATTTTCATGCTACAAAATGTCTGCATCTTATATATGTGTGTGTGTGTGTGTATATATATATAAATTGTGCGTATGTGTTGTCATATACAAAATTAATTATGATATGATGATGTGTATGATATGAAAATACGATCAATGTAGCATAACACACTTTGTATGTAATGGAAAATTCTATCAACATGGGATAAGATATTGTCATGTGGCATGGATAATTGATAGGATTTTCACAATTGAACAATCACTAAAAGTTTAGTGATTCTACGGTTGTTAAAATCCTACCTATGGGATAGGGTAGAAGTTTTCCTTTGTAACAACGAATCTCTACTTATCACTGACAGAATATTATGTTGAGATACTTACATTAGGTAGGAATTAATGGAAATTCTACCATGTCCCACAAGGCATTACCCTAGTGCCTTGAGATAATAACACGCGTCATCTGCTTTTAAAAAAATTAACTCAAAAGTAAATTTCACTAGCCATAATTAGTTATTTTTGTCCTCTTACTATTATACTTTTTGACTTTTAGTGTAAAGTATTAAATATAATATTAATAAAAAGTAAAGTAAGGATAATACAGTTCCATAATAGAAGAATTGCACTCTATCCTTACTCAAACCTCACTTGCCAGCAATGAATTGAGAGTGTGTGTGTGTGTGTGATTCTATTTTTTTTTTCATTTTTAAATCTCTTAATTTTGAATCGGATATGCAATATGTTACATTTTTTAAGATAACAAATCTCAACTTAAAATTATGAATTAGTTAAGTGATTAATCATGTGACTTGATGTAATATGCATAGTTATAATGGTAGAGTTTAATTTTATTCGTTCTTCATATTACAATTTTCGAGATAAAATATTACAATTTATTAATATGAATTAATTAGGTGATTAATCATTTGACTGAATGTATTATACACATTTATTGAATTATTTTGAAGTCTAAAAATGCAAAAAAAAAAAAAAAGCTCGGTATTATATATACTAACTGCATTAACTCCTCACTTCCATCTATGTATAATACATCAAGAAAAACGATTAATACATATCCTAAATATCTTGTTTATAATATAGGAAGAATTATTAAGTGTTGGTAGAACAAGGTGGAAATGAGGGGTGAGTTCAATTATTGTAGTCCAAACTATTTTTTGCATCATTGGACTTCAAAACAATTCACTAAATACATATAACACATCAAGTCGCATGAAATAATAACTTAATTCATAATTATAAATCGAGATTTTTTATCTCGAAAATTGTAACATGAAGTATGAATAAATTAAACTCTAACCAGTCATAGGATTTCTAGCGTATCTAATTTAATGATTAAAATCTTAGGAAAAAGCTAATATATAAAACAAATTGGAAAACTAAATATTAATATGTATGTATGTATGTATATCCTCAATTCTTCATTTATTCTAAATAAAAATAAAAATATTCAAAACATGGTTAAGTATTGTTAGAACAAGGTTCAAGTTAGGGTTTAAGTCACTTCGTGTATATCGAACTATTACTTTGAATTATTGGGACTTTAAAACAATTCAGTAACTACGTATCATACATCAAGTCACATGAATAATAACTTAATTCATAATTATAAATTGAAATTTTTTATCTCGAAAATTGTAATATGAAGTATGAATAAACTAAACTCTAACTAGTCATAGGATTTGTAGTGTATCTAATTAATGATTAAAATCTTAGAAAAAAACATAATATATAAAACAAATTGGAAAACCCAATATTAATATATATATATATATATATATGTATGTATGTATGAATATCCTCAATTCTTCATTTATTTTAAATAAAAATAAAAATATTAAAAACATGATTAAGTGTTGTTAGAACAAGGTTCAAGTGAGGGTTTAGGGTACTTCGTGTATATCAAATTATTACTTTGAATTATTGGGGCTTTAAAACAATTCAATAACTACGTATCATACATCAAGGCAGCGGATATATCACCTAAGTAATTCTTGATTATAAATATTTATATCCTCAATTTATATTTTATTTATTAAAATATTGGAAGAATAGTTAAGTGTTGGTAGAGGAAGGTTAAAGTGAGAGATAGTGCAGTTCGTGTAATATCGAACTATTATTTTGTATTATCGGGGCTTCAAAATAATTTACTAACTACATATAATACAAAAAGTCACATGATTAATACATATTTTTAATATCTAGTTTATTTTAAATTCAAGTATAATATCTCATGGAAGTTTTTGACATGCAAATTTAAGATATTTTCTCTTTATATATTCTGCAATAGCAATTGAGTTCTTTCACTTTTAACTCTATATCCATATATAAGTGTGGTGTAGATGTATCGGTTTGTGTTCTATATTGAATATTTATTATGAAGCATTTTGATTATCCTTCTCTGTAGTATATTATATTGAATATTTAATGTCCTTAATTCTAGTAATACATTTAATTTAATTGATGAACATAATTTAATCTGAAACTATTTCTGCAATATTTGATTTTGCAAGAAAAGATCTCATTTATGCTTTATTTTATATCTTTTTCTTTTGCAATAAAAAACTTGTTATTGGACAGTGTTGGAAACCTCAAACTTTCCGATTTTGGTTTAACTGCTCTGATTTTGGTAAATTTCTTATCCTAAATTAGATCGACTAGTTGAATGAGTTTAGACCCCTCGTCCCTACCCCATCACCGTCGACGAGCCCTCCACCATGTCTCATTGTCTAAAGCTGACTCAACCATGGCCAACCCCACACTCACCGTCACTGTAGTAACTCTCTCATTTCTTTTACTTTCTTTTGTTTTTTGTTTCGATTGATAAGGTTAAAATGATGTTCATATTGATAGAAAATTAATGAAAATGAATTGTTGTTGGTTTTAATCCCCGAAGCATACACTGTTTCGACTTTCTTATATTGTTGTTTGAGAATGTTACGGATTATATAGCGTCTAGTTCTCTGTTAATGTGATATGTGTTTATTTATTCAGTCTCAAATACATGAGTATGTGAATATGGTGAGCGCATCTTCCAATAACATGACTGGATGTCAGAACACAAAATCCTTATTTCCTGTATGGTAATAAATTGTTCCATCTTGTCTACCAATTTACTTTTATCTTGTCTATCAATTTACATTTATGGATCTTTGTAGGTTTAGAAACTACACTCTTGCTTTTCTACATAAAAATATAATCAATTGTTGATTTTGTTTTACTATACGTATACACATTATGTAGCCTGAACTAATTGGTAAAATTTATTCTCTGAGGTTAACATTAGTTTAATAATTTTGTTAATAAACTAGAGCATTGCTAATTTTGTTTACTTTATGTTGGTCTAAGAATTTTCAATTATTATATTATAAAGGCAAAGACTTATGTCGGACTTCAGTCTGATCCATTTGATCGTCAGACGAACGGGCCATGGGTTAATTCAACCTACACTGCATGGTACGTTTGTCAAACAAAAAATCACCAGAAAAAAGTAATATGAGTTTATTGCATCACCCATAATACTAAAAGGTAATATCCATAGCATGAAAAGTAGCATCCATGCTCCTTCACTTATATGAGTTTATTCATCTTAATTAAGATTTAATACATCTCAACTATGATTTATTATTCTCAATTAGGATTTATTAATCTTAATTAGTGTTTATATTTAATTCGAAAAAATTAATTGAATGACGCAATGCACAAGTCACTAGATAAAAAAAATCATTTAATTTTATACTAGTTCACTAATTTTATTTTAGACTATATATTTATTTTGAAAAAAATTATAAGTCATCAGGTGATTCAATTTTAAGGTTCAATACTTTCATTATAGAGTATATATTTATTTCAAAAAAATAATAATTAATATATTAATTTTAGAAAAATTGATTAATTTTAGGGTTAACTAATTCCATTTTAGGATATATATATATATATATATATATATATTAAAAAACCATTAGGCTCGTGTGGTGTTCGAGCTGAAGAAGATTCAATTTTAGGGTTCAATAATTTTATTTTAAGATATATATTTAGTGTTCATTGAGCATCCACAATAAGAGCAAATTTTAGGTACAAATTTTTAGTATGTACCAAAAATTTAAGGTACACTATTGTGAAGGGTTAAAAAAATGGTACAACTTTTAGAAATGGTACAACTACATTTACCAAGTATTTTAGGGGAAAAAATTATGATGTGGAGCCACTCTCCTTTTTTTATTCTTTTCCCTCCTTCTCTCTCTTCCCCTCTCTCTCCACCCACCTCCCTTCTCTCTCTTCCCCCCTCTCTCCACCCGCCCACCTCTCTCCACTTTTTTATGCACGGTGGGCCTCTTCTCTCTCTCCATTGGACCGTGTGGTTCACGGTGGAGTACCGCACAGTGCTCCACCGTGAACTACCCGGTTCAATTTTTTATTTTTATTTTTTTATGTACACAGTCAAAGTTTAACATTAACATTAAATTAATAAAATTGATGTTTTTTAATAATTTGGTATGAACGTGATTCACTTTTAATTTAAAAAATTTTAATTTTTTTTAATGATAGCTTTGATATTTTTATACCAAAAAATAATATTTAAATAAAAATTAGTTAAATTATACATAAAAATAATATATAATGTATATATTTTATTAAATGAGTGATAAATATGGTGGGATCCTAAAAAGTTATGTATGTACCATATGTATAGTAGGTGATTTGAAGAGAATGGATATTTAAAAAAATAAGACATAACTTTTGATGTGGTGATAACGTGACGGAGTTATGTACCAAATTTTGGATACAGTATTAGAGATGCCCTGAGGGGCTCGTGGTGTGCGCACCTAATTTGGTCCATTTTTTCCTTATTTTGGGGTCCGGTCCATCGGGATGATGGACCCAAGTCCTTCTCTATTATAATTTTAGAACTCATTATATACGTACTAAGGTACACGAATCAACTTTAGAATAATCCATGCTGAATAAAGGACATGATGCAATTCTCACGACACAATTAACATTATGAATATAATAACCAGTCGTATAGCAGTAGCACCATCCACTTTAAATATTTTATTTATCTTTTATTACTTTCGTATTGTCCATCTAATTAAATTCTATATTTAATGGCATCATAAATACGTACTATCTCCATTTCTGAATAAATATCATTCTTGATAAATATACACATATATTAATAAGGTAATCAAATTACCTTATACACTTTTACGTGAATACATTAAATAAGTTAAATGAGGATGTTTGAATGAACTAAACGAGGGCGGCAAATGTGAAAAAAATGTTAATTTTCCACCTGGATTATGTAAAATAACATTTTTTGTGAAACAAAACTAAAATGATAGGATGACACTTATTCAGAAATGGAAGAAATATATATTTAACCTAAGTTCACAATTTTTTTATTTTTTTTATGAGATAATTTGCAATATTGTTGGAATAGAAGACGGAACACGTTTTCGACTGGATTTTTACTACTGCAGTACTGCATTCGTATCTCTGTCGATCCTTGAGTTGCAGCTTATAAGATTCGCATCCTATACATTTGCAAACACAATCTCTTTTATATATATTCCAAAAAAATATATGTGTGTGTGTGTGCAGATGCAGTGACGATATTTAGTTTCCTGTAGATAAAATTGTACACATTTAATTGCAGTTAATATCTACTAGTGATCAAAACCACAATCAAATGAAGATGAACACAACTCCCATCGCCATAGAAGAAGCGTCAAATGACTACGGAAACATTGTTCACGAAATTCCTACCGCAGTTCTCCAACCTTCATCAGTCCAAGACATCGTTGATTTGATCAAGTCATCAAACAGAAGCGTCTCCGCCGCCCCGTTCACGGTGGCGGCCCGAGGCGCCGGCCATTCCGTGAGGGGGCAGGCGATGGCGCGCGGCGGCGTGGTGGTGGAGATGTCATCTTTAAGTAAAAATGGTGGTGGCGTTAGGGTTTCTGGGAACAATTGGTCAGGGTTTTATGCCGATGTCGGCGCCGAGCAGCTGTGGATCGACGTGGCTCGAGCCACACTCGAGCACGGCTTGGCGCCGGTGTCGTGGACGGATTATCTGTATCTGAGCGTGGGGGGTACGCTCTCTAATGGTGGGATCAGTGGGCAGTCCTTTTTGCATGGCCCTCAAATTAGCAACGTTCTTCAACTTGATGTTATTACTGGTAATTAATTAATTAATATTAGTAATTTATTGTGATTTTATTTTAATTTGTATATATATATATATATATATATATTGAATTTAATTTAGTGATGATATATATATGTAGGTGAAGGGGAGCTATTGAGTTGCTCGGAAAATGTGAATTCGGAGCTATTTTTGGCAGTTCTAGGGGGGTTGGGGCAGTTCGGTATAATCACCAGAGCAAGAATTGTACTGGAGAAAGCACCAACAAGGGTAATTATAATTAATTAGGGACTAGCTAGAGAATTAACATTAATTATTTTTAGTCATTAAAAAAAAAAGCATTATTTAATTTATAAATTTGGTCAGGCAAAATGGGGACGATTGATTTACAGCGATTTCTCGATATTCACAAGAGACCAAGAAGCTCTGATATCAAGCAATAATGGTGCAGACTACGTTGAAGGTTTCATAATTAGAAATGAGAAATCATCATCAATAAATGAATGGAGATCTTCCTTCTCCTCTCCTTCACTTCAATCAAACGTTGCTTCCTTGTTGAAGAAGCAAGGCCTACTCTACTCCATTGAACTCGTCAAATATTATGATCACACCAAAGCTGCTACCACTATTCATCAGGCACTATATATATACATATATATACACTTGATTACCAAAATATATATTGAGATTTTAGTTTACATGCATGCATAATTTTTCTAATAATATTAATTAAATATCTATATATCATGATTTCATCAGGAATTCGAGATGTTGATCCAAGGGTTGAACTTCATCCCAGGGTTGATTTTCACTGCAGATGTCTCATTCTTCGATTTCCTACATCGAGTCGGAGATTTGGGTGGTCGGAAACGGCCGCCGGATTCTCATCCGTGGCTCAATCTCTTCATTCCCAAATCTCGCATTCTTGATTTCAACCATGGAGTCTTAGCCACAATGATTCCCAGACTCAGCGCCGCGTCGTCCGGCCCAATCATTTTCTACCCATTGAATCGAAACAAGTACGTGCTAAACTTATTAGGATTATAAATGAGCCGAACCACTACTATCTACTCAGATTTTGCTTAAAAGAAAGCTGTTTAATAAGACTTCGTTAATTAACATAGGAAAAATCACTATAGTCGACTTGTTAGTGAGCTCGAATATATAATATCTAATTATTTTATTAATTTTGAAGGAAATAATTAATATTTATACTTAAATGTATAATTTACAAAGTTTGTTTAGGCTAGCTTAAATGTGTTTTACAAATTAATTAAGTTCATGTTCTTTTAATAATATTTTATTTTTTTTAAAAGTCAAATTTGAACAAGTAATTGCATGATATAATGCTCAATTTTGACTCGATTGGATTACACCCTTAATATGGTGATGCACGCAGATGGGACGATCGAATGTCTGCAGTAATACCAGAAGAGGAGGTGTTCTACACTCTTGGACTGCTGCATTCGAGTGAGCCAAGTGAATATTATATTAATGATGAATTTAACGATGAGATTATGAGATTTTGCCAAGACAATGGGATAAAGGTGAAGCAATATCTTCCTCACTACAAATCCAAGCAAGATTGGATTAAACATTATGGCTCCAAATGGGAAACTATTCAACGAAGGAAACTTATGTTTGATCCCAAATTCATATTGTCACCTGCCCACAACATTTTTAATAATGTCTATACTTAATTCTATATATGGCCTTCATCATATCCGATCCTCTACATATATACTTATCTAATTGTAAAACTATGTAGTACTTTAATTTTCATAGACTTTTGTGCCTGCAGGTGATCATGTGGCAGTTTGTATAATTATCTTATTTATAAATTAAATATGTTAAATTAAATAATAAACGCTAAATGATAAAATGAAATATATATTGTCAGACGATAGTGTTGCACTGCCATGCACAATATCGAGCGGGAGCACTAATTTGCGGGTAATTACTAATAAGTGATCATTGTCTATATATATCGCAATTCAATCTTTACAATAAAGCTAAGCTAGCTAGCTACTATGTATTGGTATGGATATAGTGGAACAAAATTTAATCTTTACAATCAAATTTTAATGGCATAATTACATATATTTTACGATTGTGCGAACTATACTTGTTTGTTTTAGACAAAGCTACATATATGTTGTGTTTTTTTTATTGCCCCCAATTAAATTAAGAAGAAAAAAAAAGAAAAAAAAAGATGTTAGCTAGAAATGGATAATAGCTCTAAATTGAAACTGGACTTGATTTTGATACCATGCTTGAAATATATGAATATTGGACATACTAACTTAATAAAGTGGTACATGTCACTTTACCCCATCAATGTGAGACATTTAATACTATTTAATTTACAAATGATGACCACTACGATCAACGTGAAAATATCTGACTAGTATCCGCCAATTTTAAGGATTTTTCACCATTAATCTATCAATTTGCAACAAGCTTTAATTGGTGTAACATACAAATTGTTGCGTATAAATTGTTGCCCATTTTCTCCCCCAAAAACGTTTTTCCTTAATTACTAGACTAGATTAGATCTCCGCAGAAAATTAAAGTAATTTAAATACGGAGCTTAATTATAATGGAAGGGGTACATGTGTCAATTTGGTCGTAATAATGTAGCTAGACATTAAGATGTTGTGCACTCATATCGGATCTCCTACTACGAATAGTGTGGCATCTCATGTGTTATAAGTAGTCTTTTTTTTTAATATATTCTAATTGGGGAAGGAAGAACCCTAAATAAATATTTTAAATTAAATGAAATCATAATAAACTGAAAATAGAAACTATACATAAAAAAAATATAGATTTAGCATAGTAAATATCATGGAGAATATCATAGGGGATCCCACGTATAATGGATGCAAGATTTCCATGTTAATTAATTACGGCAAACATGTAGTAGTATTTCACACCTAATTAAGGGTGAGAGATCTAGGATTCGAACACAATACTCCCATACCACCCGTACCTAAAAAAAGGGAAAAAAAAAAGTTTTTATTGTCAATTTTATGTTTTGTGCTAAGGTTTAATTATGCCTTATGGATCGGTAAGTAAGTAAATGAGTATATTTGTCCACAAAATTAATCATTAATTCTAGATAAAAAAAAACATAAAATAACAAATAAAACGAAACGGAAGGAGTATTAAATATGTTGACAACATTCTAATTTTTTAATCCTTATTTGTCACAACTGGACAACGGTTAGTCACTACTCACCCCTAATAAATTACACAAAAATCCCTAACTAACATATATATTTGGCAAAACAAGTACGTACTACTACAAGCAAGCCGCAATAAAGTTATACGAACTGACCATAATTGCGACGTGAATCCGTTAATCTGTTTTGGATTCAAGTAATTCATATATTTAGTTTTACTTTTGATCATTTTCCACTTTTTTATTAATATAAATATTTTCAATGGAAATAAACTTGAAAATCATATTTTGGATTATCCAAACGAGAGTTTGCTTCCAATTTTTTTCCACAATTAAAGAAAAACGTATTTTGAGGTGTAGGCGACAAATTAATTAGCTAGCTTAATGAGTATTTGTTAAATCATTATTACAGCTATGTATGAAAAGAGAGATAGGATAATCATGTCCCTAATCACTTATCACGTGTTACATAAATCAACCAAAATCCAAGAAATTATTACATGTTTGCATTTCGGTGTTAATTTGTAAATGCACGCACGCATGCACAACATATTAATCATTATGTTGTTTGAATTTTTACTTCTTACACGAATGTCCTACAGGCTACATCCTAATTATATCTTTCACATTATAATATGCATGTTTTTTTTTTTGGAAGGATTAAATCCACTGTACGTATACGTCTCTAACTAATTTCGCCTCATTCTATATATATTATCGGGAGAAATTTTTAAATAGTCATGATTAGTTAGTATATAACGTAAATAGTCACTTTAAAAAAAAACTAATATTTATAGCCATTATCATAAAAAATACTATAATATCCTTAATTCCATATTTATTATTAAGAATTATTATTTATGTATATCTATATATTCATATATCAATACTATTAGGAAAAAGATATGATTTTCTCTCTCTTCCATCTACAAACGTCGTTCTCTCGTCTTTCTCATTTTTCAATCTCTGTTTTATTAATTGAAACAAAACTACCATTGGTGAAGATCATCAAGCTATGATTTTTGAAGATTATAACGATTCTTCCTCTCTCTAATCCCCGTTTCAATAATAAATTATCTGTTGCAATATCAAAAATTAGAGATTCTTTGCGAATTTGAGATTTTTTTAAAGTTTTGTTAACATCGTGCGTGTTGTTTTTTACGGCAATAAGATATATGATATTTACGGATCTGCACACTTTTTATCGATCTAGATATTTAAGTTTTGTGAATATTTCTTTCGAATGAGTGGAAAAAAATTGAATGTTCTTTGGTGCACCAATCAATTTCTTTCAGTACACGAGTATTGAAGTTTATTCGTGCAACAATTTATTTGTGAACTCGTGCAATATCTCATTTTTAATTGTTGCACGATGACACGAATTAGCAAATTCATGCATTCGTGTATCTGTGCATTTTTTAACTAGTGCACGAGTACATGAATACGCATACTCATGTAATCGTGTCAGTTTAATGATCAACTACTGCACGTGTACACGGACCACCCTAATCGTGTTTTTGTGTATGAGTTATTTTTGAACTGTCATATTGAACTAATCGTGTACTCGTGTATTAAATCATTATTGAACTAATGCACGAGAACATGACTTGGACTACTCGTATTGTTGCACTCGTGTATTCGTGTATTCATTATGAGGATGAGATTCTTCGAAATCATCGTCCAAAATTGTTCATTGATGTGTTTGAACCTTGGCAGAGACGGCGGTTAAATCTTGTAATTTTCGTGTCCAGCAACATCAGTGACAGAACACGGCAACAACTACAACAACAGAAGACAACAACAAAACCTGACAGTATGACTTCTAAGACTTTAATGTAGAACGGTGGCGAAAGATATATTTTTTTAGGGTGCGTAAGATAGATTCTGAAATCATCGTCCATAATTTTTTTGTTAATATATTAGGGTGTTTTTATGATAAGAAATAATTAATGTTAAAAATTATTTATATATTATTTCTAAGGGTATTGATGTATATTCCCATCCTAAAATGTTAGAAACATTATATTTTTAAAAAATGACTATTTACATTCTTTACTAAGGAGCAATGGCTATTTTCTCGTATTAACACTATTATCATCACTTATATAAAAAAAAAAACTATTAAGCGATTAGGTTTCATTATATTTTTGGCGCATTCTCTTTAATTTCACATATGTTGCATTAAATGAATCTCAAAGTAACAAATAAACGCATTAATTTGTCAGTCAAACCGTGATACGAACCCGAAAAGCATAAAAGAATCAAATCCAAAGATACTATTGAGAGCTTCAAAGTTAATCATGTTGTTCAAGGTTAAAGATTGGAGATCAAGATTTGAAGAACACAAGTGCATGAAAATATTCAGATATTTTGGGCAGTCCATGAAGATCAAATATTCAGCCCGAGATTGGTCAACATGCTATCATTTGATGATGAAGAAGGAAGCATGAAAACGTGAGAAGAAGAATGACGTCATTTGGATGTGTGCATTAAAAGTTATACGCGTTTGCATGGGAAATCGGGAGTTGCTGTTTTTCATGCAAAGGTGGCAAGAATAATACATGATATGGGCTACGAATTATTTATGATAAATTGCAGCCCATATTGTGTTAATTTGAAGGTCCAACAGGCGAGATTTATGAAGGCCCAAGTTGTTGGGATTTATCCTTATCTAGTTAGATTTAGATAGATTTTTCTTATCTTATTTTTGGTAACTTTTGATTTTATCCTAGTTTGACTAGAACTCTTAGTTTTTCGATTTTTCCTAGATTTAGGACTCTAAATTTCGTTCATATATCACTCCTATAAATAGGAGTACCTTGTGACATTATTATTCAGACGTTGCATGAAATAAAGAGTTAATTTCTCAATTGTCTCACCGATCCTTTGGTTGATCACATTTATCGATCCTTTGGTTGATCAAACACAATTCTATTGATCTAGCAACTCAATAGACTTATTCAAGTTCTTCAGGGTACAACGAGTACTTGGGAGAATTGCTAACAAATCGGAGAAGATCGAAGTAGCTGCGTTTCGTCTCTTGAAGCCGGGGTTCAGCTGAAGTTCCAATCCATTCTACCTATCATCTACATCTCGACGCCACTACCTTCATCCACAAGACACTATTCGTCCGTCTCCTATCTTTCACAAATTATCCTAGTAAGTTCTAGTTTAATCGAGTCTTTTATTCTTATTTTAGTTGAGTTTTAGTCTAGTTAGTCGGATTGAATCCTTCTTAATCTGACGTGTTTCGAGTCCTAAAGTCTTCCGCTTGCGTATTCTTCGTGTCTTGGATTCATTGTCCGGGTCACATCATAAATTTGGCATCAGAGCCACGTCAGCTCTGCTGGTCGTGGTTCAATCCGACGTGTCATCTACGTGTCAGTTATTTTTCGTACGTGTCATTAAATTTTCATTTGTTTCGAGTTGTAATCTGATTCATATTCATTGAAAAAAAAGGAGCAAAAGACACCGGCTAAGTAAAAAAAAAAACGAAAAAAAAAAGTCGCCGAAAAAAAAAAAAAAAACGAAAATCAGATTTTATTTCTTGTTTATTTTTATTTTCTTGTTGTTTTCTAGTCTAGATAGGCTTGAATCCATCTTAGATAGATATTTTGGGATTTGTTAGATTGTGTTCACACTTGGTCAAACTTATCCAAAAATATTCTACCTTATCCACTAGATTTCCTACCTTGTTTAGATATCTTCCATCTTTATCCATATCTATTCAAGATCTTTCTTACTTATCCACATCTAATTTGATTCCTACACCCAAGGGATTCGAATTACCCAATCCACACCCATATACACCAAGTTCACCTTATACACCACATAGTCCATACACCCATACACCCATACACCCGTACACCATACACCCGTGGTCTACATACACCAATCAGCAGGTTTACCTACACCATCTATACAACATCCCCACATCATCAAGTTAGATGGATCCGGTTCGAGTCCGCCCGAATCGATTCAGAGATGCCGATGGTCTACACCGCAACAAGATAACAATCCCAGAGTTTGAGGGTCTATACGATCCAGAAGTGTACCTAGATTGGGAACACAGAGTTGATAAGATTTTTAAGTACTACTACTTCCCCGAGCCAAAGAAGGTGCAATTAGCCACATTGGAGTTTAAAGACTACGCAGCAACATGGTGGGAATTCCAACAAAATCGATGCCGCCGAGATCACCTTCTACCTATCGACACATGGCGTGAGTTGAAAGATTTGATGCGGAAACGCTTCATTCCAGACCATTACCAATGGGAGTTGGAGGAGAAGCTATACAAGCTTAGGCAAAGAGATCGAAGTGTAAATGACTACTACCACAAAATGATTGAAGCCATGAGACGAGCTGATGTAAAAGAATATCCAGAAGATACCATGGATAGATTCCTAGCTGGTCTACGAAGGGAAATCCGAGAAAAGGTAGCATTGTATCACTTCGACAAGTTAAAAGACATGGTGCAATATGCCATTGAGATAGAGAAGTGGTTGGAGAGTCTGCAAAATGAAGTGGTTCAAGTAGAGTCAAATGTAGAGTGTTCACCTAGAGCTCATCGCCAAACAGCCCCATTTCGTTGGAGCGAACCTGAGACATTCGAGGAGTTTCTACGTACCTATGTGCCACCTACACGACCTGCATCACCAGTTCAGCCAATCATAGATGTGCCAAGCCAAGCCAGCAACATTCAAGAGGAGATTCACATTGAGTTACCATCTGAGATCGTTGCCATCAAAGAAGATTCTACTTTCGAGGTAACAATTTCAGTTGAAGCATCTCTTGATGAATTGATAAATGTTGCTACTTGTGAAGACGTTGGAGAAGTCGAGAGAGAAGAAATGAAGGTTGTTGCCGCCGTTGAGGAATCCAAAGAAAAGTTGGAGGAATTACAACTATGTTCTAAAAAGGAGATTGACATCAGTGGAGCAATGGTTGAAGATCACAAAGAATTCGATCAAGCAAGCATGGAGGAGCTTCCGAATTCTAACATCATTTGTCAACCATTTTCTTGTGATATCTTTATTTTACAGGTTGCTAAAGATGTGCCCCATGTTATTGATCTTGTGCAAAAAGAGATTGATGTTCATTTCGTGTTCATCTTTGATCCTGGAGATTTGAATTCGAGGACGAATTCTTTTCAAGAGGAGGGGAATGATACGAACCCGAAAAGCATAAAAGAATCAAATCCAAAGATACTATTGAGAGCTTCAAAGTTAATCATGTTGTTCAAGGTTAAAGATTGGAGATCAAGATTTGAAGAACACAAGTGCATGAAAATATTCAGATATTTTGGGCAGTCCATGAAGATCAAATATTCAGCCCGAGATTGGTCAACATGCTATCATTTGATGATGAAGAAGGAAGCATGAAAACGTGAGAAGAAGAATGACGTCATTTGGACGTGTGCATTAAAAGTTATACGCGTTTGCATGGGAAATCGGGAGTTGCTGTTTTTCATGCAAAGGTGGCAAGAATAATACATGATATGGGCTACGAATTATTTATGATAAATTGCAGCCCATATTGTGTTAATTTGAAGGTCCAACAGGCGAGATTTATGAAGGCCCAAGTTGTTGGGATTTATCCTTATCTAGTTAGATTTAGATAGATTTTTCTTATCTTATTTTTGGTAACTTTTGATTTTATCCTAGTTTGACTAGAACTCTTAGTTTTTCGATTTTTCCTAGATTTAGGACTCTAAATTTCGTTCATATATCACTCCTATAAATAGGAGTACCTTGTGACATTATTATTCAGACGTTGCATGAAATAAAGAGTTAATTTCTCAATTGTCTCACCGATCCTTTGGTTGATCACATTTATCGATCCTTTGGTTGATCAAACACAATTCTATTGATCTAGCAACTCAATAGACTTATTCAAGTTCTTCAGGGTACAACGAGTACTTGGGAGAATTGCTAACAAATCGGAGAAGATCGAAGTAGCTGCGTTTCGTCTCTTGAAGCCGGGGTTCAGCTGAAGTTCCAATCCATTCTACCTATCATCTACATCTCGACGCCACTACCTTCATCCACAAGACACTATTCGTCCGTCTCCTATCTTTCACAAATTATCCTAGTAAGTTCTAGTTTAATCGAGTCTTTTATTCTTATTTTAGTTGAGTTTTAGTCTAGTTAGTCGGATTGAATCCTTCTTAATCTGACGTGTTTCGAGTCCTAAAGTCTTCCGCTTGCGTATTCTTCGTGTCTTGGATTCATTGTCCGGGTCACATCATAAATTTGGCATCAGAGCCACGTCAGCTCTGCTGGTCGTGGTTCAATCCGACGTGTCATCTACGTGTCAGTTATTTTTCGTACGTGTCATTAAATTTTCATTTGTTTCGAGTTGTAATCTGATTCATATTCATTGAAAAAAAAGGAGCAAAAGACACCGGCTAAGTAAAAAAAAAAACGAAAAAAAAAAGTCGCCGAAAAAAAAAAAAAAAAACGAAAATCAGATTTTATTTCTTGTTTATTTTTATTTTCTTGTTGTTTTCTAGTCTAGATAGGCTTGAATCCATCTTAGATAGATATTTTGGGATTTGTTAGATTGTGTTCACACTTGGTCAAACTTATCCAAAAATATTCTACCTTATCCACTAGATTTCCTACCTTGTTTAGATATCTTCCATCTTTATCCATATCTATTCAAGATCTTTCTTACTTATCCACATCTAATTTGATTCCTACACCCAAGGGATTCGAATTACCCAATCCACACCCATATACACCAAGTTCACCTTATACACCACATAGTCCATACACCCATACACCCATACACCCGTACACCATACACCCGTGGTCTACATACACCAATCAGCAGGTTTACCTACACCATCTATACAACATCCCCACATCATCAAGTTAGATGGATCCGGTTCGAGTCCGCCCGAATCGATTCAGAGATGCCGATGGTCTACACCGCAACAAGATAACAATCCCAGAGTTTGAGGGTCTATACGATCCAGAAGTGTACCTAGATTGGGAACACAGAGTTGATAAGATTTTTAAGTACTACTACTTCCCCGAGCCAAAGAAGGTGCAATTAGCCACATTGGAGTTTAAAGACTACGCAGCAACATGGTGGGAATTCCAACAAAATCGATGCCGCCGAGATCACCTTCTACCTATCGACACATGGCGTGAGTTGAAAGATTTGATGCGGAAACGCTTCATTCCAGACCATTACCAATGGGAGTTGGAGGAGAAGCTATACAAGCTTAGGCAAAGAGATCGAAGTGTAAATGACTACTACCACAAAATGATTGAAGCCATGAGACGAGCTGATGTAAAAGAATATCCAGAAGATACCATGGATAGATTCCTAGCTGGTCTACGAAGGGAAATCCGAGAAAAGGTAGCATTGTATCACTTCGACAAGTTAAAAGACATGGTGCAATATGCCATTGAGATAGAGAAGTGGTTGGAGAGTCTGCAAAATGAAGTGGTTCAAGTAGAGTCAAATGTAGAGTGTTCACCTAGAGCTCATCGCCAAACAGCCCCATTTCGTTGGAGCGAACCTGAGACATTCGAGGAGTTTCTACGTACCTATGTGCCACCTACACGACCTGCATCACCAGTTCAGCCAATCATAGATGTGCCAAGCCAAGCCAGCAACATTCAAGAGGAGATTCACATTGAGTTACCATCTGAGATCGTTGCCATCAAAGAAGATTCTACTTTCGAGGTAACAATTTCAGTTGAAGCATCTCTTGATGAATTGATAAATGTTGCTACTTGTGAAGACGTTGGAGAAGTCGAGAGAGAAGAAATGAAGGTTGTTGCCGCCGTTGAGGAATCCAAAGAAAAGTTGGAGGAATTACAACTATGTTCTAAAAAGGAGATTGACATCAGTGGAGCAATGGTTGAAGATCACAAAGAATTCGATCAAGCAAGCATGGAGGAGCTTCCGAATTCTAACATCATTTGTCAACCATTTTCTTGTGATATCTTTATTTTACAGGTTGCTAAAGATGTGCCCCATGTTATTGATCTTGTGCAAAAAGAGATTGATGTTCATTTCGTGTTCATCTTTGATCCTGGAGATTTGAATTCGAGGACGAATTCTTTTCAAGAGGAGGGGAATGATACGAACCCGAAAAGCATAAAAGAATCAAATCCAAAGATACTATTGAGAGCTTCAAAGTTAATCATGTTGTTCAAGGTTAAAGATTGGAGATCAAGATTTGAAGAACACAAGTGCATGAAAATATTCAGATATTTTGGGCAGTCCATGAAGATCAAATATTCAGCCCGAGATTGGTCAACATGCTATCATTTGATGATGAAGAAGGAAGCATGAAAACGTGAGAAGAAGAATGACGTCATTTGGACGTGTGCATTAAAAGTTATACGCGTTTGCATGGGAAATCGGGAGTTGCTGTTTTTCATGCAAAGGTGGCAAGAATAATACATGATATGGGCTACGAATTATTTATGATAAATTGCAGCCCATATTGTGTTAATTTGAAGGTCCAACAGGCGAGATTTATGAAGGCCCAAGTTGTTGGGATTTATCCTTATCTAGTTAGATTTAGATAGATTTTTCTTATCTTATTTTTGGTAACTTTTGATTTTATCCTAGTTTGACTAGAACTCTTAGTTTTTCGATTTTTCCTAGATTTAGGACTCTAAATTTCGTTCATATATCACTCCTATAAATAGGAGTACCTTGTGACATTATTATTCAGACGTTGCATGAAATAAAGAGTTAATTTCTCAATTGTCTCACCGATCCTTTGGTTGATCACATTTATCGATCCTTTGGTTGATCAAACACAATTCTATTGATCTAGCAACTCAATAGACTTATTCAAGTTCTTCAGGGTACAACGAGTACTTGGGAGAATTGCTAACAAATCGGAGAAGATCGAAGTAGCTGCGTTTCGTCTCTTGAAGCCGGGGTTCAGCTGAAGTTCCAATCCATTCTACCTATCATCTACATCTCGACGCCACTACCTTCATCCACAAGACACTATTCGTCCGTCTCCTATCTTTCACAAATTATCCTAGTAAGTTCTAGTTTAATCGAGTCTTTTATTCTTATTTTAGTTGAGTTTTAGTCTAGTTAGTCGGATTGAATCCTTCTTAATCTGACGTGTTTCGAGTCCTAAAGTCTTCCGCTTGCGTATTCTTCGTGTCTTGGATTCATTGTCCGGGTCACATCAAACCGTCAAACGATCTCATAAATATTTGTTCTGGAACTCTAATATATAATTTTTGAACTTCCAATTCTAATTCTTGTTTAATATGTTTAAAGTTTTTAATACAATTCCACGCCTTACGTATCTACAAAGAAGGCCATCAAGTGGCGGATAAAATGACTAGTTATTCGTGTTCTAGTGGATGGTGGCTTACCTCAATCCCGAATATCCAATATTTAGTGGATTCAGATTATTTTGACAATGACTACTTCAGAGCCTAGGGTAAAGATTGAGTTTGGTATTTTTGGTTGTTGCTTTCATTTTTCACTCTAGTTTTTGGTGAGCTTATATATTGAATCGAACCAGTATGTGTATGTCTTGCATGCTTTTTGAAATGAATCATACCCTCACCATATTTTAAAAAGAAATATTTAATCACAAAAAAAAAAAACTTATATCAGACAATACTTATGAAGTTAATTTATTATTCACTCGAGAGGGATTAATAGATTAACGGATTAAGATTTCATAATATGAGTCGGCTAGATTGAGAGATTGGTAGGCGTCGCGAGGAGAATAAATCTGAGGTGCTAATTGGAGTTAGATAACAATTTGAGATCGAGATATAGAGTTAAATTGGTTGAATAAATTGTGTGAATATCTAAAAATTCATTTAACAACAACACCCTAGGATCTGTCTTTTTATTTATTTATCCAATTTCTTTACTTGATTAATTTAATCATTTCACAATATTTAGTTAGTTAAAACAACTCTTAATTTGGTTCTCTAGATAAAGTGAAATAATTATATTAGGTACTTAGTCGAGTTACATATATAGCTAGTCTCTGTTGATATGACCTTACTCCCCATTGTTTTACTATAATTTATCTCGTTCTCTTGCGAGTAGTATTTTAGGTGAAATAAAATACCGAATACTTTAAACTAAATTTTTCGAAGTAAACTATGAACTTCGGAAATAATTTTTTGAAGCACGCTATAATGTCCTAAAAATAATTTCCAACCTCATCAATATTTTCAAAAAATAAATTCTGAACATTAATTATTTTTTGAATATGAGCAATACGTTCCAAAGAATAATTTTCAAGTCTATATGACGCGTTGTAGAATGAATTTTTTGAACATGCTTCAAATTCAATTTTATCGATATGTCGAAGTGGGTATGGTAGCAAGAGAAATTGATCCTCTTCAATGTTGGATCAGGTGGAGGGTTGGTGAATGAAGTTATTAATTAGGAGTTCGTAGAAATGGATGATGAGTCCCAACCGTAGAGGCAGAGTTTGGCTTGGCGGTTGTGGGTGGTCGTACCAACGTATTAGACAGGACTTGAGAGTGCTGTAGGCGAAGAGGAAGATACGTCCAGAGAAGAAGTAAATAATTTTATTAAGATTTTTTTAAAGTAAAATGGTAATTAAGTAAAATAATAATTATTTATTTTGAATTAAATTTAATAGTGGTGCAAATTGCAACACCAATATTGATATGCTGTTTTTACATTTGACAATGTTTTGTTTGTTATTTCTTTATGCAATTTTCACATTCAAGATACTCTTAAAAACTAAAAATGGTGAGTTGATTTCCGAAAATAAATTTGATTTGATTTTCAAAATAAATTTGATTTCATTCTCGAAATATCAAATTCCATAATATAGTGATTTAATGATTTTTAAAGATCACAATAAATTTCTCATGAAAAAATATGATTTTACTACTTATAATTACTATAAAAAATAATTAAAATAAAACTGATTATAAGCATCCATATAATAAATCTAATGGATATGATTTATCTATAATTTACACACTAGACCTATATTCATAAATAATTCCCTATATATAGGGTGTTAGTGTACACACATACCCCCCACCCCCCAATGTGTAAATGAGGAATAAATATATATATATATATATATAAAACAATTTTCTAAATTATTTTAAAAATGCAATGCTTCAATAAACATTCACAATATTATTTAATTTCAAAAATTGAAAAATGACGTTTATAAAATTGTAAATTGAAAAATGATGGTGATAATTTTTTTTAATATATGTTAGAAAATACAATGCTCAAACTCAACTAATTAACATACATATGCTAAAAGTAGAATGTATATCTCTTGTAAAAAAAATGATCTGTTCGTTCGTATAATTAACTTAAACGGTTCAAATTAATTTTTATTTTATACAGTAGGGTAATGCTTACATTTGGACAATTTTCTAGATAGATAGAGAGCTAGATTCTACAAATCAATGTAGCTGAAGAAAAAAAGATTCAACAGCTTGCATGCACTTTTGGGGCATAGATACGATATGTTTATGTAAAGAGAGACAGAATATGGTGCAATCATATTTTTGAACCTAAAAAGTCTTGCAAGTTGTCATCTCTTTCTCTTCTAATTTCTTTGATTTTCCCCCACAATTTCACAACCTAACAAAATTGCAATAATATTCACAATCGTGGCAACATAATCAACGAAAGTTGTAGTCTAATATTGCAAACGTGTGTAGTATAATTATGAATGTTCTTTAAAAAAGATTGAGGTTATAATCAATGAGCTCAAAATTTAATAGTAATTAATTTGAAAAGTAATACTTAAAATAAGGGGAAATGACCATTTTGATATCTTATATTTGATCTTTTATCACTTTTTTGGTACTCAGTGTATTGCATCTGCTAAAATAGTACTCTGATGCTAAAATGGTACTCTGACAATACATATTATATCACTTTTAGTCCCAATGACCTAAGATAACATGTTTCCCCCTCTCAAACTTTAAGTAAGATGTATAGTTTTTTTTTACGATTTATTTAAAATTATGGGATCAAAATTAATTTTCAAAATTTTCACCCAAATTTATTTTTCAGCTCTTATATTTCCTTATTTTTCATGTTTTATAATATTTAATTAAATACTTGAAAAATGCAAAAAAAAATCCAAGGAGGAGGAGGAAACTTGCGTATTTGCATTTTGCTGGTAAAAACTTGCATTTTCTATATTTTTAATTAAACCAAATAAAATATTTAAACTTAAAGAATAAAAAAAGCAAAAAAATGAAAAATAGAAAAACTTGCGTTTTTGCACTTTACTATGCATTTTTTTTAGAGATTTGCATTATCCAAATTCTTAATTAAATATTATAAAATATGAAAAAAATAAGGAAATAGAAGAGTTGACTTAAAAGGTCAAATATAGAGTACCAAAATGACCATCTTAATTAATATACCACACACATATGACTTGTCATTATAATGGCTTGGACATGCATGAATCGATAAAATATTACTTGAAAGAAGAATTTGTGAGCAAGGTATTATTTATTAAGTCATGTGTATATACTCAAATTCATTGGTTTGCCTCCATTTATTTGTTGTTTCATTATAAAAATGATGAATTATTAATTGAAAATGAAATACTAAAGAATTTATAAATTCTAATTGTATGCAATGAACCATAACTAACATTTATAAAATTAGACTAAAGTGCAAAAAATTAAAATTAAAAAATAAACTTAAAACTTAAAAATGTGACATATATAGAATGAAACACGAATAATGGAATCAGAAATCTCATACGGTCATACCCCATTCATGTCCCTACCACCGCCAATGTCCTTAATTTTGTATATTTCTACCATGATTTAATTCATTAACATGCAAAATTCTATATTTCAAGATCATATTTTATTGTCTTCTCCAAAAGTTGGACTGGCCATGAGTTTTTTTTGTTTCTTTTTTTAATATAGCCTCCCACCTATATATATATATGTATATATCACTACAAGAAAAACACACATAGACAACGGGTAAAAATCATTATCTTTAGAATATTAGAACCATTGTATTTGATGGTGTTGTCTACAGTTGCTATCGTAGATAATAGGTAAAAACCGTTTCTTCAGGGCTTAATTATGACAACGGTTTGTGTCTATAGACAATGGTGCAAAATCCTTGTCTTAACACCTTTCTAAATACAAATTAAATGTTGAAAAAAAAAATCACACCTTCCAGTTAACTCAAGCTAGCTAGCTCATCACTCCAACGTGCCCTAAATTATGTCACTATTAATATCGATACCCCTCACTCACAAGAATTGATACTACTTTGGAGGACACTAAAGTCTTTGGCCGACTTGTAATAAACATTTATTATCAAGATTTTAATTTTTAAAAACTATATAGGAGTACTAGAATTGGCATGAAATAATCATTACCAATTATTAACTAAAATTAAAAATTAAATTCTAAGAAATAATTATAAATCATAATTGAATGAAATAAAATTTATTAATTAGTAATTTTAAAATTAAACTTTAATTAGTATTAGTATCTGCACAATAAATTGAAATTGAAAAAAAAATAAAAAAATTGTCATGTATAATAAATTAAAATTGATGAAAAAAAAAAGAAAAATTTATAAATTTAATCATAAAACACAAGTTGAACATCAAATTTAAAATAGAAAATCTCACGGTAGTGCTTCCCTTTAAAATAGAGAATCTCATACTCTCTCTCTCGGATCTCCCCTACTACTCTACATATCTTTTTAGCCGTCTTTGCAATATGAAAATAATGAACCTCGTGCATCAGTGCGACAAAATCTTTCTTCTTTTTTTTTGAGAAACAGTGCGACACAATCATTCGTGTAAACTGTCTGTCAATATTAAAACTGTTATGATAATTATATTAATGATATAATTTTAATTGAAATTAGGAACAATGAAACAACGGCTTGTCTCACTTTGGCCGTGTGAACAATATATCGAGGCATCATTGCTTATTCCTATTATTCTAAAGTGCACCAAATTGTGAATCATTGTGTGCGCCTTTTTATCTCTAAAATACTATGTACAAACTCTATTCTAATTGGACCTAAACTTCCAAAACCAAACAAAATTTAAAAGTGTTACTTTATCTTTTATTGGAATCACTTTAAAGAATCGTCATAATAGTTTATATATGGACGGTTATTGTTCATATCTCTCCACCTCACATGGATCTCTAATTAAGTAATTGACGTTTTAATTTAATTTCAATAGACGTAGTAACATATGAAAACACTCACTTTTGTAGGGATAACCTATATTACCCAATAACTAAAGGTCACGGGTTCAAATCTTCTCAATACTACAGGTTGAGTGTGTGAGTAAAGAAAAAAAAACTATATTATCCCATATTTCTTTTTATAAATAAAAAAACATTTAAAAAATATCCAATTTTAGTTTATTTGTCCAAAAAACCTTCGAAAGTGACTTCATGATATTTCTTACACATGTTGTAGTTAGTTGACCTAATTAATTTTCAAACAAAAGCATACACAGTTTTTTATTCGCATTGTTAAGTTTTTTATTCGCATTATTTATGCTTGTAATCGATGGAAGACGCTTGTCACTATGGATTTGTCATGTTCACAGTGCTGAAAATTGTATTCCAACCAAAATTTTGATCATGATTGCAAATTGCCATCACAATCCTGCACGCACGTGACACACTGTGAAAACAGTTTCAACGCATATCTAAAAATGTTAAATATTGAACAAAATCACTGGAAAGAGTATTTCTTGAATATTTTTCTTAAATTGGATATAATATAGATTTTGTCTTTCAAACATAGGTAATTTAGACGTTTTCTTTTGAATATGTATGATCGATGTATCCCAAGCCTAGAAATTTAATTACTGGTTCGAGTCCAATCTCCAATCCCCAATATTATCGATAGATCAATTGAGTTTGAGACAGTTTTTATATTTCTTAAATTCATTGTTAGTTTTTTTTAAAGAAACAATAAAAAAACTTCAGTAAAAAAAAGAATGAAAATCGTAAAGAGAAGAACCACATTATTGCATTCCTATGTCCCATTCCCATATATGCCAAAAGATAATGCAGTACGAGTACTTTTAAAATAAATTAAAAGTGAGGTACTAGTACAGACTATGCATTGCTCGAGTAAGTGGACCTAAATAATTATTAAACAAAATCTAACTCAAATATCTGAGTATTTCATAGAAGCAAATATTTTTTGGCCGGGAGACAAAATCTTTCTTGGATCGAACACCATCTTTCTTTCTTGAAAATTTTTCCATTTGGGACCAAAATGCTTCATCCAATCTTCTCTAGATTCATAATGTGGAAGATACTGCTTGATTTCGATGCCTTCATCTTCACAAAATTTAATTATTTTATTATTCTGGTCGTGGATGTAGCCTGACTCGTGGGGCCCACAGGAATGAAGCAGTCCTAGAGTGTAGACAATGTCCTCGTCTGGTGTGACAGCAGACATTCGATCATCCCATCTGCAAAGTTAATTCCAATTAATTAGCTAATTAAAGTGAAAATAATAAAATAGAAAGTAGGCAAGGAAAAAATGAAAAGAGAAAGTAGAAAAATTTAACTGGCTGCAAAATTAGTACCTTTTTCGGTTAAATGGGTAGAAAAGGATGGGCCCTGTTGTCTGGTTATGCCTCCCAATTATGTTAACTAAAACACCGGAGTTAAAATCCACCACTCGAGATTTCGGTACGAACAGATTCAGCCATGGATGAGACTCCGCCTCCGAGTTATGATTGTCTAAGTTCCCCACTCTTCCTAGAAAATCCAAGAGTGGAACATCTTTCTTGAAAATGAAGCCAGGGATGAAGCTCAGATTATCGATCAGCAGCTTAATTTCCTGTAAACATTAATTACGCGAAAACTTTTATACTATGTATTATCATCGTCAATTCGATAACTCGTCACGTATATATAGGCTGCATGCAGGAGGCGTACCGTACATGCACGTGATAGATAATTAGAAATATACGTACATTAATTAATATATATGTATGTACATAGCTAGGACGAAAAAAATTTACCTCATCAATGGTATGGGCAGTGTGATCGTCATAATATTTGACGAGTTCGATGGAGTAGACGATCCCATGATTGGTTTTGATGAGAGTAGCAATTTTGGATTGATGGGAAGGTGAGTAGAAAGAAGATCTCCAGTTATTTGGAGGGCTTTTGTCTGTGAGTAAGGATCCCTCCACATAATTTGGTCCACTCGTTGAGATGAGATATTCTTGATCTCTTGTGAATTTTGAGAAATCAACATATAGCATTCTCACCCATTTTGCCTAAATTAAATTATTTCATCAAATCACGAGGAACTATTATTTATTGCAAATTAATCAATTATAAAATAAATATTAATTTCGTACTCTTGTAGGAGCTTTATCTAGGACGATTCTTGCTCTGATTATGATGCCGAATTGGCCGAGGCCACCAAGAACTGCGAAAAATAGCTCAGAATTCATGTGGTGGGAGCAAGTTATGAACTCCCCTTTGCCTGAAAAAGCAAAATAAAAAGCAAAAATTTGTAAATAAAGTCATCACTAAAATGTTGACCATATTGGTATATATTTTAAGATTCGGTCATTCACGTGATCATATAAATCATTTGTCACACCATATATACATATATATATATATATATATTGTTTTATTGCGTAGTACCAAACACGTGGAGTTAAGTTGTATATTCCCATGACAAATTTGATCTGAAAAAAATATCACCTAGAATCTAAACATATATATATATATATACATTACTACTCATTTGATATATATATATATATATTTGATCTATTTTGAAACTTGTGAGTGTAGGCCCATCAATATCTACATGTGATCTTCATCTGTACTACGTTATACCTAGTATTCTCAAAGATTTTATGTTTGATCATACGATGTCGATGTCAGGGCATGCATGCCCCTGCCCCACCACACAAATGAATTAATTAATTAATTAATATACCTGTAACAACATCCAATTCAAGAACATTGCTAATTTGAGGGCCATGTAGAAACGATTGTCCACTAATTCCACCATTAGAGAGCGTTCCCCCCACCGTCAAGTAGAGATAATCCGTCCAAGAGAGCGGCGCAAGGCCGTGCTCCAACGTCGCTCGTAAAACGTCGATCCACAGCTGCTCTCCCCCGACGTCGGCATAATACCCTAACGAGGGGTGCCGAGAAACCCTCACACCAACCCCATTTTCACTAAGGCTAAAGGCCTCCATGTCCACCACCACGCCGCCGCGTGCCATGGCCTGCCCTTTAACGGAATGGCCGTGGCCGCGAACGGAGACGCTAAACGGAGTGGAACAGTTGTTGGATAATTTTATGAGATCGATTATATCATCGATCGATGAAGGGCGAAAAACTGCAAATGGGGTTTCGTGAACAAGATTTCCGTAGTCGTGGCCACCTTTTTTAATGGAATCAAGATCGTTGTGAAGCCTATTTGAGATATCGAGTGATATGATGTCATTTGGGAGTGCACTAGGCCATGGTCTAAGCTCCCCATAGGTGCAAAGGAGAAAATAGCTTAGAATTGTGAAAGCAAAAAAATGGGAAGAAATGGGAAATTGCTTTGACATTTTAGAAATTGGATATATTGACACCGAGAATATGGTGATGAACTTAATTTGGTGATGGGGTGAAGAATGTAATGAGGCTCTATTTATAGAAAGAGAATATATTTATTTTATTTTATTTTTTTGCTTGGGATGTGAATCTTGACGTACGTACATATTTTGTATGAAATATTGTACGTAAGGCCGATCGAGTGATTCTAGTTTTTTTTTTTTTTTTTTTGAAGTGATTGTAATGAAGATGAATGAATTGTAAATTAACTATATATATGAGCCTATTTTATTATTTGAGCGGGGAGTATATAATTATGTGAGAGTTTGGTCTAAAATCAGATATCTTGAATGCACATTGAAAACAACGGTCAACTAGGATGTCTAGTTCGTAATTTTTAGTCGTATATTTAAGACAGTATAATATTTTTATTTGCCAAGATTGTAATTATTTTGATCATATTTTTCCATCAACATATATCGATTCTAAAATTCTCTCACACTCTCTTTCTCTCTCTCTCTCCCTCTCTCTCTCTCTCTCACACACACATACACAAAAACACGACACTTGTGCAACACACACATTGAAGGACACTTGAACACGGACACAACCCGTGCATATACTTGCATTTGTTTTTCTTTCAGTGGGATAAATCTTAGATCTACGAAAAGAGAGCTTCGAATTAATTAATGTGTGAGGAAGATTTAGTGAAAGCAAAATTTGAAGGAATTTATGAATGCCGGTAATCAGTAGAGACAAAAATGTGTTTGACTTTATTAATTATTAGTCTTAAACATTGATAAAAATAAATAATAAAAGAAATCCAAATTCTTGAATTTATCTATGTTTTTAAATTATAAAATATGAATCATGAAATGTATATTAATGTGGTACGTAACTAATGCCACAAAATTGATAAATACAAATTAATTATAATGTGCCCTCAATGAAAAAGTAATTAATTTCTGGGTCGATCATGTCATTTACGTACCCCCAACAATGTTACAAACATAGTAAAAAAAAAACAAGTGAAAAATGTAACATAGATATTAATTCCAAAACCACCCACAGAATTAATGGTTATAGTGGGCGTAGGTTGCGAATGTGAAGCTAAAGATTTGAGTCATGAGATGCTTTAAGAATTGATATGACATATTTTTGTAGGAATGGTTACTTTGTTTGGTTCCCATTTTGGATGAAGATAATTGAAGAATCTTTGATCGTAAGCAACATAGATTTGATAGAAGTTGTGATGCACGACTGCAGTACTTTAATATATACTATACTTCACGAGTTAATATATATATATATAGTGTGTGTGTATATATATATATATATATAAGAATCGCAGGAATATACAAATTTATACGATTTCCTTCTTCATTGTGGGATCAATTTTGTAGCTATTGCAGGCAACAACCAAATCCCAAAAGTCAATTTCTAATTATAGTTACCAACCCCATCTTGTCCCAACTAATTAAATCACTTTTTAGCCTTCTAATTTTCACTAATTAGGTCTACTTTCTTTACAAAATTTACTTCCTAATTAACTAATAAATAATAATCTATCTTCCTTTTTACCGTATCTACGTACATTATTAAGCTTTATCAAGTATGTACACTACTTGTAACCTGGCAAAATTCTATCGGACTGTTTGACAATTAGACGATACTAGCTCGTAGCTGAATCCAATGCTTATAATTAAGGTTATATATATATGTATATGCTGATAATTTTTAAGAATAAAATCTAATTAATACTTTCTACATACGGGAATCGCTTGACGATTCTAATGACCTGACACATGTTTTAATGACTGGTAACATCCAACTGTAATTTTAAGCTTTATTTCAAGTTAAGAGTGAGTACGCGTATAGCATATATGTGTGTGTGTGTGTGTGTGTGTGTCGTCATCAATCACCATGGCACAAAATTCATGGAAAATTGATTGAGAAGGGGATGTGTCATGATAGAAAATGCATGAAGCTATTATATATGTAGGTACCTCATGAAATGCATGCCTTTGAACTTTGAAGAATCTAATTAAGATACGGATTAGTTATTAGGAGAAGGCATAGAAAATATATATTGCACTCATATCACGCATATGGCAAGTTGCAAAGCTAAGATATTGCAACAAATCCTTGAGATTCTATATGTTTACACAAAAATAAACAAGGCATACATATATTCTCATGTCCCAAGCAAAGATTTTGGCTACAAATGGACAACGAGCTCATGATATTTATGTATTCTAAAAATAAATGGTATTCTATTCATATCTTTTAGGATTTGACACACAGATCACAACCATATATATGGTCTCATTTTTTCCACAGTACGACTTCAATAAATACTTTATTACACTCTTACAACTACTCGATATGATCTTTTATTATATATAAAGAGCAAAGAATTCGAATTCCCACTTGCAAGTTGCAAGCCATATATTTGTGCAGTGCATGTGACTGCATGGTATTTTTTTTTTTTAGCAGAGTAATGCATATGAGTAATATTAATATGGAGCCTAATATTGTTTTTAGTTACTAAGGATAGTGAAGGAGAATTGGGGTTTTTTCCTTTTGAGTAATGCTATTCGGCCATAGTGTGGTTGGCCATAATTTTTAAATTATGGTATATTTCAATTATATGGTAAGTCTTAATTAAATCTCTAATTAGTGATTATTATTGTTTTACAATTATATCCTTGTGGTCTATTTTAGGAAGATTTCATTTGTATATTTAAAATTAATCCTAGCATATAAATATCTCTAAAATATGAATGAATTAAGAAATAAATAAATCATCCGTGAATTAATTTAGGTTGCCATTAGATTCATTTCATTTCTCTATCTTATTTTGATAACCTTGGGAGTGAAGTTAATAAAATATTTTGGTATATTTTTATAAAAAATACATACAAGTGTGACACTAAATTATATTATATTTCATAATTCAACATTATCTACTATGTGATATAATTAATTATTCAATTTTATCTTACGTATGTAACCCAAGTTCTCTTAGCCTAGCAGAAAGGATTATACCCGGCACATTAATAATACATTGGTAATTAATTTAAATTTATTCATTACAAGAAAGTAATGAATTTTAGTATTGTTGTTGTGAATAAAATAATTTGTTCTTAAAAAGAAATTATGAATATTTAAATTCAAAACTAAATTTACAGAGTTCTTTTAGCTCGTTTAAGCTCAAATAAAATCTTGAGCGTAGCACTACTCGGCTCGTTAGCAATCTTATTAAGTAAATAAATTTGAAATATAAAATTATTAACATGATAAAAGTTATATTTTTATGCTATAAATATTATTAGTAAGTACCTTAAATTATAATTTAACTTATTTATTATGACAAAAGAATAAATTTTAATGAATATGTTGTTGGTTGTGAATAAGATAATCTATTCTTAAAAAGAAATAATGAATATTTAAATTTAAATCTAAATTTAGAGAGTCGGTTTAAGCTCGAATAAAATTGTGAGTCTCGATGCATTCGATAAATAAAGCTCAAAGCTCATTCTATAATGAATGAGTCAAGCTTAAGCTTAGCTCTACTCGGCTCGTCGCTCGATTTTTTAAAAAAAAAATAAATCGAATTCAATTTTGGAGCAACCCTCTGAGTACACATAGAAGTGTAATGGAACTTGACTCGTTTATTATCAAATGAGTTTTGAACTTTATTTAGGAAATACTTCAAGGCTAATGGTTTTATTCTTGCTTAATAGTAAACTTTCTAAATTTAGATTTAAATTTAAATATTAATTATTTCTTTTCAAGAATAGATTATTTTATCACAACAACAATATATGTATTCATTATAATTCATTCATTTTCTTGTAATGAACAAATTTAATTAAAACTCGTTATACTTAATAATAATTATAGTATAAAAATGTGAAGTTTTATCGTATAGTACTGAGCTCTACACGATATGTTTTCAAGTTCATTTACTTAACAAACTTTGCTGACGAGCCGAGTAGTGTTGAGCTCAAGCTCAACTCATTTATTATCAAGTGACCTTCGAGATTTATTTTATATAATACTTTGAGGCTCACAATTTTATTCAATGTTAATCGACCCTAAACAAACTCTCTCAATTTAGATTTTAATTTAAATATTCATTATTTCTTTTGAAGAATAGGTTATTTTATTCACAACAACAATGTATTTATTAAATGTCATTCTTTTCTTGTAATGAACATATTTAGTTGGAACTCAATATAACTATTAATAATTAAGTATAAAAAATATAAGTTTTATCATGTCAATAATTTTATATTTCAAGTTAATTTAATTGCTTAATAAGCTTGTTGACAAACCAAGTAGTGCAAAGCTCAAGCTTGACTCATTTATTATCGAGCGGGCTTCAATCTTTATTTATCGAACACTTCGAGGCTCATGATTTTATTTGAGGTTAATTGAGCCTAAACGAATTCCTTAAATTTAGATTTAAATTTAAATATTCATTATTTTTTTCAAAATATATTATTTTATTTACAACAACAATATATTTATAAAAATTCATTCTTTTAATTTCTTGTAATGAATAAATTTTATTAGAACTCAATATACTTATTAATGTCAATTACTTCCCTTTGTGCATGGCTAGGGAACATGGCTTGCATTAATAAGATAATATTGAATAGTTAATTATATAATTATGGTAAATTGTATTGAATTATGAAATATAGTTTAGTGTCACATTTTTATTTTTATTTTTATAATTTTTGATAAAGATATACCAAAATAATTTTATTAATTTCAAATCCGTAAGCGAGAATAAGATAGATAAGTTAAATGAATCTTAAGCTAGCTAGTCAACTTCAATTATTGGATTATTAATTTGTTTCATAATTCATTTTTATTTTAGAGATATTTTATATATGTTTAGAAATTTTAAAAATATACAAGTCAAATCTTCCTAAAATGGATTGTAAGGGTATAATTGTAAAATTATATTAATTGCTAACTAAAACTTTAATTGATAGATTACCATATAATTGAAATATACCATAATTTAAAAATTATGGCCGGCCACAGTGTGGTCGAATAGAATTATCCTTTCCTTTTGGCTAAACTATCGTTTATATCCTAAATTATTCTACATTTTTTAAATATATCTCAAACTATGAAATTTATCAATAATATACATAAACTACTTAAAATTTATCAAATCTAACATTAGATGCATTTCTTGGTAAAAAATATCTTATGTTACGGTTGAATACTTCTTTATTACATGTGCTTTTGTTATGGCCAGATCAACCACTATAACATGATATATTTACCGTAATTTTTTTGCCACTTTTCATACTTTGTAATTTTGTTCAGAAAATGCATCCAATGCTATTTTCAGTTAGTTTTTAAATAGTTTGTGTCTTTTAATTAACAAAAACATTAGTTTATGATAATTTTTTATTAAAAAAAAATACTAGTTTACGATATAAATGATGGATACACTTTTTTGTAAATGAACAGTATTTTAGTCAGTTACCACATAAAACGAGTAAGAAAACTATATTTTAAAATTTGTGGCTAAAAAAGAGTGTCTCAATATCTACTATTAGTATGTGTGTACATGGGATGTTTATATTTACGAACAAAAAATTTCTAACAAGATTTCATCACCCAAATTAGAGAGAATAAAAAATAATTGGACATTATATATAAGGAAATCATCTGCTACATTTATGCAACACTTAATGCTATACAATTATATTTATTAATTTATCTCCGTTTTTTAATTCAATTTCAATTTTAATTTATTATGCTTTATTTTAATTTTACACTTATTATTTAGGGTTCATCCTACTCAATTATGGTATATAATTAATTTTTCAATATTAAAATTTATTTTCTAATTAATAATTGATTATTTTGTGAAAAAATGATTTTATACCATAATTTGATAGGATGAATACTAATTAATAAGTGTAAAAATAAACTAAAACACAATAAATTGAAATTGAATTAAAAATCACAGAAAATTAATAAATTTAATTATATAACACCTAGTATTATATAAAGTGTAGTAGAGGATTTCATACGACACATACGTAGCTGCAGTAAAATGAGGTTTAATTTCTCAAAAACAACTGAATTGAAATTAATATATATGTATCTTTACACATGTCTACAGACATTCGTAGTTAGCTAGGTTCCACCAAACAAATTAAAAGAGAAAACAAGTATAGAAAAATGCCAATAAAGTTTGATCTGTGATTGATTCCATATCTATTTGATTGTACCAAGAAAATCATGCATAGCCAAGTTTTTTTTTTTTAATTTTTTTTCTATATGTCGTCAAAAGTTTGTCATCTTGGATTCTACCATGTAGAGTTCAAAATTACCAATTAAGAATCTTCGATTGAAGTACTATCAAATCCTTGTAATGTGACAAGTCCTAGTAATATTCGAAGCAAATCCAAAAACACTTTATTGACATGAACAACTTAGCTAGTTAGACAACATTATCTCTCACGTTGCTGTAGTACTAGTATATATGTTTGGTCGAATGGAGTTTTCAACTTGTCATTTAATTTGTATGCGATATGGAGAGATAGATTATATGTAAACACAGCTAATCATCTCAAAATTTAATTATTTGGTACATATATCATATATGGCCACTATAAATATAATTATTATTTTTTTTTGGGGGGGGGGGGGGGGGTTTAGATATCTATAAACCACCACCGTAAGTATGTTTGAGTTACCGTCAAATATTAGAGCAAGTGATATTGACGTTTAGGGGTGCAAATGAGTCGAGTCGAGTTCGTAAGTATGTTTGAGTTACCGTCAAATATTAGGGCAAGTGATGCTGACATTTAGGGGTCTAAACGAGTCGAGCCGAGTACCACCGAGCTCGGCTCGTTTAAGTATTCGTGAGCTCGAGCTTGATTCGAGCTTTGAACTCGGGCTTGAGCTCGGCTCAACAGGAAAAACTCGAGCTCGAGCTCGATTCAGTCTCGACTCATTTATTTAAAATTCGAGCCTGAACCCGAGTTCGGCTCGATTATTTAAAATTCAAGCCCGACCACGAGCTCGGTTCGATTATTTAAAATCCGAGTCCGAACTCAAGCTCGGCTCGGGCTCGTTGTCAGCTCGTTTATTTATTTGTTAATATTGAAATCTTTTTATTCCTCTATTTTTTGTATATATTTATAAATTTATACTATCTATCTATTAGTTAGATTTATAATATATACATATATATATATATATTATGTGTGTGTATTAGTTATCGAGTGTGTGTCGATCGTAAGATTTATAAATTATGAATCACAACTCATAAGTCATATCCTATTACAATTTATTAAGATAATTTATAAATTAATAACTCTATATTATTTAAGAGACTATTAATTCTTAATTTTTTTAATTATTATTCTTAGTTTAGCATATTGAATGTTAATTTTTGTTATTTTTTATTTTTATGTGCATATTAACTAATATAAACTATAATTATATAAACTATACTCTATATAGTTGAGATTGAGTGGAAATCATGATGATTGAGATTGGAAAAAAATCTCGATGTTGAGATTGGAAGACGGATATTGAGCAGCAGCGCCAGACTGGGAAGAAAACCTGATTTTTTTTAATATATATATATATATATATATATGGTCGGGCCGGGTCGGGTGGAGACATAATACGCCCATTGCTATGTTTGTGGAAGAGTGAAAAATCAGAGGCAAATCTTTTGAAATCTTGGTGAATAAGAGAGGACTTGAGTTTGTCATACCAAGCCCTATGTGTCTGGCGAAGGCCATACAATGCTTTAGACAACTTACAAACATGCCTAGGAAAGGTGGAATCCATAAAACCCTTAGGCTGCTCCATATAGATGGTTTCCTCGAGATCTCCATATAAAAAGGCGTTGTGGACATCAAGTTGTTGCACAGACCAGTTTCTAGTAGCTGCAAGAGAGAACATTAGACGAATGGTTGAAAACTTGACAATTGGACTGAAAGTATCTGAATAGTTAACCCCGACAAACTGTTCGAACCCACGAGCAACAAGTCTTGCTTTTCATTTATCCAACAAGCCATCTGACTTTATCTTCACACGAAACACCCATTTATTTGAGATGACTTTGTGATCAGAAGGAGGAGGAACCAATATCCAAGTGTTGTTACGTTGAAGTGCGTCAAATTCAGCATTCATAGCGGAGAACCAATCATCATCATCAAGAGTTGTAGCCACAGTAGAGAGAATATTAGGAATATAGAAGGATGTGAGTAGAACTTTTTGTTTATGGATGCCATGTTTGGCTCGAGTTTGCATGTGATACTGATTTTGTACTGGAAGAGGTGATGGGATAGAAGGAGAGGCAGACGAAGGAGGTGAGGGTGAAGTGTGTAAAGAGGAAGAGAAGAAGGGATGGAGGGGTGACGAAGAAGAAGAGGACTCAACCGGTGTATGGTGGTGCGTATGATTTTGCAGAGGAATGGGAAAAAATGAGGAAGAAGCAGGTGAAGAAGAAGAAGAAATGAGAGGGAAAAGAAAAGGGAATGGAAACTCCTTCTCATTAAGTTTCTCATTTAAACCACTGCAAACTTTAGCCAACACAAAAGAACTCGGGTGCCCCAACTTTTGATGTCATTTATTTATATCAGAAGGAGAAGTACAAGATATTAATGTTGTCTGACTACTCTCTTTACAAGAATCTTGAGTAATCACATCTGGACTAGAAACATATGGCATACAAGGCTTTAAATGTGTGTGATGTCTGCCTTCATGATCTACAAGATATGGCATACAAGGCTTTAACCTTGTGAGTCACGCCATTCTTTCTCATCAACTTCTCAAAGAGTTTGTTCGTCAAGTGCGATCCACCATCACTTATTATAGCACGGGGAAATCCAAACCTACTCAAAATGTGCTCCTACACAAACTTGATAGCCACATTAGCATCACACGACCTAGTGGGGATTGCCTCAACCCACTTAGACACATAATCAAAGGCTAATAGGATATATTCAAAACCAAATGAGTTAGGAAATGGCCCCATAAAATCAATACCCCAAACATCAAAAATTTCAACCACAAGGTTGACATTCAAAGGCCTTTCATTTCTTCTCCTAATATTTCCAAGCCTTTGGCACTTATCACATGAGAGACAATATATATATGAGCATCTTTAAAAATTGAGTGACAATACAAACCGGATTGCAAGATTTTTCGAGCCGTCTTTTGCCCTCCAAAGTGCCCACCACAGTGTGAGGCATGGCAAAAGACTAAGACATCGGTTTGTTCCTCCTCTGCGACACATCTTTGGATCACTTCATCTTTCCCCAAGTGGAAAAGGTATGGATCGTCCCAAAAGTAATACCTACACATTGCTAAAAATATTTTCCTTTCTTAAAAGGTGAGGTGAGGCCTCAGTTTATTACAAGCAAGATAATTAACAATGTCGGCATACCATGGAGAAGAATTAAGCTCAAGAACATGCTCATACGTAAATGAATCACAAA
Organism: Perilla frutescens; assembly: GCA_026008535.1. Classification (NCBI taxonomy): domain Eukaryota; kingdom Viridiplantae; phylum Streptophyta; class Magnoliopsida; order Lamiales; family Lamiaceae; genus Perilla; species Perilla frutescens. The sequence goes on along the minus strand of BRKX01000001.1, from coordinate 46,555,650 downwards.
TAACACCTTTCTCATACGATATATCAAACATTTCATCTACGGGGAGACGAGAGAGATGGTCCGCTACCACATTTTCACACTCCTTTCTATCCTTGATTTCTACATCAAATTCTTGCAAAAGCAAAATCTACCTAATGAGTCTAGGCTTAGCTTGGGGTTTGGTCAACAAATACCTGAGAGCCGCATGATCACTATGCACAATCACTTTAGAACCTAAGATGTAGGATCTAAATTTATCCAATGAAAATACAACGGCTAGCAACTTTTTCTCACTTGTGGTGTAATTTACCTGAGTAATATTCAATGTGAGGCTAGCATAGTAAATTACACGAAGAATTTTTTTGACACGTTGACCCAAAACGGCACCCACAGTGGAATTTAATGCATCACACATAATTTCAAAAGGCAATGACCAATCAGGAGGAATAACAATAGGTGCGGTGATTAATTTTTTCTTAAGAGTGTTAAAAGCTAACAGAGGCTCAGTTTACCTTCAAACCTACTGTGATTTGTTTCAATATTAATAACTTGTGTCAATGCCTACAAGTGTACAAGCATGTGATTGTAGATATGATGATACGAGGTCGATCCACATGGAAATGGAATAGAAATTAGACGATGCAATTACCACGACAGAAGAAGAGCGAAATATCTAGACGAACAATAAGTAGGTGGTGTGTTTTAACTATATTAAAACATCAAACAAGAACCAAAGACATAACATGTAAACACATATAATTATCAATATATATTTTCACTCAAGAGTCAATACCAAACAAAGGAAGATTTGAAGATGATAAATAAGGCGAAACTCTAGGACAAGGCTACACAATACTCATATTGACCTACATTGTGGAATTACACATACATTGTTGCAAAGTTCATAGATAGGAAGACCACAAATATAATAAGAGCATCTCTCGAATAACTCTTAAATTGCGAATGCGACAAAGATGGCTATCTCTAACGCATTCTAAGGTCGCACCTACAAAAGGATCTAAGGGTCACATTTCCTTCCACATAATGATATTCGACTAAGAAGACAAATATGTAGATTTGATCTAGGCATGCTTATGATCACGGGATTGACTATATGCAAGTGATTCATACATGTGATGTTAGTGAGATGGCCAACCAAACAACATCATTCAAGCCCTAGCATAGATCAAAACCTTGACAAAGCAACAACACATATATTCATCCGAAATCAAAGATCAATATTCACATTGTTTCACCACATCCTAGAGCCTTAAGGCTCTAGCCAACCATATTCAAAGTAAAATCAAGATTACAAAAAGAAAGACAATAACACATTCTAAGTAAAAGTCAAAGAAGAGAGAAGAGGTGATAAAACCCAATGTAGAGTACTCCTTCTTCGATCATATGGCTTGGATTCTCAAATGGATGGTTGAATCTTCAATCTTCTTCTTGATCTTCAAAAATCCCTTTTCTTGATGTTTCTCTTATGTATTTTTCGTTCTAGGATCGATTTGGTTTCGTTTGAAAATCCCCAAATGTATACATAAGTAATGGACCAATAATGGAGTGCCAAAAGTCAATTTTTGAAATCCGTCAAGTCGAAACGCAACCCCAGGTGATCGCGTTATGGGGTCGGGTTTGGACTGAAGAAAAACAGCTCTCTGAAGCTTGTACAGAGCGACCGAAGGGGTCGCGCTTTTCCATAGCGTTTGTTTCTGCCTTGGAAGCGCAACCTGAAGTAGTCGCGTTTCTGGGTCGCGCTTTCCTTTGCTTTTGAAACGCGACCCCAGGAGCTCGCGCTTTGCCGTCGCGTTCCAGCTGGAGAAAACACCGTCTCTGAAGTTGTCGAAGCGCGACCAAACGGGTCGCGTTTTAGGGTCGCACTGTAGGCCGGCTGTGGCGCGACCTTGAGGTGCTCTCGCTTCATGGTCGCGTTTTGGCTTTTTCAAGTTTTTCTTGTCTTTTCTCGTCTTTGTGCATGCGTTGATCGATCATCTCACAACCTGACTCCTTTTGGAATTTGTTTTCCCCAAAAACTCCCTAAATTGGTCACATTATACCAAACAAGAGATTTAAACAATATTAACATTATTTACCACATATATACATGATAACCAAGTGCAAATGCACTCAAAATGAGTGAAAATGTGTGCAATTTATGCACTCATCAACTCCCCCAAACTTAAATATTTGTTTGTCCTCAAACAAAACAAGAGTAGAAGGACAAGGTAATTAAGCATATTGGAATCAAGATGGCAATTTGCTTCAGAAATCCAAAATCAAAATAATGCATAGATGGCAGTGGCAATCAATAATAAACAAGATCATCAAAATCATCATGATATAATTTGTGAAGTTCAAACTCTCTCAAGGTTCAATAGACGCTCGTTCTCGAGTGTATAGGCTAGAAGTGTATCGCTCAAGGTCGAGAGTGCACTAGAATTCTACTATATGATTGTAAAGTGACTTCAATCTCCACTACTTAGTGCGTGTCTTCAACCAAGAATCATTAAGGTCTTTTGGGATTGTAGTGAAGGCTTTTCGGCAAGGTATGTATATATTTGGCTAAGTGACTTCCCAACATTACCCATTTCATTACCAAGCAAGTAGAACAAATCAAGTTCTCTTCTACCCCTATTTCTTCACAACCCATATCTCTTTGAGATTTTCCAAATTTCTTTCAATATTTCATACTTTGTGATGCATATGCAGAACTATCTTTCTTTCACTTCATTTTCAATTATGATCAAAATGATTCACTTCTTTGTTTTCTTTTCTATCACAAGAGTATTCATTATTTTATCCTTTTTCATTTTCCAAGATTTCTCAAAGATTTTATTTGAAAAAGGTCCACAACCATCTTGCCAATTATTCCATTCCCAACCCAACCAAATCAATAAAATAGTTTCAAGGCTCAAAGGGCTTGCAAGGGATTAACTTTGTATTGGAAGGTTAAGAATTTGGATTTTTATGAGGTTTAGACAATAAATGGCCTTAAATCATTTTCAAGAGATCAAACACACCCATGTAACCTCAATCAAGTCACAAAGAAAGTTCTAGAGAAAACTTAGTGCACTATGAAGACCATTAATCACTCATCAAAGAAAAGATTACATTTGTGTAATCTTTGGATCAAAATCTCTCCACGGTAAGTTTTTCCTTCCCAAATTGTACTTTTGAGACATTAAAGAGCTTTGGTTACAAAATCATGCCATAACATTATGCTTTTTATCAAAAAATTTCAAAAAAATTTCAACATAAGCCCATTCTCATCAAGGATTCCAATTTCATCAATAATCATGCTCTCAACACCCTTATTATTGTTGCAAGAACATACACTTATTTAAGTCAAAAACAACCCCAAACCACAATCATAAGGCAATTGAACAAAAACATAGATAAAATATCACATGCTCATGAAGCAAAACGGCATGTGATATCATAATCCATCAACTACCATCATCCATACATACCAACGAAGAATATAAAATCCTAACATAATCCAAACATAAATAAAAACATAAGCATGCAAGCATGCTCCAATATCCGAAAGCATAAATAAATAAGTCTTAGGAATGAGCAGAAAAGATCCTTGCCAACCACTACTCTCTCCCCCTCTCCCAAACTTATTTTGATCCTAAGGAGGATATAAGTTTGGAGGCAAAAAGGTGGTGGCAAGGGTCACTAACGCTCAGTGAGGTGGCTACGGCTGATGAGGAGACTGGTGCGGGTGTGGAGACTGGTGCGGATACTGCGAGGTTGGCATGAATTGTGAAGGCTGGAATTGCTGGAACTGCTGAGAGGAGGAGGCCATGTACTGTCCGGTCGGCATCTGCTGAAAATGCTGTGAAGAAGATGACGAGGCCATGAACTGTCCGGTCGAGAACTGCTGCAATGACTGGAATGGCGGTTGCTGCTGAAACTGCTGCTGATGCTGGTAGAAGTTGTGGGGAGTGATCTGCTAGTGTTGAGATGAGGTATAGGGCTGCTGCTGTGACCCAGACCCGGTGTTCATGCCCCTGAAGATCCCGGCTAGGTCCTGTATCTCTGATCGGAATGAGCCCATATTATCAGCAAGACCCCTGATGTCACCCCTAAGACCTGTAAACCTCTCGTCAATATCCGTCTGTATGGCATGAAATATGTCATTTACGCTGGACTGAATCTGTCCCATCCTGCCATGCATGTCGTGTCGGATATCATCAAATCTCGTGTGCATGTCTTGCCTTAGTGCTCCGAATTCATCGTGCACATCATCCCTCCAATTGTACATGGTCTCCTCTAATGCATCAAAGCGGCCAGTTATTTGTTCTTCATTGTAGCGCCGTCCACGTCTGAATGCGGCTGTAGACGACCCTTCTCCTCCTGCTTCTCCTCCGTCGTCTCCTTGGCCCTCAAGATTGCCTCGAATCCCTCGTTGTTGCTCTGCTACACCCATAGCTTGAAGATGAGCAACCGTCTCCATTTTCCAATTTCTCCTCTCATTTCAATTCGACACATGTGTGAGAGCTTGATTTGGCAAAGGGAATGTTCCCCCGGCTCGCATGTTCAGCATGTATTGATTCAAATCCGAGGCCAGCATCTTCACATTCCTCAAGTGATTGAGGTTGATCATCCTCAATCCCGGTGTATGCAACTCTTCTGTAAGGTCGACATCGAAGTAATAGGCTAGTGGAGTGATCAATCCGCCAAGGCAAATGTGTCCACTGTCGAGGTGGGATTGTCGAAACATCTGCTTAATGAGGAAGACACCAAATTTTAACTGCCTTCCATTCAACATAGCCCACAAAGCAAACAACTCCTTTGTCCGCAGTCCACTGTTGTCTCTTCTTGCCCAAACGGTGTTGGCAAGGATTCGGTGCAGGTATCGAAAGACTGGGTTGGGCATAGCAGATGCCTTGGCCACACTAGAGTTGTACTTCTCTGTCTCCGTCTCCGTGAGGCATAGAAGACGGTAGGTGTCGTCTTGGTTGAATTCGCGGGGCTCATGGTAAATGCCTTCTTGCGTGGCCCCAAAAATCTCGTTTAACTCATCCACGGTTAGCTCGCGGTCTCACTTTCCAAGCCGAAAAGTGCATCGAACCGGCCCCTTCTGGTCTGTCCTCTTCATATCAAAAGTGCTCATCACCTCCTTTACTAGGCGAGGATACATCAAACAATCCCGCTCTAGAGCTTGGAGCCATCCAATGCGGTCCAAGAGCTGCCACACATCGTCTTTGATACCAAGGGCTTCACATTTTCCCTCATGCATGAACTTGGTGGTGGCAATGGTGACGTTGTATAGCCGGTTCCAATTCTCAATATGTTCCTCATTATGGAGGACAACCCCATACCTCATTGGATGGCTTTCCGGCAAGTCCTCATCTTGCCCCTCGTCTTCGGCCTCAATCTCAGGGTCGGACTCAACATGTGTCCTCTTAGAAGACCTCCCTTTTCTTGGCATTTTGGGGTGAGATTGGTACCTACAAAAATCCAACAAAGTTTAGGATAAATGAGCACAATACACGTTAGTTTAGCATAGATAATGGGGTTTTAGACTTATGATAAAATCCAACACAATCCCCCGTGTATCTTTGTTAAACTATTAGAGACTTTGTTGTGAAACATAATTATAGACACATAGCCAATCTTTCCCAACAACTTCCTCATCACAAAAGAACAAATATGAACAACATCTTTATCTCGATAAAAATAGGCCTAAAGCCACGTATGACAATATCACAAGCACTTTCAAGATAAAACTTGTTCTTCAAAATCAAAACATGTATAAAAATTGAGGCAAGGCCATGGTTCTAAACATATATGACAAAATCTAACTTCAATTGTCCATAACAACATGCTCAATGTATTATAATGCCTATTCAAACTAAAATAGGGGCTTCCCATCACATATGACAATGTTAAAAACATAAAGCCCCCTCAAAAACATGTGTTTAACAACCACATCAATGGCAATATTTCTTATTTTCCTTTCTATGTCTAATCAATTTGTCTCATAGCTAAAGCAACAAGGTGCCAAAGTTATGCATAGCCACAATTGCAAAGACAAAAAGCATAGTCATCTTCAAGTTAGAACAACATTCTAGCATATAAAATGGATAACCTCATTTCCCTCAACAATCATTATCAAAAATTGAAATTCAATCCAAGTTGGGAACATCATAAGCATACCATGCAAGAATGTTTCAACATCCACAAAATTTAGACCAAGGTTCCCCTAATAAGGCTATAGCATGTGAAAAATCAAATAATCTCTAACATTCATGCTCAATTTTCACAATTTTCCAAAATTTTAAGCCTAACTCTCCAAATTATCAATAATTCCACAAACCCACAACTCACCCATGCTATCAATTGCATTGTTCTTCAATGTACACACAATGTGAGCATATTCATTGGGATTTTTGTTCATTTGAGACCTAGGGTACAACATCTTGATATTTCCCCAATTTTTCAAATATATGAACAATTAAACCATATAATCAACATTTATGGGTAATGGGTGTAGATTAATAGAAGAGTTTGAGAGATTTACCTTGAATCTTGATGGAGAGGAAGAATTTTTTGTGTGTGCTCGAGTGAGAGTGAGTATGAGTGAAATTTGAAGTGTGTGTGTGAAATGGAAAGAAAAAGGGTTAAAAACCCATCTGTACTAGGCAAAGCGCGAGCCGGGTCACGCTTTGAAATCGCATTTTCACTGAAGAAAAAAGTGCGATCTGGGTTGCTCGCGTTTTTCGATCGCGTCCTGGAAGCATTATGAAGCGCGACTCCAATTGATCGCGCTTCTGGGTCGCGTTTCATCTTCTTAACTTCATGTCTCTGAAGTTCGTACAGTGCGACCTTCGTGTCGCGTTTTTCCATCACGTTTCGCCTTTGCTTTTGAAACGCGACTTCAGTAAGTCGGGCTTCGGGGTCGCGCTTTAACCCTTTTAAAACGCGACCCAAGCTACTCGCGTTTGATGGTCGCTTTTTCCATTTTTTAACTTCGAGCCCAGTTTTGGGCTCCTTTTCAACACTCTATGCAATCCCATCTTTGTACCTTTTTCTACAGCAGCACAACTCTTACAAAACAATGCATAACTATCCTCAATTCCTCCAGAAGATGCACAATTAAAACTTTTAATTTAATTTAGACAAAAATCATAAAAACTACATAATAAAAGAAATTTAGATCAACAAAACTTAAAGCATTGGGTTGCCTCCCAATTAGCGCTTAATTTAACGTCGTGAGGTCGACGGGATACGGTTCTTCAAAGATTTGTCAAATGAAGGACAAACACTCCGGCTTGCTCCTCCGCATTGTAGAATTTCTTCACACGTTGCCCATTTACAACGAATAAGCTCCCATCTTTGGCTTGCAACTCCACCGCTCCATTTTCAAAGATCTTTGAGATGAAGTATGGACCTCTCCATTTTGTTTTGAGTTTTCCGGGAAACAACCTCAAACTCGAGTTGAAAAGCAATACGGCATTACCGGGTGCAAGTTCTTTCTTTCTTAAGAACTTGTCATGATAAAGTTTGGTCTTCATCTTGTAAATGGAAGAATTTTCGAAGGCCTCAAGCCTAAATTCATCGATTTCATTCAAACGGAAAATTCTTTCTTTTTCCGACATCTCAAAGTCGAGATTGAGCTTTTTGGTGGCCCAATATGCCTTGTGAGTGAGCTCGATTGGAAGGTGATAAGACTTTCCAAATACCATTTGATAGGGAGACATCCCCAATGGAGTCTTGTAGGCCGTTCGATAGGCCCAAAGTGCCTCATCGAGATGGCTTGCCCAATCTTTCCCATTCGTCTTCACCACCTTTTGGAGGACTTATTTGACCTCTCTATTTGCAAGCTCAGCTTGCCCATTGGCTTGTGAGTGGTAGGGAATCGTCACTTTGTGCTTCACTCCATGTCGTGCTAGGAGGCTCGTCATCCACTTATTGCAAAAGTGAGTGCCCCCGTCACTAATTAACGCTCTTGGAGCCCCAAATCTTGTCAAAATATTCCTTTGAAGGAACTTAAGCACAATCTTCGAATCATTAATCTTGGTTGGGATTGCTTCAATCCACCGTGAGAGATAGTTAACCGCCAAAAGTATGTAGAGATTTCCATCGGACACCACAAATGGTCCCATGAAGTCAATCACCCATACATCAAACAATTCCACTTCTACAATTGCACTCATCGGCATCTCATCCCTCTTTGAAATAGATCCCATCTTTTGGCATCGCTCACATGTCTTCACAAACTCTTCACAATTTTTAAAAATGGAGGGCCAATAGAACCCGCTTTGTAGAATTTTCCTAACGGTTCTATTGGAAGCAAAATGGCCTCCACAAGGTGAATCATGACATGCCTTCATTATCTCGATCCATTCTTCTTCCGGCACACATCTTCTAAGAATGGAATCGGCACATCTTCTAAAAAGATAGGGCTTCTCCCATATGTAGAATTTGAGATCATGAAAGAATTTTTTTCTTTGATAGCTCTCCATCTCTACCGGTTTTACCTTGGCAACTAGGTAGTTGACAATATCCGCAAACCATGGAACTTTTGTTGAAGCCGACATGATTCTCTCATCGGGAAAACTTTCATTTATTGGCCATGTGTTCTCTTCTTCTTTCACGTGCTCCAATCGGGACAAGTGATCCGCCACCACGTTCTTGCATCCTTTTCTATCTTTTATCTCCACATCGAACTCTTGGAGTAGGAGAATCCATCGGATAAGCCTTGGCTTTGCATCCTTTTTGGCAAAAAGATGCCTCTAAGCGGCGTTGTCGGTGTGCACTATCGTTCGGGCCCCAATGAGATAGGGCCTAAACTTGTTGAATGCGTACACGACCACCAAAAGTTCCCTTTCTGTGGTGGTGTAGTTGACCTGAGCAGGATCCAAAGTCCTACTCTCATAGTAGATGACTCGGAAGAGTTTGTCCTTCTTTTGGCCAAGAGCGGCTTCTACCGCTATCTCGCTTGCATCACACATCACTTCAAAAGACTCACTCCAATCGGGTGAGATAAGCACGGCTGCCGTGATTAGGGCCTTCTTCAATGTTTCAAAAGCCTGCAAACAATTAGCATCAAAGTCAAATTCAACGGCTTTTTCAAGTAAACGACAAAGAGGTTTAGAAACTTTGGAAAAATCTTTTATAAAGCGCCTATAGAAACCGGCGTGTCCCAAGAAGCTTCTAACTCCCTTCTCATTTGTTGGTGGAGGTAGCTTTTGAATGGCCACTATCTTGGCCCGGTCCACCTCTAGACCTTCACCCGACACCTTGTGTCCTAGAACAATGTCATCTCTCACCATGAAGTGGCATTTCTCCCAATTGAGCACTAGATTAGTATCTTCACATATCTGCAATACTTGTGTTAAATTATCAAGGCATATATCAAATGTATCACCAAACACAGAAAAGTCATCCATAAACACCTCCATGATGTTTTCAATCAATCCATGAAAGATGGACATCATACACCTTTGAAAGGTGGCGGGTGCATTACACAACCCAAACGATATCCATCTATATGCAAAAATGCCATATGGACAAGTAAAGGCGGTCTTTTCTTGGTCTTCGGAAGCAATCATGATTTGATTGTACCCGGAATACCCATCAAGAAAATAATAGAATTCGTGACCCGCCAACCTATCTAGCATTTGATCAATGAAAGGTAATGGAAAATGATCCTTCCTAGTATATGCATTCAACGCTTTATAACCTATACACATTCTCCACCCCGTTACTACTCTTGTAGCAATTGTTTCTTTATTATCATTTTCAACAATAGTCATTCCCCCCTTTTTAGCAACCACTTGAGTAGGACTAACCCACTCACTATCCGAAATAGCAAATATGATACCGGCATCAAGCAATTTTAGAACCTCTTTCCTAACAACTTCTTGCATAATAAGGTTGAGTCTTCTTTGATTTTGCACCTTAGGTTTATAATCTTTCTCAAGCAAGATTTTATGCATGCATATCGAAGATTTAATGCCTTTAAGGTCGGAGATTGACCATCCAATAGTGCTTTGATATTTTCTCAACACCCTTAACAATTTATCGCATTGTTCATCGGATAAGAGGGAAGAAACTATTACCGGTTTTTGCTTGGCTTCATCAAGGTAAGCATACCTCAAATGTGTAGGTAGGGGTTTCAACTCCATGTCTTCTTTTGCTTTCAACTCGTCCTCTTCCTTTGATGTTTGGTCCTCGTTTCTTAATGGCAAGAACTTTGGCTTCCTCAAATAGGATTCCTGAAATGAATTCATCATAGAAACGGAATCACATACACCAAAATCATCATTAAATAAAGAATTAAAGATAGAGTTAGAAATGCAAATCTCAAGAGGATCTTTTGGGCTCCTCAACTCTTCCTCCTTTATGCACTCATCCACCATTTGGAGCACTTTGCACTCCTCGATATTCTTTGCCTCTTCTTCGGGATGTTGCATCGCTTTTTGAAGGGAAAATGTGATTCTCTCATCATTCACTCTCAAGGTAAGTTCTCCCTTCACCACATCTATCAAGGCCTTTTCCGTGTACAAAAATGGTCGCCCTAAGATGAGGGGAACTTCCTTGTCTTCTTCCATATCAAGAACCACAAAGTCCACCGGAAAGATAAAGTTGTTGACCTTCACTAGCACATCTTCTACCACACCCTTTGGGTATGTCAAAGAGCGGTCGGCCATTTGGAGACAAATGGTGGTCGGCTTGATCTCCCCCATTTTCAACTTCTTAAAGAACGAGAGGGGCATCAAATTGATACTCGCCCCAAGATCACACAAAGCCTTACCAACGTGATTTTCTCCAATAGTAACCGAGATGTTAAAGCTTCCCGGATCTTTCATCTTTGCGGGCAACTTTCTTTGCAATAAAGCACTACAATTCTCGGTCAAATTAATCGTCTCATACTCCCCCATCTCCTCTTTTTGAAAATCACATCCTTCAAGAATTTTGCATAATTTGGCATTTGTTGAAGTGCTTCAATAAGAGGGATGTTGATCTGTACCTTCCTAAAGATATCGAGGAATCAAGAGAATTGCTCGTCACTCTTCACCTTTTGGAGTCTTTGTGGGTAGGGTTATGGGCACTTTGTATTCTTCCGGCATCACCCTTTTTTGTTCTTCTTTCTCTTTCCCTTTTTCAAGGGCATCATGTTTCTTCAATTTGGGATTTAAGTCCTCTTGACTCGGTCCCTCCTCTTTCTTCTTTTCACTTGGTTTCTCTTCATCATTTCCTTTGCTTTCCTCATCATCCGGCATCTCGGGGCCATCATAAGCGGTTCCACTCCTCAAGGTAATTGCCTTGGATTGATCCTTCGGATTCACAGTGGTATTACTTGGGAACTTGCCTTGTTGATGTTGGCTTCCCAAGATAGTTGCAAATTGTCCCATTTGCTTCTCCAAAGTGTTAACTTGGTTGCCATTTGCTCCGACGATATTTTCTAACTTCCCAATTCGTGCTTGAGAGTCTTTCATGTAACTCTCCATCTTCCCCATGAATGCCATTAGAAGTTCATCTATCTTAGGCTTCTTCTCCTCATCAATTACACCATTTGTGACTGAGAAGCCCGGAGGTGGTTGGATTGCATTATTCGGGTTACCATAGGAGAAGTTGGGGTGTTGAGCTTTATTTTGATAACCCGAATTTCCTCCATATTGGCCTCCGTATTGGGGTTTGTACCCTGGATTGAATTGCCTTGGTTGATTCGAGAAACCTCCTTGTTGGTTCACATAGTTTACATCCTCAAATTGGCTTTGAGATGTCTCGGCTTTTGAATTTGTAAAGGCCTCTATTTTTGAATTCAAGGTTGCCATTTGAGCTGCCACAAGCCCGAGTGCATCCGAACTTGAAGCAGAAGCCACTTTCTTCAGAATTTGAACTCACTCTCTTGTGGCCGGCCATTGAAAGGAATTTGAGGCCATTTCTTCAATGATTCTCAAAGCTTCTTCCGGCCCTCTTGCCAATAATGATCCACCCGCGGCCGCATCCATGAGTGTTCTTACTTCGTCTTTGCTTCCTCCATAGAAAATGCATACTTGGTGATCGGTTCTAAAACCATGTCCGGGGCACTTCCTTAGCATCTCTCTAAAGCGCTCCCACGCCTCATATAGGCTTTCTTCATCCCATTGTTTGAACACGGTGATCTCTCCTTTCAATTTGAGGGTTTTTCCGGGTGGGAAAAACTTGTGTATGAACTTTATCACCAATTGATCCCAAGTTTGAAATGTTCCTTGAGCATGGCTTAACCACCATGTTTCCGCCTTGTCGATCAATGAGAATGGAAAGAGTCGGATGAGGATTGCATCATCCGGGACTCTGTTCATCTTCATTGTCCCACTAACATTGAGAAATTTGCGGATATGCTCATGGGGATCCTCCATTGATGTCCCTCGGAATTGGTTCTGTTGGATCATTAGTATGAGAGAGGTCTTAAGCTCGAAGTTGTTGGCTCGAATGGGTGGTCCATTGGCCACCCCTTGATCAACGACGGGTTGAAAAAGGTTCCGGATTGGTGCCTCCACATTTCTATTGTGAGCCTCCTCTTGGGCTCTCAATTGCTCTTGCATCACCTCCAATTGCCTTTGCATTTGGGCAATCATCGGGTCTTGGACCAGTGGAGGTAGATCCGCCATCCTTCTCCGTCTACGTGCGTTGTTGTGGCGAACCGTTGCTTCAATCTGTAAGTCCAATGCAATAGGTGGTTCTCATTGAGAACGAGTGTGCATACACTTCCTATCAAAAAGGACAAACAAATCGAGAACAATTCTTTCAAATAAAACAAGTAAAAATGTCTAAAGTAATCTACTCAATCTTTATCACAATATTACATTTATCAAATAAATTCCGTTTCCCCGGCAACGACGCCAAAAACTTGACAGTGGATCAGTTTACCTTCAAACCTACTGTGATTTGTTTCAATATTAATAACTCGTGTCAATGCCTATAAGTGTATAAGCATGTGATTGTAGATATGATGATACGAGGTCGATCCACATGGAAATGGAATAGAAATTAGACGATGCAATTACCACGACGGAAGAAGAGCGAAATATCTAGACGAACAATAAGTAGGTGGTGTGTTTTAACTATATTAAAATGTCAAATAAGAACCAAAGACATAACATGTAAACACATATAATTATCAATATATATTTTCACTCAAGAGTCAATACCAAACAAAGGAAGCTTTGAAGATGATAAATAAGGCGAAACTCTAGGACAAGGCTACACAATACTCATATTGACCTACATTGTGGAATTACACATACATTGTTGCAAAGTTCATAGATAGGAAAACCACAAATATAATAAGAGCATCTCTCGAATAACTCTTAAATTGCGAATGCAACAAAGATGACTATCTCTAACGCATTCTAAGGTCGCACCTATAAAAGGATCTAAGGGTCATATTTCCTTCCACATAATGATATTCGACTAAGAATATAAATATGTAGATTTGATCTAGGCGTGCTTATGATCATGGGATTGACTAGATGTAAGTGATTCATACATGTGATGTTAGTGAGATGGCCAACCAAACAACATCATTCAAGCCCTAGCATAGATCAAAACCTTGACAAAGCAACAACACATATATTCATCCCAAATCAAAGATCAATATTCACATTGTTTCACCACATCCTAGAGCCCTAAGGCTCTAGCCAACCATATTCAAAGTAAAATCAAGATTACAAAAAGAAGGACAATAACTCATTCTAAATACAAGTCAAAGAAGAGAGAAGAGGTGATAAAACCCAATGTAGAGTACTCCTTCTTCGATCCTATGGCTTGGATTCTCAAATGGATGGTTGAATCTTCAATCTTCTTCTCGATCTTCAAAAATCCCTTTTCTTGATGTTTCTCTTGTGTATTTTTCGTTCTAGGGTCGATTTGGTTTCGTTTGAAAGTCCCCAAATGTATACATAAGTAATGGACCAATAATGGAGTGCTAAAAGTCAATTTTTGAAATCCGTCAAGGCGAAACGCGACCCCAGGTGATCACGTTATGGGGTCGGGTTTGGACTGAAGAAAAACAGCTCTCTGAAGCTTGTACAGAGCGACCGAAGGGGTCACGCTTTTCCATCGCGTTTGTTTCTGCCTTGGAAGCACGACGTGAAGTAGCCGCGTTTCTGGGTTGCGCTTCCCTTTGCTTTTGAAACGCGACCCCAGGAGCTCGCGCTTTGCCGTCGCGTTCCAGCTGGAGAAAACACCGTCTCTGAAGTTGTCGAAGCGCGACCAAACGGGTCACGTTTTAGGGTCGCACTGTAGGCCGGCTGTGGTGCGACCTTGAGGTGCTCGCGCTTCATGGTCGCGCTTTGGCTTTTTCAAGATTTTCTTATCTTTTATCGTCTTTGTGCATGCGTTGATCGATCAACTCACAACCTGACTCCTTTTGGCATTTATTTTCCCTAAAAAGTCCCTAAATTGGTCACATTATACCAAACAAGAGATTTAAACAATATTAACATTATTTACCACATATATACATGATAACCAAGTGCAAATGCACTCAAAATGAGTGCAAATGAGTGCAATTTATGCACTCATCAAAAACATGCAAACACTTATCATCAAACTCAAAAGGAACATCTTTAATAAAACAACGGTAAAAACCGGCATGGCCTAAAAAACTTCTAACACCTTTTACATTAGTGGGTGGAGGTAATTTTTCAATTACATCCACCTTAGCCTTATCTACGCTCATTCCTTCTTTAGATACAACATGCCCAAGGACTATGCCACTAGTAACCATGAAATGACTCTTCTCCCAACTAAGAGTAAGGCTACTTTCAATGCATCTCTTCAAAACAAGTTCTAACTTATCTAAATAATCGGAAAATGAAGACCCAAAGATAGAAAAATCATCCATGAATACTTCAATGAAATCACCAATCATTTAGGAAAAGATAGAGAACATGCACCTTTGAAATGTGCCCGGTACATTGCACAGTCCAAACGGCATTCTCCTACACACAAATGTGCCAAACGGGCACGTAAATGCGGTCTTCCCTTGGTCATCCGGCGCTATGGCCATCTGAAAATAACCCGATAAACCGTCAAAGAAATAATAAAAACTATGTCTGGCTAGTTTATCAAGGATTTGATCAATAAACGGAAGGGGAAAATAGTCTTTTCGAGTAGCCGCATTGAGCTTTAGATAGTCAATGCACATTCTCCATCCGGTGGTGGTTCGAGTAGCCACGTGCTCTCTTTTGTCATTCTCCCCCACCATGATTCCTCCCTTCTTGGGCACTACGTGGAACAGGCTCACCCATTCGCTTTCGGCTATTGAAGTTTGTTTTAAGCTAAGAAATTTAAGCAAGCAAATTAACTATTAAAGCATAAATAATGACAAGATCAAGAACGAAAGAGAAGATTATGATAAGAGCATTAAGGTGTAGATTTTCTCATTGGTTTCTCACCTAGCTTGTTTCAAGTTAATTTCATTAATCTTAAACATACAATAGTCCCTTCAAGAGGTTTAACTTCAATTACTGTGACCGTCTATCCATTAAACCCCTATCGGCTATATTATATGAACGAGATTAACACTTTAGGCTTATGTGACCTAATCCACCTAACGTTGAAGGGACCTAAGTCAGATTTTAGAATCTCCTCTCGATCTCATCTAAAACCTAGCAATGCGAAGTGGTGATCAAGCACTCAACATGAACAAGCACAATCCCAACAACAAGAACACAACAATAACAAGCATAGATCAAAACTAAATCAATTATCTACCCCCTAATGTAAGGACTAGTCCATCACCATGCTCAAAACAACATAAGAACCATAAAAGTTGTCCATTTCATAAATCCAAAGATATAGAAAATATAAACTTCTACAATAATGTTGTCTTGAAAGTTTTGGGACAAACCCCCATGGACGAACTAAGCTAGAAGAAAGAAATACCAAAAAGAGATCCTCTTATCGAGCCTAGCTGCGGACGGCACAGAGTCGATTCTTTTTCTCGTGCCTTCTTTCTCAAGCATAGCTTGCTTGCCTCTTGTCTTCCTCTTGTCTCCCTCTCTTGAACGGTGGTGGTGGTGGTGAAAATGGTGAAGAAAAATGATGAAGAGTGGTGGTGATAGTGAAGGAAAAATGGAAGGAAGATGAAGAAGGAAAAAATGGAGAGATGGAGTGATGAAGAAGAATTATGTGAGATGATGATGATTGAATTGGTGGTGAGAGGTTTTTGGAGTTGATAAGTGAGAGAGAGAGAGAGAGAGAGAGAGAGAGAGAGAGAGTTATTATGGGAGATATTTTGGAAGATTTTGAGATAAAAATAAAAAGGTAGTAATTAGGGGATTAAATCCCACACTCCCCTACTAATTTAGGTGACCAAAAAGTCTTCTCCTATTGTATTAGCCCAGCTGTCCATGTGGAGGAGGTTGAAGGAGTGAAGCCTAGCATAAGCTGGAACTGATGAGGAGTTGGAGGAGAACTGATTCGCGTCGAAAACTGGTCGGGAAAAGTTGAACTAGGCACCCCGTGCGCCAGCGGAGTGCTGCGCGCCCACGGGGGGGGGGGGGGGATTGCGCGCGCTGCGCGCCGGCGCAGATGGGCACGCGCGCGCGGGGACGGGCGGGGTCGTGCGAGACGGATGGTGCCTGGGTTGCGCGGGGCGCCGAGGCTGCCAAGGTGTGTGCGCGCGTGTCTTCTGTGTCGGGGCGTGTTTCAGCTTCGTCTTCCGGCTGTCAGTTTCAGTTCAGTGTCCGCTTTTCTCCATCAGTTTGGCTTCCACATCAGTTCGGCTTCATCAGTTTGAGCTCAATTTTCGAGCTCTGCACTTTGCCACCTTAATGCCGTAAAAATCCTGCTTTTGAACACAAAAGCTTAAGTTTTGCACAAACTTGGCATAATCCACCATGAGAGCAATAGTGAAGTTAAAAGCATAAAATCAACACACAACATGCTAAAAATACTAAAAATAACTTACCAAACATGTAAAATTCCTACAATCAAACGGTATAAATAAACACTAAACAACAGTCTCACACAAGTGTACCCCGATTGTTTATTTCATACTTAGAATTTATATTTTTTAATTCATTGTTGTGATTATTTATTTCATAATTAGAATTTATAAAATAATCAATTTGAATTGTAGTTGAATTCGATTTAATTCATTTACACTCCTAATTAAGTAAGTAATATCATGGGCAAGTATTGCAGTGCTCTCAAAGATCCAAATAGTCAAGATCTCTATATAAAAATATACATATGAGGGATAAATTCTATCACGCGTGATGACGTAGTGTGTCATCTACCACAATAGGCCTAATGTGGCACTTCGATCTATTATGACAGATTAAAGTGTCACATTAGATCTATTGAGATACGTAACACATTATGCGAGCACGCATGGTAGAATTTCCCATATTTGAGGTTCAAGACTCCCTGCGCATCTTTCTCACACCAATAGAAAAAGAAAAGAACGGAGCAATCTTGTATTAATAATTTAATGTGTTATTAAAAAAGTACAGTGAATAATTCAATTAAAGATAATATATATTGTATATTTTGGTCACCAACTATTTTCCCATATTAAAGTTCATTGGAGCTAATTTTAGACTATATGAACTATAAGAGGGAGTAAATTACCCATTTTATGGATAATTCTATTCACAACCTCCAATTTTCTCTTTGCAACATTTAATATTAATTTTAATAAAAAATAATTTTAAATATCTTAATTTGCCCTTATAACACCATTCATTTTCATTTATATAAAAACAACACCATATATATATATAAAGATAGATAGATAGCCCATAAAAATGCTTCATACAAACTTGGACTACTCATCCGTAAACTTCATCGTCGCCGGTCTATTTTCGAGACGAGAAAGTTTTAACAAATGGAAATGGAATAATGAAGTGAATTGGATATATTGTATCTGACAAGTACTGTTTTCACTGCATTAGTAACACTTTAATTAAAAAAATTCTTTGATTTCAATATAATTCTTTTGAAACTTTTCCACAATAATCTCATCAGTTATGATACACAGGCTCAACTACAATTAAAAATAAAAGGATTCATGCTTCACGAGAAAATAAGTATTTTTAAGACAAAATATACAATGCATATTTTGGACGTATGGGAAAAGATTGAAGTTTTTTTCCTCTATATACAACTTATTTAGGGGGTTGTGGGGCTAATATCGGGACTTTACTTTATACTTCTAGGTTTTTAAGTGGTGGGGGTTGTAAGGACAAAATTGTCTAGTAAAATAATATTTATAATTTAATTAATATTGTGGGTTGTGAAGAGAAAATAGGGGGTTGTGAATAGAATTGTCCCATTTCTAATGATTGTTGATATACTAGTTATTAAGTCTGAATTATAATTACTCCCTCATTTTCAAAAAGATTGATATTTTAGACTCTTAGTTTTATTGTAAATTATTTGATTTTTTATATATTTTTTTGACACTCTTTCTCCCAATATATATTACAATGAAAGAGAAAGAGAGAGAAAGTATATTTGTCACAATTTTTAATTTTTAATTTTTATTGTACAACATAAAACATCAATATTTTTAGATTGAGGGAGTATATCAAGTTGTGAGTAAAATAAATAATAATAAAATAGATTGAGGGAGTATATCAAGTTGTGAGTAAAATAAATAATAATGTGACAATATAAATATGAACACGCTCAGTTAAAATAAAATTAAAATATGCTTGGAACTCCACGTAACAATAGATTACTTTCATGCAACAATAAATATAACTTTTTTCCTCAAAAAACAATGAATATAACTTTTAAACACTCAATAAACTTAATGTTATAATAAGTTTCGTAAGTGCATAAATATATTAAAATCATTAATCTTTTTTTTTTTTGCGATATTATATTTTTAAAAATATTGTGATATGTTTAATTTGTAAAAAGAAAAAAAAAGAAACCTATGTTTACCCATCGATTGACAAGTGAATCTCCTGGAAATTTACCAATATCATGTTTTTATTTACTAAATAAAAAATCGAAGAAAGGTGGAAAAATAAATGATACAAGAAATTAACGAGGTTATGTCTTTTAAAATGAGTCAAATTAATAAATAAAACATTGCAAATTAAGTTTATAAAACAAGATGCAATATTAATTTCAGCTGCCAAAAATGGTGAGGATTAAACATATATCAATCTGAAGGTTCGACACCGAATCCAGCTTCACATCTTTCTCTTGTGCCCTATAAATAACTGCATACTTCACTTGGAAATATTGTTAGGTTGAGATATTTAGGACAATGATATTTATTATTCCTAGAAAATCTCCAAAATTAAAATGGGAAAAAAAATATATCGTTATTCAACAAAATATGACCTTACATACAAAAAGTAGTGTTATTCTATACACTCACCATACGTGTACCTGCTAAAATTATCATTATAGTTTCCCGGTGTAAGTTATGGCACAGTTGAAGCCTCCCCACCCCATGTAGAAAATGGAGCTGCTATCCGACGTTGAGCTCTTGCACCACATTTGTCAGTTCAGAGCGAAGCCTCTTCCCCATTCCAATTAGGAATTCATGTACCAGATTAAGCACCCTAATTCTTGTTCGAAAATGAGGGTTTCAACAGTTGTTGCCCTCTCGTTTTCCTCAACACAAGAGACTATTTTTGGTGAGGTTCCTGAATTCTTTCCATTATATATGGTAGTTAATAATTTTTTGGATTCAGAAACTCAACAAAATAGTCTCTTCTGTAAAGGAAAACGAGAGGGCGACAACTATTGAAATCCTCATTTCCGAAGCGAGAATGAGGATGCATGATCTAGCACATGGCTCCCTTATGGTGGAGAAGAATCTCCGACCTGAATTGACAAACGTCGTGAAAGAGTTCAACGTCGTCCACAAGCAGTGCCACTACCTCCGCGGGGTTGGGGAGGCGGAGCCAGATGATTAATTATCCGTTTCCACAACTTAGTTAATTGGTGGCCTTTCTAACTGCAACTTCATCGATATATATATACTACCTCGGACTCGAGCGTTATTTTGGTTGTAATAAATGGGATTATACGATATTATATTTTTGAATCCAGTGTAATTAAAAGTTTTATTCTTTCAAATCAATTTCTTCAAGAATTGTCTTATAACGGCTCAAACCCTTTATTGCGCATTTGGTGTTGCATTCCCTATTTCATACTTGATTTAAAAAAAAAAATCAATTCATTTTTTCGATTTCGATTTCTTATGCTATAGTTTAATTTTACATATATTATTACGGATTCATCCTACCCAATTAGAATGCATTTTAGTTTTTAATTATTTAAATTTTAGTTATTAATTGATTACTTGAAAAATTAAATACTAAAAAATTATATTAAACCCTAATTGGATAGGATGAACCCTAAATAATAAGTGTAAAATTAAACTAAAGTATAAGAAATTGAAAAAAAAATAAAAAATCGAGTGTGCAGTTAAGAATGCAACACCAAATATGCGATAAACGATTTCAAATGGTATTATAGTACTAAATACCATTTTCCAAATCCTTATGTAGTGATTTGAAACGGCATGATGAAGGCAGATTTGGAGGATGTGGAAGGCTTCAATTTAATTAGGTCTCATTTGCCGTATGAAATCTTCAATTTAGTTTGTCTATCTCACTCAGTATCCCATTATGAATTTTATTAGGTGTTCTTTCATTTTTATTTTTTTTATTAAATTTCAATTACTTTTAATTTAATTTAGTTTTACAATTTTTATTTAGAGTAATTGATTCCTCCCAATTAGTATTTATAATTATTTTTTAGTATTTAATTTTCATTTTTACTTAATATGATTGATTGTTATGGTTGATTATTCCATAATCAATGTATATAATTTTTAGATTCATTTTTAATATAACTGTTAATTAGGATTTGTTATACTATAATCAATTTTATTTTTATAATAAATATTATTACAATAATAAATTTAATACTCCATCCGTTTCGTTTTGTTCGTTGTTTTAGGTTTTTTTTCTTTTGTGTCAAAATATTTGTTGTTTTATATATTTTGACAACCTATCTCTCAAATTTAACCTTACAAATATATGGAGAGAAAAAAAAAATTCAACTTTTTAAAAAAATATAACTGAATAGGATTTTATGTAATATAAAAGGGAGGGATATATTAATCCAAAAAATTATTTATTAATTGTAAATTAAAATTTTAAACAAGAAATAAAATGAAACGAAAGAAGTAGTGGGATAGTGAAAGTGGACTAGATGATCTCATCTCTTAGTTTGCAACATGTTTTCCAGCTGATATATACTCATAGGGTTTTTTTTTCCCGTTTATGATTTAAGATATATGTTTTTGGAATGAATCATTTGTTTTTGGTAAAAAGACAAGCCTTCCTTTCCAGCATTATTTATATCCTGTAGTGATTTACTTTTGTTAGTTAGCTCGTCAAAATGTATTAGGTCATTTAAATTTACAGGAATTTTCTGTTTAGTAATCCATTGAATATTTGATGGCTATTGGAAACTGGATTTTAGTTTCATTAAAAATATATTTGTTTTTTTTATTAACTCGTTATCCTTTTGAGAGTGTTGTGAACTGAAGTTCTCTACGATACATAAAGTTAATTTTGTTTGAATATAATTCACGCCAAAATATTTCATCTTTAGGAACGATTTGTTGGGCTGTTTTTGCTACACATTCATATTAAGTTTGATATTTTATTTCAATTAGTTAGGGAAGATTCTAAACGTAGCTCCCGCTTTTCTCTTTACATTTCCCATTATTTGAAAATATATAAATATTAATATGATAAAGGCTTTTCCGTTCCTTAATTTAACACCTAAGATTTTATCATAACCTCCATCCCTTTTCCTAAACTAAAAATATAAAAAACTTACATTAATGTAAAAACTTAACAAAGCTGCAAATATTAGTTTGGTTCATGATATACAGAATACATATCATTTGTAGCCGACATTGTTATCTTACATTGATTAAATTTTTTTGCCCCTTCTAACCCAAAATAATCAATTTCTTCCTTCTCCAATCTTGAACAACAATTGTTATTCGTCTTTTATATTTTTTTCCGCATCTACAATTTTATATTTTGGCAATCTGTTTATGTTCAGTCACTCTCCATTCACCTCGACTGAAATTGAAATTACATTATATTCTTGATAGTTGTGGGTTTGTGAACATTAGAATATAAACTAATGATATAAACTGATGGTCGTTGATTTTAAGATTGAACTTAGATAAAATAAATCAAGGAAATAAAGTGAATTGAGAATATGGAGTTTGATAAAAACAAAAAAACAAAAAAAAAATGCACAATAAATAATTAAAGATTTTGAATTGTGCAGTCCATGTCCACATTGGAGATGAAGAGAAAAAGAAGGTTTCAGTTTAAAGGGGCTATATGTATGTAGGGGTTTTGAATTTTGATACAGTTTTAGTATTGGAAATTAAGGGGTAAGTAAATATTATCATATTAATATTTTATAAATTAGTGGGGGGTTGTAAATAGAAAAATGGATGTTGGGTTTAGAATTAGTTAGATCATTAAATTTGTAGATCATATCTTGAATTGTTTTTTTCATTTCAAATATTTTGTTAATTATGATGAAAGCCCATAGTTAACGTGGTCGGCCCAAAAATTTCTACTGGGCCGATGTGCTCGGTTTGACTGGGCCCACCAATTTAAGAATTATATGTTTTGTGGTTCATTTTAAATTAAATAGCTTGGATAGATAAAAATAATGTAGCCTAATCCACTTCATTTCTTGGTAGATGTGAACATTCTAAAACTTAAATACTTCAAATATTCAATCTGATGCATTATCAATCTAATCCATTACCCAAAATAAACGCCCGTAATTCTATTAACAAAGAAATCCACATTCATTACAACCATTGCAAATTCACACGAATTTAGTTCCAAAAAATAAACGGAATTAAAAACAATAGTCTTACGAAAAGTTATGATTATTTTAATAAAGTCTGTCAGTATATTGATTGAATTCCAATTATAACAAGCCTCCAATCAATTTTATGTATTAAATTGCCTTCTTTGAAAATGAATTATTGTTCAAAAGGCCAAATAAAAGTTTAGAACAAAAAAGGAGCTCAAAAATTATGTTTTGGCATAAAATTAGAATTATTTGAGTAAAACATAAAATAAAAATTCAGCGTAGAGAAGAGGATCCGACTTCCGAGCTCAATGCAGATGCGGTGAAAGAGATGGTTGTGATGAATACGATTGTAGGAGATTATTTTGTTCAATAATTTCATGGTACTTGAATTTTTTTTATTTAATTTTTTCCAATGAATTTGATCAAGAATAGATAGTACATATATCTAATTTTACATATCGAATTTGAAAGGTTTCCTTTTACCCGATTTCGGTTTG
This sequence comes from Perilla frutescens, assembly GCA_026008535.1. Taxonomy (NCBI): domain Eukaryota; kingdom Viridiplantae; phylum Streptophyta; class Magnoliopsida; order Lamiales; family Lamiaceae; genus Perilla; species Perilla frutescens. Next base: position 46,532,320 of record BRKX01000001.1, on the reverse strand, counting down.
ACAATTGGGCTAGACTTATATCAGACGGGCTAAGGATAAGACACAACGAAATGGTAATCGGCCCAAGTTAGCCCGATCGCAACAAAATGACCTAATATTATATATTTATATTGTTAGCTAGTGTAGAGACAACTCATGTGGCCGTCACTGGCAGATCCGGAAATCGAGAGGGGGGAGGTGTTGCTTTGTGTTTAATTTTGAGTTTGCTTATATGGCATAAGAAGAATAGTGAGAAGATCATTGTCAACTTATTTGTATGACAAAAATTTGTGTTAGATCGTCTAACGGGTCTATTACAGTAGACGGGGCATATAAAATCCATATCCGCCTCCAACCCCGCCCCAAACCCGTGTCCAGGCCCCAGGCGTGTGAAACCCACGCGAACGCACACCTGGGTGCCGACTCCAATTGTTATTTTTTTCCTGGATGGTTTTTGTGCTCTCGGTAGCTTTTACCTTTTTCCTTTTTTCTACTTTATTTTGATTCTTTTTTTTTGTTCTTCAATTATTTTTAAATTATTATTTTGTATTGAACGCAATACACGAGCCCAGGCGTTAGCGTCGGGCAAATGCATTGTGCGAAACGCCGGATAAAAAAAAATTAATTCAAATAATTAAATTAATTCAATTTCATTTTAGTGTTCACTAATTCCATTTTAGGGTATATATTTATTTTAAAAAGTTTAATTATCGAGCGCAATGCACAAGCCCACGCGTTAGCGTCGGGTGACTGCATTACGTGAAACGTCGGATGAAAAAATTAAATTAATTCAATTTCATTTTAGGGTTCACTAATTCTATTTTATGTGTGAAATATATTAATTGCATGATCCCTAAGGAATCGGAAGCAAAAGGTTTGTCTCCCTAGAAGAAAACTGTCATAAATATCAGTTAGGGACATCTTCAAGAATAGGATCATCATGAGGAACAACATTCTCTTCAAGTTTGACACACTTGGTTTCAAACTTTCAATGTTCCATGAACATCACAGCGGATAAAGGGTTATGATTTGGTACTCTACAAAAATTACGATTAGCACAACACATGATTTTTCAAAATAAATGGCAATTAAATTAGCGCACATCATTTGCGTATATTTTTGGTGCCAGAAAATCGATCTCTTTGTAAATTTGCAACGACTTTGAAAAGTTGAATATTATTTTGTTCATGGTTTTTATTTGAATTATTTTTTAAAAAGGGTCAAACTGAAGGGCTTAAATTGAAATTTATCCATTAGGTATGAAATATATTAATTGCATGTTATGTGTGTAATTGTAATGTTGGATTATACATGTGAATCTGAAAAATGAAATACAAAATTGAAAAATGGAACAGGCCTGTAATACAAGTTGGGCTCAAATATAATTTTCCTATATATGTGGGTTTACACGAGACAAAAATATATGAAAGGGCCATTTAATTAAACAAGCATGAAAAAGATTTACATAATTAATGGGGCGCTTACAAATATTTATTTAAGTCTGAACTTTGCAGTATGAATTGAAGAGGCCCGATAACAGAACAATTAGTTGGGGTGAGCATAAAATCGAAAAAATCAAAAATCAAACTGAACCGAACCGATTTCGGTTCATTAAGTTCGGTTCTTTTAATTTTTCGGTCTAGTTCGGTTCATTTTTTAATAAAAATTCGGTCCTCAGTTCGGTCCAATCCGACAGACAACGGACCAAACAAATCGAATAGATCAAGCCTTTTTAGTTATTATTAATTTATTATTTTTTAAATTGTTATTTGTTTGATAATTTGTATGTTTGTATTGTTATTTGTTGGTTTAGTTTTATATATTAGTTATAAATGTTTATTTATGATGTCAGTTATAGATTTGTGGAATTTGTTTATTATTTAAGTTATTATTTGCACAATTAGTTGAGCAATTCAAAATTGAAAAAAAATATAGAAAAATCAAACTGGACCGAACCGAATAAATTCAGTCCGGTCTGGTTCGATCCTCACCTTTAATTGGGTTTGGTTCGGTCCTAAATATTTTTTAAGTCGATCGATTTTTGGACCGAAATAGACTGGATGCTCACCCCTACCAATTAGGTTTGATGGGCTTCAAATTACTTTGATATATCTGAGACTATGATTGGAGCATTGTGCCGGCGGTACCCTTGGTTTTTTTTTTTTAATTAAAATACATATTTTAAAAATATTTTGTCAAAAAAAAAATGGATACATATATGACAAGATTAAGATATGTTAATTATGTTGGTCCTGATTTTTTTTACCTCCTGCTATATTAATTATATTGATGTGTGTTTTTTAATGATATTATGTTAAAAAAACACAACAATATCTTTGATATAACATAAGATGGAAAAGAAAGGGACCAATATAATTAATATTTTCTTAATCCCGTCATCTATATCCTAAAAAAAATGACAAAACATTTTTGAAATGTATATTTTCATTGTATTAAAAAAATCCTGGCGATGGCCGGTAGGACGGTATCCAATGTTCCGACTATGATTCATTAATTAATTATTTATTTATTAATAAGGCAATTTTTAGGTGGTTAAAGAACGCTATGGATATTGGATGTATACTTTCGACTAAGTATAAAAATTATTTCTTGATTCATCTAGCTTGAATTAATTTTGTTGCCTAAGAAAATGTATTGTTGAGTTTATATTGAAGTTTAATTATATATATTGTTCATGCCCGACATACATGAAGTCATAAATGTTACAACACAACTTACACCTATACAGTATGCATGCATTTTCTTTTTTGTGGATGAATGGAAATATTGTTATGTCGTTATTTTTTCAAATTTGTAACATTATGATTATTTTTTAATTTTATATGTTATGCTTAATTTTTAAAATCAATAAAACGATATGCACATATGTTAATTAATTAGATAATAAGACCAATTTTGTGTAGTTGTGACAAATAAACAGAAAATTAAATTTAGGAACTAAATGAACATTTATGTTAGAAAGAACGAATTGAAATATTTCAAACGACATGATTTTACAAAAAGCAATGTATAATTGTCCAAGATTAAAGAACGTTTGATTTCTTTGAATTTATGATAGGTGTAAAAATATAATTATTTAATTATTTTTAATGATGAAATTGAAATAGAAAATTAATATATTTTATTATTATTATTATTATTATTATTATTATTATTATTATTATTATTATTATTATTATTATTATGCAACATAAATGAACTCTATTTTTTTATGCGACAAATGTAGAGTACCATACAAATCATCCACCTACACATAAAAAAATAAAATAGAAAATATTATAAATCTCAAATTTTCAATTAAAAAATAATAAATAAGATTGTAAAAATTTGTTAAAATACAATGGTTATAATCTAAACCGTTATGAAAAATGGAAAAAAAAAAAGAAGAAAAATTTACAACAATAAATGTCACTATTGTTGTCTATTTACTCAAAAATGTTGTCTATTAATTTAGAACCGTTGTCTATTATATAAAAAGTGTTGTCTAAAATATAATTATTAAATTGTGTGATAGACAATAGTTTATAGCAGAATCGTTGTCTATCACACAATTTTACCTTTATATATATATATATATATATATATATATATATATATATAGATAGATAGATAGATAAATTATGACATGTGTTTCAATAGTGAATGTCAAGAGTTTGTATTTGCAAATACAATAGGTCAACCAAAAAGGAACTCAAATTATATTAATATCAACGAGATTTTTTTTACTCACGCATCCGACCTCGTGGTATTGAGGAGATTCAAATTCGTGACATTTGGTTTCCAAACAATCTCATTCCACCACTAATTCATCCATATCAGAACTATTATCAACGAGACTTGAACCTCAATGTTGTAGATAACTACATTACTCTTGTTCTCACACCAACTAATCGAGTTATGCAATAAGAACAATATCCATTATCTCTATACATAGTGGGTGTATCACTGATATATATAGGGTTGGGTTCCAGAAGGAACCACACCCTAGGTGAGAACCGAGAACCAATCTGAGCCATAGATCCGATATATTTGGACGGCCTAGATTTACTCCAGATTTTAAAAAACGCGGTGGTAATCTCAAAATAACGTCCAACTTCGCTGCCCCTGAATCTTAGTAAGGGTAAAATCAGAAAATATATGAATACTCAGAATTTACGTGTATATTTTTCAATTTAGGGTTTTAGCACTGTCATGACCCTTTTCAGCACTGTCATGACCTTTTTTAGCATTGTCATGACTTATTTTAGCATGACTCTTTTTTAACATTAGCATAAAAAAATATCATCGACATTGTAAAAAAAATCACGAACAAACACTGTTACATGTTGAACTATCAATATATGAATATTCAGAATTTACGTGTATATTTTTCAATTTAGAGTTTTAACACTGTCATTTTCTATTTTATCACAGTCATAGTTTTTTTTAGCATTGTCATGACTTATTTTAGCATGAATTTTTTTTTTAGCATTAGCATAAAAAAATATTATCGACATTGTAAAAAAAACCACGAACAAACATTGTTACATGTTGAATTATCAATATATGAATACTCAGAATTTACGTGTATATTTTTCAATTTAGAGTTTTAGCATTGCCATTTTCTATTTTAGCACTGTCATGGCTTTTTTTAGCATTGTCGTGACTTATTTTAGCATGACTTTTTTTTAGCATTAGCATAAAAAAATGTCATCGACATTGTAAAAAAACCACGAACAAACACTGTTACATGTTGAATTATCAATATATGAATACTCAGAATTTACGTGTATATTTTTTAATTTAGAGTTTTAGCACTGTCATTTCCTATTTTAGCACTGTCATGGCCTTTTTTAGCATTGTCATGACTTATTTTAGCAGAATTTCTAAATTACAAAAATACCATTAATTCATTAAAAAGTCGCTAATATTACAAATATGCCACCACGTTTTTTTTAATCTTGAGACAGATCTTGACCTTTAATATAAGAGCGATCTGTGGCTGAGATGGATTCTCAATTCTCACATGAGTGTGTGATTTTCATATGACCTCATCTATATATATATATATATATATATATAGAGAGAGAGAGAGAGAGAGAGAGGGAGAGAGAGAGAGATGAAACAATCAATTAATATTTTGAATGATGACTTAAATTTTGAGCGAGTTGCTTTCAATGATCCGCATATTATTTTTGTAGTCCAGTCATCAATGACCATTTAATTGTTCGATAATGTAGATCTCACTTACTCCTAGTTAATCAATGCCTTAAATAATTTACATTAATTTAGAGGGGCAAACATATACATATCCATCAAATAAAACCAACTTTATAAGGTTGCAGTTCATCATCAATTCATCATATATATATCATCTCTAGCAGTTACTCACTCCTCACATTCATATAGGTTATTGAATTTTTCAGTAGGATTAAAAAATATATTAAAAGAATTAATTAATAGTTCATTTGCTGGACAGGTATAATATTATATATATTTAAAATAGGATTTGTTTTACCTTATAAGATTTCAATATCATATTTGTTTTGATCTATTAAAATATATGTATTAATAATATAATGTTTGCTTAGATCTATTAGATTCTCTATAAAATTCAATTTTTAAAATATAATTTAATTAGTTAATATATATTGTGTGAATATTCTATAATAATATTTTTAATTAATATTTGCAAGATTATTTTAGTCCGTAATTTTTAATAATTATGTATGATATTACATATCGCACTTGCAGAATGTGATATGTTATACCATATAAATGTTTAACCCATACTAGATATACCCACGCGATTGAATATGAGATGATGTTATTTGGACATAATTTTATTTCCCGTGTGATCTAATAGGTCATTAGTAACTTATTGTGAGCAGTTTCATACTCCGTTAGATGTTTATACTAATACATTATTTCAAACTAATAATTATCCAAAATTTAAAAATATTAAATTACTTCAATTAGTTGTTTCAAAATAAGACACGAAAAAAAAAACTTAATTATATTGAAGAAAATATAATAATCTATAAATACATACACACTATATATAGAAAAATATAGACTGCATATAAATATTTTTGAAAAAACCTATTTTTTATATATACAAAAAAGATATAAGAAAAATAGTATGTATATTTTTATATGGATAAAATTAGGAATTTTGATTTTAGTATGTTTAAATAGATTTTTAAAGGGTTCACATCCCGACTTGTATAGTTAAATAGCTCAGATGTACACCTACATAAAAATATTTATTTAATATATAATAGGTTACAAACAGAATTCGTTCTCTCATTTATATTGGAATAAAACTATTTCTCACGATTAACTTATTTCCTAAAAATCTGCTAAAAAAACCGCACGAGAATGAATATGAGAAGTTAAAGTAATCATGGCTCCTATATATTCGTTAATAATATAATACATATATAATATATAATCTATATAAATATAGAATAGATTATAGAATTTGGGCGGGATAAGAGCATTTTAGGCGGGAATTTTCCATGCAAAAGATTTTGCTTTAATATAGTATAGATAGGACCCTTACATATACATGAGCTTTAATATTGTTAGTAAACATAGTATTAAGGTGTCATAAGTATCTATCACACTATTATATTGTCCAACAAATAAGCCCGAAATGTGTAAACTTTCTAATATATCATTTTTTTTTAGAATAAATTAATGTTTAATGTAAATATATTATACAGTGGAATGTATTTATTATAAACAATCTAAATAATGAAAACCAGCGTGTATGAATGGGAGTGAGGAATTACTACTGAGTGTGTATATATATGTGTGTGTATTTATCAAATCCAACACATAAAACAACATCGTTCATTATCACACATTTAACGCGAAAAATGACCAAATTTTATTTATGCATTAATTAATGCCCTCCCCTCCTAAAATGCAAATTAAACTTGAAGTAAAATGACCGATTCATCCCTGCGAAAACGAGGTATATCCAAATCCACCTAACAAATACGTAGTGTTTAATTAATATTTTGTTGGGACACATGTCACGAGGTGACTGAGAAAGTGGAGGGAGGGAGAATTACAAGGGCATATTTGTCAAATCAAATAGGGAAGGATCTCAACTCCCGGCCCCCCTGTACCTCAAAAGGGAGTCCAACCTCTGCAACTTGAGCTGCTGCCTGAATCTGTTGATGAAATCATCAGCTTTCTCGTCCACCGCCTCGTCTTCCGCCGCCGTCCTCTCCCTCACCGTCGCCGGCCTCCTCCGTTCCTCCTCCTCCTCCTCCTCCTCCTTCTCCGTCGACACCTTCACGCTGACCGACTTCCGCAGCACCCTTGCTGCCGGCGCCGTCTTCGCCACCGTATCGGACTTGCTTCTCGTCACGTGATGGTGGAGCTCTTCTTGAGCTGGGATAGGGTGGTTGGCCGGGTCGGGCTCCGAGTGCTGGTTCCTGGATAGGTTGAAGGACTTGACCCGTTCGAAAAATGACGGAACTCGGACGAGTTGCGGCGGCTGGGTCTCTTCTTGAGCTGGGACGTCGTGGTGGGCCGGGTCGGGATCCGAGTGCTGGTAACTCGATAGGTTGAAGGACTTGACCCGTTCGAAAAATGACGGAACTCGGACGAGTTGCGGCGGCTGGGTCTCTTCTTGAGCTGGGACGTCGTGGTGGGCCGGGTCGGGATCCGAGTGCTGGTAACTCGATAGGTTGAAGGACTTGACCCGTTCGAAAAATGACGGAACTCGGACGAGTTGCGGCGGCTGGGTCTCTTCTTGAGCTGGGACGTCGTGGTGGGCCGGGTCGGGATCCGAGTGCTGGTAACTCGATAGGTTGAAGGACTTGACCCGTTCGAAAAATGACGGAACTCGGACGAGTTGCGGCGGCTGGGTCTCTTCTTGAGCTGGGACGTCGTGGTGGGCCGGGTCGGGATCCGAGTGCTGGTAACTCGATAGGTTGAACGACTTGACCCGTTCGAAAAATGACGGAACTCGGCCGAGTTGCGGCGGCGGGGTCTCTTCTTGAGCTGGGACGGCGTGGTCGGAATGGTACCTAGATAGGTTGAAGGACTTGACCCGTTCGAAAAATGAGGAAACTCGGACGAGCTGCGGCTGCGGCGGCGGTTGTTCGTCCTTGCTTTGGGGTTGAGAATGCGGGGGCTTGAGGGTTGATGTGATGAAAATAGTGCCGATCATTAGGTTCAGAACGCAGAAGAGAACGGTCGGCGTGAACCAGCTCGCCATGACTTCCACTCCGTTCATCGCTGCCGCTGCGAAGTCGTTTCTGAGAGAAAGGAGGATTACGACTTGTGTGGAGAGGTTAGAGAAGAAGACGTAGATAGATATTGTGTGCGAGTGTTATGTATATATATTGGAGTTGAGTATGTGTGGTTAGATACAGAGAGAATTAAAAATTCCTCTCTAAAATTTGGATAATAGGTTTTTTTTTTTTATTGTTGTCAACATAAATGCGATGACTTTAGTTTTTGTAAATAAAACTTTAAATTTTCAATTATAAATAGAATAAAGGGTAAACTAAAGTTTTATATCCCAAACTATTTTTTATTTTTTTAAATTAATCTTATATATATATATAGAGAGAGAGAGATGGGATCATGTGAGAACCACACTCTCTGTGAGAACTGAGAACCAATTTTAACCACAGATTTCGCCTATTTGGACGGCCAAGATCTGTTCCAAACTTAAAAAAACGCATTGGCATTACTGTAATATTACTGACTTTTTAATAAGGTAAGGGTATTTTCGTAATTTAGGAATTCTATTATTTTTGGCATGAAATCTCTTCCCGACTCTTGAAACCTCATCTTCATCTCTCTCTCTCTCTCTCTCTCTCTCTCTCTCTCTCTCTCTCTCCGCTACACAACCCCATTCGCAGCCGTCGTGTGGACGCCATGTCGAAGCACTACCGTCCCGCCGTAAGTTTGAATTTATCATCATTTGTTGAAACATCTCTTTGATTTCTCTTCGGATTTGTTGTGTTTATGTAATCTAGATTTCAGTTGATTCATCTTAATCGATCGTTGTTCATGCGAGTTCCCCTAGAGTTTTGGTTGTTCGTTGTTCTTGGATGATGATGTCAGGTGAAAATATTTTTATTGTACTTTTTCTGTAATTTTTTCACGCGATTCTCTTCGGTTCTCTACGATTTTGTTATGTTTTAGATTTGTTCAATAATGTTGATTAAGTTGAACTTTTGATTTTTGAGGATCAATATGTATTTTTAACTCTGCAAATCGTGATTTCATATTTCTAAGTACTTGTATCTCTCTAGATTTGTAATTACTATGTTCGTGAATCTTTACATATTTGCTAGAATTACAAATTGTAAAAACAATTGAGATTTCAAAAAACATGTTGCCAGCAAATAGTTTAGCACTAGTATTAAAATGTTTAGCACTTCTGTAACCTATTTTAGCACTACTGTTAATAATTTAGCATTATTAAGCACTAACGTTATTAATTATGTATTGATTAATATGCAGATTATGTTTCTTCCACTTTGGAGATTTCACTTGTGTTTTCTGTAATTAGCTACATTCATTTGCAAATCAGACATATTCCTCAGAAATTACCGTATTCCTCCGCGTGGCGAATGTCCAAATCGAGGCCGCGCGATCGGCTTCTGTGCTGTTGCAGAACATCCTCCACCACTGACGCCATCGAAAATGACAATGCGCCTTCAATCCCCGCCATTCCAACCTCTCTCTCTCTCTCTCTCTCTCTCTCTCTTCAACTCAACAAACCTCCAATTTCAATTATCCGGTTCGGAACAAAATCATTCAATGAAATTTCAGATACAATTTACTCCTATGGAAAATCGGTACTGATTATTAGAGCTTCAACGTCAAGGTAGATAGATACATACACGCGATCATATATATAGAGAGAATAGTTAGCTTTTAGCACTGATAGTTTATATTTTAGCACCGGTAGTTTATATTTTAGCATTTTCATTTTCTTTTTTAACACTATTAGTTTAATGTTTGAATATTTTGGTAGGTGTTAGTGTTAGCATTTGTAGTCTGTTATTTACGATGAGAAAGACATAATAATAGACAATATCATCATCACTCTTCCAAGCAAGTTCAGCATCTCGAAGCGTACGCATTCTACTTATTAATTTGCATCTAATTTATATCCTTATTAATTTGTGCATGTATTTTGCTTTCGCATGAAGCTTTGGAAATTAAACGCTACACTTGGTGGTTTTACTGATTTATGAGATGAGATTATTTTTGGATTTATTTTGTATGTTGATGAGTTGTATTAATGTTGTGGGATTTTATTTGAATGGATGAAGATTTTTTAAGAAACATTCACATCCTGATGAGGATCAGAGACTACAACTGAGAAGTGAATTAGGGCTTGACCCTAAAAATGCCGATGATATTTTTTTTATTGTAATGCTAAACAATTGTCATGTTAGTGCTAAAATAAATGATGACAGTGCTAAAATAGGGAATGACAATGCTAAAACCCTAAATTGAAAAATATACGCATGAATAACATATACAATGTTAAACTTTTAAAATCATGTTCCATGTATCATCCAAATATTGATGTGACATAATTACTATCGAATAAATCGGACTATGTGATTCCAACTTTAATTTTAGATCAACTCAATCATCATCGTTATCTTATTTTAATGTTGGTGTGTTTTTTTCATCACGTAATTTAGTTCTTTATATTCATTTCCAAAAAAGATGTGAAGTTTTGCAATATTTATATCTTTTTTAATTGATTTACTCAAGTTCTTAGAAAGTTCTCAACTTCCATTTGAAAAAGAAAAAAGAGCACAAGAAAATTGAAGTGATGGCTTATGGCTTAAGCCATAATTTATTTATTAAAGAAGAAGAAAAAAACAAGAAGTTACATTAGAGAGATATAGCCAGAGACGTACAAAATGTCTATCTAGCCAGTTTAACTCTTTTTGCAGTGTGAAGCTCTGTAAACAATAATATTTTTTTATTGTAATGTTAAACAACTGTCATGATAAACAAGGGCCATGTTAGTGCTAAAATAAGTCATGACAGTGCTAAAATAAGTCATGACAGTGCTAAAATAGGGAATGGCAATGATAAAATCATAAATTGAAAAATATACACGTAAATCACATATACAATGCTAAACTCTAAACTATAGTGCTAAAAATGGAAAATCATGAAGCATAAAAAGATGTCGATGATATTTTTTTATTGTAATGCTAAACAATTGTCATGCTAAACAAGGGTCATGACTGTGCTAAAATAAGTCATGACAGTGCTAAAATAAGCCATGACAATGCTAAAATAAGTCATGACAGTGCTAAAAAAGACCATGACAGTGGTAAAATTAAGCTTTAATTAACTTATGTACAATGCTTGTATTATATGTACAAAATACAAACAAGTGTAGCAATTCTATAGTCGACTATCATTGAATTAAGTACTTGACGAAGCTATCTTCCTTACTGCAGTATGTGAACATAACTTTGTAGAGTTCAATCAATAGTAGACTAGCTAGGATCAAGAAATCTGAAAATCTGTTTAGAACTTGTTGTAGATAATATTGAGATCAACCAGCATAAATGTCAATTGCATCATCTGTAATATAATTAGGATTTATCTGTGAAAGGGGGTGAATATTAATTAAATATGTAGATGAGCTCTGCTTATGCATCGGTGTATTCATTTAGTGCAAAATTAAATTTGTGCATCTGTGGTCCTTCACTGAATCTTGGCGTTTTCTTGCAAGGATTGCGGTAAATAAGTCTATTTGGATAAGAACACGGAATTATTTTTTCGATTAGGTGTACAATTTTAATTTAGATTGTGGGATCTGAACTTGTTCTTCGCAAAAAGAAAGCTGGTTTGAGAGTTTCTTGTCATGCTAAACAAAGGTCATGTTAGTGCTAAAATAAATCATGACAGTGCTAAAATAAGTCATGACAGTGCTAAAATAGGAAATGACAATGCGAAAACCCTAAATTGAAAAATATACGCGTGAATCACATATACATTGAAATTTTCGATTTTACCCTCGCCGAGTTTCAGGGGCAGTGAAGTTCGAAGTTATTACAATTATGCCACCGCATTTTTTTAATTTTTGAACAAATATTGGCCGTCCAAATAGGCGAGATCTATGATTGAGATTGGTTCTTAGTTCTCACATTGGGTATGGTTCCTTCTGGAACCCAACCCTATATATATATATATATACATTTATATATAAACACAAGATATTTATCTTTAACTATTTAATAACAAGACCATTGCTACAGAACTATTTTATTGTTAATTGTGAATTACTTTGATAAAATATATGATTCACATTCTTTCTATGGGAAAAAAATTGTTAGCAATCAATGCATTTTTCATAATGGCAATTAAATTTGAATTTCAAAATTAGGTTTAAATTATTATTTTTTCTCTTATTTGAGCTTAATCTAAATGATCATTAACCACAAATGTATATTGTAATTAAGAAAAAAATGAATAATACGAAATTTCTATAATTCACAGAGATATAAATTAATTTTATTTTGTTATAGTAATTTTCTTAATTTATTCATAATCATTATTTCTGACAAATATAATTATACATATCTCATTCGTGCATTATATGAAAGATACTCTAGTATTTTATTAATAGAGATTTTCTCATTTTCATCTATAGTAATTCTTAAAAATATTTTTAGCTAAATTTTAGTAATTGTACTAGAATTAATAATTTGTAATTAAATTTAGTTCATGTTCAATTACATATACTCAGTTAAGGTTGTATTATTAACATATTATTAGGCCTGGGATAAAATAGATGTAAACAAAATTAAAATGAAAAATAACTAGTATATTTAGCGACTGAAGTAAGGGGTTTAAATGACATAAAAATCCGTCACTAAACCTCACATTTTTTTGTAGTGTATCCAGGACCAGGGGTGGTCTACCGGTGGAAAGTGAGTGTCTATGTGTGGTAAAAAGTTCTAAATTTTGAATCTTATAAACACCTTATACGTCGAGTTTGTCACATATGATATATGTTAGTTAATAATATATAGTGACACAATTGATTTAAAAAAATATTAATTTTAATTTAAAGTCAAGTAAAAACACCTAAATCAACTATTATATGTATTTGTAATGATATACTATATGCAATATATGCATTAAAAAACTAAAATTAAAATCCTAATATATATATATATATTAAACAATCAATAAAAAAAAACCAATAAAAATGTGATCGGAATACAAAACCATAGAAACATGGTTGATGGTTCGCAAATGAAAAAACTACAAGTATATTTTGTATCTTTAACCAAAGTTTGATTCGTGGTCTAACCAACGTTTGTAAAAGATAATTAGTACTTGGTTTGGGCATATAAATGATGTGATCATTTAATATCGACATCAAATGTAAAAAGAAATTAAGTGTAATTAAGCCATATTTTTTTATTTGTGTATATCCACTAAAATAAGATTAACCGATACGTACTAAGAAATAAATGAGGCCTACGCAAATGCACAAAAAGAAACGGATCAGATTTAGTCATTCCTGTTTCACTTAGTGTTCCATAATTATATATTTTTTAATTAATATACTTTAATTAGGGATGGATGCAGCGGCGGAGTCAGGATTTTTGATCAGAAGGCCCAACTAATATTAATATGAAAAATATTATATATTATTTTAAAGATTAAAATATAAATTAGTTACAATTTTGATAAAGTTATTATATGTTAACACAATTATATTTTAGTATTAAAGATAAAAAAATTAATAAAATCAAATATTTATTTTCTTAATGAGAGTTATAATAAATCATAAACCTAAAAACAAATGAAGAAGAAATACAATATTCAAGGCTGAATCCAAAGAAAAAGAAAAAAATCTACAATTTCACAAAATAGAATCAAATTTAAGTATAAAGTGAGTCTTTTGTAAATTGAAATTTAATTTCGACAAAGTAAACAAATAAGATTAAATTTTTAAACACGAAATGAGGTATATTTATATGTAGTTTGAGCTAACAACTAACAATAAATAGGAACGTTTAATTAATATTTAATAATAATGTTCTAACAATAGATATAATAAAAGTAAAATGATAATTAAGAAATAAATTAAAACAACTAATTCATGATATAAAAAAAATAACTTAAATCTTTATTTTTTGAAGAGCTGACCATAATAATTCCATGACCCTAAACTAAAATTCACATATTAGACAAAAAAATAAATAAATATCAACACTGCCAAGTTATAATTAATAATAAATTAGCACAAAAATATATTACCAAAAATTCAATGAAAAAAAGGAAATTGAAAGTAGGTTGATGACTGACGGGTTAAGTATTTTCTATCCAATTGAACTAATGGATAATATACTTTTCTAATTTTTTTATGTAGTTATTGTGAAATGGCAATAATACCCCCAGTAATTCTTCAAAATTTCAGGGGGGGCCCAGTGCCCCCTCCTGGCACCCCTCTCCCTCCGTCCCTGGATGGATGAATCCTAAATAAAAAAATTAAATTAAATAAAATTATAATAAATTAAAAATTAATTTTTAAAAAAACACCAAAGATTTAAAATAAGAAACGTAATAGAAAATGCAATAGTTGATCTGGCGTGAAAATGAAAGGGTGCCTAAAACAAAATAGACTAAAAATGTAACTAGCTAAATTCAAACCTTGAACCTGTGAAAATGAAAAAAATATTACATACCACCCAACTACTTACTACCTTTATAAATATCACGTATATGTATATCTATATATAAGATTGATTATAATGGGTCTTAGAATTTCACATGTGAACCAAGAACAATGCTTATTTAATACGATTTTATATCTTATCTTATTATATATTAGTGTTTTTAATACCAATATTAAAATATTACAAGATAATTAAGCTATAAATTTTAATAAAAATATTAGCACTAAAGTACAATAAAGTAAATTATAAAAAAATCGTACTAAATAAGCATAATTCATACTTCTCGCACGGAACACTAGAATATATATATAGGATATGAATCATATGAGAACACTTTGTTGGTGTGAGAAATGAGAACCTATCTTACACCATCCAATTTAATGATCCAATGGTTGAGATTTAAGGTGGCAATTTCGTAAATAATAGGGCAAAAAATAAAGGAAGAAGGGATATTTTCGTCCAAACCCATTAAAAATGATGATGTCAGCAATTAAAAAAAAAATCTTAAAAACTTTAACAGATCATAACTTGCTTGTTTTTAATCCAATGCACACAAAAAATATATCAAATTAAAGTTCTCTTTATACTCTTTCATTTAAGATGTCAAGAGGCTATGTTTAGATGAAAAAATACGAACGAAAAATAAAAAAGAAAATTTTTTACGCGTGCCCAGGTTGTAAATGCTTTCGTTAGTATATAATAATTATTCGTCATCATTATGATAACATATGCTAACGGAGCATTTGTCATATGCTAATATAATGTATTCGCCATACTACCAAAGAATTATCATAATGCTAGCGTAATATAAATTTATTATGGTTTATTAAATCTCAATTATGGTTTATTCCATCTAATTATCATTATTTTTTTAAAATTTAATTTTTTATTTATAGTTCTTAATTGATTATTACGGTTTATCACATCCAATTATGGTTTATAACGCATGTTGACAGAGTATTGTCATATGCTAACATAGTGTATTCGCAATGCTGACGAAGCAAAACCATAATGCTAACTTAGTACAAATATATTATTATTATGATTTGTTCCAACTCATTTAGGATTTACCACATCCAATCAATGTTTATTTCATCTAATTAGGTTTATTTCATCCAATTACGATTTTTTTCATTTAATTAGGGTTTATTAAATCAAATTAGGTTTATAATTAATTTTTAGAATATTTTTTTCACTAACAATATTTGAAAACTTTAATTAGCATAACTATAATGCTTCGTTAGCATGATGATAATACTTCGTTAGCATAATGACCTATTATCAAATCTTCCGTGATTTTTATAAGAATTACCAAATTACGTTAATACCCCGCGCGAAAAACTTTTCAAATATTACAGAATTGCCAACATCTTTTTCATCAAATCTGGACCTTTGATTTTTTATGGATGTGTGGTATAAGACGTATTCTCATTTATCACACAAGGAATTATTTTTATATAACCCCACCCCTATATATATATACACATATATACATACAGTGGTGTGATGAATCATTGAAAAATGACAAAAGAATGAAAATACTCAAAGTGGAATTTAAGAGGCTTTACATCAATATTGTATGCGGATATATGACGCAAATTACCGATTGAACTAAATAACTAATATATCTTGATGCCTGTAATCAAACAAAGACTTAGGGCTTGTTTGTTAATTTTTATTTCTAAATGGAAATTTCCATTTAAAATATCGAAAACACGTTTGTTTTACTTATTTTAAATTTTAATTTTCACTTTTTTCAATCTTATATAACCTATTCAATCATATATATGTTGTATATTATTACAGTGGGATCCATTATTTAAATATTCATCATAACCACACAAATATTTATTTTGTCATCTCACCTACAAATTTTAAATTAAAAATATAATCAAACAAACATATTTCCATTTTCCAAACCTATAACTCTAAACAAATCATTTATCACAATAAAATCATTATATTTTTTTAAAAAAATCAATACACCTGTAAATTAAAATGAAAATGTTGAAAATTGAAAATTAATCTTAGAAATAAAAACAAACAAGACCTTAATTTCCCACTGCCTCTTGATCTATTTTTTTTATGTTTCATGCATGGAATTATTTGATTTCACTCAATAAGTAGTAGCCTTTTGAATTGTTAAACTTATATATCTATGTTTTTTGTTTTTTATTATATTAATAATTTTATTTATCTATTTACAAGTCGAGTGAATTAATAGCAAGTCTATCTTATTGTCAGACTCCATATTGTGTAGTACCGTGATACGTTGTGCTGCCCTCACTAGCTATCATTAATCCATCAACCTATAAACTTTGGAAATATTATACAACGGGAAATCTTCTTGGAAATAGAGCATATAACTGTCTAGTTGAGGGGGACGTACGGTGAAATTATTATTATATGTGTATTACATGATTTTTATTTTTATTTTTTGAAGTTATATATATTCATTTGAGATTTTTTTTTAAGTATTTGATTTGTTTAGTCGAATAATTAAATGCCTGGAAATCTCTTGAGATATAGAAATGTTGCGCGAAATTTCTTCGTAATAGAGTAATTTTGTCAAACTGTTTCCTTGTATTTTTAAATACTCTACATCGATATTTCCTTTTTCCCCCTAATTTATGCCAAAAAAAAAAATGTTCTCATTCACTTTACTATTTTCAATCTGAAATTATATTCATATACAGCTCCAGTTGCACAAATATCTTATGCAGTTGTGCATCGGTTTGATAAAACGTATGAATAAAAATACTAAAATTAAAATTTATCCAAAAGACAGAGCATTTTTATTTGTGGTCATAGTTAACTTTTAATATGAATAAATGTATGCTATCATATATATTGTCTATATGTAATTATGAAATATACATAGACCGTACATATATATGACATGGAATTATCAATACAAATATATGCATATTGATATGCTAGTCAATAGTCATAATCATTCAATAAATTGATAATATTATATGGAAGAAACTCATTGATTTTTTTTTTATTTTTTATTTTTAATTTCACATGGATGTGGCAGAAAGTCACTGCACAAAGAGCCAATCAGCCAATAAAGAGGCCAAAATGACAAGCTAACAATAGAAAAAGTAGTGGAAGGGCAATGTCAAGAGAAAAGATTTCTTTCAAGAGAAAAAAGTAGTTTTGGAGAAATAACTTTCTTAAAAAACAACCTTCTTTTTATGTGTGATAGATGCTTGCATTATTTAGGATTCACTTTATAAAAAGAAACAAATACGAACTTTGGCAATTTGTGCAATGTAATCCAGATTTTTTTTGGGTTCGCTGTTCATCCAGATTCTGGACGTACAGAAATTATTAAATTAAATGTTAATTAAAAAGATTTAAATGATTTTACATTCTTAATCTTATTTAATTTTGGCTTCAAGATTAGGGTTTATGGACGGTAAAAATTTCCACCCATTTCTCATCTCCCTCCCGCTATTAATCTCGGTAATCTCAATAGTTTTCACTCAATTATTATGTGACATGGATTTCAATATAAATAAAACAAAATAATAAACTCCATTTACATCCAGAAAATTAGAAAAAAGATAAACACAATTTTCATAGCTATCATTTCTACTGCCTTGAGCCCGATCTCTAGTTTCTTCGAAACGATGGCTGCAATTAATCGTAGCATATTGTTTGAGCAATTATTTGGAGAAGATTCCGAGTTAAGCGGAGACGGAGATGGAGATGGAGAAACTGAAAATACAAACAATGGAGATGGAGAAGGAGAAGCTGAAAATACAAACAATGGAGATGGATAAGCTAAAAATCCCATCGAAAATGGCGAAGCCGAGACTACAACTGAAAATGGTGATGCTGATTTTAGTAGCGGCCCTCAAATAGGTATGCTATATGCCACACTCGAAAGCCTCTTTGAAGATTATCAAGCATTTGGTAAACGGAATGGATTTTCTGTGATGAAAAGATCATTTCGCAAAATGGGTTCGGTAAATGGGGAGGATTCTGATAGAGAAGTGAAGTATGCTCTTATTGTCTGTTGCAAGTCGGGAAAACGTTCGCCAATAAGTACCCTTTCTAAGAAAACTAATTGCAAAGCTAGGCTAAATGCAAAGAAGATGATTGATGGAAGTTGGGTTGTGTCATCAATTTTCAAGGAACATAATCACGAGCTTGATCCAGTTTATTCTATTTTGATGCCTGCACATAGGCATTTGACGGTACACATGAAGAGACAATTAGAAGCGATCGATAGGGTAGGTATAAGACCTTCTAAATATATTCGATTTCTAGAAGTTCAAAATGGTGGTCCTAAAAACTTAGGATGTCTCCGTAAAGACTGTCAAAATTACATCGAGGAACGACGAAGAATGAGAATAGGGGATGGAGATGCAGAAGCTGTTCGAAATCTTTTCAATAGATTGAAAGTTAGAGATGGAAAGTTTTATCATTTTATGGATGTTGATGATGAGGGTAGATTACGCAACGTCTTGTGGATTCATCCTAGAAGTCGAGCGGCTTATGAAGAATTTCACGATGCAGTGAGTTTCGACACAACCTACCTCATCAATAGGCACCAGATGCCATTTGCTTCGGTTGTTGGAGTCAATCACCATGGTCATTCAATATTGTTGGGTTGTGCTTTGGTCACACAAGAGAACACATCATCTTTCAAATGGATATTTTTGAATTGGCTTGCTACAATGGGTGGGGTAGCTCCCGTCGGTATTATTACAGACCAAGATGATAGTATCAAGCTGGCCTTGCAAGAGGTTATGCCTCAAACTATTCATCGATACTGCATTTGGCATATTATGGCTAAATTACTGGTCAAATTTAGAGGCGTGGCTGATTATAACAAAGTTATCAATGAATGGAAAGGAGTTGTTTATGACAGCCTTGATATTGCAACATTTGAGATGAATTGGGCAGCCTTGATTGCAGAACATGGACTTGAAGGCAATAGATGGCTTAGAGACTTGTATAGTGAAAGGGAAAAATGGGTTCCGGTGTACTTGAACCATACATTTTGGGCCAGAATGATCTCAATGCAACAAAGTGAGGGTATGCATGCTTACTTTGATGAGTATCTTCTCTCGAGATGCACGCTTACACAATTTATGGAACAATACGAGATGACTATTGGTAAGAAGATCCAGAAGGAGTTTCATGCTGATTTTGAATCAAAGAACAAGATGAGGAGATGTTTGACGGAGTATAAATGGGAGGCACAGTTTCAAGAGGTATATACTAATTCAATTTTCAAGCGTGTTCAAGATAATATTGAGTGAATGAAATATTGCTTTGTCCAATATGAAAAAGAGTCACAGTAGTTTAGTTAAGTTAAATATTTTTTGCATCTTTCGAATGGCAAATTTTATGTGTTATTTAATTAAACTAGGCTAACATCTGTTTTATATGAGCAGGTTGGGATTGAAAAATTTAACGTATTGGAGACAAAGATAATCAATAATTTTTATAGGAGGGATTATACATATGTGGTTGAGTACCGGCGAAATGGAGAGTATTTAGAATGCAACTGTAGGAATTTTGAGTTTAAAGGATTGCTATGTTGCCATATTTTTGAAGTTATGAGGACTCTACGTATGAAAAGTGTCAATGAGAGGTATATATTGAGGAGGTGGAGAAAAGATGTACTTAGGAAATGTTCATCTATATTTTTTTCCGGAGGATATCCAACATGACGGATGAGTACAAAAGATATTAAGAATTGGAAAAATTCTTTCTAGTCACGGCAGATTTGGTGATTGGAGATGGTGAGAAGACGGAGTTTGCAAAGTCGACTATTGATGCAATGAATAAATCAATTGAGAATTGGGGCAAGGTTCCGGCTAACAACGCCGACGAACAACGATCATCACAAGTTAGTAGAAAAATATCGTCACAACCGAACGAAAACACACCGATCCTAAATCCACAAGTTACTAGGATGAAAGAAAGGCCCAACGAGAGACGATTTAGGTCATGCTCGGAGAGAGGTTGATGTGACCCGGGACCTATGGGACACGACAAGACACAAAAACGCGGAAGCTAAGGAACGAAACTACGTCGGATGTGTAAGAGATCAATACGACTCTAGAGAAAGGACGAAGGACTCGACTAGAAAAAAGACTCGAAAGGTGTAGAACTTACTAGAACACGATGACACGAACTAGGACTCGATTGATAACTCGAAGACCACCCTTGGATGGCTGGAACTCGGCGGCGGACGGCGGTGTTGTTGGCGGTGGTCGTCGTGGATGTGGAATGGCGGCGGTGTTGAATAGGTAGAAGGATAATCAGGATCGGCGAACCCGTGTTGTAACAACTCGAACACGTACGACTAATTCTCCGGATAGCAATTCTCCCAAGTACTTAATATACCCTGAAGAACCTAAATAAGACTATTGATTTGCTAGAACAATAGAATGGTTTGTGTATAATTGATCAACCAAAGGATCGGAGACAAAAGGGAGGAATAAATCTCAAACTCAAGCAATTGTCTAACTTTTAATGTAACAAATGGATCCCCTATTTATAGGTGACATAGGGGACGAAAATTAAACCTAAATAAGTGAAAAAATCGGTCCAACAACTAATCCTAATCAAACTAGGATAAAATCAAAAGATACCAAAAATAAGATAACAAAAATCTATCTAAATCTAACTAGATAAGGATAAATCCCATAATGGATTTGGGCTTGTATTTCCACGCCATCTTGGACCCAAATACTCGACCAATGGGCTGAATTAAATGGATAAATTCATGGCCCATAATTCTTGCCACCTTTGTATGAAAAACAGCATCTCCCGATTTCCCATACAAACGCATATAACTTTTCATGCACACATCCAAATGGCGTGATTCTTCTTCTCACGTCTTCATGCTTCCTTCTTCATCATCAATGGATAGCATGGTGATCAATCTCAAGCTGCCCTTCACTTCATCTTCATGCATTTCGAATTTGCAACGTATGAAAGCTTGTAAATAAGCTTGTAACTTCTTCGCTCGCAAACGCGTCATAGGACCTCTAAATTGCAGCTCCGGATCATCCTCTTCTTTGCCTAGCTCGACCTCATCAGAGGTGGTCATCGAGGTTGCGGTCGTACGACAACTGTGGCGGGACGTGGCAGAGGTAGTCGAGTTGCACCCTCATAAGATTAACATGTTTTAATAGGTTCTTTTATTTTGACTATGTAGGAATAATCGGAACAATGTTTGCAATCAAGTTGTCGTGATTTAATCGTCAATCTATTCAATGAGTTAGTTGTGTAATGGCAAATTTAGCTAGAGTATGTTTGTGTGAGTTTGAGCGAATTTCAAAACATGGGAAATAATCTAGCTAAAAATGTTTATGTGCAAATTTGAACATAATCAGTTGAAATGGACGAAAAATCTAACTTGAAGTGTTGTTTAAGAAAGAGAATGATTAGTTTTCTTGTAACTTGAAGTGTGCTTTAAAGAATATAATCATTACTTTTCTTGTAACTTGAACTGTGGCTTAGAAGAATAAATTCATTTTTTTTTTGGCTCAAGGTTACTAAACCCTAACTCTTTGTCCATTAATGATTGTCATCTACTTTTTAATTTTCGAATGCAGAATGTAAGTCTTGTAATCTCGAATTTTACATGATTTGAAATTTAAAATATTTGAAAGATAAATGATTCAAATTATCATTGAATAATAGGAAATATATCCGTTCCATATTTTTAGCGCAATTATTTGTCTCAATTACAAACTTAGATGTTTCAAATTATCAAATTATTAAAAAAAAAATTATCATATTAGGTAGGTGATTTTTAGCGCAAATAATTGAAAATTTTTTGTAATTTTGATCTTTCAAATTATCAAATCATTAAAAAAAAAATCATAAACTATTCAAGAAAATAGTTAGATCAAAGTGTACGATTAATAAAATCTAATTCCAGATAAAACGTAAATTAATCCATAATGTTGATTAATCGTGTAATTCCAGGATATAATTATAACCAACATGCTCTAAATCCAAAAAAATAGATCAATATGCATACTTAATCCATAATTAGTCCATAATTAACATAATCAAGTAGAAATTCCAGAAAAGTCATAACATACATAGGGTTGTTCATCAAAAATATATACATAAATATTCATATTGATAAAATCTTAAACAAGTTGAAATTCTCCATCAAACTCCTCCTTCGTCACTTCGACGAGTCCATCATGCATCTTTCTCGCAACATAGAAACGGAGCGAGTCACACACACAACTACGGAACTTGACCGTATCCCCTTGATTGAGTTCCATGAACTCATACACATCTTTCCAACCACCATCCAGACGGGCCAAGCATGAGTACTTCTTCTGCTTCTTTTGATAAATTTTTCTAAATTTGTAGTCAACATTAAAACGTACCTTATGCAAATCAACGTGAAGCTTCAGGGTGAAGTCACGCTCACCGATGTAAGATAAAGCATATGAAGGCATATTCTAGTCAAAAATTAAGAAAACTAGTTAAATGTTTATGAAAATTACACATTCAATATAGATCTTGAAAAAAGACACAAGACACTTATGGTTGGAAGGTCTGTCTTACCAGGCGGTTTGCAAACTCCGGCGTCTTCGTAGTGACCGTGATGTAGTAGACTTCATGTGCAAAATCCCTCCTCATTCTCCGGTGAGACATAGGGGCCCTGACACCGCTAGGTTTCAACTTGTAGGCTGAGTCGCCGGCCATTTTGCTTTGATTGAGATGCAGAAATGGAGATGAATAGTGTGTGGGAGAGTAATGACTAGAGAGATGCAGAATCTGGCTAATTAATTGGAGATTCGCTTTGACCCGAATACAGGATCTTTTAGGAAGTGGAGAGAGAGCTTGGTGGAGATATCTTTGAACATTGGGAAGGTATAAATGGCAGGGACAATTAAGATGAATGAAACGTGTTGCGTGCGTCGATTCATCTCTCATTCAATGCGAGTTAATAAAACGTATTTTAGGGTTTAGGAGGGCCGTAGGGTAGGGATTTGGAAGGGTAAGGGTTTGGGCAAGGGTTTAGGGTTTTAATAACTATATGGTCATTATCTAGCGTAGATATATATTAATTATAATAATATGATTCTTAATTATCTAGAGTAGATATAATTATAAATTGATACTATAATACGAATTTTAATTATGAAATCAGTAGATATATTTTTGATACAATAATATGATTCTTAATTAGATACAATTTAATCTCAATCTTTCAAACTCTCACATTACAAAATCATAAGGATCTAATTAGAGGGTTTCAATTGTACCATACGATTCATTATAATTGGAGTGGCAAAATCGCCATATGATTCTTAATTAGATCATGCAATTATATCTACTCTAGATGGCATATCTAATTAGATGGATACAAAATTGGCATTCTAAAACGTTACCTTATCACTTGTTACCTTATATAAATATGGCTTAATTAGCTAAATGGTTCAATTGCAAATTAATATATCTAGAGTAGATTTTGGATCATACAATTATATGATTCTTAATTATCTAGAGTAGATACAATTTAATCTCAATCTTTCAAAGTCTCACATCACAAAATCATAAGGATCTAATTAGAGGGTTTCAATTGTACCATACGATTCAAATCGCGATATGATTCTTAATTAGATCATACAATAATATCTAATTAGATGACATTAATTATACCATATGATTCTTATCAATCATACCATATCTAATTAGATTCTTATCAATTATACCATGTCTAATTAGATGTTCACCTTAATTGCAACTATGTATACATCTTATGGTTGGAAGACCAATAGCTAATTAGATCATACCATATGATTCATATTCTCACGTTTCAAAGTCTCAATTGTTACCTTATATAAATATGGCTTTAATTTTGGAGGGTTTCAATTATACTATATGATTCTTAGAGGGTTTCAATTATACCATATGATTCTTAGCTTCAATGTTTCAATTGTTACCTTATATAAATATGGCTTAATTAGCTACATGGTTCATACAATTATATGATTCTTATCAATCATACCATATCTAATTAGATTCTTATCAAGGATCATACAATTATATGATTCTTAATTATCTAGAGTAGATGCAATTTAATCTCAATTTTTCAAAGTCTCACATTACAAAATCGCCATATCTAATTAGAGGGTTTCAATTATACCACATCTCTCATCTTAATGTTATCTATGTATATATCTTACGATTGGAGTAACACAATCGCCATATGATTCTTAATTAGATCATACAATAATATCTAATTAGATGGTATTAAGTATACCATATGATTCTTAGAGGGTTATACCATATCTAATTAGATTCTTATCAATTATACCATATCTAACTAGATGTTCACCTTAATTGCTACTATGTATACATCTTATGGTTGGAAGGCCAAGAGCTAATTAGATCATACCATAGGATTCATATATATTCTCACGTTTCAAAGTATCAATTGTTACCTTATATAAATATGACTTTAATTTTGGATATGGTTCATTTGCAATTCAATGTGTATACCTTATCAATTGTTACATAAATATGGTTCAAACATTCTGAGGGAGATCTTCGAGG
Source organism: Perilla frutescens (assembly GCA_026008535.1). Lineage (NCBI taxonomy): Eukaryota > Viridiplantae > Streptophyta > Magnoliopsida > Lamiales > Lamiaceae > Perilla > Perilla frutescens. The sequence goes on along the minus strand of BRKX01000001.1, from coordinate 46,507,064 downwards.
GAGATCTTCGAGAAGTTAGGCATGTAGACTGTTGATTGGGACTGGATTTGCCTAGATCTTGGTGGTGCAGACAAGAAGTGGTTGCCTAACCCTAGCCCATGACTGATGATGAAGCTTGCAGATTTCTGGAGTATTTTGAAGGCCGTTGTCGCTTTTTAATGTTATATTATATTATGAAGTTTTTATTGTTAGTATATATATCTATATATATATATGCTTAGTTTTTGAACAATATATTAACAAGCATATTTTCATATATGTTCGTTAATTATAATTATTATATTAGGTTTGTATAAATGAGCATATGGTTAACTATTTATAATTTCAGTATTCTTATCTATCTAGATATGGTGTCACTTTTGTTATGCTTGTTTTATTGGCTTATTGTTATCGTGTTGAAAATGTTTTGAATCTGTGTTGGAAAGTTGTGGAAGGGCAATGGCTTTAATTAGAACTTTGTTATCATGATGAATATGTGTGCTCAATATAAATCGGTCTCAAATTTTTTCATGAATGTGAATTTAGAAAATTCACATGAATCGGTCTTAAATTTTTTTCATGATAAAATTTGAATAAATCATATTTGGTTTAGAAAATTGCTTTAAGGGTTCATTTACCTTATAAATATAAATCTTTGTTGAGAATCTATATATATATATATATATACACAACAATTTTTGGGAATTTTTTTTTTATATATTGGGCGTTGGTACTTGGTATTAGGAAGATAATCAAATGCAGCTACTATTATTACGGAAAAATAAAACAAAAGGTTGAAATTCTGATTTTTATATATTAGTAAAATTGAGAGTTAATTCATTCCTAATTCGACAGTCACCATTGTAAAATTAGGAATTAAAATTCCCCTCCACCACCCTATATATCCAATTAAGCGCGATTTATCTAACATATATATGCGACAAGCCATATAATCACTATTTATTTTTCTGTATTTTATATATTAATTGATTAAATTTTACAGTCAATTAATTCCTAATTGGACATATAGGGCGGTGGAATGGAAGTTGAATAGTCACTTTACTCTTATATAAACACTCTTTGTTAACACAATCACTCACTCATCTCACAATTCTCATACATTCAAAACCTCCCACTAATAACCCATTAACCCCACTAAATGGCGCCGAGCACTCCCAACAAAGTCACGATCAACTCCAGCAAGGAGTGGAACGAAAGTCCGACCCCTAAGGCGCTTGATGTGCTATACCGCAATATGCGGAAGCATCACGATAAGCTCAAGGATGAAGTTAAGGAACTCATGAGACGGCTTGTTAATGAAGTTGGATGCAATGTTGTGAACAACGTCGTACTCGAAGGTGGTCCACTTGTTACGGTTTACACTTCTTCCTTGAAGCTGCGAAGGAAGTGGATGTTTCTCTAGTAGTGATTTCAGATTCAAACTCAAGCCAGCTTTAGAAGCTTATGGCCTGATTTTTTGTTGCTCAATGATACATTTTTTGTGTCTTTTTTGGGTATCTATTAACTTAAGTCGACTCTCTTTTGGTTCATTTTGTAATAGTCGACTTATTATGAGCATGATCTTGTTATTGTCACAATCTTTAATGCAATGTTTGGCTTTTCAGATTCAACATTTTAATCACTTTTTATTTGCTTAGACTTTTCATATTCAACATTTTAATCAATTTTGATTTCTATTTTTATTGGTACCTTACCTGATTTTGCAATCAAAATAAATTTTCTCACTTAATTTATTCGAGCCCTCATCAATAAATATCTGCCATAATAATAATCAAATTCATTAGATTTGAACAGAAAGATTAAACATATTTATTCCATAATTCTTTAGCAGCAGGTGAAATGGACATTAATGCAATTAGATTAGGCACAAATATAAATTGATTTCAAATGCAATAAACGCATTACATTTCAAATGCAACAAACGAAAGTTACAGTTGGATTTGGAACAACTGGAGAAAGCTTTTTTAATTTCACTTCAACAAACGAACAATCAATCCACCAAGTAATCCAGCAAAGCTACTAAAAAAAACATCTTCACCCAAACCCACCCCAACAGTTTCTTCAAGCCATCTTCACAACCGCAGACATCACATTGTCTTGAGCTTGTTTCACCATTTGAACTTTTCTCATTACAGGTACTAGAAGACTCAAAATAAGTCTCAGAAATAGAGTTTGAGCCGTCGCTTTGCCTAATCCATTGCAAATACAATTTATATGCATCGATAGCTTCCTCCTCCGTTGAATAGGCCTGATACATTCCCCCTTTAAAGCCAATAACATTTGGCGCACACTCAAACTAGTTATTGTAAATTCCGGAACGAACACCGTTGAAAACAACGTAAAATTTTGAAGCCTTGCTCTGGATACTCATCTTGAATTGATTTGGTAATGAGGATAATGATAATCTAAAAGCCTTGCAAATGATAAAATTTTGCCTATTTCAAAGGTTTTCGAAATAAGAAATTTTGAGAATGGAGATGAATGATGAATCTGTTTTGTTAGGGTAGATGGAGATGAAGTAATTAATGGGGTTGATGATATCAATACTTCACTATCTTGGAAATAACAATTATTATTAAAATAAAAATAGGAGAGAGAAAAAACTGAAATTTGAATTCAAATTGGAAAATTAGTCGAAATTTAAGGGAGGGGTATTTTGGATAATTACTATGATTTACTTTTGAAATTTAGTGGGAAATGACCATAATACCCTATTCTGTATATCCAAATTCTGGATACATAGACTTAGCGATTTTTTTATGACTATTTTTCGCAAACTTATACACACGGTTCGGATCCTCCTGTTGTCAGTGACGAAATCATAATTTTTTTCTTGAGAGAGCTGCACTATGACACTTTGTGGGTACGCGATTGAGGGTCGAAGAATAACGAGATAGAAGGGAGGATTGATCTACATTTTGACAATGATTTTTTAAAATTTCTATTGTGAAACATGTCAAATTTACATTAATATATGAAATCGTTAATATAAATTGAAATAAAAATAATATTTGCCTTCATTTTAAATTGAAAATTCATTTATCTTTAAATAACTAGAAACCTAAAATCTTAATTGCGGGCACTTATACATTAAATATAAAATGTCTTTAAAATTTGTAATTTAAAATAAACTAATGAATGATTTATGACCTTAAAAACTAATTTCTTAAGTCTTAAGGGTCTAAAATAATAAGTTAGAATTTTTTTATTTTTTTCAGAATAATAAGTTAGAAATGTTAGTATACTTTCTCAATATCTAAAAAGGAGTGAGTGATTTACAATTGGTAAAAAGTTGGAACATAATAATTATTCATTAAAATTGCAAATTAAGTGTTAAAAAATAATTATAAATCCTAATTGGATTGAATCGAGTTAAATATAATAATTGTAAAAAAACTGCAAAGAACTAAAAATTTGTGATCCGGGACACGTGTCAGCAACAGGCAGAGCCGTATTAAAAAATTTGGGACCTGAGGCGAGATCTTATAGAAATTTACAAGTATGAAACATATGTATGATGGTATATAAATACTTTGATTTATAAAAATTCATTTAATTTTTATTCTATTATTTTTTTAATTAAGTTGCAATTTTTTTCATTAAAGTTTTATAATCTAGATGTTTCAACAAAACATCTTTAGGTGTTTATTCTTCTATTTCTAATTCTTTAATTTCTCAAATAGATTTTGCTCTTTTAACGAACTTGTTGTACCATCAACTAAAAATTCGAAACACATATTACAATAATCTATGGACAATAAATAATTATCAGTATCAGATAATATCAACCAAAACTAAAATAAAGTATCAACAATCAAAGAAACTAAAACATCTAGCTCAAAAAAAGAAGTTAAAACATCAATAAATATAAAAATAGAATAAATTGAACATTGGATCGTGGTTGTTGTTGGTGTTGGCCCAATTGTTATTTCTGGCCCAGTTCCTATTATCTAATTCCTGCGGCCCAAGCCCCAAACCCTTAACCCTACCCGGCGGTCCACTTACCTATTAAATGAGCTTCAATGATGTTGTTGATTCTCGATGCTCTAGAAGCCTCTATAACACCTGATGGGTCCGCCTCCTTCCTCACCACTCATCTCACAGAAAACCCTAATCTACTCTCTCTCTCTCTTTCTGGGTCTTATCAGCTTGCTCCCTCGGTTTCTCTGGTCGGAATCTGGTGTTGTGATTCCTATTTGGCTGACGAGTGTTGGGGAGAAGTTTGTGCTGAGAGAGAGAGCCTGAGAAATTCCGCCATCTTCCAAACCCTAGCCAACCGCTTCCTCTTCCCCTTCCCTGGTCTGGGCATTTCCCTGTCGCCGGAGTTGCCAACGCCGCCTCCAGTGGGAAAATCTGAGCCATCGTGCCCCGCGCACACTTTTCCCATCATCGATCTCACTCTGTCTTTTCTTGTCACTTTCATTACGGCTTTCACACTTAACACACTAATCTATCTCCTTCTTGTGCAGATCTGTTGGTGACGAAGCCCAAGCCGGTGAAGATCTCTGAAGATCCATTCGATCTTCCTGTCTGAGGCTGTGAAGACGAAGTCCTAGAAACCCTAGTAGCTCTCTGCTCTGTAATAGTTAAGCAAATTGTAATTTCTGGTCTTGCTACTTGAGTAGCTTGTGAGTTAGACCGCAAAGGGTAGGGAATCAAGAAAGTGTAATCCCTAGCTAGGTCTGTACCACAACAGTTGTGATTGAGTTTCAATTTCACTTATGTATTCAATTTTTTTTTGGTTTTTGCATTGACACATTTATTTTTGTGTGTTTGCGTGAATTTTTTTACCTTTCAGATTTATATGATATTTTTTTTCGTTAGATGTGTGCCGCAAATTGAATTAGAATTAGGATTAGAATTTTCTTTATGTTATCTCATAAATTTTAGAAGTTATTATATTGACAGAATTTCAATGGCGGGTAATTAGCAAAAGCTAACAGATTTTTAGGTAAAAAATAATTAGAAAATAGAATTTCAATGGCGGCTGCTTATTAGCATAATCTAATAGATTTTTAGGTAAAAAAAAGTAATAAAAAAATAGAAATAAAAGTAATAAAAAAAAGAGAAATCGGATAACACGAGAATATGAAGATTCGAACATGAGTCATTTCATATATGATGAAAAATTTATTTATCACTACCATTGGGCTGTAAGATATTTTTTCATAATTCATTCATAATTTATCTATATGTATATAAAAATACTAACATACACATATATAATATATATAATAAGACATATCAATATCGGATATTCGGGTCCTAAATTTTTCCGGGGCTGAGACGGCCGCCTCGGGCCACTCATGGTCCAACCAGCCCTGGCAGCAGCAGGAGGAGATGCATTAATTGCATCCTTGCACGATAGAATTTACCCATAAATCACCATTCCTTGACGATTGGGGATAATAAATTGTCGACTGCAACTAATCCTTAGTTCCTTACCAACCCTTCATGCAATCACATTCAATCGTATGAACACATAATTAATTCAGTCATGTTTCACACGTTGCATTGTCACATATTATATATATATATATATATATATATAATATTTTTGTAACTATTAGTCCCATGATTATAGGTCACTGTTCATTTTGTATCGTCCCAATAGTATAATTTGGTTGTTTTTATTGAATGGACACTCAATTATTTTTTAACTTTAATATATTCTTACTTAATGATATTTAATAACTTATCATTTTAAATGAGTAAAACAGAATATAATAGGAAATTCACCTGTCTATTTTATTTTTTCAAATATATTTTCATTTCATAATCATTGACTCATTGTACATATAAAAACAAGGTATTGAACTATAATTTTGATGGAGAGAGAGAGATGCAGTGATGGGTCATGGCTTTGCCTTGGCCCCCTCCACCAAACTGAAATCTAAGGAATAGTCAAGCTTCGTGTGGGCCCTTCTGTTATTAATTACATACAGATACAGTATGTTTTTTTCACATTTTTCATAGTCGTATAATTGATAAAACAAATATTTGCTCCAAAAAAAAAAATTGATAAAACAAATAAAAATCTACAACTACAATTATCCCATCCCATGTAAAAAGGCAAAATGAACGACATTTGATTTTAGAGTACGTAATTTTGTGAAATATCTCCACCCGTCAAATAAATATTTTCATCTCAAACGTTCTTCTCATATATTATTAATTATAACATCAAGCCTGAATTACTATTAGACAGTTTTAGTTTCTACCACAATCACACAGTGCAATTTTGTCACGCAATTTTACAGCATAGAATGCAATGCAATTATAATTTTTTTTATAGGATATTTACTAAATGAAATTTTGTCGCACAATGTTACAGACAAAAATGAGTGGTGATATCAATATGTGAATTCATACTCGATCTATATAACATTATAACTAGCGGAATTTGTGAATTGGTGGTCGAAAGTTATATAATCAAATCTAAATTTATATTAAATGCCGATGGTAATTAATGAATATAATAATGTACAGCGACAGTTTTCCGTAGTTTATATTTTTTTATGTTTATTAGATTGCAACTGTATGTTTGTAATTGAACTAATATCATATAGTGACACCACGATAAAATTTAATTGTCGGTTAATATTAATAATATAATTTAATCATAAACTTTATCATCATTAACGTTAACGAGACTCCTAGTAAAAAAAATTGACCATAATTACCCTCGACATCCCAAAAAAAAAATAAAAATTGACCATAGTTGTACTCTATATATCAAGAGCGACAATTCAATTTTCCATCAATTGAACTTCATAAATCGGTGCAAACATTTTTTTTTCTTGATTATAATTTCTTCCAAATTAGTATAATTAATAGATGATGAATGTATTAAATATCCAAATGCTGCATATATAGCACAGTTCCCAGGCTGTGCTGCATTCGTCAATATTGTCATTAAGAATCGCACCACCAACAATGATTTTTTTTTATTCGTTTTTTTTTTCTTTGCCATGTTAATGGGTAGCTCCCAATTTATCGGATTGGATGCTTCTCATCTCATTTTTTTATTTCACTATAAATTTGATTATTATAAAAATAAAATTTATTATAGTATTAATATCTTAATTAACATTTATTTCTAAAAATTAAGATTAAAAAAAACTATACCTAAATTATGGAATCAATCATTATAATAAATTATATTAACTAAAATTAAAAATTAAATAAACAAATAAATGAAATAAATCATAAACAATAATTTTAAATTAAATTAAACCAAAAGAAACTGAAATCGAATGAAAAAAAAACTAATAAAATTTATAATGAGACATCAAGTCGGATATTAAAAAATGGAATTTATTATTTCATTTGAAGATTTCCACATTTTTTTAATAAAATTTTTTTTGGTGTAAATGTTGTAATATAGAGAAATGAGAGAGAAGTTCATGAACTAGGGTTTTCTATTTTATTGATCAAGTAGTAAGTTTCTGTTTCAGTTACAATAGTTCATAAAAATCAAACAAGAAAGTGTTCTTCTAACTATTTATACAGAGAGGAAAGCTTGCATACAAAGCTAATTAACATCTACGGTTGATATCTTCAATCCGCGTGAGATGAGCATCGACGGCTCTGCATGAGGATGCATGGTGGTCCTCCATGACTTGCGCTCATAGCTCCACGTGGCAGTCTCCTCTCTAAGTTGTTCTTCAACTGCTTCGTCCCATGCATGAGTCTGCATGGCTCTTTTATTTGCAAAATCAACATCCTCTCTTAAACTTGACCTTGTGAATATCTCCAAGGGAAAGTTTGGACAATAAACTCTGAAATTGTGCTCCTGCAAGTGATTTAGTAAACAAATCGGCCAATTACAGCTTGGTTGAGATATACACTGGAATAATAAAGCCTTGTCTGAAATGTAGCCTTGCAAAGTGATAATCAAGATCTAAATGCTTTGTTCTCTCATGATAAACCTGATTTTGTGTGATCTGTATTGCGGCTTTATTATCACAGTATACTCTAATAGGCTTTGGCACATCTATTCTCAAATCTTGCAGCATAAAAGACAACCATGACAACTCCTTGACTGTGTAGCTTAAACTTCTATACTTAGCTTCAGCGGTTGAGAGAGAAACTGTTTTTTGTTTCTTACACTTCCAAGAAACTAGAAAATCCCCTAAAGAAATACAATATCCAGACAATGATTTCCTTGTATCTGGACATGTCCCCCAATCTGTATCACATAATGCTTCTAAATGAAACTTAGCAGATCTGGAGTAGAACAATCCCAAAGAAGGTGTTCTCTTTAGGTATCTCAGAATATGTATAACAGCTTCCTAATGTGCCTTAGTTGAATTTCCTACAAACTGACTAAGTTGTTGTACCCCAAAAGATATATCTGGTCCGGTGAGGCTCAGATATAGAAGCTTTCCAATGATCTTCCTATATGAATCTGGTTGTGCAAGAATTTTCCCTGAATGATGTGAGAGTGTTAAACCTGGTGGGAGTGGTGTAGGGACAGGTTTACACCCCATTAAGCCTGCTGAATCCAACAAATCTAACACATATTTCCTTTGAGACAGATAAATCCCAGATTTAGACCTAGCTATCTCCATGCCAAGGAAATAAGCAGCTTCACCTAGATCCTTTATGATGAACTTACTATGCAGAGAATGTTTAACAGAATAGATAAAGTTTAAATTGGGATTTAATAGTAAAATGTCATCGACATATACCAATAGAGCAATAAAGGTGGCACATGAACCTTTTGTGAATAGACAATTGTCATTCTCTGATTGCTTGAAATCCAAGCTGAATAGAAACTTGCTGAACTCATTGTTCCATTCTCTTTAGGCTTGTTTAAGTCCATACAAGCTTTCTTTAGTTTGCAAACATTTCCTTACTTGCCTTGCTCATAACCCAGTGGCATTTTCATATATATTTCATCTGTTAAAAAACCATGCAAGAATGCATTATTTACATCAATTTGATGTATATTCCAAGAAAACTGGGCTATCATTGCAAAAAATAACCTCACTATAACAGATTTGGCCACTGGTGAGAATACCTCTTTGTAATCTATCCCACATTCTTGATTGTAGCCTTTTGCTACTAATCTTGCTTTATATCTCTCCACTGTCCCATAAGAAAACAACTTGATTTTGTATAACCACTATCAGCCTATAGCATGCTTTCCTTTAGGAAGGGGTACTACTTCCCATGTATCATTCTCTTCTATTGCTTGAAGTTCCTTAACCATAGCATTCTGCCATTCTGTAAACTGACAGGCCTCCTTATAGCTTATGGACTCTTTCAAAGACTGCACACTTAGCAAGAATGTAGTATAAGTAGGAGTCACCAATGTAGAAACCATGTAGGGAAATATAGGTGGTGTCACTCCTCTTTTGATGTCTGCCTGACACACATAATCTTTGAGATATGTAGGTGTTGTCTTCTGCCTTGTACTCCTCCTGAGCACCTGTGGCAGTGAATCAATGCATTGATCTGGCAGTGGATCAGTGGATTGATCTCCTTCAGCTTCCTGATCAGGATTCTGTACCAATCCATCAATCTCTGAACTCCTACTCTTGTCATCTATGAGTGGTGAATCTTGAAAAGGAAACCTATATGTATCAGAAAAATGTTGATCACCAAGTTGAGAATCTTCAATGACCTTTTCATTGGCATCAAGATCAAAAGAATGAAAAGGTAAAATAGTTAGAGACTGGCTTTGTAGAGGAAATATATCTGGACAAAAATCAACATCCTTGCTTAGAAAAATCTATTTGGAAACCAGATTATAGAGCACAAAACCTTTATTTTGAGGTGCAAGACCAAGATAGATACAATGTGTGCTTCTAGCACCAAACTTTGACTTAGAAAGTGATACATTAGCCTTATAAACCAAACATCCAAATAACTGCAAAAGAGTGTAATCAGGAAGTCTGTCAAAGAGAACCTCAAAAGGGGTTTTCCACTCCAAAATTTTTGAAGGTAACCGATTAATAATCCATGTAGCATGCAAAATAGAATAACTCCAAAACTCTACAGGTAACTTGCTTTGAAACATCAAAGCCCTTGCTACCTGAAGAAGATGCCTATGCTTTCTTTCTACTATCCCATTCTGTTGAGGAGAGTAGGGACAACTTCTCTGGTGTAATATCCCATGTTCTCCCAGCAGACTCTTCATCTGTGAATTAATAAACTCACTTCCATTATCAGTTCGAAAAGCCTTAATGCAAAGCTGAAATTGTGTTTTCACCATGAGAATAAAGGTCTGTAAGGTCAACCAGACCTGTGATTTGTGCTTTAGCAAGAAAGTCCAAGTACTTCTGGAATGATCCTCCACAACTGTAATGAAATAGGGTGTATTTGAAATGCTTGATTCTCTGCAAGGCCCCCAGAGATCAAGGTGTACCAAAGCAAATAAAGAATCTATTCTGCGTTGAAGTAGGGGAAAAGGTTTTCTTTACTGTTTGGACTCATGACATATCTAACAATGCTCCAATGTAGATAGATCTTCTGTCCTGGATCTTTTAAGCTGCCCAGGTAAATATTTCATAGCATGAGGTGAAGGATGACCAAGTAGTGTATGGAGATCCATCCAAGAAGGTAAACTCTATGTGCCACATGCTAGTAACCTGGGTTGTGAAGCATGTAGAAACACATAGAGTGAGTTTTTTAGTCTACAGATGCCAAGAACTTTTGAGCTAGGCTTGTGTTCTACCAAGTAATAGGAGGGCAGAAACTGGACCTTCCCATCAATATCTTTAGCCAATTGCCCTACAGAAAGCAAGTTATGAGTGAATTCTGGGGCATAAAGTACAATCTCCAGGGTTATGCACTTATTAAGCTTGGCTTTTCCTGTCAAGTGTGCCCACAGATTACAGCCATCGGGTAGGAATATTTGTAAAGGTTGCTTCAGTCTTCTCAAGTCAAATAGCAAGTCCTTATGGCATCACATATGGTTGCTGGCCCATGTGTCAACAATCCATTCATCTATTCTTATCTCTGTTGTTAATCCAAAAGCATAATGCCCTGTGAAACTCAGTTATGATCCTTCCATATCAACTTCTGCCATATTGGCAGTCTTAATGTCTTATTCACTTTTCCCTGTTCATTTCTTAAAATATGAAGCCAAATGTTTGGCAATCTCTGTCTGAATTAGCTTACTAACATCTCTCCCAATCCACTGGAATCTTGCTCAATCTGTGATGTGCCTTTAGAACTGTCTCCTGTTCCAGAAAACATATCAGTTTGATCCTGCACAAAGTGTGCCTTGATTTTCCTTTTTTCTGACTTAAATTTGTTGTACCACTCTGGTACACCAATCAAGTCAAAACAATCAGATTTCAGATGGCCAGTGCCTCTACAATGTTCACATTTGAGCCTGCTCTTCTCTTCCTTAGTAAGTATTTTCTTGAATTGATCTTTATATTGTAGTTTAGCCTGTGTATATAGTGCACTTTGCTCTGTACTGTCTGAGAATAGAGTAGATACACGCATCTGCTACTCTACTTGCAATACCATACTGTAAGCTTGGCTCACATTAGGGAGGGGATCCATTATAAGAATTTGTTGTCTTATACCCTCATAACAGTCATTCAACCCCATCAAAAACTACAGCATTTTTTCTTCCTCAGCCTCATTCTGTGCATCTATCATAGCTTCACAAGAACACACCCTAGAAGTCTTAAATAATGACAAATCATCCTATAAGCCACTAAGATTGTTGAAGTAAACCATGGCAGTTTGGTTATGTTGAGTGTAAGTGGCAATTTCCCTCCTCAGCTTGTAAAGTCTAGGGCCATTTTTCTTTCCAAAGCATCTATGCAATTCATCCCAAAGCTCTTTTGACATTTCCAAATTTTGGAATCCTCTTGAAATTTCTTTAGACATCGAGTTACTTATCCAATTGAAAATTAAGTAATCGATTATAATCCATTGCATGTAGTCCAATAACCCCAGTGCAGGTTTAATCATGCTACCATCAACCATACTGAATTTATTTCTAGACATTAGACCGCGTTTGACTGCCCTACACCAGCTATGAAAGCTTTTTCCATCAAATATATCGGCTGTTAGAGACATCCCTGAGTGTTCACTAGGATTCATGTATAAAACATCATTGGCAAGTAATCGGTTGTTGTTACTGACCTCTGATTGTGAATTTCCCAAGCATCATGTCTCCCGCCATTGACCCTGGCATTCATCGGTGTACTCAGAACATCATTAGCATGAGAAGAATTTCTCTGTTCCTCTCTCACATTACTCGATTCAGGTTGGTTGTGATGCGCAGCATTCACGGTGAAACCCAATTCATCATCGCACGCAGCTCTCCATGAAAAATACTGATTCTTCTTTGTCATTTCGATCAAAACTCAATTGATCATAGCTACTCTCGTGTTCGTGCGTCGTGGATTTGAATGCAATTGCAATATCAGATGTGAATTCCTCACAATCTAGCTCTGGATACCATGTTGTAATATAAAGAAATAAGAGAGAAGTTTATGAACTAGGGTTTTCTATTTTATTGATCAAGTAGTAAGTTTCCGTTTCATCTACAATAGTTCAGAAAAAAATCAAACAAGAAAGTGTTCTTCTAACTATTTATACAGAGAGAAAACTTGTATACAAAGCTAATTAACATCTACCGTTGATATCTTCAATCCGTGTGAGATGAGCATCGACGACTCTGTATGAAGATGCATGGTGGTCCTCCATGACTTGCACTCATAGCTCCACGTGGCAGTCTCCTCTCTATGTTGTTCTTCACCTGCTTTGTCCCATGCATGAGTCTGCATGGCTCTTTTATTTGCAAAATCAACAGTAACTCTTTAATTTTTTTTATTTTTTATTTGGCTAGATCATCTTAAATTGTGAGATATACCAACACCATTGACTGAATTGTTGGGTTGGATCTGAAAAAGGGTAAAATGGAAATTAATTAGTGAGTAAATTTGCATAGGTACATTGGTTATCACTTTATCACGGCTTACTTTTATCTTGGATTCTATTATTTGTCCTCCTACCATTGCACCATATCATGTGAGAATGAGAAAAATAAAAAATACTCCCTTCATCTAATTTATATAAATCGATTGAATTTTTCATTAGAATTGAGAAAATTATTGAAAAGTACAATTAAATATGTAAGTTTTCTAATAAGTCCATATTTATTTCTTTGATAATGAATTAATACTTAATGTAAACATGAATAAGGGTATATTTTAGTAACTGAGCTAAATACATACAGAAATCAATATATATATTGGGACATTCAAAAAAGAAAAACAACTCTGTATGAATAGGATGGGGGAGTAAAATTATTTTCTTTAGCGAAAACAAATTTCTTATTATTGGTATTTCTAGAAAAATACAAAAGACAATGTCTCAGATATTTCAAGTATTTACATCGTATAACCTATCATGAAAATCTCAAGTACGTAACCTTTTAATTTTAACATAGTGTCGTGTTGATCATAAGTTGTGTATATTTCTGCTAAAACAATTGAGTTAATTATTTTGGGAAAATGAGAATAAATACCCAAGCTTATGTTTTTCAATTTTTGAGTTTGTGAAAATAAGAGATATTAGTCTCCAATTCGAGACATTTTAATCATATACTCCCTCCATTCCATTTATATAGGCTTGTTCCTTTTTAGGAATTAGGATGTCCCAATATATGTTGATTTCTATATATATTTAGTTAAATTACTAATATATACTCATATTTAATATGTTTATATTAGGTCTTAGTTCATTGTAAAAGATATAAATAAAGATATATTAGAAATTTTTTTGATTAATTATATTTTTCAATTTTTTTTATAATGCTAATGAAAATTTTAGTCTATCTATGGAGATGAAGGGAATATATGAATTTCACTAGGCCCCATAAATGCCCAAAGAATTAAAGAAAAAAGTCATAACATTTTGCTTTTCCACCCCTACCCCTGGCCCTTGAGCCCGGGAAAAGAAATTGCTCTAAAGTTTTATATTGGATTAAAAAATAAGAGAAGTCTTGGTCGTCTTCTTCTTTCTCTCTCTCTATATATTATTATTAAATAAAGACTTTGTAGTCATTATCATAGTGAGCCCAGTCAAAATCCACAGTCTGTTTCATCAAAACTGAATGTTTTTTTAATGGAAAAGACAAAAACTGGGTCGTTTCAACTTCCATGTTAAAACCTTCGAAAACAAGATCGCAATATTATTTTTAAAAAATCACAATATTATTTTAAAAAAATCGCAAAATTATATTCCATTTTTATTATATGCATTAAAACTTCCTTTTTGTATTAAGAAAAGAGTTAATTACAATTTCATTCCCAATGTTTGAAGAATTTAATAAAAATTACCCAACATTTTAGTAATTATAATTTAATTCCCAACATTTAGATATTGTAACAGAAATAATCTAACTTTTAATATTAATAATTTAATTCACAACGTTTGAACATTTTTATAGAAATGACCCAATATTTTCGATGAAAATACTATTTCGGTCGATTTTGATCACATTTACTCTCAAGTGAGCTAGAGAACCCATATAATGGACTGACATTTTTGCTGAAAAAATGACCAATATGGTTTTTTTCAACAAAAATATCGGATCATTTTGTTAAAATATTCAAACGTTGAGAATTAAATTGTTAATATTAAAAGTTGAGTTATTTCTATTACAATATCCAAACATTGGAAATTAAATTGTAATTATTAAAATGTTAGGTTATTTTTGTTAAAACCTTCAAACGTTGGTAATTAAATTGTAATTAGCCCTCAAGAAATTTATATGTAATTTTAATTTTTAGGGGAAGAGAATTATATTTTTGTATGGAGACAATTGTTTATTTGTTTTTTAAAATATGACAGAATAGTGGAAATTTGAATTTGAGACCTGTTCCTTTATATATATATATATATATATGTATATATAACTAACGTTTGATGAATGACTAAGTGTTCTCGAAATGAATCATAGTTTTTTTTACTCACACACCCGATCTGTGGTCTTGAGGAGATTCGAATATGTGACATTTGATCTCCAAGCAATCTCACTCCATCACTAGGCCATACCCACCGGAACGCGAAACGAATCATAGTTAATGTTTGTATGTTAGCTTATATATATATATATATTATTTATATGTAAATAAACACTTTATTTATTACTATAATTTTATTGCTTATTTTAGTGCTTATACACAAAATACAATTAGTACTAAAATACAATAAGCAATAAAAAAATTAAAAAATAATTATCACTAAAATACAATAAAATAAATAATAAAACTATATTAAATAAGTATAGTGCGAGGTTGTGACTGCTTATTTGATCAAATTCATAATATATATATATATATATATATTATTCATTTGATTTCATGTTTCAAATCCATATGCTTTCGTTGGGTGCAGCGTCGAGCAAATATCTTCGCTCATAATTTGGTGTAATCCGCCACTGACAAATCTTATTATTTTGATTCAAAGTCGGGCACTTTGCGTAGTTATGCTCTTTTGTAACAAACGACTTATTATCTTAATTTGCCCTAATAAAAATCGTATATATATATATATAGGTGAGACTATTTAGTGAGGAATAAATTGTGAGAGCGATGTGTTTATTCACGTTCACATTGGTGCCAGTGGAATAAATCATGAGAGCAACTTGTTTATTCATGTTCATATTGTTGCCAGTGAAGCTGTACATAACATGTTCAGTGTTCACACTTTGTTGGTTCAAATTAAATATTATTTTACTTTATTTGCCCAATGATAAATTACTTCAATCTTATATTACAGTGAAGCAATAAAAAAAAGGAAAACTAACATACAAAAAGAAGTGTGAATAGATAAAAATGGGCAAAAATAAATAGTGATTGGAAAAAAAGCAACTTTTAATAATAAGAGGTTATTTGGGCAAGTTGAAGTGTAAATGTCTCAAATACCCCTATGACACACTTGGTCCCACACCCAATCATTGGGTAAGTGTACTTTGACATTGATTACTAACAACACAACAATGATAGACATATATCTATAAAGTTATTAATTATAAATAAAGCTTACGACTGCATGAAAATCAGTCGTGGTTTGATAGTATTTGCATACGATTAATCTTAAAAACAATTGTGTGCTTGAAAATAATTGTATCTTTGTCACATGAATCGTAAAGCTACGATTTGGTATAATTGTATAAAATTAATTTGTAACATTAACTAACCATACGATTATTTTAATACATTGAATTGCATGAATCGTAAGGCTACGATTATTTGTAACATTACTTATTTGTAACATTAACTAACCATTCCATTATTTTCAAACATTGAATTACATGAATCTTAAGGCTACGATTAAAATAAATAAATAATTGTGACAATTAAATGGCCTACCATTTATTTGTAAAACTATGATTAATTAAGCATTGGATTAATTATAAAGTCTACGATTAATTATCTAATTTCCTAAATTATAAAATCTATGTTTAATCATAAGCCTACGATTAAACATTTAAATATTATTAAAATAATCATATGCTTTATAATTATTTTTTAAAGGCCATACGATCATTTTTCAATTTAATCGTACACATATGAATAATTTCCTAAACGAATCGTAGGAATACGATTACTATTCAGATTGATTTAAAATTGCATACAATTACATTAGATAAAATAGGTAAAAATCGACAAAAGTAAATAGTTTTTGAGAAAAAACAACTTTTAAAAATAGGTAGTTTGTTATACAATTTATACCATTAAATAGTTGGTCCCCACACACAATCATTGCCACAGTGTACTTTTGTCAGTTATTTATTTAAACAATGCACAGCCTAAGACCGAAACCCTAATACTAAATTTCTCGATTATTATTGGGCACGCATCGATTAATTCTTGGCATCGATTATTATGTAAAAAATGTCTCGATTAATTGTAAAAAGTGTCTCCATTATTTAGTTAAAAGTAAGGCATCGATTAACTTTGGTAATGCATAGATTAATTTTTAAAAAATAATGCATCGATTATTTTAAAAAGTCACGCAAGGTTCATCGATTAACTTTGTAAGGTTCATCGATTAGTGTAAGGTTCATTGATTATGTTGTAAGGTTTATCGATTAACTTTGGTAATGCATAGATTAATTTTTAAGCAACATCGACTACTTTTAAAACAACATCGATTATTTTTGTGAAGCATCGATTATTTTATAAGAAGCATCGATTAATTTTTAAGATTCATTGACTAATTTTTAGAAGCATAGATTATTTTTTAATTTGAAAATAGGCGACAGAGAGAGATACGCATGTCGTACCCTTTTATCTGTAATCGTGACCTTTTTAACTTAATCGAGGACCTTATTAAATTATAGAGGCATAATTGAAATTACTATTAATCGAGGCATAGCTTAAAATTAATCGAGGTATAGGTTAAAACTAATTGATGGAGGCTCTTAGAAGTAATCGATGATATTTGAAAATTAGTCAAGGCTTTTTTTAATTAATCGAGGACATTTTCTAGACTAATCGAGGCCATTAGAGTCAATCGAGGAATAATGTAAAGTAATCGAGACATTTTTAGATTTAATGGAGGTCATTAGAGTTAATCGATGATAAGTTTAATTTAATCAAGGAAGATTGTAAAAATAATCGAGGCTTAAATTCAAGGCACTAATCGAGGAATATTGAGGCTGAGATTGTAAAAATAATCGATTAAATAATCAATAGTAAATAATCGATTAAAAATAATCGATTGTTTACAATCAATTAAAATAATCGATTGTAAATAATTGATTAAAATAATCGATGCTATTAAAATCAATCGAGGCTATTTTAAATTTAATCGATGCTATATTAAATTTACACACAATCTATACACTATAATATAATTAAATTGATTCTCACATGTGAAATCCTAATACAACCTATACACTATATAATATAATCAAATTGATTCTAACAAGTGAAATCTCGATAAAATCTACACACCATAGTGTAATCAATTTGATTTTAATATAGTGTATATGCTGTATCGGAATTTTACTTGTGAGGATCACTTTGATTATCGATTATGAAATCTCGAAACAACCTATACAGTATAGTATAATTAAATTGATTCTCACACGTGTAATTCTAATACAACCTATACACTATATAGTATAATCAAATTGATTCTCACAAGTGAAATCTCGATAAAATCTACACACCATAGTGTAATCAATTTGATTTTAATACTGTATATGTTGTATCGGAATTTTACTTGTGAGGATCACTTTGATTATCGATTATGAAATCTCGAAACAACCTATACAGTACAGTATAATTAAATTGATTCTCACATGTGAAATTCTAATGCAACCTATACACTATATAGTATAATCAAATTGATTCTCACAAGTGAAATCTCGATAAAATCTACACACCATAGTGTAATCAATTTGATTTTAATATAGTGTATATGTTGTATCGGAATTTTACTTGTGAGGATCACTTTGATTATCGATTATGAAATCTCGAAACAACCTATACAGTATAGTATAATTAAATTGATTCTCACATGTGAAATTCTAATACAACCTATACACTATATAGTATAATCAAATTGATTCTCACAAGTGAAATCTCGATAAAATCTGCACACCATAGTGTAATCAATTTGATTTTAATATACTGTATATGTTGTATCGAAATTTTACTTGTGAGGATCACTTTGATTATCGATTATGAAATCTCGAAACAACCTATACAGTATAGTATAATTAAATTGATTCTCACATGTGAAATTCTAATACAACCTATACACTATATAGTATAATCAAATTGATTCTCACAAGTGAAATCTCGATAAAATCTACATACTATAGTGTAATCAATTTGATTTTAATATAGTGTGTATGTTGTATCGGAATTTTACTTGTGATGATCACTTTGATTATCGATTATGAAATCTCAAAACAACCTATACAGTATAGTATAATTAAATTGATTCTCACATGTGAAATCCTAATACAACCTATATACTATATAGTATAATCAAATTGATTCTCACATGTGAAATCACTATACAACCTTAACACTATAGTATAATCAAATTGATTATCGATTATGAATTCTCGAAACAACCTGTATACTATGATATAATCAAAGTGATTCCTGCAAGTGAATCCCGATACAACGCATACATTGTAGTATAATCAAATTGATTATCGATTATGAATTCCCGAAACAACCTAAACACTATAGTATAATCAAATTGATTATCGATTATGAATTCTCGAAACAACCTGTATACTATGATATAATCAAAGTGATTCCTGCAAGTGAATCCTGATACAACGCATACATTGTAGTATAATCAAATTGATTATCGATTATGAATTCCCGAAACAACCTAAACACTATAGTAAAATCAAATTGATTATCACAAGTAAAATCCCGATACAATCTATACACTTTAGTATAATCAAATGTATTCTTGATTATAAATTCTCGAAACAACATATGCACTATAACTATAATCGTGGCCATATACTCAAATGAATTAATTGTGGACATATAATCAAATGAATTAATCGTGGACATATAATCGTGGCAACATAACAAGGCCTCGATTAATTGCGAAAACCCATGATTAACATAATAGAAGCATCGATTAACGTCATAACTCATGATTAAAATTAATTAAGTTTTGATTAATTACAAAAACCACGATTAACATCGATTATAGTTTTTAATAATAGTTTTTAATAATCTATTATAGTTCAAAAAATTCTATTAGCCTCGATTGTGTATATATATATATATATATATATATATATATATATATATAAGTCATGAAACCTATTAGCATCGATTAATATAACCGAAGCTATATTAATTTACAGAATTGCCTCGGTTATTTTTTTTAAAATAGCCTCGATTGTTTTTTATATAGCATCGATTATTTTTAAAGATCCTCGATTATTTTTTTAAGTTCCTCGATTGTTTTAATAGGTCTCGGTTATTTTAATTTAGTTCATCGATTAATATAAAAAATGGTCCTCGATTATTTTTTCAAGTTCCTTGATTGTTTTAATAGGCCTCGGTTATTTTAATTTAGTTCATCAATTAATATAAAAAATGGTCCTCGATTATTTTTTTATTTCCTCGATTATTTTTTAAAGTTCCTCGATTGTTTTAACAGGCCTCAGTCTTTTTAATTTAGTTCATCGATTAATATAAAAAATGATCCTAGATTATTTTTTTTATTTCCTCGATTATTTTTTCAAGTTCCTCGATTGTTTTAATAGGCCTCGGTTATTTTAATTTAGTTCATCAATTAATATAAAAAATGGTCCTCGATTATTTTTTTATTTCCTCGATTATTTTTTAAAGTTCCTCGATTGTTTTAATAGGTCTCGGTTATTTTAATTTAGTTCATCGATTAATACATTAGCATCAAATTATCCACTATTAATACTAAACAAGCCTCGATTAGCATAATTTATCCCTCAATTAATATAACATGAATGCTTAACCCAACATTAGCAATAACCAGCACAGATTAACATAATAACCCAACATAATAACCGCGACTAAAATCCTAAATCTGTGTTTGGGCTCGGAAAAATAATCGATGTTATCGTCTGTTATTTTTGGTTTTCAAAATCTGTAAGTGAGCGAAAGAGATGTAAGTGATGAGAGAGAGAGAGAGGAGAGATGTAGGGTTGGTGAGGAGGTTTATTTCAAAAGCTATATCATATTTATTTCTTTTTGCAGTTTTTGGCAGTTAAAAGTACAAGAGTGTAAGTTTTTTCAGACTCAAATCAGATTTTATGGGACCCGTTGCATGGTCTTGTGTAAACCAAGTACAAATTATCGACAAAACTATTATGTTTTAAAACTTGTTACTTTTTCCCTTTTATTATTTGCTTTTGTCGAGATAACCAATCCACCCATTACATTAAAAGGCCTACGATCATTTTAAAATCACATACAATTACAATTAGAAGGGCTACAATTAATTTTCCATGGCCCACGATTTCATTTCAATGGCATACAAATATATTTCAAAGGCCTAAGATTAATGTAAAATGTCATACGATTATAATTGGAAAGCACACGATTATATTTAAAAGGCTTACAATTCCATTTCAATGGCATACGAATATATTTCAAAGGTCTACGATTAATGTAAAATGACATACGATTATAATTGGAAAGCATATGATTATATTTCAAAGGCCTACGATTAATTTAAAACGACTGGCGATTATAATTAAAAGGACTACGATTAATTTAATATGGCCTACAATTGTTTAGGAATGTCCTACGATTATATTTATACGGGTACGATTAATCTAAAAGGCCTACGATTAATTGTTAATCTTGTATGATTATTTTTAAATGACCTACGATTTGTGATATTATCGAATATAATTTCCGAGCTTACGATTACATATACAAAATAAACAACAACAGAATGAAAATAAACAGAATATAACTTACTTGAATAGCCCGGTGTTTAGATCCCGTGCCTTCCTCTCCGTGTTGAGATCTCGAAGCCATTGGAAGCGGCGAGAGGCGGTGCATTTTTTTCAGTGGTCGTGAACGGCGACAGATACTGAAAGAGTGAGAACGTTTTTTTAACAATTTGAACAACGACTGAGAGAGAGAGAGAGAGAGAGAGAGAGAGAGTCGGTGAGAGGTTGTTTCCAGCGAGAGATAGTGAAAATAGAGAGAGCGTTTTTTTTTACAAAATCTGCAATAGAGGCGGAAGAGATGGAAAGTGATAGTTGTGTATTTAAATTCCAACCCTAATAATAAATATTCTCTTTTGCATGAAGTTATTCAATTGTCAAAAGTAAGTACATATTTCTAAGGATTTGTTAGGCTTTTTTAGATATTGTGGGCCCATTGAGAGGGGTTGTGTGTAAAATAAGTACAGATTGCCTACAAAACTCCTACCTTTTAAATCCTGCCAAACTAGATCAATTTTAAATTATTTTTGCCTATATATGTTTTTAACCCCAAAAAGAAATCATTTGCCTTCCCTTCCCCCACCTCCCAACTCCCGCTCTAATTCGTCCTTACCTTTCTATCTTTTCTCCATTTGTGAACATGAGGGTACAAAATGATTAACATAGTTGTAGTGTTATATATTCTATATTCTATCACGAATAAAAAAAATCACAATATTAATTTAAGATGGAAATCTAAACATCATTTTTGTGTACTAATTTGCTAATAACGCATGATATATATTATATAAGACACACCCGTCCACTCTCACGCGTCTCGTCCTTTATTTTGTATCGAGCGCGGTGAACAAGCTTACGCATTAGTGTTAGATGCATGCAATGCATGAAATGCCACATAAAATAATTAAATTAATTCACTTTAATTTTATGGTATATATTTATTTTTTAAAAAATTAATTATCGAGCATAATGCACTAGCTCACATGTTAATGTTGGACGAGTGTACTGCGCAAGACGCTAGGTAAAAAAATTAAACTAATTCAAAATTAAATATATAATTGTAAAACTAAAATTAAAATTTTGAAAAAGAAAAATTGAAAAACAGGAAAAACATGAGGGACCACTAAAAAAGAAAATGAGAAAAAAAGAGAGGAGTACCACTAGATCAAATATAAGACCTGTCTAACGGTTAAACGATTTCACAAGAGAGTCTCCTATATATAATCATACCAAAACAATATCTATGATGAATTTAGTTTAGAAGATGTTGACGAGTTTAAAATTAATATATTTGTCTACAAGCTTACCCACTCCATTATTGTCTTATTATATATTTTGTGATTATTAGATGGTAAAATTCAATGATAAACTAAGATTTTACATTAGTTTCCGTATTATTTAACTGTGTATTTTATATGGTTTATTTATGTTTTAATTTCAGTTTAGTCGGATTTCACTCGATTTTGGAGTTTGGTATATTTTCTGGTTTTTGTAGGATTTGTCCCGGTGTTTGCTGTATTTTTGGCCAAGAGATCATTAATGATGTCCCAAGGATGCATGATGAAGAAGTCGGGTCGAGAAAGAGACGGAAATGGCACAGGAAAGGACTTGTGAGTCTGCTCGCGAACAAGCTACCGACCAGCCTCTGGAAGCTCCCTATTGAGAGGGGGTTCGCCTTCAGAAAAGTCACGAGCACGATCGTGAATTTCAAGATGCCTGAGAATATTGGTTCCATGTCGGCGACATGTGGACTCATGACCCGAATCGCGAGTGACTAGGTCGCGAGCTAGGTCGTGAATTTTGTGGGCTTATCCGATTTTGAGTTAGTTTTGAGCTTGATTTTACTTAGTATTTAAGGGTTATTGTGGACGAAATTTGGACACTTTTACCATATCTTAAATTAGCTAATAGAGAGAATACAACAAAGAAACGGAATGTGAAGAACGAGACCAAGGAATTCACGAGTTTTCAAGATTAGAGACATAAATAATCTTTCGGATTTTATTCTCTTTAATTCTTGTCAAACGATGGATACTTTGTGGATGATAGAGATATCCCAAGCATTCAAGACAATCCGGAATTGCAGTTCAAAGGTCCAATGACGCGTCTACGAGCAAAGAAGTTGCAAGCTTATTTACAAGCTAGTGTTCGACGTCAATTTGAGTTGCATGAAGATGAGGATGATCCGAGCAAGCCGAGGTTGATCACGTTGCTGTCCATTGATGATGGAGATGAAGGCAACAAGGTATCAAAGAGTTGAGAAGAAGTTCGAAGCCATTTGGACGTATGCATGAAGAGTTCTACGCGTTTGCATGGGAATTCGACAAGTTGCTGTTTTTCATGCAAAGGTGGCAAGAATTAATTACAACATGGATCATGAATTAAATCAGCCCATGTCGTGTAATTAAGGTCCAAATAGGTGTGAATTTTGAAGGCCCAAAATCAGTTTGGGATTTATCCTTATCTAGTTAGATTTAGATAGATTTTTGTTATCTTATTTTTGGTATCTTTTGATTTTATCCTAGTTTGATTAGGATTAGTTTAGGATTGATTTGTATCACTTAATTAGGGTTAATTTTCGTCCCCCTATGTCCCTATAAATAGGGGATCCATTTGTTACATTATCAGTCAGACAATTGCATGAATTCAAGAAGTTATTTCACTTTTGTCTCCTGATCTTCTGTTGATCGAATTTATCCTCCAAACATTCTATTGATTTAGCAAACCAATAGTCTTATCTAAGTTCTTCAGGGTATAATTAAGTACTTGGGAGAATTGCTATCCGGAGAAGCTAGACATGCGCGTTCGGGTTTACAACATGGGTTCGCCGAATCTATCTAATCCACAACACTACAACACCGCCGACCTTACCTCCAATACCGCCGCCATCCGCCACCGATATCACCATCACCGCCGTGATTCCAGCCCCCTCAAGTCGTACCAAGTGTCTACATCGAGTCCTAATTCGTGTCGTCGTATTCTAGTAAGTTCTATTTTTCATTCGAGTCTTGTTATTTTAGTCGAGTCTTTTATTCGTTTCTCTAGAGTCGTATTGATCCCTTACGTATCCGACGTTGTTCCGTTCCTTGCTTCCGCGTTCTTTCGTCCGTGACGTGTCCCATAAGTCCCGGGTCACATTATAAATTGGTATCAGAGCCACGTCAGTTTATATCGTTCGTGGTTCAATACGTCTGTTTTGTTCGTTTATTGTTTTTGAGTCTTTCGAGTTGTAATTCGTGAATTGTTCATTGACAAAAAAAAAAGAAAAGAGCAGAGGGATCGAATCCCTACAGCACAAAAAAAAATCATAAAAAAAAATGAAAATCAGATTTATTTCTTGTTTATTTCGATTTTATTGTTGTTTCTAGTCTAGTTAGGATTGAATCCATCTTAGATAGATATTTTAGGATTTGTTAGATTGTGTTTACATTGGTCAAACTTATCCAAAAGTATTCTACCTTATGTACTAGATTTGTTTTCTTGTTTAGATTTCTTTCCATACTCATCCATATCTATTCAAAATCTTCCATCCTCATCCATTATATTTCGATTCCTACCTCATCTAGGTTCGAAAATTACAGTCCATTTACATATACACCCGGTTCACCTTATACACCACATAGTCCATACACCCGTACACCCGTGGTCCATATACACCATCTACTCAAATTACTCATTCCATACGCCTACTTCTACTCTTAGCAACCTTCCGACTTGATTTTATCCGTTGGAGCTTGAAGAAGACCCAGAGGAGCTAATCAACAGAAGCAGCTATTTTTGATTAGCCCACTCCCATACTCATTCACACACGTGCACCATATATTTGAGAGACATACACGAGAGGAAAAATCAAGAGTGCTATACACGAGCGTTTGAGAGGAATTGTGAGGTCCTATTCCACTTTTTCTTCACGTTTGTTCGTCTATGCAAGTACAATAAATCCGAAGAACACCAAACCCCCGAATACTAAAGGAGATCAGAGCACACCTTCTCTGGACGATCCCAAATCGTCCCACACAATGGAAGAGACGTCCTACACCGCTGAAAATCAGTGGGACGCCAAAGACTCCAAATACCATTTTGATGCATTGTCTCAGCATATGATGCGCATGCAGCGCGAATCTGAGAACCGTATGGTCGATGCCTTAGCCAAACTCATGGAGCAGATTGAGTCCCTCAAAACTCAGTCAACTGCAGCTCCCACATTGCAGGGAAACGCCGCCACTACTGCAACCACTACAGCAACTGGCGCAGTTCAAGGAGCCCACACCGGAGCCGTACATCCGAATGTACAACGGAGAAACATAGCCCCTAATGCGCCTCCAGCTCCCAGAATTCAGCTAGATCCACCCGAGTTTGATGAGTTCGAGTTCGACCCTGAACTTGAGGAGCAAGCTCGATTTGAGCCTCCAAGAAGAGATGCACACTGACCCCGTGGTCCCCAACATCGTGCAGTTCGGAATGAACGACCCTGATACGAAGATGCCGAAACATTACTGAATAACATTAAGACGAGCATCCCGAAATTCGAAGGCCTTCATGATCCTGATCATTACCTTGATTAGGAACATAAGTTAGACAAAATATTCGAGCGCTACGACTTCCCTGAAGTCAAAAAGGTGCAGCTCGCTGCAATGGAGTTCAGAGGCTACGCAGCGACGTGGTTCGATCAACAAAAACGCCGCCGCCGTGATAGATGGCCTTTGATTGACACTTGGCAAGAGATGAAGGATGTGATGCGAGGCCGATTTGTTCCCGTTCATTATGAACGAGACTTGGAGAAAAAACTGAATGCAATTCGGCAAGGAAATCGCACCATTGAGGAGTATCACAAAGAACTCGAGACGACCATGATTCTCATCGAAAAAGAGGAATCCATAGATGATACCATCATCCGGTACATCGAAGGAATGCATCCAGACATTGCTTGCGAGGTCAAGTTGCGTGATTTCTCAACCATCGAAGAGATGGTACACTACGCATCGAAAGTTGAACGACAGCTCAAAGATGGCTGGAGGAAGACCGTGAGTAGTTCAGCTCCTCCAGGCCACTCTTGGTCACGAGGCACACATTCTCCAGCCTCATCCGACCCTACACGGTCCAAGGGTGCCCCTGAACAGCCCGTTCGATGCTTTGATCGCTCTGCACCGCAGCCCAATCGTAGACCCGAGTCTACACCACCGAGGCCGGTCCCTACATAGCCAAATCAAGGGAGTTCAACCCCTACAGCCCCTACATGATCCCGTGACGTTCAATGTCACAAATGTCAAGGTTGGGGCCACTTTCAAGCTCAGTGTCCAAACCGGCGTGTTCTATACTTGACGGAATTAAACGAAGTCGAATCAGCCAGTGAGGATGAGACAGAGCCAGTAGATGACACCACCCATGAGAGAGAAGTTGAGAATGATGCAGCCCATGATCAAGTCGATCCGGAAACTCAACAAGTCAGTTTGGTCACAATCCGGAGTTTGAGCATCATTCGAGAAGAGAAACAAGAGCACCAACGGGAGAACATCTTCTATACCCGTGTAGTGATACAAGGTCACACGTGCTCCATGATAATTTACAGTGGCAGTGTGATAAATGCTATCAGTCAATACACAGTGGAAAAGCTTGGTCTACCCGTACAACAACACGCAAAACCATACAGATTGCAGTGGCTTACAGATAGAGGCGAGATACGCGTTGTTCATCAAGTACGTGTGTCTTTCTCAATCCATAAGTTTTCTAACACTGTTTTGTGCGACGTTATCCCTATGGATGCAACACACTTGTTGTTAGGCAGGCCTTGGCAGTATGATCGACGTGTAGTCCACGATGGACGTCTGAACACATATACCGTCGACTTAGATGGCCGAATCAGTACCTTGAGGCCATTGGCACCTAAAGACATTGCTATGGATCAGCAACGTATGTAAGAGACGTTCAAAGAGGAAATGACGAAGCAAGCAGCTGCAAAACGGCCCCCGAAAGTCACGGCCGAAACGGCAGCCCCCGGACAGCCCCTTAGCGACGCCCCCACCTCTTCCAAACAACCTCATTTGGACTCCTTAGCTATAGAAAAGAAGAAAGAATTGAGTACAAGCAAGCCACACACGAAGAGCTTGTTTATTTCGGTGAAAGGAGTTCAGAAAGCCGTGAAAGCAGGTTTGCCCCTTGTCTTACTCACATTTAAGAGCAGTGCTACTAATGATTGTTTGTCTAGTGATGTGCAGCCCTTACTTGAAGAATTCAAGGTCGTTTTCCCTGAAGAGATACCCGGAGGACTTCCACCAGTGCGAGGAATCAAACATCAGATTGATTTCATCCCCGGAGCTGTGCTACCCAACAGACCAGCCTATAGGACGTCTCCCGATGAGACTGAAGAGATCAATAGGCAAGTCAAAGAGCTGTTGGAGAAGAAGCAAATCCGTGAGAGTCTCAGCCCGTGCGCCGTTCCAGTGATTCTAGTGCCGAAGAACAACGAATGGCGTATGTGCATGGATTGTAGAGCAATCAACAAGATCACAGTAAAGTATCGTTTTCCCATCCCTAGGTTAGATGATATGCTTGATGAGTTATCTGGTTCGCATGTCTTTTCTAAAATTGATTTGCGTTCTGGTTATTTTCAAGTACGTATGCAAGAAGGTGATGAATGCAAGACTGCTTTTAAAACAAAACATGGATTGTATGAATGACTTGTTATGCCTTTTGGTCTCACTAATGCACCAAGCACATTTATGCGTTTGATGAATCATGTTTTGCGTGAAGTGATTGGAAAATATGTTGTTGTGTATTTTGATGATATTTTAATCTATAGTGACACATTGCACACGTATATGCAGTACCTTAGACACATTTTTGAGCTTCTTAGGGAGTCAAAATTATATGGTAATCTATCTAAGTGTTCGTTTGGTATGAATGGAGTCGTATTTCTCGGCTTTATTGTGAGTATACGTGGTATAGAAGTAGACCGTTCCAAAATCAAGGCGATTGAGGAATGGCCACTCCTAAGACTGCGAGTGACGTGCGATCTTTCCACGTTCTTGCTGGCTTTTATCGTCGCTTTGTGCGCGATTTCTCCAGCATAGCCGCACCGCTTACTGAGTTAAGTAAGAAAGATCGAAAGTTTGAATGGGGTCCTGTTCAAGGGCATGCGTTTAACACTTTAAAGTCTTGTTTATGAAATGCGCCTGTTCTTGCTCTCCTGAACTTTAATAAAACTTTTGAGATTGAATGTGATGCCTCGGGCAAAGGGATTGGTGCTGTTTTGATGCAAGAACGGCGTCCAGTCGCTTATTTCAGTGAGAAGCTCCACGATGCAGCCCTTCAATATTCTACCTATGATAAGGAGCTGTATGCACTTAAGAGAGCTTTGGAAATGTGGCAGCACTACTTATGGCCTAAAGAGTTCGTGATTCACACGGATCACTAGAGTTTGAAGCATCTAAAGGGCCAACAAAATCTGAACAAGCGACATGCACGATGGGTAGTGTTTATCGAGTCTTTTCCGTACATTATCAAGTATAAGAAAGGCGCCGATAATGTTGTTGCTGATGCATTGTTGAGGAGGTACGTTCTCTTGAACCTAATGCATGCTAAGATGATGAGATTTGATGCAATTAAAGAGCTGTATTCAAGTGATCCATATTTTGCGTCGATTTATGCTGAATGTTGCTCAAAATCTCGTGCATTTGATGGCTTTTTCATGCATGATGGGTTCTTCTTCAAGGGTTCACAATTGTGTATTCCTAAGTCTTCTATGCGTGAGTTGTTGATTTTAGAGTCGCATGCGGGAGGTTTAATGGATCACTTTGGTGTGTTGAAAACATTAGACTTGCTGCATGAACACTTTTATTGGCCGCATATGAGACATGATGTTGAGAATGTGTGTAGTAGATGCATTGTTTGTCGAAAATCTAAGTCTACTTCACATCCTTTTGGTTTATATACTCCTCTTCCAGCCCCTTCTTCCCCGTGGATTGATTTATCTATGGATTTTATTTTGGGTATGCCATGGTCTAGATCTGGTCGAGATAGTATTTTTGTAGTTGTTGATAGGTTTTCCAAGATGGCGCATTTCATAGCTTGTAGGAAAACCGATGATGCTGTTCATATCGCCAACTTGTTTTTTGTGCATGTTGTTCGTTTGCATGGAATACCTAGAACTATTGTTAGTGATAGAGATTCTAAGTTTCTTGCACATTTCTGGCGAGTTTTATGGGGAAATTTAGGTACCAAGTTGTTATTTTCTACTGCATGTCATCCCCAAAAGGATGGTCAAACTGAGGTAGTTAATCGCACCTTAGGTACTTTCCTGCGTTCTTTAGTTAAATACAACTTGAAGTCATGGGAAGATTGTTTACCACATGCTGAATTTGCTTATAATCGTGTAATTCATTCTTCTACTAACATGTCACCATTCGAGATTGTTTATGGTTTTAATCCGTTAACGCCTACTGATCTTTTGCCTTTACCTATTGAGCATCTAACAAGTGTTAAAGGTACAAGGAAAACAGATCAAGTCAAGGAGATGCATGAAGCAATACGGGCGTGTATTGAGAAGGTAGGCGCACGTACTGCTGAAGTTCGGAACAAACGGTGCAAACAAGTACTTTTTCAGCCCGGCGATCGCGTTTGGATTCATCTGAGTCCTGGTCGATTCCCCAATCTGCGAAATTCAAAGTTGATGCCAAGAGGAGATGGACCATTCACAGTTTTAGAGTGCGTTAATGATAACGCCTATCGTATTGATTTACCCGGTGAGTATAAGTGTTCATCTACGTTTAATGTGGCTGATTTATCTCCCTTTATTGCAGATGATGAGTTCGCTGTTGATGAGTCCGAGAATTCGAGGACCAATTCTTTTCAGCAAGGGAGGAATGATAGAGATAGCCCAAGCATTCAAGACAATCCGGAATTACAGTTCAAAGGTCCAATGACGCGTCTACGAACAAAGAAGTTGCAAGCTTATTTACAAGCTAGTGTTCGACGTCAATTTGAGTTGCACGAAGATGAGGACGATCCGAGCAAGCCGAGGTTGATCACGTTGCTGTCCATTGATGATCTTCTGTTGATCGAATTTATCCTCCAAACATTCTATTGATTTAGCAAACCAATAGTCTTATCTAATTTCTTCAGGGTATAATTAAGTACTTGGGAGAATTGCTATCCGGAGAAGCTAGACGTGCGCGTTCGGGTTTACAACATGGGTTCGCCGAATCTATCTAATCCATAACACTACAACACCGCCGACCTTACCTCCAATACCGCCGCCATCCGCCACCGATATCACCATCACCGCCGTGATTCCAGCCCCCTCAAGTCGTACCAAGTGTCTACATCGAGTCCTAATTCGTGTCATCGTATTCTAGTAAGTTCTATTTTTCATTCGAGTCTTGTTATTTTAGTCGAGTCTTTTATTCATTTCTCTAGAGTCGTATTGATCCCTTACGTATCCGACGTTGTTCTATTCCTTGCTTCCGCGTCCTTTCGTCCGTGACGTGTCCCATAAGTCCCAGGTCACATCAGTGGATCATTTTATTTGTTTATTTTATGATGAACAGCTAAACCCTAAACCCTAGTATTCTAGGGTTGATTATGATTCAATTATGAAGTTCGTTGAATTAATAGTGTTTATGCGCCTATGACTTTATTATATTTTAATTGTTCTTGTGTTCAATTTTGCATTGTTTAACTGACCATTAAATAGTGTAATTTTATGTGTTGATTCATAAATCAAAAGATGAGTTTTAACACGAAATTTGGAATAATTAACTTGGTAGTCAATATCACTCGACAGAGTTGTGATTATTTAAGAGAGCAATAAACCTAATGAACATTTAGGACTTGCATGTTAGATAATTAATAGATACATTGTTATTTAATTTATGATTTACACCCTATGCACTTCGAGAGAATGTTTATGATAGTTTAGTGGTTGTTCTAACATAATTTAAGTCCTGACATAGGTGAATAAATGGAATTGGTTAGAAGAATGTATTAATTGATTATTACTCAATCATAGAATACGTCTGTCTTTCATATAAATAGCATTGGTTAGAAGAATGAGTTAATTGATGATTATTCAATCCTAAAATATGTCACTTTTGACCTTAAATAACACCACTCCACCACTAGACCATCCTTATATGTTTACTAACAACTAATAAGTGCGTACAATAAATAAATATGGAATAACAGAGAGGGTAGAAGAGCAGATTTGTGCACCCACTTCAAGCTTAATTTCATGTGTTTGATAATTTTATTTGACAAATATATAATTTCATGATTTATCTTATTTGACAAATAGTTAAAATGGATTTATGAAAATATTATCTTGATTTGTTTCTTGGCTTGAGAAATGTAAAGTTACCCCCGTACTAAGTTTTGACAAGAAATATGTATCACAAGCCTCGTGAATTGTAATTTAGCAGAGGCAAAAAAAATTAGAATTTTGTATTGTTTCTAAAATTTATAGGTGTTTCTAAACTATATAATGGGTTTTTTATATAAAAAATAAGTAGGCCCAAATCCTTTCCATCATTTCGTCATAAATTAAGCCCGGAAAATTGTCTGGGCTGTCTCCTGCAATTTAATTGCGAAGAGTGTGTGTATACAAATAGATATATAGGATTTAATTTAAATGTCTGATAAACTCATGATTTTCATGTATTTTGAGGTATATTTGGATGGTAGTTGATGTGTACTTCATGCATAAATTGATAAGTGCGTATACTTTTCTAAATTTTGTGAAATGTCACGTTTTTGTTCATCTTGAAGGATTTATTATCAAATATTTTATGGCATGAAATTGAGCTTGAGAAATGCCTAGAAGATAGAGAATCAAATTAGGAGCGTGTTGCAAAAAAAAAAAGGTCAATCGCATGAGAAAAGACTGAGAACAGAGCAATACGGTGAAGTGTGTCAGGTGACTAAAAGTGAAGCACGGCCCGTGCTCCAAAATAGTGTCTTTTTCACCACTTAGGCACGAGCCATGCTTCATCAAGGACAAATCGTGCATGTTTTCATGATATTTGGTGAGTTTCTTTCTTGGATCGAGTTTTCTTCCATTATGGGGCTTGGAAACCCTCTACTATATAATGGTTCAATATGCACGGAATTTAGATTACTTTTTACGCTAAAAAGAGCAAAGAACAGAGAAGTACAGATAGACATCGGAGAAAATAGAGATTGAAGATTCAAGACTTTAGCATAAGTTTTACTTTATGATTTCTTTTGTCGGGATTAGCATGCTCGCTTCCATTGTTTATTTTAATTTTGTGGATTTGAAATACACTATGAGTAGCTAATTTATCATAGATTCTAGAGTTTTATGTAGATATTGATTTTCATGGTATTGATTATTATTATTTTTGTTCATTTCCTTCATTTGTTTATTTCTCGATTTAAAATGTTGTCTTGTGTGAATATTTAGTCAACAATTGCACTTGTGTAGTTAATTAATTATCACTTGAGAGAGATTAATTAGTTAATGGATTAGAAATTGTAGCGACCCAGTTTTCTAATATTTAAATTGCTACATTTTTTCATAAAAAAATGTTTTATTCATTTTATTTATTCTTATGTGTGATATTAATTACTTAAGTCTAATAAGCCGCGCCTCAGTAGGTTTAATAAATAATTAAGCTTACAAGATGTATTTTGTTGAATTGAATCATAGCATGAATTATTTATGTTGTATGATAATTGTGAGCATGCATTTAACGTTAATTGTAGTGCCAAATATGTTGCATTTATTTTTTAGCCCATTTAGTTAATTGAAGCCCAAATCATTTCAAGCCCGAATATATTCCTTTAAGACCAAAAGTAAGACCAGTTGATTTATTTCTCTTCTTCTTCCCCTTCTTTTTCTTCTCTCCCACGAAAAACACAAGTAGAGAGTTTATGATAGCACAAACTCTCTAAACCTTATCATTACTTGATCTTATCAACTTGTTAACTGGATAGCTATGAAACCTAACCCTAAACACTAATCTACTAGTATAAATATAGGACTCATATTAACCCTTCCCTCACACCAAAACCGAAGCAAGCAAAAGCAAGAGTTTGAATCCTTTTTCTTCAAAAATTTTCTAGTTTCTTTTCAAGGTATAAAAATATCTTGTAGTTTGTTTTCTTTTCCGTTTCTCATGCATCGTGTGTATTGCATTTCATTGTTGTGGGGAGGTGTCGGTATATGAGATGAGATAGATGGTGGTGATGGTGGCTGCGACGACGAGCCAGGAAGCGGCCGAAGGAATACGTCCGTAGCAACGGCATAGTGGGTTTTCCAGCAGCTGCTATTAGTGGCGGTTCAATCGAGACGTTCCATGGCGGCGAGAGAGGAGTGTCGCCGACGTCGGGAGAGTGGAGATGCCAGCCGTGCTGTTGTTGTTGTTGGTGTGAATAGCAGGAGGAAAAGAGAAAGATGAGGGGATAGGGAAATGGTTGTTATGTTGTTGTTGGCATACGTAAGATAGAGAGAAGAAGTGGTGTTTAGTTATTTTTGTATTTTTTTTATCTAATTTATTTTGTTGCAGGTGGGCCTAAGTGTCATTAATTATTGATTGGACCTTGGCAAAATTAGTTAATGGAAAAGTATGGGCCGAGAGAGTGGGGGTTAGGATTATATATCATGCATTAGGGTAATTATATTCACAACCCCATTCTTCTCTTCACAACCCCCAAAATTAATATAAATATAAATATAATTTTGGTAGACTAACTTGCCCTTGCAGCCCCCAGAATACTTTGAAAATTCCTGTAAAATTAAATCCCTCTCATTAACTCCCACCTTTCTCTCTTCTTCAGAAATGGTGAACATGAAAATTCAAAAAATCATGAAGTAATAATGATGGGATTCCAAATCAGAACTCGCATTTAGTCCTCAATTCACCAATAATTTCTTCTACGCATTTTAGTTTTTTTGGGCAATAGAGCCCACCCTCTTATCTGGACATATAGTATTTTTTCTGAAAAAATTATTCATTTGGGTTCTTTTTCCTCATCTTCTTCAAATCCATTAACTTCTCATTTTTCTCTTTTGGGAGTTTGATTAATTTTTATTGCGCTTTACATAATACTTATTGATTTTGAACAAGTATTTTAAAGTATTAAAAAAATCATAAAAAAGACGAATATTGTATAACCTCGCAGTTAGATACAAGTTGAATTGCACTCGATCTCAATTTCAAGTTTGTCATATTTTCTTTAAATTTTCGTGGTTTATTTTTCCCTAATCTTTAATAGATTTTAATTTGCTTTGTCATAAATGTTTCAACAACAATCACAAAATGGATTTAGTTATAAAATAGGTGGGGGTTGTATGCAGGATTGTTGGGTTTTTAATTAAGGGGATGTTAAAGGACAAAATAGTCTAATTATTAATATTTTTATTTTTAAAAAATAATAGTGGTTGTAAAGAGAAATTTGGGGGTTGTAAATAGAATCACCCCATGCATTATTATAACATGTATATTGATTAAGTTTATAATATATATTTTATTTATATGTGCTTTCATGCATCTAGTAGTTTAAATAGCACAAGAATTTTTTTTTATTAATTGTTAACCATATCATATTATATATACATACATACATATTCACGTAGATTGCTTAGTATTTAATTAGAATAATATGGGTCATGCATTAATTGATTCAAAGGCATGTATTGTACTTCACTTAAATACTAGATTAAATAATTAGTAGTAATTAAGCAAGCTTTAATGGTTTAGTCTCATGCATTGATTTTTATCATGTTGTTCATATATTAATTTTAAGATGATTAATTCATAGGCAAGGCGCGCAGGACTTAATCGGTTAATATCAATGTCAAAGTCAAGGTGGGGTTTTACGTGACCATGTCCTGATTATTCTCTCTATATTTTATTATCGACTATGTGATGCCACAGCACAGTACAGGGCCTTCGGGCTAAATGAGCCTGGGCCTCCGGGCTAAATGAAAATGAGCCTCTGGGCTAAATCAGAATGGGCCTCCGGGCTAAACAAAACAGGGCCTACGGGCTATATAGTTTGGTCTACGGACTGAACACTTTTATTATTCTCACCTACTCATTTAATTTTATATAGCTTGGATAATTAGACACTCCCCACTGAGTCAATAGTACTCACCCCAAAATCTACTTATCTTTACAGGTGTTGTCTCGGGTGATGCAACGGACAAGATGTGATGATGGTGGTCAAGTGCTCAAGCATGATTAAAGATTTAATTTATTTTGACTTTATTTTATGTAATAAATGTCGAGTTATGCTTTGAAACTTCCGCTGTATTTCAAGTAAAATATTTTTTTATGAAAAGCATGGATAACGTGCCTTTTTCTATTAAAGTGAAATTAGGGCGTTATAGAAATGCATAACACGAGCTTGCTAGATCAAGAGATTGATAGGTTATCTGATCGGTTATTATTTAACCTAACTGTAACTCTGTAAGTGCACAATGAGATTTATAGTGTAGTGGTGAACAAGGTCGTATCCACATGGATTTAATAATTAAACTACTAATTATATAAATTAACCTCATACAGTTATCTAGACTACCAGACATGGTTTAATTTAATTACTAAATAAAATAATAAATGCTACCACAGAAATAAACACAGATAAATCAAACAATGAATAAAAGACGTATTCTAGGATTGAGTAATCATCAACTAATTCATTTATTTAATCCTTTCATTCTTATGCCTATGTTGAGACTTAAATTGTGCAAGAGCAACCACTAATGCATCATAAACCTCCTCTCGAAGTGCCTAGGGTGTAGATCGCAAATTAAATAATAATATGTCTATTAATTATCTAACATGCAACTCCTAATGGCTCATAAAGTTCTTTACTCTCTAAATTAACCGCAACTCTGCGAGTGATAGTGATTAATCAGTTACTTATTCCAGATCACGTATTAAAACTCCTCTCTCGATTTATGAATTAACACATCAAATTACATCATTTAGTGATCAAGTAAATAATATAGACAAGCATGGGAATAAGCAAAATACAACCAAGTCATAGACATAAAAAATAAATAGATTCTTCAGAGTCAAATCATAAACAACCCTAGAATACTATGGTTTTAGTTATTCATAGCAAAATAAATAACTAAAGTAATCCACAAAGAAGACATGAAAATTCTAAGAACATAGTAAATAAAGCCTGGATGATTAAATTTGTCTCTAATCTTGAAAACTCTTGAAATCTTTGATCTTGTTCTTTGTGTCCTCTTTTCTCTACTGTTTTTCTCTGGTGGCAACTTTAAGGTATGCTGGAATGTGTGGAATTTTTGCACAAAAACACTACTTATACTGTAAAACCCCAGATTTTTGAATTATAATTAGAGGATTCTTAATAGTAATTAAATAGTTAAGGAAGAAATTTAAATAGGATTTAAGTGAAGTCAGATGTCGATCACGACTTTAGGAGTCAGTTTTGGTGAAATCGTATTTTTAGAAATTTTGATCTTAACTCGGTTTTGGTCAAACTTGGTCTCGTTAAGAAGGTTTTAACTCAAGGAGTGTGCCGGTGTTTCTGGAATTTAATTCTGAAGTCATTTGAGTTCCCGGTGATGAAAAGCGTATTTAAAGAGTGAATGAATAGTAACTTTTGCGTGCGTTCGTGTTTTGAGAAATTTACAAAATCCTCCTTGTTGATCCGAGTCTTGTTCTGTCAGGCCCCTCTTATGGGAAATGACTCAAGAAATCCGTTAGCGTTCACGGATTTCCATTCTGAGGTCAATCGAACGTTCGGGAGCAAAAACTGTTAGTATAAGTGAATAGTAAAAAGTAATTCCCCAAAAGGAATCTTGGCTCGTTTTTCTTCTAACGATCTCGTCTTCATCCCAAGTCAAGTTGGTTCACTAGTATTCGAGCCAATGAGTCTTCCAGTATTTTTAGATTTCGTGTTTGAGGTCATTTGGACCTCGACATCGAATAAAGCAGCTTTTAACCGAACCCGGGGTAACTTTTGCAGTGTTTTCGCACTGAAGTGGCTTCTCAAAGAAGCCAAACTCCCCTCTATAAATACAAGGCCCCCCGCCTTTGCCTTTCATTTGCTCATTTCCATCATTTTCACTTCTAGAGAGTGGGAAAGCTTTGAGAGAAAAGCCGAGAAAGTTCTGTCGAAGTAAAAAACATTCTTTGTGAGTATTCTGCAAAGACGACGAACGGAGTGGCATGGAAGGGATGCGGTGAGAAAATGTGCTAGGGTCACCGTTGGGTCGTAGCAGGCGGCTTTGCCGCCGTTGCGACTCGACGAGACGCCGAGCTAGCCACCTTCCTTCGACGCACCTAACCCCGTCCATTCTTGTTCGTCGGTCTCGATTCCACTTCTTTTCTGTCATTTAAATCCGCATTTACTTTCCGTTCTTCGTATTCTTCGTATACTTCATTATTACTTGAGTACCTTCCGTTTAAAGTTGTAGTTCGATTCTTATTGAAGTTCCAAGTTAATAACGTTTACGTTATATTGCTCGCTTTATTCCTGTCGTTATAAATCTCGTCATTATTTCGTGTATTTAGTCTTGTTATTCCGTTTAAATCCCGTTCAAGTTATATTTAAGGATTTCGTCATTATTCTAAATATTTAAAGATGATTATCATTATAATGCCAAAATTCTTTTTAAGTTAAAGCATGTCGTTTCATGTTAAGTTAAATTATTGAAGCATGTTTTTTAAAAAAAATTATAAGTGTTCTTTATGTTCTTGGTGTTCGTCGAAGGAATCGACGAACACCTAAGAAACCCAGAAAAGATCGCCCAGAAACTGGGTATAGAGAGAGGCCGCCGAGGTGGGGGATGCACCGCCGTGCAACACCCCCGCGGCCATCAGCATGCCCACCGGCACAGGGGTGCGCCACGACGGGGGCTGCCCGCCGGCGCCGGTGTGCGCCGCGGTGCGGTTCTCCCTCCATGTTGTTCCGCGCCGATTCTTTCAGCTATTTTCGTACCCTCTTTTCGAGCTTTTCGAGTCATGTTATTTCCAAGTTATTTCCAAGTTTAAATTTAGAAAACTCTCAAGTTATTTCGATTTATTTCGTGTAAAACTTTTCATGTTGTTTTCCGTCTAGAACTTGAGAAATCAAAATGCGAAGTTCAAACATATTCTTCTCGAAATTTATAAAGTCGTAAAGTCGTGCAATCTGTAACTAAGTCTTAGATTTTAATCTTCGAGTTAGATGTCGTTATTTCTCACTTTAGAAGGTTATTTTCTTCAAAGGAGGTCGCTAAGTCGATAATTCGACTTTTGTAGGAGGAAGTGAGCCTCGTGGGAATTCGGAGAAGGATCATCAGCTCGTCGCCTCATCTTCTGCTCCGTGATCGAGGTGGCTAAATCTATACTTATCTAA
The DNA here is from genome assembly GCA_026008535.1 of Perilla frutescens. Lineage (NCBI taxonomy): Eukaryota > Viridiplantae > Streptophyta > Magnoliopsida > Lamiales > Lamiaceae > Perilla > Perilla frutescens. The sequence goes on along the minus strand of BRKX01000001.1, from coordinate 46,468,312 downwards.
AAGTTTGAGCTAATAAGCTCTAGGAGCATGTTAGGGCAAATGTGATATCCAATAAAATATTTTGCTCTGCCTGATTGATCTCTGTACAAGGAAGGAAGAAAAAGAAATATTATGTGTTATTTGAGCTCTCTAGCATGTTTAGAAATGCTAGAATTACTAAGTATTGATTTTGCTCAGCATGAGATATTAGAATTGTCTTTAGTTGCAATTCGTGTTTAATTACGTTCTTTTCTTCATTTTTGAGCGTTGTATTTTGTTGAGCTTCGTATAGTTAAAGGACTGCCTTCTAAGGTTAGGGTCAAATCCCTCATAGGCCGAGATCACGCTAAAGTAAATGATTAGCTCCCTAGATATTACTCTAGGATTAGTTTTGCTAGCAAGGATTAAGGAAGAAAGGAACTTAGTATTTTGCTTAAGCAGGAATTTGAGCTCAAAGGACTTTGATCTCTTGATCATTAAGTGAGTCACTACTGGGTTTATTCCCTTGCAAACTCGTGAGGATATTCGAGGCAATCCCTCTTATGTCCCAAGACATGCCTAAGGGTGCAGTTGACATCAGGTTTGAGCCAGGATTGGCCCAAAAGAAAAGAAAAGGTTTTACGGATATGGAGAGGGCTTTTGCGTTTTGCTCTTCATATACCGTCAGTTGATTATTGGATATCTTGAAGTTTATTAAAGTGTTCTATTAAAATCCACTGAGTACATTAGTGCTCACGCCCCCTCTTTTTCAAATATTTTCAGGTTGAGATGCTGATGATGTTGGTGGCTGTGGATGTGGGTTGGCTGCCAAGATTGTTTTGCTATTATATAAGTTCTTTTGAAATCCCATTATGTGTTCTGCTACTCTGATTCATGTTTTCTAATTACGTTTAAGTTCTATTATGATTATCGAGATTCTAAGAATAATTCCCAGACATGATTATATATAAATGGTGCATATTCAGTATTATTCCTGCTTCTCGAGTATATTTCCTTCGCCTATGAAAAGGCTTATTAATTGTTTTGACTTATGAAATGGGTCTATGCTTGTTGGTATCTGATTAGTTAGCCGTTTTATTCCGCTAAAGCATGTTCCCTTTTTAATTAAGTAAACCCGAGTATCATCGCCTATCTTTCAAAAGTATATCTTTATTCTCAAATCTTCTTTGTTAACCTTCCATCTTATTCGTTAATCCCTTAATAACACCCCGTCCCCATTCGTTAATCCCTATCTCGGGACCGGGTTGTTACATATACTTAGTGAAATAAAGCCCAAAACCTACATAGAATCGGACTGGCTCAGATGACCCGCGACCCAGTCACTCGCGGCTCAGGTCGGGCCCATATGTATTTGATGTGGCATAATATCCGTGAGCTCTTCTGATACCAGCAACCGTGCTCGCGGGTTTTCTTCTTCGGATCTCCTTATCTATCGTGAACTTACAAACGGGAGACCCTTTTTCGATTCGTGACTCGACCCACGACTAGACTCGGGGGTGATGCTTGCGAGTCCTCTTCTACGATATTTTCATCTCGTTCTCAACTCGGTTTCTTCAACACACGATCTAGGGATATCATCAACTAACTCTTGTCCAAAAATACAGCAAAACATAGGACAAACACTACAAACATCGCAACACATAGCAAACTCCAAGAACCGGTAAAATCCAATTAAATTGGGATTAAAACACAAGTAAACTAAATAAAATGCACAACTAAATAGTACTAAAACTAGTGTAAAATCTCAGTTTATCATTATCGTGCGGAGAATAAATTAGGAGAGCCATTAGGAGTTAGACAAGAATTTGAGATCAGAAGATAAGAATTAGAATCTAATCTATATATTTAGAACTTATTCGAAAGAGGGGGTTTAGATAATTTAGTGATTCTCCTGCAAATTTAGGAATTAAAACTGGTTTGATATATTAAATTGAATTCATGTGATTAATAGAAGTATAACTCCTTAAAATCCATCTCCTCCCTGAAGTTCTACCATTTTCTAAGTTTGACATTCTTATTTAATAATTTATTTTGTTTATTTGTGTTATTCAATTAGTTAATTAAAGTCCAAATCTTCAATTCGATTATCTAGATAAAGTATAATAATATAATCAAGTACTTAATTGAATTGCATAGCTAGTCTATGTGGATATGACCTTGCTCACCATGATTTTACTATATTTTACCTAGTTCACTTTCGAGTAGTATTTTAAGGTAAATAAAAGATCGAACAATGTATAGTAATGGCAGATCATGATGTTTTTGATGAATTATTCAGTTTGAAGATTCAGATGGTGTTCACATTCTGCTATGTAAATGGACAACATGAGTGAAGACAAGAGACTTCAAGTTTGGTGTTCTTGCCTATGTTCAGAACATTACTTGAAGAAAGGAGATTTCAGAGTAAATGTTCACGCATATGTTCAGAAGAATAGATGAAGATGGAAGACTTCAGAAGGTTTTCACAAGCATGTTCCCCCGGATGTTTAGAGCGAGTGTCAACAATTTATTTCAGATTGACATTAGATGTTTCTAGGAAGATGTTGAAGTGTTGAAGACTTAAATTTTGAAGAGTTCTAGAAGATTCCTTCAAGCTTAATAAGGAAAGATCAATATAAGTCAACATGGAATCTAGAACGTACTAAAAAAGGAAAGCATTTTTCAAACAAGGAACCTAATCTCAACAAGGGCATTATCTTCTCTTTCTGATGTGAAATCGGTTTATTACTCTATAAGAAGAGGCTATGCAGATCAGTTGGAAGTGTTAACCAAAGCAATACTTCAGAGATATATTTTTAGTGTTCTAGGTGTTTTGAGGGTATGATTTTTGGTCGTAGCTAGGGTCATTTATTTTAATATTCAACGTAAAGTATAGCAAAAAAATGTTTAGATATTCCGTCTCACACTTAGGTTTTGAGTAAAATATTAGAAGTAGCTCGAAAGAGTTTACTTGTGAGGTCTAGATGGATTCTAAGGTGTGGGGATCTTACACTTTAGTCATGAAAGAGGGTACCAAAGAGATAGATGATTATGTGTGAAAGGAGTTCTATGTATAGAGATGTCAATTTAGCCTGAAACAAAAATAGACCGAGAAAAATACAAGGTTATGATCAAAAATTTTCAGCCTGAAGAAAATTAACAGAATGGGCCAGACCGATCAGGCATGCCCGATCAGTTCTAAGATTGGCCCGTCGGGCTGGACCTGACAACCTCCATTGTTTTGACCTTAACTTTTTCTAGAAAAATCTAATTCATGAACAATCATAGACATTGGCAAGCTAACTCAATTATCTTGTCATTCATACATTATGCATTCACAAATTCAAAATATGCTAAGAGTTATGAATTTTTAAAGTTACAAACAATAGTAAATGAGTCACACTAAATGCTGCATTTTTTCGTTAAATGTTATATTTTCATTTACGATATACATTCATGAATTTATCAATGTTATAAGGACTATAAGTGATTAGTATGATGTATAAAATATATATTAGAATATGTGATAATTTGTTATTGGAGTTTGAGGATACAAGTTGTTTATTTGTTAGTTGCTACTTGAATGTCGGGACCCTTTACTTAAATTTGTTTTATTATTTCATTTTTGTTGAGAAAGTTCTCTTTCATCTCGTTATCCCTCTTTTATTTAATATCATTGATATTATAAAGTATTAAAATTACATTATTTATCATATTTTAAATTATTTAATCGTATATACATTCTAATGTTATCATTTTTTTAATAGATGAGAAAAAAATATGGATATATGTAATTATATATGTAGTTAAATTGAATCATTAAATATTATTAACGTAGAAAAAATGTAATTCAAATATTTAGAACAATGATTGAGTATAGTTATCTTATGATGTAATTTGAAACTATTATTTTTGAAAGAATAAACTAAGGCAGAGCATTATTATCATGAAATGTATTTTTTGGTTTTTTCTTTATTACTTTATGTTTTTGTGTGATGTTAATTATATTATTTTTACCTTTATATAATTTTATTTTCTCATATGTTTTTTACTAGCTAGCTATTATAGCTAGCTATTATTTATCATGTTTTAAATTATTTAATTATTAATATTATAATGTTATTATTTCTTTTAATAAATGATGAAGATTTTGAAAATGAAAATTGAAGATTGATCTTGGTTTTGAAACACAACTCTTCCTTCGCCAACACACACACACATACACAAAAAATCTAACAAAAGTTAGATTTCACAAACGTTTGTGAATAAGCTAGAATTAACTTAATTTGCCTAACTATGATGTAGATCAGAGTAAGACTCGGTGCTTCAACTTCAAATCTGAGTTAATGTAATTTAATGAAGGGTGAATTTATATATATTAATGTAAGCAATAATTCAATACTTGTGCTCGTAATTTATACTTACCCTTTTTCATAAATCATAATTTTGTTTCAACTTGCTCTGCAAACAGTACCAATGCTTCTTTTAACCTCGGGCTAAGAATGATGATATATGTATGTATCACAAATCACATGATATTCCATATGTGACGTAAAGATTTACCTAAACTTATATTAAATTAAGGATAGATTATATCTAGTACTCAAACATTTATAACTTATAATAATGATATTCCAATTTATATTTCATAGAAATTTTACCCTTTATATTTCATTTTCATCACAATTCTACCATTCTTAAATTTACCAACAACTGAAAATTAAGTTACATATTCTCCGTCATGATGAATCAACTTTGACTTATGTGTAATTGTGTTTCTTTTCCTAGTCTGTGTTCTCCAATGTGATGGCGCAACTTTCATTTGCTAAACCTACAAATGATAAAATTATGACGGAAATGAAACATTGGCGATAGAATTACTATGGAATATAGGTGTCATTTATTTTCTGAATATTTAAAAGTTGACTTAAGCATTGAAATTTGTGCAGAACCTTACGTCCATGCTTCCTGGCTTTGCAATCTTATTTGTTACTAAAAGGCGCCAAGTTTAAGAATAATGTATATTAACTGAACAGTGATTCTACGCCCCCATGACGGATGTACATGTCAGTCGAGTTAACTCGTGAATTAAGAAATTCATTCAAATCAAAACTGATTCGGTCATTCCACTCGAGCCCAATAAAATATCTGGCTTAATTAGCTCACGACTCTGATAAAACTTAATCTAGCTTCACAGTACAATTCTACATTTCTTTACGTAATAATACATTCACACCTCATAATCTTGATCGATAGATTTGAAACGGAACCAAGACCGTCTTCAACATGGTTCGATTTTGATTCTCCGTAACCGACTATTAGAACCGTTGCTGGTCATGCCTACTTCTAAAACTTGATGAAATCTATGAAATGAGATCACCTGTTGCAAATGATGTTGCATTCTCTGTTGCAATTCTTCAATATTTTTTTAAAAAAATTATTTTTTTTATTTTTTAAGTTATTATAATTTATTTTAGTTTAAATTTTATATTTAGGTTCATCCATCCCATTTTCAATTTGGGTATATTAAAAAAAACAACTTAATTATACAACACCGAATACTACAGAAGATCTGACAAGTGGAATAGACCAAAATTAAATTCAAAATGAAGTAAACGAAAAGGCGTAAAAATTCATGGAAATGCGACTCCCCAAATACCCGCACATTGAGAAAAAAGGAAACGCCGTTCACTCCACGAAGTCAACCCCACAAAAACTCTGCGAACTGTTACGACGTCGTTGCAATTTAATGCATTACTCCTACTGCACTCTATGGTTTACTACTACTTCCTTCCTTCCACTCTGCCAACAATCTTTCCCCATTTTTCCACCATTTTCTTCACTCAAATCTCCCTCGCTCGCATTTCCTCTTCTTTTTCTGCGTGATGAATCTCTCATCAATGGGAGATATGATGATCACCTCTTTGTGGGTGGCAGTGCTGCTCATGATCACACCGTCGCCGGCCACCGGATTTTATCTCCCCGGCGTCGCGCCACGTGATTTTCAGAAGGTGATTACTCTATTCTTCCACTCTCTGTTATCGGTGCTTCTGAATATGCATGAATGTTGTGGCCTAGAAATATGGTTTTATTTTTCTTGACATTTAATTACTGTTTTTCGCTTGTGTATATATTATGATCCACTTTTAATGGAGTAAGTTTTAATTGCTTGAGTTGAATGTGAATTAAATATGGATGAGGAATTTAGATGCAACTTAAATCAATTTTTTTTAGTGTGACATTGATGTATATTTCGATTACAAAAGTATTGCGTTATGCTTGGATTGTAGATTTAGTAAAACAAAATTTAGAGGAATATTATCATGTTTCAATTTAAGTAATTCCCTTTTCCTGATTTCATCACTGGAATAGAAAACCAACAATAGCATCAATGTTAATGAATCATGCAGCTTCTTCTCTCTCTCTCTATGCGTGTGTGTGTGGGGGGGGGGGGGGGGATAGGAGATCCAAGGAGCAGTCGATATCACTGAGTTACATGGCTAGTGTTGCTGTTCTATGTCATTCTATTACATTTTTACAGTCATTAGTTTCTTTTTAATCTATGCAGGGTGAAACTCTTGAGGTGAAAGTGAACAAACTTTCTTCAACAAAGACACAACTCCCATATGACTACTACTCCTTAAGTTATTGCAAACCTCCACAGATAAAAAATAGAGCAGAAAATTTGGGAGAAGTTCTTCGTGGCGACCGCATTGAGAATTCTGTATATAGTGTGAGTATGCTGTCCCATTGATAATTATAAACTCTAATCTGTGAGCCTTTTTTTTTTTTTTTTGCTTTCTAACCTGATCTTATATATCTACTCAGTTTATGATGAGAGAGCCAGAATCATGTAAAATAGCAGGCCGAGTGAAACTTACCGAGGAATCAGCGAAGGACTTCAAGAAGAGGATTAAGGATGATTATCGGGTCCATATGTAAGTTCTTGATTGTTTTGGAATTCTTTAGTCATGGAAGAGTTCTTTTTAGCTGAGACAGTTGAGATACTATCAACATTGTGCAATTATTTTCCTTTTTGTAACCAAAAAGTAAAATAAATTCACTCTTTAATGGAGATGATACTTTGTGGGATGTTTGTTGAAGCCCTTTAGTCTTTGCATATAGGATTCTGGACAATCTTCCTGTTGCAGTTCTCTGGCAAATTAAGGGTGGAAGTAGCCGGAAAATCTATGAGCGAGGTTTCAGAGTTGGTTTCAAAGGGAAATTTGCTGGAGTAAGATTCAACTGTGTTTACAGTGTTCCTTTGTATAAACATCCTGTGCTTTTATTGTTTGATCAATGGTTGTTATATTCTTGTTCAGAGCAATGATCAGAGATATTTTATCTACAACCATCTGAACTTCAAAGTTAAGTATCACCCTGATCCTGATGCTGATACTTCTCGTGTTGTTGGTTTTGAGGTGAACCCCCTTAGGTATGTTCATTATCTTCTTCTTCTGTTTCTTTTCCTGTACATTTTTTTTCAACTACGTATTCTGTTTGTTAGGTCTTGCACAGTAGACCAGTCTCAATTTCTGATTTTATATCTTTTGCAAGGAGCTGCAATAGACTTAAAAGTCTGCACAAGACCATGATCGAGCTATATTACTTTAAATTATGTTACCTATTAAAGATTAATTTATCACTATAAGTCTGGATTTTCTGATTTCACTACAAAGCAGCTGCTATTTTTCGTAGTTCTATGAGAGTTTGATGTAAAAGTTTGTGTATAATTTTTCAAAACGACCTTCTTGCTTTTGTTATGCTTATAACTTAGCTACTGAAACAGTATCAATCACCGTTACAAACAGTGGAATGAGAACAAAACAAAGTTATCAACATGCATGCCAAATAGCCCGACAATACTTCAACCAGGTATGCTTCCTCAAGAAATTGATGGAGGCAAGGAGATAGTATTCACTTATGATGTTTCTTTTGAGGTTTGTTCAATATATTTTTGAGTTTCAAGCAATTTCTTGTTTTCCTTATTTTTTCTTTTTCTTTTGTTGAGTTCTTAGAGTGGTTCCTTTTGGCAGTCTAGTGATATCAGATGGGCATCCAGATGGGACACATACCTCCTAATGAATGATGATCAGATTCATTGGTTCTCCATTGTCAACTCTTTGATGATTGTCCTATTTCTTTCGGGCATGGTTGCTATGATCATGATTCGTACACTCTATAGAGACATTGCCAAGTATAACCAGCTGGAGCAAGAAGAGGTCCAGGAAGAAACCGGATGGAAGTTGGTCCATGCAGATGTGTTCAGACCACCAATGAATTACAGCTTATTGTGTGTGTACGTTGGCACGGGACTGCAAGTCTTTGGGATGACTTTCGTGACTATGATATTCGCATTGCTTGGTTTTCTTTCGCCTTCTAACCGAGGGGGGCTGATGACAGTTATGGTTTTCTTGTGGGTGTTTATGGGGTTATTTGCAGGCTATTCTTCTGGTTACTTGTACAAAATATTCAAAGGCAAAGATTGGAAAAAGATCTCCCTGAAAACAGCAGTCATGTTCCCTTGTATTCTTTTCCTCATATTTCTGGTGCTGAATGCTCTGATCTGGGGTGAGAAATCTTCTGGAGCTGTTCCCTTTGGAACAATGTTTGCTCTCGTACTCTTGTGGTTCGGTATATCACTGCCATTAGTCTTCTTGGGCAGCTTTCTAGGATTCAGAACCCCTGCACTCGAGGACCCTGTGAAAACGAACAAAATCCCTAGGCCGATTCCCCCACAGCCATGGTATATCCATCCACTCTTCGCCATGCTTTTTGGAGGAATTCTTCCATACGGTGCAGTCTTTGTCGAGCTCTTCTTCATATTGACATCTGTGTGGCTGAACCAGTTCTACTACATCTTCGGGTTCCTCTTCCTCGTGTTCATAATTCTAATGGTGACTTGTGCTGAGATAACAGTTGTGTTGTGCTACTTTCAGCTGTGTAATGAAGATTACAGGTGGTGGTGGAGATCCTACTTGACCTCTGGATCTTCTGCAATATACCTTTTTCTATATGCCATTTTCTACTTCTGCACTAAGCTTGAAATCACTAAGCTGGTCTCAGCCATTCTCTACTTTGGCTACATGTTCATCATTGCTTACGCGTTTTTCATCCTGACTGGGACAATTGGCTTCTGTGCGTGCTTCTGGTTTGTTCGGAAGATATACTCATCTGTCAAGATTGACTAGAAAGATGTATGGCCAACGGGTGGAGCCTCGACTGCTGCATTCGCCTCCAGTTAATCGAGTTAACAATATTGCATGAGGTTATGTACTTATTTAGCTCTCAAGGAACTGCAGTTTTATTCCTCCAACATTTTGCTGATTGCTCACTTTGTGTTCTTGCATAATCATAGTGGTTTAGTCAATACTAAACTGATGAGTTGAGTTTGCAATTTTACTTGACATAAGTTTTTTCTTACATTATCAAACCAGTTTTCTTTATTTCGTTGCAGAAACACAGAAATTCATCAAACTGTACCTCTCTCTCTCTCTCTCTCTCTATATATATATATATATATATATATATGTAATGAATAAAATTTAGGAGATGAATACTTGTACAATCTCATTTTTAGTTACTGTTGTAGCATGATACTCTAATGAAAATAGATTGCAAAATCGCTGGAAAATAAGCACAATTACTCTGTTGCTTCTTGTCCTAATTAATTAATAACTGCTGTAAAACTATTCATTTCAGTTATTTGTTGCATCAATCATATGGAACGGTAGAATTTCTCCATGCATACAGCATATTTTTTTCTCCATCACTTAAGATTGGCGATTTAGCCAAGACGATTAATGCACCAGTAAAGAAAATTTAGTACATTTTGTATTATGTTGTTTGTTGATCTATATATTGTAATAATAATAATATATTGATAGATCAAGTATAATTTACTGAATTATAGATGTGATAAATATATTAATGTTAACATTTTTATTTTTAGTTTGAAAATAGAGATATATATCTAAATCATCCATTAATGAAACCAAAAGCTATGCCTAACTTGAGCACACTATAACAGGTTTAACTTGTGGGAAATTATAAAGGGGAGGTTTTCGTCCCAACATTCTTTAGATAAGTGCAAGGAGAGGCCTATAATAAACTTATAGAGCTATTGCTGACATTAATTACATTATTTATATATATAAAAATAAACGTTATATATATAATGTAATTAATGTTTCCAAGTAGCAGCTCTATGTGAATTTAGATGGTACAATTTTCCTTGGTTGGTTAGATTTTACTAAATATTTCTTCATATTTTTTTTTGTGTCGAGATTAGCCTGTAACCGCTACTGAGGTGCACACTGGATAAATCTCAACCCTGTGTAATAAGCTACAAACCACACAAAAGAGATAAATCACACTTGGCAGACCAGATATTAGAAGCTCACATCTAATAGTGTTGGTGGTGGAATTTGAACTTGAAACCGTTGACCTGTATCTTTTGCATACATCTTGATGCATATAGAAATAATGAAAATTTGTGGGGATCCTTTTTTTTGTCAAGCATAACCCGCAACTGTTATCGAAATACGCACTGAGTAAATCCCGCCTCTGTGTAATAGCATGCAAAACCATTTACACCAACATATTGATGCATTCACGTCGGCACCATGTCCATAAGTTAGGTCTTCATGCCTAAATCACAATTTTACGCAATTTTATTTTACTTTTTGTGTAATAAGAAACAAATTCTCAATGTTTTTTTTTTTTTGTTAAAAATTAAATTGGCAAAGTCCTACATCGCGTAAGTGACGTGTGTGGCTTATCTTAATTAATGTAATGTAGTATATGACTATTTCGAATGGAAATTAGGTCTGCCAAAACTTAATTTATTTTTTCCGGTTTTAGAAGCAGTGCATACAGTCGTGAAAACTTTCCCCACTTTCCAATTTCGGCTCATTTACTCCTCATTAGTCATTAAACATTAACTCCTAATTGCCTAAAAAAAGAAAAAGGATAAAAAAAATATTAAGTCCTAATCTTCCCGCCAATTGTGCCGCGTGTATAATAAGTAATAAGCCTATTGTTTGTGGCCCCACCAAAGCACGCACAATTTTCTCATTTTTAATTGTACGACGTCGTAGGCTCCATTCCATGCTGCATTCTGCTATTATACTCGTACATGCTGCCTCTCACTCTCTTAATATTCTCTCTCTCTCTCTCTCTCACTCACACTGACCTGAGAAACAAATCCCCAAGAAGAGATGGAAGCCGGAGCCGAGGCAGCGCAAGAAGACGACGGTAGCGTGGTGGCTTCTTGGCTCGTCGTGGACGACGAGACGGCGTCGGAGCTCTCCAAGCTTCTCGACTTGTTCGAGGCGCCTCCGCCGCCGTTGAGGGTGAGGTTCATCGACAACCCCTACTCCTCGCCGGTGATATTCCAGTCTTCGTCGGCTTTCGTCACCATAAACGGCAACGAGGAGTCCTGTGGCTCCTCCTACTCCGAATCCGACTCCTCCGTCATGGCCAGCATCGACGTCGGCGGCGCCAGGGTGGCTGGGGGCGCGTGGATTTTCGACCCCGTCGAAGCGCGTGGGGCTGACGTGGACGTGGAGGTGGGCGGGTTTTTGACGGACGGCCTTGATTATCGCGATGATGCAACGTGGCAGCAGTTTCTCGGGGAAATGTTTGAGTAGGAAAAAATAAAAGTTGACTAGGGTTTTGACCGTTTTGGTTGGATTTTGCTGCTTTTGGTGGAGATTGAATTAGAGAACTGGGAAGGGTTGGTTAGGGATTTCGATGTGGATTACACATAAATTGTAAAGAAAAAAAAAGTTGTTGAAATGTTTATTTTTTTTGCTTTAATTCTCTCATCGACTTTTCCTGAATGTTTGGCAGGTTTTGGTGAAATATGAAGAATATGAGAGAAGTTGGGTTGAGAAATTTGGGTAATTAATGCGAGACACACCATCACAAACTTATTGAAGCTATTCGATTATTTTGATTTAGGAATCAACTTACAACTACAAGTTACAACTCACCGCTCCTATTTTATAGTGAATTTAGTAAATTGGTTTACTAGTTAAATACGTACGAGTGGAGAAAATGTCGTCTGTATCAAAATTCGATTACAAACACAATAAAATATCTTATTAATCTGTTATTAATATGATTTTGAAGTATTTATCAATCTATCCGCCTAAAAAAAAAATGCTCCCTTCTCTCTTCTATATTTTCCGCCATCGTCGTTGCTAGTCATGTCTTCGTATCCGCCTTTCCGGTCGGATTCCGATACTTTTCCGCCGTCCAATGATGCCTCTCGCTCTTTGGATAATCATAAACCTAATATATCCTCACGAATATTAGGTAAATCCCACGATATCCATTCTTCTGCTACGAACCCTAGTTCACCGAGTAGGGTTTCTTCTCCGTCGATTCCTTGAAGCATGGAATCTCATATGCTGAGGCAGTCAATGTAAAATTAAATCCACCTTGGCGCAAGTATGGGTCCGTCTCTATAACTTACCAATTGAATATTGGCATGCTGAGGTGTTGGTAGGCATTGCTCTTTCTATTGGAACATCGCTGAAGATTGAGGGCAATACAATACATAGAACCATAGGTCATTATGCACATATTTTGATTGAAATTGATATGGCTTCGAATTTGCAACCGTCTGTTATGAATGACCGTGGGGGTGCTTCTTTTTTGTTGGTTTGCACTATGAGAGTCTTCCCTTGTTCTACATTAATTGTCAAATTGTGGGTCATGCCACAAACAAATGTCGGAATTTGCAGTCGCATGTCAAGGACGCTTCGAAGAATGGGGTTGGGGAGTCTATTATTGATAAGGCCGAGGCTCCTAACAAGAAAGGGGAGTCCCAGCCTTCTACTAAGGATTGAGTAGTGAAATCTTTTGGTGGCAATAAGATGGACAAGCGAGACAATAGGGCTCGTGAAGGTGACGTTTAGGAGCCTGCTCTGGTTGATCCCGGATGAGCAAATAGGGTCTAGGTCTCGGTTGCAAACTCTTTTTATGCATTGATGGAGGTAACTCGTCCCATTAAACAAGAAGAGCCTAGGATTTTCATGGGTCCGGATGATCATGTGATTGCTACTGGCCATGCAGAAGGTCTATCTCAGACTGATATTGGATGGTCTCATGAGGTGGCGGGGGATTCTGATTTATGGCATAATTTTTCAATGGAGAAAGAGACTGATGGTGAGCAGTCATCAAGGGAAGACGATTAAGTGAATAAGTCTGCTGTGCAGACTGATCGGGTAGTTAGGTTAGATCATGAAGCTTCGGATGCTGGAATGGTGAGGATTATGGAGAATGACTACATTGAAGCATGCAGAGGTTGATCTATTGCAGAAGGATGAGTCGATTGTTCATATGGAGTCTGATGGCACTGTACCGAAGCGTATTTATACGAAAAGACATATCCCTTCTGCCACGGAGTTGCGAAGGTCGGGAAAGTTGAAATCTGTGGAAGGGAAAATGGTGCAATCAACTGAAGAAGGGGAGAATTTATCTCATTATGTGACAACAAAGCCGCATACGAAAGCCTTAAATAATATGGAGTTGGTTTCCTCTCTGACAAATATTTCACCAAAGGTTGGAGAGGCTTCTTCCCTACGTTCTAACCAACCCTCTCAATGAACTTGTTAGTATGGAACATTTACGGGATCGCTACGGAGATTTCTCGTAATATTCTACGTAAACATGTGTTATGTTTTAAGCCGGATCTTTTCGGTTTGATTGAGCCTCGTGCTCATTTTCAAAATATTTCTTCTTCTTATTGGAGCTCCTTGGGTATGGTGCCTATTTTTCAGAATGATCGTGGGGCTAGGTGTTCAAATATTTGGATCTTGGTTAGTCATAATATTATTTCTTTTTTTATTGTTTTCTCATTTGATCAATGTGTGCTTGTGCATCTTAACTCACAAGAGTTTTCTGGGATGGTTGCTATTGTGCATGGCTCTCCCTCTTATTTACATCGAAGGCAAATGTGGTCTGATCTGGGGGTTGCTTCAAGGATGTTTTGCTATTCTTGGTGATTTCAATGTTTTCAGAGGCTGTCATGAATGTTGCAGTAAATCGAAGCCGTGTCTCCAAGCTTGTATTGGTTTTAATAACTTCATCTAGGATTTGGGAGTCTCGGAGGTGGAAACTAATGGTCTTACTTTTTCATGGTCCAACCGATGTTTTTTTCCTAATCATAAAGAAAGTAAGATTGATAGAGTTTTAGTCTTGGATGAGTTCAAGGATGTTTGGTCAATTATTTCTGCGACTCTTCTTCCTAGACTTTGTTCAGATCACTCACCTCTTGTGGTAATTTACAAAGCTCTTCAATCTTCTGGGCCATATCTATTTTGTTTTTGGAATATATGGACAAATCATGAGCTTATCTAGCTTTGGTTCAGACCTCTTGGGAGGAGGAGTTGGTGTTTTCTAGCAAGATTAGTTTGGTGATGGCCAAGCTTCAGTGTCTTAAAGGGGTTCTCAAGCATTAGAATATTAATGTGTTTGGTAATTTTAATTCCAAGATTGCGGAATTAGAACAACGCTTGGTTATTGTTAAGAGGACATTTCTTTGAATGGGTATAGTGATGATAAAATGGATGAGGAAATATCGAAGGCTGAGATTAACGGACGGTCTTTTGCTGGTCAAATCTTCTCATTTACAGCAACAAAGTTGAATTCAATGGCTTAATGATGGAGATACGAACACAAAGTTTTTTCATGATAACATTCATGCTAGGCGAGCTAAAGCTACGATGGTAGTCATGTCTATTGGAGGGGAATTGGTGCATGATCAAGATTTAATTGCTTCACATGTTCAATATTTTGAGAAGTTTTTTTCTAATTCAGGAAGGGCGCGGATTGATTTGTCTTTGGTGGATTCCTTGCTCTTGAATTTGGTTACTGATCAACAATATCATGACTTAACTATTAATCCATCTTCGGAAAAGGTTAAAGTTGCTCTATTTTCTTTGTATCTAAACAGTGCGACGGGACTAGATGGATATACTGGGAAGTTTTTTCAGGCTTCATGGGAGATTGTGGCTTCAGATATTTATCATGCAGTTTTGGAATTCTTTTTGTTTGGTGTTTTTACTACGGAGCTAAACTCTAGTTTCTTGATCCTTATTCCTTAAAAGGATCGTGCATTGGTTGTTGAAGATTTTCGGCCGATTACTTTAAGTAATTTCTTGTTTAAGATTTTTACTAAAATTTTAGCTACTCGCTTGAATTTAATTGCCGCATCGTTGGTGTCTTCTCAGCAGTATGGTTTAATACACAAGCGACATATACATGATGCAATTGTGATTGCTTCTGAAGGGGTTAATGTATTGAATCAAATGCATGCGGGAAGAAATATGGCTCTGAAAGTTTATATTACAAAGGCCTTTGACACCTTACACTGGGATTTCTTAGAAAAAAAGTGCTTAGGAGTTTTGGATTTCCGGATAAGTTTTGTAGTTGGATCCAGAATATCCTTTCCTCGACTCGGCTTTCTGTGTTGCTTAATGGTACACCAATGGGGTATTTTGCATGCTCTCAAGGTGTCCGCCAAGGTGATCCCCTGTCTACATTACTCTTTGGCATTGCGGAAGATGTTCTTAGCTATCTTATTGTTTATGCTGCGCAGGAGAGGTAGTTAAAACCTATGTCCTATGATCGTGGTGTTTTATTTCCAAGTCATATTTTGTATGCCGATGATGTTTTTATTTTTTTATCAAGCTTCTACATATAATGTGAAGGCTTTATCTGAGGTGATGGTGCGGTATACGGCTCTGTCATGAAAGATTTGCAGTCGAGCGAAGTCAAGAGTGTTTTATGGTAGGGTGGTGGAACCGAGAGTAAAGTCAATTCTGGATTCGAAGCTTGGGTTTACTGTTGGATCTTTTCCAGCAAATTATTTGGGCGTACCTTTATTTGAAGGTAAGCCTAAGCTTCCTCACATTCATACTATTGCTAATAAAATCATTACTAAGCTTGATTAAATCGGTTATCATGAATTCTACTATACATTCCATGATGGTTTATGGTTGGCCAGTTTCTTTGGGTAAAAATCTTGATGTGGCGGCAAGAAACTTCATGTGGAAAGGGGGTGTGAACACTAGATCGTTCACTGTAGTAAGTTGTTATCGTACATGTGCTAAATGAAAGAAGGCAGTCTTAGGATATCCTCATTTAAAGAATTAAATAAAGGTTTACTTATGAAGTTGGCTTGGAAGGTTATCACGTCAGATTCTTATGCTATGAAGCTTTTTCGTACTCAGTTTTTACCTCACCCTTGTTAGGCAAAACAGGTCACCTTCTCCTCAATTTGGCCGGTATTCACTCATCCATTAGAGAGCTGATTCATGATTCTTACTGTATTGTTGGTAGCGGCTCTTCTGTTGATTTTTAGCATGACAATTGTATTGGTTATGTTCTTGTTGATCGGTTGAAGATTCTTTCTCATGTGAATGCGCAATTCTCTGATAAGGTGGGGGACTTTTAAATTTGTTAGTGCCATCGTTCAAGACTAAGTGTTTTTAGATTGTCATGATCCTTATGGCAATTCAAAGAACACAAGGATTTTGGTTTTTGAAGTTTCAAAGACCATGTTCTGGATATTATGATATGAACATTCTGCTTCTAATCTATTTGAAGATCGAAAAATATACTTGAGCATGTTCATAAACATGATCATATACATGGTTGTCCAAAGAGTTTCCAAGAGATGTACCAAGTTGATTTCAAGGAGTTGAAGTTACCTTTTCAAGATGGACGTTTCAGAATAGAAGATGGCTTGTTCAAGATGAAGGTGAAGATGGAAGGAGACAAGTTCTATTCAAAAAAGACTTCTAACTAGTTGGAGTTTGAATTAAACTAGAAAAGTTTCCTTTTAGAGTTTGATTCAAAATAGGATAATCTAATTACCTTGTATAGGCTATTTCTTTTATTTATAAATAGCCTGTGAATCAGACTAGTTAGGAAGCAAGAGGTTTTACGAATACACAAGAGCTAGAGAGTCTAAAAGATTTCAAGTTTGAAGCATATAGTATGTAACATCCCAGAATTTCAGAATATATTAAGGAGTTTTCTAAATTTATTTAGAAGACTAAAGAAAATAATTGGAGCTAAAATAAAGCAAAACAGATGTAAGTCGCGACCTTTTCGTGTATTTTATGTAAAAATCGATTATGAGATTTTACGTTTCCCGCCGGAAGATAGTCAATATTGGTCTTTTTTGGAATGTAACGATCTAAAGGAAGCTGTTGGTGCTTTCAGAATTTTATTCTGACCTCTATAGAAGTCCCCTAATTGAAAATCGTAAAGGAAAAACCTGTGAATAGTAATTTATGCGAGCGTTCGTGATTTGAAAAATTTACAAAATCCTCCTCATTGATCTGAGACTTGTTCTATCAAGCCTATCTTATAAGAAATGACCCAAAGAATCCGTTCGCATTCACAGATTGCCAATCTGAGGTCAATCGAACGCTCGGCAGCAAAATCTGTCAGTCAAAATGAATAGTAAAAGTAATTTTTGAAAGGGAATCTTTTCTCGTTTCTCTTCAGACGATTTCTTCGTCATCTCGAGTTGGGTTGGTTCAATAGTACTCGAGCCAATGAGTCTCCCGGTATTTTCGGATTTTGTGTTGGAGGTCATTTGGACCCCGCCATTGAATAAAACAACTTTAATTGAATCCGGAAATCACTTTATCAGTATTTTATATCCGAAAAAGTTATACCCACCCTGAAGTCCCTTTTCCTATAAATAGGGGAGGGGGAGCTCATTTCTCCTTGCTCATTCTCTCTCTTCTCTCTTTTTCTCTCTCGTTCGTGTTGACGAACGAGAGAAACCCGGGCCTGCGCCGAGTAAATCGCGCATGCGAGCCCAGGTTAAGTTTTATTTGGGGGGAGGGGTGCTGCTACTGCGGGAGCAGCTATCGAACGCCGGAAGGCTGCCGGAGCGCCGTCGCCGCCGCTGCCCTGGATGGCCGGAATTACCGTCGTCGTGCCGCCGTCACTCCGCCGCTTCGGATGTCTCGTTTCGGTCCATTTCTCATCCTTTATAGTTGAAATTTTAATATGTTGTGTGTTTTAAATAGTGTTTCATTTCGTATGTTGAGTGCGTTGTCGTCCGGTGGCCAGAAACTGGCGAAAACGCCGAAAAACAGGAAAAATAAAGGGGCGCCGATCAGTTTCGGTTTTGGCCCATTTTCGCCCGTTTCGGGTCGTCAAATCGAAAAAGTTTCTTCTGTAAAGTTGCTCGAAAAATTATTCCTATAGGACTGCCAAGTTTTGTAATTTTCCGATAAATTTTTATTAAAGTCGATTATTTTAATCAGGCAGTTATTTTTATAATTAAAGCATGTGATTTCAGAAAATTCCAAAAATTATATAGTTTAATAAAGATATATGTAGGGTCATGCCTGATTATTTTCGTAATTTTTGGACAAGTAAAAAGTGCAATCGAGGTTTGCTGTGTAAAATTGAATTAAAATGGCAAGTTATAGAAAGTGGCCTCTGTCAAATCTTTTGGTCCCATCAAATTGAAAATTATATTTTGAAATTTATTTCCTTCTCTATTGAAGTTGTACGAGGTCTCTAGAGTTGCGCATTCTTAGTTGAAATATGATTAAAGTAAATAAAGCTCCAATTAAATTAAAGTCGAGCTCTGAAAATTATAGTAGCAGTCCTAAAATAAGGTTTGACCTTGTAGGACTTGTTGAGCCAGTCAGAGGAGCTGACGGATGAGTATCAAGAAGTTTGATCACCTGAGTTGGTCTAATCGAGGTGGGTTTATTTGCAAAACCTATCTGTATTTGAGTTATTGACTCATAAATGTGATAGTCATAGTTAGAATATCCAAATAAAATATTTGAGAAATTATCTGCTCAAGTCATTGCTAGAGTAATAGTATTATATTGTTGTATAATTAATGAGAACATAGTATTATACTGATGTATAATTATTGAGAACATAGATTATACTGATGTATAATTATTGAGAACATAGATTATGCTTTGCCATAATTATCAAGAACATAGATTATGCTTTGACATAATTACTGAGAACATAGATTATACCTCATCATAATTATTGAGAAAATAGATTATGATTTATTACAATAAACGAATATAGATTATGCTTCGACATAATTAAATAGAATAGATTATGCCTTGTCATAACTAAAGTCTATGGGTTAAGAGTTAAGGTTAGAGTTTAAAGTTCATAGTATATAGATTAAGGTTAGAGTTTATATTTAAAGTCTAAAAGTCATAGTTTAAAATTACAGTATATTAAATGTTTATTGTGCATTGATTATAGTTGTCTATAATGAGTTATACTTTTTAGCTTGTGCTTTTAGTATTAAACTCAAGTTAAAGAATGGTTTCCGTTTAAGGAATATGAAGCATAATTGAACTAAGTTTGCTAGAGGAATTAAAGGTTAGCATAGTTGCTATATTAAGAGGATGACATAGATTTTATACTTATGTCATATTACACGCTTTATAGAGAGAACATAGAACAAAGGATAGGCAGGAACTGCGATTCTTGCAGTTGTGATGTTAATCACTAAAGGTGTCACTGTGAGGTAACCCCTGCACATACACGTGATCTGAGCATCACTATAAGGAGTCAATGCTAGGTAACCCCTGGTATACTCAGGGTCAATGCTAGGCGATCCCTGGTATACTCTTCTCGGATTAGCGAGGTAACCCCTCCCTTTTCCTATGAATAGACATTCCTTCAACTTGTTTGAACCCTTTGACCCCTTTGATTCGTTGAAAACGATAAATTCTTCCTAATCATAAAGTTATGTTGCCTAAGTTTTTGAGGCGCTAACTTAGTTTAATTCTATAAATACCCCCCCTAGATTTCCAATTTTTTGTGCTATTTTACGCACAACAACCCCGTCCCCATCCTTGGGACCGGGCTGTTACATAGTATTCGGGTAGACTAGGTTTGATCCTTGTGATTATTGTGTATTTAGTCTGTGTTTGAAATTCTTTCATACACACTTCAAGGAGTCTCGAGAGATATTTATGTGGGAATTAGAGGGAGTCTAGGTTATGAGGGGATCTCACAATTTAGTCCATCAAAAAAGATTGTAAACTGTAGGAAAGAGATCGAGTGACAGGAGGTCATTGTGTAATAGCCTTTGTAACCTTCCAAGTATATGTTGAATTATTTCTCACGGACTTGTGAAGTCCCCATGACATAGATAGTTGATCGAACATGATTACCAACCTCGTGCCATTTACTTACTTTATATTTAGCATTCTGACCTTACATGTTCTTCATAATGTTCATGTACATGATTAAGAAAATGTTCCTATCTGTACGATTTAAGTAACTTCAATTGGTACCAGAGCAGGTCGTCTTTGGTTAAAAGCGAAAAGAGTCCTGAAAAGTACATAACTACATGAAGATTTTGGTTGATTTCAAGTTATGAGTTCAATCAAGAAAGAAGGATGTACGGTCAGACTACCATTATTTGAAGGCAACAACTATCCTTACGGGAAAGTAAGGATGAAGGCGTTTCTGAGATCAATAGATGAGCTTGCTTAGAAGAGCATCATTGAAGGATCGGAAAAGCCAACTGTTGCCAATGAAGGAAAGCAGGTGGAGATTGAAGATGAAGAATGGACTGTGCCACATAAGAACTGGTACAATGTCAATTCTAAAACTCTCAATGCTATATTCTCTGCATTTGATCTTGAAACATTCAGTCTAATCTCATCTTGTGAGACCGCTAAAGTTGCATGGGATATTCTGGAAACCACCTTTGAAGGGACCAGTTCAGTAAGATTATCCAAGCTTCAAAATCTTACTTCCAAATTTGAAACTCTTAGAATCAAAGAAATTGAGTCTATAGGTGAGTTCAATTCCAGACTAAGAGGCATATTTAATGAGAGTTTTGCTCTTGGTGAGCCTATCAACAATGAGAAACTTGTAAGAAAAATTCTTAGATCTCTTATAAAGAAGTTTGCATACAAAGTTGCTGCAATATAATAAGCCAAGGATATCAAGAGTATGAGGCTTGATTAGTTGATGGGTTCTTTAAGGACGTTCGAGATGAATATGAACAATGAAGACATCAGCTCAAGGAAGAGAAGTATTGCTCTTAAAACTGAAGTTTCAGAAGATGTACCTAAACATGTACATAAATAAAAAATTGTACTTAATTCAGATACAATGAATATTATGTTCTTGGTTACCACGATCTTCAGTCGAATGTTAAAAAGAGCCAACAAGCAACCATAAAAAAGGTCCAACAGTAGAAGATAATCATCTGGAAACACTCTGCAAGAAAGAAATTCCAACAATGATCAGAAGGAGTATCAACAGTCCAATCTAAAAAGGGGAATACAATACAGAGAATGTGATGGATTTGGCCACATTGAAGCTGAATGTGCTAACACACTGAAGAGAAACAAGAATAATTACAATGCATCTCTCAATGATGCTGATTCAGAAGAAAGTAGTAGTGATTCAGATGAAGAAACTATTGCATTTACAGTAAAAGTCTTTGAATTTCAAGATCTCTTCAAATATGTAGAGGAAGATGAATCAAACAATGAAGACCTCAGCCAAGAAGAATTTGTGAAGACATACAAAGAGATGTATATAAAGTGACTAGAAGTTGTGGAGGTCAACAAGACTCTTCCGTTTCAAAACAAGAGTCTAATGAAATAGAAGGAGAAGCTGATCAAGTCTGATTCAGATTGGAAAGATATAATTCAACAGAAAGAGAAGAAAATTGCTGAGTTATCCTCTGAGCTCAAATCCATCAAGAGGAATGTCGCTATGCTGAACAATGGAACAAAAAATCTTGACAAGATTCTTACTACTCCAGGACATTCAGGAAAGAGTCATCCAGGTCTCGGATGCAATGGAGGATAATCCAAGACTGTTTTTATCAAAGAAAGTACAAGTTAGCCAGTACATGTACATCCGAATGTTCAGAAAAATAAGAAGAACATTACAGACAAAAAGATGACTATTCATAATGGTTACATGGTGCGTCATTTTACACCAAAAATAATACTCTGACCGATAGTCGGTATGCCCATACTGCACAGTACAGTGGCGAGCAAGATCGTTTCCCAAAGGACCGGTGAGAATTACTCTAAACTTCCAATCTGCAGAACCAAACTTCCAAAAGGGGTTTTTGTTGTTATAACGTAAAAACTAAAATAAAGCAAATAAACAGACAGTAGTTTTCTTAACAGATTTAAAGGTATTCCAGCTTCCAATTAACTCCATCCTAGCTTAATTATACCGATCATTGATGGAAAGATTAATTCAATTAACACATGCAAATTAGTTATAGCCACCGAAGACACTTACTGACGCAGCCTAATTTCTCCTTAGCTTCTCAATAATCAGGAAGACACTTCACAAATTATTTCCCTAATCGACTGACAACCGTAAGAGACACTCTATATGTTTAATGAACCGACAGCATTAAGAAATAGAGAAACCCGATTCAAAACCAACAGACTCTGACACAGGACCGTTGAATTAAGACTGTTATTCTCTCAATTATGAAGAACCGTTGTACCACTAATTAAACTTAAACCACAATTACGGATGTCCGATTTAATTAGCTACTAATTAATTCTGATCTACTAAATATGTGCACCTACCTAGCAGAGACGAAACAATTAACCACTTTAAACCCCGAAAATAATAGATACATGCAATTAATCAAAATAAAAAGAACAATTAGATCTCACAGTATAATTATGCCAGTGCTTTGTTAATCTTCACCGGAATAAGAACGAGTTTAACTTGATCGCATAATTAAATCAAAACTCCAAAATAAGATGTAGCAGAACATGACGAAAAATAACGAAGAAGAAGAAAATAAAAGCTGCTGGAATGCGTCTCCCTCTACTGTGGCGTCTATATGGAATTATTCAATCTAATATCTCTCTATATCCTTAAATATAATTGTTTAATTAAGGAAATAGAGTCCTAAACCTAATCTAACTAGGAAAGAGATAAAAATAGAGTCCAAAAGCTGCAAAACTCTAGAACTCGCGTCTAAGCCCATCAGCTGTGTAAAAACTCGCGCTCCAGCCCAAAATCCGCGCGCACAGGCCCAGAATCTGTCATTTCGGTACGCCTTCCAGATAGTATGCCCATGCGGCCTAGCTTCCAGACCCGCCAGATTTCCTTCGATCATCTTGACTACATAAATCTCCACAAAACTCGGCAAATTCCTTCATATTTGTGTTAATTCCCTGCAAAACTCATAAGACACAACATTCTTCCAAAAATGCATAATTACAAGGCAATTAACATTGAGAATTTACACCAAATAGCCCAAAATAAGTAGGTAAAAATAGCCCGATCAAATCCCCCCACACTTAGATAATGCTCATCCTCGAGCATATCTAAACAGAAAACAGACTCTAAAATAAAAAACAGAACACGACAAGTCAAGCGTCAGCTGCCTCGAACGGAAAACAATCAAAGTCAGGATTACAACACAATTATTCACAGTCCACCAACCCTTCTTTTGTTTCATAAAACTGTACAAATGCTCTTCATTCAAGTTAAAATATATGCAAACTTAATCCTACCTCACCAAGGTTCACTCAATTTCTCTAAAAAAGAAAGTAAGGACATATTTTAATTCACACAAGTCACCACCTGATACCTTCAAACATAGATTTGCCTAAATGTCAAAACCATTACCAACAAGTGAGAGCTATGCACAAATCAAAAGGTCTTTGAAACAGGTTGTAATGGGGCTAGGGTGCACAGGTAGGATAATTTGGATAAAGTGGCTTCAAAATAGATGAAAACATGTAAGCATATTACAACATAATCACAGAGTTCTTCAGCTACTTCTTCAAATATTGCAATACTTCCCAAGTTGTGTGCTAATGTTCAACAGTACAGGGCACCAAAAGAAAAACCAACTAAGTACAACCCCTTACTTCCTCTATGTCCTTCCTATTCCAGTATGGGCATACGGACCATTTTTTTTTCTTTCTTTTTTTTTCTTTTTTTTTTCATTGGGTACTCTTTTTTTAATTATTTTTTATAGAATAGGACAGGAGCATACATATATTTTTGTTTTCAGTCTTCTAGCACCAACTACCTTTAAGTAAAGTCCGAACTTAGCTCAACAAAAATACCATATCACTTACATGTTTTTATGGGAAAAAAGTAGGCAAAAAAAGGGCTAAGGCTGAATTATTTAGTGGCTGTTAACAAGAAAGAGCGACTTCAGGCACAAACGACCTCACTAGGGGATAATGTCGGGTGTGGATAATTTATTTAGGCCAAAGCAATGGGTAATCCTACATGCCTTTATTATTTTTATGCAAAAGAAAACTCATAAGCAGTATAATCATGGCAAGAAGGCAAATAAAAAATTCAGCATTCAAGTCCAACACACTCATCAAAAGAATGAAATTGAGCTTTCTATATATATATGACATGCTCAACAGGCTCAAATCTCACAATTTAGAGAGCTTCAACAAATTGTTCAATTTGCATATTTCATCTTCCAAGAACACATACGAGCAATAACACAATTTCAATCACAAGAGAAAACATCCAAACGAGGCCAATTCCATATCATAATCCTTCATTTTCATGCAATCCAGTTTCAGACAGCTAATGACTTGACAAAATCAAACAAACAAATCTTTTTTTTGGATAATAAAACTTGCAAAAATAAAAAACCAACAACTCTCCCCCCCACACTTAGACAACACAGTGTCCTCACTATGCAAAAGATGGGAGTGACACTAAATAACCACAGAAAAGCATAAAAAAATAAGTAGAGAGGATAGAAAGAGAAAACTGTGACAATCATGGAGAGCGGGAGATGTGGATGACAGCCCCCGAACACTTCCTGGATCTCAGCAAGGGTCGGGGCAGAGCTGGAGGATGTACCTGCACTAGAATGCCGCACTAGAACCTATTTTTTTAATAATAATAAAAAAAACAAAAAACAAATAAATGCTCGGGTTACCTCCTGAGAAGCACCCTTATTTAACGTCCGAGGCTCGACATATGAAAGGCACGATCAAGAGACAATTTCAGGGGTAGCAGATCTACCCCTGTCGAAAGGAATCGTTTCCAACCCTGCACCTTTATGCTTCTTGAAAAACTCGACCAACCTTGCTTCTTGCCCTTTGCAAAGATCATTACTGATGATTAAGGGCAACGTGCCTTGTCCTCCCAGACAAGCATATTTCAGATGCTCAGAAAGGGCCTTCAACTCGAGTTCCGAGTTGGTCGGTAAGGGCATACGACCTGTCAAATTTTGAGTTAGAAATTCACTAGTGATATACAGCTGCATTATGATATCTCGAATCTCCTCATCTTCTTCTGTTATTGCAGCGGTTTCAGTCAGCCCACCAAAAGGTACCTTCTTGAACAGCTCGATGATCTCTTTTTCATCATTTTTTTTCTAATTTCGAGCCAACCTGGATGGAAAAGGTGCTACAACCAGAGATTGAGAGTTAGAATTTTTCGATTCAATACTTACCTTCGGTGGAAGAGGCACGACAGATTGTTCTCCCTTTTCTCTGGATTCTTTTTTCGGCACCTCGGTGTGCTCTTCTGGCTCCTTTTATTTCTTCTTAGCCTCCAACTCGGCTAACTCCGCCACATTTATCAAAGTGATAGCGCAAATATGCACTCTTGGATTCAATTCAGTTTGAGATGGGAGTTTGCCTTGATTCGTTTGCATCTTGTTGATTTAAGTAGCGAGTTGGGTGATCTGTGTGTCCATACTCCCCAGAGCGGCTTGCGTGTCTTGCTAGAAGGCTTTCTGGCTCTGTGCCAAACTGTTCACGAGTGCACTGCTATGCTCCAGACATTTTATAATTTCACTTATGCTCGGTGCAGCATGATTGGTATGGGTATACTACCCACCCTGCGGCTGCCTCGGAGGCAAAACTCTCGGCATCTTCTCATTGACACCGGAGCTATCTGCTCACTCAACTTCCTTTACATGTTGATATTGGTAATCGTCCTCATCCTCATACTGTTGACCTCTAGAGACCATGTCAATGATGAGCTGCTTTGCCTCGGCTAGAGTCTTGTTGGTGAGAGATCCTCCACTGGCAGCATCAACTATTTTCCTGTTAAAAGTTAACATACCACGATAAAAATAGTCAGTGAGCAACTGATATTCAGAGAAACCGTGGTCTGGACATTTGCGGCACAACTGTTGAAATCTCTCCCAGTAATCGGCCAAGCTCTCATTCTGCTTCTGCTTAATGCTGCTGATCGCCATTCTTAAGTTTGCAGCTCTTGATTCAGGAAAGAACTTGCGTAGGAATTGTTCCTCCAACTCATTCCAAGTGGAAATAGAGCTCGATGGGAGATCAAGCAGCCAATCTCTAGCCTTGCCCTGCAAAGTATGTGAAAAAGTCAGTAATCTCAAATTATCAGAAGAAAAACCTTGAGGGCGTAAAGTAGAGCAAACTAAATCGAATTCGGCTAAGTGCTTATGTGCACTTTCGCTAGGTAAATCGCCGTACTTAGGTAGAACTTGAATAAAGCCAGGCCTTATTTCAGAATTCTGAGCTATAGTAGGCATCACAATGCAGATAGGTCGGTTGTTTCTGTGGCGACCCAACTCCTTGATCTGTAGTTCTTGCTCAGGTGCTTGATTGAGAGCCATGTCTTCTTCGAACAGTTGATCAATATCAAAATATTCTGGTTCAGATGTGGAAGCTCCTTTAGAATCTCTTGCAAACTTCCTTAACCCTCGTAAAACCTCTCCGATTCTAGATTGAATTCTAGACTTCCTTTTTGTGAGGATTGAGTCATGCACTGAAATAAAAACAAAACAAAATAAAAAGAGATGGCAAACTGAAAATATTAGAATAATTACTGCTTAAAAACCGATCCCCGACAACAGCGCTGAAATTTGTTGCGTCATTTTATACCAAAAATAATACTCCGACCGACAGTCGGTATGCCCACACTGCACAGTACAGTGACGATGAGATCGTCTCTCAAAGGACCGGCGAGAATTACTCTAAACTTCCAATCTGCAGAACCAAACTTCCAAAAGGGGTTTTTGTTGTTATAATGTAAAAACTAAAATAAAGCAAATAAACGGAGAGTAGTTTTCTTAACAGATTTAAAGGTATTCCGGCTTCCAATTAACTCCATCCTAGCTTAATTATATCGATCCTTGATGCAAAGATTAATTCAATTAACACATGCAAATCAGTTATAGTCACCGAAGACACTTACTGAAGCAGCTTAATTTCTCCTTAGCTTCTCGATAATCAGGAAGACACTTCACCAATTATTTCCCTAATCGACTGACAACCGTAAGAGACACTCTATAGGTTTAATGAACCGACAACATTAAGAACTAGAGAAACCCGATTCAAAACCAACAGACTCTGACACATGACCGTTGAATTAAGACTGTTATTCCCTCGATTCTGAAGAACCGTTGTACCACTAATTAAACTTAAACCACAATTACGAATGACCGGTTTAATTGGTTACTAATTAATTTCGATCTACTAAATATGTGCACCTACCTAGCAGAGACGAAACAATTAATGACTTTAAACCCTGAGAATAACATATACATGCAATTAATCAAAATAAAAAGAACAATTAGATCTCACAGTATAATTATGTCAAAGCTTCGTTTATCTTCACCGGAATAAGAACGAGTTTAGCTTGATCGCATAATTAAATCAAAACTCTAAAATAAGATGTAGCAGAACATGACAAAAAATAACGAAGAAGAAAATAAAAGCCGCTGGAATGCGTCTCCCTCTGCTGCGGTGTCTGTATGGAATTATTCAATATAATCTCTATCTATATCCTTAAATATAATTGTTTAATTAAGGAAATAGAGTCCTAAACCTAATCTAACTAGGAAAGAGATAAAAATAGAGTCCAAAAGCTATAAAACTCTAGAACTCGCGTCTAAGCCCATCAGCTGTGTAAAAACTCGCGCTCCAGCCCAAAATCCGCGCACATAGGCCTAGAATCTGTCATCTTAGTACCTCTTCCAGGCAGTATGCCCATACAGCCTGGCTTCCAGACTCGCCAGATTTCCTTTAATCATCTTGACTGCATAAATCTCCACAAAACTCGGCCAATTCCTTCATATTTGTGTTAATTCCCTGCAAAACTCATAAGACACAACATTCTTCCAAAAATATATAATTACAAGGCAATTAACATTGAGAATTAACACCAAATAGTCCAAAATAAGAGGTAAAAATAGCCCGATCATTATAGAAGATGAATTATCTACCATTATTGTGAAGAGAGAGGCCACATTCGACCACATTGTGAGAAATATCTCAATGATATTAGAGGATGAAAAGAAGATTTGTGGTTCAACATTCCAGCAACAAAAATAAAAGGCCAGCTATGCAAGAAAAGAAAAAGTCTGCTCAGAAAAAGTAATGGGTTATCAAACAAACCAGCTTGATTGCTCATATATATCTGCGTGTTGAAAATAAGAGCAACTGGTATTTTGATAGTTGTTGTTCAAGACACATGACTGGAGATTGTTCAGTTGTGCAGAACTTAAAGGCATGCTCATCTGAGTTTGTCACTTTTGGAGATGGCAAAAAGGGAAAAGTCACGGGAAAATGAGAACTTGTTGTTGAAGAAATGCCTAAGCTGAAGAAAGCAATGCTTGTTGATGGACTTAAAGTTAATCTCATCAGAATCAATCAACTATGTGATGATGATCTGACAATAGTATTCACCAAAGAAAGTTACAGGGTAATGGATAAGATCAATGACTTATTCATGGAAGGAAAATTATCAGCTGACAATTGCTATCAGCTTCATGTACCCGCACAATGTCCAGTAACATGTCAAAGAATATCAGTAGAAGAATCAAAGATCTGGCATCAGAAGTTTGGACATATTCATTTCAGAAATCTCCAGAAGATCATCAACAAGGAGATAGTTAGAGGAATCCCATAGATCAAAGTTAAAAGAGACAGTATATGGTCCTTGCTAAATTGGAAAGTAGATAAGATCTCAACATAAAGAAGTTGACAATAGAACTTCTAAAAGGATTTTACATCTTTCACATATGGATCTAATGGGATCAATTACTGTAGAAAGCTATGGAAGAAATAAATATGTTCTTGTCTGTATAGATGACTTCTCAAGATTCACCTGGGTAGACTTTCTCAGAGATAAGAGTGAGACATTCATGGCATTCAAGAAACTAGCCTGCAAGATCACAGTTGAAAACAGTCAGCAATTATCAGAATTCGAAGTGATCATGACAAAGAGCTTAACCATGAGCACTCAGCTCCAAAGACTCCACAACAGAATGAAGTAGTTGAAAGGAAGAACATAACTCTACATGAGATGGCTAGAACTATGATTGCTGCAAAATGAGTTGCCTTAATGTTCTGGGCAGAAGCTATCAACACTGCATGTCACATCAGCAATCGAGTTCATCTCAGACAAAGCACCTTCACTACACCATATTAAAATCCCAGATGGTGTAACCTCCAGGGGTTACATCCTTGCCATCAAGCCCTTCAGGACTTACAACCTCTAGCTCCCGACAAGTGTCCAGGTGCCTCAGTGGATTCCGACACGTGTCCAGAGTTATAGCCTTGGCATCAAGCCCTTCAGGAGTTACGCTCAAAATCCACCCAAAGTTCAATTGTCAAGATCCAAATCCAAGGATGCAACGAGCACAGAAAGACGCGCATGTGGGCTCATGGCCCACATCCTTATGCACTTTAGATATTACACTTAAGTGTTAAAACATTTAAATACACTTTTTAACTAGATTAAGAAATCAAGGTGGGATCATTAAATATGCCTTAAGCACATTTTTCCACACATCATAAATGTCCAATCATGTGACTGATTTCAACAATTAATTTCTCACTCACTGAAAATTAGATTTAGGAAAATAAAAATATTAGGATTATCTACTACAAATATAGAACAATCATATGCTATTTAATTCCTTGAAAATTAAATAACTTAGTCACTAAAAATTGGATAAAATGAGTCACGGCTCAATTTATTACATTCAATTTTTCAACAGTTTGTTTGTATGTTTGTTTTTTTAATTATAATTTCGTAACTTTTACTTTTGCGAGAACTCATAATTTGCAACATAAACTTTTATTTTAATCCAAATTTTGCTTCTAATGTGGATGATTAGGATTATTTTGTCCTTTTAGAGATGATATTTGATTATTATCCCACATGAAATAGATAATCTTACTATATCTAAAAAGTAAGTTAGCATATCCAAAAAAGAAATTATTTTTTTCCGCCCAAATAACATTTTCAAAATTAAAAATATATAATTTATTTATTAATTAATATTCTATTATATATTTAATTAGTTAAATATATAGTGATTGATTATCATTTAATTAATAGATTTAATTGACTCAATTTAGTCAACAATCAATTAATATTCATAAATATGTTACAAATTAAAAATTACGTGTTCATTAAAAAAAATGAAAAATAATTTAAATATGTATTAATATTTTAAAAAATAGTTAATTAAATATATTAAAAAAATAATTATGTACATTTAAACTAATCCATATCGAAAAACTTACATTATTGTTGTGCATAAACAAACTGTAAATTGTGAAGCCCAATAATGATCATTCCATCTTTCTTGATCTTTTAGGTGACATCAACTATAATAATTGGTTTATTAATTTGATATTAAATATTAAATATATTTTAAATTTATTGAATTTAAATAATTTAAATTAACATTTTGAATTAAATATATTAAAAAATATGTAATAAAATATTTTAAATATCATAATTTAGCATATTTTTCATTTTTATGTTATTTATTATTTTTTGAAAAAAATATCCACATACAGAATTTTAAATTAAATATATTTAGAAATTTTAAAATTTTGAAGCTCAAACATTTAAGTTATCAATTTTAAATATATTTTCATAGTTAAACTTATATATTTTAATTGTTAAATTAAAATAAATCCATGATGAAGTTATAGTATTTAAAAGTTTAAATTTGAATTAAACATATCAATTGATCTGATCAATTTAATGATAAATGTTTTTAGAATTTTGAAGTTAACACACACACACATATATATATATATATATATATATATATAACTTATCAAACTTAAAAGAAAAAAAACTTATCTAATTTAAATATATCTAATTTTTGAAATATCATTTATCCCACGTCGAAAAACTAATAAATATTATTTGTATGAACTCACTATAAATTGTGAGATCCAAACAATGATCTTTCCACTTTTCTCAATCTTCAAATGAGATCAAGTATAATATTTGATATATGATTTTATCAATATAATATTAAATATATTTTAAATTTAAATTTGTATAATTTAAATATTTGAAAATTAAAAATTTGAATTAAATATGTTAAACAGTTTGAATAAAATATTTAAATATACTAATTTAAAATATTTTTATTTTTTTAATTTAATTAAATATATTAAAAAATTCAAAACCGGCATCCTGCCGTATCTTTTAATTAGTTCAAATCCTTAAAGACAATATAAATACTTGAATTTTTAATAAAAATATGTATATTTTATATCACTTTTGATTCTTATTTTTGTTATAGATTTATGAAATTCTAAACACGCATAAGCAATCCCTAGAGTCATGGGGTTTTATTCCTGTACGGGTGTGTTCATGAAATTACATGTACAATATTTATCAATCCATTTGGACATACGAAAATATAATAATAATCCATCATATTTGAGTCGACTGTCTTTTCTTTTATAAAGTCGGAAGAGATGATTAGCACAATATTCTATTAAAAAACACAAGTAATCAATAATTTAATCGATACAATTTATATATTTATATTTTAAATTCTTGAATAAATTTATTTTTATTGTTACACATGTATTTTTCAATAATATTTATTGTGCATCGCACAAATCATGTACTAGTATATACTGAATTAAACATACACGTAATTTATTTAAAGTGATGCGTTGGTGATTCCTCTATTATGTTTTTTGAAAGCAACTCCTCTACTAATTACTTAAATTAAATTACATTATATGCATCCCATTAGTTTAGAACATACATAAATCAACTATCAGTACTTGTGAAACGAATAAAATATAAAATCTTAGTGATTGAAATTCGATGTGAATCGTGGCTATAAACAAAGGATTAAATTGAAAAATACAACTTCTGGCAAAATTCGAGTTACACATTGTGACAAAATTAATTTAAAAGGCAAAAATAAAATAAAATTGGTCATTGCTTTGGTAGCTAAACTTTTTTCTCCCTATTTATCAAATAATTTTGTCAAATGGTTAATTATGCTTAGATCTATATATATCAGCTGCCTTATTAATTGATTCTTGGTTATAAAACAACAACTTGTACCATAGAGAAGCGGCCATAAACTGGAGAGAGTCTTGACCAATTTGAAAGATCATTTAATAACCCTTGTTTTCTAGGCTAAATTCGTTCTACTTAATTTGTATAGGGCAACCTTCTTTTTTCAGTGGTTTGTAGATTATTACATATATATTTGTTTGTATGGTTTATGAAGGAGTACTACACAAAATAACATATATATTTTATATTAAAAAAATGTTATATATATATATATATAATATTTTGGCAACAATTATTATGTAAAAAAAGTTCATAGAATAAAAATATGTTCTGCACGAGACATTTTTTATTTGTCTGACAAAATAAATATGTAGTCGTTGTTTGAGAATTGAGTGTGCTCTCAAAAAACCTAATCAATACATGCATTTGTTAACAATCATGAATAAGTAATAAGTAGGGATGTCAAGTCGTGTTGTGTTTCATATCAGCATAACAATGATAAGATCCAACATGAATACGACATGCTATACATGAACACAAAAAAAATTGTATTGACTCGACACGAACACAAAAATTTCATCGCAACATTGTATATAGTTATAAAATATTGAAATTTGAATTTTTAGAATTCATAATATTAATAAATATATAATTTATTTGAACTAATCAATAATATATAATTTATTTGAATCAATCAATGATATAGCATGTGAACTCGGTACGAATACGAACACGACACAAAAACTTCATTTTCTATCATATCAACATGATAGCGATATGAGTTTTATGGGCAATTTGTACTACATTGACCAACAAAATCTGAATATTCTCTTACTTTTCTGAAAAGTGTGCCTTACACATTGATGGGTGCTTGAATTGCACTCATTTAGACTCAATTGCACGCGCTTTTGAGTACTTTTGCAGAGCACCAAATAGAGGCTTGAAATCCTTCAGCCCGAGTGTGACCGATTGGCGTGACCGGCCCCAGGCCGCATTGCAGGCGCCTCCGGGCGCGATCGCAGGGCAGGCCGCGTCCTAGGGCCTTTGCAATGTGGGCTCCGGGCGCGGCCAGGACGGCCCGCGTTTCAGCACTTCAGAAACCTGTTTTTGTGTGTTCCAAACTCGACCTCCAGGTGCGACCCAGACGAGGTCGCGGTCGGGACTGACGAATCCATTTTTGACTTTTGGCACTCCATTATTGACCCTCTATATGATAAAACAATTGGGGAGTTCAAAAAGACATTGGAACACACACGAAAATCTCTCAAGAACACTCTCCATTTTGGGATTTTTGAAGATCAAGAACATCAAGAGGAGGAGGAAGATTCAACCATCAATTTGAAGATGAAGGAGTTTGTTCTACATTGGGTTTTATCTTCTCATTCACTCTTTTACCTTTGTTTTGAGAATGGGTTTTGGACTCTTGTCTTGTATTCTTGATCTTGTTGTAAATATGGTAGGCTAGAGCCCTTAGGGCTCTAGGATGTGGTGAAACAATGTGACTCTTATTCTTGATGAAGGTTTAATATATGTTTATGCTTTGTCAAGGTTTTAATCCATACTTGGTCTTGAATGATGTTGTTTGAATGGCCTCCTTACTAGCATCACATGTATGATTAACTTGCATCTTGCCCATCCCGTGAACATAAGCATGTATGGATTGAACTCATGTACTTGCACTCTTTGTTGAAGTTGAGTATGTGGAAGGAATGGTGACCCCTTTGAGCTTTTGGTAGGTGCGACCTTGGAATGTGTTAGAGATAGCCATCCTTATCGCATTCGCAATTTAGGAGATAATCGAGAGAGGCTCCTTCTATATTCGTGGTCTTCTTACCTATGAACTTAGCATGATTGTGTGTTTAATCCTTGTTGTTGAATCAAGAGGAGTATTGTGAATCCATATCCTAGAGTCTTGTTTAATTCCACCTTTAAATCTCCCTTTTGTTGATTGTTGATCTTGCTTGCTATTTAGATTGTTTATTTTTGTTAAGTTGGTGTTTGTTACTTTAGTTCTTGATTTGGTTTTGTGAATGAAACTAACCCCTCACTTAATCTTAGTCTAGATATTCCGTTTGTCTATCGTCATAGTAGTTGCATTTTTTTATTCAAATTCCATTTTCCCTGTGGATCGATCTTGTTTCATCCTTGCTACAAATACATGATTGTACACTTGTAGGCATTGACACGAGTTTAATAAATATTGAAACAATCTTAGATGTGATAAAGTCTCTATCAAGTTTTTGGCGCCGTTGCCGGGGAAACGGAATTAATTTAATAAATGCAATATTGTGATGACGATTGAGTGGATTACTTTAGACATTTTTACTTGTTTTATTTGAAAGAGTTGTTCTTGATTTGTTTGTCCTTTTTGATAGGAAGTGTATGCACACTCTTTCTCAAGGAGAACCACCTATTTCATTGGACTTAGAGATTGAAGCAACGGTTCATCATAACAACGCACGCAGACGGAGGAGAATGGCGGATCTACCTCCACCGGCTCAAGACCCGATGATTGCCCAAATGCAAAGGCAATTGGAAGTGAAGCAAGAGCAATTGAGAGCCCAAGATGAGGCTCACAATAGAAATGTGGAGGCACCAATTCGGAATCTTTTTCAACCCGTCGTTGATCAAGGAGTGGCCAATGGACCTCATATTCAAGCCAACAATTTCGAGTTTAATACCTCTCTCATACTAATGATCCAACAAAACCAATTCCGAGAGACACCAATGGAGGATCCACATGAGCATATTCGTAAATTCCTAAATGTTAGTGGGTCAATAAAGATGAGTGGAGTCCCGGACGATGCAATTCACATCCGGCTCTTTCCATTCTCATTGATCGACAAGGCGGAAACATGGTGGTTGAGCCATGCTCAAGGAACATTTCAAACTTGGGATCAATTGGTGACAAAGTTCTTACACAAGTTTTTCCCACCTGAAAAAACCCTCAAATTGAAAGGAGATATCACCGTGTTCAAACAATGGGATGAAGAAAGCTTATATAAGACGTGGGAGCGCTTTAGGGAGATGCTAAGTAAGTGCCCCGGACATGGTTTTGGAACCGATCATCAAGTATGTATCTTCTATGGTGGAAGCAAAGACGAAGTGAGAACACTCATGGATGCGGCCGCGGGAGGATCACTCTTAGCAAGAGGACCGGAAGAAGCCTTCAGGATAATTGAAGAAATGGCTTCAAATTCATTTCAGTGGCCGGCGGCAAGAGAGGGCATCCAAATCCTAAAGAAAGTGGCTTCTACTTCAAGTTCAGATACACTTGGGCTTTTGGCGGCTCAAATGACAACATTAAATTCAAAAATTAAAGCCTTTACCAATCCAAAAGCCGAGACATCTCAAAGCCAATTTGAGGAGGTTAACTATGTATACCAAGGAGGCTATTCAAATCAACAATGACCATTCAATCCGGGGTACAAGCACCAATACGGAGGTCAATATGGTGGAAACCAAGGTTATCAAAATAGAGCTCAATACCCGAACTTCTCCTATGGTAACCCGAACAATGCTATCCAACCACCTCCGGGCTTCTCGGTCACAAATGGTGTAATTGATGAGGAGAAAAAGCCCAAGATGGATGAACTCCTAATGGTGTTTATGGGGAAGACGGAGAACTACATAAAAGACTCTCAAACACGTTTTGGGAAGTTAGAAAATACTGTCGGAGCAATTGGCAAGCAAGTTAACACTTTGGAGAAGCAAATGGGACAATTTA
Organism: Perilla frutescens; assembly: GCA_026008535.1. Classification (NCBI taxonomy): domain Eukaryota; kingdom Viridiplantae; phylum Streptophyta; class Magnoliopsida; order Lamiales; family Lamiaceae; genus Perilla; species Perilla frutescens. Next base: position 46,432,323 of record BRKX01000001.1, on the reverse strand, counting down.
CGAGTATCTTGGGAAGCCAACATCAACAAGGAAAGTTCCCAAGCAACACTACCGTGAATTTGAAGGATCAATGCAAGGCAATTACCTTGAGTAGTGGAACCGCCTATGATGGCCCTGAGATGTCGGATGAAGAAGAAAGAAAAGGAAAGGTTGAAGAGCAACCTAGTGAAAAGAAGAAGGAAGAGGGACCAAGTCAAGAGGACTTGAGTCTCAAATTAAAGAAAAATGAAGCCCTTGAGAAAGGGAAAGATAAAGAAGAACCGACAAAGGTGATGCCGGAAGAATACAAAGTACCTATACCTTACCCACAAAGACTCCAAAAGGTGCAGAGCGACGAGCAATTCTCTCGGTTCCTCAACATTTTTAGAAAGGTACAAATTAACATCCCTCTTGTTGAAGCACTTCAACAAATGCCTAATTATGCAAAGTTCTTGAAGGATGTGATTTCCAAAAAGAGGAGATTGGGGGAATATGAGACGATCAACTTGACCGAGAATTGTAGTGCTCTAATACAAAGAAAGTTACCTGCAAAGATGAGAGATCCGGGAAGCTTCAACATCTCAGTCACCATTAGAGAGAATCATGTTGGGAAGACTTTGTGTGATCTTGGGGCAAGCATCAATTTGATGCCCCTCTCTTTCTTTAAAAAGTTGAAGATTGGGGAGATCAAGCCCACTACCATTTGCCTCCAAATGGCCGACTGATCTTTGACATATCCAAAGGGTGTGGTAGAAGATGTGCTAGTGAAGGTCAACAAATTCATCTTCCCGGTAGACTTTGTGGTTCTTGACATAGAAGAAGACAAGGAAGTTCCCCTCATCTTAGGACGACCGTTTTTGAATACAGGTAAAGCCTTGATAGATGTGGAGAAGGGAGAACTTACCTTGAGGGTGAATGAAGAAAAAATCACGTTTTCCCTTCAAAAAGCAATGCAACATCCCGAAGAAGAGGCAAAGAATATTAAGGAGTGCAAGGTGCTCCAAATGGTGGATGAATGTGTGAAGGAGGAAGAGTTGAGGAGCCCACAAAATCCTCTTGAGATTTGCATTTCTAACTCTATCTTTAATTCTTTACCTAATGATGATGTTGGTCTATGTGATTCCGTTTCTATGATGAATTCATTTCAGGAATCATACTTGAGGAAGCCGAAGTTCTTGCCATTGAGAGATGAGAACCAAACATCAAAGGAAAAGAAGGAGTTGAAGGCAAAGGAAGAAATGGAATTGAAACCCCTATCTACACATTTGAGGTATGCTTACCTTGATGAAACTAAGTAAAAACCGGTAATCATCTCTTCCCTCTTGTCCGATGAACAATGTGATAAATTGTTAAGGGTGTTGAGGAAATATCAAAGCACTATAGGATGGTCAATTTCCGACCTTAAAGGCATTAATTCTTCTATTTGTATGCATAAAATTTTGCTTGAGGAAGATTATAAACCTAAGGTGCAAAACAAAAGAAGACTCAACCCTATTATGCAAGAAGTTGTTAGAAAAGAGGTCTTGAAGTTTCTTGATGCCGATATCATATTTGCTATTTTGGATAGTGAGTGGGTGAGTCCTACTCAAGTAGTTGCTAAAAAAGGGAGGATGACTATTGTTGAGAATAATAATAAAGAAACAATTGCTACAAGAGTAGTAACAGGGTGGAGAATGTGTATAGATTATAGGGTTTTGAATGCGTATACTAGGAAAGATCATTTTCCATTGCCTTTCATTGATCAAATGCTAGATAGGTTGGAGGGTCATGAATTCTATTGCTTTCTTGATGGTTACTCGAGATACAATCAAATCATGATTGCTCCCGAGGACCAAGAGAAGACCGCTTTTACTTGTCTGTATGGAATTTTTGCTTATAGATGGATGTCGTTTGGGTTGTGTAATGCACCCGCCACCTTTCAAAGGTGTGTGATGTCCATTTTTCATGGATTGATTGAGAATATAATGGAGGTGTTCATGGATGATTTTTCCGTTTTTGGTGATTCTTTCGATATATGCCTTGATAATCTAACACAAGTCTTGCAGAGGTGTGAAGACACCAATCTTGTGCTCAATTAGGAAAAATGCCACTTTATGATAAGAGATGGCATTGTTCTTGGACACAAGGTGTCGGGTGAAGGTCTAGAGGTGGACCGAGCCAAAATAGTGGCCATTTAAAAACTACCTCCACCAACAAATGAAAAGGGAGTTCGAAGCTTTTTGAGACACACCGGGTTCTATAGGCGTTTTATAAAAAAAATTTCTAAAGTCTCTAAACCCCTTTGTCGTTTACTTGAAAAAGCCGTTGAATTTGACTTTGATGCTAATTGTTTGTAGGCTTTTGAAATGTTGAAGAAGGCCCTAATCACGGCACCCGTGCTTATCACACCCGATTGGAGTGAGCCTTTTGAAGTGATGTGTGATGCAAGCGAGATAGCGGTGGGAGCCACTCTTAGCCAAAAGACGGACAAACTCTTCCGAGTCATCTACTATGGGAGTAGGACTTTGGATCCCGCTCAAGTTAACTACACCACCACAGAGAGGGAACTCTTGGCGGTCGTCTACGCATTTGACAAGTTTAGGCCCTATCTCATTGGGGCCCGAACAATTGTGCACACCGACCACGCTGCTTTGAGGCATCTTTTTGCCAAGAAGGATGCAAAGCCAAGGCTTATCCGATGGATTCTTCTACTCCAAGAATTCGATGTGGAGATCAAAGATAGAAAAAGATGCGAGAATGTGGTGGCGGATCACTTATCCCGGTTAGAGCACGTGAAAGGAGAGGAAGAGAACACATGGCCAATCAATTAGAGTTTTCCCGACGAGAGGATCATGTCGGCTTCAATACAAGTTCCGTGGTTTGCGAATATTGTCAACTACCTAGTTGCCAAAGTGAAACTTGTAGAGATGGAGAGCTATAAAAGGAAAAAGTTCTTCTATGATCTCAAATTCTACATATGGGAGGAGCCCTATCTTTTTAGAAGATGTGCCGATTCCATCCTTAGAAGATGTGTGCCGGAAGAAGAATGGATCGAGATAATGAAGGCATGTCATGATTCCCTCCATTTTTAGAAATTGTGAAGAATTTGTGAAGGCATGTGAGAGATGCCAAAAGATGGGCTCAATTTCAAAAAGAGATGAGATTCCTATGAGTGCCATTGTTGAAGTGGAGTTGTTCGACGTATGGGGGATCGACTTTATGGGACCATTTGTGGTTTCCGAGGAAAATCTCTACATTCTCCTAGCGGTGGATTACCTCTCCCGGTGGATCGAAGCAATTCCAGCTAAGACTAATGATTCAAAAATTGTGCTAAAATTCCTACAAAGGAATATATTGACAAGATTTGGGGCTCCAAGAGCCTTGATTAGTAATGGAGGCACCCACTTTTGCAATAAGTAGATGACAAGTCTCCTAGCATGACATGGAGTGAAGCACAAGGTGACGACTCCCTACCACCCACAAGCCAATGGACAAGCCGAGCTTGCAAACAGAGAGGTGAAACAAGTCCTCCAAAAAGTGATGAAGACGAACGGAAAAGATTGGGCAAGCCACCTCGATGAAGCACTGTGGGCCTATCGAACGGCCTACAGGACTCTGTTGGGCATGTCTCCCTATCAAATGGTATTTGGGAAGTCTTGTCATCTTCCGATTGAGCTCACTCACAAGGCATATTGGGCCACCAAGAAGCTCAATCTCAACTTTGAGATGTCGGGAAAGAAAAGAATTTTCCATTTGAATGAAATTGATGAATTTAGGCTTGAGGCCTTTGAAAATTCTTCCATCTACAAGATGAGGACCAAACTTTATCACGACAAGTTCTTGAGGAAGAAAGAACTTGCACCTGGAGATGCCGTTTTGCTTTTCAATTCAAGATTCAAATTGTTTCCCGGAAAACTCAAAACAAAGTGGGGAGGTCCTTACTTGATTTCAAGAGTTTTTGAAAGTGGTGTTGTGGAATTGCAAGCCAAGGACGGGAATCGATTTGTTGTTAATGGACAACGTGTGAAGAAGTTCTACAATCCGAAGGAGCATGCCGGAGTGTTTGTCCTCCATCTCAAAGACGTTTGAAGAACATATCCCGTCGATCTCATGACGTTAAATTAAGCGCTAGTTGGGAGGCAACCCAATCCTTTTAAATTTTATTGGTTTATTTTTCTTGTTTTTGTTTTAATTTTAAGTTTTATTACCTAGTTAATTCCTTTTGTAGTAGATTGATCCCTAAAATGAGGAATTAGTTGTAAAAATGGTGTTTTATGTGTCCTAAGTAAGTGAAGATTTTGCAGGAAAAGAAAATTAGAAGCAATGAGGGAATAAGTGTCGAAGGGAGAAAAAAAACACAAAGTGTGCTTGGAACGCGGCACATAGGCGCGACCAAGGCAGAGGCCGCGCCCCAGGGCACTCCGGGCGCGGGTACACGGTGCGGACAAGGGCCGCGTTGCAGAGAGCTTCAGAGAGCCAAAATCATTCAGCCCGCACGCGACCCAGAGGTGCGACCGAGCCTAGCCCGCATTGCAGAGCACTTGGAGCGCGGCCCCCGGGCGCGATCGAGGCCAGGCCGCACCTCACCCACTGACGGGTTTTTAACCCCAAATCCCTCATTTTTCTCTCATTTTACACTCTCATACACTCTCACTACACTCCCACACACGGTATTTTCGACATTCCTCAAGAAATTAAGGTAAATATCTCCACTTTCTCCAAGATTTCTCCTACATTATACTCCTAGCATGATTATTTAAGTTTTAAATGGTTTACATGCTTGAAATTGGGGAAAAATTCATTTTTGTACCCTAAAACAAAAATTGCATGAATCCTTTCTAAATAGAGCTTACATTTGAAGTAATATACAATTGCTAGCATGAGTATGATATGGGTAGTCGAATTTGTTGAGATTTTGGTGGAAATTGTTTGGTTTCTTGTGTTAATTGGGGCAAAAATGGTGAACATTGGACTTTCATGATATTTAGTTGTTTAATTCTCCATTGTTGCTCAAATGAGGAAGAATTCTCATGGGGAATATACTTGGATGACTATAATGAACTACATTGTGCTCATTTGAGGAAAAATTTGCCATTTTGGTGAAGAAGTAGTTGCATTTTGTTTCTATCTAGTCTAAGCTTGCCAAATGCATTGTGAGTTGAAAGAATTGGTTGAATTTTGATGTATTAGGCTTGGGTTCATGTTATAATTGTTCGAATGAGGCATAGAAGCTCGATTTTGACAAATAATTTGTATGCTATGATGTGAAAATGGCACCTTTGCTCACTTGTGTGGTGTTTTTGCTACCTTCTTGCACAATAAGCCTATGTCATCCCTTAATTGGTTCGAAACTTGAGGATTAAATGTCTAAATTGGGGGCAATTTGAATGTTTAATAATTGGTGCAAGATAGTTGGTTATGAATGGAAATTTACATGCTTAATATAACCTTGATGTTCTATAGAAAAGGGGAGCTCTTTGTTGTTGATATTGTTACATTAAATGGAGTCCCCTCATCTATATTTATACTTATGATTAAGTTGGATAATTAAAATCATTAAAAACAAGCATTGTTGTTGATTGATAGTGTTGAATTTTTTTTCTTTTGGTTCTATGCTTTTGATTTTGTCATCATTAATTAAGGACCTTTTACCAATTTCACAGACCAACTTTGTCTTGTGTTAATCATGTTTGGTTTTGAACACATGTACATTTTGCCTTTGTTTTTGATATTGTCAAATATGGAAAGAGGCTATTTGTGCCAAGTCAAATTTGTGCTCATTTTGAATATTGATGTTGGTACTTTGAAAAATGGAGCATGTTTATCATTTGGTAGGAGGCATGAAGTTGTAAATAGATTTAAACTTTGATTCACCAAAGTTAGTTGAGGAAGTGTATTGGAATTTGTCATATGTTTTGAAACCTCAACTTCATTGTTTGAATTTTTAATTGGTTATGCCCCTATATCTTATGGCTCATTTTCTTGTTCATAGGTACCACATCTCAATCACACAAAGATGGCACCAAGAAGGGAAAAGAGATCTTCGAGATGATAAGAACCCGAATCCGACCCCGAAATAGAGGAGGAAGTTGAACAGGAAGAAGAGGACCTTGCCATAGACGATCCTATGACTTATGGGATTCACTTTACAGAAGCACGACATAGAACAAGTTGGGATAGATAGTTCCCATTAAGTGTAGCCGCCACCCGATTCATGTGTCCTACATCCACAAAGATTCTTGGGATACGAAATGACGTTTGGACTCTTCTAGAAAAAATTGGATGGCTATAGGCCTTAGAAACAACAAGGAAGACTTACCCCCTTTTGGTGAAAGAGGTGTTGAGCACACTTGATGTCAAAAGGATGGCTAAGAAAAGGCCTATAAGATGCACTTTCAGGATGGGCAACCGGGATAGAGCTCTCACAGTTGAGGAGATCAATCGGATCTTTAATGCGGCCGATGACGACATCTATCATCTTCCCTAGCCGAGCACTTCGACATTGATTTAGATGAGTACCAAGAGAATTCCAGAGCAAGACTCTTGAGTATCCCCTACTTGAGGAACATAAAGATGCTCACCTCGGACATAAGAACCTATCTTTTGTCCATGAGAGGAGGGGGGAACTTTTTGCTGCCAAATCTAGCTCTTACGCATGTATCAAATTTCCAAGAGCGAGACAACTGGATGATGGACACACCAGCTCATCGCGATGCTATTAGAGTTGTGGGACTTCCTACAGGCATGAGAGATGCCATTGATGACCAACCAGAGGGAGGAGGAGTCGATAGGGAAGAGGGGTCCTCCACAGCCGCATTCAGATGAGGACGGCGCTACATCAAGGAAGAGATTGCAGGCCGTTTTGATGCACTTGATGGCTACATGATGACAGTGGATGAGAACATGCAAAACTGGCGGACTGAGGTGCATGATGAGTTTGGGAATCTAAGGCAGGATTTGTACACCCGATTTGATGACATCCGCAGCGACATACATCACCGAATGGGTCAGATTCAGTCGAGTGTGGATGAGCGGTTTCATACTATCCAGGCGGATATTGATGAGAGGTACACCGGCCTCAGGGGTGAGATTAGAGGTCTTTCTGACAACATGGGCTCGTTTCGATCAGAGATACATGACCTAGCCGGACTCTTCCGAGGAATGCACACTGGCTCTGGGTCGTAGAAGCAGCCCTACACCCCGTCTCAACATCAACAAATGACTCCCTACAACTCCTACCAACCGCAACAGCAGTTTCAGTAGCAGCAGCCATTCCAGTCGATGCAGCAATTCCCGACTGGACAGTTCATGGCCTCGTCCTCCTCTTCTCAGCATTTTCAGCAAATGCCGATGGGCCAATTCATGGCATCTTCCTCTCAGCAGTTCCAGCAATTTCAGCCATCCCAGTTCATGTCGTCATCCACTTTGCAGCAATTCCCGCAGCAGTCTCCACATCAACAGCAGTATCCACCCCACTGAGCAGTTAGTGCTCCTTGCCACCATCTTTTTGCCTCCAAACTTATTTTCTCACTTAGATCAAAATAAGTTTGGGGGAGGGGGAGAGTAGTGGTGGCAAGGATCTTTTCATGCTTACTTTATCGTTTTATTATTTTTATTATGTTTGGATAATTGAGCATGCTTGCATGCTTATGCTTTATTTATATTTGGATCATGTTAGGATTTTATTGCTTTATGTATGATGGATTGATTGGATGGAGACAATTGATGGATATTCGTTCGCATGCCATTTTCTTTCATGAGCATATGTGATGTTTTATCTATGTTTTTGTTCGATTGTCTTATGATATGTGGTTTGGGGATGTTTTTGACTTGAATAAGTGTATGTCCCTACAGTATGATAGGGGTTAAGAGCATGTTTTTGATTGAGTTGGAATCTTTGATGATGATAAGTTTATGTTGAAATGTTTTTTGAAAAATGTTGATAAAATGCAAGATTTTATAGCATGATAATGTAAGCAAGGTTCTTGTTATGTCTCAAAAGTACAATTATTGAAGGAAAAGCCTACCTTGGGAAGGTTTGATCTAAAGATTGCATAAGTGTAATCTTTTCTTTGATGAGTGATTGATGGTCTTCTTGGTGCACTAGTCTTTCTCTAGAACTTGCTCGATGACTTAATTAAAGCTACTATTGTGTTTTTGATTTCTTGAAAATTATTTAAGGCCATTCTTAGGTTAACCTCACGATTATCCAAATATTTCACCTCCCTTTAAAAAATTGGATCTCTTGCAAGCCCTTTTGAGCCTTGAAATGTTTCCTTGATATTGTTGGGTTTGGGAATGAAATGAATAACAAGATTGTGTATAGTCTTTCAATAGGAATTTTTGAGAAATCTTGTAGTTGGAAAAAGGGAAAAATGTTGAAATACTCTTGTGATGAAAAAGAACAAAAAGAAGAAAAATATCTAGAGTTGAAATTGAAACAAATATTTAAGTTTGGGGGAGTTGATGAGTGCTTGAATTGCACTCATGTAGACTCAATTGCACACGCTTTTGAGTACTTTTGCTCTATGATTATGTTTATATGTTTGTTAATTCTGTCTATTTTGTTGTTTATCTTTAATTTTGTTTAAAGTGGCCAATACAGGTTATTTTTGGGTTAGTATGTACAAAACAAAGTTAAAATGGGATTTCGATCATCAAAGGCGGCACAAGACTTGAAAAGTTGAAGAAAACCAAGTGTCGGGCTCAGACACGGCCAAGGGGCGCGACCGTGGGTCGCTTTGCAGAGCGCCAAATAGAGGCTTGAAATCATTCAGCCCAAGTGTGACCGGCTGGCGCGACCGGCCCCGGGCCGCATTGCAGGCGCCTCCGGGCGCGGTCGCAGGGCAGAGCGCGCTCAGGGCCTCTGTAATGCGGGCTCCGGGCGCGGCCAGCACGGCCCGCGTTTCAGCACTTCAGAGACCCGTTTTTTTGTATTCCAAATTCGACCTCCAGGCGCGACCCAGACGAGGTCGCGGTCGGGACTAACGAATCCATTTTTGACTTTTGGCACTCCATTATTGGCCCTCTATATGATATAACAATTGGGGAGTTCAAAACGACATTGGAACACACATGAAAATCTCTCAAGAACACCCTCCATTTTGGGATTTTTGAAGATCAAGAACATCAAGAGGAGGAGGAAGATTCAACCATCCATTTGAAGATTCAAGCCTAGGGATTGAAGGAGTTTGTTCTACATTGGGTTTTATCTTCTCCTTCACTCTTTTACCTTTGTTTTGAGAATGGGTTTTGGATCCTTGTCTTGTATTCTTGATCTTGTTGCAAATATGGTAGGCTAGAGCCCTTAGGGCTCTAGGATGTGGTGAAATAATGTGACTCTTATTCTTGATGAATGTTTAATATATGTTTATGCTTTGTCAAAGTTTAAATCCATACTTGGTCTTGAATGATGTTGTTTGAATGGCCTCCTTACTAGCATCACATGTATGATTCACTTGCATCTTGCCCATCCCGTGAACATAAGCATGTATGGATTGAATTAATGTACTTGTAGTCTTTGTTGAAGTTGAGTATGTGGAAGGAATTGTGCTTCTTTGAGGTTTTGGTAGGTGCGACCTTGGAATGTGTTAGAGATAGCCATCCTTGTCGCATTCGCAATTTAGGAGATATTTGAGAGATGCTCCTTCTATATTCCTGGTCTTCTTACCTATGAACTTAGCACGATTGTGTGTTTAATCCTTGTTGTTGAATCAAGAGGAGTATTGTGAATCCATATCCTAGAGTCTTGTTTAATTCCACCTTTAAATCTCCTTTTTGTTGATTGCTGTTCTTGCTTGCTATTTAGATTATTTATTTTTGTTAAGCTGGTGTTTGTTACTCTAGTTCTTGATTTGGTTTTGTGAATGAAACCAACCCCTCACTTAATCTTAGTCTAGATATGCCGTTTGTCTATCGTCATAGTAGTTGCATTTTCTTATTCAAATTCCATTTTTTCTTTGGATCGATCTCGTTTTATCCTTGCTACAAATACATGCTTGTACACTTGTAGGCATTGACACGACTTTAATAAATATTGAAACAATCTTAGAGGTGATAAAGTCTCTATCACACATTTGTACTTTCCATGCATAAAGTCTTTGGAATAAAATCTACTGGATATTACGTTTCTTTGGAACAAAATATATCTAAACTCAATTTAAATTTGAAAAAAAGAATCGCTTGTGAATCTATTCAGATTTAATATTGTATTAAATTATGTTAACTACCCTCGATCCACTCTCTCTCTCTCACACACATCTCTTCTTCTCGGCTGTATTAGCCTCGTTCTCTCTCGTCGCCGCTGAAAGCCTGTGAAAAAAAAAACTGATTCAGTCGTCGGACTCGGGTTAGAATCACCAGATGGAGAAAGAACGTGAAGATCTAGGCCGACCGTCGGGAGAGGTTAGACTTGCAACACATTATTAGTTAACAGTATCGTTGTGTAATGATAGGTTAGGAGTTGTATAATGATAGGCTAGTTGTTGCACTTTAAACAGTTTGTTGATTCATGTATAATGATAGTTCATAGATATATAACAATAATTGAAAGATCTTTCATAACGATAATCATTATGCATAATAGTTATCGTTTTGCATATTTTAGATAATCATTACAGTTTTAAGGCATCGTTATGCCGATTTTATGTTCAATATGAATGATATGATTTTTTTGAAGTTTTGTTATACTTTTTTAGAAGTTTCGTTATGCCTTTATTGATCAATCCTTATGCCTTTTTAATGAATCGTTATGATTTTTTTACTAATCGTTATGGTTATTGTATTTTATTAATTAATGGTATGATTTTGCCAAATTATTAATAATCGTTATGCCTTTGTGATAAATCGTAATGCCTTTTTTAATGAATCATTATGATTATTGTAATTTATTAATTAATGGTATGATTTTGTCAAATTATTAATAATCGTTATTGTTGGTCCCGGGCGAGTCGATATCAGTTTAGAGGGGGGTGAATAAACTGATTTAAAACTTTCACTTTAAATGCGAAATAATAGGGGCCCTTTGACTCGCTTTAGAGAAACTTATCTATGCACAAACTTATTAATCAGTTAAGACAGCTTGAGTGCAGCTTGTGTGAGATTGTGTGCAGATCAAATATATGCAATGGACAAAACAGTACAGCACACAAGTGATTTATAGAGGTTCGAAGTCTCAAACTTCTACGTCCTCTCTTCTTTCTGCAGAAGGGCAACTTCACTATATAACTTGAGTTTCGTTACAAATTACACAATGAAGGACAGTTGGCTGAACCTGGTAACTGCTCGCTACCTCAGCGGGTCGACGACTCACACTTGAAGTCCCTAACTGCTCGCTAGGAAGGTAGGTGCTATTGTCGTCTTTACAAGGTTTTAGATCTCTTTCGATCTTCAAGAGGTTAGTCTTGAACAGGAGGTATCAACTGGTGTGCACCTTCAATTAAGCTGGGTAGTTGATCATTGTATAGCTAAAACTGAGAAGGCTGCCCTGGCTGGATTGTCAACAGCTGGATGAATATCTTCACTCTGTGAATTCTTCTTCTCAGTTGGACTCTCGCAGTTTTTATCAAATGCTGAACTTGAGCTTAAGTGGGAGGGAGAAAGAAAAGCTCTTGCTTGAATATTTCAAGAATGTATATGCGAAAGTTGTGGAGGCGAAGAGTGTTTAAAACTCTGATTCACTTGTATTTTATAGATGAGTGATTTTATGACCGTTGAGTTTCATTGATCAGTGGCTCTGTTGGCTCATCAATGGTAGATGGTCTTTATTGATCGCTGGAGCTTTTGGTTGAAATAGCCGTTACTCTGCCAATCGATCTTCATTGGATATTTAATTCCAGGATCTTCGTTGAAGCATTTATTCCAAGATTCGCTGATTTGAGCAATAACTCCAGGGTTCTCTGGCTTCAGTTTTGAGTTCCAATTAGTAGTACTGCCTGTTCAGTTCGGCCATTGCTCCAGTTGGTAGTATTCAGTTTGTCAGCTCAGATTGGCCGTTGCTCTAGTTGGCAGTTTTGAGCTTGTCAGCTCAGTTTGGCCATTGCTCCAGTTGGCAGTTTTGAGCTTGTTAGCTCAGTTTGTCCGTTGCTCCAGTTGGTAGTATTGAGTTTGTCAGCTCAGATTGGCTGTTGCTCCAGTTGGCAGTTTTGAGCTTGTTAGCTCAGTTTGTCCGTTGCTCCAGTTGGTAGTATTGAGTTTGTCAGCTCAGATTGGCTGTTGCTCCAGTTGGCAGTTTTGAGCTTGTTAGCTCAGTTTGGCCGTTGCTCCAGTTGGCAGTTTTGAGCTTGTCAGCTCAGTTTGGCCATTGCTCTAGTTGGCAGTTTTGAGCTTGTCAGCTCAGTTTGGCCGTTGCTCCAGTTGGCAGTTTTGATCTTGTCTCTCCAGTTCGACTGATTTCTCTTGAGCTTTTTTGTCAGTTTGACTAATCATAAGCTGGCTGACTTCAGTTCTGGCCTTTAGCTGATCTATCTTGTTTACTTCAGTTTAGCCATCAGTTGGATACTTCCAGTCTTTAGTTTAAACTTATCTTTTATCAGTTTCTTCAGTTTTAGTCGACTCTTTTTTCCCTCAGCTCAGCTGACTTAGTTATCAGTTTGTTTAAACTGATTCGACTTTTTGACTCCTTAGTTGAGTTGACTTCTGACTGGATGACGTATCCTTCAGCTTGCAGACCATACTCCAGGTTGGTTGACTTTGGCTTTACTTGAGTTCCTTTTTGATGCTTTGGATTGATCAGCTCAGATCTACAACTTGAATTTTAGTCAGTTTTTCATAAATAATTTTGACATTTCATCAAAACCTAATCTAGAGGTTCCTTGATAGTTTTTCCTAACAATTTCCCCCTTTTTGATAATGTCAAAACCTTGTCGATGATGATGGAAAAACTGCAAATGTACGTTTGATATACGTACTGTAGTTTGCTTAAGCAGATTCTTGAAATCAGAGCAAATTTGATTCATGATATTCATTCAAGTATCAAAGCATTCAAGGTATGCATGAAATTCAAGTATTAGAGCATTTAGACTTCAAGTTTCAGAACATTCTTTCATTTTGAGCATGCTTTTATTCAAGTATCAGAGCATTCAAACTCGGCATGCTTTCATTTAAGTATCAGAGCATTCAAACTTCAAGTATCAAAGCATTATAAACATAATCAAGACGTAATTTGAGACATGATATTTGAAGAATTGCAGTATGTATTATATATTCACTTAAAGCATATTGTATCCAGGCTTGCTTTCAATTTGCAAGAGCAGTTAAAACTGCTAATTTACTTCCTGAAATTGCTCCTTTTCTTTCTGCTCGAATCTCCTCTTTCTTGGACTCCTTGTGCTCTCCATGCTTCCCCCTGAAGCTGATCTTCCCCCTCATGATGAATTTCTCTTTGAATCTGATCCCAAAGAGTTAAGCATCCATCATCATACTGTCCATCTTCCCCCTTTTTGGTATCATCCAAAAGCTGTGATGGATCGCATGATGGTATTGACAAGTTTGGCAATAAGGTGAAGGCAGTTGCCAAATTGTCATCATGGACTGGGGGAACTGAAGGAATTGGCATGGGCGAGGAGAGCCATGCATAGGCGTCTTCAGTTGTCATGAACTGACCTTGATCATAGGTGAGAGAGACTTCTTGCTCTCTGAAGTTCATCGAGGCCAAGTTGGTGAAGATCTCATCGGTTGAAGCGATGGGTATATCTCCAAGAAATGGTGTGCATGAGGAGTTGGCCAGTTCATTATCGGAAAGAGGAGCATCGGCTGAGATGCTGAGCTGGATTCGTTTGATCATCGAATCCATTATCTCCGAGAGCTTTGGTGGCAAGGAGAGTGGATGATTCATCCAATTTCTACTCCATGTTCCTTCGTTGATCCAGAAGGTGGATCCACGGGTGTGGATGAGGTGGAACATTGTTGTCTCATCTAGTTGGAATCGCCATATGTGGTACTGGAGGTACCGTCTCAGTTGCTCAAATAGAGAAGGGTCGGTGCCCTCAATGAGACCGAAGCAGCTGCTGAGCTGATGGTCTAAAACTTCTTTAAACTCAACCTCAATAGAGTCACGATGGACTAAGGCTAGAGGTTGGGAGCTGGCTGATATTGTAGGCTGATCACTCAGTCTTGAGAGAGGTTCGCTCTCAATCAGCAGTTGTCTCTCGTCAGATGAGCTGACGGGTGCTTCCAAAGGTGTCTTTCCATGACCTGAGTCAGAAGTTCCTTGTTGACGTGATCGCTTCGGGATCTGATGGCAATAGATAGTTGGAAGCATGTCCCTTCTTCCGATTTGCTCGCTAGTTGGGATGATCTCATTAAGCTGGCTTAGAATGATGTGGCTTATGCGACCCATAAACCCGACTTTCTCTCGAAATAAGCCAGTTAAGGGATCATATTCTGCTCGCTCTACATTTGCTCGCAGTTGAGCAAGAATGAAAGAAGCCCAGTCGGCTTTACATCCGAAATATAGAGTGGCCGTGAGATGTGCTTTGAGCTTGGAGAACTGAACCGTCTCAAAGTTGCCATGTAGGATATGACTGGTGATATCCAAGAGTTGGATAATTTCACTAGGCATGCTCTTCTTCAGCCTGTGTGAACAGTCATGGTGGTTCACGTGAGGATACTTCCAAATACCCCCACAGTGCGTATTTGCATGGCAGTTTCAGTTCTATTACGTCTGGGCCGTCGCCGGGGAGGTGAAGAATAGACATCATCGTATCTTTTGTCATCATGATCACTCGATTCTGGACGGTGGAGATGATGTTGGTGCCAGAGATGGTTGCGTCGTAGTAGAACTCTGCAACTTGAGTGTGTATGTTCATGACTGGCATTAATGTCAAGAATGGCAGCAACTCGGTTGCCTCCAATAGCCGATAAATTCTTTGCAAGCTCTCTGCGCCTAGACGTGCATTAAGAAGCTCTAGATTTAGAGTCTTATCATTTTTCATCTTGCGCTTTAGCGATTTGACATCTACCATTTGAAATGGGAGCTTCATATCTGCAAAAAGATGTTGTTTTTGTTTAGATATGCAAGTGTGTTGAGAGGAGAGAGAAGGCTTGCAGGTGATCAAAGCAAGAGTGAGAAAGAGTTTGCGAATGATCGGAGCCTTCATCTTCTTGCACATATTTATTCAGCTATGCATGCAGGAATCGAGGACACTCGATTGGTTTTCTTAGCTGATCAGCCATCCGATTTGATGGATGATTAGCTGAATTAATATTGCATGCATTCCAGCCGTTCGATCGTGAGTTAACTTTATGATCGTGTAGCTGAGGAGAAGCAATTTTGAAAATGGGGTAGTTGCCATAAAGCTGCAACTGAACTGAATTGATCAGTTGGCTTGATCAGTTCGCTTGGCTTTCAGTAGACAGTTTCCGCTTCTTGAAGGGCCTAGCTGGACTGGCTGCACTGCTTCCTTTGGAGGTAGTTTTGTTCTTTGGGAGTTCAGGCCTTGCTGTCCTCCTGGCTTGGTGAAGGTGAAGCTGGATGGCAACTGATGATTTTTTCATCCTTTGACTAAGGGATTGTGAAGTTCCCTTTGGCGATGATTGAAACTGATCATTTTTCACAGGCAATTGCACACCTTTTGAGCTAGATGTGAGCAGTGGAGTGACATAGCTCTTGGATAGGAGGTTTGGTGATGTGGCAGTGTCTGCATCATCTCTATCGCTCTCATCAGCATGCCTTGGATTCTTCTGAGTAGCCACAGCTTCAGTATGTGATAGATGTGGTTCTATCCTTTCGGTGGTAGTTGGAGTTTGTCTTGATGGCTCAGCTGACTGACTTGATAAATTATCAAAGTTCAGTTTTCGACAAAGCGAGCCAGTTTGGCAGTTGACTGATTGATTTGCAATCCCAACTGCTTGAGGCATAATACTGGTCTTGAATTCTGCTAAGAAGGCGGTGGCTGGGATCTTGTTGACAAGCCGGTGATTCATGATGTGCTGGACTTGCACAATAGTTGGAGGAAATGGATTTGACGATCCTATCCATTTAATGCTCCATGTTTCTTCACGTTGCCAGTAGCTCATGCCATGAAAGACAGTTAGCAAAAAGTGAGACTGGATACACATAGAATGTCTCCAGTTATACCAGTAGAAATACCGGTGGAGTTGTTTGAACAGCTCTTGGTCACATTGTGCAATAAAAGCAAAGTGAGTGAGAAGAAGATTGGTCACTTTCTTTTGTGCACCTTTGACTGCATATTCACCACTGTAGAAAGTGCGAATATTTTCTTCAGTCAGCTGGAGAGGAGGGCAAGTGCTTCTGAAGTAGTCCTCTCTATAGTTTGGATGAGGGATTCCAATGAATGGAATAAGCTCATCTGGATCAGAGCAAACCTAGAAATCAACTGGTGATCCGTTCTTTGATTTTGAAGAATGAACGGCGTTGGCAGTTGAGTTGCTCGAAGAGTGGTTGCTTGTCTTGGCCTTGGCTTTTCTCTTTTTCCTTAGTGACTGAAGATGGGCAGTTCCTTTCTTGGGAATCCAGTCAGAGATGAGAACTGGTAGTGCTTCATCACTTGGAAGTTTCATCATGTCTTCAAGAATTTTGCTCATTCTTAGAACAAGTCCTACCTTGGACTCAAATTTGCCAGATTTCTTTAAGTCAGTGGCCTTGATGACTTGATGCTTGAATTGTTGAAAGACAAATTTTGCCCAGTTTGTTTGTCTCCCTTCAGCAAGGTGAATGATAACCTTGTATCTCTCTTGGGTGAGTTGACTCGGGCTTCCAATGGCCCTGAACATCATCTTGTTCGTTATGTCAAGTAGAACACCATACTCGGGTTTCAGATCAGTTTTAGCTGTTGTAAAACTGAATTGCTTGTTGCAGGTTGAAGCTTTCCATTCTCTCCAGTATGACTCTACAGATTCCTTTAGTTCTTGAACGGATGAACCTTCTTATGGGAGTTGGAACACTTCTGCAATTGTTCTTTCAGTGATTTGAAGTGGCCATCCTTGAATCACTGGTGACACTGTCTTTCCATCTGCAGATAATTTTGCTTGAAGCAAGAATTCACTCACCAAATTTTGTCTAAAGAACTTTGGTGGTGTTTCTAGGTAGTAAAGAATTTCTGTCTTGTGAAGATTTGACAGAAGGAGTGGGTTGTTTGATTCATCCAGAATCAATTAGAATTTCTTCTTATCAAGGAATTTATATCTCATAAGTTGCTCTTTGAAGGAATTTGAAGATCTGGATAATTCGGCCATCTTTGGGGTTAGCTGAGATTTTAGGAATTTCAAGATCTTTGAGAGAGAGTTTTTGATATTTTAGGTGATGGAGGAGACTTTTGAGAGGCTTGACAGAGGAGGCTTTTTATGAGTGTTTGGACAGGCTCATAGATCTGATGGTTGGAATGGTACTAGCCTCTGGCCTCTTTTGGTCGTTGACATTTAATGACTCTGACAAGTGTCATTATCTTGCAACAGTCAAAATTTTCAAAAATAAATGTGAAGTTTGACATTTATTTGAAAACAAAATGATAATCTTTTTATATATATATCAATAAATAATTACAAACTGATTAATAAGAAGTAAGCTTACGGCTTTCTAATCAGTCTTAACTTGATCAGCCACTTAGTCCTTCTTGTGATCAGTTTTCCTCCTTTTGGCAAGCGGTTCGGTGATGTCATCTTCTTCATCCTCATCGCTGCTTGATGACTCAGTTTCAGCTAAATTGAGTCTTGGATGAGCTTGCAACTGCTTGATCTGCTCAGTGTGCAGTTTAACCTGTTGCTGCAGGGTGTGGATCAGTTCTTCATAATAAGGAGGGAGCTGGACCATTGAACTTCTTGGTTGAGGATCGAACTGAACTGCTCTTGAGTCAGCTTCCTCTCCTTCTTCAGTTCCAATTAGTTCCTCGCAAAGAACTGTGTGGGATATTTCATCTGCTTCCATACTGGTTTGGTAAGTAAGTTGATCATCTTTTTAACCTGACTGATCAGCTGAATTGTCAGTATAAGCTGGCTCTGGATCAGTTGGAGGAATAGATGAGGTGATTCCTTTCTCAGCAGTTGGATCTTGTGAGGGAGCTGTCTGAGGCTCGGCTGCCCTTTCAAACTGATGAGTCTTCTCAACTGATTCTTCTGACTCTTCAGGAATAATGTTGATTTCAACTTCAGCTTCGTGAGAAGATTTCTCAGAGTGAAGTTCTCTTATCACCTCATCAATGATATCATCCACTGGGTTGTATGTTTGATCTCTCACTGCAGTTGATGGCTGTCCAGACTGATGACTTTGTGATTTCTTCAATAACTCATTGAATAGCCATTTGTGCTGAACATGGGTGTGTGTCCATCTTTCTCGTTCCCTTTCTGTAGTGATGACTGGCATTTTTAAGCCTTGAAGCTTGCACAGTTCATCAAACACATCTTTCATTGATCCTTCAGATGGATTTGAGCATTCTTTCTTTAGTTGTAGCTGCCTCATAAGATGTTTGCCCTTAGTGATCTGGGCATTCTCACTGTTCGTCCACCATAGGCTCCATTCTTCTTCTCTCCTCCAGAAGCTCATTCCATGGAATGCGAGTAATGAGAGGAAGGGCTCTGATGGATATACATGTCTCCACAGAAACCAGTAAATGTACCTGGTCAAGGTATGGAAAAGCTTCTCATGACCAGTTAGTTCCTGGGCATAGTGTTGAGCCATATGTTTCTGTGTGGTTTCATCAGCCCATTTCTCCACGGACTCTCCTTGTGAGTAGGCTCTTATATTTCCTTCAACTTGAGCCATTGGGGGACACGTCATTTGGAAGTAATCTGCCCCAACTCCATTGTGAGGAATCCCTCGTGTAGGGATGATGTCTTCTGGGTTCTCACACGGAGCTGTATCCTCAACAGTTAGATTCGGTGGAATTGTTGGATCTGGTATAGGACTTGATTCCTTTCTCTTCTTGGATTGAGGAAGTATGATCATTCTCCTTTGTGTTTGACCAGCTTGCCTCTTCTTTGGAGCTGATCTGACAGGTGCTCATCTAGCTGATTGTCCAATGATGTCAGCTCTGGTGGCAAGTGAGCTTTGTTGCCTGAATCTCTGGGCTATAGGGATGTCATCATTAGAGTCATCAGTAACTTGCTTTTTTCCCTTGCCTTCAGCTGCAGGCTTCTTTCTTTTTGGCTGGTTAGTTTAGTCAGGATCAATTTCCACAATTTTGAGTGGCTTTGAAATAAAGTCATTGCTCACTATGGTTTTGAACTTTGTTTCCTTAGTCATCCAGGAAAAATGTTTCTCCAGAATAATGCTCACTCAACTGATGTATCCAATTCTCTGAGGGAATTTCTTATCATCCCAGCCTCTTTCAATGATGTCAACATATCTCTTCAATTGATCAAAGAAATATTGTGCCCAGTTGATCTCCATTCGATTATAGATAGCGGCACAAATCTTGTACTTTGTTTCTAACATTTCAGATTGACTGCCAGTTTTCCCAACCATAATTTTTGAGGCGATGGCAGCAAGCACCTGATATTCATCTTGAAACTTTGAGATGAGGTGATTGCTTTTATAAGGTTGAGCTTCGCCTTCCTTTTTTCAGAAATCATAAGCTTCCTGGAAATTGATTTGAACTTCTTCTAGCTTGAGTCCGTTGCTGGGTAGATCGAACATGTTGCTTAGTGATTCAGCTGTCACGATGATCTCATGTCCTCTCACTTCAGATCTGATCTCTTTAGGATTTGAAGAACCATTTGAATTTAAGAAGAATTCAGCAACTGGTTCTGGGTAAATGCGTTATGGAAATACCTCCAAGAATGTCTTCAGCTTGGCCTAAGAAAGCTTTTCTATGATCATTCCACTTAGAGGGGAGGCTTTGCAGGCTTGAAGGAATCCAGCTGGGTTGAAAAACTTGTCTCTGTCGAGCTTTTCACAAAAAGCTTTAGCGTCTTCTCTAGACTGACGGAAATTAAATCTTCTGCGAGTTGGGTTTTAAGCCATAATATTTTGATGAGAGATTGATTTGTAAGGCTGACGAATTGATCTTTGAGGACTGAGGATTTTTGCTTTGGCACAGAGAAGGAGAGAGAGGGAGATGTAATTCGGTAGTAAAAGTGAGAAATTTATCTCGAGTGTTCAGCCACCTTATTTATATAGTGAGATAGGGCTCATCCAACGGTTGAGACGTTTCATATGCCTTGATTTCAACGGTCGGATTAATTCAATCGACCCGTCGATTGGCCTTTCATTTCTATCCGTTGGGGATAAATGAGGGAAGAGAGAGAAAGTTCAACGGTAACATTTGAGTGACACGTGTTTTTACCGTTTCCACTATTGAAACTGATTACATCATCAGTTGGCTTCGACTATAACTGATGATCTTTTCTATTGATCAGCTTCAACTGAGATGTCTTCTCATTAGTTCCTGACTGGTCTTGATTGCTTGGACCTTCATTCAGCTGTTTCTCAGTTCAACTGTTTTCCTTCAGCTGGTTCTTGAACTGATATCTCCTTTTGAGTTGATTCCAGCTCCTATGATTTCTTCATCAGTTTGGTCAATTTGCAGCTGGTATGTTATCCATAACTGACTGGATCATCAGTTTGAGCAAATGAACTGATGATTTAATTGAGCTTATGGGGTAAACTGATCAGCTCCAGTTTACTTTCTCTTCACAGCTTCTTGCTTCAATTCAAATTGATGGCTTATGTGTCCAACTGATCAGTTCAACGAATTTTTAGTTATAAACTGCTCATGAGTAGTTTGAAGCCTTTTGGTTCAGTTCTTCTCTTCAGCTAGAATGAATTCTTGGCCGTTTTCTTCCAGTTGATCATCTTTATCTTTTGATGCTAGCTCAAGTAATCCCAATTGTATGCATAGCTCCATAAACCTTGCTTCAGGCAATGGTTTGGTGAAGATGTCAGCTATCTACTTCTCAGTGTTGACATATTTGATGCATATGTCTTTCTTCTCGATGTGATCTCTGATGAAATGATGTCTTATGTCAATGTGCTTGGTTCTTGAATGTAGAACTGGATTTTGAGATATTGCAATTGCACTATTATTGTCACAATAGATAGGTACTTCTTCAGTTTCTACTTTGTAGTCCTTCAACTGTTGCTTCATCCAGAGTATCTGAGCACAGCAGCTTCCCGCAGCTACATATTCTGCTTCAGTTGTTGACGTGGCAACTGAGTGCTGCTTCTTGCTAAACCATGATATCAGTTTGCTTCCCAGAAACTGACATGTTCCACTGGTGCTTTTTCTATCGATCTTGCATCCACCAAAGTCTGAATCTGAATAACCAATTAGACTCAAACTGTCATCTCGGGGATACCATAGTCCAAGATTTATGGTTCCTTTGAGATATTTGATAATCCTCTTAGCTGCTTCAAGATGACTTTTCTTTAGGTTAGCTTGAAACCATGCGCATAGACCCACTGAATAAGAGATGTCTGGCCGGCTAGCTGTTACGTAAAGTAGCGACCCAATGATTCCTCTATAATATGTTTGGCTAACTGATTCTCCTTCTTCATCGAGAGTTAGCTGAACTGATGTATTCATACGAATCTTGAGAGTTTTTCCTTTACTAACGCCAAACTTCTTGACTAGCTCTTTAGTGTACTTGGCCTGGCTGATAAAGATTCCATCTTTCAACTGCTTCACTTGGAGTCCTAGGAAGAATGTCATTTCTCCCATCATGCTCATCTCAAATTCGCTTTGCATCAGTTGAGCGAATCGTGTACATAGATCTTTACTTTTTGATCCAGAAATTATGTCATCCATATAAATTTGAACTATTAAGATCTCAGTTGATCATTCTATTCGGAATAGAGTTCGATCAATGACTCCCTTTTGAAACCCATTTTTCAGCAAAAATGTTGTGAGAGTTTCATACCATGCTCTAGGGGCTTGTTTCAGTCCATAGAAGGCTTCTTCAGTTTGAAGACTTGATCACCAATTTCAAAGCCTGGCGGTTGCTCGACATACACGTCCTCCTTGAGCATTCCTTGAAGAAAAGCACTCTTGATATCCATTTGGTAGACTGTGAAATTGAAATGAGCTGCATAGGCTAGGAACAGTCTGATGGCTTCCAATCTTGCAACTGGTGCGAATGTCTCATCAAAGTCAATCCCTTCACTTTGTGAGTATCCTTTGGCTACTAGTCTAGCCTTGTTTCTTATGATCACTCCTTGTTCATCCAGTTTGTTGCGAAAAACCCATTTTGTACCAATGACCTTCTGGATTTTTGGTCTATCGACAAGAAACCATACATCATTTCTTGTGAACTGATTCAGTTCTTCTTGCATGGCCATGATCCAGTCTGAATTCCTAAGGCTTCTTTGACGTTTGCTGGTTCAGTTTGAGATATGAAGCATGTGAACAATGCATGCTCAGTTGAACTTCTGGTTTGAACTCGACTTCTTGGGTCACCAAGTATCTTGTCAGTTGGGTGGCTTCGGAGCCATTTGGGCAAGATAGCTTCAGCTGGTTCTTCTGTAGTGACGTCATCAGTCGCCCTTTCATCAGTTGGTTTGGCATTTTCATCAGTTCTTCCCCTGTTTCAGTTGTGGGGTTTATGGTCTTAGCACGATTTGTGTCTTCATTGACCAAGTTGTTCTCAACTGGTTTAGTACCGGTTTCGTTGCCTTCTTCTGGTGAAACTTCAAGCCGCTCTGGAACAATGTGATCCATATAGTCCTGCGAGTTCTCAGTTTCACTAGGTAGTACTTGAACTGATGTGTCTATTCTTTCTTTGTTCTTGTACTCATTAGCAAATTCATCAAATACCACATGACATGTTATTTCCACAATAAGAGTTCATTTATTGAACACTCTGTAAGCTTGTGCATGAGGAGAGTTATACCCAAGAAATATTCCCTCATCAGCTTTAGCACTAAAAGCTTTCAATTGAGTCTTGCCATTGTTGTGAATATAACATTTACAGCCAAATATTTTAAAGTATGAAATAGAAGGCTTACGACCCTTATACAGTTTATAGGGTGTTTTGTAATGCGCGGCTACAATGGCGCTTCGGTTTTGAGTATGGCAAGATGTGTTGACTGCTTCAGCCCAGTAACCTTCAGCTATGTTGGCATCAGCTATCATTGCTCGAGCTGCTTCTTTGAGTGTCTGGTTACGCCATTCGGCTACACCATTTTGTTGTGGAGTTCTTGCAGCTGAGTGTTCATAAGTTATTCCAAGCTGGTTGAGAAAACTGATCATTTGCTGATTTACAAATTCAGTTCCATTGTTGAAGCGAATCTTTGAACTGATCTTTCCTTTTCAGTTTGTAGCCTTCTGATCAGCGCCGTTAGCTTGTCATAAGTTTCATCTTTGCTCCTCAAGAATTCCACCCATGTATATCTTGAGAAATCATCAACTATTACAAGAGTGAATCTTTTGCCTTTTGGGGTTTGTCGTCTAACTGGACCAAACAAATCCATATATAGCAGTTGGAGGTAATCAGTTGTTCCTGGTGGATGACTCCTATTCTTGAAGGATGACTTCATTTGCTTCCCTTTTTGGCATGGTCCACACACCCCTGTTTTCTTGTATATTTCCTTAGGAAGACCCTCAACTAGCTCTTTCTTGGCTAGGTAGTTGATTGTTTTAAAGTTGAGGTGGTTCAGTCATCGATGCCATAGCCAGCTTGCTTCAGTTGATCCTTTTGAAAGAAAGCAAGCTTCTGAGTAGCCGGTTGACCAGTCAACAATGTACATGTTGCCCCTTCTTATACCAGTGAGAAGAATTACTCCAGTTGACTTGTCTCTTATGCTGCAGGAGTTTTTGGTGAAGTCAACTGAGTAGCCATTGTCGCACAGCTGACTGATGTTGAGTAGTTTGTGTTTTAGTCCATCCACGTGGGAGACTCCATTTACTACAACTTTTCCCTTGACCACGAACCCTTCTCCAATGGTTCGACTTTTGGAGTTATCTCCAAATGTGACAAGTGGACCTTTGACTTCTTTATAACCGTCGAGATCTTCTCTGTCTCCGGTCATGTGCTTAGAGCATCCGCTATCTAGATACCAAATATCTTTAGTTTTCTTCATAGATAGGATGCTCTTGTCCTGCAAAAACAAGGATTAGGATTTAGGGACCCGTTTCATATCGGGTCCTTGTTGATACATCAAGCTTTTTAGAATCCAAACTTGCCAAACTTTTGGCTTTTTATCACTCAGAGAATCAACTGATTTGGATCGCTTGATCAGTTTTGACTTTCTTTCAACTCTTCTATTTTGAGTTGAGTCAGTTAAGTGATATCTGCGTTGAAAGTTAGTAGGATAAAACAATTCAACTAAAATGCTGTTATCCCGAGATCTTTGTGTTCTTCTATCAGGCCAATGCCTTGTGTGTTTCCAGTTTGTTGGATTGAACCCTTTTGGGTCAACTCTAGGTTCATTTCTGGAATCCAGGTACTCATTATAGTGATGATAGGGTTGAAATGAGTTTCTTTGATCTCTCCTATAAGTGTTTTGATTGAACTGTTTGACAGGATAGGCTTGAGATCTAAACTGGTCTTTCTTAAAATGAACTGATCTATCAGTTTGCCTTGGCGGCATTCTGTACTGAGATGGTGGTCTTTGTTGAACTGGAGGTTTTGAACGAATGGATTGATTTGATTGAACTGATGGTCTTGGCTAGAATTTGGGCTTCAGTTGGCCTGGTGTTTTTGTTTGGTAGAACTGACCAAATTGTCTGGGCTGGGATTGAGGATATTTCAATATTCCTTTGCCTTTGGTTGGCTCAGCTAGCTGATCATGAGATCTAGTGAATCATTTTAGGATTCATTTATCACTGGGTTGAGCAACTGCTTTTCCTTTCTCTAAGGCAATGAACTTACTATATCCTAGCCTTGAGCTGCTAGTTCTAGTTCTTTGATGATTTAATATCTCATCTGAAGTTTGAGATACCTTTTTGTACTTCAGAGTTACTTTTTCTCTCTCATGGATCTCTTGTTTGAGTTTTTGATTTTCAGCTTCTAGATCGGCAGTTCTCACTTTCAATTTTTCAAATTCCACAAACTGAGACTCAAGATAATTCAATCTTTCATGATTAATACTCAGTTTCCTAACTCTATTCCTCAGTTCATCATTTTCTTCTTTCAATTCAACATGCAAGCAGGATATTGAAGCTAATTGGTCTTCTAGCACCATAAGTTTCATATCAAGTTCATTACTAGAGATAGTTGCTTCATTGATATGATAGAAGGAGGTTTGAGAATCAGCTTTACTAACCTCTTCATCATTGTCAGCCATGAGGCAGAATAGCGCTTCATCGTCTGAGCTGTAGCCGTCAGAATCAATTCCAGATGGATAGTCTGAATCGTCTAGCACGGCATTCTCATAATTTGCAATTATTGCTTTCCTTTTGAAGAAGCTTCTCCTCACCTTGGCTTTCTTGTCTTCAAGGAGTTCTGGACATTCATATCTATAATGTCCTTGTTTGTGGCAGTGAAAACACTCTCCTTGATTTTGATTGCCACCCCTGAGTGGTTCAGCTGACCGTTCAGCTGGTTGGTGAGTTCTCTCATCTTTTGGGATTTCATTAGTTTGAGGTGGAATTGATTGTTTATCCCGAACTCTTTTCAACTTCTCTAGCAACCTGGTAACTGATTGGATTTGATCATTGATATCTTCAGTTAGATTCTCTTTCTTTTCAGTTGTTTCTCTTTTTCATTCGGATGAAGATCCGCCTTGATTTTCTCTGGCTGGTGAGCTCCTAGGTCGGATGTTGTTTCTTCCCCGAGTGTCTCTAAACCGGTTCCTTTCACCATAGAAGGCTGCATCTTGAGCTGACGATGTAGATGCCTCATTCTTTCGGTTTAGACTGTACTCATGAGCTTTGAGAGAGCCAAATAGTTCTCTTGGAGTGATGTTGTTGAGATTTCTTGATTCTTTTATAGCTATCACTTTCATGTCCCATTCTTCAGTGAGATTATTCAATATTTTGGAGTTCATGTCAGAATTAGGATAACTTCCCCCGAGGTTGGTCATCTCACTGATGATGCCTAGAAATCTGGTCTCAAGGCTTGAGATGGATTCTTCTGGCTGCATTTTGAAGGATTCATATCTATCGACTGCCAGTTGGAGCTTGTTTCCTTTGATGGTTTCGGACTCTTTGCATACGTCTGCTAGTAGGTCCCATATCTCCTTGGAAGTTGTGCAGTTCTTTGTGTCCTTCATTCTGTCTTCATCTAGAGTTTGAAATAGTGCAGCTTGAGCAACGAACTCTAGATTCTTCAACTTCTTCTCTTCACTGGTGAGAAGATTAGTTGGTTTTGGGATCCTTGCTGGTTGATTTATATCAACTATGTGAGCATCATTGTCCATCATGATGATGATTGGACCATCTTCAATGACTTCCCACATATTCTCATGAATTGAGCAGAGATGCGCCTTCATTCTTCTGCTCCAGTTATCATGATTCTCAACTGAAAACAAAGGTAGCTTATGGTTTCCCATAGCTAAAATGTTAGCAGAGATAAGTAGATCTGATTCAGTTGATCTGCAGAAATGGCTAATCCTTAGAATCAACCGCTCTGATACCACTTGTTGGTCCCGGGCGAGTCAATATAAGTTTAGAGGGGGGGTGAATAAACTGATTAAAAACTTTCACTTTAAATGCGAAATAATAGGGGCCCTTTGACTCGCTTTAGAGAAACTTATCTATGCACAAACTTATTGATCAGTTAAGACAGCTTGTGTGAGATTGTGTGCAGTTCAAAGATATGCAATGAACAAAACAGTACATCACACAAGTGATTTATAGAGGTTCGAAGTCTCAAACTTCTACGTCCTCTCTTCCTTCCGCAGAAGGGCAACTTCACTATATAACTTGAGTTTCTTTACAAATTACACAATGAAGGACAGTTGGCTAAACCTGGTAACTGCTCGCTATCTCAGCGGGTTAACGGCTCACACTTGAAGTCCCTAACTGCTCGCTAGGAAGGTAGGTGCTATTGTCGTCTTTACAAGGTTTTAGATCTCTTTCGATCTTCGAAAGCTTAGTCTTGAACAGGGGATATCAACTGGTGTGCTCCTTTAATTAAGCTAGTTAGTTGATCATTGTATAGCTGAAACTGAGAAGGCTGCTCTGGCTGGATTGTCAATAGCTAGCTGAATATCTTGACTCTGTGAATTCTTCTTCTCAGTTGGACTCTCGCAGTTTTTATCAAATGCTGAACTTGAGCTTAAGTGGGAGGGAGAAAGAAAAGCTCTTGCTTGAATATTTCAAGAATGTATATGCGAAAGTTGTGGAGGCGAAGAGTGTTTAAAACTCTGATTCACTCGTCTTTTATAGATGAGTGATTTTATGACCGTTGAGTTTCATTGATCAGTGGCTCTGTTGGCTCATCAATGGTAGATGGTCTTTATTGATCGCTGGAGCTTTTGGTTGAAATAGCCGTTACTCTGCCAATCGATCTTCATTGGATATTTAATTCCAGGATCTTCGTTGAAGCATTTATTCCAAGATTCGCTGATTTGAGCAATAACTCCAGGGTTCTCTGGCTTCAGTTTTGAGTTCCAATTAGTAGTACTGTCTGTTCAGTTCGGCCATTGCTCCAGTTGGTAGTATTCAGTTTGTCAGCTCAGATTGGCCGTTGCTCCAGTTGGCAGTTTTGAGCTTGTCAGCTCAGTTTGGCCATTACTCCAGTTGGCAATTTTGAGATTGTTAGCTCAGTTTGTCCGTTGCTCCAGTTGGTAGTATTGAGTTTGTCAGCTCAGATTGGCTGTTGCTCCAGTTGGCAATTTTGAGCTTGTCAGCTCAGTTTGGCCGTTGCTCCAGTTGGCAGTTTTGAGCTTGTCAGCTCAGTTTGGCCGTTGCTCCAGTTGGCAGTTTTGAGCTTGTCAGCTCAGTTTGGCCGTTGCTCCAGTTGGCAGTTTTGAGCTTGTCAGCTCAGTTTAACCGTTGCTCCAGTTGGCAGTTTTGAGCTTGTCTCTCCAGTTCGACTGATCTCAAGTTCTTGGCTAGCTTGTCAGCTTGACTGATTTCTCTTGAGCTTTCTTGTCAGTTTGACTAATCATAAGCTGGCTGACTTCAGTTCTGGCCTTTAGCTGATCTGTCTTGTTTACTTCAGTTTGGCCATTAGTTGGATACTTTCAGTCTTTAGTTTAAACTGATCTTTTATCAGTTTCTTCAGTTTTAGTCGACTCTTTTCTCCCTCAGCTCAGCTGACTTAGTTGTTAGTTTGTTTCGACTGATTCGACTTTTTGACTCCTTAGTTGAGTTGACTTCTGACTGGATGACGTATCCTTCAGCTTGCAGACTATACTCTAGATTGGTTGACTTTGGCTTTACTTGAGTTCCTTTTTGATGCTTTGGATTGATCAGCTCAGATCTACAACTTGAATTTTAATCAGTTTTTCATAAATAATTTTGACATCTCATCAAAACCTAATCTAGAGTTTCCTTGATTGTTTTTCCTAACAGTTATGGTAATATTTAGGAATCATTATGGCATATTTAACATTATCGTTATGCCTTAATTATAATTTAATTTAATTCTGTTACATCAATTTAATTACTTTCGTTAATCAATTCATAATGACATTTGTGTTATGGCTTTATTTTAATCGTTATTCATATTTTTAAACTTTAGTTAATCAATTCATAATGACATTTGTGTTATGGTTATTTTAAGCGTTACTCATATTTTTAATCGTTATGTTTAAACTTTCGTTAATCAATTTAATTACTCTCTCATTACATCAATATAATTACTTTCGTTAATCAATTCATAATCGTTATTCATATTTTTTTAAGCTTTCGGTATGGCTTTATTTGAATTAGTGTTATGCTTCATTGTTAATTATAGTTATGATTTTTTTTAAACAAAGAATAACGATTTGTTAATTTCGTTATCGTTACGCCAATCGTTTAAAATAAAGAATAACGATTTCGATTTATTATCAGTTTTCGTTACATGAAATTGGTAGGGATCGATATCTTTTTTATTTTTATATGTTAGATGTGGGTGCATTTAATGTTTAGTTATTAAAAAATAAAAAAAAAGTACACTTACCCAATGATTGTGATGTGGGGACAAGTGTGTTATAAGGGTATTTAAGACATTTACACTCTAAATTGCCCATAAAACTACTATAGCCTTATATGTTGCTTTTTTCCCAATTTTACCTTTTTTTTTTGTCTATTTTTATAGATTTACACATATATTTAGGGTGATTCTATTTACACCACCAATTTTTCTTTTCACACCACAATTACTTTACACACCACAAAAATTCTTGTTTTTTTTTTCATTTTTTCTTTACACACCACACTAAAAGACTTATTTACCCTTTACCTTAAAATTTATTTACCCCTTATTTAAAAATAAAATTAATTACAAAAATAATAATAATTAAAAAAAATGAAGAGAGAGAGATTGCAAATCAACATCGCCGTCGTCTTCTTTCTTCTTCTTCTTCATCGCCAGCCCCTTTCTCCACCCTCCCCGAGCAGCCACACCGGCCATCTCCGACACCAGTCCAGCCACCATTTTTCCTCTTTCCTCCTCCACCACCAGCCACACCGGCCATCTCCGACACCAGCCCAGCCACCATTCTACCTCATCTTCTCCAACAACATCAACGAAAAAAAGGCAGATTATATGCTTTGAAATATACTGTTCAAATCTCTATCTTTAGGTTCAAAAATTATTTTTCGTACCCAAAGAAGGTGATTCGAAATTATATCCAAATTAAACACGCATTGAGAGGTTTGGAAACTATTTTTCGAACCCAAATGAGGAGATTCGAAAAACGTTTTTGGAACTTGTAGAAAGGAATTCGAATTTTAAATTTCGAATGAACGTTGAGGGTGGTGAATCTCGCCATGGTCACCGAGATTTATGAACTCAAATCTATCATTTTTTTTTTCTTTGATTTTTTATGTTGGATTCATTGTTCATGATTGTGGGACCAAAGTGTTGGGAGTTGCTGGAGGAGAAGGTCGCTGCGGCGGCAACGACTGAAGTAGGAGGACTGGAGGAGTTGGAGAGGGCGGCGGCTGGATTCTGGAGAAGCCGGCGGAGGAATCTGGAGAGGACGCCGTGCAGCTTGGGAAGAAGAAGAAATACACGTTCTTTTTTCTTCTTTTTTTTTAAATAATTTTTTTTAATTAAAAAGGATATTTAAGTAAATTAGTAATTATTTATTTTTTAAATTAAATTTATTGATGGTGTGTAAAGAAAATTCAGTGCTTCATTTAGAATTACCCTAAATTTAAATATTAATCATATTAATCTGATATTTTCTCTCGTGTACTGTCGTATCACATCCTAGTCATAACTCATAATTCGTAGGATTTTTGGCGGACAAAATATACATTAATCGTAATTGGGCAAATGATAAGCTTAATGGGCTTGGGCTATAGAAAGGTTATGAGCCCAATTTAATTAGCCGATTATAATAAAATCATAAAGAATCTCTTGCGTAAAGAATAATAAACGATTTATTAACCAATGCTCATGAATCTCCCTTTTGAGCTAATTTAAAACAAAAAAAACTTCAAACATATATAATAGGCAGTGAACACATATAGAGATACAAACACAATCAATACAATCCTTTTCTACTTGAAGAAGGATATGAATTCTTCCCACAATTATTAATTTAGAGGGCAATTTGATTGGTCCTTCATTAATATTTGAATTTTCATATATTGTTTACAAGATGTGATTTTTTTTTTAAAATATTGGTGTATTCCTAATTTGCAAGATTCAATCTCGATTGCTAAAAAAACGGTTGATATATGGTAATATTTTAATGTCTTATCTAATTTTGAGATTAATAATTAGTACTGCATATAATTCCAAAGCTAAATAAAGTCTTATATGGATAAATTAATAATTTAGGGCTAAACATATTGTGCAATATAAATTATCTCAGAGTGCGTAGTCAGAAGACTAAGTAATTATATATATAGACACACACACATATATAGGGGTAGGTAAAAATGAGAATCCACTCTCTATGTTAGCATATATAATCAGTAGTGTTAGCAAAAATATTTAATTTATGTATGTTAGTGCTCAATTTTTAAAAATATGTTCATTAGCAAAAAATGATGTATGTGTTAATATATATTATCAAGAGTGTTAGTAAAATATTTAAATTATATCTGTTAGCGCTTGCATTTTGAAAATATGTTCATTAACAAATAATTACGTACGTATTAGCATATATTATCAACAGTATTAGCAAAAATATTTAAACTATGTATGTTAGTGCTCGCATTTTGAAAATGTGTTACGTGCATTAACAAATAATTACGTACGTGTTAGCATACATAATCAATAGTAGTAGTAAAACTATTTAAATTATGTCTGTGAGCGTTCGTGTTTTGACAATATGTTCATTAGCAAATAATTATGTATCTGTTAGCATATATATATATATATATATATATATATATATATATGTAATCAACAATGTTAACAAAAATATATAGTTTGCCATTTACTGGTTTTGATTTAGCAATTTATGTGTCAAATTTAGCATAATCTAATAATAATACTAGCATAAATTAAGTAGATCAAACATTATCCAATTGACATTTGATATTTCAAAATACAACAAACCATATCCATAGATATTTTCAAAATATTGTAAACATTAATATATTAATGAATATCATGCAGCTGAAGAATATCCCGGTGAGAGGAACAAGAGGAGAAGACCAGAGAAAGAGTCAATTGTTACTCAAATGTTTTATTTATTATTTTTGAAAAAATTATTGTATGTACAGTAAAGCAAATAGTGTAAATCTAATTAATAGATCTTAATGAACATATTGGCAATCATATAACTATATGTTTTTATAATGTTACAATCATTGAGGTAAAAAAATAATATCTTACCGCATTATGTAGATATTAATGTGGTGCTTCCTTAAGGGCTAAGCAAATTTAGTTGATATTCATGCATTATTTAGTTGATATTAGCAAATTTTGTAGTGTACCATTCCAACTAAAATATATCATATTAGCATCATCTTAGCATATTAGTTGCATCCTGCTATTATACTAGCAAATGTTGTAAGAATATTACCAACATTTTATTATCATATTAGTTCAAAAAAAAAATTAAAAATTGATAAAATCATATTATAATTATTTTGTACTTTAAAATAGTAAATCTTATGGCACATTTGCAACTTTTTGTTATCACATTAGCTCAAATATTTGTAAGTCACATGTTCTATTGAAAATCATGTGGCTGCAGAATAAAAAGGACTGAAATGGAGCATATCGGGACCAGTCAATGATGCAAAAAGGCGTGAGAAGAAAATGAAGCAAAGACTAATTAGATGAATGAGTTATCTCAATTCACTTTATATTGGTATGTGTTTGATCATACATTGATAAGTTTGGATTTGTATAAACCGATGCTTTATATATTTTTATGAAGTACCACAACATTATATTATATATTACATAGTAATGATTGACAGTTGATATATAGTTGTTTCCTGATAATGGTTTGATAGATATTCCGAAAAATTATTCTTAGCATAATTGTTAATATATTAGCAGAATGTTGCTAATATGATAATTGCAATTTGCTAATATGTAAGTGATGAATAGTTAATATGTTAAAATCGTGTTGTTAATATAATCGACAATTTGCTAATATGTTAACAAAATATTGCTAATATGGTAAAAATATTTTGCTAATATATCATGTAAGCAACATTTAACCAACGATTAAAAAGTAAAACAATTATTGATGGCTATTAAAATTCTGCTAAAATTATGGTGATAAATTTTTTTGGACGAGAGTAATTAAAATATTTATGGAGAATAAATCGCAACACTTAATTGTTTGTCCAAAATAGATTCCATTAAAATAGGAAATGTCATATATATAGGGATATGATAATCTAGATGTTTATTGAATTACTAATATACCTTCAATTTAATACAACTATCAACATAATACAAAATTGACCCCATTTATATCAAATCAATCTTGACCGTAGAAATTAAATGAATGAATAATTTAGATTAGTTCCTAGTTCCTACAGAGAAAGTTGGTTCTCATTTGAACTCTAATCTACACATATATACATACATATTGAAGGATTGAAATAATCATTAAAAATATAATCTTAAAGTGCTTTTGCCATGCGTATACTTTTTATGATCTTTGTAAAGATGGACAAGCATGCCATTGTGTTAAGATTTAGACTTTAAACTGTTGGATTATATAATTTGGATTAATTAATAAAGCCTAAAGGGATAAGGACTGAGTATAGGCTTCTTTAATAATTAATTTGTAGTAAAAGTTGGGTGAATAAATTCACCTAAATGTTGATGTTAGATTTGCAGATCAAAACATGATCGTCTCGTAAAAGGTGGCGGCAAACATTTAATTATCAATTGTGTTACCCAAAAATGAGTTTCTTCTCAATATATATCGTAATTAAAAGAAAAAACAAAGCTGGTATCAATATAGTAAAATAAGCTAGTGACAGTGACCATGCTAAAACAATCTAGCACAATTCTAGAAATCTAGCATCATTTATATTTCTAATTATTTATGTTTTTTCAAATTTATCTAAAATTATTAAAAATTTTGTCAATTAAATATCTAAAATTATTTAGAAATTAATCAAATATAATATTTGATGCATTTTCCGACGCCTGAAAAATGATTGGGTTAAGTCTTTATTGATATGGACTTTTATTAAAACAAACGAGTTGATTTGGAATATTTCATGTCGTCAAAACGATATTATTTTAATTTGATGATGTGAAATATCCATGTGAACTCTTTTTTTTCCCCATTTTGTGTTACTCTGTGAATCATGCAACCAATTAATTATGATGATATTTTGATGATTACTGAACTTGGAATCATTATGGAGTCGATATACATTAATTGTTTCTTGAATTAATTAGTTGTGATGGTTAAAAGTTAAAACTTGATATTAGGTGTTAATAGTGAGTGAGTGAAATCCGAAAAAGTGAGAGAAGACCAAGAATATTGAGGCTTTTAACTTATAATATACAATCATGCATATTTTTTGTTGGAAGAGACTGTTTTGATGAATGTGGTATAGAAATGCATGCATGTTGTGCTTTTATATTAAATCTCGGAAAAATGAGGCTTATTTTGAGGATAAACAGCCTGCAAGTTAGTCTCTTGGCCCGTTTAGTTTGATTGATGTGATAAATAAGATTGATTAGATAAAGTAAGATTGAATTGTTGGAAAAAAATAATGTTGTGTTTCGATAGTTTAATTGCGATTTTAATTATTTAAAATAAATTGTCAATATTCTGTTTGAATTGAATGATTAATGTTCAACAATTTCTTTCACTACAAATATACTTGTAAGTGTATGATGCAAATTATGGAAAATGTGTGAGCAAGGTCATTTTCACATATTAAATTTATAATCACTGCTAAGTACCCAATTTTTCAAATTTACTTTATCTAGAAAATCATAGAATGGTTGGGTTTTTATACATGATGATTAAAATAAAACCAGACAAGCAAAAATAACTTGGGAGATTTAAAATTAAAGGTGGAATATTCTAGGGTTGTTTTAGTTCAATGAATTTCATGTATCCAATCAATAAAACAATTTAATTCCAATATTTTTTGGAGAAGAAACGAAGACAATTAAACATCTTTCGAGTAAGTTATAAAAGTGGATTAATTTACAATTATCATCTCTTGATCTCAAATTGATAGATAACCTCTAAAGAGCACAATAGATAGAAAAGTGACCACTTCTACTTAGTAAATTATGTAAATAGTCATTTAAAAAAAATTAATATTAATACCCACTTTAAAAGAAAATGTACAAAAATACCCTTATTACAATTATTTACCATAATTTTAAAAATAATATTTAATAAACAAGATAAAAATTTCTCTCTCCTCCCAACGATCTTCCCCTCTTCTCGAGAAAATTTCGCTTTTAGTCCTACTGAATATGATGGAGCCCGATTTTGGCCCAATATATACTATGGTCTCATAGGACATGAAGTATTATTTTTAATCATACCATGACAGTTTCAGTTAAATATGCCATCGATTTTGATCCCAATTTTTTTTTCTAGAAAATTTTCAATACTGATTGGAGGCAAAATTGAAATGATTTGGAGGGAAATTTAACATCATTTTGAAGGAAAAATTCCCACCAACATATATCTATATATACCTACTCACCAAACCATCAAAACACAACGACCACCGCCATCAAAACAAAGCAAAAATCCCAAACAAAAGCATCCATCCATGTTTGTTACATCATCAAACTAGTATTTCAACAAATGCTACATGGCTTTTCATCGTGGAAAAGCAATTTGTACATATGTTTCAAAAAGGCCAACAAGCAAAAATAGGACATTTCATACATATCTAGATTCACAATGTGGGGGTGTGTTTTTTTTATGGGCAGATGAAAAAGATGGCAATGAAGATTTGAAAATGGCTGAAAATTCAAAATAAATAGCTGAAGATTTGAATAAGATGGTCGAAGATGTTGCAGAGATAATGAAGATGGTGGAAATGATATGCCTAGTCCTAATGTTTTCTTGACAATTACATACTTCAAATGGGCATAATATATAACAACTAGAAATGTAATATGCTATGAATGCAAGCTCAATTTCAATGTGCTATGTGACAAGTCCAATTTCTCGCGTATTTTTACGTCTTTTTCTCGTTCTTTTGTTCTTTGTTTTTTCTCTTTTTGAGTCTTAAAGAGCCAGTTTGGGCATAAGGGAGGTAGGAGGCAGCGGAATCACCCCTGGAAGGTATTTGGACGTCAAATGATACCAAGATGGGCAACAACTTCTCAGCAGAAACCTTTCTTTCAAGCCTGGCAGAAATGTCCACCGTTCCAGCAATGTTGAAGGAGAAGTTCTTGATCGTGCCCACACTGAACCCAGGGTGATTACAGAAGGAGAGGAGAGAGGCACAAGGTCAACATTACCAGCTGAGGCAGGAGCAGTGCACCCGAGTCACCGAGGGCAGAAATGAGCTAAATAAGGTAAGTCTGACTGCATCTCCGGATTTTAGGAGACAAATCGGTTATCTATGGAAGGTTAGATATCGACGATCTAGAGAATGATGAGTACAGATTCTGTGAATCAGATATTCTAAATAAGGGAAGAATTTGCCATATATGAAAAGTCGTGGGTACAACGATTTGCAAATCAAGCTGAAGATCCCCCGACTTGTGGAGGAAGTTGACTTGTGCTTTGTACTCTCATATAAGCTAGTTCATGGCAGAGGCCGAAACACATAATACAATCTTTATTTTCTCAGTATTAATTTTTGCACTTAACATTTCCGTTAAAAAAATCTCAGATCTTATGGCTGCAAGATATTAGGTTTCAGTTTATGTTATTAAATCCTGTGTGGGTGTTGGTTGTGATGAGGATTCGCCATGAGCGACTGGGTCTTTTCAGCTTACCAGCATGCTTGCCTCCACAGTCTTACGGAACGCCACATTATCAAGCATTCCATGAGAGCTTCCGAACAGTTTCCATTATAGTTGATAAAGCATCACTTATCACTTTACCTTGCTTCAGAAGGCCTATGGCAACTGTGCGCATATCAGATAGGTCATCTATGACATTTGCATTCACATGGTTAACTTGCTCATCATCATGTACATTTCTAGCTCCACCTTCATCAGGTTCAATTCCAATAACTACTGGCGGCACACCTTCATTAACATTGCCATTGTCTTCATTCTCATGATGCATGCTCCCATGCACAACATCATCTTCTTTACAAGACCCATCACAATACCCCTGTCCAAAACCTCCTTCAACAATCTCCATATTTTATCGCCTTAATAGCATCATATCTTTCCATTCCAAAATGGTTGGAATGCTCCGTACAACCCTTCTAAATCCCAAGACAACTTGATCTACATAAACCAATTGTTTTTTGCACAAATATATAACAAATTAATCATTTTTATAAT
This sequence comes from Perilla frutescens, assembly GCA_026008535.1. Classification (NCBI taxonomy): domain Eukaryota; kingdom Viridiplantae; phylum Streptophyta; class Magnoliopsida; order Lamiales; family Lamiaceae; genus Perilla; species Perilla frutescens. The sequence continues at coordinate 46,395,492 of BRKX01000001.1, read as the reverse complement.
TTTCTTTACTTAAATCACAATTTTCTACATAGACAACTAGCATGCATAGACATTCAAGCATGAAAAAATGCTAAACTGTATATAATATATCGCTATTAAGCATATAAAATTACTAATATTTGATTTTTTTGAATATAATATTTAAATATTTGATAAAGCATGTAATAGAGTAGTCAAATATTTGCTAATAATCAAACATATATTTGCTCAAAAGTATACTAATATTTGCTAACAAGCATACACACATTTAGTTGGAAACATAATTAAAGTGAACATATTGATTTGCTAAGAACATGAAACATTTGATAACATACATATACATGTATTTCTAGATATATTTTAAATATTATTTGCACACATGCAATAAACATCCAATTTGGAAGCATTTTATCAAAAAAAGACAATGCTACAATTAAAAACATAAAGTTTGATAAAGATACACTTACTGTGATGAAAAGCGTAGGCCCGGTAAAATACTTGTCTGTATTGTCCTTCCATGATGTTGTGTGCTCTATTAAGCATTTAACAACGTGCGCACACTAATTGAAATCAGATACTCTATCCACATCCACAAAGCAATCAAGAATATGTGAAGGAACATAGCTATTCCCGAAGCTATCGATGAGACAAAAGTTGAGCAGTACCAAGAATTACCTTTTGAACCAAACACCGCCCTCAACATCTGCCAACATGTCAGTGTATACATCAATTGCACAAATGCGATTAGATGGTCTCTCAAACCGCAACCTCCATTCTTTAATTACATCGGAAGTCTCGATCAGACCAGGTCTCTCGATTTTACGTTGGCCCCGCGAAAAGCCAAACATCAACCGCATATCATCCTCAGACACATATACTTCCTATCACCACCTAGAATAATCTCGCTCCGTTTTGGATCGAAATTAGATCGAACCCAATAAGATAGCTTAGGCGGCATATCCTTAATGTCCAAGTTCAGTATGGAGCCAAATCCCATATCTCGCACAGCTTACTTTTGTGCATTGGTAAGTTGGCTTATTAATTTATGCAACGCGGGCGGGCTTGTTCGATGTTTAAGATTTGGATACTCTTTCTTTGAACATTTTGCACCATGTCCTCCATGCGTGTTGTCATCTGTAGCAACATTGACATCATGTCGTGTCGTTGTTCGACTCTCATGTTGTAAATCTGAAAATAATGTGAAGACACATAATATTCAAATTTAACAATAAAATATCATTTCTATAGTTCAATATAGATAAATTACTAACCAATATGATTTTCCATTGCATTTGCTTATTATACGAGATTCGCTTCTTATTAGCATCATCTCCCAGAATTTTCAAACACAACTTAATATAATTGTCATCATATTTTACCCTTTTTCTATTAAAGTGAGAAACACAGTTATATTAGATCGTGATACAATTCAACAAGTTACATAATTTTAGCTAACAATATTACACATATTTGCTAATATTCATACAAATATTTTCTAACATGCATACACATGTATTTCCTTAACAAAATTGATAAAGTTTAGAGAGTATATTGATAACAAGCATATAAATATTTGCTAATATACAAACCTATAGATTTTTTTTTGAAAATGTGCAAATATTTGGTAATAATCAAACATATATTCTTGCTAACACGTAAACAAATATTGTCTAACGATATTACAACTATTTGCTAACAATCTTACAAATATTTTATATCATACATACGCATGCATACACTGCAAAAATTACTGAAGATCAAATAATATTTTGCTATAAATAATACAAATATTTGTTAGCTTTTAGACAATACCTTGCTAACAATACTAAAAAAATTGATAAATAGCAGAATATATCTCTTCAATAGTTCATGCAAATTAGTTGCTAATACTCAAACATATATTTGCTAAATAATTACACTTGTATTTTTGCTGGAAATTAGTCAACACGCATACAACATTTTGCTAACTACATGCAAATATTTGCTAATATACATAAGTATTTGATGGCTTTCAGACAATACCTTGCTAACAATACTAAAAAATCGAATAAATAGCAGAATGTCTATATCTTCAATAGTTCATGCAAAATATTAGCTAATTGTCAAACATATTTTTGCTAACAATGACATAAATATTTGCTAAATACCTACACATTTATGTTTCTTGAAGATTAGCAAACACGCATGCAACATTTTGCTAAGAACACATAAATATTTGCTTATATACATAAATGAATATTTGGTGGTATAACACAGAAACCATCCTTTTTTACCATGACCTCATGCAAATATTTGCTAATAAACAAACATATATTTGCTAACAATTACAGAAAAATTAGCTAAATAACTACACATATATTTTTGCTAGAAAATTAGCCAATATGCATACAACATTTTGCAAAATACACTCAAATATATACTAATATACATAAATAAATATTTGGTGGTAACACAGAACCCATCTTTTTTTACCATGACCTCATGCAAATATTTGCTAATAATCAAGCATATATTTGCTAACAATTACAGAAATATTAGCTAAATAACTACACATATATGTTGCTTGAAAATGAGCCAGGACGCATACACCATTATACTAAATGCACTCAAATATTTGTTAATATACATAAATAAATATTTGATGGAAACAGAGAACCATCCCTTTTTACTATTTCTTCATGCGATATTTGCTAATTATTAAACATATATTTGCTAACAATTACATAAATATATGCTAAACAATTACACATATATGTTGCTGGAAAATTAGACAACACGCATACAATAATTTGCTAAATACACGCAAATATTTGCTAAATTGAGCGATTTTTTTAAAACTACAAATCTAAATTCATAGGCGGTAAATTTTATGAATAAAATTAGATGTGTTCTTACAGTTTAATTTTTTTCAAACATCAATAACCAAAATACATGGAACCCCAGTTTCGTTATTAAACAATAATACACCTTGAAATCAAATGGAAAGTTGATATAAGTTAAAATCATATACACATATAGCAAAATATGAACCCACGTAACTGTCACACGGTTTCTTTTACCGTCGCCGGCCATTGGAACAGTTATTGCACTTGTATCGAGAGACACCCGACGACGATACTTGTTGGAGCGAAACTCCGGTGAAGACAAATAGAGAACGCCGCCGGTGAGATGGGTGGTCGCGGGTGGTGTAGGCGGTTCGTCTGCCTTGGTAATTCACTCCAAAAATTTGATGAAAGCTACGCATTTTTTTTTCTTTGTGAAGAGAAATAAAGGGAACAATTTGATTGTGGCGTGCTTTTTTGGTTAATGTGGAAGAGTTTCCATGTTGATGAATTGCCTTTATTACTCCTAGACATCAAGGACGTATGATTATGGGGATCTATTTTTTTTACTATTTTTGTTACAGTGTAGAATCATAGTAGACCTTGAATTCTTCTCCTTTAAGGTGTCTGAATAATCCCATAGTTGGAATATTGCTCATCATTGGACCCTTCAATCATTTTGAGCATCTTCTGTCTTACTCTGATAGCTTGTTGAGTTGATATATACACTCCAATCTTCGAAATAGCTGACTTCCTAAAACTATTTACACTCCTCTTGGGATCAACTCTAAAACTCATTTCAAATCTTTTTGCCAACCATCATATGGAATTGTCTTACACATGTGTGTGCCAAATCCATCTCTCTAATATGGAAGACTTCATTTTTCACCTTTCGTGTATTAATATGTTAACCACGTTCCTCACATGCCTTCTTAAACCTAGCATATATTCTCCTTATATCATTTTTAATAAACTCTGTAGTCCTTTCTATTTGAACTAAGTGGTTGTTCACAATATCTTTAAACTTAATTTTGGTGTTGAATATTTGACCAAGCTCAAAGGTAGGATTTTCTGAGCTTGATCCTCTACAGTCCTCACACTCATACTTTCTTCCTCTTCATTATCAGAATCTAAACTGTCAAAATCACTATCCCGTTATCTTGCATCATCAGACAAGTTACTTTTGTCTGAGCTTTCACCATCATCAACACATTCTCTTGTACCTATCCACTCAATATCTTTATCTACATTCTCATTATAGATAATGTTATCTATGAGTTTATCACAATTGTCTTCATCACAGCTGAAATCACCATCTTTACTGTCAGAATCAAATTCCTATTCCAATATGGCATTTATCTTCCCAACATAAATTATGTCTTCTTCAACTAATTCATCCTCCTGTTGTTGCACATTATCATGCCCAACAACATGTTTTAAATCCTCATTAGCAACATTAATTAAGACCTCTTCAACTAAGCATTCTTGATACTTAACTAACTCATCTTCTACAACTATCACATTATCAAATAACTTATCTTATGAAACTATCACATTATCAAATAATTCATCCTCTCCAACTATCACATTATCATTCCCGACATCATGTTCTAAGTCTTCATTCACTAATTCCTTCTCAGCAGCAACTAAATCATGTGCTTCTACCACCATTTCCTTATCAGTACTATCAGTATCTATATGTGTTAATAAATATTTCTTTCTCAACCTCTTCACAGTCTCATCTTGTTGCTCAACATTATCTATTTGTTTATCATCTACATAGTCAACATTTCCTTTAACATCTTCTCCAATCACATAAACATTATCTTTTTTTCTCTCTAAAAATAGTGTAAACTCCCTACTTTCCTCCACCTCTATTATCAATATATAACCAGCAATGTGCCTCACAAACAACAACAATTCACCATTTTCATCATACCCGTAAAATTTTTTAGAGCCCATATAACCTAATTGTTCACAGAGACCTTATAACTATCTCCAATACCACCTACGTATGTCAACAAAATCAAAGGCACTAATTCTACCCTATAAATATGTAAGCTTACGCATCATTCAGTGTCATTTCTTCATGTTTGAGCTTCAATGTGTACTAGAAACGACACCCACCTAACATAAATAAAAAGAGAAACCATCAAAATTAGAAACCATTGAAAGCTTTAGTGAGAACAAAACCATCAAGAAACCATCAAAATATAAAATGGAAATACGAAACTTACTGTAATTTGGGTGTGGCATAGTTAGAAAATACTTCATTCGAATCATCATGTTGTTCTATTACTTGCGAGAATAGATAATTTTGTTTGAGATTGGAAAAGTTAGGGAATAGGGATAAAATAATTTGGGTATTCTTTGAGCCTCTTCTAATTAAATAAGGGATTTTTATTTTTAATAGGGGATTTTCAACTATTTAGGGCTAAAATGATGCACATCAATCCCTGAATAATTCATTAAAATCGAGGGACCAGAAATAATACCGTCAATAGTATATGACCACATTTGAGCTATTTTTTGAAAAAAAGACCAAAAGTGATAGTATTGGGATCAAAATCGGGCTCATGCATCTCCTGTGGGATAAAAAATGAAATATTCTCTCTCCTTCTCTTATCATTCTCTCGCACACCCACACCCACACCCCCACATCCACCCATACCTCACTCCCACTCTCCTCACACAATCCTTTATTCCATTAATTTTACTATTTTATGTCAAACTCAAGTAAATTGACCACTCATGCATATTAGTTGATAAGACATTCATACATGAAACAAACAATTCAAGGATGCACAAACAAATAAAGGAACAAGAAATGAATTAATATTAAAACATGAAATTCATCAAAGTACTAACAACCCTAGAACCACAAAGACGTTTAGCTATACTCATGCATGTCTTGTTCGAAATCTAAAGAAATTAAATAAAACATTATAACCAACATAATTAAACAAGAACAAACAGAAATAATGATATAGAACTTATGCCCAAATTTGTGTTTCTTCAAACATGAGTCTTCTCTTCCTTGTTCAATCTCTAGGGTTCTTGGAGCTCTCTAATGTATGTACATTGCATGTGTTTTGTGTGTGGATTATGTGTTGATGGTCTTAATTTTGAGCCCCCAATATATAGGAGGATATAACCTTGTTGAGAAAGAAATCAAAATCGGGAAGGAAAGTTGCTAAAATTGGTCCAGAGGGGGAGCACAGTCGTGCTCTTTTTCTGAGAGTAATTTAAGTTTGGCCAAAATGAAGCACGATCGTGCACGCAGTCGTTCACCGCCTGACGCACTTTACTATTTTGCTTGGTTCTTGCTCGTTTCTCATCCAATTGACCCGATTCATTTTGCACAATATTCGTCACTTGATTCTCTATCTTCTTGGCTCTTTCCAAGGTCAGTTTCATCTCACAACACATTTGACACAAAAAAAAAAAATCATAATGAGCAAGAACATGACATTGTATAAAATATGAAAAACTAAACTTAACTTGTTAATGTATGCCTACATTGATCATGAGCTATAATCTAAATGAACTCCAACATACATGAAAAATACATGTTTTTCAAGGATCATGACTAAAATGTAGTAAAATACCTATATTGTAATCCATATAAAACTTTTATTTATAATTGTCAAAGTTATATTTATTTGGATGATGATATATAGTTGGGTAATTTCAACTTTCATTAATGATGGAATAAAAATAATCACCGCAATAATAGAGTGATAATTTATCACTCGGATGGGTGATGCCACTCGGGCCATGCCAAATTAAAAGCTTTAGAACCAAACACTTATAAGTCTGAATAAAATTATATATAAGTCTAATCCGGCCTCAAAACCAAACATAGCCTCAATGGATATGAAGTCTATGTCTCACAAGAGACAATTAGACAACTTGACTTCAACTGAGAGTAAAAGAAGATGATGATGACCTCTACTTAAATTGGAAAAATTGGATAGAGAAATTGAACAAGGATCTGTTATGTAGCAAAGATGACTTTTCTAATCTTGAAGATTTTGTGAAGTAACTGGAGAGTCAAAGTCTCACATTATCAGACTAAGTCAATTCACTTAAATGTTTTATTTCATTGTTGGGCAGGAGAAAAACCTCGCTGCTTTATTACCAAAATAAAATTGATCAGTATAATCAATTCTATTTAGCATTTATTGCTAAGAACTCAAAATTTAAAAGTATATACTACCTTGATTATGAATTATCTTAATTAAAAATGAAAATTAAATACTAAAAAATAATTATAAATTTTAATTGAGTGGAATAAACCCTAATAATAATCGTAAATTTAAACTAAATTAAAAGAAATCGAAATTGAAGAAGAAAATACAAAAAAAAAAATTCATAATGATTAGCGAACAATTATACACCGATCACGGCCATTAATAATAAATTATGTGTTCTCATGTAAAAAAATAAACTCACACACACACACACACACAGAGCGTATCATATGATAGTTTGAAACTTCACTTTTTCTCCGAATCTTTTTCCTCTCATCCTTAGATCATAAAGAGCCCCTATGTAAAAGAACAAAAATACTTTCAAAAAGTAATTGAAGTTTTTTGAAGGGAAAAAGTAAAATAAAGTTAAGCTCAATAACGCATGCATAATGCTTAACGTAGATTAGAACTTGGATATATATTGAGTATCTATGAACATATTAGTTTATTGTAATTAGAAAATCTACGAACATATTTAATTTGGAAGAAGACAACTAAAACTTTCGGTGCATGCAGTGGATTTATATGAGGACTTCGTGCCACTTTTCAGCAAAACTCTCATTATTGTCCCTCCAAAAAATTTGAAAATATATATATATATTATCTTAATTAGAAAGTAATATTTATGTTTCTCGTGAGGGTGATCGATTTAAGAAAATAGTGTTTGTCTTACATTGCAATTGTACACTAATATTTCTTGATAGTGCATTTATATTTGACTTGGATATTACCTTCGGTTGAGAATTGAGATGGCTTTCTTGATGAAATCCTCCATAATTATCTCCACACGGACATATGATCCTATATCATTGAATTCAATATCTAAATTAATTAAATACAATCTAATATTTATATAAATTCCATTAGAAAGAATTTATCACACGAATTAAACTTAATATATGTTTGTGCTTTTGTGAAATTTAAATTCAAAATATTTAATCATAAACTCATCATCATAACTCCACCACTAGGCTACGATCGAGAGAGCTTCATCTACTACTAAAGTTTTAATTAATAAGGCCGATAGAAGCATCAATTTGACATTTGATCCGCAAACATCCTGAGGTGTCGTTGAAACAATGGTTCATTGAAAGAGGGGATTAAAAGGTGAATCCAAAAAGCTAATCTGCAGCAATCTTTAAGTTTTTAGCCCCAAACTACTAAAACATTAATGATATATATGATGATATAGAACAAAAAAGAGGGTCATTATTATTATATATTTTTGCTAAACATGTTCGATTAGCCACTAATGGGGATTTGTGGGGTTGGATAATGATCACAAATCATGATTTTGTTTGAAGGATTAAAATGGAATTTTGGATCAAAACAAAGAAGCGGATTGACAGATTGATATAATTTTGGTTTTCTTTATTTTTTATATGGCCAATCATGAAAGAGTGATTAAAAGTTTGAAACAAATATGAGGCAAAAATAGGACATCAAGTGGGCCATTCCAATTTTTTATTTTAATTTTTTATCTTTTGTTGGGGGAGCAAAAAATATTACAATAATAGAGTCTTGAATAAACAGCTCTATTGATTCAGACCATTCAATGTCACTCAACAACAACAACAATTGCCCCCCTCCACATCATAAATCCTAACAAAAATCTTTTCCAAAATTCTTTTGTTTTTCCGCCTCCACAGGTGAAATTAAATGGTGTGCCAGTTACCCGGACTATTAATGATATGTTATAGGCAATCTATTCACATCTAATCAACGTGATGGAATTAATTTCCGGCCATGCAAATCTTGTCAATTTGAAAATATAAAAAAGATAAAAAAAAAAAAACAACTTGTACAAGTGAAGAAGAAGTGAAGCAGCCATTCTTTGGTCTCTATCATTGTGTACCAGAAAACAAAATATTCAGAAATATTGATATGGTCTCTGGAGAAATCTATTTCATCAAGTTGAAGAGGACCTATCGATATCGAGGTTTTTACCCAAAACCCTAAAGAATTATAAACATGAAAAATAAAAAATAAAAAAAAAGCTGGAGGCAAATTAAATGCATTTATAGTTACTGTCCCTTAGTTAAAGGACAATTTGGAAGTGAATCTCATTGGCCATTTTGGCTGAATTATTTGCAGAATTATGGGTCCCTGCAGCAATGCAAATGATACTATCTGCAGCTCAATAACTTAGATTCTTCCAGCTCATTTATACATAAACATTGCAATTTTCATCCATCCATTACTTGTCATTTTTTAGAATCAAGTAGAAGATTGTCCACTGTCTCTCAATTGTTTTTTGTTTTTTTCTTTGGGGAAATTCGGAATTTTTATATTCATTTTGGACTGTTTTACCTTTGAGAACGCATAATATTAATACACCATAATACCATATACTAGTCGAGCTCGAGTCGTAGCTTTGATATCATGTTCAAATAATTAAAGTAGAAGAGTAGCCGAGTAATTCGGATCCTGTCCGGCCATCATAGACTAAAAGTATCTCTATCAACTTGCATTAATTTATTTGTTTTATGCACATTTCAATACTCATAATTAAACCTTTTGTTTTGGAAATTAAAGTTGGGCTGAGCTAAAGGAGTCGCCTAAATAAACCAAAAAAGAAGAAACTTTGAAACATTTATTTTTCATTTCATCAAGGATGTGCATATTGATAGTGACAAAAAAAAAAAAGTAGAATTCGATCTAACTCATCAACTAACTAGAACATAAAAGAGAGACATTAATGATGTAGTAAGATTTATCACTCCCACTCAAAATAGAACTAAAAATTGGCAACGTAACTCTCTCTCTACTAATTAATTAATCTCTACTAGTACTACAAAACACATTTAATTTTTTCATGCACCACCACCAACGTTATAGTGTTGAAGCAGCCTATTAGCTTCTCTAAGGCCACTAAAGTAAGCTCCATGAGTCGTCGAGTAATGCGTCGCGTGAGTCGCTTCTCCGGCGAACAGAACTTGCAGCGGCGGCGCACCACCACCGTCGTTGTTTTCCGGCAGTGGCTCCGACAACGCATCCATATCGGCCACGCTCGACCCGACCGCCACGTAGCTGTATGAGCCCAAGAAGAGAGGGTTAGTCCCCCATTGAGTCCTCAAAACCTTATCAAACTCATAATCCTCAACTCCATTAATGCAATTTGCATTCTTTAATCTATATGATATCAAATTTAACACGGTTGTTGAGAAGCCCTTCATGATTTGTTCATCGGTTAGAGACTCGAGCTCGATGGCCTCCTGCCCCGTAAACCACGACAGAACGACTTTGGAGTCGGAGTAGATCGGGTAAAGAGCAGAGGTCCTCCTTATCCAGTGAGGTATGGTGGGATTCCTTAACTCGGAATCGGGTTTGTGAAACACCATTTGCAATAGAGGAAACTTGAGATGATGATGAGTTTGTTTCAGCTGCAAGAACACTTTGTTGACAACACCAAATCCGAGGCGGGAAATGGCTTTTCTCTTGAAGCAAGGTAGGGGAGGATCGAACATGCTGCAATCTGGCCTAATCCCACGTTTAAGCACACCTAGAGAAACTGTGACTATTACATGATCGGCCGATAGAGTTGTGCCGTCGACAAAATGCAGCTTCACCGGCTTATTACAACTCGATATTGGACTTCGTTCGTGTTCTTGACGCTTCCCTGCATCTTGATTATCGAGTAATTGCCACTCGATTCTCTTGACTTTCCGGCCTAATTGTATCATCCCGGTAGGCAAATCCGACGCCAAACATTCAATCACGCTCGAGTAACCCCGGGCTATAGTAATCTCTTCCCCCGGAAACATGACGTAGTCGCGCTCTGCGTCGTAATCGAGACGCCGGAGATCATCCGCCGCCGTGTAACTCCTCTGCGTGTTCTCATGCATCGCGAAGACCGCCTCTTCCAACGACTTCCTCCGCCAGTGCCCGAATCTCCGGCCGACTTTCTCTTCTCCGGTGAGGCTGCTCCAATAGGCCTCGAGGCCATTCCTGAGGAAGGAACCGACGCTGAGATCTCCGGCTTTAAAGTTTTTACTGCAATGCTTGAGTATCTGATCGGAAGAAAGGAGATTATCGTCGTGGACTTTTCCCTGAATGAAATCCATGAGATTCTTGAAGAGTTTGGAGATGGGGTCGACGATGGAGGGGGGGAGCTCGTGGCCGCCTTCAGAGACGGTGACCGGATCGCTGGGTAAGCCGTCCATGCACTCGTAAGGGTGGTGAGAGTGGAGCAAGCTTCTGTCTTGGGCGATTTTGTAAACGGGGCTGCCATGGATGCCGTGGATCCAGGTAGCCCCTAGCTCGACTTGGTCTCCGCAGAATTCGTCGGAGTTGATGCGGCCGCCGATTCTGGTCCCGCCCTCGACGACGTGGAGCTCGAAAAGTTGGTCGGAGGTGGTGGATGTGTAGAGGTGGTGGGCGGCGGTGAGGCCTGCCATTCCGGCTCCGATTATCACAATTCTTGGCTTTTTGCTCGCCATCTATATATATATGACGGAACTATATTTTATTATCACTGTCGGTCGGGAATTCTGGATAATATGTAATAAGGTGAGAGGTCAATTTATGTTTGCAGACAAGCTCTCTCTTTCTCTCTCCCTCTCAATCGTGTATATATATAACATATATATTGTGAAAATCGCAGATAAACTATAATCTGTATTAACAAAATAATATTGTTAATTTTTCGAAGGAGATGTCACATTATATACAATAATATAATTTACATCTCCGCATATACAAAAAATAAGCATATTTTCGCAAAAATAATAATAATATAATTTACATCTCCGCAAATACAAAAAATCAGCATATATGTTCGAAAAATATAAAAATGCTCTCGTTGAGAGTCGAACTCAAGACCTCCCGCTTACTAAACGGGTGCTCTAACCAACTGAGCTACGAGAGCTGTTGATTAATGATTCTATTAAATAATATATATTATATAATAAATAACTAGTGTCTTAAATATTATTCTATTGTTCCCTCATAACAATAAGAGCATCTCCAATAATGCTTTCTCAATTTCAGGAATTTTGTTGCCACATCATCAGCACCTCAAAAGTTAAATACCTACTTCTTTTAAATATATTCCTTCACAACAATACTTTCTCAAAAGTTACTATTCATGGGTCCCACTTTCAAATCATTATATATTTTATAGATACACATATATGTATATTTAACACAAGTAAAAGTAAAAAATAAAAATAATTGTAGGCATTATGCAATGTGGGGCCCACTTTCCCACTCACTTTACACAAAAATTCCTAGGAAGGCCTGCAACTTTTTTATCTCACTTGAATAAGCTTCCCCACCTTTACTTTCTTCCCCCACAATGATGCCTTTTTAATTGTGTGGAATATGTTGGGTGCCAAGTCAACATATTCCTAACCATTGTAGATGCCCTAATAATAATATGATGATGATCATAGTATCCATATCTAGGGATGTAAGTGAGTCAGCTTACTCATGAGCTACTCGGGATCGACTCGGTGAAAGTTCGAAATCGATTCGAGATTTGTCGAGTCGAGTTCGAGTTCGAGCTACTCGAGTAGTTACCGAGCTCGAGCTCTATAACAGTGAGCTCGACAAGCTCGCGAGCCTTATCGAGCTTAATCGAGCTTAGTGCAATTACAAATTTACCCTTAATAATTTAATTATATTTATTTAAAATTAAATAAATATTATTTTTTATTTAATATTTATACATAATCGAGTCGAGCTCGAGCTCGAAAAATTAAAGCTCGACCGAGCTCAACTCGAGTCGAGCTTCGAGGTTTTCTTATCGAGCTTGAGCTCGATAAGGCTATTACTTGACTCAACTCCACTTGATTACATCCCTATCCGTATCTCATGACAAAGCTTTGAAAATGTTGATTGGTGCATTCGCGAAGCAGCCAAAGAGTTACAGGAGTGCAATCATCATAATTTAAAAAATTTGGAGGTAGAGAGATATATTTTCATGAATTTTATTCTACAATCCAGCAAAATTAGAGATTTCAAGAAAAATAAATAAAAACGACTAAAAATGTTAGTCTATTTAAACTTTCCATTCCAGCTTATCTTGTCTATGAACAATTTTTATTTTTTTTTGTCCAACATATATTAGCAATAGTGTAGATGTCATTTTCTGCCGGTCCAAATTAATATAGCCAAGAGCACCCCAATATCAATAAAAGATCACAAGATATGAGCTCGAACTCAAGAAGTCGAAACTCGAGGTCGAAAGGGTTGGAAGTCAAAAGATCCGTTATGACCCTGAGGGTGTCTGAAAGTTGGCCTGATCAAAACCCTACTGGGAATATGGCAGAGGCCGAGTCAAAAACCCTATTGGGGTATATAAGAAAATCCCGAATTTAGTGAGGAGTCGGTTGAAAAGAGAGGATAAGTAGGAAGGGGACGAGAAACAAAGAACACATTTTGGATTCTAGCCGAAAACCCCATAAACTATCCACATCAGAAATTCAGTCATATCATTTGGGATTACTCACCATTTTAACAGTCACAGCCTCATTTGTAATTTAATTCATTGTTTCTAAGATTATTTTATATTCGATTCTGACTTGAGCGTCAGAGACCGATCAATCGTCAACCCCCGACGGTCCTTCAACTTCACGTGTTTTGTTTTTATTTTGTAGATCGTCAGAGCTCGGATCCAAACATTATTAATTGCAGAATTTCGATTCTACAAGTAGCATGAAGGTTGTTAGTCTATTAAACATTTCTTGTGATTGATTGTGAGTAAATTATTAAAAATATAATTTACGTAGAGAAACTTCATATAACAAAATTAACATTATTAATCCAAATCAATATTCAGTTCACGAATGGAAATAACGGTAGAACATTATTGAAACTAAACGCTTATTCGGTGGAAAGAAAGCACGATGCTAAAGAAGAAGTGTGAAATAACGAAAATTAAATGTACAACATATATAGCAAATGGCAAAAAGAATACAAAAATTTAATTGTTTTGATTTTTGAGGTCAAAATTTGTAAGACAAACGAGAATTAGGATTGAACGAAATTTATATTCAATGATACATTTCTAAATAATATGGGTAAATTGCCTAAAAATACATCAACTTTGACGTGTTTTTGGTTTTTCACACGTTTTATAAAACATAGTTTTAATAACATGAACTTAACACTTATTTGATTTCTTACATGATTTTCAAATTTCAGTCAACGGAAGTGACTTGATTGTCGGAGATTTTCATGTATACATCTATGTGGGCACCAAATTACTTAAAATACACGAATTTTTAATCGATTTTGATCGGATTAGAGTGTCCGAATTTGAAAATTATGTGAAAAACCAAACAAATGTTAAGTTTATGTTATTGAAACTACGTTTTTTAAAATGTGTGAAAACTAAAAACACCCTAAAATTTGTGTATTTTAAGACAATTAATCCAAATAATATTGATATTTGAATTCAGATTTTAATCCGTCTTACAAAATTTGACATTTAAGATGGTCTGCACAAGATTCTCTCTCCCTAAAGGAATTCACACTTTCTTCAAATTAGTGACTGGATTTTTTTTTATTAGAAAAATAGACTTTTACAGAATTTTAGGTCTCAGGGCCGCTACTGCTGAGACATAGTTGTAATCTATTTGATGTATAAAAAGTAGTACATATTAGTGAAAATATATATTTATATGCATGTGACACGTTTAATGATCTTTAAAGGTTAGTTGTTGTAAATATCACGTCATTTATTGAATTTGCAATCCTCAGTAAAAAAGAACAACGTCGTTTATTACCACTGATGAAAATAGAGATGTAATAATACTTACAAAATATTAAATTTTGATGTAATTTTAACATTTAAAAAATCGCATAAAAATGTAAAATTAAATAAAATTCACGCCATTTCCTGCAATTGGCGGCCTCGCCTGCATCAATAGTAATATCGAAAAGCTCGACTCTTCCCTTGAAAAAAATACAGTAAAACTTTTGTATAAGAATACATTATATAAAAATAACTTGCTTATAGTAATAAAAATTTATGGTCCTAATTCAGGACCAGTTATAAATAAAAATAAGCCTTATATTATAATATTCCATTGTATTTTTAGGATCATCCTTAATGAATTTGCCTCCATATAATAATAAAATGGTATTGAATTTCATATATATTAATTAAATATCTACATAAAATATATTGATTATTTAACTATGTTACATTAAACTTAAGATAATGTGAAATATTTATCTAAAGTTGCATGTGATGCATACATTTTTTAACATTTTCAAGATACACAGTACGTAAATGAATTTTCTAAATTTAATATGTATACATAATGTATGTGAATGAAGTACGCACATTTGACTTTTTAAAAGTCATGGATCTTTTTATTTTTTGGGAAAAAATTCATGAATCTTATTTATCTTTTAAATTCATGTGTTTTAAAATACGAAATGACACATTTTCAAGTGTCGTATGATGTATATTAGTTTTTTTTTAATTCTAATTTTTATATGTAAACGTCTATTTAAGGTTGGACGACTGAATAAAGTTTGAAGGATGTTGGAGTAGATAAACACTGCTAGAGACATCAGCAAGTGGAGATGAGACAGAATCCCTAGAATATCGGGATTAATCCAACAGACTGGATGATAAGACCTATTCAGAAAAGCTGAAGCAGGGCACAACAAATCTGGAGCAGTTGAAGACCTCCCGCTAGTGGGGGGATTTGAATTTTGACATATTTTCTATTTAAACTAGTTTTTGTAAATGACTTCGCAAATTACATTTTCTACACTTATATTCTGCACTTTAGATTAGGTTTTAAAGATGCTTCGGCAGCAAGAACAATTTCGGGCCTTTATGCCCACAAGAAGTAAGAATGTTGTTTGATGTTCAATGTTGGAGTTGAACCAGTTATCTATTTAATTCAGTAAGTTTTATTTCTACATTATGTCTGTTAGGAAAAACTATTAAGGGCTTTTCTGACAAGGGGTTTTGATGAGATGTCAAAATATGCAAAGAGCTTTGAAAAACTGAAAAGAAATCAAGCAGAAAAGTAAGGATGATCATATAAAAAAATCGAGCTATCAAAGCCAAAAAAATGATAAATCCAAGTGAGAAAAAGAAAAGAGAGAAAAGAAAAAGAAACAAGCCTAAGAGCTGAGAAAAGAAAAGAGAGAAAAGAAAAAAAAAGAAAAAAAAATCTAGCCACAAAGAGCTGTGAAAGAGAAACTGTAGCTTGCTAGATCAGTTAGCAAGATAAAACTGAAAGTTGAAGGTATCATCAAGTGGAGTACCAAATGCCATCAGTCTACAGTTATGAACTGAAGAAAAATATTAGTTCAAGGCACCAGTCCAGAAGTGCCCAACACCAGCTGAAGTAAAGTTCCAGTTAAAGAAAAGTTTCCAGCTGAAGGAGAATACCAACTGAGGAGAACTGAAGGATATGCCAGTTCAAGACTAATCCCGGCTAAAGAAATACCAGCTGAAGACCACATCAGTTCGAGCTGATGAATATGCCAGCTCAAGATGATACCAACTGAAGAAGACTACCAGCCGAAGAGGGGACAATCCCAGCTGAAGAAAAATACCAGCTGAAGATCACATCAGTCCAAGCTGATGAACATGTCAGCTCAAGAAGTACCAGCTGAAGAAAAATACCAGCTGAAGAATGTACCAGTTCAAGGTCTGAGCCGAAGAAAATACCAGCTTAGGAAGTTCTAGCTGAAGAAGAATACCAGCTGAAGAGAAGACCAAGGTACGAGCTGAAGGAGATACCAACTCAAGAAGTCCCAGCTGAAGAATGAAGTTCCAGCTGAGGAAGTACCAGTTCGAAGGATACCAGTTGAAGAGGCATCAGTTCTGAAGTCCAACTGAAGAAGCGCCAGCAACCGAACTAAAGACCAGTCCAAGAAAGTTACAGCTGAAGGGACACAAGTCCAACATGCCAGCTGAAGAACACTGGTTCAAACTACCATTTGAAGCAAATCAAACTGGAGCTCAGAAAGCATCAAGCCAGAGTCCAAAACTGCCAGCTGAAGAAGATCTAAACTGGAGCTTTCCAAATTGTCAATAATGCGCAGAACTGACAGACAAGGAACTGAAGATTCCACTGCCTGTCAAAGCCCAGAACTGAAGATCAAGATAGAAGCCATAACTGAATTTCAAATTTCAGATAAGCCAAAGAAGATCTTAAAGTTAATGCAACTGAGATCTTGGAACAAAAGCTCGTCAGAAGAGCAAAGGCTACTCAACGGCTCTCTTTAAATGAAAGTCCCTCAATAGCTTTATCATTTATGATCACACAGTGATCATCAACGGTCACTAGCCACTCATCTATAAAAGGTGAGCAACCCAGAAGATGGCCGTGACTTTTGCTTAACTTTTTTGCAAGAATTGCTGCCTAAAGACTTTCCGCGAAGACGTTCGCCAAAGCCTTAAAGCCTCAAGCTTAAAATTCACCAAAGTAAAAAGTCTAACTGAAGAGAAGGAGCCAGATCACTCATCAAGCTAGCTGTTGAAGAAATCCAGCCAGAGCAACTCTCTCAGTTCAAGTTCTACCTAGCTCAAGCCGCCGACACGCAAAGGAGCACATCAGTTGATACCAGATTCAAGACTGTCTTCTTGAAGATCGAAAGAGATCTAAAACCAGCTGAGATCGATAAGTGTGAGATGTCAACCCAGAACCAGCTGAGAAGGCTATTTGCGTTGGTTCGTCGCTTCCGGGACAGCAACAGTTGGAAAGGAATTCATGACTCGTAAATTCACCCACAACCAGGTCCAACACTTATCTTCACTATGTAACTGTAATAAAGGAACTTTACACTTGCATAGTGAATTGCTCTTCTGCGGAAGGAAGATAGGATATAGAAGTTGAGCTTCGAACCTCTATAAAATTGCTTGTGTGCTCCGCTTTACTTTTCAGTTTCAGTTGCATTTTCTAAACTGCACACTTCAAGCACACATAGCACTCCGAGCGAGTAGATCATCTCAACTGATCTCCTAAGAGCACGGATAACTCAGCAAGTCAAATGGGCCCTGAATATTCCGCACTTATTGTTAAGTTTTCTGATCAGTTTATTCACCCCCTTCTAAACTGATTCTAACTCACCCTGGGACCAACAATGTCTTTAATTTCTACATTTTTAATAGCATCTAGCATGAGACGCTAGATCTTTAATTTCGGGATTTGAACGATAGATAAATGTTTAGACACATTTAAATACTCGTTAGGCTTTGTGGGCAAATTAGTGCATGCATATGTTTCTGCCAAAATTTGTTCTTGTTCCAACTGAGTGTGTGTTTAATATGACTATTGTGGTAGATCACTTGACATGTGGTCATTTTGCGATCCAAAATACATTTATAAAGTAAGGGTAGATCCCACAGGCAGCTATGCATCTTTTCTTTCAAAGTCACCAACAACAATATGGAGGGGGATTTGTTGTGGCCACAATGCGAACTAATAAAAAAAAATACTAGAAAATAATATTAATAGATAACAAGATCCTAAATGAATAAGAC
This sequence comes from Perilla frutescens, assembly GCA_026008535.1. Lineage (NCBI taxonomy): Eukaryota > Viridiplantae > Streptophyta > Magnoliopsida > Lamiales > Lamiaceae > Perilla > Perilla frutescens. The sequence continues at coordinate 46,376,977 of BRKX01000001.1, read as the reverse complement.
TTGAAATAAACCAACAGACTTGGTCATGGGCACGCTGATTTCTTATGCGAATTTAATCATCTAGTTATAGCTCCCAAATTCATCTCAACATAGCCAACCTTATATTCATAGTAGATATAGCTATAGGATTCCTCCAGTGTGACCAATCTATCCTTTCATTTTAGACTGGAGGTAATCTCTCGTCCCCTAGCCCCTAACATGTTGCCCAACCCCGATCTCTCAATTGATTGTAAGCAGCAAAACAGCATTATACCCTAGACAGACCTAGATTTATTGCAGACACCGATCACTCAATTTTCCCACAATACTCGTGATGTACCCTGTCTCTTTATGACCAATTCACAGCTATGATTCATAAACCATATATAGATTTAGTGTGCCCAATTCTAATTAACGAGTGATCAGCCACATTAATCAGCTTAAGACACTTTAGTGAAACAAAGAAATCAATACAAGATGGGACCAAATTCACACAGTGTTATGTCCATTTCGACCTCACGAGTTCATGTTATTTATTCCTCATCTAATTCAATTCGGATTAAAGATTACCAATGAATAAAGTGAAGAACAATAGATAAATAAAATAAAACATAACTGATAAAATAAACTTATATTATTTTAAAGAACGAATATCGACTCCAGCTCTAACTTGAAAACTTAAATTAATTACCTACGCCCCGAGGGCACGAGGCCCCCAGGTTATTAGGAAAAACCAAGAAAAAAAAAGTAACTATGCAGCGTCCTACACTATATATCTGATGTATTCTGGATGTTTTGGAATTGATCTGCACATCAAGTATTTATACAAGTAGGTCAAGATTTGAATTCGGCCCATGAACTGGCCCATCTTCAATTCTGGATCGAATATCAACGTGCCCACGACTTTCCTTAACTGGCAGATTCTTTCCTTGTGAAGAAAGATATTCCAGCAGTATTTTAGGGTGGATCTCAGTGTGCCCCACTTGCAATACTAGAGAGATGCACTTTTCATATAGGGCTCATCCAATCCCAATTTTCAGGAATGCAGTCAACCCTTCCTTGTTTACTTTTGTAGTACCCTCAGCAGCTCTGCTTTCTTCTTGGATTAAATTTGCTTGGGTTTCTTATGTCCACAGAGGCTCTATCAACTTTCTAAGTTGAAATTTCCTTGTAAGGAGATTCTGTTTCCTTGTAAGTGAGATCAAATTCTGAATTTTCACGGATTTAATTTTATCTCTTCACTGTGTGCCCACAGAAGGAAAGTTTCTTTTAGAAAAGATGGATCTTCTAGATAGCTCAAAATATCTCCACTGGATTTGGTAATATTCTCTTTGATAACAACTTCTTTCCTTGAGCAATCAAATCTCGAAGATCTTGGATCTCTTCATTGTCTCCCAAATTTCACGTTGTGCCGTCACTGGATCTGTCTTTATTGGACTCTGCGTGAGTCTTATGGGCACGATTACAACTCTCGAGAGCTGGAGTGTTATGGATCTTCAAAAAAGCTCTTTGCTTGGAGCTCAGTACGGTGAAGGTTCCCTCATGCTCATATCATCATGTTTAGGCATCAGAATGCCCTATGCGCGGGTTTCTTCCTTTATCATGTCTTTTTTCCAAACTTGATTTTTTCTGACTCAAAACACAAAATAAAGGACACTTATTCTAATAAAAAAAACTCTAAAATAGATAGAAAAAATGGACTTGTCATCACTCTTTAGTTGTAATGAGCACACTAAGGTTAAACGGATTAATGAATCGTGACTATATGTTAATCCAATGGTAATTAGGAATTCGGTGGGTTGTTGTGGACACATGAAGAATCAATAAACACAACAAACTTGGGTTCGTTTAGGGCACAAGCTTGTTTGTTCATTTACATCTCTTAGGGGAACCGAGGAGTGGATGATAGGTTAGGGGTTTAATCGAAGATGAATCACTTTTAAACCTATTCTGAAATGATAAATAAGGAGACACAGCAAGGGATCCGGTCTCCATAACTGGGTGACTTAATCATGTAGGAAGATCGGTGTACCCATGATCGAGTTAATGTAGTCTAAACTAGATTCTAGTTCAAATTCTGGAAACTTTTGTTATTTGATATTTTCCTCATTTACTTTTGCAGATTTAAATTCTAGTAAAGTGACAACACAATCCAAACCCCCCTCCTTTGTGATTGATGACCTAAAAGTGAAATCGCATTGGCTCTTTGTGGAATCGACCCTTACTCGTAGCTAGCTACGCTCGTTGTGGACACATAAGAGATGTATGAATTCTCGAGAACAAATGAGTTTTGGTGGTCTTAGGAGAAAATTTTATTTTGATCGCAAAACAATTGTGTGTCATCTATATATTGGACATTTTAGTAATAAAGATCCAAACTTAGGATATAAAAATAAGCTATTTAATTTATTGCATTTATTATATACGAAAATCATTCACATGTGGATCTTTACTTATAAATTTAAGGGATAATTACAATTTAATTCCTAATATTTTAAGGTTTTAACAAAAATAGCATAATGAGTTAATAATTATAATTTAATTTACAACGTTTGGATATTTTAACTTAAATAATCCAATGTTTAATAATTATAATTTAATTCCTAACGTTTGAACATTTTAACAGATATTGCCTAACATTTTCGGCCAAAAAAATCATTTTGGTCATTTTTCAGCAGAAATGTCAGTCTGTTATGTAAGTTCTCTAGCTCAATTGAAAGTAGATGTGACCGAAATAGTATTTTCATCGAAAAAGTTGGGTCATTCATGTTAAAATGTCCCAACGTTGAGAATTAAATTGTAATTATTAAATGTTCTGTTATTTCTGTTAAAATATCCAAAATTGAGAATTAAATTGTGATTATTAAAATGTTCATTATTTTTTTTTAAACCTTGCAACATTGAGAATTAAATTGTAATTAGGCCTAAATTCAAAATAGAAATATGTAGCGTAAAATTTTCAATATGAAAAATCTATGATATATTGATACTTGTACGGTTGTCCCACGTTTCGCCCATTTTTATTTTATAAGCAAACTCATGTAGACTTGCCAATTTTTTGGTTTTGCAATTGTGTGTAGATGAATAAAAATAAATAAACATATATATATATATATATATAATAAATTGACCTTAATTATCATTTGTAGTATATTTTTTTGACTGGGAAGAATTTTAACAAGCCACATTTAATAATACACATTCATGAAATAACAACATTCATAAATATCTACACCATATAGTAAAAGTGTCTAAAATACACGATTTCCCCACCTTTTTTTTTACCTCTAGACACAAAGTCCCCTCTTTTTCAAATGTGAGTCTCAACGCGGAGTCATGTTAGCCTTTTTCAACAATTATTTGACTAGACGTTAAGATAAATTGATTGAACGTGAAAGAGAATTCTATGAGCATGAAAAAGAATTTTATGAGCGTGAAGGTAAAATTCATTGAGCGTGAAAGATAATTCTATGAGCATGAAAATAGAATTTTACAAGCGTGAAGGTAAATTATACGAGAGGGAAGAGAAATACGAGTCCTAAATGTAAATTGTAGGCACATTTACTAATAAACGTTCATATTAACACATTGTAATTATAGTGGAAGTAAAATATATTTACTAGTGGTAAAAAAAGGTTAGGGAAGATGGGTATTTTAGACACTGGTTATATGGTGTAGTTTTTATCAATGATGTTATTTTGTGAGGTATGTTATCAAGAGTGGCTAATGTTGGCTAGTGTACCCACTATTTTTAATTTATTTGTGAATGCTTACCTATATTATTTGTATATTTGCTCATAAAAAGAAATAAAATTACCGAAATGTCTACATGTATTTTGCACGAAATCAAAATGGATATATTCGTCGCAGTTCATGTCGTCCGAGTGGATCCCTAGAAAATTTGCCTAGATCTACTAAAAATACTAAAAAATCCATAAAATAATACCATCATCGGCATTTTCTAATCTTTCACATCGATTATATATTAAAGAGACACTCTTATGTGACACCGTCCAACGGGTCACAAATCGTTAGACGGATCCCAGCCCGGATCCGAGTTGAATAAAATATATAATTAAAAAATAAAATGCAGATCTACTCTCTATCTCTCATGTGATTTAGAGCTCCATAGATCTAGTCTTTTACTCCATAGTTAGATGAGATTTGCAAGATGTCTCTCTCTCTCATGCGATTTAGATCTATGGAGATCTGCTCTTTTTCTCCACGGGCGCAACCCACTCGAAAGATGCACCAACGCTGTCAGTTATTTGGATGAGGAAATCGGAGGAATTTTTCCATAGATCTTTGACGTGTCACCTTTGTTGCAAGAATCTGTAACGATCAATTTGAGGACTGATGAATGGCTTTAAAAATATGTCTCTATAGTTTATTCTGATGACATTATGCAATCCTGGAGGCCGACATCTTTGAGTTGTTGTGGCATGCTTTTATTGATGAGGGACTATACTTCTCCTACTACCTCTGCTACAGTCAATGATGATTTCTCTTTTCGTATATTATAGTGGTTTCAATGGAGAAGTTCTAATTTTTTCTCTGAATTATTTTTCTATTATTTTTAATTTTTTTTGGAAGAAAAAAAAAGGATTTACTTGTTTATGGAGATCTAGTGCAAATTGGGGTACATTTTGTGAGTATAAGATGATTTTTCTTGTTTCTCTAATTAAATTAATCTCATTCTTTTGAACTCAAAATATAAGTTTATTTCTGGAATTAAACGATTTATTGGACTAGATACATTCTTCAGAGAAATAAATATACATTCATTCTCATAAAAACAATGATACTCTGCTAATCAATATTAAAACAATAATTATTGAACCAACCTCACAACATATGCTGCTTCTCTATTCATGTAATTCAATAATTAATGTTTTATTGTATTTTACCTCCTTCTAATAATAATATTGTATGATACTTTACCTCATAGATGATGATACTTCTACTCATAGCTAATGGTACTTATATGTTCTTAGTTTGATAATTAATGTTTAACTATCAATAATATCATATGGCATCTCATCTCCGAATTAATGATACTTTATCTCATAATTAATAATACTTCATCTCATAACTAATGATATTTCCATTCTAGGTTCAATAATTAATGTTTAATTATATAATATCATATGATATTTCACCTCCGAATTAATGGAATTTCACACCATAGCTATTGACATTTTACTTTACAAAGGGAAAATGTGCATATTCATCCTTAATGTTTCCACCCAAGTGCATATACCCCCCTGAACTTTATTTGGAGTAATTAAACCTAAATTGATCCAAAAGTGGTACAATTAAACCCCCTCCTAACAAACATATAACTTTGTCTATACACCTAAATAGCGGAAACTAGAAACCCATTCATCTTTCTTACCTAAATAGCGGGAACCAGAAACCCATTCATCTTTCTTTTGGTTTGAACTTGCAGAGAATCCTCCCACTAAAAACCCTCCACATGAAATACCCTATCTATACACACATGGTGTAGGGCTTATCAAAGTAACATGTGTAGTTCTTACATGGTTGATAACAATATTAGTGAAAGTTTTAATTCAACTTTAGTTGATGCAAGACATAAGCTAATAGTGAGCATGCTAGAAGAAATAAGATTTAATGCAATGGCTAGGATTAGAGATAGGAAAAAAATGTGTGATTCATGGTTCAATGAATGGTCTCCTGCTGCTATGAGGATGTATCAAAACAACAAAAATTCTGCTGTTGGGTGTTAGGTGCTTTTTAATGGTTCATTGGGATATGAAATTGGGGAGGGTGAGGATAAGCATACAGTATGTTTGGATAGAAAAATTTGCACTTGTAGAGCTTGGGAACTAACTGGAATACCATGCATGCATGCTATAAGTGCTATGTATTATTCTAAGATAGATCTCTTATCAATGATATCCAAGTGGTACCACAAATCCACTTACCAAAAGGCTTATGAATACCCAATATTACATGTTCCTGGACCGAAATTCTCTAGGATTGAAGAATATGCACCAATTGAACCTCCACCATTTTATAAGATGCTAGGTAGACCTAGGAAGAAAAGGGTAAGAGCATCCAATGAACCTTCTGGCTCGAGCAACAAATACTCAAAGAGGGGGAAGGCACAAGAGTGCAGCATTTGCAGCAAAACAGGTCACAACAAAGTCAGGTGTCCAAACAAGGAAAATCAGGTGAATATCCTTTTTTGTTTTTTATTTCTTTTGACATCTAATATAATTTATTTCTTGTTTTTGTGGTGCAATATACTTTATTTTAGGTTCCTGAAAGCATCACAACTAGGCCTAAAAAACTCCAAACTCGAAGATGGAAGAATTTTGTTGGAATTAGATGTCATGTTGATTTGAACAATGGCAAAACCACTATCAATGTGAGTTTTTTTTAAAACATTAATATGTATTTTGGTTTCTTATATCTAATTCATTCATCTCCTTGTAGCCCAGACTAGCCTCTCAAAGAGTCGTCCAAGAGGCTGAACAATCAATTCCACAAGAATCTGATTCAATTATCAGATTCACAATACCAAATGAGAGAGAGATTAATAGAAACAAAGCTAAACAACTTTGTAGCCCAAGTAATTTTAGAACCATAAAATTCAAAGGGAATGGATAAGAAGTAAGAATGTCGATGGATTTGCTATTCAAACCTCCAGGCTTGAAATGACCTGCTGTCACCACAAGACAATTATTGGAGCAGAGAGACATAAGAAAAAATGGAAATGCAGCAAAGGTGGATCATCTACACTTACAAATGAAGATCATAACTAGATATATATCTGAAGATTTTTCACTTACTTTTGGAATTTCTAACATGACTAGTGCAAACGTGTATTGGTAGGAAGAATTGAACTTCTTTTATTTTTTACTGCATTATGCATTAGTATTTTGTATGAGGAAGAATGCACTCCTTTTTATTTTGTATAAGAAAGAATGCACTCTAGTGGTGCGATTTTCCTACCTGCCGCTTATTGAGCATTATTGAAAAGATAGTGAATCTTCGTGAGAAAATTGGGAGAATTTTGTAAGATTTTTGGTCTTTAAACCAAAGAAACGGGATGGATTGATTTAGGGATAGCTTGTGGGATCCATAAAAAATGAAAAAAATGGATAAAAATGAACTTTTGTGAGAGGCCGTTTGTTCTAGTTAACTGGGGGGCTTATTTGCCCGTAAAAAATGTTTTTGGGGGCTAATTTGCTCCAAAATAAAGTTCAATGGGCTATTTGCACCTGGGTCTAAACATTAAGATGGGATTTGCACCTTTTCCCCTTTACAAATAATTATACTTCACCTCAAAACTAGTGATACCTCACTTGATAGAAAATGATCACTTTTAAAGTTAATGATACTTCTCATCATAGTTAATCACACTTTTATACTTTTAGTTCAATGATACTTCACTTCAAAGTTAATGATACTTCGTCTCATAGCTAATCATATTTTTATATTTTTAGTTCAATAATTAATGTTTAATTATTGATAATATCATATGATACTTCACCTCCGAGTTAAATGATACATCACCTAAGAGCTAATGATACTCCACATAATACCTAATTATACTTGACATCATAGTCATTGATACTTTATGATAAGTCCATTTATTTCATATTTTATGGGCATTTTATTCGATATAAATGTCATTTTTAGTCTGTTTTTGAGTTGAAAAAAACCAGGTTGTGGTCAAGGGCATTTCAGAGGTCGAGTTTGGTGAAAGAGGCATTTTATGCCTAATTATTCAAGCTTATCTAAACGCCACAAATAATTCTTAGAGACACATGAAACTTCTTCAGCATTCATCCAATATTCGGGAAGCAGAATGGACATAACGCTAGGGATGAAGCTGACTAGATGATGTCATGCCCACATTGCTTGTGCAGACTTGACTAAAGGCCTAAAATGGGCTCATGCGGGATTTCCAAGAATTAGTTAAGTTAAAGAAGGCGTGAGAGATAGATACAAGTCCGAGAAGAGTTGGTGCTAAGTTGGACTGCTGGGAGGCGTAGAGATGAAGAGATAAAGTCAATCCCTGAAAAATATGGATTTGATCAACCACCACTGGATAAGGCTTATCCAGTTAGGTGCAGAGGGCACTCCAGACCCGGAATGCAGTTGAAGGCCCCCGCCTGTGGGGGAATTTGAATTCGGAAATGTATCTATTTAAACAAGTTTCATTTTATGGAAATAGAGTTCGAAAACACTGACATAATATTTTACTTTCTGCATTTTAATTTCTTTTTTTACTTTTGAAGCTACTAAGGCAGCAAGACAATCTAATAGGCCTTATGTCTTTGGGATTTAGGAACGTTTTTAATGCTCAACGTTGGAGTTGAGTATTTTTTCTTATTAATTCAGTAAGTTTTCCTTTAATTATGTATTTTATTATTATTGCAAGTTTAATTTCATCTAGCATGCATGGCTAGATCTTTGATTCCGGTGTTTGAGCGATAGAAAATGGTTTAAGTAAAAACTGGACTCGTGAGGTCTAGTGGGCATATTAATGCATGAAAGGTTTCTGCTGATTCTTGGCCTTGTTCCACGTGAATGTGTGTTTGAAATGTCCAATGTGGCTGATCACTCGCTAGACATAGAGGACACACCACTATTAATTGAATTGGTGAATCATGAATGTGTGTTTATTCATATAGTAATAAAAGAATCGGTGGGTTGTTGTGGGCACACGAGGAATCGGTAAATATAACAAACATGGGTTCATCTAGGGCACACTGCTGTCTATTCATTTACATCTTTTTGGGGAACCGGGGGTGGGTGATAGGTTAGGGGTTTACTTGATGAGGAATCGCTTTTAAACCTAAAATGAAAGGATGAATAAGGAGACGCAGAGAGGAATCCGGTCTCCATAACTGGGTGACTTAGTAATGCATGAAAATAGGTGTGCCCATGATCGAGTAGTTTAGACTTAAACTAAATTCTAGTTCAAATACTGGAACATTTATTATTTGATATTTTCTTTAGTCTTATTTTGCAGATTTAATTTCAGCAAGGTGACAACACAATCAACCCCCTTTTGTGATTGGTTACTCGAAGGTGGAATCACATCAGATCTCTGTGGGATCGACTCGTACTCACGAGCTAGCTACGCTCGCTAGCTGTGGGCACATGAGCATACAAATTTATTTTGACCGTGAAATGACCGCGCGACAATTTACTTTATATATGCTGATACTTCTTTGTTGGTGGTTTTTTTTTTGAAGAGATTGAATTTGTTTTTTTTATATAATTTCAAAAAATAGTGATGCTTCATGTTGGTCCCGGGCGAGTCGATATCAGTTTAGATGGGGGGTGAATAAACTGATTAAAAACTTTTACTTTAATTGCGGAATGATAAGGGTCCTTGACTCGCTTAGTAACTTATCTATGCACAGTTTGGTTTATGACAGTTTGAGTGCAGATTGTGTGAGTTTGTGTACAGTTTCAAAGATATGCAAGTAATCAAAATAGTACAGCACACAGATGATTTATAGAGATTCGAAGTCTCAAACTCCTACGTCCTCTCTTCCTTCCGCAGAAGGGCAACTTCACTATATAACTTGAGTTTCTTTACAAATTACACAATGAAGGACAGTTGGCTGAACCTGGTAACTGCTCACTACCTCAGTGGGTCGGCGGCTCACACTTGAAGTCCCTAACTGCTCGCTAGGAAGGTAGGTGCTATTGATGTCTTTACAAGGTTTTAGATCTCTTTCGATCTTCAAGAGGTTAGTATTGAACAAGGGGGTATCAACTAATGTGCTCCTTCAATTGAGCTGGATAGTTGGTCGATGTTTTGCTGAAACTGAGAAGATTGCTCTGGCTGAATTATCAACAGCTAGTTGAATTCTTTGATTCTGTGGATTCTTCTTCTCAGTTGGACTCTCGCAGTTTAACAAATGTTGACCTTGAGCTGTAAGGGAGGGAGAAAGAAAGCTCTGCTTGAATGAAGGCTTCAAGAATGAGTATTGCGATAAGTCTAAAGTCGAAAGTCTTGCAAAATCTTTGCTTCATTCGTCTTTTATAGATGAGTGATTTTATGACCGTTGAGTTCCATTGATCGGTAGCTCTGATGGCTTATCAATGGCAGATGGTCTTTATGATCGCTGGAGCTTTTGGTTGAAGTAGCTGTTGCTTTGCCAATCGATTTTGATTGCAGTAGCCGTTGTTTTGCCAATCGATCTCTATTGGATATTTAATTCCAGGATCTCAGTTGAAGCATTTATTCCAAGATCTTTACTTTGAGCAATAACTCCAGGGCTCTCTGGCTGGCATTTCTGAGCTCCGGTTTTAGCAAGTTTGAGTTCCAGTTGGCAGCTCTGAACTTGTCTGCTCAGTTCGGCTCTTACTCTAGTTGGCAGTTCTAAGCTTGTCTGCTTAGTTTGGCTCTTACTCCAGTTGGCAGTTCTGAGCTTGTCTGCTCAGTTAGGCTATTACTCCAGTTGGCAGTTCTGAGCTTGTCTACTTAGTTTGGCCATTGCTCCAATTGGCAGTTCTGAGCTTCTTCCTCGAGTTCAACTGATCTCAAGTTGTTGAATGATTTTGTCAATTCTACTGTTCTTTCTTGAGATTTCTTGTCAGCTTTGACTGATCACGGGTTTTTGACTAGCTTGTCAGTTTGACTGTTCTCTCTTGAGCTTTCTTGTCAGTTTGACTAATCACAAGCTGGCTGACTTCAGTTCTGGCCTTTAGTTGATTTGTCTGTTTACTTCAGTTTGGCTGAAGTTAAGTTTGGCCATAAGTTGGATACTTCCAATCTTCAGTTTAAACTGATCTCTTATCAGTTCTTCAGCTTTGATGATTTTTCTTTCAGCTTAATAGACTAAGCTGTCAGTTTGTTTCGACTGGTACGTCTCTTCGAATCCTCAATTAACTTGAGTTCTGACTGGTTTGCGTATCCTTCCAGCTGGTAGACCATACTCCAGTTTGGTTGACTTCAGCTTTAATTGAATTACTTTTTGATGTTCTGGATTGGTCAGCTCAGATCTGTAGCTTGAATTTTAGTCAGTTTTTCATAAATAGTTTTGACATCTCATCAAAACCTTATCTAGAGGTTCCTTGATAGTTTTTCTTAACAATTTCCCCCTTTTTGATGATGTCAAAACCTTGTTAATGATGTTGGAAAAACTGTAACTATTCGTTTGATAGACATGCTGTAGTTTGCTTAGGCAAGTCTTGATATCAGAGCAAGTTAGAGCATGAAATTCAAGTATAAGAGCATTCAGAGCATACTTTCATTTTAGACATGCTTTTATTTTATTAGAGCATGATTATTTAAATATCAGAGCAAAGCTTATCCAAATATCAGAGCAAAGCTTATAGGCATGATCATCAGAGTATCAGAGAATGTTTATAAGCATGATCAAGGCTTGATATGAAGTTGAAGCATGATATTTTGGAGAATTAAAGCATGTATTAAGCATGTATTATATATTCAATCAAAGCATATTGTATCAGCTTTCGATTCTCAATAGTAGTTAGGACTACTATTTTACTTCCTTAGCTGCTTCTTTTCTTCCTGCTTGATTCTCCTTTTTCTTGGATTCCTTGTGTTCTCCAAGCTTCCCCTGAAGCTGGGCTTCCCCCTCATGATGTATTTCTCTTCAGATCTGATCCCAAAGAGTTAAGTTTTCATCATCATACTTTTCACCTTCTCCCTTTTTGGCATCATCCAAAAGGGTAAGCTGGTGTGGATCGTATGATAGGATTGAGAGATTTGGCAAGAAGGTGAAGGCAGTTGCCAAGTTGTTGTCATGGACTAAGGGAACTGAAGGAATGGGCATGGGCGAGGAGAACCATGCATATGCTTCTTCAGTCATCATGAACTGACCACGATCAGTGGTGAGAGAGACTTCTTGCTCTCTGAAGTCCATGGAAGCCAAGCTGGTGAAGATCTCATCGGTTGATGCGATTGGTAGATCTTCAAGAAATGGGGTGCGGGAGGAGTTGGCTGGCTCGTTATCGGGAAGAGGAGCGTCGGCTGGTACACTGAGCTAGATTCGTTTGATCATCGAATCCATTATCTTCGAGAGCGTTGGCGGTGAGCAGAGTGGATGGTTCATCCAATGTCTACTCCATTTTCCTTCATTGATCCAGAAGAGGGATCCACAAGTGCGGAGGAGGTGGAACATTGTGGCCTCATCGAGTTGAAATCGCCAGATGTGGTACTGGAGGTACCATTTCAGTTGCTCGAATAAGGAGGGATCGGTGCCCTCAATTAGACCGAAGCAGCTTCTTAGCTGATGGTCTAGAACTGCCTCAAACTCAACCTCAATGGAGTCGCGATGGACTAAGGTGAGAGGTTGTGAGTTGGCTGGTATTGTAGACTGATCACTCAATCTAGAGAGGGGCTCATTCTCAATCATCAGCTTCCTTTCTTCTGAGGAGCTGGCATTGGCTACCAACGGTCGCTTTCATCGACTTGAGTCGGAAGTGCCCGGTTGGTGCGATCTCTTCGAGATCTGATGACAGTAGATAGTCGGGAGCATGTCCCTTCGTCCGATCAGTTCACCGGTTGGAATGACCTCATCAAACTAGCTTAGAATGATGTGGCTTATGCGACCCATAAACCCAATATTCTCTCGGAACGAGCCAGTTGATGGATCATATTCTGCTCACTCGACATTTGCTCATAGTTGAGCAAGAATGAAGGAGGCCCAGTCGGCTTTACAACCGAAGTATAGAGCGGCCGTTAGATGGGCTTTGAGTTCCGAGAACTGGACCACCTCAAAGTTCCCATGCAGGATATGACCGGTGATATCCAGGAGTTTGATGATCTCACTGGGCAAGCTTTGCTTCAGCTTGTGTGAGCAGTCATGATGGTGCACATGAGGATATTTCCAAAGACCCCACAGTGCATATTTGCACGGTAGTTCCAGTTCCATCACGTCTGGACCTTCACCGGGGAGGGGAAGTGTAGACATCATAATGTCTTTTGTCACCGTGATCACTCTATTCTGAACGGTGGAGATGATGTTGTTGCCGGAGATGGTCGCGTTGTGGTAGAACTCCGCAACATGGGTAGGTATATTCTTGACGGGCATGATTGTCAAGAATGGCAACAACCCAGTTTCCTCCAATGGCCGAATGATTCTTTAGAAGTTGTCTGGGCCGAGACGTGCGTTAAGAAGCTCTAGATTAAGAGTCTTATCTTTCTTCAGCTTGTTCATGAGCGATTTGACATCTACCATCTGAAATGAAGGCTTCATTTCTGCAAAGGGATGGTGTTGTTAGATATGCAAGTGTGTTGAGAGAGAGAGAGTTTGCAGGTGATCAAAGCAAGGAGGAAAGAGAATTTGCAGATGATCGGAGCCTTTATCTCCTTGCATATATATATATATATATTCAGCTTTGCATGCATTGATCGAGGACACTCGATTGCTTCTCTTAGCTGATCAACTATTCAATTTGATGGATGTTTAGCTGAATTAATGATGCATGCTTCCCAGCCATTCGATCGTGAAACAACTTTATGATCATGTGGCTGAGATGGAGTTATTTTGAAAATGGGGTAGTTGCCATAAATAGCAAAATATTCTGCAGATTTTGCTATTTATATCTCATTAGAAAAATATATTTCTCTTTTCTTCTTGAAGAGTTGATTTAATATCAATGCAGAGATATTAATGGCAACTTGTAAGAGAGAACCCTATTTTCAAATTGCAGCCGTTAAATATAATATAAGGAATTTTATAATCACAACGGTAACAATTAAGTTATGATAATCATGAGGATTAAGAAAAACTTATCCAGAGTTAGTTGGAATACAGTCCAACTGATTGGTTTGACAATTCAGCGATTGGATGATCAGTTTCGTCATGTTTCCAGTCGTCGCTGATGAGCTGACTGAAGCTCTAACTGAATTGAACTGATCAGTTCATTTGGTCAGCTGCTTGACTTTCTTGAGTCAGTTTCCTCTTTTTGAAGGGCCGAGCTGGACTAGTTCCACTGCTTCCTTTCGAGCAGTTTGATCACTTTGTCGTTGATACAGATCCAGTTCTATTCTTTGACAGTTCGGGCCTTGCTGTCTTCCGAACTTGGTGAAACTGCTGAACAACAACTGATGATTTTTTCATCCTTTGATTGAGTGATTGTGAATTTCCCTTTGGCGATGATCTGAACTGATCATTTTTCATAATCAATTGCACGTCTTTTGAGCTGGATGTGAGTAAGGGAGTGACATAGCTCTTGGATAGGAGACTTGGTGATGTGGCAGTATCCTCATCATCACTGTCGCTCTCATCATGCCTTGCATTCTTCTGAGGAGCCACGACTTCAGTATGTGATAGATGTAGTTCTATTCTCTCTGTGGCAGTTGGAGTTCGTCGTGATGACTCGGCTGACTGGCTTCATAAATTATCAAAGTTCAGTTTTCAGCAAAGCGAGCCAGTTGGGCAGTTGACTGATTGATTTGCAACCACAGCTCCTTGAGGCATGATGCTTGTTTTGAATTCAGCTAACAAGGCGATTGCTGGAATTTTGTTGATAAGCCGGTGATTCATGATGTGCTGGACTTGCACAATGGTTGGAGGAAATGGATTTGACGATCCTATCTATTTAGTGCTCCAAGTTTCTTCATGTTGCCAGTAGCTCATGCCATGAAAGGCAATTAGCAGAAAATGAGACTTGATGGACATGGAATGTCTCCAGTTATACCAATAGAAATATCTGTGGAGTTGTTTGAACAATTCTTGATCACGTTGTGCAACAAAAGCAAAGTGTGTGAGAAATAGATTAGTCACTTCCTTTTGTGCACTTTTGACCGCATATTCACCACTATAGAAAGTTCGAATATTTTCTTCAGTCAGCTGGAGAGAAGGGCATGTGCTTCTGAAGTAGTCCGCTCCATAGTTTGGATAAGGAATTCCGATGAATGGAATAAGCTCATCTGGATCAGAACAAACCTGGAAATCAACTGGCGATCCGTTCTTTGATTTTGGAGAATGAACGGCGTTGGCATTTGAATTGCTCAAGGTGTTGTTGCTTGTCTTGGCCTTGGCTCTTCATTTCTTTCCTAGTGACTGAAGATGAGCAGTTCCCTTCTTGGGAATCCAGTCAGAGATAAGGACTGGTAGTGCTTCATCACTTGGAAGATTCAGTAGGTCTTCAAGTATCTTGCTCATTCTTAGAACAAGCCCTACCTTGGACTCAAATTTGCCAGATTTCTTTGAGTCAGAGGCCTTGGCGACTTGATGCTTGAGTTGTTGGAAGACAAATTCTGCCCAGTTTGTTTGTCGCCCTTCAGCAAGGTGAATCATAACCTTGTATCTCTCTTGGGTGAGTTGACTCAGGCTTCCAATGGCCCCGAACATCATTTTGTTCGTTATGTCAAGTAGAACACCATACTCTGGCTTTAGATCAGTTTTAGTTGTCATAAAACTGAATTGCTTGTTGCAGGTGGAAGCTTTCCATTCTTTCCAGTACGCTTCTGCAGATTCCTTCAGTTCTTGAACGGATGAACCTTCTTGTGGAAGCTCGAACACTTCTGCAATTGTTCTTTCAGTGATTTGGAGTGGCCGTCCTTGAATCACTGATGACATTGTCTCTCCATCTGCAGACAATTTTGCTTGAAGCAAGAACTCACTCACTAAATTTTGTCTAAAGAACTTTGGTGGTGTTTCCAGGTAGTGAATAATTCCTGACTTGTGAAGATTTGATAGAAGGTTTGGATTGTTTTATTTATTTAGAATCAATTGAAATTTCTTCCTATCAAGGAATTTGTCTCTCATAAGTTGCTCTTTGAAGGAATTTAGAGATCTGGATAATTTGGCCATCTTTAGGGTTGGCTGAGATTTTGGGGAATTTCAAGAGTTTTGAGAGAGAGAGAATTCTTGAGAGCGTAAGAGGAGTATTTCTAAGAGGCTTGAAAGAGAGGGCTTTTTATGAGTGTTTGGACAGGCTCATAGATCTAATGGTTGGAATGGTACTAGCCCCTGGCCTCTTTTGGTCGTTGGCATTTAATGACTTTGAGACATGTCATTGTTTTGCAACGGTCAAAATATTCAAAAATAAATGCGAAGTTCAACATTTATTTGAAAACAAAAAGATAATCTTTTTATATATATCAAAAATAAATAATGACAAACTGAATTACAAGAAGTAAACTAAGGGCTTTCTAATCAGTTTGAACTTGGTCCCACTAGTCCTTCTTGTGATCAGTTTTTCTCTTCTTGGCAAGCGGTCTGTGACGTCACCTTCCTCATCCTCATCGCTGCTTGATGACTCAGTTTCAACTGACTGGAGTCTTGGATGAGCTTGCAACTTCTGAATTTGCTCCGAGTGCAGTTTAACCTATTGCTGCAGGCTGTGGATCAGTTCCACATAATAAGCAGAGAGTTGAACTGTCGAACTGCTTGGTTGAGCATTGAGCTGAACTGCTCTTGAGTTGACTTCTTCCCCTGCCTCAGCTCCAATCAGTTCCTCATAAGGAACTGTGTGGGTCAGCTCATCCATCTCCATGATGATAGTCTCATCATAACTTGACTCTGGTGAAATCTCCGGTGCAGCAGCTTGAAGAGCTCTTTGAATTGGATCAAAGTACACAGTTATTGCTAGTGTACCTTGATAGGTAGGTTGATTATTGACTTGAGTTGTCTGTTCAGCTGGCTGATCAGACTCAGCTGTTCCTGGAGTTTACTCTTGGGGAGGAGCAGTTTGGGGTTCAGTTAGCTCCTTAAACAATCGAGCCTTTTCAGCTGACTTCTCTGACTCTTCATCACTTGGAAGAACTGGTAGAATAGGAGATTTGAGCATTTCTTCAAACTCCAGATCACTGGCAGTTTGCTCATCAACTGCTTGCACCTCTGGAGGATCATCAAGAAGATTGATGATGATGTCATCTGGTCGAGGGGATTCTTCAAAAGTTAACTGTCTAGCAACAGATGCTATGACAGTTTGCCTTGAGCTGTAAACTTCCGCAGTTTCAGCTCCTTGTTGACTGCTCTGGGCTTCTCTGTGAAACAGATTCTGTCCCTGCTGATGTTGTTGTTGTCTGAGGATGAGCAGTTCCCTAAGAAACCAATGCTGTTGAACTTGAGGATTTCTCCAATGTTGCTGTTCAGCCTCAGTTTGTAGAGGTGGAAGTCGGATGTTGGCTCAGTTGAGTAGATCGTTCATCACTTCCAACAATGTTTGTTGTTCTGGATAAGGGTGGTTCCTTCGAATGGCAAGCATTCTCTTCAGTGTGATAACTGGATTTTGTTCAGGAGTCTCCTGTCCAGCCCATTGCATGCTCCATCTCTCTTCTCTTCTCCAGAAGCTCATCCCATGAAGGGTGGTTAGGAGAAAGTGGGCTTCAGAATTGAAGCAATATCTCCATAGGTACCAGTATACGTACCTTGAGAGAGCTTTATACAGAGCAGCCGTGCCAATCACATCTTCAACAAAGTTTTTAGCAATGAACTTGGTCACTTGTTCATCGGCCCAACTTTTGATGACTTCAGCTCTTGATAGAGCTCTTATGTTCTCTTCAGTTTCTGCCATCGGGGGACACGCAGTTCTGAAGCAGTCAGCTCCTGTGCCTCGTGATGGAACTCCCCTGAGAGGCACAATGTCATCCCCTTTAACTGGTGCCATATCAAACACCTTGATGTTGAAAGGAGATAGTTTTGGAGGGGGTGGAGGTCCTGATTGCTTCTTTTTCCCTTTTGGTTGAGATGATGTGGGCTTCTTCTTTGCTCTGCCAGTTCCTTCCTTGACTTGAACTGGTCTTGTAGAAGGTCCTTCTTTAGGTGAATCAACCGTTGATCCACATCGAACTTGTCGTAACGGCTGGACTCTGATTGTGTGTCTCAACATTTGGCTTATTAGGACATTGTCTTCAGAGTCAGAGTCCTTTTGCTGTGCCTCTATGATGATCTTTTTGTCTTTTCTTTTAGCAGATTCCTCTGCTTTCTTTGAAGGAGCATCAGTTTGCTGACTGCTCTTGATGCTTATGGATTTTTAGGCCGGTTGTCTTCTGCCAGTTGATGGTATAAAATCCAGTTTCTCAATCATTAATGTGTCAGTTTCTTCATCCATAAAGTTGAGGGTGCTTTCCAGGATGCTGTTGATTCTGCAGGCATAACACATCTTCTGATGGAACTCAGTTTCTTTCCAATATTTTTCAACAATGTCTACATACTTCTTGATTTGTTCAAAGAAGTACTAAGCCCAATTAACTCTGATGTTTCAGGAGATTGCTGCACAAGCTTTGTATTTGTGCTCTGACATCTCAGAATGACTCCCTGTTGTGCCGACAATCATCCTAGCTGCAACTGATGCTAGAATTTTGTACTCTTCCTGGAAGCAGGACATGAGTGTACTGCTTTTGTAGCAATCTTCGCAGTTCGCTCGCTTCCAGAGATGGTAAACTTGTTCTTGATCAACTTCCACATCTTGTAATCTTATGCCAGAGGTGGGAAGTTGAAATATCCTTCCGAGCAGTTCTGGAGTGATCACCAGTTCAACTCCATGAACTTCTGTTGTGATTCTGTCATCATACCCTTTTGAGTTCAAATAGAACTCAACCACTGGTTCAGGGTAGATCTTTGCTGGATAGACTTCAGTGAATTGCTTTAATCCTGACTGATCGATCTTTGAGATCAATAAGTTGCAGAGTGGAGAATCCGAGCACTTTTCTCTATATGCGACTTGATCTAGAAACTTATCTCTGTAAAGATTCACTTGGAATCGTTGAGATGATTCACTAGTTCTTCTGAAATTGAACTTTCGTCGAACAGTTGGTGTGCTCCTTTCAGCCATGGAGTTTTTTATGAGGTTTGACGAATGATTTGGAGAAAAGAATAATCTGGTTTTGACTGTATTTGGAACTAGATCTTTTACTTTCGTAACTATTTTTGTAGAACAGTTTGAGAAAACGAATGAGGAGAAAGGCTTTAATTCTTTACTGAGTTTTGGATCGGTAAAAGTGAAATTAGAATTCAGCCATCCTTTTTATAGGAGAAGATAGGGTTCATCTAACGGTTGTGTTTATTCGTATGCCCAAGTTCAACGGTCAGATTAATTCAATCGACCCGTCAATTGGCCTTTCATTTCTATCCGTTGGGGATTTATGAGGAGAGAGAGAGTTCAACGGTAATATTTGAGTGACACGTATTTTTACCATTTCCACTATTAAAATTTTGAACTTATCTGTTGCTCTGTTGTGGCTTCTCTTTTGGCTTGAAACTGATTACGTCATCAGTTGGCTTCGACTGTAACTGATGATCTCTATGTTGATCAGTTTCAACTGAGATATTTTCTCATCAGTTCCTTACTGACCTTGACTGCTGGAACTTTAATTCAGCTGTTTCTCAGTTCAGTTGTTCATCAGTTCTGCTGCTTTCCTTCAGCTGACTCTTGAACTGATGTCTCCTCATTGATTTGATTCTAGTTCCTTTGATTTCTCCATCAGTTTGATCATTTTGCAGCTAGTATGTTTTGCCTGACTGACTGGATCATCAGTTGAGACCATTTGACCAACTCTGCCTTGCTCCTTGCCTTAGTTTGAGCAAATGAACTGATGATTCAGTTGAGCTGATGGGGTAGGCTGATCAGCTTCAGTTTACTCTCTTTGCACAGCTTCTCACTTCATTTCAAACTGATAGCTTATGTGTCCAACTGATCAGTTTAACGACTTTTTCAATTATGAACTACTCATTATGATGAGTTGAAGCATTTCGGTTCAGTTCCTCTCTTCAGCTGGAATGGTTTCTTAGCCTTTTTCTTCCAGTTGACCATCTTCATCCTTCGATGCTAGTTCAAGTAGTCCCAGTTGTATGCATAGCTCCATAAACCTTGCTTCAGGCGATGGTTTGGTAAAGATGTCAGCTATCTGCTTCTCAGTGTTGACATAATCGATGCATATGTCCTTCTTTTCGATGTGATCTCTGATGAAGTGATGTCTTATGTCAATGTGCTTAGTTCTTGAATGCAGAACTGGATTCTGAGATATTGCAATTGCACTATTGTTGTCACAGAATATAGGTACTTCTTCAGTTTCGACTTTGTAGTCCTTCAACTGTTGCTTCATCCAGAGTATCTGAGCACAGCAGCTTATCGCAACTACATATTCTGCTTCAGTTGTTGACGTGGCAATTGAGTGCTGCTTCTTGCTAAACCAGGATATCAGTTTGCTTCCAAGAAACTGACATGTTCCACTGGTGCTTTTTCTATCGATCTTGCATCCACCAAAGTCTGAATCTGAATAACCAATTAGACTCAAACTGTCATCTCTAGGATACCATAGTCCAAGATTTATGGTTCCTTTGAGATATTTAATAATCCTCTTTGTTGCTTCAAGATAACTTTTCTTTGGGTTGGCTTGGAATCGTGCGCATAGACCGACAAAATAGGAGATGTCTGGTCGGCTAGCTGTTAGGTAAAGTAGTGACCCAATGATTCCTTTGTAATATGTTTGGCTAACTGATTCTCCTTCTTCATCAAAAGTTAGTTGAACTGATGTATTCATAGGAATCTTGAGAGTTTTTCCTTTATTAGTTCCAAACTTCTTGACTAGCTCCTTAGTGTATTTGGCCTGGCTGATAAAGATCCCATCTTTCAGCTGCTTTACTTGGAATCCTAGGAGGAATGTCATTTCTCCCATCATGCTCATCTTGAATTCGCTTTGCATCAGTTGAGCGAATCGTGTGCATAGATCTTTACTTTGTGATCCAAAAATTATGTCATCCACATAAATTTGAACCATTAAGATCTCAGTTAATCGTTCTATTCGGAATATAGTTCGATCAATGACTCCTTTTTGAAACCCATTTTTCAGCAAGAATGTTGTGAGAGTTTCATACCATGCTCTAGGAGCTTGCTTTAGTCCGTAGAGAGCTTTCTTCAATTTGAAGACTTGATCACCAATTTCGAAGCCTGGCGGTTGCTCGACATATACATCCTCTTTGAGCATTCCTTGAAGAAACGCACTCTTGACATCCATTTGGTAAACTGTGAAGTTAAAGTGCGCTGCCTAGGCTAGAAATAGTCTGATGGCTTCCAATCTTGCAACTGGTGCGAATGTCTCATCAAAGTCGATCCCTTCACTTTGTGAGTATCCTTTGGCTAGCAGTCTTGCCTTGTTCCTTGTGATCACACCTTGTTCATCCAGCTTGTTGCGAAAAACCCATTTTGTACCAATGACCTTCTGGGTTTTTGGTCTATTGACAAGAAACCATACGTCATTTCTTGTGAACTGATTCAATTCTTCTTGCATGGCCATGATCCAGTCTGAATCTTCTAAGGCTTCTTTGACGTTTGCTGGTTCTATTTGAGATATGAAGCATGTGAATAATGCATGCTCAGTTGAACTTCTGGTTTGAACTCGACTTCTTGGATCACCAACTATTTTGTCAGTTGGATGGCTTCGGAGCCATTTGGGCAAGATAGCTTCAGCTAAATCTTCAGCTGGTTCTACTGTGGTGACATCATCAGTCACCCTTTCATCAGTTGGTTCGGCATCTTCATCAGTTCTTCCCCCTGTTTCAGTTGTGGGGTGTATGGTCTCAGCACGATTTGTGTCTTCATTGACCATATTATTCTCAACTGGTTTAGTACCAGTTTTATTGCCTTCTTCTAGTGAAACTTCAAGTCGTATTGGTAATGTGATCCACATAGTCCTGCGAGTTCTCAGTTTCACTAAGTAGTACTTGAACTGATGTGTCTATTGTTTCTTTGTTCCTGTACTCATTAGCAAATTCATCAAATACCACATGACATGTTATTTCCATAACAAGAGTTCGTTTATTGAACACTCTGTAAGCTTGTGCATGAGGCGAAATATACCCAAGGAATATTCCCTCATCAGCTTTAGCACTGAAAGCTTTCAGTTGAGTCTTGCCATTGTTGTGAATATAACATTTACAGCCAAATATTTTAAAGTATGAGATGGAAGGCTTACGACCCTTATACAGCTAATAGGGTGTTTTGTCATGTGCTGCGACAATTGCACTTCGATTTTAAGTGTGGCAAGCTGTGTTGACTGCTTCAGCCCAGTATCCTTCAGCTATGTTGGCATCAGCTATCATTGCTCGAGCTGCTTCTTTAAGTGTCTGTTTTCACCGTTCAGCTACACCGTTCTGCTGTGGAGTTCTTGCAGCTGAGTGTTCGTGAATGATTCCAAGTTGGCTGAGAAAACTGATCATTGTCGGAGCGAATCCTTTTAACTGATATTTTTTTTTCAGTTTGTAGCCTTCTGATCAGCACCGTTAGCTTGTCGTAAGTTTCATCTTTGCTTCTCAAGAATTCCACCCACGTATACCTTGAGAAATCATCAACTACTACAAGAGTGAATATTTTGCCTTTTGGGGTCTGTGGTCTAACTGGACCAAACAGATCCATATGTCGCAGTTGGAGGCAATCACTTGTCCCTGGTGGATGACTCCAATTCTTGAAAGATGACTTCACTTGCTTCCCTTTTTGGTATGGTCCACACACACCTGTTTTCTTATAAATCTCCTTGGGAAGCCCCTTAACTAGCTCTTTCTTGGCTAGATAGTTGATTGTTTTAAAGTTGAGGTGGTTCAATCGTCGATGCCATAGCCAGCTTGCTTCAGTTGATCTCTTTGAAAGAAAGCAAGCTTCTGAGTAGCCAGTTGACCAGTCAACAATATACATGTTGTGTAGTACCCCAAAATTTTATTATCTAAATTTAATTAGGAATATACATCTAATAGTTAGAATAAGTGAAATATATAAACCTTTTATGTATTAGTAGAATAGTCTATGTTACCCTTAAGAGTACGCTAAAAAAAAATAGACCGTTGTAGATATTTTTTCCGGTAAAGTGTGCCATTTAGCAGCTTAGAGAGGTCCGAGACATTTTTGTATTTTTATTACGAACCCCGAATGCTATTTTTTTATAAAAAAAAACTAAAAGGTGCTTGTTATTATCACTTCGAGTATTAAAAGATGATTTTAGGATATAATCATATTTGATTCCTAATAATTAATTATCTAGATAAATATACTTCTACTTAATGATTATCCTATTATATATATATATATATTATATTTCAATTCTAACGAAATATATTATTATTTTATTTGGAAAACAACTAAATTACATATATATATATATATACACACTTACGAGTATAATAGATATAGGATAATTATGTTATTGTAAGTCCACTTGGATATATAAAAAGAATAGAAAAAGAATATTAGGAAGATTAAGGAATAGAGTTTAGGATGTGAATTTAAAATCATACACGTGTCCTTACAATTGATACGTGGTTGAATGTTTAAAAGTGCACATGTAAATCAATAATAAGAATAATAAAGTTTTAAACTATTATATAGCTTTAATAAAATGAAAGGGTAGGGAAATTAACTTTCGTCCTTTAGACAACTAAGAGAATTTCAGTACACCATCAATGTAAGTCATCATCAATTGGAAAAATATTGGCAGCTAATCTAAGGTTGGTATTTTGGGGGTTTGATTTTAATATTTGTAAATTAATATGAAGAAATTTAATTAGTTTAGTAGTTTTGGATTTCTTATCTAATAACGATTTATATTTTTTTATATACAAGATTAACAACTTAAATATCACTTTACTCTTAAAATTTTAATGACTTTGTATTAATATTATGGATATATGTTGATATGTGTTCGTAAATTTAAATATATTAAGTTTTAAAATATTTGAACTATTAAAAATCAAAAATCAAGGATTAATTATTATTATTATTATTATTATTATTATTATTATTATTATTATTGTTCAATTCTAAGTTTATTGCAAGTAAAATTTTTCCATGCATTGTGTAAATATTATTTTGTTAATTAAAATGGTTTAGTTGATGTAAATGGTATTACTTATATGGTATTAAAAATAGTAGACCTCAATTTGTTATAATTACAGAGTTTAAACTAAATAAAATAAATAGAAACTTAATTTCAAAATGAACTAAGTGATTAAGTTTTGATATGGGTCATTTAGTTTAACTAAGAAAAGACTGGTTGTTGTAGGCCTAGAAGAGCTAGCAGAACCTGAGCAAAACTAACTCAGAATTTGAAAGCTTATCTTCTATCCAGGTGGGCTATACTATATCTTTGCAAATTGTATCTTTCGAGTTATTAAGCTCTACTTTGCTAAAATTGCATATGTGACTATCTGTGTTAAATATTTACATGCTACTGTATGTTGTCGGAGTCTCATATACCAGCGCTGTGTCAATGTGAGTAGCTACAGTATGCATGCTTTATTTGTCCTGCCCTACTCCTTGTCGGTGAGACAAAAATGAAACACTTATGGGTTATACTCATTGGGTATACTTGGCCATACTCAACTTTACGCGTGGTGATGTAGTACGGGTTGCGGACATTGACTGGTTACCCTCTTAAGCGCTTCATGATAAAATATTTTGGTGAACTTAGGTTGCTTTAAATTTTAAAACCTCCTAAGCTTCACTACCTGCATGAACACAGATAGATTACTTTAATAAAATGATTTGCATAACTCGAATTGTAAAAACTTGCCCACTGAGTGCACTAGTACTCAGCCCAAATATTTTCAAATATTTTTTAGGTCAGTAGGCTGGCGCGTGGAGATGATGATGCTGAGAGATGGACTTTTGTTATTTACTTATTTTCCCATTGTCTCTTTTTGTTAAGTATTCTGTTGATAATTAAGTCTCCGCGCTTGTAATATCCTTTTGTTAAACACTAAGAACTCTGATCTTGGTGTTGTAAATAGGTATGTATTATAATAAAGCATGTTTGGTTATTCTGGGTCTTCTGTTGAGATTTTCATTAATCAGGTTACCCCCTTTCTTTCCCGCTTCTTAATTTCAACCCCCGTGGCGTCCATTTCTACGGTCTTCTGGGACCGGGGTGCTACAGAGTGGTATCAGAGCGAGGTTTTGCAACTCTGCAGACCTGCTGGGTCAACTTATTTCATTTTTATTAAATTCCCGTATGATATTATATAAGCTCTCAGCTCGTCACTCGCGCAACAGCCAAAAGGTACGCATGTTTTTATGCAAATTTTAGTTTTTAAAAGTTTACATTATTTGTTGAAATGTTAAGTCTGTCTAAAAATGAAAGATTAGGATTCGCCGTGTTGACGGGAATTCCTAGAAAGATTGATTATTATGTGGATAGCATACTTTGATTAACTGCGCTGATTGCGTACTCTGTTGCTATGGTGATAGCATACTGGTTTTGAAATATGTCTGTGAGTATACTGGTTTCTGTTGAAAAACTATGTTGATTACATATATGTATGAACTTGTTTATATATGCCTTGTGCATACTTGTGATGTTGGGAACGTGCGGAATGCATACTGTAAACCTTGATAGCCGGAATGTGTTTATTGTTCATACTCTTGGATCTATAGACTTTCTATCATACTATTCTTGATGCCTTTCTATTGATTTATGTCCCCGAATTCATTTTTCCTTTTAATTAACACCCTATCCCTCGTTTATTGACTATTTTTCGGGATCAGGTCATTATACCAAATAAAGTCGAAGCCATTAATAATTGGTGTGAACCAACAAATCCTTTAGAAGTACATAGTTTTCTTGACCTTACAGGAGACTATCGTAGATTTGTTGAAGAATTCTCAAAGATAGCCTCTCCTATAATACACTATTTAGGAAGACGTAGTCTTTAAGTGTACATAAGCTAGTAAACAGAGTTTTAAAAAGTGTAAGAAGAAGTTGACAATGATTCCCGATATAGACTTAATTCTACTCTTAAAATCATGTCGTCTTCTAAATCTTTCTCGATCACATATCTTGTTTCTCGTGATGAGACATTTTCATGAATCTTTTCCATTCGTCATTTGGACATTTATTGAATCTTGTGTGTCCTAATTATTGAAAGACCATCTTTTCATCCTTAAAAATTCCCCCATTTTATTTTGAATTTTGAAGTCGATTTCATCTTTGACTAGGAGTCTCAAATCTTTTCATTATCATGCGGTCACTGATTTTATTAAAAATGAAATTCGCTTGACCTTCCAACATAATTTTATTCATTCTTTATTTCAACCCAATACCATATATTAAAATATATCACAAGTTGATTGCCACCACTCAATTTTATCTTGCTCTATATGTCACCATACATGTTAAGGGTGGGGACAGCTGAACATCCTCAACCATGAAAATAATGAGCAAACATAATAAAGCATCACTCATTTATCTTCTCTCTTTATCATCTCGGTCCTCTCCTCCCCAAGAAGCCATTTTTCTTTCAATCTGTTGGGAATTAAACCAGTTGAGAAAAATTCTAAAATTTATATATACATTTCTTTGTCATTGTAGAACAAAATTCATTTTGATGTTGTTTCCATCTGGCGCCTAAAAAGTTGGGAAAATGGGCCTAAGAACCTCAGTGGTGTCGCCAGTCAAGTTGTGTCGCAGTCCCATTGCGACATCTTTTCCTATTGATCCATCTATTTTCTTTCCTCAAGGTTTATGTTATTGTAAACCTAGCACTTCATAGTTTTCATAACAAGTCTCGAATCATCAATTTGATATCATTTGATCTATCAAAGACACATCACGAATTGACTCGTCAAAATCTACCACAAAAATCCTTGTGTTGCGACTTCAGAGGTTGTTTTCCATTGTTTCCTCCAATGTATGAATTTGATATTTAGTCTATATCAACTCTTCCTTGTAGTCTTTCAATTTCTTGTGTCCGATCTAAGATCAGATATCATTTGATCCTCTGTATCTGACCTGTAATTTTTCTCAAAAACCATACTCTTTTCTGGCAGATTCAATCTATGTTGAAGATGCTGTATTCCTTGCTCATTTTCAGTCATTGTAGCCATTTTATTATTGACCCATTTGTTTCATTAAATCCCATATTTTCCAAACTATGAAAAGTTGTACTTTTAATTGAAAATTCGTTGAGTATCGAGCTTGATTAAGACCCAAACTTTTTGTTGATTAATCTGTTCGGGTGAACAGTTACAGTTGTCTTTTTAGCCGATTTCAGGCCAAGGCGATCGGAATTTGTCTCCGACTCATTCTGATCGATTTTAGGTCCTTTTGTAGCAAACAAGTGTCCGCTGATCGTGTCTCAATCAGATTTAATTTGAATTTTCTATGATTTTTTCGAAGTTGTTGTCCCGTTTTAAGTTGTTCCATTCATTTTTTTAGAATTGTTTCAAGTTAATTGAAAAATATTTTAAGAACCTACTATCGAGTCATGTTGGGTTTTAGACACGAGTATTGTGCATTTCTAGTTGAAGTAAAATGAATAAAGGTCCCATTAAATTGAAGTAAACATTAGATTAATTCTGAGAGTGGTTATATTGATCCTGAATCAAGGATTGACCCTTGTAGGACTTGAAAACATATTTATGGTAGAATAATATGGAAAGAGAGATAGTAGCGTTTGTACAGAGTTGTGTAACATGTCATCAAGTGAAATTCGTATATCATCGACCTTCAAGTTTATTGTAGTCGTTGGAAATTATAGAGTGGTAATGGGGTCATATAATGATGGATTTTGTGGTAGGCATAACAAGATCAATGAAAGAGAACTTAATAGTGTGGGTCATCGTGGATCGCTTGAAGAAAGCAGCACATTTTGTGCCGATCAAAACAACAGCGGAGTTACGCAAATTAACACAGATTTATGTAAAAAAAATTATTCCTTTGCATGGAATTCCAATTTCTATCACGCTGGATCGTGACACTCGTTTTACATCAAGGTTCTAGAGGAGTTTCCAGAAAGCAAATAGAATGAATCTAAGCTTTAAAACAACTGTTTATCCCCAAACAGATGGCCAGTCAAAAAGAACGATACAAATTTTGGAAGATATGTTCCGTGGAGTTGTGTTAGACGGAAATACCAACTGGGAAGACGTTTTACCTTGGTGGAGTTTGCTTATAACAACAGCTACCGATCAACTATAAAAATGGCTCCATATGAAGCCTTGTATAGTCACAAATGCAGATTGCCCCTATACTGGTATGAAGTTGGAGAAAGAAAATTTTGGGTCCAAAGATAGTGCAAACCACTGTCAAGATAATCGACCAAATTCGAGTAAGAATGAAAGAAGCACAAGACAAACAGAAGGCTTATGCAGACAAGCGCAGGACAAACCTAGAGTTCCAAGTTGGTGAAAAGGTTTTTTTAAAGGTATCTCCAACACGGGGTGTTGTGAGATTCGGAAAACAAGGCAAACTGAGACGAAGATTTATTGGCCCATTCGAGATACTAGAAAGAATTAGTGAGGTTGCTTACCGATTAGCTCTTCCGCCAGACTTGTCACACGTTAGCGATGTATATCATGTTTCAATGCTCAGGAAATACGTGTTTGACCCAGAACACATTGTCAAAGAAAGTGAGCTAGTTCTACGTTCTGATATGACGTATGAGGAAAAACCCCACGAAATTGTTGATAGAAAAATTCAAGTGCTAAAAAACAAGCAAATTCCATTGGTGCTTGTGCAATGGAATCATCACGATCGAACTGAAGCAACGTGGGAACTAGAAAGCAAAATGAGACAACAATATCCTGAGATATTCAGAGGTACGTGAATTTCGGGACGAAATTCTTTTAAGAGGGGAGGAGTGTAGTACCCCAAAATTTTATTATCTAAATTTAATTAGGAATATACATCTAATAGTTAGAATAAGTGAAATATATAAACCTTTTATGTATTAGTAGAATAGTCTATGTTACCCTTAAGAGTACGCTAAAAAAAAATAGACCGTTGTACATATTTTTTCCGGTAAAGTGTGCCATTTAGCAGCTTAGAGAGGTCCGAGACATTTTTGTATTTTTATATTACGAACCCCGAATGTTATTTTTTTAAAAAAAAAAAACTAAAAGGTGCTTGTTATTATCACTTCGAGTATTAAAAGACGATTTTAGGATATAATCATATTTGATTCCTAATAATTAATTATCTAGATAAATATACTTCTACTTAATGATTATCCTATTATATATATATATATATATATATATTATATTTCAATTCTAACGAAATATATTATTATTTTATTTGGAAAACAACTAAATTACATATATATATACACACTTACGAGTATAATAGATATAGGATAATTATGTTATTGTAAGTCCACTTGGATATATAAAAAGAATAGAAAAAGAATATTACGAAGATTAAGGAATAGAGTTTAGGATGTGAATTTAAAATCATACACGTGTCCTTACAATTGATATGTGGTTGAATGTTTAAAAGTGCACATGTAAATCAATAATAAGAATAATAAAGTTTTAAACTATTATATAGCTTTAATAAAATGAAAGGGTAGGGAAATTAACTTTCGTCCTTAGATAACTAAGAGAATTTCAGTACACCATCAACGTAAGTCATCATCAATTGGAAAAAAATTGGCAGCTAATCTAAGGTTGGTATTTTGGGGGTTTGATTTTAATATTTGTAAATTAATATGAAGAAATTTAATTAGTTTAGTAGTTTTGGATTTCTTATCTAATAACGATTTATATTTTTTTATATACATGATTAACAACTTAAGTATCACTTTACTCTATTAATTAAAATTTTAATGACTTTGTATTAATATTATGGATATATGTTGATATGTGTTCGTAAATTTAAATATATTAAGTTTTAAAATATTTGAACTATTAAAAATCAAAAATCAAGGATTAATTATTATTATTATTATTATTATTATTATTATTATTATTATTATTGTTCAATTCTAAGTTTATTGCAAGTAAAATTTTTCCATGCATTGTGTAAATATTATTTTGTTAATTAAAATGGTTTAGTGGATGTAAATGGTATTACTTATATGGTATTAAAAATAGTAGACCTCAATTTGTTATAATTACAGAGTTTAAACTAAATAAAATAAATAGAAACTTAATTTCAAAATGAACTAAGTGATTAAGTTTTGATATGGGTCATTTAGTTTAACTAAGAAAAGACTGGTTGCCGTAGGCCTAGAAGAGCTAGCAGAACCTGAGCAAAATTAACTCAGAATTTGAAAGCTTATCTTCTATCCAGGTGGGCTATACTATATCTTTGCAAATTGTATCTTTCGAGTTATTAAGCTCTACTTTGCTAAAATTGCATATGTGACTATCTGTGTTAAATATTTACATGCTACTGTATGTTGTCGGAGTCTCATATACCAACGCTGTGTCAATGTGAGTAGCTACAGTATGCATGTTTTATTTGTCCTGCCCTACTCCTTGTCGGTGAGATAAAAATGAAACACTTATGGGTTATACTCATTGGGTATACTTGGTCATACTCAACTTTACGCGTAGTGATGTAGTACGGGTTGCGGGCAATGACTGGTTACCCTCTTAAGCGCTTCACGATAAAATATTTTGGTGAACTTAGGTTGCTTTAAATTTTAAAACCTCCTAAGCTTCACTACCTGCATGAACACAGATAGATTACTTTAATAAAATGATTTGCATAACTCGAATTGTAAAAACTTGCCCACTGAGTGCACTAGTACTCAGCCCAAATATTTTCAAATATTTTTCAGGTCAGTAGGCTGGCGCGTGGAGGTGACGATGCTGAGAGATGGGCTTTTGTTATTTACTTATTTTCCCATTGTCTCTTTTTGTTAAGTATTCTGTTGATAATTAAGTCTCCGCGCTTGTAATATCCTTTTGTTAAACACTAAGAACTCTGATCTTGGTGTTGTAAATAGGTATATATTATAATAAAGCATGTTTGGTTATTCTGGGTCTTCTGTTGAGATTTTCATTAATCAGGTTACCCCCTTTTTTTCCCGCTTCTTAATTCCAACCCCCGTGGCGTCCATTTCTACGGTCTTCTGGGACCGGGGCGCTACATGTTGCCTCTCCTTATGCCAGTGAGAAGAATTACTCCAGTTGACTTATCTCTTATGTTGTAGGAATTTTTGGTGAAGTCAACTGAGTGGCCATTGTCGCACAGCTGGCTGATGCTGAGTAGTTTGTGTTTTAGTCCATCCACATGGGAGACTCCATTTACTACAATTTTTCCCTTGACCATGAACCCTTCTCCAATGGTTCGGCTTTTGGAGTTGTCTCCAAATGTGACAAGTGGACCTTTGACTTCTTCATAACCGTCGAGATCTTCTCTGTCTCCGGTCATATGCTTGGAGCACCCGCTATCTAGATACCAGATATCTTTAGTTTTCTTCGTAGATAGGATGCTCTTATTCTGCAAAAACAAGGATTAGCATTTAGGGACCCATTTCATATCGGGTCTTTATTGATACATCAAGTTCTTTGGAATCCAAACTTGCCAAACTTTTGGCTTTTTATCATTCAGAGATCCAACTAATTTGGATCATTTGATCAGTTTAGATTTTCTTTCAACTCTTCTATTTTAAGTTGAATCAGTTGAATGGTACTTGCGTTGAAAGTTAGTAGGGTAAAACAATTCAACTAAAATGCTGTTATCTCGAGACCTTTGAGCCTTTCAATCAGACCAATGCCTTGTGTGTTTCCAGTTTGCTGGATTGAACCCTTTTGGATCAGTTCTTGATTCATTTCTAGAATCTAGGTACTCGTTATAGTGACCATAGGGTTGAAACAAGTTTCTTTAATCTCTCATATAGGTGTTATGATTAAACTTCTAGGCAGAATAGGCTTGAGATCTAAACTGGTCTTTCTTTCTAAAGTTTTCTGATCTATCAGTTTGCCTCGAAGGCATTTTGTGCTAAGCTGGTGGTCTCTGTTGAACTGAAGGCTTTGAATGAATGAATTGGTTTGAGTGAACTGATGATCTTGGCTGGAATTTTGGCTTCAGTTGACCTGGTGTTTTTGGTTGGGAGAACTGACAGAATTGTCTGGGCTGGGTTTGAGGATTTCTCAATATTCCTTTGTCTTTAGTTAGCTCAGCTAGCTGATCATGAGTTGATCTGGTGAATCCTTTTAGGATTCCTTTATCACTGGGTTGAACAACTATCTTTCCTTTTTCTAAGGCAGTGAACTTGCTATATCCTAGCCCTGTGCTACTGGTTCCAGTTCTTTGATGATTTAATATCTCATCTAAAGTTTGAGATCCCTTTTTAAACTTCAGAGTTACTTTGTCTCTCTCATGGATCTCTTACTTGAGTTTTTGATTCTCCGCTTCTAGATTGACAGTTCTTAATTTCAACTTTTCAAATTCCACAAATTGAGACTCAAGATAATTCATTCTTTCATGATCAATGCTCAGTTTTCTAACTCTATTTCTCAGTTCATCCTTTTCATCTTTCAATTCAACATGCAAGCAAGATATTGAAGCTAATTGATCTTCTAGCATCATAAGTTTCATATCAAGTTCATTGCTAGAGACAGTTGCTTCATTAATATGATAGAAGGAGGTTTGAGAATCAGTTGTACTAACCTCTTCATCATTGTCAGCCATGAGGCAAAATAGCACTTCATCATCTGAGCTATAGCCGTCAGAATCAATTCCAGATGGATAGTCTGAATCGTCTAGCACGGCATTCTCGTAGTTTGCAACCATTGCTTTCCTTTTGAAGAAGCTCCTCCTCACTTTGGCTTTCTTGTCTTCAGGAAGTTCTGGACATTCATATCTATAGTGTCCTTATTTGTGGCAGTGAAAACATTCTCCTAGATTTCGATTGCCCCCCCTAAACGGTTCAGCTGATCGTTCAGCTGGTTGATGAGTTCTCTTATCTTTTGGGACTTCATCAGTTTGAGGTGAAACTGATTGTTTGTCCCTGACTTTCTTCAGCTTTTCTAACAACCTGGTAATTGACTGAATTTGTTCATTGATGTCTTCAGTCAGGTTTTCCTTCTTTTCAGTTGTGTCTCTCTTTCGTTCGGATGAAGATCCGCCTTGATTCTCTCTGGCTGGTGAGCTCCTAGGTCAGAAGTTGTTCCTTCCTCGAGTATCTCTAAACCGGTTCCTTTCACCATAGAAGGCTGCATCGTGAGCTGACGATGTTGATGCTTCCTTCTTCCGGTTTAGGCTGTACTCATGAGCTTTGAGAGAGCCAAACAATTCTCTGGGAGTGATGCTATTTAGATTTCTTGATTCTTTTGTAGCTATCACTTTCATGTCCCATTCTTCGGTGAGATTATCCAAAACTTTGGAGTTCATCTCAGAATTGGGATAGCTTCTTCCCAGATTGGTCATCTCACTGATGATGCCTAGAAATCTGGTTTCAAGGCTTGAGATGGACTCTTCTGGATGCATTTTGAAGGACTCATATTTGTCGACTGCCAGTTGGAGCTTGTTTCCTTTGATGGCTTCGAACTCTTGGCATAGATCTGCTAGTAAGTCCCATATCTCCTTGGCAGTTGTACAATTCTTTGTGTCCTTCATTCTATCTTCATCTAGAGTTTGAAATAGTGCAGCTTGAGCCACAAACTCTAGATTCTTCAACTTCTTCTCTTCGCTGGTGAGAAGATTAGTTGGCTTTGGGATCTTGGCTGGTTGATTGATATCAACTATGTGGGCATCATTGTCCATCATAATAATGATTGGACCATCTTCAATAACTTCCCACATGTTCTCATGGATCGAGCAGAGATGCGCCTTCATTCTCCTGCTCCAATTATCATAATTCTCAACTGAAAACAAAGGTAGCTTATGGTTTCCCATAGCTTGAAATGTTAGCACAAACAAGTAGATCTGATTCAGTTGATCTGCAGAAACGGCTGATCCTTAGAATCAACCACTCTGATACCACTTGTTGGTCCTGGACGAGTCGATATTAGTTTAGAGGGGGGGTGAATAAACTGATTAAAAACTTTTACTTTAATTACGGAATGATAAGGGCCCTTGACTCGTTTAGTAACTTATCTATGCACAGTTTGGTTTATGACAGCTTGAGTGCAGATTGTGTGAGCTTGTGTACAGTTTCAAAGATATGCAAGTAATCAAAACAGTACAGCACACAGATGATTTATAGAGATTCGAAGTCTCAAACTCCTACGTCCTCTCTTCCTTCCGCAGAAGGGCAACTTCACTATATAACTTGAGTTTCTTTACAAATTACATAATGAAGGACAGTTGGCTGAACCTGATAACTGCTCGCTACCTTAGGGGGTCGACGGCTTACACTTGAAGTCCCTAACTGCTCGCTAGGAAGGTAGGTGCTATTGATGTCTTTACAAGGTTTTAGATCTCTTTCGATCTTCAAGAGGTTAGTCTTGAACAAGGGAGTATCAACTGATGTGCTCCTTCAATTGAGCTGGATAATTGATCGATGTTTTGCTGAAACTGAGAAGATTGCTCTAGCTGAATTATCAACAGCTAGCTGAATTCTTTGATTCTATGGATTCTTCTTCTAAGTTGAACTCTCGCAGTTTAACAAATGTTGACCTTGAGCTGTAAGGGAGGGAGAAAGAAAGCTCTACTTGAATGAAGGCTTCAAGAATGAGTCTTGCGATAATTCTAGAGTCGAAAGTCTTGCAAAATCTTTGCTTCACTCGTCTTTTATAGAGGAGTGATTTTATGACCGTTGAGTTCCATTGATCGGTAGCTCTGATGGCTTATCAATGGCAGATGGTCTTTATGATCGCTGGAGCTTTTGGTTGAAGTAGTCGTTGCTTTGCCAATCGATTTTGATTACAGTAGCCGTTGTTTTACCAATCGATCTCTATTGGATATCTAATTCCAAGATCTCAGTTGAAGCATTTATTCCAAGATCTTTACTTTGAGCAATAACTCCACGGCTCTCTGGCTGGCAATTTCTGAGCTCCGGTTTTAGCAAGTTTGAGTTCCAGTTGGCAGTTCTGAGCTTGTCTGCTTAGTTTGGCTCTTACTCCAGTTGGCAGTTCTGAGCTTGTCTGCTTAGTTTGGCTCTTACTCCAGTTGGCAGTTCTGAGCTTGTCTGCTCAGTTCGGCTCTTACTCCAGTTGGCAGTTCTGAGCTTGTCTGCTTAATTTGGCCATTGCTCTAGTTGGCAGTTCTGAGGTTCTTTCTCCAGTTCGACTGATCTCAAGTTGTTGAATGATTTTGTCAGTTCTATTGTTCTTTCTTGAGATTTCTTGTCAGCTTTGACTGATCACGGGCTTTTGACTAGCTTGTTAGTTTGACTGTTCTCTCTTGAGCTTTCTTGTCAGTTTGACTAATCACAAGCTGGCTGACTTCATTTCTGGTCTTTAGTTGATTTGTCTGTTTACTTCAGTTTGGCTGAAGTTAAGTTTGGCCATAAGTTGGATACTTCCAGTCTTCAGTTTAAACTGATCTCTTATCAGTTTTTTTAGCTTTGATGATTTTTCTTTCAGCTTAACTGACTAAGCTGTCAGTTTGTTTCGACTGGTACGTCTCTTCGAATCTTTAGTTGACTTGAGTTCTGACTGGTTTGCGTATCCTTCCAGCTAGTAGACCATACTCCAGTTTGGTTGACTTCATCTTTAATTGAATTCCTTTTTGATGCTCTGGATTGGTCAGCTCAGATTTGTAGCTTGAATTTTAGTCAGTTTTTCATAAATAGTTTTGACATCTCATCAAAACTTTATCTAGAGGTTCCTTGATAGTTTTTCTTAACACTTCACTTCATAGTTAGTCATACGTTACTTCATGGGTAATAACACATCTCTGTTCTTGGTTCAATAATATAATGTTCTTGGTTCAATAATATAATTAGTGATATTTCTCCTTATAATTAGTGATACTTGAATTTATAGCTAATGACACTTGTGTGATATCATTTTGATAAAGATATAATTTTTTACAACCATTTTGGATATTTTTAAGAAGATAAATAATTAAAATAATTAAAAAATGTGCTTTAAGTAATTGGAATTGTGATATTTTTAAGGAAAATAGACTAAATATCATTAAACCAACTATCCCTCATCCAAAGTTGGGAGGGAAATACACGAGTCTAGCTATTCAACATAAATAAAACGAGAAGCAACAATATTCAACAAAATTGAGACTATCAGAAGTTTCATGAATTGAAAACTACTCACTTTTAGCGTAGGACTAAGTCATATTTTTTTCCATCTAATTATATTTTCAAATCATCAATGATCACAAAAAGGATAACTAACATAATGTGACATTTAATATTGAAAAATAAAATTAAAGTAAATACAGAAGCTCCAATAACAAATTACCACATTCTCACGAAACTTTTAATATTTTAAATGATGTAAAGTAGTCCATGAAAAAAAAAACATATCATAGTACATGACCTCAAGTAACTTCTAACAAACAAAAAGGTGCATATATACCAATAATCTATGGAACCCGAATGACCTACAACATAGAAGGGACTACTTTTATGCTTCCAACAAATACTAGAAAAAATATCATAGCAGATCATGTGAATAGATGCATCGAAGATATGATTAGTAAGTGACTAGATCCATTGCAATGGACATGAGAGACTTCAAATAACAGTAGCTTGGAAGACGACGTGTTGCTGGCAGCAGCATCGACATCAACATCAACATTGATAATGTTTTTCCTCTTCTGACAATCAGATTTCTGCTAACCCTCATTGGATGAGACACCTCATAGTTCAACTTCCTGTTGTTGATGCTGCTCTGATATCATAGCTTGAGCTTCTACGATGAATCATCTGATGAGCCTCTGACATGAATATTTACTGATTACTGAAAGAAAAACACATCCAATCGGGGCTTCGCAATGAGTATTGCAAAAATTGAAAGTATTTCAATTCCCTAAACATAAATGACCCTCAATCTAATAGCAACCAACAACAATTAAATTCCTGGGATTTAGACCTCCATCCAAGAACATTAAACACATGATCTCATAACTAAAAGAAAAAAAAACTAACGGGAACCATTAACATTTTCCAGTTTACCACTAGTTTCTTATAGCAACAAAGGGAATTTTAGAACATAATTTTGGAACCTATTATTAAGAAAAAAAAAACAAAGCAGCTCCAATAAAAAAATAATCAACAAAACGGAAGAAATAGCAGCATCATAATACCTTAACAGTAAGGCAATCGAGCACGATGGCAAAGTAAATCGGAGCATCGATTCTGACCCACCGAGAAAAGCGGTACTTCTTCAAAGAACAACGGAGGTTTTCTTCAAAGTCTATTGATTGGAAATCTGATACGATGACGGCGAAGGCTAGCAGTGGCGACGGCAGAGATTCACCATGGTGGCAGCAATGACAATGCTCTTACAGCGATGACAGAGGGTTGCAGCAGTGAAATGTGTGCGATTTGTGTGTGTGTGTGTGTGTGTGTGTGTTTTTATATATTTTAGTGAAATTGGATGGGGTGAGTTTGAATTTTATTTGACCATTTAACATAAGAAGGGTCTCATATAAATTTTTATCCCCGTAAAAAGGGTCTCATATAAATTTTTGTCTATTATAAATATCACCGAAAAAAATTTAGATGAACGACAGATAGTATGAATGGGAGCAAGACGAGCCGAATCTATTTATTGAAAATAAAAAATAAAAAGAAATAGTCCCTACGCGGTCGGTCGGTCAGTCAGTCAGTCAGTCTATTGATGATAGGAATCGCAGTAATCTCAAAATAGGGTTTTAAGACTTTTCTTTTTGGCGGGAATTATCCCTTCGAATCCAATGTCGAAATTTCCGGTGATCAGCTCTCTGTTTGCTGCGCTCGCGTCTAATCTCCGAACCCCGGATCCAATGGCCGGATCTGAAGTAGGCGTCTCCATCTCAAATCTGAACCGTTCGCTCAACCCGAGCGATGTCCCGAGGGCTCGCATTCTGGACACCGCTCTCTCGCTCATGCACTTCACTGCCCCGCAGGTCTGCTTTGCCCTCCTCCGCCTCTCCGTCGAGTTCAATTTTTCTAACTCATTGATTTTTATTTTTATTTATTTTTTTGGATTTGGATGTTTTGTAGGTTCATGATTCGGTCATTGAATATACTTTGAAATCGATCGTTACTGTTCTATCGTCTTCGATTGAGTGTAAATTGGTGAGAATTAATGATGAACGGGTGCTGAGAGTGGGCGGATTGATTTTGAGAAGCGATTGTGCCACTGTTGTGGAAGAGTGTGCTCATATTTTGGAGACATTGGATGGAGCTAAAGGTTAGGTTTGCATCTCCTTGCACATTTATTGAATACTTGTACTTTTTGTTTCGTGTTACGTTATCTGGTAGATTAGTTTCAGATTGAAAACTAGCATTCTGCTTTCTGGCTTGTATTTTTGGCATTAAAAAAATGATGAATTGTGTAATATTAGGAGGTTATTAGGAAATAATTAGACAGGATGGTGTAACTATTGGCATGAAGTTAAAAGTTGAGGGATAGACATTAGCATTCAAGCTTTACATTTAATATATTTATTGTGGAATCGTATATGCCATTGTGTGAAATGTCTACCCAAGCCGTTTAGTCTTGCTTATGCCCGTTGGCAAGAGTGTATTACAATCTTAGTTTAAAAAAGCGCGAGGCGCACCGAGGCGCAAAACTAGCCCCGGAGCCTAGGCGCAAAAGCGCAGGCGGGGAGCGAGCTTTTAGGGGGCGAAGCGCACCAAAACTAAAAAAAATCTAATATATTTACCTAGACTATATTCTCTACCCAAAATATCATATCACTTATAAATTAATAAGAAATCACACAAATGCAACAATTAATCATGCAATGCAACATATGATAGTCTTAAAATTCACACAAAATAAATCCAAAGTCTTAATGTACGAGCATTGAGCAAAAGCAAATCAAGTAATCAACTAAAAATCATCATCATAAAACACATCATCTCCATCTCCTAATCCTTTATCATCTTTGTCTTCACCAATGTCCTCCTCCTCCTCCTCCATCTCCATTTCTGCCCCAAACCCAAAGTCCTCAAGCACATCCTCATCCTCAATCTCATCAAGGAGTCTTCTTGAACTTGACACAACACCTTTTCCTTTATCAACTCTAGATGATGATGATATTGTCTTTGTTGTCTTCGATGCTCCTCTAGTACCATAAAGAGGCTCATTAGCTCCCGTGGCCCTACTAACCACATTCCATGTCAAGTCATCATCACCAAACACAAGATCCTCCACCTCATAAAGCATAAATATTTTACATTTTTACAATACAGACTGTCTGCATATTCCATAAAAATATAAAATTCCATAAAATATACTACAAGTCTACAACTACAAATGTCTGCATATTCCATAAAATTTACAGCAAGTACAAAAAAAAAATACAACAAAAGATGACCTTGAGCGGGCTGAGTGCTGACTGGCTGAGGGTGGTGCAGCGGACGGCGGCGCGAGCAAAGGGCGGCGCGACGACCGGCGGCGCGGCAGAGGGGTCGCGGCGGAGCTTGGCGCGGCAGGTGATGGGTTGTAGAGGAGGAGGAGAATAGACCCGTTTGCGCCGTGAGGAGACTAGGGGAGGAGAATAGAAAAGACCCGTTTCTATCTAATTTTAATTTAACTCTCATAAAAAAAAAAAAAAAAAAAATTAGGGTTAGGGTGCGCTTCAGGTGCGCTTTTGCGCTTCTGTGCGCTTTTGCGCGCCTGGGTGCGCTTCGTGGAGGTAGTGCGCCTGGTAGTAAAAAAAGCGCTAAATTGGCGCTTTGGGCTTTTTGCGCGCCTAGGCGCGCTTTTTTAAACCAAGATTACAATCGCATACTTGGTGAATTAGTATCTGAAGGCGAGAAAATAAGTACATAAATATTTGAATTAGGCCGAGATTTTGCAGACGTCCTGGAATGGCAATCTGCTAATAGCCTAATACTTATCAATATCATTCAAGTTATTTTGTTTTTTTCTTTTTTAATAAAATGAAATCTTGTCCTGCAGGTGATCTGTGTTATTCACTTTTGTACAACGTTTTCAGAGTGGCAACTTTCGCACCTTACTTTCCTCGTACAATGATGTCAGATTCTATTCTCAACACTGAGTTCAGTGATCTGAGTACTACTTCTCTCGCAAACTTAGTTCACTATATACCGAAGCAATTCACTTTTAAGAATGGTGAAATACCTTTAAGGTGGGTTCCGTAAGTGTTTTTATTATAATTACCTCTCAGTACTTGGTCATTTCTTAACCTTCTTTCAAGAAAAGGTTTTTTTTTTTTATCATTGCTAAGAAAATCTACATGCTTTCATGTTTTGTGCTGTTGTCTGTTGGGCAAACTATGAAGCTTTATTGAGGGTCAGAAAATGTCATTTAATATCTTTTTACCATTTCATGTTATTAGTATTCTGTTGTTTCCATAGTATTTATGGATTTAGGTCAACTTTGTTGTTGAGCCAGGGTCTCAATCAAGGGCATGGAATTTTTAACAATGGGAATACACTTGAAAAGTATACAATGTCATGCATAATTGCAATGCAATCTATTTAGTTATGCACCAGAGTTGTAGTTTTGAATAAAATGTTTAGCTATTGTTATTCAGCTAATCAAATCCTTGCTCAACTTTTGCAATTTAGGTCCTATTGTAATAAGTCACGCACTCTGAGACATCTTATGCTTTAATATAGCCTGCTTTGAAATTGAATGTACTTCAAAAATACTGAGAATGCCCTGTTTTAGTTTTTAATTCATTAATGCCTACCTGATATATTAGTGATATGACCACGAAAATCTTCCGCTACGTTTCCTCTAGATTTGGCTTAGACATATCGTCCGGGTCACATCAATTAGCTTTAATTTTTCAATCTTCTGAAAACTGTGTTGCAGGTTACTGTTATGGCATTTGGATCCAATGGTTTTGAAGCAAGATGTAACACAAGTTTTGCAAGAATTCATCAAACGTCCATTTCTTTCTTTGAAAACTGAAATTTATGACAGGACAGAGTGGAGATCCAAAATAATTTGTTTGGTGATTTCACCAACAATGTTCATTGAGACCAGAGCCTTTTTGCATAAGTGGTTCTTAATGACGTAAGCATATTTATTGATCTTTACCAAAATCATTCTCTTTCATTTTAAATTTTACTGGACAATATAACCAAATATAAATTTAGGATAGTACTTTTATTTCATGGAAATTGTTCTCTTCTAAGGCAACTGCACATGTCACAAATTCTTTTCTTATGAGCATCGGATAACCGTGGGATGATTTTAACTTGTTATCTTAATCTGGAAATAGTAAGGGGACTGGTGGTGCAGCTCTACCGTTTAGTACATCTAATAACTGATGAACTATAGTAGATCTAATATATTTTCACTTAATTGGTAGGCTTGGATTTAAATAACAGGGGTTTGGCTTCTCTGATGGAACTCCAGAGTGAGATTGTTGCACATGTGCTCGACATAATATCCAGACCAATGTGGTGGGGTATATCCATGGAAGTTGGATCAAAGCTCCCATTTTCTCTGGCATATTTTCCCCATGAGCATCACTTACTGAGAAATTTGACCGGACCAATATCACAGGAATGTTTTAAGCATTTGCTTCAAAACATAAGTGGCTCAGTTTCTCATGCTGGATGTCATCTGCACAGATCTTCCAGGAAAACTGCAACAAATATCAATTTAGTAGATCATAAATCTATGTGGTATGTCCTCAAGCCTTCCCCAGAATAAGAATATAACTTGAGCTGATCGTGGTGCTAATTTTATTTGTATCATGCTACAGGGCAATGGTGATGAACTTCCCTTATTGGTTCTTTTTTGCATCTATGATGATATTCTGTAACAACAGTAACATTACTATAGACAGTTTCTGCACGAAGTCCAGCTCTGGTTATCTCAAACCTTGCTATCTGGAAGTAACTTGTCCAGCAGAGGCAGCGAAGTTTGTTGCATGGATTCTGTACCCTATGAGTGAATCTCATCAGTGCCTCATGGTTGATTATCTAGTCAAAATTTCTCACTTATGGTCACTCAAGTGTTCCAGCTTAAATAAATGTCACGAGGTAATAAAAGTTCATAAGGAGACTAAGAAGTCAATAGTAGGAGATAAAAATGGAATAGCTTCATACGAGCTTGATAGTAGGGTGGTTTCTCTTTGGCTAAAGGAATTCAGAGACATGTATGTTAAGCTTTTTGGAGTGAAAGTTGGCTCTTCAACTTCCAATAATACCAAAGGATTCAGCATCCACCAAAACCTATTGTTAAGGAGGATTCCATTAGCCATCCTGCTTCTTCATCTGAGTCATTTAAATGCAGAAGGATGTTCTTTGCTTTTGCATTATGCTGCTACTGGAACTGTCCAAGAGTTTTCAGGTACTCAAAATCCCAGACAAGGACGAAAAAGATTGAAACACGATTCACTTAGGTCGTCAGTGGGTTGTATACAACAGTGTACTATAGCAGAAGCTATTGCAGGATGCAGAACTGTCTTTGACATAACAGATGTTGCAGATAGCATTTCTCATTCGATGTTTACTGAAGACGAGGTACCTAATTTCATCTGCCAGATAAAGATGAAGACCTGCAGTTACCTGTTGCAGAGTATAAAAAGGTTACTTCAAATCGAACTTGATGAAGATGGCCTCCAGATGAGAAGGGATCTTCTCACCCGAGTAATGAGGTGGAGACATCAAGGGG
The DNA here is from genome assembly GCA_026008535.1 of Perilla frutescens. Taxonomy (NCBI): domain Eukaryota; kingdom Viridiplantae; phylum Streptophyta; class Magnoliopsida; order Lamiales; family Lamiaceae; genus Perilla; species Perilla frutescens. Next base: position 46,334,644 of record BRKX01000001.1, on the reverse strand, counting down.
AAGATGTCTTTCAAAATAACAAGGATGTTGATCGTGCATGTGATGAGTTGAATGTATAAAGGTGTCATGTAATTGAGTTTTGTAGTGCTATTTCTGGAGAGATTTTTGCCAGCTTTTAGTGGATTCTTGATCTGTATCAAGATTCAAGACATTGACAAGCATGGAATTGTAATGTCAATATACTCCATGTTTATGTCTACACTTTGATATTTGTAGGTGTAAATCATAGCAAATGTATGCAAGTAATCCTGATTTCTTAGCTTATGCTGTGCTGCAATGCTTGCTTTCGAACATAACTTCTTCATTTGATAATATGTAACAATGGAAAATTTATATTTGTATTTTGCATGTACAACAGTACAAGGATTCAGTTCTCTATTGAACTTGAGTAAGAAGCTTCATTACATTCATATATATGTGCTGTAGGTATGTATGTATGTATGTATCTTGTTTTCAACTGCATCATCTGTATTTGCTAACAGGAGAATGATACAGATTTACAATTTATCATCCCCTGCAGCAATCTTGTTGGAGAAATCACACCACCATTCAATAATCTTGAGCTTTTTATTAGGCATCTATAATCTTCAAATAGAGCAGCTGCTCGTACTTCATGCTATTCTCTTAACTAAGGAAATCTTAGTTGGGTCACCGCCCCATTCTTCAAATACAACTAACAGATTACCACTTGGTTTCAGCCATGAACGCGGAACATGGTACCTGGCATTCACAAGCAGTTAGATAAGAGCTGTGTTGCTCGAAACAAATCATGTAATATTTTCAAACAAGCATGGATTTGCTCTTTACCATCTCTGAGAGGGCTGATTACAATTTCTCTGGCATTTCTTCTCAGAAAACGTGCCTGCATAATTGCAGTTTCCGCAGCTACCTTTTGCTATGTATGCAGGCCAGTGTCTGCCTATGCTTTGCCCGTTTATCCACACCTCACCTTTGCTCATGCTCATCATATCCAAACCCACTGGATCCTTCCCGGCTGGAGCATCAAATGTAGTCTGGCAACAAATGAAACAGATTGAATTTTTTAATTTTTAATTTTTTTTTAAAATCTTGATAGAATTTATCAGGTAGATTATGTTAGTTCCAAGTGAAGTTTAGTCGAAAAATTTATAAGACCGGCTACCTTGTACCACGTTAGAGGTTGCTTCTGAGAAAGAAGGGATCCTTGTACCCATTCAACTGAAGAACTTCCTGTGAGAGTTGCAAGGCTGAGCGATTCGCCTCTCAAACCAGCCTATCCGTGTATAGAACAGACAGTCTCACAGTCAGATTTTATGGAGAATCAATTTTTTGTTCATAAGCCTACATATTTTGTTTGCAAAATGAACTATGCTTATAGCTTTTTTTGCATCAAACCAAAATTTTAATAGGTGAAAGAAACAATCAGCTAACCCTGTAAGACCATCTCTGCTTTGTCAAGTCTCTGGTACCCTCATTGAGCCCCTTCAAAGTAACAGGACCAAGAACTCCCTCATTATAACTCTCGTAGTGCAGACCGACGTTCTGAGATGTGTAAAACAGAATCAGTGTCGTCAAAGATCAAATTTTGGACAACGTAGGATCACTAATATGAAACAAGATAGGAGAAGGACATTCCACTCACCGGAAGGCCCACAGAAACACTAAGTAAAGATATTTTATTCACTCCAGCCCTCATATTCACACTGCTGCTGTATGTCAATTTGGGATTTTCCAGGCCTCCGTATGCAGTTCCTGTCATGATGCCAGAACCGTGTTATATTTATAGATGGAACGGGAGAATATGCGTTTATGATTATATAGAAAAATTAACATGACAAGAATTTCTTATCACCTGCTAACTTTCCATTGACAAAAACATGCAAAGCATGGCCAGCTGACATAACTGTGAGAAGGGGACCTTGTCCGCCCTTCAGAAATCCTTCATTAGAAGCTATATTTACACTGTAAAAATAATAACAGTATTCATATCAAAATGAATGATTATATCACTATTTTCAGCCTGAACCATTGAAATAAAATACTGTATTTGCAGCTATAATTGATCGACTTACTCTGTTAGATACCATAGATAATCAGAGGAGTCTCTTGTAACATTCAATTGCTCCCACAAGCCGGACATGGTAAGTGTATCGCTGTCATCAGCCGAAGGAGTCTCTTCGTTATATGAATTCCAACTTAATCCACCACCCACAGGTACCATCTTTGGTTGGGAGCTTTTTGAGCTAATCTGCAGCCACATGTAAATCAAATATCAAAACCAATATTTGATTCATTTATGTTTAGACGCTCTATTTTCCTCAAAGAAAGTGACAATCCCGTTGCAGCATCCACATATTAAACATTATTTTCTTCTTGTAAAACGCAGGGCATCACATATCCTTATTGAAATAGCATGTGTCCTTACTCTTGCAGTGTTGTAAACTACAGTCTTGCAATCAGGCAGAATGCTGATCGACCAAGGAGGCAAATCATACTGCACGTTTTGGAAGGTCAGCTTTGTAGAAAATGTAGGGTCATAGTTGGAAAGAAATGCAGCGCAAGCCCCAGCCTTCGATCTGAAGACATGAACCTGAGGACAGGATGATGAGTAAGAGTTAAACACCACATGTTAGAGGTAAAGGAACAAAAAAAAATAAAAAAACTCAGTTCCACAGAAGAGTGATTGTAGTTGTATAGCAATCGTAATATCATTTCACCTCTTGATTTTTTCCAGGCCACGTGACTGTGGGATAAGAAGACACTAAAGCTGGTTCACATTGCTTGATTGCTTTGTGCAAGTCTCTCAAGTGCCCCCACTTGGGCTCATTCAAAAGTCCTATTTACGAACAATGGTTAAAACTTAAGCTTGGCTTCTGAAGCAGTTCTTTATCATGCATTAAGATGTTATGTGAAATGATCCCTGATGAGTTCTTCATCAAAGAAGATAGATATAAGCTGAAATTAGAGATTACCATATTCATCAATTGGAGCATCATAATCGTAGCTGGTGGCAACAAAAAGACCAGCTGCACTCCGTCCAAAATTTGTTCCTCCATGGTACTGGTACGATGCAAATAAGCAACACAAGAAAACGTTTTGTTATCTGCAAATCCTTCACCTGGTTCTTCTGGATCATGGCATTGAACTACCTATTTTGAAGAGGAGAAAAGCAAACGCACCATGTAATAATTGAAGAATGAGCCATTATTCTGCACAAATCTAGCCACTGCAAAAGCCATGTCTTCAGCAGGTCTGTAAGGAACTGGTCCACCAAACTGTGTATACCTAAAGGATATATAAAAAGACTTAGCAGGATTCAATCAAACAATGAGATCTTCAACAAAACTTATCCAAACTGGAACCCCACTGATGCATCTTATATGACAGGAAATATGAAAATAAGTACACAGCTAATATTTCATTCATTTACCAGCCAGTCCAGGCTTCCGTCCACATTTTTGGCTTGTTTGGCTTGTTTGGACGAAAGCCTTCACAGTAGAATCCATTACAAGTATCTATCTGTAAAGATGAAACAGGATTAGCAAAGATATACAGACACAAACACACACAAAAAGAAAAAAGAAACAAGATCGAAGCTTATGTCTTTAACTGAATTAAGTGAAACGTCACAATAGTTAGTTCCTGTCATCTCCAGACAATTGAAATGCTCTATTGCAATTCAAAGAAATATAAAGGCACAACACCCCCCAAAAAGCAATCTTTCCTCACAAAAATATCTCTATAGTAGATATTTGGACCAAGCTGTCCGTTTGTCGTGTGTTATTATGACAAAAAAGACAACTTAATAACTCAATACGCCGTCTTTTAAAAGCCAAACTAATAAAGGAACATATAAATACACCACAAGTATCGTACATGGAAAATTACTCTCGATTTAAAGAAAAAAGAAAATGCTTACAATGGGATCGGGAGCAGTTTCTTGCTTGCACATGATCCATGGAACACCAGTATTTTGAGCCACAGCCATTTTCGCTGCCCATGCTGTATAAGCTTTACCAGGAGCACCAATCTCCCACTCTACCGGTCCATATTCATTTTCTATCTGCCAGTTTCCCCATTCACAATAGGTTACATCACACATATGTGTCATGTGTGTGTTTATACATACATACATAGATTATATATGTGTGTATACCTGGGACATGATGATTGGCCCTCCCTGAGGCTCAAACAATTTCTGTGACTTCATCAAGCTGACTATTTTCTGAACAAAACCTTGCATAGCCGCCTTGATCATATTCAACAACAAAATACCAAAATCATCAGCTGAAAATTCCTCATGAATTCAATGCACATTGTCATTTTACAATTACACAATATGTGTGTGTGTGTGTGTGTGTTTTAGGGTGGTTGTAAACCTTGAAAGGCTCATTGTCTGTTCTGAACTCTATTCCGGGCACGTATTTCAGCCAAACAGGGAATCCCCTGCATCATAACAGAGCATATACATTTCAGTGATCAAGAAACATTCATCTTTGCTCAAATTTATTTAATTTCATGTCAAAACTCAAATCAGCATTACCCAAAATTCCACTCCGCGCAAACATAAGGCCCAATGCGGAGGTGAACGTAGAGGCCTGCTTGTTGCGCCACTTTGATGAACTTCACAAGGTCGAACCGCCCTTCGAAATTATACTGCACAAATCAACCCACAAAAAAATAAAAATAAAAATAAAAATTTCTTTTTTTGTCATCAAAACTGTAAATTTTGGTGAAAAACAAGAGTAATAGAGAAATGTATGATTACAAAATTTGCAAAGCATTACCTTTCCAGGAGAGGGCTCATGCCCATTCCAAAACACATAAGTTTGTATAACATCTAACCCTCCATCTTTAGCCTTTTGAATAAGATCAGGCCACATCTACCACCAACAAACAATCAAGAAAATATTTCAAAAGCCTTACGCAAATAATTTGAAATGAAAATAAAGATTAAACTGGCCGGTACCTCAGGTGTACTTCTTGGATAGTGAATGGAACCAGAAATGAGAATTTTCCTCTCTCCATTAATAATAAAGGCTTTGTCATCATAAGAAACTGTGGCTCTAACTGAAGAACAAGCCACCCACAACAACATTGTAATCAAGATAACATTGATTCGTAGTATTTTCAAGATTGAACCCATGGCTAATTGGTAGAGAGAGAGAGAGGGTGCTGTGCTTGTTGAAAATGGCTTCAAATTTGAAGACTTTTGCCTGCACTAGAAAACAGGAAAAGAAACAGAAGAAACTAATGAGAGAAAGAGAGACCAGAAACGTCCAAGAAGCCGCGGTCTTCACTCTTTTTCTTGCTTTATTATTTGCCTCTTTTGAGAATGAAATGAAAGAAAAGTAATTGAATTTATAAGGGTTGATGTTTGTGGCAAATTGTATAAAGAAAGAGGGAGTTTGAGATTGAGTTGAATTATGGTTTTGTTATGTGTGCATGAGAAAATGGGGAAGCTCCAACTGCTTTATAAAGATTAATGAAGAGGGGGGTTAGTCTTTAGAGAGAGAGACAGAGACAGAGAGAGATATGGCCCAAAAATTCATATTTTTGGTGGGGGGGAGATAGAGAGAGATGGAGAGGGGCTCACCATTATTGACAAGGAAATTTGTCTCATCCAAATTTCTTTCTTTCTGCAACAAAAATTTCTCCAAACTCAAGTTGGGTGAAAAAGCTGGAAAGCTTGTCAATGAAAAATACTCCACTTGAAAACAAAGCAATATATGAAAATTTCATCTTCTTCCATTTTTATTTTGCTGGTAAAAAGTTATTTTTCTATATTTGGTGCATTTCTATATTTTATATAGCTTGGAAATAAATTGGTTAAGACTTAAGAGTGTTATATGGAATATTTCTCTTGTAATATCCAAATTGGTACTAATGGCTTGTTTAAATTTACTGACGTAATAAACAAGATTGATCGAATAAAATACGATTACATTTTTTATGGTTGTAATTTATTTATTTATTTGTATTGATTGATTATAGGTTAATTGTTTATATTTAATTTGGATTAAAGGGTTATAATAAAAACTTAAATATAATGAGATTGTACTTTATTTATGGATTGTAATTTATTTGTTTGTAGTGATTGGTTGCAATTTTAGAGATATGTGATAAATTATTAATATTTAATTTGGATTGGAGGGTTATAATAAAAACTTAAATAGAATAAGATTGTACTTTATTTGTGGATTGTAATCTATTTTTTGAACTGATTGATTGCAATTTTAGAGATATATGAGAAATTGTTAATATTTAATTTGAATTGAAGGCCTATAATAAAAACTTATCAGAATGTCTGAATTGTCCTTGGTATAATGAAGTCATAATTTATCAAGTTGAAGGTAATTGCGTAATTTTACAGTGGGGAAAGTGGATTCATTTCCATCCTTTTTATTTACTTTTGAAAAGCTGTTTATAGTTAAGCAGAATTTAGGAATTTTATCAATTTATAAGAATTATTCAGTAACTAATTTATAAGAAAGCTATCAATATTCCAGTAAAAAACAAAAAGAAATGGAATGCAATTAACTGGTTAGTAGTTAGTGGTTACTCACCAAATAGAATACAAAATTTATATATATATATATATATATATATATATATATATATATAGAGAGAGAGAGAGAGAGAGAGAGAGAGAGAGAGGCACGCGCACGACTAAAAATATATTAAATGAAGCACGCCTTACTAAATAAGATAATCTTAATTAACTCATATTCATATAAATGTAGACATTATAATTTGAGGAATTTTCAGAGTACCAATCTCAATTTTCTCATCTCCAACTTAGAGAACATGGCATTTTTGAATGATCAATGGTACGAGTAATTTTTTTTAATATAAAGAATAATACTTCTATCGACTGTAGTACTTTTTATTTATTTATTTAGTGAAACTACTATTTTTATATTATAAATATTACTTGATCGAATATTCTATCTCGTGCATTTTAATCGTTGGTGGTACAAGAGACCTGCATTTGTTTGTTTTTAAGATCTTGTATTTCGTAATTCACTAAACAAAAATCGAATCTCTGTTTTTCAAAAAATATTGTGATTATTATTATTATTATTATTATTATTATTATTATTATTATTATTATTATTATTATTATTATTATTATTATTATTACTACTACTACTACTATTATTACTACTACGTGAACACAGAGTGTGATTCTGCAATATGAGTATCACCCTCATTTGGGTCTCTACTAAATGGCAATTGTTGGTCTAGTGCACATGTAAATAATCATATTACGTTGACCCTAGCTAGTTAGCTAGTATCAATTTATTTAATTTTTCTGAGGTAAGAGCATTTATTGCAACTTTTAAATAAAGTTATGAATATTTCAACCAGCATTAACTGAATTCGTAATTTCCATAATGTCTCAAAAGCTATGTTTGAATCGTAATTAATGGGCACCATCCTTTACTAAACTCCGCCATGAAAACAGTTATATAATTTTATGCATACCTTCATTAAATATGTTGTGGAGCTACCAAATTCAAAATAATATAAAGGGAAAAACATCATTCCCTTTCTCATTTTTTTGTAAGAAAAAATAAAAAGGAAGAAGTAGTTTTCCTAGTTCTCATCCAGTTAGGAGTTGGGACCATATTAATTAAATTGTTTTGAACAAATTTGTGAGACAAAAGAAAATTGAATTATGAGTTGAAATTGCTCTTGCAAGTTGGCACCATTTAAACATGTGTCATTAATTCCTACAAGGCTTGGGAATTTGTTGCCTTAATTATTATTTATTGGGTTACACTTTTTCCTACAATCTACTTCGTGGAGGCTACGCTTGCATTTTATTTTAGGATTTCTCGAAACTGTCCTCTTCAATTTATATGCCATTCTCATTATTCAAGTAAACCAGGGTAAACTAGGAAATCTCTTAAGTAATTTTATTTTCAAATACATCAAATATATTTTTTAATTAATATCCGTGAAAAAATTAATCAAACTTTTTTTAAATTTTATTTTAGTTAAGATTTGTAAGACGGTATACTCATGCATGTCCAAATATAATTAAATATCAATAAAATTATAAATATGCAATTAAATATAGTTTTAAATTCGGGTATGACAAACACTTACATACACTAGGTGTCTATAAGTTTATTTCGGAAGGGGCGAATCAAATTCGCGGGTCAACAAAAAAAAAATCAAAATCAATATCAAAAAATTTAATTATTGAGCGCAATGTACGAGACCACACGTTAACGTTGGGCAAGTGCACTACGTGAATCGCCAAATAAAAAAAATTAATTAATTAATTCACTTTTATTTTAAAGTTCATTAATTCCATTAACTTAGGGTATATATTTATTTCAAAAAAATTCATATCGAACGAATGTACTACGCGAGTCGTCAGATAATTTTTTGGTGACAAATCATAAAAAAAACATGCAAATCGTTCCAAAAAAAAAAAGGAACAGAAGATGGGTGCATGCGCCGTCTGATATAGGTGCTTATATGCACTTTGTACATGTAAGTTTAGCTCTTCAAGTATAGGTATTGTTTTATGAATCTATCTTAATTCTTAATTAAAATATTATCACATAATTTTTTGTGATTTAAGAAATTTTGTCTGAGATCGTTCATGAGTTGTGAAGGGAGCAAAGTCCAGAACCTACGCAAATGAAGAGCACAATTAATCTTGTGAGCTAAAACAAATTGCATAGCTTATGTAAACAAAAACAAATCGCACTACCCGATAAATAAGGTGGAAATACCATAAAAATCAAAGGAACGAAAGCAGAGCAGAAAATAAAAAATAGAACCTAATTTCAGAAATTTGAATAATTCTGAAAATGTTCATTAATTCAAGGGAAAGGATTAAGAACCCATTAACCATTGGTATGTACATATCGTAGCAGTCTCTCTGCCTTTTTTTTTATTATTAATAAACTCTTCTTTAAGTTAATAAACTATTTCATAAAAAACGTCCTAATTAAAATTTAATGTTAATTTACTGTGTATCAAACTTACAAACATCATTCTAATTTATTTATTGTTTTTAAAAGGGCATAGAAATGTAGAACACAAATAATTAACGTCCTGTTTTTTTTTTTTTACTTGAATTGTAGAATAATAAGCAAAGCAAAGTTGCCATAAAAATGGGCAAATTTTGTGAAAGCAATATTATTGCGTAGAAGAGAGTGTTAAAGAAATTATTATGATAGCTTTGAAGCATTAATTTGTTGCATGCATATTTTTTATCTTCAAACAAACAAAGTAAATTGAATTTTGTAATTGTGTGCAAGGCTGCTGTATTTGTTGGCCAACAACCTTTCCACCATGTGTACCTAAAGCACCCCAAAAAGTTGCTAGTTTGGTGTTTAAATGTCCCCATTTCTTTAACATTAATATTTATTATTTTAGACGGCATTTTATTCGATTCAATTTCTTCCAAAGGTTTTTTTTATATAAAATCTTGCATCGTAATTATAAAATATATATAAGAAACGGGTTTGAACAAGATATTATATAATTTTGTTGGATTTAAAAAAAATGGAGCTTCAAAAGTTAATTTTAGTAGCAATAATTTTCAACTGAAGTTATATATATATATATATATATATATATATATATATATAAAGTAGTGAAGCTAGCTTATTCAAATAAGATAATTATCGCAAAAAAAAAGATACTAATCCAAAAATAAATTAGTGTCTCTTTACTACCTTTTCAAATCAGCTTATAAAACATTAGTACGTAAAATCTTATTTTGGGATCTTAGAAGTCTTTTTTGCCAAATTAATATTAAATATTTTGGAAAGTATCTTAAAGCGTGTGAGAGCACGACCGAACATGCACAAAAATAATTAATTTGCATATGATTAGTTTTGGTCTTGCATTAATAAAAAGCAATCTAGATTAAAGTATGGTTATCTGAAACATTACACAAAAGTACAACCAAGAAAAAAGAGAACTTCTATTAATTATTCCATTATTAGGAGGACTAATTTTGCATAAAAAAATACTAGAAAAAAAAACCCAACAAATTAATTCGGAAAGTAATAATAATAATAATGATAATGATAATGATAATGATAATGATAATAATAATAATAATAATAATAATAATAATAATAATAATAATAATAATAATAATAATAATAATAACCTAATTTTCTTGACAACTTTATTCTAGACTAATAAATATGGACAAGTCATGCCAGAAATAATTGAGAATATTAAAATTACAAAAAATTAAAAGACCGTGGTTTAATTTATATGTTTTAAAGGTTATAAGAAAATTACAAAATGGGTTTAAATATTGTGTTAATTCATACAATTAATCCTTTTTTATTTTCATTTTTTTGTTATCCTTACTTATGGGTGCATCATGAGTAGTTAACTCTGCTTAATTAGAAACCGTTTGGTAGAATATAAACATATGATCGCCAATTTCATAAACTAAGTTACAAGCAAGAAATTCTATCTCATATATAGACACATGATACACATCCATACAAGTACGGATAACTTGTATAGATAATTACTACTCCCTCTGTTCCACTTTGATAGACTTGTTTTTCTTTTTGGTATGTCCTGATAAATGAGCTTGCTTCCATATATATTTAACTAATTTACTAATATATACCCATATTTAATATGTTTCACATTAAACATTAATTCAATATCAAAGAAATAAATAGGAGCATTTTTAGTAAGTTTCTTAATTAATTGTCTTTCTCCCAATTATTTTATTAATTCCCGTAAAAAATCTCAATCAGTCAATCAAATTAAAATGGGACGGAGGAAGTATTTATCTTGCAGTAAGAGATAAATGGACTTTCTATGCAATTGTATTCCCCATCTTCCACGTCACAAAAGCAACTAATTATAAAACGGCACTATTCTAAGTCAAATCATCAATTTGATGTAACAGAAATAAATTAACACGTAACTAAATTAATTTGAGTGGGTAGTAAATGAAAGTAGAAATTTGTTTTGATATTGTATTCATCAAATAATGCAAGGCATTGCCGTTAAATATACGAAATGAGAGGTTTAAATATTGTGAAATTTTCAAATGGAATTTTTCACATTTACTTATCCAATATCGCCGCATCAAAACCATATCTATTAACAGTAACGGTAGCTATTTAATTAGCTGAAGGCTTATAGTAAATCAAATTTACATATTTTATTTCTTATAGTAAATATCACATTTTCAGCAAAAAGACACCGTCAACTCATAACTTAATTTCATTAGGTGAGGGGACATTTCAATTTATATTTCCATAATTTCGAGTGCTCCACCAATTAAGCCTAAATAACCTAGCAAGAATATTAGCCAATCTTTTCAAGTTTATTCTATGATGGTAATATCGATTATGACAACTTCAATTCTCTAATAATTTAATCATAACTTGGGATTGAAGCTGGGATATTTCTAATAATTATATTCTTCTCTTGAGAGTTGGGTTATCTATTTTCCTACTATTAGTGGGGTAAATTCATTGAATATGCATAACCATATATGAATAACGAACAAATTAAATAAAAAGTATTGCAAAATTATTACTAATTTAATGTTTTCATGGGGTGGAAATTATTTTGATAAGTACTGTACAAGTAGCTAGGTTCTTTTTCTGGTACGTAATGTTTATTTTAGAAAAGTTTCTAATTTTTTTTTGGGGTTAATTGCCAAATAAATCACCACGTTTCCACTTTTTTGCAAATTAGACACACCTTTAAATCTATTCAATTACAACACCATGTTTTAATTTGTATGAGATTAAACATCCTCAATTTTTCCGGTGAGTTAAATATGACGTATTTGGCTTAAAAATCATGTTGGCGGCCACGTCAACACACATGTGTAATAAATGACGCTGTTTTTGTTATTTTCTCTTCTTTTTTTTATTGAAAAAAATCATTTTTATATAATTATTTATTTCTAAAATAGAAAATATATTGAGAAAACTAATAAAATCGACGTCGTTTGTTACATGTGTGTGTTGATGTGGCTGTCAACATGATTTTTAGACCAAATACGTCATACTTAATTCGTCGAAGAAATTGGAGATGTTTAATCCCAAACAAATTAAAATGTGGTGTTGTAATTTAGTAGATTTAAACTTGGTGTTTAATTTGCAAGAAGGTATAAACGTGGTGATTTATTTTGCAATTAACCCTCTTTTCTTGTATATAAAAATTGGATGTAAGATATATATTAAGGAAAATATCATTTTCTTTTATATATATTATGCACATTTTAAGACTCTTGGATTAAAGAAATTAAATGATAAAACTACTACATTATATAAAAAGGCAAAGCAGAATATATATATAGAGAGAGAGAAATATTTAACGAATAAAAGTTGTGGATCGGACCTTAAGGCATGTATCGATGCTTTGTCTCCTCTAATTAACATCCAAACTTCATTTCTTATCTTTCTTTTTTAAAAAAAAAATAGAAAAAAAAGACCTATCTACTTTTTTCACTGCTCAACCTAATTTTAATCTTCTCTTTAATTGTTCCCTCAAAAAAAAATCTCTTTAATTGAAATTATTTTATTTTATTTTTATCAAATTATTTTAGATCTAGTTCATCTCCTTCAAATAGAAGAAATATCGAAATGATTCGCAGGGACAGAAAATTAATTTGTGATAAGAATGACCTAGCATGCACACTTGGATGGTCCAATTTCATGCATATCGTAATCAAATATACCTACGACATTTTCAACATTAATTTACTTATCAATAGATAAAAAAGAAAATAAAGCCAATCTATTCTAGTTCACGCTTTATAGAATTTTATTGATTTGTCCAATAATTAATTGCTGCGGTGGCAGACTCTTTTTATATATAAAAATAAAATAAAATAAAATAAAGAGATACATTTAATCTCATTATTAATTAATATTTTCCCTCATGCCACCATTTTAAAAATTGAAATTGGTTAAAATAAAAAATATGAGCCATGAAAAAGACATTACACACACACACACACACACATTATTGGGTTAATTACCTTAAAAATCATGAACTTTGGATATAATTGTAAATTTAATATAAACTTCATTTTTCAAAAATTAATGATCAAGTCATGATGGACTTCAAGAGATGATCAAATTGTCAGCCGAATTAGAGATCAATTTGTTGTACAAAATTTTGAAGATGTTGAATAACACGTAAGTTCAAAATTGATGTTTTAAGTATTTACTTTTAAAGTTCATACATAAAATTTGTAACTATGCTCAAAGTTCATAATTTTTAAGGTACATAATCAATTTGTTGTACAAAATTTTGAGGATGTTGAATAATACATAAGTTCAAAGTTGATGTTTTAATTGCCTATTTTTAAAGTTCATATATTAAATTCGCAACTATGTTCATAATTCATGATTTTTAATGTAATTAACTTTACACTATTAAATCTGTATATATTAATATGTACATGTCATTTTCATTTCACATGCAATATGCACTAATTGTTTGATTTAATTGCGTTCATGCAACGTAAGTATGGAAGAATGCAAGTCAATTTCTCGTAATAATTGTTGGTTAAGGATAAGCAAATAATTGATTTATTATAAGATAAGTTGCGTGTGCAATATATTTGCAATAAGAAATTGATCACAAATTTGTGTTTGGATGAGAACGCCACATATATAATTATCAGAAAATGGACTCAATATTCAAATCCAAATCTGTTGGGTTTGGGGCCCGTTTCTGGTTGGGTAGGCCCGAATTCGGACATATCATGATCATTGCATTAAGATGTTCGTATATATCACAAACAACATTAAAATGTCTAAACTTCATCTTAACAGATCTCAATCAAGAATCAAGACAACAAATTGAGATAGCTGTATCCTTGAAAATAACACTCCTTACAACTACTAGTCATGCCCCATGGGGTGGTCCAGTGGTTAGCAAGAATAAACGATATATATATCATAACTGAAAGATCATGAGTTCGAATCCTACCAACATCTTACTTAAGTACGTCGAGAAAACTCTATGTAGTTTTGATAGTGGCACACATGTGAGCAAAGAAAATTTGGGACGGGTATTCTCGTCCACCATCCTAAAATTAGTACATTGCTTTAACCACTCTCGACCAAAAAATATTTATTATATTCATTGCTATTTTTACAAGCATGTGTTAATTTATGATAAGTAAGATTTCTACTACAAACAGCCAATTGAAGTGATATAGCATTTATAAAACTTGTGAAATCATAATTAATCTATAGTTCGAGAATCTTAGTTTTTTCTTAATTATTGGAATTAATTTCTGGTAGAAATTAAAGACGTGAGGTCTTATTATTTATGTACACACTCTTTTAAAATCGGAGCAAATTAACGACTTATAAGACCATACACGGTTTCATTATGAGACAGAAGCTAATTTAATAAAATTAATATTTTATACTTTTCATTGTTTATCTAATTTTCGAAACATTCAATATTGAAAAACTGAAACAAGAATTCTAAAACTGAAAATGTGCATAAGTTCAAAATGAAAATTTAATGAAAAGAAAAAACTAAACTCTTCCTTCGAGCTCTACCACGTAAGACAACCTCACACAAATTTTAATAAAAATTGAAGGACAAAAAAAGAAAAGAAAAAAAAAGGATGATTAATGTTCTCAATTATATCAGGAATTCACTCTTTTGTACGAGAAACTCGGAGACAATCTCATATAATTTATTGCCTAAAAATATTGGGCCAAATTTTATCCATTAATTTGTGATTGTTATATTTATCCTAATCTTGTTAGCTATATATGTGTGGTTTTCTCCTCCTCACGAGCCAACACGAATTTGTAATCGATTTAAATACGATCACCTCTTCTCAAATAATTAATATATAATTTAGTAATAAATTTTAGGGGCGGGACCACTTTTCGTCATTTTCAGTATTTTTGACTCATCAAGTCCAAATGTCCACACCATAAGATAGATATAAAAATGGATAAATTAAGTATGTCTCTTATAAAAAAATGGATAAACTAATATTTACGACTTTTCAAAATTTGGACCTTTATTTACATTTATAAAAAAAGCCGTCTTCTATTGGGTATTTTTGTATTTTTATATTTCTTGCTTGGTTGATGTTTTTAAGGTGGTATGGCCGCTTCGAAAGATTGAATGTTTCTAAAAGACAAATATATTTTCACAAAAAAATTGGTTGGGAGTGGGATGGTCTCTCGAATTAAAATTTGGATCCAAATGTATATTAAAAAATATAGTTATATATTTGTCGATGTTTAATTATATTTAGATAAATCGATCGTTTCATCTTATGAATGTTGACATTTAAGTAATTAAGATGGCCTCGTAGTTTTCAGAAAAATGAAATATTTGTGGGAGACCATTCGGTCAGAGAAAACCTGAATACAAAACAATATATATGAATTTATTTGTATTTAATTAATTTGATTGTATTTGAATTCGGATTTTGTTCAGTTTTTTTTTTTTTTAAAGAATTATTTGTTTCTTTTTTTAGTGAATAATTTATCAGCTCAGGCTCCAAATGAGAAAAATAAATAAATAAATAAAAGAAGAGCTTGTCACGCCCACCTCCTCAGTCCCAAGTGATATTACTTTATTTTCATTTATTTATATTTATTGTTCACTTTAGTTTTTGGAGAGATCTCCCTACATCTCTGTATGTTTGAACTTAATGTATAATTTTAACACGATCCCACGTTTAATTCATAAACAATTATAAATGAGCACTTGAGTTAAGAGGCAATCGTCCATCATTGAACTAGCTTTTATACTGAGTTGAGACATTTAACTTGGGTTCCTATTAAAGTTTTTCTTAAACAATTAATAAATATTTAACGCTAAATTAAAAATAAAATAAAATTATCTCATATCAAACTGATCAATTTTAATACAAATCAAACAATTGTTTGAGATCCAAAATCTCAAGTTTGAATCTTACCAATACCATTAGGCATGAACCTGTCATACATGATTTACCTTTTTTGTATAATTTGCAGGCTTTTGCACAAGAATCTGATTTACCCAGTATAACAATAAACACTTTCGGATATCAGTTGCGAGTAACTCTCATTATTAATTTATTTTTTAAAGATTTCTTCTTAATCGAAACACACATCAATTAGGAGCATCTTCTCAATTTATATAATTACCTAAACTCCATGGTGGTTATACTAACCAATTAGTATATATATAAAAAAAAAACTTAGAATTAAGTAAGATGGCCTATTTATTAATTTTCAAACATTATCTCAAACATACAAATTAAATGATTAATTGTTTCTTTTTATTCCAATTATATATGAAAAAGTATCCTTCGAAGTCATCAACAATTTACTCAATCTACTAACCTCCTATTGAATTACACATCTTCATTTTTACTTTTTAGTTTGAGGAAAAATGAAAAACAACCGGTCTCAAATATAAATATGAGACGTCTCTTTTTTACACATAAATATAACTACAATCCATATAAAGAGCACGTAGCAACATTTCTACCGGGCCCCTAATTTAGCTACTATTCTAGATAGGTCATATCTCATGTCCACACGGACCACACCACACAATTTTCTGGTTCATTAAAGATTACAACTTAGGAAAAAAAAAACAAAAGTTGAAAAAAAATAAAAAATTGAGTTCCCTAACTAACTCATGACTTATGCACGTCTGAATAAATAATTGCTTGTAGAAGAGAAGTTGGTCAAGGCTTTCAAACTATTAATTAATTAAAGGTTTTGGTTAGTTTTCGTTGGCCAAAAACTAATAAAGTTGAAAATGCACCCAATTATTAGGAAGAAGGTAATACCAAATTTTGATGACAATGCAACTGCTGC
Organism: Perilla frutescens; assembly: GCA_026008535.1. Taxonomy (NCBI): domain Eukaryota; kingdom Viridiplantae; phylum Streptophyta; class Magnoliopsida; order Lamiales; family Lamiaceae; genus Perilla; species Perilla frutescens. The sequence continues at coordinate 46,317,836 of BRKX01000001.1, read as the reverse complement.
ATTTATCTGCATCTTCCACATTAATAAAAGTACACAATCAAACTTTCGATGACTTAAAATGTGGGTAAATCTTGATTTTATTGTGTCATAACATATATGAATAGATGGTTATTCAAAGGAATGAGATGGTTACAATATCTTTAAATGATTGTGCTATATATCAAATTAATTACTTTAAATTTAAATATTAATTTATTAAATTCTCTATCACGTACCCTCGCAAGTCGCAATATATATGATTACATTTCTTAATTAATATATAGAGTTGGAAAGTGTTTGTTTGCCAATTATCTTCATATATGGGGATAAACATCCAATTTTGTGACTAAAGTCAAAATTGCTGACTCCATTAATTGATTTTATCGGCAAACTACAAGTAGGATTAGGAGGGGTTCCTATTTTAGATTTGAGCCTATTATTGCAAAAAGGCTAAGTTTTAAATAAACTGCGCCTATATAAATTAATCAGAAGATTCATGGTCCTACTAGTCAAATGATTTCTACTTTATAATCTATATTGCTATCATGCTCTGGTAATTAATCAGTACATGGTTAATTAGATCAATTTTATAAAATAAATTCTTATTTTTAACTTAGATAAATTTATTTTTCAAAAAAGTCATACACACACGTTCAAATTAATTTGTTAAGGGATGTCTAGTCAGAATTGTATTCAATTACAACGAAATTCTAATGCATCTAGAATATTTGTATTTAATTAACAAGGCCCAAGAGGTCCATATATCATAATTAGTTATTAGGAATATAGATTAATTAATTTAATTCATGTGTGAAAAAAGGTCCACGAATGTCTAAACTGAAGGCCATCCATGTTTAATTATATTTCGATAAATTAAATACCACTTTTTTTTTTTTGATGTCGAACCCGCAGCCGCTATCGTAGTGCGCACTCAGTCCCTATGTAATAGTCCGCAAACCAACTTAAATACTGCTTCATTGGATGAATACCGAGACGTTGAGTAATTAATTAGTTGACTTTTTATTTACAATTGAGTAGATCCTCTGACTCAATGGTCCCAAGAAAATCGATGAAGAAAGATGATGCCTAGTAAAGGTCGTACTATAACCATACTACTGTTGTGAAATCGTAATATTTTTTTAGTACAAGAAATCGTAATGTTAATCAACAACTACTTTAATTAAACAGTAATTTTGGTGATGAACAAGAATTAAGTATTATTGATATTCAACTATGTACTATACGACATAAAAACGTTCCATAAGAGCTATCGTAAGTTACTGGATGGAATCCAATATATATTTCAATCGTGTATTCCATCTCGCACTCCAACTATTGAATTACCGTCATGAACGCATATTTAAAGTTACATCTTAATTACTTTATTTACAGCGATTCCCAACTTTTATATATATATATATATATATATATATATATATTAAGTCGATAAGACTATTGGCCCAAATGATCCAATACGGCTAGTCAATTAATTAGTCTGAAAACGGGTTAGAGCTTCTAAATTGCAAACAAAATGGTGGGAAGTCAAGTGCGAGCCCATTTTGTAGTGATTTGATTGGGTAAAGATAAAATTGAATATTATGTAAAGTCTTTTAATTCCAATATATTACGGGCTTTCCAATTTGGGCTTCATAGATCAAAAAACACTTATCATCAACACACACGACTCTAGTCACTACAAGTTTATTTATGGTCTATTAATTATTTATGAATATTTTGTATGATATATGGTCAAGATTGATTGGCTGAAAACAATTTATACTCCCTTGAGTGTTTAAGAGAGATTGATATTTTAACTTCTTAATTTTGTTACAAATTATATGATGTTTTACACTTTTAACATACTTCTTTCCAATTTTATCCTTGTAAGATATCTTTTATAAATTTGTTGAGAAAATTAAGGAGAGATATAGAGGTATACATATTACAATGAGAGATAAATTTAGATATATTAGAAAAATATAACTTAATAGGGAGAGAGAATATATTTGTTATATTTTTTAAATTTTTTTATTTTTATTTTAAAACTTAAAAGATCAATCTTTGTGAAACTGATGATTAATAAGTATTTTTCAGAAACTTCACTAGAGGTTAAATTTAATAATTTAAAAAGTGAAATGATTGGTACTATTGTACAAATTTGTAACTAATCAACCGATTGGTCATTCATGAAAACAACCAAATGATAGGATATGACGTGATATTTACATTTACTCGAATAATAAAAAATAATGGTTTTATTTAACACAAATTTATAGATGAATAACTAGAGATGAAAACAAAAACATGTAGAACACGATTTGTTATTTTAAAAAACCTAGCTATAAATATATGTATTATATTATCATACTCACATTATCATATCCCTAAGAAATGAAATCTTATAAATATGTTTTATATTTCACAGTTCTTGTTTTATAAATATCATTTTGAATTTCGAACTCATACATTGTAATTTTATTTGGACTTTACTTACTAGTAAGCCAGCTAATGTAAAATATATATAATATCTAACTATATATTAAAGCATGTTTGATTCTATTAAAAAAAAATGCACGCATTGATATTGTTCTTATTTAACCATTCAATATCATAAATTTGAGGATTAGCCAAAACATTATCTAAATCTGTTACATGTAATTGTATGTCCTACCGATAAGGCGATGATATATATCCACACATGAATTGTTGCATCATGCTTCAAATATCCAAAACTGTCCTTATATAAATATTTAATGACATATGGAGAAGACAACTTAGAGTACAAATTTGATGTACATTCTTAGCAACTCTTGTCTAAAGCTGCCCCTCGACCATTCAATAAATAATTGTTCTTGTCATCCTTGGGAATGATCTATCGGTAGAGTGATATAAGTTTGAGGTTAAAAGTCTCAAATTCAAATCCATCATCAATACTATTAGGTGTGAGCGTGTCACACCTGATTTTTCAAGTGCATTTTACTCCTCTTATGTGATTTGCATGCTATTACATAAGAGCGGGGTTTACCCAGTGCACATCTCAATAGCGATTGCGGATTACCCTCAACATAAAAAAATAAAAAAATAAAAATTATTTTTGACAAGAGCAGTTGACAGGGGCAGAACCAAATTTTTTTCATTGGAGGATCAAACTGTTCTTCACAAATAATTCGATATACTAATATTCTTCTACAAAATCATGTAAAAATTATACGTACATGTATACCCACACACATAATGCTCATCCTCAAATAATGGTTGTGGATTATACTCGACATTAAATAAATAATTGTCCTTGCCCTTATAATTAAACTAGGCCATGAGGGGTTGAAATTTCCTGTTACACTTTCTTGTGTTTCACTATATGTTTCATTATCAAATTTATGGTTTTAATAATATTTATTATAAAATAAAAATTAATTATAACACAAATAATCATAGTCAACATTTATCAACAAAAAAAAGAAATTAAAAATTTATAAAACATAATTTTTAAAAATAAATCATAATAATGAATTATTAATTAGAAATCAAAAATTAAATATTAAAAATTAATTATAAACCCTAATTGGGAGGGTGAACCCTAAAAACAATCATAAAATTAAATTAAATCACATAAAAATAAAATTGAAGAAAAAAAAATACAAGAAAAACTTGTAATTTAAAAATGTAACACGAAACGTAACACAAAGAGTGTAAGATGAAATTCCAATCCGACCATGAGGTGAATATAAGTCGAACATTTTAAAAATAAAATAAAAATCTAAGTCAAAATTAAAATCAATTTTGAAAGACGTGACTTTAAATGGAGGAACTTATTGAGAGTTTCGTGAAAGACAAATGTCCCATATGGCGCTTTAAAAACCGAGAGTCACACCAAATGTGCATTAATATAAATCGTGAATACTTACGTAAGGAATAAATAAAAGGAGATACAAGTCTTTATCCAGGTGAGATATTATAAATATATTCCAACGTAAAACCTAGTTTTAATAATGATTATAATAAAAATAGAATTTATTATATTATAATCAATTTTAATTAATATTTATTGATAAAAATTAAATTTTAACAAAATCATATGCTCTTATTTTAAAATAATTAACCCTAATAATTAAGAGCAACACTTGAGTCCAGGCCTATCAAATGGGCCCAAATCTATTAATAGAAAATAAAACATGATCCAGTAGGGAGTGTGCAAAGCACGCACAACGTGCATGTAGGACTTTTTTTTTTATTATTCTTTTGATTTTTTTTTAAAAATATATACTTTAAAGTGGAATGAATGAACACTAAATTTACAATGATCTAATTAAAAAAAAAAATTATCCGTCGACTAGTGTAGTGGATTCACCCGATGTTAAGTTGTGACCTGTGGGCTCATGCACTGCACTCTACACTTATTCTGAAATAAATATATATCCTATAATGGAATTAGTGGACTCTAAAATTAAAGTGAATTTATTTATTTATTTTTGATCTAATGACTCACGCATTGCAATCACCCGATGCTAGCACATAAGCTCATGCACTGTGCTCATACATATAAACTCATGATACATGTAGAGATATTATAAATATACTAGTATTACACCCGCCGCGCAACGGGTGGAATATCTGATGATGCTATATGGTTTATAATTGATGTCACACTGTGTCTCATTTCACAATTTAAAACTTTTTTAGTAATTATTCATTTTTCAAAAAGATTTGTTTCAATTATATTTCAAAAAATTGTTTACTGTTTGGTATAAAATTTATCATTAAAACATAAAAATTAAATTTGTGGTATAAAATAATTCATATAATATTTTTCCAAATAGAGATTCAACACTTTTTTTCTTAGTTAAAAATAACAATAATTGAAATAAGGTTTAAAATAATTGATAAAAAACACCATTTTTTTTCTTAGCTTTCGTATCTTGATTCTTGTATTTGTGCATGATATTTTTTGGGGGATTATAATAACTAAATATATACTGCTATGACCTCCTTCAATGTGTATTTCTTTCCTCAAGTGCTATGTCAAAACACCACTAAAAAACAAAATCAAAAAAGAGGTGAATGCTTTTAAGATTCAAACTTTCAAGTTTATGCCTTTATAATTTTTGGACACGTTTCATTAATGTTTTGAATATAAATCGAGATTTTTGATCCAATATTCTATTATTTTTATATATGATATAAGAATATGAGCATGAAAGAACTTAATATATAAAAGCTTTAAAAATCTAAGCATATAAAAAATTTAAAACATATTATGTATATAATAGGAATACAACTTACCCAAAAATGTTTTGAAATTTCAGTATTTATTGGTTGTTGACTTCTACCGTGAATGTTTGGACAAACTAGGAACCTTGGTTTTTTTTTTCAAGTAACTGGGAGACTTCTACCAAATGGAGGTTTTTGCTGAAATATTTTCCATCTGCACAAAAAAGGCTTAATTAGTTTCTCAATTTTCAAATATCGGAAGCTTGTAATATTATGTAAATAATGAAGTTGATTTTTATAATAAGTAATGCAAACCCAACAAACACACATAATAAGATCATAGCAAAATAGAACACAACAAAATGAGAAAGAAAAAACATGAGATAAATTGGTGTAGTAGTCTTATTTAAAGACTGAAAAAAGTTGAAGCCTCTTAAATTTTAAATTTTGAATTTCAAACTTATTTTAAATTTTGTGCACCGACTTGAAGTGATAGTAAACCATTTTTGCTGGCTATTACTGTAGGTCCAAAACAATATTTTCAAAAATTATTATTTTTTTTGATAAATTTATTAAGGTGACATTTATAAGGATTCTATTCACTATTCACGCAAATGCATGTCCCATGCATATATGGGCGGGAAAATGGCACATTTGGGAGGGAAAACTATTTGCACTACTTCATTATAATATATAGTATAGATTCCAACGTAAAACCTAGTTTTAATAATGATTATAATAAAAATAGAATTTATTATATTATAATCAATTTTAATTAATATTTATTGATAAAAATTAAATTTTAACAAAATCATACGCTCTTATTTTAAAATAATTAACCCTAATAATTAAGAGCAACACTTGAATCCAGGCCTATCAAATGGGCCCAAATCTATTAATAGAAAATAAAACATGATCCAGTAGGGAGCGTGCAAACCACGCGCAACGTGCATGTAGGACTTTTTTTTTATTATTATTTTGATTTTTTTAAATATATACTTTAAAGTGGAATGAATGAGCACTAAAGTTACAGTGGTCTAATTAAAAAAAAAAATTACCCGTCGACTAGTGTAGTGGATTCACCCGATGTTAAGTTGTGACCTGTGGGCTCGTGCACTGCACTCTACACTTATTCTGAAATAAATATATATCCTATAATGGAATTAGTGAACTCTAAAATTAAAGTGAATTTATTTATTTATTTTTGATCTAATGACTCACGCATTGCAGTCACCCGATGCTAACACATAAGCTCATGCACTGTGCTCGATAATTAATTTTTTAATTTCGAATTAAATATAAACTCTAATGATTAATAAAATTCAATTGAGATTAATTAACCCTTATTAGGATTAATAAATCATAATTTAGATATATTAAACCTTAATTGGGATGTGATAAACCCACATAAGAAAAGTAGCAAGGATCATACCGGTAAGGCTACGAGTGATACATTTTAGTGTTATAAATGATTCTTTTTCTGCTGAATTTTTATAGGAGTGGGACAGGTCGACCCGAGACAAAGTCCAATGGGAGTGTTTGCCAATAATTAATTATATATTAACTAAAAAATAAAAATTAAATACTAAAAATTAATTAGAAATCCTAATTAGGTGGAATAAACCATAAATAATAATGTAAAATTAAACTAAACAAAATGTTGAGGGCACTTCCTCAACATTTCACGAAACGTTCCCATGCATCATTAAAACTCTCATCATCCCATTGGCGAAATTGTGTGATCTTACCTTTCAACTTCAACATCAAACTTTGAGGGAAAAATTTATGTAGAAATTTTGAAATCAACTCAGCCTATGTTTCAATAGATCCGACTCTCAAACCTTAATACCATGTTCGTGCTTTTTCTTTAAGAGAAAATCGAAAAAGTTGGAGGCGTATTGTGTTATCCAGAACTCCATTGAGCTTCACGGTCCCACACACTTGTAGAAATTGATCAATGTGCTCATTTGGATCTTCATCGACTCCTCCACCAAATTGATTTTGTTGTATCATTGAGATTAATCCAGGCTTCAATTCAAAGTTATCGGCTTCAATTGTTGGCCCATTCATCACTCTTTCATTTATAGTGGGTTGGAACATGTTTCTAATGGGTGGTTGTTCCACTTGAACCCGAACATCTCGTTGCTCATTTAATCTTTGTTGCATCTCCTCAAATTGTTGTTGTAGACGACGAACAAGGCCTTCATTTCCATCTCCCATGACTATTATTCTTTTCTCAATCTCTCTTTATCGACGGGAAATAATAACCTCATGTTCAAGAGGTGCTCTCGTAAACTGTGTGATCATGCACCACCTTCAAAGCATTAATAACAAAAAGTGAAAAATAAATGTCTAGATTAACAATAACAACCTTATCACAATAGCACACATTTAAAATACTAATTCCCCGGCAACGGTGCCAAAAACTTAATGTGTGAAATTTTAGTTTTAAAACTCGAATCGACTTGCAAGTGACCAAGCAAATGTAGCATAGAGTGAAATGAGGTCGAATCCACAGGGAAAAAGGAAATTAAATAAGCACGTACTATGACATTGACTCATATTTTTTTTATCTAGACGACGAAATGGATAATTGTTTGATTTAAAACTAACTAAACAATAAAGCAAAGTAAATAATCACAATTAATAAACGAGTTGGGCAATTAAGGAAAGGAACACTCTAGAGGTTGGTTTTATTGGATTACTTAACACAATTATAATAGATGTTTAATTTCCAATTCAAGATTACGAAGGCGATCACTAACTTGTTCTAAATATCCTCTCGAAGCATTTAGAATGTGGGGCACATGCATAGTATTATTGTCTCCAATTAATACCTAAGTATGCTTACCAAGAGTACCAATGATCTATGCCTTAACAACTATCTCAAACCTTTCGATTTTGTTGACAATTGCTCTTTGAATTCTAGGTTCCTATGTTGAAGCTCATCTCTCGAATTTTGAATCAACATAAATAATCATGCTATTTAATTATCAATTAGTTCTCACCAATCAACAATACATAACACCCATACATAACAAGAATTCAAGGCATAATCAAGAACTATTAAACATCCAAAATAAATTTCATTTATGTCTCATAATCCAAATAATACCAACACCCAAGAGTATCAAAGATTTAGCTCCTCATAATTATATGGGTAACCAAAATCTCTACAAGAAGAAACATGATTTTAACAAAATTAAAGAACAAAAGAACCCGGATGGATGTTTGGCCCTCAAATCTTGCTTCAACTTTGCTCTTTGGCGCGCGGTTTTTTCTCGCTCAAAAATATATTTGTAAACTCCTGTGCCCACAGCGAGCGTAGCTAGCCAATGAGTACGGGTCGATCCCACAAAGAGCTATTGCGATTCTATCTTCAAGTAACCAATCACAAAGAGGGATTTTGGTGTTGTCACTAAACTGAATGTAAATCCGCAAAAGAAACTAAGAAAATATCAAATAACAAAAGGTTCTCGCATGTGAATTAGAATTTGATTTAAACATAAAACAACTCGATCATGGGCACACCGATTTTCATACATGATAGGTCATCTAGTTATGGTGACTGGATTCCTCTCTGCGTCTCCTCATCCATCCTTTCATTTTAGGTTTAAAAGTGATTCCTCTTCGATTAAACCCCTAACCAGTTACCCACCTCCCGATTCCTCTAAGAGATGTAAGCAAACAGGTAGCAGTGTGCCCTAGACAGACCCAGATCTGCTGTGTTCAACTGATTCCTCTTGTGCCCAAAACACCCCAGTAATTCCCTTATTACTATATGAACCGACACACAGTCACGATTCGCCAATTCAATTAATAGTGATGTGCCCTCTTTACCTAACGAGTGATCAGCCACATTGGGCACTTCAGACACACACTCACGTAGAACAAGGAACAAGAATTAACGGAAACTAATCATGCATTACTATGCCCATTTTGGCCTCACGAGTCCAGATTTATACTTAAACCAATTTCATCATTCAAATGCCAGAATTAAAGATCTAGCCGAGAAGGCTAGACATAATTGAAACTGCAGAATTTAAAGACATAAAAAGAAACAAGAACTTACTGAATTAATTTAGCAAAAACTCAACTCCAACATTGAGAAATATGGGCATACCTAAGTCCCGAAGGTTTAAGACCTTTCGGATTGTTTGGCTGCCTAAGCAGCGTACTAGAAATAAAATGCGGAAATATAAAATGTGAAAATGTTTCTGACTGTCTAAAGCTTGTCTCCTTTGATTGAGCTTATCTCTTCGGCTGAGCTTATCTTTTTGTTGCAGCGCCTTCTAGGAGTCCAGCTTAGCTCCAACTCTCCTTCGGATATGTAGCGATGTTCCACCAGCTTCCTTTCAACTGAATCCCGAAGTTCACTAGGATGCCCATTCTGCCCTGTGGTCGAGTCTGTGCGAGTACTGTGGGCACGGCATCATCTGTCAGCTCCATTCGTATCTGATATGCCCACTTCGCCGACCGAATGTGGGATGGATACTGGAGAAGTCCCCTGTGCCTCTGATTAACATATATGCGAGATAAACGTGAATAACTGGGCATGAAATGCCCCTTCTACCAGACTCAACTCTTGAAATGCCCTTTGACCGCAACCTGGTTCTTTTCGACTCAAAACACACTAAAAAGGACATTTATAGAGGATAAAATGCCCATAAAAATACGAAATAAATGGACTTATCACACCCACACACTTTAAGCATGATTGTCCTCAAGCATGGGGTGCAACGCATCCAGAAAAACACAAGAAAAGAGAAAAGAAACAGACTCAAGACTCAAGCATGCAAACTGTTACTCAGTGTGGGCACATCAGAAATAATCCAACAAAAATTACAAAGTTTCAGCATACCTAAAATAGGTCAAAAATGAGTTTTAGCTTGGTGTTCCTCACAGACTCTCTTCACTCACTGTATATTCTCATTTCGGCTGTAATTCTATGAAAATTCGTCCCATAAGTTTGCCAAAGTTCTGCTGTTCATTCTCCAGAAACCATGATACACTAGTATCAATAGGGCTTTTTAGGATACAGTTGGGCATTTTAAGTGGGAGGGGTTTTTATTGATTGTACAGACCCCTCCCCAGCTCCTTTCTATTCACTACCCTCCTGTGCCCTGTTCAGGCACTGAATCTTTCTTATTTTGGGCATTCTAAACACTTAGAACTCGGGGGATTTTTTATTCAGACTCTTTTTTTTTCTTTTTTCTAATCACTTTTTTTTTCTTTTTTTTTTATATTTTATTTCCCCTGGCCCTTCATATGCCTTCCCAAAAACAACTCTGTCTTCCCCATTTTTTTTTCAGGTTTTATAATGCCCTGGCTAAGTATAAACCATCCAAGAACAAAATCGGCCAGGGCATTTTATAGGCTCAAAGGGGCTGCAAGGGCTGTGTCATTGGTGGGAGCTATTTATTTCAGTGGTTCAGCAAAACATGGCCTATCTAATCTACATGTGCATCAATAATTCCAAGAGTTAAACACAGAACAGAGGCAAATTCTAGAACATCATAAGCACATAATTATTCACACTCATGAAAGAAAACTGTAAATTGAAGCATACAACATATAGGCTCAAGTCTTGAAGGTCATGCTAAAACTCGTTCGTCATCCATATCTTAAATGGGCATGCTAATTTTTCTGTAAAGCAATTTAAGTTGGATCATCACGTGAAATGCCCACACAGACTCACAGAATAGCATGCTTTAACTCAACTACCCACCCACACACTTTGCAACTTGCAAAGTGTGGACACAGATTCAAACACATAACAACAACAAAGAAAACAGAAAAAAAAAACAAAACCTAATCTAAAAGGACAGAAAGAACCAGGCTAGTCGGTTGCAGGCGTTGGGTAAGAGAACCCAACGTGTTTGAAATAGGCCTTCAGGGCTGCTTCGATTCGGGTCAGTTTTTCATTGGTCTGGAACTGGGCATTCTCTATCAACTCAAGTCTCCTCATGATCACTGCGACTGGGTGCTCCCTCTGCGGTGCCTTCCATGCTGGTGGTTTCTTCGATGTACCTGCCATAGCTAAAAGCATGCTCGAGGGGTCTGCCCCCGGCACAAAGAAAATAGGTTTCCCATCCTCATCGTCAACCACATCTTGCATTCTTTTCAGGCAGTTAAGATCAAAATATTCTCAGGGAAGGGGGGGTTAAATCAGTATCATGCAAATCAAGGAGCCTATGTCTAACAGCAAGCTGGGTGATTAATTGGGCACAAGAGATACGATGCCTAGGGTGTGTTTTAATTTCCCGAAAGTGTGAAATGGCCACAGAACCAAAATTGATTTTGATCTTATGAACCATGCACCACAAAATAAATAGCTCCTGATCGGTGATTGAATTAGAGCTATCCTTACGGCTAAAAAAATTGTAGGCTAACACCCTATGGCAGAATCTCAAAGCATCATTATTTAAGCAATATCCCTTCGTGGATCCGCTTTGAAAAATGGATCCATCCCCAATATCTACCCATTTTGCATCGACTCCTTCTGCAGAGTCGCTCTATACCAAGAGCTGCAAGCGTCTCACGATGGACTCCTTTTGAATTGATGATGCCCCTGACTGGTGGCGGGCCACTGCTGGGCTTACTTGGTGTGGGGCTCCCCACCCCTCTGCCTCTTTTAGGCACAGGGGCTGAAGTGCTCTCTTCAGCCTTTCTCTTTCGTGAAGAGGCCTCTCCAGCCAGTTTGGCTCCTGCTTTCACACTCACTGATTTCCCTACCCTTTGCCTGGGTGAGGAGTCCTCCGAGGGCTCTTCAGAGCCTGCTTGCGTTTGGGAGGGGGCACTAGTTTCTTGCTGCTCCTTCTCTTCTTCGGTATCCCCTTGCTGGAACACCTCTGGCTGCTCGGTTGGCTCTAGAATGGGCTCTCCAACCTTTCTCTTTCCCTTCGCTTTCTCCAGTGCTCGCTTTTTGATGTCAGCGGGTGCCTCGTCTTCCTCTTCAAACAGTGGTACCTTCTCCGGTTGGGGCTCAACCTCAATGTCTTCAATTTCAGTCAAGTATTTGTCCAAATCGGTGTCTCTGTCTCCTTCCTCTTCAACTTTTTCTCTTCCTTCGACTTCCTCCCCTTCTTCTTCATCTTCCAAGTCCTCGATCTCCACCGACGGCATAGGGGTCGGGGCTTTAACTGGCTTTTTAGCCTTCTTCTTTTCAGCCCCTTTTTTTGACTTTGGCTCAGGCTCTACAGTAGCCTCTTCCTCCTGCATGCCCTCTGCAGTCGCCTCATCCTTTTGCTGCTCCGTTTGGGTCGGAGTTGCGGAGCTTTCTTCCATCGCCTCGACTTCAGGCGTGGGCTCCTGTTCCGGTGGGGTCTCCTTGGGAAGCTTACTCGAAGTCGCTGCCTCAGATGCAACTTTTCCCTTAGGTTTGACGGAGGGTTTCTTCACGACCTTGGTTGGAGAGGGCTCTTCAGAGACATTAGGGGTCTCAAAATCCAAGCATGCCTTTGGTCCAACTTTTGGTGCAACTTTCTTCCCTCTTGTCTTCGCCATTATTGGGTTTGAAGGTTTTCAGAGAATTAGGGTTATAGGAAAATCGAGAGAGAGAGTTCTGATTTTTGCAAAAAGACGGGTGAAAGTGATAGTGGAGATTTTATGGGGTAAGGCTTTTATATTAAAGGAATCACTATTTATGATTTGACTTGTGACTCTCCAAATTCCTTAGGAGTCTCCCGGATCAGTATGCCCTATGCTAATGGATAAGTCTTATCCCCTGAAAAATGGGAACAAACTTTATCCCTCCAGAGTGCCTCACTTCAGAATCCCTATTTTCAAGGGATTTATTTTATCTTCATCTTTCTCTCTCCTTATCTAATCCTGCAAACACCATACTTATCCAAAACAAGCGTAAAATTGCTCCCTAAACTAGTTTAATTAACTGGAAAATTTATTAAAAATATATAAAAATGAATTAAGACAAGAAAACACCTGGGTTGCCTCCCAGTAGCGCCCCAGTTATTGTCGTGGGCACGACATCACCCCAGATCAGGCGTAAGTGGGCTCCGCGAGCCAGATCACTGTGACATCTTCATCAGAGTGCCCCAGGTAAGCTTTCACACGGTGGCCATTCACTTTGAAGCGCCATCCAGTATCAGGATTTATCAGCTCAATTACCCCATTCGGGCATTCTGCATACACTTCAAATGGACCAACCCAATTGGTCCTCAGTCCTCCTCCCATAAGCTTGAACCTCGAGTGGTATAAAAGTACTTTCTGTCCTAGGATGAATCTCTTCCTTCGAATTACTTGATCGTGGATCCTTTTCATCTTTTCCTTGTACAGCACCGAATTATCATAGGCCTCCATTCCCATTTCTTCCAGCTCTTGAATTTGAAATTTCCTGAAATGGCCAGCGGCGTCATGATCCATATTCAGCTTCTGAAGTGCCCATCGTGCTTTGTGTTCTAACTCAACTGGCAGATGGCAACACTTTCCAAATAACATCCTGTATGGGGACATCCTAATTGGAGTCTTGAATGCAGTTCGGTATGCCCACAGGGCATCTTCCAGGTGAATGCTCTAATCTTTTCGGTTTGGAGCCACAACCTTTCCAAGAATGGCTTTTATTTCTCGATTTGAGACTTCAGCTTGGCCATTTCCTTGGGGATGGTAAGGTGTGGTGACCCTATGGTGAACCCCATATTTCTTCAACAATCTTTCCAGCGTTTGGTTGCAAAAATGGGTCCCTTGATCACTGATGATAGACCTGGGCACACCAAACCGACTGAAAATGTGGGATTTCAGAAATGCGGCTACTACCCTTGAATCATTGGTAGGAGTAGCCTTTGCTTCTACCCATTTGGACACATAATCAACTGCCAGGATAATGTATTGGTTCCCCCTCGAATTTGGAAAGGGTCCCATAAAATTCATTCCCCAAATATCGAAAATCTCCACTGGCATGATTGGCGTCATGGGCATTTCATTCCTTCTTGTGATGTTCCCTATCCTCTGGCATTGGTCACACCTTCTGCAGACGTTGTGGGCATCCTTGAATATCGTGGGCCAAAAGAACCCACAATCCAAAATTCTCTTAGCTGTTCGGTTTGGTCCGAAATGACCTCCGCAAGCATAACTGTGACAATGCTTTAGAATTTCATCTATTTCCTCATCAGGAACACACCTTCTGATGATTTGATCAGCACATCTCCTCCATAGATTAGGGCAATCCCATGCATAGAATCTGCTCTCATACCTTAGTTTATTTTTCTGGTACCTTGAGTACCTAATAGGCATTTCCTCAGACTCTAGGTAGTTCACTATATACGTATACCAGGGTGCTAGTGTGCCCCTTGCTAAATATAAATGCTCATCGGGAAAATGATCGGCAATGGGCATTTCGTCACCTTTCTCATTCAGCACCCGACTCAAATGGTCAGCTACTAGGTTCAGTGCCCCACTCTTATCTTTTATCTCGACATCAAACTCTTGTAAAAGAAGGATCCACCTAATTAGTCTTGGCTTCGTCTCTTTCTTGGCCATCAAGTGCCTCAGGGCACCATGATCCGTATAGACAATGCTCTTTGCTCCCAAGAGATAAGATCGAAACTTCTCAAATGCAAACATTACTGCCAATAGCTCCTTTTCAGTAGTGGTGTAATTACACTGTGCCCCATTCAGTGTCTTGGAGGCATAGTAAATTACATGGCTTTTCTTTCCTCTCTTCTGACCCAGTACCGCACCCACAGTGTAGCCACTGGCGTCACACATAATCTCAAAGGGCATTCCCCAATCTGGTGGTTGAATGACTGGTGCCGTGACCAGTTGCTTTTTTAAAAAATTGAATGCCTTCTTACACTCCTCATCGAATTCAAAGGGAACATCTTGCTGCAATAAGTGAGTAATAGGCTGGACAATTTTTGCAAAATCCTTTATGAACCTCCTGTAGAATCCAGCGTGCCCCATAAAGCCTCTCACTTGCTTCACTGAAGTGGGGTATGACAATTTCTCAATTATATCCACTTTAGCTTTATCGACCTCAATGCCCCTCTCAGAAATCATATGTCCCAGTACAATGCCCTCTCTGACCATGAAATGGCATTTTTCATAGTTCAGCACTAGGCATTTGTCCACACAACGCTGCAACACCTTCTCCAGATTATCTAAACATCGATCAAAACAGCTCCCGTACACTGTGAAGTCATCCATGAATACTTCAATGCAGTTCTCTAGCAAATCAGAGAATATGCTCATCATACAACACTGAAATGTGCCAGGAGCATTGCAGAGGCCAAATGTCATTCTGCGATAGGCAAACGTCCTGAATGGGCACGTGAATGTTGTTTTCTGCTGGTCCTCTTGACTTACTGCAATTTGCATGTACCCTGAATATCCATCCAAGAAACAAAAGAACTTATTTCCTGTAAGTCTTTCCAATATCTGGTCGATGAATAGAAGTGGGAAATGATCCTTCCTCGTGACTGTGTTCAGCTTCTGGTAGTCGATGCAAACTCTTCAGCCAGTTTGCAGTCGTGTGGGTACAAGCTCTCTTTTCTCATTTTTCACAACTTGAATGCCCGACTTCTTGGGCAAAACATGGATTGGACTGACCCACTTGTTGTCTGAAATTGGGTAAATGATGCCCTGGTCCAGAAGCTTAATTATCTCTTTTAGCACCACATTCTTCATTACTGGATTGAGCTTTCTTTGTGGATCACAAACAGGTTTTGCATCATCTTCCAACAATATTTTGTGCATTCAAACCGCCGGGCTAATGCCCTTTATATCTGCCAACGTCCATCCGAGTGCCTCCTTGTACAGTCTCAACAATCTCAAAAGGTGGTCCTCATCAGTTTGATTCAACCCCGCACTTATGATTACTGGGAGAGTCTCATCATTCCCTAAATAGGCATATTTAAGATGCCTTGGTAATGCCTTCAACTCCAGCATGGGTGCTTTGATAATAGAGGGTATCAAGTTATCATCATTTCTCCGAATGGGCACACCATAGTCCACACATCCGTGTGGCATTTCTTCCAATGAATACAGCATCATAATTTCATCCCTTATGTCATCATCCTCGTCCAGGACATCCTGGTCAAGCAGTCCATCCCACAATGCCCATTCCAGCGATTCTCTGTTGCTCACCATGGATAAAGTAGAACGGCTCGGGGAGTGAAATGTGTTCACAAAATTATAATTTTCTGTATCCGGGGGGTGCTTCATGGCTTCAAAAATGTTGAACGTCACCTTCTCCCCATCAAACTCACACGTCAGTGTGCCCTTGTCCACATCAATTTTGGTTCGAGCTGTCTTCATGAAAGGCCTTCCCGGCAACAAAACTGAAGATTTTGAAGTCGTTGTGCCCATGTCAAGCACATAAAAATCTGCTGGGAAGATAAGCTCGTCCACTTTGACCAATACATCTTCAATGAGGCCTTCTGGATAAACATTAGATCGGTCAGCTAACTGAATGACCACACAGGTCTCCTTCAAAGGTCCAATCTTCAATTCTTTGAACACCGACAAGGGCATTACGTTGATTGATGCCCCCAAATCTAGCATGGCCTTTTCAACTTTCCTGTCTCCAATAATGCAAGGGATCATGAACATCCCTGGATCATCACACTTCTTGGGTAACTTCCTTTGTATCACAGCCGATACATTCTCCCCAACTAGGAACCTTGCATCGTCATTGAATCGCACGTTTCTGGTATAAAGCTCCTTTAGAAATCGGGCATACCGCGGTACTTGGTTGATTGCTTCGATCAGTGGGATGTTGATCTCCCCTTTGCTGAATACTTTTAGCATCTTTCTGGTTTCCTCTTCTCTTCTATTATGTGCCAATCTCCCTGGAAATGGAGGTTTCCGTCTTTTTGGAGTGGGCATCTTGGCAGATTGCTTCACTTTCGGGATGGGCACAACATCAGTCTGCTCAGATTCTTGTGCCTTGTCTTCTGTGGGAATTTTTTCCACTTCTTCCTCTAAGGGCACATCATCCTTCTCTTCTCTCGGCCTGACCATCTCCGGAAGCTCTTTTCCACTCCTCAATGCTACTGCATTCACTTGTTTTCTCGGATTCTCAACTTGGAAAGGCAGCTTCCCATTTTTCTCGTCCATCTTGTGCATGGCTTGAGCCAATTGATTGATTTGCTTGCTCATATGCGAGAGACCAGCCCGAGTCTCTTGCTTAAACTTCTCATTCTCCTCAGCCATAGCAAACACAAGGTCTTCCAGCCTTTGCTTCCTTTTCTCCTCTGGTGGTGGCAATGGGCGTCCAGGATGCCCATCCTCCGGCCTTCTCCATCTAAAATTTTCATGGTCTCTCCAGCCGGGATTATAAGTCTGGGAATGGGGATCATATCTTCTGGAATGCCCATTCTGGCCCCCTATAGCATTCACTTCTTCCATTTCGTCTTGTAGAGTAGGGCATTCATCCGTGAAGTGAGATATGCTTTTCCATACCCCACAAGGTCTGGGCTTCCTCGCCATGCTTGCACCGGATAAGATTTTTTCGATCTTATCACACAATCTATCAATCCTGCTATCCTGGTCCGGTGCCTTTTCTGTTTCACTTACAACCCGAATGCCCTCTCCACCGAAGTCTCGGTTGTCTTCAGCCATTTCAGTGAGGATTCTGAAAGCTTCAACAGGCTGTTTGTTCAAAATAGAACCTCCACATGAGGCATTCACGATCGTCCTCTCATGTGGTCTCAATCCTCCGACAAAATACTGAATCAAATCGTGTTCAGTAATCTGGTGTTGTGGGCATTTCACCAGCATCGCCTGAAATCTTCCCCAATAGTCATAGAAACTTTCGTTAGTTCCAAAATTAGGCTCCCTATCCTTCTTCTCATTTCTTGCACTCTGGATGCTGGGAAATATTTTTCCAAAAACTTCTGTTGAAGTTGTCTCCATGTGGTCACAGCGCTAGTGGGTAGTGTGTACAGCCAGTCCCGTGCCCCATCTTGAAGAGTGAAAGGGAACGAGACCAACCGCACATACTCTTCTCGTCTGTGGTCAGATGGTTGAGTTTGGCAAACCATCTCAAAATCTTGCAAGTGCCTTTGTGGATCCTCTCCAGACATTCCGTAGAACTTCGGCAAGATCTGGATAAAGTTTGCATGAATATCCCAGTTCTGAGTCACAGTTGGGAGTGTAATGCCCATTGGGCGCAAGTTCATGTTGGTCGGGAAGACCAACTGCCTTAAAGTCCTGTTATCATCAGTATTGCCATTCGCAGTATTTTCATTTGTGGCCATGTTGATGTTGTGGCTGTTCTCAAACTGTCCTTCCTCCTCGTGCCCTTCGTCTCCTTGATCTTCTTGATCCTCTGGTGGTGGTGTGGGCTCACGAGGTCTATTTGCTGCTTGGCGTGCCCTCTTCACTGCTGCCCTGTTTTTTCTCGAAGTCTTCTCTATCTCCGAATCGTACAATAGAGTCTCCTCTGAAGAGCCCCTGGGCATCAACTTCCAGGCTCACCAATTGTGGAAGATAAAATCACTAGAAACCAGCTCCCCGGAAACGGCGCCAATTTTGGCGCGCGGTTGTTTCGCGCTCAAAAATATATTTGTAAACTCCTGTGCCCACAGCGAGCGTAGCTAGCCAATGAGTACGGGTCGATCCCACAGAGAGCTATTGTGATTCTATCTTCAAGTAACCAATCACAAAGAGGGATTTTGGTGTTGTCACTAAACTGAATGTAAATCCGCAAAAGAAACTAAGAAAATATCAAATAACAAAAGGTTCTCGCATGTGAATTAGAATTTGATTTAAACATAAAACAACTCGATCATGGGCACACCGATTTTCATACATGATAGGTCATCTAGTTATGGTGACTGGATTCCTCTCTGCGTCTCCTCATCCATCCTTTCATTTTAGGTTTAAAAGTGATTCCTCTTCGATTAAACCCCTAACCAGTTACCCACCTCCCGATTCCTCTAAGAGATGTAAGCAAACAGGCAGCAGTGTGCCCTAGACGGACCCAGATCTGTTGTGTTCAATTGATTCCTCTTGTGCACACAACACCCCAGTAATTCCCTTATTACTATATGAACCGACACACAGTCACGATTCGCCAATTCAATTAATAGTGATGTGCCCTCTTTACCTAACGAGTGATCAGCCACATTGGACACTTCAGACACACACTCACGTGGAACAAGGCACAAGAATTAACAGAAACTAATCATGCATTACTATTCCCATTTTGGCCTCACGAGTCCAGATTTATACTTAAACCAATTTCATCATTCAAATGCCAGAATTAAAGATCTAGCCGAGAAGGCTAGACATAATTGAAACTGCAGAATTTAAAGACATAAAAATAAACAAGAACTTACTGAATTAATTTAGCAAAAACTCAACTCCAACGTTGAGAAATATGGGCATAACCTAAGTCCCGAAGGTTTAAGACCTTTCGGATTGTTTGGCTGCCTGAGCAGCGTACTGGAAATAAAATGCGGAAATATAAAATGTGAAAATGTTTCTGACTGTCTAAAGCTTGTTTTTCCAGAGACTAAACTTGTTTAAATAACTACATTTTCCGAGTAGAGTTTCCCCCACAAGCGGGGGTCTTCTGCTGAAATTCCAGAACGGCGTGCCCTCTCTGACCTTGACTGGATATGCTTCAGCTTTAACAAATCCCTATTTTTTTGGGATTGTTCTTATCTCCTTTGATTGAGCTTATCTCTTCGGTTGAGCTTATCCTTTTGTTGCAGTGCCTTCTAGGAGTCCAGCTTAGCTCCAACTCTCCTTCGGATATGTAGCGATGTTCCACCAGCTTCCTTTCAACTGAATCCTGAAGTTCACTGGAATGCCCATTCTGCCCTGTTGTCGAGTCTGTGCGAGTACTGTGGGCACGGAATTATCTGTCAGCTCCATCCGTATCTGATATGCCCACTTCGCCGACCGAATGTGGGATGGATACTGGAGAAGTCCCCTGTGCCTCTGATGAACATATGTGCGAGATAAACGTGAATAACTGGGCATGAAATGCCCCTTCCGCCAGACTCGACTCTTAAAATGCCCTTTGACCGCAACCTGGTTCTTTTCGACTCAAAACACACTAAAAATGACATTTATAGAGGATAAAATGCCCATAAAAACACGAAATAAATGGACTTATCACTCTTCTTGCCCAATCTTCAATTCCCTTTCTCCTCTCTTCTTCTTCAAGAATTTCTCTCTCTAAAGTGGCTAAAGGTGGAAATGGAATGACCTAATTTCGGATTGTGGTTGGTTTATATAGTGGAGGAATAAAAGAATTAAAAGAAAATCAAAAATAGAAAAAAAAAGATAAAAAATCGGGAATTTAGTGAATGGGGCGCGACCACGGAGGTCGAGCCTCCTTCTTCTGGCGCGGGTTGTGCCCCATAGTGACTTTTAGGGCCTCTGTGTCGACGTCCACTCGCACCGCTCCTGTGCACGGATCACATCGCACTTTGAGTTGGTCGGATGGCGCCAAACGGCGCGAGTGAGCACTTAGGTCACGCCGTTTGGCACAAGTGAGTAGCTCGGGTCGCGTGATGTGAGGTCGTCACGTGCCCAAAATAAAAATGTTCTTCTGAATGCCCAAATGGGTGTAGTAGGTGAGAAGTACAGGTCGAATCCTCAGGGAACGGTGTATTCTTCTTTCAACTGTACCTTTGGGGTTTTGAGAGAATAATTATTTAACTAATAAACTGAAATAAAACGAGTAATCAATATATAAAAGCTGGATTGAGATTACAATGAATAGTGATATGCCTCATTTCGTTCATCGGTGCAAAAATAACAATTCAAACATCAAACAAATTAGTTATGGAATACCGGAACTCGCTGACGCATTCTTCATTTCTCCTTAAGAATCGTTGAACAAAAGAACCCTTATCACCCAAACTCTTATTAATTAACAACCCGCAAGAACCCTTAATAGATTTAATTAATTAATTGCATTAGGAATTAGAGAAACCCAGTTATATTACAGGCATACGGACCCGTATACCTATAATATCCCCATATGCCCACTGACAAAGAAAGTTAGTCTTACCACTTATCAAACCGATTAGACAATTACAGATCCATCGACTTTGATTGGTTTTAATCCTTAATCAACTAGTTGTATATTGACCACTACACAATTAATCAATTCAGAATATAAACTTGCTATCTCGGAGCACAAAAAGGTATCAGTGTGTGAATCGTGTAAAAGCGATTAAACCTCACGATATGGGCATACCAGAATTATTATAATCTCATTCCGGAAAATAAATTAGCCACTCATATTTAATTCAATACAAGGGATCATTATAAAATACGATAAACTTGAATAGAAATAAACAACGATAAAACTAAACAGAGAATTGTCTACAAAACTATCTATCAAAATCGGAATGCCTCCTCCAAATGATCTCTCACAACTTTATATAGGCCAACGATGATTTAAAGTCATTAAATCACATTTAACGTGTATCATGATTTTTGCTATATGTAATCGTCGTTCATTCTTCAAAACCGTTAGTTTCTCTCTACCATCATCTTTTATTAATTTCTTTCCTTTTTCTTTTGATTTTTTCATAAATGTGAATGGTTTCTTCCTTTCTCATATTTTTCCTGCAATAACCATAAAAATAATATGTTAAGTCTCAAATATATAAAAATATAGATAACTAAGATGCAATATTTGTGACTTATCATCGCGCCTCCGTCCCTGCTCCGACACCTCTCACGATTTTACTTCGTTCTCTCTCATTTCTTATCCGATTGAGGTGATTCAACTTGTAGTGTGCTCCCAATTCGATCCTCTATCTTTCCATTGAATAGATTTTCTCAAAATATCTTTTATTTCCATTTTCTGTACAACTCAAATAAGAAATAAAACTTCCAAGCCGAGAGGTTAAAAGCGCAATTTGAGTTAAAACACATGTAAAACTATCCAATTAACTTCATTTAAACCTCAAAATATTGTGACAAAACACCTCTCATCAAAAACTTCCAATCCTGATGAATCAACTTCAATTACTAATAAATGTGAGCAACATTCATGGTTAGATGCAGCACAATAGGAAATACCAGCTCCTAGTACTCCTACTTTGACTCCCCCACCATGTCTTCGAAGGAGTACTAGATTATGTAACCCTCCAACATATTTTCAATATTATATATGCAATTTTGCAGATTCTTCAATATATACACCCAATTGCCATAGCTTGACTCCACCTACATTTTCTTATATGATTTCATCAGCTCTGTCTACTGACTACACTGCCTTCCTCATGAATGTGTAGACTGTAAAAGAACCAACTATCTAGCTATGCAGAGGATTGTAAGCATCCTGAGTGGGTTGCATCCATGGAAAGAGAGCTACAGGCTCTAGAAGAAAACAACACTTGGGATATTATGGCCCTACCACCTGGTAAGCATGTTATACGGTCAAAATGGGTGTACAAGATTAAACTAAAGTCTGATGGTACCATTGAAAGGTATAAGGCAAGCTTAGTTGCCAAAGGGTATAATCAAGAGTATGGAATTTATTATCAAGAGGTCTTCTCTCCAGTAGCAAAGATGGTGACTGTCAGGTTGATGTTTGCTTTGACTACACAGTTTGGTTGGCATCTGCATCAGATTGATGTGAATAATGCCTTCTTGCATGGATATTTATTTGATGAAATTTATATGTCTCTCCCACAGGGTTATATGAAAGGAAAGAAAGGCTCTGTATGCGAGCTGGCCAGGAGCTTATATGGCCTCAAATAGGTATCCAAAGAGTGGAATAAGGAATTAAGTAAACACTTGCTTTCTATTGGTTTTTCACAATCTGGGAATGATTATTATCTTTTCCTTAGAGGAACTGGTCCTGATTTTATTGCATTGCTTGTCTATGTGGATGATATTTTGCTTATGGGATCATCTCTTGAGCTAATTAGTAAGGTTAAGCAATCTTTACACAATGCTTTTACTATCAAAGATCTAGGGGAAGCTAAATACTTCCTAGGGGTGAAAGTTGCTAGATCATCTACTGATACAGATCTATGTCAAAGAAAATACATTCTTGATCTCATAGATTGAATCAGATTGCTTGGAGAGAAATCTACTCCTACCTCTCTAGCACCTAGAATGGCTCTACAACAAGAATGAGAATGCATGAATCTTATAGAAAAATCATAGGAAAATTGTTATACTCAGGTCTTACCAGACCTGACATCACTTATGTTGTTCAACAACTAAGTCAATTCATTCAAAACCCTACTAAGGATCATTGGAATGCAACTATACATATCTTGAGATACCTAAAGGGTTGTTCTTTCCTTGGCCTTCATTATACAGCTTCGGATGTCTTTGATCTCACAGTGTATTGTGATGCAGACTGGGGTTCTTACAAGGATACTAGGCAATCTCTTATAGGCTATTGTGTGTCCCTAGGTTGATGCTTGATTTCCTGGCGCTGCAAGAAGCAAGATACTATTTCACTCTCCATGGCTGAAGCAGAATATAGAAGTTTAAGTTTTACCACTCGTGAAATCCTTTGGCTCACCTATAAGCTCTCTGATCTTGCAGTTCCTGTATCTCTTCCTATCTCTATCTATTGTGATAGTAAAGCGGCCATACAGATCACCCAACATCAAGTTTTCCATGAGCGCACAAAGTATCTTGACATTGATTGTCACTTTGCTCGATTCTAATACCAAAAGGGCATTATTCTGCCTGTTTATGTCAGCACTCATGCCCAACTTGCTGATTTTTTTACTAAAGCTCTCCCTTGTCCTCATTTTAGGTACCTTCTATCCAACCTCAATCTTGGAGATCTACACCAGGTTGCGGCTGAGGGCGGCTGAACAAATTTATGCAATTCCATGCATCTCCATGCTTTACTATGCTGTGGACGTGTGCATGGGAATACAACTCCATTGTCTACGTGTCAATGTTATAGTTGCTGCATGGAGGACCACATCATATTCACCATAGATCTTAATGCAATTGGATCAAGCACGTCAGCTGTTAGATGTAGTTGTATTAGTTAGCTCACTTTGTACTCGTATAAATACCAACGAACACACACTTTGTGAATGAATGAATAATACAATTTTTCTGCACTTTCACATTGAATCTATGATCTTTGATTTCATGCACATTTTATGTGAGATTTCTACAAAGAGAAGAGCTCATTCACCGTCGAATCTCTCAAAATTTCACCTTCCACAAGACATGCCTTAATTAAGATGGGATGAGTGAAAGTGAGTTTTTGTGATTCTTTACTCTTTATGGTGGTTTTCCTGAACTGAATGGTGAACGTAATTAGTTTATGTGATTTTGAGGATAATTTTATGGGGTTAATCGAGCATGAAAAAACTATTGCATTCTATTCTCTTTTATATAGAGATAGATGTATTGTGTTCTTAATTCACAATAATGATCATTAATAATGATTTGTTTGATTTGCGTTTGTTAATTTGTTGGCCTATAACCAAAGCCCACTTTCACTTCCTTGGCGGCCCACTTGAGAAAGCCCACTCATTAGTTGCCCTAGCCCTTCAATAGAGGACTCCTCTTCACTATAGCCGCTTAACACATACATATTGATAGCTCTCTCATTCTAGAAAATATTTTGGCTTCTCTGCTCTTACCTTGCAACAAGCTGTGTGCGTGATTCTCCTTCTTCTCTGTGCGGTTAGCTTGAGTGTGATCGGAGTGTTGCCGTGGCTTGAAGCTTTGAAGTGGTGCTGCCGGAAGTAGTCGTGCGTGCAGCCTCTGTGGCCGCCTCGACTGACCTGCCTTTGCCTTGGTCTGGGGAGTGCTGTGTTCTGTTCGATTGTGCGAGGTCCGAGCTTTAGGTACCTGAGCCTTGTCCGATGCCTGAGCGTCGCCGTGAGAGGACCGCATCGACGGAAAAGTGAAGGGTATTCTCCCGGCTGATCCACAAAAGTGGTATCAAAGCGCGGGTTCCTTCGCCGGGGCACCCTCTTTTCTGTCGCATTCTCTCCGACCCGTCGCCTTCATGGCTGTGCCGTTCCACTGCTCCTCAGGAGCTCCGAAAAGGTAAGACGGAAACCCCAACCTAAGGGTTTCCGCTCTGGTAAATTGGCTTGACCTCTCTGCCTGTAATTCTCTTAGAATTAGGCTTGGTATTTGGTAGTTTTAGGCCTTTTTGTGTTTAGGCAAGGTGCTGCCATTATCTGTGTTTTTTCTGTGTGATAAGTGTTTCTGCCGTAATCCTGCTCCTACTGTATCTTATTCTTGCTGTTGTGTTTCCGCTGCACTCTGTGTGCCCTTGATTATCTTTGTGTTTTGTCTGCTGCAATGTCCCCCTGGCCTCATTCGTTCTTGCTCCTTTCGATGGTAAAACTGATTATAATTTGTGGAAACAAAAAATGAAGTTTTTGTTGATTAAAGAAAAAGTGTTTAAAGCCATTGATCTTAAATACTATGATGATGAAACCGAACAAAAGAGATCTGAGATCAATGAATGTGCTTTGTCTTCCATTATGTTAAACTTATCAGATGCTGTGTTAAGAAAGGTTTGTACCATTGAATCTTCAAAAGAATTGTGGGAGAAGTTGGATGAACTCTATAATCAGTCTTCTCTTCCGAGCAGAGTGTTTTTACTTGAAAAAATTTTCAATTACAAATTAGATTTGGGCAAAGATATGGATGCGAATTTAGATGATTTTAGCAAGCTGATTCAAGACATTAAATTATCTGGTGATAAGCATATTGATGAATACTCTGCTATTGGGCTTTTAAATGCTATTCCTAAGGTGTTTAATGATGTTAAATCTGCTATCAAATATGGGAGGGATGGTATTACATATGATACTGTTGTTAATGGATTAAAAAGTAAAGAATTGGAATTGAAGCATAGTCGGGGTGCTAAAACCTCAGCTGATAAAGTTATGTATGTAAGGGAAAAGAATCTTACAGGTTCTAGATATAATAGCAGGAAGTGTTATAATTGTGGAGAACCTGGACAATATGCTAAATTTTGTAGAAAACCTAAGGATAAGAATAAGCAAAAAGTTGAGCATGCTAATGTTGTTACCTCAAATGATATGGTGTATAGTGATGTTCTCTGATTTGGGGCTTTGTGCTCTAGTGTTCTATTGCTCCAGGTAATCTGGAGCTGTTCTTAGGGCTCTTTGTGAGTCTCTGTGCTTTTCTTTGTGATCTATTATTGTTGCTCTTTAGTGGGCTGTTGATAGATTCTTAGTGAATCTATTTTTTCTCTCAATGAGTTATGTTGTGATTCTTAGTGAATCTGGAATTATTGTGGGGCTCTTAGTGAGTTGTTGTTACTCCATGTGAGTTGTGGAGGTTCTCTGTGAACATTGTTTAGTTTAAGGTGAAGCTGTGTGTGCTTGCTCTACCTAATAGATCTTGCTCTTTGTGATGTTGTTGCACTTTGTGTGCTTTGCTTGGTTGATCTTTGTGATCTGGACTAACTGTGTGTTATCTCCTCTTTGTCTGTGTAATATTGCAGAAGATCAAAAGGCAATGATGAATCATGTTGACTCGCTATTCGATTACAGTACTCCCATAGGCCAAAGGTGGAGATTGTTAATTTTGTTGGCCCATAACCAAGGCCCACTTCCACTTCCTTGGCGGCCCACTTGAGAAAGCCCACTCATTAGTTGCCCTAGCCCTTCAATAGGGGACTCCCCTTCACTATAGCCGCTTAACACATACAGATTGATAGCTCTCTCATTCTAGAAAATATTCTGACTTCTCTGCTCTTGCCTTGCAACAAGCTGTGTGCGTGATTCTCCTTCTTCTCTGTGCGGTTAGCTTGAGTGTGACTGGAGTGTTGCCGTGGCTTGAAGCTTTGAAGTGGTGCTACTGGAAGTAGTCGTGCGTGCAGCCTCTGTGGCCGCCTCGACTGACCTGCCTTTGCCTTGGTCTGGGGAGTGCTGTGTTGCGTTCGATTGTGCGAGGTCCGAGCTTCAGGTACCTGAACCTTGTCCGACGCCTGAGCGTCGCCGTGAGAAGACCGCATCAACGGGAAAGTGAAGGGTGTTCCCCCGGCTGATCCACAACAACGTTCATAATTAATAAGATTGCTTGATTCAACATTTTTCGTATATGTTCTAGATTGATTGCAATTGAATCAAAGTTTTTCCAAATATACCTTCTATTAATATAATGACATGCATGCATAATTATTCTTAAAAATTATCCGGAAAAAAGGCGGTGCATCATCATCATTACCACCACCACCACCATCATCATCATTTATAAATCAACTTATTAATGTAAATTGGTAATCAGACTTAAATTGATAAACGGTTGTTCATGGTTAGGGGATTACAATTATAAAAAATTAAAATTAAAATTTTATTTTACTCGTAATTTGATTATTCATTAGACATTTAATTAAATAATTGTTGATTTTTTTTCATTTTTAGTAACAATACAAATATAACACACACACACACACACATATATATTATATATATTATTCCTATTACAACATGTTAATATTAAATATATTGTATATATTTACAATTTTATATAACCTATATAATTGATGTATAATTAATCTATATAAATATTATAAAGTTAACATATTATTTTTAGAAATGGAATTTTGACTGAAAAACAAAGAGGTTACTATTTTGAGGACCTTAATGTTATTATATATATAAGATTATACGCTTGCGGAGTTGCGGGTTGATTTTTAATGAAATAAAATACGTACCGAACATAAAGTATCATTTGTTTAATTTCACAATCACAAAACAATTAAAAATTCTTTTCACACAAGCGACACACATCGTCTTGTATTTTAAATTAATTTCAATTGATAAAATTTTAAAAGGACTCTCACTAAGCTTTGTTTATACGATATTACAAGCTCCACAATTTTTAGAGCTCATAGCATGTTATTTCAAAATAATTTACCAAAGTGGTTAAATGATGGAGCTATTAATTAAGATGCTAAAACTTAGATTTCCATTTAAAATCAGAAAAAATTTAAAAATTAATTATATTAAAAAAAGGATGTCCTAACTTTTTTGGATCCATCATGTCCCATAATATGTTGCAATATAAAATCTTTGATATGAACTTTTTAACATTATTTTACAATGGTTGTAGCTTTATACTACTTTATTAATGCTAAAAAAGAAAATATATCTTATATTGATAAAATCAATAGGGGGAAAAAAGTGAAGATACTCTCGAACAAAATATATATATATATATATGTCGGAGCCCATTTTTTTCACTTTATCATGGTTCTCAAAATATTAGGATCAACCTTGTACACGGAAAATTCTATGTCCCGCCCACAAAAGGTCTAATGTGACACTTTTATGTGTCACAATAGATCTATTATGACACACGAAAGTGTCACATTAGGTCTATTATGGCACATGGCACACTACGTGTGGGTGCGGCATAGAATTTCCCCTTGTTCACATGCTTCAACGAAATATCACTTGGTAGGATCTGGGCGCAACGAGGCAATGCTCATGATGACTGCAACCTTCAAAAATTCATAAAACTAAGTGTATAGTAAGTTAAGGAAAAAAAAAACTCTTCTTCAAAGAAATGAGATGCATATAGAAATGTATTGTGGTATAGTGAAAAAGAAGGAGATGGCGAGTAGCTAGGCTTATCATTGGGAAGGAGAATGGAACATTTTGTTTGAGCATGAGAATGAGAATGAGAATGAGGGGTTGCAATTTGCAAATTTATTTTTGTATTTTCATCAAACATGTTCCAATCTCTGTCTCCGCCCCACAACATACAGAGCTGTGACTCTTAGCCTGCATACGTTGTCCACCCCATTATCATATAAATTCAATTAATTTCATTTAATTTCCTCTCTTTTTTTTTTTCTCTTATCTAATACTTTCAGTATTCTTCTCATCGATCATATATCTATCTACTACTGTTAATTATCTTAAATTATAATACATTTCTTGCATTTACGATATTCCTTCTCTAAATTTTATGACGAGGCGTGTCTGACGTGTCCAACATTAATGCTTAATTAATTAAAATATGTCTTAATTAATTAAGCATTATGTTTAACTCATGAGCTAGCTAGTCAAGGTTAACTTCAACTCTTTTATAAATCTTGAGATAAAACTCATAAATACTAATTTTTAATTGGAATTGAAAATTGAGCTCCAATTCTTCACATCTGGATTCTGATGTAGGAGTAAAATATGCTTAAAAACTTTCTTTGTGGAGGTACAGAAAAAAGTTGAAGGCTACCAGATTTTTTGGGGTGGGGTGAAATAAAATTGCAATACGTGGGCCTTTTTATTGCATTCCCTATTTAATTTAACGACAAGTGTCGCATGGGCCCTCATAACTACGACACATTTGATTATTTATATTTTAGTTCGGCCACAACAAAAATTTTGATTAAAAAAAAAATTCTTATAATGAGAATAAAAAAAGAGAAAATAACACAAAAAAGGTTATAAATAGGTGATTTATGGGCAGATATTGTAGCTAGGCAATATAATTTTCTTATAATGCTTGTGTATATGCATTATTGCATTAACAGACAAATAAGAAGTTGTCTACGTATTTTTTCGTCAGCATATTTTGTAGGCATAAGTATCTACAGATAGAAACATGTGTAGACAATACTATGATTGTAATTTCCTCAACTTACTATACGTGTGCGTGTATTGTTTTGTCTGCATGATAATATACACCCGCAGCCCTAATTTATTCAAAAAGTTATTATTATTTCTAGAAATCTATGATAGGGAGTAAAATAGACAAATAGGATATAGGGTCGCATGGTCAGAGAATAACACAGTTACATGGTTACTTATGATAAGAAATATATTTATAGTATCGTTTTCTGTTTCAATATATTATTACTAATATATGTATATATATATATAAACTTTTATATCCCATGCATGATATAGTCGGATGATCAAATTATCTATCCCATCGATGGAGTAAATATTACAAAATATCCCAATTTTTTGTTTGAAACCAAAAAAGGAAACTTATAAATTAAAATGAATTAAAATGAACTATCGAAAAGGTTATCCACAAACAAAGGAAGCTTGAGTTAACAATGAGGGCTTGGGAAATCATGAGAAACCTTAGCAAAAGGTGTACCAAAATATTAGCAGAACGACGAACTAAATTCAAAGAAAAAGACAGCATTCTATTCAAGGAGAGCCCGACAATAAGGAATCAATGACCCAAACTCAGAGAAATCCATACAAGATGACCAGATAACATCATAAACAATTTTCAAATAGATTTAAAAAATAACCCACTGTAGATTCAAATTCTTGATCCAATAAAGAGTCTGAAGCAACCATATATATATATACAACCTCACCTTTCTCAACCTGAATCTGGCCAGGGAAATTACAAGTTCTTGCAGTGATGAAAATGTCTCTATCATCCCGCAACACCATATTGATACCTGTCATATTAACATCTTTGAAGAAAGCCACATTCGTGTTAGTTTTTACAAAATCTACATGAGGTTTGTTCCAATCATTACGTACTCTCACCCAAACCTCTCCCGCTAGATACAATATTTAATTATTCCAACTCCTCTAGCAACTCTCCACTCCATCAAAAGCTCATGACCACGAGTAACAACCCGCAACGCAGTCTGTCGATGCCCATATACCAAACACAAAGATTCCTCTCCTTCCACACTTGCCACATAGCCATAACAACTATAACCAACACCCTTTGACAACCGCTACACATGCATTAAGAAATTGTGGAATGAAGGGGCTTGATCGGCCACATGTTGGAGAACTTGAGATCAAGGTCGAAGTTAGGGGCCTGAGGCGAGGTCTTTGAGAAATTTACAAACAAAAAAATATATATTATGTATATAAATAATACTCTGTTTTTTTATAAAAAAAAATTATCTAATATTTCTTATTTTTTTAGTTGCATTTTTTTTTATTAAAGTTTTATAATCCACTTGTTTCAACGAAACATATTTAAGTGTTTCATCATCTATTTCTAATTATTTAATTTCTCAAATAGATTTTGCTCTTTCAACTAACTTCTTGTAACATCAACTAAAAAGCCAAAACACATATAATAATAATAATAATAATAATAATAATAATAATAATAATAATAATAATAATAATAATAATAATAATAATAATAATACCAACCAAAACTAAAACAAAATATCAACAATCAAAGAAATTAAAAAATCAATAAATACAAATATCAAAGAAATTGAACAACGGAACTTAATTAGTTGTGGCTGTTAATTAAATTAGGATTATGATTTTATTATGACGTTATACTTTTATTCACGGTATATCATAAATTTAGAAGTGATTAGTATTGGAAGAATTTCAGTGGCTTCTAATTAATTAGTAGAAACTAATAGATTTTTTAGGGACAAAATTATTAATAACAAAAGAAAAAACTACTAAATAGGGGTGACGAACACAAACTTATTTAAAAAATGATGAAAGTGCATCAACTGACATAACATTAGCTAGGTTGCAAACTCATTATTGAAAATACTTTCATATAATATTTATATATTCACATATCCAAGACCTAAATTTTATCGAGGGCTTGAGATGGCCGCTTCGTTGGCCACATGGTCCGGCCAGCTCTACTTGAGACACCCATAATATTCCAACAATGAATAGCAAAAGGGCACATAAGATAAACGAACACCACGAATTTCCATTCCCGCGCGAGTTACAGATACTTCACTCACCCAAAATTTGAACACCTTGCTTCATGAAATTATTCTTTATAGGCAAACAATCACGAGCAAGACGCCACATAAAATGTTTCACTTTAGAGGGAACATAATATCCCAATATTTAAGCAAAATTTAAATTAAAAACGTCTTAACGTTTTGGATAATCTCATCATTATCCAAACGAAGATATCACCTGGTAAATAAAAAATCAATGTCAGACTCTAGTGTGCATCATGAAATTTATGTGGCCGAAAATATCACCTCAAGGTATTTCTGTAAAAATATTGAAACATTAGGCATCAAAATAACATTATTTCAAAGTGGAGATATTTTCCAAAATTCTCTTAAACGACATTATATGATATTTACCCTATTTGATTTGATATTTTAATGCTTGAACAATTGAAAACACTAACACCGGACGTTTTTACAGCACTTGAAGTTAAGCTGGCTAAGAGAGCCAGATTCATGTGATGTGGAATTACAATATATATATATATATATATATATATGTGTGTGTGTGTGTGTGTGTGTGTGTGTGTGTGTGTGTGTGTTAAAAATAAAATCAACTAGAAAATTCACGTCCATATTCAAAAGCTCGACATCGACATCTTTCTACACTTGAGAAATAAAAAATAAAAAAATAAACAAAATCTCTATCTCCTCGATTCACCAAACCAAGCAGAAAATGAGAACATAAAAATCTCCAACTAATTTCGCCCATCCGGCGTCTGTCTCAAGTTCGCAGCAGACTGCTTTATATTTGAGAATATACTATTAATTATATCTAGTTTATATTTGAGGATATAATTATTTTATTAAATTTTAATGCTAGACGGTCACTACAAGAAAAGCGGAGTTTAGCTATGGATACTAGTGATGGATAACGGTCTGTCGTTACTAACGATGGACTAACGATGTTATTTCCGTCGTTATTGATTTCAGCTGGAATTTTTGACGGGATGATTCACGCTTAAAAGTTATGCGGATCTGAGACGTAATTTCCGTGTTAACAACGAACATAGTCTGTCGCAATTTTTTTAAAAATTAATTTTTAATTAAATATTAAACTTAACGATGTATTATTTCCGTCGTTAGAATTTTTATTTTATTTTTCCATTTTTTAAAATATTTAACGATGGAATTAATCCACTCGTTAGATTTTTTTTAATTTATCTTTAAATTAATTAGTTAATGATGGATTGTGTCTGTCGTTAATGATTTAATTAAATATTAATTAAAAAAATTAACGACGAACATAATTCGCCGTTAGTCCGTCGCTAATTGTAAATATTACAGACGGGGAACAACACATACATTTCATTCTTTCCAACCCTAATCCCCAATTTTTGTAGCGGCGATTCTCTCTGGCGACGAGGTTCAGCCCCATCGACTCCCCTTCCCCCGGTAAATTCCTTTTCTCTCTCTCTCTCTCATTCTGCCTCTCTCTCGGCTCTCTCTACCATCTCGTCTCTCTGTCCCTGCCTCTCGTCTCTCTTTGTCCCTTCTCTCTCTCTCTCTCTCTCCCTACTCACGCTCTCTCTCTCTCTCTCTGTCCTTTCTCTCTCTCTGCCCCCCTCTTTCCCTCTCGTTCTGCCTTCTTAATTTTGTTTAATTGTTAAGTGTGAGTGTGTGTGTGTGTGTTTAATTTTGTTTAATTGTTATAATTGTTGTTTAATTATTTATTTTTTTTGTTTAGTGTTGTTCAAATCGTTTTGCTCATCAATTGGTAGAAGCAAATCACAAAAGATTAAGAGGTGAGTTTCATTTGCAAAATTAATAATTTTACGGTTTTAATAAACATGTTAATTAGAATATAATGTTGTTAAATTTATTAAATTGAAATAGATGTACGATATAATTTATGATAGGTGTGTTGTATTATAAGTATTAATAAGCATGTTCTCCAATTTATGAAATTGAAATTAAGTTAATTAAGTATGATGTTATTTATGCTATGTGTGTTGTGTTATAATAATTCATTGTAAGCATGTTGTTCAATTTATTAAATTGAAATTTATGTTAAGTATGATGTGATTTATGCTATGTGTGTTGTTATAATTATTTATAAGCATGTTGTTCAATTTATTAAATTGAAATTTAAATTATGTTATTGTGAATGGGATGAGGCCCCTGGATCCCCTTTATGAATTGTTTAATTTGAATGGGATGAGGGCCCTGGATCTCTCTTTATGAATTGTTGGTATTGTTGATTATATATGTTGGTTTTGTTGGTATTGATTAAGTAGTTATTAGTGGAACATAGAGCAATTAGCGTAGAGTCGAGAACTTATGACTAGAATTTTCACATAGGTGCAGCCGAAATTTTGAAAAATTTTATTTTATTTTTTATCAATAATTGATTGAATTGTTGGTGTTTGTTGGTATTGATTACTTAATAAGTAGATGAATATAGATCAATTAGCGCAGTGTCGAGAACTTGGGACTAAGATTTTCATATAGGTGCTGTCGAAATTTTTAAAAAATTATTTAATTTTATTCAAAACTCATTTAATTAGATAAGTTTTCGACCAACTTCTCATCTAACAATGAGCGCTGATAGTGATTAGATGTACAAACGATATGGGGTTAATGAGTGTTTAAATCCGAATTTTCTGAATGGACGTGAAAGCTTCATCGAATTTACTGCTAGTCGGCATGCATTCATGGATGGAGACAATATTAAGTCTCTGTATCGTAGATGTGATAATATTCCTTTTCAAAATTAATACACAGTTAGGTTGCACATTGGGAAAAATGGGTTTGTGAAAAATTATCACATCTAGAGGTATCAAGGAGAAACAACAGAGACTGCGACTACGACTTTGAATTTTGGGCGGGACACTATATCAAATGTGTAGACCAGATGCATGGTATCATGGTCTTTGATGTTGGTGGTCCAGATCTTTACATGGATGATAGTGTAGACCATCAGATTTCGGAGGAGCTTCTTAACCTAGAAGTACAAAAATTATATGATATGTTGAATACTGCAGATAAAGAGTTGTACTCTGGCTGTCAGACGTATTCACAATTGTCACTCGTGGCTCGTCTTATGACCTTGAAGTATGATAACAACATGTCACAGAAGTACTTCGATCAGATTACAGAATTGATGAAAGAGATAGTGCCTGAGAATAACTTAGTCATAGACAATTTCTATACTATGAAGAAGAAGAAGAAGAATAGATCTTCATTGATGCAGACGGCAATAGTGATATTATAGACGATGATTAGTTGTGACATACGTGAGCACTTATTTGTTACATTATGTGAATGCCTTACATTAATTGTAATTTAACTAATTAACATTTTTTCTTAGATATAGATGCCTAGAGGTGGATTATTTAGCATGCAGGAGAGATAGTGTCAGCGGATCTGGCACTAGAGGTGAGGCTAGTGGATCTGGTACCAGAGGCGGCGTCAGCGGATTATCCTCTTCATCCGAAGGCATTAATGCCTCCGTAGGAGACCTACACATTGGGGAGCAACCGTCGTTTGATAAGTCAGCGATGGTAGCTCGTTGTGATGGTCTGACTATGCTGAATGTTCGAGGCTGGTACGTTGCGTATTATTATTTTATCATTAATTGTATTTAATTTGTCTCAAAATTGGATAATTTATTATGTTGTTATTTGTAGGACTTTGATGCCATCTCACGAGGTATTGACGACCATGGCTCAGATATTCAAGAAATATATAGATCCAATTGGCGTTTCTTAGAAGTTGGTGCCTGAAGCTACAAATGAGCAGTATTTTGAGGACTTCATGGTATACTTTATTTTCCAAATTAAGTATTTAGTTAAACAATCAGTTGAATTACTAATGTTGTTTTTTTCACATGGGAGCCCTGTTTGGACGAGATGGTGCGTCATCTGTGGATCTCGAAGGCGGTTAAGAGATATCGAGATATGATTCACACCATTAAGAAGAACAAGAATAGGAAGAGGCCAACATACATTTCTCTAGAGATGTGGCGGCGTACTAGGAGACTAAAGAGTCGAAAAAGAAGTCTCGTATTGTTTTAGAGAACAAGAGGTCTGAGCCTGATGGACCAGGGACGGGCATGATCACGCATAAATGAGGGTCCAGATGTGCAGTGCAGCACGTAGATGATTTGGTAATTATTATTTATATATCCAGTTATTTAAATTTATGCAATTCATTTAAATATGTTTAACCCTTTTTGTTATGCTAATTGAACAGGCGGGCTCAGGGACTCCCAGATGAGCAGGTTGGGTGGGAATTATTTTTTAGACTCCATCGTGATAAGAATAAAGTCTTCACTAATAAGAAGAGCGAGTTCCTTGCTGTAAGTATTTAATCTATAAATAATATATATGTGTGTGTGTTAATGATATGTTGTGTTTAGGCGGAGGTGTACTTACGGGCTGCGGAGTTGAGTTAACCAGTTCCAGGCACTGATGAGGTGCCTGAGGTGGATATGACTGCCCTTTATCTAAACGCGCTCGGAGGGATGAACAAGAAGAAGCGCATCGTCGACACTAGATCTCGGTCGCACTTATACAGTGGCGACAGTAGCAGTAGTAGTATCCGTCCAGGAGCCATCTTACAGCCCGTGTTTACGGAGAAGACCTTCACTCAGTGTGTTGATGAGATGCGGGCCCAGATCCAGGACAAGGTTAGGTTCGAGATCCAAAACGAGATCAAGTCTGAGATTCAGCAGCTGTAGTCGCAGATGAAGGCCTAAATGCAAGCCAGGATGCAGGTCCAATGGTCCCAGATGTTTGCTAGATTTAGCCAGCCCCCACACCCCCCGCTCCCGCCCTTTGATCAATGAAACAATATTTATATTTGAATAATTACATTTTAATTGTGAATTTGTGATTTAATACATTGTATTTTTACTATTAGTATTTGATTTATAATATTCAATTTTAATTAATTTATATAATATTAAAATGTGAATTAAAAAAAAACTAGCGACGGATCCTAGTTCGAGAATTTAACAACGAACGCATGTCTGTAAAAAATGATTGCATTATTTAATGACAGATTTGGATTCATCACTAGTAGCGATGGACTATTCCGTCACTAGTCTGCTGCGAGTTCATTGTTTGACGTCCGGCCGACTAGCCGGTGACGACACTGTGGTGACGGATATTCCATCGGTAATCCATCACTAATGTAACGATGGATAACTATTCTGTCACTAGCTACATGTAATGACCAAGGATGAAAATATCGCTATCGCAACATATATCGCAACTTCAATTTTACGGATATATCGACGGATATATCGATATCACATATCGATATCGCAGAAAATTGAAAAAAATGACGGAAATCATATTAAAATCTTGGAAATTTAGCATAAAATTTTATGAACTATTATGACATATTATTATGCACATATTCCACTAATTTTTTTGATAGAATTGTATTTTGAAAGCAAATATATGAATAATACATTTTATAAATACCGTCTGAGACAATACATTTGACAAAATAATACATAATACAACATAAAATTACTAAATAAACATTATAAAGTATAATTAATACCAAAATGAAGACCTATGAGATTCAAATATAGTAGATAGAATACTCATCTTGTTCTAAACAATATTGGTACCAACTTATCACGTTCGGGTAATTATGGATATAATTATGCACATGCGCTTGATATGTTTCTTGATTTCTTCCAACAGCTTCACCATGAATTGGATAATGTCCACTGACCCAATTATTTTGTTGATACACATTTTGAGTAGTCCAATCAATTTGTGAACTCCCATATGTGTAAGAAGCATATGAATCTTGGGACATATCACTATGATCAGTGCCACTCGTGTTCATAGAATCAAGATTTGACAAATAATATATATTCAATCTTTTAGATTTCAATTTCGTGTGATATATGGGGAGAAAAATTTTATTGATTTGTCCATCATGTCCTCTAACTGAAAAAATGAAAAAATAAAGTCAGTGCACATGCATCTCACTTTTCTTTATAAGACATCCGTTGATTTCCCGGTCTTCTTTCTCTTATTTTTTTTGCAAAGTAAATGTCTTTATAAAGCAAAGAATATTGTAACTCAAATAATTACATTGAAGACCTAAAAAAGATCACAAAAATATATAATATTAAATAAAAATCAAAATATATTATAGAAATATTAAAAAAAATCACGATATATTGCGATATCTTGCGATATATTGCGATTTCTCGTCGATACTCGGGAAAAAAAGATATTCCCCCAATATCCGTATCGCAATGTCAATATCCGCGATATATTCGCGATATTTCGTGATATTTTCATCCTTGGTAACGACGAGAGTATCGGCGACAGGCTGAGTCCGTCGCTAACAACTTTTAGCGACAGAAATCCACTGTACATTAACAAAATATTTCATCGCTAAAAACCATTTTTTTGTAGTGGGTACTAATTCATTATCACTCCGTAGGTATTTTCCAAATGGCGTGTTTGACTACTTACCAACGTATCGTTCATTTTATCTAATCACAAATATGTCTTGGTTCAGTGGTTCACACACACATACACACACATAGGGGCAGCCCTAAGGGTGTGCTTGAGGTGTGCCGCACTGATAAATATGGATTTTGTATGTATTTGGTGTTATTTGGATGGTTTTTAATGGTTAATGCATTCATAATTTGGTGTTTAATCATAGTTTCGTATTTTCTTGTGCAATTTCATGTTTTTACTCCTTTTATTGAAGTTTGAGATCAAAAAGGGATGTTTTTGAGATCCAATTCAGTTGGGAGATGATCTAGAAAGATAGAGGATCGAGTTAGGATTATTTTCCAACTTGAATCGGTTCAATCGGACGAGAAACGAGCGAGAACGGAGCAAAATATTGGAGTGTGCCAGTAACCGACGACCAACTCGCCGATCTCTAGATTTTACCCGCTGATCACTGAGTTCTTCACCTCGGTCACTGAGTTTTTAGGAAATTGGTGTTTTGCATATTTTAGGCCGTTGAACTCACCTTTTGGGCCGGATTTTTATTACTTAATATAAATATGTTTGTTTAGGGTGAAAATTGGGGAGATTCTTTTCATTATATTTTTGGTTTTATTTTAGATTTCATAACTTTGTGGATAAATGTT
The DNA here is from genome assembly GCA_026008535.1 of Perilla frutescens. Taxonomy (NCBI): domain Eukaryota; kingdom Viridiplantae; phylum Streptophyta; class Magnoliopsida; order Lamiales; family Lamiaceae; genus Perilla; species Perilla frutescens. The sequence goes on along the minus strand of BRKX01000001.1, from coordinate 46,278,936 downwards.
TCTCTACAACTTTGAAGATTGAAGTTTCTTTTGCATAATTCAATTACGGTTCCTTTAATATTCTGCAATTTCAATTATGTCTTTTAATTTCTTTATTTCTTTCTTTATCTTAGATTGCATTATGTGTGAGTATTTTTTATAATTAATTCTACGGTTTGCAGGATGTATGAAATTATGTATTGATTTAATTTTTCATCAATTGTTCTTCTGATTATCGTGTTCAAACTTTCAAGTTTAGATTTCTCATGCATGATTAAGACCATATAGTCATTGTATGCTAACTAATTAATTTGAGTCATGACGGAGATAATTAATTAAGGGGATTAAATTGAATGATTTGATACACGTACTTGTGATCTGTAAGAGGTTTTAAATCTGTTGATATATTGGAAGTTAACAATTAATCTAAAGACGAAAGTAATAGATAAATTGTTAATCTACTTTTACCTTGAGACCTGACGGAGATAGGTAATTAGAATTTGGATCCTCCACCGATAATTGGATTAAATTGGAAGTTGATGGAATTAGATTAATATATAATGGATTTATGTGTATGCATTTCCTAGGATTAATTATTTTATTCATTTGATAGTTTACGTTTATAATTTCGTTCGATTTGCATTCGATCTGATATTTGAAGTTAGGAGTTTAATCTTAATAATTTAACTAGAATTAATTCAACTAAAAAATAGGTAGCCTGGATAATAGAAACATGTTAGCTTAATACTTAGTGTTAATCGTAATTTCAATCCCTGTGGATATGACATCTGATTTACTATTTATATTGTAGTGACCTGTGTTAGTTGCAGTTAATTGCATAATAAATAGTGCATCACCTAGAGCCTCCTAAATTATAGGAGGACCAAAATTTTATATATATATGTAGGACTCTTAATTTAATTTTGATTTTCAATACAAAAATTATGTATAATAAGTCTAGTATAATTTTAAAACCGTAACGCACCACTAACAAAATATTATTTTAGTCCAATTAAGTTTAACCTTTTACGTTCATAAAAATTAAAATAGTTATAGCACATTAATTGAATAACCCTACATTATTTTGGATTTTTAAGGTATTAATTAAGAGTGTGTCATTTCTGAGACCTCCAATTGTATTAAAAGTATGTTTTATTCCAATTGATTCAAATTCTTTTAGATCAATTATTTCATCTATATTAGATCATGTAAGTGGATTACTAAAAAGAAAGATTTGATCAATTCACTTCACATAAAAAGAACTTTGGATTTTAGTCCTTTTTCTAATAAATTGAACATACTAGATGATGCTACTTTAAAAGTAAGTTTTGAAAATCTTGATAATATTATAAAGGAGAATTATCAATCTAAGGCCCGAAAGATGGTTTATCTTTCGATATAGATCCCGAAAGATGGATTCTATCGATTCAAGACCTGAAAGATAAAAAAAACTATCGATTTAAGGCTCGAAAATTTAACACTGTTAAACCTCCATCCAACGAAAGCTTATGTGGACGTTAAATATCCACGCCATCTTGACACATTATTTTTATCCTAAATTAAATAAAATAAAAAAAGGGTTTTATTAAATTCTTCAACCTCTCCGATCCCTCCCGCGTTCCTCAACGGCGCTACAGATATCTTTTTAATTGATTTTTGCTTCTGCCAAAAGATATTTCCTCTAAACAAGAGTTCTTTACCTATCGAGAAACAGGATTTCATTCACTCTACAGGTAATGATATTTGAGTTTTTAATATCTCTAGAAGATACAATTTATATATTCTTGTTTTGACAACATGTAAATTGTAGATTTTTTTTTTCAGATAGGTAAAGAATATTTTTCATCTAGTGAGTGGAATTTGGATGAATTTTTTGACGACTATATTCAATTTGATGGTTGCTCTCAACCATTGAGTGACTCATCTGACGGAGAAACTATAGATTCTATAGAGGAATTGAGGATCATTAATGGATCACAATATTCATCTAGTGATGATGACATTCAGTCGACCCGTATTGAAGGTATCAAAGGAGATGTTAGTTTTAGGTTGGGACAAGTATTTGCATCTATTAATGATTTTTATGATGCTGTTAAAAGTTATAGTGTCTACAATATGTATGGTTTGAAGTTTGTCCAAAAGGATAAAAAACGATGCAGGGTGAAGTGTGTAGACAAGTGCCCATGGCTTATATTTTGTTCAAAAGTTGGGAATTTTGAAACATATAAGGTGAAAACTTTTGTCGATAATCATAATTGTCAGAAGGAGGAAGTTCGAGAAAAGTTTGCCAATACCACGTGGTTAGGTAATATGGTGATTGGAGATTTTAGAAATCATCCAAAAATGACAGGTGAATAGTTGAAGTCTCTTGTAGCTGAGAAATACAAAATTACAATAAGTATATCAAAGGCTTATAGAATAAAAGAACATGCTCAACAATTACTTGATGGCGATGTTGCTCAGCAGTACTCAAGATTGGCAGATTATTGTGAGAAGTTGGTTAGAACTAATCCCGGATCTACTGTATAATTATTGGCTCCAAAACAGGGCCAAAATGGTCCTTCAAGGTTTGAGAGAATATATATATGTATTGATGCTTGTAGAAGAGGATTTTTAGTTGGGTGTCGACCATTGATTGCATTAGATGGATGCCATTTGACGAGGTATTATCGTGGTCAACTTCTCGCAGCAGGAGGCCTTGATGGAAATAATGGTCCTTTTGTTTTAGCATATGTTGTAGTTGCATCTGAAACTAAAGATACATGGCAATGGTTTTAAACAAATTATTGAGTGATATCGGGCAAGAATCAATATGTGGAGAAAGATGGACATTTATTTCTGATCAGGGGAAAGTAAGTTCTTCTCCTTTATTATATTTTTCATTAGCGTATACATCACCTACACATGTGACTTTTAATTACTAATGATTTGTTTTGGTACAGGGTCTTGTCCCTGCATTGGATGAAATGTATCCTTCTTCCTATCACCGTTTTTGTATACGTCACATGTACAACAACATTAAAAAAAATGGAAAGATGGACATGTTAGATCTCTGTTTTGGTCAGTTACAATATCCACCACTAGGAACAAATTTGAAATGCACATGGATAGGATGAAAGATAAAGATTATAGTTTATGGGAGTATCTCACTCGTATTGGTGTGGAGAGGTGGAGTAGAGCACATTTCCAAGAGCATGTTAAGTGTCACATATTATCTAATAGTATTGTTGAGTGTTTCAATGGTGTTATTAAAAAGTTCAGAGATAATCATATTGATATCCTTATCGATAATATAAGGATCAAAGTGAGGTCAATAATGAGAAAGAAAAAAGAAAAAATGAAGTGTGGGGGTGGTGTAATATGCCCTAAGATACTAAAGAAGTTAAATCCCTTAATTGTGGAAAGCACGAGTTGGCATGTAGCTTCATGTGGGGATGTTTCTTTTGAGGTTGCACTTAGACCTCAAAGATTTGTTGTTCACTTGCATAACAACACATGTACTTGTAGAGTATGGGATTTGAGTGCCTTGTGTGCATGTGTGTGCCGCTATAAAATTCATGAAGGGTAGACCAGAAGAGTACATCCATGAATATTTTTCAAGGGAGAATTTTTTTAGGTACTATAAGTATGAGATAAAGTCGATGGCTAGTCCAGATTTTTGGCCAAAAACTGATAATGAGCCTATACAACCACCACTGTTAAGAAGACCACCGGGGAGGCCGAAGAAACAAAGGCATAAATCCTCCATAGAAGGAAAAGATCCCCACAAAGCTAAGAGAAAATATGGGGTGATTAAGTGCAGCAAATACTGTCAACTTGGGCATAATAAAAGGTCATGCAAAGAAGGTGAGTATGCAAAATGTTTTTTATATATCATGTATCATTTTTCTATGCATATCACTTGAGATTGAGTTGTGTAGTTATCACCAAATTTTATATTCCATCATTTATTCTCAATTACCTATGAGCACGTCAATTACATTTTTGTTAAAGTAAATGAATTAGATTAATGGATAATCTTCATAAGAAAAAAAAAATGCTTCTTAAGGCCTGATCTCTTTTGGTATGTCTATATGTTTCAGTGTACCTGTGTGCTGGGAGTCTGTTCTTTCTGTTAATTTGATTCTTATTATAATTTCCTCGAGATCTAGGGAGATGGCTTCATGTAATATTGCTTGTATATTAGTATGATTTAAAAAGTATAGTTTCTTCAGTATATTAACCTGTTATGGTGTATCAGATGTTTTCCGAAGTTAAGTCCCTTATTTGATGGTTCAGTATTCTGAAACCTGACCATATGCTGAAGTTCTACTATACTTTATATTAAGAATATGCAATATTTTGCTTTATGAGTTTCTCTGTAAAGACAAAATCACCATCTGTATTGTTTTCTTAAAATACACAATGACTTTTTGCAAGATTAATTCATTGATTGTGTTTGGCAGGGACAACCCATTGAGGTTTCATTCTTTCAGCTTCCAACATCTCCAAGAATATATTATACTTCCTACATTTATTTTGGAGCACAACATTTTTTTTTGAACGAGATCTTATGCTTTTTCACATTTTGTTGGATTTTTTCATGAATTAAATCTTTTTTGCGGCATTTGATTATTTAATGTATTGTTTAATTATGTTTGTTATTCCATAACTGAAAGGAACTTTAGATTGATTGTATCAATTCTTTAGTGTGTCTTTATGTGTGTGTGAGGGGGAGGGGGAGAGGGAGGGGGAGGGGGAGAGACAGAGAGAGCGATGGAAGACGATGTCGAGATGGCAGCGACGGAAGACAGAGGTGCCGTTGAGCTAGACGATATGAAGAAGAGGCTGAAGGAGATGGAGGATGAGGTTGTCGCTCTTCGTTAAATGCAGGCTAAAGTGAAGCAAGAAATGGGCACGGTTCAAGATCCTACTGTAGCTGTAGCTAATCAAATAAATAGGGAAGAAGTGGATGCTCGGTCAGTCTTTGTTGGCAATGTGGATTATGCATGTACTCCAGAGGAAGTACAGCAGCATTTCCAATCTTGTGGGTCTGTGGATAGAGTAACTATTAAGACGAACAAGTATGGGCAACCAAAGGGGTATGCATATGTTGAGTTCCTTAAAGTAGAAGCTGTGGACCAGGCTCTTCTTCTAAATGAATCCGAACTTCATGGTCACCAATTGAAGGTATCATCCAAGAGGACCAATGTTCCTGGCATGAAGCAATTCCTTCCTCGGCGTTCCAATCCCCATATGGGCTACAGATCTAGGATGCCATTCATGGCTGCTCCATATATATATTCTCCTTACGGATATGGGAAAGTCCCCAGGTTTAGGGTACCCATGAGATACAGTCTTTACTTATGATCCTCAGGTTCTCAAAATCTCATACTCATAAAGTATGTAGCAGGCCTTTGCATGTCTTTTCTCCTTATTTCTATTTGATGTGATCGGTTGTTATATGCAAGGAAAATGGAAGCTTTTAGAGTAATCACATTACTTTTATGTTTGTAGTTATAAATTAAAATGATTGCCTTTCTTGACCTTTTCTTTGTTATTCCCCCCTGAAAAGATGTGTATCATGGGATCACGTCTATGTTGATTGTATCAATTCTTTAGCTGTAAATTAATTCTTTTGCAACTCAATTCATTAAAGAATTGCGTAAATCTTCAATATCATTATTATTTTATTGTCATGCATTTAAAAGTTGATATGATCGGTAAATAGAAATAAAAATAAAAAAAATACCCAAGAGAGGGTAGGAAGAGAAACAAAAATCAACAAAAATAAATCCGTAGTGCCGTGTGAGGAACGCCGGATAGAGAGATTGAAGAATTTAATATTTTTTAAAATTTAATTTAGGATAAAAATATGTGTCAAGATGACGTGGATATTTAACGTCCACGTAAGCTTCCGTTGGATGGAGATTTAACGGTGTTAAATTTTTAAGCCTTAAATCGATAGTTTTTTATCTTTCAAGCCTTGAATCGATAGAATCCATCTTTCGGAATCTATAATCTATATCGATAGATAAACCATCTTTTGGGCCTTAGATTGATAATTCTCTTATTCTAAAGCATGAAGAGTTTAGTAATCTTGATGGTCAATAGTCGTTTCAAACGCATTACAATAATATCTTTTATTAAAGCAATAAAATACAGGTATATATATGAACTTATTTAAAGAGGCTAAATAGTTGTCTAATGCATGCATTGCTTATAAAATTTTATTAATCATGTGTTATGTATAAAATAAAATTTTCAAAATTGAAGATACTGAAATTTTATTTGTGTTTGACTACAACGAAGATTTAATGGACTCACTTTGATATTTATAAACATGATTTTCTATAAAATATTGATTGTGAAAATTTATAAGCGAGTTTGCTTCAAAAAAAAATCTATAGAAGTATCTTTACAATATGTTGTTCAAAGTAATTTGAAGTTACATAAACTGTGCGGTCATGTCCATCATCATGTACTTGAACATTGTTGTGAACATATAAGGTCAGAATGTAAAAACTTAAACAAATAAAGAACACGAGGTTGGTAACCCTGTTTGATCAACTGATCTACGTCAGTGGGACTTATCAAGTCCATGAGAAACAGTTTACTACTCTGTTGAATGGTTACAAAGGTTATTACACGAAGACTCCTGTCATTCGACCCCTTTCCTACCCGTTTCAACCTCTTTCACTAAACTGAATTGTGAGCTTCCCTCACAACCTAGAATCCCTCTAGTTCCCACAAGAAATCTCTCCCGAGACTCCTCTAAGTGTGTATAAAAGTGAGTTTCAAACACAGACTAGAAACACAATGATCTAACCGATCAAACCTAGTCTACCCGAAAACTATATGTTTCGAATGTGTAGTCTTTTAACTCTCAGCCCTTTACTGTATTCGTAAAATTCGTGTCACCTAAACTAGTCTGAATCCCAGGCTATTTATAAGAAACACATATAGCCCAAACAAGGTAACTAGATTTCCTATTTTGACTAGGATTTAACAAGGAAACAATTTCCTTATTTAATTCGGACTTTCCTAGTTTAGATATCTTCCTTGAATAGAACTCCTTCTTTCCTTCTTGATATTTATCATGAACAAGGCAGCTTCTATTGTAAAACGTCCATCTTGAATCTGCAACTTCAACTTCTTAAATCTAGCATTGCACGTCTCTTGTAAACTCTCTGGACAATCATGTACATGACCATGTCTCTGAACATGATTAAGTACATATCTTGATCTTCAATCAGATTGGCAGCGGAATGTTCACAGAAATGTCCAGAACATGGTATTCGAACATGAATAACCAAAAACCTTTTTGTGTTCTTTTGAAATTGCCATATTGCCATACAGATTATGACAATCCGAACACTCAAGTGCAGATGGCACTAACAATCTCCCCCTTTGTCTTTATCTAGTGACAAATCAGCTCCATGTTTTCAAAGAATACAATCCTTGATCTGTAGGACCATGTACTTTAAAACGTACTTGAATGTTGTAAAGAACATCATATGATTTAGCTATGTTTCACTTTTTTATCAGCTTGTACCTGCTCTGCTATATTGATTTTTTTCTTTTATATTTTTATCTTTTGATAGCAGTTTCAATTTTTTAGCAGATATGAATCATATAGGGAAGAAAATCTATTCCATAACAAAATAACTATTACAAGCTATTGGAGCAAAAACAAAATACCTTGCAAAACATGATGCAAGATAAATATAACAGAAAAAACATAAAAAAAACTTATCACATTACTCCCCTATTTGCCACCGAGAAAGGCAAATGAGTAATATTCAGAAACTACTCGGATTTGTCAGGGTCTTGTGCATCATCATCTCCTTCAGATCTTCCTTCTTCAGAACCTGCTTCAGCATCATCATACTTAGTCTCTTCTCCATCATAAGCATCTTCCGCAACCTCCTCTTCATCATCCTCTTCTTCATGAGCCTCCTCTTCATAAGCCTCCTCTGTAGTCTCTTCTTGGACAGCTTCTGCTTCCTTAGCTTGTGCTGCAGTCTGTGATTCACCTTGCTTTTGTGTTGAAGGAGATTTCTTCTGAGTAGCAGCTTCGGCAGTACTTGCAAGCTTGTGCAAGTTATGAACATTCTCAAGAATATCTGCTGCTTGGGAGGCAAACTCTTCTCTTGATGAAAGATCAACAATCATTGCTTGGATCTTCATCTTCTCAGAAGTATGCTCAGAAATCAAACGAGCATGAAACTCCAGACTTTTCTCTAAAAATCTCAGCACAGCACCCTTTGGAGAGGATTCTTCAATAGTATCATCCACTCCTTTCTTGGATGACATGAACTGCTTGAACTAGAGACGAAGATGAGGATATCCTATTTCAGGAGCAACCTTGATTACTAAAGGCTTGTTGAGAGATATAATCTTATCTTTCTTTGAAGAAACATTCTTCTTCTGTTGCTTGATGATGCTGTAGATCAATGATGGGTAACACAGTGGACCTTTGACCACTGTAGATTCTGCACTGCTGATGATCTTACTGAATAAAAACTCACCATAATTGAACTGCTTCCTAGTTCCAAGGTGATACAGAAACCTCGTCTGAGCTTGAGTCACTGCTGCCCTGTGCTTAGTTGGTAACCAATTGTGGATTAGGATACTGAACAGGACGCCATATTTATGAGTCAGCTTGGAGGTTGGAATAGTTTGCGGATATGATGGCCATTTGTTGTAGATGCCCTGGGTCAGTTCTTCAACAACCATCCCCCAGTCATCTATCTCTTTGAACTCCCCCTCAGATGAACAACCCAAAAACTCATCAATGAGGTCAGGGGAAAACTGCAGCATCTCACCTCTCACAAAGACTTTTTGAAAGTCTTCAGACTCTGGATCATCAATTTCTTTGGTCAAGTTGCAGTAGAATTCAGTAACCACCTTTGGAACAAACTCTTGCACAGTGCCTAGTAGACCAGCTTGTTCCAATAAGGTATACACCCCAGTAGCCAATAATGTATCTTTATCCACCTCTTTCTCAGAGATCATGGACCTCTGCTTCACTTTCTCCCATAAATCAGCATACTTGGTAGAACGAAAGATTGATTGACTTGAAGTACCTGAAACACGGACAATTTGTTTGTGAACTTCAGACTCATATTCACTTAAATGAGAGTAAACATCTACAGATACATCTTTCGACTTCTGGTCACAACGACTTTCCTCTTCTTTCATGATGCAGCAGTGGATGGTGGAGTAGCAGATGTTCGACTTCTGGTCACAGGGGTTCTTAGAACCAACTGCACCATAGCAGTAGAAGCATTTTTCCTTGGTGTTTTCTTCTTGATCGGAGATCTCGCAAAATGATCATATTAAGCAGACGCTAACAATTTTTCCTATTGTGGAGCAGGAGTCTTCTCAGCAGATTCAGAGGATGAACTCTGAACTGCTTCTCTCTCTATCGAATCAGAAACTAAAGGTCTGTAAATGACCTTCTTTTTTCCTTTTTCTAAAGCAGTAGCTATAGCTTTCATCTTCAAGCTTAAGGGGATATCATCTTCCCTATCTTCATCATCACCTTCTGTAGTGGAAGGTTGAGTAGGTGACTTCAGCATAACACTAGCTGGAGTAGATGTCTCAGCAGTGCTCTTCTCTGCAACATGTGCATCAACATATTCAGGCACATCAGAAGGCTTAAGGTGATCATCAGCAGCAGATCCCTTCTCATTCAGAAGGGCTAGCAGGTGCTGTGACGATTTTCTTTGATAAAGGGGTTGTAGTCTTCTTGGATTTCTTGACTGCAGTTCCTTTTGTTCTTGTCTTCTTTCTGTTGACATCATATGACTTCGCGACTTCCTTCAAAATATCATCGATCGAAAGAATTTGGGTCTTTGTTTTCTTTGCAGAAGAAGCAATTTCTTGCTCTTCTGTTTCCATGTCTTCATCATCTTCATCTCCATGAAAAGTTTCAATCAATTCTTCTGTATCTTTGCTTGAAGATTCATCGTGAAGTGCCCTCTGAACAGGCTTCTTGTAGGTTGATTCTCCTCGAACCTGCCTGTCGAACTCATCTTCCTAGTAGAACTGATCTTGAGGTTTGGAATATGTAACATTTCCATACCTCGTTATGGGCTTCATAACTTTCTTGGGACGAACGAGCTTTCTTTTCGGAGCCACTGAAAATATATGGGAATATGACAAGGTAAAACAGTAAAAAAAACAATGACAAACAAGAGAGAAAACTCAGAAAACTCAGAGGTTTTATCGAAAGAGAAGAGTTTTTGATTTCAAAAATTTGAAAAGTGAACATTCTCTCTAAACGGCTAAACATATATATAAGAGAGTATTCCATTCTTAGGTTGCCGTTAGACTAAGAAATCAGAGGGAAATCCCGAAAAATCAGAGATGACGATAGCACGTCAGAACTAGCCATTGACAAAGATGTACTCAGGGTTTGAATCATGATCATGTACATCTGTAAGAACATTTATGGGAATGTTCAGTCCCTTTGTGCAGGAATGGTTCTTTCCTACTGAGTGTGAAATAGTCACACTCATACCCTTCTTCTTGGTATTACTGAACCAAGCACATCCCAAGGGTTGCTCTGAGTTTCTCAAATTGAGCTGAAGCCAATCCCTTGGTGAACAAATCAGCTAGTTGATCTTCAGTCTTCATGTGTTCAATCTTTAGCACTTCTTCTTCAACTTGCTCTCTGATGAAGTGATGTCTGATGTCTATATGTTTGGTCCTCGAATGCTGCACTGGATTCTTTGAGATGTTGATAGCACTTATATTATCACAGTACAGAATAGGAGTATCATGACTAACTTCATAGTCTTTGATCATCTACATCATCCAGATGATTTGACTAGAGCTGCTCCCTGCTGCAATGTATTCCGCTTCTGCTGTCGATATAGATATGCAGTTCTGATTCTTACTGAACCAGGAAACAACATTGTTTCCTAAAAAGAAACAAGCACCTGAAGTGCTTTTTCTGTCATCTGGAGATCCAGCCCAATCAGCATCACAGTAAGCAGTAATATTTGCATTTGTATTTGAGGTATACCACAAACCATAATCAGCCGTTCCATTGATGTACTTGATAATGTTCTTAACAGTCTTCATGTGACTCTCCTTAGGACAGGTCTGATATCTGGCACACACTCCTACACTGTATGCTATATTTGTTCTGCTTGCAGTGAGGTATAGAAGACTTCCAATCATGCTTCTGTAGAGAGTTTGATCAACTTTGGTTCCTGCATCATCTTTTTCAATCTTAACTGTAGTGCTGATAGGAGTTCGTTTATGCTTAGAATTTTTAGGCTCGAACTTCTTCACCAGGTTTCTGGCATACTTGGATTGAGAGATGAATATCCCTTCTTCTGACTGCTTTATCTGAAGTCCTAAGAAATATTTTAGATCTCCAACAAGACTCATCTCAAATTCAGTTTCCATATCTCTGATGAAGTCCTTGACCATCTTATCAGACACGGATCCAAACATTATATCATCCACATATACTTGAACCACAATAACTTGTGATTTTTCCTTCCTGATGAACAGTGTTCTGTCTTCTCCTCCTCTGTTGTATCCCTTGCTTACTAGATATGTAGCCAGTCTTTCATACCATGCTCGAGGAGCTTGCTTCAATCCATATAATGCCTTCTTTAGTTTAAACACAAACTCAGAATGATGTGGATCTTCAAATCCTTTAGGGTATGCAACAAACACATCCTTCTTCACTGTGATTTTGCAGGCTAATCTTTTGAATGTTGTGAAAGCTTCACTCTTGTCACTGAGAAAGTCAACCCAAGTAAACCTTGAGTAATCATCAATGCAGACAGGGACATACTTCTTTCCTCCGTAGCTTTCCATAGCCATAGGCCCCCATTAGATCCATATGAATGAGATCTAGAATTCTCTTGGAAGTTCTGTCTTGCACTTCTTTATGTTGAGATCTGGACTGTTTCCCAATCTGACATGGACCACAGACTTTGTCTCTGTCAATTCTGATCTGAGGTAGCCCTCTGACAATCTCCTTGCTAATGATCTTCTAAAGATTTCTGAAGTTGATGTGTCCAAGTTTCTGATGTCAGATCTCTGACTCTTCAATAAATGTTCTTTGACATGTTAAAGAACATTTTGCAGGAACATATAGCTGATAACAGTTGTCAGTTGATCTCTTCCCTTCCATGAATAAGTTATTGTTCTTATTCATAACTTTGCAGCTTTCCTTGGTAAAGACTATAGTCATGTCATCATCACATAGTTGACTGATACTTATTAGATTAGCTTTGAGTCCATCAACTAACATAGCTTTCTTGAGTTTGGGCATTCCTGCAACAGTCAGTTCTCCTTTTCCCATAACTTTACCTCTCTTTCCATCTCCAAAGGTAACAAAATCTGACGAGCAAGCTTTCAAATTCTGCATCACAGAGCAGTCTCCTGTCATGTGTCTTGAACAGCCACTGTCAAAGTACCAGCTTCCTTTATCTTCAACTCTCAACGAAGTATGAGCAATTAGACTGGTCTACTTGACAACCCATTGCTTTTTCTATGCAGGCTTCTTCCTTTGTTGAGTAGTCATTTTCTTTTGAATGTTGCTGGAATGCTGAGCCACAAATCTTCTCCTCATTCTTTTCAGATCAAAGAGATAATTCTCACAGTGTGGTCAAATATGGCATTTTTCTTCACAATAGTGGCAGATGATTCTTTTCCTGTTGCCATTATTAGTAGTCATATTTTTGTTAATGTTCTTCTGGATGCCTGAACATTATTTTGTACATGCACTGTCTGGCTTATACTGGCTTTGACAAACACTGTCTTGGATTTTCCACCATTGTATCCAAGACCTGGATGACTTTTCCCAGAAGAATGTCCTGGATTAGTGAGAATCTTATCAAGATTCTCAGCTCCATTGTTCAGCATGTTGACATTCCTTTTGATGGACTTTAGCTCTATAGTCAGTTCTTCAATCTCCTTCTTCTGTTGTTGGATAATGGCCTTCTGTTCTCCATCAGACTTGATCAAATTCTCCTTTTCTTTGAGAAGATCTTTGTTGTGAGATTGTAGAGTTTTGTTGATCTCAACTACTTCAAGCCATTTTTCATACATCTCTTTGTATGTCCGAATAAACTCCTCATTACTGACATCATCATTGTCTGAGTCTTCTTCTTCTTCTGCAAGTTTGAAAGGATCTTGGAACTCTGAGATTTTTGCTGTAAAAGCATAGGTCTCTTCTTCTGATTCACTACTACTTTCAGAATCATTATCACTAAGAGAGGCATTGTAATTCTTTTTATTTTTCTTCAGAGTGTTGGCACATTCAGCTTGAATATGTCCAAAACCATCACACTCTCTTCACTGAATTCCTCTCTTTGTATTTGATGGTTGAAACTCTTTCTGCTTACTGTTAGAGTTTCTATCTGGCTGAAAAGTTCCAGGTTGTTGTCTTCTGTTGTTTAACTTTCTGAAATACTATTTGTTTACTATCTTAAGTATTCGGCTGAAGTTCTTGGTGATGAGGACCATATTGTTCATTGTCTCTGAATCAAGTACAGGTTGTTGTTTCTGTACATGTTCAGGGACATCCTCAGAAATTTCAGCTTTAAGAGCAATACCTTTCTTCCTTGAGCTGTTGTCTTCATCTTCCAGATTCATCTCAAACGTTCTTAATAATCCCATCAGTTCATCAAGTCTCATACTCTTGATGTCCTTGGCTTCCTCTATGGTAGCAACTTTGTAGGCAAACTTCTTTGGAAGAGATCTGAGAACCTTCCTCACAAGCTTTTCATTACTGATATGTTCTCCGAGAGCAAAACTTTCATTTGATATGCTCCTTAATCTGGCATTAAACTCACCAATGGATTCAGATTCTTCCATTCTGAGACTTTCAAATTTTGAAGTCAGATTTTAAAGTCTTGACAGTCTCACAGAACTAGTCCCTTCAAAGGTAGTTTCCAGAATATCCCATGCAGCTTTTGCAGTCTCACATGTTGAGATTAGAATGAATGTCTCAAGATCCACTGCAAAGAATATTGCATTGAGAGTCTTAGAATTGACATTGTACCTCTGTGGCACAGTCCACTCTCCTTCTTCAATCTCCACATGCCTTCCTTCTTTGGCAACAGTTGACTTTACCCATCCTTCAGTGACACTCTTTCATGCGAGTTCATCAAGTGATCTCAAATTCACCCTCATCCTTGCTTTCCGGTAAGGATAGTTGTTATCTTCTAGCAGTGGTGGTCTGATCGTAGATCCTCCTTCTTTAATTGCACTCATTGCTGGAATGTAACCAAAACCTTTACGCAGATATGTAGCTTTCAGGATTCTTTTCACACTGACACCAAAGACGACCCGCTCTGGTACCAATTAAAGTTACATAAACTGTGTGGTCATGTTCATCATCATGTACTTGAACATTGTTGTGAACATGTAAGGTCAGAATGTAAAAACTTGAACAAATAAAGAACACGAGGTTGGTAACCCTGTTCGATCAACTGATCTACGTCAGGGGGACTTATCAAGTCCATGAGAAACAGTTTACTACTCCGTTGAATAGTTACAAAGGTTATTACATGAAGACTCCCGTCACTCGACCCCCTTCCTACCTATTTCAACCTCTTTCACTAAACTACATTGTGAGCTCCCATCACAACCTAGAATCCCTCTAGTTCCCACAAGATATCTCTCCCGAGACTCCTCTAAGTGTGTATGAAAGTGAGTTTCAAACACAGACTAGAAACACAATGATCTAACCGATCAAACCCAGTCTACCCGAATACTATATGCTTCGAATGTGAAGTCTTTTAACTCTCAGCCCTTTAGTGTATTCGTAAAATTCGTGTCACCTAAACTAGTCTGAATCCCAGGCTATTTATAAGAAACAGATATAGCCCAAACAAGGTAACCAGAAGTCCTATTTTGACTAGGATTTAACAAGGAAATAATTTCTTTATTTAATTCGGACTTTCCTAGTTTAGATATCTTCCTTGAATAGAACTCATTCTTTCCTTCTTGATCTTTATCATGAACAAGGCAGCTTCTATTCTGAAACGTTCATCTTGAATCTGCAGCTTCAACTTCTTGAATCTAGCATGGCACGTCTCTTGTAAACTCTCTGGACAATCATGTACATGATCATGTCTCTGAACATGATTAAGTACATGTCTTGATCTTTAATCAGATTGGCAGTAAAATGTTCACAGAAATGTCTTGAACATGGTATTCGAACATGAATAGCCAAAACCTTTTTGTGTTCTTTTGAAATTGCCATATTGTCATACAGATTATGACAATCCGAACACTTAAGTGCAGATGGCACTAACATAATTTTTATCTTTTGTTTCAAGATTGTTCAAAAATGATAGTGAATTCGGATGATTTCGAATATATGGGACATATTTCATGATTTTGAACATAAAAACATAGTTGGGAGAGACAATTTTTTTTGTCTATGATATGCATTAGAAATTTAGACAATATGATTATGCTACTTTTATTATGCATTAATTTTACATTTAACAAATAAGGGCACCATTTTTTAAGGTTCGGACATGATACTTCAAATCTCAGGACTGGTGATGGAGATATATATCAAGATTAGATCTTGATATAATTCTTTATATTATATTTTAGATCTAATTATATTTTATTCTATTTAGATAATTTTATCAATTAGGAAATTTATCTAATTTAGGTTTTATATTTCTTATCTTCCTAGATTCTTGTATATTATAAATAGATAGATCTAGATTTTTATTAGGGGAGTTGAAATTTAATAAAAATTATGACATTTACGTGCAATTCAGTATTCTTGCTAGAATCAACGATATTGTTCTTATGTTCTTCCGGATATTATCAGAATCAACAGATTATACACGCTTCTCTCTGCATCAGTTGGTATCTAAAGTCAGTCTACACTCCATGAATCAATTGATTATACACGCTTCTATCTGCATCAGTTGGTATCCAGAGTCAGTCTACGCTCTATTCGTTGATCCTAATATGCCGATTCATGTGGTTGAAGGTTCCATAGTTGCTAATTATATCTTTCATGGTTTATTTTCTGACAACTTTTCATTTTCAGACAATGTTGTCGATGATGGTTACGATGGTCCACTGATTTTTGATGAAAAGGTTGATATCTTCTCCAGCAAAACTCATCTTCTTGATAATTTGAGGGTGACTACAATGGTCCTCCGATCTTTGATGATGAGATGATGGTCGTGCCATGTGACGATCTTGCGTTGATATGTTATGACTCTAAAAGTGTCACGTACCGTGGTTGCATTAAGAATGGATGTGCCACTGTCAATACAACTTTCTCTGGTGCATGATGATCTTTCCCAGTTGTTCAAGAGTGTCATTATTTCTACTAGTTTTATATTTGTGTTTTCTCCAACAGCAAAAATGTTGATTATTTGATGAGCGATGCATCAATATATCATCTCAATTATGCATGTTATAAGGATGTTGTTGCAGATCGTTTTCGACGTGCTCTTCTGACTTCCGATTCGAGGGTGAATCGTGTCAAATCTGGGTGAATGATAGAAATATATATCAAGATTAGATCTTGATATAATTATTTATATATATATTAGATCAAATTATATTTTATCTATTTAAATTACTTATCAATTAGAAAATTTATCTAATTTAGGTTTTATATTTCTTATCTTCCAAGTTTCTCGTATATTATAAATACATAAATCTAGATTGTTATTATGGGAGTTGAAGTTTAATAAAAATTGTGATATTTACGTGCAATTCCGTATTCTTGCGATAATCAACGGATTATGCACGCTTCTATTTGCATCAGCTGGTCCTGTATATATATTGAATGGTTTAGGTGAGAATTTTTTTATGGTGTGAGAAATATGAATAAATCTCAACCATTTAAAATAATGATTATTGGATGAGATGAGTGGTGAAAATTTTGCGAATACATTGTATAAATAGTTAATTTATACTAAAAATTAAAGCAAAATAGTCAAATGAGTAGGTCTTGGGTGCAATAATCTGATTAGTTTGGTCCATCAGATTGGACCCAAGCCCAAAACTGAAAAAGGGTAAAAAAAATAAAGTGCCCAGGTCACGCGCGACGCATATTATGAACACGTCGTCAATAATATTTTTTTTCCAATTTTCTGTTTTTTTAGTTTCTTCCTAAAAATATATATTATAAAATTGAATTAGTGAACCTTAAAATTAAATTTTTTTATTCGATAAGTCGTGTAGTGCACTCGCTCAATGCTAACATGTGAGTTCGTGCACTATGATTAACAGTTAATTTTTTCGAAATAAATATAAACCCCGATTGAAAATAATAAACCATAATTTATATATATAAAATGATCAAAATCGAGATATAATAAACTCATATAATTAAAGTAGCAGAGTGATCATCTGAAGACTGCAACTGATAAAACTGATATTTTTTAGTGCAATGAATGATACTTCTTCAGAGCGCAATTTTTTTGTCTTTTTCTGAAACATAACAAGGTGAGTTCACTCGACCTAACTCACGTAGCTCACCCGTCTGAAGGATTGATGAGCCTGTTTTTAGGCTTCAAAATCTGATAGAAGACTTAGTCTCGTCAAACTATAATAGAAATGTCGCGGGTGAAAAGGGAAAGGTGGGGTTGGCGCCAACACCGGTGTGACTAGAGTTGAGGAGAGGGGGATGAAAGTAGGGTTTTTATTTTACTTTAATGAGTGAACACATTTTTATACGTTTACGCATAAAGTGCCTAAAAGTATAATTTATATGCTTGTACGTGGTTGTAAAAAGCTTTTGACTATATATCCAAAATGACTAGTAATAGTTTGGTGGGATTCCGATCTAGCCGTTGCTAGCTATATATTTTGTTTTGTGTTTTTCTTTCTATTGTCTTTTTTTCTAGTATCAACCAGCAATCAGTCAGACCCAGTCGTACTTATACAATTTGACATAAATAGCTAGTTTCTCTCTATATATGCAAAAACTTAATTAAGAGCTAGTTCTTGCCCCGCACCGTAAGAAATTTAAGAAAAATAACTAAGATCATTAATTAATTATCCACTTCAAATACATGCAGTTTGGAAATGAAAATGAAATAGAAATAGTATTATTATCCACTGGGATTACACACATATATAATTGAAATGAAATTAAATATTACTATTATCCAGTACTACTGGGAAAACACAGACAGACGCACACATTTATATAGATACATATATAATTGACCAATTATAAACATCCTAAATAAAATAGTAGTGATGAAAATGAATTTAGGGCCAAAAATAATAGATCGAAATTGCAGAGTAAGGACCATTAGGATCGATAAAGACGATAGATAGATATATACGAATTTGAAAAATAAGAGACGAAAGATATATATAGCATAGCATAGCATAATAGCATGGGTGTGGGGGAGCTGCTCTCTTGTCTTTTGCCTGCACACGCATTCAATGCCTTTTGGCTACATTTTTTTGCAATCATTTTACCTAATTTTGTATATCTATATATTTTAATCTTAATTTACAACATTTACAACAATATTATACATATACATATACATACACATTACACATATATATCATTAATGTCGTAATCTCAGATTATATTATATATATAGAGATTAAATGAAACTTAAAATTTTTTATATTTTTTGTTATAATTAATTCTGGTTAAATAGCCTTCGGCGGGAAACAATTTAAATATCGATTTTGCCAAAATTGTAGAAGAACATCCTAACAATATAGTTAATTATACATATATATTACTATGATTAACTGCCTCCAGCTTGTGAGACTATCAAGAGAGAGCTAGCTGAAGCTGAAGAGAGACAGAATGAAAGGAAACAAAACTGAATTACAAGTGTCATGCTATGTCATCATATATAATTTACTCATGTAAAATATCGCAATATTTAATCTCTCTATATATACCTTAGTAATGAAATTAACATATTTACATCTAGAATCTTCAGACCATTCAGGGGGGGAACTTTCGACCACTCATTGCATGGAAAGTTTAGATATTTAGAATTTTCCAATTTTGGAAAAAAATGATAATCTTGAAATGAGCATACTTCTACTCATGATATCCTTTATTTTACATTTGAGCATGTCTTGTATGTACTAAGTGCATATCAGACAGTCAACACGTTAATCAAAAAACCGTTAAAATCAGTATCATTTGTAACAAAAAAAAAAATCACTCAAAAGTCCAAAAATACCATGTCTATTCTTAAAAAATGTCGACAAAAAAAGGTTAAAATCAATATCAACCGCAACACTAAAAAATATCACTCAAAATTCAAATAGTACCACTGTATCTCTAAAAAGTATCACTTATTTTTATGATTCATTTGGTCAAAGCGTTGACCTTTAGTTTTTTATTGATAAATGTGGAATAGGTCCATTATGTTATAATTATTTTTATTTTTGTAATACATGTTATTAAACTAATATATATGATTCTGGAATACAAAATGTGGAATATTTAGAGGATCTTGTTCGATATTTTTTTTTTGTCAAGGATAACCCGCAGCCGCTACCGAGGTGCGCACTGGGTAAACTCCGTCCCTGTGTAATAGTAGTCTTTAAACAACACAGAGGAGATTAACCACACTTGACAAGGCAGCGTTACCGAGGTACGCACTGGGTAAATCTCGTCCCTGTGTAATAGCCTGTAAACAACACAAAGGAGGTTAACCACACTTTGTGTAATAGCCTGTAAACAACACAGACAAGATTAACCACACTTGACAAGGCAGCGCTATCGAGGTACGCACTGGGTAAATCCCGTCCCTATGTAATAGCCTGTAAACAACATAGAGGAGGTTAACCACACTTGGCAAGACATGTGTGACAGGCTCAACTTAGTGGTGTTGGTGCTGGAATTCGAACTTGAGACATTTGGCCTCAATATAACACCACTCCACCACTAGGCCATCCCCAAGGGGACATCTAGTTCGATACTTTATATATAGTATATGTTGAGTCTTGTTAGCCTATACAACTTATATAAGCACCATGCACCTATATATGTTGCAATCATGACCTTATAACTAGTTTTAATTTTAGTCCCGGTAGGGATGGCCTAGTGGTGAAGTGAGGTTGTTTAGAGACCTAAGATCACGGGTTCGAATCTCCTCGATATAGAAATGGCAATGGATAACGGACCCTATGGGTACCCGCAAAAATTATCCACGATGGGTAGGGTAATTACCCACTTAATGGGTACGGGCACGGGCACGGGTAATTACCCACAAATTTTGATGGGTACGGGTACCTTAGTACCCAACCCGCCCCATACCCATATATAATAATAATAATAATAATAATAATAATAATAATAATAATAATAATAATAATAATAATAATAATAATAATAATACATTGTATGTATTAAATTGTAATGTGATATGATATTATTTGTTGAAAATTTCATGGCATTATTATGTTCGTAGTTTTTTTATGAAATGCTTCATTTTCATGAAGGGTCTTAAAATTATATTTTAATCAAATTATCATTTAGTTTTAATCAATATTTTTAAAATTATAAATTATTTAATCATAATTTTGAATTATTTAATACAAATAATATTTTCTAAATAAATATTCAATAAATAGTTTGTGATAAAGAAATTTGTATGTTTATATATTTTATTTTTAAAATATGACCCTTATTAGAACTAAAATGAAAATTGAACACGAAAAAAATTTGGACTAATTGAAATATTAATTTGTAACTTATGTTATTTATTCTTACACACACACATATTGTAAACTTGATAAATAAATTATTATAAAGATTACATCTTACGTAAAATAATATTTATTTTTAAAACATATACGATAAAAAAAAATACAAATATAAGTATGTTTGAATGATTATAAAAAAAATGCCATTAAATTCATCAGAAAAGATATTATTAATTTTGTGTCACTATGAGATGTTCATCAATATATGTACATTAAAAAATATTTATTTATTATATATGCAAAGACATATTATATAAATAATCTATAATAAAAAAGTTAGAATTTATAAACATAATTTAATCTTTTTTATCTCTCTTTAAAAATAAATAGTTATTTTACTCCATCATCTATATGAATTACATATCATATTCAATAATTTTTCATATATTTAAAGTATGCACATAATATATATATATATATATATATATATATATATGTATTTAACTACGATTTTTTTATTGTAACTTATAAAAATATTTTAAAATTTATTATAAAACATTTCTCGTGAACCGCATAAAAAATAGTTAAAATACGGGTAACGGATACGAGTATGGGTATTTAAGTACCCAAAGGGTACGGGGACGGGTATAAAAGTTGATACCCAAAGGGTACGGAGACGGGCATAAAAGTTGATACCCAGCGGGTATGGGGACGGGTACGGGTATTTTTTTCAAAATGCGGGTATGGGGATGGGTACCGTAGTACCCTACCCATTACCATCCCTACCTCGATACCATCAGGTCGGGTGTGTGAGTAAAAAAAAATAGTTTTAATTTTATAATAAAACTAAAAGCTATTATAACGAAACAAATCATAATTAACTTGCTAAGTATTTATTTTTAAATAAAATAACACTCCCTATATATGGAATAATCTACCAAAAAACTAATTATTAACTAAAAATAAGAAAATAAATTCTAAGAAATAATCATAAACCATAATCAAGTGGAATACACCCTAATTAATAGTTGTAAAATTAAACTGAATTACAATAAAGGTAAAAAATAATAATAAATGACGAGATTATTGTCACATAAGCGATGCCCCACAAGGGGGGGATTTCAAATTTCTTGTTATACTTCTATGTGTTTCACTTTGTGTTTCATCATAAAATTTATGATTTTAATAATACTTATTATAAAATAAAAATCAATTCTAACATAAATAATCATAGTCAGCATTTATCAACAAAAAAATGAATTTAAAAAGTTATAAAATTTAATTTTGAATTAATCAACCATAATAATGAATTATTAATTGGAAATTGAAAACTAAATACTAAAAAATAATTATAACCCCTAATTGGGTGGGATGAACCCTAAAAAAGTCTTAAAATTAAACTAAATCACAAAAAAATATAATTAATGAAAAGTTTATTTAAAAAAACACATAATATAAAAGTGTAGCACGGAGTGTAATATAGAGAGGTGTAATAAAAAATCTCAAGTGCACAAGGGGTGCCCATATAAGTTGTGTATACTGACAAAACACACATACACAGTCTCTCCAACGTAGTAAATTATTATACATATATACACACATAATACGAAAAATACATTTTCATATAGAAAACAAATCAACAAAATGGTCATAGCATGATAAGCGAGACAAGTTTATGTATACACTAATGTTGTTGAAGAAAAGGCAATACATGCATCGAGCTAGATAAGATTAGGGAGCCTAACTTAATGAAATAATTATGTAAAAAACACATACATATATATGGCCGTTTGTTGTGTAGCTAGGCATGGTTTTCTTTAGAACAGTAATCAACGTTATATTTTGAGGAACATTAAAAAAGGATTGGTGGAATTAGGAGCAGTGTTAAGGAATGGAAGTGTTAGAGATAGGGTTCTGTCAAATGGTCGTCGTGTGGTAGCATTCTGCTCCTTCCTTTTTTCTTTGTCTTTTTTATTTTGTTTGTTTGGTTGTCATGATGTCACGTGAATGTCTACCCCCCCCCCCACCCCACCCCCCACCTTACATTTTCCCTTCTTTTAAAACAACCTCTACAGATAGATCAGATCATTTCGACCTTTTACACACCATTAACTAACACAGTTAGCTAGCTTCAACCTTTTTATTTTCTTGTTTTTTTTTTTTAATTTTCATTTTGGGGTTTCATTGATCAAGAAAGATTCAATAACCCTTGATGAACTTGAATTTCTCTCCTCCTTTTGATCCTATGGAGCAAATCAACGACGACGAGCATGATCAGCAGCAGCAGCACCACCTAAATTTTGGCCTGAATCATCAAATTGTTTCGTCGTCGTCCTCTTCTGCTTCGTGTCATATTTTCTTCAACTCAACTCAAGATCACGCAGGGTTTTATCATCCTCAGTTGTACCAGCCCCACCATCATCCAGAGGTACAAATTAATTTGTTGTTTAGCCTTGATTATTGTTTGTTTCAATTCTTTTTAATTTTACTGCATGACTGGAAGCTACTTGTGTCATTGTAAGTAGGAGTACTGGCTAGTACGAAAGGTTAATTAATTATAAATTAAACAGTTTCTCAAAGTAATTGATTTTGTTTTTATCTTAAATCTTAATTAGGATGACTATTACAATGCTTATCATGGAAGATCTTTCGATCAAAACAAGGTCGAAAACGGGGTGAAATTGAGTCTGTGGAAGAAAGGAGATGAAGCACAAATCAGTAGTGATGATCGAGTAAAATGGATGGCTTCTTCAAAGATGCAGAAAGACCCAACAACACAAAGCATTTCGGCTGCGAAGAATATTGAGGTGAAGAAGGTGAAGCCATCATCTTCTGTGGAAACTGATGATTTGAGCAGCAACAGCTCTTCCTACAACTGCAACACCCCAATTAGGGTTTGCTCAGATTGCCACACGACCAAAACCCCTCTTTGGAGAAGTGGTCCCAAAGGCCCCAAGGTGTGTGTATATATATATATATATATATATATATATATATATATATATATTCTATGTTTATGTATATGTATAGAAGTATATATGCTTAATTTCAAAGAAATATATAATTAGTTTAATTATTCTATATATATATATATATATATATCATTTTTTTTTTAAAAAAAAATGTTTGCAGTCTCTTTGCAATGCGTGTGGGATTAGGCAAAGGAAGGCGAGGCGGGCCATGGCGGCGGCTGCTGCTGCCAACGGCGGAGGGATGGCGTGTGATCCGCCGCGCGTGGTGAAGGTGAAGGTGAAAGTGAAGGAGAAGATGGGGTTGAAGAAAAGGTGCAAAGTGGCTAGTGGTGGATCATCAGCAAATAGTGGGAAAAAGATTAATGGTTTGGAAGATTTCTTGATAAATTTGAGCAACAAATTAGCATTTCATAGAATGTTCCCTCAAGATGAGAAGGAAGCTGCAATCTTGCTTATGGCTCTATCTTCTGGCCGAGTTCATGGTTGATGTTTTCGTGATTTAGATTAGATTAATTAGTTAAATGTGTGTGTGAGTGAGAGAGTTAGTTTAATTTTGAGTTAATTTTTGTGATCCATGATGAGTTTGTAGTACCGTGTTTATTTAAATTTGTGATCTGAAATAAGGGAATTGGAGTATAATAAATAAATTTAATTTGTGTGGCGACGTTCGGAACCGTTTGAAATTTTTGGACTGGTTCATGTTTCATATATATATATACCTTAAATGTGGATCACTTGTTCATCTATCAACTTATGATAATTGATAGGGCTTCCTCCCTTCCCTCATCAAATTTATTTTATATACATATGTGAAAACTGTTTAATATTAATATTTTTATTTATCTTGATTAATATTAGTACGATTAAAATAATAATTTATCAAATAAAGAAACTAAATTAAGCTAGCTCGCATTTGTACTGTATATTATTAATATTGTGTGTGTTTTAAAAAACAAATAATTTTATTAAATACAAAGGATTAGCTTTGATATCTTATAAAATATTCCCCTTCAATATGATTGGGTTAGATAGATTTTTGGTTTCATCAATTAGCTAGGTCTCTAATTAATCTCTATATATACCAGAATTAAAACATCGAGCGCGTGAGCCACGTGACGTATAGCAAATTAAAATACTTTAAAATCGTATGATGCTTAAGCCAGTCCAAATTAATTCTGAAGATTTAATAATGATATATACTAATTCAAATTACAACTTCCAAAGTTACAAACTTTTACAATCTTATTGACAAATCATAAAATTAATTTTAAAAAGTTAAACCAATATCTATCCATCTAAAAAGTTAAACCAATATCTATCTATCTATATAGATATGTACAGATTATATATAAATAGATAAATATGATTTCTACGCAGAACCAATCTAGCGCATAGCATCATTTGGTTTTAATGTGATTGTCAAGTTGCATCAAACACATTAGGAGCTCGTTTACTATGTTTGATAAGGAGATGATAGATTTGTATGATACCCTTAATATGTTGTTTGGTTAGAATTATAAAGCTCATGATACATGAATGGCCCGTCATCCTTATTAGGCTTTTTGCTTGATAAGGTTTGATTAGGTATCACACCTCCAAGGTGAGATGTGTAATCACAAAATCTGATATACTGATATTAATTTATTTTTGGACTTAATTATCCTTAACTATACTTAACTATAAATTAGAGCCCTAATACGCATATTAAAATTAAGGGTAATTTAGAGATTTATAATTTATATGTAAATTAGTCAATGAAACCAAACAATGGATTACCAATCTATACATCTTAAAATATTTTCTAGCAAACATAATATTATACGTTATCTTGTAAAGTCATCCTAGTCATAGACATCATGGTTTATCCCATCAAGTCTAACAATCGAGCCCTAGTTGTTCACGAAGGTGTTAACAGTACTAGATCCCAGGGTATCATTATTCTATACAAATATAATCCATTCGTTTCAAAATATATGTTGTTTAAGGAGTTATAACTAGAATTAAGATGTATTTTTTTAATAATATATCACTTATTCCCATAGAACGTCAAATCTTATTCACTTATATTTTTCTTAAAAAAAAGTAAAATTCGCTCTTTCCGTATATTTGATAAGGTTAAAATTGGGAAAAAGAGTGAAAATATATTAATCTACAAACATTATGACACAAAATAAAACTTATAAAACAACACATATTTTGACATGAAGAGAGTGTGTGTGTGTGTGTGTGTGTGTGTGTGTGTATATATATATTAAAAAAACATCTAAAAATTTGGGAAATTTCCAATTTCACTGTTTGAGATAATTGGAACCGTGCGTATTAATGTGGTTTATAGACCAGACACATCATACTTAATTGATAATAAAAATTAAGAATGTTTAATCTCATTCAAATTAAAAGGTGGTGTCGTAATTGACTAAGTTTAATGTGGTATTTAATTTGCAAAATGGTGGAAATATTGTGATTTATTTCACAATTAACTATTTGCACAAAAATAAGTTATTGGTCATCAATTAACGTAAAAACTAAAATTTACTAGTTTATTATGTATTACAAGTTGCAAGGTTTAATTAGTGACCTGCAAAATCTAGATCTAATTTAAGGAAGAGTGGCGACATAAAGTTTAAATAAAAAAAAAATGAATTCGCGAAATACTAGACTACCAAGACACTGATTAATTAATTCAGTGATGTAAAATCGTTACCACTATTTTCAGAAAATGAATTAAAATGAGTAAAGAAACAACACCGCACGATCAAGATCCCAATCTCAAATATACATACATACACATATGCATAGAGAGGGAGAGATAGAGAGAGAGATATGTAGGAAATAGAAAAATATATTTGACGATGTACAACATTTTTTTTTTTTGAGAAGGGATACACACTGACACACACAACGTTTTCTATTTTTTACTTTTGAGTTAGGATATGTAGAGGAGTACGTGGTGAGTTTCGATCTCATTACATTTCTCTTTAATAGAGAAGTCTTCACTGTAGTTTGGTGATATATATATATATATATATACATATATGTATATATACGCGATATAAATATATATGAGAAGCATTTGATGTATATAAAGAGCTTATATACATTACATAGGTGGCACTCATTATATGCACAAGATAAAAAAAAATTGATAAAAAAATTTAAATCATCATAACTTTTTTGTTTTAATTGGATTTATGAAAATAATATACAAATTAAAGGTGTTTTCACGATCTATCATTTAAGATCTCTTACGGATATTTTTGGATGAATAAATATGAACAAAAAATATAAAATATTCATTTTCATGTATGTACAAGCTCTAAATAAAATTAAATTCTAAAAAAAAATTTAATTGAAATGTAATAAACACTAAAAAATCCAAACCCTAAAAAATATATCATAATGGAATTAGTGAAACCTAGAATTAAAGTGAATTAATTATCTGGCAACTCGCACAGTGCACTTGCTCGACGTTAACGCATGGGCTTATACACTGCGCTCGACGATTTTTTTTATATACCCTAAATGGGATTAGTGAACCCTAAAATTAAAGTAAATTAATTTAATTTTTGTATTCAACGATTCGCGCAATGTACTCATCTGACGCTAACAAGTGGGCTCGTGCACCACTGTTCGATGTTTTTATTTCACTAAAAAAATCAACCCGCAAGTAAGTGTATTCACAAAGACTAAATTTAAATTACAACTAAGTACCCAATATACAAGTTTCACTTTATTTGAAAAATCGTAAAATAATTTGATTTCCTTTAAAATAATTAATAAAAAAAAGCAAGCACAAATGATACCAAAGAAAATCAAGCAGAAAATCATGTCATGCAATCTTGTATTCCATTAATTTACTTTCATATTTCGAACTCAAATAAATTAACTAGTATGCAATAATTAGTGGCCAAATTAAGTAATCATACATGAACCATACAAAGCAAGATGCACGAATAAATTAAAGAAATGAAAAATTAATTAATCATTAAAACATGAAATTGATGAACTAATCACAAATCCTAGAGTCACAAAGTGATTAGCTACTCATGTTTTGTTCAAAATCAAAAGAAATTAAATAAAACATTGTAGCAAATATAATTAAACAAGGAAGAAAGGAAGCTACAATATAACACTTTTGCACAAATTTGTGATTCTTCATCTTGTGTCTTCTCTTCTAACTTCAATCTTTTAGGTTTTTTTGTGCTCTCCAATATATCTTGTGTGTTGTGTGTATATCGCAACAGGTGTTATATATGGGATGATAATAGATGATTAAATTCGTACCTTGACATCTATATATAACTGGAGAAGTCTAAACCCAAGAAGCAATCAAAATTGAGCCTATAGGTAAGTCGGAAAATCGCCAAAAACTAGCACGGGGCGTGCTATATGTTACATAGCCTATTGTTAGCACGGTCGTGTTATTTGTCTTCCGCCGACACACTTCATTGTTTTGTTCTGTTCTCGCTCATTTCTTATCTAATTGACCCGATTCTTTTTGCAACGCACTCCTAATTCAATTTTCTATCTTCTTAGGTACTTCTCAAGCTCAATTTCATATCATAAAATATTTTATAATAAATATCTTTAAAATAAATAAAAATGTGACACTGTGCAAAATATAGAAAATTATGCGCAACTTGTCAATTTAAGCATGCATTCCTGATCAACTACCATCTAAATGAACATCAAAATTCATGAAAACCATGAGATTATCATCCGCGATGGAAAATTAATTTTTTGAATTAATTATAAACCATAATTAGGCCAGATTGATGTAAACCTTAATTAGAATGAAATAACACTCTTATAAACTTAGTAGCCGACTGATACTTTTCAGGTTACTGGTGATATTTTATAGTGTACTAAATGATACTTTTGTGGGATGATTTTTTGGAGTGGATTGAGCCAGGTCAGGACTGGTTGGCCCACGAATTGACCCAATCCGTTTGAAATAAGCTTATTTACATCAGATGTATGCAAGCATTTGCCATATATTATATATACTCATATATATATATATATATATATATATATACCATTAGTTAATATATTTATATATGATGAATACTATAGATGGGTGGCCTTAGCCCTTCATCCCATCTTCGTTGGCCATGATTATGATGATACGAAGTATATGTCGCACCCTTTAGTCTGTGAAAAGTCCCTGCTTTTTCACCTCTATTATTGTATATTTCACATGCAAATAAATACAAATTTCAACAACTTTGTGTCTTCTTTGAGTTCTTTCCCTTTTACTCTCTTCATCAATTCTGATCAAATATCATTATCATTATCGAATTTATCTAAGTTCGATTTACGCTTTTTGTAAGACCATCTTCAGCTCAAAGTTCTATATCATACTCCATAATTATAAAAAAAAATATATATATATTACAAGAAAAATAATAAACTTGGATTTTGTATGATGATATATAACGATAATTATATGATCAATTAATTACATAATTATAATTATATTATTAATCTAATGGTATAATTGAAAGACTTTAAATGGCAAATGCAGTATAGTGTAGTTAATATTGATACTCCATATTTAGAGTATCATTGTTAAATAGTACTCCACGGGGCCGTCTCAATCATTTTGCAGATCCTAATAAAATTTAGGCCCTGAATTTTTTTAAAAAAATGTTATAATTTTTATAATTATAGTAATATTGTTAAAAAGACTGAAAATTTATGTATATTGTATTTGTAGTATTGATAATATTCTCAATACAACATTAAATAAATATGAATCTTCTACGATTTCACATAAAAAGTGATACTCTTCTAGCACTCTTTGAAGCAAATTCATCAATCAAATCTTTATATTCAATCTTTTCCAAAATATCATGTTCTATGACTATCATCGTCAATCCATTAAGTCTTTCTTGTGACATTGTCGAATGTAAATATGACCTCAACAACTTCAATTTTAAAAAACTTATTTATGTAGATGCAACAATTACAGGAATAGTCAATAAAATTCTATCGCGACAATTGTATTAGGAAAAACAATTTAAATATTTTAAAAACTTCAAAATATCAAAGGGTCATATATTCGTTCAAGGAATTAGAATTAGAATCAAAATTAAGGAATGAAAGAATTCAATCGTTTATGTAGATAAGAGAATTCTCTATCAATTCGCTCAAGCAGATAATTAAATTTAAATTTCTGAATCATTCAAATAAAAAAATAAAAAAAAAGAAGAATATATAGGGTTTAAGAAAAATAATCACTGGGGATTTTGGCCTTTGGAGGAATTGTGTAATGAAAGAGAAACTTTGTAATTGTAGAATTTGTAATGACAACAGACTTAGAAGCGTGATTTGTGAAGGAATATTGGAGTTTGATATGAGTATTTCATGAAAAAGATGAGAAACTATTTTTATATAAAAAAAATCTAATGATAATTAGAAAAAAATCATGAAAGAAGATGAAAATTTGCAAAATTGAAGAGGAAATAATGTATGCGTTGGAAGTTGAAACTTGAAAATCGAGATGTTTGTATTACGTATTACCGCAAAGGGGAGAGAATGGAGAGAACTTAATTTATTTTAAAAAATATGTAAGGTATATTAAATAGAAGTAAAAAAATTGAGGCTCTAAAAATTGTGAAGCCCTGTACAAAAGCTCACCTTGCACACCCTGTTAGACAGCCCTCATACTCCACACTCTCACTAGAAAATAGAGTAGGATTGGAGATTAGGAACCCGTGCTCCAAAATAGAGTTTTACCCAAAAATGGAATAGGGTTGAAAATGGTCTAAGAGATTTAGAGAATGATTGATATGATAGAATGGAATCAAGTGGAAATGTAATGAACTTAGTAATTGGGATAATTATAGGAATGAAATGGAATGCCTATTGTCATTTCTTTGCTGGTATGACAAGTAATTAGATAGGGATGTAGTTTATATTTATTAATTGATTTTATTATAACAATCTGTAATTAGTAAACAAAATACATGAATTGGCTTATTTATTTCTAAATAACAAATTACTATTCCTTCAAGAGATGCTATTATATTTTAAAAATATATTATTGAATACTATGCAATTTTCATTTTATTAACATTTGTGAAAAATTTGAGTATCCTTCTAACTAGTATTTCACTAATGATTAGTGAGTTTGTATATTTTACGTAATGTTTTTTGTATAATATCATTAGTAATTTTGTTAAATATTATAAATTTTTATAAATCATTAATAAATTACTAATGAGTTTTTAAAAAGTTTCATAAATTTCTCGAATTGAAATATTTTATATTATTTATCGTCAAATAATTTGGAAGTTTTTCAAAAATAATTGATGAATTTTAATCTTTTATATAATTTTATTTATTTTAAATTTTCTAGAAAAAATATTAAATTTATTATAATTTTATTTTTTAATAAAATATTTTATAATGATATGAGATTTCATTTGTCAATACAAAAATAAAATATTTATAACAAAAAATAAAATTTATTTTGAGTGGTGGGAAGAGTTTAGCTCTTTAGGGCATCTTCAATGCTAAACACTTAGTCAATGTTTGGTAGGCTGGATAAAGACATATTAGTAAAGGTATCCAATAAGAACCGTGTGTTTGGTAGTCATTGCTTATTCACCCGAGGTCCGGTCCTAACACGAGGCCCGTGATGTAATTTACTGATTCGGCTGAACAATGTATCCGACACCCCCCTTCGGTTACAGTTTCTAGACAAGGTGTCTAACGCCCCCCTTAGTATACCAAATAAAACAATGTACCAAATAGATGTGTGAAACAATCTAGTACATTTATCTTAATAACCAAACACATAATTAAAATAGCTAATATGCAATTATCTTTCAAAGCAATTCAGATTTTATTAACATAGGTATATCTGTACCAGTGTACCAAACAGTACCTTATTTGATGCAGATTCTATACTAAATAGGTGCAATTTCAACACTAATTTTTTTGATAACTCCAATCCTCAACGCCAAATAAGAATCTTCTCGAAAAGATTTCATTTTGTCTTATAAATGAAATATAAATATGTTTAATGATTTAGTATTTTTTTTAAATTATAATTATTCAAAATTAATAACTATTAATTATATATACACTTTCAATAAACTAAATTAAATATATTGAATATTCCATTTAAAAATGATTATAAATAATAAAATAATTCATTAAATGATGCGGGAAATATCAACACCAATTTGGGGCAACATTTGAAACATAGTTTGAGTGAAATCCTGCACTAAATTGGTATTTTGGTCCAACATTGAAAATGGCCCTAGAGTTCAATATATACTAATCTCATATTCAGGATAATGGAAATTCTTTTAGAGATGATCATTCCTGATCGGAAATTTATACGAGTCATAAGGATTGGGAACCTTAGGCCATGTTTGTTTTTATTTCTGACATCAATTTCCAGTTTTCAGAATTTTCAATTCAATTCACGAGTGTATTGGTTTTTTGAAAAAAACTGTAATGATTTTATTATATACTAGTAATTCCCGCGGGCGCTGCATGCAAACATTTTATAGTTTATACTATTTCATAAATATCAAATGTATATATAAATGTAAAAATATATATATAATATCTATCATATTTATCGATATATACAACAAATTATTATATTATATTTCATGTATTTATGCTATATGATAAATTATACTTTATACTTAATTTAACGTTGGTAATTTATAACAATAATATTTCAACTTATAATTAATAGTAGTTTACTGTTTACCCCAGTGTTTCATTTTAATAGCAATTATATCCTTCATAAGTTTTCCATCAACTGAAAACTAAGTCACCACATCATTAAAATAGAGAAAAAGAAAATAATTAAGAAACCTTCAATAGTCTCAATAATATTGAACAAATAATTTAGAGTTAAGATTCGATAAAAGCAAACAAGTGTAATTTATAGACATCAAGATCCCTACGAAATGAACATTTTAGATTTTAAATTTTAAATTCTAATTGACACGTGTTTTTCAATTAAGAAAATAATGTTGAGACATTCCTAAGATATTATACATAATGTTTTTAAAGCAGTGACATATTAAAACGGAATAATTCAATAATTATAGTTTGTAACGTAATTATATTATGGAATAATTATTACGATTATACATAAATATATACCATACTACGGAAAATTCATGAAAAATGATCGAATAATTGAGAAAAATTATTAATTCATGAAAAATGATCGATTACTATAGATATATACATGTTAATTTTATATATTAATATAAGAGAATATGGATAAGTAGATGTTTTATATAAAATACGATATAGGAGGACATCGCTTCTTATATTTCTTGTATTATATTTGACACAATCGATCGACATCTTCCCAAGAACTACTGATAGTGGATTTTGGCGTGAAAATTTTGGTTGTGGGAGATCTGAATCGTTTAGACACTTGAAAGAATTTTCTGCTTGCGTCATCGCGTGGAGTTCTGGAAAATACTTTTTATGATGCTTAAATAAGAAATAACAAACTGAATTAGCATGGAAATTTGGTTGTGGACGATCTGGATCGTTTAGACACTTGAAAGAACATCTTGCTTGCATTGTCGAGTTCTGAAAATATTTTTTATAATGCCTAAATAAGAAACAACAAACTGAATTAGTGTGAAAATTTTGGTTGTGGGCGATATGGATCGTTAATACACTTGAAAGAACACTCTACTTGCGTCATTGAAATTCTGAAAAATACTTTTTATAATTCTTAAATAAGAAACAACAAACTCAATTAGTATCGAACAAAACACAAAACACACAATTCTCTTATGGAAATCAAAACAAAAATTATAATCGAATCTAATATAAGTCATATCATTATCTATTTTAATTAGCGCAAAAGAACTCAGATTATTGAAAAATCCTATTAGGTATGATATTTATAGAATCAATAATAGAGACGAACAATTACCCGATTAATGTTCAACAAATCAAGAGGTGATCATTTTTAATAAAGTACAAAAATGGGCGTGGAGAATTGGTTGTTATTATATGGATTGGTTTGTAATCACCAAATTATTTAATAAATACATTAATTCATTATTAATGAAATTTAAGTTCATTGATTATGTTTATGATTAGAATATAATATGCATTTCATATAGTTAATATAGAATAGTTAATATCTTTAAATCTATAAATAATTAATAGCAATATAACTATATATATTATAATTGAAATACATAATTCATAAAAAGATATCAATTGTATATTTTTAGATTGCGTTAATATGCGTATAATTAATATATATATATATATATATATATATATAAGTCTAACAATTTGATTAATATTAAATTTAGTTGATTATATAATTTGCCATATATATATATAATATATTAAAACTTATATTATAGTATGTATATGAATATATGTCTTAACTATTAGTGTCAAGTATATTATATATGTAGACTGATATTGTATTTTATATAAAGATATATAATATATAATTAAATTAAAAAATATAATTATTATATAAATATATGTCTTAATTATTAGTGTCAAGTATATTATATATGTAGACCGATATTGTATTTTATATGAAGATATATAATATATAATTAAATTAAAAATATAACTATTGAACTTACTACATTTGGCAGGTACGTTTTGGCGAGAAAAGGCAAAAGTTCCTAAAAAAAGGACCATTGTGCTTTTATATATATAAATATGATGAATGATTTAATGGTTAGAGTTATAGGTTTGGAAAATAGAAATATGTTTGTTTGATTATATTTTTAATGTGAAATGTGTGGTTGAGATAAAAAGATAAATATTTGT
This sequence comes from Perilla frutescens, assembly GCA_026008535.1. Taxonomy (NCBI): domain Eukaryota; kingdom Viridiplantae; phylum Streptophyta; class Magnoliopsida; order Lamiales; family Lamiaceae; genus Perilla; species Perilla frutescens. The sequence goes on along the minus strand of BRKX01000001.1, from coordinate 46,244,539 downwards.
ATGATTATGATGAATTGATGAATATTTAATAATGGGCCCGCTGTAATGAGATATATATATATATATATAATTGAATATGTTATATAGGATTGACAAAAGTGAAAACTAAATTTAAAAATGAGTTAAAAAACTTGTTTTCGATGTTTTGAATAGTAAAAAATCAGAATTTTCCATTTGAAAATAAAAGCAAAAAGGGCCTTAACATTCAAAACCACCACGCTTTTCCCAGATGTAATGTAATAAGAAATTAAAAAAATAGAAAAATATTGAAGTAGCCAAAAAACAGATATAAAATATTTTTCTTAGATAAAAAATAGGACACATTTGTTCAGATAATGAAAATTCTGAAATTCGTACAACCCATAGCAGTGTTTTGAAAATCGGATCGGACCGACCGATTCGATCGGTTTAACCGCGAACCGGACATTAGTCCGGTCCGATTGTTTGTTTATTACGGGTAAAGTTTGACCCAGTGTGACCCGGTCAAAAACTGGTGAACTGGTCCTTGTTTTTTTTAATTCTGCAAAATTTAATTCAACTCCTTCAATATGTGGAAGAAAGGTTTTGAAAATCGGACCGGACCGACCGGTTTAACCGCGAACCGGCCATTAGTGCGGTCTGATTGTTTGTTTATTATGGGTCAAGTCTGACCCAGTGTGTCCCGGTCAAAAACTGGTGAACCGGTCCTTTTTTTTTTAAGTCTGCAAAATTTAATTCAACTCCTTCAAGACCTCTAAAAATTCTATAATTTTCAACAATGTACTTAACCAACTGAACCAACACACTCTTATATTATTATTTAAGAATATAATACATACATGCAAAAATTTAAAATAAATCATTTTAAATAAAATCAATGTTTACCATATAATTAAAATTAATATTTAACAATATCTAATTTAATATTTTTTAAATTAAAATAAATGAAAAGAAGATCTAATATCTAAAGCAGTGGGTTGTGAAATAATAATTAGCAATATTTTTTTATTGTTATCGTGTATTACTATATGTAATTAAAATCAATATTTAATTATTTGACATTTAATTATATATTTTTCTAAAAATCTAGTATTTGATGTTCAATATTTATTTTTATAAATTTATACTTTTAACTGTTTAACTTATGCAATAACTATCAATAAATAAATTAAACATTTTATTTCTTTGCATTGATATAAATTGTGTATTTTTAAACTTATTTAATATATTTGTCATGATACTAATTTATATAATATATATATATATATATATATATATATATATATACCGGGTTATCTGGTTTTTCCAGAACGGTTCGACAGGTCGAACCAGTAATCCAGTGATCCGGTAAATTAACCGGTTCGATGTTCGGTCGGTTTTAAGAACATTAACGTGTTCATAGTTAATTAGTCATGTTTGTTATGTACATTGTTAATTATTAGTTATAGTCATTGCAAAAAAAAAAAAAAAAACAGTTCTTCAAATTCTACTTTAAAAAAAAACATTTTAAATTATGTGAAAAATTATCTCTTAATTTGTGTAAATAAATAGGAGCTTCAACCATTGATTTAATCAACTCTTTCAATATTAAGACTCCCAATCCAAAATTTTGAACAAAAACATCTCCGAGATTTATTCTCTTTTAGAAACCCAACCCTAAATTTACTGCAAAATCTTTAAGCCCTAAATTTAAGGAACATTCAAGTGGAAGCCCAGATGATTGAACATCGTTAACAAGAAAAGAGAGGAAAATGGATGGGAGCCCACCTATAAATCCGGTTTCTGTGAAACGTTTCAGGGTTCTTTGGCGTGTTTTTCTGATTTTCAACTTCGGTCTTGGTGGTTAGTATTTCTGTTTTGATTCTCATCACTGAACTCCATTAGTAAATCTCTGGAGTTTTTATCTGTCATTTTAGTAATAATTTGTGTTCTTGAGGTCGGATTTTGGATATGTGAATCTGTTTGGATTTTGATTATGCAACATAGATTCGAAGTATTTTTGTATCCAGATGGGGGTAACGCATACCATTACAGACTGGTTTGGTAGATTGATCATTTCGCTTGTTTGTTGCTTCTTCGTTTTCTTTTGCTGTTTCGGTGCAGAGCATGTCGAAGAAAGTCAAAATTGAAATCTTTTGATTGCTACTGTTAACTGCATTGATATCGATCGGTCTTAAATGGGGGCTTGAGACTTTCATGGTTTTCTCGTGCTCGATTGGTTTTTAGTATTCCAATTGGATCTGTAAAACAATCTATTAACAGGCGTGTTAGATGATAGCTCCTTTTCTTGGAGTGGCGGATCATTCAACTGACATTCCGAGTTGGTGATTTCTATTGGCATTTTGGAGGCATACATTGTCCTTACATAAAAGAAACAAGAACGGGTTCAAATAATTTTGTGAATTTCCATGTTGTAGGGGAAATGGTTGTGAAATCCAGCTCACTTTTGTGAATTTCATTTGTGGCTTATGACTTAATGATGAATTCAGTTTGAATGGTTACCTTAAAAAATGAAACCTTCCCTTGCTACAGCCTCTTGATTCATGCATTTGTGGAGTTGTGATGGTTGAATTGTCAATCATGTAATGGAAACACAAGTTAGAACCAACTGCTGGGCTGGTGGAGATTGTTAATTCCGTGAATGGATTGGTGATTATTGAGATCGTATTCACCGTATAGTTGGGCAAAGTTAGAGGGTATGATGTGTAATTTTTTCCCGGGCACAATATATCCAATCTCACTGAAATAATAGTTGGCGTGGTGGGGCCAGAACTAGTGGTGACTTTAGATGTTATGGTTATTACTGAGTTATTAGGGGTAACTGGTGGTAGCAAAGAATTACGATTGTATTAGTTCTGAAATTGGGTCGTGTTTCACTCTCATGTGATGACTAGAAATATGGTGGCAGTGAAAGACCTGTAGTGGGTGAGTTCTGTTTGTGTCTTAGAAAGCTGTTTAGTAGATAATATATGACGGCTGTATCAAAAATGATTATTTGTTCAGCAACTTTTGCTTTGGCTGGAGAGAGTCATTGGACATCCAAATAGCGTGCTGCTGATGACATTTTTAATCTATGAAGGCCAGGAATTGGAATAAGGGTTAAAATTTATGGTGTTATTGTTGTGCTGAAAAATTAGGTAGATCTGTTAAGTCTTGTGGTATGTAGTAAGTTATCAGCAGTGATTCATCAAATAAGCTGCATCATATCTTTGTTTGTAGCAGCTACAATTCCATCCGAGGGTGTGCCCTGCCAGAATTTTCGGTTATGTCTAGAAAGGGTTTTTGTTTCGAGTTTCTGGAATACCTGTCTCGAAAGAATGACTGGCAGGTCGCATTGTTGTAAGAATATGGTTCATGCTTTTACGTTCTGAAAAGACTCCTATGCTTGCAGGGAGTGACCCCACCAGAACAAAATGACTAATAGTGAGGTTGGTTATGATAAGATGACTCAGCCTGTATCAGCGACTGTGGCAGAAAGTGCTTAGATAATTGTTGTGGTTAGTAATATAAAACACTCAGGAGAGTACTAAAGGTACTGTAATTCTTCTTGACCAACTTCTTCACAGCAAATGCGATCATTTTAGGTGCATAAAAGATTTATCGATCAGGGTGTGATTAAAAAACAAGACACATAATACCCTTTCAGTAAACTGCCAACTCTTCTTCTCTTTGGTTTTTTTTTTTTTTTTAAATTTTTTATTTGCTTACTTCATACTAGTGGAAGCTTACCAGAGAGGCTACACTAGGTAGAGGTATTAATTATATCTCTAAACACTGCATGGTTCTCTATGGAAAACTGGATATGGAATTCATTCTCGTAAAGAACTCTTTTCTTACTAATTATTTTCGAGTTTGCTGTAGGTTTTTTTCACATAATGCTTCTTTTAATTGTGAACTTCTGGCAGTAGTATTTTTCTCAAAAATTATAGGTTCACTATAATTTGATTTTTGAGCTTAATGCTGGATGTCCATGTGCCGTCTCATCCATCTTGTCTTAGTTTATCGTACTATAATTCTCCTAGTGAAAGCATTGCTCGACTTTCAGGCTTGTTTTGTCATCCATACCCGACTCTTCTAGCCAGTCAAATGTTTTTCTTGCCTTTCTTCTATGACGTTCCCTGTTGGAGAGACTATATTTTGTTGTAACTTGTTCTCAGTATATAATATTCATGTTATATGCAGTTTCAAGATGTCCTTGACGTCTCAAGTGATCTGATGTTTGTTCGTTTTTATATTTGCAGCGTATATGTTTGCACAGGGAGGTAGGAAAGAAAGAGCGAAAGAGAGAGCCGCAGCCCCTGCCTCCCCTCCTGCTGCAGTCACTGCTCCTGTTGAAGAGGAACCGATAATCATTCCTCCCGTTCCAAGGCCCGTGCCTGTGCGACAACCAATACCCGAGGATCAACAACGTGAGATCTTCAAGTGGATACTGGAAGAGAAAAGAAAGGTAAAACCTCAGAATCGACAAGAGAAGAAGCGTGTTGATGAAGAGAAAGCGATTCTTAAAGAGTTTATTCGTTCAGAATCACTCCCAAGGATTTGATGTGTAGTCGATTGATGCCCGCTAACAAATATTGTGTTTTGGTTTTTGAAAATTGAAATTAAATAGATTTGTATTTTTTGTAAACTTCTAAACATTTTTTTTTATAACAGATTTATGAGGGAATCAGACTTTTTTTTTCCTTTTCTTTTGTTCATTGGCTGAATGAATATCAGCCTAGAATATACAAACTCAAATCTTATGTGAAGAACTGGAAGCTCAAAGATGCAATAATTATTCTGGTTGAGCTTAATTAGTCAAAAAATCGTTTTTTCATCTGAATGATGTCGCTTTTAGTATGTTATCTTTTTTTTTCTTTTTTCTTTTTGTGTGTTATGATTTAATTGCAAGTTTAATTTACAAACAATTATACTCTTTGCAACCTGATTTTTTTGCATTGAGTATCGATGATTGATTTTATTTTTTTTTGCAATAATAATAATAATAATTCATTAAAAGAATTTGACCGAATTAAGTTGTGTTTCCAAGCGAAATTGAAAAGAATTAATGTAGCTAAAATTCGTATTATTCAATAATTTAAAGTGATGTTATATTAGAATGGCTAAGGTAAATAAAATATATTTAAGGTAAAGCGGTCAAAAATAATACGAAGAATGAAAAATTAATTATGTACCCTAATTGGGTAGGATGAACCCTAAATAATAACTGTAAAATTAAAACATAGCACAATAGATTGAAATTGAATTAAAAGCATTGAAAATAAATTAATAAATTTAATTGTGCAGCGTCAAGTATTGCACAAAGTGTAGCAGATGATTTCATCCGATATTTTACAACCATTTACATAAATCAAGCTGAGCAACATGCATGATCAACTCATTAATTAAGCTCTGATAATTAATTTTTCAATAATAATTTTATTTTCTAATTAATAATTAATTATTTCGTAAAACAATAATTATATACCCTAATTGGGTAGGATGAACCATAATTAAGAAGTGTAAAACTAAACTAAAAGTACAATAAATTTAAATTAAATTAAAAAATAGAAGAAAAGTTGATAAATTAATTAATTATGTAATACCAAGTATTGCACAAATTACAGTAATTGATTTCATTCGGTAAAATATGATGGCTTAATGAGTTGATTATGTTGCATGGCCACAACGGGTAGGGTGTAAGATTCGCAATCTGCAAATTAATTATGAATAGTTAAAAAACTCACACGGCACCTACGACTTGCAAGAAAATTAACCAGCTAGGTTTTCATAAACTGATGAAAGATAAATAATAACTTCAACTAACTAATTAACTAATCAAAACACATATAAAAACTCCTACGAAAATAAGGCAACAAGCTTTAGAATTTACAGAGAACTAAAACAATGCCGAAATTTAACTAAAAAGAGATTGAGTTCCAACATAATCTCGAGCTCCAGCTCCAGGAGTAGGGAAGCCATAGATCTGTGTACGTGGGAATTATTGATTTGTGAACATTAGTTTAATATGTAATTTGCGGACAAATTAATTTTATCCATTAAATTTGTTAATGGATGATTATGATTAATTTTATTTCACTTCTTAATTAACAGTTATTTTATTATGTTATTTTTACGTTTCAAAATGCTTAAGTTGTTATTTTATAATGCTTTTTTCACATCTGCAATGCTGGTAATTTAATTTGGAGAGAGTAAAGTGACATAATATTATCTTGTTATATATGTTGTTTTTATATTTCAAAATACTTAATTTGTCATTTCTTAATGTTTTTTTTTTCTCATTGAAGATGCTTGTAGAAAAACAAAAATGGTGATTTGATATTTTTGACTTTAAGTGCATCCACATTAATGAAAATAATAGCAATCTCATTAATTTCCTCCAGACTAATAATGACCATTGTTCTTAATAAATTAATGGATATGATTTATCCATAATTTACACACAGGGTTTATATTCACATACTAATGCACCCCTGTTTTAAGGATTAATACAACATGTGTTTAATTATAGAGCGCTTATCTTTATATATATAAAAGTAAGAAAGTATGCCATTTTAAGAAACTCAGTTTTCCCCGCCTAAATACTTTCTACATTTAGTAATTAAGTTAATTTTATATTAAGATTAGGATTGTGTTGATATTTTAATTAATGATAGCATATCATATAATATAATTATATAATACGTAATAGTGTGTGTGTGTGTGTGTGTGTATCACATCAAATACATATAATAAAATAACAATTTAATTATATATCTTAATATAGGTAATATAATACAATCTATTAAGCATATAAGTTAATACATAATAGTTTATATATATACATATATATATAGATATATCATATCAAATACATTTTATAAAATAACAATTTAATTATATATTATGATGGTTAATATAATACAATATAGTAAACATATAATATAATAGTGTATGAAAAAAAATTGCAGTACGCTAATATATGTATAATAAGATAATTGTACTTATTTATGAGTAATTTAAGATATGCACCATAACTAATTTAAGATGAATTTTCATATATTTATGAGCAATTTAATACAAAGAATCAGTTACAAAATAAATAATTTATTCCAATTGGTTTTATTGGGATAAGTATTACTTATGAAATCTTCTCTATATTCCTACAATGATGACAATGATTTCATGCAGTAATGATGGCAACGATTTCCTCCAAAATCCGGCAAAAATGGCTCAATTTATATAAATTGAGTGCAAATTTCAACTTTTCGGAACACCCTTTTTAGTAGTATAAATATCCTACCACCATGTATATCAAAATCAACAATTTTATTCGATTCAATTTTCTTCGATTATTTGATTCTCCAATTATCCTTACCCATTATCCTTAAGGAAAAAATTCTTTTTTCTTTTCAATTAGCCTCCTGGATCTACTTTCAATTATGGCAAATGAGGAATTCATTGATGAGAAGATGGGTTCAATGGGATGCTCTGTTTGTTCTTTGTGACTACGCCATGATCTTGATGGATGTTTGGTTAAAAGAAAGTTGGATGATCAATTTTCATCCGCCATCAATGAGGATAAGAAGAAAGCTATGGTTAAATTGTAGAATGAATATTTTTTTTTCATCCGCCATCAATGAGGATAAGAAGAAAGCTATGGTTAAATTGTAGAAGGAATAATTTTTTTTAATTGATACGTGGTACTTTGAGACAATATAATTTTATTTTATTTGCATTCTGGTTTCTTTCCGACAAGATCAAATCCCGATTATTTGTTTCGTTAAATTTTATGGTTTTGTTTGAATGCCTTCAATAGAATGCCTTTATGTTCCATTATATTGGGTTTTTTTTATTATTCATAATTTTAATATATATATATATATATATATATATAATGATTCATTTGGTTTTTATTTTTTAAAATATAAGAAGTTTTGAAGTTGGTCAATTGTTACTGAATTAGTAATGCACGTTTTAACAATAATTTCAATTCTTTTAATTTCCCCTTCAAATTCTCAGTAATTTTACCTTCAAATATTATATTGCATAAAAAGAAACTTTTATGAAATGTGAATTAGTTACAATAAAGAGCATAATTAAGGAAATAATTACAACATATTAACATCAAGTAAATAAAAAATAAGATGAGCTTATAACCAGGTAGATTACAATATCATTTTGCGATAAATTATCTTACTTTTAAGTATATTGATTATAATAAAGATAATACAACTACTCGATGAAGAGCCTGTAAAAGGAACAAGAGAGGGGTGAGAGGGGCATGGTCAAACCACATTTACAATTAACCTTACTTAATATGACACGGTCGGTAGAGCGGTTACAGGCTACGATATATACATATATATATATATTTAGATATATATTATTTTTTATTTTCATTAATTAGTGTATGGGAATGATATATTGATATTGAGGCCATTTATGTTACTGCCGAAACTGATGAATTCTATATTTTGCTTTGAGTTACCTGTTTCACTTTCGTTGAGGCATCTTGCTATACCAAATTACGAATGTAACGTTGTAATTTCCATATGTAATTTAAGATGAGTAATTATATAAGCAACATTATATAATTCTATAAATAAAGTATAATGATTTTAAGTAGATGTTTTCGTAAATCGATCATGTGATCAATAATCATTTTTATAGAGGGCAGACTTGGGTGAGACCGTCTCATACATGAGACGGTCAATACTCACATGCGGGGATCATTATTTATGGGTGAAGTATCATTAACTCACATGTGAGTATCATTATTTATACCCGCATGTGAGTATCATTATTTATGGGTGAAGTATCATTAATTCACATGTATTGATCCGTCTCATGTATGAGACCGTCTCATACAAGTTTTTGTCTTTTTATAAATAGATGATTTGATTTAACAAACTACAATTCATTTTGTATTGGATAAGAAAAGCCTAAGTTTTTTTTTCAGATTTTTAAAAATAAAATATTAAAAAATAAAACCTCGTGTGTGTGTTAAGTTTGAAATATTGCAATATTAGAGATTTTATCAAGTATGTTCATAATATTTTTTAGTGCAAATCATTTTATAATTTGATATTGTCATAGTTAATTGTTTTGGTATTGGAGATTTTTTGAATATCAAATAGAATCCACCTACTACAATTTTTTTTTATTTGAACAATGTAAGTTGTCTTAAACATAAAGTTTGGGTCTATTACATATAATTAAAAAAAATATGACTTATCGCCAGATATTTGATAAAAAAATTCATAAATGAATCTATCTATATATACACATATATATATATATATATATGTGTGTGTGTGTGTGTGTATAGGTTCAAATAATTAAAATTTAATTAATGAAGCTATCTTCTGAATACTTTATGTAATATAGTAGGTAATATACAAATTGTGTAAAATGGATACAAAATTTTTGTTTAATGTATGTTCTTCACAAGATTGAAAATAGATCAGAAGGTGAAGATGAAATTAAAATAGTAGTGTTAGTTGCAAATGACCAAGAAAAATTAGGATGAAGAACATTTTTGAAGAATAATGAATCAGTGGGGGTCAGTTTCTTCTTAATTTTTCGCATTGTACCTAAAATTATAAGAGATTTCAATTATATTTGTAATGGGTTTTAATTGAACTAATTATGTTATTTATTTTAATGGACACACTCAATGGAAAGTGTAAATTTATTCATGCATTTGGGTCTGCTCATAAAATAGGGCATAGACTTGAATATAACATTATATTCTTTGTAGATTTTATAATTATTTATATTAATTATTTATCTATAATTTAATTATAGTATTTATGCAAACTATTTAATATAAATTATTTATATTTATGTCACCGTGCATCGCACGGGATGTAATACTAGTTTTTAATTATAAGGGCTAATTATAATTTAATTCCTAACATTTGGATATTATAACAGAAATAACCCAACGTTTAATATTAACAATTTAATTCTCAATGTTTGAATGTTTTAAGATATTTTAGCGTGTCGTTACATATCAGTACTACGTTTAAATATGGATGAAGTTATAGTTGTTTAATTGAAAATTTTTCAGATTATTATTTAATTTATCTAGTACCAGGACCATTTATGACATATATAAAAAATAAATATCAACGATATTATCAATATCAACATAATTCATATGTCATTTTCGCATGAATTATGAACCAACATTATGTATATGCTATTTTAGAACAAACTTCAACTAATAATAGAATCATCGATGAAAAATAAAAATGAATATTTAAATCAGAACTGAATACAATGTACGAGATAATTAAAAAAGATGAATATATGAATCAACAACATTATATGAAGAAGATGAAATAATGTAAAAATTTATTCGGGATGATTTACACAAAAAATAACATTTAATCCGAAAAGAATAACAGTGTTTACAAAAAAATCAAGGAACCCTAAAAATTCAAAATTAGCATATAAACGTCAAAATAAAAAAAAATCAAGAATTTAAAGTCATGTATGAACCAATAATATCGATTTTGATTTTACGAATAAAAAAAGATTCATAACCTTATATATATTTATAAGTATACATTTTATTATTTTAATAAATTATTAATAATTATCATTTTTCAAATTTGTAGGTGAATGGTTTATAAAAGAAACACGCAGAGAGAGATGAGAGAGAGGGAAAAGAGAGAAGAGATGAGAGAGAGTTGGAAGAGAGAGATAGAGATAAAAATTACAAAGAGAAAAAAAGAGAAGTGAGTGTACGAGAAAAATAAATGGAGAGATGAGAGAGGGAAAGAGAGTTATGTTTCAAAACATAAGAATTATTGAATTACTATAATATCCTCTTTTACTTAAAGTTGTAAATAGTTACAAGTAGCCATCAAGATCTAAGTAATTAAGTAATGAATGGATTAAATGAGTTCCTACCTAGTTCCCACATGAGAGAATAGTTCTCATTTGAACTCTTCCATATATATATATATATATATATATATATATATATAGGGGTGGTTATAATGCAACCTAATCTTGGTGTAAAAACTAGGAACTCATCTTACACCACACAATCAATAAAAATTTAAGGCTTAAATTTACTTAAAAGGGTTGATGTCAATTCTGGGGGGGGGGAGAGAGAGAGAGAGAGTTTCAGATAGATTAAGTAGATTTTTTCTGAAATGTCTCAAAAATAAGTACATATATACATTGAATTCTTGTGAAATTTCTGGAGCTTTTTCTTTCTTTTTTTTCTTTTTTCTTTTTTCTTTTGCTGCAACTTTGGAACAATAGTGATTGTTTGTTGCCACCAAATGTTTGTAGAGAAGAGATGAGTTAGCATATATTGAACTTCCTATACATGTACACCCCACCATAACCAACTCCTTACCCTATCTAATCTAGGGGCATCATCTGCATGCATTAACCTGTACAATCTAATTCTAAACAAATATTGATTCAAATCTACAACATTAATTCTAATACATGCAAGCATGGGTAAAAAAAAAAAATGGCATCAAAGAATGAAACAATTGACCACTTTGCAGTCACTTAAGATCCTACGATGGCTGCAGGCTGGCGAAAACTACATGATCACCGTCTCTAAGCAGCCTGATATCATCTATTTCCGCCCCATCTTTGCTCAAAACTCTCGCGGGAGAGACACCATATTTCTTTGCAGCTATTTCAACTAGTTCCTGAAAGCTATTTGGAAGTAACACAAGCTTTCCTGCAGCATCTCCTCTCTCCGGGCAGCTTATGGTCACTCGGTCAGCATAAGTTCGGACAGGTGGCGCCATGGCTGTCGCCTCGTCTACTGATGAAAGCAAGTTGCTGTCTCCTGTTTGTGCTGCTGACATGATCCCGAATAAGGAGTTGTTGTAGTAATTGGTTCTACGTCGTCTGGGGTGAGATCTGCCCCATGATCTGTCTGATGCTGGGAAGGAGCTGTCCTGATTGAGAGGCAAGATGGTTGGATCACTCTTGAATCTTCCCAAGAAACGAACCCCCCCGTGCCGTTCATCAGTGATGGTGACATTAACGTTGGAATCGGCCTTGAATGATCCGAAGAGTTCCTTGATGTCATCATGGCCTTGCTGCTCAGCTAGGTCCCTTGATGTCCAGCCATTTTCATCTGGTACTTCTATGTTTGCACCTTGGTCCAGGAGGAACTTGACTATATCGACGTTGCCTTCACAAACAGCGACATGTAGAGCTGTACGCCCGTTGTTGTTTGGCCATGTCACATCCCCTCCATGACTAACAATTTCCTTGAGCAGATCCAAGTCGTTCTGTTCAGCCGCTGTGCACGAAAATAGACCAACATCACCACTTGATAAATTGGCACCATTGTCAGATAATAGCTTGATGACTGCTTCGTGCCTGCCAAGCATGGCCTCCCACAGCGGTACGCTTCCTTCAGAATCTGCACGTTGATGAAGCTTAATTAACCGCCTACATCTGACTAGATTTATGCTTGAAAGTAGAAAGATTGATAAAAGTAAACACGGAGCTCAACATAATTATAATGTGATATTGAAATTAAGAAGAAAAAAAAAAACCTCTGCTATTGGGATCTGCCCCAGAATCCAGCAAGAGAAGGACACAGTTCTGGTTTCCATTAGATGCTGCAATGTGCTGAATGAATGCAGAGAGTGTTTTAGGTGCCGGTTCAATCAGTAAATGAGGTTCATATAAATCGAGATATACTCACCAAAGGTGTTCTTCCGTTATTGTCAGATTCATTTGGATCCATACCTCTCTTCAACAAGTGATTCAACAGCAAATCATCTCCTCTTAGTGCTGCAAAACACAGGGTGAGAGGTATGTCCATTCTTCCCCGTGCAAGCATGTTCTCGACCTCTAGCAGAATTCCCTCCATTATCGGGTCCTTCAATTCCTTCAAATGCTGTACAAAAAGAGATCAATGAATACATTGCTTAATATATATCAATGTAGCAAAATTAATGTAGTGCTGAAACAATTTGCTTTTGTCACTGCATGATATATACAAGTTGATAAATTAGCTAGAGGCAAGCTGATGAACAAGTAAAGTAATCATTTACGCTGTTTGATTTCATTGAATAGTATATTGCAGAAATAAATTTATATGAGGCCCTACAGATGATAAAGATAAACTTCAATTCAAATGTGTATATATACCTGCAGAAGATTATTCATGATTATTGTCCCATCTCCAACATTGGCCTGAACAATGTTTAAAAATGTGGTGCGGTTCAGTCGCAGTAGCTGAGTTAACCTTTTTGTTCTCACCGTGAACAGTTGAGGCCTATAACAAAGTACACCAATCTCACCACAAAGCTCACCGGTTTTTGCCTCACCAATAACCTGCAATTTTTTATATGGCAATTCTTGTCAGTCTTCTTGTAGGGAGAGACATTTTTGACAAATATTTTGAACCAGACAAAAATAAACTTGCCTGTTGAACTCCATTTTTAATTACCAATAGCTCCTGTAAAAATTAATTTAGAGGAGAATCTAGTTAAAAGAACTGGTACATAAACAATAAAAAAAACTACAAAAAAACTAGGGACAACGCAAAGGGGGGAGAGAGAGAGAGAGATGAGAGAAGGTTTAGGGATCCAATTTTACCACTGCCCCTGTGGCAAGAATATAAAAGTCCGTTGGCGCTTCATTCTGCAAGATCACATCCTCTTTTGGAGGGAAATACTCTGCCCTCATCTCAGAAACCTGCAAAATAATTAGAAACAGTGAGAAAAGTGATGAAAGAGCAAGAAACAGAAAGCAAAATGGAAGTGCATGTGACAGTGAATTACCAGCTGGAAGAGTAAATCGTTGGACACTCCACGAAACAAGTACACCTTATCCACCAGAGAATAGAAAAGAAAATGTGAGATACTTGACTTGATGGCTTTTGGGAGTGAATCAAGAGTCTCTTGCTGTTGCAGCCCCTCTGAGTCAGTTCGAAACTTCAAGCACAAATGCGAAAGCATCTGATCTTGAAGGCGCGTAGGCAGTTGATTCCTCTGTGCAAAACTTGAGGCAGCTTGAATGGTGTCTCTCTGTTGTTGGATTTGAGTTGAAAGAAAAGAAATAGAAATATATAAACGCAAAGCCACGTAGAAACAAATTGATACGCAATCTTAACCATTTGAGTCGTAGGAAATAGATTAGTACAAGTTACTTACAAAATGCCTGGTCTTGCTAGTGCCATGAACCACCAAATTTGTCATATTTCCAATCAAATATGCCGTCAACCCCAGATTAAAGAGCATATACAAAACTCCAAATATCATCTCCCTTATATTTACAGCATGCAAATCTCCATAGCCAACAGTGGTGAGGGTAGTGATGGACCAGTAAATTGAAGTAATATAACGAACATGAAGGCTCAGTTGATGGAAATCGACTCCAGGAGGCATAGATCTACCAATCCAAGTATTTGTTGGATTGGGATAATGAGCAGCAAGCAGATAATTAAAGCAACCAGCACAATGAACTGCGAAAAGAGTAACCTGCATGCAGAAATAATAAATAGTTCAATAATTAAACCGTCGTTTCTTTCTCCAGAAGCTAATCAATGAGTCTATAATGGACTTACACATATAAGCTTTGCACACCTAACCCAAAAGTAGTTGAAGCTTCTATTCTTCTCCATCCTGTTTTCGAGGAAGAGACAGGTTATAGCAAAAGAAGAGAGATTTTTCCTTGAGCTAGAACTAAACATGGAATTGTGATAGTTAGTTTACCTGGCAAATAAAGCACTAACTCGTCTGAGACGCCAGAGACGAAGCATGTTGAACAAACCATATTTGCGTAAAGGTTCTGGGGAGATGTTGCGAGCAAGTTCAGAAGGGATTGTGGATATGACATCAAAAGCCAACCAAGAAGTAACATATTTCTTAGCAATCTTATTAGGATTGTCTACAAGAAGATAGGTACTTCTGTCCAAGTAAGCTACGAAGAACGTAAGGATGATATCAATGGCGAAAAATCCATTGACAACGTTGTCCGTGATAGAAAGAGGCCCCTCTGGTTTATCAAGAAACCCGAATTCGAATGGAGACACCCAAGCAGTGTAGATAACCAGAATGACCAGAAATGTCTCCCATGCTCTGTCATATCAATCCAAGCCTGAGATGATTTTAGCAAAAGGCAAACTATTCTTTTGAACAAAAAAAAAAGGAAAATTCCATTTACTACTACATCCTAATATAATAAATCTCAGCTGCATTAAGCAATTAAGTCTCTAGAGCCTAAGATGTATCCAAACAAGTAAATGAACTCAATGAGCTAAGCAAACTAGGACAATTTTGATTAATGTTTGTGAAGCCTAATTTGAAACATCATTACAATTGCTTCTTCAAGAAAAGTCTTTACTTTTTTGAAAGGGAAACATAATAATAGAAAAGGGCTATCACAATGTGCAACTAAAGAAACCAAGTCCCACCAAACAACCATTGATAAAGCATGCAAGATCTTTTATTGGAAAAGTGTTTCATCTTCTATTCTCGTTTAGCCAACACATGTAAACTTACTTTGTGAAATATAGGAATCCGAATGCTCAAAAAAAGGGGGTGTTGGTGTATGAATTCCTCTAATCATATGAAATTTGCCGAAAGATTCGGAAAGGAGGTAGGTGAACCACGTAGTACAAAGCAGCCAAAAAGTGGAAGTTGAAAAATCGTTGAAAACTAGAATACTCGAATCAACATAGATTTGCTGTCGTTTAATTTTGACCAAAAAAGAAAAGAAAAAAAAAAAGTCACAAAACAGTCAAGAAATCGGCTCGAATACGATGGGCGGATGAAATAACCATTGTTAGAAAAAAAAAACAAAAAAAAAGGTAAAATCGAAAACGATCAGACCATTCAATTTTGTTATCTTCCTCGAATAACTATTAGACCAGCAATCTCAATTAGGGAAAAAAGTTGAGATTTTTAAAGCAACGAAGCTCTCTAGCTACATATATCTCCCAAGAAATTCTTGATAAACAGCCAAAGATTAAGAAAACGTACTTAAAACAAACACCAAACATAAATTTCTTTAATAGACAAGAACATGCAAAAACATAGAGAGAGAGAGGGGGGGGAAAAGCTACCTGTAGCGGCGATCATAAGGAGAAACAATGAAAGAACGGAGCCTGATTCTGCGATTGCTTCTGGCGCCAAGAGCAGGAAGAATGGCAGTAGAGAGGCTGTAATGGCTGCCTTCTCTAGAGAGCTGATCAATCTCAGCGGCGTACTGCCATGCTCCTCTTCTACTGCTGCCGTATGCATCCTCCATTGATTACAATTATAATTTTCTTCGATATATTTAAGCTTCGATGTCGAATATTTATACAGGTGGGACGACAGTTATATCAGATATGCCACGGCAGTATCAAGGGTCAAATATTTTACGCCGAAAATATTAATTGTTTTTTTTTTCTTTTTTTTTTAGGTAAAAAATAAATAAATAAATAAATAAAAATAGTTGTTTGATGTCTGTAAAGAATTAATTACACATCAGTACTCAACGTTTCATTTTTTTAAAACTTTTGTCTTAAAGTTCAAAAGTAACATATCAGTCCCCAACGTTTGAATAATTAACACTTTTAGTACTGGTGAAATTTTCCGGCATTCCAAATAATGAGGTGGATCGCCGAAAAACCTCCTATGTGGATTTTCGCCCCTTTTTCTTAAATGTTGTGAAAATTCATTTTAATCATACTAGACTGCACGGCATTGTTTAGTACATAATATTAAAAAAAAATTGAGTTGCACGCTGATTAAAATGAAAATTGGACTAGTTTTGAAGGGCGTGAATCCCAATTTTGTGAAATGAGACACCCGCACCCAATTTTCATTTTAATCAACGTGGTATTTTTTTTTTTTAATTCTATATGTTGAAAGTTGTCGTGTAGTTAGTCTAGTTAGATTAATGAATTTCCTTAATTAAAAAAATAGAGCGAAAATTCACGTAGATTTTTTCAGTGGTCCACTTCATTATTTGGACCGCTAGAAAATTTCACTAATGATAAATGTTAATTATTTAAATATCAGGTCCTAATGTTTCCTTAGGGATGATCTAGTGGTGGAATGGTGTTATCTTGAGGTAAAATGTTTCAAGTTCGAATCCCACCACCAACACCATTAGGTGTGAGTCTGTCACACCTGACTTGCCAAGTATGATTAACCGCCAAGTATGATTAACCTCCCATCTGTGGTTTGCAGGTGTGGTTATTCTTGATAACAAAAAAAAAATATCGAGTACTAATATATTACTTTTGAAATTTCAGGACATAAATGTAAAAGAAGTAAAATATTTGGTATTAATGTGTAATTAACCGGTTTGTAACTTCAGTTTGACAAGAAAGCTTAGCTCGTGGGTGGCAGCTTCTGCGTTTTAGACAAAACACACCACCAATTAAATCCGCCCTTCTTTTCAACCTCCCATATGGCGGTGTGTGTTCCATTTTAAAATACATTTTTCTCCTTTCATAACTTCAAACTTTCAACCAAATTTTCAAAATCTCTTCGACTTTAACTAATTATATTTCAGTATTTCAACTTTCAACATTGTTTGTAACAAATTCAGGATAAGAGTTATATATAAATCGACAACCGAAAAGTGAATTTAATGCTATATTTATCAGCAAAATGTTTGTTAGGGATGATTTCGAAAAAGAAAAAATAGTTTGAAATATAAACGATAACTTACCTTAAAAATACGTTTTTTTTTTTAAATCTAGTAATATGGACATATGGAGTATGCATATTTGAATATTATTTGTGCCCGACATATGAAACAATAATTTTAACGTTTAGTAGCCACATCAAATTAGAGTAAAAGATATGACCCCAAAAAAATATTACAATAAAGCAAATTCTCTCACACATGGAATATGGACGGGTGGATACCGCGCCAGACTTGATTCAATATGTCACGGTAAATTTTTTATTATATTTTTTATTATACTTCTTTGTATTTCACTCTGTATTTTACTAATAAATTTATAATTTATTATAAAATAAAAATTAATGTGTAAATATATGAAACTAGCCGGTCAAATTTTATAAAAAAATTAATTTAGCCATTAACTTTTAAACATATTTATTTTAGCCAGAATTACATTTTTACTCTCGCGTGTTGCGCGCATTGTCAGCGCACAACCAGCACGCAGTGTTTTGCGCGCAATGCCAGCGCGCACAGGGGCATTTTCGTTCAAAGTGGCCAAAATAAGTATGTTTTAAAGTTAGTGGCTAAAATAAGTATATTTTAAATCGTCGGAGGCCCAACGACTCCCCGACAATCTTTGGCTCATATGGTAATTTTCTTATTTTTGTTTCATAGATAAGCCGTTACTTGGGACTAAATCAATAATTGCTCATTTCAGAATCTACAACAATGGCAATATATTTATAAGATAAATAAAATAATAATGAAATATTCAAAAAAATCTTATAGTACAAAATAAATAAGAAACAATATAAATATAAATCATTAAAAAGTCATCAAAAGAGACTTAAAGAATTACATTAAGAATATTATAAAACATTAAAATTATAGAAATTATGCAGAACTTCAAGAACTATAATTTTTCTATATTTTGGGTCTCCATTTCATAAATTATCTATGATTTTTAATATATCTGAATTATGTTTAGTTTATAAGGTTTTTATCCATAAAGTTTCTGAATTTAAATATACTTGTGAGCTATTTTTAGTTCTAAAAGGCTAATTAAGAAATAAAGAATAAATAAAAATGTATAAAATAACAAATTCAAATCAATGAACAAAAAAAATGTATACAATAATTCGAAAAATGTGCAAAAAACACCTAATGTGTACCTTGAGAAGCAAATTCCTCATTTAATGTTTTTTTTTTTTTGAGCAAATACTACTCAAAATGTTTAATAAACAATGTTTGAAAAATACAAGTAATAAATTTGAGTAACAAAAATAATAACAAAATAATATTAATTTTACACATGTAGATATGATATTATAATTAAATGAAAATTATACAAAAATAGGTAAATTTTTGGAGATGAAAAAGATTAAAAAAAAATTGCCAATAAAAATGATATTCTTTTGTACCAAAAAATTATTTTTTGGAGATGGTGACATGACTCACCCTTAAATTAGAAGTCAGAAGAGTACACCAAACACGATATGTACAACATCCTTCGAACATTCATGATTTAGGTGATGTATTAGTTAGTGTATGTCTTCTCAAATATAACATATTTTCATTGGAAAACATAAACATCAACCATTTTCAAATTAACTGTAAAAAATTATCACTCACGAACAACTACAATAGATCAATATTCACTAAGGAAAGTCGGTTTGGGTGCTGATATCGTTTCCTTGCGGAGCCCAATAGCAAGACGAAACCAAATTTTGCCCCGGAAACCCCAGCGAAAAGCAAGTGTCGGCATGCAATGGAGGATTGATCGGGGGAGGGTGATGTTTAATTCTAGTAATCATTAAGATTATATTTGCTCCAAAAAATATTAAGAATAAATTCGCTGATCAAGATTAATACTAAGAACGTTTTTTTTTTTTTTTTTTTTGCATTTTTCCAAAATAATTAATTGTTTTTGATAAAAGTCAATGAGTGACTAAAATTGTAAACTAGCAGTTAATTTCCGTTAAAAGATAACAAAGTGGACCAAATTTAGACTTAATTATATCCTTCCTTACTAAACCAACATTTGAAACCGACCTTTTTTTATCTTTTTTTTCGTGGGACCAATTGCTTTTTTTTATTTATTTTTTTCCAGTGGTCTCCCCCTTTCTTTTTTTTCTTTTCATTTTTTTCAATTTAATTTTGTTTCTCATCCGACGTTGATGCGACGTTTCATACATAACGCTCGATAATTTTTTTTATATTTTTATTTTTTATTTTTACTCACTAAAATTAAACAAATTGATTTAATTTTTTTGAATTAATTCACTTTTTTATCTGGTGTCTTGCTCAGTGCACTCGCCCTTACGCTACGTTTGGGCTAGTGTAGTGTACTGTGCTCGATAATCAATTTTTTTGAAATAAATATATACTATAAAATGAAATTAGTGAACCCTAAAGTTAAATTAAATTAATTTAATTTTTCATTCGACATCTCGCATAGTGTAAGAGCCCGACGCTAATTATTACGCATGAGCTCATGCACTACACTCGATGATTATTATTTTTGAAAAAAATATATACCCAAAAACGGAATTGGTAAACCCTAAAATTAAATTGTATTAATTTATTTTTTTGAATTAATTTAATATTTTTATCTGACATCTCGTGTAGTACACTCGTCCGACGCTAACACATGGGCTCATGCACTATGCTTAATAATTAATTTATTTTGAAATAACTATATACCATAAAATGGAATTAGTGAATTCTAAAATTAAATTGAATTAATTTTATATTTATAATTAATTTAATTTTTTTATTCCGTGTCTCGTTCAGTGTACTCGCCCGACACTAATACGTGGGCTCATACACTGCCTTTGACACAAAATAAAAGTTCAAAAAAAAAACACAAGAAAGAAATGAAAAAAAAGGTTGTAATCCCAGGCGCTTGAAGCCCACACATTTGGTGCTATGGTGCGCGGGTTGGGTTGTGGGGAGGGTCTTGGGACGGGTTTTTGGGCAATTTTGGGTATATTTGATCCGTCTAACAAACTTTAATTCGGTAGACGATCTAACACAATTTTTTGTCTAGTTTAAGATATAAAGTTAATCTTAAACAGAAAAATATTTGACCATAATAATGTGTGAGTAAGACGTGTTTCGGTACAAACAAGAATATCACATGTCATTCATAGGAGATGACTCAGTAGTGGAGTGATATAAATTTGAGATTGAATGAGTCGAGTTCGAATTCCACAAAAATTACTAGGTGTAAGTCTATCACACCTCATTTTTTAAGTGTAATTTACTTCTTTGTATTTTGCAGAATATTTTACATAAGCGAGATTTAATCATTATAATTTATCTGATAGTCACTACGGATTATCCTGAAAAAAAAAATGTCTTATGTCATAGGAATTGAGCGGAATGAATCTTCATTAATTAAATCTCCAAGGGGCCTCTGTATGTAGAGCCCCAGCTCCAAATCTACAAAAATGCATCTTTAATACAACATGACATTTCTCTCTATTTTTTTAGATGTCGAGGGTAACCCGCAGGCGTTATCGTGGTGCGCACTGGGTAAATTTTATCGTTGTGTAATAGCCTGAAAACTTATAGAGGGAATGTAAACCACACTTGACAAATTAGGTGTGACAGACTTATATGTACTGGTGTTGGTGGTGGGTCGAACTTGAGACCTTTGGCTTCAAGAAACAGTACTCTCCCACCTCTTTTTTCTTCTCTTTTTTTTCACAGTTGTATTTTTTTTGTCTTTTTTGTTTCATTGCACTATTTTTGTTTTTATTAACATGTTTTTTTTTTGTTATTTTAAGGTTTACTATCATGTTTAATTTCACTTAATATAATAAAAAATCATAATGTAATTATAAAAATCATAATAATACTTACAAATAACATAAAATGCATTACGTTAAAATACAATTATGATTTTCAAATAGAATTATGATTGAATGGTTCAGATGTAAAATAAATTTGAATGAACGGTGGTGATTCAATTCTATATTAAATAACATAGTGGTTATACAAATTAATTTAAATTAAATTATAGCCTCTAAAATAATTTATAAATTATAATTAAATAATATTAAATATTAAACATAAATATATTTGAAAAATATATATGACAAAATAATTTGATAACAAAAAAGAATATTACGAAGTACAAAAATAAAATATTCCGTTGTAGAGTGAAATGTAGAATTGACGATTGGAGATGTATTTGTTCTCACACCATATTTTAGGGTTAGAGGGACTCTACCATTGAGTCCGCCCTTGGAGGTCATCCTTAATAATTTATGGCATCTATCACCTATCGATCTTGTTGCAATTAAAAGTACTATGACTTTATAGATAGCAGATTCATAAGATATGATCTTGTAGTTCAATTTTTATGTCTTATTATTAAATTTCCTATTTTAATAATGTATATTATAAAAATAAAAGGTATTATATACTATAATTAATTATAATTAATATTTAGTGCTTTTTTTAAAAAATTAAATATTTATATATCCTAATTATGAAATAAACATCCATAATACTCCATTATCAACTAAAATATTAAAGATAATTAAATATTAAAATAATATTATAAAACTCTAATTGGGTGAATTAAACCCCGATTGATAATCGTAAAATGAATTGTGAGTTGTTCGCAATTATTAAAACGTTAGGTCATTTATATTAAAACGTTCAAACGTTGGGTATTATTTGTAATTATTAAAACTTTGAGTCGTTCATGTTAAAACATCCCTACATTGAGAAATATTAAATTAGAATCAACCCTTATTTTAATATAAGCTCTCAAATCAAGTTTATAAATAGAAAACTATCGTGATCTAATTTAATTTAGTAGAAAAGTAATTATAGAAAATTGTCACAAATCTAATGGACTTGAATTCATAACCACGTACCTTCGTAGCATGACAGCATCTATGGACTGTATCTATATCCCTATCAAATTCAATCTTGGTACTTGGATTTAATTCAAACTTCTTATTTGGTTGTTAGCATATCTTTATCTATACAATTTATTTTATTTTTCTCTTTCTTTCTTTTTTCCTGAGTGGACATTCTGATCGATTTCCTTTTTTTACTTTTAATGTATCAATATTGAATTTGGTGTCTAATTCAGAGCAGAAAGAGGCCGCGCGTGTCATAATATTATTAAATCATATGGTTTCCTTTTTCTTTCCGCACGTTCAAAATCATGAATAGATCAATCTTGGCAGCTAACACTCAATTTCACGTGATAATAAACAAAGCCATACAATTCGAGTATTTGAAAATCATAAAATAAAGTCAAGCCACAACATTCAATCTAAAGACCAATTAATATCTGCATCGAAGAAGGTCAAAATGTGTTGGTTTAGGTCATATTCATGGACCACGAGGTTCCCACGGACGACCAACAATACCTACAATACATATATATACATACATATATAATTTTATTGTTTCTTTCAATATTAATTAGCACTTAACACTAAAATACAATAAAATTAGACAAAACTTCCCTACACTAGTTGTATATAATATTATATATATCCGGCGGTCAACGCGGGTCAATATTTAAAAGAGATGCTTTTGTAGATAAAGAGAATGAGTGGGGAGATGTTTAGAAGAGAGGTGGAGGCAGCAGAAATAAAGGCTAAAGAGTAAATATTTCATTTTAGTTTTATTTGGCCAACACCAATATCATCATATAGTCCATTTTGTAAGGAGTTCAAATGTTTTATTTTTTATCTGGACGTGTAATGTAAGATATAATATACAAAATTAGCAAAAATAAATATATATTGTTTAAGAGATTGTCACAATTTCTGTATGCATGTTAACTACTTTTTAGTTTTAATCAAAAATATTATATATATGTGGTGGGGGGGAGGGGTGGTTTGTCTATTCAAATTCCTACCACGGTGGGAATATGATTTAAACATTGTGATTTGCAAGGGTTAACTGAGAATATGTAATTATACTGATGCATAAATGAATTTTATTTATTTATTTTAATTGTGGGTGAAGTAGCTGCCTACTATATGGGGATTACACTACGTGGTTTTACCAAACAACATCATTATATATCTTCTCTAGTTCAAATCCTCGATTCCTCAAAATTATCTTTTACATTTTTTATTAACTATTTTTTTTAAGTTTTTGTTTCTCTTTTCTATTTTTTATTAACTGAAAAATTATTCAAATTTCCATTGTTTCTCTTCTCCATGTTTCGCTTTTCCATTTTTTATTAACTGTTTGTCTCTTTTGAGTATAATCAACATGGTTTTAGCTCTCAATGAAGAATTAGGTGGTGTCTTAGTGAACATTCAACAAAATTTGACAATAAATATATATTTCAAACCTGTATTGTGAGTTAATTTTTAGATAATGATGTTAAATGAACGGTTGATTGTCTAGATTTGTTGTTCAATATTGTACCTTCAACTAGCCAAGTTTTCAATAAATTAAACCATGTTTTCTCCTAAAAAAATTTAAAAAAAAGGGAGAGAAGAAATTGTTAACCAAGCCCATAAAAAGCTTTATATATATGTAATACTTTAAATAAAAAAAATATTTTTATTGTTTTTATGTTGTATATTTAGTTTTTAATGTTAATTACTTAATTTCTAATTTATATTTCATAAAAAATATTAATATTTTGGGTAACCCATATTATACGTACTATGATATACTATATTAATGAGCGATAGAAATTACTATTTTAAATTAATTCACAGTTAATAATGAATGGGTTGTTGCTAACACCACATTTTTTTACTCTACACACAATAGATGAATTTTCTATTTTTTAATTAATTATATATTTACTTAAATACCCTCAATTATTAAAAAAACAAAAATAAATAAATAAAATCAAAACAAAATAGCTGCTTCTCCACCTTCTTCGCAGATTCTTTATCACCTCTACCTCCACTGCCGTTGCCGCCGCCGGCATTTCTCCAACTAAAGTCGAAATTCTTTCTTGCAATTCCTCATTTCCAAGCCAACAACTCTCTTCTCAAGCCGGCCAAGAAGAATTCAGGCATACCCACTCGCACAATGGCTCGTCCCCCACAGTTTGTCGAAAAAACACAACTACCACTCGCACGGTGGCTCATCCCCCATCAAATCCATCTTCAACGTCATCTCATCGCCGGAGTTCTAGAGCATGAACGTCTTCGTCAACCAATACCAAGACTCCACCGCTTAGTTTGCAAAGGCTAGTAATAATTTTCATTGTGAAGGTCTGTAGTCTGTCTTTCAAATCCGGCCAATTGACGCTGATGTTGGAGGGGTAGCCGCTGAGGTCGTGATGTTCCATCTGCAATTCCTCATCTCCGGCACCAGTGGTAGAGGGGACAAAATGTAGAAGCCGTGAATAAGATGAAGCTAACTTTTTTTAGTTATTGTTTTTTTTTTCAATTTTTATTTATTTATGTTTTAATAGTAAATTTATAATTAGTTGCCAAAAAAAAAAATGAATTAGTTGTGTGAAGAGTAAAAAATGTTGTGTATATAGCAAACATAATGCTATATTGTCATTTAATTGGTGATACATTATTTCCTTCAATTTATTCATGATTATATGAAAATTTTGACATTATAATTCATAAAATTGATATACTAGTATATATTGATTCATTGCAATTAATTAATGTATATGTATGATAAAAAAATTATAGGACGAAAACTAGATGATGACTGTCTCTTAGGAGGTGGATATCATCGATTTCAGCTTGAAAACTCTGGCATATTTGTTGATTATTCATGATTATTGTGGCATCTTCAACATTAGGCTGAACAATGTTTAAAAATGTGGTAGCTGAGTTAAACATGTGGTTCTCACCGTCAACGGCTGAGGCCTGTTACAAGGTACACCTATCTCACCACAAACATCGCCGCCTCTCGCCCTACCAATAACCTCCAATTTTTTGTATAGTGTTAGTCAGTCTTCTTATATATTTTTCGACTAGCAAAAATTAAATTAAATTACTTGACTGTTCAAACCCATTTTTATTGTCCAATAGCTCCTGTAAAGCAATCTAACTTCCAAAGAAAGTTACTGCCTAAAAAAAATATTTTTCCTACGAGAAATGGTCATGTAATTTTATAATAAAAAAAATATTCTACTTTTTGGAACCTTTTCATCTACCTAAATGTCAAATCATTATAATTTTTTTTCTTTTTCATTTTATTCTAATGCACCTCAAATCCTCAATGGTATTATTGATTTTTCTTTTCTAATGATATATTTTGTGGTCATTAAATTGTATCAATTAAACAAAACAATTCTCTAATCGTTCTAAAAATTAAAGTTATTTTTGCTCAATGTAGATGATACATCTATATATAGATGTATATGGCTTTGGTTATTGATTTAAAATTTTGAAAAGTTGACTTGATTTATCAGGTTGAAATGCACTTGTGAGTATATGAGTTAAGTTGATGTATGTGTCGGTATAGTTATTCTTAAGTTGAATGCAGTTCTTTTGTTTTGAAAAAAAATGTTATGAATTGTTTATCTATTACTTTAAATTACTTTATTAAGAAATATTTATACCTAAAAAAAAAAGTTAAAATCATTTAGTGGTGATTTCTTCCTATTTCGGAATTAGGGTGTCATAGAGTGGTATTAGAGTAAGTCTACATGTAGGGCTGTTTAGTGGTGATTTCTTCCTATTTCGGAATTAGGGTGTCATAGAGTGGTATTAGAGTAAGTCTACATGTAGGGCTGTCTATTTTCAATTGTGAGTTTATATAGTCAATCTTTATATTAAAATACAATTGTCTATCATCTGCACCAAACTTGCTCCGAAAATGAACATAAGTTTTATTATGTAAAGTTATAGCGATGTACTGAAATGTATTTCCTATAAAAAGGGCATGTTGAATGTGTTTTCATAGTAAAAATGAGATAATGTGGACCCTTTGTTGGATGGAAAACTTAATGGTGTTAGCCAAACACACCCGAACACATATTTTTCCCCACAATTTGATATTTTCACACTAACACACACACCCACAACACTAACACATTTTTTACACACATATAGATTTCTTTAATATTTTATTTACTCATAACACAAAATTTATTATGAGTAAATAAAACATTCAATTTAATTTTTTATTTATGACAATTTTTTATGAATGTTACAAAATTTAAAACATATTAAATAAGGCATACAATCTAAAAAAATTATTTAACCAAAAAGGTTTATTCAAAGCTTACAAAAAATGAATGGCAAGAAGTGAGCCACCAGCTAACATAATCAAAGACAAAAGAGGAACGAGGGTTATTGGAAAAGGGCCAACATACCCTATCAATTAAAAATGCATATTAACATATTATTCTTTTAACATCATGAGTCATAAGGATTCATTAATTGTGTAGATTTGCAGCATGGTATATTCGGTTTTCTCGTCGTAAGAATTCTGTGGTGATACATGTCATGTGCTGTGAAATCCTCCCAAACGAGTATCCTAATCATAGTTACTCCCAGCCTTTCTGCAGAGGATGATATGCATAGTTGAGGTGATGAAATAATTTTTTTATGTGGTGAAAACTACATGATCACCATCTCTAAGCAGGCCGATATCATCAATTTCCGGCCCGTCTTTGATCAAAACTCTTGCGGGGGAGAAGCCATATTTGTCGGCACCTATTTGGAGCAGTTGCTCAAAGGTATGCGGACGGAACACAAGTTTTCCAGCAACATCTCCTTTCTCAGGGCAGCTTATGGTCACTCTGCTGCAGGCAGCATTATCAGTTGCATGAAGTTGCTTTCCTTCTGCGGATGAAATTGAAAGCAAGTTGTTGTTATCTCCGGATCCAGATGACATGATCCCAAATAGAGAATCGCTGCAGTTATACGTTCTAGATCTCCGTCGTGTGAGATGATGTGATCTGTCCTGATTGAGAGGTACGAAACCAACCCTGACGTGGTATTCGGCCTTGAATGATCCCAAGAGTTCCTTGATGTCATCATGGCCTTGTTGCTCTGCCAGGTCCCTTGATGTCCACCCATTTTCATCTGCTACGTCCATATTAGCACCTTGCTCTAGGAGGAATTTCACTATTTCGATGTTGCCTTCACAAACAGCCACATGTAGAGCTGTACGCCCATTGTTGTCTGTCAATGTCACATTCCCTCCATGACTAACAATTTCCTTGAGCAGATCCAAGTTGTTCTGTTCAGCCGCTGTGCACGAAAATAGACCAACATCACCACTTGATAAATTGGCACCATTGTCAGATAATAACTTGATGACTGCTTCGTGCCTGCCAAGCATGGCCTCCCACAGTGGTACGCTTCCTTCAGAATCTGCACGTCGATGAAGCTTAATTAACCGCCTACATCTGACTGGATTTATGCTTGAAAGTAGAAAGATTGATAAAAAAGCAAACACTGAGCTCAACATAATTATAATGTGATATTGAAATTTAGAGAAAAAAAAAAACCTCTGCTATTGGGATCTGCCCCAGAATCCATCAAGAGAAGGACGCAGTTCTGGTTTCCATTAGATGCTGCAATGTGCTGAATGAATGCAGAGAGTGTTTTAGGTGCCGGTTCAATCAGTAAATGAGGTTCATATAAATCGAGATATACTCACCAAAGGTGTTCTTCCGTTATTGTCAGATTCATTTGGATCCATACCTCTCTTCAACAAGTGATTCAACAGCAAGTCATCTCCTCTTAGTGCTGCAAAACACAGGGTGAGAGGTATGTCCATTCTTCCCCGTGCAAGCATGTACTCAACCTCTAGCAGAATTCCCTCCATTATCGGGTCCTTCAATTCCTTCAAATGCTGTACAAAAAGAGATCAATGAATACATTGCTTAATATATATCAAATGTAGCAAAATTAATGTAGTGCTGAAACAATTTGCTTTTGTCACTGCATGATATATACAAGTTGATAAATTAGCTAGAGGCAAGCTGATGAACAAGTAAAGTAATCATTTACGCTGTTTGATTTCATTGAATAGTATATTGCAGAAATAAATTTATATGAGGCCCTACAGATGATAAAGATAAACTTCAATTCAAATGTGTATATATACCTGCAGAAGATTATTCATGATTATTGTCCCATCTCCAACATTGGCCTGAACAATGTTTAAAAATGTGGTGCGGTTCAGTCGCAGTAGCTGAGTTAACCTTTTTGTTCTCACCGTGAACAGTTGAGGCCTATAACAAAGTACACCAATCTCACCACAAAGCTCACCGGTTTTTGCCTCACCAATAACCTGCAATTTTTTGTATGGCAATTCTTGTCAGTCTTCTTGTTGGGACTTGGGAGAGACATTTTTGACAAATATTTTGAACTAGGCAAAAATAAACTTGCCTGTTGAACTCCATTTTTAATTACCAATAGCTCCTGTAAAAAGTAATTTAGAGGAGAATCTAGTTAAAAGAACTGGTACATAAACAATATAAAAACCTACAAAAAAACTAGGGACAACGCAAAGGGGAGAGAGAGAAAGAGAGAGATGAGAGAAGGTTTAGGGATCCAATTTTACCACTGCCCCTGTGGCAAGAATATAAAAGTCCGTTGGCGCTTCATTCTGCAAGATCACATCCTCTTTTGGAGGGAAATACTCTGCCCTCATCTCAGAAACCTGCAAAACAATTAGAAACAGTGAGAAAAGTGATGAAAGAGCGAGAAACAGAAAGCAAAATGGAAGTGCATGTGACAGTGAATTACCAACTGGAAGAGTAAATCGTTGGACACTCCACGAAACAAGTACACCTTATCCACCAGAGAATAGAAAAGGAAATGTGAGATACTTGACTTGATGGCTTTTGGGAGTGAATCAATAATCTCTTGCTGTTGCAGCCCCTCTGAGTCAGTTCGAAACTGCAACCACAAATGCGCAAGCATCTGATCTTGAAGGCGCTTAGGCAGTTGATTCCTCTTTGCAAAACTCGAGGCAGCTTGGACGGCGTCTCTCTATATGTATAAATGAATATATACCACACAAACTCAAATTAAAGATATGTGCACACACACACACACACACATATTACATATATATATAGTGTCAATGTAGACAGCAGTAGAAGAAATTAATTAGTTATAACTTACAAATCTCTCGGTCTTAGTAGATGCGCCGACCACCAAATTTGTCATATTTCCAATCAAATATGCTGTGAGTACGAGGTTGCAGAGCAAATAGAAAATGCCAAATACCATCTCCCTTGTATTTACAGCAGTCATAGAACCAACAGTGGTGAGGGTAGTGATGGACCAGTAAATCGAAGTAACATAACGAATACCAAGGTTCAGTTGATGGAAATCCACTCCAGGAGGCATAGATTTACCGATCCAAGTATTTGTTGGATCAGGATAACGAGCAGCAAGCAGATAATAAGAGCAACCACCACAATGAACAGCAAATACAGTAACCTACATATATATATATATATATGTGTGTGTGTGTGTGTGTGTGTGTATATATATAGCAACAAGGTATATACATATTAAATGCATGCATGATTAATTGATCATATATATACATAGTTCAATATTAACCTACATTCCAGAACTAAAAAAGGGGGGGCTAATTTTTTATATATTAATGGACAGAGACTTACACATATCAGCTTTGTACACCTAACCCCAAAGTAGTTGAAGTTTTTATTCTTCTCCATTCTGTTTTCAAAGAAGAGAATGAGAATATAATATATATGTATGGGCCGATCCTAATGATTCAGTGACCTGAGTCGAAGCATAAAACGAGGCCCTATTTTTCTTCTTATAATATATTTGGGTTTAAGATTACAAATTAAAAAAAAAAACTAAATTTCATCTTATAATACGATTTAGGAAGTGTAAATGAATAAAAAGAGGCAAAACAAAATAGTAATTGGGAAAAAAAAAACAAGATATAAGGCTATAGGAGTTATTTGGGCAATTTGGAGTGTAAATGTCTACAATACCCCTATGACACATATGTCCCCACATTCCAATCATTGTGTGTAAGTGTACTATTTACACTTTTAATAACTACCCAATAAATGCACACACCTAACATATAAAAATCCAATTTCATGAATTTTAGGGTTAGGGTTAGAAAGTGCCACACTCTAAAACAATGAAATTTTTATGAAATTTTTTTGAAAAAATAACGATAATGCACGTATCGAAAATATTTCGTAAAAGAATCATAACGATAAAATAAAATGTTCAAAAATATGTAAACGAAAATAAGCATAACGATTTTTCGTTAATGCACGTATCCAAAAAATTTCGTAAAAGAATCCTAACGTTATGAAAATGAAAATAAGCATAACGATTTTTTTTAAAAAAAAATAACGTTAATGCACGTAACATTAAATGAACATCAATCAATTATTCTCTCTTTCTTTTTCGACCAAAATGAGGTAGATAGAATGAATAAATATGTATTTGCATAGGTAGGTATTAGTTGACTCAAATTAAATTAAATTTAATGCATTTAATTTTGTGTAAGAGAGGTTGGTAGCGTAATATGCATATATTGAAGGCAGGGCGGAACATCCAAAACAATAAAACACAAAAAATATCGATTCCCCTCAAATAAAAGAGAAGAAATATATTGAGAGGTTGATCCAGAAGATTTATGAACGAAGCAACGTCGTCTTCATCAACGAACGGGTCGAGTAGAAGTTCCTAAATTTTGAAAGGTATGTTTCGAGTTTATTTCTTTAAGAAATGTAGAATTTGTTTTAAGTTTAGGCTATCTGGTTTTATGTTTCTACGTTTCTACGTTGATTTTAAGTTTAAAAGCCATAATAATGATACTATTATCATTTACAAAAGCCATGATAACGATTATTGAAAAGCCATAATAACGAAAGTTTAAAAAAGCCATAACTAAAATTAAAAGCCATAATAACGATATTATTATCATTTACAAAAGCCATGATAACGATTATGTAAAATCCATAATAACGAAAGTGTAAAAAAGACATACAGAAAATTAAGAGCCATAATATATGTCGTTATTTTTTTAACAATCGTTATTGTCATTTATATATAATAACGATTATTTAAAAAAAAAGCCATAACTAAAATTAAAAATAACGTTTGATTAAAAATAACGATTTATTAAAAGTAATAATAATGTATTATTTAAAATAATAATAACGATTGTTTAAAATTTATAATAATGATACTTGAAATATGAATAACGAAAGTTTAAAAAAGCCATAATGAAAATTATAAGCCATAATAACGATATTATTATCATTTACAAAAGCCATGATAACGATTATTTAAAAGCCGTAATAACGAAAGTTTATTATGGAAAACATATCGAAAATTAAAAGCCATAATATCTATCGTTATTCTTTTAACAATCGTTATTATCGTTTATATATAATAACGATTATTTAAAAAAAAGTCATAACTAAAAATAAAAATAACGATTGATTAAAAGTAATAATAAAGTATAATTAAAAATAATAATAATAATTGTTTAAAAGTTATAATAACGATAATTGAAAGTTATTAATAACGATTGTTTTATAATAATAACGATTGTTTAAAAGTTATTAATAACGATTGTTTTATAATTAAATTTTCGTTATGTTTAAATTTATTTTTCGTTATGTATAAATTTAATTTTCTGTTATGTATAAATTTAATTATCGTTATTCTTTTAACAATCGTTATTATCATTTATATATAATAACGATTATTTAAAAAAAAGCCATAACTAAAAATAAAAATAACGATTGATTAAAAGTAATAATAAAGTATAATTAAAAATAATAATAACGATTGTTTAAAAGTTATAATAACGATAATTGAAAGTTATTAATAACGATTGTTTTATAATAATAACGATTGTTATTCATAACGATTGTTTTATAATTAAATTTTCGTTATGTTTAAATTTAATTTTCGTTATGTATAAATTTAATTTTCTGTTATGTATAAATTTAATTATTGTTATGTATATACTGAATTTTCGTGAGGGCTTATTTTTGCATATCGTTATGGTTAAATAGATTTATCGTTATTGTTCAATTTAAATTTCGTTATGATATTTATTAAATTTTCATTATTTTAAAAATGAAAGTTTCGTTATAGTTAAATTTCATTTTTCATTTTTTGTTATGTTTAAAATTAAGTTTCGTTATTGTTAAAATTTTCATTATGGTTCGTTATGCTTATTTTTGAATATTTTCGTTATGACAGATGGTTAGACATCGTATTATTGTACGACATAGTGGTCGATGGAAAAGAGCTCAATACGTAGATGGTGTAGAGGAGCAGATCATCATGTCATCGGATGGTTTCTGTTTTAGGTCACTAATTAGAGAGATTCATGAGTTACTGGAGACCAATCCCATATCTGTCGAGTATCAGTTATCGTGGATGTCGAGCACCAATAGTGGCAGACAGATCAAGACAAGACTGAAAGATGATGCAGATTTGCTTGACTTGCTCCACGAACATAGCTCAGAGATGGTTGTGTATGTTGTTCAAAGAGGCTGCAGCAGCTCAAGGGTTATACCTGACACCATGCCAGAAGATAGAGATCCGGTTAGAGATGAGCAGAATGTTGATGAACGGTCCAAACAGGTCCATACCAATGATACGCTCCATCCTTCTCTCCGCCCATAGCCCGTCGAACTCTAGGGATGAGACTGATAAAGTGCATCAGCATCTGAAATGTGTAGCCCCCCCATGGAAAAGAATTCCAAGCATCAACATCTTCCACCAAGGCCCACACCCAGCCATCGATCGCGCGTGAGGGGTCTATGCAAAATAAGATCCGATACACGACCAAGATGTTCGCAATCTTCACGTAGTCTGGAGGGTGATTGGGTAGCCTCTTATCTGTGAACTTATCATACATCTGTGTCACAGTCGTCTTTTTCCCTTCAAATAATCGGTAAAAGATGCCGTTAGGCGGAATGGGATGAGCCGCATTCGGATCGAAGTTCGACGGGCCGAACTGTAAACCTGACACCAGAGCGAACTCTGAGGGCCCAAAGCGAAGTGTGGTTCCATTGACATAGAACCAACACTCTCTACCCTCACGTGCAGGATCCTCGACACGCACCTCGCGACAGATCAAGGCATGCATCGCCTTGCGTGCTATACTACCTCCCCTAAAGTCTAAAAAATGTCCAAAACATCCAGATCTAAACATCTGGATCGTAGCCTGACCACCAAAATGCTCTAAGACCTCCCTAATATTCTCTATTAGCTCCAGCTTCATGTACATCAAAATATTCGGCTTCAGCCTCTGGAGAGGGCGTCTAATCCACTGAATCTAATATTCACAATAGAAAATTAGACTTTTATTAAATTATTAAATTAAATTTGTAGCTATATGTATTAAACAATTATTACTATTATTATTATTATTATTATTAGATTAATTGTTGTTGTTATTATTATTCTTATTAAATAATAATTACTATTTATATTCACAATAGAAAATTAGACTGCTATTAAATTATTAAATTAAATTTGTAGCTACATGTATTATTATTATTAAAAAATAAACCAGCTATTTGTATTAATTGTTTTTATTATATTTTTTTACTAATGGTATTATTTAGACTATTAATAATAATAATAATAATAATAATATTATTATTATTATTAAAAAAGTATTATTATTTATATTATATTTTTTTGTTATTTTTATTTCTTACTAATAATATTATTTCGACTACGATTATCGTTAATGATTACTTTTAATTAAATTAAATTAAATGTCAAAGGCCATAATGATTTATTTAAATTTGGTTATCGATTAATTAAAAAAATCCATAACGATTAATTAAGAAAATCCATAACGATTAATTGAAAAAATACATAACGATTAATTAAAAAAAACATAACGATTAATGAAATAAGTCCATAACGATTTCATCAAATAAGCATAACGATTAATAAAAAAAATACATAACGATTAATAAAAAAATCCATAACGATTTCATGTAATAAGCATAACGATTAGTAAAAAAATGCATAACGATTAATAAAAAATCCATAACGATTAATTGAAAAAAGTCCATAACGATTTCATGTAATAAGCATAACGATTAATAAAAAAAATACATAACGATTAATTAAAAAATACATAACCATTAATGAAATAAGTCCATAACGATTTCATCAACTAAGCATAACGATTAATAAAAAAATACATAACGATTAATAAAAAATCCATAACGATTTCATGTAATAAGCATAACGATTAGTAAAAAAATGCATAACGATTAATAAAAAATCCATAACGATTAATTGAAAAAAGTCCATAACGATTTCATGTAATAAGCATAACGATTAATAATGATTATTATAGCATAACGATTGATCACGCAAAAGCATAACGATCACAAATAGACATAACGATTATAATTAAAGGCATAACAATTGATACACATAGACTTAACGATTGTTTATTAAAGGCATAATCAATGATTTTAAATAGGCATAACGATTATTAATTAAATGCATAACGGATGATTAGAGAAAGGCATAACGATTGTTTATTCTAGGCATAACAAAGGCTAATCAACTATCGTTATATCTAAGACAACTAAAGCATAACACTATTACATTAAATAACCAAACATTAGAGTATATTTAAGCATAATATACAATATCTAATGATAAAACAACTATTAATGCAGATTATGAACTTTCGTTACATATAAATTCACTTTCGTTATGGCATGAACTAACTATCGTTATAATCGATCTGGGTTCTATCGTTCAGCTCTTTTCACCATCGTTATAGGTCTTGAACTAAGATATCGTTATGAAAAATCTTGAGCTTTCGTTCAAGTATAGTTTTATATTTATGTAAATCGTTATGCATTTATTTAAAAAATTCGAACATTAATCTGTCTAACCTCTGCCGATTCAGACGTTGGGCGTAAATCTGGACGTGCTTCCTCCATTGTCTTCAAGTCGAGGCAAGTCCGGCGGCCGTTTTTTTTTTCGTCGAGGTGAGTCCGGCGACCTTTTTTTTAAAAAAAAAAAAGAACTTGTGAGAGAGTGAGAAATACAGACGACAAGAGAGGAGATGTTTGATGGAGAGAGTAGAGAGGGTAATTACAAGCCATTTATTACAGAGTAGAGAGAGTAGTTACAAGGCATTGATTCTCTCTGAAGTCGGTTTTTTTTCAAACTCAAATT
Source organism: Perilla frutescens (assembly GCA_026008535.1). NCBI lineage: Eukaryota > Viridiplantae > Streptophyta > Magnoliopsida > Lamiales > Lamiaceae > Perilla > Perilla frutescens. The sequence goes on along the minus strand of BRKX01000001.1, from coordinate 46,208,822 downwards.
GAGTTCGGATACACGAGAAGAGATTTTGTTCAAAAGAAATCTTTTTTGCATGGAAAGTACACATGTTGTCAGATACTTTTCAGAAAAGTTGAGAATATTCTGATTTTATCGGTCAAACCATTTAAATATAGTACAAATTGTCTATATAACTCATATACCCTTATAACTTGTCTAACTAAATAAATTTTAAAAATAAATTGTCTATAAAAACTTTTCTCCCATTTAGGAATATAAATTTTAAAAATGGGTGGTTCTATTTGCAAGCTGTAGGCAGCGGCCCTTTTAATATAGATTTAGATTTATGATTTAGAAAAAGAACTCGTAAAAAAAATTAGATTTAAAATTTTAAAAAAATCTGTTAAAAATTTCGGTTTAGGATTAAAAAAGAAAAAACTGCTAAAAACGTGGTCCTTTTAATATAGATTTAGATTTAGGACTAAAAAAAATACTGGAAAGAAAATTTAGATTTAGAATTTGAAAACAAGAAAAACAATTATAATATAGATTTAGATTTACGATTTAAAAAAATATAGTAAAAAAAATTTAGATTAATGATTTGTAAGCAAAAACACTTGTAAAAATTTAGATTTAGTTTTAGAATTCGAAAAATTTAGATTTAGTTTTAGTTTTAAAAAATGGTAGTAAAAAAATTTAGATTTAGAATTTGAAAAGAAGAAAAACAAGTATAATATAGATTTAGATTTAAGATTTAAAAAAATGGTAATAAAAAAATAGATTTAGGATTTGTAAAGAAAAAAAAATTAGTAAGAGAAAAAAACACTAGTAAAAATTTAGATTTAATTTGGGATTTGAAAAGAAAAAAATATTGAAAGAAGAAAAACACTATGGTAAAAATTTAGATTTATTGGATTTTTTGAAAAGAAAAGCAAAACTAGGTGTAAAAAAAAAGGCTAGGAATGCTACAGTAAGGAGAACCGATCTCAGGCCCTCTGATAGAAATGTATATATAACATTATGAAAAATTTGGGACCCCTAATTTCTTCGTAATTTTCGGGGCCTGAGGCGACCGACTCACCTGCCTCATGCCAGGAGCGGCCCTATGTATATATATAGCAAATTATATTAAAGAACAATATATATACTAATATTATGAGAGAGTAATTAATTTCACCTGGCAAATAAGGCACTAACTCGCCAGAGACGCCAGAGACGAAGCATGTTGAATAAGTCATATTCGCGTAGTGTTTTGGGGGAGATGTACCAATAATATTCAGAAGGGACTGTCGATATGATATCAAAAGCCAACGTAGAAGTTGCATATTTCATGGCAATCTTTCTAGGATTGTCAACGAGAAGATAGGTGCTTCTGTCCAAGTAAGCTAAGAAGAATGTAACGACTATATCAATGGCGAAAAATCCATTGACAACGTTGTCCGTTATAGAAAGAGGCCCCTCTGGTTTATCAAGAAACCCGAATTCGAATGGAGACGCCCAAGCAGTGTAGACAGCCAGAATTACCAGAAATGTCTCCCATGCTCTGTTATATTCATATCAATGATCAATCCATTTATTTTACCAAAAAGGAAAACTAATTAATGAGGATTATAAACATATATATCACTCAGATATTGGAAACATTATATTTCCAAGATTTATACAGGTGTATGAATGAGCATACGACACGATAAATGTCACCCATAATATCATGTATTGTTTTTCTACGAGATGGAAAATCCACTGTATAAAATTTTCACCTCTAATGCTTAAGAAAACACGTCGTCTTATTGTACTCCCTGTGCTTCGTTTTATTTGTTGCTTTAATTTTTTTTTTTTTGTATCAAAATATTTATTATTTTATATATTTTGACACCATCTCTCTCAAATTTAACCTTACAAATATATAGAGAGAAAATATTTTTTCAACTTTTTAGGAAATATAAGTAAATAGGATTTTATCTACTACTATATAAAAAGAGCCATGTTTTATAAAATTTGATCTACCTATTATATCCCCTATCATTACTTTAATTTAAGGGTAATATTGTAATATATTATTTATAGTTAATTTTTTTAAAAGGTAATTATCTTATATACATACTATGTATTACCAAAAATATATATTATAATATACTATATTACTTTACATATTAAACAAAGGATAAATTATACATCACAATTTGTTATTTGAATCCAACAAAGAAATAATTAAAAAACTTCTTCATCAACATAAAAAAAAAAAATCAACTGGATTTTAACTTTTGATAATTTCATATAAGATTTTGTTATTTAATTTTCTCATTTTTTATTCTTTCAATATATATTTAATGAATGTTATCTTTCTCTCAAATTTTATTTTTCATGTAATCTACATAAAATCATATTTCATTTATTTTTTAACAACATTCAATTTTATTTCACCTTTTTAAACCCGTAAGGTTTTCTGAAATAATCATTAAGGATTTAAAATATATAATATTTTTATTTGACCAATGAATTTGAGTTATATTCAGTATTTATGATTAATAACTAAGTCAAATATATAAAAAATGCAACGATACAAACAAATAAAAAAATTAACGGAATTAATACATCATCAAATAAATTTCAGTTCATTTTACAATTTCCTTAAAGAAAAATATTTGTTTAATTTCTCAAATAGTGTCTTCTTCCAGATCTCTTCATCACAAGCTTCTAGTGATAAGAGTAAAGCAAAAAAATATGATTAAATACAATATTTACAAAAAATAAATTGGGAAGAAAAAATATAGAATGCATCAATAGTTAGAAATATGTCGTCGCATAGATTGAAATTAATCAGTGAATAAATTAAAGACCACAAAAATGTTGATTGTTGGCAAGAAAATATCTGTCGATAGTGAAATTTAGAGACATGTTTAAAATTATTTGTTGTTGAGAGAAAATGGAGAAGAGAGAAAGTGATGAAGAACGACGCCTACCTCTTTTCTGTAGAGGCCTATCTCGATTGAAGATGGAATTTTAAAGTAAAATATGAAAATTGTGTTTTGTTGATATAAAATGGATAGGAAGAGAGAGATGATCAAAGAGCGGTGTTCCATTTTTTACACTAGATTCATAAATTAAATGTGAAAGAGAGATATTTGCTCTTTGATATAAAAAATATGTGAGCTTATCGAGTTAAGTATACATGAGCTTGAGATCAAACTTAATAGATACTCAAGTAACTCCAGCCCGACTCGGTCAATTACCAATGAAGTTCGATTATTTTATGAATCGATCACAAGTTGAGTTGACTCACTTACATCCCCACTTAGATGTCTTAAAAGATCACCCTTAGTCAAAACACGTGATTTATCAAAATAAATAGCAAATTACAATTAAGTGCACACAATTGCACTAACAATAAAATTTTAATTTAAATTAAATATAATGATTTACAAGTTTAACATATTAAATTCAAAAATAAAATAAAAATCTTGTTTGTAATTATATATTAATTACAAATTTATAAAATTTATAGGAAGTTCATGAAATTGGAGTTACAATATTTAAGGATTATATAATTTCTTTTGTCAAGACATTTGTGGTGAACAAAATCTACTTAATCTCTATTGATGTGATAGTATTTATAAAAGTTAATACAATGTATCATATACGTACATCCTATAAAAAAATGATAAGCAAAAGGTAAAATGTTGAAAAGATGCATTCATAGTATTGAAAACAGAATACAACACAATTTTATAAAGTTTAAAGATAGAATAAAAAAAATCAGCCAAAAAGAAAAGTTTAGTAAGTACAGTGCATGTTTTTATTTCAAATAGAGTTTTTCAATAATTGCTTATTATTATTATTATTATTATTATTATTATTATTATTATTATTATTAATGCATGTTATACATTAGACTAGAAATCCATGTAAATTTTTGTCCTAATCAACTAGGATATATATTGTGAGTTCTGTTTTCATTATAATTGACTTTAACCCAGAAATAAATTTTGAGTGTTAAACCTTCAAAAATTATTTATTGCCCCTCTCTAACTTCCCATTTTAGCTTTTGTTTATATTTTTTTTAAACTCAGCTTTAGACACAATTTTTACGTATCTGCAATTATTATGAATATTTAATGTTTGTTGATTTCTGGTGGTAATAATTTCTTTTCAATTATTTGCATACTAAATTTTGGTGTAAAAAGTACGTGTTGGTGTATGGAAAGATTTAAATATGTGTAGAAAATGTATGTTAATGTGTTTTTATTAACATTGTTAACTTCTCCTTTCAATGAAGGATCTATGTGATCCAATCCCGCGTAATAATTGAGACACTCGCTACTTGCACTTTTTTCTTTATTAGAAATATAACTATAAAACTATTACAAAAAAAAAAATCATATTCATATCTTCTACAAAATCACACATAAAATTGATTACATAAAGTAAATATCAACTATTTCTAATATATGTATTGTACCACTTTCGAAAGCTTAGATAAAATTTCTAACATGTATAAATTAAATGCAACTATTGATGTGAATGCCGAAATAATTTATATTATTATCAAACGAGCATACTATACAATACTATTTATGCATACTTATAATATTTTGTTAAAATTATTCATTAATATTTATTAATATTATAATTTTTAAAGATTTTATGGTGTTAAATAATAGATTATATGTGCAACGCGCGTAATCTTTACTAATGTAATATAAAAGGATGGATATATTAGCTTAAAAAATTAATTATTAATTCTATTTTAAAATTTTAAAACAACAAACAAAACGCACATAATTAAGCATGGTCATACAAATGATTAACATTCTAATTGTGTAATTTGTTTGCTGCTCGGATATCCTAGAGTTTCTTATATATGATATTTAATTACGGAGGTCTCCCATAGATAAAGAATTACATAAACTTATGTATATAAAGGCGTGTGCACACGTCAAACACGCACGGCACATGTCTTTCAACATAAAATTATTTTTAAGGTGTTGCTATTTGCACTACAATTTTTTCTATATACACCACATTTATTAAATACATCACCATTATATTTTTTTTCATTATTTTTTTCTCTATGCACCACACTTTTTCCATTTTTATCCTTTAATTTAAATTAATTTAAAAAAATTAAAAAGAAAGGGAGAACCCATTTGAGCTGCCTCTCTCTCTCCATTTTCAGTAATGAGAGCAAATCGTAACCGTAGACTCCACTAAAACAAGAAGGAGAGGGAGAAAGGAACCTGTAGCCGCAATTATAAGGAGAAATAATGTAAGAACTAAGTCGGACTCCAAAATTGCTTCTGGCGCCAAGTGCAGGAAGAATGGCATTAGAGAGGCTGTATGCATCCTCCATTCTTTAATTCTTTGCAAGTTATCTGTCAATAGGGCAAGGTATTTACAAGACATAAAGCAAAGAACGTGGTGTCAATAGGCTAAAACACCAATTCAAATTTTACAAATATTTTTTCACCCACAAAATTTTGAAACCACTTACTTCACTCACTCTTACTAAAATACCTTTCATTTATTAAGTTTATATTATATATTTTGGATTTTTATTAATTTGAAATAAATCCATCTCTCATCCAATCTTCTACCTTCTATTCTTCTTTCACGTATCTTGCCAAAAAAAGAAAAAAGAAAAAGATTCAGCACCACCCTTAACCAGGGGCGGATCTAGGGGGGCTGGGAGGGGTTCCAGCCCTCCCTAATAGGAATATCGCTGGAAAATATATATGGAGAGAGGTTGATATTTTTACCTCAACTATTCAAATTTTTTGTCCTTATGGTATTTCTGGAAGATGAATGAGATCTACGGAAGTAAAGATGAGTATTTCTGAAAGATGAATGAGATCTACAGAGGTAAAGATGAGAAGAAAAGGAAGAAAAATAATAAAAAATGATAAGAATTGAATTTATATTTTCAAAAACCCATCTGTTGCGGCATGAGTTTTTGTTTGTGAGGGAAAAGAATCAAAGATAAAGGAAAAGAGAGGAGAGAGAGAGGAAAGGAGCGAAAAGAAGGGGAGGTGGGCTGGTGGAGTTTATAGAATTTAATTCATTTTGATAAATTATATATTTTATAATAAATAAAATAATAATGGATCACACGAAAAGAGTATTAAAGTATTTCTCTTTAAACAAAAAGGGTGAGTCGATGCTAGACCGATACCTAATGCGTCAATCCACAAGATTTTGCCACGTGGAAAGGTGTTGGAAAAAAACCGCCTGTTCACAATTTTTTAGATCCAGCCTCCGGACCCCGGTTCTTTGGAAAACCGGTCGAGGATGCGCATTACCGTAACAGCAGTTGGAATTTTTGATGTCTTCTACGGTACTCTTGGACAATTTTACCAAATCAAAATCCCCAAATTCAGAATGAAATGAACACTAGCGAAAACCTAATTTTTCTCCTCCCTCCCGTTCTCAGTTCCTCTGACAAATTAACCCACTCCTTTCCTTCTTCATTGATTCAATCCATCCAATCGATAATATGACGTTTTCATTGATGTTGCATATTATTTAATTTCAAACACTGATATTTTGTTGCGAAGGGATAGAAAAAAAACATAATTTAGAGGAGAGGGACAAGATTAAGTTGGAACTGGGTTTCCATAAAGAACTGCTGGGTTTCCATGAAGAACTGGCAGTGGACATACAGGGATACGGGGATATGAGTCCAGTCATTTAATTTCTCCAACTTTTTCCCTTTTTCTCCACCGTCGCGGACGAATTTTCTCTCTCATCTCTGGCTCTCGCAACTTTCTGCTATGGCTTCGCTCTTGTTTCCAATCACCCACATGAGACTAAACACCAGCCTAAATGTAGCCGCGCCTCCTCCTCCACCGAGACCTTCTCCATCGATGAATCTTCTCTCTCCTTTCGTCGGGGCTCCGGCGATTTTGTTGGTCTGAGGAACCGACCCGCGTCCCTCAGTTAAATTGATACTTGTAAATTGTCTGTTATAATTAGCTAGAAATGTGATTGATCTATGTGAGATGCTTGAGCAAAGATTTTCCTACTCTGTTACTGACAGTTACTGTGTATTTTCTGGATTAATATACATGTGTAGGTGTGTGTGTTTATGCAATTTTTGGGTGATGCACTGTTTGGTCCTAGTCGGTTGAAGAAGATTGATTGTGTTTTATGAATTCTTGCTTTTAGTCTGTATTCTACCAACACCCGGATATAAAAACATGATATCTGTCTAAATCCCAGAATAAAAATCACTAATCAGATTGCAGTTAGTCCATTGATGTGCACTAACTGGTTTTAAATTCTGTTTCTGGTGAGGCCTAAAATGGCTAAAATGTAAGATTTTGAAAGAATGAATGTTAATTTTGATAGTGCCCTGAATTCCTTACTATTGTTATTTGTTTTTGTGTGTGTTGTTGAATGTCGATCTCCATTCTCCTGTATGTATGTATATAGAATGCTAGTGTATTTGGAGTTTCTGCAGAGTCAATGCAGTGTGCATATGACCAAAGAGGAAACAGCACACCCACTATTCTTCTTAGGATGCAAAACCATCTGTATTCAGAAGGCAGCCTCCGAGTATGCATTGGCATCTCGTTTTTCCTTTATATGTAATAACTTGAACTTGAAAATGGAAGCATCATATCTATTTGCTGATTATGAATTATGTGTTTTAACTTTTAAGGCAGAAGGAATTTTCCGAATCAATGCTGAGAATAGCAAAGAAGAACATGTTAGGAACCAGCTCAACAAAGGAGTCATCCCTCATGGAATTGATGTACACTGTTTATCAAGTTTGATAAAGGTATCTTTAGTCTGCATCAACTGGTTGATTACAAATATGATGTTCTCTCCATCCAATTTCAGAAAACACAAAAGGATTGTTTAGACTAATCTTGTCTTGTGTTATATGTTATGCCTTTTTTCGCAATTGATCACATATTGGTGATTCTGCTATTTGCTGCTCAACTTTTATAAAGATCATCTTTATCCATGGTAGCCATCACCAAGTTTAGGAACCTCCCTCCTGATATTTCTCCGTTCTGTTATGTATATCCAAGAACCACGACACTAACTGCTTGGACACAAATATAATTGGCTTCATTTGTTATTATCAGATTGATGATATATATTGACTTGCTGCATGTTTGTAGAAATTTAAACATTCTTTGCATCATGATGTGCTGAATGTAATGTGGCTAGTTATTAATTCCGTCTTCTTTTTTTCTTTTTGTGCTGTAATGAGGCTTGGTTTAGAGAACTGCCATCAAGGGTACTTGATTCTTGAACAGGTGATGCATTGCAACACAGGGGAAGAGTGCGCAGAGCTTGTAAAGTTGCTTCCTCCTACTGAAGCCGCATTGCTTGACTTTGCAATCAATTTAATGGCTGATGCGGCGCAGCACAAACATCATAAGAAGATGAATGCAAGGAACATCGCAATGGTGTTTGCACCCAACATGACTCAGGTGCAGCTGTAACTATATACCTGATTATGATGGCAAGGCAAATATCTGTCAAAGGCCATTTCTTTTAAAATCTTTATTTTAATCTGTCTTTTAATGAATATGACTTCCTTGTAACCCAATTGTACAAATTTGTATATTCATCACTGAACCTCCTGTAATGGTTACCACCTTTTTTTCTTGTTGTCTTATTTGTAGTATTTAGTTCATGATTATTCTACATTTTGTTCATTATTTTATGATGTAGTGCTATTCAGCTGCAAAACTTGGTAAAGCTAAAATTCCCAATAGAATTCCAGGCCAGTGTCACCAGTAGTATACTGATATTAACAAGTTAGTGTTGTTCCTTGCATCTATTGTTCTTTTGAAAGGATATACCAGGAAAATAAAAAGTAGCACAACATGTTGGAGGCAACTGGGCTGTTTATATCCCAGGATTCAGGTGCAATTTCTTCATCACCGCTTCTTTATATTTTATACCAACACATGACGTTTAATTTAGTTATTAATGTTTGTTCCTAGATTTTTGCCAGCAAAATTGAATTTGAGGATCAAAGAAATAAGGAAAGTTAAATCTTCCCTGCTCAATACTAATACTATCAGTAGAAGAATGAAAGCAATTGAAGCAAGTGAAGTTAGCAGGGACGACTTATTGGGATTGCTATTGGAATCCAAATCGAAAGAAACCAAACAAAATGGAAGAATGAGAACCTGTTGTGACTATGCTCATGAGCTTCTGTACTCTATATACCCAAACAAATTATATAGATGAGGTTATTTTGCTTTGTTCTTCATTTTTCTTAACTACTCAATATTTTAGTTTCACAATAAATTGCACTGAAACAGGGGCAAAATGCTGCAAAAGGGCCGGTCCGTATTATTTTTCTGTGGATCATTGCTTATCTGACTAAATATGTAAATAAATGCTTCTTGGGTTTCCCCTGGTTTGTGTGCAGCTCCCGCTCCCATTCAGGTTCAAATGCAGAGAGGAGTGAAGTATTGATCAACCATGTCTTCTTGGAGGATCCCTCTGCATTTTATTTAATGGAAGTCTATCATTTGGATTTTTCTTTTTTTGCACAAGGATATCTAAGTGCTGGATATAAAATCAGTTTACCTTGGTGTGGGGGTGAAATCTTTATCAACCAGCTTCGTACGAACACCCTAAGGGAAAACCAATAGTGGATCTCATGATAAAACTAGTCGATTAGTGAAACTGCAAATCAGAAAGGTCCTTACCTCACAAAAATCACCAGTTATTTGGTCGCAGATTCCTTGTAAGGACATTCTATACTTACAAATAAAGCGCTGATCAAAACTAAATCAATACGAGAAGGAAAAACAAAGATGAAGTTCAATCATAATAGATAATGACAAATAATTAATTACCGGCATAAACACATGCATTTGAGCACGTGTATGGTAATGTATTCTATGTTTGCATCGTGCTCAGAAATTGTGAATGTTGGGTGCAAGAAGAACTAAAACCATTTGCTTAATTTTGACAACTCCTCCGAAACCAAGTATCCAACTACATTACTCAAGCTTAATTGTCCTTTTCAATTCAACAATGCCCTTCTTGAATTTTCATTAACCAACCTGCAAATAGAGAACTCTTAAAACAATTTTTCATTTTCATTTTTCGAACTACAAATGAATTCCACAAACTTCAACCAGCAATCGAACTTACATTAACCTTCCATTTATTCTATCTCCCTTTTAATTTAGTTTTAATACCAAACATAAATTAGTATAAATCCAGTAGTCCATGATTGCATTCTAATCAATAAAACAAAAAAATATATGATTATAGAACCATGAAAATACATTTCCAAATTGAAATTTCAAGATGAGAAATTGACCCCCTAGATATTAAGTAGCAACAGATATACCGAGATTCCGTGCATTTGTAAACTTTGTCACAGAATTCCACATTCAAATTGGACTTTAATACTCCTCAAACACCTGCGTAATTTCAAGAGAGAGTGAGAGAGAGATTGGAGGCTTGAACTCCTATACCAGCAAAGATTTCGGTGACGCAGCTGCAAAAAATTGTTAAATTACATAACGAAATTTTGATTATTCAAGAAAAAGTAAAACAAACCCTTAGAGAAGGAGGAGAAGAATCAATGGAGTGCAAATACGAGGTTGTAGAGACTGCCATTGTTGGGATAGAGGGAGAAATAATGGATGGGGGGATTTCTGTATATGCTAGAATCAGTAAGACAGAATTGAACTTATGTTGGGGGCAATAAGAAGTGCAGAGGTACAAGAAGAGTTTGCTGCGCGGTGGGTTTCAAATTTTTATGGCGGCGGTGTTTCTTTTCAATTTTTTTGGTTTCCCGGGTTTTTTTCCCATTTTCATCTCTGTTTTTTTTAATGTTGTATTTTTATTGGACTTTAATTAGTAATTAGTGCTCCTTTTTATTATTAAAAAATAATGATTATTACTAATTATATATGTGTGGGTAAATATAGTGTAAATTTTTGGCGGAAAGGTAACCCCTCTTTTTCTTAATTTAGCGTTGTTTCTTTTCAAAAACTTTCCATCTTAATTTTTAATTTCAAAAATAGTTATCATGCCCATAAATGATGAATATATGCATTTGAGATCCTCCAGTCCCAACCTGTGTGTGTCAACCGTGTACCACATTTTAAAATTATCATTTTTTCTTTCATTTTTTTCTTCAATTTTAATTTTTTTTGATTTAGTATAATTTTATATTATTATTTAAGATTTATTCCACTCAGTTAGGGTTTATAATTAATTTTTAATTTTTAGCTAACATAATTGATTTTTGGGGCTGATTATTCCAAACTTAGGGTATATGATTTTTAAAAGTTTTAATTTTTTACAATAAATATTAATTATGATTGGTTACGATATAATACATTTTATTTTTATAAAAAAAATATTATTAACAATATGTAATTTTTATGTTGGCATATGATTGGTACACATAAGTTGGATTAGAGGATCTCTACTCGAATATAGATGTGGCAAAAGTTATTAAAAATTTTCTATTTCCAAAAATAAATGACATGAGACAAATTAAAGTTATATATATATATATATATACTTGTAGAGGTCAAAAACTCTAAAATTGATCGTTCTTCGAGTCCGAGCTCCGGCGATCTACAAGACAAAAAACACGTGAAGTCGAAGGACCGTCGGGGTGTTGACGATTGAACGGACTCCGACGCTCAAGTCAGAATCGAAACTAATTAAATAATAACGTAAAATCGAATAAAAGCAATGAATAGAGATGGTGAATTCGAATTCAATAACTATCAAATGTAATGGATTAGCCGAGTATCAGATTATAGGTATGAACGGTTTGATTGCATAAAGATATTATGTGAATATCAGCATTGCATGAGTGATTCAGTATGATTCGATGATCTGTGTGCGTATTATGAAAGGAGCGTATATATGAAGGAGGGTTTAACCGATTTCCGATCTTTAGGGGATCCTTTCTATCCCTTTTAGGGTTTTGACGGGGTCTCACTTATCTTTCAACGGATATTTTGACTTGGTCTCTTTAAGAGTCCGCTCAAGCTCAGTTTCTTTTCTAGACCTCTGGACCTCGGTTACTGAGGCATCGACCTCGAGGTGTCGACCTCTTCAATTCCTTAGACCTTCAAACGGCCGTGGGCTTGGTCTTTGGACCTATATAGAAATAGGGCCTCTACAATACTTCATAATTTTTTATTTTACTTCATAATTTTTTATTTATCTTTTTATCTAATTATTCCTTAGTTATTATTTCCTTCGATGAATAAAATCCTGATAACATTAATAAATTTATATGTTATGGGTAAATTATTTTTTGTGATAATCTCTACTTTTTGTGATATTATTTCCATGTAAATTTTTTATCAATAATTAAACATTTAATAAATCATATTATCGTAAACTTTATATGACTAATTGTGTGTTTTTTAATAAGCAGTAGATTAAACTAAATAAAAAAATAAATGAAATGATGAATCATATAATCTTTTTCGGATCTTTATATTTATTTTCAAATTAATTTGATAGATTTATTTGATATTTACTAGTATTAAATTATCCGTAATTTTTTTAATTCTAACTCCTTATAAATAGAAATCATCTTCGATCCACAGTATTCATCTATCCATAATTTTGTTTACTTCTAACTTCTTTTTAATAGGAATTATCTTCGATCCTATTCGATACTCAGATTTAAAATAATTTTAATAAGTATATTCTTATTATAAAAATAACTAAAAAATAAAAAGAGAATTATAATTATATATCCCTTTTAATTAATATAAATCTCACTTCTCCCACAACTTAAAAAGTACGAGAATTATCAATTCATGACCTGAAAGATGGATAATTTGTCAATTCATTATTCAAAAGATGAAAACTATGAATCCAAGATTGAAAAATGATAATTGTTAATCTAGAACCTAAAAAATCGTGAATTTTGATTTCTTTTTATTTTAAATTGTTTTTAGATTAATTTTCAACAAAAATTCTGTTATTAATTATATATAGTAATTAAATTGCTCATATTCAACAAGATACAAATTATAATCATATAATCTTCGAAATGAAAACTATAATCGATTTCAATTAATAACTTATCACATAATGTTCACATCATACTATACCCGATTCAATTACTAATTAACCGTATAATCTTTAAAATGAACAACTATAGTCGATTCCAATTAATAATTTATCACATAACCTTCCCATCAAACTATACTCGATTCAATGACTAATTTATCATATAATATTTGAAATGAACACCTATAGTCTATTTCAATTAGTAATCTATCACATAACATTCTAACCAAAATTTGGTAGATTTCAATTACTAATCAATCATATAATCTTCAAAATGAACAAATATAGTCTATTTCAATTACTAATTTATCACATACCTACCTTCGAAATTAACTCCAATACTCAATTTCAATTACTAAGTAATCATATAAACTTCGAATTGAGTTATAGATGACTCCACTTACTAATTTATAGTATAATATTCGAATTGAACTATAGTTAATAAGAATATTTTGAATTTGTAGTATATTTTTTGGTTAAAAATAAATAAATAAATACACAAATCACAAAAAAAAATTGAAAGAACTCGTGTCAACGAAGCTAAATGCACTAGTTGCATTAAAATTTTAAAAATAATTTTTATTTATAAGTTTATTTTTTGAAACATAATTATCCCATTTTTTATCTGAAAGAAAACGATATCTCGGATCTAATTAAAATTAAAATCACAAAAAAAAATTCACACAAATCACAAAAATAAAATAAGATCAAAGACTTGTATCTATGAAACAAAATGCACTTGTTGCATTAAATCTGAAAATTTAATTTTTATTTAATAGTTTATTTTTGAAAAATAATTATCTAATTTTTTATATAAAGGAAAACAGTATGTGGGTGCGAAATGTATTAAAACGGATGCTTAACTCTAATTTACTCATTTTATTGGAGGAATCGGGTACATTTGGACTTATTTTCTTAAACTCGGGTGCAATTTGGACCCTTTTGGAGGAATTGGGTGTATTTGTACTCGTTTTATTGGATTCGGGTGCAATTTGCACCCGTTTTGCAGAAAAAGTGTGCAAATTATGCACATGTTAATGATAATTAATCTCGTTTAATTTGAATATCAATACATGTATCTAATTCAAAATAAAATATTTGATAATAGCATGAAACTTAATACAAAATAACATATGCAATAAAAATATGAAATATATTTGAAAATATATAATGTATAATAATAGGTTGTTTGTAGGATCTTTTTAAACAATTTGACATGTTATTGTGTTTGATGTTATATATTATATTACATTTTGTTCTTAGACATGTTCACAAAACTGAGTGCACCCGCTCTATTAAAAATCTTAAAAATAATTTGTATTTAGAAGTTCATTTTTTGAAAATAATTATTCAACTTTTTATATGAATAAAAATAGTTTATCTGGTCTAATTAAAATTAAAATTACAAAAAAATACACGAGTTACAAAAAGAAGAAATTGAAATTAAAGCATCCGTGTCAACAAAACTAAATACATCCGTTGCATTAAAATCTAAAAATTAATTTTTATTTATAAGTTAATTTTTTAAAATAATTATTCAATTTTTTATATGAATGAAAACAATATCTCGGGTCTAATTAAAAATAAAATAAATTAAATTAAAGCTTTCGTGTCAACGAAACTAAATGCATCCTTAAATTGAAAACGGGTGCGAAATGCATAAAAACAGGTTCTAAACCCTAAATCCTAATGTACCCGTTCAGAGGAAACCGGGTGCATTTGGACTCGTTTTCTTGAATTCGGGTGCAATTTGAACCCTTTTTAGGAAAATCGGGTGCATTTGTAGTCATTTTCTTTAATTCGGGTGTAATTTGAACCCGTTTTGAAAAAATGTGTGCATATTATAACCCTCATTAATGTTAAATTATCCCGTTTAATTTGAATATTAATTCATGAATTTAATTAAAAATAAAATATTTGATAATGACATGAATTATAAATATAAAATAACATACGTAATAAATATATGAAACATATTTGAATATATATATAATGTATAATAATAGGTTGTTGGTATGACTTGTTAAACAATTTAACTTTTTTATTGTGTTTGATGTTATTATATTACATTTTGTTCTTGGACATGTTATTATGAATAATGTTACATGTTATTATCTTAAATTATATTTCATGTGAGAAATGTTATTTTAAACTATGTTCATGTTATTATAATATGTTTAATACTACTATATTAAATGTTATTGTGAATAATGTTTACATGCTATCATCTTTAATAATAATTTGTTACTATTATAATTTTTCATGATTCACAAACATGAAATGATATTTGCATTAACTTTTCACATAATTAACTTCTTCCAATATATATATATATATATATATATATATATATATATATATATATATATATATTGTAAATGTGGGAGCATTTTTCTTTCAAATATTTTTGGGAGTTGCTTTAAATGTTTTAAGATCATGCAATGAGGCTATTTTATAATTTATATAAAATAGGTGGGTTTGTGTGTGAGGATTTGATACAAGTTTGAACTAAATTGTAAATATTTAAAATAAGGTTTTTATTTTCTCGAATATTTTTCAAAAATGGGCTATTTTAAATCCACTTTTAATCCGATCATTGGATTCAAAAATAATTTACATCATTAGATTCCTTATTTTCTGTTCATACGAAAAATGTACTCTTTTGTAAAAATTCGATAAGAATCGAGTCCGATCTAGAAAATGGGAGTCGGCGGAGTACTGTCTTTTATCAATATTTTGACTTGGTCAGCCTCGAGCTAATGTTTTATTTAAATTCTCTTTATGTAACGAATCGATTAAAAGTCTCTATTTTAAGTCAAGCATTCCATGTTGATGTCGTAGTCAAGAGAAGGGGTAAATCCTTTAATTGTGAAAAAAAAATCCTTTAATTGTGTGTTTGGGCTCTAGGATTTCGATAGGGTTAATGAGTCGAGAAATTGACTTTGTGGGACACATTGAGCTCGAATGATTTCTCATGACTCAATGATTTCTAATTAACACGTGGTTTTATGTTTCAAAATCGCGTAATGTTTACGAGAAAAATATGTTTATATAAAATTATGCTTCAAAGTTCAAAATATTCTTTTAAGACTCATCGGAAGCTGCTAAACTCTATGGTTTCCGGTATGAGCACTTGATGCAGTATGTAGCACTTCGGTGTGGTATGAGCACTTGGCGCAGTATGTGGCACTTCGGTGCGGTATGGTATGAGCACTACGATGCAGTATGAGCACTCCGGTGCGGTATGGCACAATGGTGCAATTATGGTACTACGGTACAAACATGTCATTTCGGTGAAATTACTATGATAGGAAAGCATATTGTTAATCTTTCGTATGTTAATGAGCAGATACTTTTTACGGACATTATAGTAAATATGTTTATTATGCAAACTATTTATTAAACGATCAAGTATATTTCATAAATTAAAAATCCCACTGAGTATTTCTGGCACTCAACCCATCTATTTTTCTAAAATTTTCAGGTATTTGATAACGGCTGGCGGGTGACGTGGACTAGTGGGGACTTCTTAATTCATTGACCACTTTAATGATTTCTAATTATTGATTATGTGTAGTTATGTGGTCACTAAGCATGAATTTTATGCTTCCGTTTTATGATTATGAAATATTTAATTATTGTAAGGTCAATGGGGAGTGTTGTGGTCTTTACAACGTATTTTAAATGATGAATGTTGAATTTTGACTAGTATTGGTCATACATAGGGCTGTAAATGAACCAAATAGTTCGTGATACACTCGGTAATCGATTCGAAAAAAGCTCGATCGAAACTCGATTATTTAATAAGCGAATTGAACTCGAACTTTTTTTCGAGCTCGACAAAATAAACGAGCCGAACTCGAACCTAAGGGTATTCGGCTCGCTAAGTTCGCAAATAGTTTGAATTCGAATATAATCGAGCCCGTTCACGAACGTGCTCACGAACACATTCACGAACTTCTATTAACGAATATGTTCGCGAACCCCTAATCAACCAGGATCACGAACAAGTACGCGAAATTGATCACCTAAGGATTCTTTTCAAATTTGAACGAGTGTACTATTATTTTTTTTAAAGCAAATTGATTTTGACTTTGCCCTAGGAAATATTCCTTCTGCATTTGTGTATTTCACGCCTTGTTACATTTTGATTTTATATCATAAAAAGGTTTTAATTAATAAATTGATATAATATATATATATATGTATATATATATATATGTGCGTGTGTGTTTATATGTTTAGAATTATATAATTTTTTTTAATAAATTGTATAAATAAAGAAAAGAAAAGTAACCCATCCCTAAAATTCGAGATATCACAAGCCGATACAAGGGACCGGATCTCATCAACCTATAATCAAACCCTAATCGAGCTTATGTTAAAAAAAAGCTAAAAATATTGATTTTTTATTGTCATCAAGGATGGAAACCCTGGTCAAAATAAATTCACAAATAACTAACATCACCTTTAACCATTAGGCTAGATCACAATTTTATAAATTTAAAAACTTTTTTTTTTATAATCTCGATCAATATACATTTATCATTATTTAAGCATAATATATTAATATATATTCTCAACATATTATATATATATATATATACCTAGTATCACTCGATAATCGATAAAAATAATAAATTGTGTTTAATAACTTTATTAGCTCATTTAATATGTTTACTATTATTACCTTATTATTCATGATTCATGAAGTGCAAAAGATTACATTTTCTATTAATATGATTCATATTTACCGAAATTTAGTTAGACTTGTGATTAAATTTTCTATTATGAAATTTTTTACTAATTTGAATATCAATATATAATTTCAACAAAAAATTATATAAATCAAAGTACAAAACATAATATAAATATATATTAATATATATTCTCAACACAATACACACACACACACACATGTACACATCTAATCTAATATCACTTGATAATTGATAAAACTAAATAAATAATAGTTTGTAACTATAATATAGTTGTTAGTCAAATAAAATTAAACAACATACCAATATTAACTTTATTAACTCAGTTAATATGTTTACTACTTATTAGTTATTACTAGTTTATTAGTTGTTGATTCGTGAATTACTATAATTCGACCAATCGAATAATGGACTATACAAACTTTACAAAAATTAAGATTATCATAAATAAATAAATTATATTTACCAAGATTGAGTTTGACTTATGATTAAATTTACTAATTTGTATATTAATATATATTCTCAACAAAAAAATTATATAAATCAAAATACAAAACATAATATAAATATATATTCTCAACACAATGTGTACATATATATACACACGTATACACATCTAATCTAATATCACTTGATAATTGATAAAACTAAATAAATAATAGTTTGTAACTATGATATAGTTGTTAGTCGAAGAAAATTAAACAACATACCAATATTAACTTTATTAACTCAGTTAATATGTTTACTACTTATTAGTTATTACTAGTTTATTAGTTATTGATTCATGAATTACCATAATTCGACCAAGAATAATGGACTATGCAAACTTTCCAAAAATTAAGATTATCATAAATAAATAAATTATATTTACCAAGATTAGGTTCGACTTATGATTAAATCAACTAATTTGTTTATTAATATATATTCTCAACAAAAAAATTATATAAACCAAAGTACAAAACTTAGTATAAATACATATTAATATATATTCTCAACACATTATATATACACACACACACGCACATCTAATCTAATATCACTTGATAATTGATAAAACTAAATAAATGATAGTTTGTAACTATGATATAATTGTTAGTCAAAGAAAAGTAAACAACATACCAATATTAACTTTATTAACTCAGTTAGTATGTTTACTACTTATTAGTTATTACTAGCTTATTGGTTATTGATTTATAAATTACTATAATTCGACCAAGACTAATGGACTATATAAACTTTACAAAAATTAAGATTATCATAATTAAATAAATAAATAAATTATATTTACCCCAAGATTGAGTCTGACTTATGATTAAATTTACTAATTTTTATATTAATATATATTCTCAACAAAAAAATTATATAAACCAAAGTACATAGCTTTAAGTCACATTTTCCTCTAATTTGGATATTTTGATTAACTTTTGTAGGGTGCTTGGAAATGAAGAACATAGACCATTTTTGGTGGAATGCACCTCGTACCCTTCTTTTGAACTATTAATTATCAAGCTTTTACCGAACTTATTGCGAATTTTTATCGAACTATCTGTGTAACGAAGTCTCGAGCTTTTAGCGAACTGTTTGTCGAACTTTTATCGAATTCTTTATCGAACTCTTTATCGAGTCGATTTCGAATCGAACTCTATCATAGTTTTTTTTTATTCGAATCGAATTCGAACAGGAAATCAAAGCTCGAGTCGAATTCGAACTCAATCCCAATATAAATAAACGAATCCGAATTCGAATTTGAATATATTCGACTCGATTCGATTCGTTTACAGCCCTAGTCATACAGGTTGAATGGTAAATGTCTGTGAACGTGGATATTTGAATATTTTAAACGAAATGTTGTCCAACTTTTTATGACTAAGAAAATTATTTATTTTGAATTGCGAAAATTTTATCATCATTTCTTTTAATTCTGTGTTTTCGGTAGCATCTGGACCTTCGGGTTCGGATCGCTACAGTTAAACACTAATGACGTTCACATTTCATTCCGAGGTTGGCATTCAATGAATAAATTACAAATTAACCAGGAAATGATCCATACTAAAGAAACAAACTGGCTGCCACACCGTGTGGTGGAACCAGAAAAAATTATCACGGTGGGGTATATAAATTAATAGTTTATTTTTTTCCATTGAGATATATATTTATACATAACAACAATATAAAATGATATCCAAAATTATACTAGTGATAAAAGAGTATGAGAAATCCATATATTTCAACCATTCATCTCCCATTCTGTTCCGCAAAATTTTCTTCACACTGTAAATTTACATATAAATATCACTTCATAATCTACACAATATATAAGTAATATAATGTAATATTCAAAATTTTAGCCCCAATATCTGGTGTATCTTTATTTTTTTTGCCTTTTTTTTACTTCTAAATTGGAGTCTCATCTTTAAATATAGTTTTTTAATTCAATAGGACTCTAGTTGGAAATATGAAAAAGTTGTATCTCAAAATTTCCTTGAAAAGCGCAACCTTATCACTTCAAAAGTCGTCAAAATTATTATTATATTCTTATACTTTAACAGTAGCAGATATAACTATCTTCTTCTTCTTTCAATTTTCTTCCATGGCAGCGTGAAAACAGAAGCATTAGCAGAGATTTTTATAAGACCAACAGCGACACTAATCTTCTCCTTTTCTTGTCCCTCTTCCTTACTACGGCTTTTCCGACGCGGTTGGGGTCTATTCTTTAGAAAAAACGATTGTTTACTCAACCACAATTTTATTTGTTGATGGCATCCCAGTTTATTTAACCCAGGATTAGCTACCTAATACAATCAAAATCTATTCATGCAAATGGGTTACCCACCATTGAATTTCAAAAAAAGAGGAACTTAACAAAACATCAAAAAAACTAACACTCACCCGTATTCATACTATTCATGATTGAATGAGTTGGTTGCATTAAATTCAAAAGGAACGCCGTTAAGACTTAACGGATGCATTACTGGGTCCGTGGCTTCTCCTATCCGATCCGGTTCGGCTTCCTAGTTCGGAAATATTTCACTTTTCAACCGGCTAAGAATTGCCTTTCCACGTGTCATCATCGCAGCGGATCAACGCATTGAGTATCGGTCTAGCATCGAATCTGCCAAACAAAAATGGCATCTATCATGTAATTTTATTCTATTTTATGTTTTAGTTTAAATACTAATTTTTATTCACTGTGATTTATCCTTTTTTGTTCTTTTGATATCAGCTTTAATTTTATTATTTTGATTTTGTCTAATGTATGTTTATAGTTCAAAGTTTTATTATTTTGATTTTGTTAAATATAATTATATTTATAGATTACTAGTATAGATGATGTGCGTTGCACGTAATTTGTATAACTTAATTTACAGATAATAATATATATACTATGTATAATGAAAAATTAGAAGACATATTATAATTATAATTATAATTATCCATTATCAATTTGATATCTAATAATTTGAAATAAGATAATACTAAGCATATTAAAATAAATTATTTATATAAAAATGAATGGTAAATAATTCATGCGTGTTAAATTTCATATTGAATTGTCTACATTTCTAGGTACAAATTCGTAATATGTGAAATATAATGTAATTTTGCATAAAACAAAATGGAAAAAACTTAAATTGATGGTCAATAATTTAGTCTTTATTGAAATAAAATGATTAAACTTTGATTTAATGATTTCCAATTATGTAATTTATTTTTTAAATTATAACAATTGAAATAAGATAATCAAGAGTGTGCAGAAAGATCTTTTAACAACAACAACGATGATGATGATGGTGCAAGTTACATTTCCTTTTATTTTTTTCATGATGTTTATTATTTTCTACACTTATAAATAATCAAATATCATTTTTTCTAAAATATCTCTATATTTGATTTAAGAAGGTACTAAAACAAAAATAATAAACCAAACTATACAAATTACTCTTGATTTGTTTTGTACTTATCTTCCAAAAAGTACATGTCTACGTTTTAATTTAATCATTATGCATGTCACTGTAAGAGTAGTATTAGACTGTCATCAAATTAATAAATTTAACATAATTTTCTAAATTTTCCATGAGAATTTAGTAATTTTCTTAAATAAATTATTGTACATGTGCTTATCATGCATATGGTTGAAAAATATTTTTCAATTTGAAAATACACACTTGAAAATAACAAAATTTATTAACATATTCAGTTTCAAGAAAAAATTCGAAACATAAATTATGTCCATCGAAAATTCTAACAGATGTTCAAGCAAGATTTATGTATGCTAGAAATGCTAGCATAATTTTTACTCGTTGGATATTGCAGATGCATTTCAATCCTATTATGTGTGTGTGTGTGTGAGATTCCATTAAGGATATACTGTAGAATTGTTTTAATGTTTTTATTTCAAATCTCAATCGTATTTTGATTCCCATTTAATTATTGTATCTTTTAAAACCTTTTATTTAAAACTATGTTTATCATATGCAATATATACATATAATTAATTCTTACACTTGATATAATATTATTATCATTTGTGGTAATATATGTACTTCAAAGGTACTAAAATATTTTTGTTTGAAACACTTTTAATTTTCCTTCAATTAAATTGATTGAAGATATCCAAAAATACCAATGCAATAATAGTTTATATAATAATATTTCTCATTTTTTATATTTTAAATATATCACTACATATATATATATATATAAATATATAAAATATAAAATTATTTAAATAACTTAAGATTTATTTATATTAATAAAAAAGTTAACAACTATGTTCGTTCCGTTAAATAATATATCAAATATAGAAGTAGAAGGACTTATGAAAAAAATTGTACAAAGTCATACCCAAACAAAACATAAAACTACATGGACTTGTGAAAGTTTATCATCTAAGTAAAATTAATTATTTATCTGTATAAAATTTAATTTAAATTGATATCGATAAGTAAATTAATTAATATTTAGAAATATTAATGTGTCTATCATTAGTATATATTGATTGTCACTATACTGTAAAAGATAACATAAAAATATATACTCTCAATTTACATATTATATGTATATAATAAAATTACTTGTAAGTGTAAAATTAAAGTTGATATATTCTATTATAAATAATATTTTAATAATTATCTTTTCATTGATCTATATATTTGAATATTAACTTCTATATATATTTTGAAATGGTATCAAACCAAAAAAAAAAAAAATCTTAAGTTTAGGGGTTAATTAGTTTAATATAACGACCTATACATGAATATTCCTACAATACAAAATTATCTTATGATGGTCATGTCAAACTCGAATGCACCAAGTTTTGAACTGATGATGTAATTATAAAAAAAAAGTAAGTTTGTGTTGTAGGGTATATAATTTTAAAGTTCATATTCAGAATCAAAAATCATGTATAGTTAATTATATTTAAACCAATTAATCCTAAGTTTTGTGAAGCATATTTTGACAAAATAAGTAAAAACAATTAAGTTTTATATTTTATAATCATATTTATGTGCATTTTTATATTTAATAGTTTACCCATATACTGTAAAAAAAAATGCACGGGATATATAATTAATGGTGTATGAACATGAACGTACTTGAATTATAAATTAGTTTGATCATTTAATTAATGAAAATCTATTATTAGATCTATCGGGTATAACCAATAAATTTAATTGAAAAATTATATATATAAAATAAAAATAATAAAGCGGTTGTTTTATTTTAATTGTATGCATTTTTTCAATGAATTTATATTTATTTTAGCACAAATTAATTAAAATAATAAAATTTATTAGATAAATGTTAATTAATTGAATTTTGAAACGGAACAATGAACATGTGTCACACCAAATGTTTTTTGATCATTTATGAAAACAAGTTCATTCAATCTAAAAAACTATCATTTAATGCTCAAACTCCATTATATTCCCACTTCTATATTTAACCATTTTTAATTTTAAAAAATGCATATATATTTATTGCTGTAATTTTAAGTCATATTTTGGGACTGGTGATATAAGTCATGCAATTGAACTAAAATGAGTTGCATTATTTCTCTTAACAAAGAAGTATTCAAACATAATATAGATGAGACAACTACTAAATTTGACATACATACACAGACTGTAGACAAGATCTTCTACATCCTAGGTCTTCATGTTCTGTCATTTGGCCTACGTTCTTCATGCAGGATTTCAGACCGAATGACTCTATGAAATTACGTTGATATTTCCACATATTAGGGGTAACCTATGAGTCATCTTTATTTCCCCCCAAATAATATTTAGAATTCTCATCACTAAGCTTTCCATTTGCTTCTGATCATTAAATGAAACTGTAAATCTACATTAAATTTGACAAATACAATCACAAATTCGCAGTTTGTTGATTTTACTGTGATACTATATACCCCCTCCGTCCCAATAGCAAAGTCCACTTTCTATTGGACACGGAGATTAAGAAAAAGTAGATTAGTTGTTAAACTAGTAGGTAAAGTAGGTGGGGTCCATTTTTTTAAGGAGTAATATAATAAAAAGTAATATAAAGTAAGTGGAGTCCACTTTGATGTTGACATTAATTATTTCTATATTGGGTAGTGGACCTTGCTATTGGGACATTCAAATAAGATAAGGTGGACCTTACTATTGGGACGGAGGGAGTATTATTTATATAAATGATTATAAAATGTTTGTGTACTTTCAAAAAATTGACAACATCCATCAATGTTATGAATTTGTAAATGAATGAAGAAAGTCATCCAAATTGTGCATCCATTTTTTTTATATCTTTTTGTCATCATATTTTAATAATATATATCATATCAATGCACAATCAATATTCTCATATTAAATCATTTTACATTTTAAAATTTAAAAGCATAATATTCCGTGCATCGCACGGGTAAAATGCTAGTATATTAAATAGTACTTCTATCTCTCATTTTATTTATTTTTAAACAAAATGCATATATTTAATCTCTTTGATTTTATTAGTAAAATTATCTTTAATTTAGTGCTTTCCAAAAAAAATAAAAAAATATCAATCTTTAATTTACTTCTTACTTGACACGATATAAAAAGAGATAGAATTAGAGATTTAATAAGTAGTTAGTGTGCCTATTAGTATATCCCAATTTAAATCTTCTTAATAAATTTAAATTTATTATTTTAATGATTATTATCTTTTGATAGGTCTTTAAGGAATTAGATTTGTTGTGGTCTCTATATGTAACGTGACTCTGATTTCCTTATACATGATTCACTCTCATTTTTTTATTTCACACACACACACACAGAGATGGTTGGGATGTGATAGTGAGGAATAATTATGATTATTTGAAACGAAAATTACTATCAGTGTCAATAAAACTAATTATGCTACATCTGTTTAAAAAAAATAATTTTTAAATTAAATTCTTTAAAATAAAAAATATCTAACAACAATTGCTTTTTGAATTGATTTTTATTTATTTATTTTAATAGATTCGTTTAATTTTATTTATTTATGCAAATAATCAATTTTTACTTTTGTTTTCGAATTGAGATCTCTATATACTATTAACATTGTTAAAATCAAGTCGTTCTTTTAAGTCAAACCCTAATAAAAGTAACAAAATGACATAATTTAACCAAAATTATTGATAGTAAAAGGACCTCATTTTAATCAAATAAATTAGAGGGATCTATTTGGGAAAAACTTATAAGTACGAGAACCCAAACAATATTTTGCCATTATAATTTGATAAATTTAACTATATATATAAATATAAACATCATATATATTATTTGAATGACTAATTAAGAAATTTCGTTCAATGTCACAAACTAATCGAGGTCCCAAGATCAAATTCAAATACAAGAAGAATTTGAACTTTAACGTATTCTATTTCGAATGTGTAATGACATTTTTCCTAAGAAAAATTAAAGTATTATAACTGCACTTAATATGAAATAGAGGGGATATAATTTTCCGATTATCTGTAATTATTATTTCAGTATATAAGTTGATTAACAAATAACTTATAAATTTTTATTATACACCAATCATTTTTTATTTATTGAATTACTTGTATATACTAATCATTATTAATCATGTTAAAATATATTTAAAAGTAAACTATATATATTTTTTCTTTTTCCTCCACCCTTGGTAAAACTGCCAAAAGAAACCCCTCAAAAAATATAAAATAAAAACACCTTGCGGTGCAATAGTTTAATTAATGTAAGAAAATTATGAAGTTTATTAATGTAAGGTTTATAACGTATTATAATTTTTAAAATAGGGTTATAATAGGTAAAGTGAACATTATAAACAAAATATTAAATAATAATAAATGATTACGTTATTGCCCTTGAAATTAAATATAAAATAAGGTTAAAACAGATAAATTCAAAATTGTAAGATAACACACTTTTTATATTAGTATAGATTAAATTAAGTTTGGGTGTTTGAAGCTTATAATTTGAATTAGAGCTAGATATTATGGATTATAATTAATATTAAAAATGTAGGATTCTACATTTATTGACTAGATCTTATAAGTTGTGAATGAATATAATCTATTATATTATTCTTTTTAAATTCATATTTATGCATAATATAGTGATTTTTTAAATGTAAATATGATATTATTTCACTAAAGAAAATAATAAAAAGAACCCAAGTTGTGTTAATAAAAAAAATAATCATGTGCGTATAAAAAAATGAGAACTAAATGCAAAAAAGGTGGCAACCATCTGTTTCTCTTTAAAAAAATTTCGATCGCGCAAACAAATATAACATGAGGAGTCATCGTTCATCGCAAAGTAGTATAGCCTCCCTAAAAAAATATGGTTCCGTCACTGCCCTTAACCGTCACCACTCTCGATTGAACGTATCTGCAGCGCCGTTGTCGTGACACGCATGTCGCCTCCATTTCCCACAATAGACCAAATATTGCAGCAGATCTCCATTGGATACGTCGACTTGGTCTGAAGCTTTGCCGGAAAAAATGGCCACGACCTCCATTATTTTGGATAACTACTGTGAAAGTCAACGGCGGTCGTGCAAGAGGAAGAGAAGAAGCAAGTTAAGGTGGACGGTAGACAATGATGACAACTGAAGAGGTCATGAGGCGGTAGCAGCCGCAAATGGGATAATGGCGATGGTAGTGGAAATTGCAGCCAAGATTGCAAAACTCGTTAGGAGCTAGTCAGGGGACGCCTAGCGTTTAAACGGTCTGGGCAAGGAGGCCTAGACAGAAATCTAGGCGGAGTCTAGATATTTTTTTAATAATTTATTTATTTATTTATTTTCAACCAAGTAATTTTAAAAAAATATTTATAAGTTAATAAATTACGTTGATTCAAAATTCAATCCGTTTTGTGTTTATAATTTATCAACAAAAATCAAGATGCAATCCAAATAAGACTATGTTTATCACCACAAGGCCCAAGTACGAAAACCCCCACACCCAAATCAAATCAGCACAACTCATCACCCCATTTTCAAAACCTAAAAAAATTTCCTAACTCATACGCGCTAATTCTCTCTTAAACCTTCAGCAACCAATCATGGCGCATCTCTGCAACTCCTTCTCTATTGCTGCTTCTCTCTCAAAAATGAAAAGCCATGGGCCATGGGTTACCACCATCGCCGCCCCCATGGACAACTCTGACACCACCATCACCACCCGCCGCCTCACCATTTTTACCAATTAATCAGCACCTAGGCCACCTAGCTCCGACTAAGCGGTCCGATTGAAGACTATAGCCGACGCCTCCCTTTTTTTTCTTGTCTAGGGATTGCCTAACGCATAGTTTCCGTCTAGCTCGAGTTTTACAATCATGTTGTGGCTATCAACTATGGTGATGGCAGCAGGTCTGCAAATTTTGGGAGAAATAGGAAGGCGAGAGAAAGAGAAGTGTTTTTTTTAACTCTCTATTTTTCAGCTTGAATTAATCGTTTGATCAAGATTAATTACATGAAAATCCAACACTTGATTTCGCTCATTTAATTTGGTTGTTATGCTTATGCATGTTATACTTATCTTTCTATATTCAATAAAATTATCAATTTAGAGTTTTTGTTAGTGCCGCCCAAAAAAAAATTAGACCGGTGATTTGTCCGTTTGCCAGTTTCCAACGGTTTGGAAACTGTCCGGCATGGTTACGGATTGTAACCAACCGTAACCACGATTCCACCTGTGAGGTTCTGATTTGTGCACCCCAAAACTGCTGGTTATAAATCGCCGATTTATAGGTTTGTAACTGGTTTTTAACAGTCAAGATCATCCGCGTGATGCAACAATTCTCACTTGATAGCTAATATGAAACCATCGGTTATAAAGCACACACCGTATGTTTGTGCCTCTAATCGGTCAGTATGAATTTTTGAAAAATGTAATTTTATCGGTCAGTATAGCTTATTTCAGGATATTTATCGCGTCCTTTTTATATAAATCCATTTATGGGTGATTTTTTTTTTTCAAATTTCAAATTTTTCCCACCATCCCATAATTTTCAGTAATAAATACTTCATCTCCTCCACCATTTTCAGGCACACCAATTCTCAATCACTCTAATCTCTATCAATATCTTACTCTCTAATACTCACTCTCTCTATCTCAATAATACTCATGTCCTCTACTCTCTTAAATCTCAAATTCTCAATCTTAGTTTTAGACATACCTATGGTTAACGACATAAATCGAAACCGCTGACAGCTGTGTATTTTTCAAAAAATTTAGATATGAATTGATGATGTTTAAGTTGATAAGTTGTGTGATTTTTATAGCTTTTGTGCTCATTATGTTATCATTTGTTATTTTTTATGTATTTGTGAGTTTTGCAATAATAGTGGTGAATTTAATGATTATTTGATGCAAAATGATCACATATATGCTTGGAGAGTAAATGAGTGACCAATTAAGTATTTAGACCGAATTTAAAGAGCAAAGCCATGAGAATTAATGAAAATAATTCAACATAATCCAAATGGGTGATTGAAGAGCCTAGGAAGATGGATAATCAAGTTAAGAGCATTGTACAAGTTGAATCAGCTCAATCGGATGAGAAATAAAAGTGAGTTAAGAGCATTGTGCAAGTTGAATCAGCTCAATCGGATGAGAAATAAAAAGTGAGTTAAGAGCATTGTGCAAGTTGAATCAGCTCAATCGGATGAGAAATAAAAAGTGAGTTAAGAGCATTGTGCAAGTTGAATCAGCTCAATCGGATGAGAAACGAGTGAAAACGGGCTATTTTAAGAAAGTGTGCATGCGCAAGGTCGACCCATGGGTGATAATCGGGATTTTTGTGCTTCTTTTTATCTGTAATTTAGGGTTATTTCAATATCATTTTATAAATCAATTGTATATTTTTAATGTCCAAACCCATATTTAATCCAAGTACAAATTCCAGATGTGATATAGAGGAAAACCAAGAAGTCGAGGTGAAGGTGCGAGCCACAGCGCGAGCTAGGGCGTGACCCAAGTGCCCCGCGCTTGAAATGGTGTTTCTAGAGTCGCAGGCGTGAGCTAGGGCACGAGTCTAGTCACGCCTCGTGGCGCAACCGAGCCCGCTCGTGTCCGTAACCCTTTCCACAATTCACTTGGCGTGAGCTACAACATGAGTAAGGGCGCAACCGAGCCCATGTCACGCCCTGGTGTTCTGTTTCGTGGATCCTGTCCATTGATCTCCCCTCAATTATTTTGATCAACCTTCCATTTTCTCAAACTATATATATGTACCTAACTTTCTAATTAGGGTAAGCCTCTCATTCCCTTGTAACACCTTTTCCCCACATGTACAAAAAGTAGAAAATATAGAAGTAGAAGAAGAGAGGGCTAGGGTTTGAACTTGGAGGAGTTCTTGAAGGTTGAAGAGGAAAAAAGGATCTTGTGGATATTTTGTACACTCTATTAGCTTAATCTAATCTTTATCTATGTTTTATTTACAAGTTTGTGATTTCAATATTAAGAGCATGAGTAGCTAATCTATATAGGTTTTGGGGTGTTGAATCCTTTGATGATTGGTGTTTAAGATAAATGTGTGATGAATGTATCTTTTCCTCTTTATTTCTTATGGATCAATGTGTTAATTTGTGAATGTATTTGGGTGGCCTCCATTTAGATTCATTTGTGTGCCTAATGTGTAATGAGAATTAACCATTAGGTATGTGTGTTTGATCTATGAGACCATTTACTCGTGTTTAAAGATATTGATGAGTATTTGGCATGTCAATGGTGATTTGAGACCCTAGAAAGCTTGAGTGAAATATTTACTAGAGATAGTGATTTTTGCACTTGCTCATATGTCTATGTTGCTTGAGAAAGTGCTTAGATGATCTAATGTCCAAATCATGTTGAGAGAGTAGAGATATGTGATTCATATTGTTTTTGAGAATATCATCATGAAGGATGTAGCAGCACCCTAGAACCCCCTTTTATTATCATCTAAATATTTCCTTTGAAGTTTTTGACATTCTACATTGGTATAAAACTTGTATTAGTTGTTTGAAGTTGGAACAAAATCCTTTTATTGAAATGTTGATTGTTTAAATAGTGAATGTAACTAGGGTTAACATTACTTGCATGGTTAAAACTATAACTCTTATTTCTTGAGGTTCAACTCATATCATTGCTTGCTACATTCATGTATACTTGCACTTGGCATGATTATTATTTGAGGTATAAAATGCCGCATCAAGTTGTTGCCACCGTTGTTGGAGAATATATTGTTATGTTTTAGGTTTATGCAATATTGTTCATATGGTTATCTTGCTAATTTAAACATTTTTATTTTTATTCATGTTTGAAGTGGCTCACGTTGTGTTCATATATAGGCAGTCTGTGCATACTCTTTCTCAAGGAGAGCCACCTATACAGTTGGACTTGGAAATTGAAGTGACGGTTCACCACAACAACGCACGAAAGAGGAACAGAATGGCGGAAAATCTTTTACCGGGGCAGGATCCTCTAATTGCCCAAATGCAAAGGCAATTAGAGGTGATGCAATGACAGTTAAGGGCCCAAGAGGAAGCACGACATGCTGTAGAAGAGGCCCCGATCTAAAATCTTTTCCAACCCGTTGTGAATAAAGGGATAACGAATGGTCCATTCATTCAAGCAAATAATTTTAAGCTCAAGACATCGCTCATCCTCATGCTTCAACAACATCCTTTCAAAGGGACAACGATGGAGGATCCTA
Source organism: Perilla frutescens (assembly GCA_026008535.1). NCBI lineage: Eukaryota > Viridiplantae > Streptophyta > Magnoliopsida > Lamiales > Lamiaceae > Perilla > Perilla frutescens. The sequence goes on along the minus strand of BRKX01000001.1, from coordinate 46,177,924 downwards.
ATGAGCACATACGCAAGTTTCTTGAATATAGTGGGACTCTGAAGGTTAATGGAGTTCCAGATAATGCAATTCGACTCCGACTCTTTCCATTTTCTTTGAGTGATAAGGAAGAGACTTGGTGGCTAAGCCAAACTCCAGGATCCCTTCAGACCTGGGATCTATGTCTGACAACATTTCTCTATAAGTTTTTCCCACTCAGAAAAACTCTCAAACTCAAAGAAGAAATCACTCAATTCAAGAAATGAGATGATGAGAGCATGTATGAAGAATGGGAATGGCTAAGAGAGATGATGAGAAAGTGTCCCGAATATGGGTTCAGAATCAATAACCAAGTGTGTATCTTCTATACCGGATGTCACCCTGAGATGATGACACTTATGGATGTTGCAGCAGGAGATTCATTACTGGGAAGAGGTCCTGAAGAGGCCATGAAAATAATTGATAAAATGGCCTCAAATTCATTTCAACGGCCGATAGCAAGAGAGAACATACAAATAATGATGAAAGTGGCATCCACTTCTAGTTCGAATGCACTTGGATTATTGGTGGCTCAAATGTCAACTTTGAACTCAAAGATTGAAGCCTTCATCACTCCAAAACCTGAAATTTCCCAAGCCTCATTCGAAGAAGTGAACTATGTAAATTAAGGAGGCTACCAAAACCAATAAAGGTTATACAATCAAGGGTACAAGCCGCAATATGGAGGACAATATGGAGAAAACCAAAATTTCCAAAATAGGGCACAACACCCTAATTTGTCCTATAAATCCGAACAACGGTATTGTTCTGCTTCTTGATTTCTTCGTGACCAATGGAGTGATTGATGAAGAAAAGAAACAAAAAATGGATGAATTGTTGATGGCATTTATGGGCAAGACGGATAAGTACATGATTGAGTCTCAAGCCCGTGTGGGGAAGTTGGAAAATAATGTCGGAGCTATTGGTATTCAATTAAATCAATTGGAGAAGCAGATGAGCCAACTAGCAATGATTATCGAAAACCAACACCAACAAGGCAAATTCTCAAGCAACATAACCATCAACTCAAAAGATCAATGCAACGCTATCACATTGAGGAGTGGAACCGCCTATTAAGGCCCTGAAATGCCTAAAGATAATGAAAATATTGGTGAAAGAAGCTCAAATAAAAAAGAGAAACAAGACGAATAAAATGAAGAAAGTGAGGAGATCGAGCATGCCAAGGAAAAAGAGACATCGACAAAAGAAAATGTGGAATCACCACCTAAAGTGAATGAAGAGCCATGAGTGTACATACCTTATCCGCAACGCTTACAAAAGAAGAAAAACAAGGAACAATTCTTAAGGTTCATCGATATTTTTCAAAAATTCCAAGTCAATATTCCATTGGTGGAAGCTTTGCAACAAATGCCCAACTACGCAAAGTTTCTCAAGGATATGATTTCAAAGAAAAGAAGATTGGAAGATTTCGAGATGGTAAATCTCATGGAAGAATGTAGTGCACTCATACAAAGAAAGCTCTCTACAAAGTTGAAAGATCTCGAAAGTTTCACCATCATGGTTACCATTGGAGATAGCCACATGGGAAATGCGTTATGGGATTTGGGAGCAAGCATTAACTTAATGCCGCTCTCTTTTTTCTTGAAGTTGAATATTAGAGAAATCAAGCCGACTAATGGCCGATTGATCCATGACCTATCCCAAAGGAGTGGTAGAATATGTGTTAGTTAAAGTTAATGGCTTTATTTTCCCGGTCGACTTTGTGGTGCTAGATATGGAGAGGACAAGGATGTTCCTCATATTCTAGGATGACCATTCTTGAATATGGGAAAAGCTTTGATTGATGTTGAGAAAAGGGAGCAAACGTTGAGAGTTAATGACGAGAAGGTGATTTTTTCTCTTCAAAAAGCTATGAGACACAAGAAGAAAGAGATGTATTGTTTAGAAGAATACAAGGTACTCGAAATGGTGAACTCTTGCATGGAGTTGGAACACACCTTGGAACACATCTTGGGACTACGAGATCCTCTAGAGATTTACATTTCTAAATCTCATTTCAATACATCCTCTGATTATTTTTATCATGTTAATGTTGCTCTTGTTGACACTGTGTTGTTAATGAATTATTTACATGAAGATTATTTAAAAAAGCTAAAGTTTCTTCCATTGAAGAACGAGGAACAAACATCAATTGTGGAGGAGCCAAAGAATGACAACATGGAGTTGAAGCCACTCCCACCTCATCTAAGGTATGCTTACCTTGAAGAGGGTGATAACAAACCGGAAATAGTCTCTTCTTTTCTAAATGATGAGCTACTTGATAAATTGCTAAGGGTGGTGAGAAAATACAAAAGCACTATAGGTTGGTCTATCTTTGATCTAAAAAGGATTAGCACCTCAATTTGTATGCATAGAATACTTTTAGAAGAAGATTACAAACCGAAAGTGTAACATCAAAGACGATTAAACCCAATTATGCAAGAAGTTGTTAGGAAGTAAGTATTAAAACTGTTAGATACCGATATCATTTTTGCAATTTCTAATAGTGAGTGGGTGAGTCCTACTCAAGTTGTAGCAAAGAAGGGGGTACGACCCTAGTGTAAAATGAAAATAAAGAAATGATAGCTACTAGGTTGGTGACGGGGTGGAGAATGTGCATTGATTATAGGGTTTTGAATGTCTACACTAGGAAAGATCATTTTCTCATACCCTTTATTGATCAAATGCTTGACAGGTTACCAAGACATGAATTCTATTATTTTTTAGAGGGATATTCGGGGTACAATCAGATAATGATCGTCCCCGAAAATCAAGAAAAAATGGCATTTACTTATCCATATGGAATCTTTGCATATAGATGAATGTCATTTGGGTTGTGTAATGTACCTACCACCTTTGAAATGTGTATGATGTTTATTTTTCATGGTTTGATTGAAAATAAAATGAAAGTATTCATGGATGATTTCTCCGTTTTTGGTGATTCTTTTGATAATTACCTTGATAACTTGTCTCAAGTATTGCAGAGGTATAAAGACACCAACTTAGTGCTAAATTGGAAAAAATGTCACTTCATAGTACGAGATGGTATTGTGTTGGGACACATGGTATCCGGAGAAGGCCTTGAAGTGGATCGAGCCAAGATTGTAGTCATTGAAAAGCTACCATCTCTGACTAATGAAAAGGGAGTTAGAAGTTTTCTAGGACATGTTGGGTTCTATAGGCGTTTCATTAAGGATTTTTTAAAAATTTCTAAACCTTTATGTCGCCTTCTAGAAAAATCATCAAATTTTAATTTTGATAATGATTATTTACAGACTTTCGAGACCCTGAAGAAGGCCCTGGTCATGGCACCTGTGCTCATTATACCAGACTAGAGCCATCCATTTGAAGTAATATGCGATGCAAGTGAAGTAGTAGTGGGAGCCGCTTTGGGCCAAAAGCGGGATAAACTTTTCAGAGTAATCTACTACGGGAGTAAGACCCTAGATCTGGCTTAAACAAATTACACCACCACAGAGAAGGATTTACTTACCATGGTTTATGCAATTAACATGTTTAGGCCTTATCTCATTTGGGCCCGAACTATCGTATACACCGACCACGCCGCTCTAAGGCATCTTTTTGCTAAAAAGGACGCAAAACCACGACTCATCAGATGGATCTTATTACTCCAGGAGTTCGATATAGAGATCCGGGACAGAAAGGGATACGCGAACGTGGTGGCAGACCACCTTTCTCGCCTTGAACATGTGCTCTTTAATGAGCACATGTGCCTTGGTATGCCGACATTGTGAATTTCTTGGTGGCAAGAGTGCAACCATTGGAGTTGAAGGCTTATCAAAAGAAGAAGTTCTTTCACGAGTTAAAATATTATGTGTGGGATGAACCATACCTTTTCAGAAGATGTGCGGATTTGGTGCTTAGACGATGCGTGCCGGAAGAAGAATGAGAAGAAATCCTAGAAGCATGCCATACTTCTCTCACTGGAGGAAATTTTGCCTCCATTAGAATTGCAAGAAAAGTGTTGCAAAGCTAGTTCTATTGGCCATCACTATTCAAGGTGTAGTGCCCCGAACCTTTTTGTATATAATTAATTATAATTATAGACTATAGGAGTCGCGTTATTTTGAAATTCTGTAATTCGGTGGTTTAACCGAACTTGCGATGTATGGTATTGATAAGATTCGAAATATATTTAATATGAGTATTAATCGATTTATCGATTTGTGTCACTTGGCGTATTTAAAATATTTGAGAAAATGTGTTTAATCTATAATTTTAAAATTAATGAATTATTTCATCCGTTTCGGTCCAATTTGAGATTTTTTCGGAGACGGAAAATATCACGATAACCCGAACAACCGGTATTTAAACCGGGGATTGGCCAAATCAACTCCTAAGGAATGGGAGGTCATACCTCCCCTCACCTCTCCCATGCCCCTCCCACATTTTCCCCTTTCCCCAAAATAGTAATATATATATATATATGTATTGTATAGATATATATGGCAAAAGCATAGCATTCTTCTTCATTTCTATACACTTTCATTGCTTCTTCTTCTCCATTCCATCTTCATTTCTACACACAAATTTTTGAGAAAGAGAGAGAGAGAGAGAGAGAGAGAGAGAGAGAGAGAGTAAGGCAAGAACTTCAAGTTGTAACCATAATCAAAGCTTGATCCAACCATCTTCAACCTCCTAAAGCTTCTCTTCATTGTTGTTCAAAGGTATTTTCGAAATATTAATATATATATATAAGCATGTTTTAAGCTTAAGAAGTATATGTGTGGATTTTGGTGTTTCAAATGATGTTTGATGATTTAGAAATGAATTGGTTATGTGCAAGCATGTTTAGTTAAGTTTTGAGATGTTTTTTTGATGTGGTGAAAGCTTGTGTATCGAGTATGATGATTGTTATGGAGTTTTGTTTGAGTTCGTGCATTCGCACGCGCGGGTCGACAATTTTGTCATCCTTCGGTAAAACGAGCATAACTCTTTCATTAGATATCATATTGAGTTACCGTAAATTTTGCCGAAAATTAGACTTAAGTGGCTTTCCAATGGTATATATCTCAATCCATAATTCTTCATGAGTCGATTGTGAATAATCGGCAAAATCAGGTCACGTGTTTTTTTTTCAGAAATTCGTGGCAGTTCTGCCACCTTCCAGTAAATCGGCTATAACTTTTTCGTTAGTTATCATCTTGAGTCACTGTAAATTTTTTAAAATTCTAGAATTCCGTGGCTTTCCAATAGTATAGGGATCAGTCCCTATTTTTTCCTGAGCAAATTTTTATAAACCATCAAAGTCAGTTGTTGTGCAGATTGCTCAACAAATTTTTAGTTTTCAAATCCCCCTTGTTCGAAATTAGTTTTAAAAGGATCTTTTAACTCCTTGGATGATGCTAAGTAGTATCCTTATTTGTTAATAGCTAGGATTGAAAGGAATCTTGAATTAAGATCAGTTTTGACGATGGATTTAAATTATGTCGTTTATAATCGCACGTCAATTGTTCGATTTATGTTCGAATGAAATAAATGTGTTTTAAAAAGGGTTTTTTTAAACTCCCATAGGTCTATGATGTTGTTGAGTCTCATTTATGTGATTTAGTATAGTTGAGATTTGGGTCATTATTGGTTGTCGGGGTAGGCAATTGTTAAGCTATTGAGGTTTAGCTTGGGTCGGATTAATTGATGAGCATGTAAAACTATGTAATTGTGAGAGTCTTAACCTTGTGGAGGTTCTAAGATGAATTTTGTTATTTGTAGATCATTTGTCGTAAGACGTAATCATTGTGGTATCGCTCGATTCTGTAGAAACTGAAAAGCTTCGACTATTATAGTCAAAAGATGGGCGTGTACTATCTTTCTCAAAATGCTATGTTTGAATTATTAAGCTCGTTTTAAAAAAAATTTGCATATATGATTATTTGTGTAAAATGATTCGTTTTGTTTGCTATGATTGTCGGAGTCTTATATACTAGCACTATGTCAATGTGAGTAGCTACAGTCTTGCTTGGTTTGAGTTGCACCCAATCCCTTACTGTTCTCAGCTAAAAGAACTTTTAATTACTTTGAGGTTTTACTCGGTAATTGCGCATGATAATGTAGTGGTGATTGCGGGTGTCGTACTTAGCTCATTTCAGGGTTTACTGGCGAGTGGGTCCATTTCAGGGTTTACTGATAGATCAGGTTCACTTTAGGGTTTACTGGTGAACACATTTATGTAAAACATTTTGATGAACTTAGATGCATTTCCTTTACAAAACCCTCTAAGATTCATCTGCATGCTCACAGATAATTATTTTATCAAATACTTTTGATAACTCAGTTTTTCTCAGAAAATCCACTGAGTACATTAGTACTCAGCCTAAATATTTTCTCAAATGTTTTCAGGACAATGAGCTGAATCGTAGAGACGATGAGCTGTGAAGGGGCTTATATGTGTACTTTTGTAGCTAACCTATTGTCTTGGCTCGTCTTGATCTCTGATTATCATATGATTTTTTTATATTCCATGGCTTCCGCAAGAGCAAAAACTCATGTTTTGGATATATATATATATATATATATAACTCTGAATTTGTTACGATGATCGTATTCTATTATTGAACTAATTTGGAATTGTTCATTGAGAATTATTCTCGAAATCCCCTTTCTTTCCCCTCTTCTTAATCCCCACCCCAGTGGCGCTCATTTCCATGGTCTTTTGAAACTAGGACGCTATATAAGGATTATGTTGAATACATAAAGAGGTACGAGAGGTTCTAGAAGATGGGATCCATTTCAAAAAGGAATGAGATGCCAATGAAGAACATAATCAGGTGGAACTATTTGATGTGTGGAGCGTAGATTTCATGGGCCCTTTTGTGACTTCAAATGGTTTCCAATATAAATTGTTGGTCATTGACTATTTATCAAGGTGGATTGAAGTCATGCCTACCGCCACCAATAATGCAAATATAGTGTTAAAATTCTTAAAAAAGAATGTTTTGACAAGATTTGGGGCCCCGAGAGCTCTAATTAGCGATGGTGGTCGACACTTTTGCAATAAGTGGTTATCCGCATTGCTTGCAAAGTATAGAGTTCGACATAACATCACCACGGCCTACCATCTTCAAGAAAATGGCCAAGCCGAGCTTGCCAATCGAGAAATAAAGCATATTTTGCAAAAGGTGGTGAGAACAAATGGGAAGGATTGGGCCAACCTTTTGGATGATGCATTATGGGCTTATATGGCAGTATACAAAACCCCGTTGGGCATGTCGCCCTATTGGGCCACAAAAAAGCTCAATATGGAGTTTATGATGTCGGGAGAAGAACAAATTTTTCGGTTGAATGAATTGGATGAATTTAGACTTTAAGCTTTTGAGAATTCATCCATTTACAAAAGGTGGATAAATTTATATCACGATAAGCTTTTGAGGAAGAAAGAGCTATCACACAGGGTGATGCCGTTCTTTTGTTCAACTCACGCTTAAAATTGTTCCCCGAAAAACTGAGTGCCTAAACATGGAAATGTTCCTTGATTTTGTTTAGATTATGCTAAGGCCTATAAGTTGTAAATAGTTTTTGTTGAATTCTGCTATGAATGGGTTACAAAAATTCTATATGTTGGCTGGTGTGTTGCTTTTACAATTAGAGCTCTCACTTTGTGGTTTTTTTTTGTTCTTTGCAAGGTACAGTGCTTGTCAAAAAAACCATATATTGAGTGATGGCCAGACTAAGCAGGGGATTCGCTTCTAGGAGACAAATCATTGAAGAATCAGAGGAGGAAGAATCAAGTGTTGATCTCTCAAAAACTAAAGAAGATGAAGAACAAGAGGATGGGGAATAAGAAGAAGATAAAGAAGAGGAGTTTGAGCAACCTGAAATGCCTTTACCGGTGTTTCTTGACATTGGATTTGATGACCCTATAAGAGCGGATGTTTTCTTTCGTACAAAAGAGGAAAGAAACACCTAGGTGAAGCTATCCAGAATATTCAACATTATGCTGACCAAATATTCGTGTGACTCATGTACTCAAGCCATGGGGATCTATGATGATGTATGGAGGATGTTTAGTCGAATTGGGTGGGCGAATGCAATGCAAGAAAGTGGCTCACATATCCTGTTTTGGTAAAAGAGTTCATATCGTCGCTTCAAGTTCACAAACTCCCAAGTAAAGGGCCGATTTCCTTCCTCTTCAAACTTCAAGAACTCCTCCAAGTGCAAACCCTAGCTCTCTCTTTTTCTACTTCTATATTTTCTACTTTTTGTACATTTGGGGAAAAGGGGTTACGAGGGAATGAGAGGCTTACCCTAATTAGAAAGTTAGGTACATATATATAGTTTGAGAAAATGGAAGGTTAATCAAAATAATTGAGAGAAGATCAAGGGATAGGATTTGCAAAACAGAACACCAGGGCGGGATACGGGCTCGGTCGCACCCTTACTCGCGTTGTAGCTCACACCAAGTGAACTGTGGAAAGGGTCAAGGCGCGAGCGGGCTTGATCATGCCACGAGGCGCCCTAGCTCGTGCTATAGCTCACACATATGACTCTGGAAACACCGCTTCGGGCGTGGGGCACTCGGGTCAAGTCCTAGCTCGCGTTGTGGCTCACGCCTGCATCTCGACTTCTTGGTTTTCCTCTATATCACGCCTGGAATTTGTTCTTGGATTAAATATAGGTTTGGACATCAAAATTATACAATTCATTTATAAAATGGTATTGAAATAGCCCTAAATTGCAGATAAAAAGAAATACAAAAATCCTGATTATCAAATCCCCCAAACTTAAGTTCTTGTTTGTCCACAAACAAGATTGCAAGTAAAAGAAAAAAAGGGAAATCACAATCAAGAATACCTTAAAAGAAGAACTAAAAGCATGTGGTCAAATATAAAGAATTGAAGTTTCAATACACAAGAAATGAATATGTAAAAACATGGCTTTTCCTTACTTTTAGGAATATCAACACCAAACTCAACCTCTTAAGGAGAAAAGGGACGTGTATACACTCGACATCGAGTAATTTTAGTATACTATCATAAGCTTGCAAAATAACTCATCTCTTTTCATGAGTGTGCTAAAAATATGGGTCGCATAGGTCTTAAGGGTTGCAACGTTAGACTCTTTGGACGGGGTAGGAAAAAATATAGGTTAAAAGTAACTTCAAAATCAATCCCCAAAACCTATGTCGTATTTCAAAACAAGTAAAACTATTTCGAGTTTTCTTCTACCCTTCACATTGCTTGGGAATTTAAATGGATTTAGGACTTTCTATAGCCAATAAAACATTAATTGCTCCTCAATTTATTTTGATTTTCTTGATTGTTCTTTGACAATTTATAATTTATTTTTCTTTCAATTTGTGAGGCTCACAAATTACCTATGATCAAAATAAGGCTATACAACAAAAATAAATATTGTTTAATCCATATATAACTCTCATGGTTCTTTTATTTCAAGCTTACTTGATTCCCACACTCTTTCTACCCTTGGTTTCAAATAAAACCAATAAATAGCTCAAAGGGGGCAAATAAAGGTTATTTTTGTAGGAAAAAAATTAAGGCGCAAACTTGACAAAGAACACCTTAGGTCATCTCCATGCTAAGCAATCAAGAGAGTTCATCGGGCAAGTTCTAGAGATACTAATATCATTGATGATTCACACATGAAAACAAGATCAAGGCCCAATTCTCACGATATAGCACAAGTTAAACCAATATTTTCAGAATCCAAATCAAGTGTATATCGACTCATGTCCTTATGCATGGAAATATTTTCATAAAAGACAACATCATAGACAGGTCGAGATTTCCCCAAAATTGAGCATGACAAATATTAACTCAACAAGCAAGAGAGGAATTGATTCACAAAATCATGGCTAAACATGCTTAATATCAAGGCCATTACCTACCATTAAACCAATCATACTTATTATCAAAAATAAATACTAAACTATAAAATATCACAAAACCCATAAAATCATGAATTGTCCGAACACCAAGTAGCAAATCCAAATAAAAATACTAAGTAAATAAAAATATCCAACAAAATTAAGTTTAGCAATTCTAAATAAAAGCATCTAAATGGGGAGTACTAAAATCAAAAGAGATCAACGATACACACAAATGATCACCCCCCTTTCCAAAACTTATTCACTACCAAAGCAAGAATAAGTTTAGGAGAATATGTTAGTGGTATCATTGATTGACTAACAGTGCAGCTATCCATCAGCATCAGGAGGCGGGTGAGGATAGGATTATGCTGGTTCGAGAACTGATATGGCCCCGGGTACAGGAACTGCTGGTAGGGCGAGAACGGGGGTGTGAAGGTCTGGAAAAGATTCTACGATAAAGATTCGATGCCACCCCACTGTCTCATCATGGTGGCAATGTCAGAGACGTCAGATCTTAAGTGTGAGAAATCTCCTTACAAATTCACATAAGTGCTCTGCAGCCCTTGAAAGTCCGTCCTCATGCCGGTGAACCGGCCATCAATGTGAGTCTATAGACCCGTGAATCTCAAGTCAAAGTCTGCTCGTATATCGGTGAAACGAGTATCCATATCCTTCCACATGTCAGTGAAACTCATATCTAAATCTGCCCGTATGTCGGTAAACTAATGAAAATATTCTCTTGAAAGTTAGTAAAATTTGTATTCATTTTCGCCATCATATCTTCAAGAGAGTTTAGTTGCTCATCCACCATGTCCCTTCAGTTCCGTCTTTGCCCACGCGGTGCCCTTAGCTGCTTATTTTTTCTTTGGAGATGCACTCACATAGGTGCCAGAGAAATCATTAAAGCATTGTGCTCGGGGGTGTTCATCAACTAATTCCTTTGATCCTTGAAATTGGTTATTGATATGAATGCTGGATTTGGCAGTGGAAATTTCCTTCCATCATTTATGAGGAGCTCAATCGGGGCGGCATTGGGGCTAATCATCTGAACATTTCGAAGATGTGTCAAATTGAGGGCTCGAGGTCCAGGAAGTGGATAATAGTTGGACAGATTGATGTCCAAGGTCAGGGCAATTGGAGTAATCATGCCTTAAATACTCACAGTTCCTTTACTGGGCTGCACTTACCTTTTACATTGATCCAGAAGGAGGACAACAAAATCCACATAGATGGCTTGAAGCATACTCCACAAAATATACAGTTCATCCTTTCGAAAGTCCACTATTTTCATGTCGAGCTAAGATAGTGAAGGCAATAATTCTGTGGAGGTAACAAAAAATTGGATTTTGAATTTGAGAGGCCTTAGCTAACCCGGAGTTATACCTCACCACCCTCTCATCGGGATCAAGAATCATCCTCCAAGATGCCTCATTGTAGTAATTGGTATGGTAGTGGAAGTAATCATTTACCGGAGCTTAAAATATTGGATTGGATGTACTTACCGTTTGGGAAATCATGACCATGAGCTCACAGTGGCCCTGCTAAACTCAATATTTCAAGCTCCAGTAAATGGTTACTTCCACTACCATACCAACTACAGTAATGAGGCATTATGGAGGATGATTCTTGATCCTGATGAGAGGATGGTGAGGTATGACTCCAGGTTAGCCAAGGCCTCTCAAATTCAAAATCTAGTTTTTCATTACCTCCACAGAATTATTGCATCCAATGTTTTAGCTCGACATGAAAACAGTGGACGTCGAAAGGATAAGTAGTATATTTTGTGGAGTATGCTCCAAGCTATCTATATGGATTTTACTGCTCTTCTTCTAGATCAATGTAAAAGGTAAGTGCAGCCCAATAAAGGCACCGTGAGTATTGGAGGCATGATTACTGCAATTGCCCTAGCCTTGGACATCAATCTGTCCAATTATCATCCACTTCCTGGACCTCGAGCCCTCAATTTGGCACATCTTTAGAATGTTTGGATGGTTAGCCCCAATGCTGCCCCGATTGAACTCCTCATGAAGGATAGAAGGAAATTTCCACTGCCAAATCCAGCGCTCATATCAATAACCAATTTTGAGGATCAAAGGAATTAGTTGATGAACACCCCGGAGCACAATGCTTTGACGATTGTTCCGGCACCTATGGGAGTGTATCTCCAAAGAGAAAATGAGCAACCAAGGGTACCATGTGGGCAAAGACAGAACTGAGGGGACATGGTGGATGAGCGACTGAACTCTCTTGAAGGTATGATGGCGAAAATGAATACAAATTTTACTAACTTTCAATAAAATATTTTCATCAGTTCACCGACATGCGGCGGATTTAGATACGTGGCTCACTGACATACAGAAGGATGTGGATACTCGATTCACTAATATACAGACAGACTTTGACTCGAGATTTACAAGCTTGTTAACTCGCATTAATGGCCGGTTTACCAGCATGAGGACGGACTTTCAAAAGATACAGAGCACTTATGTGAATTTGCAAGGGAATTTCTCATACTTAAGGTTTGACGTCTCCGACATTGCCACCATGATGAGACAGTGGGGTGGCATCGGATCTTCATCGCAAAATTCTTCTCAGACCTTCACACCCCATTCTCATCCTACCAGTAGTTTTCATATCCGTACCCGGGGCCATATCAGTTCTCGAATTAGCATAATCTCCATCCTCACCCGCTCTCTGATGCCGATGCATAGCTGCACTATTAGTCGATCAATGATACCACTAACGTATCCCCCTAAACTTATTCTTGCTTCGGTAGTGAATAAGTTTGGGAAAGGAGAATGATCATTTGTGTGTATCGTTGATCTTTTTTGATTTTAGTACTCTCCATTTAGATACTTTTATTTAGAATTGTTAAACTTAATTTCATTGGATATTTTTATTTACTTAGTATTGTTATTTGGATTTGCTACTTGGTGTTCGGATAATTCATGACTTTATGGGTTTTGTGATATTTTATAGTTTAGTATTTATTTTTGATAATACGTGTGATTGGTTTAATGGTAGGTAGTAGCCTTGATATTAAGCAGGTTTAGCCATGATTTTGTAAATCAATTCCTCTCTTGCTTATTGAGTTCATATTTGTCATGCTCAACTTTGGAAAAATCTTGACCTGCCTATGATGTTGTCTTTTGTGAAAATGTTTGCATGTATAAGGACACGAGTTGATATACACTTGATTTGGATTGTAAAAATATTAATTTAACTTGTGGATATCCAGTGAGAATTGAGCCTTGATCTTGTTTTCATGTGTGAATCATCAATGATATTAGTATCTCTAGAACTTTTCCGATGAACTCTCTAGATTTTTCAAGTTGTGCTTAGAACATGGAGATGACCTAAGGCGTTCTTTGTCAAGTTTGTGCCTTAATTTTTTTCCTACAAATATAACCCTTGTTTGCCCCTTTAAGCTATATATTAATTTTATTTGAAACCAAAGGTAGAAAGAGTGTGGGAATTAAGTAAACTTGAAATAAAATAACCATAAGAGTTATATATGGATTGAACAATATTTGTTTTTGTTGTATAACCTTATTTTGATCATTATTAATTTGCGAGCCTCACAAATTGAAAGAAAAATAAATTATAAATTGTCAAAGAACAATCAAGAAAATCAAAATAAATTGAGGAGTAATTAATGTTTTGATGCCTATAAAAAGTCCTAAATCCATTTAAATTCCCAAGCAATGTGAAGGGTAGAAGAAAACTCGAAATAATTTTACTTGTTTTGAAATACGATATAGGTTTTGGGGATTGATTTTGAAGTCACTTTTAACCTATATTTTTTCCTACCCTGTCCAAAGAGCCTAACGTTGCAACCCTTAAGACCTATGTGATCCCTATTTTGAACACACTCGTGAAAAGAGATGAGTTATTTTGCAAGCTTATGGTAGTATACTAACATTACTCAATTTCGAGCGTATACACGTCCATTTTCTCATTGAATGGTTGAGTTTGAGTGTTGGTATTCCTAAAAGCAAGGAAAAGCTGTGTTTTTACATATTCATTTCTTGTGTATTGAAACTTCGATTCTTTATGTTTGATCACATGCTTTTAGTTCTTCTTCTGAGGTATTTTTTATCATGATTTTCCTTTTTCTCTTTTACTTGAAATCTTGTTTGGGGACAAATAAGAACTTAAGTTTAGAGGAATTGATAATCGGGATTTTTGTGCTTCTTTTTATCTACAATTTAGGGCTATTTCAATACCTTTTTATAAATCAATTGTATATTTTTTTATGTCCAAACTCATATTTAATCCAAGTAGAAATTTCAAGTATGATATAAAGGAAAACCAAGAAGTAGAGGTACATATGCGAGCCACAGCGCGAGCTAGGGTGCGACCCGAGTGCCCCATGCCTGAAGTGGTATTTCCAGAGTCGCAAGCGTGAGCTACAGCACGAGCTAGGGTGCGAGTCCAATCGCGCCCCATGGCGCGACCTATAGTGCGACCGAGCCCGCTCATGCCTGCGATCCTTTCCATGGTTCACTTAGCACGAGCTATAGCGCGAGTAATGCATGATCTAGCCGTGTCGTGCCCTGGTATTCTATTTTACGGATTCTGTCAATTATTTTGATCAACTTTTTGTTTTTTCAAACTATATATATGTACCTAACTTTCTAATTAGGGTAAGCCTCTCATTCCCTTGTAACCCTTTTCCCCAAATGTACAAAAAGTAGAAAATATAGACGTAGAAGAAGAGAGGGCTAGGGTTTTCACTTGGAGGAGTTCTTGAAAGTTGAAGAGGAAGGAAGGATCTTGTGGATATTTTGTACACCTTATTGGTTTAATCTAATTTTTTATCTATGTTTTATTTACGAGTTTGTGATTTCAATATTAAAAGCATGAGTAGCTAATCTATATAGATTTTGGGGTATTGGATCATTTGATGATTGGTGTTTGAGATGAATGTGTGATGAATATATCTTCTTCTCTTTATTTCTTATGGATCAATGTGTTGATTTGTGAATGTATTTGGGTGGCTTCCATTTAGATTCATTATGTGTCTAATGTGTAATGAGAATTAACCATTAGGCATGTGTGTTTGATCTATGAGATCATTTACTTGTGTTTAGAGATATTGATGAGTATTTGGCATGTTAATGGTGATTTGGGACCCTAGAAAGTTTGAGTGAAATATTTACTAGAGATAGTGATTTTTGCACTTGCTCATATGTCTATGTTGCTTGAGAAAGTGCTTAGATGATCTAATGTCCAAATCATGTTGAGAGATGAGAGATATGTGGTTCATATTGTTTTTGAGAATATCATCATCAAGGATTTAGCACCCTAGAGCACACCCCCTTTTATTATCATCTAAATATTTCCTTCGAAGTTTTTGACATTCTATATTGATATAAAACTTGTATTAGTTGTTTGAGGTTGGAACAAAATCCTTTCATTGAAATGTTGATTGTTTAAATAGTGAATGTAACTAGGATTAACATTACTTGCATGGTTAAAACTATAACTCTTATTCCTTGAGGTTCGACTCGTATCATTGCTTGCTACATTAGTGTATACTTGCACTTGGCGCGATTATTATTTAAGGTATAAAACACCGCATCAACGGGTCGACCCACCCATCAGTCAACCCAGAGGGTTTGTTTTACACATGATCGGGTCAACCCGGAGATTGACGCAGTCACTCGACCCACCAGTCGACCCGGACGAATCCAGTTCGGGATTTTCAAGACTTTTCTCCACTTTGAGCTTTATTTTAACTCTAGGGTTCTTTCTAACACTATAAATACCACATCTACTCATTAGAAAGGTAGTCCAACACAATCCAATTTTATTTAGTTTGGTAACAAGATACGTACCGAGGTAAACAAAATTATGGAAACAGAACCGAGACTCTGGAGGCTACAGCAAGATTGAAGACATCAGTTCTTTATTGTGTTGCATAATATTTTGTTTACCATATATTTTTATTATTCCTCTTTAATTATGTCTAGGTAAATTTGCTTGAATTCTAAGAATGTAAAACTACGATGGATTTTGTGTTTTGATTAATTTTCAATTCTTCCTTTCATATATTGGTTTATAAATCTTGATTTTGATTTTTCATATATGATTGTTTGGAACCACCTATGCATGTTAGATGAAATAAGATATTATATTATGAATGTTTAGAAGTACGTACCAACCAAGTGAATAAATATTCAGTCGCAATTTCATTTTAACAATTTTACTAAAAATTCGTTATTATCCATCATTTATGACGACTGGACATGTTTTCATATTTATGATGTAAGAATAAATTATCAAAATTCGTTGAGCACGTATTTTGTTTTATTTTATTTTGAGAACTGCATTGTAACATTTTATTTGTTTTGGACTACGACAACACAATTTTTTTTTATTTTGTAATAGTAATAAAATCAAATAAATTATGAATCAACAAAAATAAAACCCTACACATCCATACAAATTACATTAATTCTTATACTTAGTCAAAGAAAATATTGTAAATTTAACAAAAAATTGGCCAATTAATTAAATTTGTGTAATTGCTTCCTATCGTTTTCAAATTAATACCCAAAGAGAGCTAAAAGAAGCTAAATGTACAATTAACAGTTACTAATATTTCCTATGTGCAATGCACATATTTTTAATTTTATAAATTATAATAGCAACTTAATGTTATAATTTATGAAAATAAATTTAGTTTTAGCATTCTTAACAGTATAAATTATATTTCTTCTATTAAAATTAATAAGAGAAAATTGAAGAAATAATTACACACATCAATTTCTCATAAAAATTTAGAATATTACTTGTTTAAGCATATTGTAAAATTATTAAGTACTAAAAAAATTAACAAAGATGGTCATAGATTTACAAATTAAAATTCACAACGGTTGTACAATTATTTTTCTATTATAGTATTCGTATCTAAACACACTTTTTTTTCCCGAACTCGCAATTAGTGGAAAAGACACTCATAACTTGATCATATTTTCTTGTTGAACGTTGCAACATATAGAAACAAATCAATCTCTTTCAAACATCTTCTAATTAATTAATTAGACAACAACAAATAGTGAACAACACACACACACACACAAAATGAAGCCATAGTGATCACAATGAGTGTTTATATAAAAGCTCAATCTGTAAAATAAAACGAACTAATTAGAAATTTAGAATACTATGTTTTGAAGGAAATTGAGGGAGAAGTAATAGAATTTTAATGTTTGAGACTTAGAATGGTGATGAGAAGTGATATGAGATTGCATTAGACGGCTGCAAAAGATATCTATGGATGAAGAGCCACATCAATATTTGAAGCGATGATGGTGCACTTCTTGGCAACAAAGTAACAAATAAAAAAACTAAAATATTTGGACAAATTATTCAAACTGTGAATAATCTGAATCTAAATAATATTGAACACACAATTTGGTGTTATACAATAATTGGAGCAAGTATTTATAAGCATCGGCAAGTTGCAACCCTTCAAAAAAAACCCACATTCCAAATATTTAATGTCTTCATTGGAATGGTAGTAATTTGCGCATTTACCATTCATTTTTTTTTAAACTGTAACATTTCAATGGCAATAATTTACGCCTATAAACATTAATTGAGAAAGGGCTATGGAGATTAGAAAATAGAATCATTACTCATTAGTGTAAATTGTGAATATAAAAAATATACACGTAATTATACTATTTAGTTTTAGTTGATAAATTTTAATTTGGGTTGATTTTTTATATTAGGATTTAAATTTATTTTATTTTTAATTAATAATTAGTAATTTGTAGGTTTAATTATATGTTAATTATTATGTATATTGATATATACAAATTAACTTTAATTATAAAGCATCATTATATCATATTATAATATATTTTATATTATTATTATTATTATTATTATTATTATTATTGTAGATCCGAAAATATGCAATTAATTGTATCAGTCCGGAGCAGCGGTTAATCTGTGAAATAAAACCAGAAAAAACGTAAGAGCCAAAGACCGTCGGGGGGTTGACGATCGTTGGGCCTCCGATGTTTAAGTCAGGAAAAGAAAATGAGTAGAAAGCGATAAGATATGAAATAATTGAATAATTAAGCCACTGACTAGAAATCAAGAGAACGTCGTTCAAATCTGGAAAAACATAGGGAAGAAGCCTGGATGTTGAATCGCCTGAGTGGCTAAGTGAAATTAGGGTATGATGTGAAGCTTGTGGGTATTTTAGCGTAGTCGTCAAATGAGGAGGGAGGTCTCCTTTTATAGAGAGAGATAACGCTAGGGTTCATGTAAATTACGGGAGTGGTTGAGGCATGATCTCGTTCATTTGATCACGTCAACCCTTTCAGATAATGCGGACGGCTAGGTCAAAGTAATTTAAATTACCTGATCTTTATGAGGTTTCTCGGTTAAACGACAACATTCAAACCTCATGGACTAGCATAGTGGACTGACGAAAAATAGCCACTACAGTTAGCCCCTAATTATCTAGGTTCCAGCATGGGAGCTGGACAATGAACCGTAATGTAAATAAAACATGTAAGGACATAAGACGCCGAAGCTCTGAACGCAAGCTGCAAGGTGAGATGGTCAAAGCTTTGAAGGCAAACCGTAAGACCGAACATCGAAGCCCCGAGTACAGGCCATGAAGCTAAATGACCCAAGTTATAAAATAACTTGGAGGTCGAACTCTTAAGCTTTGAGGGCAAGCTGCAAGGTAAGACAATCGAGGTTTTGAAAGCAAACCATAAGATCGAACACCGAAGCCCCGAGTATGGGCTATAAAGCTGAACAACCTAAGTTATAAAATTACTTAGAGGTCGAATGCCTAAGCTTTGAGTGCAAGCTGTAAGGTAGGACAACCGAGGCTTTGAAAGCAAACCGTAAGGCTGAACATCGTGAATTCAATATTGTTTGCCAGACGCACACGGGGGTCTCACTGTTTCAATTTCAGGACTATTTTCGAGGGTTGACGAGATCGAACCTGAAATATGATCAACCTTGATGCTTATGAGACCCTAGGATCGATATTTGACATAGTAGACCTAGGGTCGATTTTTGGCATAGTAGACCCTAGGGTCGATTTTCGATATAGTAGACCCTTAGGGTCGATTTTCAACATAGTAGACCCTTAGGGTCGATTTTCAACATAGTAGACTCTTAGGGTCGATTTTCAACATAGTAGACCCTTAGGGTCGATTTTTGACATAGTAGACCTTTAGGGTCGATTTTTATTATTATTTATATATCTGTAGCGAAATAAGTACGGTAATTAAGAGTCCTTATGCAACTCAAATTCCTATCTGGACTGGGCTTTAAAATAGGGCTTTTCTCCTTGCTTGGAGAGCAAGAATCCACCCTAGCTACGTCATCTGCCACTTCTATAAGAAGGAGAATTCTTTATTCTTATGTAGGCGCTCAAAATCATTGTTCATCATTATTTTCTCAGTTTCAAAACTGCAACGACATCAAGATACGCGGGCAATATTCGTCCTCATTAATTGGTAAGTTGCTCATCTTTTATCCTCTTGATCTTGATTTGAGCTATTTTATTTATTGTATTTTTTTTTTCAACATCGTTGAGTGAGGTGAGTGAGAAACAATGATTGACATCTGCAGTGGCATGGGGAGACCTCAAATTGAGATTCCAGAAAAAAAAGAGTCAAGTTTGGTCGACCCTAGGATTGACATTGATGACAGGCTTGATATCTCCAAAAAATTGAATACTTTGAAGAAAAATTCAGGGTCCACTGAGTGTGGTGAAATCTAGAACTTGAGAGATAAATCTGAATTTGAAGATGAAAGCTCAGATTCGGAGACGAGCGGTATTGAAAACACTGAGGGCACGCTTTCTGAAGGTAACGACATGGTTGTCGATCAGATTGAAAAATCAGACGAAGAGATCAATGACCCTGATGATTCGGATGACCATGCGGTTAGCTCCCAGAGGTCTTTCGGGTTCAAAGCAGAAACAATATCGTCTGCCATAGACTAGAAATCTCTGAAACATATAATATAGACTTATGGAATTGCTTGTCAACTGAAGGTGAGGGTCCCTGAGTCTTCGGAGAAGGCTTTTTGGCCGCCTAGAGACTTATGGAATTGCTTGTCAACTGAAGGTGAGGGTCCCTAAGTTTATTCTGATATTTTTAAGAGAGGGGTTCGACTACCCTTGCATAATTTCTTTTGAAAGATTGCAGCAAGTTATAGAATCTCCCCAGCTCAAATTGCTCCTAACGACTATAGCCATATGATGGGTATGTTGTTGATATAGTATAACCTGAAGTTTGGTGAACCATGATTGGAGGAGTGGCACTCATTGTATAGAATCGTTAATGTGCCTGACAATCTGGGCTTCTATTATTTCACTAGATGGACTGGCGGATTTACGGGACTAGTGAGAAAATGTATTTCGTCTTCTGGTGATTGGAAGCCCAATTGATTTTGGGTGACATGTGGTGAAGATAGCGAAGGATGTCGTTCTCGATTTTTTAGCCGAGCTCATGCATTTCTTTTTTTTATCAATTTGGATAATGCCAAGTCTGATTTTGATTATTATTATCTCTAAGTAGTAAAAATAAATGTCCTTCTTTTGCAGGTGTTCAAAAGAAACATAAACCGCAGGGTATCTTACTTAAACGGATCTAAAAAGTCCTCGACATCCCTCAAGAGTATCGTTCTTTCAAGACTTTGCGAGATGAAAGAGTCGTTAGTGCCATCAAGATGCCTCCTACCAACACTCGTACCCTCCGATTGACATAGATCAAAGCTAAGACTGATAAAGTTAAGGATAAATCAAGTAAGGAAGGCTCTTTGGGGTCTGCAGCCCCGTCCATGAAGTTAAGGATAAATCAAGTAAGGAAGGCTCTTTGGGGTCTGCAACCCTGTCTGGGGGTTGGCGTCCTTCTTATGTCCCTCTAAGTAAAAAGGCAAGGACATCGACCCCGGCTCCTAATCCTACCCCGCATACCACACCTGCTCGAGAGAAACCAGATTCAGTGGTAGTTGAGATGGGGTTCAGTTCTCCTTCTCTTGCTGATGGGCCAATGGGCCCGATGTTCGATGAATTAGGGAATGAGATAGTTCCTCAAAATTCAGCCACATTTGATCCCTCCAGCATTGTTTGGAATGCAAAATGAAATGGTGGCGGTAGATATTGGCAATCTACAAGCGGCTGGATTAAAGTCTCAGATTGCTCGTGCACTTAATCATTCTGTTCAGGTATGTATCTAATTTTTCATAATTTTTTTTACATATAGATGACGTATTAATTTATTTTAATTCTTGTGAATGTAGGCTACCATGGCACTATCGTGTGCTCGGGCAAATCTTGAAGCTGAGTCATCTTCAACCTCCAAGCTTGAGGTTGAGGTAGCAGCTTTGAAGACTGAGGTAGAAAAACTTAAGAGGGGGAAGGCTGAAGCTGAGAAGAAGGTGGCAACGGCATTGGAAGAATTCGAAACATACAAGAGTCATCTGAGTAAAGTGAAAATTTCTCATGCCAAGCTGCAGAAGGAGTTTGATGCTGCCAAGGACCATTATAAATCTGAATTGGCGGTTCGTGATAAGACCCTTGATACCGCTAAAAAATGTGAGGGGATCGACCTTTAGAAAATAGCTGATTCTGAAGCCTTTCAACCCATTCGTGCTGACATGGAAATGAAGATAGCTGAAGTCTTAGTGGGGATGATCAAGGACAAGAATCCTGATCTCGATTTATCCTTCCTTTATGGTGACGATGCGACGTAGGCTGATGGAGCTATATAGCGCGTGGCTGATTTTCTATATTTTTTATTTTTCACACATTTTGTTGTTTATTTAGACTCATTGTTATTTTCGCCGGCTTCGGTGTTGTAGTATATTTGTGGTGATTCTCCACTTTTATTTTATCGATGTTGAACTCCCGTTTGGGGTAGTGACATTCTGAATGACATTTCATACTTGAACTTTTGTTTTTCTTCAACTTCGATGTTTGGAAGTTACGTGTGCAAGTGCATGTCATATATTTGAACGTGAGAATCTTAGAAACACATACGTAAAAATATATGTATTGATTATTTTACATTTAATCTGATCGGTAGATTACAATTCTAGCATCTAAGGCTAGCATATGCGAATATGCAAGTTATCTAAATTACAATTTATTTTAAATCGAGGCTGAACTTGCATTGAGGTTAAACCATGCCTTGGAGACGTTGGTATTAAACATCGTTTGAGAATTTATCGTTGAATCCATATCTAGATTGACATCGATAATATTTATCAACTTTGATGTGTAAAGCCATTTTTTTTGCTCTTTATTATACTCGATGCTGACCTTAGCGTGTGTTTGAGATCTACAGGGTCATTCTTGTCTAACTTGAGTTGTCAACATCACTTTCAACCTACATGCAGCAGGGTTAGATGGTCGATGGCTAAGCCATCGACCCTCCGACGCTCAAGTCAGTAACTGATGTAAGGAATAAGTTTGAAAATAATTGAAAGCAGTGAATGGAAATAAACGAGAATGTGAACTCATTTCTTCATGATCGATGTTCACCCTAAAGGTTGCATAGTCAACCTTGAGGGACTTCTTTACTGAGTCTCGGTTCTCAGCATCGGATTTTAATCTACACATAGCATGACAAGATGGTCGATGACAGAGCCATCGACCCTCCGACGCTCAAGTTAGTAGCTAAAGTAGGAAATAAATTTGAATATTACTGAAAGAAGTAAAAGAAAATGAAATAGAAATGCAAACTCATTCTTTCTGGATCGACGTTCACCCTAAGGGTAATGTTCACCCTAAGGGCTGCGGGGTCGACCTTGAGGGGCTTCTCTATTGAACCTCGATTGTCATGATTGAGTTTCAACCTGCATGCAGCATGCTTACATGGTCGATGGCCATCGACCCTCCGACGCTCAAGTCAGTGACAGGTTGAATAAAAAATGAATAAGATAAAAGTTAAAAAATTTAGCTAAGGGTTTAGAAATGATACTGCTTGAGGTGAGTTGCATTCCAGCTATTTACAATTTCTCTGCCTTCAACAGTTTGCAGCTTGTAAGCCCCGTTTCCTACTACCTTCGTGATCAGATAGGGACCTTCCCAGTTAGGGCCTAGTTTGCCAGCCCCGACTTCTTCAGTATTTTAAAAAACTTTTCTAAGGACCCAATCTCCAACCTTGAAAGTGCAGAGCCGAACATGTTTATCATAATGTCGAGCTATTCACTGCTGGTATAAAGCTATTCTCATTGCTGCTTGATCCCGTTGCTCATCAATCGTGTCCAGGTTATGGTCTAGCTCCTGATTATTCTCTTTTTCATTCACCCTTGAAGTCCTCACATTCCTGATCCCTATCTCTAGAGGTAGGACGGCTTCAGACCCATATGTTAGAGAAAAAGGTGTTTCTCTCATAGTTGTTCGTGTTGTGGTTCGATAATACCATATCACGCTGGGGAGATGCTTGACCCATTTTCTCTTGTGTTTATCTAGTTTTTTCTTCAAGGTGTTCATTATTGTTTTGTTGGAGTCTTCGGCTTGACCATTAGCGGTTGGGTACCTTGGGGTGGAATAGGTTAGCTTGATTCCCCATTTTTTACAGAAGTCTTGGAACTCAAAACTGATAAATTGAGGTCCGTTGTCGATGACGATCTCTGCTGGTACTCCGAACCTGTAAAAAATATGTTTCCACACAAAACCTCTTACCTCATGGTCCTTGACCTGTGCGAATGCCTCTGCTTCGATCCACTTTGTGAAGTAATCTGTCATGACTAAGAGAAAAACTTTCTGATTGCTACCCTTATGGTAGTTTTCCTACAATGTCCATGCCCCACTTAATGAAAGGCCAGGGCGTTATTGAAGGGTGAAGCGGTTCTGGATGAGTGTGATTGGACTGAGCAAATCTCTGGCATTTATCACATTTTTTAACGTAACTCTTTAAATCGGCTCTCATGGTCGGCCAGTAGAAACCTGTTGTTAAGGACCTATTGGCTAGGCTTCGTAATCCAGAGTGATTTCCACACTCTCTCTCATGTAGTTATTCAAGGATATATTTTGCTTGATTTGGACCTACACACTTCAAGTAGGGTGAGTACGAACTTCTGTATAAGGACCCACTGATCATGTTGAACTTCATTGCCTTAGCTCTGATTCTCCTAGCCTCTGTCTTGTCTTCGGGTAGTTCATTCTCGATAATATATTTGATGATTGGAGTCATCCAACTGACTTCAACCTCGACTATTTTCACTAATTTAGTTTCTGCTTCTTCTTTCCACACTGCTGGCCATTGGGCATATTCTACTTCATTATTTGTTGTCTTGAATCCACACATCGAACTGCTCTTTCAACAACGTCGCCTTTGGGAGAGATCAACACCATACCCAATCCACTCCTCTTGAAATTACTGGAGCCGTCAACTTGAAGGGTCCAGTGATTTGAATTATCACCTTCGGTTATTGAGAGTAGTTCTTTTTCAGCAAGCTCATGCTGCTCTGATGAAAAATATGTAATAAAATCAGCCAAAACCTGTGATTTTATTGCAGTTCGGGGTAGATAGGTGATGTCATACTCTTCAAGCTCTACTGCCCATTTTGATAACCTGCCAGATAAGTCTGGCTTGCTCAACACAGTCTTTAGTGGAAAGGTCATCACCACCATAATTGGATGGGCCTGGAAGTACGGCTTCAACTTTCGCGAGGCCATGACTAGTGCGAGGGCTAATTTTTCGAGTTGAGTGTATTTAGTCTCTGCATCGAGTAGCGATTTGTTGGCATAGTAGACAGGGTATTGTCTTCCCTGTTCTTCGCGAACTAACACTGCACTTAAAGAGTTAGCAGAAACGGATAAATAAATGAAAAGTACCTCACCTGAGTTAGGCTTCGAGAGAAAAGGCGGGCTTGAGAGATAGGACTTAAGTTGGTTGAGAGCCTGGTCGCACTCTGGCATCCACTCGAAGTCTTTTCCTTTTTGAAGTATGTTGAAGAATTGATGGCTCTTGTCGGAATATTTTAATATGAAACGACTAAGAGCTGCCAAACGACCCGTGAGCTTTTGTACTTCTTTGATGTTGCGGGGTGCCTTTATATTTTCCATTGCCCTAATTTGGTCGGGATTAGCTTCGATTCCTCTTTTTGTGATGAGGTACCCTAAAAATTTTCCCGACGTTACTCCGAAAGAACATTTGGAGGTGTTAAGCTTCATGTTGTATTTTCTTAACACTTTGAATGATTGCCTCAGGTGCCCAATGTGATCTTTGGCTTGTAGTGATTTTACAAGCATATCATCTATGTAGACCTCCATCGTCGAACCTATTAACTTTTCAAACATATGATTAACCAGCCTCTGGTATGTGGCTCCTGCATTTTATAACCTGAATGGGATGACTTTGTAGCAGTAGATGCCTCGACTTGTGACGAACATTGTTCTTTCTTGATCATCTGAATATAAGACAATATGATTATACCCAGAGAAGGCATCTATGAAGCTCATCATCTCATGCCCTGTTGTTGCATCGACAAGCGTGTCGATGTGAGGGAGTGTAAATGAATCCTTTGGGCAGGCCTTATTTAGATCGGTGAAGTCAATACACATTCTATTCTTTCCATTCTTCTTCTTTACTATCACAACATTAGCTAGCCAATCGGGGTACTGCACCTCCCGAACTGAACCAATATCGATTAGCTTTTGAACTTCTTTCTCTATCACTTGATTTCATTCTGCTGCAAATTTTCTTCTTCTTTGTTTGACTGGTGGGTGATCGGGATAGACCTATCACCTGTGAGTTATGATAGAGAGATCGATACCTGTCATATCGGCGAGCGACCATGTGAAGCAATCATGGTGTTCTGACAAAAATGCGATTAACTCTGCTCTCATTTCAGAAGTCAACCTCGACCCAATATGAATGACGTGATTTGGGTAGTCGGGGTGAATCTATACTTCGTCGAGATCTTTTATCTCGAGTTCGACATAGGAGGTCGACCCTGAACTTTCTACATGCTCATATTTTGAATTTGAGCTTTATCCATGTTTATACTTTGATTTTGACGTTGATGCTTCATTTATTTGGTTTATTTCTTGTACCTGCACGTGGTTAGTCTTGAAAGCCGATTTGTAGTAGTCTCTTGACACAATTTGCTCTCCACAAATCTGTTTAACTCCCCACGGGGTCGGAAAACGTATGATTTGGTGATAGGTCGAAGGTACGGCTCTTAGCTCGTGAATCCAAGGTCTCCCAAGGATGACGTTGTATACTGAGGGTGCATCGATAATTTGAAACTTGGTGTGTAGGTTAACCCCTTTCGTATACACAAGTAGTGTAATTTCACCTATGGTGGCTTTGTGCTCGCCGTTGAATCCAATCAAGGTCATAGATTTTTTGATGATGTTAGCCTCGAGGACCTGTATTTCTTTCAAAGTAGATAAAAAAATGACATTAGTCGAAGTCCCACCATTGATAAGTGTCATCTTGATCATACAGTTAGAAATAAAGACTGAAATAACAAGTGCGTCGTGGTGCGGGTGTGAGAGTTCAGAAGCTTCGTTGTTGGTGAAACTCAAAGTTATGAGTTCCATTTCGGTATCGGGCTTTGGTATAATCGACGTGTATTTAAGAGATCTATAGTGTCATTTTGCTGATGCCTGAGACACTCCGCTAACCTCGGATCCTCCAGTTATGCAATTAACCACATGCTCAATTGGTGGGGGCTTTGGCGGATCCCTTAGGTTCTCATCATTTTTGCTGAATGTCTACTTCCCCTTATCAGTTAGCAAATCTTTCAAATGGCCTCGCTTGAGTAGGTCAATAACTTCACGATGCAATGCAATACAATCATCTGTTCTATGGTCGCGATCTTTGTAGAATTCGCAGTACTTTGTTCTATCACGTTCATGATCTGGACTCCTCATCTTGGGTGGCCACTTCACTACACTACCAAGTTCCTTCAAGGCATTGACGGCTTCTGAGGGTGTGATGCACATGTTGTATTCTGGCAAGCGTCGATCATATGGATCTAAAATATTAAATATCCTCTCGACCTCGAGGTTTGTAGCGATCATTGTAGGGGTAAGGGTCAGTTCTTCTTCTATCATTTCTGCGAGAATCTCTTCCTTCATCTCGACCTCTTGGCATGGGTCGATAATACTAGTCTTCGTCTTCATCCCACGTAATTTGTATCCATGTATTTGCTAAAATATCATCCATTGTCTTACACGGGTACTTTGTGAGTTCTTTGTAGAGGTCTGAATCCCTCTTTAGCCCCTTTCTGAAGGCTGATATGGCAGTGTCAGCATTGCAGCCTGGTATCTCTACCTTCTCTCTATTGAACCTTGCAACATAATTCATAAGTGTTTTATTTGGATACTAGAAAATAGCGTAGAGGTCATCAGAATGTTTCTCAATTTTCCGGCTGCTGGTGAACTGTTCTACGAAAAGATCTGTGAGTTGTGCAAATGATCCGATAGAAGCGTTAGGAGGGTTTGTAAACCACTGTAGTGCGGCTCCTGATAGGCTTGACCCAAAACCTTTGCACATGCAGGCTTCTCTGAGGTACTTGGGTATTGCTGCGATGAACATCTTCTGTTTATATTGTGCGATATGGTCATCCGGATCTGAAGTTCCGTTAAATAACTTCATAGATGGTAAGGTGAATTTCGACGGCATCTCTGTTAACCTTATTTCATCCACGAATGGTGAGTCAGTGAAGCTATTTGGCTTGCGGATTGGAAGAGGTATACCAGGAATTCGAGTTATCATTGCCTCGATACCAGCCAGTCGTTGCTCCAATTCACTTGGGTGATCGATCATTCTCTGATCAAATCCCCGGTTGAACCTGCACTGTTGTTCAACCCTTTCTTGCTCGAGGCTCTGGTGTTGGATCCTTTCCTGCCCAGAAGCATGAAACTCAAACCCTGGAGGTGGCCTTAGCGGGCTCTTCTCTATGTGTTGTCTGGTGTCCATCTTTTGTGCTGACGCACTAGTACCTGCAATAAATGGATCAATAAAAGTAACAGAATGACGACGCTCAGAGTATACCGAATTTAGTTCGCCAAACAGATTGGTGGGTTTGATGTAGTTCAGATGGCGTGTGTTGTCATTGATGGTCAGATCTTCAAGTTTACTGCGGAGTGAAGCGTTCTCTGATCTCAGAAGCACTAACTCCCCCGTGGTGTTTGCCATTTGATACTGTATATTCCTCAGAACATCAGCCAGTGACAGATCAACATCAAACGAAGGCGTAGCGGTTCTCCCATCTTGTTGGGGTCCTTTTCTATCTCTACGACTTTCATTAGGCGTTGTCATTTTGTTTCACGAATAGATCGCTGCCCCACGGTGGGCGCCAAATTGTAGATCCAAAAATCTGTAATTAATCGTATCAATCCGGAGCAACGGCCAATCTGTGAAATAAAACCAGAAAAAATGTAAGAGTCAAAGACCGTCGGGGGGTTGACGATCATTGGGCCTTCGACGCTCAAGTCAGGAAAAGAAAAGGAGTAGAAAGCGATACGATATGAAATAATTGAATAATTAAGCCAGTGACTAGAAATCAACACAACGTCGTTCAAATCTGAAAAAACGTAGGGAAGAAGTCTGGATGTTGAATCGCCTGAGTGGCTGAGTGGAATTAGGGTATGATGTGAAGCTTGTGAGTATTTTAGCGTAGTCGTCAAATGAGGAGGGAGGTCTCCTTTTATAGGGAGAGATAGCGCTAGGGTTCACGTAAATTACGAGAGTGGTTGAGGCATGATCTCGTTCGTTTAATCACGTCAACCCTTTCAGGTAATGCGGACGGCTAGTTCAAAGTAATTCAAATTACCCGATCTTTATGAGGTTTCTCGGTTAAACGACAACGTTCAAACCTCATGGACTAGTATAGTGGGCTGACGAAAAATAGTCACTACAATTATTATTGAACTTACTAAACGTAGAAGACGTATTTAGGCGGGGGAAATCAAGGGTTTCTATTTATAGGACCATTTTACTTTTATATATATATATATATATATATAAAGATGTTATATCAATTTCACATTTTATATATCTTAGGTTATTTTTTAAGTAATTAATGTGCTGCACTAACAAAACTTTAGAACATAAGTGTACGTACTGTGTACCTGTGAATATTATTACACCTCTGTCTTGTTTTCCGCCTTGATAAGTCAGCTTACATTTGTGGAATATCTGTAATACGATTTAATTTATACATGTTGAAAAGCAAATCAGATGTTTAAGTTATTAACAACAAAATCGAAAGCATAATTTTGAAACAAATGAAATGTTCTTATATATAGTAGTAGTGCACTTACTTTGATTTCTTGCAGTTGAATGCTGATGTGACCTGATGCATCCAGCCCTTCTCTTGGGCCAATCCTTATTGGGCCGCATGCAGATGGGCCGATCGAGGATGCAAGAAGCCCACCAAAAGCTAGACCGCAGAGGACTAAGTGGGCACCAAGTAAGCTAAAGGACTATCATGTGGGATAGGGTAGCTGTATTTGGGGTATGGTATCTGCAATCTGAATGTAAGGTCTATCGACCAGTAGGATTAGTACAAACGGTTAAAGTGTGGTGTCTCGTAGCAGAGCACCTGCGGATTAAGTATCCGTTGTAACCTGCCTTTGGAGGCAGGGAATGATAATCCAGTAACTTTCCTCTTTCTACTTGGTTTCTTCTGCTCTCTGCTCTTCCCTTCTGATCTATTTTCTGCTTCTAACCTTGGAGTTAATGCTCACTCTAAGAGCACTATTACACTACCAACTATAAGAGTGTAACATTTGGTGCTTTCATTGTCAACAAAACCATGGCAGATTCTGACATAGATATCCTGTCCGCAATCAAAGACCTCCAAACCCACCTTGAAGACAAACTTCTAGCTACCAACAAAACTCTTCAAGAATTCATGCATTCCGTCGATACCCGCATATCCACTATACAACAACCTTCCACCACTCTGGGGCTGTCCGTTGCAGCTAGCTCTTCTAAATTCGCTCCCCCTCCTGCTCAACCACACCAACCCCTCGATATCCCTGATATTTCTCCATTCTCCGCTCTATGAAAATGGATGTCCCTAAGTTTGACGGTACCGACCCCGAGGGATGGGTTTTTCGTATCGAAGAATTATTGAACTTCCACGAAACCCCAGATATTGCCCGTCTGCGCATCGTCTCTTTTCACATGGAAGGACGTGCAGCTTCTTGGTTCCAGTGGATGAAGGCGAATAACCTTCTCTCTACCTGGCCTGAGTTTCTATCTGCCCTCAAACATTGATTTGGCGCATCCATCTATGACGACCCGCAAGGCAACTTGTCCAAACTCACGCAGACCTCATCTGTTGCCGAATTCCAAACAGCCTTTGAAGACCTCATGAACAAAGTACAAGGGATCTCTGAACCCCTCCTCATCAGCTTCTTTATCACAGGTCTTCGGACTGATATTCGCCGAGAACTCTCTCTTGGTCGTCCTTCGACTCTTCTCGAGGCTTTCACTCTTGTCAGAGCTTACGAGGCTCATCTCGATGAATCCCGTCTTGATTCCAAACCTTGGCATCGGGGTCCTCCGAAACCTTCTCCTCCACAATTTCGACCGACATTTCCCACAACATCGTCTCCACCAACTCCCTCTCTTGCCCAAATTCCACCCAAACTACCCCCTACTTCAGCCCCCACTCCATCCAAATCTACTCTTCCACCTCTACTACCCACACCCTCTCTTCTGGTACGTCACCTTTCTCAGGCGGAACTCCGCGATCGACGTGCTAAAGGCCTCTGCTACACTTGTGACCAACGTTGGTCCACAACACACCGGTGCCCCAGTAAGTTCTTACTCCTAGTTGGCACTGATGAAATTTTTGAAATCAATATCCGACCCATTCCACCCTCATCACCTGACTCTACTTTACTCCACATGGAACCTCCCTCCGCCCCATCATTCTCTGATATTCCCGATCATCTACGACCTCTTCTTCTCCAATTTTCCCACCTTTTCCAACCACCGATCATCTAGACAACTTAATTTAATAAGGGTTAATTGCTAAAAAATTCACGACCTTTGAATGAATTTACAATTTAAACATCACTTTTAAAACGTTACAATAATAATCCAACTTTTTGATTTGTAGTAAAATAGACATATCAAAAAAATTTCAACGACTAGAAAATTGACGTTGCACTATAAGAACTCTTTTATTTAACACTCCAAACTTGAAATTATATGAATACGTCGAAAAATATTGTTACATCCCAAATCTGATCACCGAAAAAAATATTGAGTGTTGAATTTGCTACAAATCAATAGGTTAGGTTATTATTGCAACAATTTAAAAGTGGTGTTTAAATTGCAAATTTGTTCAAAGTTGGTGAATTCCTTGGCAATTAACCCATTTAATAAATTAGCATAGGCTTATAGCTATTGATTAATTTTGGTGTCTATCACTCTATTGCACGAATAAAAAGGCGCATTTTCGAGAACCTTACTTTTTTTGAGAGCGGAAATTAGTCCTATAATATAATTTTATTTTTATTTTATATTTTGGAGTGGAAAATTCTATCATATAATTAAATCATATGTTTCATGCATTCAAAATCAATAACTAAATCAATAGATGAAAGTGATCAAGGAAAAGCTAACACTCAATTTCACGTGGAAAAACCAAAACATTTGAAACTCCTAAAAATTAAAATCAAGTGAGGTGGAGCCTCATCATTCAATCTGAAAACCAAAAACATGTTTTATCTTCTTTTCTTTCTGGGGGCGTAAAAAAGGAGAGAATTTTCCAGGTGAGTAACTGTAACTCTGCAAGGCAGAATGGAGGAGGTCAAAATGTGTCGGGTTCGATTATTTATGGACCATGAGGTTCTCGCTGACGAGCAGTCTCATGTCCGACGAGTTCATACCCAAATTCAAATCCAAACTCATACACAGTCAGACAATCTATCACCAATACGAAAATATAGCTCGTGTATCTTAAATACAACACTGTAAATACATTGTTTGATAATCTCATACAAGGTTTTGTGTGGATAGAAGCAGGCGGTATCATCAGTGCATCAAGTCACAGCAAATCAAAATATAAAACCAGAAATGTCAAATGCAAATTCTTGGACTCTTATTCCACATGTCCATACTTGTATGGATGTATGTAATGCGTTTACACATATACCCGCAACCATATCTAACGACAAAACACATTTCTCTCACGGAAATCGCAATTTTTCTCATTATACTTTTCATCCAATCCAGGGAACAAATAAGTGAACTACAATTGATTCATCATCACCACCAACATTCATCCATTCATAGAAGTAATGAAGGCTGCTAAAATAGGAGGAGAAAATGCTACAGGTTATGTGAACAGCACTGTGTAATGTCTATGCGTTGACAGGTTTGCCATTCAATTTAGGGAAAGGGTCTTGTTTGCTTAAAACCGCCACTTTACTTTTGTGAGCAAAATACCCTTTCACAAGGTTCTTGTATATCAGAATGGACATTATGCACTCCACCTGCATAACACAATTTCAAAACATGTCAATTTTTGTATTTTATTTCACCAATGCTTTGTATTTTATTTCACCAATGCACGTCACACGTCACAACATGCATGTATTGAACAAACAGATTAATTCGATGATTGTCTTTAGGCTAGCCAAAACATGTATAATCATGATCATAGTCTTGTCAGACTTCCCCAAAAAAAATCATTATGTTCACAAATAAGTAACATAGAATTAGGAAATATTCAATACTGGAAAATGATAAACCCAACTCTTATTATATAAAAAAAATAAGGCCCATTTTTGCATAAATTAGGCACCCCGGGCTGTAACTAAAGGGAGGGCAAAAATTCGTTATTATGTGCCATTTCCTATTCTAGGGAAAAAAAATTATTATTTTCAGGGGTCTTATAAAGATATATATATATATATATATAGGAGTTTTATCCATGATATAATAAAGGGTTAAGGTCCAATTTGCCCCATAAACTATTTCTCAAGGAGCATCCCGACACTCAAACTAAATTTTGTCCATGTTACGCCACTGAACTTTCGAACTCGGCTTAGTTATCCCCTCCCATTATTGTTGTTAGTAACACTGCTAACTCGCCATTTTCAGACCCACCCACCTCCATTTTCCTCTCTCTCACCTCTTCTCTCTCCTCATTTTTCTTCATCTCCATTTTGCTAATAAGCAACTCCTCCATTTCTTTACATCACCTATGTTTATGGGAATTGAGTTACTGACACTCGAGAAAATTATAACACACCAGTTGATTTTTTCTGTATTCTGCTTAATTACACAATTCTGAGAGATACAAAGGATGTTTTGGTGGTGACAGCCAAAGGATCTAGTGTTGAGATTATACCATTCTTGAAAACATGGGTAAATTTGCCTATGGCTATTGGTTTCATGGTCTTGACACAAAATTAGCAGATGTGTTGTCCAAGCAGGCCCTTTTTTATACTGTAACTCTCCGTTTATTGACTTTTTCGGAGCATTTGGGTTTGTTTTGTATCCTCTCAGCCAGTATGTTCCACCCCACAACTCTTGGAAGGTAATGTGAAGAAATGAAGAAGTTGCTTAATAGTAAAATGGAGATGAGAGAGAAGAGGTGAGAGACGAAAATGGAGGTGAGTGAGTCTGAAAATGGCAAGTTAACAGTGTTATTAGCGACATTAGAAGGAGAAGGGGCTAATTGGGACACAATTTAGTTTGAGTGTCAGGATGCTCCATGGGAAATAGTTTAGAGGGCAAATTGGACCTTAACCCTGTAATGAATATATATCCATAATCTTAGCTTTCTTTCAGAGGGAAAACACAATTAGTGTGGGTTCAAGAACACAATTAGTGTGGATCTAAGAACAGGATAATTATGTGATTCATTACAGGATGATGTTTAACAATTTGTGGAAACATTGCATTTTTGACAGGGTAAAAGAACAGAGAGATGATGAGCACAAAGAGCGATGTAAAAGAATTGTGATGGATACAAGAATGGAAAATTATGCTCCACAAAGTTACGATATTTTAACCGTTTATGGATAAATTGACATTTTTCAGAGCGTTGGAGAACAGAGAGATGATCACAACTGATGAATATAACGGTATTAAATTGCTTGCTTGATTTCTTCTCACGATATAGGTCCGCCATATTTGTTATTAAAAGGAGTTCTTTTTTAATAACATAATTCTTTCATATTTTTTGTTTCAATTAGTAACTAAGCAGAAATTGTCTAGAGTGATTTTGTCTATGTCAGTAAAAATCATGAAGATTGATTTAAATAATTTTGTGTGACAGCTATTTAAATAGGCTACTTCCTCAAGTCTGGTTAGTCAATGCTGTACCGCATCCATATGATCCAAAGAGAGTATAATGTGGAAAATATTACCTCATCAACATCCATGTCGATTTCAAGCCATCTCAGTGCTTTAACAATAACATCTAACTTGATCTGGTGAGCTTTATTTGGGTCTTTCTGCTTTTGAATGATATAGCTGCAACAGGTACAAATTAGACAATTAATCTGGGTTTCAGGCTCAGTTCACATAGAGGCCCATGAACATCACCACTTACATCTTCTTAACCAGTCGCTGGTAAACTTGAAGTTCTAACTTCTCCAGAACAAGGTATACACCTGACCTTAAGAACCTGTTAATGATTTACTGGGATTAATCTTACTTTTCGGAAATGACTATTGAATAAAACTATACACAATAAAAAATTGTACCTGTCCTCGTGTTCTTCTAGGGCGTGTCTTAGGAGTCGAAGATCACCTCTTTTAAGAGCAAGCACAACATCAGCATACTACAACAAACATGTAAAATGGCAACTTTTTACAGCAGAGTTCAAAGATGAGGAGCAAGTTCATTCCATGCATGCACAAAAGCACACACATGCAGACAAAAAACACAAACACACCCCAGAAAACAAAAGCAAGCTGATCGGAATTTATTCACATTTAATATTTTAAAAAATAGGCAGCATTTCCAAGTACGTTATATTCAAAGGTCGAACCTATTGATAGACTGAAGGATATCGAAC
Source organism: Perilla frutescens (assembly GCA_026008535.1). NCBI lineage: Eukaryota > Viridiplantae > Streptophyta > Magnoliopsida > Lamiales > Lamiaceae > Perilla > Perilla frutescens. The sequence continues at coordinate 46,143,054 of BRKX01000001.1, read as the reverse complement.
AGTCAGATCGAATGCTCCAAACTCTACTTGAGCATCCAAATCTGGGTGCTCAATGCCGGCAAAAACATCTCTGTACAAGGTTTTAGCACCATGCAAAATGTGTCCGAAGAAGAAGAGCAAAGAAAACAAAGTATGCCCAAAAGTAAACCAACCCCTTGGACTGCTTTGAAAAATTATTTCAGGCAATATATTCAACTAACCCCCATTCTTTTACCCATTAACATCTTAGAATATTTCACAAAGCTGGTATCGCTTAGTTTTCAATTTTTCGGGAATACCTTAGCGGATGAATTAGTAGTTGTAGTTCTTGTCAGAAAAGAACGTGTATTAACTTTTGGAAAATAACAGAAAAGTACGGAAGCAGCTTCAGGGATATGTTGATAGAGTTAAGGGTGAAATTACTCAGAGAAAATAAATAAAGTGGAATAGAACGAACAGAAAATAACAAAACCTCAGGCCGAAGCCTGCCCAAACGCCAAGCGCCAATCAGGAAGAAACTTCCTGCCTAAAGCCAAACGGCTTCCTCAATTTTCTAATGATCTTTCGATGATCTCAATGACGACTAACCTACTACTTAAATAACAAAAGAAATAACCTAAACTTGAAGCCCAAGTAAACTTGGAGCCCAAGCTGGATTAGCCCCATTTCAATATTCTAACCCTAAAAGTAACTTAACCTAAAATAACTATATTAAATAAGGAAAATAAAGATAATAGCAGAAATACAAAATATAGAGACCATTCTAAGAATCGATCTGTAACAATTCCATCCCCGTTCAAAACAGCCTTGTCCTCAAGGCTGTAAGTCGCTGCAACCTTTGTACTTCAAAAGACATCCCAAGTCTTTACTCCAAGCATACCGACTGTTGCACCTCCTATAGTGTCTTGTCTAGTATCATTATGCTGGTTGTCCAGACCCATTGAATGTATAATGGGTTCACGTACAGGAACAGACATATCAACCATTGAAAGACCATGCGACTTCAAAGATAGGGGAGTGGGCTTCATCACCAGTGGAGGAATCGGAGCAGGTGGAGGAACAGGTGCCCGAGGAGTATGCATAGGAATAGGTGCAGGTGCTGGTTCAGTCATAGGAAGATAAGTGGGGAGGGAAGGAGCAGGTGGCGTCGTAGGAGGGGCAAACGTCGTACTAGGGAGAGGAGAAAGTGTTGTCACGGGGCAAAGTGCCATCACTGGGAGAGAAACAGGCACAACAGTTGCTAGAGGGGCTGGAACAGGGGCCACAACCACAAGAGGAGTAGGCGATGTTGAGGAGGAGATATGGGGCACCGTTGCAGCTGGTTTAGCACCGTTCTGAACCTGAGGGACCATGTAGTCATGAGGCAGCAGTCCTTCCCGACGACCGTATTGCATTAGCAACACAATGAGGTTATCAATCTTCTCCGACATGCGATCGAGTTTTGCACACAAGTCAACACCCTTCTCTATCGTCTTCGTCCTCTCCATCTTTTGATCCGGCAGGTCGGACCAATTGATAGAGTTAAGGGTGAAATTACTCAGAGAAAATAAATAAAGTGGAATAGAACGAACAGAAAATAACAAAACCTCAGGCCGAAGCCTGCCCAAACGCCAAGCGCCAATCAGGAAGAAACTTCCTGCCTAAAGTTAGAAAATTGAGGAAGCCGTTTGGCTTTAGGCAGGAAGTTTCTTCCTGATTGGCGCTTGGCGTTTGGGCAGGCTTCGGCCTGAGGTTTTGTTATTTTCTGTTCGTTCTATTCCACTTTATTTATTTTCTCTGAGTAATTTCACCCTTAACTCTATCATATGTCTACCCAGCCAAAGCCGATGAACTCTATCTAATAATTCAAAACTACCCTAACAAGAATAGCCAATAATATAAATACCTAACCTAGGCCCATAAACAATAACTGCTGAAATAAACTGACTGACAAAAGAGGAAATAACTAAGAAAATAAATTAGCAAGCACTGAAACGCAATTAACTTGTCGCGACACTGATACACGCGAACTGCCCCCTGTGTATCACTGTATCTACCTCCATTTGTTTCTATTTCCATTAATGAACTCTAGTGTTTCGCCATACAAAAGAGAATATTAAGAGTTTCTCTGAAGTCTGAATTAGTTAGCTAAAAACTTCACATGCAGCTACACATTTTACCTCCATTTATTTATTTAGTTATTTATTTTGTTAACAAGGGACAAAAAAACTGATTCTAACCGTGCTTCATTTAAATCTTATGGGATCTTGGAATAGTTTGAGTAAAGAGAAAGTAATTTTACTGAAATCTTTACCACCTAGACATTAGGCAGCAGTCCCAAATAAATTTTGCAAGGTTCAGCAGAAAAGGCCAAATTGTTTCTGAATCCATCTTAAATAACGAGCCTTTTTCATTATTTGCTTATTTCACAAAGGTCAGCTGTATCTGACATAATTTTCAGTTTTTGCCCCCATATAACTAAGTTCCCTTGCCACCATAAGTTGCCCACACTCACAATAGACATGCATACATGCACAAGAAGACTAACTTGGACTTTCCTCCTGAGTGTATGATAAAATCCAATACATAAGGAAGCATATATAGTTCATACCTCATTTAAGTTAAACTTCTCAAGAAGCAATGCTGTTGGTAAGATGCCAATTGAAAGCTTCACAGGTACCAGGTATTTTAATATCATCCTATTAGAACAAGAATACATGGTTAGTGAGACAGCCCACCAAGGAATGTATTACGCAATGAAAAGCCATATTTTTATGACAGTACACCAAGAAAAATACAACACGATGCATTACTATCAGTAATCCACTTAAAAATTACACGATACATACGGAACTAAAGAGAAAGAAGTAAAAGCTCTTCAAGCAGCGGTAGACTGATGAAATGTATGTACTATGTAGTATCAAACAAGTACCTAAAAACACCATACCCATCAACTACTGATTATAGTTCATCATATACATGAAGAGAATCTTCTCAAGTTCTCGTAAATATATTAACAATGGCTGTGGTTTTGAGTTTTCAAATTTTGTTCAGATTCAGGCTTATGATCAGCAATCAAATGAGTAAATGAGCATGTACCCCCGACCTTATGTTGGCCTCTTTCTTTGTGCTGCAATGTGTCAATGCATATGATAATTTGTGGTCAGCAGCGGGAAAGTTTTCATTGTACACCTCCAAACGACCAGTGTAATACATGTAAGTGACCTTATCCCTCACTGGAAACTCCTCAAAGTCAAATATCCTAGCAGTTTCAATACTCCTTATCACACTGCGACATAGGTTGACAGTCCCTAGCTTGAAATATATTTTGAAAAGTTGGCATGTCACATATAAAGCTCCAACACGTTTTGGTCCTTTTCCAGCAAGAACCCCAAACACTTTCATGAGGAAAGAACCAGCGCCTTTCAGTTTTTCTGGGGTTTTCCCTATTGAAGCCAACTCTATATCAGCCTTCAAATGCAACAGCATAAATCAGTTGACCGTTTTAGAGTTTTATTTTTAATAAACACAAATATGACCTGTAAACAAGGAGGTCAGGGATATCTTACCCTCTCAGCAAGAATCCTAATTTCATATGCAATCACATATAATGCTTCCAAAGCCCATGCTGTTTCCCAATTTCGAAATTCCTGAATAAAAGCACTACAATTCTCCATCATTAGGAATAACAAGAGCATGCAAAAAGTTCAGTCCTACAACAACTTCATTTGAAAACAACATACTTGGATGCTTTTTCAAAGGCCATATACGATTCAACCAAATTCTTCAACCGATAACTCTGCAAGGCCCGAAATACATGAACTAGAATGTCCGCATACTGAGAATATTCAGTTTGCCTAATAACTCTGTTAGCATCCTGCAAATATAAGCAACAAAGTAAAAGACCTATACAAGTGGAGACACTATAGTTTCATGAATAACCACCACCAATCATACTATCACCAGCAAATAAATAGAAAGGAAAACACAAACGTCAAAGGCTCAAAGCATATGTACAATTTCTACAGAATTTTTATATGAGACTGGAAAACAAAAACTTTGAATCATGAAGTAAGATATTATGTAATTAAATTTCTAGCCACCAAACTGAACAATAAGCAATCAGGAATAAAATTCACACGATGGCTTCATTACAATTAAAATCAATGTCAGACAGCCCAAATGACTTGCGAAAACAGAAAACTCAATCCAATCTCAAATTTGATCGCGAACAAAAATGCACACACCTTCATTCAAATTTAAAACCAAAATACACTAATTCTTACAAATTATACAGTCTACAACCATTTCCTATTCTTTCCGACCACAGTATTGAACTAATTGGAACCAATCCACTGAAACTAAAGACTTCAAATGTGCTACTTACACATCAAATTAGAAGTTCCCAGAGAGCTCCAACTTCTATAAGTTAAGATAAGATCTTTCAAGTTTAGCAATACAAAATTCAACAATAAGAAGGGGACCTGGAAAGTAGTGAGGGCGTCGGCGAGGTAGAGGAGGCCGGTGGAGTCGGAGGAGATGGAGAGCAGGCGGCTGAGGGATTTTCCGTCTTGAGACGATATCGCGTCGGAGAAGCGGTTTAGGTAGTCGGTTATCCGCCGGTGAGCTTCTCCCATGCTTATGTATGCCGCCATTGTCGAAGCCACTGAAGAAACTGAGCAAAATACCAACAATTTCTTTTCCTCTAAAAGGAATAGAAACTATTTGCTCGACGACGTCGTTAGATGGCACCTGATTTTAGGTTTAGGGGTTGATCTATTGGGGGAATTTTTCAAAATTTCCCAACTTTAGGAAGACCTTAGGTTATGTCATGCTCAATAATAAAAGGGTCGAAAATTTATCTAGGTAAAAATATATTAAAATTGGTAAAAAAAAAAAGTAAGATTTAAAATTAGAGAATTTTTTAGGTAATTTATACTTTCCTTACACAATAATCAAAAAATGGAGCCCATCAAATCAGAATTTTTGTACTTATAAACTGCCACACCTCCCACACACATGAGAGAGAGAATATTAATGAGTTAGGATTTGAAACCCCCAACCACACCACACACGTCCTGGACTTAATTTCAAAGAAAAATCTGCTCTCGATTGAATTTAGTCACCAACCACGATTGAATTAATTTTTTTCCCAACCACCCCCACGTTATCTCTCTCTCTCCTCACTATCTCGCAGACTGAACCAAAGCAAAAAAAAGCTCTACGATTAAAACCTAATCCGCGATTAAGAATAAAAAAAAAATATAACGTCGTCCGCCGTCTCTCATCTCTCATCTCTCTGTCTCTATTTCTCTATTTTTGAATTCGCTGCACATCCACGATCCAGATCGAAGAAGCCGCTGCAGATTCTCGATTGAAATCAATTTCAGGTCTCTCTCTCTCTCTGACGGCACCATTCATTCCAGTTGAGGACTCTCCGACGACGACGCCGGAGATGGAGCGAGGACCCGTTGATCGATCGGAGAACTCATCTTCTCAAATAGGCTTCTCTTCAAATTGGTTGATTTTTTTTTTTGAATTTGTTGTTTAATTTAAGGCATATATTAGTTTAGAAATTAGTCGTGTGGCTAGTTTAGAGAGTAGTCGTGGTTGTTTATGTTAAGCATGGCATGATTTTGGAAAAGAATTGTAGCTTATTATGTTAAACATGGAAAATTATTTTAATCGAGACTTGTATTATGTTAAGTGATGCTTTTGAATTTAGTCGAGGCTCTCATAGATTAATGGAGGAATGTTTAAATGTAATCTTAACTTATTATGCTAATTATAAGTTCATAATTAATCGAGGCCAATTAAAAAAAAATTAATCGAAGCCTTCATCGATTAAGTTAAAAAAACAAAAACTAATCGAGGCCTTCCTCGATTAATTTATTACTAACTGAGGCCTTCCTCGATTAATTTTAAAAAATAAAAACTAATCGAGGCCTTCCTCGATTATTTTAATAATAATTGAGGCATCGATTAATTTTTTAAAAAAAAATAATCGAGGCCTTCCTCGATTAATTTAATACTAAATCGAGGCACTAATCGATTAATTAAAAAAAATTAATCGAGGCACTAATTGATTAAGTTAAAAAAAACTAATCGAGGCACTAATCGATTAATTAAAAAAAATTAATCAAGGTACTAATCGATTAAGTTAAAAAAAACTAATCGAGGCACTAATCGATTAATTCAAAAAAAATTAATCGATTAATTTAAAAAAAAATAAAAAAACTAATCGATTAATATTTAAAATTCTTCCTTGATTAATATTAAATTTTTCTCCATTAATATTAAATTATCCTCGTTTAATTTTAAAAATTTGCATAATTGAGGCACTAATCGATTAATTCAAAAAAATATTAATCGATTAATTTAAAAAAAATAACCAAAAACTAATCGATTAATATTTAAAATTATTCCTTAATTAATATTAAATTGTCCTCCATTAATATTAAATTTTCCTCGATTAATTTTAAAAATTGCATTTTCTAGATTAATTTAAATTTTAAGACATTCCAATTTATATGAAATATTAAAAGAATTTACTTTAATAGTTGTAATTTTGAAAATGTTGTTAGATTAATTGGCTTAGACTGCCGTTACGGAGCTTGAGGCCCTCGGTCGTGGCGTATGCCATACCAGATGTTATTGATCTGATCAGAGCCACATTGCTCAAGATTGGTGGTGATGATGTCGTTCGACTATTCAGATCCGGCTGTTTTGGACATTTTCTGGACTACAGGGGTGGTGACATCCAAAAGAGGGTGATTCATGCTTTGATGACGTACTAGGTGCAAGCGCAGGATCGCGCACGTGTGGGGCGGGAGGCATGGTTTCATATTCATCACTCCCAGCTGCGTTTCGATCCGAGTGAGTACGCCATGGTGTTAAGTTTACGATTCGGCGGCTCCACATTCGATCCGAATGGCGATCATATTGTTCCGTCGAGATCTGTGTACCACCGTTTATTCGAAGGGAAGCGTACGACCGTCAAACAGATGAAGGACATGTTCAAAGTGGAGGGGATGGCCAGAGACACTGCGGATTATGTGAAGGTTGTGAATATATTGTTCGTATACCGGATGATTCTGTGCCTAGATCAGTACCGGATCGTGGATCCATGGGTGTAGGCGTTAGCGGAGGATGTGGAGCGATGGAACTCATTTCCATGGGGTGCATATTCTTACCAAACGTTGATGCACTTCATCGGCCTCGTCCTCAGGACTCGACAGGCTATGGGCGGGAAAGGATCCGGACAATATCATTTTTACGGGCCGATCTGGGCACTCCAGGTAATTAGTTTAAATTTAATTGTTCTAAATTAGTTGAAATCAAGTGATTATGTAACTAATCCATTAATCCACTTTACAGGTATGGGCTTGTGAGGTGATACCGGAGTTGGCTAGTGAGATTGGTGTGCACAGTGGACAGCTCATTGTGCCTCGATGTTTGAGGTGGACATTCAGTCGCCCTGCCACTGACCCAACCACCTTATTACAGCGAGGGGTACGTTTTGAGGTTTCTTTATCTATTTAGAAGATTCAATCTATATTTGTTAATTCATCTTAATGATATTATTATTAATTCCATGCAGTCACGTGTGGTTACGTTGGTGCCATCTCCCGAGGAGACGGGGACTTCATATTACTTGAGCATGCAGTTGGAGCCGGAGCTCAGAGCGTGAGATTTGTTCCCTCTCGATCCGGGAACAAGAAGAAGATGCTTGCAAATGTAGCATCTTGCTCTTCCACATCAGCTGTGGAGGTTGTCCCTCCATCAGCCCGAGGCACTAGAGCTGCTCGCACACCACAGAAGGGTCGTCAGGCGACCAGTCAACCCTCGAGCCAGGCGTTGAGGGACGAGCCAGATCCAGACTACATACCTGGTCTCCGGCCCCCCACTGAGGAGGCACCAGAGCACACAGCAGATCCGATTCATCGAGAGAGCCCTCCTCGAACTTGGGAAAGAAAGCGTTCGAGGAGGGATCAATCTCAGAGCAATGGGGAGCCCTCAAAGAGTTTCCTGCAGAGGGTTGTGGACCGGGTGATGCCCCGTGTCAGGGAGCTTATTGACACGACTATTGAGCCCCGTGTCCAAGAGTATATGGACCGGGCTATTGATCGGGCATTAGCTGGTCTGAATAGCCGCCTCGATTATATTTAAGTGTTCCTTGATTATATTTAAGTATTTTTTACAAAGCCCTCGATTATATTTAAGTGTTCCTCGATTATTTAAAAATTAGCCTCGATTAATTATAAAAATTACCCCAATTAAATTTGAAATAGCCTCGATTAATTCTACGAGCCTCGATTAATTCTAAATAAAACCTCGATGAATTCTAAAATAGCCTCGAATAATTCTAATAGCCACGATTATAGTCTACGACATGCAACTCATCAATATATTAAAGATTAAAGGGTATGACATGCAAATCTCTCTACGTCGCCTATTTTCAAATTAAATCTAACAACACATGCAATATATAATCAAAACAATCAATATTTGCAAAATAAGTTCAAAAAAATGAAGAATACAAAACGTACCTTTGAAAGTTGCTCGTGCACTCCTTTTTTCTTCAGAAAAATCTTTTCTTTCGCCCCCTTGCTCCAAAAAATTTCTCCAACTTTTGCTCTTCTTCGTCGATTTGCATTGTAGTGTGAATAAAAGCTTGTACTGTAGTGGAGATTTGTATTGTAGTGTGAATAGTGAGCTCGTCTATTTATTCAAAAATTTAACCTACCTCGTCACAAAACATTAAATTGTATTTACATTCTCTTCTTTTCATTAATTCGGTCCAACATTCTCCTTCTTTTTATTTAATGAAGCCACTAACATGTACATGTATTAAATTCGGCCCTCTACCTTTCTTTCTTTTCACTTAATGAAGCCATTTACCTTCCTTCTTTTTATTTTTTGAAACTAGTTACATAAAAAAGAAATAAATGCATTCATTAATCGTGGCTAGTTAAGATATTAATCGAGAATCTCTTAAAATTAATCTATATATTTTTTAATAAATAATCGAGGCCCTTTAAAAAATAATCGAGTCAATTTTAAAAAATTAATCGAGATTTTTTTAAAAAATAATCGACAATTTAAATTAATAATCGAGACTTCATTTTAAGGGTTCGATTCTTCTTAAATAATTGAGGCTTATAATAAGCCTCGATTAGTTTTAACTAAATAATCGAGGCTTCTGCACTAATAATCGATTCTTCTAAAATAATCATAATCGAGGATTTTAAGAGGCCTCGATTAGTTCTAACTAAATAATCGATTAAATTTAAAAAATAATCAATTCTTCTTAAATAATCATAATCGAGGCCGTGATTTTAAAAACCTCAATTACTTTTAACTTGTAATTGAGGCTTCTTATGAAATATTCGAGACTCGTTTTGTAAATTGATCGAGACATTTCAATTGATACACTTTATAAAAAAATAATCGAGCCTCAACTTATAAAATTAATCGAGGCTAAGAATTAATCAAGTCTTGCAATTTCAATGGAGGCAATTTTCAATAACTAATCGCGGATAAAAATTAATCGATGCTTACTAAATATAATCGAGGCAGTTAGAATTGTTAGGGTTTCGTTTTTAGAATTAGGGTTTCGGGTGTTAGGGTACATTTAATGCCTGACAAAAGTACAATGTGTCAATCATTGGGTGTGGGAACCAAGTCTATTATAGTACAAATTGCCTAACAAACTGTACTTATTTTTATAAGCTGTTGTTTTTTTCCAAAAACTATTTATTTTTGTTTACTTTTATCTATCTAGACATAATAAAATGTGTGAACAGATCTTTGTTAACAAATTTTAACTTTCAAAATTATTTTCTAATCAAATATTACCGAATATTTTTTTCTAATCAAATAATTTTTTTGGTACTAATAATACCCTTAATAAATTATGCGCGGGTCAAAATTTGAGCATGACTTATAATTACCGTGAGAGTACACGCATCATCTATCACACCTCAAATCCTAATCACACATCTACTCTCATCTCAAGGTGTAACATTTATCCCTCCCTGAAAAGGTACACGTTCATTTTTTATTTAAAGAAAATTAAAGGAAAGAAAGAAATAAACAAATTACAAAGAAAAAAAAAAGAATAGAAGGCCTACACATTTCGGAAATTAATAACTGAAGGTTTACGCGTTTGGGAAATTTATTGTGTTACACATTATTTTACAAGAAAAATTGTTACATGTGTAAGACGTTCACACGTTTCCTTCCTTCATTTCTTTTTTAATTATCAATTATTTTTTTATTCCTGCACACGTCGAAACTCTAATCCTAAATTAAAAATGAAACAACAAACAAGTAAAATTGTAATGTTACACGCTAAGTGAAATTGAATAGTTACACACTAAACTAATGAAACAAAAATTAAGTAAAATTGAATAATTACACGCTAAATTCAATAGTTTAAAAAAATAAAAAGTTGAATTCAAAAACTAATATAATCGTAATTCAAAACTAATGTTACACACTAATGTAATCATAATTCCTAGTGCTACGCGTTCTACATATGAACGTGTAATACATTGGTTTTTATTTATTTTATTTTTTATTTTTAAAACTTTTACACATTGAATTGAATAAAAGTGTTACACGATCATAGAATGTGTAATATTTTGTTTTAATTTCTATTTTTATTTTGTAACACTTTTATTCAATTCAATGTGTAAAAGTTTTAAAAGCAATAAAAAAACATTAAAATCCAACGTGTTAGAAAAGAAAAGTCAACGTGTAGTGTGTAGCGTGTTAAAAAAATAAATCAACGTGTAGTGTGTGTGTATAGTGAAGGTCCATATTTTGTGTGTGTGCGTATAGTAAACTAACTTGTAGTGTGTGTAGTGGAAGAAGTGTAGTGTATAGGTTTGACATTTTCAAATATTTATTAAGGGTAAATATGACATTTACATTTTTGTTTGATTAGAAAAGAATGTTCTACTATTCTTGGTTAGAAAACAATACTCTCTCCGTTTCTGATTAAGTATCGTTTTAAATGAATGCACACAGATTAATAAATTAATTGCATTACTTAATACACCCTTGTGTGAATTTATTAAATAAGTTAAATATAAATGTATGAATGTATAAGGGCAAATATGTGAAAAATGAGAATTTTATATTTCAAATTTGTAGAATGACACATTTTTAAAAAAAAATAAAATTAAAATGCTAGAATGACACTTATATAGAAACGGAGGGAGTATCTTATAATGGCATTTAAATTTGGATTAGATCATAGGAGGACTGAATTATACTTGTCTTTGTCTAGAATCTATCTATCTCGTGCAATTATCATTTTTAAATTGTGTTGAGTGCATACACTATATGAGCACGGTATTCACTAATTCAAAGTTTAGAACGTTTACTTCCTTTTTTCTCGAGCTAATTTTGCAAAAGAACTACATTTTAAATTTTGCACATAATCACATAAATTTATATTTTAGACTAAAAATTTGAAAATAGAGTTTTAGGTCAATGGCTGTGTAAACTAAGACCAAGCCTAATTCTAATAAAAAAATGGCTAAAGTTGTGCACTTGTACGCGCGTGTGTATTTATGTTTTTCTTTTTAATTCATTGATTGTTTTTACGCTACGAAAATTTATAATATGAAAGTTTTCTTGCTACAATTTGAATATAAACAAGAGTTAATTGCTAAAAAATTCACGACCTTTGAACGAATTTGTAATTTAAATATTACTTTTAAAATTTTACAATAATAACATAACCTTTTGAATTGTAGCAAATTCAACATTCTCAATGTTTTTTCCGGTGATCAGATTTGGGATATAACAATGTTTTTCAACGTATTCATATAATTTCAGGTTTGGAGTGTTAAATAAGAGAGTTCTTATCGTGAAATGTCAATTTTCTAGTCGTTGAATTTTTTTTTATATGTCTATTTTGCTACAAATCAAAAGGTTGTGTTATTATTGCAGCGTTTTAAAAATGATATTTAAATTGCAAATTCATTCAAAGATCGTGAATTTTTTATCAATTAACCTATAAACAATTTAGTGCTCCAAGACTAGTCACCAAGTCTCAGTGATGGATCCAAATTGAAATTCTTGAGAACCTCACTATATTGTATGTATAAAAAAAATCACATTCATCAATGAAGAGGTTGAAACTGATCGACATTAAAAATCAAACATATAGAAAAAAAATAGGTGGTACAGGGGCTTGGCCCCAACCCTGGATCCTCCCATATGCCCAGTCTTGCTTTTGCACCACTAGATTCAATCATTTACCAGCACAACCACAAAATCAGCTCTAAAGAGATTTACATTTGTAATTGTTACAAAAATATATCCCTTAAATATAAAAGCATGATTGTAGGAGCTTGATTATAGTAGATTGATTGTAGATATTTAATGATAGATAATTTCCTTAATAGGTAGCTTAGAAGGTGTATATATCTGTATTTTTCTTAGTCAAGTAATGGTATCATTTCTCCATTTTTCTATTAAGTTTACATGGTATCAGAGTCATTGAATTCTATGACCTGGGCCTGATTTATTTTTATTTTTCTTTCTTCCACCGTTGTCCAAGTGAGCACCGTTAGTTTTTTGTGAGCGACCTTTTGTTGTCATTTGTTTCATCTCTTTTATAATGACTGGTGAACCGAGAAATGTCGTTATGACAAGTTTGGTGGCTAAAATTACTGATAAAAAATTAAATGGGACAAATTATTTTGATATGAAGAAAAGTGTTCGACTATATTTGAGGAGTATTTCTCAAGAGGGTCATCTAACTCATGATCCTCCAGCGAAATCTGCTTCAGATTATACCAAATAGATGCGAGTTGATGCCCAACTGTTGATATAGATTCGCAATTCTATTGAATCTGAATATTCTGGGCATATCACACATTGTGATTATGTCAAAGAAGCAATGGGGTATTTGACCTCTGTGTTCTCTGGAGAGGAAAACATTTCTCGAATTTTTAATGTATGTGAGGAATTCTATCGGATTGAGCAACAAGACCAATCATTGAATACTTATCATATGAATTTTAAACGTATGTTTGAAGAATTGAATGTCCTATTGCCTTTCAGTACATATATCAAGGTTCAGCAAGCTCAAAGAGAACAGATGGACATCATGAGATTTTGGCTGGTCTTAACTCTCATAATGAAGGAGTTAAATCAAAAAATTTGTCTAATCCAGAAGTTACTACTTTGAGGGATGTTTTTTCTAGGGTTTTACATATAGTTCCTAGCTCTCAAACTTCACCTATGCCACAACCTAGTGCTTTTGTTAGCCACATTAATGCCGGTTTTGACAAACCTCAGTCTTACAGCCATAACAAGGGAGGTGGTCGGAATTATGGAAATCAAGATCTTGGGATGGCTTGCTACTACTGCCATGAACCCGGTCATATAAAGAGAATATATCAGAAATTACTCAAAAAGAATCAGAGGGGTTTGAGATCCCAATCGGCTCACATGGCAGTTGCCAATGAGCCCCTTCAGTAATCAAAGTTTCTCAATTTATGCGGATGAATATGCCAAATACATCTAATTTCAGGATGCATCAAAGAATTCTCAGTCAGTCACTGCATCTACTGAGATAGGTAAAAATAATGTGTCTGTTTTCCTCTTTCTCTCAATAGGTCATTGATTCTGGTGCAACAGATCACATGGCAGGTAATCCAAAACTCTTCTCCACCTTCCATAACCATCTTTTTTCCGTCTTTCTGGCAGATGGCTCCGTCTCTTATGTTCTTGGTTGTGGCACCATTAATGCTACACCCACACTTCGATCCTTTGCAATTTGTGCTTCATTTACCTCAATTTTCTTTTAATCTCATTTCTGTTAGTAAGATTACATGTGCTCTTAACTGTTGCATCTCATTATTTCCAAATCATTGTCTCTTTCAGGATCTTATGACGAAGCAGATTATTGGTGGTAAAGGACGGGAATCATGAGGATTATACATTTTGGATACCCAAATACCTCGAACCATAGCTTGTTTCAGCATATTATCTCCTTTTGAAACTCATTATCGGCTATGACATTCTTCCTTACCTTTGCTCAAGAAGTTATACCCTCAATTTCGTGATGTCTCGTCTTTAGATTGTGAGCCTTGTCAATTTGCTAAACAACATCGTTTGTCTTATATTCCTAGGACTAATAAAAGGGTTAATCATAGTTTTGAGTTAGTTCATTCTGATGTATGGGGACCATATTTTGTTCCATCTAATGGATTTCAATATTTTGTCACCTTTGTAGATGATTTCTCTCGTATGACGTGGCTTTATTTTATGAAATCCTGTGTTGAAATACTTTCTCATTTCCAGTCTTTTTATGTTGAAATTAAAACTCAATTCAGTGTCTATGTTAAAGTTTTGAGGAGTGAGAATGCCAAGGAATATTTTTCTACACCTTTCCAAACATACATGACCCAAAAAGAGATTATACGTCAGTCATCTTGTGTTGATACTCCATCCCAAAATAGAGTGGCAGAAAGAAAAAATAGTCATCTATTTGAAACTGTTAGAGCTCTTTTGTTCCAAACTTATGTGCCTAAACATTTTTGGAGTGATGTTGTGTCAACAACATGTTTCCTGATTAATCACATGCCTTCTTCTATTTCTCATAATCAAATACCCTACCACATTTTGTTCTCAGATAAATCTATGTTTCCTATTAAACCTTGCATATTTGGTTGTACTTGTTTTGTTCGTGATGTTTATCCACAAGTTTCTAAGCTAGATCCTAAGTCACTGAAATGTATTTTTCTGGGTTACTATCATCTTCAAAAGGGTATGGATGTTTTTCTCCTATTCTAAATAGGTACATTGTGTCCTCTGATGTCACTTTCTATGAGCATAACCCATTTTTTGACAGTTCATCCCCAAATGAATACTCACAAGCAAATGATGACTTGTTAGTATATCATATTCTCAGCTTGGATCCTGCTCAGCCACAACCCAAACAACTAATCACTTAGGTTTATTCCAGATGGCCTATTCTCTTAATTCTAATCCGGAACTGATATCGCGTTCTTCATCAGATCCTACTCAGATCTTGATTTATCCATTGCACTTCGCAAAGGTAAACGTCAATGCACTTATCCTATTTCCTCTTATGTTAATCATAATCAGTTATCTCCTACTTCGCATTCTTTTATTGCTTCTATTGAATCAGTGAACGCTCCAAAATCAGTTCACCAAGCTCTATCATATCCTGGTTGGCGGGAAGCTATGTTTGATGAAATGAATACCTTGATTGAAAATGGAACTTGGAACTTGGTTGATCTACCTCTAAGCAAGAAACCCGTTGGCTGTTAGTGGGTTTTTGCAATAAAATTTAATTATGATGGATCAGTAGCTCGCCTCAAAGCTCAGTTAGTTGCTAAAGGCTACGCCCAAATTTATGGAATCGACTACTCTGATACTTTTGCTCCAGTAGCCAAGTTAACATCTATCTATAAGGCTATTTATTTCACTAGCATCTAGCTATAATTGGTCTCTATACCAACTTGGTGTAAAAAATGATTTCTTACATGGTGATCTTTTAGATGAAGTTTATATGGATCAACCATCTAGGTTTGTTGCTTAGGGGGAGTTTGGGAAAGTATGTCGTCTTCGAAAGTCATCCGCGAAATACCCGACTACCCGTATAGTTCAATTACAGTTATAATAATCGAGCCATAAAAAATTAAAGACCTATAAATAAATAGGCCCAATTTAATATAGTGTATCCTCATTCCTCAGCCCAATTAAGATTTAAGACTAAAAACTAACAAGCAAAGAAAGTATTCCTCTTTATTGGAATATGTGGATTTGAACAATGTGATTTGTGGTAAATTTTTTATTTGTGTTAAATTTGTCATTAATTTAGATTTAAATTATTATCCGCGGGTGGCGGGTTGGCGGGTACCCGACGGGTGGCGGGTGTGGGTGACGGAAGGTACCCGTCGCGGGTCGCAGGTCGGGTGGCGGGTACGGCATTCGCTCGCGGGTACGAGCATGGATAGCCACTATCCGTGCCCGCCGTACCCGATTGCCATCCCTAGTGCAAACAAAGAATGTATTTTTTTCTACAAGTTCTTACTCCATCGTATATTATTATCACGCCGGTTATCGTCTGATTATGCAAGATACGGGTATTATGGTATCTATTAATGTATCTTTATATATGTAGGGATATGGGCAAAATCTGTTAGGGACACATATGTACGACATTTAGCAAATTGTTTAAGTGTAATTAGCTTATTATTGATGTGTTAATAGCAAATCGGTAATATTTTTATATGAAAATATGATTTATTTTTTTACGAAATATAAACAATCTGTAAAGAAGATAATCATATATGATAAAAAAATGATAATCATATCTTACAAATATGTTATAAACAAATTAAAATATGCTATATATTGCATGTTAATTTACTATAAACAAAAAAAAAAACCTAAAAAATCTCAAAATTTTTATTTCTATGAACAAAATATTAATTTGCTAGAACAAGAATGACAGTTGCAAGATTTTGCTAACCATGTATTGTTAAGTTGCTATAAACCAAAGACAAACAATCTGCATCCGACATCATTTTACTTGTTGTTTATGTTGATGATATTGTTATCACTGGAGGTGATGTTCACGGAATCTCATCATTGAGATTATTTCTTCAAAACCAATTCAACACTAAAGATTTGGGTTCTTTGAAATATTTCTTGGGAATTGTGGTATCAAGAAGTAAGAAGGGTGTTTTTCTGTCTCAAGGGAAATATGTTTTGGATTTGTTGATAGAAACCGGAAAACTAGGAGCTAAACTATGCGGTGCTCCAATGATTCCTAATCATCAACTTACCAATGATTGAGAGGTTTTTAATGATCCTGAACAATATAGGAAATTAGTTGGAAAATTAAGCTATCTCACAGTTACTTGTCCTAACATAGCTTATTCAGTAAGTATTGTGAGTTGATTTATGTCTTCCCCTAGAGTCCAGCATTGGTTTGCTTTGGAACAGACCTTGTGTTACTTAAAGGAAGCTCCTAGACGAGGTATACTATATATGAATCATATGCACAACAATATTGAGTGTTTTTCTGATGCAGATTGAGCGAGTTCTAAGATTGATCGAAGGTCCACTACTAGGTATTGTGTTTTTGTTGGTGGTAATCTGGTTTCATGGAAGAGTAAGAACACAAAATGTGGTACATGATCTAGTACAAAATCTGAATATCAAGCAATGACACAAGCTTCATGTGAAGTGGTGCGGGTTTCTAAATTTTTGGATGAAATTGGTTTGAAAGTTTCAGTTCCAACGAAGTTATGGTGTGATAATCAAGCTGCAATTCATATTGCATCAAATCCTGTCTTTCATGGATGAACTAAACACATTGAGATAGATTGTCATTTTGTTCGTGAGAAAATTCATCAGAACTTGATTTCTACAGCTTATGTGAAGATTGGGGAGCAACTAGGGGACATTTTCACAAAGGCCTGTAATGGAGCTTGGGTTACTTATATCTGTAACAAGCTGGAGCATAGATAGGGGGAGTATTATGAAAATATATTCCTTAAATATAAAGTATGATTGTTGGAGCTTGATTATAGTAGATTGATTGTGGATATTTAATGATAGATAATTTCCTTAATAGATAAATTAAAAAGTGTATAAATCTGTGTTTTTCTTAGTCAAGTAATAGTATCATTTTTCCATCTTTCTATTAAATTTACAATAATATTATTGATATTTTATTATATTTTGATTCAGATTTAACTCGTTTTACGAATTTTGATGCCTAAATCAATCTATTAAAGAAATATATTATATTAATCTAAAAGAACTTTAAAAGGTATCAATTTAACTTCTTTATCTATTTATTTATGCGAACAGATTTGTTAGAGGATTTCATCGTGAGTGATCTATTTAATAAACATGAATGTATATGAAGTTGGTAGCTTACTTTTTTTTTTCCCTTACCCTTAACTCGATCCCTACATTCTTCCCGTTTTAACATAAACCTTATTAGCTTGTAGACCAATCATATTTGACTCTGAATTCATTTCTTAGATAACCTTAACCTCTCTAAATAACTCACCTTTATCCATTAATCTTGCTCATCTCGGGATTGTCGGTGCCATCTTCCCCCTCTCGGCAAATCTAATTATTATTTTTTTTCTGAAAAATATGTTTGTTTGTTTAAAAAAAAAGAGTGAAAAAGTATTCAATTTTAAATGGCATGGATAATTTAGATGATAGCTATGAAAAGTTGCATGATAATTTATTTTTTATATAAATATCTAAAAAACCTCATAATTTTATCCACAATCGTTACTTGGGTAAATTACAATTTAATTTTCAATATTTAAAGATTGTAATAAAAATAACCTAACATTTTAATAATTACAATATAATTCTCCAACGTTTGAATGTTTAACATAAATAACCCAACATTTCAATACTTTAACATAAATGATCCAATATTTTTGGCAAAAATATTCTCCCAAGTGATTCCGAACAACTTTACTCGCAAGTAACCTATATAACTTGTCCCGATAGGAATGACCTAGTGGTGGAGTGAGGTTGTTTGGAGATCAAAAATCACGGATTCGAATTTCCCCAATACCATCAGGTCGGGTGTATGAGTAAAAAAAAAGTAACCTATATAACTTATATAATAGATTAATGGAATGACATTTTTGGTGGGAAAAAAATCACAATGACATTTTTTTATCGAAAACATTGAGTCATTTCTGATAAAACATTAAACATTGAGAATTAAATTATAATATTAAATCATTGAGTTATTTTTATGAAAATATTTAAACATAGAGAAGTCTAATTATTTTAATTTATATTTCTAAAACTATCTTGCATGATACCTCATATTCTAATAATGTGCATTCTGCATTGGGACTATATATACCTTCTAACAATACAATACTACTATATAATAGTAATAAATATAAGTAATATCTTCGCACGAGGTACATGAACATGGTGATGAATAGGTTAGATAGTTTAAGTTATATGTTTATGCAACACGAGCTACACATTGGTAATAATCATTTCAGTTAATTATATCCACCACCTACCCTTCTCCCCGGCCTTCACGGATTTGACTTCATTTCCACTAACAATCTACTCTTCAACCACAACTCAGAGAGAGAGAGAGAGAGAGAGAGAGAGGTACACCATTCTGCAGTGTATCACCAATTCTTGATTCCATATCTCAAACCCTTGTAATTGTAATTGCAATTCGTTGACCTGCTAATACTCAACAATCCTTGCAATGGAACCCACTCTAAACAACTCAATTCCAATCTCAACCAAACAAGTCGAAGACGACCTCCGCGCTTCCTCCTACGCCGCCCTCTTATCCGCCACTCACCACCACTCTTCTTCCTCCCATTCCCCCAAAAAAACCGCCGCCGCCACTTTCGTCTTCATCTCCCTCGTCATCTCCACCGCCGTCGCTCTGTCTGCCGCCGTCGCATTCGCATTCCTCTTCTTCTCCGCATCTCCCCCATCCTCCCGCGTCCACCTCGATTCCACCGCCGAGCTCTCGCGGCCGCTCTCCAAGCTCAAACACCCCGTCGTCCTAATCGTCTCCTCCGACGGATTCCGATTTGGGTATCAATACAAAACCCACCTCCCCAACATCAACCGACTGATTAACAACGGAACCGAAGCCCAGCGCGGATTGATTCCAGTTTTCCCAACGCTGACATTCCCCAATCACTACTCGATCGTAACGGGATTGTACCCTGCTTATCACGGCATTATCAACAACTATTTCACTGATCCCGTTACAGGTGAGAAGTTCAACATGGGCAGCCACGAGCCGGAATGGTGGTTGGGCGAGCCGCTGTGGGAGACGGTGTCGAATCAAGGGTTGAAGGCTTCCACGTATTTCTGGCCTGGTTCTGAGGTAAAGAAGGGATCTTGGGATTGTCCCAAGCATTATTGCATGCCTTATAATGAATCTGTGCCTTTTGAAGAGAGAGTTGATACTGTTTTGAGATACTTTGATTTGCCTAGTGATGATATTCCTTCGTTTATGACCTTGTATTTTGAGGATCCTGATCATCAGGGGCACAAGTATGGCCCTGACGATGTTCGGATTACTGAAGCTGTTGTTGAGATTGATACATTGATGGGGAGGTTGATTCGTGGTTTGGAGGAAAGGGGGATTTTTGAGGATGTTAACATCATTATGTTGGGTGATCATGGTATGGTTGGCACTTGTGACAAAAAGGTGATTGCTTTAGATGATCTGGCTAGCTGGATTGAGATTCCGAAAGAATGGGTTCAGTCTTACACTCCGTTGCTCTCCATTCGCCTGCCTCCTGGCTATTCATCGAGTGATGTTGTTGCTAAGATGAACGAGGGGTTAAAGTCGGGTAGAGTAGATAATGGTGACTATTTGAGAGTTTATCTCAAGGAGGACTTGCCTAGCAGACTGCATTATTCAGCCAGTTATCGAATCCCACCTATAATAGGATTGGTGGGAGAAGGGTTCACGGTGGAGCAGACGAGATCAAAAGGGCAAGAATGTGGGGGAGCTCATGGATATGACAATGCATTTTTCTCCATGAGGACTATTTTTATCGCTCATGGACCTCAGTTTGCCAAGGGCAGGAAAGTTCCATCTTTCGAGAATGTTCAGATATACAATCTGGTTACTGCAATCTTGAATATTAAGGGAGCTGCCAATAACGGATCACTGTCATTTCCTGAGAGTGTTCTTTTGCCTACGTATTAAGACTATCCACGAAGCCTGAGTGATGAAGATGGCTGATGTTTTAATGGCCAGATTGGTGCAATTGGATTCAGAGGTAACTGCTAGTAACTTGACTTGTTGTTAGTTATCGAGTCTGTGGTGTATAATTGATGTGGATATTGTTGTTGCTACTTGATTGCAAGCTGTTTTGTTTGAAATTGCTGTGCAATATGTATCTGAATAAATATTCCACCACAGATCTTGGTGACCCTTTGAGCTAATGAGTTACAAGGAATGTGAGTGTTAACTTTTAATTTCATCGATACACGACTGCATAGATCACGTTCACGACATATTTAAGAGGCTAGAACTGAAAAGTATCCTTTTCTTCCCTGCTGAGTAAGCTGGGAGCTGAAGTTTATACAGCGCTTCTAGGACTAGGAAGAGAATTTTGGTTTATGATTATAGTTCGTAAGTGTAAGTAGGTGAGTTGAAGAATTTAATGTTCCTTTCAGATAATGCCTTTTAAATGTGGACATTTTCCATAATTCAGCCTCTTGCATCGAACCTTAGATTCACACACACACACGTGTTCCAAGGTCAATTTCATCCTGCGTCTAGACCTATTCGACATCCTTCTTATAAACCAAACGAAATTCCATTACCTAGTGGTAGACGAAATAATTTTACCCATTAAACTAAACCAAACAACGTTATAAGCTAATCATATTAAATAATTGCTGATTTACTCAATATAAATTGAATTTAATGGAACTTAGCGGCATATTTGACTTTGTTGCTATATTCCTTTTAAGTTCAATTTATATTATGTAAAATGGGAATTATTGCTTAAATTCCATTAAGTTCAATCTATATTATGTAAATTGGGAATTATCTAGGGTTAAATGCAGGATTTAACACTTACATCATTTCGCAGTTTTCGCGCAATATTTAAATATTTATAATTAAATATACAACCTTTAAATAATTTGTAATTTTGGCATCCTCATTTTTTTTTCCCGATGAGAGTTGTCGATGTATCCAATTTTAAATCCATGTGTAAATGATTTTCGGCATATTTAAATGACGTCGTTTATGATACTTGTAAGAAATGAGAAAACAACATTGTTTAGTCAGCGTGCCTCCGATTCTCTTTTCTTCTCGTCGTCATTTTCCCATTTCTCTTTCTCTTCTTCTCCGACGAGAACACCACAACCGACATCCTGATTGAACTCGCGACTGCACGACGACAAACGACAGCCTCAGACTTGAATAATGTTAAAATTTGAATATGATGAGTATATATCCCGTAAAATTTGAAAAATGTTAAAATTGCAAAAGCCTTAAATGTGGTGTATTCAATTGTGAACTTTTGAAGGTTAGGCGAAAATTACAAAATTGTGTAAACATTGTCTAAAATAATGCAATTAACTCATTGTTTAGAGTTAACATGTTTAATTCGTTTAGTTTATAACATTATTTTGTTTAATGTAATCGACAATTAATTTATAACATTGTTTAGTTTAATTTAATCGGCTATTTAGGGAGGGTGCCCATTAGGTCTGGACCCCAGATGAAATTTACCCCAGTTTCGATGAGAAATAGTCTTATTGTGAGAATTGAAAACCATAACATTATTCAAAAAAAAAAACTCAATGGATGAAAATTTAATATAGAAGGTGGTGGAGATCTCGTAAATATAAAGATCATAAAGAAAACTGGGGGTATAATAGTCAGATTTTTCTTTAAAATATTGCAGAGACATTTATAAATACGAAGTCCACAAAAATATAAAGCTTAATGAAGTATTATCATATTACTAAAACATAATATATTCATAGTGCTAACGTGGTGCATTTATATTGTTATCATGAAACATGACAGTTTCTACACGACACCTCATTTTGTACTAGCTAAGAGTACCTTCATTGGGAAATAATTAAGCGATGAGACTTATATGGTTGGAAAGCTAGTCGAGTCGCGTCGAGTTTTCAATATAAAATAATTTTAAAAAAATAATTGTTGATGAATTAAATTATGATTGTTTGATTAAAGATTGCTAGTTATTTGTGAAAATTGTCATATTATGGTTCCATAATGGTTCATTAACAATATAATAATGTTTCATTCACAATATGATAATACTTCGTAAATAATATGAGAATGTTCCTTTAGCATTATGATAATGCCCCATTGATAGAAGTTGCTAAAACTGATGAGGCTGTGGGGAATATTGTCTTAGTCTTAATTGCATAACATTATATTTTTTTATTCATTATACTCAAAATAATTATTTTTATCTTTTATTTTATTCTTTTTAATATGTGTTATAGTGAGTAATTTAAAGGAGATCTAAGTAATTTTAAAAATTGTTTCATTTTTTTATTTATGGTGCAAAGAATAGAATCTGAAGTGCAAATAGTCGTTCGCTTAACAAGTAGTCCTGTATTATTATTTGCTACTATTTAAGAGATACTTGTAAGGATAAAAAATAAATGCCCTATTTCAAAGAAAACTAAAGTTTAGTATTCATTTTGCAACAATTTGTAGTTTTTTTACCTTTTTTTACACAAATACTATAGTTTGTTAATACTTTTAGAAATTGTCCCGCATTTCATATAGGAGCTAGTGCATTTATAAAAAAGAAGATGATTTTTAAGAAATGAGGAAACCAAAAAAAAAATAGATTAGCTAATACGTAGATTCCAGAACTTGCTTGACGCGACCGATGGCGCTTAGTGCTTAGACGAAGACGTGGCCTAGACTTTTTTTATGTATAATTTATTTATTTATTTTAATCAAGTAATTTTTGAAATTTTTATTTATAAGTTCATAAATCTTAACATTCCAAATAAAATATTAAATATTGCGTATATGTCTAATATATACTAACATACAATATATTTATTATATATACATATAACCATACACTATGATATATTATCACATAAATACATGTTATTTATATTAAGAAGACCGAACACAAGTTGAAATCTAATATAGTGGCCATGTTTATTTTGAGAAATTTTAGAAATTATGTCTATAATTTCAAAATAAAACTATATAGAGGGCTTGTTTGCTAGGTAGTATAAGAGGTGATACCTATGACACCCTAATATCTTGTTTGCTCATAATATTAAAGCTCATGATTATGCAATGGTCTGGCACGTGTACGTTAACAATTTATGATATAACTTATCACACGTAGCAGGTGTGATATGTAATGCCATATATAATTATTAAAAATTGCATATATACTAAAATAATCTTACAGATATAAATTAAAATCTCATTATAAAATTGTCACACAATATATGATAACTAATTAAAGCATATTTTGGGAATTGAAATTTTATAGATATCTTAATACATCTAAGTAAACACTATATTATTAATACATATATTTTAATACACCAAAATAAATATAATATTGATATCTTATATGATAAAAGGCATCACAGTCAAACATATCCAACCTTATACCATATATTCTAGAAAACGAGTCCTAGATATTTTTTTATTTTTAGTGAATTAATAAATGTCTAGTCTTTCAAAATAAAACTATACATATTTTTGTAGAACCTTTTTTGGTGAATTATAAGGTCTTTATATAAAATGAAAGGATTTGATAATAGTCATTGGTTTGATATGTATTCACCTATAAATAAAGTGATTGTGTTCGGCACTTCTCCAAAGTTCTAAAACACAAGCCGAAAGAGCTAAATTTTAAAAATCACGTGTAGTCTTTCAAAACAAAATTAGAGATATTTTTGTAGTAATTTTTTTGTAAATTAATAATGTCGTTTTTGAAGAACGTTATTAAGACCCAATTAAAACCAAAACTCACATATATATTTTTTTCTCAACTAAAACCAATATAAGCAAAAAACTTTCCAACTTTCATATATTCAATATGAAAAAGAGTACATAATCATGCAAAGTATCTACAAGTCTCATAAATTATGCCAGCACGTCTGACCATATGAATAACCTATCAATCAAATATTCTATGAGCAAACAGATTACGTCAACATGTGTGGGTGTGGCCCATATGAACTAAATTGAATGACAGTTGTAGGCGGTCAACGACAATCAATAATTCAATAATTTTCAAAAATAATTTGTCTTGTTATTTTTTGTATATATATAACTGTGTCCTTCGTTTATAGTGAGGGTTCGAATCAGTTTTAGTACAGTATTTGTTTTGATGACTGATGATCTGCCCAATCGAAAGGGTGGATTGAGGATTAATTTGATGATTGATTCCCATCTTGAATTGTTCGTAGTGATTGACGCTTTTGATTTATGTTTAGAAGTGGGGAGGGTCTCTCATTCGACTGCCGTTGTAATTCCAGAAGTGGGGTTGTCTTATTTACATCTATTAATTTTCTAGTATGATGTTCATTCAAAATGTGTTGGCATGAACTCTTTAAATGTAATTTAAAATATATTGTCAAACTTTAAAAAAGAAATTTGGAAAAACATAGAAAAAGGAAAACTTGGAGAACAGCCCAAGTTTCTAGCACATGTTACACTCTTTGTGTTACATTCCGTGTTACACTTTCTGTTGAAATTTGTTTTTCCCAAATTACTGAAAATAGAAGACAGTTTATAATGTTAAACTCAATGTTAAAGATAGTAATTTTTACTACCTTAACAGAAATAGCTATGAACTAAAAACAAGATTGCACGAGGATAAATTTTAAATCACACACAGCATGTATATGATTGCCATATGGTGAAATTAGGCTTTCACAAGCATAAATAAAATAGTTGAGTATGTTTGAATAAATGTTTCCAACACATCAACAAATGTACATGAACCTAAATCTAGTTTTCGACTAAATTAAATTCAAAACAACAAATTAACCTACCAGTTAATTTGTTTACAATGCACCAACGATTCCTTGTTTTGATCTCTTCTATCTAAACTAACTCGAACAATCTTATCATAAGAATTGATTGGACGAAGAAAAAATGTAAAGAAGAAGATAGAACCCTAGAAATCTAGTTGCATAAAAGGTGACTTGAGCTTTTGATCTTCTCACTCTCAAGGTGAAATATTCTCTGCTCGAATACAGCTTCAAATGAGAATTCTCTTCTTTAAATATCTTCACTTGAATCGGTTTTGAAACCCAAGTCATCTTGCCGATCATGGGTTGTAGATAACCGCCACTACTCCACTACTTTGAAGAAAATCATCTTCTTGGTGTGGCTAGAAGCACAACCCACGTTCTTCACCATTTTCCTATAATTCCAGTAAATCATTTTCTGAAAAAGAAAGTGGTTAAATCCAAGATAACAATAGACATAAAAATAGGAGATAAAGTTTGACTTAATCAAACTATATTTGAATATTAATATATCAATCAAATATATTCTTTTATTTGAAATATGAAATTCATGGATATATATGATTTAAGATATACAAAATAATTATAACTTGTTAGAAATAAAAAAGTCCTAAAATCTAGGAAACGTTAAGATTACGGATGTTATAGACAGTGTTATGGGATTCAGTATGACATCATGTTTAACATTAAACTCAATGTCATACCCCACGTTACACTTTCAAATTATAAGTTTTTCTTGTATTTTTTTTTCTCCAATTTTAGTTTTTTATGATTTAGTTTCATTTTACCCAATTGGGGTTTATAATTATTTTTTAAGATTTAATTTTTTATTTCTAATTAATAATTCATTATTATGGTTTATTTTTTTAATTATATTTTATAATTTTTTATTTTTTTTGTTGATAATATTGACTATGATTATTTATGTTATAATTAATTTTTATTTTATAATAAATATTATTAAAATCACAAATTTAATTATAAAACATGCAGTGAAACACGAAAAAGTGTAACAGAAAATTTCAACCAGATTATAGTGTCTTTTACCATGTTTGACCGTGTCATTTTTATGTTTGTCTAGATTTGACAAGATTATTTGAAAGGGATCTTCAATTATTGTGTATGTCATATAAATTTAACCCACTTTTATCATTTTTCTGAAAATCACAATCTGTCATGAATAATTAAGAATAAGGAAGTTTCTAAATGCACCACTTAATTTACTCTTTGCATCAATAAAAAATTAAATGAAAAATAAAATAAATACGAAATGACATACTTAACCTTTTATTATTTGTATGCACTACAATAATTACTCAATACACCATAAAATAAAATAAAATAAATAAAAAATAAAACAATAGAAAATATATTATTAAACATATTAAAATTAAAAATAACAAGATCCAAACAAAAAATCACTCTTCAATCCCTTCACCGATGATGATAATCCCACCTCACCCGATCCTTACTCACCCACAAGAAGCCCTTCTTCCGGCGCCAAAGATGATCTCTCTGCTGTATTCCGCGGCGTCGCAGCCTTTCTTGCGCCGCCACCAGCGGTTTCTTCGTCTGGGCCCTCTTCATCGTCGGAGACAATTGAAGGTATAAAAAGTGATTTGGCTGAAATTCAGGGCACCTTCAGAACAGGATTGTCGTTAGTTTTGTCGAAGATTACTTCAAATCTACTGCAGCTCCAGAATCAACTCAATGATGGAGATGAGAATGATAACATGGAAGATGATAATGAGGGGGAGGAGGACGCCAATAAAGAGGGATTGGGAATCAGCGAATGAGTTTTGGATTTTGTGTTGAAAATCTCGAGGCGGTAGAGAGAACTCTTGAGTTCGAACTACATGGAAGGTAATTCTCCAAGTTCCGTTCGAAGTTTGGAGTTCGAATTTCTCAATATGCCTGAAATTTGGACAACTTTCCGCAAACTTCCTCAGACACAATATGCCTTCTTCTTAATCTTGGAAAAATATATTTGTATATTCTTCAAAGTTCCAACAACAAATACAAAATAACTCTGGAAGTTCAGAGCTACTCTTCACTTCCGGCAAGTTAATTAAACCTATTTTGCTCCAAATGGATCAATTACAGTTGATGAAAATAAAAGGCCTCGATCTTCGAATTAAATTTGAATTAGAGGGAAAAGAAAAAAAATCTAATGACTAACTCCCAAATTCAATCTCCCAAATCTTGAATAGTTAAACCTGAAAAAATAACCACATAAACACAAAATTGACCGCAATTCCTGTCTAAAACCACACCAACTGATCATCGATCGACTCCAACACCAGCAATCTGATTCATCAAAGTCCAAAAGGGCCAAGAATTTAAAATATTAAAGCTAAGAAAATGGCAAACCAGAGAGAGAACTTCCACATGCAGGTGTAAGACTCTCAACGCCTATACATATACATTCAAGCACGTCATATACGAGGGAAAAAAACTAAGCATACACAAATTAAAAAAAAAAGTGTACTATAGAGAGAGAGACATAGAAGGAGAGATTCGGTGAATACATTAGTTGACGCTCGTGTTAGAATCTTCACAATTCACCACTTCAGGAATTAACACACGCACATATGTAATTAAATGTTGGCGTGAATGTACGAGTACGTGTCTTTATATGTGAGAGAGAAGCACACATATACATCCATATACGCAGAGAGTGGGGTGGGAAAGAGAGAAAATTAGGGAAGTTAATTTTACAGTTAGTGATCTGAAGTTTCAGGCCACCGAATCATAAAACACGTAGTAGAAAAAACGCCGGCAAGTTCGAAAAGCAGAGGAAAAAACAAGAAATTAGAAAATAGAATATACTACAATTTTTTATATGAAGGGGTATTATAGTCAATATTAGTGGTGCAAAGAGTAAAAAAAGTGGTGCATAGAGAATCTGCAGTGCAAAGAGTAAAAACTGTGGTGCAAATAAAAACTCCCTAAAAATAATAAAACACTAACACCTATATCAGAGAGAAAAAAAAATGTCATTAATTGGCAAGCTTAAAAAGAAAAAACAATATATGACCGTATAACTAAATTGAGACACTAATAAAAACTAGTGAAGATATTTTAGTTGAATAACCTTCGTGTACCAATTGTCGATAAATTTTATGACATAAGGAAAAGAAAAATATATCACATTTATTTTAATAAAA
Organism: Perilla frutescens; assembly: GCA_026008535.1. Taxonomy (NCBI): domain Eukaryota; kingdom Viridiplantae; phylum Streptophyta; class Magnoliopsida; order Lamiales; family Lamiaceae; genus Perilla; species Perilla frutescens. The sequence continues at coordinate 46,114,369 of BRKX01000001.1, read as the reverse complement.
AATACTGCTCACTAATACAGCAGTAATAATTTTTTTAGATTGAGAAAGTATAGTTATAACATTGAACTAGTTTATTTATTTATTTTTCTCTCAATAGTAAAATAAATACTTTTTATAGTTAATTGCAATAAAAAAAAAAAAAAACTACCTCTGACTCCCCTATTTGTAATTTTGACATCAATTCTGAAATGTTGAAATATAAACATCATCTTTCAATTTGTAAGAAATTCAACACCCTAAATTTTTTTGGCCATAGGAAATCCGATATACTCCCTCCGTCCCATTTATATAGTCCACTTTATCCTCGCACGTAGATTAAAAATATTTATGAAAACAAGATATTAAAGCTCAACTTCTATTATTACCCTTATTTAAAATTTATGACTTTAAAGAATTTAAGTGGTTGAGTTTTAATTTCCAATACCTACCAAGGGTATATTTGTATATAACTATGAAAATTAATACTATTTATAGTTATGAGACTATATAATTAGGACACCTTAAAATAGTAATATGGACTATATAAATGGGACGGAGGGAGTATTTTTTTTCTCCATATGTGCACAATAGTGTGACATGTTCACGTATACTAAGCAAAATAAATTAGTTGTAACTTTAATCACAACTTATGAGTTATGACACGATCTCTAATTTGGACACATGAAAATCATGATTTTAGCAGAAATTAATACATTTTAAATCGATAGTTTTCCTTTAGTTCTCAAGTGTAAGTTAAATTATTTTCAAGGTAAAATATTGTTTTGGGTCCTCCTACTTTTTTTTTTTCATTGAGTTCCTTTATTTTATTTGGTTAAAATTAAGTCACTGTAATATTAATTAGTTAAAATGAAGTATATGTACTATCAGTTTGGATAAAGTTGAATTTAATTAAAATTTTAAAACCATTGTATTGTTTTTTTTAATTTTGATTTATTACTTTTTCAAAAAAAAAAAATCAACCATTAGTTTAAATTTTTTTATTTAATTAATATTTTTTATTTTATTTTACTAATTTTTGAATTTTTAATTTACTTTTCTGAAAATAAAATAAAATTACAACTTTTTACAAAAAATAATTTAATATTTTTTCAATTTATTAATCTATTTTTCAAATTAAAAAAATGAATAAAAAAAATTAAACTATTTTTATTTTATTTAATTTTTAAAATATTTTTTTTACTTAATAAATTCAATTATATTTATTTTTATTTAATTATTTTGTCAATTTTTATTTGTATATTTAAAAAATTAATTTTTTTATTTTTATTTTGGGTCCCTATACTATTAATTTAATTAAAATTAAGTCAATGTACTATCAATTTAAGAATCGTTATTTTTACTTTATAAAAATAATAAAAAAAATTGATTGCTTTAGGTGTTGGAAATAGGTAAATCACTGTTTTGGGTCTCTATATTTTTTTATTTATTTTTTTTCGAATTGACTCCCTCTACTTTATATCGTTAAATTGAGATCCATGTACTATTAATTTGGATAAAATAAAGTGCAATTTTTAGTATTATCACTTTTAAAAAGTAAAAAATACACCCGTAAGAATCGTGAGTCCTGTTTTATATTCGTGTAATCTGTCACCAAACGGAGCCTAGGGAAAAAATATAGACTCCAGCATAAGCATAATTCATATTCTAATGGAGATTGAAATTGGAGTTTCACAAGAATAGAAGAGTTGTATGCTCCTATTACTCGCCAAAGGCAAGTTCCTACTCGCAATTTGCTGCACCTAAATTCAATTTTTGTCCAATTACACCGTCCGCTGTTAACGATCTCCACCCCCTTGTCCTTCAATTCATCAAAATTGATTGGGTAATATTATCTGCTTGTTGTAAGCCGCCTCTCGTGCGGATTACCTGCTTGTCGAAATGCCCAACTGATTCTTAAACGTCGTTGCTCCTTATTTTTAAGTGCACAATTTATTTCAGAACCAGGTTCTCAATCATGCATCCCACTTGTTTGTTGTAATGCCCATTTGGTTTTCTGGTTCGTATTTCAGCTGTTGGAAGTTCGAGTTGATCGAAAAGGGAAAATGGCGAGCTACCTGTGGAGGAAATACGCGGATTATGTGTACACAAAGTGGGAGAGGACGCTTCTGTGGGATATGATCGAGCCCTACAAGCGGCCGAGATCGTTTACCCCTCTGATCACCCTCTATGTCTGTGCTTTTTATACAGGTGTTGTTGGGGCTGCAATCACTGAGCAACGCTACAAGGTAATCCTCGTTTTCCCCGAAGGAGAATCGAGTTTTGCTTGGCTACTTTACTTTGCTACATTGGAAATTTGCTGCTAGCTAGTAGCTAGTGTATGCAATCAAATGCATGCAATCAAGCATTTATCCAGGCAATGTTATATCTTTTGGGCAATTGAGGAGGCAAATTGGCAATTATTTGAGTTATATTTGGGTTGGTTTATCAGCATGTTCTTGTACAAAGATCATATTCCATGACGCTTATTGCATCTTTGAATTGTAATTGTCGGACTTGTTTTGATGCTGTGCTTAAATGATTATTGATGTGTAACTTGCTCTTGAGGGAAGAAGTGGTATACTGCTATTTTAGTATCAAGTTGCTTATGACTTTTCTGTAGATTCCACTTTTTATTACAGTGTTGATGATATTGTGCTCTAGATGCAGTGCAAAAATGTCCCGTGTTCGTGCTCTAGCAATATTCACTACAAAAACCCTTCTGTTCCACCCATATTCAGAATATTGCTAAACAACTATGCATGCTTCAGCTTGAGTTTTGTTGTCTGCAATTTTTGTTAACCTTTTCTGATTTCTTTAGTTCAAGTCTTGCATTTTGAAAGGTTATCGATATTGTTGCTATTTTTGTGCTTTGGCATAATAAAAATTAGTGCTAGAGTCTGAGATGCTCTAAACTCATTAATTACTTCTACTGTATTGTTCTAAAACTCAAAATAATTTGTCGAACAGTGGACTCAAATGCCTGAGAAATTGAATGTTTAATCACTTAGTTGTGTCCTTGCAACTTGCCTTTTCGTTGTCACCTACAATATAAGGTGTCTCCAACATATATAAAACTCGGCTACTTTTATTTTATCATTACGAGGGAAACTTGTGCTCATTTCCATTTGAAATTGATTTGTTGTGCCTCATAGTCACAGCTCTTTCTGATTTGCTTGGCAATAAGGTTTAACTAATCCCTGTCTGCCTGCACTTTTTCAGGAGAAATACTGGGATGAACACCCCGGGCATGATGTTCCCTTAATGAAGCCAATGTTCTATAATGGGCCATGGAGGGTTATGAGAGGTGACGTTCCTCCATTCGTCAAGAATTAGTCACGGGTTAGCTGTCGCAACTCTGTTTCTTTACTTCATAACATATGTACATGTCTAACTTGATCCTAAGGAACTCGTGCAATTGCAGCATCATATTTGTCACTGGATGGACAAGGAATAGCTGCCTCGTATAAAACTGTTGAAAATCAGTCTTGTATTCTTACTCATGCTTACCAAGTCTGGATTTATGTCATGAAGAAAATGCAAATGATTCTTGTGATTTGCTAGATAATACGAATAATTTTCATGTGATGATGTTCTTCAACTTTATTAGATCTGATTGGCAAAGAAAGATTCTGAGTTGACTGTAAATTGTATATCAATTCAGAAGGTAAAAACTTAAAAAAAAAAAAATTGCCCAGAAAAGTATCATCCATTACATCAAAACGTTACATTGTGCTACTTGTTTTATATGAGTGTTATGACATTCCAATTAAGATTTATTTATCTCAATTAGGGTTTATTAATCTCAAATATGGTTTAATTTTAATACAAAAAAATAACTGTCGAGATCAGTGTACGAGCCCACGTGTTAGTATCAGATGAGTGTAATGAACTAGACGTTGCATAAAAATAATTTATTTTGATTTTAGGGTTCAATAATTTAATTTTTACGGTCTATATTTTTGGTAATATATATATATATATATATATAGAGAGAGAGAGAGAGAGAGAGAGAGATAATTGATGCGTGCACAACACTTGCCTAAAAAATAATAATAAATAAATAAATAAAGATTGTTCCACCAATTGCTTTGGTGCGACCACCTTACCCAAGTCCTCTCAGGTTGGATACAATTTCTCTCGTGTGATTTGCATATACACGAATACTTAAGTGTTTTATGTTTGGGACTGACTTTGATAAAATTTACTTGAAAATTGTCCCAACCTTTTACGACTTTTCCAAAAACGTCTCGACCTTCAAAATATTCATAAGTTTTAAGTTTCTCTTTGGCAGGGAATGCACTGCATCCCCTACTATTTACAACCCATTTTTTTCTATTTTCAATATTTATCGACCGGTTGATAAAATAATTTCGATTTTGGACTGTCACAATAGGTAGTCAAAGTATTATAATATATTAGTTGAAGTGTCACGATAGATTTTTTCGGTCAGCCGAAACTTTTGACTGAAACTTTCATTTTTGAATGAAAAAAAAGGCTGCAAATATCCAAAATTTGATAGAGCCGAGACAAATACACCCCCACCACGACAGAATTTACCCTTTTAAGTTCTTAACAAATTTGTCACGTGTCAAAAGATCATGTACAAGAATGATGAGTGAGATGACCGAATTCACGCGTGGAAATACACTCCGACTTTAAAAATTGAGGTGGAAAAAAGAAATTATGTACTATTTTGTAATGATTTTCAATTTTAGTGTACAAAAACTACATCATTTTGTACTGATGTGTTTTTTTAAAAAAAAAAGGTCCGCCTCAAATTTTTTATGATTGAAATGCATTTTCACGCATGAATCCTGCGTGTCTCTCATCACTCCAGTAGCAGATTTTTTTTTAAATTTTTTTTTACCAAGACATTTGTTAAAATCCTTTTCTTCTTTGTTTTATTTTAAGAATTGATTTGTTAAAAACTTGAAATGTCATGTCTTTTTTATTTTATAAGGTTATGACGTTTTTGAAAAAGTGACCAAGGTTGGGTTGGGGCAATATGTATGTTGTATTCACCCAATAATTATTTGAGGCTATGTTCTTATATAAATTAAGGGGGTGAGATACTTTTAAATTAGTGTCGAGTCTCAAATGATGGAATGTATTTGCAGTAGAATTAGAAATAAAAAGCTTAAACTATTTGCTTTCCCAGCCTTTGATACGGAAAGCTGGGCAAATTTGGCGTTGGAATCAATTGATTCTTCTCTGGCACCACAAAATTTAACTAATTCACGGTGTTAATTTCACTTTTGGTTCATGAAAAATAGGTTCAAAATACTTTTAGTCTCAGTCATAATTTTTTTGTCCTCTGTTTAATTTTCTAGATTTGTTTTGTCACAAATGATATGTTTTGACATTCTTTGCTCCGTGTTTAATTTTCTAGACTTTTTTTTTTTTGTAACAAATGTTATTTTTTGACATTTTTGTTTCAAAATAATCGGACACGTAACGACTATTAAATTTTAAGACCAAAAGAATTATGATCGGGACAAAAAATGTATATATCAATTTTTTTTTTGTCTGTCTTCATTTTCTTTCTTAGATTTCATTTTCTAGCGTCTTTAGTTTAATTTTACACTTGTTATTTAACATTCATCCTACTCAATTAGGGTTTGTTATACTTTCAAATATTTAATTTTTAGTTATTAATTGATTATTTAAAAAAATATTTTAACTGCTTTTGCTAAAATACCCATCAATTTTTATTTTTAAATATTTTATTTGGCACATTTTGAAAAAGAAGAAGAAGAATGAAAACAACAAAAAAAAATCAATTGATTATTTGAAAAATAAATACTAAAAAATTATAATAAATTCTAATTGGGTAGATGAATCCGAAACAAGTATAAAATTAAAGTAAGCACAAGAAATTGAAATCTAAGAAAAAAATAAAAATAAAAATAAAAATTTGATATGTACATTTTTTGTTCCAATTGTAACATTTTTAGTCCCAAAATTTAACAACCATTAAGTGTCTGATTAGTTTTTGGACAAAAAAGTCAAAACATATAATTTGGAACCAAAAAAGTTGATAAAATTAAACTTGGAACCAAGAAAATTACGGTTGGAACTAAAAGTGTTTTGGTCTTATTCTTATGCAACCATGAAATTAATCCAAAATTACTCAAATGAATATATGCTCAAAATGATTGAATCCATTATTCATAGAGTTGAGACACTGGTGTTTATGCTCTAAAGCAAAAAAGTACCATCACACATTTATCCTCAAAGATTGGCAGTAAAAGATCAAAGTGGCCACCATTTTTTTATGAATGATGCTCTCTTTTATTCTATTTCAGTTATACAGACAACTGTCTATCAGAGTTTTTTTGAGCAATTCACCGTCTAATTGTTACAAACCAATCCACATACCGGAACCTGGTAATTACCTGAGAATAAGAATAAAAAGATGATGATTGTACACATTCTGTGCCCTTCATTCAGATTTCTTCTGCAATTAAAGATGCTCATGTTATGAAGATTCGCAAGTATGTCCTCATTCGGTTCAACTTTATGAATAGTGGGCTAGTAATGAATATTCCATACAAATAAGATTGGATTGGAATGAATAACTCAAAAATCAGATACCTGATAAGCTGGAAACACCAGCTAGCTTCTCCATGTATCGCATTAACACACTGTTGTGCTGTCAAAACTCGAGATGCAACTTAACTCCTCGAGGTCTTCGTCCAAATCCATACCAAACGGAGTTAATGTGTTAAAGGATGAAGAATCAGATAATTTGATATTCATACTTCAAACTCAGAACCTTCTTGAATTATATATAGCCACACAGATATAGTCCAAAGGATTGTAATCTCAAACTTAACATTTCTACGGCAGAACTATTCTTTGATTAGTTAGTTGTGTTCCAGTGTCTAGATCAAACATTCTAGTCAAAGAAAACGTGGGAACCTCCTAACATAAGCTCTGGTTCATTTGTTCATAGATTCTTCTATACATTAAAGAACATCGAATTTCAACAGCTGCATTCATGCTTCACCTGGTGTGTAATGACAATACTAATGAAAGCGTTCGTGCAAAACAAGTGTTCACACATCACACATGGATGTGCATGTGATGAAACATTAGATGGACTCATCTGCTACCCAAACGCAGGAAGTGAAGCTAACAAGCTATTCACAAAACACTAGTTTATTATTGGTATGGATGGAAAAGGTGGGGAACTTTGCTATTCCATCTATAAGCACACAAAATGACTTTGAAAAAGTGCTCAAGATTGGAATTCCAACTCAGAAAAGCTCCCTTTGACATGTCTCTCTCCAATGAAAAGAAACGAAAAACGTGAAAGTAAAAGAAGAACATATTAATAAAGTACCATAATAGCTATCCACTGGAAGGAAGGGGAAATTTGTTAAAGTAGCAAAGCAACTCGCACCAACCCCTTTATCTTGAGATGATTCGCGAAAGCACGAATATCACTATCTCTATAATGCAAACACTAACATAATGTCCCAAGCCTAGAATGACCAAGTGATCAAGGCATAGCAAATATTCTGGGATAGCTTTTCCTAAGCCTAAACTAGTCCCAAACAACACAAAACTTGTAAGGCAATGATAGAATCAATTACACATTTATACTATGGCAATATAATGAGAAACAATCAAAACAACGAGAATAAAGAATCGAATAATAGAATTTGCAGTTATTCATTGATCAATATGAATTTGCAGGATCAATCTACAGTTGCAAGATATAATATTTCAGACCCTAAAATTTGATCAAGAACTAGACAGAAACCTTTTTACACACATTGCCGGGCGATTGACAGTAGTAAACCCGAAATTCGCACTTAGGCGAAATGACCTTCAACAGCAGCCCCGCCGTATCTTCCTGCCTCACTTTAGCCGACTTGTTCTCAACCAGCGCAGCCGCCACAATCCTCTCATAATCGCCGCCGCCTCTAGCCACATACGCCACCAATGCCGCCTGAACCGGACCAAGACTAGGATTATAGGCTGCAGATTCGACGTAGGAGCCTTTATAGACATTCCCTTCGCAATCCATCAATGCCACCCCCGACGGGCACCCACTGTAAGGAGCATGAGCGTCGTTTGCAGCTTCCAACGCTGCTTCCCTCAAAAGGGACTCACTTATTTCGTGATTTCCACAATTTCCGTTGCTTAATCTGCCGGAGCTGTCGTTTCCATTGCTGAGATTTACGGAATTGATGTCTGTAAATGAATCGTCTTGATGCAATAGATCCAAGCGATTGTCGTGCTGCTCGAGCAGAAGCGGGGTTTCTTGATCGAGCAAATCGTGGGGGCCGAATGGATTGGGGAGGAAATTCAATAAGGGCATGAAATTGGGGGCTTTGTTTTCGAGCATTCCTATGCGGTCGTGATTCTGGACGCAATTGTCTTCGTCGGTGATGAGGATTTGCAGGGAGGCGGAGTGGCGGAGTTCCTGGTAGAACTGGCGGCAGTGGCCGCAGGGGGCGGCGGAGACGGCGACGGCGCGGAGGCTGGGGCAGCGGTGGACGGCGAGGTTGGTGAGTAGGAACTGTTCGGCGTGGATGGAGTGGTGGAGGGGGACGCCGGGGAATTCGAGATTGACGCCGACGAAGACGCGGCCGTCGGAGCCGAGGCCGACGGCGCCTACGTGAAAGTTGGAGATTGGGGGGCGGGCGAGGGACTGGGCGGAGTGGACGAGATGAGGGAGGAGGTGGAGCACGGAGGGAAGGTTCAGAGATCGGGCGATCGATTCCGCCACTGATGCTTCCATCACGAATTGCGTTACAGTCGTGCCATGCTGATTCATTGTGAGTCTGTGTGTGTGTGTGAGAGAGAGAGGGAGAGAGAGAGAGAGAGTTTGGAACGGAGGTGAATGTGGAGATGGTGGTGGTGGGGGGAGGTGGCGGTGGTGGCGGCGGTGGTGGTGGTGTATTTATAGGGTGGATCTAATCGGGTGGTTGTGTTTCGAATTGAGTGGCATTTTGGAAGTTCATGCATCGCATCACTTTTGGGCCCTTTTTTGACCTTTATTCTAAACAATACCATCTAATTAACTGAACTATTCATCAATATATTATTCTTCACAAAGCTTTATGTAATTACGTCTTCAATTCACTTACTAACAGTTCATATTTTCAAAGACTTATGAAATTGTTTAAATCATTAAATGTGTTTAATAGTACACATCTTCATATTTTAAATTAGATAAAAACACTTGTATGAAATCCTTTTATAGGTCTAACATCGTAAAATGGGTAAAAATCTAAGTCCAAATTCATATTTAGGGATATATTTATAATTTTATTGATATTTGATAGTGTTTGGATTCGAATCATAATCCATTTTACTAGTCTTGATATGTAAAATCGTCTCACACAAGATTTCCTCGTTAGTTAATTCTTTAAAAAAATATTAATTTAGTTGGATATGATCAATTAAGTGTAATTTTCACTAGTTTGTCATGGTAGTCAAAGCTAAGGGTGTGTGCAATAATGTAGAAGATATCTTTAACACAATGTTAAGTCACTCATTATATTCCATGTATGGACCTATAAATAAAATGAATCCAATTCGCAACAAATCGTGTATATTTTCATGTTATTGCATTTTATTTTATTTTTTGAGGAAATTTTCATGATATTACATAATATTGACTGACCAATAAATTTGACCAGATTTGTATATGAATATATGATTGACCAAAATCGCAAATATTAGCAATATAATTTAATCTGATCCAAATGGACCAAATCTTTCACCTTTTTCTTATTTACCATTAATAAAATGCTAAAAACAAAATCAGATACCAACCACAAGTTAAATATTTGAAAGATAATGATGGGATATATTTATTTCATATTTAAAATGACTAACAAAAAATAGGAGCATGATTATACACATAGCGCAGAGAGACAAAGCAATCTTAGCTGGAAACATAACACTGCAATATCATATTAATTATTATCTGTGTTGCTTTAAAGATGTTGGAACTTCTACTGTACAGTTACACCATATTTAATTTATTATTTAAGTTGATTTACTTCACTACTTTAAATTATATCTTTATGCACTAAGATTAAGTATTAGTTTTATATCTAACAACAATTTAATTATCTAGTTGATGAGGACCCAAATGTACACATGCCATACATCTTAATATTATGAACTTTCAATATATATGTAAAATTATGCTTAGTTGTAGCGTTTAAAACTATCCTCCTCCTTGATTTCTTTCTTTAAAATAGAAAAGAACAAAAGCCTTGCTTTCATCAGAAGGAGAAGGTTAAAAAGAAACACATTTTTATTTTAAACTAAAAACTTATTCAATTGTACATTTATAGAATAAAAATACAGAATAGATGTTTTGTTACAGTATCCATGCGATAAATAAAAAATAAAAAAAAATTGAAAGCTATTACACAAAAGCGGAATTTATCCATAACATGCCCTCAGGAAGTGGTTGCACGTTTCCTTGTCATAAAAATAAAAAAAACTTATGTAGTTAGCTGCTTGGAGCTACCTAAATTGACCGCAGTATAAATTGTCTTAACATGAGCGATTTTTTTTAGGACTTCGTTGTTATTTTTTTAAGGGTAAATGACCAAAAAAACACTCAAACTATATGCATGTCCAATCCCATTGTAGGTGACGAAAATTTATAAAATATATATAATATTTTTATTGATTTTTACATATTTATTTAGTTTTGAAATCTTATGAAATTCAAAATAAGATAAAATATATAAATAATAAACATATTATTATATAATAAACATCAAGAGTCTTTGGCAACAAGTAAATATCTTTGAAGAGGTATATATCAATATTCAAGAGCCAATGAGATCGCGCCACGCCAGCCATAGATACTCACACCTACAACTATAAATAGGGGCCTCCGTATCAATTGAAAATCACACCGGAAATCAAATTCAAGAGTTCAAGAAGTTGGAGAAAAATTCTCTACGAAGTTCTCTCTAACATTCAAGCCGTTCTTCGCCGGAGTCATCTCAAATCCAGCGTCCGATCCGGAATCAAGATTTTGAACCCTCCAGATGACGTTATAAAGTCCCAATATCCAAAGTGTTCTAGCAAGATTCAAGTCGTTCTTTGTCAGAATCACCTCAAATCCAACGTTCAATCCGGAATCAAGGTCGTCGGCCCTCGATTAATGTTATCAAGTCCAAATACCAAGTCAAAGAAGATCGAGGATACAAATCTTTCCCGAAAGCTTCGAAGACTGTTTGAAGATCAAGTTTTGAAGAGAATAATTAGAGAATAAATAGAGATTGGATCCGTGAAATTATATTTTGATCCGAAAATTATTTTTTTGTACACTGTTTTGTGTTTTACCAAATTAAATACAAAATTTATGTTACACCCATTTAGACGTACGGATTATTTTTTGGCCCAAATACACACCTAAAACTATTTAAAAAGTATAATCGATCTCCTCAACTATTCAAAATATATCAAATTCACAATTTTCGTTTAACACCGTTAACGTTTTCCGTTGAATAAAATACCCATAAATTATTCGACCTAATTATGATTGATTCGGATGATAATATCATGTATTGTTGTATGGTTTGAAAGCCCTTGTCATGAGCTTTCTAATTATACTCTCAATTTATCAATCGGGTGTTAAACGATAGAATAATTACATAGAGAAATATCGATGACGAGGATTTGTATTACGAATTAAATTTTAAATCTCGATACCAATTCGATGTTGGATTTTGAAATTAAAAGAGGGATTTGAATCTCCATAGTGTAGGCTATTTGGCCGTAGTCTCAATTTGTCCGATCGGAATTCATATGTGATAGAATTGAGCTTGACACATTTTAATTAATGGAAAAACCTAATGGTGTTAACTTCAAGTGTCAGTTTGTTCTTTTTTAAATAGTTTAGGGGGGCGATTGTTCTTTTTAAATAATTTAGGTGTGTATTTGAGTCAAAAAATAATTTGTACGTCTATGTAGAATTCGACATATAGTTTAAGTGTTTTTTTTGTCTTTTACCCTTTTTTTAATCCCTACATGGGAGGAAACACATTATCACAATCAAATGCACAAGATTTCAACAAAAATTATAAAATATACTCCTCCCATCTCATTCACATAGGCTTGTTTTTATTTTTTAGATGTCTTAATATATAGAATGATCTCTATATATATAGCCCATTTATTAATGTATATCCATATTTAATATGTTTAAATTAAAATATTGCTAGTTCCAGTGGGAATAGTCTAGTGGTGGAGTGAGGTTGTTTGGAGATCAAAGATCACGGGTTCGAATTTCTTCAATACCACAGGTCCGGATATGTGAGTAAAAAAAAGTATTACTAATTCATTACCAAAGAATTAACTATGGGCTTATTAGAAAATTATTTATTTAATTATCTTTTTTAATAATTTTTTAATTTTATTGAAATTCAAACCGTCTGTAACTTTGTATGAATGAAACAAATGAAGTATATAGAATGACTATAGCATGACGAGTCAAATTGCAAGAAAATATTAGGGTTCAAGTTATGTTAGCTTTTAATTATTGCTATTAAGAGCACAATTATGAATAACATCCGTGGATAGTTCTATAACAAATTGTAGGAAATACAAATTTTATTTAACTAAGTGAGAAATCCGATGAAAGCATATGTAAATATGTTACACCTTGTGCGCCATCCTACTCAATCAAATTTATTAGTTTTTCTTACAAAAATTCTGATTTCAATTTTTTGAGTTTCAATTTAATTTTGCACTTGTTTATTAGCTAAAGTCCATTTGTACCCAATTAGAATGTATAATTTTTTTAGGAAATAATTAATTATGAACTAAAATTAAAAATTAAATACTAAAAAATTATATACACTCTAATTAATAATTATAAAATTAAACTTAAGCACAAGAAATTAAAATCGAAGAAAAAAATGAAATTAAAATTAATAATTTTAACCGTGTACATTCCACAACTTATAATTTATAATCTAAACCTTTTATTTTTCAATAAAACTCTCTCTCCTTTTTCTTTGCATTTATCACGAGAAACTTGTATCAATCAGCGGTACAAGACATGATTAAATCATTTAAATAATTACAAAGTTGATGATAAAAAAAGGGGCCCCATAACCTTTTTTTTCCTGCCCATCAAGGGATGTACATGTTAATTATTAGGCACAAAATTACATAAATGTGAAGTCAACTTCCTCCTATATATACTATGGGGACGCAAACAAAATAAGGGCATCACAAATGTTTGTTTAATTTATACATATTTTGGTATATTTAATTTGTGGGTGTTTTAACAGCTTGATGGGTAGAAAACACACTAAAAGTCCATCTTTGAATTGATAGAAAACAATATTACTAGCTATTTTAATATTATACACGCCTCCTAAAAAAAGGAACTAGAATTCTGAACAATATATGTAATTATATATGTATATATATCTGCTGGAAGATTCTCATTGCTGAAGCCTACCTATAATTTTTTTTAAAATATTATAAATCCTTTTTTTGACAGCTATTGGATTGAATATAGCCTAGAGATGGAACCTTCAGTGAAGCTTGCATGGCATTCGGCAGTCTCTAGTAAGATATGATATATTTTATATTTATATATGTCAATTTGTGTACGTATATATTAATGTATATATGTGTGTAGCTAAGGTATGATATTATTTATTTTGTTTGTGATAAAAGCTTTTAGGTTATTACATAATTATTAAGAGTTATTTACTTCAAACACATGCAAGTCAATAGGGATCTTAATTTTCGTACCTAATTAACTCACACACAGTTCACACACACACAAACATATATATATATATATATATATATATAGGGTTGGGTTCTAGAAGGAACCATATCCCATGTGGGAACCGAGAACCGATCTCAGTCACAGATTGCTCTGATTTGGACGGCCAAGATCTGTTCCAAAAAAAAAAAAAACGGTGGCATTATTGTAATATTTATGAAGTTCGCTGCCCCTGAAACTTACCGAGGTTAAAATTAGAAATTTGACACTACATGCAATTTCAAACGTTTTGCAAAAAAAAAAACTTTCTTCCCACCATAGCTGCTTGAGTTCCTCACGCGAAATCAACAAAATCGTTGAATTAAACCGTTCAAATCATCGCAAAAGCACGAAGAACATTAAATTTCCGATCAAAAATCATGAATCCTCAAGGTAATATATCATCATGTTTTATTTTTTCAAATTCTGTTGGCTATTACTTTAACTGTATAAAAATACATTTATAAAAATATATTTCGCACTATATTATGATGATTTAGTAATTTCTTCGTGTTTTTTAGCATAATAGTACTTTCTCCGGAGACATACAAAACATAACCTTTACCAAAAATCTGTTCTTTTTATTACATGATAATTTATCCGTTTCATTTTGTTATGTTAATGACGTAAAACTTGTATAAACATGCTAAACCTAACAATGTTTGCAACATATATGTGATTTACGTGTAAATTTTTCAATTTAGGGTTTTAGCAATCTCGTTCCCTATTTTAGCACTGTCGTGTCTAATTTTAGCACTAGCATGACATTTTTTTAGCATTACAATTTTTAGCATTTACAACAAAAAAAATGTCATCGCCATTGTCAACAACACTATGAATATAGTTTTAGCAGTGTCATTCATATTTTAGCATTCAGATTATGCTTTTTCTCATTTTTATTGATTTAGGAGTTTCATATTTTAGCACTCTCGTGATTTATTTTAGCATGGCACCTGTGCACTTGTTTCAGCATTATCATCAAAAAAATGCCATCAACATTTCAAAAACCCCCCTTTCAACAAAACATTGTTACATGTTGTTTAATTTTAGCATTATGATTATCTTTTTTTAGCATTGTTATTGATTTAGGAGTTTCTTTTTTTGTTTCTCTTTTGTAAACATAATAAACTCTTGTCCATCTGGGATTCAACTTCACATTTTCTTGCTTTTAGCACTCTAGTTTAGAGTTTTAGAACTGTCATCTCATGTTTTAGCATTCAGATCATGTTCTTTAGCATTGTAATTGATTTAGGAGTTTCATATTTTGTTTCTTTTTTGTAAACATAAAACTTTTGTCCATCTGTGATTCAACTGCACATTTTCTTCATTTTAGCACTCTATTTTACAATTTTAGCACTGCCATCTCATATTTTAGCATTCAGATCATGTTCTTTAGCATTGTAATTGATTTAGGAGTTTCATATTATTTTTCTTTTTTATAAACATAAAACTCTTGTTCATCTGTGATTCAACTGCACATTTTCTTGGTTTTAGCACTCTAGTTTAGAGTTTTAGCACTGTCATCTCATATTTTAGCATTCAGATCATGTTCTTTAGCATTGTAATTTATTTAATAGTTTCATATTTTGTTTCTTTTTTGTAAACATAAAACTCTTGTCCATCTGTGATTCAACTGCACATTTTCTTAGTTTTAGCACTCTAGTTTAGAGTTTTAGCACTGTCATCTCATAGTTTAGCATTCAGATCATGTTCTTTAGCATTGTAATTTATTTAATAGTTTCATATTTTGTTTCTTTTTTGTAAACATAAAACTCTTGTCCATATGTGATTCAACTGCACATTTTCTTCATTTTACCACTCTCTTTTAGAATTTTAGCATTGTCATCTCATATTTTAGCATTTAGATCATGTTCTTTAGCATTGTAATTAATTTAGGAGTTTCATATTATTTTTCTTTCTTGTAAACATAAAACTCTTGTCCATCTGTAATTCAACTGCACATTTTCTTCATTTTAGCACTCTAGTTTAGAGTTTTAGCACTGTCATGTCATATTTTAGCATTCAGATTTTGTTTTTAGCATTCAGATTCTGTTCTTTAGCAATTGTTATTTTTGTCTACTTAACTGTATTATATAAAAAAATTACAGGTGCTAAAAGGACTGGAGAAGGTGAAACTAGCACACAGAAAAGAGCAAAAACTGCCCCAAAGATTGAAGATAATAGATTTATTGATAGATATAACAGATATCCATTATTAGAAGCGACAACATCGCCATCAACTCTATCAGAGGTTGTAATGCAAATGAACAAAACACAAAGGGAAGTAGTGAGACAACTGGGATTTGGCAGCATTCTTTACTTGGATATATATGATTTCCCAAAGAGGATGAACTACTGGCTACTCGAAAACTTCGACCCAGTATCAAGAGAACTTCAATTGCAACACGGAAGAAGATTGAGGATTGAAGTCTCTGATGTGTCTGTGATCTTTGATTTTCCCAGATGAGCACAGAAGATACAAAAGAGTGTTAGAGGCCAAATATGCCAGGTCATGCCGAAAGATGAGTTGCTCAGTAGCATACTCTCAGATACAACAGCAGGGGAATGGGTCAAGACAAATTTCATGATTTTGTTGATTATTTCCATGATTGAGAACTCTGAAGATGGACATATTTACAAAAACTTGATGGACTGCCTGGACGAGATTGACAACGTTAGTCAATATGACTGGTGTGAGTATCTCTTGAGATCATTGGTGAACCACACTATCAAGTGGAAGAGCAACAAAACCATGCCATTCACATGTCCCATTCTATTTTTATTGGTAAGTGCTATTAATTATTTATTTTTTTCTTATAGTGCTTGTATAAACGTTGCAACCATTATCTACATACATTACTCAAAAAAATTGGTCAATTTTGAACAGATGATGTACGTGGATAGAGTTGAGGTGTACTTTCGGGAGGTGCCAAGGTATATCCCAGCCTTCAATAGGTGGAACGATACATTGCTTGCTGAAAGGCAGGCAACAAAGCTCGCTGCTGGAGATTTCGGAGGTGGCTATCCTTGGCCGGCGTACACAAGGGCTGAGTTCATACAGGAAAATAGAGAGAGAGGTTGTGATGTCGAAGAAGTGAGAGAGAGAGAAGTCGAACAAGAACAGATTCCAACTGTGAATGAGCAAGATGTCGGGTCAACTCATAAGGTCACATACCATCACTAATATATTTTTATGTTGCTAATTTCTTTGTTTAGAATCATCACTAAATTCTATTTTTATAAATGACTATTTACTTATCCGATTTGGACAAAAAATATATCAGAATCAAAGAGAACAATTGGCAGAAGAGAGACAACAACAAGACAAAGGGAAGGGTTTAGCTGTTGAGATCCCTGAGACAGAGACATGCAGTTCAAACAATCCAGTAAGCATTCACTAATAATATAATTTAGCATTATTCATTCATTGTTTAACATTGTCATCAAGTTTACTAATAATCTTGACAACAAAATTTACAATATTGTAAAATGATTGCTAAATTAGGCAATCAAAAGACACAGAGAAGAGGCAGACAGTGATATGCCCACAGAGCCAGCTGAAACACCCAAAGTCAGCAAGAAAAAGGTGTTCACCACATAATAATACAAATATGATAACTTATATTGTTAACAGGTTTTTACTTTCTAATTAACATCTACAAATATACAGAAGGCAGTGATCCAAACAAACACAGTCTCCACAAGGTCCAGGGCAACATTGAAGCAACCTGAACATTTTACAAACCTTGTGGACGCAAGAGAGACACTGACACCTTCTGAGTGTGAGCTGCACTACTGGGCGATGGAAAACAAAAGTGATGATGAAAGGTACTTTTATAATGCATTATTATTAATATAAATAAAAGTTATCAGTGCCATTTTGTTATGTCAGACTACACTTTACACTAAAAAAAAGAATTGTATTCAATATAAGGGAGATTGTTTTGTATTCTGATGAGTGGGGAGAGTTGATGAGAGATGAGATGCTGAGTTTGAACAAAAACACATACATTAGTTCTGCTGTTATTAATGTATGGAGTAGCATATTAAACCATGCTCAAGCAAAGCTTCCTGAACAAAAGACTCCCAGGAGATTTTTCCTAACAACCAATGTTTCCGTAAGTGAAGAATTTCATAGTTACTATTTTCTACTTAACTCACTTTATTCTGTTTTAAACAACACTGCACATTCATGTTCAAAATTCTTTATTTGTCTTTATAGAACTACATGGTTGTTGCGCCTTCAAAAGAATGGAATGACCAGAAAGTATCAAAGCTGTTTGTTGACAACATACAACATGAACTGAACACATATCCACATGTGGAAGTAGATAAGACGGACATGGTACGTATTCATTATTAAAATTGCAAAAAGTCATCATGATAGTAACTAAAATGTACACAATTTTTTTTTTGCAATTTTTCTTCCCGATATTGCAATTAGAACACTTCTACATTATTGTCATTGATACAAGAAGAATGGTGGCTAAGATCATTGACAATTCCAATGCCATGGAAGGAGAGCAGGACGACCCACTATTCAAATATGAGCATGTCCCTGCAAGACTCGTAAGAAAAAATATGTATTTATTGATTTTTTTCACTAGTGAAATAAAATTAACAAAGACACATTAAATTCAAAAAATAAAAATGAACTAACTTTAATCATAAATTTCAGATCAAGCTTTTGTTTACTTCTTGAAGACAACTGGCCTTCAAAAACTAACAAAAGAAGTGACTGAAAATATCAAGAGCATGAACCGTCTTCAAATGCCATGGAGGACTTCAACAAACAACACTGATTGTGGGGTCTTTGTAATGCGTCATATGGAGACGTATATGGGAGATGCTGTGAAGAATTGGAAGAGTGGAATAAGAGCTAAAAATTAGATGCAGCTGAGATACTTAAGGATCAAGTATTGCGCTGCCATTCTTACTGCATAATGCAACATCCACAGGCAGAGGAACATCAGGAAGCAAGACTCTACTTCCAAGCATCTTCTAAAGAGAACCCAATCAGTATTGAAAACCTCTACTTTGAAGATGATAATGAATGAACAACTTATATATATGTAACAAATTCTATAACTGCTTGGACAACTTTTAAATTTCCTATTTTTGTATTATGGGAATGCTTATGGATTAGTATAATTATTTGAAATTTTATGTCAAAAGTTTAGAGCTAAAATTAAAAATAGCGGATGCTAAAACTTCTACTCACACTGCTAAAGTAGAACCCACCAGTGCTAAAAAATAAACTAACAGTGCTAAACAAGCAAATATCAATCCTAAAATATAAACAATCATTCTAATGCTAAGACAAATAATGCTAGCATCAATCACAATTATACAATTTAAAATTTTAATATATAATTGCAAACCATGATAGCACTGTCAAAGTTTCAGAGGTTTATATACTAAAATTGTGAGTAACATGCTAAAATTAAAACTATACCTTTCATTCTATATGTTGGTTGTACACATTAAAGTCCAAATTCACTTTTCTAAATTCTCATACAAATCAAAATCGCAGCTGCTAAAAAATCCACACACACTGCTGATAATCGGTATTTTGTGCTTCTTTTGACTGCAACTTGGGGCTATTTCAATACTATTTTATAAACCAATTGTATATTTTTGATGTCCAAACCCATATTTTAATCCAAGTGCAAATTCTAGGTGTGTTATTGAAGAATCATCGAATTCAAAGAACCAGGCGCGACCCACAGCACGGGTCGAGGCGCGACCGCTCCGCCCGCGCCCAAACATGGCTTTCCACGCGTCTCTGGTGTGAGTTACAGCACGGGTGGAGGCGCGACTGGATCGGGTCGCGCCAAGCCAGGCTTTCCACGTGTCTCTTGCGCGACCTACAGCGTGATCACTGGCGCGACCAGTCTCCCGCGCCCAGGCACTCCCTCGTGACCTTCTCTGGCGCGACCCACAGCGCGATCACTGGCGCGACCGCGCTCCTGCGCCCAGACACTCCTTCGCGCCCTTCTCTGGCGTGAGCTACAGCGTGACCTGGGCGCGACCGAGCTCGTGTCGCGCCCAGACGCCCTGTTTTGCGTGCCTTATCAGCGCCTTTCCCTCTAATTGCCTCACAACAGATATTCAAAAGAGGGAGATGGATTTTTACAGAAAAAACGAAGGATCAAACTCTAAAAATTTTCTTCCAATCCCTATACCCCTTTTTCCCCTAGAAAATCAAGGATAGACCATAGAAATGAGAGGAGGAAGAGGGCTTGGGCTTGTAAAGGGGAGTTCTTGAAGTTTGAAGAATTGAAGTGGAAAGATCTTGTGCAATCTTTGTACATTCTATTGGTTTAATCTAATCTCTATTTATGATTCATGTTCAAGTAATTTATTTTGCTTTTAAGATTATGAGTAGCTAATTTAATTAGGGTTGGGGTGAAGGATCTTTGAAATGAGGATGTTTATTATGAATGTGGGATGAATGTATATTTCTTTGATTAAATCTTGTGGATCATTGTTGTGATTGTAAATGTTTATGGGTGGCCTCCATTTATGTTTATCTTTATGCTCAATGGGTGATTAGTTTTGCTCATTTGGTGTTTGTTGGTGATCTATGAGACCTTGTGGTTATACTTTGAAAGATGTATGAGCATTTAGGTTTGTAATTTGTGGAGGGGACTCTTTGTATGTTTGAGTGAAATGCTTGTTAGAGATAGCAAGTTTAACATCATTTTTGCATATTAGGTGTTTGAGAAAATGCTTAAATGAACAAACCCTTGTCATAAATAAAGTTTTGAGTTATATATGATCTTCATGTTTGTGTAAACCCTTAAATCAAGGATCCAACACCCTAAACCCCTTTGTTAACCCGTAAATTTCATCTCTTTAGTGTTGGAAATTTTTATAAAATTTTAATCTTTATGTTGGATTGATGAATGAAGTGAACAACAACTCCTTTGACTTATTTGGTTTAAATAGTGATTGAGATTTAATTAGGCATTATTTGTGCATCTTAGAATATATCTCCTATTCCTTGTGGTTCGACTCGTATCATTGCTTGCTACATCCGTGTACACTTGCACATGACACGACTTATTATTTGAGGTATAAAATATCGCATCAAGTTTTTGGCGCCGTTGCCGGGGAATAGATGTTTTTGTTTTAAGATTTGTGCAATATTTTTCAACGAATTTCTTTACTAGTTTGAACGTTTTTCTTTATTTTTGTTTCACATTAAAGTGGCTCACCTTGTAACCTTTTTACAGGTAGTGTATGCACACTCGATCACAAGGACAACCCCCAATTGAGTTTGATCCAGAGATCGAAGCAACGGTTCGCCACAACAATGCACGTAGAAGGAGGAGAATGGCGGACAATCTTCCACCGATGCAAGACCCGATAATTGCCCAAATGCAAAGGCAATTAGGGGAAATGCAAGAGCAATTGAGAACCCAAGAGGAGGCTCGAAATAGGAATGTGGAAGCGCCAATTCGGAACCTTTTCCAACCTGTCGTTGATCAAGGAGTGATCAATGGACCGCCCATTCAAGCCAACAACTTTGAGTTGAAGACATCACTCATATTGATGATTCAACAAAACAAGTTTCGAGAAACACCGACGGAGGATCCAAATGAGCATATCCGAAAGTTCCTTGAGTACACCGGGACTATCAAAGCAAACGGAGTTCCGGATGATGCAATTCGGATAAGACTCTTTTCATTCTCATTGGCGGAGAAAGCAGAGTCATGGTGGTTGAGCCAAGCCCAAGGGTCATTTCAAACTTGGGATCAATTGGTGACGAAGTTCTTGCACAAGTTCTTCCCACCCGGAAAAACTCTAAAACTCAAAGGCAAAATCACCATATTCAAGCAATGGGAAGATGAGAGCATGTATGAGGCATGGGAAAGATTTCGAGAAATGCTAAGGAAATGTCCCGGTCATGGATATGGCACCGATCACCAAGTGTGCTTATTCTACACAGGATGCAAGGATGAGGTGAGAATGCTTATGGATGCAGCAGCAGGTGGCTCTCTCTTGGCAAGAGGAACGGAAGAAGCCTTGAGAATCATTGAAGAAATGGCTTCAAATTCATTTCAATGGCCGGCTACAAGAGAAGGAGTTCAAATTCTAAAAAAGGTGGCTTTAACCTCGAGTTCGGATGCACTTGGGCTTTTGGCGGCCCAAATGGCTACCTTGAACTCAAAATTTGAAACATTTACAAATCCAAAAGCCGAGGCCTCTCAAAACCAATTTGAAGAGGCCAACTATGTGAATCAACAAGGAGGTTTTTCCAACCAACAAAGGCCATTCAATCCGGGGTACAAGCCCCAATACGGAGGTCAATATGGAGGAAATCAAGGTTACCAATACAAGGCACAACACCCAAATTTATCTTATAGTAACCCAAACAACGCCACCCAACCACCTCCGGATTTCTCCGTCACAAATGGAGTGATCGATGAAGAGAAGAAGCCTAAGTTGGAAGAATTGATGATGGCATTTATGGGCAAGACGGACAAGTACATGGTTGAGTCACAAGCTCGTGTGGCTAAATTGGAGAATAATGTTGGGGCTATTGGCATTCAAGTTAACCAAATGGAGAAGCAATTGAGCCAACTAGCAACCATTGTGGGGAACCAACATCAACAAGGGAAATTCCCGAGCAACACAACCATTAACCTGAAGGATCAATGCAAGGTTATCACTTTGAGAAGTGGCACCACTTATGAAGGACCACAAATGCCTACCAACGAGAGAGAAAGTGGTGAACCAAGTTCAAGTGATCAAACTAGCAAGAATGAGCAAGATGAACAACAAGAGGAAGTTGAGGATAATGAACTTCCCAAGCAAAATGTGACTTCAACAAAAGGGATGGTGGAAGCACCATCTAAAAAGAAGGAAGAACCAAAGGTGCAAGTACCTTATCCTCAATGTTTGCAAAAGAAGAAGAACGAGGAACAATTCTCAAGGTTCCTCGACATTTTTCAAAAATTTCAAGTAAACTTTCCATTAGTGGAAGCTTTGCAACCAATGCCGAATTATGCAAAGTTCCTCAAGGAGGTGATCTCAAAGAAAAGAAGATTAGGAGATCATGAAACGGTGAATCTCACGGAGGAGTGTAGTGCACTTATCCAAAGAAAGCTTCCAACAAAGTTGAAGGACCCCGGGAGTTTCACTATCAAAGTAACAATTGGGGATAGCCACATGAGGAAGGCATTGTGTGACTTGGGAGCAAGCATTAAACTTAATGCCACTCTCTTTCTACTTGAAGTTGAATATTGGAGAAATCAAACCAACCACCATTTGTTTACAAATGGCCGATAGATCCATAACTTATCCAAAGGGAGTGGTTGAAGATGTCTTGGTTAAAGTCAAAGACTTCATATTTCCCATTGACTTTGTGGTGTTAGACATGGAGGAAGATAAGGATGTTCCCCTTATTCTTGGAAGACCATTCTTGAATACGGGGAAGGCTCTTATTGATGTAGAAATGGGAGAGTTAACTTTGAGAGTTAATGATGAGAAGGTGATGTTTTCACTTCGAGAAGCAATGAGGCATAAAGAGGAGGAGATGCAATTTGAAGAAAAGTGCAAAGTGCTCGAGATGGTGAACTCGTGCATGGAATCAGAGCACATATTTGAACAAGTCTCGGGAATGCAAGATCCACTAGAGACATGCATTTCACACTCACTCTTTAATACATCTTCTTATGATTCTTATCCTTTCGATTTTCCTCTCATTGACACTATCTTTCTAATGAATTCTTTGCAGGAAGAATACCTGAGAAAGCCCAAGTTCCTTCCACTGAGAGAAACGGAACAAACATCAAATGAAGAGGAGTCAAAGAAAAGCGAGTTGGAGTTGAAACCACTTCCACCTCACCTAAGATATGTATACCTTGAAGAAGGAGAACACAAACCGGTAATAGTCTCTTCCTTTTTAACGGATGAACAACTTGATAAATTGCTAAGGGTGGTTAGAAAATATAAAAGCACTATAGGTTGGTCTATCTCGGATCTAAAAGGGATTAGTCCCTCGATTTGCATGCATAAAATCCTTTTAGAAGAAGATTACAAACCAAAAGTGCAACATCAAAGAAGATTAAACCCAATCATGCAAGAAATAGTTAGAAATGAAGTGCTAAAATTGTTGGATGCCGGTATTATATTTGCAATTTCTGATAGTTAGTGGGTTAGTCCTACTCAAGTGGTAGCGAAAAAAGGGGGTACAACTCTTGTTGAAAATGAAAAGAATGAGATAATAGCAACTAGGTTGGTAACGGGATGGAGAATGTGTATTGATTACAGAGCTTTAAATGTGTATACAAGAAAAGATCATTTTCCTATCCCTTTTATTGACCAAATGCTTGATAGGTTGGTAGGGCATGAATTTTATTATTTTTTGGATGGATTTTCGGGTTACAATCAAATAATGATTGCTCCCGAAGATCAAGAGAAAACGGCTTTTACTTGTCCATATGGCATTTTTGCATACAGGTGGATGTCATTCGGGTTGTGTAATGCACCCGCCACCTTTCAAAGGTGTATGATGTCTATCTTCCATGGATTGATTGAAAATATAATGGAAGTGTTTATGGATGATTTTTCCGTTTTTGGTGATTCGTTTGAAAATTGCCTTGACAATTTGTCTCAAGTGTTGCAGAGGTGTGAAGACACTAATTTGGTGCTAAATTGGGAAAAATGCCACTTCATGGTAAGGGATGGTATCGTGTTGGGACACAGGGTGTCCGGAGGAGGCCTTGAAGTGGACCGAGCAAAGATTGTAGCCATTGAGAAGCTACCACACCCGAAAAATAAAAAAGGAGTTAGAAGTTTCCTAGGGCATGCTGGGTTTTATAGACGTTTCATCAAGGATTTTTCTAAAATTTCAAAACCTTTATGCCGTCTCCTAGAGAAACTGTCAGATTTTAATTTTGATAATGATTGTTCGCAGGCTTTCGAGACTTTGAAGAAGGCCTTGATTTCAGCACCCGTCCTCATTTCACCGGATTGGAGTCAACCATTTGAAGTGATGTGTGATGCAAGTGAGGTTGCAGTTGGAGCCGCTTTGGGTCAAAAACGGGATAAGCTTTTCAGAGTGATCTATTATGGGAGTAAGACCTTAGACATGGCCCAAATAAACTACACCACTACGGAGAGGGAGCTACTTGCTGTGGTGTATGCATTCGACAAGTTTAGGCCCTATCTCATTGGGGCCCGAACTATAGTGAATACTGATCACTCCGCTCTAAGACATCTTTTTGCCAAGAAGGATGCCAAGCCAAGACTCATAAGGTGGATCTTATTACTTCAAGAATTTGATGTGGAGATCCGAGATAGGAAGGGGTGCGAGAATGTGGTAGCTGACCACCTTTCTCGGCTTGAACAAGTGGAAGATGATTTGGGGTCGTCACGGCCTATTAACGAGCTTTTTCCCGATGAAAGAATTTTAGCAATCAAGTCTCAACTCCCTTAGTTTGCCGACATTGTGAACATCTTGGTAGCAAAGGTGAAACCAACGGAGTTGGAGCCTTATCAACGAAAGAAATTCTTCCACGACTTGAAGTACTATGTATGGGATGAACCGTATCTATTTCGAAGATGTGCTGATTTGGTGTTAAGATGATGTGTGCCAGAAGAAGAGTGGGGAGAGATCCTGAATGCATGCCATACCTCCCCAAGTGGAGGACATTTTGCTTCAAACAGAACCACAAGGAAAGTGTTGCAAAGTGGGTTCTATTGGCCATCACTCTTCAAGGATTGTGTTGATTTTGTGAAGCAATGCGAACAGTGTCAAAGGATGGGATCCATCTCGAAAAGAGATGAAATGCCAATGAAGAACATAATTGAAGTGGAACTATTTGATGTTTGGGGAATTGATTTCATGGGTCTCTTTGTGATTTCAAATGGTTTCCAATATATATTGTTGGCTGTGGATTATGTTTCAAGATGGATCGAAGCTGTGCCTACTACTACGAACAATGCAAATGTGGTCTTGAAATTTTTAAAGAAGAATGTCTTGACACACTATGGAGCCCCGAGAGCTCTTATTAGCGATGGAGGAAGACACTTTTGCAACAAGTGGTTGGCCGCATTGCTTGCAAAATATGGAGTTCGTCACAACATCACAACGGCCTATCACCCTCAAGCAAATGGCCAAGCTGAGCTTGCCAACCGAGAAGTGAAGCAAATTCTGCAAAAAGTGGTTAAAACAAATGGCAAGGATTGGTCCAACCTCTTGGATGATGCATTATGGGTGTATAGGACGGCATACAAGACCCCATTGGGGATGTCGCCATATCAATTGGTTTTCGGAAAATCTTGTCATCTTCTTATTGAGCTTTCACACAAAGCTTATTGGGCTACAAAAAAGCTCAATATGGATTTCATGATGTCGGGGGGTGAAAGAATTTTTCGGTTGAATGAGTTGGATGAATTTAGACACGAAGCTTTCAAAAATTCATCCATTTCAAAGATGTGATCAAAGATATATCATGACAAGCTTTTGAGAAAAAAAGAACTATCACCGGGTGATGCCGTTCTTTTGTTCAACTCTCGCTTGAAGTTGTTTCCCGGAAAACTGAAAACCAAGTGGAGTGGTCCATTCGAGATATCAAGAATCTTTGACGGAGGTGCAATTGAGCTAAAAGGGAAGGATGGAAACTTGTTTGTTGTCAATGGACAAAGGGTCAAGAGATTTTATACACCGGAGATGACACTCGACAATGATTCCAACATTCCCACTGTTTGACAGAAAGTAAGACCAAGTCGAGCTACCGACAATAAATGAAGCGCTCGTTGGGAGGCAACCCAACCTTGTACTTTTGTACATTCTCTTTTATTTTACGTTTTAAGTCTTTTCATTTTTGTTTATCTATTTATTTGATTTAATATGCTGCTTTGAGTGTTTGTATAGTTTTGAAATCAAACAACAGGGTACACGGAGAAAACAAGCTCAACATATCAAGACACGGAGGCTCGGGCGCGATACACAGCACGTGCAGAGGCGCGATCACTAGTCGCGCCACATAGCACAACCTATAGCGCGAGACAAGGCGCGGTTGATCCCGCTCGCGCCCAAGCACGCGTGGAGAATCCTCTCTGGCGCGACCGATAGCGCGAGTGGAGGCGCGACTGAGCCCACTCGCGCTGAGTACAGAGCAGTTCTGAACGGTTTTTAATCTCCCCCTTTTCATTTTTCACCCCATTCTCATACACACCACACTCACAAACACACGCACACACACGAAATTCTCCCTCCAAGCAAGAAACCAAGGTAAAATTCTCCCCCATCTCCTACATTTTGGTTTTGCCCATGAATTTGTCTATGAATTACAAGTGATTTTGAAGATTTTTGGTTAAAATTGCTAGAAATAAAAATTAGGGTTCATATTGGGGGAAATTTTCATGAATTGAGAATATGTTTGAATTTGTTGTTTCTACGTCTTTGTTTGAGCTTTGATTTTGTTATATTGTGGATGAAATCGTAGAAATGGCACAATTAGGGCTAAAATTTGGGAAAAATTGCTTGAAGTGAATTGTTGCTTAGTGTTGTTGCTTCTAAATTTTTTCCATGAGCATGATAGACAATTATGTAGAAGGATTGAAGTTAGTTTGGAGATGCTTGTACTTGCATTGTTGTGAATTGAGAACAAGGGTTAGTATTTTTGAGATTGTGAATTTCTAGCCTTGTTCATTGCTTATTATAAGTTTATGCATAATTTCTGTGAATTTTACAATTGTTGGGAGATTGATATTTGTTGGTGGTGATAGTTCATCAATTCTTGTTGATAGTGAACTAGAGCTTAGAAAAGTTAGGATATTTCTTTCCATTTCTTTACTTTGTTCCTAATTATTTGCATAATTTACTTTATTGACTCATGTTAGTGAATTATGCAAGTAATAAGAAGGGTGACAATGTGCATGTGGTTTTGTGTACGAATGACAATGGGAAATTTGGAAGTTCTCTAACTCCATGAGGCAAAAATGTTGTTGGATTTTGTTGTGAATTGAGGGGTAGTATATGTGAACTCCGACCCTGTTTGTATGATTTTTACAATCCGATTGTAGTGCCTACTTTGGAAATGCTTTTTACTTTTGTTTAAGATTATGCTAAGGCCTGCAAGTGTGAATAGTTTTTGTTATATTTTGCTATGGATGGGCTCAAATTCTATTTGTTGTTTTGGTATGTTGTTTATAATTTGAACCTCACTCTTTGTCGTTTTTTTTTATTTTTATCCTTTGCAAGGTCTTGTGCATTTTC
Organism: Perilla frutescens; assembly: GCA_026008535.1. Lineage (NCBI taxonomy): Eukaryota > Viridiplantae > Streptophyta > Magnoliopsida > Lamiales > Lamiaceae > Perilla > Perilla frutescens. The sequence continues at coordinate 46,086,380 of BRKX01000001.1, read as the reverse complement.
AAGAAATCATATATTCAGAATGGCAAGACCAAGCAGAGGCCCAGCTTCTAGGAGATACGTGGTTGAAGAATCAGAGGAAGAAGAATCGAGTGTTGATCTCTCCGAAGAGAAAGCAGAAGAAGAAGAGAAGAAACAAGAGGAAGAATACCAAGGGGAAGACGACGAAGAGGAGTTTGTGCAACCCGAGCCATTGCCGGATTTTCTTGACAGTGGCCCAAATGACCCTGCAAGAGCGGGTGTTTTCTTCCGTACCCAAGAGGAACGGGACTGCTGGGAGAAGTTGACGGGATCTTTCAACATACTCCCCACCAAATATTCATGTGACTCAGCCACTCAAGCAATGGGAATCCACGAGGATGTGTGGAGAATGTTCACTAGGATTGGGTGGGCAAATGCCATGCAAGGGAGATGGCTAACCTATCATGTGTTAGTCAAAGAGTTCCTATCCTCTCTTAAGGTCCACAAACTCCCTAGCAGAGGGCCGATCGGGTGCACTTTTCGATTGGAAAATAGTGATCATGAGCTCACATTGGTCCAACTTAACCAAATTTTTCAAACCCCGACAGATGGATACTATCACTACCACATCAATTTCAATGCTGAGACATTTTGGAGATTGATCCTGGACCCGGATGAGCGGATGTTCCAGTATGACTCGGGCTTGGCCAAGGCTTCCCAAATCCAAAATCCGATATTCCAATACCTCCACAGGATCCTTTCTTCCACTGTCCTTGCTCGACACGAGAACAGTGGACTTCGAAAGGATGAGCTCTACATCTTGTGGAGTATGCTACAAGCGATATACGTGGATTTTGGGGCGTTGCTTCTGGATCAATTTAAAAGACAAGTGCAGCCGAGCAAGGGCACAATCAGTATCGGAGGCATGATCACTCCTATTGCCATGGCCTTGGTCGTGAATCTCGCTAACTATCAGCCACTCCCGGGACCTCGAGCTCTCAACCTCGCCCATCTTCGGAATGTCCGCATGATTAGCCCGAATGCCGCCCCCATTGAGCTCATAATGAAGGATGGTAGGAAGTTTCCACTCCCGAACCCAGCACTCACATCCGTAACCAATTTCGAGGATCAACGAAATTGGTTGATGAACACTCCAGAGCATAATGCTTTGATGATTTCTCCGGAACCCATGGGAGTGCATCTACAAAGAGAGAATGCGCCACCAAGAGCACCTCGTGGCCAAAGACGAAACAGAGGGGACGTGGCGGATGAACGACTTGAATCCCTTGAAGGTATGATGACAACTATGAATCAAAATTTTACTAACTTTCAAGGCAATGTCTTTACCCAGTTCACGGACATGCGGGCGGATCTTGATGCACGGCTCACGGATATGAGGGAGAATGTGGACAATCGGTTCACAGATATGCAGACGGACATTGACGAGAGATTCCAAGGCCTGCAGAGTCATATGGATGGCCAGTTTTCCGGCATGAGGACAGAGTTCCAAGGACTGCAGAGCAATTACTCAAATCTGCATGGGGATTACTCTCACCTGAGGTCGGACATCTCAGATATTGCCACCATGATGAGGCAATGGGGTGGCATTGGATCTTCTTCACAAAACCCGTCCCAGACCTTCACGCCCCCATTCCCGCCGTTCCAGTAATACCCCTTTCCGTACTCCGGGCCATTCCAGTTCCCACAGAACCCCCGTCCACGCCCGCCACCGGATGCTGATGTCTGAGCCTTGTTAGTCGATCGACGATACCACAAGCCTACCCCCCTAAACTTTTTCTTACTTAGGTTTCGAACAAGTTTGGGGGTAGGGGGTGAATATGTGTGTATCGTTGATCTCTCTATCTTTTTAGAAAGCTTTTTTTATTATTTAGAATTGTTAAAACTCTTGTCGCATGGATGCTTTTTATTTATTTATGTATTGTTGGGATTTGCTACTTAAAATTTGGATAATTTTTAATTTATTGCATGGGTTTTGCGATATTTTATAGTTCTATATTTTTTTGTTAATACGTATGATTGGTTTAATGATAAGGTAATAGCCTTGATGATAAGCAGGTTTAGCCTTGATCTCGTGTTTCAACTCCTCTATTACTTATGGACTTAAGTTTGTCATGCTCATTTTTTGGGAAATCTTGATTTGCCTATGATATTGTTTTTGGTAAAAATAAATACATGCATAAGAATATGACTTGATAGGACACTTGATTGGATTGTGGAAATATTGGCATTAGCTTGTACCCATCTTGTGAGATTTGAGCCTTGATCTCGTTTTTCATGTGTGAATCATCAATAATATTGGTATCTCTAGAACTTGCCTTTTTGAACTCTCTTGATTTTACAAGTTGTGCTTAAAATATGGAGATGACCTAAGGCTTTCTTTGTCAAAATTGTGCCTAAAATTTTTCCTACAAATACAATCCTTGCTAGCCCCTTTGTGCTTGTTATAGATTTTATTTGAAACCAAGGGGTAGAAGAAATTTGGGAATCAAGTAAGCTTGAAAATAAAACTAATGGGAATTAATGGTGGATTGAACACAAATCGTATTTTGTTGAAATAACCTTTTTGATCAAACACATATGCAAGCCTTGCAAAGTGAAATAAAAATAAATTATAATTTGTTGAAGAACACCAATGAAAATCAAAATAAATAAGAGGAGCATTAATGTTTGTTGGCTATAGACTTTAGATCCAATTAAATTTCTCAAAGCAATGTGCGGGGTAGAAGAAAACTAAAAATAGATTTGCTTATCTTGAAATACAAAGCATGTTACGGGGATTGATTTTGAAGTCACTTTTAGCCTATATTTTTCCTACCTCTTCCAAAGAGCCTAACGTTTCAACCCTTAAGACCAATGTGATCCTTATTTTGAGCATACTTGTAGGAAGAGATGAGTTATTTTGCAAGCTTATGGTGGTATACTAGCATTATTTGATGTCGAGTGTATACACGTCCCTTTTTTCCTTGAGAGGTTGAGTTGAGTGTTGATACACCAAAAGCAAGAAAAGCCGTATTTTTACATGTTCATTTCTTGTGTATCAGAACTTCATATACTTGTGTATGATAATATGCTTTTTGTTCTTTTTTTTGAGGCATTCTTGATCTTGATTTCCTATGTTCTCTTTTTCTTTGAAAACTTATTTGAGGACAAACAAGAGCTTAAGTTTGGGGGAGTTGATAATCGGTATTTTGTGCTTCTTTTGACTGCAACTTGGGGCTATTTCAATACCATTTTATAAACCAATTGTATATTTTTGATGTCCAAACTCATATTTTAATCCAAGTGCAAATTCTAGGTGTGTTATTGAAGAATCATCGAATTCAAAGAACCAGGCGCGACCCACAGCACGGGTCGAGGCGCGACCGCTCCGCCCGCACCCAAACGTGGCTTTCCACGCATCTCTGGCACGAGCTACAGCACGAGTGGAGGCGCGACTGGATCGGGTCGTGCCAAGCCAGGCTTTCCACGTGTCTCTGGCGCGACCCACAGCGCGATCACTGACGCGACCGCGCTCCTGCGCCCAAACACTCCTTTGCGCCTTTCTCTGGCGCGAGCTACAGCGCGACCGAGCCCGTGTCGCGCCCAGATGCCCTGTTTTGCGTGCCTTATCAGCGCCTTTCCCTCTAATTGCCTCACAACAGATATTCAAAAGAGGGAGACGGATTTTTACAGAAAAAATGAAGGATCAAACTCTAAAAATTTTCTTCCAATCCCTATACCCCTTTTTCCCATAGAAAATCAAGGATAGACCATAGAAATGAGAGGAGAAAGAGGGCTTGGGCTTGTAAAGGGGAGTTCTTGAAGTTTGAAGAATTAAAGTGGAAGGATCTTGTGCAATCTTTGTACATTCTATTGGTTTAATCTAATCTCTATTTATGATTCATGTTCAAGTAATTTATTTTGCTTTTAAGATTATGAGTAGCTAATTTAATTAGGGTTGGGGTGAAGGATCTTTGAAATGAGGATGTTTATTATGAATGTGGGATGAATGTATATTTCTTTGATTAAATCTTGTGGATCATTGTTGTGATTGTAAATGTTTATGGGTGGCCTCCATTTATGTTTATCTTTATGCTCAATGGGTGATTAGTTTTGCTCATTTGGTGTTTGTTGGTGATCTATGAGACCTTGTGGTTATACTTTGAAAGATGTATGAACATTTAGGTTTGTAATTTGTGGAGGGGACTCTTTGTATGTTTGAGTGAAATGCTTGTTAGAGATAACAAGTTTAACATCATTTTTGCATATTAGGTGTTTGAGAAAATGCTTAAATGAACAAACCCTTGTCATAAATAAAGTTTTGAGTTATATATGATCTTCATGTTTGTGTAAACCCTTAAATCAAGGATCCAACACCCTAAACCCCTTTGTTAACCCGTAAATTTCATCTCTTTAGTGTTGGAAATTTTTATAAAATTTTAAATCTTTATGTTGGATTGATGAATGAAGTGAAAAACAACTCCTTTGACTTATTTGGTTTAAATAGTGATTGAGATTTAATTATGCATTATTTGTGCATCTTAGAATATATCTCCTATTCCTTGTGGTTCGACTCGTATCATTGCTTGCTACATCCGTGTACACTTGCACATGACACGACTTATTATTTGAGGTATAAAATATCGCATCAACTGCTAAAGTAAAACCCAGAAATGCTAAAAAACAAACTAACAGTGCTAAAATATCAATCCTAAAATATAAAAAATCATTCTAACGTTAAGACAAATAATGCTAACATAAATCCCAATTACACAATTTAAAATTTTAATATATAGCTGTAAATTTTGTATTTATTTATCGACACTATATATTTGAAGAAAATACATAATTGTTTTTCCAAATAAACAAAGTATAAAAACTTCCACACATGCGGCTAAAATAGAATCTACTAGTGCTAAAATACAAAATATTAGTGCTAAAATAAAACTTTTGAGTGCTAAAATATGGAATATCAATGCTAAAGTCTAACCTATAGAAAATACAAAAATCTTTTTTTTTTCAAATAAAAATAAAATAAAATCTGATAATAAAAAAAAAAGAAAACAATAATAATAAAACCCGCTCTGAAAAAAAAGGTAAAAACCCGCCATCTCTTCAATTCTCAATACTTAACTTCTGCAAAACACACACACACACACACGCAAACATTTTTCATTCCAAAAACTTTAAAAAAAGACAGAAAAGAATAGGGTTTTACGAGCGATTAGATTCAAAAACATCAAACATAAAAATATCGATATGGAAAAATCACAAAGCATTAAGAAGTTAAAAACTGGTGAAAAATTCTACAAAAGAAGGAAGAAAAACAACGACAGCGGGAGCGACTCTTCAACAAAGAAGAAAAAAAATGAAGAGATGGAGAGCGAACAAGGTATGCAATACATTCTTCTTCCATCATCATAAAAATAAAGTAGTGTGTCTTTCATTTTTGTTATAACAAAAAAAAAATTGCAGAAAGTCTAAATAAGCACGATACCCCGATAAAATTTTAAATATATGAAAATTGTTATCGTTTATTGAAAATAATCACATGTATACAAAATCAAATATTTGGAATGCATATGCATTGTGCAAACTATGTTCCATGTCATGATTTCCTTTTAATGATATAAACATTAATATCGTAAATGATTTCTGTGTTCACATGTAGCATCACTATATTAGAGAATGAATTAATGATTTATGTGTTACTGACATATTAGGAAATAGCATCAAGGAGATTTACACTTAGCATAAGACTTCTTATCTTTATAATGATAATAAGAAAATGCTTCCATGCTCTGTTTTCGTTATAATGATAATATAATGTTAATTAAACGAACTGTAACATGTTCTCCTTCCAATGTTAATATAGATTTTAATTTTTCATTTTAGCACTAGTTTTCTACACAATTAGCACCAATGAGTTCTATTTTTTAACATCAATAGTTTGCAAATATATACACAAAATAATAATATTAACAAAACTATACATATATAGGTACCAGCAAAAAGAGAAGATCCATAGAGGATATTAATATATCAATAACTAAGGAGATGAGATCAAAGAATAAACATGATGTCAATAATCTCAAATCTCGGTCAAGAACATTAGCATTAACATTACTTGAAAGGATAAATGCTACACCAGAGTCAGATGCTGAAGCAACAAGTGGTTCTGAATCAAAAAGTCCAGCAGCAAAATCCAAACAGGAAGATCTTCCAGTCCTTAAAAGCAGAACAACACCACACATCCTATATGATGCAATAAAAAAATTCACAGTTGAGCAGAAGAGTGCTGTTGAATCACTTGGCTTTGGGAGCATTCTGCAATTGAGTATAAAAGAAGTGCCTAAAGTACTGAGCCACTGGTTGGTTAGCAACTTTGATCCACAAAGCTGTGAGTTGATCCTCCAGAGAGATCGACGGTTGCACATAGATGAAAATTATGTATCATTGATCATGGGGTTTCCAAGCGGTGCTATGTGTATAGAGAAGAAACATAGATGTGAAAGATGCAATCTGACAAAGCAATGGCAAGAGAAATTTGCCAGAAATTAACTCAGAATCCGTCCCATTGATGTTTCAGATAAAATGGAGGAAGATAATGCCGGTGGAAAATGGTTCAAGGTACATTTTATGGTTCTGCTTACAAATAGCCTTATGGAATCCACGGGAAATGGATATGTACATCCACAACTGGTACACATCTTCGATGATGTTGACAGAATATGTGAGTACAATTGGTGTGAGTACACCATCAGGTGTCTGGTGTAGAAGGCACTACTTTGGAGAAAGAAGAGAGATAAAGGCTACAATGGACCAATCATGTTCTTAATGGTTAGTTTAGTAATTAACGTACATTATTAAAATAAACTTTCGATTTGCATGCTCATGCTAACGTGCATTACATTTTCCACTACACAGATGTTTTATATGGACAGAGTAGTGTCCTATAACAGAAAAGTTGAACGATCAATTCCAGCATTCAAAGGCTGGACACACAAGCTTCTGCTCAAAAGACAGCAGTTTGAATTAAAATCAGGTGGTTTTGGAGGAGGCCACATTTATGGCCCATATGCGAAGATGATTGTGGACGAAAGGCTGAGCACAACATCATTTGTTTGGAGGCTGCTCCTCAGAAAGGTGAAGCTCAACATGCTATGGATGCTTATCTTGAGAGCAATCTCGGTGCACAATCTGACAATCCTACCCTACCAACAGCTAATGATCTTGTGGAGGAATATGCTCAAAAGCTAATCGATGACTCCAAGCGAATGGCAGAGGCAATGTCCATATTGATGAAAATAATAGAGGGAGTGCCACAATATATGATGGACAACCTCTTCTTCAAGAAGTCATATGAGACAGCACAACAACTCTTGATCAAGAAACAGCCGAGTCCAATGTCGCAGACATCACAGACTCAGACACAGCCACAAGCAACATCGGATGATGATGAGTTCTGGAGTGATCCAGCAAGGATAGCAGCAATTGAGGAGATTAAGAGGGCTCTGGCAAAGCGTGCAGAGCTTGAGAAGATATATGCTGATGAAGGTCCAACATTCAGTCTTGGTCTAAGTGATGCATGGGCTGGGGTACTGAAGGTTACACAGGAAATTTCTCAAGGGGATGTGTTGGATAAGGAACAAGCTCAAACTGAAACATTTGATGCTGAAATCCTGGAGGATGCAATGAACCAGGTATGGAAAAAATATTCTCATTATTTTAGCACTCTCATTATTTAGTTTAGCACTCTCATGTTTTATTTTAGCACTCTCATGATTTAGTTTAGCACTCTAATATTTTATTTTAGCACTCTCATGACTAATTTTAGCATTCTCTTGAATTATTTTAGCATTCTCATGGATTGTTTTAACACTGTCATGACTTATATTTATGTTTCTAATACACATACAAAATTAATTGCAGGTAGAGATGCAACATCTCAGTTCAAACCAATCAAAGCCTGATGAGGGTGATGGGGCATCAAATCCGACAAATGTTCCAGATAACACTGAGGTGTGATATAGCAATTGAAGTAGCATTCAACATCTTTATCACACTTTACAAGAAAAATAAGAAAAAATTATTAAATGTTATTTTTTCAAAACACATAATACAGGCTCTAGCTACCCGGATGGAGACAAGAACCAAAGAGCAGAAGAAGCCAACGGAGAGGCTGATGTCACCATACAGAATCAGATTTATTGATACAAAGGAAGTACTTGACAAGCAGCAACAAGAGATATTCTTCTGGGTTACGCAGAATAATTCAGAAAGCAAGTATGTGACTTATGCTATGTAAAAATACTTCATAAAAAATCATATTGTATACTGGTACATGAATGCCTTTCTATTTATATTGAATTGAATTATCAGTGAACAAGTATTGTATGATGACAAACGAGTCAAGCTTGCACGGATTGATATGAGGACGATGGCTGCAAATGAATACATCAGTTCACCTGTTGTGGATGTTTGGAGCACCTTACTAAATTATAATCAAAGAATGCGAGACCCATCCTCAAAACTAAGATTTTTCTATACCACACAGCCTTGCATAAGTGTATACTTGCGAAGAACGCCATATAAAGTTCTTAAAGTGCACTCAATATAATTAAAAATTGTTCTTCTTGCAGAGCTTCACTGTAGTTGATGCACCATCTGTCTGGGATACTTCCAAAAGATGTGCTTCATTCATTGATAAAATAAAATTTGAGATCGAATGCTGCCCATGGGTATCTTTGAGCAATGTTGATCTGGTATGCAAATTATTTTTACTCATCTTGACATTGTTTACACCCCTTTACAAATTTACATTATTAATGCAAATACTAAGTTTGTTAAACATGCAACAATTATAACACAAAGGATAATGACAAATGATGGAATTATCTTCACATTTACTCTTATTTTAGCAATATAGTTTGGTGTTTTAGCACTGTCATCTCATAATTTAGCATTCAGATTATGTTCTTTAGCATTGTTATTGATTTAGGAGTTTATTTTTTGTTTCTTTTTTGTAAACCTAACACTTTTGTCAATCTGTGATTTATCTGCACATTTTCTTGCCTTTTAGCACTATAGTTTCCTGTTTTAGCACTGTCATCTCGTATTGACAACCCATGTTAACTAACTCTGTGTGCAGTTTTTGTTTCCTATCTGCTATTCAAGCCACTTCTTCATTATCTCCATTGATGTGGGTAACTTCAATGTTGAGATTATTGACAATTCAAGTGCAAAGGATAGTGAGAAGGATGTAATTAAGATAAAGTACGGCGACATTCTAGAAACCCTGGTAATATATGAATTTGTCACCAATTATTTTTTCTCACTATCTATAGCAATTAAAAATTTTAATTTTTAAAAACATATGCAGGTAAACTTCTTTGCTGAGTTCCTTGCAACATCTGGGCTTGAAACGAAATCAAATGTATTGAAGGAAAAATATCGGACTACCAGGATGAAGATGTCATGGAGAGATACAAAGAACAAGTATGATTGTGGTGTCTATGTCATGAGGCACATGGAGACGTACAGAGGCGGTTGTGTGAAAACCTGGAGCACTGGTCTGAAGAAATTTTTGAGAGCAAAATATTGTGCTGCAATCATAACTGCAGACAGTAACATGCTGAAGGATGAACATGTGAAAGCTGCAAATCTATTCTACAGACAATCATCTACCCAGGGGGAAATTGGAGTGGACCCCATAAAAATGAAAACAATGAACTGACTTGTTGCAAAAGTGGATACAATATTTGTGTTTTTGATAGTATATAGTATAAGTGGATGAATATTTTGTGTTTTTGATAGTATATAGTATAAGTAGATGAATATTTTGTGTTTTGATAGTACATAGTATAAGTGGATGAATATTTTCTTTTGTAGCACTAGTTGCAAATCATTTCAAATTCTGAGTTTCAGTTATTTTAACACTTACAAATCCTTTTTTAGCACTTGCCATTCCTTTTTTAGCGCTAGTATTTGATTTTAGATTTGAAATTCTACTTTAGCACTAATGGTTCATACTTTAGCACTTACGTTTCCTTGTTTAGCACTGCAAGTTTCCTTGTATTAATGTATATCTCACATTTCTCCGGACATATATATTCAAAAGTTGAAATGATGGATCTAAACTATTTGTGGGAAAAAAATACCAACAATAATAAAAAAATAAAAAGAAGTTTGAATAGTTTTGGATCTAAACTCTATGAAATATATGGCACAATGACTTGTAAGGAAAACAAAGGAAAATATTGTGGTACAACCTAATATTTTGGAACCTAAAATTTAAAAAGCATTAAATGTTTTAGCACTTACAAATCATTTTTTAGCACTTGACATTAAATTTTTAGCACTAGTATTTGAATCCTAGATTTCAAATTCTACTTTAGCACTGAAAGTTTGAATTTTAGCACTGATGGTTTGTTCTTTAGCACTTACATTTCCTTGTTTAGCATTGATTTTACACACTTGCTAGAAATATTAAAACCTTTATTAGCACTTCAAAAAATGAAACACCATCTATACCTATTTAGCATTACAAGAAAAGAATATTGCTATCATTAATAAAAAAATCAGTATAAAAAAAATACAAAAAATAAAATAAAATGTATCTACTTCTTCCCACAATTCCTAGAATCATGATTGGCTTTCTTCCCACACTTCTTGCAAGTCCTTAAAGGTTTTTCTTTGCGCGTTCAGCTCTCGCCTCTTCTTTTGATTTTATACGACTTGCACTGCCTTTTGTCTTCACAAGCTCATGTGGATGCACCTCAACTTCACTAGGTGCACACAATCCATAAAAATCAGAAAATAATCTACTCTTCTTTGACATAGTATCGTCTTCAATATCACCAGATGAAAACCCCTCCCTTAACTCGCGTAAACTTTGCTACAACAGAGACATCTTTGCAGTGTCACCTTCAGCAACAGAAAGACATGCATAAAACTCAGAAATTAATTGGTTCGTAACAATTTTGTTCTCCTCTAACAAAAAACACCGATCACCCAACAATGCGCCTGCTTCGTTAATAAGTGAAGACTTCATCCAACGAGATACAACGTATTTAGGAGGTATTGACTCCAATTTCAAATCTTTGAATAGAGTGAATATGTGGCAGCAGAGGATCTCATCCCTCACAAATTTCAAACAGCTGCATGTAGTGGAATCCTCAACCTTGTTGTGAACAACCTTATTTATAGCACCAAAACCATCCTTTACTTCTAGCATCACAATTGAATCATTTTCTGAAATATTACAAACACGACAGACATAACATGCATCTTCAATCTCCTTCTGAACCTCGTAGAACTTATTCATAGTATAAATAGTGGCAGCATGTTTCTCAAATGTGAATGGGGTCTTCAACTGAGGAATTGATGACTCATCAACGCTGTCCAAGTAGGCATTTGCATGTCTCTGAGTATCAAGTGCGCTATCAAAGTTCATCAGAAACTCAACAAGGTTTGACTTTGATCTAAGAAACCTCGAATAAAAACTGTTCACACTCTCTGAAATTGAGGTAGTCCTGCACAGCCCACTCATCGGTAAATCCCTAAAATATGCAGGCACCCAATCTTCACGAATATCATACAATGACTTGAACCAACTATCGTCTGCCAATCCAAATTCAATCATAATTTCCTTCCATATCAACTCAAAATCTGTGATGTTTATACAATTAGACCACACAATACTATTTAACCTCTTTTTGAATGTCTCGTTCTTTCTGATATGCGCAGGTAACTTATCTGGAACTTTAAACATAATATGCCACATACACAATTGATGTCTGGTATCGGGAAGTACCTGTCTTACAGCAACCTTCAATCCAAGATCCTGATCAGTGATTATTAGGCTAGGAGAACCACCCATACAGTCCTTGAATTTCTGAAGAACCCATGAATAAGATTCAGCATCATCACCCGACATTAAAGCAGCACCAAAGGTTACAAGCTTCCCGTGATTGTCCTTCCTGGTGAAGGGTGCAAAAATCATTGAATATCTGCAATAATATAAAAATTCACAAACTTGTGTTATTATCATGTCTTTATCATTGTATATAAAAGATTACGAATGATAACACTATCACCTAACAAATATTCAAACATTAGGTAATAGTGCTAAAAAAGAAAATGTAAGTGCTAAAATATAAACTACAGGTGCTAAAATAGGAAGTGCAAGTGCTAAATAGAAATATACCAGTGCTAAAAAAGAAAATGTCCATATGCTAATGAAACAGAAAAATTCATTAGGTAATAGTGCTAAAAAAGAAAATGCAAGTGCTAAAATATAAACTACATGTGCTAAAATAGGAAGTGCAAGTGCTAAATAGAAATATACTAGTGCTAAACCACCAGAATACTAAAACTAATAGAACAACAAGTCTAAACAATATAGCACACTAACATGTTAGTCCTATATGTTGCATCAAATGACACAACATCCCCGAATAGAGAAAAGTTCCTTCTTGATATAGGATCAGCCCAAAACACACACCTCAACTGATCATCCTTGTTCACTTCATAATCAAATGTGAAAGCAGAGCAGAGTTCATGCCTTTTGGACATTTTATCCTACATCATTTGCGCATCTACACCCACAACATACACCTTGAGATCTCGACTGAATTTTTGAAATCAACTGCTGTACAGCCTATATTCGAATATCCACCAACAACTTCTTTAAATAATCTAAATGTTGTCACAGGTCCAATGTTTACCCTTGCACAGTTTAAAATAAACATTTGATGTGAAGGATCTATATTCCTATTCAGATTCATAAACTCTCTATGTGTATCCGTAACAAGAGAATGCATATGTCTTTCTTCAAATAATCCAACATTGTAGCCATCACAACCAATATATTTCAAACCAATCCTAGCCATACAACAATTCCTCTTCGACACACGACGTCTCTTTTTCTTTGAAGATTCACCAAAATCAACAGATGTGTTCTTAACTCCCTCACAGCTACACAGAACATACTTCCAAATTATAGTACCATCTTTAGACCTCTTTGTAGTAGACAGACGAGTATCAAATTCACACGATGAGGCATACACCTTGTAAAATGTTATACCGTCATCTAAAGTAGGAAAATTCTTGTCCAATGCATGCTTCAAAGATGGTTCACATTCAGGTGTGTAAAATTCAGAAAAGACGGGTGAAATCTCCAAATTGGAAGAAGCACAATCTGCACATTTATAACATATTCTAAGATCATGATATAAAAATTCACAATGCTGCTAAAGTAGCTTACAGCAGTGCTAAAATAGTTCACAGTAGTGCTAAAATAGATAACAACAGTGCTAAAATATTTCACAGTAGTGCTAAAGTACGTGTTAAGTCAAGGATATAATTTAAACTGATTATTTGGATAAATTCTCATTTATCCACATGGGAAACAAAATGATTTCTTTAGCATAATATGTATATTCCTCTATGCATGATTAAAACCGTAAAACAAAAATATAAAATGAACATACATGACAATTATATTTACAGATTGTTCTCATAACAGCATACAAATAATATAATTTTAATAAACCGTATGACTTGACTTCATATAGTAATAGCCTGACCAAAATTTACTTTATGCATGGCTAATAATTCATATTGTCATGCTAATAAATCTACAGGTATACAGAAAATCAAAACACAAAATATACAGTCTTAAAAACACAATAGTGCTAAACTAGGTTACAAAAGTGCTAAACTAGTTCACATCAGTGCTAAAGTACAAGACAGAAATAAAAAAATGAACACATGACAATTATATTTACATATTATTCTCATAACATCATACAAATAATAAGATGTTAATAAACAATATGACTTCATCCGTATAACAAATGTCTGACCAAAATTTACTTTTTGCATGGCTAATAATTCATATTGTGATGCTAATAAATATACAGATATACAGAAAATGAAAACACACAATATGCAGCATTAAAAACACATGCTCATCGTCAAGATTTCAAAATAACAGCTTAGTAAGGTTCATCAACCTAAAATCAGTGCTAATATAGTTCACATTAGTGCTAAAATACGTTACAACAATGCTAAAGTAGTTCACAGTAGTGCTAAACAACATGTTAAGAAAATATTATTTATAATACTCATTTGTTATTCCAAATTCTGCATTCATCGTACAAATACTCTGTTAATAAGATACTCTTATGATACTCAATCATTTATATAATGATAAAAACTAAATACACAATGCTAATAATTCATATTGTTCATATTTGTGATGCTAATAACTCTACATATATATAGAGAACCAAAACACACAATACAAAGCCCTAAAAACACATGTTGATCGTCAAAAAATCAAAATAAGCTTTGTAAACCTTGTCAAATAAACGTATAAAAAAATCGCAGCAAAATTACAGAAATTTCTTTTTACCCGGCATCTTCGTCAAATAATGGTGAATAACACAAACTCTAGCAAAAAAACGTGTGAACACCGATTCATGTGAATAAAATTCGAAGAGAATCGACTGAAATTTCGATTATATAAACACAAAGAAATTTGATATATACAAGGAAAGAGATTTGAATCGAAAAGGAATTGCAGACCGAAATACATTCTTTCCAAATATAACAGAATTAATAAATTACAAAAATGCCCTTAGTTCATTAAAAAATCGCTGATATTACAATAATGCCACCGTGATTTTTTTAAATTTGGGACAGATCTTGACCGTCCAAATCAGAGCAATTTGTGGCTGAGATCGGTTCTCAGTTCTCACATGGATGTCTAGTTCTCACATGATCCTATCTCCCTCTCTCTCTCTCTCTCTCTCTCTCTCTCTATATATATATATATATATATATGACCATAACATACATACAAGTGATAAAATAGAAATTAAGATATACTATTTTATTGTTTAAATTGGGTGTGACTGTACTAATAGATCCTTAACAAAACCATAAACTATATTGTACCAAGAAATTCATTTGTTCAAATTTGGTTCAGTTTCTTCGTTACAAAAACTTGATTATACCATTAATTTTCATTAATCATGAGTCAATGCTTCCTCCTCCTGACCTTTATAAATAGCATGGTTGGATGTCTCCTGAAAAATAGATAATTTTGATATATCCTATATTTCGTCAACTGTTAATTTCATTTCATTAATTTTTCCACCCCGAACAATTGTTCAGTGTCTCTAATTCATTAGCCACGAGTGCACGTGTTAGTCGAAGTTCTATTAACTTTGATATTTTCTGACTCGCACTATATAGTAGGTTGATTTAACTTTTAAGACAGTACTATTACCACGACGCAACAAGTTTGATCTGATTTTTTGTTTATATTTGTGTATCATTCAACTCTAGTTTCTACGTACATATACAAGTTAATATTAGACAAAATACTTCAAACAACAAAAGATTAAATGAGAATACATATAATTATTGAATTTGTAGAGATAGTAGACTTATGGCTTGACCTTTAAAATATTTAAAAGATGCTTATCTAAATGATGTGTTGGTGGAGATGAAGATTAATGTTTGCTCCTAAAACAACGGATCCAAACGTAAATCCCCAGGCAAACTACAACGGCGGAGTTATTCAATTTTTCATGTTATTATATTTTATGGGAGAACTAGATATACCCACTCACGTTGCGCGATTGAATATGAGATGTTATTATTTGGACATATTTTATTTCCTGTGTGATCTAATAGGTCATTAATAACTTATTGTGAGCAGTTTCATACTCCGTTAGATGTTTATGCTAATACATTATTTCGAACTAATAATTATCCAAAATTTAAAACTATTAAATCACTTACTTCAATTAGTTGTTAATTATCCAAAATTTAAAACTATTAAATCACTTACTTCAATTAGTTGTTTCAAAATAAGATACGAAAAAAATTTAATTATATTGAAGAAAATATAATAATCTATAAATACATACACACTATATATAGAAAAATATAGATTACATATAAATGTTTGAAAAAATCTATTTTTTATATATACAAAAAAGATCTAAGAAAAATAGTATGTATATTTTTATACAAATAAAATTAGGAGTTTTGATTTTAGTATGCTTAAATAAATTTTTAAAGGGTTCACATCCCGACTTGTATAGTTAAATAGCTCAGATGTACGCCTACATAAAAATATTTATTTAATATATAATAGGTTACAAACAGAATTCGTTCTTTTATTTATATTGGAATATATATATATATATATATATATATATTCCAATATAAAATACATTAAATAAAACTATTTCGTACGATTAACTTATTTCCTAAAAATCTGCTCAAAAAAACCGCACGAGAATGAATATGAGAAGTTAAAGTAATCAGGCTCCTATATATTCGTTAATATTATAATACATATATAATATATAATATATAATAATCTATATAAATATAGAATAGATTATGGAATTTGGACAGGATAAGAGCATTTTGGGCGGGAATTTTCCATGCAAAAAATTTTGCTTTAATATAGTATAGATTTACCGTCCGACTGTACGGTCTGAATATATTAACGTTCTCTATTCGGATCTTGATATGGTTCATACATTTATATAATTATGCGTGAAATGGTAAATAGATAAAAAAAATCGATGAATTTAAACCCGTCTAACATGATTTTTTTTTTCTAATTTAAGCGGAAGCTTTAATCATGTTTAACCCATTTTAGATGTTTCCACTTTAATTTATCAAAGATCAATGAATGCATCCTTGACGAGTGAAATGTCTAAGATGGCTTAACTATAGTTGAAACTTTTGATTGAATTGGAAATAATTGATTAATAAAATAATTAACAAATAGGATATATTATGTCAGGCAATTGTTGTGGGTGAATAAATTCACGATGCGCATCAATTATAGCATGGAATTTTTTCAGTTTTGTCCTTTGTCATTTCAAAAAAAAATTATTACGTCATTTCAACATTATTTTTGTCTTCTCATTTCAATTTATTTCCCTTTTTCTATTCATCCACCTCAAATAAAAGTTTCTATTTCTCTAAATCAATCCTTTTCAAATTGAAAAGTGCAAAAATTATGTCCCACGTCTTTTTTAAATCAACACTACAAGCTTTGCATTATTAAATTTCCAAAAATTTACAAACATAATAAAGATTTGTGATTAGTAAGGGTGTGCAAATGGTTGGTTCTATACAAAATCGAGCTAAACTAACAAAATAAAAAAAAAAATTCTTAGAAAAATTCAAACTGAACCAACCAAATAATATATATAATCAAACCAAACCAAACCCACAATTCTTTGGTTAGTTTGGTTTAATTTTCGGTTTAACCGAATTTTTAATTATTATTTTTATTTTTCCGAAAGAATTATATCTAAAGAAAAAAGATGTACTCAATAGATAATGTTAGTGCCACAGTTATGCACTAAGTATTCGTGTTGTTTTGTTGGCGATATATGTTCGACAATGTGTGCCTGGGTATGCCCTTAAAGCTATTCATTCCGCTGTGCGTGAAAAGAAGAACAGTTGGCAAACTGTTTCCTCTGATGTCCCAGGCAGAACCAAGGACACATTTATATGGCAGTTTCCATATATAGAAGATCTTGCGCGGATCCGTTCATAGAAGGCAATAGATGTTCGATTGACTGCCTTGTGGAGTAGATACCGAGCTGCTAATAACCCTCCTATCTAAGGAAAGTATCTACACACTTTTGGGAAGATCACAAACCAACAATTCACTTCCATATTGGCGACGCATGAGGATCGGCGACAAGTGAGGAGTGAAGGTTATATAAAGACCAATTCATTGTGAAATCGGTGGATGACTTTTTAGACTCTCTTAGCATATTATTTGTGAGTCAATTTCATTTGTGTCCCATGTATTTTACTAGTAGTTGTTCCTAAGCAGTTCAACGTGATAGACTAGTCTTTGAGTGTTTTGAGTGAAACACGCGAGAGGTTTATTTATCCATTTTGTACGCAATCTCGGGAGAGATTGTAAGTTGAAGTTGTGGGTAGCTAGAGGGAGTCTAGTGTCACGGTTGTAAGGGGATCTTACAGCTTTCGGCTAGCGAAAGAGTTCGTGGAGAAGAACGGGGGACATAAGGAGGGAGTCCTGTATATGTAAGAACCCTAATACACTACACGAAGGAGTAACAGTCGAATCTTCAAGTTTGGGCGTAGTCCCCCCAGAGTATGTTGGTTAACCAAACTTGGTTATTAATCTCGTGCGTATTTTACTGCTTTATATTTTATGTTCTTACATCTATTCCACACATATCGTAGAACAGTTTACAAGCAGTATTGATTTAACGCGTTAAGAGCACGGATTATCATTTTTCAATTGGTACCAGAGCAGGTCACCTTTCTTAAGGTGTGATCGTGGGTTTTTAATCCGTGTATTTTGTGTTGTTTTTCCAAGATGGACATAATGAACGAAGGAGCCTCGATGGTGCGACCTCTGCTCCTGGATGGCAATAATTATGCCTATTGGAAAGCTAGAATGACGGCTTTCATACGTTCGATTGATGAACGAGCATGGAAGATGGTGACTGAAGGCTAGAAGCCTCCCACCAAGAAGGATGAAAAAGGAAAAGTGGTGCTGAAGCTGGAAGAAGAATGGAAGGATGCCGACTTCCATGTCATGGGACTAAATACTAAAGCCATGAATGCTATCTTCTCTGCTGTTGACATGAATGTCTTCAAGCTCATATCCACATGTGACAAAGCCAAGGATGTATGGGATATCTTGCAGACCACATTTGAAGGAACTAGTAGTAGTCGTGTCTCTCGAATGCAACTGCTTACCACCAGATTTGAGAACCTTCGCATGGATGAAGGTGAAAAACTTACTGATTTCAACGCCAAGATTTGTGACATCGCTAATGAAAGCTTTGCGATCTCTGCCAAGAAGATTCACTTATAAAGTCACGGCCATTGAAGAGGCCAAAGACGTGAGCAAGATGAAGTTACAATAGCTGATGAGGTCCTTATGAACCTTTGAAATGGGGCTGGCAGATGAAGAAACAGTGCAGAAGAAAAGTATAGCTTTTCAGGCAAGTTCCATAGCTTTTCAGGCAAGTTCCAGTACTGATGTGCCAAGTAATGTTCCTGACAGTTCTGACCTTGCAAAATCAATCGCTTTACTTTCAAAGAATTTTTCCAGATTTACAAGATAATTTGAGAAATCATCTCAAAATTATTCTGCCAAGAACAGGTTCTTTAAACCTCGAAAAATGAAGAAGATGAAGAATTCTCTGTGGAATCAACTATGGAGGCGTATAAGAAGTTGCATTCCAGTTGGATCATGTTGGTTAAGGTCAATGAAGACCTGTTAAAAGAGAATTCCAATCTCTTGAAAGAAAGAGATAATCTCTCTACTCGTCTTAATGAGGTGCAGAATAAATTGTTGCAGTCCAGAAATAGTACTCAAGCACAGAATGATGAACTCCAACACCTAAAGAAGCTTGTCAAAATGAGGAACTCCGGATCATCTCAACTGGATGAAATTCTCTCCAAACGAAAAAGTCCTCAAGATCATTCTGGGCTCGGATACAATGGCGCTCATACTTATGACGTATTCTGTCAAGGACAGTCATCTGGAACAAAAGATTCAATAGTTCCAGAGTTGAGAGCTGAGCCAAAGAACAAGCAGCAGTGAAGGAAGTCTCCTCAAAAGACACGTGTTGTGTGTCATTACTGTGAGAAACCTGGTCACATTCGACCACATTGCAAAAACTTGATCAATGACCTCTGAAGGATGAAAAGAAGGGGTTTTGCAGAATCTGATCAGTTTCCCAAAAGAAATGTCCGAAATAGATCCAGGAACAATCAAAAAAATTATGTAGTTCACACTGCACTCAATATTCATGCAAAAAGTAGCTGGTACTTTGACAGCGGATGCTCTCGGCATATGAACGGAGATGCTAGCATGCTAAGCAACATTCAAAAAGATTGCTCATATCAATCTGTTACCTTTGGAGATGGTGTTAAAGGTAGAGTGCTTGGCCGTGGATGCCTAAATGTGCATGAGATGCCTAACCTGGAGGACGTACTGCTTGTAGAAGGACTGGAAGCTAATTTAATTAGCATTAGTCAGTTGTGTGACCAAGGTCTCTTGGTGTATTTCACTCAAGACAAATGCTTTGTGAAGAACAAAGAAAGTGTTCTTCTGATGGATAGGGACAGATCGAGGGACAACTTGTAGAAGGACTGGAAGCTAATTTAATTAGCATTAGTCAGTTGTGTGACCAATGTCTCTTGGTGTATTTCACTCAAGATAAATGCCTTGTGAAAAACAAAGAAAGTATTCTTCTGATGGATGGGGACATATCGAGGGACAACTGTTATCTACTTAATGTGAAGGGGACTTGCTTCAGATCTCAGATTGATGAAGAAAGCATTGATGCTACTATCCATGTCCCAGCATCTGTTCCAGACAGTTCGGAACACGGTGTTCCTACAGAAGTAAGAAGTGAGAAACTGGATGTTTACAATCCTTCGAAAGGTGTTTAGAAGAACCACTCTACATCAGATATCATCAGTGATATGAGTGAAGGAGTTCAAACAAGAGATGTTTGAAAGAATTATTGTGAATTGATAGCCAATGTGTGTTACACCTCAACTATGGAGCCCAAGAATGTTAAAGAGGCATTGCAAGATGACCGATGGATTCAGGCCATGCAAGAACTCTTGCAATTTAAAAGAATTGAAGGTGTGGATTTCGATGAGACTTTTGCTCCAGTTACTCGACTTGAATCGGTGCGTTTGCTTCTTGTCATGGCTGCTTGGATGAAGTTCAAATTATTTGTTAGCCAACCCAAAGGCTTTGAAGACTCTCACCATCTGGAGTATGTGTACAAACTGAAGACAACAAGCTCCTCGAGCTTGGTAGGAATGGCTAACCAAGTTCCTTCTGGAGAAAGGATATATTCGTGGTGGAGCTGATAGAACTCTCTTTATCAAGAGAGAAAAATATGATATAATCATCGTCCAGATTTATGTCGATGATATTGTCGTTGGATCTGTCTCAAATAGAATGGTGATGAATTTGTGGAGGACATGACTTCAGAATTTGAGATGAGTCTTGCAAGTGAACTAACCTACTTTCTGGGGCTTTAAGTGAAACAAAAAGATGATAGAATCTTTGTATCTCAAACAAAGTATGCGAGGAACTTGATCAGTAAGTTTGGCATGGATAGTTACAACCCAAAAAGAACACCGATGGGAACATCTTTGAAGATGTCAAAAGATGAAGATGGTGTGTCAATTGAGCAAACCTTGTACCGGAGTATGATTGGCAGTCTAATCTATCTTACAACAAGTAGGCCAGACATTTGCTACAGTGTGGGAGTTGGTACTCGGTACCAATCTGATCCCAAAGAAAGTCATCTGAAATCTGTCAAGAACATAATCAAGTACATAAAGGGTACTGCTGAGTTAGGACTTTGGTTTTCCTATGATACAAACCCTAGTTTGGTGGGGTTTTGCGATGCAGATTGGGCTGGTTGTACTGAAGATCGGAAGAGTACTTCAGGAGGATGTTTCTTCCTTGGAAACAACAAGATTTCGTTGTTTAGTAAGAAACAGAATTCGATCTCTTTATCTACTGCTGAAGCCGAATATATTGCGGCTGGAAGTTGTTGTACTCAACTTCTTTGGATAAAGCAAATGTTGCTTGACTATGGTGTGCCATAATCTGTCCTTACCATATACTGTGATAACATGAGTGCAATAAATATTCTGAAGAATCATGCACAACACTCACGCACGACACACATAGATATTTATCACCACTTCATTCGTGAACTTGTTGAAGATGGTTCACTTGTGATTGAGTATGTGGGAACTGAAGCCCAACTTGCGGATATCTTTACGAAGGCACTTGATAGTGTAAGGTTTGAAACACTTAGATCCTCTCTGGGTCTATGTGTTTTCTGAACTTCTCCTCTGTGAGAAGCCTCTCTATACGGTCTTAGTCAGTGATGTATGTACAGAGAGTAAAAATGACCAAATTGGTGTGGTCGATGCAGTGTGTGTGCTGAAGTTTGTCTCAGACAGATGTTGGGACAGTTTGAACGATTTTTTCTCAACGGCTAGTGGATCCTTGTTTTCCACGAACGAGTAGAGGGTGCTGTTTATGGGATGTGACAGTTATGGGAATTTCCTTTTTGAATTCTCTAATTAAGGGCATAAGTCTATTGTTCAAATTTTTAAGGCAACATAATTTTTCAAAATTCTCCTCAAGCCTTTCTCTTGAATTCTCTGCTCTCAAGACTCTTCCTTTGCTGAAATCAATGGCGGACAAATCTGAGTCTTCGAAGCCCTCTCTATTCAAGAAGCCCAAAATCTCTACATACGATCTGTGGCAGAAATTAGGCGAGCTATCAAAACCGTTGGTGTTTGCTCTATTTGGGTCATTTGCCCCTGCCTCGGAACAGCAAACTGAAGCCGTTCCAGCTGTCCCTGCTTCTGTGCCTTTGTCTGTGGCACCTTCTGTGGAAGCAGTTGTTGGATCTGTGTCTGAGACAAATTCTGTGGTTTCTCCTGTTTCTAGGGTTTCTGTGGATCCTCCCTCACCGCATCTGGAGAATGCTGAAACGGTTGAAGCCTCGATCGCCTCCACCGTAGATGATGTATCTGCCTCAATTGAGGAGTTTGTAGCATCAATTGATGCTCTGAAGTTTGTGCAAGAACCGTCTGTTCTTGCCGTCATTCTGTTGGTTAGTGACTCGCCTGTAGTCACTATTCAAATGCCGCTGGGTGAAAGTTCACCCCCTATTGCTGTTGAAACCCTTGTCCAAGGGAAAGGCGAAGAAGATGTTGACATCTCCTTCTTGGATGATGATTCTCTTGTTCATGAGACTGATTCTGTTCCACCTCAACCAAGTCGAAAGGCTACCTCTTCCAAGACTCGCGGGACCAAATGCAAGTTGGAGTTGAGAGATATTCCAGTCACCCCTCTGGTGTCTGATGATGAAGATGATACACCCATCGCCAATTTGAAATTAAAAGTGTTGGCGAAAGTTGCTGAAAAGAAGGGGCCTCTTTCTAAAACCCCCCAAGTCTAAGAAGGTTGCTGCACAGAAGGGGTCTTCGTCCAAAGCTCCCAAATCGGTGAAGTCCTCTGGTAAAAAAGCTCCAACTAGGAAGCCTATTATTGTTCATGCTCGCCGTGTTTCATGAAGTTTGTCTGAGCAGAGGATGGGGTTAGTGTCGGGTCATCGTCGCCCGCTGATGAAGCAAGCCAGAGCTCCTTCTCTCTCTGATGATGAAGTAGAGGATGTCTCTGAAACTGTCCCGGACATATCTAATTCTGAATCTGAAGCATATGATTCACGTAAGTTCTCTCTACCTTTCACCAAAGTCAGTATAAGTTGATTGTTGGTCGCTCTCTTGTGTCTGAGCGTAAGTGGATTAAGGCTGATGTTGAGGGTACTAGAGTCATTGAAATTTTACATGATTTGAGGTTAGAGAAATCCGTCTATACTGCTCCGCCTTATGTTGCTGCTGTTGTGCATGAGTTCTATGTAAATTTATCTAAGTCCATTCGTGATGCTTCTGATGAGCATGCTTTTGCTGTATTTGTGCGGGGTCATTGGATTCTCTTTTCCCCGTCTGTGATAAATGCTTATTTGGGTTGTGAGCATGTGGTTTCTTCTGCTCCCGTGTTTGAATTAGATGAGGTTGCTGTCTAGTTTACTGGAGGCAGTCGTTGTGCTTGGCCATCAGGCTACTCTTTGATGGTATTCGATTGCTGCTCGGAATTGGATCCCCAGCACGCACAACTCTACGATTGGAAATTCCCTAGGGTTGTTAATGTTAAGATTAGAACTCGGGTGGAGTTCATTCTTGGTCAGCTCATCTTCGAGCATGTTGTGGCTCATGCCGAGTCCTCACGGGTTCAACAGCCTATTGGATTCCCAGGGATGATTTTCAGTTTGATCATGGATGTGCACAATGTGGTGTGTGCGGAAGATGTTTATAAGCCTGAGGCGTAGCCTCTTGTTATCAGTCAGAAGTTGTTCTCATCCCAGCATGCCCAGGATATTCCTACCAGATAAGAAGCTGGTGGTTATGGAACTGTGCCACTTTCTGTCCCTCACAGAACTGCTCCTGCTTTGTCTGTCACTTCTGTTTTCTTTGATAGGCACATAAAGTCTCTGGAGCGTGAAGTGCAAATGCTGAAGAAGTCCATGAGGACTTTCAAAACTCAAGAATAGGAATTGGAGTCTCTCCTAGTTGATCTTCAAGCTCGAGCACTTGGCCTTGCCTCTCAATTCGATGCAGCTACTGCCCCTGCTGATGATGCAGATGATGATGATAATGCCTTCCCGCATTGACAACTTTTGCCATTTTTGGCAACAATTAAGAGAGAGAAGAAGAAGAAAGTGAGGGGGAGAGAATGATGCCCTGCCTGCCTGCTGCTGTCCGCTGCTGCTGCTGATAAGAGCTTGTGTGCTCTTTGTTTTTTGGTTTTGCTGAATAATTTTATTTTGGGACGTATGTTTTCCCATTTTATTTATGCTAGTCTATACTTATTTTGACCCACCTGACAATGCAGCCTTGACTGTGAAAAATAATGTTCGTCATATTGAAGGCACTCCCAGATCAGACTCAGGGGGAGTGTGTTTGGAACTGTCCCAGATAGTTTGTTAAATATATCGTTTGCTTTGATATATTTTGATCTGCGAAGTAGATTCAAGTGTTGTGCAGATTGAGTTGATAATTGTCGACCATAAACGCTGAAGGGAGAGATTGTTAGTGCCACAATTATGCACTAAGTATTCGTGTTATTTTGTTGGCGAGATATGTTCGACATTATGTGCTTGGGTATGCCCTTAAAGCTATTCATTCCGCTGTGCGTGAAAAGAAGAACAATTGGCAAACTGTTCCCTCTGATGTCCCAGACAGAACCAGGGACACATTTATATGGCAGTTTCCATATATAGAAGATCTTGCGCGGATCCGTTCGTAGAAGGCAAGAGATGTTCGATTGACTGCCTTGTGGAGTAGATACCGAGCTGCTAATAACCCTCCTATCCAAGGAAAGTATCTACACACTTTTGCGAAGATCACAAACCAACAATTCACTTCCATATTGGCGACGCATGAGGATCGATGACAAGTGAGAAGTGAAGGTTATATGAAGACCGATCCATTGTGAAATCGGTGGACGACTTTTTAGACACTCTTAGCATATTATTTGTGAGTCAATTTCGTTTGTGTCCCATGTATTTTACTAGTAGTTGTTCCTAAACAGTTCAACGTGATAGACTAGTCTTTGAGTGTTTTGAGTGAAACACGTAAGGGGTTTATTTATCCGTTTTGTACATAATCTCGGGAGAGATTGTAAGTTGAAGTCGTGGGTAGTTAGAGGGAGTCTAGTGTCACGGTTGTAAGGGGATCTTACAGCTTTCGGCTAGCGAAAGAGTTTATGGAGAAGAACAGACGACATAAGGAGGGAGTCCTGTATGTATAAGAATCCTAATATACTACACGAAGGAGTAACAGTCGAATCTTCAAGTTTGGGCGTAGTCCCCCCATAATAGGTTGGTTAACCGAACTGAGTTATCAATCTCGTGCGTATTTTACTGCTTTATATTTTATGTTCTTACATCTGTCCCACACATATCGTAGAACAGTTTACAAGCAGTATTGATTTAACGCGTTAAAAGTACGGATTATCATTTTTCAGATAACAAATGATATATTAAATAAGTAAATGTTTTAAAAATTCTAAAACTAGAAAATTGAAACTAAATATTAGAAGGGAAAAGGGTCTCGCAGGCCCCTGAACTTTTTGGCGGGGACCTCGCAGGCCCCTGTACATTTTTTTAGCTCAATTGAGCCCCTGAACTTTTTTTTTCGGATCTATTGAGCCCCTCCGTCAAGCCCCTCTTGACGGGGCCGTTAGCAAGACCTAAAACGACGTCGTTTTAGGGTTTATTTATATTAAAAAAAATTCTAAATTCAATTAAAAATGCACCCGATCCATTTTGATAGAAACCCGACCCGAAATGACCTAAACCCCCCAACCCGTCTCCTCTACCCGTTTCCCACCCCTGTGGCCGCTCCTCTGATGATTTTGTGACCATGAAACCAGGGATGATATCCCGACCCATGAAACAATGGGCGAGATGCATATGTATGAGAAGGATGCAAGCAAAGCCCGACTAATGGAAGCACTATGCCATTCACAGACCCGTGCAAGAGAAGCTGAGAGGGCAGCAAAACAAGCCTGTGCAGAGAAAGAGCATGTAGTCAAGCTCGTATTCAGACAAGCATCTCAGTTGTTTGCCTATAAACAGTGGCGACAGCTTCTGCAACTCGAGAGCATTTTGTAGATCCGGCTTCTGTGGCCATAGGGTTAGGACTAGCTGGTGCTGGATTCTTGCTCGGATGGACAATCGCCCAGATGTTTCCAATTTGGTGAAAAACTCTGTAGTTTGTAGATCCGGCTTCAGAATTTTGTCTATTTTTGTTTAATTTAAGGTTTACTAAAGATGTGTTTCTCCAGTTTCTTGTACATAGCAAGTGTATGCTTAAATCTCAGATTTTCTAGACTCTTTAGTTTAATTTACATCTCATTTTATGATTAATGTATTGATGGAAGCCGCCGGAGAAAGCTGGGGTGGAGACGGAACGGCAGGCCGAGTTGGGGGGATCCCGGCGTTTGGAGCGGCCACTGGGGTGGGAAATGGGTAGAGGAGACGGATTGGGGGGTTTGGGTCATTTCGGGTCGGGTTTCTATCAAAATGGGTCGGGTGCATTTTTAATTGAATTTAGAATTTTTTTTAATATAAATAAACCCTAAAACAACGTCGTTTTAGGTCTTGCTAACAGCCCCGTCAAGAGGGGCTTGACGGAGGGGCCTAATAGATCCGAAAAAAAAGTTCAGGGACTCAATTGAGCCAAAAAAAAGTACAGGGGCTTGCGAGGTCCCCGCCAAAAAGTTCAGGGGCCTGCGAAACCCTTTTCCCATATTAGAATTACTAATATTATTTAGGTATATAATACCTTTTAAATTTATTAAGTTAGGTATAATTAATATTAGAATTATAAATTATAAATATAGTATATGTGTATTGAGTTAGTTCGGTTATAACTAAAATATTCTTACTTAAACTCAACCAAACTATATTTTGATTTTACTATTCAAAACCAAACCAAAATTAAAGAAAAAAAAAAAGACCAAACCAATTAAATCAACCAAACCAAATAACTTGGTCTGGTTCAATTTTTTTTATTTTGATTCGGTTTTGCATACCCCTATTTGTGAGTATAAAAGTGATTGATATAATCTCTAACAAAAAATCATTTTTTGGTCAATAAAAGGTACAGTGTGGTTTTTTGAACATGTAAATATTTCCGTTAATTTTGTCGGAAGAGATGGGAAATTCTATGTTACCCATGCGGGTAGTGCCCGCAGTGTCATAATAGGTCTATTGTAATACATGAAAGTGTCATATTAAGTCTATTATGACATATATGCACTACTCATATGTTTAGCATAGAAATTTCCCGGAAGAGATATAATTTTATGATTTTCAAACATTTTTTAGAAAGGGAAATAATAGAAATTGAAGTTTAAAAAATATATTCATGATGTCAGAATAAATAAAAAAAACATAACCTGAAGTGACAAAATGTATAGGGAAAAAACACTAAGATGAAAACGTACAAAAATATAAATTTGATTTGGGCAATTGGCGAGAAATTATGTGTCACACCCACATATTATCATCCTCTATTGATATAAATGAGAGTGTCACGTTAATTCCGACTGTGATAAAAAAGGTGGTGCATGCATGCTACAGTCCCACAATTGATAGTGACAAAAGTGTGAGGGTAAAAATCAATGTGGTCTTACAACGGACATGTGTAGTATTTTTATTAGTTCTGGGAATCACAGTTCACGGGTAAATCCAAAATTAAAAAAATGTTCAATTTCTAAAAAATCAATCATTATATCATATAATAATCATTGTATTACTATGATAACTAGATTTTCACTCCTTCAATGCACGAGATTATTCAATAATATTTAATTTCTAAAAGTTATCAATCTTTTTTAATATAAGTGTTACATCTTCACATTTTATAGATAATATTTTAGTTAATAAATTAGTATTATTTTTTTATTTATTCAGTTATCTTTTTTTACATATATTTTTTATGTCAGACAATTATTATTACTAATCTAAAAGGAGTTAAGTGGACAATATAATCGATAACAAATAATTACTTGAATACATACACATACATACGTATATACGTACATGTTATATAATAATATAATATATTTAAAATTACTATATATATATATATGTATAATATTTCAAATAATTTCACAAATATATAAATAATAATTATTACGATCAAAATATTATATTATAAATTATGCATCACTTGTTTGTATACAATGTTTGTAAAAGCATCTATTGAATTAATATATATTAATCTTTGTTTGATTTGGTTACACATTTAATTAGAATGTTAAATTATTAATTATTTCATTTTCATAATAATTAAAAAATAGTATAAATATTATATCTACGTATAAAGTATATAGAGCATGCTACTGGTTATGACGTTTTACCAAATAATTTACTTGATTATTTATTTAATTATTTAATATATCTTGGTTATTATTTCACATAATAAAATCTATCAAACGTTATCCATTACTTCTTAATATGCAAAAAAACACATATGTAATCATTCAAACAAATAAATTTTAATTTCATATACATAATGAAATATGTTATATAATATAAATGAATTCTATAATTAAAAATACGAGACGTGTGTGGGGGGGGGGGGCTGAAAAGACAATAAAAAAAGAAGAAAATTTATTTATAATAATTAATAAATATTGAAAATGTGATGTTTTTGAGAGGGGAAATATTTTGGAGGGAACCCATTTTATTATATTAGATAGATTGGTAAAAAAATGGAGTACAATGGATAATTAATTTATGTTGCCATGTGAATGAGAAAACATAATAAATATCATAAAATGTTCTCATCTTTGCACAATTTTACAAAAATATAATGATCTTCAAAATATTTAATAAAAAAACACGACCTTTCAAGTTTGTTACATATTTGTTCTGTTCTCGAATAAAAATTTGGCACCAGTATGATAAGTTGACACGTTGAAATTCACAAGAGAATCTAATATCACATTTTCTAAATTGAATGTGGAATTCCATATGTGAATTCGGTGTACCATCTCATCATTTAAGTACTATATGTTTTTACTAAGAGCAAATTTGTAAGAAAGTTGAAAGGTCGTTTTTCTTTTTTTAATATTATGAAAATAGGAAAATTTCAGCGTGAGGCCAAGGGTGCAAAGGTTAGACACATTTTGTAGTATATATCCTATAAAAATATCAATCAAGTTATGAACAATGATTCAAATCCAGTGAGCTTATCAAAAAAATATTTAGATCAAATCAAGATCGTCCTAGCTCCACGTTAGCAATCAAATCCACTGGAAGAGCAAAACGAACAAATTGGGGGCAATCTCGGTTTTTTACATTTCCACATGATTTTAGCCCGTGGATAGGGTGTTCATTTGGGCGGGCGGGTTTTCGGGTTATTGGTTCAAGTTTTCAAATTTCAAGCGTATTCGGTTCAATCAAATAAAATGGTATCGTGTAACAGGCGTGCTAGTTTAGGAAATTGGATCACCTGTCGCATTTTCTGTCGTAATTTTTTAATATTTTTTTTAAAAATATTTATATATATATATATATATATTAAATTTTTTAATTTATTATGATTTATTTTAATTTAAATTTTTTATTTAGGGTTCATCCTTCTCTAATTAGGATAAATTAAAAAAAATTTAAAAAAATTTAATTATGTAATACCAAATATAATACAAATGGTGTTAGACTATATTAGTGTAGCCAGTTTGTATGATTTGCATGGCAATTAGCATTAGCCAGATTCACCAAGGATAATGATGTTTTTGTGGAACTCTATCCTACCTTTTGTTGTGTCAAGGACATCAAGTCTCACAAGGTGTTGATGAAGGGAGCCCTATCCCAGGGTCTCTACCAGCTTAATGTGGCTGCTATTCCCTCTCAGAAACATCAAGCACCTCTCTCTCCTGCTGTTTCCAAGACAGAAGATAGTCTTCCCAACAATAAGAGCATTGCCTTTGCTATGCACAACTCTTTGTATCTGACTGCTACAAATAGAGATATAAATCTTTGGCATAAAAAATTAGGCCATCCCAATTCCAATGTACTAGCTCAGATTTGTAAAACATTGAACTTACCTTTCAATCAAAAAGATCTTGTTTTCTGTGAAGCTTGTAGCATTGGCAAACTTCATCAAAAATCTCACACTTCTCAACCTCTCCATACTTCTGCACCATTCCAGCTTATTCATTCAGACTTATGGGGACCTGCCTCCATTCCTAGTACAGAAGGGTTCAGGTAATATATACATTTTATTGATGATTACAGTCGATTTACCTGGATTTTTCCACTTTACAACAAATCAGATACATTCCCTACCATAAAAAGATTCTTAGCTATGCTCAAAAATCAGTTCAACACTTCTGTCATTACTTTTCAATCTGACTGGGGGGGTGAGTTTCGACCTCTAGCACCATACTTTGCTGAGTTAGGGGTAAAATTTCAACATCCATGTCCTCATATCCATCCTCAAAACGGTAAGGCCGAAAGAAAGCATCAACACATACTTAATACTGGCCTTACACTCCTAGCACAGACTGCAATGCCACTCTCTTACTGGTGGGATGCAGTAGCTGCTGCTACCTTTCTCATTAATCGATTACCTTCATCCTCTACACAACATATCTCACCTTATCAAATTCTATACTCTACTCCACCCAACTATCACTACCTTCACACCTTTGGTTGCTCCTGCTTTCCTTTTCTAAAACCATATAACCAACATCAACTCCAATTCAAGTCTGCCAAATGTGTGTTTCTTGGCTACAGCTCTTCACACAAAGGCTACAGATGTCTTAGCTGTTCTGGTCGAATCTAAATTACTGACACAGCTCAGTTCAATGAATCTGATTTTCCTTATTCTGAGCTATTTTCAAACAATTCCCCCTCTTCTTCTATACATACCTTCAACTCCCTCTTTCCTTCTCCTACCATCTTTTCTGAATCTTCACCTCAACAGACTTCCCACCATGCCGCTTCACCACATCTTTCTCTTCTTCACTCTCCACAATCTGAACATTCATCACAACAGGCTTCCCAACATAATGCTTTACCAAAACCTTCTCCTCCTCAATCTCCACAGTATTCTGCCTCACAACAAACTACCTCACAGCAACAGTCTGCTACATCCTCCTCTCATCTTTCTTCTTCTGCATCCATTTCCTCCTCTCATCAACATGCTGTCTTCGCACATTCTCAATCTTCTACCTCTTCCCAATATTCTACCTCTTCATCCTCTGAGTCCTCTTCTTCTCCTTCTTCTCCTCAAAATATACATCCTATGGTCACTAGAGCAAAAAATGGAATTGTCAAACCTAAGCTATATTATGTTACATCTACTGCTTCAGACAAAATGGTTCTTCCTACTGTTCCATCTACTGTGAAAATGGCACTTTCTGATCCAAATTGGTTTAAAGCTATGCAAGATGAATATCAGGCTCTAACCAATACCAAGACATGGATTCTTGTTCCTCAAACTGATGATATTCATCCTATTACTTGTAAGTGGGTTTTTAGAGTAAAGACTAAATCAGATGGTTCTCTGGATAAATTGAAAGCCAGACTTGTGGCTAGAGGTTTTGATCAGGTGGCAGGGATTGATTTTTGGGAAACTTTCAGTCCAGTCATCAAATTTTCCACTATTCATTTGGTTTTCACATTGGCAGCATCAAGAAACTGGCAGATTTAACAAATTGATGTTAACAATGCATTTCTCAATGGTGACTTAACAGAAACCATATATATGCACCAACCAGTAGGCTTTGAGGATCCTGAACACCCTCAATATGTATATAAACTACAAAAATCTCTCTATGGGTTAAAATAGGCTCCACGGGCTTGTTATGACAAGCTCAAATCCTTCCTTCTATCTCTGGGCTTCACAAGGTCAAGTTCTGATTTTTCTCTGTTTCATCAATCATATGCTAACAAAGTTCTTCTTATTCTGGTGATGATTCTGATGCTGTGGTTGCTCTAATATCAAAGCTTCACACTGCCTTTGCTTTTAAAGTGCTTGGACCAGTCAGCTACTTTCTAGGCATAGAAGTGGTTCAGACTGCTTCTGGTTTTTCTCTCTCTCAATCTCAATACATTCTGGATGTGCTTGAAAAGACTCACCTCCTGGACTGCAAGCCTGCCACTACTCTTATGATTCCATCCAAAAAGTTATCTAAGTTTGATGGTACTGCGTTTGATGATCCTTTCTTATACAGAAGTGTTATTGGTTCTCCTCAATACCTCACTCTCAGCCGCCCTGATATTGCCTTCGCTGTAAATAAACTTAGCCAATTTCTTCAGAATCCAAGTGATATTCATTGGAAAGCTTGTAAACATCTTCTGCGATATCTCAGCGGCACAAGGCACCTTACTCTCACCTTTTCAGCAGCTTCTTCTTTCACCTTAGCCAGCTTCATCGATGCAGATTGGGCCAGTTGCTTGGATGACCGCAGGTCTACTGGAGGCCATTGCATCTTTCTTGGCTCAAATCTTGTTGTTTGGCAATCCAAAAAGCAAGATGTTGTTGCCCGCAGCAGTGCGGAATCCGAATACAGAGCTATTGCAAATGCCACGACCGATCTTGTATGGCTTCAAAATTTGTGCAAAGAACTCGGAGTTAGTTTACAATCTCCATCCAAACTATGGAGTGATAACACTAGTGCAATTGCTTTAGCTTCCAATCCTGTTTTCCACGCCCGCACCAAGCACATCGAGGTGGATATTCACTACATTAGAGACAAGATTACTGATCAAACTATTGAAGTTGGATTTGTTCCCTCTACAGATCAGATTGCAGACATATTCACCAAACCACTGCCTGAAAATTGATTTCTGGACTTGAGACAAAAGCTAAATCTTGTTGAACCAACTTAGTTTCTTCGGGGGTGTGTTAGACTATATTAGTGTAGCCAGTTTGTATGATTTGCATGGAAATTAGCATTAGCCATATTAGTTAGAAGTTAACGGCTAGTTAGTTAGAAGTTAGTTAGTCAGTTTTAGCAACTCAGCCAATCAAAACACGGCTCTTTGTATCTATAAATACTCGAGTTAGGCTGCTGTAATTATCATTATTCATTTCAATGAAATTCTCAGATATTTTCTCTTTTTTGCATTTTAACAAACAGTTTCTGTTCTTCATTCTCTTAGTTAGAATTTAACAAATGGCAATAGAGAATTTGCTCTATTAGTTTAGTGGTTTAGCGGGTGGTGGTTTCGCGTGAACCATTAATAAAAATCAATAAATATTGACATTATTTAAATTACACATTTTCATTCAGCTATATCATATGTAACTTAATGACTAACCCTACATAACTAGAGCCAAATGACATGTCAATATGGGATTCCATAATTTTGTTGACAAAAATGAGTTAAAATCTATATATTATATTATATTATATTATATTATATTATTTCCACAGCTTGCTCTCTTAAAATTGAAATATTCTTCTACCATATATCAAACATTTTTTTTCCACCAACAGACACCCTTATTAGTTATTATCTATCATTATTGACGTGAATAACTATTTTAATCGATCAGTTCCCAAGATATATTTCAATGGTTAATTAAGGATGTGTGTGTATTGGGATAAAGTGTTACATATATTAAAATATATTTAATTTTTATCTTCCTCGCGAATTCTTAAGGACATTATCCTTTAATTAAGACGCTTGAGAAATTGCTAGCTGGGGCTAATTGATAAAATTTTCACAATTTTACCAACAAACTCCACTCAAATTAATTCATTTCTAAAAGGGAATCGATCAATAAACGAAACTATGTGCATGCAGGGGGAAATGAAATAAAAGTAGCTTCATTAATTTTATATCATATTCCAATCTCGATAATCAAGTTTTCGATCTCTTAATGGTGTAGGGATAAACTCTTTTGATTTTTTGTATCGTGCTAGCCTAGCTAGCCAGATCGTTTTGTCCATTCATACATAATTGTGGGATGAATGATGGATTGAGATTTGAGATTATACAATATATTGATGCATGAATATTAGGGATTGAAAAAGCAAGTTTGTATCAATTCCATATGTAGTTGGTGCAAGCTTGCAAGCATTAATACAATTATATATTATTGAGATATTTGGTTCGTTTCGTGTGGCCCAGTTCCTGACCCAATACCACTACTTACTTTGACGGTCCATTGCTACTTCCCAATGCGACCTTTGATTTATTGGCTTCACTATTTATCATTTCTTACACTGCTCTCTCTTCTTCTCTTCTTTTCCGTTCTCTCAAACCTTAGAACAAGCTTTGTGCTCATACTCTTCGTCCGTCCTAATTCGTCTAGATTTCTCTTGGGATCTCTTCATGCGAGTATCCTGGGGTTTAAGCGGCGGGTTTAGTCGTGGGTTTGTGATAAGAGTGGTGTTGCTGGTGTGGGGATAAGCCACTATTTCTACCTATTGGTCTGTGTGTGTTTGGTCACTGTTTGGAGGAGTAATCTACATTCAGGTTACCCTAAGGCCTCTACTCTTGACTCCTTGATTCTGCCCCTAGAGGGACAAATGGCGCCAAGACGATGGGAAACAAGCGGTGAACCTCCGGCGAGACGAGATACCCTACATATATAAATATCATCTATAATTTTGTTAATTAGCTTATTAGATTGGTTAAGACCGATTTATGTTGGTTCGTATCGAATTATACTTAACCAAATAAATAATTCACGCATGATTTGTTTAATTAACAAAGCCAGTATGCTCAACTGAATTAATTAATTAGCCAATTTGATCGAGCTGGCCAGTTAAGATTTTTCCATTTTTTTTTAACTATTCGCATTTGATTTTATTTTTTTTATTTCTTGTTTATGGATGGATTGTGCGTGTGGCTATTTGATTCTAAAATTTCCCACATGTAGATTTTATTGTTTTTTTTACACTTAAAGCCGATTAAAACAATGATTACTGTATGTATGTATAACATTAAAAATAAAAAAATAATAGTTAATTTCCATTACTTCAATTAATCGTGTGCTCGAATCCAAAAGCGATGTATCGAACATCTTTGGAGATAAAATAGAATTATATGATGTATATAGCTTTGTTTGAAGACATACATATATATTACGTGTGTAATTAAGTATAGTAGAGAAAAAAAAAACAGATATGAAATTAAAGATTTTGTCAACTACGAAGAATATTAATTCAGTTTTGGATGAACATATAAAATGGACAGCCACGTCGGATTGCTTGGCCCTCTTGGCTTTCCACCATATAATTTCGATTCTTTGAAATTAAAATTCCTTCATTTTTTTGGATCCAAATAGAATTGAACACCAATAAAATTATAAATAAATTATTGAATGTATTAATCTATATTTGGATCTTAACATTTTTATGAATTTTAACCCGTAGCACAATCCCCCCCCCCCCCCCCCACACACACATATCTCCATTTCAAGTATGTTTTTTTTTTAAAAAAAAATTGTCGGTTCATATTACATTTATACATGTGCGGTGGATACGTATTTTTACTAGGCGGAAATAATTAATATCTAATTAATTAAGTAGAAGTGCGTAGGCCTCAAATTAAAAGGGTTAAATTATTTAATTATTTGCAGTGGATTGATAGTTACTTACACATTAGTTGAGGGGTTAACACGTTTCTATCACTTTCGCAAATACAATACAAAAAAGCACTAAATATATCGTTTTGAAACCAATTATTATATTACTAACGCAGTAGTAGGGTTGATTTTTTTGACTCAAAATCCGACTATAGGAAGTAGGTTTGTGACGGGATAGATTGAATTCATTCTACTTTTTTCGCATATGTATTTTATGAGCCCAATTTGTAGCATCGTTCTATCAAAAATCCTCTATCTTTAAAAAGAAAAACAACAAATCTAATTTAGTCGAAGATGAACGCGACAAATTCACATCTCGCTAATACAATCCAAATAATATGCTATCATTAATGTCCAACATCCAACAAACCAAAGTCTGAAAACCCTAAAATCCCAATAGCCATTGAAATTAAGCTGATTAAGAACAATAGTTTGGAAAAGAAGATTAAAAAGCCCATTATAGAATAATGAAATATAAAGAGAAAAAATACAGAAAAAATCACGCCATAAAAATGCCAATATAATACCTTGAACCATTCTGGATGCACCTTTGCCCACCATTTGCTATTGTACTCTAGCCTTTTCTCTTTCGATACTCTCAAGCAGCCTCCGGTGAACCCTTCAAAAATGCCGTGAAGATCTCGACCGGATCTAACTTTTTCTCTTCTACGTACTATAATGTTTTTCTTTTGAGTGTGTGAGAGAAATTATTGATTCTACCGAACAATTGAGGGGTGATTTTTTTGCGATTTACTCACTTTAGGTTTGCATGGGGAAGTAGTCGAAAAGTCCAATCCAATGAATATCGGGTGTATTGATAGCCATTATTGAGTAGTTTCCATACTCATTGGATTCACGCCATAATATTTCATAGATATTAGGGACGTGATGTTATAAGATTTTTGAATTTTATTGTATTACCTCTATGAAACCCAATTCCATTTTACATTACGGTCCATTTGCAATTTGCCCCCTAAAAAACCAATAAGGAGATGGTTCTCATTTTAAACCACACATATATATATATATATAGGGATGTCAATCTAGTCCGAAACCGATGGACCGGTCCGAACTGCCCGAAAAAAAAAATGGGTTAAGGTCAATCTTTTAAGGACCGAATTGAATTTTAACCGAATGGGCCAGTCCAAATGGGTTGGCGGCCCGAACGGGCTAGCCCGATCAGCCCATTGGCTGGCCCGTTGGGCTGGGGGTTTCTTTGAAAAAAAAAATATTTACTTAAAACCCAATCTTCAACCCTAAATGCTAGAGATAACTGAGAAGTGAGTGCCGCCTATTTCAATCATATATTGTCTTAAGCTAGAATTGAGGTTGAATAATTTGTGAAGGTGTTGTTTAATGGTTACTTTGATGCTTCTTTACAAATGGGTTGAAAATTTTGTGTTTGTTGATTTCTATTTTTTTTCAAAGATAACGATTGAATAAATAAAATAATGATTTCAGTTCAACAAACTACTAGGATGTAAAATTGGTTTGAAAATTAACCATAAATATGTGCTTGAAATTTATAGTTTGATGAGCTGTTTTCAATTTCGTTATGTAAAAAGTGTGAAGACTTATATTTTATTTGAGAATTTACCTTTTTGGATTCGTTCTTGCTTGATTTGGATATAATCATAATTTTTTGGTTCATTTTTTCCAATAATGTAGCTTCAATTGAGCTTTGGAGTTGTATTAATAACTACTGGGTATTTTTTCATGGGACTATAAAATAATTTAATTTTTATCGGAAATATGTCGGCCCGATGGGCTAGCCCGAAAACCGAAGTGTTAGGGTTATGGTCAAGAATTTTTAGCCCAAAAAATTTTCAGCCCGAAATAGCCCGATAACCCGATAGGGTTGGTCCGAAACTGACAGGTTGGCCCGTTTGACATCCCTATATATATATATATATATATATATATATATATATATATATATATATATATATAAAATAGAATACCAGTGTGCCACGATCTCTTCACCACGAGAAATTCTATCCTACACATCCATGCTATATTCTTGGCAATATGATTAAATTTATTTAAGAAAATCCAATCTTTTCTTCAATTTTAAATTTCATGTGCTTATGTCTTTTGATTTTTTGTTTTTCTTTTATAAGAAAGTTCACACTTGCCATAAATCCAATGTGTACTTTTAAACTTAAGATTTTGAGGGAGTCTTGTTTGTGACACCCACTGTTTTATGGGTTAAAATCCCTAGGACGAGTCAAGGCCGAGATCCAATCACAATAAAAAGAAAACAAAAATATAAATTTGTCATTTGAAATGTATTTAAATTCAGATCTAGACCCGTATAAATAATTTTGACTTGTAAGACTATCACACACAAGTTTTCATAATTTTTTTTATAGATATGCACTTGAACCTATTTAGATCATCCAACGTGTCAAAATTCTATATAAAAAAGAATTATTTCGGGTTTGAGAACTACCACTTCTCCTTGTCTCAATTTTTTTTTACCAAAAAGATCAGGCCCAAATCATGTGACGTAGCTACCATAAGAGCCCAACAAAGTAGAGATTTGGGCCTTCATATCATACCCTTATCCTTGTGTACGAGTGAAAGATAAGGTAGCCACGTTTTTACCTAAAATAACAACCAATTTTTGGGAAAAATAAAATAAAATTATTACATTTGAAATTGTAGATATTTAAACGGAGTATTCAGATTATTTCAATGAAACGAATGGTGTAGACTAGTACCATATTCTGAGACATGAAATCAGAAAACAAATACTCCCACCCTACACTCTTATTTGCCGTTTTATGATTTTCAATATAATTAAGATATAAATATCTTAACAAACAAATCCCCTTCTTATAAAATACTATTAAGATATATTTCTTTAAAAAGATAAAAAAATTATATCTCTCTTTATATATATATATATATTAAAAATAAAAAATTTTGTAAGAATTTGATAATGTTAAAATTGAGATAAAGTCTGTGTGAAAATATGTAAAATAATAAATAATTTCTTACAAATTACAAAATCTAAAATGACGAATATAAATCTAGAACAGAGAGAGCATAACTTTGATGCAGTTACTAAAACTTTAAACAAAATAGTTTCAATTAAAATTGATTTAACACTAATTTTATAGTATGAAAAAAATAACCCTTTCTGAATTCAATTGAATAAACTCAAGTCATTTCAATTTTTTCAATAGTGAGCGTGGCGCTAAATGAGCTAAAAAATAGATAGATAGAGAAAATGGTTAATGGATTCGGCGCCATCAAATTAGCAGGAATTTATGTATATCCTTGTCTGCCTGCACTTCCCTTCGCTGCTCTGCCTCCAGTTTCAAGGGGAATTGCCTCCCGCAGAGCCGTTTTAGGCGTCGGATTCTCGTTTTTGTCACAGTTCATCAACATGGCTACTCCCAATCTTGGCGCCAAATCTTTCATCGCTTCCGCCAGGCAAAAGGGTGCCGTTGAAAAGGTCTTAATTCTGTGTTTTGGGATTCCTTGCATGTATCCTTATTAATTGATAATTAGCTGGCTGATGAGGGAGGGAGTGTCAGTGTTCTTGATTTCGAGCATCATCGATTGATGGATGTGTTCTAATTTTTGCTTTTGATCTAAAAGGTCTTGGAGAATGTGGAATGGCCAGAGCAATTTCCCTTTAAGGAAGAGGATTTCCAGCGCTTTGATGAGTAAGTTTATCATGAGCCCCCACGCATAGTCCACTTTCTCACATCCTCTCAAAATGAAAATGGTTGATTGCTCTGATTGATAGATAGATAGATTAGAGTAGGAAAACGATGAAGTTTACTGCTTTTGCGGAATTTTATATTAAACGGATCTTTGATGGTAGTAATCACGATTACTTGATGCACTATGATTCTGGAGAAACTCAAAACTTTAAAGTTGTAGCTCTCTTTCCTGGCTTTCTATATCATCTTTAATCACCTTAAATGGACTTGGATATGAAAGTCTAATCGGTGCTTGAACAACCAAAACTGTCTCCACTTCTGTGACCCTCAATTGAGAAAGAAGGAAGTGTGAGAGAAGTGAATAGTAGTGGCTACTGTATGGGAGTTTTCCTCACAGGAGCCAAACAATCTAGCTCACTTAGATGTCAACTTTTTGAAAATTGGGATTTTCTTAATGAATGTTTTTTCCTTTGAAGAATTCGAGATCAATGTTGAGATGCATCTTTTTATCCACTTCGGCTTCAGCCATTGACGAAGGTTGTCTGGAAAACACTGCAGGTCACCAGATACATTGTTCTATGATTCTCCACGTTTTGTGACTCATATTGATGATCCAGCAATTGCTGCACTGACTAAATATTACTCAGAAGTTTTGCCCCCAAGTAATACTCCTGGAGTAGCTATACTTGACATGTGTAGCAGCTGGGTGAGTTACATGTTTGCCTTTATGTCGCTCTTGTCTAATTGAAATTGGTTACATTGACATAAATATGATTCTTATGGTTTGTCTAGATCAGTCATTATCCTAAAGGATATAAGCAACCAAGGATAGCGGGAATGGGTTTAAATGAAGAAGAGCTAAAACGAAATCCAGTAAGATAGTTCTCGTTTTTCTGTTGGTTATTTAATAGCAACTTCAATGTCATATGCCTACTGTGAAGCACAATGTTGAGATACTTGTTTTGATGGACACTAACATTTCTCCAATGGAGATGGCGGTCCTTATAATCTTGATATAACTGCAGTTATTAGAAAATTCTGAGCTTTATATTCCCACTTCATTGATATATTGCACGTTTCATGGATTGAAGAATTCATGCACTCCAACTGATGTATTTGTAGGTTTTTACAGAGTATGTTGTGCAAGACCTAAATATTGATCCTAAACTCCCATTTGAAGATAACGCCTTTGATGTTATTACGAATGTGGTATGCTCATCTATTTCCCGATCTGTCCATACTCAAGTTCGAGGCTTATAATCTATTAGTCATATCATCATTTGATTTTCTACTGAATTCCTCTTGACTTGTCTCAAAGAAGTGTAGCTGTCGTTGGTCACTGAAAGATCAATGGATTGATATAACTGTTTTCTTGCTTCTCTTGCGGTCAAAAACTGCATTGACCGGCATTTATCAGAATTACTTTAGTCTTAATATTGCAAAATAGTTGAATCCTGGCATATGCTTGTTTAAGGACACCTGCAAAAACAAGAAATGCTAAATTTCAAATAAGAGTTCTATTTAATTCTTGTGATTAAGGGGGGCCCAAAATACAATTTCGTTTAGCCCCCAAATTGTCTAGATCTGGCTGTGCACATGTAAAAAATACAAGCACCCCAGACTTCAACCTTTCTCAATATGTCAAGAGTTAACTAGCAAAAATAAGGCAACTTGGCATATAAATTGAGACTGCATGGTTTCAAATGAACGGGCGAAAAGAAACAAACATGCTTCCGTGCCACAAAATTATAGAAATTTTAATGATAATAAGTTTTTGCTATCATTTCCTATACCCAATATGCATTTCTTTCTATTTTTTGAGATTATACAGAAATTTTGACCTGATTTGAAGGCACTTCTGTGGCCTATGATTTAAATCCTGTTTGATCAGATTTATTATGTCTCAGGTTAGTGTGGACTACCTAACAAAGCCTATTGACATTTTCAAGGAGATGGCAAGAATCCTCAAGCCAGGTGGACTTGCTGTTATAAGGTGATAATCTCTCAATACATTCTCAGAAATCTTCCATGTTTTGGCATCTGTAGTGGTTTTAGATTGCTGATTATTTAATCAACTTTTCTGGTCCTTTCTGAACCTTCATTGATTTTGTGAGTTTTGTGTGCAAGCTTCTCTAATCGCTGCTTCTGGACAAAGGCAATCTCAATTTGGACATCAACAGGAGATGCCGATCATGTAATGATAGTAGGAGCCTATTTCCATTATGCTGGAGGGTTTGAGCCTCCTAAGGTAATTGACATCTAAATTTAATCTTCACAATTTCAAACATTTGCAACACAGCTTAATGCTACTTTAGCTTGTATTTTAGTCTTTATCCCGATAGCAAACCAAAGCTGCTTAGTAC
This sequence comes from Perilla frutescens, assembly GCA_026008535.1. Classification (NCBI taxonomy): domain Eukaryota; kingdom Viridiplantae; phylum Streptophyta; class Magnoliopsida; order Lamiales; family Lamiaceae; genus Perilla; species Perilla frutescens. The sequence continues at coordinate 46,044,610 of BRKX01000001.1, read as the reverse complement.
AAAGATGTTTACCATCCCCAAAGGCTATAGAAAAATAAGTGTTCCCAAACAGATCTAAAGGAACTTCAGAATGATGAACTGGGAGTAGTATGAGAATCTGTTACAGTTGTCTTCGTAAGGCAAAAGAGCAACCTGAATGTGAAGCTATGGATTAGATGCCCGTAAGTCATATTGCTTGAGTTGCTAGAGGTTTGTGAGGCTGTCGTAGTTCCTCGTGAGGTGAATGTTTTTGCTTTCCTGTAGGTGTTTATCCTTAACTAGAGACCACATGAGACCATTCATTTATACAAGGAGAGGCTAGTGGCAAAAATCTTAATCCTGACGTATTAGCTAACTTGAAACATTTCTACCAGTTGCTCATTCCAATTCCATCAGTGTTATTTTCCTTGGAAGCAGCCTAGTAAGATTCAACTATGCATCAATATCAGACAAATTGGATAGTCTAACTAAAGCTAATACAAAATAAAACACTTCACCTAAAACTAGCAAAAACCAATTTAACGAAAATACTCAAAAGAACAGCTAGAGGGCATACTGTACTCTAGTATGCGGTGAGACCTGTCTCACTCCTCGCCATGGAAGTCGGTGCTATTGGCCTAGCCCAATATCATTTTCCATTCCATATAAACTTATGAATTTTTATTGGATATGTACAGTATCCAGACTTGAACTAGGTGGACCAAAAAAAGAAATAGCGGTATAATTAACGATTTACAATATCTAGACTTGTTTCCTGCTTGTTTTTATATCAAGGCGTATTGTTTCTTAAAGTAGATCTAGCTATAAGTCAGTGATGAAGGTATCTTTGTATTCTTTTAGGCTGTAGATATATCTCCAAACCCTGGTCGCACCGATCCTATGTATGTCGTGTACTCGAGAAAATAGCAGCCTGAAAATGGATCACGTATCAGTCTCACAATTACTGGTGAACTCTTGATGATTCAATTATTTTGCTCTATGAGAGCACTAGATACGGACGAACATTATATAGTTTGTATGGAATTTTTTCGATAGTTGCATATATGCTACTATGGGCTAATTAATGATTGAGGGCAAGTTTTGTGATTCAACTATGAACTTGTTAAGAGAGTTGAGCTAGCAGTAAGAGAAGAAAATGTGCCTTATTTTGTAAAAGTGCAGTAATATAATGTATATTTATGCTATTTCTTTGGCTTCTTCTTCTCCTATGCAATGTTTTTATCATCTTCTTTGGTGATATAATAGTCAATATCTACTTTTGAACCTCTGTTTATTAATGTTTACATTTGGTAGCTCAAATCATGCTTTATTATTCCATCATGTTCCTTTACTTGGTCAAACAGCCAAAATGTTAGTTATTTCAAGAGATAAAATAAGAAAAAAAGCTATTTAAAATGTGTATTTGACTTGCTTTGATTGAAAAAGCAATAAAGTTAAAAAAACTTAACATGCAACATGGTTGAGTTAAGCATAGTTTTTGCTGTTTTATTACTCTTCCTTAAAAGATTATAGTAAATAATCAGATAAATAAATATAGTCTACATTGGAAACATAAAAAAGAAGACATGGAAAACCTAAAAGTGAAAGAAATGGTCGGTGATGTCGGCGGTTTGTGTCTGGGAATATTGCTAAGTTATATGCATCGATGCATCTTTCATAACTCATTGGTAGAAACATAACAACAATTTGTGTGGTGACTGCACACAGATTACAGCTTCGGCTTTTCTTCTTGGTTATTCCACTAATACCAGTAAATTTGTAGGATATTACATCTCACCTCCATAATTCACGACACATATTAGTAGAGTATTTTCTTGTTTAAAAAAGATTGCAGATGTATTTTGATTTCTGCGATGAGATGTAGTACCCCTACTTATAGTAATTTTCTCCATAGATAAATCAAAACTTATGTTTTTCAAGAACTACGTGCAACTGGGCGCTACTGTGTGTTAATATAAACTAACTGCATTTTAAGATAAATTGAAGAATTATTGGTTTCGGGTTATTAGCTCTAACTTTAGGAAGAGCTGAATTAAAACAAAATTTTGGACAATAATTTGAAGTTCTCCAATGAATTTAACGAATGATTTCCTTTAGATGAGTGACAATGTTTTTTCTCAATTAAAATTTAAAACAATATTTTGGAGAATATTCTTCTCAATTATATTCTCAAGTTCGTCTCAAGGAATCAAAGAGCCAAAAAAAAAGTTGCAAATTATATTCTCCATATCTCTGAATATGAACATGCTAGTCCATCAAAATTCCACGACTTTGAATACCCAAACACCACACTAGAAAATTCTTAATAATATATATACAAAGCTGCAAACAAAAAATTCGAATGCCACCAAAAAAGGTAACACAAGTACACTACATTCAAAACCATTAAAAAAGAGTAGAGAAATGAAGGTTCAAGCCCATCCCTGTTTGTATTTGCGGAAGAGCTCTTCGGTTTGAGCATTCTTGTAAGCGCTGCAGGCAACCAGATACACACAAATGAGCACCACCACCGTCACGATCAGTATTACGTTGGCCTTCCTCCACTCCTGCCTCAAGTTCCCCAGCAGCCCCGCTTTGCACGACTCACAGTTGTAGCAGAGCTGCCCGGGGTCGTTGCTCCAGATGGCGCAGTCCCCGTCTGCTGCCACATTAGCAGCCCCATTCCATGTCGTGGGGCTCGAATACTGGTACCCGCATATTATCGGAGGCTTGCAGCATCCCGACTGCCAACATTTTCGAACAACAATTAAATCAATGCTACTGTTGAATTGATTCAGTAGAGAATGAAGATCAAAACATTGTTAGCAACAAAATTGCAGTGTTTTTCCAAAATCTTAACACAAGATATGATCTCAAGAACAAATATTTGAGGCTGATATGGTTTTGTTTATGTGGAAAGTGCAAACTTGATGATGAGTGGAAATAGGGAATCCATTATTGATGAAGGGGCCACCATTAGCTAGCCATTAGGTGAGAATGTAGAGAGAGATTTTAATGTAAATACAAATAATACATGGGGCATGGCTTCACTTGTTCAAATTAAGCCATGATGATGAAGCCTTTTTGACAAATTTTGTCTGTGGGTCCATACCAATTGATGCCATCCATTTTGCATCTTTTCATTAATTGCTTACACATTTCAGAACTCAAGAAAACAAAACTAGTTGTTCTGGCATGTTTGATCGCACTCTTATCATTGATAAAAGTTCAGTCCCATAAATCAAACATAATCAAGATTCAAATAAATATCTAATTGAACAGCATTCGCATAAGATTTTCCATTATGCAATGCTTAAGCACTTAATCAATGATCAAACCAAGAACTAAATAAGAGAAAAGAAAAAGGTAAGACCGCGTTTGGATGGAAGCAGAAAAGAAAAGCGAATACATTCCAAAAATATTCCCTGACAAAGCAAACAAAGAGGAGCTTTTTACCTCAATAGGAGAGAGATGCGCGGCAAAGAAATCAGCGGCAGATATGTACTTTCGACTGAGCTTAGGGCAGATTTGGGACTCAGCCAAACACGCCCTAATCCCTCCCCAATTATCGTCGCTGGTGATGTGATTCCTCAGCCAGGAGGAGAAGCCTTGGAGGCGGTACTCGCGGAAGGCGTAGGCGCCGTCGGGGGCGGAGTAGGCGCCGCCGTGGCGGGTGACGACGAAGGCGAGGACGAGGAGGACGAGGAGGAGGACGATGAGCATGAACATGCAGACGAGGTAGAGGCCGAGGAGGCCCTCCTTCTTCCAGTAGGCGCCGACGAAGCCGGTGAGAGTGACGAGGAGGAATGCCAGGCCGAGGAAGACCAGCGGCCATCGGAGCCACCGGATGCACTCGTTGTCTGGCTTCGACGCAAGCCATATTCCGGCGGAGATGATGGGGATCGAGCACATCAGCGCGATGAAGTTCAGCAGAGCTGTTATGTTGTTGCTCACTGCCATTATGATCAACAGGGATTGAGTTTTTTGGATTACTGTCTTACTGAGGAATGTTCGGACAAGGATTGAGAGGAGAGAGAGAGAGTGAGGGAGAGAATGCAGTAAAAGTGCAGGAAATGTGTTGGAGGTTAGTCAAACATTTAGGATTTAAGTAGAAGATTGAGAAGAAATTTCGAGTATTTTGCATATAGTAAAACTTGACGTGGCAGGTGAGTGACGGCGTGTCAATCTGTATTTCATTTTAATGGATTAAATCTTGAATTTCAAATGTTGAATAAAATCTCCAAAAACACGTAAAAACTAACGTATTTGAAAAAAATAATATTTAAAAGTTACTAACTAAAATAAAAAAAATTTGCTCAAAAAAAAAAAAAAACTAAAATAATTTTTTTAAAAATTTAAGTGGTTACTCTAAATAGCTACTCTAAAGCTCTACTTTAGAGCAAAAGAGGGAAAAAACCTCCTCCAACAACTACTCTATTTGGTACTCTAAAATAGAGATAAAGTTTTTTTGCTCTATTAATAGAGTTGTACTGTACATGCTCTAAAACTATTCATTTCCTTTTTTTTTTCTTTTTTTTTTTTTTTTTTCCTTCTTTTCATCTCATTTATGTGATAATTTATCTAGAACTGTACAAGCACTTTTTTTTATGTGATAATTTCATCTCTAACCTTGCTTTTGGTTTCACGTTTTTTTCAACTTTTTTTCTTTTTTTTTTGTTAATTTACATGATTTATATTTATATTTATTAATCTTATACTTGAATTTATTTCTTCCTTAAAAACATTAACATAAAAAATTGTATATCAAAACAAAATGACATCAAAATAAAATGGCATTTAATAAGATTAGATAATAAAACTACTAGATATAAAAAGAAAAAAATAGAAAGCATTTAATGTTGTAATATTATAGTTTGTACTTTTTATTTATATTTGCAATATTAGTATGTAATTGTGCTTGTTTGCAATATTATTATAAAATATTTCCATGTTTTATTAGTATATAGTTTCAGAAATTTTAATAGTTATTTTTGTTGGGAAAATATTGATTAAAGTAAATATATAAAAAGGAATAATATGGAATATTCCCTTTTAGAATAGAATTTAGAGTAAACTGTTGGAGATGAAGTGAGGATCATGCTGTATAATAGAGATAGAGGTGCTGTAAAATAGAGTCAACTGTTGTAGATGGTCTTAATTTGTTCCATTTCCACATGTGAAAATATGGATCCAAGCGTTTTGATTTCGAAATATTAAATGGGTGCTAGGTATCCACACATTTATATGTTACACAAACACGGTTTCGCCACACCAGATCCATATGCTATTCTCTAGGATATCTCCTATGTTAAATTTTTATTTTCTTATTTTTTTTTAATTTTTAATTTATTATGATTTAATTTAATTTGAATTTTTTATGTAAAGATCATCTTTTGCCAATTACGGTATACTAAAATTTATTGTTTTTTCTTATATTTTTACTCCAATTTTAATTTATTGTGATCTAGTTTAATTTTGTAGATAGTAATTGTGATTCATTCCACCCATTTAGTGTTTATAATCATTTTGTACTTTTGTAGTTATTAATTATTAGTGTTGGTTACTTCATAGTTATTAGTCAAATTCATTTAATTTTCTTTATAAATGTTAAATATGGTCTATCATGTTATGATTTTTATTTTTAATGCTCTGTTGATAATCTGATTTATGTAGCAAAACATCTAAAATCTCAACCAAGAGGTTTTAGAGCTTTACTAACTATCAACCAAACAGATCATATATAAGAATTAATGATGTCGCTAATCATAGTTCAATCAAGAACGTCACCTGATTAAACTTTAGCAGCATAATAGTCTTAATGATGCCATCAATCATTAATTATTCATTTAAGTACTCATCAAGTTTAGCCAAATTAGAATACTCTTTCCTCTGCCCTTCATTTTTGTTTGCAAATTGCAATTGCTTCCTTCCTTCATCATCCGTTTCACTATCGTAATATGTGGAAGAAAAGTTGAAATACAAATATACATTGATGTTAAGATTGATACACAAACACTCATTCTATGAGATTAATAAGTGAATCAAAGTTATAACATACTTGTTTATAATGCATGCATTTTTACAATGGTAAGTAAACAGTTAAGGAAGCAGTTGTCAGCAGCTTCTCTCAAACTTCAACTCCAACAAAGTAAAGGCAGAAACCAAAACACACAAGCAATGCAAAACAAAACAAAGCAAATTGAGCAGCACAGAAATGAATGATTAATGAAGTTAGTTAGTTAGTTAGTTCATGGTTTTGAGGGATTGGAAGCGCTGAGCCTTGTCTCCGAACTTGGTCTTGGTGTAGAGATTGAGATAATCTTGGAAACGAATACGGTTGGGAAGGAGGAGGTCGGAAGCAGGAGAGATAAGGGCGTCTGCAGCAGGGTTGTAGAATGTTGCAATGGAGAGCCTGTTCCCATCCTTCATTGCCATCACTCGATGCAGGGCACTCTTGTACACTCCATTGCTCACAATCTCCACCTGATCACCGGTGTTGATGAATATCCTGTTGTTTTTCGAAGGCGGGATTTTCACCCACTTCCCATCCTTGAAGAACTCTAGGCCGGGGACTTGATCGTCTTGCAGAAGGAGAATGATGCCGCCTGCATCAGTGTGTTCGCGGAGCCCTCTGATCAGCTCCGGCCGTGGACATTGCGGGTACATCGCCACTTTCGTTCCAACGCAGGGGCCGGTGCTTCCGGAAAAGGCCTCCTTTATGTGCTCCTTCTTGATTCCTAGATTCTCACACATGAGCTCTGAGAGCTTCTCTGCTAGCTTCATTAGTTGTTTGATGTACTCATCAATTGCATCTCTGTATATATACAATTATACATAACATTCATTAATTATAAGCCTTATGAATGTATGTTCGTTTTCAATAATGTATACTCCCTCCATTTCTGAAGAAGTGTCATTCTATACAATCGAGATGAAAAATTCACATTTTTCGTTGTAGCAGGTGCTTACCGGAGGTGGGGTGAGAGGGCAGTGAAGTCGTTGATGTTGGAATCGGGGCGATGCCAGATGAAGAAGGTGGTCTCCCAGTCTTTATCTTTGATGATGCATTCGTTCGTGTTTGTGTTCATGTTCGTGTCGAGGCTCTTTGCCGCGTCTGAGCTCTGGAAGTTGCGTTGCATGTTTTGTTCGTAATGTCCCTTCATCAACAGCTTCACTTCATCCATTAGGCTGTTATCGATGTCGTGGTTCTCAATCTGCAGGTTGTAAACACCATTATATTTAATTCATTAGTAGTGTTGGAATTTGTTAAAGGAAAATTACACGTACATACTTTATATATGTCGCTCAAACTATTAACTTTGTAACAAAAAATTACCATAAAGAAGCCCCATTTCTGGCAGGCCTCGTGCAGAAGCGCCATGGTTTCGGCTCTCTTCTCGTTGCCAAGCTTGCTGAAATCGATCACAGGTATTTCCATCTCCATCTCCATCTTCATCTCACTTTCTTGATATATATCTCAGAAAGAAGAATCAGTTTTCTTTAATTAGTTTCCTGTGTGTGAGTTAGAAACTAATTACTTGGATATATATATAGGGGGGGGGGGGACTAGAGAGAGAGTAGTTTGTACCTAATAATAATATAGAATAAATTAAAAGCAGTTACATTTACAGTTGAAATAAAAGGAGAGAGATATGGAGGAATTGAGAGAAACAAGAAAGGGGTAATAAGTCCAAGTTCAGAGATCCAGTGTAGCATGTGAATTTGATGTATATTGAATTGGTGAAGAGATACAGCATTGTTTGTATTGCTTCATTAGATCTCTAACATGATAGGATGATGTTTCCTTTTGCATGTGATCACTATATTTTTTTAACTTAATTGTCAACTCAACTGCCCTTTACTATATACATATATATATTAGCCTTACTTTTCTTGTATTGTAAGTAGTGTATTAGTGGTGTTGTGGATCATTGTTTTACAAAACCAGCTGCAGTTTTATCATACCTTTCAATTTCATTGCTGATAGGGGACCGCTCAGATCTCCACATCACTATCATACATATTGTTTCCACTTACAAACCAGAGACCGTCTTCGTCTCACCCACAAATTCCCTTCTCTACCTAGCTAATAATTTGATTTTTTTTTCTCTTCAACTTTTGATCGGTGAGACGGACCATACAAGTTTTTGTGTTAACTTTTTTTCTTTTTTTTTTTTCTGAGAACTTGATCAGTGTTAACTAATTAATATACGAGACTTCAACTGCCCGACCAACATGTAGTAGACTTGGTCTTTACAATCCCAAATTTAATTTGTAATTGAAGAATTTAATTTTATTTTTTTTGTATTATAATAAAGTGAGATAGGGTTAAAACATTAAAATTCCAATTCGAAATAAAATAGAAAAAGCAAAAAAAGGTTGCACTTCGATCCAATGGGCGGTTTGTTTCTATGGCTGTGATTATTAAAATTTGGTTAATGATGACTCATAATCTAGAAAAAATTTGGTGGAATCCCTAATCCTAGTCTAATATAGTAATCTACTAGATTCCTGTTCATGCGATGCACGGTTTTATTTAGTGGTAATATATAAAACTAGCCGGTCAAACTTTAAAAAAAATTATTTTAGCCACTAACTTTTAAACATATTTATTTTAGCCAAAATGACATTTTTACCCCCGCGTGTTGCGCGGATTACCAGCGCGCAACCCTAGCGCGCAGTGTTTTGCGCGCAATGCCAGCGCGCAGAGGGGCATTTTCGTCCAAAGTGGCTAAAATAAATATGTTTTAAAGTTAGTGGCTAAAATAAATCTTTTAAAAGTTCAAGTGGCTAAAATAGTTATTGCCTCTTTTATTTATAGTCTCAAATCCAATTATTACATATTTAACGTAAGTATCACATTTACATATTTTATATATAATTAGTATTTTCCTTAATAAGTTCATAGTCTTTTTTATTTGTCTGGTTATCTTTTTTTATATTAGACAACTATAATTCCGAATCTAAAAATAGTTAAATTGGTAATCGATAAAAGAAATAATTGATTGATTACACACACATACTGTAACGCCCCAATTTCACTTTAATAGAAAAAGGCACATTATCCATGCTTTCCATTAATAAAAATATTTTTCTTTAAATACAGCGGAAGTTTCTAAGCATAACTCGACATTTATTACATGAAATAAAGTCAAAATAAATAAATTAAATCTTTAATCATGCTTGACCACATGACTACCAACGCATCCGAGATAAGTAGATTTTGGGGTGAGTACTACTGACTCAGTGGGGAATGTCCAATTATCCAAGCTATATAAAATTAAAAAGTAAATGAGAATAATAAAAATTTATTCAGTCCGTAGACCAAACCATATAGCCCGTCGGCCCAGTCTCATTTAGCCCGGAGGCCCTGTCTCATTTATAGCTCGAAGGCCCTGTCATCACATACTCGATAATAAAATATAGAGAGAATAATCAGGACATGATCACGTAAAACCCCACCTTAACCTTGATATTAATCGATTAAGTCCTGTGTGCCTTGCCTATAAATTATTTATCGTAAATTAATACATTTACAAGAAATAATGATCGAGACTATTATATGATGCATGCATGCATAAAATCCTAACCTTTTATTAACATGAGAGTGCATGATTTTAACAAAACGCATGCTCGAATTTTATTCTCAAATGGCTATTTAATTCTACGTAAATATGTATGTGTGTGTGTATCTATCTATATATATATATATATATATATATATATATATATATATATATATCAAGTTGCCAACCAAGTTTTGAAAAATAAAATGAAAATCAATGCATGTTTTTTGGGCCCAATCTCTCGGCCAACTTCCCATTAATTAAACCCCCACCAAGCCCAATTCCCAAAAGCCCATTTCCTTGGAGCTATTCTCCTTCTCTCACACGTAACATTTATATAGGAATTTCAACAACAAGTCTTCTTCTGCAGATTTACGCGCGCAACAATACACCCACCAGAACTAATCTATAAAATAGAATTTAGAAGAAACAAAATATAAACCATGGTAACAGCAACCTTCTGCGTCGTCCCCACCATCTCGCTATCGTTGGACACCAACAACACTGAAAAGTGTCATCATTGTCAACACAAATAGCAGCACCACTGCTGGACAACAACTTCAAGCCGATGCCGCCACCATCTCATCGTCGATCGCGGACAACCCATCATTCTCACTCTCCAAAACACCCCCTAAATGCTATGTAATGCAATGCAATGTCATGCAAAAAGAGAAAAAAAAAATAGATGAAAGGTTCATATCTTTCGGAAACTCTCCCTCAGAACTCTAAAACTCTTGCTTTTTTTTTTGTGAGAAATAATAGAGATAGAAGCTCTCTATTTATAATGATAGATTAGGGTTTAGCTCTTGATTTCATGGCTAGAGATAAGGGCATTTGATAAGATCAAGTGGTGATAAGGTTTAAAGAGTTTGAGTTATCACAATCTCAAGAAGAAAAGAAGCGAAGAAGAAAAGCAATCTATTTATTTTATTTTTGGTCTACTTGCACTTGGGTTTAAAGGTTTGGGCTCAAATAAAAAAACTATTTGGGCTTTTAATGACTTGGGTTCTAATTAATAAAATGGGCTAGAGAATAAAATTGTAACTCATTAAGCACTCCAAATAAAATAATAAATGCATGCTCATGAAATAACTATATTCTAAAATGCATTCATGCTTAGAAAAAAAAAATCATATAAATTACTCAAACGCGACTTATTAGACTTAATCAATTAATATCACATAAATAATAAAAATGCTAAAAATAAAATATTTTTAGGGAAAGAACGTAGCCATAAAAATAAATCGGGTCGCTACACATACATAATACTCCCTCTGTTTAATATTACTTGATGTTTTAGACTTTTCAACTTTTTGAAATTTACTTGATGTTTTAGATAATTTATGTAGTTTCTCTTTCATGTAATTAATTCATTCATTTATGTTGTTTCAACTTCTCATTCTCTCCCCCTTCCATGCATATTCCATGGAGAACGAAATGTCAACTTAATTAATTCATTCATTCTCATTCTCTATAAATTGAATCATTTCAAGAATATGTTTCATACATAAAAAAATGACAAAATCTTCTAAACTTGTAATTAACCCAGTTGAAGATGGCGAAGTGGTTGAAGACTCACTTGAATTGGAAAATTTGATAGTTCAAGATTCATTTGAAGATGATGCAATATATTCCAACGAAGAAGAAGAAGAAGTGAGTTCAACTCTTTCATATTCATGGAAAAAATTTAAGTAGTTAAGCTAATGTTAAGCATCTTGCTTCCCAAATTCTATTCTTTTGAAAAGAAATGAAAATTATGTACGCATCAATTTTGTAAGGAAATGGTCAGATACTTCATTTTGTTAATGCCTCAAATTTTCGATAAATATTTCATTACATGAACATGATAAATGACCAAAAATAAAAATGAAAAATGCTTCTTAACAAATGAGCTCATTACAAAAGTTGGCTCATAACATTCTGTATCAAAATGGGATCACAAGTGACTTGTTTCGGAAGGCGACCTTATCTTTCCAACCTTGCTTTGTTCACATGTGGAATTTTGTATCGGTTTGATCCTTGAATTTTCATTGTTTCAACCATGCATAACTGATAAGTTACCCAAACACGATTCACATTAATCGTTGAGTATTCGTCGAACGATATTTGAACTGCTTCAATGAGCTCAACTATATTCTTCGTCTTCTTCTTTTCTTGCAATGATTGAATAGCTCTGAAAAAACCAAGATCCAAAATATTCAAATCTGGTGAGTTTGATGGTTGATACATTAATCTAATATCAAACCCATTGCGTGACGCCTCTGCTTGGAATTGGACATCGTTAGGATTAACATGTGTCCTAGCATTATCTTGTTGTATGAAAATAGTATTTCTTGAATCCTCCATTGGCCACACTTCTCGGATTTTCGGAATAACCTTTTCAAGTAAAAATGATCTCATGACTTCTCTCGTCACGAATGTAATCTGTTTTATCTCCATTGTTCCAATTTTTCTATTTCGACTTCGTCTTAGGTCTGGTTGTTGTGTGACAAGAGGAAATGCCCCTATTTTCCCCGAAAAGATTTCATGTCCTTCATCATCGAATCTTGGCCGAGCCATAGCTACTAAAAACATTACTTTTCCTATGAAATTTTTACTTTGACATGTACGCAATGGATCAGCTTCCGAAGGATTCAAGTAGTAATTTTGTGTTTTCCTTATCATGTAAAACCATTTCTCATCGATGTGCACAACATTATACATACCGTTGAATTTTGGCTCATGAGGCAAACTAGTCGGGTCCAGCATAGATAAACAAAATTGTAGACGAGTCCTTTTATTTTCTTCCTTCAAATGTGGTTTGAGAAGATTTCAACTGGGAAGAACGCCCTTCTATGAAATTCTCACTAGGAAGTTTATTTAGATAAAAAAATATTCTACTTGAATCCATGAATTATTGAGTTTTTTAGTGTTAATTTTATAGAGGTATAATTTGGCTCCATGATGGTTTTCAGATTTTGTTTAAAAAATTTGGCTCTCAGATTGTCAAAAATTTGGCTCCAGATAGTCGAAAATTTGGCTCCATGTTTGTAAACTATTTGACTCCTCAACAACACATGAGTAGTATAGCAGTCAAATTTAAATTAATATGCAATCCATTAATCTTCCTCAATTTCATGAGTTATTAATATTCTTTTTAAATTGAGTATAATTTCTAGAAGTCATTAATATTTCTTAATTCTAGTGAAAAAGCCTAAAACATCAAGTAATATTGAACAGAGGGAGTACTATATTATACTCCCTCCGTTTCTGAATAAGTGTCATTCTAACATTTTAATTTTGTTTCACAAAAAGTGTCATTCTACGAATTCGAGACAAAAAATTCATATTTGCCCACATTTAATACATTCAAACATATATATTCTGCTCGCTTAATATATTCACACAAGGGTGTATTAGGTAAGTTAATTAATTAATTAATTAATTTGTCTACATTCATCCAAAATGTCATTTAAATCAAACAGATAATGTAATATATTTCAAATAATTAATAAACCACTATAATTAAAATATTATAATATAAATCATGCAACACTTGTTTGTATACAACATTTGTTACACTATATCATCATCTTTACAAATAAAAATTTTCAGATCAACACGACTTGTGACTCGTGAAAATAAGGACGTACAATTGACCATGACTAAAAACTTTTAAAAAATATATGTGAACAAAGATTATAATAATAACAACTTATGTTTCATTTTAAAGATTTTTAGGGTTGTATATTTATATAGATTTATTAGATGTAATTCATAAGAAATCGATAGTTATGTTGTATGTAAAGTAAATGTAGTCAAAATAATGTTAATAAATATATATTGAAATATAAATTTTTTTTATTTAAGAAACTATAATAATGCAGCCTATATATTTTCATTATATATCAATCTTCGTGTTATTTGTAATAAAATCAAATATGGTTGATTACACTTTATTACCCAATGTTGAGCACTTTTACACTTGGTGTTCCAAAGTTAATTTGAAAATTTAAAAATTGGTATTAAACGTTTGCAAAAGTTAAAGCTTACAGTGCCAGAGAAATTTTACGGTCTCACAAATGTTAAAATGGACTGCTGAAAAATGTGAAGAACAATAACAACATCTAATCTTTGTACAAATGGAATAAGCTAAAGATTGAGTAAAAAAGAAATTCAGTAGTAGTCAACATTTTTGGTTATATAAGTGTTTGTTTATGCAAACATTAGGTATTAATATGTAACATTTTTAAACTTTAAAATAAAAGTGTAAAAACGTCCAACGTTCAGGTACAAAAGTGTAATGAACCCTATAAAATATGATAACTATGATTATATATCCAATAACTTTAAGATTATATGTTAGTGTCATTTATGTGCACTAGTTTGTTTTGACGATTTCTGTACAACAAAGTGTTCGATGATTGGTTCTTGATGTGGTGCGTTGATTCCGCTGTGTGAAGAAAGGAACAAGTTTTGACTTTTCCCTCTGATGTTCTAGGAATGTCTTCGAACAGTTTATATATGACAGTTTCTTTGTGGAAGAAGATCATGCACGGATTTGTTTGGCAAGTAAGGATCGATTGTTTGACGAAGTGTTGAAGTATAAGAATGTTGATTTTTCTCATAATTGGTGTGCGAATTATATTGATTCTTTGAGTTTATTATTTGAGAGTCGTTGGGTCTGTGAGTTTTGTAATAACTAGAAGTTGTTCTTTAAACTGTTCAACGTGATAGTCTAGTATTGAATGTTTTGGTGAGAGAAACATGTGGGGGGTTTTTAATCTGTTTTGTTCGTGATCTCGAGAAAGATTGTAAGTTAAAGTCGTGGCTATCTAGAGTGAGTCTAGTGTTCACGGTTGTGAGGGGATTTCACAGCTTTCACTCATCAAAGAGTTCGTGTTGTATAAAAGAACGGTAATAAGGAGGGATTCCTTAATATATAATTATCATGAATAGTCTCCACGAAGGAGTAGTGAACGAATCTTCAAGTTTGAGTGAAGTCCCCCAGAGTGTAGGTTTATTAACCAAACATGGTTACCAATCTCGTGCGTAATTTACTGCTTTCTTTTATTTTGTTCTTGTTTTTGTTCCTCTAGTTTTTCAAGAGCATTTATATGCAGTAATCTAAAACGCCTAAGTACACGGATTGTTTAATTTCACTATACTTTCTAAAAAATAATATAGTAGACTATATGAATTTATAAAAATTAATCTTTCTTTGATTCAGTTATTCATTTAATTAGAATGTTAAAATATTAATTTATTTCACGTTCAATATAATTAAAAAATATTACAAATGTTATACATGTATATAATATAAAATATAATAAAGAATGCTAACGATTATGATGTTTTACCAAATAATTTACTTGATTTTTTATTTAATGTATTTAATATATGTTGGTAATTATTTGACATAATAAAATTTATTAAATGTTATCAATCACTTCTTAATATGCGAAAAATCACATATGTATACATTCATACAAATAAATTTTGAATATCATGTATATAATAAAATATGTTATTGAATATAGCACAAATGAATTATATAATAAAAAATGTGTATGTCATGTGTGTGTGTGAGAGAGAGAGATATAGAGAGACATTAAAAAAATAGACAAAAACTTGCATGGGACCGTCTAACGGATCCCTTTGCGTTAGACGGGTCAAATAAAACCCAAACCCATCCAAAAATCCACCCAAAACCAACTGACCCGCCCATTTCCAAGTTGGGCCTGTCAGATTTTAAAAAAATAACTGTTTACTTTGGGGCTTGGGCTGCTGGGCCTTTGCCCCCTTTTTTATTTTTTTTCTTCTTTCTTTCTTTCTTTTTGTTTTTTTTTCTTCTTCCGTTTCATTTTTTTTTTCTTGTTTTTTTTATAAATCAATATTTTATTTCTTTTTTTTTGGCGGCCGGGCAAAGTCCCTTTTTTTCTTCTTTCTTTCTTTCTTCTCATTTTTTTCATCTCTTTCTTTTTCTTTTTTTTCTTTTTTTAATAATTATAATATAGTCATTTCGGGGTATACATTTATTTTTAAAAAATATATTTTTTTTTTTCCTGGCGGTTGACTAATTATTGAGCCAAAAAAAGAAGTATCGTTAATTATAAGGTAAATTATCATTAACTATGAGTGGAGTGTATCATTAATTAAATTAT
Source organism: Perilla frutescens (assembly GCA_026008535.1). Lineage (NCBI taxonomy): Eukaryota > Viridiplantae > Streptophyta > Magnoliopsida > Lamiales > Lamiaceae > Perilla > Perilla frutescens. Next base: position 46,028,943 of record BRKX01000001.1, on the reverse strand, counting down.
CATTATTTATGAGGTGAAACATTATTAACTCACATATGAATATCATTATTTATGGGGTGAAGTGGAGTCTCATTACTATGGATAAAAGTATCACTAATTGCAAAGAAACTACCACTAATTGAAGAAAAGTATCACTAATTGCAGAAGAAAGTATCACTAATTAGAAAGAAATGTATCACTAATTGCAGAAGAAAGTATCACTAATTAGAAAGAAAAGTATCACTAATTGCAGAAGAAAGTATCACTAATTAGAAAGAAAAGTATCACTAATTGCAGAAAAAAGTATAACTAATTAGAAAGAAAAGTATCACTAATTGTAGAAGAAAAGTATCACTAATTGCAGAAGAAAGTATCATTAATTAGAAGAAAGTATCACTAATTGCAGAAGAAAATATCACTAATTAGAAAGAAAAGTATCACTAATTGCAAAAGAAAGTATAACTAATTAGAAAAAAGTATCACTAATTGCAGAAGAAAAGTATCACTAATTGCATAAGAAAGTATCACTAATTAGAAAAAAGGTACCACTAATTGCAAAAGAAAGTATCACTAATTAGAAAGAAAAATATCAGTTCAAACATATTGCAATTCAAAAATTGAATCATTAGCTACATAAAGAAAATGTTGCATCTCAAAAATTGAACATGATAGTGAGTAGTAACTACTCATTATATTAGTGATGCTTCATTTTTTATTACTAGTGATACCTATTTCATAATTAATGGTTAATCATCGGTAATTTTCATTTTAATGAAAATATAACTTTTCTTCTAAATTTTCATTTTAATGAAAATATAATGTTTGTGTTAAAGAAAGAAAGGAAAAAAAAAAAGAAGGAAGAGCACAAACGTGCTAAAGAAGAAGAAGGGAAAAAAAAGGAAAAAAAAAAAGATAAGAAGAAGCACTTTGTGCTAAAGAAAAAAAAAAGTAAAAACACGTTTGTACTAAAAAAAAAAGGGAAACAAAGAGAGAGAGCCGCAAGTGCCAAAGAAAAAAAAATTAAAAATTGAATATCAAAGAAAAAAGGGAAAGGGGGGGGGCCATTAAAAAAATTAAAAAGAAAAGAAAATAGAAGGATGGACCACTTTGTTGGGTCAAATAATATCCGTCTAACATAAAGGGATCCGTTAGACCGTCTCACAGGAGTGTGCCCTAAAAAAGTAAACTGTACAGAATTTGATGTTTTTGGAGGAAATGTTATTATATAGATAGATATAAATGAAGATAATTATTTCTTGTAATCAATCATTTGAAAAAAAAAATAGACTTTTAATTAGTTCTGTGTTTTTTTAAATAATAACAACTATGATAATAAATAATTAAGCCTTAACTACCTTAGTTATTCTCTGACAAACCTCTCAATTAAGAGAGAGAGAGAGAGAGAGAGAGAGAGAGAGAGAGAGAGAGAGAGAGAGAGAGAGAGAGAGAGAGAGAGAGAGAGAGAGAGAGAGAGAGAGAGAGAGAGAGAGAGAGAGAGAGAGAGAGAGAGAGAGAGAGAGAGAGAGAGAGAGAGAGAGAGAGAGAGAGAGAGAGAGAGAGAGAGAGAGAGAGAGAGAGAGAGAGAGAGAGAGAGAGAGAGAGAGAGTAGATTTAAGCTACACTGGATTTCAAATTGATCGACTTTCAAATATTAGACCAACATTAAATTCAAATATTCAATCACACTATCATATAATTGAACAAAAATCTACACGTGTAATGTGGGACTTGAAATTGGAGATTTCAGCACATTAATTTTCAAATGCATGCTCATTACTTTTCAAACATGCTTGTCTTATCAAAAACTAGTAATATAATGGGCGATATACACTCTCAATTATACATTTTTTGCACACTGTACCCCCGAAGCAAAATTATTGCCAATATAAATCATCCAATTACTATTTTATTTGCAAGTTGCACCCTCTCCGTACCCTTTTAGTATTTTTCACGATTGAATATTTGACCAAACGATTTTTTCGAGGGTATTCTAATCCGTATAAGTTTTTATTCCCCCCTCCCCCCTCTCTCTCTACATAAATTTCTCTCTCTCCTTATGACTCTAAATCATCCTTTCTTGATTTATCTTCCACCATTAGGCAGTTCCACATTTAGTTCATTATTTTATTGAACTTTTTCTTTATTTTTTTATTTTTATGTCATGGCTTTGCAAATAACATATAGGAATTAATTGTGATGGACGTCTTTTTGCTTAGATTAAGGAACCTTATACTAGCGTAACTTTCCAACCAATAATTATCATTTTATCGTTCTTTGATATAACCGTGAATAATTCCATCTTTAATTCACTTAATTAAATTCCACGCGTAAAATATTTTAATCATAAATTAATTTTTTTTTGTAAATTATAATTCTGAGTTATTTATGATTGAACTAAAACCGGCGTGGTGATGGAATCAGACATCGGATGTCACGGTATTAAAGAAATTAAGTCACAATACATGATGGTGGTATAAATGAACAAACTGTAATTGCTCAGTCAATGAATCCTCCGAAGGTTGTTAAAATCAACTGATCCTATTAATCAGACAATGAAACGACGCATTTCGACAACTCCACAACAAGCTTATAGATTATAAAATGACTACCACTCAAGTTTATAAGTTGGAGATAAGAAGGATCAAGGAACAATGCATACATATAATAATTGTCTGGGGGCAAATCAGGTAACCCCAACTGTGAGGGGGCGGGCTGGGTCGATTCAATCTCATTTCGAGCCTACATTTTAAAGCCCATCTTGGCCTATGCCGCCCGCACGCTTTTTTAGCCTTTTGGATTTGGGTGGCCTGGCCAATTCAGGCCATTGCCTTGTTTGGCCCGGGTCAAATTTATTTCGGGCTTATATTATTGTGCTCAGTTCTGATCGGGTTCGATTTGCCACCTCTAGATTGTACTAAAAAAATCTTAATCTTAATCTTAATCTTAATATATATAAAAGCAAATAATACACTACCCAAAATAGTAAGTTACTAAATATATATTAATTTAATTATATAACATGTAACATTTCTAATCTTTTATATTAACTATTATATGATATTATAATACACATATACATATATAAGATATAATATAATATTATTTAATAACATATATCTATATGTTAATATACATATATGATACCTCATGTATAAACAATAAAATAATAGAATATAATATGTCATTCGGCTTCCCTCTAGATTATACACCTTATCATATATCATCAATTTACATTTAAAATAATTATATATTAAGATGGTTGCATCTAATATATGTATAGTTATATGGTTATTTTATCAATTATATAAATGGAAAATTACATAGTCAACTATCTATATTTGACGATTATTTTTGTACTATATATGTGGCCTATATATGTCTGCATATTTCTATTCTATATAATAAATATATTTTCTATATACTGGAATGTGTGTGTGTGTATATATATATATATAGAGCTGCATTTACCTTAGTTATATGAAAACCTTGCATTTAATCGGAAATCTTAATTATACTTGTTTTATATGGAAGGACTAGTATATATCTCAGCCTACAATCGGCCATTAACCCACAATTAAAGTTCTCAAATTAGCCATAAATTTAAATTATAAATTTATTAACCCACAAATTACGACACTAATTTTATTACATAATAATATCATTCTAGACTCTAGAGCCTATAAATTATTTGTGAAGTTAACATTTTCACACCAACTATTCTCAAATAAATTATCTGTAGTGCAATTGGTCCTAATTTCATTGTAATATTGTATTTAAAGTAGTTTTCTAATTCTTGTAGAACCCGTGAGGGAAGAAACATGACACGTCAATCTGCAGGTACTTTCACATAGAATATAGAATCAAGAATTACTGGGAGTTGAGATCTAAAAAAATCACAGAAGAATATATCGGATGCGGCGAAGGTGAAGGAGGCTAAAATATTGTTTTTATTAAATTTCTAATTATTTTTTCGTTGTTTTATTTATAATTATGAATATGCTTTCTATAACTCCAACGTGTGTAGATAAGTACAACTAGATACGATGTATCTGAATTTTCAATTATGTATTATATATATCGTCCAATTTATTGATTTTTTACTTTTTAGATATGCGCAACTTTTCTGCTCTTTCTGTTGTTTTTGTTTGGTTCAAGTTGGTGTTTGTATTTCTCACCAATTTTACTTCCGTAGTTTTTAAATTTATAAACATTCGAGTCTTTTAGTTTATTATTATTGCTTTTTTAGATTATTATTTTTTATTTTTCCTTATTTTTGTTGAAACTAGCTAATAGAAATAATACGTTTTGACACACTAGATCATGGTTTCTTCATTATTTACATTTATATTTATAAGCATATTTTCAAGAAACAACTCAAAAAACAATAAACATAATATGTAAGTATGTAACATATTATGAAATGAATATACTCACACGTAAAGTATGTATATAAGAATAAAATTATAGTTTTATATATAAACAAATAATTTTTTATATAAAATATTGAATCTTATTTTTAATTAGTTACATCAAACTAAAATTTCTAAATAAATATTAACAAAATATATAGTTCGTAATAAATAAATTTATATGTTTAACATATATATATATATATATATATTTAATTTGGGATCAGAGCATAATAATATTATAATTGGCTGATTTTCTAGAGAGTTTTGATCGAGCCCCAATTATAAATGCAATGGAAAATGTCTACTTACTTATTAATATATATTTGGTAAAATTCATGTATGAAAAATTATAAATATTTTATATTGTGTAAGAATTAATCAACACCAATTACATATTTGTCATGGTCTGTATTTCGTTCGTAGATGACTAGATGTGCACTAAATTAATATCAATTAAAGCTCTGATTCTATTAAATTAATTCTTCTATTATATTATATAAAAGTTCTAATAATGTTCAAAGAATTATACTATCATATAAATTGTGCATTAAAAAACTAAGAAAAAAGACCAAAGTTAAAAATCCCGAATATCACAAGATGATAACTCTGGGCACTGAAACCTTACTAAAACCAATCTTGAAAATCCATTGTGGGAAAAAAACAGATTGGGAAAAAAGTATCCCTCTAACAAAAACGAAAAAAAAAACTAATAAAAAATATTTACTCTATTAAAATGGTTAATATTTACTCTAATTTATAAGGTACATTTATAAACAAAAAATATAATATTTACCCAAAGTGCTTAATAATATATATAATATGTCTATGTACAAAAATATTTGGACATACGCAAATATATTTTTAGACCATTTATCATTATGTTATATTTTGTGATTTTTTAAAAATTAATTTTATTTATCTTCTTATATTTTCGCAGAATAAATTAACCCATTATACAACTTGTACAAATTCAAAGAGCAATTCAATTGCACATTTTAAAAAATAATTCTGGTCAATAAAAAACACTACCTATATCACAATACTCCCATAAACTAATTATTACTATTGAGCTTTCTTCATGCCGATTATGTTTTTCTTTTTCTTTTTCTTACTATTTCTTGAATATTTTACTCAATAGAACAATACTTTCAAGTTATTAGTTTAATTAGATTTCTTTCAAAAATTATTAGTTAGTGTTGTCCAGTTATCATTTAGTTTAAACATCAATTCTTTTAGTTATTTATTATAATCTTGCAAAATTAAATTGAAATTGGGATCTATATAAAAATAAGATACACACAGTGATTATAAAAAAATTATTGAAGAAAATGAATAAGCAAACACCGAAAATGGGAGAAGAAAATCGAATAATGACAAACTATAAAAATTAGAATATATGTTTTGAGTTGAATTGGAAATAATTTCATTTTTGTATTAATTTTTAATATTTTAAAACTTTTTTGGGTATGTTCAAATTTATTTTAATAATTTCCATGCATTTTACTATTTTTAAATATTTGGTCCATATTGAACAAAATAAAACTTTCACGCATTTTTTTTAATTTAATGTAACTAATTTTATATTTATTTAGAAAATTCTTAATTATTCTATTTAGCATAAAGTAATTTTTTTTTATGTTTTTTTATTGTTTTTATGTCATCATATAACAATGATTCATTTATGATAAATATTTCACTTATTTATATTGTTTTGTGAAGTGGTTTATGGTTCTAAAATCCTAATTTAGTTTCACTTATATGTGAGACTTCATACATATTTTTAGAATTTTGATGATTGGGGCAATCAAATTATGCTAAATCAAATCAAATCAAAATGAATAGTTTTTTTATTTAACAAATTTATATTAAAATGAGCTTCAAATATACGAGAGCACATATTTGAATATGTTTATGCTACCTTATTTAATCTAAATCAATTATTTATACAACACATTTCAAATTATTTATTTTATTTTATTTTACGTATCAAACATAAACAATAACCAATGTTTAATTTTACACTAAGTATAGACCAATATTTTACAATAATATAATTTAATACATTCATACTCAATCGTGTGTAAGGAGATGTAAAATGGTGTTGATGATGCATTATGAGGTATAGACCAATATTTTACAATAATATAATTTAATACATTCATACTCAATCGTGTGTAAGGAGATGTAAAATGGTGTTGACGATGCATTATGAGGTATTCTCTATAAATAAAAGTATGATGATCATCATTAATCAAATTGTGGAAGTATCGCTCAAATTGAGACAACTTTCAATCGATGATGTTCTATTCACTTCACATGATGGGATTGTGAGTATATATATAATTTTTTTAAATGTGTATTACAGTGTTGTGTCCTTTTCTTTTTAATTTTTTCCATTGTACCTAAAATCTTAAGGGATTTCAATTATATTTGTAATGAATTTAGAACGAACTAATTATGTTATTTATTTTTTTCTGGGCACGATGAATGAAATTGTAAATTTATTCATGAAAATGAGTTATCTAACTGATAAAATAGCGAACAAACTTGAATACAATATTATATTATTTATACATTTTATGATTATTTCTATTAATTATTTATTTATAATTTAAGTATTTTTTTATATAAATTATTCATTATAAATTATTTATATATCTCTCACCGTGCATCGCACGGGAGGTAATACTAGTTGTTATAAAGATTGGATAGTGGGCTTGAAAGTAAGAAAAGTACATAAAAATACGTTTATAGGCTAAAATTAGACTAGGGCTAGGGAAAAATACCGTCACATCATACTTGCCGTACGAAAAAAATATCGAAATATTGAACTTTAAGGTATACCGGTATTTTCGGTAAGGTATGATACCGTATTGAGATTTTTCGATAAGGTAACGCTATGAAATTTTAAAAATCGAGGTATACCGGTGTATACCGATAGTGTTCGGTAATTATTTAACCTATACTGCAAGTGTACAACTAATTATCTAAATTAACCTCCTAAATTATCTAGACTACCTAACATAATTGAATTTAATTACTAATAAAAATATTAAAGTAAACAAACGTCACCACAGAAAGAAACACAGATAAATCAAACAATGAACATAAGATGTATTCTAGGATTGAACAATCATCAACTAGTTCATTCATTTAATCTTTCATTCTTATGCCTACGTTGAGACTTAAATTGTACTAGAATAACCACTTAATTATCCTAAACCTCCTTTCGAACTTCCTAGGCTGTAGATCACAAATTAAATAATAATGTGTCCATTAATTATATAACTTGCAACTCCTAATGGCTCCTAAGGTTCTTTGCTCTCTAAATCAACAGCAACTCTGTCAGTGATGTTGATTAACCAGTTACTTATTCCAGATCACGAGTTAAAACTCCTCTCTCGATTTATGAATTAATACATCAGATTGCATTATTTAGTGATCAAGTAAATAATATAGATAAACAAAGGAATAAGCAAAACAAAACCAAGTCATAGACATAAAAATGAAATAGATTAAATAAATTTCATTGTCGAATAATAAACAATCCTAGAATATTAGGGTTTTAGTTCTCCATAACAAAATAAATCACTAAAATAATCCACAAGGAAAACATTGACATGAAAAGAATAAAGTAAATAAAACCCGGAGATCCAATTCTGCCTCTAATCTTGACAAATCTTGAATTCTTTGGTCTCATTCTTTGCGTTCTTTTTTTCTCTGCTATTTTTCTCTGTTAGCAACTTTAGGGGTATGAAAATTATGTTGAATTTTCGTCCAAAAATCCTATTTATACTTAGGAAATAAGAGCTAAAAATCAGATAAAAATCGGACTGGCCCAGACAACATACGACCTCGCTCGTGACCCAGTCACCCACGACTCGGGTCGTGAGTCCACATGGCATGATGTGGTAAATAATTAACGAGCACTTTGGATATTCGCGACCGTGGTCGCAAATTTTCTTCTTTCGCACCCCCTCATAGTAGTGAGCTCACAGAAGGTTGCCCTTTGGTCCATTTGCGACTCCGCTCGAAAGTTCTCTTCTACTCTGTTTCCGTCCCATTCTCGACTTGACTTTTTCAACGCACAATCCCGAGACATCATCAACTATTTTTCTCTCGAAAATACAGCAAAAACTGGGACAAACCCCAAAAAAACAATTCAACACGCCAAACTCCAAAAACAAGTGAGATCCGAATAAACTAAGATAAAAACACACGTAAATCAAATGAAAAGCAAGGCTTCACAACGCCATTACAAGTGCAAAATCTCAGTTTGTCAGATACCGACAGTATATAGAAACTTTTTTTGTATATACCGTTGTATTGGTATATATTGATATACCGTTTGTGCGGTATATACTATTAGTGTGGTATATGTCGAACTAACGGTATATACTAGTATGCCGACATATACCGAATTATATGTATATATGTTGATATAGAAAATTTACCACACCTAATTTACACATGAATTATAATTAAACAATGAATAATTTAATTACATCAAATAATTAATATTAATTTTTCCTCAACCTTAGATTGAAATTAAAATTATAATTTAATTATAATCAGATAAATAGAAAAGAGAAATAAGAACACAAATATTAACAACAATATTATATTTAGCAGTTATATTAATTCATTTAATTGTACCTTTAAATTAACATATATGTGCGAGAGAGAATAAGAAATGATTGTTATGTAAATATGTAATACTTAGTATAAATATATATATATATAACATATATATTTAGTAACTTTATGATATCTTATCTAATTTATTATGTATTACATTATTTAGTAAATTCTAGTACATATAATCATATGTTATATTTAATAGAAAGTAATAATAAATATATATTCTTATTTAATGTTTAGTAAATAATTTTTATGATTTCTAAGTTAATGATTTAAAATTTATAATATTAGTAAGGTTATAATATTTTATACAATTTATAAATACATTATAAAAAAATGTGATAGATAATATTCTTAATGTTTCTTACAGTTTTAGATTTACAATACAATTATCGTTTGTAATCTAATAAATACAAATAAGAAATAAGAGTACAAATAATAATATAATATTTAGAAACTATAATATTATTACATTTAAGTTAGTTAATATTTGTGATATTATATAAATATAAATATGTGTGTGTGTGTGTGTGTGTGTGTGTGTGAATTATAGATAATTGATGTATAATGCTTAGTAAATATGATATACATATATAAATATCTAGTAAATTTACAATTTCTAACAGTTGTAATTAATCTTATGTTATACTTAATGCATAGTAATAATAAATATATTCTTATTTAATAATTAGTAAATAATTCTTACAATATCTAAATTAACATTGTAATATTTATTGAGTTTATCATATTTTATCAATTTATATATAAACTACACCTAAAAGATGAACAATTTGAAGTTATATAATATATGTGACAAATAAAAATCTTATATTTTCAATTAATATTATCAAAATCAAGAAATCAAATACAATAAATTATATTTGACTAATTATGTTATTAAGATTAATATAACATCATTTCGTTAATATATATTATTAAATAATGATATATCTTATATAATAAATTTAATGGCTTAAACAAAAACATATATACTGATGAATTCAAAATACAAATACAAGTAACATTGATTAATTAAATTGTTGCACTAGTGTTAGATTTGAATCATTAGATCTATTTTGTTTTATTGGAGTTTAATTATCGTGGCATGAAAATATTTATTTTATTTTATTGAATTTTGATCGTTATTAGAAGTGTTTCATATTTTTAGTAAATATATGAGATATACTGTAACATGGTATGGTATATCGATGTCGGTAAGGTATACCTAAATAAAAGTAATGTAAAGGTATCTTATTTATTTCATATCGAAATTAAGGTATGTCATAGGAATGTATACCGAATGTTAAGATAAGGTAATAGTATGAATTTTTTTCATACCGTACAAGTAAGATAATATAAAAGTATGGTGAAAAAAATAAGGTACCTTACCGTCCCACCCCTAAATTAGATATAGGTGATTGACTCATGTCTTTCTCATATTTTTGCATATTAATGTTGTGAACATATATATATATATATATATATATATATATATACACACACACACACACACACATATAGGGAATGATTTAAATGAGAACCCTTCCCCAGGTGGGAACTAGGAACCCATTCTAGCCTTTGTTTCACTCAATCTGGACGACCTAGATTAAATCAGATTTTAAGTGGATGGGCGGCGGCATTATTGTAATTTTCAGCAACTTTGTTGGAGGGGGGTAATATAGTAATTCAATAATTGTTTCCTTTTTATTTGTTTTTCTTTCCATGTTCATCCTTCCGCTTATTTCGCTCAAAAATATTTCCTTAAATCTCATCTTCGATCGCGTTCGATCTTCACCTTCCTAAATCTCATTTGGATCGCCTTTTTGATTTCTCAACATCCTTTTATTTATGTAATTATCTATTTCATCATTCCTAATTTGTCATGAAGTTTTTACATCAGTGATTCCATGGCGACTCCAAGTATGGTTTTTATTTTGCATTGTTTGATTCAGTTTTGAAATTTTAATGTCGATTAATTTCGTAATTCGTTGTATCTACATTGATTTTACAGTTCGTTCTATTGGAGTTCATTACGGTTTTGTATTTACATTTTTATGTTTGATGGATTTGATTTGTTTCGTTCAGTTCTGTGTTGTATCAGTTGTTTTCTAATTGTTAGGAATCATAGGGTTTAGTACGAGAATATACAGAATATGCATTAATTTGACCTGTTTATTGGAGTACGTCATATAAGATGTTTTAACATGTTAATGTATTCATTTTAGCATCTCGTGACATATGTTTTAGCATGATAACATGCTGATTTTATGTTATTTCTACTGCACTCTGTGAAACATGTCATACAAACCGTGCTTTGCTTTTTTTTTTGTTTCTTTTTGTGTGTGTATTTTTATGACTCGACTACACAATGTTACACACACCATGTAAACATTAGAATACCGTGGTGCTAAAATATGTGTTGCATGATGCTAGAATTGTACATATATCATGCTAAAAATCAATTTATGTGTTGATTTTATGTCTGAATATCTCTTGATGTGATTATATTATTATTTTACCTTGTTCAGTTTATAATTTTTTGATTTTAATGTGTCAACTTCTTCTGTTTCAAGTGACCGTAGTAATATGACTGTAGAGATATCTCCTGGTATGACAGAATACTATATACCACATTGTGAATTGAAGCCAACTCTTGAACAAAGTTTTAAAACTCTGGATGAGGGTGTGAAATTTTATAGGATCTATGCAGAATCATCTGGTTTTGACATTCGTCTTGTAGCAGAGAAGAAATCTAAAGATGGTATGATTATATGAAAATATGTTTACTGTAGTCGAGAGGGTGAGAAGAATGCATTAGTTGAGGTTGGTGATTCAAGCGATGTAATTAAAACAAAGAAGTGTAGAGTCTCTGACAGATCTAATTGTAGGGCTCGTATTGTGTTTAAGTTTTGTTCTCAGAAAGGATACATTGTCAAATTATTTGAACAACGTCATTCTCACCTATTAGTGTCAGATGATTTCAAAAGATTTCTCAAGATGAACAGGAATTTAGATGATGTGCACAAGAATTTTGTTTTGAATTGTGCTAGAGCAAACATAGGTCCAATGAGATGTTATAAGCTTTTTAAGGAAGGTGTTCAGAGCTATTCTAATGTAGGTTGCATTGGAGCTAATTTCAAGAATTATGCTCGTGACTTGAGAGCATACATTCATGGGGCTCATGCTCAAATGGTATTGGATAAGTTTCATTTAAGGCAACAGTCACATGCTAGGTTTTTTTAGTATTGTGTTGGCAAAGAGGAAAGACTGACACGCATTTTTTAGGCCGATGCTCTGTCAAGGAGAAATTATGTTGCTTTCGGTGATGTTGTTTCGTTCGATTCAACATATAGTTTGAACAGGTATGTGATGTTTTCTAATTTTAACATTATATGTATAAATTGATGTATAACATAGTTTTAGCATCTTGGCTATAAAGTTTTAGCATTATGTATATAACATTTCAACATTATGTTCCATATATATTACCATTGATTACATGATGTATTTTATTTATATTTTATTTCTTTCAGTAGTATTTAGTGTTTTCTGAAATGTTTAAGAAGGTGCAAGAAGAAATTGTGGCTTCGTGTTTTCAATGTAGTGTTGTAGGAATTAATCACTGTGATTATGGGCTGCTGTATGATGTTGATGATGGCAGTAAGATTACTCACACGGTGACGTACAACAAAGAAGATGATACTGTTGTATATAGCTGTAAGAAATTCATTAGGGATGCCATATTGTGTTCTCATGTTTTCCTTTTGTTAAAGCATCTGAAAATAGTTTCAATACCACCTGAATATATCGCCTCCCGCTGGACAAGAACTGCATTAGTTAAGCATATTCATAGTGGTGGTGCTGAGTTATTTGATAAATCTCTTGTGTCGGATGATAATAGGAGTTTTCTAAATAAGTTGTTTTCAGAGTTTTATTCTTGTTTAGGCTATGTTGAGTGTGATCCGGAGAAGATGAATTCATTTTTAGCTGGCCTGCAAAAGTTGAAAGCATTGTTTCAGTGTGGTGATATGGAGGAATCTACTTCAACACCCTGCAAGACGATGATGTTTGAGCAATTCTAAAGTTCATGTACCCCTTCTGAAATTCATGTTCATCCACCTATTCTGGTCAAAATAAAAGGTAGCGGTAGTCGTTTGATATCTAAGAAGGAGGTAAGGAAGAGAAAGAAGAACAAACCACTCAAAATGTGCAACAATTGCCACAAGTTGTCAGATCATGATGCTAGAAATTGTCCAGCTTGATGTTATTATAGTGATTGGGCATAGTTTATTGTCATGTTTTACCATGCTTGTTAATTGTTTTCAGCACATTCATTTTCAAGAATATATATGATTTTTCCTAAAAGTCTTTATGACATTTCCTTTGTGTTAATAGTGTTACTATTAAGTTTTATTAACCCCAATTAATATTTAGAATATGATGCTAAAATAACGGAAGAATGAGGTTAAATACGTTGTCAAATTCCCATTACATCTTTTGTTTATCAACACATGTTAAAATGAGAAATACATGAGGTTAAAATGAGCGAAGTAAGAGGCTAAATTTGATGTGACACTTTCCACTAGGGTTCACCGATCCCAATTAGTGTTTATTACAATCCAATTAGGGCTCATCTTATCCTAATTAGTAATTATGAGAGTATCATTAGGGTTCACTATCCCCAAATAGGGTGTATTGCGTTTCATTCCAATGAAATCACCGTTCCATCTTTTGTTTATCAACACATGCTAAAATGAGAAATACACGAGGATTAAATGAGCAAAGTAGGAGGCTAAATTTGATGTGACATTTTCCACTAGGGTTCACCGTTCCCAATTAGGATTTATTACGATCCAATTAGGGCTCATCTGATCCCAATTAGTAATTATGAGATTCCCATTAGGGTTCACTATCCCCAAATAGGGTGTATTGCGTTTCATTTCAATGAAATCACCGTTCCATATTTTATTTATCAACACATGCTAAGATGAGAAATACATGAGGCTAAAATGAGCGAAGTAGGAGGCTAAATTTGATGTGACATTTTCCATTAGGGTTCACCGTTCCCAATTAGGGTTTATTACGTTCCAATTATGGCTCATCTGATCTCAACTAGTAATTATGAGATTCCCATTAGGGTTCACTGTCCCCAAATAGGGTGTATTGCGTCTCATTCCAATGAAATCACCGTTCCATATTTTGTTTATCAACACATGCTAAAATGAGAAATGCATGAGGCTAAAATGAGCAAAGTAGAAGGATAAATTTGATGCGAAATGGTATGATGCTAAAATCAAAAGAACAATACCATGTAACTACAAATATGTATACATACTAACAGTAACATTTCCAAATATTCATCACAAAACATATGATACTAATATTCATGAACCTAAACTAGCAATGATCAACTTAACCTAATATTTATAAAAATAATATTCATGATAAATTTGTCTTCGGGGTGGTAGTATTTGCAGAAATTTGATAAAGATTACAAATCATTCGGATAGAAGAAAATCTTCAACACTGATCAGACCATCTTCACATAACAGCCTGTGAAGAAAATCATCAACTCGCGCTTTTCGTTTTCTTGTATCTGCATAATATGACATGCTAAAAAGTATTGCACAGAATGCTAAAATTTATGATAGGGAATGCTAAAATACAATTTTAGCAACAGATTCCTCAAAACAATGCTGAAGACCATCCCACTCAATTTAAAGAATGCTAAAATGTATTACGCAGTTTGCTAAAATGTATTACACAGAACGCTAAAATGTATTACAAGGAATGCTAAAATAAAATTTTAGCAACAGATTCCTCAAAACAATGTTGAAGAAGCAATCTCACTCAATTTAAACAATGCTAAAATGTATTACACAGAATGTTAAAATGTATTACACAAAATTGATGTGGTTATTGTCTTCGAATGTTGGATGATCATTTCAGCTACTGATTGCTTATCTTTTACAGTTGGTGATCGACATCTTGGCAGTCTCTCAGCATTGCTTGGCTCTGCATATTCAATTGCTGTAATACCAACATCAGCTCCTTGATCCTCCCGTCCAGCATCATCATTGAGGTCCATGAATGCATCCTCTATAAAACCCAAACCAAATCCTCCTGTATCAATTTCCAGAACTTGTCTCTCAAACAACAAGTTGGTATCTCATTCTCTAATAAATGGCACCGATCTTGACACATATCGGTTGTACAAAACCACCCTATCAACATATAGAAGCTGTTGCATTTCCAATTATTGTTAGAATTCGAATTTCAGTAATATGAAACAATGCAGAAAGAAGAAGTTAAAATCGGTATAGAAATATGCTAAAATGATTGTAAAAATATGCTAAAATGATAACAGGACAATAGTTGTGAGGATTTTTACTGTGAGGAATAGTATTGGTCCTTTAAATTCCCTTGCTTTGTTTATTTGCCACCGTAGTGAAGCTCCACCAGACATCGGATTACAAACTCACACCAATTTAGTTCTGACACATGGTCAATATCTTCTAAATGGTGCATTATGTTAGGATATATGCATCCATTGCTGCCATTTTCAATCAGGCAACATGTCAGAAGCACAATGAATTATCTTTTGAACCATTCTCATCCTTCAACATCTTCAAGCATATCCTTCACAATATTTGATGGCACAATCCTATATTTGTTCTTATTAAATCTTTTCCTCCAAATTTCAGTCAGTTCACATGTTCTGTTTCTAGTCCTTTTGTTTATCAGGGTTCTGCCCTTCGGCAATCCAAGAACCAATAGGACATCATCTTTATCTAAGTGCAGTCTCCCTCCATTGTCAGCAAGTTCTATTTCACACCTTCTTGGATTGAAGTTGTTTAAAACCCAGTATGTCAGTTTGTGTGGTAACTCTTTAACTCGTAGGTTTAGGATTTCACCAAAACCCATATTGATTACTGCTTCTCTTTGTGTCTCATTCAAATCTTTGATTGCGTTAGTCAGTGCGGATGGGATTGCTCTGCTTGTCAGAAGTGGGTAGCCATCTTTAACAAATCTGTAATCGTGTTCAGATATAGGTGTTTCTTTTTTAATATCTTGCTCATTCCTTGCATTTGTTATTCTTTCTTGATCTTCATCATCAATTCGCGCTTTTTTTCTTGTATCTGCATAATATGACATGCTAAAAAGTATTACACAAAATGTTAAAAAATTTATTACAATTTTAGCAACAGAGTCCTCAAAACAATGCTCAAGACCATCTCACTCAATTAAAACAATGCAAAATGTATTGCACAGAATACTGAAATATATTACACAGAAAGCTAAAATGTATTACAGTGAATGCTAAAATACAATTTTGGTAACAGATTCCTCAAAACAATGCTCAAGACCATCCTACTCAATTTAAACAATGCTAAAATGTATTACACGGAATGCTAAAATGTATTACACGGAAAGCTAAAATGTATTACACAAAAGGCTAAAATGTATTACACAAAAGGCTAAAATGAGGATTTTGGAAACAAGCCTCGAAATCAAATACAGAAAAATTCGTGTTCTTTGTATGCTAAAATCAACGTTTCTTATACAGTTAAAACAACATAAATGCTTCGAAATCACTTCAGTGAATCTAACTACTACACATATTCATCCTATATCTTATATTTTTATGGAAATCAACGAACCAGTCATGCAAAAATCTATTTTTACAACTTTTTCTTACTTTGCGATTAAAGAGTAATGAAATCGAAAAAGCTAAGGTTGTTTTTTTTACCTTTTTCTAATTTCAAACTTGAATCGATCTGATTTTCCGCCATTGTTGCTTTGCTTGGTTCGATTTTGATGCAAAGCGTGGTCTTGATTTCGATTTCTTGAGTTTGAATTGCGTTTTTTGGTTGGTGATTTCAGTTTTGAAGCTTGAAAATTGAATCTCGCCAGTTTTTGGGTTCAGCTCTTCGCGAAACGATGTTACTGTTCAATTTTTTTTTTCCGATTTTACCCTTAATAAGACGCGTGAATTGAAGACTTTCGTTTTAATTACACAATTACCATCGAAAAATCTGGTTTGATCTGGACCATCCAGATTATGGAATGGATGGATGGGATTGGTTCCTAGTTCCCACCTGGGATAGGGTTCTCACCAAATCTCATCCCTAAATATATATATATATATATAGACACACACACACATATGTAATGATGGGCTTAGTGATAATAGGTTTTAGTGGGCTTAGCTATCCTTTTAATTAAGTAAGCGTAATGGGCTTTGGCCTTTTCTTGTATGGGAAATTCTAAACACATTCCCCGTTTTACTCTCCACAACTTTCGGTATTTTATAAAATATAAAAATAAATATGATATAATTTTTTTACCGATTAACCCCCACTCTGTTGGAATGAGGACACTATTTATTTTGGAGGATAAATATATTTGAGAGTTTAATAAGTGAATGTGTGTGGACGGGAATGTATATATGTTAGAGGAATTGTGAAGGAAGACACAATTCTCTATTTCTCAATTTTCAATTCTCATTCATTCATATTAATGATACACTAAATACATATATATAGTTACAATGTTAGTCTAGATTATTCCAACTCTAGACTATTCTATATTATTCCATACAATCTAGATTCTTTCACATATCTAGATTTTTCTGGAGCTCTCCTTATCTAGACTATTCTTTTTCTTTGAATTCATTTTGATTCTAGATTTTTCTTTCTTTCTATATTCTAGCTAATTCTAGATCTTTCTTCAAAAATATCTAACAAATCAAGTTTAATATTCCGACACACCCAACATAAAATCTTAATATAACCCCTAACTACACTATGTACACTCCCTTTTCATATAACTAAAAACATGAGAAACACTCAAGAACATCCCTTTCATTCTTACTTCTTCTTATTTTTCCGACTAGTAAAAGCTAGATAACAGATAAGGGAAAAAATAAAATGAGAGAACACCATAAATCATAATCTTATCATATTAATTTTTACATTTTATAAAATATTATGGCTGTGAAGATCAAGAACTGTGTTTATAATTCTCCTTGTATTACATACATTTTGGCCTTTAGAGCCTAGTTGGAGAAAATTTATAAAATTGTGGTAATTGTCTTCTTCTCCCGCTTCTCGTAACTCTCTTCTCCCTCAAACTCCTCTCCCTATTCTTCTTCTTTATCAATTCTATTAAATTCACAAAAAAAATTAGGAAAGTCGTTGTTCACAACCATTAATAAAGGACGATTTTAAGAAAATAAATAAAAGAAAAGGTCTATCTAATTTCTCATATTTTTTCACATTAATTAAGGACAACTCTAATTAAATCTACGGAAAAATAAAAAATGACTGTTTAAACGCCAATTCTCCTATGCACTAGGTGCACATTAAAGGGTCAATACGTTAATCAAAAAACTGTAAAAATAGATGATACTTTTTGAGGATATATGTGATACTTTTTGAATTTTAAGTGATACTTTTTAGTGTTACGTTTGATACTGATTTTGAACTTTTTTTTTCTTTTGGCTTATACTTTTTAAGAATACATGTGATACTTTTGAGCGTTTTAGTTATACTTTTTAGTGTTAAGATTAATACTGATTTAAACATTTTTTTGTCAATACCTTGACCGTCTGATGCACATTTAGTTCACACAAGACTCGTCCCTTTCTGAATTATCCATCATTGGCTGAAGACGTATACCCATCTTGTGTTGATTCAAATTACGCATTTCGTACTCAATTTTTAACTATTAAGACATTAAGATCCTTAATTGTGTTTTAATATTCCCTATGAAATTGAGCCCTATTCTAATTTTATATTTCATCTCACATTTTAATTAATGAATTCTACCATGTGTATGTAATTTTTTTAGTGGATAAATATTAGTGAATTTTTCAAATACACGTAACAAAAATTCAATGGTAAAAATATGAGATTAAATATAATGTTGGAATAGGGGACTGTCGAATTCATTGTTGTAGTTTTTTTTCCTCCTAATATCACCTCACTAAAATAACAATCCCACATGGCTCCAAATAAAATAAATAAATAAATAAACTTTCCATATTTATTCAATTAAGCTTGTCAAATGAGGGGTGTGAAAAAAGTTACTCCCTTCAACGCATAAAAAACCTTATAGTAATATTTTGATAGTATTTTGTTCCTTTTTATAGCTTCTAACCTTACTCTTTTATTTCTCTGTCTACAAAGAAACCAAAGTATATAATTTTTGTTATATTGGAATCAAAAGAAAATAGTCAGAAACTCGTGATTTCCAACATAAATTTAATTAATCGTTGAAAAAGTGCATGTCCGTTAGGAAACTAGCTAGGAATACATAAAAAAAACCCAACATATATTTTATCTAAAATTATTAAAAAATTGATTAAATTATTCGATTCCATCGAGACCTTTGAGTGTGACTTTTCTCATGATTTAGGCTTTACAGCTACGATATATATAATGTTTGAAGTAAAAAAACGACAATATGCACAGAATAGGCGAGAGAAGGGTGCAATTGTTTGTTGTTCGAAATTAATATGGGTTAGGACAAATTTTGTCTTTCTCTTTGCTTTTTTCTCTATCCCTCAATCCATTGATAGAAACACATTCATCCATAAACCACAAGAGTTGTGTCAACTTATACATCACAATTCACACACACCACACACTCAACTTCATGTCATCGACAAATTTCTCCAATCATTTTTCTTAGGATATTTATATTGAATTATATTCTATCCTATCTATATATTCAGGTTTACATTTTATTTTTTCCAACTAGGAGGGGAAAGAAAACCAAAATATTATAACATAATTATAAGGAACTTTATATTCTTCCAAAAGCCAACTCCTATAACTAAATTGGCAATTCAGAAATAGTATTTTAGCTCTCTCAGAAGCGTCTAGTGGTAGGATGAATGAAATGCAGGGCCCACAACTTCAAGTTGGAGTATGGGTTTTTATGTGAAAAAGGCAAAACATGGAATACTACGTACATCCTTCCGTCCCGATTATATAGTCTTCATTTCTATTTTGAGGTGTCCCGAATATAGAATCTCATTATTATAAGTAGTGTTATTTTTAATAGAAATGTACAATTATACCCTAGGTTTTGGAAATTTAAAAAACTAAACATTTAAGCTTTTGAAAATTGTAAATCTTAAATGTGATTTTTTTTTTTAAAAAAAAAAGAAACATTAATTAAAATTGACTAACTTAATTTGCATGTAAATTGAATTTGATCAATTCTATTAATATTCATTGTATTTGCACTTCATGAAAAAAACCCATTTTTTTGTCTTCCATGCATGTATGGTTTTTGGCGCATAGTTTTTTTTTAAGAAAAATAATCAAATTTTGGCGCAAAGTTTATAAAAATTTAAAATTAAATTTCAAAGAAATTTTGTAGGATGTGAGTCACCGTCTGATTTTTTGAGATTTTTTTTTGAGTTTCAATAGTATTAAATCTTTTAGACTTTTAGCTATTATTAGTTTTGATTTATATCATTAATTGTATATTTTGTTTGTTTAAAAAAAAACATTAAAGTTGAGCTAAAATATAAGTTTTATTAATTTTCATTATATAAGGGTAAAGTTGAAATTTAACTTTTATTTCTTATTTTCATAAATATTTTTAATCTACGTGAGAGTAGAAAATGGACTATATAATCAGAACGGGTGAAGTGGTATTTTATCTTATTAGATTTCTTGATATTACCTCAAGTAATTAAGACATGGATGTTGCTTACAAATATAGCTGAATGTCATATTATAAGTTCGAATTCCATTGTAACCACTAACCACACAGAAGCATAACATATTGGGAGCACAACTTCAAATAAGACTTGCGATTTTTTTCTCGACAAAAAAAAGGGTTAATTGCCTCTAAAATCACCAATTTTACTTATTTTTGATTTTAAATATCACTTTTTAATTTTTATAATTTTAACATAAATTGAAAGTATTTTGTAAATTAAACATCCTAAATATTTTTGCTCAAATTAAAACTGATGTGGTGACACGTGTGCAGCTATGTGGCAGATCGAAACGACACATGTGCATGAATTGGGGATCTCTAGCTCTTTCTCAACACCCATGAAATTCTCTCTATAAAATTCATTTCACAAAATCCATAATCCGTAAATCGCTCTAGTTACTGGCCACCGAGGTGAAGGCGTCGGGTGCATGATTTCGGGTGGTCCTTATGGGAGCATATCGACTGCACCGAGTGCAGCGTACGTTGGAGGTCCTTGTTGCCGGCAGCAGCAACGACAGCCGCATCGTCTTCCAGCCCACTTCCGACTTCTGACTGCTGCCACCTCTATCAAGAGGACAACCAACCCCAAGATAATTATGCGACAACACCTATATGAATTATCTTTGTAAAATTTCTTTCGCACATAAATCTAATCTAGAAAATTCCTTCAATCACAATCTTTTCTTGGAGTCCCATTTTCAAGAATATGAATTTTCTCATTTTCAAGATGTTGTGATTTTGAATGTCGACCTTCAAAACTAAAGAAATTTTTCATTCGATGATTTTGTTATATCCTAATTTTTAATATCAGTCATGTTGGAATATATCTGGATTAAACTTTGAAGTAATTTGGGCAGAGTAACGGGTAGGATAATTAAAGTCGAGTCAAGAGTTATACTCTTTCTCCGCAAGACGAAATTGCACCGTATATTAAATGCAAACGGACTATAGCAATCGTCTCCAAGATAAAATGACTTTTAACAAAGTTTTGTTGCACTTTTACAAAACTATGTTACAACGAACAAAACAATAATCGAGATTCTCAATCGATTACTAGGGTAGAAGAGAAGATTTCGGATTGTGAATTAGTGAATGAAAAATGAAGGACTTGTGGTCTTATTTATAGTAGGTGAAGAGTTGTGGTGAAGTGGTGCACCAATTGGCTCCAAACAGTGCAACGGTTCGCTTCCAAGGCTAAATGGTTGTGTTGATTCAAGCCAAGAGTTGCAACTGGTGAATCAAAGAGTTGTGACTAGTGAATCATTGCGTCCGTTCGGCCTAGAGCTTTCGCACCAATTCGATTCGAGCGGTTACGTCCGAACGGTTGCAACCATTTGCCCAATCCTCACTCACCCTTTCACTTTTCCATTTAATTAACTAACATAATTAATATCTCTTTTAATTAGATAATTAATTAATTAATTATTTAACTATACTAACAATCCCCACAAAAGAGATATTTGAAAATGCAGAGAATAAGAATCTCGACAAATTATTATTGCTTAGGGATAGGTAGCTTTCGGCTTTGAACCTTCCTTTAGTATAGTATTATCGGATTTACTCGTTGCTCAGTGAACGCGATGTCTTGAACTGGTCAACTTTAAATGTAAACTAAACAATAATACTAACACAATAACAATTCTATTAATGTTTTGTTCTCACGTTTTGTCCATTTTGGCCTTGGACCGTATCTTGTTTCATAAGTGATTCTTTTTGAAGCGGCCCCACTTCTCACTAATGTAGGTGATCTCCTATTTAAGAGTAAACTGCCATTACCCCACCTTTTACTCGGTATAGGAATCATTAAAAACCTTTAAGGTTTATCCCGACCACATCCTAGCAGTCATACTTGGTGTAGTGCCTAGAATGAGTTTCTTAGTGTAGATATTCCAAGTAACGTAGTGTAAACTTTCATAACTTAGTTGTCTCATTGAACCATCTTCTTGGGATCTCCAATTGGTATGGTTGAGTTACCGCTATGAACGTTTTTGTTTATGTGGCTTTTCAAGCCCATTCCCTTTACGGCACTATATAGTAGATCTCTATTAATACCTTTAGTAAACGGATCTGCTATATTTTCTTTTGACTTTACATAGCCAATACAAACGATTCCATTTGAAATCATTTGTCTAATGGTATTATGTCGTCTTCGTATATGACGAGATTTACCATTATACATGCTGCTTTGTGCTCTTCCAATTGCAGACATACTGTCGCAATGTATCATTATAGGAGGCACTGGTTTTTCCCAACAAGGAATATCTTCTAAGAATGTTCTAAGCCATTCGGCTTCTTCACAAGCTTTGTCTAATGCAATGAATTCCGATTCCATTGTAGATCTAGCTATGCACGTTTGTTTAGAAGATTTCCATGCTACTGCTCCACCTCCAATGGTGAAGACAAAACCACTAGTAGATTTTGAGTCCTGCATATCAGATATCCAATTTGCATCACTGTATCCTTCAATAACAGCTGGATATCTTGTATATGTTAAACCGTGGTGTGTGGTATGTTTTAAATACTTTAACACTCTTGTTAATGCAGTCCAATGATCTTTACCTGAATTGCTCGTAAATCTACTTATCTTACTCACTGAATATGCAATATCAGGACGAGTACAATTTGTAAGATACATTAGACTTCCAATGATCCTTGCATATTTGAGTTGTGAAATGGGTTCTCCTCTATTTTTAGCTAAATGCAAACTCATATCAACAGGAGTTGCAACTAGAGGCAGATTAAAAGCTTCAAATTTCTTAAGCACATTTTCTACATAATGAGATTGTGATAAGATAATTCCTTCGTTTGTTCTAGAGATTTTTATCCCTAGGATAACGTCAGCTAGACCCATATCTTTCATGTCAAAGTTTCTTTTTAACATATTCTTTGTATTCGTGATCACGTTCTTATTATTTCCCATGACCAACATGTCGTCTACATAAAGACAGACAATTACATATTCATTGGGGGTATTTTTAATGTAGACACATTTATCACCCTCATTTATTATGAATCCATTTGAGAATCCTCCATCTTGAAATCCAAGAACTGACCGACTATGAACTTTTTCATACCGGCATCTTCGGTCTTGTATTTTTTATCAAGAGATTCCCACAGCGCCTTAGCACTTGTACATTCAGAATAGACGGAGTAGAGAGAGTCTTCCAAAGCATTAAGAATATAATTACGACACAAAAACTCACTGTGGTGCCAAGTATCAAGAGCAGTTTGTCGTTGAGTGTCGTTATCGGTTTCCTCAACAATAGGAGCATCTTCTTTGAGGAAGCGGACGAGACCAATGGTGGTCAAGTAGAATAGCATCTTTTGCTGCCATCTTTTGAAATCTTCGCCGGTGAATTTTGCCGGCCTTTCGTCTTGAACAAGAGCAACAACGGTAGCCATCTCCCAAGAGTAATCACAACAGTTTCATCTTGCGATTGTTGGAATATATCTGGATTAAACTTTGAAGTAATTTGGGCAGAGTAACGGGTAGGATAATTAAAGTCGAGTCAAGAGTTATACTCTTTCTCCGCAAGACGAAATTGCACCGTATATTAAATGCAAACGGACTATAGCAATCGTCTCCAAGATAAAATGATTTTCAACAAAGTTTTGTTGCACTTTTACAAAACTATGTTACAACGAACAAAACAATAATCGAGATTCTCAATCGATTACTAGGGTAGAAGAGACGATTTCGGATTGTGAATTAGTGAATGAAAAATGGACTTGTGGTCTTATTTATAGTAGGTGAAGAGTTGTGGTGAAGTGGTGCACCAATTGGCTCCAAACAGTGCAACGGTTCGCTTCCAAGACTGAATGGTTGTGTTGATTCGAGCCAAGAGTTGTAACTGGTGAATCAAAGAGTTGCGACTAGTGAATCATTGCGTCCGTTCGGCCTAGAGCTTTCGCACCAATTCGATTTGAGTGATTACGTCCGAACGGTTGCAACCATTCGCCCAATCCTCACTCACCCTTTCACTTTTCCATTTAATTAACTAACATAATTAATATCTCTTTTAATTAGATATTTAATTAATTAATTAATTAATTAACTATACTAACAAGTCCCCCATTATTGTTCAATTTCATGTGTTTCTGAATCTTAATATTTATTCTAAGATTAGGGATTAAGGATTATGTGAAAGAAATTTTGTAGATAGAATCCCCAATTTCTGTATATGCGTCATCTTAATTTGCCACGTAGTTGCACACGTGTCACCACATCAGTTTTAATTTGGGCAAAAATATTAGAGATGTTTAATTTGCAAAATAGTTTCAATTTATGCTAAAATTACAAAAATTAAAAAGTTATGTTTTAAACAAAAAAGTGAGTAAAAGTGGTGATTTTAGAGATAATTAACCCAAATATATATATATATATATATATATATATATACATATATATTTATCTTGGATGTTTCTTGATATTGTATCAAATAAGACCCTTATTTTTTTTTTAACAAATATAGAAGTTCGTTTTTAGGATGTCTCATCTAGGGGTGTAAGTAATCTAAGCTAACTCTCCAATTTAAAGTTCGACTCAATAAAATTCAACTCGTGGGATGCTATCAATTTTGCTAGTACTCGAAAGCTCATGAGTCAACTTGATGCAAACTTGTAAATCAATCTATATTACTTTTAATTAATAGCTTGAAAATAAAACGTGATTTTTATGAGTTATTTTATATACACTTTACCTATCCTAATATAAAAAGTGACTTATCTTACAATTTTAAATTTACCTATTATAACTTTATTTTTTATTTTATTTAAAGGCAGTAATGTAATTATCTAATATATATATTATTGTAATATTATTACAATTCTAATTAATCTACATAATCTAATATATATTATTATATTCCTAATTAATCTATGCGAATAATATATTATTATAATATTATTACAATTCTAATTAAAATACTATACATTATTGCTTATATATATGTTTGAAGTTGTGATAGACTATTTATATAGTTTTAAAACCCAGATTCTAAGATGACCAGCTATAAGAAAATAACAATAAATATAATTGGAAGATTTTTTTAATTTATTTAAATGAAACAACCACAATTGTAATCCAATACCGAATTCTGAATTTATAATTTAAATAAAAATATTTCTTTTATAATTTAATAATATATCTCGAGGATGGAACAAAGTTCCACATGCCTATGTCATGAGTCAAAATGGTTAATCATAATTAGTAAGCTCATGAATATTAGTCGGTTGATTAAATAAATAAATAAAAACTTGATGAATATTGTATAAAATAGTAGACTTTTTTTTATAGTTTGGAGAAGGATTGTAGACTTACAGTACGTATGAGTATATGATACATAATGGAATACTTAATTAATTTACTATACTTAACCAAGTAGATTTATAAATATTTATTCGAGTCCACAATTGTTAAACCAAATTACTTATTAAAGTACAATTTGAATTAATTTCATTTTGTGTTTCGATTAATTATTATATGTCATCATGTAATTAATGACCTATTTACATGCGTGAAAGTAAGATTTGTTAAAGAGTTATTTAAAATTATAATTATTTTATCTGGTTGAACAAATTTTGCAATCATCTTCAAACATTAAACATCGAATTAAATATATTGTTTCATACTTTTTAATTGAACTTAAAATCAATAGATGCAATATATAATTATTTTATATCATTGTAATTCAAGAAAATAATATATAGCTATATATAATAGGTGTACATTTTATAACATGAATATAGGAGTCGTAGATATATAAAATGAATATATTTCTAACCTCTATTATTTTCAATAATTAGCATTAGAAAGAACACATCAAGTGTTCATATAAATTAAGTTTTTCTATAAAATTTTCAACATATATATCACAAGCATGTATACAATAATTCATATCAATTTTCAAAACTCACTATTCCAACTACATATCAGATAGTTTATAATATATTATGCTAGATTATAATAATAATTTTATAATATCATATCATATACAAAATGATACAATTAATTAGAATGTAGATTTTAGTAATCCAATTTATTGAACATATAGTAGTTTATTTTTATTTACATTTATTGTACTATTTTAAAGATAAATGCAAAACAAATTAAGAGTTCTCTAACATTTTTTTCCATTCTTTAATTTCTGTACTTATTAATAATCGCATGTAAATTTTCTAGAGATTCACTAATAATTTATTTTAAAAAAATCTTACTATTCTACTTACACTACAAGAAAACATAGATTTAGCGACGGAAATGGCAACGGAACTGTCAACACGAGCTATGGAAAGGCAACGGACATTTCTGTCGTCACACGGGGCGACGGACTTCGCGACGGAACCACCGTCGCCACATAAGGTGACGAATGTATTCCGTCGCCTTATGATTTTTTTTTATTTTTTTAAAATTTTAAATTCCGGTTCTGTCGCCTTATTTTATTTTTTATTTTTTTTTCCAAATAATAAGGCGACGTATATAGAGGTCAAAAACTATACAATTGATCGTTCTTCGAGTTCGGGCTCCGGCGATCTACAAAACAAAAAACACATGAAGCCGAAGGACAGTCGGGGGGTTGACGATCGAACGGACTCCGACGCTCAAGTCAGAATCGAAGATTAGGAAAAATAGACGAATAAAATAGTAAAATAGAAGAATAAACCAATAAGATTGAATGATCGCTTAGTGTTTGAATACCAAGTTATGGTATATGTCTTGTTATGTGATTATTCCTCCGTCTAATGATATATATAGAGAGCCTCCAACCACCTTCCGAGATTCTTAGGATATCCATATGGACCATATCTTTAATAGGGTTTTGACGGGGTCTTCTTATCTACAACGGACTTTTGACTTGGTCATATGCGGTTTGAATTTCGTCCGACCTCATCTTCTAACCTTAAGGTTCCGATCCTTCAACATCTGGCTCTAAACCTTCGACCTCTGGCCCTATGCCTTCGACCTCTCGTCCTCAGACGGAAGTGGGCCTGGGCTTTGGGCCTTTACAGAAATGAAGTATCTATAGCCTCCAACCTCCTTTTGATATTTTGGGGATATCTCATATCCCTTTTAGGGTTTTGAAGGAGTCTCTCCCTTATCCGAAACGGGCTTTGACTTGGTCGTCCGACTTGAATTCTGCCTGACCTCAATTAAGGCTTCGACCCCCTGACTTTGGCTAAGAGACTTTGACCTCTTGACCTCGAATGATCGTGGACCTCAGTTTTGGGCCTTAGCGAAAAAAGGCCTCTACAACGGACACATTTCGTCGCCTTATTTTATTTTTTAATTTTTTTAAAAATTATTTCTCAGGCGATGGAATGGTCCGTCGCCAATTCCGTCGCCCGGTCTGTAAATAAGCGGGCGCACACCCTTTCTTCCCCACTTTCCCTGATTTGAAACCTAATCGTCGTTCCCCCACCCCCCGCCGACGTGAGACAGCACCGGACAACACCCTCTCTCTCCCGCCGACGTGAGACCCCCTCACCTACCCCCGCACGACTCTCTCTCTCTCTCTCTCTCTCTCTCTCTCTCTCTCTCTCTCTCTCTCTCCCCCCCCCCAATAGCTTCTCTCCGTCGTGCCTGCCGCCTCCCTCTTCTTCTAAGGTAAGTTTTTTCCTTTTTTTTTGTATTTTGATTTTATTAAATGTTTGTCAATTAATTTTGATTGGAATTTGGGGTTTTGTTGCGTTTGTATGGATTTGTGTATTACATGTTTGTATTTTTTTTTTTGTATTTTGATTCTTGCCATTGATGATTGTTGAGAGCATATATAGAGAATAAATATGACTGATACATATATAATTTTTGATAGATGATTTTTGAAGATTTTATTTTCTGTCTTTCTTTAACTATTAAGATATTTAATATGACTGATACATATATAATTTTTGATAGATGATGTAGACTCTTGCCTAAGTCTCCTAACGAACTTAATTTGATGAAAATTTTCAATAGTGAGCATTGAAGAGTGTACATTAATAACAATTGAGGGCATATGTATATATGTCCTACTCTGCTTCAATTCAACCCAATTAATATAAAACCAAAACTGACTGTATATATATAAGATTGTCTTGAATAAATATAGATTATTATACAACCTTACCTTACATATTTTGATTTCTGGTTATAATTTAATTAAGATTGATGCTACAGATATAACATTAATTGAATTTAGGTTGATTGTTAATCTGTAATTAGTTGTTCTCAACACATATATATATATGTAAATATGTATGTGTGTGTGTGGTTTGGTAGATAATGAAGAAACCAATCTTGATGAATCTGCGTCTGATGATGAAAAGATCAGTTTGTCTGATGAAGAATTTAGTGATGAAGAGTTAGATGATGATATTTGATAGTGTTAATTATGTTTGATGTACAAAATAATTAATTGTTTAGTATTGAATAATTGATCGTCTTGAATGTCTTCATGACTTTGTCTTTTTGAATTTTATGTTTTTCTCTAAGATCATGTGCATACGTATCTTTATGAGTTGTTTTTGTCAGATGACTAGAGGTGGTGGATCTCACGGGGCTAGGTCCCGAGCGATGTCATCTATGGGATCAGCTGGCGGTACTGTTGATAATAGCGTCGGTCAGGATGGGACCGATGCTACGGGAGATGAATCTCGTACAGTGTACTTGAGACAGGAGGTTGGGCTCGAGACCGTGGGCAGGGAGAGGTCAGGATGGGACCGATTTTTTTATTTTTAAAATTAAATATTTTTTTTTGGCGACAGAACTATTCCGTCGCCTTTTCCGCCGCCAGATAAGGCGACGGTCTGTGACCTTGAATTGGCAACCATTTTACACGACGTTTTATGGCAACGTAATTTTCAGTCGCTAAGTCCGTCGCCATATTTGGCGACGAAAAATTATGTCGCCTTCTTTTTTTTAGCAACTAAAATTAGGAGACGGACATTTTCCATTGCCATTCCGTTGCCTGTTCAATTGGCAACAGAATCTGGGGATGGGGCGACAAAAAATTTCATCGCCATTTCGATATTTCCTTGTGGTGTTAAAAATTATTTATTATGATCATTTTTTTTAACTTCACTAATATAGATTGACAAGAAAACCGTTGTTCAGATACTACTTCTACAAGGTTATATTTCTCAATTTCTAAATAAAATGAAACTCCTAACTAGTCATTTTTAAACTCTCGACCAATTGTAAATCGAGATTGATTTCTATTTTGAACACATTATATATGATGTATGAATATTATTATTGGTGGTTTTTTTATAATTTTTACTTTAGATTGTATTGTACATTAACCTGAAATATTGATCTCTAAAAAATTACAAACGAAGAATAATATGTTTAGTGTGTGTGTGTGTGTGTGTGTGTGTGTGTGTGTGTGTGTGTGTGTATAACATACAAGTTTCATGTATTTTAACAGGATCCATATTTTTATGTAGTTTCTTATGCAAATTTTAACTATATAAATATTATAGTTTTATTGTATTGTGTTATTTATTTGAATGAATCTTTTTGGAGTATATTTTGTTATTGAATTTTACCAAGCTTACTTTAGATTCATTTTGGTGTATTTTAGATGGTGAAATTTATTGGAGTTGAAATTAACATTACAAGAATATGACATGATTTTTTCAATCACGTGCAATTTTACCTTTCAAATTATATTTAATTTTCTTATATATTAAATTTTAATAGTTAATTATCATTTATAATATAAATAAATTATTGAGCACCATAAACTCTAGATCTCATGAGAGGCTTTACTTGCACTCTTTTAACTAAATTTGGACTTAATTGCATCTAAACAATGAATAGAGGTGATCCACAATGGAGTGTAAACTTTAGAAGTACCTGATTTCACATTTCCTCTTGTATTAATGATGAATTATTTTCAAAATTATTAATTTTGTAAAATTATGTCGCAATTTATGTCTTGTGATTCAAATCACAAAAAAGTCTGCAAAAATTACTTATTTTTATCAAAATATGATTCACAGTGTATAAAACCAAAGATAATATATTATTTGATATAACTATAAGAGCATAGACGTTAATATTCAAATATAAAGACTAGCAAAAATATAATTATTTAGATATTATTTATAAGATAATATTTTAACATTAACTTTATGCTTAAAAGTAAGTGTAAGATATATATATATATATATATGTATATATATATATACTTATTTATAACATGTAAATCAAGGAAATATATTTTATACTTATAATTAATCAAATATAAAATAGTTCATAAATTGTTCATCACTTAATTTAAGAAATTATTGAAAATAATAAACATTATAATAAAATAAAATAAAATGTAAAATACATTTATTAAGGTCTATTTGTTAAAAGCTCAACATATTTATAATTTAAAAAATAAAATACACTATTTGAAATCATTAAATCAAGATATTGCTCAATCAATTTTCTTTTTAAATTTAGACCAATTTAAATGATTTCATTTTATTATGAACATTTACATTCTACATTTATAATTAATCAAATATAAAATATTTCATAAATTGTTCATCATTTAATTTAAGAAATTATTGAAAATAATAAAAATTATGATAAAAATAAAATAAAATATAAAATATACTTATTAAGATTTAGTCATTAAAAGCTCAACATTTTTATAATTAAAAATTGGTAAAATACACTATTTGAAATCATTAAATCAAGATATCATCACCCAATCAATTTTCCTTTTAAATTTAGACCAATTTAAGCGTTTTCCTTTTGTTCTGAAAATTTACATTCTATTTCACGCATGATGAATTGAATTTGTATTTAGGAAGAAATATTTACAATATTCAACATGAAATTTAACACAATAACTCTAATATACATTATAACCATTAATTATACATATTATATCATTATTTAGTAAAATTATATAAATTACGTGCAAAGCACGTGATCTCTGCTAGTATTATATCAGCATAGATATCATACCCATGTACATTATAAAATTATATTTCATTATATATATATATATTAGGGTTTTTATTTAGTTATTAGTTATTACACATTAAGTAGTCATTAAATGAGTAAATATTAACATTTTAACTGTATTTACTAAGTACTGTAGACTCGATTAAGTTCGACTATGCTTGTTTAGATTAGTGAGAAAATCTTGAATTTTCTAATACTCAATTTGAGCTAAACTTAATAATAAGCAAGTCAATCTTGAATTTGTTAATACTCGACTCATTTATATTCACGGTCTCATCAAAATGACTTTTGATGGACAACGTTAGTAACTAACACTACAAAAAAAATCGCGTTTTAATGACGAAATAAATATAAAAAAACCGTCGTTAAGCCATTTTAACGTCGGATCTAATCTGTCGTTAAAAATCTCATCGTTAGCCATTTAATGTCAGAATTAATGACGAAAAGAGTTTCGTCGCTAACTTATCGTCAAATTCTATCGTGAGAAAATAAAAAAATAATAAATTTAGATTAATAATGTTTATAAATATATGTTTTAAATTTTAATGTTAGTTATTTTTAAAAATATAATTATGTTATTTAATTATTATTTTTTATGTTGTATTATATTAGAAGATTAAATGTGATCTTTACTTCATTTATTTAATATCTTTTTTCCATATTTCTTTAAATTAAACTTTACTTGTTTAATGTTAATATTAAATTATATTTATTTTATTTTTTAATTTTAATTATATTTTTAAAGATTTGTTGTATGTGTGCGTTTTATTTATCTTTCATTGTGTGTTATATATTATTTATACATGTATCAATGAATATATAAAATATTGATATTTTAAATATAATTGGTTGTAAATGTTATTAAATATTTTAAGCATATATTAATGTTGTAAGTGTATTAGATACAGTTATTTTAGTAACTAAAAGAGACATTATTATTATTATTATTATTATTATTTCGAACATGTACCGATTATAATAAAAGACATACATAAGCCATAAATTAATTATCATGGAAAAATGAGAGTGGGGGGCATATTTACTTTATCAAGTGTCGCTATATCCCAAAAGGTGTCCTTAAATATGGACCGTTTTGTTATAAAGACCTTGTCCTATTTTCTGAAAAGTTTAGATAAAATTAAGATAGTTGGAATCCCCAAGGGAATGCTGGTCCATCCCTTTGCCAATCGATGTCTTATTTTACATATATACATATACATACATACATATATATATATATATATATATATAGTGGTGGGGTGGGGGGGGGTAAACTATCAAAGTAAGAATTAAATGAGCAAATAAGTGGATATTATAATGGGTCATCATATCCATGATAATGTTTTATTATGTGTCTCTTGGCGGAATGATCATAAACTATCATGTCTTACTTCAGTGGAATGTTGTCATCATTTTCTTCAACCCATATAGCTGTAACTTGATCTGCATTTAGAGAATTATATACTCGCTGATCTAAGTTCATGTTGTAGATGATGGAAATTTAAATAATTATATATAACATTTTTATTAATTTTTATATATTTATTTAGTTTTGGAATCATATGAAATCTAAAATTAGATAAGATATTTAATTAATAAAGATATTATTATTATATGATATATCAAGTTTCTTTGGCAACAAGTAAATATCTTTTAAAAATTATATATCAATTTTCAATAGCCAATGAGATCGTGTCACATTAGCCATATATACTCATCCCTACAACTATAAATAGACTCTTCATATCAGTTGAAAATCACACCAGAAGTCAGAATTGAAGAGCTCAAGAAGTTGGAGAAAAATTCTCTACAAAGTTCTCTCTAGTATTCAAGGTGTCCAATGAGATTTAAGTTGTTTTTCATCGGAATCATCTCGAATCCGGCGTCCGATCCTGAATGAAAGTTTTCAACCCTCCATACGGCGTTATAAAGTTCAAATACCTCAAATCCAACATTCAATCCGGAATTAAGGTCATCGGCCTCCGATTAATGTTATCAAAGTTCAAACAACAAGTCCAAAAAGATCAAAGAGGCAAATTTACTCTGAAGATTTCAACGATCGTTTGAAGATCAAGTTCTGAAAAGAAGAATCAAATGAAGAATAGAGATTGAATCTTTATAAATACATTTTGATCCGAAAATCATTATGTTCGTGCACGTTTTGTGTTTTACCAAATTAAATACAAAAATTTGTGTTATATATGCGTCTTTTGAGATATGAAGTTGAACATTATCCATCGAATGATATTTCTTTAAATTTCAAAAAAAATATTGCATACGGATTGACATCCATACTTTTATCGGTTTATTCACAACTATTTTTTATATATTTGAAAATTTCAATTTATTCATTCTGTTCTCAGCCTCAGTTCCCGTCTAAAAATTGAAAAAATCAGGACTTGTATTATTGGGGATCAATCTTGGAAGATCATGATAAACCATTCCTTGTGCTAAAAAAGAATACGCTCATTGTCTTACAGCTGATACCAATTCTTTATCCAATGTTACACCAAATGAAGTAAATAAAAATATATAGTTGTAAACAATTTATATAATTCATTAGGAACTTTAGAAAATGCAAGTAAAATTTTTCTACTATCACAACATAAAGCAGGAAGCTCATACTCAAATTGGTGAACCTAAAAGAAGAAACAATAGACATGTGTTTTATCAAATTTTATTTATCACATATATATATATATATATATAATTTCAAATTAAGAAATTACTTACCATTTGATTTACATGAAACAACATCATCTATTGAAACAAAATGTAACATTTTTATTTCTTCGGTTTTTCTTAACTTGATCTATGTTTTCTTGATATTATATGATATTTAAATTAGAATATTTTCTTTTGTAGATTTCTTCTTTGTCAATAGACATCTGTAGCTGTCCGAGAAAAAAATCAATTTAATAATTAAAAAATCCATATAGGATAATTCATAAAAATAATATTTCAATAAATTTAAAGTTGGGAATATTTTCGAAAAATATTGGAAATTTGATGTCCGAATTGTTGCCGGAAAATGTGTTTTATTTTCTTTGTGAAAATGGTAGAAATTTCGTGTTCAATCCATATGTGTATAAAAAGTATGTGTTAATGTTTGAAATAATCTAAGTATGTGATAAAAGTATATATGTTCTAGTGTGTATTTTAACATGTAATGTTAATGTCTATTAATAAAATTTATTAAGGTCCATTAGTCTTGGAGCAACGGAGGGATCAAATTGAGTCTTTTGAAATAGTTGCAGGATCAATTTGGACCACAAAGGTAAACAGGGACCACAGTGTCATAAGCAAATACTTATAGGATCAAAATGAACATTTTTTTCCAATTTATAAATTACTTGTAGATGAAGTTGATGTGGCCACGATGCATTATGAATATTCATAATTGTGAAAAATATCAATATAATGAATATGTTATGTTGAGAAAATGGTATAAAAGAAAAACCCATAGAAGCTTGCTCAAATGATTGTATTTTCGTGACAAAGTCAATTAATTACTTATTTTATCTGTGTTTTTTTAGACATAATAGAATTTGATAATTTGATTAATGTTTCAATTTTTCTTCTTAAAATTACAATATATATATATATATATATATATATGTTTCTTTAGCAAAATATTTCTTATCTTTTAAACTAAAGAAATAATTTTATTATTATTTGAGATAATTTTATATAATATAGTTCAATTATACCAAAATTATTGAAATAGATATAATATATTTATATTTACAAATATATTATATTATTTTTTACCCTAGAATTAAGTATATATTATGGAAAAACAAATACAAAAGGCATAAATATCATAAATTTAAAATATTTTGAGTTGAGTTAGCTATAAATATTAAGAATCATGCTTGTTCTTAAGACAGGAAAAACGATTGCAGCACTAAACAAGTGTAAAAGAAAAAAAAACATTGCACATTGCATAAACAGCACCGTCAAAACTATTGTCCGCCAATTTCAAATATTCAGAGTAATTCAAAATTATGACGCATCATAATTCTCCACTCCAATAAATCAATACTAGCAGTAAAAAATAATAAAAAAAAGCACTACATAAATCTAAAATAACATTTCATCAAAATATTGTCAATTCAGTAAATTTTAATTACGAATTTTACCAAATTTATATATCGTGTCACGATAACTATAAAATATGGGAAGGGGTTTCCATTACTCACAATCATCAAAACTATATATAACTAGCAAAAATGAACAACAATTTAAAAGTTGATTGAAAAAAATACAAAAGTAATAAATAGCATTCGTTAAAAATATTTTGAATTTAGGCTTGTATGCAGATTACAACTTCATAATCAATATTATTCACAAACAAACAATAAGAGCACTATAAAATTTAAAAACCCGCAATGCAAACGGCATAAATAATAAAATCACAAACATCGATGATTTCGAAAGTATATAATTTTTTTTAATTACAAAATCTCGAAGGACAGCGCTAGAAAATACGTTCATCATAATCAGTTGCTGCATATATGTATCCCCATTTAGAAAATCAATTGTGATATGAGTGAGTATGTAATTTCCCTTTCCAAATCCCTTAAAACCGATGTTACCAAAAAAATAAAATATGATTGTACAATTTTACCCCATGTGCATTAGAAATTTGAAAAAAATCAGTATTATACAATCCTTAATTAATAACATCCATTGATCTTTTTAGATTAACGGTTATTATTTGTCTACAAATTACACACACACACACACACTATGTTCACATCCTAAAGCTCCCCTATAGATATATTATTTTACTTTTTTACAGCAACTCCAATGCTAAATACTTATTTGGAGTTGATTCTACATCAAATAGGTGCAGTTTCAGCACCAATTTTTTTGACAACTACAATGCTCTGCACCAAATATTACACCAAATAAGAATATTCTCTTAAAGATTTCATTTTGTCTTATAATTAAAATATAAACATGCTTAATGATTTATTATTTTTTTAAATGATAATTATTCAAAATTAATAACTGTTAATTATATACTTTCAAAAAAATATAATATTAAAAAATTATATATTATTAAAAAATTATAACATATGATGCATTAGAATAATAAAAGTACTT
Organism: Perilla frutescens; assembly: GCA_026008535.1. NCBI lineage: Eukaryota > Viridiplantae > Streptophyta > Magnoliopsida > Lamiales > Lamiaceae > Perilla > Perilla frutescens. The sequence continues at coordinate 45,992,115 of BRKX01000001.1, read as the reverse complement.
TAAATGATTATCAAACTCTTACAGTTAGTGAAGAAAAATTACGAGACTACAACACTTATGATATATATATATATATATATATATATATATATATATATTGGCCCCAATGCTCGGAATTAGTATATTTTTGCCACATATGTTCTATTAATGCATTTCGAAGCATAATATGATCATCTTTGTTCTTGATTTCTCTATGCCGAGCAAGAAAATTCATTGAGCCGAACACTAAATTAATTGTACTTTTATTGAAATAATTTATTTATTTATTTAGATGATTTATAATTTAGATAATCCATTTAATACTGATTTTAAATAATAAAATAATGCATTAAATATTGTGGGATCCATCAACACCAATTTGGGACATGATTTAGGACAGTATTAGAGTGAATTTCTACACCAAATTAGTATTTTAATCCAACATTGAAGTTATTCTAACCCTTAAATTAAGTATATATCATAAATATAAAAAAACATATTTTATAAGAAATTATCCATACTTTTTATATAAATATAGATATAGATATATATTTTATAATCTACCAACCTTTTTTTTTTTCAACTTTTGGAGGGGTGATGAAGAAATTTAGTACTCCCTCCGTCCCATTTATATAGTCCACTTTATCCTTGCACGTAGATTAAAAATATTTATGAAAACAAGATATTAAAGCTTAACTTCCATTATTAACCTTACTTAAAATTAATGACTCTAAAAAATTTAAGTGGTTGAGTTTTAATTTTCAATACATAACAAGGGTATATTTGTATATTACCATGATAATTAATACTATTTATAGTTATGGGACTATATAATTGGGACACCTCAAAATAGTAATAGGGACTATATAAATGGAACGGAGGGAGTATAATAATGTGTGTATAATTTGAGCTTCCAAATAAGACAAACTCTTCTTCTAGCGTTCTCTGTGGTCCTATTTCCGATTTAATAATTTAAATGCTCCAACTCACATTTCTCTAGGCTGTCGCTCTGATGTCCCACGTTAACGAAAAAAGAAGTATCTTTCTTTCTTTCTTTCTTTCTTTGTATTTTTTCTTTTCTTTTAAAATTATTAAATTTAACTATACTTTAATATTCAATATCAGAATTATCTTAATTTTAAAATAATTATAAATACTATCTAAGTTTTAAAGGTTGTCTTAAATTTAAGATGAGATCAAAATTTGGAAATCTGGAATGTGACATGGCCTCCCCTGGTTCATGTGTGGATCTGAAATGAGCCACTTCCAACTTGCTGATATTTTCATATATATGTCATTTTAATATTATGGACACAAATTCCACTCATGAATTCCAGAATTTTGGTTTGTCCTAGATTTGAAAATATATAATTATTAAAGATTGAGAAAATTTTATATCCGAACCCAAATTAAATATATTACTACTATATTAGGTATAAAATTAATTAATTCAAATTATTAACACAAATATGTAATAGAGTAACTTATCATGCTTATAATTGAAACATATATAATAAATTCGAATCCCACCACATGGAAAGAAAAGAAGAAAGGAAAACTCATTCTCTTTCTCCTAATAAATTCTTTCATCTCTCTAAATTTATGCCTCTATATCATTTCCTAGCTCTCAAGTATTTCGAGATTTTCTATCAAGGACTCCCTCCTTTTTTTGTTGATGATGATGACGACGAGGACAACCTGTAGTCGCTACTTGATGATGCAGATTTTATAAATTCCATTCCAATGCAATATGATGTGAACCACACAATAACGTAATTGCTTTTGGAAAATCAGATGTAACAACTCACATATAAAGGTGTTGTTGTGATTTGAACTCAAAAGCTTCAATCCGAAGCTATACCACTCTATCACTAGTAATCCCCAAGGGGACAAATAACTAATATAAGTTTTAATTTTATTTATCAAATGATAAAGGGTAATTAATTAACTCTTATTTAGTGACACATTTAAGGATCGATATTTTCATTATTTCATTGCACAAGAATCCTATAAAAATGACTCATTTTTTTTCTTTATTATTTGGAGGGATTAAATAAACTATAGAGAAAGGTGAAATTTGATTAATTACATAGGTCTACAAAATTTTCGGACCACACTGACATGAAATTTAGGCCACATCTTCATTGTTGAGGGACTGTTTTGTTACAGCAATCTTAAAGTTTAAATGTGAATGAATGTTCATACTTCATATATACAATGATATCCATGTGCACATACATATATGTATATAATCTATTTATAATTATATCTATATATATATATATATCAATCCTCTCTCTCTCTCTGTGTGAATGAATGTTCATATATACAATGATATCCATGTGCACATATATATATATATGTATATAATCTATTTATAATTATATATATATATATATATTATATCAGTCCTCTGTGTGTGTGTGTAGTAGTTGGTAATTCAGTTATAAATTGATCTGTGCAGTATTAAGAAACCGACTTTCTTGTCCGTACGTACTACATGTCTCAAATTCTATTGGTTTGATTATATATATATATCATAAAAATGATTGAATTTGTGTTCTCTAAAAAAATACAAATACAAATAAAAATACAAGAACGCAATTAGGAGAAGTCTCCTTAAGAAAATTATGTGGAAGTACTCTGAAAATTTAAGAAAAGTCTTGTTTTAATTAATTTCTTAGAAGTAGCAATGATAAGACATAAAATACCAATTTTGACCCTAACGGACAGTGAAGAACAATTCACTCCCCCTCTCACTCTGGTTCCGTCCCTGCTACTATACATAATTGAATTTACCGAAAGCACGTACAAATTCGTGTTTGTAGGAAGCTGGTTTAACTTTACCGGTTGGCATATGTGTATGTGTGTGTGTGTAATTCACCTCACACAAACAAAACAAATGGAAAGTTATATATACATATATGAATGGATATGATAAGAAGATGCTAAAATTAATATATACCAAAGATGACCACATCCCTTTCAACTCTTGGTTGATAGTTACAAATGTCATCCTTTTTCAATCACAGTTTTCCGAAAGCATATATATATATGTGTGTGTGTGTGTGTGTGTGTGTATTCTTATTAATTAATTCAACTTATGGTTAATCAAAATATTGCGATAATATATACATTTATTTGATTTTAATTAAGATGCATGTATGGATGACCATTAGACGTCAAGATTGAAGTTCAAATCTTGAGAAACTATATACTGTATATATATAGCTTTTCTCTCTCTTTTTTATTATTATTACATGCATGCGGTTTAATTTACACCAAATTTATCTTTAGGGTTTTTTCTTTATTTGCAAGAAATATTTCCTTAATTCATCTGGGCCTTTTCTCTCTTAAAATTTTTTACATCTATTGAGGAGTTTCTTGTGAAGCAAAAATAATATATGCTGTTAAAAAACTACACAAGAACTTATAAAACATATATAGAAAAATAAAGCTAGAATCGTTTGTAATATTAATTTTACATATACCATATGCATGTATACGATAAATACGTGATAATGCAATATTATGTATGTTAGTGTTTCTGAAAAAAGGAGTTGAAACGCATGCATCTTAATTGTAGCTAGCGTGAGAGGGGGGTTATGAATTATTTATATGTATTTAAATTAAATTTTTGACTATGAATATAATTTTATAATTAATGTTCCCACAGAGCAATTAGAAATTTAACACGTCGTGGTTTAATTTATGTTCCTAAAGGGGCCAAACGACTTAGATTTACGACAAGATTTTGTTGGTGGTCCATGAAAAATTTCGAGTTATGTCATAGTAATTATTCCAAGTCTTGTCTATATCTGCTTTCACATTATAAGCTGCATATATCATTCAATTTCCATTCAATTCATTGAATATGCTTTTCCACCAACAAATTAAACGTAGTCTTTTGGCTCTTTACCCCAATGACAAAATTAACTCACTCCATCCATCGATCCATACAAATTCCTCTCTCTCTCTCTCTCTCTCTCTCTCTCTCTCTCTCTCTCTCTCTCTCTCTCTCTCTCTCTCTCTCTCAATTCACCTAACGTCTAACGATAAGGCCGCGCGCGCGTGATCTTTCAATTATATATTTCTACTCCAATATTTCATACAAAACTTGTAGTACGGCCCTTCAATTATGTGTGTTCAGACAATCTATGTAGTCTTTGAATTTCTATATCTTGATTGACTGGTCGATGTATAAGTATAATGCCCAAAGTTTTTTCAATGTGCGAAATTATTAATGGCTGCGATTGTCGAGGTGGAAATTTTGAGTTTTTTTTCTTTCTCGGATTTTACTAATTAGAAGATGCATGTAATTACTCTAACGTATATAATCAATGTATAATTAATATACAAACTAGTGTGTGTTATCACATATTTCACACATACCGGATAACATCATGTGTGGTATGTTCAATCTATAAGGTGTCAACGAGATTTGAATTTGAACCATTTACACAATTAAATTATGTTGAGAGAGAGAGAGAGATACAAACTTAATTAACGCCGTAAACTTAGTACAAAGTGTAGTGTGGGATACACTCTATAGGTAGGAAAATTAAATGAGAAGCTAATTGCTAAAGTAGCTAGCTAGGGTAGCCATTAGGCATATGGTATATGATGAGAAATTCTACCACGTGTGCTCACATAGTCTCAATAGACCTAATGTGATACTTCGATGTGTCATAATAGATTATGACACATTGAAGTGTCACATTAGGCCTATTGTGGCAGATGACACACCACGTCATCACGTGTGATAGAATTTCCCGTATATGATAAGGCAAATACCTCAACTCTTGGTATATTAGAGTAATAAAATTAACATTAATGAATTAATATTACAAGACGATGGATTGATTGATAGGCAAAAAAAGAAAAATAAAAAAAAATTAGGTAGCTAGGTGACACTAATTAGGAGGGAAGAGTCGTGGTGGCGCTTTTTATTTTTGGGAACGGAAAGCGTGAGCTCTAATTCGGGAGGTGCCCAATCATCAACACATTCTTCTTCATCCTGATCTCCCATTGAGTTGAGGTCCACATGCTTTGAGTGCGTGTAAACTCTTTCATTACAAACCTGCAGTAGTAGTACGTAGTAATAGTGTAATTGTTAGAGAGAGAGAGAGAGAGAGGGTTTAATTAATTTGTGATGAAATTAAGACATATATATACCATGTCGAATAGGCTGGAACGGCGTTTCTTGTTGTTGAGGGAGGCCTGTCGGAGAAAATATTTCTGAGCATGGCTAGCGACTTGAGTTGGAGTCCTGGTTGTCACGAAGTTTCTAGAAATGCCCCTCCAGTCTCCTTTCCCTAGCTTCTCCAGCCCCATCAGAAACGTCCGATGTTCCTCTTCCGTCCATGGAACTCCTACAATACATACATTAATATATATCATCCACCAATTAATTACCTCAACTTTTTGTATACATATATATTAATAGTAGCTACATCATATCTAATTGATCACGGGTATTAAATATGTGAAAATGTGTGCGTGTGCGTGTGTGTGTATACACTATATTTGGAGGAAGTAGCACCAAAAAATTGTGAATTAAAACAAAAGGATTAGGAGATATGTTGGGGGAAAGCACTATCATCTGAATGGAAGAGATAAAAGTGAATAGTAATGTGAAAAAAGTGTGTTTTCTGGAGAGAGAGAGAGAGAGAGAGAGAGAGAGGCATGGAAAATCATGCATAGGTTTCCAAAAAAATAGCAGACATGAAAAGCATTTATTCATTGGGATGTTAGTTGCATATACTACTATTTATTCATCTGCACCTGAAAATTAAATTAAATTAATTAGAAGTTGATATAAACAGTGACAGGTATATATATATAGAGAGAGAGAGAAAGTGCAAAGTCTTGTATATATATAATTAAGACACGAGTCAAGATGGAATAGTTTTAATTAGAGCAAGATGTTGTAAGTACCTTTCTTTCTATCGGGAGGTCGGGCTAACGTGCCATCGGAGAGGTAACCGGGGGACGTATTATCGGTGATGGGAGCAATTAGTGGCGATCGCGATGAATTGGAAAAGGAAGAAGTGGCACTGGCACTGGCAGAAGAAGAGGATAAACAATCCAAGCTGAAGCTTTTCTTCATGGGGAAGGGGATTGTTGAAGATGAGGAAGAAGAAGAGGAGATGTCGAGTTGGACTCCAAATAGTCTCACAACACTACCAACATTAATATTATTACTAATACTATTACTATTACACCCTTTTGATGCGTTGTTGCAAGTTCTTGAATTGTGCCCTATGTTCCCGCAATGCGAGCACTTCCTCCCCATTTTCATCTACACCTTAATTAATTAGCTACACACCTTCATGCACCCCTACCTAGCTCTCTCTATCTATGATCTCTCTCTCTTTTGTGTGTGTGTGTGTGTGTGAGAGAGAGAGAGAGAGAGAGAGAGAGAGAGAGAGATAATTAAAGAGGAGGGAAGGAGTGGGGGAGATAAGGCTATATATATATATATATTATTAATTGACAAGCATATTATATATACATATACAAGCAGCTTGTTTCCTGATATATGTGATATGATGTGTGAGGATGCATATCAGTGGGGTTAATTTGTCAAAATGTTTGCACACCAATTGTGGATGATTGGAGTAACATTTATTTTATGCTTGATATTTTTTTCCACTTGACTCTCTCTCTCTCTCTCTCTCCCCCTCCCTCCATATATATATATATATATATATATATATATATATATATATATATATATATATTAGTATATTATGTGTGTGGGAAGAGTCTATTTTTTCATACAACTACTATTTTGGACATATAACATATCCAATTTCAGTGCCAAAAGGGGGGGGGGGGGCCTTGAACGGTGTGTTCATATTTTTTTAACGGGTACGTATATAGACTTGAAATAAGCAATAAATAGACTTCTCCCAGATTAATTGTTTCTAATTTTAAACCTTTGGTTACGCTTATATATATTCAAATAGATAATTAGATTTAAATTCTTTTTCAACTCAAGATGCTGACAATTGACAAAGACTTTACGTATGTATCTGGGGAAGGTTGCATCCATAATATTTTCTTTTTAGGGTAACTTTTCATACTACTCTCCTGCATTTAATTTTCCCGAAAAATAATTTTAAAAACTGTTTTATACATAATCTGAAGACTTCATTTGTTACGGTAAATTTATACACACCCTCCAAATGCCATAATAATTTAACAACATTAATACTGACATACATTTTCCGTTATACCCTTTTCATATTTAAATAAATAAATATTTAAAAAATAATACAAAACTTAGAAAATTATCACAATAGCAAAAAAGTAGTAGTTTAACCAAATACTATAATTTTATATAATATAAAATATATTTATATTTAATAAAGGGATTTAAATTGTCTTTTTAATTTGTATAACAAAAATGGTAATAAAAAATAATGCTCTCTTTCTTAACAAGTGCCATTCACTCTCCCCAAAAAAGGTCTTTTTGCCGAATTTTATATATCATAACAAATGAAATTTTTAGACTATTAAATTTACTAAACATAAATTTTATTTTATTTTTTCGGGAAACAAAAGGGTTATATATGAATTTTACCAATTATATTAATTAATTAGCTGAAAAATATAGTTAATTAAGGAAAATATTTGATCAAAGGTTTGAAATACGAACCAACATACTTTTCTAGAACCCAATTAACTAGTTCATTTCCAATATATCGTATGTCTATATATATATACGACGTTGAATGAGCAAAATTAAGAAAATAAAATCGTATGTTTAATTTTTTTTTGTTCAACACAAGACTATGAGAAAGTCAGAAAATTGAATTTGATATGGATCAGGCACAAAACGTGCTCTCTTCGCTGTTGACAAAATTAATTTTGTGGCCAACAACAGTCAACAAGCAGCCTCATCAACTTATCAAGTAAATTTAATAACATATCTTTCTTAATTTCTTTATTTTTTTTTTAATTCGCCTAATCTTAAGAAAATTTATTGCCAACCATTTCGGGACTACACTCATGAAAACCATAGATATCATGTTACGTCAGCAGTATTTAAAAATTTTTTACTTATGTGGTACGATCTGTGTAGTTTGAGATACGTAGTACCTTGGTGGGGAGAGTAAATTTTCCCAAATCTTAGATTGGCTAATCTTGTCATTTATAATTCATGAAAAAGAAGTCAAGAAAATTCATTAATTAATTATTTTCCTAATATATAAGATCGTCCACTGTCCACTAAATTAATTAATTATATATATTATATATAGCTAGGCGACATTCCTCTATTATTGTAATTACTCGATAAAAACGCATTACACAACACAAATAAATTAAATTCAGCATGTCCTCTTTTACAAATAATATACTAATTATAAGGGCATTTCTCGGATCAGTTGATTGACAAATCTAGTGTATATATATTAATTGCATAATCTCTCATTCATCTTTGAGGGTGCATGTATATGTAATAATAATAAAAAAAAAAAAAAGAATTGATATGATGTTGATTAGCATCAGCTACTGGCTTTAATTTACTTTATGGGTAGTGCTTCTTTAATTTTGTAAATGATTAAGCTACCTCTTAAAGCAGATAAGTACTTAATCTATTTTAAATCAATTTAATTTATCTAAAAGATTATCTTTAACGTACCGAAAAAGTACCTCCACTAATTCGGTCATTGCAATAAAAATAATATTTTCCTAACTTCCTTTTCCTTTTAGTGCCAAACCCATTTTTTTAGGATTGGATCTGAATCATCTGATTACTATACTGTTCATAATTCGGACATCAACTTACACGTGTAAGAAACCCAAAAAGATTGAAAAATAAATTCAGAAAAAATAATATAAACCCCCAAAAACTTAAAAACCAAATCCAAAAGGCAGAACTAAAACAATTTTTTTTTTAAAAAAAAAATAAGAATTGACCTACAATTAAAACTTGAAAATAAATCCAAAATTAAAAATAAACCTAGAAATTAGAAAGAATTCCAAAAAGTAAAAGACAAGAAATGCAAGATGTGGAATTGCATCAAATTAAGGAAGTCAATTAATAATCGAATTTGTTTTCCTTATAATGAAATTATGAATGAGGGTGTAATTTAATGCATGGTTCGCAACTATTTAATCTATTTAATTCAAGAGATGCTCTAAACTCTATATTTAGAGTAAATCATCCAAAAATTAAACTCCAACAGATGCTCTATATGGTGCTGTGTATTATTCAGTCAGCGGCGGTGGTGCTCTATATTTACAGCAGCACTGTAACTGCTCTATATCACTATTCACGTGTATTTTATTTTTTTTATCTTATATTTTAATTAGATTAATTCTGTTTACGATTTATTTATATATATATTTTTAATCTTATACTTTAATTTATTTATTTCTTAAAAATATTGAAATAAAAAATTGTATATCAAAAAAATAATATGTAATTTGTGTTTTTTCTTGCTACAATATTATTATGTTTTTTTTCCATGTTGCAATATTAGTCTGTAATTTTTTTTTTTACAATATTATTATGTATTTTTTTGTAATTTTTGTTCGTTTCAATATTATTATGAAATATTTTCATGTTCTATTATTATTTAGTTTCAGAAATTTTAATAGTTATTTTTGTTGGAAAAATCTTGATTAAAATAAATACATAAAAGGGAATATTATGCAATATTCCCTTTTAGAGTAGAATTTAGAGTATACTGTTGGAGATGGAAGTGAAGACTTTACTGTATAATAGAGATATAGATACTGTAAAATGAAGTAAAATGTTGGAGATGTCCATATATATCGTGAGGATTGAAATTTTAACCCATATTGTGATGCGACAATAATAAAGATGGTGTAATACTAGCTCCGATCCAATACCAATTGTAGCTTAATCAATATTTAGAGATGATAAACCCGTTATATCTTATTGTTTTGATTAGATAAAAATTTATGATACTTTTTAGTACTGTTTGAAGTAACACTTTTAAGTATTGTAAGTGGTATTTTTTCAATCTAAAAATATAGTAATAATTACAAAAATATCATTGTCTTTTTATTTTTAGCGGTAATTTTTATTAAAATAAACTTGATACGTTTTAGTATATGAAGTGATTTTTTCAATATTATAGGTGAAACTTGTTTCCGTTTAATATAAATACCTTATGTACATCCGATATATAGGAAACCACCTCAGAGGAGACATAGTAGATATGATAGTTGAAGATTATATAATTGCTCCTAAAATTAAATATTTGATGCAATCCAAAAAAAAAAAAAATTAGACAAAAGCTTGGGTGAGAACGACTTGACTTACGGGTTGAAATTCATAAAATGGGCACGATTAGGAGTAAAACTCATGTTTTCATAGCATATTTGTAAATTTATTGATAATTAACTATGTTTTGATCTCAATCATGACCTTGTTAAGAAAAAGTAAATATAAATATGTAGTATATATTGATAATTAAATGTCATCGCCGGCTCAACTCCAATAGGAATGAGGTTTGTCTAAATGGCCTGAATAGATAGAACAAGAGGGCAAAGTTGATGCCAACCAAATGGGCACCCAGCCCGGTTTTCACAATTTAATTTTTAAAAATATTTTTAATATGTTTTTGTAAAAAATATTTTGGGGACATATATAGCAACATTAGTTAATGTTAATTATGTCGGTCCTGCTTTTTTTTCAGTCTCCTGCTATGTAAACGCTATTCGTGTGTGTTTTTTAACGATATCGTGTAAAAAAATAATATTTTTCTTTACATGACAGGAGGTGAAAAATCAGCACCAACATAATTAACATCTACTTAAAGAGTAAAATAAGTCCCGAATTTTTTTTAAAAAAAATATCACAAATATTTTAAAACAAAATTATGAAAACTGGGCGCTTTTCCCATACGGCTGGCATTGACTTTTCCAGAGTAAGAGGGATATAAATTCTTGGAAACTCATTGATTCTTGGTCTTCATAAGTTTAATTGGTCTAGTGGTTTTAAAAAAATTTTATGGACAGAGGTAGATAAATGCGTGGAAACTAATAGGAAATTCACTTACAATAATAAAATGGATTGAAATTCACAAGGAACGTGTTATCTATATTAATAAATTTGAATTAGTTGTGCTTAAAAATTGATATCAAATTGATAGGATAGAGCCAAATTGTTCACAATCAATACATTTATCCTACACACCTAAAGAAACGACATTAAAGAAAATTTAAAGAAAAACAATCAAACAAACCTCCTGTTTCCAAGATTTGAATCCAAAATCTCATTGTTTACAAAAAGGAAGTCTCTGCAGTCTATGGTGCAATTGAGAATGTCCATAATGACAAGAAAATGCACTCTCAATTGATGTCAATATAAATGAGGCATCGGTCGCCATTGCGACAAGCTCACATCGACACACCATGTCAAATCCACCAGGAAAGTGAGCCATATATCGCTCTTCTAGTTGGACTAGAGAAGAGCTGTCTAACAATATGCAAATAGGCATTTGGAATAATGTTTTCCGATAAACTTTCCAAGAATCAACCTGTCCATCTCTGCATAATTAAGCTCTTGAGCTCCTGACACTTTAACTAGCACTGGCAGCATCAATATATTGAACAAATGAATGGAGATAGAATTCGAAAGAGTGTAAGTCAAAATCAATGGTAAATTTCAACAACCAAATTGTTATGAGTATCCAAAACCAGATAGTACTGCAAAGGCAGATAGTTCTTTTATAGTACCTCCTGTTTCGTAAAACAAGTCGCCTTCTTTGAGGGAGACATAGTTGAATATATTCTTATTACCCAACATTAAAGTTATACTGTTTTTGTAACAGAGTATGATGAGGATAATATTATTGTTTGAAGAAGAAATGAGAAACAAACAAGATTTATTCTATCTCGGTCTCCCAGTCAACTGGCACCATTCTAATAAGAAATATTTAGTCACAAAAAGGGATCACGAGCACTTGCTTAGACATAATATCTTTGTCGAAGTCAGAACAAGCAAGTGTAAAACTTTATTATAGACATCATTACAATGTAAACTGTTCCAGTAAAAGCTTCAGTCAATGAGCAGTAAGGATTAAAGAAAGTATAATTAGATTGCATTCAGCAAGAAGGGTCTGAAAATGAATATGAAATGGACATAACAAATCCATTAATGGTTGGTTGGTACATTTTGCATTTGACAGAAAACTTAGAAGTAGTACATTACCTATTATGCTTGCGAAAAACAAACAATGAGCTCAACATTTCTCTTGTGGGCATAAGCCCAACTGGGGTGATATAGCCTTGGTTAAAATTTGTTCCGCCCCAACCTGAGAAAATTAATTATGAAGACTTTTTAAGAGGTTTAACTGCATACAAGTGTTTAAGATCCTTCATGATTGAAATAGAGCCCAACTATATAAGAAGGAAGCCGCGTGCTTTTGCAAGTAGAATACTATTCCTTTCTCAGTATTACCTGCCGTAATGAGCCAGAACTTGTGGTTGAGTGGATTATACCACAGATGAAAGTCATCAAACAAGAGAGAGAGAGAGAGAGAGAGAGAGAGAGAGAGAGAGAGAGAGATCAAAAATCCAATTGAGCATTTTTTATATGATCAACCCCCATAATAACAGAATACAAACAGCAATGTGGCATTAAAAATGCTTTATTTTTACTCGGAAACATCAAGAGACACTTGGATAATCTAGATTTACAAAATGGGATCTAATTATTCTTACAAAGGCATGGGTCCCTAGGTCAGTACAGCTATTCTATTCGTAAAACAGAACCCATGCACTTAATCCTATTAACTTAGTTTTGTCAAAAAATATCATGCTTTGTAAATTTATGTTGCATATATAAAATTAGCTTTCTCTAAATATAAATTAACCTAAATGAATCAGTTCTGAATATAAAAAAATTCGAGCAGATGTTTAAAATGGATTACATCAATTTAATCACACTCACCTTCACCTAAATTCACATAAGCTCATGTTACCAATAAATTAAGGAAAACATTACAGAGCATAACTTGTTAATAAAAAAATCAGATAGCATCAAATGAAGACAAGCTCTGTTTAGAAGAGCAAAGTCATCACAAGCAGAATTACCTGTCTAGTGAACTGGAGCAGCAAATCACAAACCTCCAAACATGTTAATCATGCAAATGCTTTGACATCATATTAAAAGAATTTTCCTGCAGCAAGAACAAAAGCATAATTGAAAATCTTATAGAAAAGCATAATGAAGTTTTCTGATACAAATATTACAGTGTGCAAGCTATTCCTCAGTTGAAAACAGCCTTCCAAGGAAGAGGGACGGATGCTAAATTGACCCTGCAACTGCAAATTATAGTTTCAAGACTTGGTGCTAACACATAATGATTTGTTATGTTTATCCAAGGATTATGTCCACTCAATCATATACCAGAGCATGCAGATTCTGTTGGGTAGCATGATGGCTGGCTCGTGCTGATAAATTTTCCTAGATTAGAAAAGAAAAAAATAAGTTGAAGTCAACGTTATAGGGGTTATACTTAGCATAGAAATACATATGAATGCCAAAGATATTATGCAAACAACTTGAAGATAGTTATGGTCTTAATAATTTAAATCATTGTACCAGAACACCCTGCATAAGTGGTTGGTCATTGTAGTAACCATCTTGCAGAGAAGAGAGTGAACTCAAGTGCCCCTGTCAATATAAAAGTCACTTTAGATACAACTACAAGTCTACTGACTAATGTGCAAAAACAAAAACCAGATCTATAGTACCAGTCCTTGACCGCCATGCTCTAAACCGTAGTAACCATTGATTGTGGGGATTCTTAACTCAGGTTCCTGCAGATTATAAGATTCACTATGGCTCATTGAAGTTCGGAAAAGAAAGAAAGAAAGAAATTGGTTATGAAGTTATAAATCTGGCATACCGTCCCTTGCAGGTCCTGCTGAGAAATGTAAGAGTCATGAAGTCTATGTGACCTTTGGTTCACCTGATCCTATAAATATGTGTAGAGTTGCATAAACATATAGTTGCCTGGATGTTCTCGATATACATGTATAAATTAGAATCTCAGAAAGGAACAAACCACATCTTGGCTGCTTTCCACAATCCCAAGGGACGATGTTTCAGGCTCAGCTCGTACCTATTTTTGGAAAAGATCATCATTATGACAGGAAGTCACATGCCAAAATTTTGATTCAAATATGCCACAGTGCCTACAGAAAACTAAGACAAATCTAACCTTTCGTTTCTTTGGAAATTTTGTCTTCGATTTCTTTGTAATGCTTTTGTCTTTTTTCCATCCAACGTCTGAAAGACCCTGAGAACCAATCTTGGTAGTCTCCAGGATGCTCTTTACAGAATAGTTTAACTGTGCACAATGCTCCATTGCTTCTTCTAGAGCATGATATGCAACTTTATAGGCTTCCCTTGATAATGAACCCTCCTCGCCTAGTTTAGTAGCAAGTTTGCAAATATCATTAAGGCGTTGGACCCTGAAATTAGTATTAAGTGATGCTTGATGAGTTATATCTATAATCTTTGCATGTCGTGTCCATCGCTTCAGAATATAGTTCGATGGGATGGTGGAAATTCCTGATAGTTGGAGAACTGATAAGGCGTGTCTGCACAGAAATCCACTATATTCAAACAAACGGCATAAACAATAAATGCCACATTTTTCTTTACTCCAGGACACAGTGAAGCTCTGCTTCCTTTCAAGATCCTCAACACTATATATAATGGTTTCCTCATCTTCCACTTCTTTTTCAAGAGTGCAAGAAATCATTCCCGAAACTTCCACTTGAAACCTTTTAAATATTGCATTTGTGTAAAGTTTAGACATTTGCTTCTCGAAAGGTGAATGAGAAATTAAAATTAGTCTACTGATCCAAGCTTCAGCCTCTGCTTTAACTTCTTCTTCACACCACTCATGCAAAAATAATTTGTATTGATCGATGAACTTGTTAAATGTAGTTTCCTTCTGCAAGCACTTGTCAAAGCAAGACACTACACTTTGTGATCTCTCAACAGTACAAAACCCACCAAGAAAAACCTCCCTCATATATGTAGGAATCCATTTTCTCCGGTCCTCATACAATGATTGCATCCACTTATCATCTACGAGATCAAACTGCTTGACCATTTTGCGCCATCTCTTATCAAATTCTTCACTTGTCCAGGATCTATATGTGCATTTCTTAAATTTCATCAAAAAGAGTTCAGATTCACTAAATTTATGACTTAAATTTGGACCAACTCCAGCGAACACATGCCAAGGGCAAAAGTAATGGGAAGCACTAGGGAAAACATCATGTGTGGCTTCTATAAGCGACCTGTCGTTATCAGTGATAATCACTTTGGGACTATGGGAAGCAACTGCTTTAAGCCACGTGCGCATCAACCAAGTAAAAGTAGACTTTGTTTCATCCCCAATCAAGGCACATCCAAGCAAAATGAATTGAAAATGATTGTTCACCCCGACAACAGGTACAAAGGGAATTTTATACTTGTTTCTGATGTAATGAGTATCAAAGAAGACCACATCACTGAAAGGTAGATAATCATGCCTACTTTTTGGATCAACCCAAAATATATTTCTCATACGTGCTTCAGCATCAAAATCTATTACATAATAAAAGCCTGGAGCCTCAGCTTGCATATGCATGAAATAATCAAGCAATAACTCTACATCCCTCTCATCTAAAACCAACTGCAGCCCTTTCTTCTGGCATGCAGCATTGGCCTCCTGATTCTTCCTTCCCCTTATAGTATTATAGAAATCATCAGGGAAAATTTCATGATTATGCTCCTCCACAAAATTATAAATAAACCACTTCCCTTCCGGTCTTTTCTTGATATGAATGCTAGCTTTGCAGTCTGTCTTGGTACACGGCCTTTGACTAATAGTCGTGCTAGATTGACGCCTGCTCCCAAACCTAGAACATGCGATCTTTATATCAATGAACTTGCCAGATTTCTTTGACCTTCGACTGGCTTTTATCGTGATGCCAAATCCAACTGAACAAGCATACTCCCTATAGAAAGAATAGGCTGATTCCTTTGTCTCAAATTCCATACCATTTTGAGGCATGCAACTCTCCACCTGGCTTCTATTATCAGTAAACACACTGAAATTATCTCCATCCCCACCTCCCATAATTTCGTTATCAACCACAATCCCTTCATCACTATCATCAGCATCGTCATCATCATTAGTTATGTCCAACTCCGCATTTAATCTTCCTTCCCGGCTAGAGGGCAATTCTAAATGAATCTCCATAGGCAGACATCTAAATCAGAATTAGATCACATTTATTTTCCTCCAAAAGGTACCTGATAAAATTGGATTAAACAACATTTCACTAATTTCGATCATCTGGGGCAAGAAATTCATCACATCTCTACCAGTTTAACAACTAAAGTACCAATCCGAACCAAAGCAGGAAAAAAAATGCAAGCATACTAACTAAAAAGGAACATTCTTGAACGCAATTAAAACTATATAGAACCAAAATCAAATTGCATTTAGATAAGTAATTTGCGTATAGAATAAGGAGAAACAACAACAAAAGAAAAAAAAAAGAGCGTAATATTGTACTTACAGTTCTCAGTTTTTGTCTTGTCGCTTGCAGGAGTGAAGTCGGGCGCCCAGACCTCTGCTCAGTGCTCATAGATGAAAATTTTACGGTTTGTGATTTATTTTTATTTTTTACAACTGAAATTTGTAAGAATTGCGTTTAAGCCCTAACACTTTCGCAGAATTGCAGTGAACCCCAGGCATCCAGTTCATGCACAATTGAGAAGCTAAACTAGAGCTGTCAAAATGGGCTAGGCCTGCCGGGCCGGCTCCTTATCCACCAAAAAATTAGGTAGGTTGGGTTGCTAATTTGGAGGCCCGCTATTTGGTAGCTCTAGATGGGACAGGCCTAAACAGGGGCGGGCTTTGGCGGAGGGCCTAGGCGGGGTGAGCTTAGCCCACGGGCCTATATTTTTTAAAAATTTTCTTTTTATAATTTTAAATCTATATTTATTTTTCAAAAATAAATGAAAAATAATGAAATCATAAATTAATTTAATGATAATTAATTTTTATTGAAATTAAAAATATCAAACGATGGTAATCATTTGTGTTTGTGAAACAATATATATTTTAATATAATTTGATGATGAAGAAAAAATATGCGAACGCTATAAAATTTAAAAATATTGAAATTAGTGCAATGTTAATAATAGTTTAGACTTTGGAATGTTCTCATTCATATCTATATCATGATATAAAAATAAAAATTAGTGAATTGAAAATAAATATAGATTTTAATTTTTTATTATTTATTTGAATATGCCTGCAGGCCGGCCCGTTGACTCGCAGCCCGCAGTATGGGCGGGTTGGGTTGGAGGTTTCTAGGCCCGTATCCGCCTAGGCTTGCCCCGTCTAGACCCGCCAAATGGCGGGCTTTTGAGGTCCGCGGGTTGGTCTGTCCTGCTAGCCCGTTTTGACAGCTCTAAAGCTGAGTTAGAAGGACAAAATACTAATTAAATATAACATTGAATGTATGTTTCAGTAAAATAATATACTATGTTTCGACTGAATACTTCGGAGTTCTTTCTTTTTTTTACTCACACACCCGACTTGTAGTATTAAGAAGATTCGAACTCGTGATATTTAGTCTCCAAGTACCCTCACTCCACCGCTAGATCATCCCTTACCGGGACTACTTGGGAGTTCTTCCTTATAGGTTCTTATGTTAGTGACCAAATCAACTATACCTATGACATGACATTTTTATTATAATTTTTTGTCATATTTTCAGGTCAAGGTTTCATCAAAAAATGCAATTGATGTTATATTTAATTAGTTTATATAATTTAGATATTTAATGAATAAAAATAATAGTTTGAGATATATTTGAAAAAATGAAAATAGTTTAAGATATAATCTTGAGATAGTCTCATAAGTCTTTTAAAACTATTATATCTTCTACGCAAATACTTATGTGCATTAGATGCACATATTGTTATTTCAGACAGGTCGGGTCCGACCAGTCCACTGTCCCGAGATATATAAAAAAAACTCGCTTCATTCATTTGTTTTCATTCTGCTTTCTCAACCCTAGTTTGAGGCATAGCGGCGGAAAATTGAAATCGTTTCCATTCAATTTTCTAAACCCTAGTTTGAAGAATCGCGCCGGAGGACTACTCGTCTTTACTTCACTGAAGATTTCCAGCTATCCTTCTCCCTAGTTTCATGAGAATAGGGGATATTGGTACTTCGGCGATGATTTGTTGGAGATTCCACTGCACTTTTTGTCGAAGAGGAGTTATCGGCCGTGTAATTGAGTTTTCCGATTTTTTTCTTCAATCTGCTGCCATCAGATGTGAGATTTGTTAATATGTATGTTTTTCATTTGGCGTTTTATTTATATTTTGTGTTCTTCAATTATTGATTACGGTTTTATTTGTTGTGTTTGCAATTTCACTCGAATAGAAGTTATCATCCATTCAATCGTGTTTTGCAGCTTCTTTTTCAATCTGGTGCCATTATAGGTTAGATTGTAAATTTTCTAGAGTTTTTGTTGGGCGTTTTACTTACATTGTTGTTTCTTTACTAATTGATTACTTTTTATTTGTTTATCTTTAGTATTTGATAGCATAAGACGAATTATTTTGAGTGTGGGTTTTGTTGAAAAGATTGCACGATATTTCTGGTTATGGTTGTAATATGCTGTCAAAGAAAATATATGAGGTTACTATTGTGATTTGGGGCGTTTTATCTCTGTAAGATGCCTGGATGTGATGTTTTCTTGTTTAGTATTATGTTTTACACATTTAAAGTATCATTTTATACATGTATAAGTATGATGTGTGTGTGAAGTATATGCACCATTTTATAAATGAATAAGTATCGTATGGGTTTGTCTCTGAACTATATGTACCATTCCATGCATATATAAGTATCACAGGTGTATGAATGTGAATTATATGTATGATTTTATTCATGTATAAGTACCATTTTATACATGTACAACTATCACAATTTTATGAAATTTGAGGTGTCTAGATATCAATTTATACATGCATAAGTATCACAATTTTATGAAAACTGAGGTGTTTGAGTTTAGTATTAGTTTTAGAATTTTTAAGTATCATTTTTTACATGTATAAATATCACATTTGTATGAAAATTGTGGTGTTTGAGTTTAGTATTAATTTCAGAATTTTTTAAGTATCTTTTTATATATTTATAAGTATCATAATTATGTGAAAACTGAGGTGTTAAAGTTTAGTAATAGTTTTAGAATTTTTAAGTATGTTTTTATTGATGTATAGGTATCACATTTGTATGAGAATTGCGGTGTTTGAGTTTCGTATTAGTTTCAGAATTTTTTAAGTATCTTTTTATATATGCATAAGTATCATAATTGTGTGAAAACTGAGATGTTAAGAGTTTAGTAATAGTTTCATAATTTTTAAGTATCTTTTTATACATGTATAAGTATCACAATTGTGTGAAAACTGAGGTGTTAGAGTTTAGTAATAATTTCAATTTTTTTAAGTATCATATTATACATGTATAAGTATCACTTGTGTTAGTATGTGAGTTATTGGAAAGGATGAAAATATCACTATCGCACCATATAACGCAACTTCAATTTTACGGATATATCACCGGATATATCGATATCGCATATTGATATCGTAGAAAATTGAAAAAAATAATGGAAACTATATTAAAATCTTGGAAATTTAGCAAGAAATTTTAGAACTATTATAACATATTGTTATGCACATATTCTACTCAAAATTTTGATAAAATTATATTTTGAAAGCAAACATATGAATAATACATTATATAAATATTGTCTGAAACAATACATTTGACAAAATAATACATAATACAATATAAAATAACTAAATAAACATTATAAAGTACAATTAATACCAAAATGGGGATCTATGAGTTTCAAATATAGTAGATGGAATGTCATCTTGTTCCAAACAATATTGGTACTAACTCATCACATTAGAGTAATTCTGGATATAATTTCTTGATTTCTTCCAATAGCTTCACCATGGATTGGATAATGTCCATTGACTCAATTATTTTGTTGATGCACATTATGACCTCTATACACATTTTGATAATATTCGCACAGCCAAATCTCTAACTGTAGGTGATGAATGACCATACATAACCCACCACTCAACTGCCATTACCTAACACATGATTTTAAATTATTTAAACAAACACTATTTAAAAACATTAAGTAAAAGACTTACATGAGATCATAGTAGATTGAGAAGCAATTGTTGCACGATCAGCAAATCCTTTTCTCTCATCATGAAAAAATAAAGTTAATGCATCTCACTTTTCTTTTTAAGACATCCGTTGATTTTTCGGGCTTCTTTCTTTTATAATTTTTTGGAGTGTGAGTGTCTTTGTATAGCAAAGAATATTGCAACTCAAATAATTATGTTAAAGACCTAAAAAGACCACAAAAATATATAATATTAAATAAAAATCAAAATATATTATAGAAATATAAAAAAATTGTGATATATTGCGATATGTCACCGATACCCGGAAAAAAAAAGATATTCTCCCCCATATCCGTACCGCAATGTCAAAATCCGCGATATATCTGCGATGTCGCGATATTTCAATCATTGGCTATTGGTATCTAAACCAATTGAATTAGTTTCGTAAAATGCAATTTGTTGTGTACTGTTTATGTTTGGGTTGTCACTCTTATCATTTCTTTGTATTTTAGGTTTTCAAAATGACGAGAAAATTTAAGAAGAATGAAATTGATTCAAAGTGTATTGATATTATGTTAAAGTTATTTGATGGGGCTTCAAAGGAGACAAATAATCCCATTGATACTGACATGAACAATGAGTTCAACAAAACTGTGAAAGGGAAATCACAAGTCAAGTATATGTAATGAAAGTTATTATATTTTTGAATTTATTTTGTGTTTTGTTTGGAATTGATTTTCATGTTATCATGTCATTCAATTTTTTTATTTACTCTTTCAGTTCTGTAGAGGTAATTAAGTCTAAGAAGCGAAAAAAAGTATGATAATGCCCCATTAGATTATGGAGGTAGCAGTCGTTCTAAGAAGAAGTCGGTGAGGAAAGTTTCTGATACATCTTGTATCGATAATAAAGAAAAAACAATGAGGTAATTTATTTTATGAGCTGCTACTTTTATGTAAATTTTCTTGTACTTTTTATGTCATATAGTAGGTACTTTGTGTTGCAGTTTGTGAATTATATTTTTTTTTGTTTTTCTTTGAATTTTTGTTGCAGTAGAAGAGATTATGTTGTTAAATGTCGGCCCTCTTTGATCTCTTTTCTTATTAGTTCACTGAATGAGGAGCAGCGGAGGGCTGTAAAAGATATTGGGTTTGGGAGTTTGCTTTATTTTCAAGATTTCTCATGTGTTTATTGGTCATATGTTTACTGGTTTATTGAGCATTTTAATCCCGTCATTCGTTTGTTGTGTTTTGATAATAGCGTTCGTCATCACCCCAAATAATATATATGATGTGTTTTTACTTCCTAGAAATGGGGGTAGGGCTGTGTTGAAGGGTAGGAATGATCGATTCATTAAGTCGTTTCTTAAGGATTGAAATAAAAAATATTCTGAAAAGAGGATTATCGCAGTGTCTGGTGTCCGTAGTTTATTGGGAGACCCATGTTTGGCTGATGGAGAGATGATTTCAAACGTTTGTTTGTGATGTATGTTATGTCTGTTTTCCTTGCACCTATAATGAATCGGACAATTGATCTTAATTTGATAAAATCAGTAGTCGAGATTCATAGGATTTCATCTTTCGATTGGTGCTCTTATGTGTTGGACAAGTTGTGCAAAGCCATTGTTTTCTTAAAGAGAAATCTGGATAAGAAAAATATCATTGGTTGTGTTATTCTGCTTCCCATATTGTACATGCATCGTTTAAAATGGAGGGGTTTCATAGAACCTAGTACACTGCCTATGATTAGACATTAGAATGCCTCAAATTTTAACAAGAGATTGCTTGAGGAAATGAAAACAGGAGGCTATGGTTAGGGGAAGTTCGTAAGGGGTGTATATCTTGTGAGTAGGGCCGGCCCTGACAATTGGGAGGCCCAGAGCGAAATAAAAAAAAAGGGCCCTGAAATTTTTTTTCACGGGCATCTTAAAGTTTTTTTCATTTTATTCCAATCACCTTAAATCTTGAAAAAGTACAATCAACATTTACAAAATCTCATTCGTGAATTCTGTAAGTAAAAACAATACTTTCATTAATTAAATAATCGTGAAAAAATATATTGATAATATTAAGGAAAATAATTCAAAATGGAATCAATTTAATTTTTTTATTGTAATATTTTATGTTAAAAGCCCTAGAGTTGAGATTTTGGTGAACTCAAAATTGAGGAATAAAACCCCTAAATATAAGAATCAATTTTTTTTCCTTTATACAGTTTTAATAAAATTTCAAAATTGAGTCTTTAAAGGTGTATTTCTTGTACATGATCTTTGTATAGAGTACAAATAGTTGATTAATAATTCAATTATAAAATTGAGATTAAATCAACACAAAATCTCAATAAATACTTTATCACATTAAATTTACATAGAAAAAAATAAGTGATGGATCTAATCACTTAAGCCCTATGAGATTTCAAAATCGACAGAGTAGAATCTAAAAGAGACAACCATTTTAATTATATATATATATATATATATTTTAAATTACCTAATTATATATATATATATATATATATATATATTTAAAAACTATAGGCCCCATAAAAGTGGGGCCCTGAGCGGTGGCCCACCTTGCCCGCCCTCAGGGCCGACCATGCCTGTGAGTTCTAATGAAAGTAGAGTTGTTGGATCTTGTGAGGGTGTACATGTTGATGGTATGGGTAGTGGTTCATCTGTGAGGTACATGACTGATGCATCGGAGAGGTATATTCGTTATTTGCTTCCTCCAAATGAAAAAAAAATGATGAAGAGATTCATAATATTTCTGAAGATGTTAGTATTACCATTTTTTGTTCCTTGTTTTTTTATTAGTTTATATTATTTTCATAAAGTGTGAATTAATATTTGTATGTTTAACTTATTTTTAGGGATTTGATGAGTCTTTTTTCTTGTTAAAGAGATAACTGAACGTGTTTACTTATGCTCACTTGGAATGCTTACAAGATGTTGTCAAGTGTTTTAAGCAACGTGATCCAGATCAATCTTCATCTTCTTATGTTGCTGGCCCTATGTCTGATAACGATGACTATTTTGCACCGCATAAGTTTTTTTGCCTTGTAGATGAAGTGGTAGCGTCCTTCAAGGCTATGCAAGAGCACTACAAGTCTTCTTATCCGACATTTTACATCCATACACCACATTCACCTATTGTTGATGTGAACTCTGATTCACCTCCTGGAGCCCTTGATCGTCAGAGCTAAGATGCTCTTCCTCTTCCGCTGCCCTTGTTTGTTTCTGAGGCTGCAATGGAAGGTGTGATTACTGATGCATGTAAGGCTTCTACAAGCGTGAATGTGCCTGCAGTTGACATTGAAGAAGTTGCAAATCAAGTTGAAGAAGTTGTTGTTAGATGTAAAGGAGCTCATACTGATCATGCTGCTGGATGTGGTAATACATTCAGCATAATTATTCTATATATGTTCTTTATTTATTGATTTTTTTAAACAAATATATATATATATATATATATATATATATCTCAATCATGTTTTCTGAACCAATGGGTTGTAATGTCAGATGCTATAGTTTCCGATCGTGGGAAGAAAGAATTATCGAGAAATGCTGATGATGGTAAAATTTACAGTTTCTATTTTTATTGTTGCATCTTTTTTATCTATATATTTATTGACATATTATACTTATTTATTTTCCTCTTCTAATGAAAATATATAGATATTTTTCTGGTTGATGAAATCTTTAACTCTGTTGGTCCAAATAGGTCTCAATATCTTGATTTTGACCCAATTGATCCTTGGTTTGTGGCGGATAATGAATGGTTCGTGGATGACGAAGTTGGCTTCCAGTCAGGTTTTATGAAGAAGAATGAATGTTACATGAATGATTTGACCACAAAAGAGAAGCATGTGGTTGATTTTTTTTTCACAATCACTGTGCACCAGTCGGGTGAGTTATTTTTTTAGTTCAATTTGTGTATTTTTGTATTTTATTGGTTAGAAACTGATCTTTTTATATTTATATTTTTCTTTGTAGTTCAAATGTGTTTTCATGTAGAAATAGTTTCTTTATATCATTTTCAATTATGCATTCATTATAATATAGCTCTTATATTCATGTCTCAATCATTGATGTATAGGCATTGCTACTTGATCAATTGGAGAAACACAATGCACGGATTTTTGAGAGGAATCAGTTAAAGCTGTATTTTACTGGTCAATGTTCAGTAAGTTTGTTATCATTTTTTTTCATTATTTGCTGATACTTTGTTTGCACATTATTGATACTTGTTTTGTCTGTATTGATGTGTGTTAGGAAAAAACTATCAAGAGTTGCCTAATCCCTACTGTGGTTTTGATGAAATGTCAAAAAGCTTTGAAAAACTGAAAGAAAATCAAACAGAAAACCGAGATTGATCAAACAAAAGAGTGAGCTAAACAAAGCCAAAGAATGATCAATCCAAAAGAAAAGAAAAAGAAAATAAAAGAAGGAGAGAGAAAAGAAAAAGAAAACGAAAAGAGAGAAAACCGGCCAAGGGTTGAGAAAAGAAAAAAAAAGCTTGATTGCTAGATCAGTTAGCAAGACAAGCAAACTGAAGATGCACATTGTCAAACTGACATGATTAAAGTACTAACTGACCATCAGGGTCAAAGAGTACACATGCAAATTGAAGCATTCAAGTCTACAAATCATAAGCTGAAAAATATGCCAGCTTAAGGAACTACCAGCTGAAGAAAGAAGTACCAGCTGAAGAATGTACCAATTCAAGGTATGAGCCGAAGAATATACCAGCTGAGGAAACTACCAGCTGAAGAATGAAGTACCAGCTGAAGAATGTACCAGTTCAAGGTACGAGCTGAAGAATATGCCAGCTCAAGGAACTACCAGCTGAAGAATGTACCAGTTCAGAGAATATCAGCTGAAGATGCACCAGTTCAGAATACCAGCTGAAGAGGCACTAATTCAATATCCAAACTGAAGAAAGTACCAGTTCAAGAAGTTCCAGTTGAAAGGACATCAGTCCAAAGTAGCAACTGAAGAAAACACTGGTTTAACATTGCCAGCTGAAGAAGACCAAACTAGAGCTCAGAAAACATCAAGCCAAAGCCCAGAATTGCCAGCTGAATATAGTCAACTGGAGCTTAGAAACTGCCAACAAGGTGTGCAGAATCGACAACTAAGGAAATGTTCTGAACTGAAGATCACAACTGCCAGCTGAAGCCCAGAACTGAAGATAAAGACAGAAGCCGAAACTGGAATTCAAATTTCCAGAACTGCCAGTATGAAGATCTTGAAGTTAATGCAACCAAGATCTTGGAGTAAAAACTTGTCAAAGAACAAAGGCAGCACAACGACTACTTCAACAAAAAGCCTCTCAACGGCTTTAACAAATCAATGGATCATTTATGATCATTCATTGATCTACAAACGGTCACAAGTCACTCTCCTATAAAAGATGAGTAATACGACTTGTGAACCGACTTTTACAAAAATCTGAGAAAAGACTCTTTACAGAAAAAAAAAAAAGAATTATCTCTGTTGAAAAAAGAACAGCCTTCAAAGCTCAAGCTCAAACTCATCCACAACAAAAGTCCCAACTGAGAAGAAGAAGAAGAAGAAGAAGAAGAAGAAGAAGAAGAAGAAGAAGAAGAAGAAGAAGAAGAAGAAGCAAACCGCTCATCAAGCTAGCTGTTGAAGAAGTCCAGCCAGAGCCAGCTTCTCAGTTTGAAGATTTACACCGATCAACTATCCAGCTCAAGTCAAAGGAGCACGCCAGTTGATAACAAATTTAAGACTGAATTCTTGAAGATCGAAAGAGATCTAAAACCTTGTAAAGATGGGCAATAGCACCTCATCTCTCTAGTGAGCAGTTGGGGATCGCAAGTGTGAGTTGTCGACCTACCGGCTGAAGAGGCTGCATTCGTTGGATTGCCGTTTCCGGGACAGCACCAGTTGAAAAGGAGGCCACGACTCGTAAAGTCGACATTCACCAGGTTTAACACTTTGTCTTCACTGTGTAACTGTAATAAAAAAACTTTACACTTGCATAGTGGATTTCCCTTTTTAGTAAGGAAGAGGGGACGTAGAAGTTTAAGCTTCGAACCTCTATAAATCGTCTTTGTGTGCTCAGTTTATAGCTTTCAATTGCATGTATTAACTGCACACCTCTAGCACACAAACTGCACTTTGAGAAAACTAACCATCTTAACTGAGTTCTCATAGCAAGTCAAGGGCCCAATATATTCCGCAACTGTTTTAAGTTTTTGGGATCAGTTTATTCAACCCCCCTTAAACTGATTCAGACTCACCCCGGGACCCACAATGTATTTATTATTTTTTTATTTTCCCCCTTTTTTCATATCAGTTGTATCTAGGTGATGTGTTGAGATTGAAACGTGAATTGGAACGTGGGAAGTCAAATGTTGATGAGAAAATGGTGAAGATTTTTGAATCGAAAAGGAAAAGATTGAGAGGATGCTGGAATTTCAGTATACAACATATGGGGTCTTTGAATGGTGTGATGACCGCTGAATTGATGTATTTCCCCGTACATTCCTCCGGGAACTTTTTTCTTGTTGTGATAAATTTTTGTGAATGTTTAGTGCATTATTTGGATAACATCAAGCATTCTAGTGTTGCAGATAGTATTTTTTGGCACCTGGAGACTTTGTTGGTAAGGCTTTTATATTTTTCGTTATATTTATTTTGTTGTGCTGTTAATTTTATTGGTGTTTACATGATATAAATTTGCTTTTGTTGGTGTAACATGAAGAGTTTGCTGATTTTCTTGGATAAATTGGTCATCCGAAAGCTTCCGAATTGAAGTCTTATCCTCTAGTGAATGTTGAACCGGAGTGGCAAAATAATTCAAATGGTTTTAATTACTGGATTTTCGTTATAAATCACATGCAAAATTTTGAAGGTAAACTCTATGCATGCCTTGATTTGTTGAAGGTTCGAGTTGTTTAGTTATTTCTTTTACTTTTCTGCTTCAATTTTTTTTATGTTCTTTTTGTTGTAATTGAATTGTTTGAACTTTCTTTATGCAGTCGTATGGTAGAAAGAAGTTACGAGCATTGTATTTGCTCGCATTATACTTGCAGATACTAATGACTTAAGGTTTGAGGTTCACCGATCTATGCTGGCCTTCATCAACAGGAAGAAGAAATGATCATATTGTGACTGAATGGTTTTTTTCTTTGGGGGTGTTGTTAGATGACAGATACATTGCTATAATTGTTCAGTTTGATTTTATTTGATGTTTTTATCGGTATTTGTAATTGCTCGATAATAATCTTGATTGGATATGTTGGGCAGCTTTTTGGAAATGATGAATAGATGAGATGTCTGAAATGTAGTAAGAATGATGTTATTATATATTTTCTCTATGTTTTTTCTCATTAGAAAATGATATTTCTGTGTGCATAAGTTTGTCGTATTTTTTTTTTTGCTGATACTATGTCAAGTATATATAAAAAGTATCATTTAATGTGAAATGAAGTACCAATTAACATGTAATTTGTCCACATTATATGTACAACAAAAAATCATCGTATATGTTCAGAAGTAATTTTACTTTAACTTTAGTTGTAAATTAGTTTTTTAATCATCATTCATAACCTGATTTTAAACAAACCCGATTCTTATTTAGATATAATAATAGTACAACGTACAGAGCATAAATGTATCACACGAGAAACAAAAGAGTAACATCTTTATCTATTGATAGTTCATATGTTGTATGTGTTTATTTAAAGAATTAAACGAAACTATCATAAATTAATGGTTAACAAATCAACGTACATGAAAAAATTCCAACATTACAAAATCTAATCAATAGAACTATAAAATTATCGAAATAAAAATTAAAATAAAAGGGAAAAATCATCATTCCAAGAATTTGCGAAAGAAAGCAAAACATGAGTCAGATAAAAATAAAAAGCACGATGTGGTAAGGAATTAAGTATCAAGTACGATAAAGACATGTATCAACCTGAGATTAATCTAAAACAATCGAGGGTTGAGAGTTTTGGATCCAAACTCATCCAACTAAGTTGAGTTTGCTGCATCACATGTCTTCTTCTTTCTGCCTTTCTCAAGTCGTCCTTTAATTCTCTTTTTTCTTCCCTTAGTTGTTGTTTTTGGAGGATCAATGACACTAATGCATAATGAGGAGACATATGTGTCTCGTATCAAAGTTTCTGTTGTTGTCAGTGCTTCAACGATCTCAAATATGTTCTTAGATCCCTCTTCTATAATCATTCTTGCATCTTCATTTTCTTGAGCCTTGATAAGTACATTGTAGTACTTCTTCGCCATCTTATGCCTCCAACTGTTGAAAGTAATCGTCCCTACAATCTGATCACCTGAATTTGCAACTTTATTCCACAAGTCTTTTTTCACAAATTCCGTCCATCTTTTCATAATATAACGAATGGGTATTTGTTGTATTGAATTTCTGTCCAATATCTCAAGCTATGAGAACACAACAATCCATACTCCTCAAATCTCCTACACGTGCAACTTATGAAATTTTGCCCGTGGAAAAAATTCCCTCTATAAGCAGTGCCAGCATCATGGTTTTGAACATCATATAATCTAACTTCTAATTCTTCACCTAACACATTAACAGTTGATGATATAGATTTCAAAAGTTCATCCTCAAAATCAGTGAACAAAGATAGTGTGTATACCTCAGAAGCATGCTTGAGTATTCCTATCAGTGGTATACATGAGGTTGGTATCACTCTTGAGCATTCAAATTCATCAGCCTGTTCTCGACTTCTCCATCATTGGACTGTTCTCTTAAAAATTGTATAGAACTCATGCAAATTTGTAGCCTTGCTTGCCTTGAATCCAATTACATTGTACATACTCTCACTTCGCTGGGAAGAAAGAATTTCAACTGAAAAGTAGTCCTTATTGTAAGCAGTGCACCATTTTTCTCTCAAGTCATAAAGTCGTGTAAACTAAGTATTGCCTTCCAATCCATGAACTGATACCATTGATGCCCAACATTGCTCAAATTCTTCTTTGTTGACATATCCAGTTAAACATCTTTGGAAAGCATCATTGAAGGCCTTGTTGCCTTTTAGTCTCCTAAAATAACTTACTGCATTCTGGTACAAATGACATATGCAGAGTCGGTGTCTTGGACCTGGAAAGACCTGAGTATCATTCAAAACTTTTAATATTTTTCACTACAAGTATCACCTAGTAATAAGAAAAGTATCACTGAAAGAGTAACAAGTATACCTTTGATAGTGCATTTGTAATTGCAAGATCTTGATCAGTGAATATTGTCACCGGACATTTCAGTTTCATTGATTTCTTGAAAACCTCAAGCAACCATCCAAATGTATCAATCTTCTCATCTGTCAAGATTACATACCCAAACATGACATTATTCTTATGGTTATTAAGTCCAACAAAGGGGGCACAAATCATGTTATACTTGTTGGTTCTATAGGTTGTGTCAAAAACTAGCACGTTGCCATACAGATGATAATCTTCACACATCATCGAGTCTCTCTAGAAAAAACATCGGATAGCCTTCCATCACTATGCAACTTGAATCTATAAAAAAGTATTCATCTTCAGCTCCGTCTTGACATAACATGTCCACAAAACTTTGTGCATCCCCCACTTCAATTTGTTTCATCTTTATTCTGTTTACAAAATTCTGGTGATCCTTTATCGTATGACCAACCATATGCTCACCCCCGCTTCTTTTACCATGTATCGATATGAATCATTTGCTCTCATGTCAGAGAAAATCATGTCTTGAATAAGATCAGCTTTGTCACCTGTAATCAATCTATGAGATCTGTGCATGTGACTCCATTCTTTCCTAGACAGCTCATGGTTATGATCTTCAATGTGCTCTATCACTTCAAGGAACCCATCTTGGCCCCTCTTCACTCTCAATGATGTCTTACAATCTGTCCGTGTATATTTCTTGTTCATGTTCTCTTTCCTTTTTCACTGTTCAAAGTAGAATGTGCTAAACATTTTTTAAGTCTTTCACTTGAACAAACATAATACTTCTCTATAACACAACAGTACTATTGTTCCTTTGAGTATTTTTCCTGAACTAAAGCCAACCTCTCGAGCATGTAGACAATACAATTCATACATCTCTTGAAAGTTCTGTTTCTTGAAACCAATTAGAGAGCCATTGAGGTCTAATGTATTAACTGTATTGCATAAAAGTAACAATGATTACAGATCAAAGTATCATAATATGTTGAAGTATTGTGAAATAATTTAAGATTTTTCACCTTTTTCAGGCAATGTAATACTCTACTCATTTTCATCTGCAGATTCTTGATGCTTATCCCCAGATTTTTCAAGTATGACTTATCTACTTCATTTACCGCAACAATAACATCTATGATGCACAAAATTAAGATTGATCACTAAATAAATTTTCATATATATTGCAGTTTTAGAATACAAACTAAGAGTTATTTACTATGCTCCTTTTCAGCAATAGATTCTTGGAGCCCATCCCTAGATTTTCCAAACATGGCTATAGGTATTCATTTTCAATCAATTAAAAACAATCAGAATTTCAACTCAGATTGTATAAAACTTAGCTTCAACAATGTTGTGGTTGAGTTTACCTCAATATCAATAACCGTAGTTGCAATTGAGATTTTTCATTGAAATTGAGATCGATTTTGCCTTCGCGATTTGTTATCGGTGGCGACGAGTTTCTCTTTGCAGTGTTTGATCTAAGACAGCCATGATAATCTTGTTGACGATTTTCCGTTCACGATTTCTTTCCGGCGGGGAGGAGCTTTTCCTTACGGTGGCTGATCAAAGTCAATTAGGAGTACGTTGCCGCCTTCGCAAATGCTGAGAAGCAATGAGGAGCTCTGTAATTTTTTTAACAGTGGGTTGCAATATAGTTTTTTTTTTTAGTTAGGGCAGCCTAGGTCCGAATTGGTATGGGCCGGCCTCTGACTTATGCCGTCATAAGGTAAGTGCTTCTCTTTCTTCTAATGTTTAGTTTAATTGATACATGTAAGGAATTTGAGTCGGTCTCATGAGACGCGCACTTTTTTTTATAAAAAAAAAATCTCTTTTATTTTTTTCACCCAAAATATATATACTAAAAATGGAACTTTTGAATCATAAAATTGAATCGCCGGCGGCTTGCGTGGTACACTCGTCAATATGTAATTAATTTTTTAAAAATAAATATATACACTAAAATGAAATTAGTGAACTATAAAATTAAAGTGATCAATTTAATTTTTTGAATTAAATATAAATCTTAATTAAGATTAATATGCGTTGGCTCGTAGTAGTGTACTATGCCTTGATAATTAATTGAGATTATATACACTTGTGCACTATGCCTTGATAATTAATTTTTTGAATTAAATATAAATCTTAATTGAGATTAATATGTGTTGGCTCGTAGTAGTGCACTCTATAATGAGCCATCACCAAACAAAATTACGAAAGAAACTCTCGAAAATTGCCTGGATATTATGTTCTAATCATCGTTTTCTGACCTAAATCGTCGATCTTCCAACACGGGTCCTGACATTTGAAAAACTGATGAAAATGTTAGTTGAACATATAATGTATTATGTATTTCGAGGTAAATAGGAGCTTTCTCATTATGTAAGTTTAAAACTTCATAATAGCAGTTTGGTGTCACACACACACACACACACAGGGAGAGAGAGGGAGAGATTTTGTACGTACATGATAAGTCAATAGATCATGAATCATAATTCACATATGCATGTACTAAATGATACAAAAACTCATTACAAGAACTTGAATCACACATTGTCTGACAAGTCATGATCCGTCCTTCCCGTAAGAATACTCCTCCGAACACATATGTCAAACCTAAAATCTTGAAAATATTATCTACTGAAATCAAATTATTATACAAGAAAAGCCTCCGGTTTTCCAGACCAAAATTATATATGGATTATTGGCATCTGATATAGTTCTATGCTCATTTTAAAAGCAAGGTTCTGAAAATTGATCACAAATGACCTACCATATATAGCATATTAAGATCCATTCCATGACCTAAACCTGCAAATACCACGCCGATACTCTGCAAATGAATCCCGAACAGATTGTACCATCGAACAGACGGCTGCCAATTGACCCAATTCCTCATCCTTCTCCTGAAAAGGAAACACACACAAAAAGATCATTTAGGAGGTAAAAACTTCATTGGAGGTAAACAAATAGGAAAAGATGACGATACCAATTCAGACAGACGGTCTTCAATACTTTGAGAACTTTCACACCCGGGCATAAATATTTTCCGATAAGCTGCTCTCAGGCTCTTTATCTGGGATATATCAGATAAAGTTACTCATGGTCGGAAAATAAACAAATAAAAAACGAGCCTGCTGTTAGATGTAAAAGTTTGATACGAACATTCTTCTCCTTTTTTCTTCTCCTTTTTTCTTCTTTTATCTATGGTTTGGGGGGGGACTGGAAGTGAAATTCCCAATAACCAATTTGATGTCTAAAAGTGTACCGAGCAGGCGAGTAACACAATTGATGCCAAACAGGAACAGCAAGGACAGTTATACGATAAAGGAAATACATACTGATTGCGCAAAGGTTTATTTGAATATTCTCATGGAATCTTACAGATCAGATAGCAAATGATTCTAGCTTCGCACGACCTCAGAGAATAAAAGTTGTTATGATGGAAGAAGATCCATAAAATCTAATTCAGGAAAAATATTGGAGGTCAAGATCAAGTTAAAAAGTTCAGATACATATTCAACACGTGAATGGAAATCACATTGGAGAACAACTAAACTACCATATATACAACAGATGCATTAAAAAAAAGTGAACTGGCCGAAAACCAACCTCCGCAACTGAAAACCCACGGCGCCTTAGACCTTCGAGGTTTAATCCACGCAGCTCAGCTCGTTCACCAGAGACCATTGTGTACTTGGGTACATCTTGAGAAACCTTCGAGGTACATCAGAGAGATAAGATAGAAATGATTTTTGGCAAACGATCATATTGTCATCAAACACCATCAGTTCTGGTATGGCATGTATTGAATAGAGTCAATTAGATGATCTTGAAGTTTCCTGGATTTTCAATGTTTTCACCTCTAAAATGACTGCTATAATATAGTAAGGAAGTAAGCATGTCATAAGCACAAAGAATGCAACCAATGTATAAATGTGAGTAAATTACACTTTTGGTCCTGTAAGAATAGAGTCCAAACACTTTTAGTCCCAAAATATACAAATTTGGTCCAAACACTTTTAGTCCCAAAATATACAAATTTGGTCCCAACTCCCAAGTTAATTTTTTCGACAATTTTGGTTCCACAGTTTATATTTTATCACTTTTGACCCCAAAAGCTAACGGACTGTACCTTAACATTTGTTCCGTATCTATTTTGTTGATCTTGGTCGCACCGCCTAATTAAGTGTGAAAAATAGAGGAATGCATTGAAAATTTCAATCCAAAATAGGTACTTAACGGATGTTAAGTATAGTTCGTTAGTTTTTGGGACCAAAAGTGTTGAAATATAAACTGTGGGACCAAAATTGTCAAAAAAATTAACTTGAGACCAAAATTGTACATTTTGGGACTAAAAGTGTTTGGACACTATTCTTACGGGACCGAAAGTGTAATTTACTCTACAAATGTTATATGGAAAGGTTTTTTGTGGAGAATGGTTGGGAGGAGGAGGAAGGGGAGGGGGTCAATTATTTTGCAGGGAGCAAATTGGCATAAGATTGGTGCAGAGAGGTATTAAGGTTAGCAGCAGGCCTGCCGCCACATTCAGAACTGAACCCTAAGCCAAAAATATGGCACTTCACAAGAATTTATTCAAGATCCAACAAGAAGATAAGAGAACTGAAGACCAACAAGGAAGATCCTATCATCAGTGCATGCTTTAGCGCTCATTAAAAGAAAATTTATTACTACAGTCGAGAAAATTCCAAATATGTAAGCAGGGGTTTGCATATTTACTCTAAAATCCACTCATTCAGGAGAGCATAACAGCAGGAGAAAGAACACAATAATAAACTACACAAGATTATGATAAATGCTTACCACTGACCCGCCACCAATGAAAGAAAAAGAACCAATATGACAAAATTGATGTATAACAGTGGCCCCTGCTGTGTGAGTATAATCCTGCAAATGAACAAAGTCAACGACCATTCCATTACATCAATGAAATAATCACATCTAAGAATCTACCAGTGAAAGCAAAAGCTTAAGAGGAAAACAAATTAGAGCTCCACCTCCACATTTACATGGCCTGCCAATAGAGTGTTATTTGCAAAAATGTTGTGGTTGCCTACTTTGCAGTCATGTGCGATGTGACAAGATCCCATTATAAGATTGTTATCACCAATGATCTGTTGATGAAAGTAGCATGACATACAAGTAATATCAACTAAAAACACTTTAGATCCCAAAGCACTGTAAAGTAATGAGCAAAAGGTTGCGTTACATACTGTTCTTTCATCTGGCTGTGAAGACCTATGAACAGATGCATATTCTCTGATCTCATTGTTGTCACCAATCTCAAGGAAACATTCATTCCCTGGCTAAAGTCAATCAAACCACTTAAAAGACTCCCCTATTTATTAAGTAGTAATCACTACATTAACATATGTGATTTATGGATTACACTGTATACAACAATATGGCAGTAACTGCATAATCCAAAGCAAGGGCAAGTTTCAGAAAGATGTCGATCCTGACCCAAGAACTGACTTATAATGTAAACTCAAACTACTAGAAGAAAAATAGAAGAAGGCTTAACACATTTCTGGGAAATGATATTTTGTTATTATGCGAAAACAATCATAAAACTTCAAGAAAAGGAGAGTGTGACTTCAATAAACCCCAAAAACATAAGAAGAAAGACACCCTATGCAGATCAGAATGACAGAACATAAGTAAGAAATAAATCATCTATCTGACTGCACTCAAAGAGAACCAGCCTCTAGTATCAGGTCGCCTCCCTTAAGTATCAGGGGAAAGAAAAAGGGAAACCATAAGTGCACTTACAACACAAAAATCATAAAGGCATTTCTACGATCTAAGTATCCAAGAACAAATCTATCAGTTTATATGGGAACTGGAACAATCTAAATAGTCATCTCCTCCCCAAAATTCTCCCGAGTCCGGTTAGTAGCACTAGCCATGATTGAGGGCTTTCTAGTCATTGAGTCAGTGACAATCATTTGAATCTTGTACCCACAAAATCCAAAGGAACCCGTTGGACATCATTCTACTACAGGAACATCTTCCTCTCAGTCTGTTACTCCCCAATACTAAGTTCAGGATAACCAAAACAAAGTCAGCATGGGCTTGACAGTGAACTGAGTTATGAAATAAGTAATGAATTGGAATTCCACAAATTATGACATGTTTAAAAATATTAAGGAGAAGTTTAATCTCAAGCTCAGTGTAATCCCTCAGTAAAAGCATATACAACCATCTAGTTCATCTTCAGCTATTTTAATCCCAATTCTGCTCAAGCATTTTCTCAGTAAAATAGCTGACACCAAAGCAATGAGTTCTTTAGGTATCATATACATACCTAGCATGCTGAAATTGCTATTAATCCATCAAACACGTAACTTTCTTTGCTCTTCCAAATCTAAATTAATAATACTTCACATATATTTAAGTGTGAGAATCAGAGAAAACGTGTCTTACATAACCTATGGCAATAATCAAGTAGCTTTTTTCTCCTAAAACAATACTAGATTGCATGTAGAAATGCCTTGGATTGCAACATACCTTATATTTCATATCTTGACATTTAATGCCCACCACAGCATGATGCCCAATTATATTGTTATATCCAATAACAGTACAACCAGGAAGATCATCACCAACTACAGCACCCCTGTTCACACAGTAGAAATATTCAGCTTTGAATGGAAGGAAAAAAGACAACTACAAACCAGACTTAGATGTGAGAGACAATTATCTTACACCATCAAAGTGCATTTATCCCCTATCCTTGTATTTCCGGACACATGGCTGCCCGGGTATAACTGACAATCATTCCCTAACTTTGCAGAAGGTCCGACAGTACAAAAAGGACCAATGGAAACACCCTACATTTGGATAAGACTTTATCAATTTATAACATCTTAGAAGTCAAAAGATGAACAGAACTAACAATACAGAATAGAACCATAACAATTATCTATGAGTCAGATTAAACGGAGTGGTAAACCAAATCCAAACTGGTTTGGTATACTCAGAAGTTATGTACCAGTCAATAGCCACACAGAATTTCAAAAATTGAATAGAACAATACTTTCAATAGGTAGAAAATGAGTGTGTCAATTCCGAAACCTAGAAAATGATGAATGTAGTTATCAGAAGCTAGCATGGTACAAGGTCCGTCGTAAAACTCAATCAATAGTTTGAAAACTCAGTTTCTTACAATCAATAGCAGCAGCTCTTGTGCATAAGTAATAAAGCAATCCCATTTCATTTCTTGGCTCAATTTGTAGCGTACAGGTATTTCAGCCGAGAATTGTACGTAATATTCAAATTAGTTTCAGGATTCTAGGAGTAACCATAAAGAGCTTGGCCACATAACTATTATCAATTGCTGGAAAAAAATGCCAATACCTGACCTAAAATGGCATCCGGATGAACAACTGCAGATGGGTGAATAAAACTACACTTAGCCCCTGTTTCCATACAACTCAGTTTCCCCTCCTCTTTAACATCTGTAAACGAGATAGCATCCATCAACAATTACTCCACACACACTCACACACATGTAAGTATTTATGCAAGAGAAAAGGAGAGGTGTAAGCAATACAGGGGAGTGGAGTGGAGAAGTGTCGGAGGTAGAGTCGTTGAACCGCATAGGAAAATGGCCTTCGAATTCCGAGAAGCAAAGCCATCGTATTACACCAAAATTTGGGGAATTTCCGGCATTCATAGGTTCAACCATGATGCCCTACAATAAATAAATAAATTTAAGCATATAATTTCACCCCTCTCTACCGTCCGCCCCCCATTCATCTTTTCTTTCTTCTTCTCCTTTTCTTTTTCTCTTTCTCGTCTGAAACCCTAATTTCAACAATTTCATTCATAAATCTTACAAGAGTTTTTTGTTTATGTTCGGTCAACGTTAGTCAAACACCACTTGTGCTAGATTTTTTATTTTATTTTATTTTTTCTGATCAATCCAATAAATATTCATCAAAATTATTCCCAACAATCTATGTACACAAATAAATAAAATCTAGAAACAAATTAAATACGGCTAAAAAATTACCTCTCTTTTCTTTTTCTTTTTTGGAACAAGTGCAACCGAACAACACACTCCAAATTTAGCTGCACCACCAAATTATACTTTCCAGTTCAATTTTTTAGGAAAAATGAAAAATGTAATAACTTTTAACTAATTACAATTTAGTACTCAATACTTTTTAACATTGTAACAATTTTAAAATATGAGTAATGTTTGGTACCATAAATATTATGGCATGTCTTTTAAGAATCCTATATATACACGACTGTCGTGGCATATTCAGGAAAAAAAAAAGAAAAAGATGTTTGAGGGAGAATAACTCATTAGTGTCCCTGAACTTTGACCCCTTCGCCGCAACACTAGTTGGTGAAGCGTAGTTTAAAGAAAAGTTTGGTTGGGGGACGGGAGCCCTTCTCTAGATCCGCTTTTGATCGTCAGAGTGTATTAGTTACACACGTGTACTGGTCCGACGATCACATCAATTAATTTTTGTCAAATTTCAATTTTATGTTGTAATTTCATTAAAATGTAAGTTTGTGAGATGGTGTTATGTTTTAAATCATGTTTAAAATCGAAATTAGCACAAAGTTGGTGATATGTAAAGCAATTAAGTATATTTCCCACCTAGTTTAATTTTGAAACAACATTGTTTTTTATTCTTGAAAATTACGAAAAAAAGACCTTCTACTTAGTCCTTCCACAAATCTCTCTCTCATCTTCGTTTTATTACTCTTAATTTTTTTTTTAAAGTGGATTTTCTAGTTTGTTTTAAATTTGAAGAATAGTTGCAGAAATTTTAAAAATTGGCAGGTGGCCATGATATTGATCGAACACAGTCAAATAGGATCCCCGCGATCTTCTAATTCCATTCTCCATACATGCACAAATTAATTTAGCATAAGATTTCAGAAAATCATAAAAATCCAAATTTAAATAAATATTTCATCGTGCCCACACGACTCCTAGGACCGCGGCAGCCCACCTATAATTAATCCAATCAAACAAATTAATTAAAAAAACAATTAGAAGAAAAATGAAACAAATTAGTTCATCGTCATCTTCATTAATTTGATCGATCGAAACACATACATTTTCTCTCCCAACTTCTTCTGATCAGAATCATCCGTCGATCAATCGGTTTGTTCGGAAAAGAAAGAAATTAATAAAAATGAGTTCAAAAAACAAACAGAAATTCGTGATGCGGAAAATGTGCCCTAATTACGAGCGGGAAGACACGTTGGAGACGGTGCTGGAGGTTCCGATCCCGGAGGAGATGTTCGCCGGCCTCGGCAGCAACGCCGCGCAGCGGTGGCAGGCCATGGCCGCGTGGATGAAGGCTCAAACCGCCGATAAATGGTCGTCTCCGCTGGTGGTCGGCCGCTACAACGAGATGAGCTTCATTCTCTCCATCGTCGGCTGCCCCATTCTACCTTTCCAAATCCAGGTGGACCGCTCCATCGAACGCGCCGTCAAGCATGCATCCATCGTAAGTATTACTATTTACTACTTGTTCAATTCGAGATAGATAGATAGATAAATAAATAAATGTATGTATATGGATTGCACGATGCATGCAGGAAGCTTCGACGGCGAAATACATCGTGCAGCAATACATCGCGGCGATGGGAGGGCAGCCGGCGCTGAACTCGGTGAGCAGCATGTGC
Organism: Perilla frutescens; assembly: GCA_026008535.1. NCBI lineage: Eukaryota > Viridiplantae > Streptophyta > Magnoliopsida > Lamiales > Lamiaceae > Perilla > Perilla frutescens. Next base: position 45,953,017 of record BRKX01000001.1, on the reverse strand, counting down.
GTGATCGGGCAGGTGAAGATCAGCGCGTCGGAGTTTCATCAAGGCGACGAAAACGTGAAGGCGAAGAGCAACGAGCAGAGCGGCGGTTTCGTCCTCTGGCAGAAGAATCCGGACTCGTGGTGCTTAGAGCTCCTGATTTCCGGCTCCAAAGTCATATCCGGTAGCAATGGCAAGCTTTCTTGGAGACAGTCCTCCAATCAACAGAGGCCCATCTCCAAGGGCCCGCCTCGACTACTCCGCCGATTCCTACAGGTTATCATCATATATATAATATAATTAAGATGAAGAAATACTATTTTGAGAAATATAAAGATGATTGATTGAGGATTTGTACATTTTTCAGGGACTGGATCCCCGAGCAGCAGCTAATTTGTTCATAGACGCGGTCTGCATCGGGGAAAAGATCATAAACGACGAGGATTGCTTCATACTGAAGGTGGACACGAACCAATCGACACTGGAAGGGCAGAGCGGGCCCAAGCATGAAATCATACACCACACAATTTGGGGCTACTTCAGCCAGAGATCAGGGCTCTTGGTTAAGTTGGAAGATTCCAGGTTGCTTTCAGTCAAAACATGCAAGGAAGATGGGGACGTTTTCTGGGAAACGAGCACCGAGTCTATGATCGAAGACTACAAGCTCGTCGAAGGAGTAAACATCGCGCACGGTGGAAAGACTTCTTTCACTGTTTTTAGATATGGAGAGCAGTCTGCAAACCACAAACGAGAGTTGCAAGAGTCGTGGAAGCTTGAGGAGGTAGATTTTAACATTGCCGGATTGAAACCAGAATTCTTCATGCCTCCTACAGAGTTTAAGCGTAGGTAGGTGAAAATTTTGAGGCCGGGACTTTCTGTTGGCGAGTTCAAGTGCTAGTTACGTTATAGGAGATGAAATACGATTTTGAAACATAGAAAGGTTTTTGTAGGTTAGAATAATATAATATATTTGGCGGTTGTATCTACAAACACTGTTTCTTACTAGTGGAAATTTAGTCAGAAATTTGCGATTGGAGAGTGCTCGTGACCACTGCATCTCGAGTTCTAACTTCTAAATCTGCATTCAAGAATGATCACTAAATTAACTATCATTGTATTGTGCAGAGATGGATGAAAAAGGCCAATAGAAGCACGAGCCACAAACTGAGAATATAAATTTAGAAATAATAAATTAACAACCAAAATTACACTAACTTTAGTAGTAAGTTCATAATTATTTTATCGTAAAAAATAGGTACATAATTATATATATATGGGCTAACATGCACTGTATGTCTAATCAAACAATTTGTTGTGAAGTAAAATAAACAATTTGGTATCACAACCTGTGTTTATTGCAACTCATAACATAATCAAAATCAAGTAACTGTGACATACAATGAGGGCTTATTACAATAATCAATAAGAATAAAAAACATTCAGGGTAGATAAACTTACAATGCATCTTTGACTCATACATATTCCTAACAGTCCCTCACAGCCACCTATCACGCTAATCCTGCGTATTACTTGCAGAAACCAACAATTTCGATGGGGTCGGGCTTATATTATATAGTCTGACCATTCAGACATAAACGATGTATGATCCATCGACTCCCCGGGGATCTCCTCGTGCTTCGTGGGCTGTTCCTTGCCACCCACTAATCGAGCTGGATTGCCCACTGCTGTTGTTCTTGGTGGCACGTTTATCAACACCACTGACCCTGCACCAATCTTGGCCCCCTCCCCGATTTTCACATTCCCGAGTATTGTAGCCCCAGCACCAATCAAGACGCCATCGCCAATCTTGGGGTGTCGGTCACCACCAAACTTGCCAGTTCCACCTAGTGTTACATGGTGAAGAATGGAAACATTGTTTCCGATCACAGCAGTCTCGCCTACTACAACTCCAGTTGCATGATCGAAAAGGATGCCTTTTCCTATTTTTGCAGCTGGGTGGATATCAACAGCAAAGACATCTGATATTCGGGATTGGAGTGCAAGTGCTAGAGGCCTTCGAGATTGAGTCCATAGTTTATGAGCCACTCGATGAGCCTGAATGCACAAATATGACCACTTCATGCAAGGTATTCGAGCCTTTTTTTTAGAACAGCTCATGAATCTAATGTTTATAAAAAAACTATCTAATACAGAGTATCACCAACCCCTAATAATTCATATCTTCTTCCATCATTAGGAAAGAATTTGGTCATTCAAGTTTGCCTTCCCCAATTGTTCCTTCAAATTCTTCACCACACAGTCCTCAAATTTCAAGTCTAGAAGTATCAACCTCATGACAAGAAACAATAGAAAGTAGAGATACACACAACACATGACTACAAGTAAAGGACAATCCCAGGACTTAATCCACAATGCAGAAGCGAGCATACTAATCCTTCGTTTACATGATCTTCCAAGATGTTGTCCATAATTATACAAGTATAAATATTCCAGACATTCACAGGAACAATCAATGAGTAGAAATGGATGTCATGCTCATATTAATGCATTGAAAGATGGAGAAAATATGCAGATTGTGTTTATGACATCTTCTTTCAGAAAATATTTTAGTGGCCATTGACTACCTCTCCACCAGAAATCCTAGGATACTGCAGGGCCTGCCCGTTGCATGGGACAGATAAATTTACTTCCGGTTTATAGAATGAAACTAAGTATAGCATAACATATTGAAGGTCAGAACAAATGACTAGAAAGCCCAAGGAAATGAATTTGAAAGATACTGACCCAAACCCAAGTATTTAACAAGCTATATGACACCATGATGACTTCTCTTCCAAATTGAATTGTCCAAGAGTGTTTTCAAAGGCAAAAATGGAGGTCATAATCAATGACTAAAAGGGCAAGAAGAAAAAAACTTGAAAAATATTGCACACAAACAATGAGAAAAACTTGATGATCAAACTAGTAAATTCTTACTCAATCATGTTTTCATTAATGCTGAGCACAATCAAGCAGATTTTTCTTTCAAATTTCAGTTATTTAGTAATGAACAAGATGTGACCTTGTCCGCAGTAATGGCAATTGGCAAATGGAGTGATGTTTTACTTGACCTATGGCTCTCAGGTGACCATCAGAAGTGATGCAATCCATCATATGTAGTATATCACTGATCGAAGAAAGGTTACGGCATCAATTGCAAGCACTGTAGTCAATTATATGAGATTGGAACAGAAATTTCCGATGCCTATAGTAATTTGGAATAATCCCCAAGTGCAAGGCCAAAAAGGACTGAAACTTCAAACTAAATTCCTAAATTTCCTGATTACTATTGACTCGTTTTTTTAAAGTATAAATTACAATTCCAATCTCAAAGATGAACAATCAGAGGTACCAATAGAAAGGTTGGAAAAATTCAAAAATCAGCAAATAACATACATTACTGCATCGCAATTTGCAAAAGCAACACAAATTATCCAGTTAACTTACCAGAAAAAAAAAAAAGCAGCAAAATGTCACCACTTAAAAAAATTCTTCAAACAAAGCAATTCGAAATAAGTAGAATTAAGTAGACAATATCGAAACCTGGAGAGAATGAAACTGGTTTTATAGAAAATATCGAAACCTGGCAAGCGAGGAATCCTTTATAATTAAGTAGACAGTGGGAGAATGAAACGCAGGCGGGGTCACGGACGCGGGCGGCGCAAAGGTCGGCGACGGTGGCGGAGCGAAGGGAGGCGTCGTTGGAGAAGATGTTGAGGAAGAGATCATAGAGAAGCGTGGAGAGAAGAGTGGAGGAGCAGAGCTTGTTGCCCAAGTGGAAGGAGAGAGAGCGCTCCAAGGAGGAGTGAGAGAGGATTGTGGAGTAGAGGTAGCTGGCCAGAGCCGGCTCAGCGTCGGCTTCTACACGAGCCTCGGCTTTGATCTGGGCCCACACCCGTTCCTCCTCTGCCTCCGACCCTGGAGCCGGCGAAGGGTGGCAGAATTCTCCGGCAGGCATTGCCGATGAAGATAACGATGTCGTTTAGACTGTGGTTAGGGTTAGCTGTTGGGTGGCAACCCCAAAATGATCGGTTCATATTTTTTTTCTTTTATTAGGCTTTTATTTTCCGCAAATTTATTTTTTTGACGATCTCGTCCATTTGATTTCTTATAAATTAAATTAAAATACTATGTATAATATGACCTTAATACTTTAAATTTTGGGTTTCAAGAAAAACAATCTATCTACCTATATCCATACATATATTAAGACAAAATCGTGTGATAGACGACAGTTATGATATAAATCGTTGTCTATCATATGATTTAATAATTATATTTTAGACAACACTTTTCATATAATAGACAACGATTCTGAATTAATAGACAACCGTTTTATGAGTTAATAGACAACCGTAATGACATTTATTATTGTAAATTTTCTTCTTCTTTTTTTTTTTTACATTTTTACTGGCGATTTAAATTATAACTGTTGTATTTTAACAATTTTTTGTAATCTTATTTATTATTTTTTTACTTGGAAATTTGAGATTAATAACTTTTTTTATGCATGGGTGGATGATTTGTATAGTACTCTACATTGTCGCCTAAAAAAATACAGTTCATTTGTGTTGCACTATAATAATAATTTACAACAATTTATTATTTTTCTATTTCAATTTCATCATTTAAAATAATTAAATAATTATATTTTTTTATACTTATCATATATTTAAAGAAATCAAATGTTCTTTAATCGTGGGCAATTATACATTGCTTTTTATAAAATCATGTTGTTTGAAATATTTCAATTCGATCTTTCTAACATGGATTTTTATTTAGTTCTTAAAATTTAATTTAATTTTTATTTGTCGTAACTACACAAAAATTGATCTTCTTATCTAATTAATTAACATATGTGCATATCATTTTATTAATTTTTAAAAATTGAACACAACATATAAAATTCAAAAATAATCATAATACTATTACAAATTTTTTTTAAAAAAATTATTTGTGAAAAAATACTAGTAATAATAAAAGATTGAATACTCGATCTTTTCCTTCCTCAAAATTATTACCGTTACTTGTGGGTTGTGGCTTTTCAGAATGTAACCGGAAATAAAAGATCGAGTATAAGTTTATATATTTAAATAGTATTATTTTCATTAATATTGGCATTCTTATGTTATCTATAAATATATTCGTGTACTGCAGACTGCAGTATCATATTTGGCATTTACATCTATAAATTTAGAAAATGAGTACCGTATAAAATCATGAACTTTACATTTAATTTTTTTGACATGAAATTGAAATTGTGCCAAAAAAATTATAAATTTTAATTCTAATTATATTAAAACTGTCGTGGATAACGGACAAATGCACATGGTTAGGTTGTCCGGACCATTACAAATGACATTGTTAAAATCATAAACTCTAAAGGGATTTTTTTTTAACATGAACTTCAAATCAATTTCGTCATAATTGAAAATTCAATGCTTTTTTTTTAAATGAAATAATTTTATTAAGCAACAAGCTCCCTCAACCAGTGAGGATAATTTGTGTTCCACGTACATAATTGTTCACACTCCGCACCAAAACATGCTAAAGTGTGCGCAACAGAATTAGCTTCCTTAAGCATATGTCGAAAACCAGTAATAAAACCATTCTGAATGACTTCAGCTAGAGGGGGTAATTCCCTCTCAATGTACTCCTTTCCTTTTTCTCCATTCTCGAGTAAACGGATAGTCAATAAAGAATCTGAATATACCACAAACAGTGCAAAATTCTCCTACAGACATAAGTCAATCCCATAGAGGACCGCATTGAGTTCAGCATCAAGCACCGATGTAGGGTTTTTTGTGTTAAGTTAGCAAAAATTGTTCGGTTTGTGTTTTTTGTGGCACACTATAAAAAAAAGTTGTAAATTTCATAATTTTGAAAGCGAGCCCATATTTAAATTTGTAATTTATAAATGATTCTATTCAACATTCTAATATTCAACTCGACTAAGTTGCAACAACCCCCTAGAGAATATCCACAAGACAAAGGAAGCAAATTCTTAGATATACAGTCCATCACCAGCAGAGAGAGAGAGAGAGAGAGCAAAAAAAGGAAATCGATTCTTGTTGAAATACAATAAAGTTGTATCCATTGAATACAACATCTTGTGGAAATTCCTAATCGTACACGACAACCAAAATCGTCTTCCCCATTCATGTGTAACATTTTGTAATAGTTATTGTCCAAACCGAATGTTGCACAATATGAAATTAATCTATGTGCTATTCACTCAGCATATGGCTTTCTCCTTTCTTCATATGCAATTTCTAGGATCAGCTTCAGTAAACATACGCAATTCTGCCTCAGCTAAAACCTCAAACGTGGACATTTCCATCCCTAGTTCAAGCTCGTTTATAGTATAGTCAATCTTGCTCACACTCGACTATCTATCGGAGCTTGAGTCGCGAAGAATCTGCATTGATCAGCCTGGTTGAAGAAAACCCGATCCCAATCATTATACATACTCTCTCACATTGGAGGATTGGAATCTGATCGAGATCATAGTTCAAAGTTTTCACTTTTGGAGGATTCGGGCATGCATGAATTTGTCACAGTTTTTCCCTTGCAAGCTTAAGATTGGATACACGGATCCTCCTTCCTTTATGCTCCAAACACCTTTTATTTCCTCGGACAGGGCTTCGTTTACAAGGAGAATCATCGTCCAAGATAAATCCACAATTGAGGCTAAACTTTTCACCAGTGGCATGATCACAAGGACGATGGTTCTCCGTGGTATAGTTCAGTTTCTGATCTTGAAAATCAAAAAGGTGCTGATCAGTTTCTACACCAGATTCCAGGCTTGCAGCTATAGGAGGGACTTTTCCTTCTGTATTCATCTTTGAAATATGACCATTGACTCTCAGCCCTTTGTGCATAGCACATCGCTTTCTTCCTACTACAGGCAGTGTTGTGCAAACAGATCCATGACCGATGGCAACTCCACAAATATTATCATCACAATCGCCAGAACCATAGTGCCCTGGTCTTGGCTGCAACCTCCTAACTCCAAGTATTCTCGAGAATATTGTATTATTTTTCATTCCAATTAAATTAGAGCCAGATCTGATCTTAATGCCCACCTCCCTCTGGTTGGTAAACAGAAACTTTTTTGCAAGAAGAGAGAACCTGGAAGCTTTTTCAAGACGTTCAAGTTTTTTGTGGATATCATCTTGGCGGCGTGAACCATTGCTGCCTTTGTTCCACGCATAATCAAATTTGTCAAGCAGCTCTTTCTCAGTTATCTCTGCATCCTTCTTACTTTTAATCTGTGAAAAGAATTCAAGGAATGAGAGTAACATGGGAAAATCAAATTCTTCATGATGAGGTATGATATCTTTAATGTCATAAGATGATTATTGGTTAAATGTCCTAAGTTCAATAATAAGAAACTAGCATCGCCACAAGTGAAATGCTAAACAAGGATTGGATATGAATTGATACTTATGGAATCAAACACAATAGACTGCTTAAATTTCCCCATGCTTTACTGGAGAAACACCAAGTCTCGATACAAGTAAATATACGCAGGATGTATCATTTTGACAATTTCAAGTACTGCAATAAGATTTTAACCAGCCAGCTTGCCATCTTGAGCTTCATCTATGATAAAGCTTGGACATAGCTTCAGCTAATTTAGTTTGTCAATAAATTGAAGTCTAAAACATATGGTACTTACAGGAGCACATCTATAAACGATTGGCAGCCCTCTGGAGAACATATCTGTAAATAATCCAGGTCCCTTATGAGAAGATACACTTTGGCAGTTAAAAATCTTGCTACTCGTACATCCCTTCTCCAAATGGTTACCATCACGGCCATACTGCTGCAGTCTGTTCCTAAGGTTATCAGCTTGTCCAAGATATACAGGAATAACAGAACTTGAGTCAAGTTTTCTGGTTGTTCCAGATCGTGGTCGTGATGTAGCAATGCCAAGCTCGTAAACTCCTGAACATGAAGTCCAGTTTGGGAGATTCTGCGTCCTGTACCTTTCCACTCCTTCTTTTCCCATTGAATGATCTTCCCAATCAGAGGCTCCTATTAGAATCTGGTCATAATGATGCTATACATCAGCATTAAACAAACAATTTGCAGTGCTAAACTCACTCAACTATTGTGCCTTGATGAAATTTAGAAACTTTTTTTGTCAACAATTATCTGTCTAATTTAAAGAGCTTTCGTTTTCCATTCCCATCCCACTGATGCTGAACAAGTAAATCACAGCCCTCAATATGACCTAACAGAACAAACACTGGTAGCGATCTCTATAAACGGTTATAAATATCTAGTTTTCATGATACTTTCAGTTATATTTAGTTCAATTACTTCCTCAACAAGATAGACCGGGAAAACTTCTTCAAATTAAATTTCATTCTCAAATATACAGAAAACAAACTAGGAGATATCAATGGCAGCCTATGAGTATTTGAATTTTCACCTAAATAAAGGTAAGCCCGTAACTTGCAGCTAAACTCAAACTCCTCAAGCCAGAGAGAGAGAGAGAGAGAGAGAGAATTTCTCCCCTTTTTGTAGTTAAAATTTAAAACAAAGAGTCTACTATGAGAGGAACTATCACAATCAATTCATCAAGAACACTAATCGCAACTAATCAGAAACTAGTAAAGTTGATTCTTTTACTCCACGAGTAAGATAACTGAGAATTATTAACAGTTTAAGAAACACGCATAAACCACAATCTGCAGCTGAACCGGTAAAATTTGAAAGACATGAAGCAGTGTAAAATTGCGATTAGTGCGTGAATGTGTGTTGAAATGGGAGGACCTTCCATTGGGAGAAAGCAGAATCGTGTTTGGTGCGCCGGAAATCTTCTCTCTTCAGCCGTGTGGCGGTGGCTGAAACAGTGGTGTCGGAGGCGGAGCGCACTCCCATTGAGCTCTCTCTCTCTCTCTCTCTCTCTCTCTCAATTCACCTGAGCTGAGCTGACCGTTGCTCTCGGGACTCCTTTTAAGTTCCGCTATAAAGACAAATCTGCCCCTAAGAGTAACTCAAGCAGTTGGTTCTATTTTTTGTTCATCATAAAGGACAATCCTTATACTTTATACTTTCAATTTGAGTAATACAATCTCATTTTCAAAAAAATCATAATTAATGTGCCTTTAATCTGAGCCCTACAATCTCTCTCTAATAAAACACGATCCTTGCACTTTTAATCTGAATCTTATAATTTCATCTCTAATATAATAAAGCACAATCTTTATACTTTCAATCTCAACCACACAATGTTATTTCCTCGTGATCTTAATATAGCACAAGATCCAATTGTGGGTAGAAACGAATGCAAATATGCATTTTGGAAACGTATTGCAAATGAGAAATTGATGACACACCAAGGTTGTGAGATTTAAATATCACCATACGTGGTATGTGATAAAAGAGCATGTGCAAGTTGAAGGTATAGGTAGAGTCTCTTGATTGAGTGGTTAACTAAAGAAAATAATCATTTCAAACTCCCCTAATGATTCATTGTATTCGTTTGAGATGAACTTAAGTAGTGATGATGGTTGTTAATCCAAACGATAATAAAGGCATCAAGAAGTCAAAATTAAAGATAAAATAGGAAGATGCCTCTAGTGCTACAAATACCTTCAAAAAAGAAAATGAACCGCGTGAACTAATTGTAAGTTTAAAAGCATACATATATATATATATATATATATATATATATATTGAGGTGCAAAATGGAAAAAATAGATGCGCAATTTGAAAAAAATAGAAATGCAAAATCATAAATTTGGTATAAAGGAATTAAAGAGAAGACGGGAAAATTTTGTTGGTCAATCTGGACACCATTTTTAATCCTAGACGACATGAATGCATTCGATTGGAGTAATAAGAAATTATGCAAAAGGGGAGATAAGCACAATATTTAAAAAAACGCACTTTCTTATGTAATTTTATGTACAATTTTATATTTTAATATTTAAAAAAATAATTAAGAAATCCAAAATATTCCAAAAATTAAAAATAAATTGGAAAAAAAGGAAAAAAAAACTAATTAATCTATTAAAGAAATTATAGCGCCTCTCAACAGTGTTGCTTCACACAGTTCAAATGAAGAGGCCTCTCTACTGGAGAATGGAGATGGCCTAAGAATCTGCTTTTACTTTGTTTCTTTGTGGTTAGATAGGTCATACAGGTTGTTTCGAGTTGGAATTTGTTTAATTTTGAATTTACAGAAAATTATTGAATTTTAAATGGAAGATTTTTTAATTTTAGATCCACATACTTTTGTACTATCAAAGGGTAAAGTACAAAATTATGCATCTATGGAATCCAGATATGATTATGATTATTTTCCAACTAAAATTAAGATAATACAAAATGCAATTAAGTTACAATGGTGGAAAACAATGTTCCCATTCTTGAAATATGTAAAAATAAAACCAAATTCTTCCTTTGAAAGGCGATAAATTTAAATTTAAATTGTTTAGTCCCTGTGAAAGCAACAATCCACTAATTTGCTAACTTTGCTGATTTTCACTTTTATATTTGGATGATATTTTGTTGGAGAAATATTAATCCAAGGCTCGAAAGATGATTTATTTATTGATACAAAACCTAAAAGATAGATTCTATCGATTCAAGGTTTGAAAGATCTAAAACTATCGATTTAAAGCTTGGAGATTTAACAGTGTTAAAATTCCATCCAACAGGAGGTGATGTGGCCGTTAAATATCCACATCATTTTTTATCATAAATTAAATTAAATAAAAAAATATAAATTTACATTAATTAAATTAATGAGGGGTTTTATTATATTTTGTAAATTCAATCTCTGTTTAATTTAATCAGATATTCTTATAAGTTTAAATTAAATTCAACGTTTAACTAAATTTAGTATGTAATTGTAAATTTTTTTCAATCACAATAATAAATTGATATAGTTATTTTTATTTTTATTTTCAATTTTGATGGGGAAATGATTATTTTAAAAAGAGATCTTGAAAGAGAATAAAATTCACATTAATTAATTTATTAAATATTTCAATAACATTTAATAGTTTGTGATGAAATTAAAATCATAATAATTAATTATAAATATAATAAAATTTAATTAATCAAACAAACAAACAAACATGACTTTCAAATTAAAAAATAATGAGACCCGAATGATAGAAATTAAAGTGGTGGTTTTTATTTGATGAACTTTAATTAAACCCCATGTTTAATTTAACTAAAATAATTAATGTAAACTTGTTGTTTATTTAATATATTAAATAATTTTGGATATTTAACGACCACATCAGCTTTTGTTGGATGGAATTTTAACACCGTTAAATCTACAAGCCTTAAATTGATAGTTTTAGATCTTTCAAGCCTTGAATTGATAGAATCTATCTTTCGAGCTATATATTGATAGATAAACCATCTTTCAGGCTTTAAATTGATAATCCAAATATAAAAGTGAAAATCAACACACCGAGATGGTATTGATGAGATTTGAATCAACAAAGTGAAAATTGAATCAACACACCGAGATGATAATTTACTCACACACCCGATCTATGGTATTGATGAGATTTGAATCTGTGACTTTTGGTTTCCAAGCAATCTCATTCCATCACTATATCATCCCCACCGAGATGGTAAGATGGATGGCATGTTTAACAATCTAGACAGAGTCTAGCTTCAACTCGATTCGCTAAGCATACATTCGAGTTCGAGCTCATTAACTAAATAACTAAATGGAAATTGGTCTGCTAAACATATAAAATAGAAAAAGAAAACAAACGAAACGAGCTCGAGTTGGGTAATAGGTTTACGAACATAACAACGAGCAAGTTCATAAATTAACTAGTCCTTAGTTTAAAAAAGCGCGCCTAGACGCGCAAAAAAAGTGAGACGCGGCTTTAGAATTTTTTCCGATCAGGCATGGTCACCTACAGAAAGCCCATCTAGGCGCGCCCAAGGATGAAAATATCGCTATCGCAACATATATCACAACTTTAATTTTACGGATATATCGATATCGCATATCGATATCGCAGAAAATTGAAAAAAATGACGCAAATCATATTAAAATCTTGAAAATTTAGCAAGAAGTTTTAGGAACTATTATGACATATTATTATGCACATATTCCACTAAATTTTTTGATAGAATTGTATTTTGAAAGCAAACATATGAATAATACATTATATAAATACCGTATGAGACAATACATTATTTTGACAAAAATAATACATAATACAACATAAAATAACTAAATAAACATTATAAAATACAATTATTACCAAAATGAGGATCTATGAGGTTCAAATATAGTAGATGGAATGTCATCTTGTTCTAAACAATATTGGTACCAACTCATCACATTAGAGTAAGTATGGATATAATTATGCACATGTGCTTGATATGTTTCTTGATTTCTTAGATTTCAATTTCGTATGATATCTGGGGAGAAAAATTTTAGTGCTTTGTCCATCATGTCCCCAACTGAAAAAATAAAGCCGGTGCATCTCACTTTTCTTTCTAAGACATTCGTTGGTTTCCCGATCTTCTTTCTCTTATAATTTTTTGCAAAGTGAGTGTCTTTATAAAGCAAAGAATATTGCAATTCAAATAATTACATTGAAGACCTAAAAAAGACCATAAAAATATATAGTATTAAATAAAAATCAAAGTATATTATAGAAATATAAAAAAAATCGCGATATATTGCGATAATATGCGATATATTGTGATATTTCGCCGATACTCGAGAAAAAAGATATTCTCCCTAATATCCGTATCGCAATGTCAATATCCGCGATATTTCAATCCTTGAGCGCGCCTAGGCTCATGACAACGCGTGAGGCGCAGGTGCTGCCTCTGCTGCGGCGCCCTCTGGCAAGTAGGGTGCTGGTGTGAATGAAGATGAAAAAGAAAGAAGATGCGGCGCATTTAAGGGTGGGGCGGTACTGTATACCGAAAATTTCGCGTCGTATTCGTACCGTACCAAAATATCGATCGAAAAATTCCATACCGAGTTCTCATACCGAAAATTTCGATATACGAAAGTTTCGATATACGCCGTAATAGATATCGATATCATGCTGAAATTTTCGGTATACCATTTCGTACCAATAGAAAACGGTATACCAAACATACCGAACTTTCACAGTATATTAAAAATACTAAAATTTTAAGGTATGCCGAAAATACCGAATTTTACATATCGTACCGATCCGAATTCTACAAATAACTACATAAAAATTCATGTCTCAACAATCAAAATACCAACACCAAACAAGTTTAATATTCCATGTCTTAACAACCAAATTTTAAATGTAATATTACTAAATGAAATAACATAGCAACTTGATGTTCAGTAGCAACTTGAAAATTTCAACATCACAAGAAATATGCAAAATTAAAAATTAAATTACATTTTTCAAAATATTAAAGTTGAAATAAATTTAGATACACACTAATAGGGATGTCAATCGGGCTAATCGTTCGGTTTCGGGCTAACCCATTTCGAATTCGGTCCTATTCGGTTTGGGCCTATTCGGTTAAAATTTTCTTCGGGCTCAAAATCTCCGGCCCTAACCCTTCGGTTTTCAGGATAGCCCGTCGGGCCAACATGTTTATGATTTTTTTTCCACGTGTATAAATTATATCTTGATAATTCTCCTAAATAATCATTATCTTTTATTCTTGAAATAAATTAATACGTGCAAAATAAGATAAAATGAAAAGAACATGACAAATACAAAATTTAATTAAGATCAAACTATATCAAATGAAAGAAAACAAAAATAAATGACATGAAAATGACAATAATGTTCAATCATAATTTGTTCTTCCAAAAACAATCATTTTAAACTACACCACAAATCTATTTATAACTTAATCTTCCATCTAATTTGAAGTGCAATCTTCTTCTACTTTAACAATATTTGAAGCCCCTTCAACTTCATGTTTGATTCCATCTTTAAAATATTTATCATTTATTACAAGAAATAATAATGTTATAATATTATAAATTAAATAAATTAAAACATGATAAATTATAATAACTAGTTAGTCTAAAGAAATATAGGTAGGGATGTCAATCGGGCCAACCCGTTCGGTTTCGGGCCAACCCGTTTCGATTTCGGGCCTATTCAGTTTGGGCCGAATCGGTTAAAAAAAATTCGAGCTAGAAATTCGTGGCTTTTAACCCACCTTTTTTCGATTTTTTCGGGTCGGCCCATCGATTTCGGGCTAAATTGACATCCCTACACATTGATAATCTTACTTTTTAAAAGACACCAAAGACTAAATGGAGTCAGGAGAAATAGTTTGAGAACGTACTTGATTCATAATTGTAATAAAGTTAGTTTATTATCTTTAATATTAGTCATGCTCATCTTCAATATCTAAATATCAAAGTATTATTCTCTTAATTTACGTATATTTAGTTTCATATTATTTTTTTTGTTATTTTTTTTAACTTTTAATGCTTAATATTGGAGAAAAATATATGAGGTTACTATTTATTACGTATTTTTTAAAAAGTTCATTTTCAATTCATAACTTATGTATTTTTTATTATATATATTTTCCAAGCTTTTATATTAAACTTACTAAGTATTGTATTTTTTTGTATAGTTTAATGAACTCTAACATATTTTTTACCTTCTTATTTAGTATTTTTGTTTTATTTCTCTTATAACTTACTTTATTCATAAGTCATAATTGTAATAGTGTTAGTTTATTATCTTTTATTAGTCATGTTCAACTTCAATATCTAAACATCAAAGTGTTATTCTCATAATTTATGTATATTCTAGTTTCTTCTTATTATTATTATTATTATTATTATTATTATTATTATTATTATTATTATTATTATTATTATTATTATTATTATTATTATTATTATTATTATTATTATTATTATTATTTTGTTATTTTTTTTTAACTTTTAGTGCTTAATATTTGATAAGAATATAAGGTTGCTATTTATTATGTGAATTTTTAAATTGTTTGTTTTCAATTCATAACTTATGTATTTTTGATTATATATATTTTCTAAGCTTTTATGTTAAACTTATTAAATATTATATAGTTTTTAGAATTTAATGAACACTAAAATATTTTTTTATCTTCTTATTTAGTAATTCTTTTATTTCTCTTATAACTTTTTTTTTTTTAACTTTTAGTGTTTAATATTGGAGAGGGCTATTGAGTATTTAATAATAAAAGGAATAAAATTACTATTTTTTAGTTATTACATATAACTTTCAATTGTTCACTTTATTATATAATAGTTTAAATTATACTTGATTTATATGATATGTTCAAATTGTAAATATATGTTGCAATTTTGCAAACTTGCAATGTTGTAGATCAACATAATTTAAATATAACCATTTGATTTTTTTTAATTGGTATTTATTTGTCACTTTTTTATATTTTGTAGTCATGTGTACTTAAATGAAATTAGTGTCTACAATAACCATAAGTTGTAGAAAAAAAAATATCGGTATGGTACGGTATACCGATATATCAACATACCGGTATATATCACAAATTCAGTATACCGAATACCGATTTATATCGAAAATATCGGTATATACCGAATACTACGGTATATCGAGAATTCAGTACACCGCGGTATATCGAGAATTTTCAAATTTCATATCGATACCGAATCGAAAATTATCGATACGGTATCATACTGTACCAGAAATTTTGGTATACCGAAAATTCAACATTTTCGGCATTTTATTGGTACAATAAGTACGGTATTTCGATATTTCAGTATTTTTCCCCATCCCTAGGCGCATTTGACATGAGACAGGAAGAAGATCTTATTATTTAATTTTTAGGGTTTTAATAATTGATTGTGGGCTGGATTTTTTATTGAACTGTGGACCACTAATAGTACTGGGATCAATATAATATTACTCCAAATACAATAAAAAAAATTACAAAATACACAATCAAATATATAAATATTTATATATTATCATATAAATATTGATGCGCCTTACCTACGAAAAGCTCACGCTCGTGCTTGCGATTTTGTGCCTTGGTGCGCCTTTCGCTTTTTTAAACTAAGAACTAGTCGAATACTCTTAGGGTTGAATTTGACTAGAAAAAGAAAGCTTGGCATATTAAATGGAAGAATATCAAGTGAGCTTTTTTCGAGTAGAGATTTGAATAGGTCCGAATAAGTCTCAACTCTTGTATTAATTATGCACAAGTAATGCAGTCAAGTTACATACCTCTGGTTATCAGGTTGAACATCTCCTCTTGATTATTAATTTATTGAAATTTAAATATAAGCCTATGTTACATCTTGAAGGAATATATCCTATGATATATACTTATCTAAATTATTTTATATATATTGAAGCTGGCATCAACAATGCCATGGTAAAGAATGACCGACTACTGTTGAGTTTGAGATAATGATGGTGAAGAAGGTAGCGACGACGGCTGACTACTTCGTCGCGCTGCCGCAACTTCCGATGACGCGCTCTCGTCTCTCGACGGAACTTGAAGATATGCCTTCATAACATCATAAACAGTAAATCCAATTGCAACTGAAGGTACAACCTGAAAATGGCAGACATGCACCACATTTAGTCTTTCTGAGATGAAAAATGAATAGTGAATGAGTCGAAGAAGAGTTGTGCTCTCACCTTCAGGTAGTTGATGCTAAGCCCGGAAAATAACTGCTTCCATCCCTGTGTTCGTGCAATCGTGACAAGAGTTTCGAAAGTCCCTATCATAGGCCTGCTTTCGGATGCCATCAGTCGTTGGACCTGCAACCCCGACAGATATTAACCGTTGGTTTTTGAAAGACAGACATCGTGGGTGGATCCGAGTGAGAAGAATGCATATGTTACCTGCATTTGCCGCCTGACCACATCAAGAGGGTATGTGAAAGTTTGTCCCAGTAAGCCTGCAACGGAGCCACACACGAGTTTAACTGTGATGTCCTTTTTGTGATCTTCGGAGACGTGCCTTTTCATTTCCTCGTAGAAATAAAATTTCAATCCGGCATAAGGAAAGATTCCATAGAGTGACGGAGCTGGAGAGGAAAAAACAATGTAAGAGTTGGAAATAAGCTAAGAAATTGTGAATTACACCGTTGGATCATAGCATACATACCAACGCCTCTATAGAGGCCTCTTATGCCGACCTCTTTGTATATCTTGGAGAAGCAATCTCGAATTCCATTGTAGACTAGATCTTTCTGTGCGTGCCTTTTAACGGAGGTTTTTGAGGATTCAACGACCTGTACGGATCTATATGCATTCATTATGGAAAGTACTAAGAAAAAAAGGGAAGTAGGCCCAAATGCCACTTTCTTGAAACAAAGTAGAGGTTTTCATCGCCAACAACTCTAATGTTTTATAAGTGTGCAACTCAAACCCCCATAGGACTGTATATACCCTTCAAGTTTGAATAACAAGCAAATAATCAACCAAAGGTGTCACTAAGGCCATTATACTGGGTCGATAGTTTGACCCTCCTTGATCGGATGGATCAGCAGAAGGGGGTCGAACTGTTGCCCTAGGTCCTTTGACCCTTTGGTCCACCATTTTCTGACTGAAGGGTTTAAATGTTCGCTCACAGGGGTTTGGGGGCATGGATTCGTGGCAAAACTTTCAATTGGTTTCAAAGAGTATCATTTGCTTCCATTTCCCTAATCATGCAATCTTCTTTATTCAAGGATCATACAAAGAAAGAGGGATGCATTAGGTGGCCTTAATATACAAGTTTTTTGGTACTTGCCTGATAAGCCAATTTCGTCCGAACTAAATCAAGAGGGTAAGTGAAAAGCACAGCTGTTCCTCCAGCAAATGATCCAGCAATAAGATCAAGGATGGGGCCTCTCCCAGCATCGGGAAAACCTAATATGATCCATCTTCGATATTCTTCATAGGCCATATAATGCAGTGCTGCATAAGGCACAATACGGGCGACACTAGCTCCATTCCCTCTAGAAAATATGATCGCATATATTTAGTGAGACTAATGACACTATTAAAGGAGAAAACAAAGAAAACACTATTAAATAAGAAGCCATAGATGAAACAAATAAGATAAAGTTCTACCTATAAAAACCAAGCACCCCTTCTGTTTTTGCAATTTTTGAGAAGGATCCCAACAGGCCGAGGCTCTGGAACTCAGCTCTTCTGGTCTGGGCAACATATGAATAACACAAATATTATTTTCTTTCCCCCATCACATATTCCATGTTACTTTCCCTGAGAGTGCAAAAACCAGTCCGATAAACTCGGAAACAATAGTAAACCCGGCCAACAAGAAGCAATCAAACTTGCCAAATTTTCATGCTGATAATATACAATCCCATAACAAATTCTAAATTCCGCTATAAATACAGTATATTAGAAGCCATACCATCTATAAATAAAACAAAAGAATGATGATTTTATAAAAAGGTCGCGCATGAGTCAAGGCAAGACTAATCTATTTTCCATGCATCAGAATAGAAGCAAGCTTTTTATTTCATTGGTCAGTGTTCTTAGGGAGAATGGTAACAAAATGAGAGAGAGAGAGAGAGAGACTGCTAATCTGCACAAATGTCATATGTTGTTAACGCAAAGGAAGTTTCCTTTCTTTCTTTCTTTCTTTCTTTCTTTCTAGCAAAATCTGAAAAGACAACATACTTGGCTACTGGACAAACGTGATGCTTACATACAGAACCTGTTAGCTTTATGAAGTTCACAGTACTAAATAATTATTCCTCAACAACTTCATTCCATTTCATTGGCAATTCATTAAACACAATTTTCAACTTCTAGGACATAAGCACAATTTTAGTAGGATTGAAAATTCATACTAATAAAATCCAATGACCTAAATAACCAGATAGAACAGATATCTGCCTACGTGGTCTGATAAATCGAGAGTAGAAACTGACTCTGTGAGTAGCTTTTTATTGCAATTTGGAGACAGGACAAATCTATGGAACCCAGTTTATCTCTCAGTATTTTCCAAAGAGATTGAACAAGGACCTGGCTATAGTTAAAAAATAAATAAAAATAAAATAAACACCATACAAAATACACACCCTGCTCAAAATTCATTTTTGGAGGTCTAAAACACTATCAATAAAAGCTAAAAAGGAAGAGTTCATCTAATCAGACGGCAACCACCTATTACATCATAATAAATAGGCTTTCAAAGCACATGCTGCTTCCAAGTAAAACTCATAAAAGTTCAACAACTCGAGATAATGCAAACCAACCCTTCAAATGAAGAGTTACCCACTACATGAATGTGGAAATAATAACAACATTTGCCACAATGACATCCTAAGATTGACATTCTTCATATCATATACAAAGAATGATTCTTTTTTATAAGAACACACACACACACACACACACACACACAACTTAAAAGCCAATACAACTTTTTGGATTCGCGGAATAAGTACTAATCAGGCTTACACAAAGAATGACTTGGTGAGAAATAATCAACTTTTGGGTTACATAAAGAATGACTTCATAGATACTAACCATGCTTTATCCATATTAATTCTATAGATTATGCACTCCCAACTCCCAAATTCCACACCAAGAATTCAGTTAACAAATATACTGAGACTAATTGACCCCCCAAGAAGTCCAAACCATACCCTGATTCCTCTCTCTCTCTCTCTCTCACACACACACACACAAACTAAATATAGACTGATAGTTTGTGTTGACCCAAACTCCTTATGAGAGGGAAAAGGGGCATAAAGGTGAAGTCTTTGGGGCAAAATTGAGTTTAAGAAAGCAAGAGAGCAGCGTGGATGATCAGTTCAAGGTTGATGTAAAAGTGGATACCTGGAACAAGATCTTGACGCGTTCGAGAGGTGCAACAACAGTCTTGGCAAATCCACCAGCCACCCCACCAGCAATTAGCTCCTTCACGAAAACTGGCATCCCCTCTATTAATATCTTTTTATTTCTGTCATCTCCCACTTCTCCCATTGCCCTCAACAACACCTTACACTTGCTTCCTACCAAGATTATATATACACGACACAAACAGAGAGAAAAGAGAGAGAGAGAGAGAGAGAGCCTCTCTCTTTATATGCCTTCAAAAAATAGACAAAGGCGGAGTTGGGGTTATGAATGATTGAATGAATCTGCTGTTCGGTACTGGGTAGGGAAACCGAAATTGTATATACGTATATATATGTTTCAGTCTTTGAGAGAAGCAAACTTTGTAAGATTCCAGTTCCCAGCTCATTAAAATACTAATTAGAATATAATAGAAAAGGAAATTCTTGATAGTAAAGGAATTGGTCTAATTGGGTGTTCTCCACCAACAGAGATGCGGTGTGTGATTTGTCCAGCAACAAAAGTAGGCTTATTTCCTCCTATTCTTATATTAATCATAAATAAAAAAATTATTTCAGACCATCTTATTGTATAAAAATAGCGCCATCGAAATCCAAACTCATATTTAATTATATATTTTTATTTTTATTAATATATATAATTATATTTAAAATCTTTAAATTCAAAATTTAACTCGTGTCGTGAATTTTGATTACTCCCTCTTTTAATTGTTGTCTTCTTATTCTAAAAAAGAACATAAAAAATTGAGGTCTTCTTGCTGTCCACCAAGTCATACATGTGGAACTCGAGACAAAATTTAAAGAAAAAAAATAAATTTAAATGCTACCTTAGGACTTAGGAGTATTCATTTTTTTAAAAAAAAATTAAATGCTACCTCAGGACTTAGGAGTACCGAACAGGCAAATACTATCGTCCTTTCGAAATCTTAGGTAAATTATATATACAGCCATACAGGTTGGTTCAAATGTAAACACTTTTCTCGGTAGAAATTAGAATTTAATCTTAGTTATTGATCTTTTTGATTTTCATGGATCAAATTAATTTAAAATTAATGGGTCAAATATGCAATTAATTAACAAATTTATAAATTGAAAATATAAAATATCAAATCTCATATTTTATGGCATATACAATATCTTCATAGGAGTGAGTTATAATGAGTATTACTCTCCATGTGACTACGTGAGAACTAGGAACAAATCATAATTTTTCAATTTGTATTGATTGATAGTTGGGATTAAAATTGAGAAAGATATTATAATTATAGATTTAATATATAAATCATCATGCGTTTTTTTCATTTTTTTTCTTTATTAATTGAAACATTAAACCTAAAAAATATCAAATTCAATTTTAAATGATCCTAATTGAAATAATTAACTAAATAATTAAAAGTGAATATATATCATAATCATATAAAAAATAATCAACCATAAATAAAAATGTATTAACTAAAAACTCTTTAAAATATTAAACCCTAATCATGAAAAAAATAAATCGCAGGTAAAAAATAAAAATAAAAATTCTAATTATGAAATAATTAACCCAAATTAATAAATATAAACTATTGACTTAACAAAATCAACTAATTTTGGATAATCAAAATTAATTTTTAATGATAAACTAAAATATAAAAAAATTATATGCCCTATAATGAACAATCAACACTAATTAATAATTAAAAATTATGTATAATCCTAGTTATGAAATAAAGAGTCCTAATTATGAGCAAAATTAATAACGAATAAATGATTCTAAAACCTTAATATGAATTAATTCAAAATTTACAAAATAAAAAATTAATATTAAAACATCTAACACAAAAAGGTTAAAAATTACACCGCACAATCTGGAGTGCTAGGGACACGACATGTGATCCTCTTCCACCGATAAACTGAAATTATAATCTCAAATTTTAATTTCCGATTATTAATATATACGTATGTATATTTATAATAAATTATATTAACAATAAAAAATCAATTAGTTGGACGAAAAAAAAGGCTTAACATGTATTTACATGGGGTAGACGCTGCGACCTCGAAAAATTACAGAAACGCCACTAAAAAAAATGAAATAGTACAAAAAATTTACAAAATGAATACAATAACAAATAATTAATATAGGGTTAAGGGCCAATTTGGCCCCTGAACTATATTGGGGGGGCCAATTGGGCCCTTAAACTATTTTGGGTCTCAATTGGGCCCCTGAATCGTGATTTAAGGCTCAATCAAGCCCCTCCGTCAATCATCACTTAACGCCCGTTAAGTGATAGCCAAAACGACGTCGTTTTGGCCAAAACGACGTCGTTTTGGCTCTGTTCCAAAAAAAAAAAATTTAAATGAATGAAAATCCGAACCCGCCCCGCCCACCTATGGAGAATCCGACCCGATCCTTTCTAATTTGGGGATCGATTTCATATACTCCCCCAAAACCAAATTCATTTCAAGAACCCTAAAACCCCAAAATTCTCTTGAAGCTCCCCAACTCACCTCCAATCTCTGAAATTGAAGGTAATCTTCAAGCTTCGCACGCAATCATGGAGGCTCAATCGTCATCGAGCTCAACTTCATATAGAAGGAGCCAAAGTTTAAATTTGAGTGGAGGCAACAGGTTATGCGATTGTGGCATTCCAGAAGTGATGAAGACGTCCTGGACAAATGCAAACCCGGGAAGAAGATTTTATAGTTGTCGAAACTATAATGTAAGTATGAATTGGAGAACTTCATGTCAGATTTTGGATACACTTTTAGGAAAATTTGTTAAACTCTTATAAAATTTGATAATTGCAGTCACCAAATGAGAGGATTTCAAAACGAGGTTGTAATCATTTTAGGTGGTTTGATGTTGAGCCTATGAGTGATAGGGCAAAGGAGGTGATAAACACATTGAAGATGGAGAAGAGGCAACTATTGAAGGAGAATAAGCAATTGAATGAAAAATGCAGTGAAGATGGAAGGTCTGAGGAGATTGAACTTCTTTCTGCCAATATCAGTGAGCTGCAAATGAAAGCTAATGTTGAAGTGAAGATGATGAAGAATAGGCTTAAAATATTGTACTTTGCTTTAGTTGTATCTTGGTTCTTGCTAATCTATGTAAGTTTGAAGTAAAATGCAGCTTTAATCATTTGTAGTGTATGATCTCAGAAGCTGTATTAGTTAGTCCATCATCTGTAGGCTATCATCTTTTATGAGATCAATGTATCTACCACAGTTTATGTGTTTTGATATTAATATGAATTCTTGATTTTTATGACAGTTACTACAACTCTTTTAAAGTGATGATTGGATAAATTTGAACAACTGCACATAACATAAATTATAGTCCATCAAGGCTCTCAAATAATGTTAACAAAAAAGTGAGTCATAGCTCACTTAGAACCCAATGCATTCAATGATCAAGCAACATTTACAAAAGATGAGTCATAGCTCACAAAGAACCCCCATTGCATTCAATGGTCAACCAACATTTACAAAAAAATGAGTCTTAGCTCAGAACCAACCCTTCAACAGCCACTAACATATGCAAAAAATGAGTGACTGCTCACAAACAACACCCACAAAATAAGTGACTACATATCCCAGTCATCAACCTCCCAACATGTACAAAATAAGTGTCTGCCCCATATCAGAATTCATCTCCAAACATTTACAAAAAATTATGCAGTTTCCAGGATGTCACTTCTTCTTTTTATCTCTCATTTCCTTCTGCTTCTTCTCAAGGGCACTCCTTGTTGTGCAGGGTTTCCCTTTCCAGGTTGGCCCGGGTGGTTTGAATGGTAGATTAGTAGCTTGGATTGATTGAATCCCAGTAGCTGCAAATGCAATCCTCCTAGTGGCATTGCTTTTACCACTTGCAGAGGTTTGTCGTTCTCTGCGTAGCTCTCTCTCATTCGGGATTGGATATCTTGTGGTTGGATCCGGATCACAGCTCAAGGGTTGGCTTGCAATGGGATCTCTCTGAGTAATAACTGTCTCAGAGCTCATTCCAGGCTACAAGCAGTGTATTCATTGTTAATTTAGAGAAGGATAGATGCATAGTGAGAATATAACAAAAAAAATAGTACTTCACTTACATTGAATGTTGAGTTTCCAGTGATTGAATCAGTGTATAACCCCATGCCAACAATGCTTCTGTTTTTCCTTTTGCATTTTGGATTGGTTGATGCACTGCTATCAATCTTCCTTTTACCCTTATCTACAGTGTGTTTTCCCTTTCCCTTCTCATCTTGTTCCTACAAGAAGAAATTATTAGTAAATGATAAACTTAGTGTGAAAAGACTATTCAAATGTGTTTTACCTTAGCCTTCTTCTTTCCGGTTTCACCATGCTCCTGTAAGATGAATCAGTGAGTAAATGTCAACCTTAGACAGTGAGTAAATGACAAGTATTTTACCTTAGACACTCCCTTTCCAGCCTTAGCCTTTCCCTTTCCCTTTGCAGTCTCAACCTTACTCTTTCCAGCCTCATCTTGCTCCTGTAAGGAAAAGTAAGTAGTAAATGGTAGACTTAAAGAATATTCAGTAGTATAATATTAAGTTTACCTTAGCCTTTTCCTTATGTGGACATCTTGATGCATTGTGGTCTTCTAGATGACATATGGAACATTTCATGACCAAACCCTTCCTGCCCAACGACCCAGAAGTATGCCCTCTCCTTGACTCTTTTGAGCTCCTGATCCTCTTAACTCTAGGCCTACCAGGCTGCCTAATGATGGGTGGGGGTTCACAGGGCTCAAAACTATTAACATTCATGAATTTCAGATTGGGCAGAGGCTCCATTGGCATCTCATATGTTGCCATATATGCTTCCTTACTGTACCAGGCTGAGATGAAGGATTTAGGATCCTTCTTTGCATGATTGATGGCCATAATAGCATGACTACAAGGGATCCCAGTTAGATCCCATCTTCTGCATGTGCACAATCTTGAATCTACCCTCACAACGTGCCTATCATCACCATCGCCTACTTCATACCCATCATTTCCATTGAACAACACTTTACACCCAAAAGCCCTCTCTAGATTCTCTTGATACATATCCATACATGAGGGACTCCAATTACTTGCCCATTTGTGAACAAATTCTTTGTTTGAAGCTAACCTAGTCATAGCTAACTCCCTAATCTCCTCTAACATAGAGACAATGGGCTTAAATCTAGCATTTCTAATGCTAGCATTGAATGATTCACAAAAGTTATTGTCAACACACTCAGTCTTAGACCTTGAGCTAAAGAAAGCTCTACAGAATACATGTGGATTGTAGGACACAAAGTCCTCTGCAGCATCCTTACTCACTGCTCCCAAAAGCTTGAGATTGTCTTCAAATTCTTCTCTAAAACTGCTCCATGCACAACTCCAGAACTTCTTCTTCAATTCTTCACTGTGCCATTTCTTGCTCCAGTTGGCATGCACATGCCTAGCACAATATCTGTGCTCTGCTAATGGCAGCACCTCCCCAACAGCATGTACTAGTCCCTACATACAAATAATAAATCACACAATGAGTTAGTATCTTTTAAAGAAAAAAAAACAAACTGAAATAAAGGCCATGTACCTTCTGCATATCTGACATCACTGTAATTGATTTGCCTCTGTCATTGATCTCAAGATCCATCACAAGCAACTCCATGAACCACTTCCAATTCTCATTGTTCTCCTTGTCTGCTACTGCCCAAGCAATAGGGTAAATTTGATCTGCTGCATCTCTCCCCACAGCAACCAACATTATACCCTTCACAGTCCCTTTTAGATGGCAGCCATCTAACCCTATTATAGGCCTACAACCAGCTTTCCAGCCCCTCTTCAAAGCAGCAAAACAAATAAACAACCTCTTGAATACAAGTCTACCCATTCCCCTAGCTTGTTCATCTAAATCCAGCTGAGTGGTTGTGTGCTCATTTGTCACCTTCAACAGCCCTAAGTAAGCACCTATATACCCAAACTCCTTAATGTAACTACCTTCTAACTCTTCCCTCACAATTCTCTTAGCCCTCTTAAGCATAGTGCTAGACACATACAGGTGCATTTTCTGCTCAGCAAGTCTTCTTAACTCCTTCACAGTCACAGTAGGTTGATCACATATTAAGGCTCTGAACTCCCTGGCTAGAAACTTGGCAGAAGCTAACTGATTTCTAGAATCTTTTAAACAACTATGCTCACTGTTAAAAGTCTTGACCACAAGCCCTGTATCCTTACCAGTTTTGGACATGAACAAGACAAAAGGACACCCTGCACTCTTGCACTTTGCTCTAATTCTGTGTTTTTCATTAGGATTCAACTTTAAGGGAGTACACTTTGCTATACTGTATTTAGCTATAGCTGCCCTAGCCTCTTCAGCATTACCAAATGTCATCCCCAACAAAAAATGAGGATTCCCATCATCACATTCATATCTAACATGCCTTGAACTCTGAGTGAGTATTTTAAACTCAACTTCACTATCATCCCCACTGCTTTCATCACTAGAATCAGACTCACCTACAGAGTTTTCCTCTCCACTCTCTAAATCAAACTCACTCCCAAACTCTTGCTCACACTCTTCCTCAATGCATATTCCCTTACCCTTGTTATCCATTAACTCTTTACCCTTCATAACATCTAAGTCTTCAGAGACATTCTGCTCAGCAACTACCCCCTACTTAGAGACTCATCCATCATATCAAACACAACATCATCTGGGATATACTCTACATTTGCAGAAGACTGTGTGCCTATAACATTCTTCCTCACAACAATATCATCATATGGATAAATGTGAACACTACTATCATCCTTGCAGTCCAAGACACTAGCAACAATATCATTGATACCATCATCATTCTCAAGCAATGACACCCCATCAACTAAGTTTTTCCCAGGCTTGATGTAACAAAGTTTTTTAACTTCTGGCATTCGAAATTGTTGATTATATTTCTTTATCATATGAGTGAATGACAAAAAATCCATATCCCCCTTCTCAACTACCTCCCTGCCCCCTACATATTCTAGTGAATCTTTCAACACCCATCTACCACCCTTGTGATAAACTAAATTTATTATCTCACAATCCATCAAACCAAATGCTATATACAAAAAAAAAGGAACACAAATCAGAGACAGAAGAGGCAGATCAAAAGAAAAAAATCAGAGATTTTTGCAATGGCGCCAAGTTTGGAATGAAATCTTACCTCCGTGTGCTTTACGCGCTCGCCGACGTGGGCACCCAGAATCCGACGTGGCCGGCGACGTGGACTGCCACGTTGCTTCTTCCAATCCTACGTGGCGAACAGACCTGGTGACGTGGATGCCCTAAACCTCCTAAACCCTAATTTTTTTGGTTGAATCTCTCAATACTTACAAGAAATCTGCAAATTTTTTTGGTGTGTTCGGTTGAATCGCTTGAAGGTTGAAGAACCCTAATTTTTGGGGGAGTATATGAAATCGATCCCCAAATTAGAAGGGATCGGGTCGGATTCTCCATGGGTGGGCGGGGCGGGTTCGGATTTTCATTCATTTAAATTTTTTTTTTTTGGAACAGAGCCAAAACGACGTCGTTTTGGCTATCACTTAACGGGCGTTAAGTGAGGATTGACGGAGGGGCTTGATTGAGCCTTAAATCACGATTCAGGGGCCCAATTGAGACCCAAAATAGTTTAAGGGCCCAATTGGCCCCCCCAATATAGTTCAGGGGCCAAATTGGCCCTTAACCCATTAATATATATATATATATATATATATATATATATATAAAGAATACGGAAAATGTATATTTTGAGTCTTTGATGTAAAGAATTGCATGGATATCATAGTCTAAATAAATTAGTCTAACCTCTCGATCATGAAAAAATGCTCGTAAAAAGATAAAGCTTCAAAGCTAGCCATATGATGTTGAGAGGGTTTCATGTCATTGACCATAAAAAAAAATGTTGTAAGCAACTGACAAAGAGAGAAAAAAAAAACTACTATTAGTGATGGATAAATAAATAAATTATATATAAAAATAACTATGTACAGAGAAAAAAAAAACTTCCATATGAAAGTCATTTTTTTTTATCGCGAATGATATGTTGAACCAGAGCTATAAAATGTCAATTGAACTATCACAAAATTATAGTTTAATTGTAATACAAACAATCTTTTATATGCAGTCATCAACCAATCTGATAAAAGATTAAAATTTTTAATAAAAATCAATCTTTTAATTAAGATACAATATATACAATTTCAATCAATAAAATACGTCAACTATTTAGCCACATATATGTAAACGTATATTATATAATTATGAAAAATTATATTTTTTTTATTGAAAATGACCATATTTTCAATTATCGTAAATATCAACCAAATTTTTAGGTGAGGATTAATAATATGATTTTATTAAGTTAACACGTAACATAAATAATTAATTGTAATTAGTAATTAGCACTGCATATAATAATAATTAAACCAATTTTTGGCTTCGTAGGATTCGTGTTAAACTGAAAATTTCACCTAGTGTAAATTTAATTTTAAAAAGTCAAACATATTTTTGTTCTTTAATTATGGAAATTATATTATTTGATTTGGTATATATCTCATTTTTAGGATATGAATTAATATGCAAGTAAACATACTAAATAATTATATTTTGTATGTCATAATGTATCGAGATATATTATATTATATTATAGTATTAGTAAGTGTATCTAAATTAAGGTAAATTATAAACTAATTTAATTATAATATATATACATTATCATAATTAATATTTTTATTGATATCTACACATACACCATAATTAATAGTGCAACACAATATATAATATAGATTTACGTATTCATATAAGATTTTTATATTTATGGAAACATATTAATATTTATTCATTTACAAAGAAGAAAATTGATTTTTTAATATAAAATATTATTTTTTCTTTTTTGGAAAGTGAAAAAGGGCGGGAAACCCACATTTTTCTATTTTCGGATGCGGAGTCATTATTATATATTATATAGATTCATGAACATGTTCGATTAAAGCTCGAGCTCGAATATGTTCGCGAGCTGGCCGAGCCGAATACTACTATGTTCGAGCTCAGCTTGAAAATTTTATCGAGCTTGATTCAAGGCTCGAGCTCGGCTCGTTTAGAAAACGAATGAACTTAGAAAGAGCTTTTTTCGAGCCGAACTACGAATAGCTCGTGAGCGGCTCTGTTCATTTACAGCCCTAAATTTGTGCTCAAAAATTAAAATTTTCAACTTAAATATAACCCCTAATTAAGATTAATAAACCTTAAAAAAACATAAACCCTAAAACACAAAATAAACCCCTAAAAATCTAAAAAATTCTGAAAATACTAAATAAAACCCTAACAAATCATATATGAACACTAAAAAAAACTATAAATTCCTAAACTATAAACATTGATTGGAATTAAAAAACATAATTTGAATTAAATAAACTTGTATAAAATAATTTTAAGTGATACTTTTTAATGTTATGATATTGATACTGGTCAAACGTTGATTATCTTATGTGCACTTTATGCATGTGAGAATTGTTGTGAAATGAAAAAATAGGTCAAACAAAAATGCAAATAGTTTGGCTTATTATCATCAGTAACCTAAATGAATATATAATTAATGGGTTAATTATGAACCTGTAGATATTTGGATTGTTTGATTTGTTTCTGAGACCAAGACAAGACCACGAGTATACTTCTTCTACTGGATGCACGATTATTGTTTGGGTAAATTATTATTTATATCTCAAATCATTTATCATTCTTTCAAATTTAAATCAAAACTATTGCTTTTGTCAATAAATACCTAAATTATTTGAAAAGAAGTCAAATTTTTTACTTGAAAATCCTACCATACAACTGCATGAATTTATCCCACTTTATATTCAGACAAGTGTCCATAGTTACTATGGATGCTTTAAAATTTCATCACATGATAACCGATGGTACTTTTTCATTTTTAGGTATTTTATTGCCACGCCAAAAATAAATTAAAATACATCATGAACTATATGCACGCGTTATATAAATTAAAAATACAATTAAAAAATAATAAACAATATATAAAAATCAGAACATGCATGCATGCATGTTGCAGGTTTAAAGCATGAATCTTACATGGCAACTCCCTCCACAAAAAATCCCCTATATAAATATATTCCATCACTGTATTTTTTCTCGCCTCAAAATATTTCACACGATTAAAAATTTAAAATACTATCATATAGTTATATGCATTACATTTCCACTTTAGATTTGACAAGAGTGTTCACATTTACTTCTGTTTTACTTCTGTTAAAAGTTCAGCAAATGTTGTCAACATATTTATATTTTACTACTGACTGTCGAGATTTAAGTTTTACTATTGGGTGCCGATATTTTTTATACTGTAGTATTCACGGCCGAGACAAAAAAGAGCGTTTGTAGAAGACTATATTACATTTCGATACTTATATTTTGGACCCTATTTTAAAAGTGATCTACTTTTTAAAATTAACAAAACAATACCTATTTTTTCAAAAAATATACAAATCGAAAATTTAGTAAATTTTATGCCCCGAAAATCATTCGTAATTTTGATTGTATTTTAATATTTCTATTTTTCCAGACATGTAGAAAAATCCTTCCAATCAAAAAATATTAAAATATAGTCAATTTCGTACGAATTGTGAGCCATAAAATGATATTAAATGTTAGATTTGTAAATTTTTGAAAAATGAGTACTATTTTATTAATTTTAAAAAAATGGATTATTTTGTAAAAATTACTCAAAATGCAGACATCAAAATGTAATTTATCCGTTGTATGATAGAAGGTGTTATTTGGTAGCTAATGTGGGTTTGCATAAATAACAGTTGTAAGTAGTTTAAAAGGTGATAATTTTTGTAATTGTAATTCATTACTTATCTAGAGTCCCATAATTTAAAAGGTGATAATGAATTTTTGTATTTAAAAGTAGATAGTAAAATATTTTTTTTAGCCTAAAACAATGAAGTGTTTTTCAACCACACGAAAGATTTCAGGTCTTCTCGAGAGCATTTTGCACCGTTAACACCCTTTTTGGGTGCATTTTTTAAAATCTTCCATGTAATTGTAAAAACATAACTTCATCTTTTTAGCTAAAAATTGATAAAAATTAGTGTGGGTTTGTTTTACGAATTTTCGGGTCATGATCGAATTAAAATTCATATTCAAGACACTTATAACTTTATTGATATTTAATAGTGTTTTCCGTTTGGATTCGAATCTTGACCCGTCTTACGAACGTTGATCTGTAAAATAGTCTAAAAAACCCCCCTCAAAAAAAAAAAAAAAAAACTTTGCCATCTACTTTTGGCCAATGCATGATTTTTTACTTTAAGAAATGTAAAGTTACCAAGATTTAGTATTTAATCTCGAGTCAATAAAATAGTCTTTAATCAAGAGCAAGCAAGTTCACGCCAAGGCTTCCTAAAAAAAAAGAAAAAAGTTCATGCCAAACCATGTGTGGCAAATTTGACCCAACGTCTAACCATGTTGGTGATATTTTAACTTTGAAGTTTAAACTTTCGACCAGAAGCTATTTCCCGACTTCCCACTCCACAAAACTGGAAGGAACTTATAAATTACAACAAAACACATAGTTCAAAAACCCAATTGAACTTTTCTCCAAAAAAAAATAATAATAACAAAAAGTAAAACCAATTGAACCAAATGAAAATTCAAGAACCTAATGAAAAAAACATATTTATGACTTATTCCTTGTATATAAACAATGTTTTTTTTTTTTACAGCAAATCCAAAACCTGTTGCTTGAAATTGGACCATCCTTGGTCACTAGTAAATAGTAATTAACATTAAAACATGATTTCCAGAGCAAGAACGAAGGCTACCATCCCCTTGGGGATGAGTCGGATGACATAGTGGCATAGTTTGTAACCAAATATGTTGAGTTCAAAATGTGATTTACCTCTAATGTGTGGTTCACAGGCTATTGTACATGGATGAGATTTACCTGTTCCATACTCTCGCGTAGCGGTTGCGGGTTACCCTCGTCATAAAAAAATAAATAAAAAGAAGAATCCTCATGCTTGCACATGCACCATGCACACAGTCAACACACAAAAACTAATTAGGCCAATCACCATTAAATCATGAGGGGCTATCCAACAAACAACTATAATATGTAACATATATGGTAGAAATCAATCGTACAACTATAGGACTCATTTTGAACTTCACAAGTTGATTAATCTTAATGAGTATAATGCACAAAATATGATGTTCCACTATTTCCAGCTTATCAGGACATGATTTGATAGATCAAAAGTAAGAAAGAATGATGCATCTGATAGCTGACAGTGTTACAATGCATGTTGCGGAGAAGATTAGAGTTGAGTGGTTGAGGGACTTATCTTGTCTTCATTGGACAAGCATTCGATAATTTTGCCTAGGATCCTGGCGAGATCTTCGCTGTCGTTCCATTCACAAACTTTTGCTTTGACAAGTTGAGTGTTTTTCAAAATGCGTCCCAATAAAGGGAAGTCCTTCCTTGGCAGAACATAGTCTCCTGAAGCAAGCTTCAGCGTTGGACAGAAGTCATTCATCCCATCTCCGATGTATATTAATCTTTTGCTTTCACTTTCAGATAAAGAAACCTGGATCTGCTCAATTACACGACCCTACAGTAGAGAACCAAAAAAAAAAAATTGTTACGACCCATCAACAAGATGTTAACTGGCCAAGAATTGTCAAACAAGTCATACATTTATCTCCCTCCTGAATAAGATCAACTGCAACTTAGCATCCAAAAAGCTCCTAGCATTATATTTAAAAGGCCTCTTTGACAATTAGTGAGGGAGGGTGACACTCGACAGTTTAGCCTCACTCTTTGAATGTAATGAAAACCTATAAACCAAAATACTGATCCCGGATATTCTTAACATTTTCTAGAGAACTCCACACAATTTTCATCAATTTGGAGACTAGTATGTTCGCAACTAATATAGTATTATTGATTGCAAAACTAGGGATTTGCAGCCATTGCATTCAGAAGCCAACAGAAGTTTAAGCAATTTTGCTTCAATCTTGATCAATACCCTCCATTAGGATGGTGGTAGATGTGCCAAAGGGATTACAAAATGTTTTAATCATTGGTCAAGCTGAAGCTAGAAGCTTTAGTATTAATTTTGAATTTGATAGTAATATGGTTAGTTTAAAGAAGAGATGCGGTTATTTGCATTTTAAAATACAACTTGATTAACCTTAATTCAGAATCAATTATACCATCTGTCGGGATAATGTAGATTTTAATTTTTGGTCAAGCTAAGGCTACAATGTTAAGGTTGAAGTTGGAACAAATGTGTAAAGTTTTTAAGAGAGAGGTGGGTGAAGGAGGTGTTCATTGCATTTTAAATCACGAATTTTGACCAAAATTGCAAATTTAACACAATGTTTCAAACATAGCAATTTTATTATTTTAATGATGAATTTTCACTTTTTTGCTATTCAGTCACTGCGACCAAATACCCCCAACACGATGTCATTTAGCACTTGAATAAGACGGCATTAAGTTATGTCTGGTTATTATAATTGCAAAACAATGAAAGTTCCGTTATTAATATTGCAATTTTAGAAATATGTTAAATTTAATTCATTGTTTCAAGTATTGCAATGTTAACAACGAATTGTCAATTTTTACTTTTTTGCTGTTCGAGTAACTGGAGACCAAATGCCCCCAACACAACATCATTCAACACCAGATAAGTCAGCATTAAGTTACCAGAATTATGTCTGGTTATTTGATTAGTGAAAAATGAAAGTCCGTTAATAATAGTGCAATTTCAGAAATATGTCAAATTTGCAAAGGCTGTGATCTAAAAGGGCAATTAATCCCAAAAGGATGGAATTTAAGTCACAAGTAGACCTTTTCAGCACATTAATGATTATAACACCTTATAGATGGGATGTAGAAATATTTGGTTATATATAGAAGGCATTTATATCACAGGAGATGTTTGTATTTTCCCCTTTAGTACAAGACACCATGCAAATACAAACTAGATCATCATTGTAGTATAAACATCTAAATCTGGTAATGACATTTGAATTATCTATGATCATCAACAGAGCAATAATCAACAGTCGAGAAAAAACACAAGTCAAGGCACCAAGACATATGCAGACATTTAAATGTCTAACTAATGTACCTTGCATAAGTTGGACGGGCAGAGATTGCAGCCGTGTGGTGCAGCTTCACCATGGTAGGGAAAGATCCTCAGCCTTCCATTGTCTACAACAGCAGGGTTGGAGATGATCTCCGAGAAACAGCCGTATATATCATAATGTTCTAAAATAGTTCTGATGTAGAACTGATTCGAATCACTGGCCACCTTCAAGTCACATCTGAAACCACCACAAACACACATTTCCCATCTCAACACGTACATACAACTCCTAGAACGAGAAATCAAACAACTACAAGAAGATGGCAAGGAAGTACCCTAGAGCATGAGCAAATTTAACAACTGAAACGACATTAGGATGCAATGGCATCCCTTTCAAACACTCAGCAATATCATCTACCGATTTTCCTCGACTGTGCAGCTCCTCCAATAGCCTATCCTATAAAACAGTGGACTAATTAAAACACACACAACAACATAGATCACAAAGGCTACAAATTCGCCGGAATCAACAACTAACAGCAGGCTGAAATCGATAGCAGCTAGTAAAATTGAAATTGATGTATTGGCATTGAGGCAATTTCAGACGTAATGATCAATTTAAAGATTGAAAAAAATGCAAGTACAAATCCATTTCTCCACAGCCAAAAACATTATATTGTAGTAAAATCACGTGATCAGAGACTGCTATGAGGCCAAAATCCAAATACGAAAACACAAAATCAAAATCACGCCCAGTTTTGAACTACGCATAAACAAACTGGGAAAATTAAAGATAAATATGTATGTACATAGAGACCATGAGAGAATTCCAAGGCAATGTGGGACGAAGGTCTCGGAACAATTGAGTGAGACCTAGCTTCGTCAAGACCCATCTGTCGCTGTCGTCTTCGATCAACGATCTATCGAAGTCAAATATTATCACGATTTTCCCGGCCATTTCAGCCGGCCCTCTCTCTCTCTCTCTCTCTCTCTCCTCCGCCGCTTGTTTCTTTATTTGATCAATTTTTATTCTGTTTGGACAGGTGAGTGCTGAGCCACATGGAATTTGGAAAGCATGTGATAATAGATATTGAGTGGGGGCTCTTTAACGACTTTTTGTTTCGGGCCCCATTCTATTTATGTTTTAATTTATTTTTAAAATTATTAGTTATGGTTGATTTGTTTAATTTTATAATTTATTTTAGTATTTAATTATCAAATGTTAATTAATAATTGATTATTTTATTGCATAATTAGATTTTTTTTTTGTGATACATGTTAACTAGAGTTGATTATGTTATAATTATTTTCATAATAATTATTATACAACTCATAATTTAATAATAAAACATGATCTGTAACGTGTAATAGAGAATCCGAACGGCATTGTTATTCGGCCTACAGTGTTAGTAGGCTCAGAGAAAATTTGATTTACATGATATTTGGTACAATTATAAGTGATGTGAAACAAAAAATTATTAATATTGTTATTATGAAAATTTATATATATGGCGGACCATGGCAGACCATATTTTAACCAATTCTCGATTTGTTCAGCGGTAAAATGACATCGTTTCATAGGTAAAATGAGCGAAGGTGTTTTTTTTATCATGGTGCGCATTCTACAAATTTACAGGTGAACCTAGTTAGTGGTATTGGTGGTGGGTCGAAAAATGAGCGAAGGTGTTTTTTATCATGGTGCGCATTCTGCAAACTTATAGGTGAACCTAGCTAGTGGTATTGGTGGTGGGTCGTCGAACTTGAGACATTTGACCTCAAAAAATACCGCTCCACCACTAGGCCAATTCTAAGGGGACAATGAAAGTGTTTTAGCAATACACAACAATGTTTCAACAATACACGCACAAGCTTCATCATTAAATATTATTAGTGATGTTGTAATTGCAGCAAATTTAACAGTCATGTTTTGCTTTTTTTTTTTTTTTTTTTTTTGGTATTAGTGTTGTAGTTGTTACATTTAATGTTGTGTCGGGAACTTGTGATTGCAAATTAAGTAAAGTTTGTGATATGTGAGACAATTAACCAAAAAACAAATCAAGTATTGTTAAATATGACTTGAGCACATGATAAAATTCTTTTTCGTTTAAAAAGTTATTAATCAAATGTTGGATATTTAACATTGTTAGTAATGTTTTACACTCCCTCAATTTCACTATAATTGATGTTTTAGTCTTTCAATTTTATTTTAAATTATTTGATGTCTTAAATATTTTTACATTATTTTTCCCAATTTTACTCCCTATCAAAATACGATAAATTTCCTACATGTTAACTTATCTTTGATAGATGAAATTTTTTCTATAAATTTTGATAGAGGTGGAGAGAGAAGATGATATATTCGTCTCTTTTTTTACTTAGTAATTTTTATTATAAAACGTAAAACATCAATTATCATGAACTTGATCAGTGAGTATTATACTAGTAACAAATATATATATATATATATATATATATGTGTGTGTGTGTGTGTGTGTGTGTGTGTGTGTGTAAGGAGGTGTATGACATCGAGTTCAATGTCGAACCTGATGTCATATTAAACTCCTATAACACTGTCCACTTCATTCAAATTTTCTAATCTTATCATTTCCTAAATTATAGGATTTATTATTTTTAATAAATTATAATCAATTTGTATATCTTAAATCATATATATTCACGAAATTTATATTTCAAATAAATGGATATATATGATTGAGATATTAATATTTAAATAGAGTTTGATTGAATCAAACTTTATCTCCTGTTTTTTAGGTCTCTTGTTATCTTTTATTTAACCGTTTTTTTTTTTTTTTGAGAAAATGACTTGCTGGAAATACTAGAAAATGGTGTAGAACGTGGGTTATACTTCCAGCCACAACAAGGAGTGGTTTCTCTCTAATTCATAGAGGTGGTGGCGGTTATTTCAACACACATTCGAAAAAAAAAGACTTGATCTTCAAACCGATTCAAGTGAAGAATGTATTTAAGAAACATAATTCTCATTTGAAGAGTTATTCGGGTAGATATCACCTTGAGAGTGAGAAGATCAAAAGCTCGAATCATACATTTAGCTTCTAGATTTCTATCTTATTTATCTTCTTCTTTTTATTTTTTCATTGATCAACCAATTCGTGTGAAAAAGGTTGTTCATGTTAGATTAGATAGAAGATATCCAAATTTAGGAATTGTTGCTGAATTGTAATCAAATTAACTGGTAGGTTAATTTATAGTGTTGAATTCTATTTAGTAGTAGACTAGATTATGGTTCATGTACTTTTGTTGAATTGTCATGAACATTGGTTCTGACATTATCAACTATTTTGTTCTTGCTTGTGAAAGCTTAATTTCACCAAGTGTCAATCACATGCTTTATGTGTGTGATTTAAAATTTATCTTAGTGTAATCGTGTGCTTTTTTATTCATGGCAATTTTGATTAAGATAGTGAGTATACTATCTGTAACATTGTGTTTAACATTATCCATCTGTCTTCTATTTTTCAGTAATTTGGGGCCCAAATTTCAACTATATATATATATATATAATTCTAGTAAGATATATTTATATACAATTAAAATTGAGAAATGTGTATGAATATATGGTAAACAATAAACATTTTAAAACAAACTAAAAATTCTAACGCAACATTTAATTTGAGGAGTATATTAAATGGATCATTTCAGCTAACCCAAAATAAGAACAAAATTAGAAATTAAATGAACAAAATCAAACTGCATAACATATTCCATTACCTTGGGGGGGTTTCATGTGAGACCACCGCACCATCCCATTTCGTCACATCTAGCCGGTCCAACCTGAACTCGGTCTGAAATTTGGTACAAACATAAATACAAATCAAATCTCGATCTGAAATTCGTAAAAAAATTATAAATATTAATTGGGACGTAAAACTTATAATCGGAATGTAGTGAGCCATAATTTGGATGGAATAAATGATGTTTTGAAACCAATAATAATAAGGTCAAATCTACATTCATATTCCAAACTATTTTCATTTTCTCAAATCTATCACAAACTAACACTTTTATTAATTAAATATCTAAACTATAAAAAAAACTAATCAAATCTACCTTATATACATGTTTAAGCAAAAAATTAACTAACATTTCGGCTAAATATTTGGGTCTTCTTCTTATGTTGTAGCTAAATCGATCATATCTGTAATATAATATTTTTATTCTAACTTTTTTAACTCCTTTTTAGATTCAATTTTGACCAAAAAAATGCATCCAATAATAGATTTAATTATTTTTTAATAATTTAGGTGTTTAATAAATAAAAACGTCAGTTTGAGTTAGATTTGAGAAACTGAAAATAATTTAGAATATAAATGGCAATTTAGCCTAATAATAATAATAATAATAATAATAATAATAATAATAATAATACCGATTAAGCGCTTAGCTATTAGGATGCTGCTAAGTGTCCTGTGATGAGAATTTATCATTTTAGTTAATTAAGCGTCACAAACAATTGTGGGCCTGGAATGCTCTTTAAATAATAAATACTATTTACTTCCACATCAAACGTTTCTTTGCCGTGAATGCCAGCCCAATCCAAGTGGTTGGCTCCATCACTCTCCACTTAACAAAAACCAAATTGACAGATCACATTGAGAGAGAGAGAGAGAGAGAGAGAGAGAGAGAGAGAGAGAGAGTTGGCCTGCAGCATTATTCATAGCTCGCCGTGATGAAAAGTGTCACCTTCAAAGATTTACAGATGGTACAAATGAAGAGATACTTCCATGACCGACTACAAATGAATGAATCATAATCATCCAACAAACTCCCGCCCTATATATGTCCAATAAAGAATCTTCATATCTACACCCCCCCCCCCTCTCTCTCTACCCCTCACATTGACAACAGTAACTACCAAAGAATGGAAAAACTATACGGCCCTTCCTAATTTACAGAGTGACAACAAATCTAATGCAATCTTTGTGACGTGACGCGGGTCTTGATTGGTTTCAGTTTCAATCCCATGCTTTCTGGCGAGAGGAGTTCTGGTGCAATACAAGTAGGGCTCAGCGGACTCCTTGGGCTCCCACTAAACTGGCTCGGTTTATGTAGCCCGTAACCCATCAGAAAATACTCCATTGATGTTAACATTGCTTGTGGCTGCTCCTCCGTCACAATTGATCCGCATTCTAGCACCTGTACAACATCATCCTTCCATTAATGACCACTGCTCTATATTAACAAGCCAAGTAATAGAAACAAAGATTCACAATACACCTTCAATATAAAAGGGTCACATGCAGGTCCTATAATCAGTGAAGTAATACATACAAGAGAAAAGGAGCAGCACCTTCAAATCTACAATGATGCATTGCATTTTGCAGATGCAATGCTGTACAGAATACTACATAATATGCAAATTGGTGTTCCTCTTGATATGTTAAGAAGTGCATTTGTCCATTTCATTTTTAGGGAGTATGTAATACTTCTGTGTGTGCTTGTTATGTACCTCAACTAATGCGCTGTATCTCTTGTCCAGTTTAGCAATCATGTGAATAGCCTCTGAATGAAAAGGAGAACTATCCCCGACAAATATCAGAGTTCGGCACTTCAATTTCCTCAAACCATTAGTTAGGTCAGGTCTCCTATTCATTGGCAAAACAAACCTAAATAAGACAATCTTAACCAAGCACAAATTATATCATGAATACTTGGCCTGGAAATCACTATGATATCTAAATTTGTTTTACCTGTCTATTGCTTGAAGAAAACGCAGCACATTTGGGCTCTGCCTCTCATCCAAAAGCTGGATCAGATAAATTAAAACAAACACATTTAATACTCCTGAATAAGTGTTCTATAAGGACACTTATAGAAGTTGATTTTGGCAAAAATAACAGA
This sequence comes from Perilla frutescens, assembly GCA_026008535.1. Lineage (NCBI taxonomy): Eukaryota > Viridiplantae > Streptophyta > Magnoliopsida > Lamiales > Lamiaceae > Perilla > Perilla frutescens. The sequence continues at coordinate 45,913,213 of BRKX01000001.1, read as the reverse complement.
AAATAGATTCTTTCAAGCACTGACTCTTCTACATGCTTGAACTATATCCGATTCTTGAACTTCTGCATTGCCACGAACTTCCTGGTACAACATAGACAAAATCTGTAACCAACAAATTCCAAGAACCACTCCAGAATGTATGGTGGTTGGAAGATTTTCTGATTATTGAAGAGAAATGTGAATTACCTTGCTAAAATAACGATAAAGTAAGCATTCCTTCAGCAGACTACACATACCATAATAGTACAGCAGATTTGACATCACCTGCACAGTTCCATATACTTTTTTTATTTCACCACACATCAAATCATTTTAAAAGACATTAGTAATAAGGAAGTGTAGATGTGTAACCTTATTACATAGCCATTCTGTCCATGATGGTGCTTTGCACAAAGGCGAAACAAGTATCAAACCAACAACCCGCTCCCTATATTTCATCTGACAACATCAACACTCTTAGCTCTATGAAGCACTTGAAAACTATAGGATAATAGTGAAACACTTCTGAAAACATACAGCGAACAAGGTAAGGACGTAAGCACCAGCCATTACTCCCATGCACATGACTGCACCAAGTCTGAACAAGTCAAATTCCATCTATTAGGATTAGGAACACTCATCCAGAATGAAGCTAATAATAAGAGGCAATAAGAGATATCTGAGGGTAGCAAAATATAAGTTACAAAACACATGCAGTATTAAGGTCACCTGAAATAGTTGAGCACCTCAAGAATTTGATCTGCTAAATCATCAACAGAAGGCACAGGATCATCATCACTAATTGCAGCAGCTCCCAACTGCAAGAACTCTTATCAGAGTCCCATTTAAATTTGTTGTGAGTAATATTATTTAATAATCTAAAGAACATGCTAGCAATTCAAAATTAATTAACATACTGAAAAGGAGTACAAATCTACTATGCAATCATCTGCAAGATGGGTGATGACAAACCTCATGCCCAGGAGGGCTGATATGGTAAACACAGAAATTGTGAAGGAGCAATGCTGCTGCTTCCGGACAAAAAAATAAACCTTGAAAACAAGACACATCTGATAGAAAAAAATAAACCAAGTGTCTAAATATTTGTTAGAGTGCAGATTGATAAAAGTACAATAATACATAATGTCGTAAACAATTGAAAAAAAAAGAATTATTAGATAGACAAACTCATTACTCACGGTTTAATGCCAAATCCGGATAAGTGATGAGAGCTGGTTTATCTGGATCTCCATAAATAATAACAGATACTGAACCACTTCCGGTTCGTACAATATGCTCCTGATTGAAGATACACATCGTAGACAATAAGAAAGTTTTCACAATCAGGTTTACTCAAATTCTTCAAAATACAGTAATGCAAGAGAGAGCAGCCATTTAGCATCATTATTTTCTCACCAAACAGGAAACTATTAATCAAACAGAAACAACCATTCATTTTGCTTGATCATCCTTCAAGGAAAGGAAAACCCCATAATATATTCAAGCAACTTTTTCATTCTTAAGAATAAAGTTAACCATCTGCACTCACCCAACTTTTGATGACCATAAATTATTAATATAAAAAGTCAAAGCAGAATAAAGGGTTTGCAGTTCCCAATCATTTGACACTTCGAAAGACTTAACTTCACATCTGAAAAGAGCACCCTCTAGAACTAAACTATTATTCTGCTGACAGATATGATAATAATGTAATGATTACCACTTCCAAACATTTGTAAAACAAATAGAATAGACAGAGCAACGTCCAAGCTGTATCAAAGTAGAATTACAATAATGATAGCTACACATGACAAACCAGTTTTAACAACGGCTTTAATGAATCAGAAGCCAACAAGCCCGAGCATCAGAACCAATAGAGTCCACTCCTGACTAAGAAAACATGGATGCTTCAAAGATGTATTGCTCAACTTATTGTATCATGTAGTAAATTTCTCAGAACTGATAAATAAAAGCTCAAACATCCATCTGGAAAAGCTACTTAGGTTTTTGCTAGACGATTCAAGAAACAAATTGGTTAAAACAGAAACAACGATATTCTTCCTTCACTTTATTCAAGATAACGAAAGAAAGGCTAAAATAAAATTTAAAATTAACACCTGAACTATTTTCTGGGCACACCTGGAGGAAACCCATTAACAAAGGAAACAAAACAATCAAAATAAAAGCTGGAGTGGTTCAAAAGAAATAAGGTTTTCCCAAAACAAAGCTATCATATATTACGTCGGCAATTCAGAGATTAATTAACAAACTAGAAGTAGACCCAAAAAAAATCAATAAGAGTTCTTGGGGTAAAATTCAGAAACATACGAATTAAGACATAGCCGACAAAGGAAAGTAGCAAATAAATTGAACATTTCAAATTACAAATAGCAAAATGAGCAAGTTCCATTTCAAATGACAAAAAGGGAGCGAAGAAAGATGTATATCGATTACGAAACACACGAAGCAATGATGCATACCCATCAATTGAAAAGCAGAGCAAAAACCTCAACAGATTCTCAAGAAACAGCAAAAAAGGGAGAAATTACAACCTTCCCGCCGAGATAAATTGTCTCCACATCGAGGCAAACGGAATCAACGCTTAATTCAGCCATACCGTCGCCTCTTCCTCACACACACGCACACAATATGTGATTGTAACTCTGAATTTCTCTCTCTAAATTGGCATATATATCCGATTATACATACATATATCGAATGAGGGGTCTTCAGCTTTTGATGACTTATATACGAAGCGATTCTTTCGCCCCCCTTTTATCTCACATAAATTATATGTAATATGTATTTGTATGTCAACAATTCTTCAGAGTTTTTCTTTTTCTATTTCAGTAAACCGATTTCCCACCGACGCTTTCTCTCTCTACATATGAAATAAATTGGAATTGAACCAGGGGCATTTTTGTCATTTGGGCTCTCGTGATTGAGATTGGACTATGGTCAAATCTAACGCAGTTAACGGCCGACACCGTTGACTGTTTTTTTAAATACGGGAATATGCCGTTACTGAACCCACGCCGTCTCAATTTCAACGGCCCTATAATTTATGAAGTAAATTTTTATTTTATGCCCTTCAATTTTTTCATGAAAAATAAAATAAAACTATTTACATATAAGCTTGTTGTTCTTGTTCATATGTTATTTTACACGTTTTTTAAATTTTATTATTGTCTAGAAGGAGATGTGTTTTCAATACTAGAGTGCAGCTAAAAAATAAAAGACTGAGATGATGCTTGGCTTAAGTATATTTAAATGATTTATAAAAAGATAAATGGCAACATAATACATAAATTTAGAGGAAATTTAAAGTGTTTACTAAAATTTTCAGCTTAGCAACTTTAAATATAAACCTAGTGACACTTGTCATTTTTTATTAGGCCCTCCAGTGACCAATTAAACATTTAAACACACACCAATCTATGATCTAAATTTTCAATGCTTAAATTAAAAGTTCATGCATGATATATGACTTGCAAAATTTAATTGAAATTTCGTAAATTACACCAAAGGTTATGCATTATTTTGCAAGTAATCGTTTTATAAATTATCTAAGCAAAAAAAAAAAGGTAAAATCATCACATTTTATAAGTCAAATAATGTTAAAATTTATAAGTCAGATCAAGATCAAAATTAAAATTCATATTCAGTTACACATTTTTAATTTTGCTGATGTTTGATTATGTATGAATCAAGATACTAACACATAAGTTTTAGATGATATCACAATACAAGACTCGTATTCAATGAACATGAGTTTTAAATCCGAATTTTAACTTATCTCGTAAGATGATCTCACACGAGTTTTTATCTTCCTTAATTCTCTTCCAATGACTCAAATTCTCAATAATAATAATAATAAGTCGTAGGTGAAAAGCATCTCTCTTTTTTTTAAAGGGGGAAAAAAAAATTAAAAAAGCATTATCTATAATTTATTGCACTGTAGAGAATGAGAGTTACGCACTGCTGGCAATTTTAATTAAACATAACTAATTGTGTCTTTATGCAGTTAGTAATATTTATTTGTGACAGGCATCAGCAGCCAATAAATAATTATTCATAACATAACTTTCATACTATATTTGATGAATGACAACCTGGAAAAACACTAGTGTATCTTTTAAGGGCATTCCTAAATTCCTCCATCATAAAATAGTCTTCTACTTCAAAGAACTCTTTAAGGAAATTTACATTTTTGCCCAATTAGAAACTTTTATTCATGTCAAAGGAAACCCATTTAAATGTTTTTGTATTTTCTTTCAAAAAAGAGTTACATACTAATTTTGTACATATTGCATGTACAACTAAGCCAAGCAAGCTTCGCTGGAAGGGTTTATTACACGTACGTTATTAACGTTGGCTTTTAGTAAAATTTTAGAAGGATCTAAATTTTAAGTAATTCCATTATGATAAAATATAACTAGATAAATGTAGGATGATAATCAAAATCCAACGACCAAAAAGTGACTTGCATCACTGGTATCCCACGTGAGAATTCAATATAAATTATAAAATGAGGTGGAAGAATTTTCACATGGGATATCGATGAGACGTGTCACTTTTCCATTGTCGAATTTTGACTCATATCCTAAATTTGTTACAATTTCCAAAGTCCAGGTACTAAAATATAATTACTTAAGGTTCATAACATTTTTTAAAATTAAACTAAAAAAATCCAGATTATGAATTGCAGTTAACTCATCCCGAAACTCAAATACCAACTTTAGTTATCTTGAACAACTGTAAATTCTAACCCGATGAACCATGCATAGAACTCAAACCATGGATACTTATTAATCAAACACATTGCTATTTTAAAAATTACTAATTACAATTTAATTCGAAATATTTGAATGTTTTAACAAAACTAACTCAGTATTTTAATAATTATAAATTGGTTTCTAATATTTGGGTGTGTTAACATAATAACTCAATGTTTTAATATTACAATTTAATTCACAGCATTTGAATATTTTAACATATATGACCCTACATTTTTTGACAAAAAATGTCATTTTGACTGTTTTTGTGGCAAAAATGTCATTTAGTTATATAAGATTCAGAAAAAAGTTATTCGGAATTGACCGGGAAAACATTTTTGCTAAAAATATTAATATTAAGTCATTTATGTTAAAATGTCTATATATTGTGAATTAAATTATAATATCAAAACATTGAATTATTTTTGTTAAAATAGTCAAATGTTGAAAATTGAATTATAATTATTAAAATATTAGATTAATTGTGTTAAAACGTTCGACCAATGGATATTAAATTGTAATTTACCGACAAATTAATTAATACTCGTAATGAGACAAAGTGGGATAAAGTGATTATATTTCTTAACTTGAAGATGCTCACTCACTGCAAGTCCCACTCGACATATTACTTCTCTATGTATTGTTGAAAGTAAAAATAACAAAATCATTTAATTAATTTTTAAAAAACAAAAATCTTTGTACAGACATAAGAAAATGATTTAGTTAGTGAAGTAGTCAAGTCTAATATAAGAAGTTGAATTCAATAATTCAGTTAGATGATAGTGCAATCATTATGTGATAAGAGGTTCAATCTGGCAGTAATGTACCAGTAAAGAATTCAATCTCTTGTTTGTATTGTACCTAAAAGATTGTTATTTTTTTCTTTCTTTTGAAGCACAAAAGATTGTTAACTAAAGCACAAGAACAGTTAGAATATCGACAAAATTAATATTAAAATTATTACTCAACTCAGCACACCCACCCTTAATGCTTTGATTCAGAGTTACAAATTGAACCACCCTATACTTCTCTATATATGTATTATTATGGGATCAATAATATTCACATCGTAACAAGAAACCATTAAAATTATGTCCGTAAACATGCTTAAGATAGAGCCACACAAGGATCATCCATGTCATAATAGCATCGAGCCGAGTAATAGCAAACTTGTGCTAGAGCTTAATCCAGCCTTAAAATTTTGAATTCCAACTCGAACTCGATTACTTAATATTTTCATTCAATTTTAAAATAACCTAATTATTTAGGGTATATTTATAAATGATCCCAGGTAAATATGTAATACTTAGGCTACCCACCGCACAAGAAGACAAATTTTATAAAAAAATAAATAAATCAAAAGTCACCAATTTGGGTGACTTGAGTCGGTTGGCAGACCTTGAGTCATCAATTGCATGACTTGCCATGTGGCACCCTCTAATTGGGTGTCACATGTATATATAGTGTAATGTAAATTATAAATATTTTATATAATTATAAAAAAATTTAAAAAATAAAATTATATCAAAATTCATAAAAAAAAATATCTATAAATAGAGCCTAACATTGATATGTATTTATACACAACCTAAAACTATCTTTTCCTCACACAATTTCTCTCTACAAATTCTCAATCTCATATTTCTTCTTCATTTTAAGTTATGGATCCAAATCACTCGAATTATTATGATGACTCCCGAAATTTGCCAAACTTTGGATCATACTTTCAGCCACAAAGTTTTTCAAATTCAGAAGATTAACAAAATTCTCAATATTATCAAAATTCTCAATTTTCGCCAAACCTCACTCAAATTCCGAACCTTTCCACTACCCTACTAAACGCATCGCAAGTTTATCGGCTTATATGATTAATAGGGATCAACTTCACAACAGAGAGACTCATAGCGCTCTTAAAAAGGATTTGATCGAGCACATATGGGAAAAATTCGGCACTAATTGAATACGTAATTTACGTTTTATGCACTCGTAATTTAAAATTTCATGTGTCTCATTGTAGTTTATTTAATTATGTTTTCACTCTTGTAATTTTTATTTTGTTGTGAAGTAAATTATGAATTTATAATTATATGGGTAATTTTTTGATAATTATGAATTAAAAAATTCTAATAAATGAATTAATATTTTTTTAAATGCAAGAGAAAATATTATTTTAATAACATGTTCTTATTAAAAAAATAAAATGATAACTATTTTATGTAGGTTGAAAGAAAAAGAAAAAATAATATTTTATTTAAAGGTTGGATTAGATGAGATCACTGATGAAAGTATAAATTATATAAAGTTAAAGGTTATGGATGTAGAGGAGAGAGAAATTAATATTTTATTTGAAGGTTGGGTTAAATGAGATCATTGATGTGGATAGCCTTAGAAGTTAGAAACTTGATAAGGCTCACGAGTGAGCTCGACTCATTTGATTGAGTCAATTTCGAGTTTTCTCAAATCAATCCCGAATAGTTCATGAGCTATCTAAATCACATACAACTTAGACGTAACACGGTGCAAGCACAACACATCAAACACGACCATATTTGCATAAACCAGTTTCACAATACAAAACTATGTTTACAGGCTATAATGATCAGTGTTCGTCCAGAAATTCTTGATTTCAAGGAGGGCAAGCATCTCTACCTACCTGCACTTGGCAACAATCAGAACGAACACAAACGTATAGATATATGCAGTGATGTTTGTATTGGTGAAGCAAGATCTGGAAAAGCTCTACTCGAACAACACAATTCATTACATAGATCCGAGCAATCCACATTCAAAGCATATGTGTAGGCATAAACACACGCGACTTATTTAAATCAACCAGATCGCGTAATGCGCCCGCCCGTCTTCTTAGTCCTTGGTACTGTTCTTGATCCATTCCAAATACTGGAGATTGCCACCCGTTATGGGCAAGGAGATCACCTCAGGCACCCTATGGAAGAAACAGAGGAAACACAAATTAAGAAAACCAGCGAGAAAGGCGCATTGCTGGTAAAAACTATGCTCAAGCGTCATTTTGACCAATCCAGCAACTTACAAACAAAATTTCACAAGAATTAAGTATCTGTTCCTGTTATGTAAAGAAGCATGCGCAATACCATAGTCGAACCTATTGATAAGCATGAGATAAGGAGGAAAGACAATTTAACCAATATCATATCCTTAGCATTGAAATGAATGTAAAAATGCAAGTTGATAATGTGACATTAATGAGAAACAACTTATATAATAGGACGAAGAACAGGTAAAACAGCTAATAATGTATGCCAAGTAAATTAATGCACTTTTAAAAGGAAAAGGATGTTCGAGGTCCATAAAATTTGAAGCATAAGGTTTCAGTGGAAAATGATAAAGAGTTTCAACAACTGAAAAACATATCAAGAAATGTCTTTAGAGCAAGACCGGAACTCACTCATATTCATGATTTGCCTTTACATGCTCTGTTAAAGCCTCTAGAAGAGATTCCCTGGTCTTGATTATGAGAAGCTCTTCAGAATCAGTTTGTATCTGTCGAACCACGACGTAAATGCTCTAAAGCCAATCCAACCTTATGGTATACTTAAACCACAAGACACGCAATTAAAGACAACATTTACCTCTCCCTTCCACTCATAAACTGATTCAACACCTGCATTAAGAAGGAAAGCAGTCAGAGGTGGCAAAAAGGCCAGGCAGGGACAATTATCTATCGAGTTGACAATTTCAGGGTCCAGGCCAGCCTATGCAGTTACAAAAATACGTCAAAAATAACATGTGTACAAACGGGCTGGTCCAGGTCCTTGTGACTGGCACGGCTGAATAGCTAGCTCTAATTTTCAGGTAAAAGCAGGCATTAAAAATTGAATGGGAACCAAATGGTAAAAAATGAAGAACCATCTCTAATTTGGCAAATACGAAGATAGCTTAGGAATTGGTTGATCAATTAAGGACGAGTTCCAGATTGACACAATTCAAATATTCATTAAAGACACTCTGCAGCTTCTAGAAATGGAACTTTGAAAACACAATAAATTGCACACCTAACAGATTTGAGAACACCTTATCACAGACAAGGAAAGATAAGCATTTTTTTAATCTTTAACATTCTAGGCTCTATTCCAAGATCGAGCATGATACTATTTGAGAACTATTTACCCCAAGACGCAACAATTTTGTGACTAGAAGGTTAAAATCCAACCTACAAGCACAGACTTAAATTATTACCTAATAACAGCTTAACATGCCAAAGTATTCATATTAATATGAAGTAAAAATATGGGGGTTGACAGTAATAACTTCAAATCCAGCTAAATGACATCTTAACTACCAATGAGCTACTGCAAAGTAAGTAAGTAACTCATAATCAGATTCCAATCAAGAATAGAAATCTTTAAGATGGAACTATCTATCCCTCACAACTCAAGTATATACCAACGCTGTACTTCCATCTGTATTATATTTCCTCAATTGCAGAAGCACTGACCTGGTACGCGGTTAACACATGCAGCGAGCCGCTCTTTGACTATGCTTTCAGCCAATTTTTTCCCTGCATTCAGATAGATATCCTGTAAGTTGAACTTTAACATTTATGATATTAGTACAATAATGGGCAACTATGTCAGATAGGTCTACTATATCATATGGTAATCAACGGATGCCAGTTACTTTTATAGATAAATAAATCATGTAAATAAATACGAATGGCCTCTTCCAGATTAAGAATAAGATGGTTTTAGCAGCCTCCCTATGTCTAAGTCAAAATATATCAAACAAGTAAATGAGAAGAAAAAAACACCAAAAAAATAAATAATTTCCCAAAAGATAAATTTGTCAAGGTGATAACCAACAAACCATCCCAGAACTGAACTACTGATAGATAAGGTGATGAATTGATAAAAATAGCCATTATTTAAAATCAAACAAAATGAAATACCATAATGATTAATTGTTTTGTAGCATTCAACAAAGTTCCCGTGAAATTAAAATTGGATTGCTTATAATTTACTAGAAGTGTTATATTAACATAAAAAGAACGTCTTCTTCTTCTTTTTTCTGGTTTGTACTCAATATAGTTAACAATTATTTTATTGGTAATAAGAGATTTATTAGTAATATCAGATGTATTTAACACATTTTACGTGAAATATACTATATAGTTTTTAGTTTTATGAAAAGGAGAAAATGACTTTATAGTACACTTTCTATTCCTTAAGATTAATCGAGACTTTCCCAGAGATAATTCTATCTTAAGTTAATCAACAGTAACAGTGGAAAACACTAGCTACATGTAGCAGAGCACAAAAACTCAACATATGCATCAACGTGAAGAATAAGAAAATATGAAACAAGAAACAAACCTGCCTCCTTGTTCGGAACTGTAACATAAACAACAATGCTGGGCACAGTCGTCTTACTTGCCTCCATCCTTGTAGTATGAAATTTCTTATTCTCTGCCTTTGTACCAACTTTTGACCTGTATTTATTAAGGGAACATGCAGCTTTTAGATGTCAATTCTCCCTTCGAAAATATATTCATTAAGCAACTAAAGCGAATAATTAATCACTCAAGCAGGCAACGTGAAAGTTACCACAAGTTATGGGCAAAAGGGAGAGACGGAGCACACCCTATTCTTGAAGATAGAGAAATCGTGCAGAGGTTGGAGAGGCCGAAACTAAGCACACAAAAAGCACCGACCAAAGGGAGTCGTCGACGGACTACTGTGGAGGAGACAACGGATGAGAGTCTTAAAGCCATGAGTGTTTCACTACCACATTTTAGACCCCCAAGTAAAGAAAGCAAACACCAGCACTCTATCTAGGTTATATGAAAAAATCAAATAACTACATTACCATACAAATGTGGTGTGGTGGAATGTCATGGATTCAATGGCTGGGATGGTAGATATTGGAGAGGAAGCTGATCTGGAAAATGAATTGCAGAAATTGGGAAAGGAACGGTGGAGTTGAAGGAGAACTAGGGCTTAATCGAAATAGCCCGTATTTGGATTTTGGATGCTATCGGGGGATAAGTGAATTCGGGTCAAGTGGAGGAGTTGGATGGGAATTTGGAGACGTTGGGCCACAACTATGATTGGGCCGAGAAGAGTGGCTGAGTGAGAAATAATTAGTTGTTTGGTTACTGCCTCAGTTTATGTTATATTTTATATTATGCTTTTATTTTAAGTGGGGACCGAAAGGAGAGTATTTATACTCATTTGTTGCAAAAGTAATGCAACAAAAATATTATCTCAACTCCTTCCTCTTATTTCTTCTCCTCGTCTAACTCTATTTCTTCTGCAATTTTCCCATTTCTCACAAAAATTACAGTTCAGTTAATATACTTAAAATACTCAATCTAATTAATTAAATTAAAAATACATCAGCATCTGTAGTATTCACTACAATTGGTATCATCAGAGCCTCGTTTCTGAAATGGCTGACGGCATGGTTTAAAAAGGCTATTTTGAGCCTTAGAGGCGCCGACTCACCATCTGCTGTTTAGGCTTAAGCCTTGGTAGGTCTGAGGCGGTCGAGGCAGTCGAGGCGGTTCTGAGGCTTAAGCCTCATGTGCTCGGTTGTTTTTGGATAATTTTTTAGGGTTTTTATGTGGGCTTTTGAGTTGGCTTTTGTTGGGTTTTGTTTAATTAATGAAATCTTTATATATATAAAAGCAGAACGGTCCTATTAATAGCAACCCTCCTATTTTCCCGCCTAAACACACTTACCCAGATTAGTAACTTCGTTAAATATATATTAATTTAAATATATATATATATATATATAACATATCTTCATCTTATATAATATCATATCATATCATAATTAATATATATACTTTAATATAAGTTATAATGACAAAATATAATATGATATGTAATAATGTATGTGTGTGTATATATCAATATATCCTACATGTAATAGATTATTTATCTTAATCTTTATCTTTATATATAAAAAATATGATATCTTGAGTCGTGTATATAATCTAATCTAATATATCTAATTAACTAAACATCTACATTAAAAATAATGTAACATCTTCATATAATACATATATACATATACATCAGTATATATTTAATATAATATACAAATAATATATCTTTATATGTATAAATCAAAATGTGTCAAGATTCATATATGATTTTAATTTACTATTAAATTATACATTATTAATTTGATAATAAATATTCATTTAATTTTGCAGCTGTAATTATTCACTAATCTAGCAAAATTTATTCAATTTGTGGTTAAGTTTTTGTGAAACTAATCAATTAGCATTATTGCATATTAACATAAATTTGGCTGTTGAATTAATTTTTTTATTATATCGATTTATGTGAAAGTTTATTAATCTATAAATAATTGTATTTTAGAGCATATAAATTAAATCGTTCTTATTTTTTTATTATATCGATTTATGTGAAAGTTTATTAATCTATAAATAATTGCATTTTAGAGCATATAAATTAAATCGTTCTTGAATGAAACTATATATAACAACTATATTTATCTATATTATTTCATGAAATATTTTATTATGTTGTGATTTTCTCTTCTTTTTTTTTGTATATTGATTTCTACAAATGATTTTGAGTGCTCTTGTGATGTTTATTATTGATTTTGTTTATTTTTTTATGTTGTATGTATTATAAGTACAGACCTACATATCCCACAGTAGTTGTCGAGTATGAAAAAAGAAAGAGTGTACGAGATTGATAAAAAAGTAGGTGTGCGCTTTGCAAGCAACAATCCAAGATTGACAAGGAAATATAGGTGACTCAAGGTTTTGTTCAATTTTTTAAGTTGTTCAATTTTGATTTAACTATTATATATAAGCTTCAGATTGTATCATGAGTTTCTTAAATTTTTCTTTTTCAAATTTAGATGTGGATAGCTAAAGTTGGGTATGATCATTCCTAATTTTTTTTATTGTGCATACCAAATATTTCTGAGCATAAACATTGATCGATATCATTCTAATATTGTCCACTTTATAGGGTTTTAATTTATTTTTTTGAGATAATAAAAATTTACAGTTCTTAGTGTTGTTCAAGAATTGACCTGGACACAATTTCTTACTCGGCACAATCCTTCAATTTAACATTTATATTTTTTAACCAATCAGTTTTCCAACATATTATTTTATTAGAGAACTTATATGTCTTCAATCATGTGGCCAAAAAAAAAAAAGTTTCATAATTACATTTTAAATTCATCTAATATTATGATTTAATTAATTGTTTTTGTTGTCTCTTCAATAAGAATTGTGATTAATTGTGTTAAAAGGTGTAATAATTCATATCTATATAAAAAAATATTTAATAAAATACTCATGTACAGATGAAATTCATTTTTGGACGTCAAAATTGTAATGAAGAGAATTTGAATACTATTATATATAAATACAATATTTTTTAAGCGGAAAAAGGTATGCATTATTTGAAACATTACTTTTTTTAAAACATATTTATCTTTATTTGGGTTGGTAGGTATAATCAACATATATGTAAATAACTTGGAATAAAACGGCGCTTCATCACGAATGAAGAATTATGAGCAGTGAAAGTTCACATTTGTAGTAATATACACAATTGAATTTCTATATTGCACCATATATTTTAATATGTGCTATAATTTAATAGATTTATGTATGTTTATATAATATTTAAATCATAAAATAAATGTATGTATAAATAAAAATAAATTAATTGACTATTTTTTTGCATTGAAAAAAAAAAAAATTTGCTAATAATTGGTTATGCACCATATTCTCCATATCTCACTATTGTGTCTTAATATTCACTAAAAAAAATTGTCTTAATAATTTTTATTTTACATGATTTATATTTAAACACTAAAATTATTTTTATTTTATAAATTATAATTTAAATTGTATATAATTTTAAAAAAATTAAATATGTGCATCGCACATGGGAAATACTACTAATATATAAAAACACAGTTTCTATTATTCATAACTACCACCAATTTTTGGGCATTTTCATAACTTTTTAAGCAAAATCCAATTTTGCCTTTGATTTTGAGGGCAATATGGTCAATTTGTTGTCAGCATATATCTGGAGGATGAAGCATATTTTTTAAGTTAAATTGAAAAATAACCATAAAACCCACGTTCTTCCTACAAGTTAATCCTTTCGTTTGCGGTTAATCAGAAACCTCCGCTCAAACTCACGTTTTGATCGATACTAATTCAGAAAACTTCATCTCTCGAACTCGCGCTAAATTCAGAATTTTGTCTCTATCCATTTCACTTTTAGAACCCTATCTACACCCATAGATTGATTTCCCTTTCTTTCAATCAGTTATCTTTCTTAGAAAATTTTATTCATAAAATTCCAAAGGAAATAGGTGAAGACATTTCCCGATTTATCTTCTCCAGTGAATAATGGCTTACAAGAGGAGGCTTGAGGTTGTCTGCCACAATCTATATCTATATTATATCTAAAAGTAAGATAGTCACTACTAATAGAAATAATGAGTTTTCCCGCCTAAATCTATTTCTAATAATAGTGATAAAAGTATGCAATTGAATAATAAAAACTATGAAATTAATTAATTAAATATTATAAAAATAATGGAATATGCCTTCTCTTTTTATGAATACGTACTTATAGAAATATATATTGCATATATCTACCTAAATTAACACATTGATATTTAGATTGTGAATCAATATAATTAACAAATCTTTCGATAATTAAATCATTAATTACACGCACCACATATATATTGAAATAATCACATTATATATATTCCATTTTTTTACTTTGAATATACTATATATATATATATACATATATTCATAATTTTGTTGTTCTATGATTTAATTTATAATCAATCCACACACGCGCACATATAGTATTTTTATACTTACTGCAAATTACTCTATAATTATATCATAATATCAATCTCTTTGGCATTAATATCTTGAAATTTACGAATCATTCAATATAATCCTGAATAGATAATAATAGATCATATTTGCAAATCAATATGTACAAATGCTATGTATAGATCAACCTATATTTCATATTCTATATAATACGTGTGTGTGTATATATATATATATATGTACATGTATAAACCAGTCACTCTATAATTATGATAATAATATATATAACATAAATTATTTCAGGAATATTTATTGACAAGTTTATTTCTGAGTGTAAATCAACTCCCACAATTTTCTTCTCCTTAATCTCGCAATTTCCTATTTTTACATTTTAATGATTATTTATTGACAAATTTATGTTGAGAAACAATCTCTATTATTCAATCTCAAGCACTGTGCAAATCTCTCATTTTCTCTCCTCTTACAAAAGTTGCTTTTTGTTCATGCAATTTGGAAAATTTTGAGAAATTTATAAAACTAGAAAGTAGGAAAGTCGTGAGCCATCTGCTTAAGGAAATGATAAGAGAATTCAACCAAGACAAGCATTCTCGCCGATGAAGAAGAAACCTAACAAGGAAAATGAAATACCCTTACAAAAATACTCTTTTTTTGGCACTTTTGTTGGATGCGGTATCCTAATCACGACTTCTCTAATCAATGTTAATTTTCTTATTTTTAATTTTTCTTTTAATTTCATTTTTAAGTTTTAGTACTTAGTTTCTATTGCTTAATAAAAATTTGTGAATCAGACATGTAACAAATTTTCAACACAAACAATTTGTTTCGTCTTTGTATAATATTTTTTAGTTGACACATTCTATATATTAACATTGTCCTACATTATTTTTTTTAACTTAAATTGATGCATAATGTTTTATCAAAATAAGTGTAATAATCACATAGATTCATCTGAGAATATAACTTGATTTTATTACTATTTTGGTTGCTTTAATTTGATTGTGGTTTATATATACTTTTTATAATTGATTTTATTTAAAGTAATATATATACACACTCACACACCTATGTGTTTGTGTGTATATTGGTATTTGATTCAAATTAAATTGATTAGAAAACCACGCATGCCTACATTTTATTAGTTCTAAAATTATTAATATTTGAATTTTTCTTTTCATATATCATTTACTTAATTTGAAATTTTCTTTGTTCTATCTTATTCATTTAACTTAATAAAAGGTTGAACATAGAAGAAATTGCATCATTGTAGCATTAATTAGCCAAATGAATTGTATAAATAAAAAAGAAAAAGAGTAACTCAAACCTAAAAATCCCGGATATCACATAATTATACCTCTAGGGACCGGAGCCTCATTAAAACCCATATGGAAAACTCAACATGGGAAAAACTATATGGGAAAAAAAAGTACCCCTCTAGATAAAACGGAAATAACCAGGACCACACATGCCCTTACTAACAGCATCAATAATACAAGGAATACAAGAAAACCAAAATCCAAAAGACACAAGAGAAGAAGCTAACATGTCAACTACACTACTGCCTTCTCTAAAAATATGTGAAACATAAAAATGTATCGAAGAAATATAATCCAAAACACGCTGCCAATGAGTCTTCAGTATCCATGGTACCTGCAAAATCAAGGAAGATAGAAGAGTAACAATATAAACAGAGTCCGCCTCCAGCCAAATAAAGTCCAGAGACAAAGTGAGCCCACTCCATAGTAACAGTAACCGCAGACGATTCAGCAAGAAAAACATATCCAATCCCTTCATCAGTGTGAAAACAGCAAATCACGGATCCATCTGCGCACCAAAAAACCCCTCATGTCGACATTCTACCTGGATCACCCTGAGCAGCTCCATCTGTATTAATCTTCACCCAACTGTGGAGGAGGCCGCCAAAAGACCGAAAGAAGTTGGTGAGGAAGAGCCGATCGAGGATGAATCTTTAATGCTTTCAACGTGACAAGGCTTCATATAGCCTCTCGAACCCCTCATAAACGACATCTCATGAAGAGCAATGCGTACAGTGGAGTGTAGCATTATTAATTAGTCTATATATACATAAATATGTAATTTTTAAATTTCAAGTCAAACCTCACAAAATCAGTAGAAATAATTAAATATTTAAAAATATTTATTGTAATTAGGTTGGCTTGTGATGAAGAAATAATATATATCATGTGTGTACCATTCACATATCTTAAAGATAATTATGGATACTTAAATGGTGGAGATTGATATGAGTACAAAATGTGTTGAGTTTGAGGCTGAGTGCTTTTGTGTGTTGTTCGTCATTAAATTTATTCTATTTTTTAATCAAACAATTATTAGAGGTTCCCATTTTCCATTTGATCAAATATGCAAGAAAAAACAACCATTAAAGTCTACAAATTAAAATTGTTTGTTTGTTTTTTGTTCTTTTGTAGTAACCCGCAAAATATATAATATAGTAAAGGAAAAATGTCAAATTTTGTACTTTGTGTTTGACCTTTTATTAATTTTAATATCCTATGTGTTGTTTCAGCCAATATGATATTATAACAATATATATTTAACCATTTTGGTCTCAGTTACCTAGAATAGCAGGTTTATAGTTTATTTGGAGTTTTGGACCATTTGTATCTATATGCATTGGGATTCAGGATTATGATTCATGAATCTCTCGCCAGTTCGAGAAATCAAGATAAAGTTTTTTTTTTTTTTTAATTTTCTTAAAGTTGAGGGACAAAATTTGAATATTTAAAAAATAATATAATTTTTATTTTTAAAATAGAAATATTTTTCTGAAATTAGAAATTTAAACTATATATTAAAAAAATAACATTATATATTTTTAAAAAAATAAAATTACATAAATTTATAAAAAATAAACTATATATTTTAAAAAAATTATATATATATTTTAAAAAAGTAAAATTTTGTATTTAAAAAAAATGAAATTACTTAATTTTATCGAAAAAAATATATAATTTTTAGAAAAATTAAAATTAAAATTTTCTTTAAAAAATAAATTATGTAATTTTTAAAATAAGTTAAATAATATAGTTTTTTGAAAAAAAATTAAATTGTATAATATTTTTAATTTTAATTTTGGTCCTTAAACTTAAAAAAAAAATGTAATAATGACCAAAATGACCTATAAACCTTCTATTTCAGATAATTAGGACGAAAATGGTTAAAACAAGTATTGTTAGAGTATTATTTTTACTGGAACAATACGCAAGGTGTACCATTGAGGTGATTTGTATAAAAGAATGAAATTAGATACAGATGAAATGAATTTATAAATAGAATAATGGTTTGAATGTAATAACAATTCTTATGATTGATATGTATTCGTAATGAAGAATGTAATGACATATTATTATTTTTTTATCTCATAAAATTAATAATTTTTATACTTTCAAATTTCTTTATAACTGAATAAAGTGTAGAAGCTAATATTATCAACACATGCCGTGATTTTTTCTTACATTTCTAAATTGCATCTTTTTTTACTAAGTTATTTTTTTTCTAATTTTGTTGTAGCAAATTATAATTTATCAATTTTATTAAAATATTTTATTCATAATTATTTAATTAATACATATATAATACTTTCTATATTTAAATTAAAATACTTTCACTTCATAGAAATAGTTTATCATTTCATTTTTTTCATTTGAATATATCAATATCAAATACATAATTATTTTATTTTTATTAGAATATATTTATAAGTTATATTTATTTTGGTACTATATTTTTTTAAAATAAATAGTATAAAAATAATTATGAAATAATAAAAACAATAATAAATTATTTTATATGATTTTTAAATAATTTTTCTGAATATGGTAACATAATATATAAGACATGATTATATGTAAGACATAATTTTTAAAATTATTTTTCTAATTATATCTAAAATATGGTAAAATTATTTTTCTAATTATATCTAAATATGGTAAAATTATTTTTTTTGGTTCAATGGAAATAGCCTAAGTGTATAAGAAAGTGTTTCAAGTTTTTGTTTTTTTTGGTTCAATGGTAAAATTATTGTTGCATTCCACTCCACTATACCAATCATCCCCTAAGTGTATAAGAAAGTGTTTCAAGTTTTTTTTTTTAATTATTGGTGTATATGTTTTTTTAGATTGTTGTATATGGTCATTTGTTTATATATATATTTTAATTTTAAATCATTTATTTTATGATTTTGGATCAATATAATTATTTTTCTATTTACCATCAATATCTTATATTATATATACCATGACAAATGAAATAAATATTTAATGTTCGTGCATCGCACGGGTGATATGCTAGTAGATAAAAATAACATCTAAAATAAAGTAATAAACATAAAAGTAAATAGATTCAGATGCCCTAATTCAACAACCACTCTCCCACGCGCCGTTCTTCTCCCGCGCGCTCCTGCCACTCTCTCCTCTTTCACAGACGACGCCAACCATACCAGGTCAGTAGAAAGCAGCAGTTCTTCCTCGCACTCCTGCTCTCCCACTCTCTTCTCTTTCGCATTGCTTCTCTCTCACAACAACCCACAACACCAATCCAGGCTCCGAGCAACAGAGCAGAGCAGGTCGCAGCAGTAGTAAATTAGCAGGTAATAAGCCATACGACCCATACTGAGTATTTTTTTTAATTTTTATGTCTTGCAGCAATAGTAGATAGACATTATATAAGTTCTTGGCTTCTTGCAGCAGTAGTAGATAGGCAGTATTTTTTGTTCTTTTGCCATGAATATGTCTGCAGTCTACTATCTACAATTCATGAAATAATTATGTTTTTTTGAATTTTGATTCTGCCATGAATATGTCTGCTATCTGCCATTAATTAATTTTGACGACTTGCTAATTTTTTGATGATATTCTTGGCTTCTTGCAGCAGTAGTAGATAGACAATATTTTTTGTTATTCTGCCATAAATATATGATATGTCTGCAGTCTTCCATAAGCCATTAATTATTTTTGATGACTTGCTATTTTTTTGATTAATTATTTGAACTTTGAAGACTTGTATGTTTTATCTTGTTGAGTTGCTACCCTATTTACTTGGTGATTGAATTGAATGTATAATGACTAGTCAAAAAAGATCCGACATGGAAGTATGGAACTGAAATTGAAGTGCCGGCACAGGGGGGTTAGATTAGGCTACAAATATGTGAGGTGCAACTTTTGAAACAATGAAGTTAAAGGGGGGTGATGAGATTGAAGGCTTATATTGCTCACAAACATAACAATGTGTGTGCATGTCCCAATGTGCCTGAAGAAGTTAAGAATGAGATACTTGGCTATTTGAATACGTTCCAAAATGCCAAGCACACTGCTCAAAAGAACTATCAAGAAATGATAGATTCAGGATCTTACTATGGTGGGCATGGGACTGCTGGGAGTGGGACTCGGAGAGATGTTGCCACACCCGTCCCTGACACTAATGTGGAGATGATGTCCAGGAGTTCTAGAGGTGTTAGAGGGCCTATGGATCTCACTCTATGAGAATGAGATCCCGTTTAATTGTATAAGAAGTGCATCATTTACCAATATGGTGTGTTCTATTGGTAATTATGGTCGAGGGATTAAAGCTCCAACAATGTATAGGCCGAGGACATGGATTCTAAATGAAGAAAAGAAGACAACAATTGCATTTGTGGATGAGATTAAAGCTACATGGAAGAAAACAGGCGTTTCTTTGTTATTAGATGGTTGGTCTGATATGAGAAATAGGAGTCTCATTAATTTTTTGATCAACAATCAGTATGGTACTGTTTTTTTGAAAACAATGGATGCATCAGATTATGTCAAAGATGTATAAAAATTGTTTGAATTGCTTGATAGTGTGATTGAAGAAGTTGGGGAAGATATTGTGGTGCAAGTGGTAACTGATAATGCATCTGCATACAAGGCAGCTGGACGTCTATTGATGGGATAAAAGGAAGAGTTTATATTGGACTCTATGTGCAGCTCATTGCATTGATCTAATGATGGAAAAGATTGGATAGCTCTCACAGCACAAGAATGCTTTGCTCAAGGAAAAGAAAGTCAGCAACTTTATCCACAACCACTAATGGGTGTTAAGTTTATTCAGAAAATTTGCTAAAAATGATCTTCTTTGACCTGCAGCTACATGATTTGCCACTGCCTATTTGACGTTAGAGAGTATACTTCAATTGAAGCAACCATTACAGATGATGCTTGTTTCCTAAGAATGGTCAAGTTGTGCATGGGCTAAGAAAGTAAAAGAGAAAAATGTGAAGAAAATCGTGATGAAGGATAATACCTTCTGGCCTTTTGTGGTTTATTCAATTAAAACCACAAAGCCACTTGTGTATGTTTTGAGGATAGTTGATGGTGAGAAGACTCCGGCAATGGGGTTTATTTATGGTGCTATAGATGAGATGAAATAAACCATAGCGAAGAACTGTGATGGGGATTTGTCTGTCTATAAGGAAATTCGGGATATAATTGATGAGAAGTGGGACACTCAGCTGCACTGTGATCTGCATGCAGCCGCATATTTTTTGAACCCTCGATACAGATGGAGTCCCAAAGTGTTTGAGCATGCAGAGATCAAAACTGGCTTGTATAAATGCATGGAAAGACTCATTAGGGATCAAAATGTATTCATGAAGGTTGATGAGCAGCTTGATAGCTACAAATACAAGAAAGGGTTGTTTAGCTTTAGAGCTTCTATGCAGTCCTTCATGACATGCCCACCAGGTCATTCTCTTTTTTTTTTCTTTCGTTATCATAAATAATAAGTTAAATCTTTGTTAGTTTTCTAATTATATTAATCTATAATTAACATTTTTATATAGTTATATGGTGGGATAACTTTGGAGATGAAGTTCCAGAGTTAAAGTCCATTTGCAATGAAGATTCTTGGTCTTACTTGCTCGTCATCAACATGTGAACGTAATTGGAGTACGTTCAATCAAGTGCATACAAAGAGAATGAACCGCTTAAGCACATTTGTAACACCTCAGGTTTTCAGAACTTATTTAGAAAATTAAATAAATTAATTGGAGCCTAGGTAAGGATGTTTCGATTGTAAACCATGATTTTAGGGTTATTTTTCATGAAATCATCTTTTCGAGAAGTTCGATTCCAGCTCAGTTATGGCTGATTTTGGTCATGTTTAGAAGGTGTTGACCCAAGGAGTGTGTCAGTACTTTCGGATTTCCAATCCAAGATCATTTGAGGTTCCGGCGACGAAAAGCGTATTAAGTAAGAGCAGGAATAGTGATTTTTCGTAGGAGCGTGATCGTTAGAAATTCATGAAATCTCATGTGTTGACCCGAGCTTTGTTTCGTCAAGCCTACCATATAGGAAATTTCTCAAGAAATCGATTGGCGTTCCCGAATTTTCAATCAGAGGTCCATCAAACGCTCGGGAATTTTATTTGTCCCTTGTGTGGAATAGTAATTCTATTTTTGGAAAGAGAATCTTTTCTCATTTTCTTTCAAAATGACTCGTTTTTTACCTCGAGTTAAGTTAGTTCAATAGTACTCGAGCTAATGAACCTCTCAGTATTTTTGGATTTTGTATTGGAGGTTATTTGGACCTCGCCATCGAATAAATCAGCTTTTAATCAAAATCGGGAATCACCTTATCAGTATTTTATAGCCGGAATTTCCTACCGGGTATTCCTAAATTTCCTCTATAAATAGAGCCCCTTTTCCTTTCATTTTCCTCGCTCATTTTCATTTCTTCACTCGTCATTTCTGTATAGTAGAGAGAGAGTAGTAATCGAGAGAGAGAGAGAGAGAGGATTCACCAGGAGTCGTCGCCGTTACGGGAGAAGCAGCTGGAGTGCCGCGCGCGCGGGGGACCCCGCAGTCACAGAGAGGGGCCCTCAGCCAAAGAGAGACGTGCGCGCGGGGCATCACACCAGCGCGGGGGAAGGCGCACGCGCGCGTAGGTGCCGCCGGCGCGGGGGAAAGACGCGAGCGCGGGGCTGTGCGCTGGTTCGGCAGGGTTTTATCCGGAGGCCATAACTTTTGACTCGGTTGAAACTACGAGGCCCATGATTACTCAAATCGAAGCTCTTTCAAAGATCTACGCGACTGCAAGGGCCAATCATCCAGAATCTAGATCGTTATAGTTGGATTTTCCATTCCCGTTTTTGGTAATTGTAGACGTTTTAATCCTTTAATTCCCGTGTTTTAAGTCGTAGTTAAGGGTCAAGCATTTAGATATCATTTCAATTTCTTGTTAGGATCTCGAATAAGGCTGTAAGTTGTTGATTGACTTTTGTAAGAGGAGGTGAACCCCGAGGAGACCCGGGGAAGGATTTCCAACTCGTTGTTTCGTCCACGTGCTCGTTATCGAGGTGCTCATCATCGAGGTGGGTGATTCTAAACCAAATATATGGTTTGAGCTAATAAGCTCTAGAAGCATGATAGGGCAAGGGAAATATCCAATAAATATTTTATGCTCTGCCTGTCTTTGTACAAGGAAATGAAAGAAAAGGAAGGAAGCTATAACATGATATTGTTTATTGTTGTTTGAGTTCTTGATTAAGTAAAGGATGTTATGATATGATATCTTATAGTTGACTTATATAAGGCATAAACGATCATGATCATAAGTTAAGTTTGTTATCGATATTATTGATGAGGAAGGTTATTTAAGTAAGAAATGTCTTGTAGGTAGATTATAGTATCCCTTGTGGCATTAAGGCTATAGTCTTTATTAATGATTGCGATCTAGATGTTTCAATCTAGGTTATAATATATGCTAGCATGATTAAGTATTGAGGCATTGATATTAAGGATTGAATGTGAAAATTCAATGTTGATGATTAAGTATTAAGGATTTAAGGTTAAGGTTTTGATATTGAATGTTATGATCCAATTATTGCTAAGTAGAGGTTACTGAGCTCAAAGAACAGTTCATTTCATTATCATGTTGTGACCTTTGTGTCACTAATGTTGATCTTTGCTAAGGGAGTCACTGTTGGGTAACCCCCTCGCATACTTAGGAGGATACTTGAGGTAATCCCTCTCTTATCCTAAAGCATGCTTAATGGTGCAGTAGACAATAGATTTGAGCCAGGAAGGGCATCAGGAAAGAAAGTAAAAGGTTTTGCGGATATGGAGAGGGCTTTTGCGTTTTGCTCTCCATATACCGCCAGTTGTTGATTGGATATTTCTAAAGTTCAGTAAAGAGTTTTCTCTTAAAACCCCACTGAGTACATTAATGCTCACGCCCTCTTTTTCAAATATTTTTTGGTTGAGATGCTGAGGCCGGTGATGTGTTGCTGGTGGGGTTGTCTGAATTGTTGCTCTATTTGGTTATGTGATTTTTCTTCCGCTATGTTTCTGCTGAATACTCTGTTGTTAGTATTTAGTCTTGTTATAGAAGATTTGATCCTTGATATTAGTATGTCTTAAGTGATACGATTCCTAAATATCAATAAAGTCTTTGAGAAGAAGAAGCATGTTCTTTTGACATCTCAATTGTTCCTTTATTGATTCCAAGCTATTTGAAAAGTCTTACTTGCTAAGCATGATGGTATCTATCCACTTTCAGTTGACCTGTGAATGAGTCTTGCATGTTTGTTATTGATGTTCGCCTATGAAGAGGCTTTTCGTTCAAGCATGATTCTGCTCATTTTCAGTAAATCTTAAGTTATTTTTCTTACTTTCGTCCTATGAATGGGACAATATGATTTATTTGCCTCCGACCTATTGATGGGTCTTAGTTGTTGTGACCTATGAAGATGTCTTGTTTATTTAACGAGTCAAATTCCTATTTGTTAGTCATTGGATTCTATTTAAATTTCGATTGGCCTGTGATTAGGCATTCATTCGACTCAATTGAACCCTTTGACTCCATGATTCGTTGAAAATGATAATTCTTCTAAGTCATAAAGTTAAGTTGCCTAGATTTTTTAGGCGCCAACTTAGTTCGATTCTAAAAACACCCCTTGATTAATCTACCTATTTTCTTCTGTTTTTCTTCGTAACAACCCTGTCCCTATTCTCGGGACTGGGCTATTACAACATCTAAGTTGAATTCATTGGTGTACATTATGTACAACCGAAATTTGAAGTATAAGAACTTGAAAAAACAATTACGAGGAGATGAAGTTGATCCTTTGATTGTTGAAGACATGTCTTCTGATGATGATTGACTATTCAACCCCAATGAGGA
The DNA here is from genome assembly GCA_026008535.1 of Perilla frutescens. Classification (NCBI taxonomy): domain Eukaryota; kingdom Viridiplantae; phylum Streptophyta; class Magnoliopsida; order Lamiales; family Lamiaceae; genus Perilla; species Perilla frutescens. Next base: position 45,888,413 of record BRKX01000001.1, on the reverse strand, counting down.
AGATGATGAAGGAAATGAGAATGTAGAAGAGGAAAGTTCAAGGGCAACGAGTAAGAAAAAAAGAAACGAGTGCTCAGCTACTGGTTACTTCTATTCTTTTAAACCCTTTCTGTCTTTCAATTATAATTTTACAAATAGACTTTCATTTAATACTGCTTACTTGCATTCTTACAATGAAGGAAAGGGAAAGAGTGTGGAGAGAGGATTGTTTGATGAGGAAGATGAGTTTGAAGAAGAGAGTGAGAGTGAGAGTGACCATGGAGATGGACCAAATTATGATGATTTTGATTATTGAGAATTATATAATCTTGATGATTTAAGTTGGACTTAGAAGTTGGAACTTGGACTATGAATTTGTTCTTTTGCTTTTTTTTTATGATTATGTTATTATGGGATTGATGACTTATCACTTATGTGTGCTATTCGACCTAGGCTCTTTCCATTCTCCTTGAGGGACAAAGCGGAAACATGGTGGTTGAGCCAAGCCCAAGGGTCGTTCCAAACTTGGGACCAATTGGTGACGAAGTTCTTACACAAGTTTTTTCCACCCGGAAAACTCTCAAGCTCAAGGGTGAAATCACCATCTTCAAGCAATGGGATGACGAGAGCATGTATGAGGCATGAGAACGCTTTAGAGAGATGCTAAGAAAGTGTCCCGATCATGGGTATGGCACCGATCATCAAGTGTGCATATTCTAAGCAAAAATAAAGTGAGAACACTCATGGATGCGGCCGCGGGAGGATCACTCTTAGCAAGAGGGCCAGAAGAAGCCTTGATGATAATTGAAGAAATGACTTGAAATTCATTTCAATGGCTGGCAGCAAGAGAGGGAGCCCAAATTCTAAAGAAAGTGGCTTCTACTTCAAGTTCGGATGCACTTGGGCTATTGGCGGCTCAAATAGCAACCTTAAACTCAAAGATTGAAGCCTTTACAAATCCAAGAGCCGAGTCCTCTCAAAGTCAATTTGAGGAGGTGAACTATGTGAACCAAGGAGGCTTCTCGAATCAACAAAGGCCATTTAATTCAGGGTAGAAGCCCCAATATGGAGGTCAATATGGTGGAAACCAAGGTTACCAAAATAGGGCTCAATATCTAAACTTGTCCTATGGTAACCCAAACAATGCCATCCAACCACCTCCCGGTTTTTCGGTTACAAATAGTGTCATTGATGAGGAGAAGAAGCCAAAGATGGATGAACTTTTGATGGCATTTATGGGGAAGACGGAGAACTACATGAAAGACTCTCAAGCTCATTTTGGGAAGTTAGAGAATAACATCGGAGCAATTGGCAACCAAGTCAACACATTGGAGAAGAAAATGGGATAGTTTGCTACTATCTTGGGAAGCCAACATCAACAAGGCAAGTTCCCAAGCAACACAACCGTGAATCCTAAGGATCTATTACCTTGAGGAGTGGAACCGCTTATGATGGCCCCGAGATGCCGGATGAAGAAGAAAGCCAAGAAAAGGTTGATGAGCAACCTGGAGAAGAGAATAAAGAAGAGGGACAAAGTCAAGAGGACTTGAGTCCCAAATTGAAGAAAAATGATGAACGTGAGAAAGGGAAAGAAAAAGAAGTACCAACAAGAAAGATACCGGAAGAGTACAAAGTACCAATACCATACCCATAAAGACTCCAAAAGGTGAAGAGTGACGAGCAATTTTTTCGATTCCTCAACATCTTTAGGAAGGTACAAATCAACATTCCTCTTGTTGAAGCACTTCAACAAATGCCAAACTATGCAAAGTTTTTGAAGGATGTGATTTCAAAAAAGAGAAGATAGGGAGAGTATGAGGCGGTCAACTTGATCGAGAATTGTAGTGCTCTACTACAAAGGAAGTTGTCTGCAAAGATAAAAGATCCGGGAAGCTTCAACATCTCGGTCACCATTGGAGAGAATCATGTGGGAAAGGCGTTATGTGATATAGGGGTAAGTATCAACTTGATGCCCCTGTCATTCTTTTCAAAGTTAAAAATGAGAGAAATCAAACCTACCACAATTTGCCTTCAAATGGCTGATCGATTTATGACGTATCCGAAATGGGTGGTAGAAGACGTGCTTGTAAAGGTTAACAAGTTCATCTTCCCGGTTGACTTTGTGGTACTTGATATAGAAGAAGACAAGGAATTTTCTCTCATCCTTGGGCGACCGTTCTTGAAAATGGGTAAGGCCTTGGTTGATGTGGAAAAAGGGGAGCTTACCTTGAGAGTAAACGAAGAAAATATCATTTTTTCCCTCCAAAAAGCGATGCAACATTCCGAAGAAGAGGCGAAGAACATAGAGGAGTGCAAGGTGCTCCAAATGGTAGATCAATGTGTAGAAGAGGAGGAGTTGTGTAGATCAAAAGATCCTCTTGAGATTTTCATTTCTAACTCTATCTTTGACTCTTTACCTAACGATGATATTGGTCTTTTTGATTCCGTCTCTATGATGAATTCATTTCAGGAATCATACTTGAGGAAGCCCAAATTTCTCCCATTGAGAGACGAGGACCAAACATCAAAGGAGGAAGAGTCGAAAGCAAAGGAAGAAACCATGGAGTTGAAGCCCCTACCTACATACTTGAGGTATGCGTATCTAGAGGACAACAAGCAAAAACCGGTAATTATTTCTTCACTTCTATCGGATGAACAATTGGATAAATTCTAAGGGTGTTAAGAAAGTTTAAAAGCACTATAGGGTGGTCAATTTCAGATCTTAAAGGCATAAATTCTTCTATTTGCATGCATAAAAATTTACTAGAAGAAGATTATAAGCCTAAAGTGCAAAATCAACGGAGACTTAACCCCATTATGCAAGAAGTGGTTAGAAAAGAGGTGTTGAAATTTCTTGATGCTGGGATAATTTTTGCTATTTCGGATAGTAAGTGGGTGAGTCCCACCCAAGTGGTTGCTAAAAAAGGGGGATGACTATTGTTGAGAACGAAAATAATGAAATGATTGCTACTAGGGTAGTAACCGGTTGGAGAATGTGTATAGATTATAGGGCTTTAAATGCATACACTAGGAAAGATCATTTTTCCTTTACCCTTCATAGATCAAATTCTTGATAGGTTGGCGGGTCATGAATTCTATTGCTTTCTTGATGGTTACTCGGGATATAATCAAATCATGATTGCTCCCGAGGACCAAGAGAAGCCCATATTTACTTATCCGTATGGCATATTTGCGTATATGTGGATGTCGTTTAGGTTGTGTATTGCACCCGCCACCTTTCAAATGAGTATGATGTCCATTTTTCATGGATTGATTGAGAATATAATGGAGGTGTTTATGGATGATTTTTCCGTATTTGGTGATTCTTTTGATATATGCCTTGATAATCTAACACAAGTCTTGCAGAGGTGTGAAGATACTAATCTCATGCTCAATTGAGAAAAATGCCACTTCATGGTAAGAGATGACATTGTTCTAGCTTACAAAGTGTTGGGTGAAGGACTTGAGATAGACAGGGCAAAGATTGTGGCCATTGAGAAGTTACCTCCTCCAACAAATGAAAAGGGAGTTAGAAGTTTTTTGGGACACACCGGGTTTTATAGGCGTTTTATAAAAGATTTTTCCAAAGTTTCTAAACCTCTTTGTCGTCTACTTGAAAAAGCCATTGGGTTTGATTTTGATTCTAATTGTTTGCAGGCTTTTGAAACGTTGAAAAAGGCCCTCATCACAGCACCCGTGCTTATCACACCTGATTGGAGTGAGCCATTTGAGGTGATGTGTGATGCAAGCGAGATAGCGGTGGGAGCTGCTCTTGGTTAAAAGATGGAGAAGCTCTTTCGGATGATCTACTATGGAAGTAGAACGTTGGATCCGGCACAAGTGAGCTACACCACCACGGAGAGGGAGCTCTTGGCGGTGGTATACACATTCGACAAGTTTAGGCCCTATCTCATTGGGGCCCGAACTATTGTGCACACCGACCACACCGCCCTGAGGCATCTCTTTGCCAAGAAAGACACAAAGGCAAGGCTCATAAGATGGATTCTCCTTCTCCAAGAATTTGATGTGGAGATCCGATATAGAAAAGGATGCGAGAATGTGGTTGCAGATCATTTGTCCCGATTGGAGCATGTGAAAGGAGAGGAAGAGAATACATGGCTAATCAATGAGAGTTTTCCTGATGAAAGAATCATGTCGGCATCAACAAAAGTCCCATGATTTGTGGATATTGTCAACTACCTTGTTGCCAAAGTTGTGCCTGTGGAGATGGAAAGCTACCAAAGGAAGAAATTCTTCCATGATCTTAAGTTTTACATATGGGAGGAGCCCTATCTTTTTAGAAGATGTGTCAATTCCATCCTTAGAAGGTGTGTGCCGGAGGAAGAATGGATCGAGATAATGAGGGCATGCCATGATTCACCTTATGGAGGCCATTTTGCATTCAATAGAACCGCTAGAAAGATTCTACAAAGCGGGTTCTATTGGCCCTCCATATTCAAAGATTGTGGAGAATTTGTGAAAGCATGCGAGAGATGCCAAACGATGGACTCTATTTCCAAAAGGGATGAGATGCCAATGAGCACCATTGTTGAAGTGGAGTTGTTCAACGTATTGGGAATTGACTTCATGGGACCATTTGTGGCTTCCGAGGGAAATCTCTATATACTCCTAGCGGTGGACTATCTTTCCCGATGGATTGAAGCAATTCCCACCAAGATAAATGATTCAAAGGTTGTGCTCAAGTTCCTTCAAAGAAACATTTTGACAAGATATGGGGCTCCAAGAGCCTTGATTAGTGATGGAGGCACCCACTTTTGCAATAAGTGGATGACAAGTCTCCTAGCAAGACATGGAATAAAGCACAAGGTGACGACTCCCTACCACTCACAAGCCAATGGGTAAGCCGAGCTTGCAAATAAAGAGGTGAAACAAGTCCTCCAAAAAGTGGTGAAGATAAATGGGAAAGATTGGGCGAGCCATCTTGATGAAGCATTATAGCCCTATTAAACGGCCTACAAGACTCCATTAAGGATGTCTCCCTATCAAATGGTGTTTGGAAAATCTTGTCACCTTCCAATTGAGCTCACTCACAAGGCGTATTGGGCCACCAAAAAGCAAAATCTTGACTTTGAGATGTCGGGAAAGGAAAGAATCTTCTGCTTGAATGAATTTGATGAATTTAGGCTTGAGGCCTTTGAGAATTCTTCCATCTACAAGATGAGGACCAAACTCTACCATGACAAGTTTTTGAGGAAGAAAGAACTTGCACCCGGAGATGCCATGTTGCTTTTCAACTCGAGGATGAAATTGTTTCCTGGGAAACTTAAAACAAAGTGGGGAGGTCCTTACTTGATCTCAAAGATATTTGAGAGTGGAGCAGTGGAGTTGCAAGCCAAGGATGAAAGTCAATTTGTCGTCAATGGGCAAAGAGTGAAGAAATTCTACAACACGAAGGAGCAAGTCGGAGTGTTTGTCTTCCATTTGAAAAATGTTTGAAGACCGTAACCCGTCGAGCTCATGACGTTAAATTAAGCGCTAGTTGGGAGGCAACCCAATGGTTTTTAAATTTTTGATTGGTTTATTTTTCTTTTATGTTGGTTAATTTGTGTTTTGTTTGTCTAATTTAATTTTGTTGTGATTTTTGTATAACTTTGAGGAGGTTTTTAATCTTAATATGAGTGTTTGTGAGTTGTAGGTGATAAATCTATACAGGTAAATCGAATTGGGATGAAAAGGGGAAGCAATGTTCAAAAATTGGATGCAAATAACACGAAAAAGGGGTCAAGTCATGAAACTCAGGCACGAAGCGCGACTTCATCAAGTCGTGTGACATGACAGCCAAAACGCGGCCTCAAACCGCGACTATCCTTGGTCACGTTTTAACACAAGGCATAAGCGCGGTCTTGAAACGCGACGTATAGGTCATTTTGCAGAGCTTCAGAGCCGGAACCCACTTCAGCTGAAACGCGACCCCAACACGTGACTTAGTGGGGTTGCGCTTCACTCCACAGCCAAAACGCGACCCCTATCGCGCCTCGCTGAAGACAGTCGAGTTTTAACTTGTTTTTCCCTTCATTTCACACACTCATTTCATTTTTCCCTCACTTTCACTCGCTACCACCCTCTCACACGCGAAACTTCACACCTCCTCCATCAAGTCTCAAGGTAAATTCCTCATCTTCTCCATCATTTCCTTTACATTTTAATTAGACTTTGAATCTTGGATTTGTATTGTACATATACTTTGAGATATTTGTAAAAAATCCATATTTTGTGCCTTAAAAGGAAAAACTCAAATTTTTCATAGATTTTTCTCACATTGTGTTTAGATTAGAAGAATTATACACTTGATGGTATGGGTTTGAGTTGGGTTGATGGAATTTGTTGGTAATTTGAAGAATTAGGTTTGGGTTCATGATGAATTGGTGAAATTGGTCATGAATGTTGAAATTGTAACCATATTTGCATGCCATCGTATTAATTTTGGAACCCTTGCTCTAAAATTTTGTTTTTACTACATTCTTGCATAATATGATTTTGCCATCTAAAAATTTGTTTGATGATTGAAGAATAAATTGATTATTTGAGAAGATTTTCATGCTTACCTTAAGATGCTAGAATGTGGTTTTGATGTGAAATTCACATGCTCACTTTGTCCTTAATTTGGTGTAGCAAATGTAATATGACATACTTCATTTCATTAATTATGGAATTTGGTATCGTTGGGCATAGAGAGGAAGAGAATCAAGTAGCATACATGTACCATTGCTATAAAGCTTTTTGACATTGTCATATCTATTTTAAATCTCTCTCTCTGCCTATTTTGGTTCCAATAAGCATTATGTTCATGATGATATATAGTTGTTGAATGTTTTAAAGGAAAATGTAGAGCATAGTGCCTAAGTGTTTGGTTTTGAGAATACTCTTTTATCTTGACTTGCTTTTGATACTGTCACACAAGGTTTGAGTCCTCTTTTGTCAAGATGAATTTGTACTCCACTTTTGTTTTGTTGTTGGTAAAGTGGATAATTTGGGAAAGGAAATGACTATGGAAAGCATGAATTAATTATATTTTTTGTTCAACAAAGTGAAATGTGGGAATGATTTGGACTTTGTCATATCCTTTAACTCCTCATTTTCTTTGTCGGAATGATGATTTAATTGTGTTTATAAGCTCTAGGCCTTGCTAACTCTTTTGTAGGTACCAAAAATGGGACGAAGAAGTAGAAAATCTTCAAGAAGAGCTGAACCCGAAACCAAATCTGATCCAGAGGTAGAGGCTCAAGACGAGGAACAAGACGAGGATTTGGCGGTAAACCACCCTATGAGATTTCGCATCTACCTCGGAAGTGACGAATACTATGAAAATTGGCAAAGGCTTTTCAATGTCAAACTTGTCACGATAAGGTTTATGTGCAGTGAAACACGTGAGGCTCTCGGGATCAAAGACGATGTATGGAGACTCTTGGACCAAATGGGATGGCTCCAAGCCATGGATAGGAAATGCATGACGTTTTCTTTCTTGGTTAGAGAGCTGCCGAGCACATTTGAGATGAAGAGAACGACAAGGAGGGGGCCTATCCGATGCACATTCCGGATGAGTAACACAGACCGCGAGCTTACAGTGGAACAACTGAATGAGATTTTCAATGCTCCTACTGACGGTCTCTATCACCAACCCCGAGAGTACAATCAAGATGTTGCCTACCATCTCCTATGCCTCACAAAGTCAGACACAGAAAAATACAACTCTAGCACAATAAAGGCATCTGCAATGCCTAACCTGGTTTTTCGATACCTACACCGCATCTTAGCGAACACATTTTTTGCTCGAAGAGAGAACAATGGGTTGAGGACTTCGGAATTGTTTGCACTTTGGGCCATATTGAATGGGGTCCACTTGAACTTTGGTGCTTTCCTAATAGAGCAGTTTTATAGACAATAACATCTCGACAGCGGGCACATCTGTATTAGAGGAATGATCATCCCGATTGCTGAGCACTTCGGCATAAATCTTGAGGATTATCTTGATAATAGAGGATCGAGGGTTCTTAACCTCAACTATTTGAGGAATGTGAAGATCCTAAGCTCAGACTTGAACACATATCTGCTGAACATGAGAGCTGGAGGGACCTTCCCATTGCCCAACACGGCACTCACTCATGTATCGAATTACTAAGAGATGACAAATTGGAAGATGGAGACAGTAGCTCACTTGGCGGCTATAGCCACAGCTGGAGTACCAAGGGGGATTCGAGCCTCCGTTGAGGACCAAGGAGAGGCCGGTGGTGATAATGGAGGAGAGAGATCCTCCACTACCATATTCAGACGAGGGCGGCGCTACACGGAAGAGCAAATTGCTGGCCATTTTGACACATTGGATGGCTACATGACTTCAATGGATGAGTCCATGCAGAATTGGAGGAGTGATGTGCACGATGAATTTGGGATGCTAAGACAAGACATGTACACAAGGTTCGATGATATCCGACACGACATGTATGGCAAAATGGGACAGATACAGTCCAGCGTTGATGATAGATTTCATGCCATACAGACGGATATTGATGAGAGGTTCACGGGCCTTAGGGGTGACATCAGAGGTCTAGCTGATAACATAGGCTCATTTCGATCAGAGATACAAGACCTAGCCGGACTTTTCAGAGGGATGAACACCGGATCTGGGTCACAACAGCAGCCCTACACTCCATCTCAGCATCAACAATAGATGACTCCCTACCACTTCTACCAGCTGCAGCATAATTTTCAGCAGCAACAGTTGTTTCAGTCGATGCAGCAGTTCCCGATTGGACAGTTTTTAGCATCCTCATCCTCATCTCAGCAATTCCTGCAGATGCCGATGGGCCAATTCATGGAGACCTCCTCTCAGTAGTTCCAGCAGTTCCAAACCTCTTAGTTCATGCCGTCATCCTCTTCACAGCAGTTTCCGTAGCAGTCTCCGCATCACCAGCAACATCCACCTCACTGAGTCGTTAGTGACCTTTGCCACCATCTTTTAGCCTCCAAACTTATTTTCTCTCATGGATCAAAATAAGTTTGGAAGAGGGGGAGAGAGTAATGGTGGCAAGGATCTTTTCTACTTATTCATTTTATCTCTTTATTTTAAACAATACCTAGTTAATTTATTTATGTTTTCGGATAGTTGAGCATGCTTGCATGCTCATGTTTATTTATGCTTTGGATTATGTTAGGATTTTATTTAAGTTGCGTTATGTATTTTGGATTGTTTGGATGGAGGCAATTGATATATATTCGATCGCATGCCGTTTTGTTTCATGCGTATGTGATGTGTTATCTATGTTTTTGTTCGATTGTTTTATGATATGTGGCTTGGGGATATTTTAACTTAAATAGGTGTATGTTCTAGTAACGTGATAGGAATTATGAGAGCATGGTTTTGATGAAATTGGAATCATTGATAAGCATGAGCTTATGTTGAATTTTTTTTTTGAAAAATATTGATAAAAGGCATGATTTTATGGAATGAGAATGTAAACAAGGTTCTTGTAGTGTCTCAAAAGTACAATTATTGAAGGAAAAGCTTACCTTGGGAAGATTTTGATCCAAAGATTACACAAGTGTGATCTTTTCTTTGATGAGTGTTTGATGGTCTTCTTGGTGCACTAGTCTTTCTCTAGAACTTGCTTTGTGACTTAATTGAGGTTACAATTGTGTGTTTGATTTCTTGAAAATGACTTAAGGCCATTTGTTATTTAAACATCATGATAATCCAAATACTTTACCTTCCTATACAAATCGAATCCCTTGCAAGCCCTTTTGAGCCTTGAAATGTTTCCTTGATATTGTTGGGTTTGGGAATGAAATAAATGACAAGTTGTCTATATTCTTTCAATTGGAACTTTTGAGAAATCTTATAATTGGAAAAAGGTAAAATGTTGAAATACTCTTGTGTTGAAAAAGAAGAAAAATAAGTGAATTATCTTGATTAAAATTGAAAATGAAGAAAAGAAGAGGTAGTTTTACATTATGATCACAAAATAAAAGAGTAAAGAAATGATGAAAAATTTGGAAAAATCTCAAATATATGGGGTTGTGAATAAAAAAGGGTAGAAGAGAACTTGTGTGGTTCTTCTTGCTTGGTAATGAAATTGAATTTGGTTTTTGTTGGGAAGCCACTTAGCCAAATATGTACCTACCTTTCTGAAAAGCCTTCGCTACAACCTGAAAGCCCTTAATGATTCTTGTTTGAGAACACATGTGGAGTAGTGGAGATTTTAGTCACTTTGCAAGCTTATGGTAGGATTCTAGTGCACTCTTGACCTTGAGCGGATACACGTCTAGCCTATACACTAGAGAGTGAGCGTTCATTAATCTTTGTGAGAGCTTGAACTTCGGTAATTGTATCATGATGATTTATTGTACTTGTTTATGTTTGATTGCCAATATCATCTATGCATTGCTCGTCTTTTGATTTTTGAAGTAAATTGCCATCTTGATTCCACTTTGCTCAATTACTTTGCTCTTGTACTCTTGTTTTTGTTTAGGGACAAACAAATATTTAAGTTTGGGGGAGTTGATGAGTGCATTTGCACTTGGTTATCATGTATATATGTTGTAAATATTGTTAATATTGTTTTAATCTTATGTTTTATTTAATATGGCCAATATAGGGAGTTTTTGGGTTAGAATAGTTCAAAACAAAGTCAAATTGATTATGTGATTGACAAAGAGTGCACGAGGCATGAAACAACGAAGAAACGAGCAAGAAAATGAACATATGCTTGAAACGTGACCCCAAAACACGAGTTACTGGGGTCGCGCTTCATAGGCCCTCAAAACGCGAGCTTGGAACGCGACTTCTTGGGGTCTCGCCTCCGCCTTCAGTCGAAACTTGACCCCAAGGCGCTACCAAAAGCCCATTTTGCAGAGCCTTCAGAGAGTCGAATTCCTTCACTCGAAATGCGGGTGTCAAATGCGAGTTACTGGGGTCGCGCCTCGACCTTCAGTCGAAATGCGACCCCGAAACACGACCGAAATGCCGTGTTGCAAAGCCTTCAGAGACCTAATTTCCTTTGTTCCAAACTCGACCCTCAAATGCGAGTTCCTGGGGTCGAGTTCCGTACAGACAAAAATTAAAATTGACTTTTGGCATCCAATTATTGGTCCACTTCTTTATATATATATATATTGGGGATTTCAAAGAAAAATACCAACACTCCTCCCACTCGAAATACACTTAGAGAAACACCATATTTGGGGATTTTTGAAGATTAAGAAGAAAAAGGGAGATTCAACCGTCCATTTGAAGATTCAAGCCATTAGATTGAAGAAGAGTGTTCTACATTTGGTTCTATCATTTCTTCTCCTCTCTTAATCTTGTATTTAGAGTGAGTTTTTGTTGCTTCTTTTGTATTCTTGATCTTATTGTGAATATGGTTGGCTAAGAATCTTAAGGCTCTAGGATGTGGTGAAACAATGTGAATATTGACCGTGATTTGGGTTTTATATATATGATTATGCTTTGTCAAGGTTTTAATCCATGCTTGAGCTTGAATGATGTTGTTTGAGTGGCCTTCTTACTAGCATCACATGTATGAATCACTTGTATCTAGTCAATCCCGTGATCATAAGCATGCTTGGATTAAATCCACATAGTTGTCTTTTAGTCGAATGTCGATTATGTGGAAGGAAATGTGACCCCTTAGAGCCTTTGGTTGGTGCGACCTTGGAATGCGTTAGAGATAGCCATCATTGTCGCATTCACAATTAAGGAGATATTCGAGAGATGCTCCTTCTATATTCGTGGTCTTCCTATCTATGAACTTAGCATGATCGTGTGTTTAAATCCTTGTTGTTTGATCAATAGGAGCATTGTGTATCCATATCCTAGAGTCTTGCCTTTATTTATCATCTTCAAATCTCTCTCTCTCTTGTTGGTATTATTTATTACATTTGCATTTAGATTGATAAATGTTGTTGTTTAAGTGTTTAATTCTTTTGTTCATGTTTTGGTATTGTGGTAGTCAATAATCAACCCTCTCCTAATCATAGTCTAAATATTTAGCTCATCTATCGTCGTGGTACTTGTGTTTTCTTATTTAAATTCCCTTTCCATGTGGATCGACCTCGTTTCATCCTTGCTACAAATACATTCTTGTACACTTGTAGGCATTGACACGAGTTTTATAAATAGTGAAATTAAGTAGAGGCAAACAATATCTCTATCATTTACTTATAAAGAAACAAGTTTGTTATCAAAACTGATCAACAGTCCCTTAAGTATATACTTGACCAAAAGGTTATGCACGCCTTACAACAAAAGTGGTTAACTAAACTTTTGGGGTTCACTTATGAGATGCAATACAAGAAAAGAAGTGAGAACAGGGTAGCAGATGCTCTGTCTAGGAGGGAAAATGATGAGGCAGATTGTGTAGTTATTACCACTGCAATCCCTAATTGGGTTCAAAAGATATGTACAAGCTATCAGAATGATCCATTTTTCTCTAAGATAATGGGGGCTAAACTAGTTGACAATACTTCCTACCCATATTTTCAGATCACAGATGGGTTGGTAAGGTATAAAGGTAAGTTGGGAGTGGGAAATTCTTATGAGCTCAGGGCTAGTATCCTGACAACTATACACAGCTCTTCTTATGGGGACACTCAGGTACTAATAGGACCTCTATGAGGCTGAAATGTGTGTTTTATTGGCCCAACATGAAGGCTGACGTGGGTAAGTGGGTTCAAGAGTGCGATGTGTGCCAAAGGAATTAGTCAGATCATGGTTTGTACCCAGGACTTCTGCAACCCTTACATATTCTTGAGCAATCTTGGACTTATATCTCCATGGATTTTTATAGAGGGTCTACCCAAATCTAGGGAAAAAATGTTATTTTGGTGGTGATGGACATGTTTACCAAGTTTGGGCACTTTCTTCTTCTATCACACCCTTATTCAGCTAAGATAGTGGCCAAACTATTTCTGGACAACATATGTAAACTACATAGACCTCATGTGAGCATAGTTGCAGACAAAGATTCTGTCTTCATCAGTACTTTTTGGAGGGAATTATTTAAGTTGATAGGGGTGAAACTGGAGATGTCATCAACCTATCACCCCCAATCTGATGGTCAAACAGAGAGGTTGAACCGTTGAACCAATATTTGGAGAACTACTTAAGATGTATGACCAGTTCAAGCCCAAGACATTGGTTACAATGGCTCTCATTGGATGAATATTGGTATAATACCAATTATCACATTAGTATGAAATGCAACCCCTACCAGGCTCGCTATGGGGTACCCCTTCCATGCTTATAGTATCTTCTTATATTGATTCTCTTAGCTCTGAAGTAACATATTTTATGCTACAAAGGCAGCAGATGGTGCATAATCTGCATGAAAACCTTCTTCAAGCCCAGAATAGGATGAATGGCTCGTTTAGTTGGTAGGAAAGTAAAACTTTTTGCGATTATGATTTCTGGGAATGTGATTTTAAGAAAAATAATTACTAAAAGAATCTTTATTATGTATTTGGAACACAATAAGGAAATTATCATGATTCTCTTTTTATTAGTGGATTAAATTTACACAAGAACAGATAATTAAATACCTAAAATATATATCTTATTTCATACTACCAATAGTTTATAATTTTAAATTAAGAACCATATAATGTGTAATTCTTCAATTTGCATTAGTACTATAGATATTGAATGCAACATATTATTTTAATTTAAATAAAATGATATGACTAAAAAATAATCAATTAAGGCAAATAGTGTATTGTTGATCTAAATATTTTTTATTGAATTGAAAATCAAAATTATCTATATAAATATTTTTTTATTGAATTGGAAGTCAAAATTATCTATATTGATAATGGTATGGTCATCGTTTAATCCGTAACATTGTCTCAAAAATAATATTTTTGAAATTTTGATAGAAATTCCAAAAAACGATTGATAAAATAATGGAATATTGGTCGTAATTTCATCAATAAAAAAGTATCACATTTTCGAATTTCTTTTTTTCATTTATAAAATTTTATATTTTTTCTATTTTATTTATTTTACTCATTTTTTATTGAAATATTTAAATCCAAATTTCGTATTAATAATAAAAAAAAGATAATAATAAATCTTATTTTTTCAATCTAAAAAAATCCATTTTTAATTTTTTAGTTAAAAAAAATATGAATCCAAACATAATAATAATTTATAAAAAAAATTAAATAATAATAAATAAAAAATCGAATAATTAAATCATTTAACACTAGCTTCCCAAAAAATAAGGAAAAAGAATACCTACTCCAGGAATGTGATTCCTTTCTATATTACATTATTGTTAAAATAGGGAATCAGATTATTTTCCCAAATCAGATTCCGTGCCAACCAAACGGGGCTGAAGTGGTATGTAGACAGGAAGAGACATGATATGAAATTTGAGGTCAGAGAGAAGATCTATCTTAAACTTCAGCCCTTCCGTCAGAATTCAATTGCTTTGAGGAGGAACCTAAAACTTTCATCTAATATTTTTTTTTGGGCTGATTTTTCATTTTTTTTCAATTTTTTTTTTCGATTTTCTATTTTTTCTTTTGTTTTCTTACCAAAAATTTATATGCTAAATAAAGTTAGTGAAAATTCAAATAAATTGATATAATTTATTTGAAATCAATATGAATTTATATCCTAAAATGAAATTAATAAACCTTTCAAAACACAAAATAAAATCCCTAAAACCTCCCCCAAAAACACCAAAAAAACCCTAAAAAACACAAAATGAACTCCTAAAAAAACCCCCAAAAAAACCCCTAAAAACACAAAATAAACCCCCAGAAATATTAAACCCTAAAGAACCCCCCCAAAAAACCCTAAAAAAAACTTAAAAAAACCCTAAACCCCAAACCCCAAACCCCTAAGCTCTAAACATCAATTGAGATGAAATAAATCATAATTTGAATTAAAGAAACTCTTATATGACAAGTCGCAACCCCAATACTTTTTATGGTTACCGGTGATAGTTTTTGTACTTCGGAATGATACTTTTTAATGTTAAAAATGATACTATTTCTGGCGATTTTTTTTTTCTGAGGGTGGACGGATCGGTTCAGGGTTGATCCGCGTGACCCGTCTCGTCTAATGATCTAATTTTATGAATTTTGATTTTCAAAGTCTGGTAAGAGACTTTGTGATTTTTTTTTATATTTTTTCGGCCCATAACTTTCCTGGTGGGGTGCTTAACAAAGCCCAAATAGCTTGTCAACTCTCTCTCTCTCTCTCTCTCTCTCTCTCTCTCTCTCTCTCTCTCTCTCTCTCGTCTCTCCTCTCTCTCTCACAGGCATACACACTGAGACACACGCACGCACATACACAAGCATGAGGCCATGAATTATTTGCAATTATCAAGTCAAAAGGTAATTCCTCAGGCTTATTATCCTCTTTGTTGCCCTAGTTTTCGTTGTTCCTGATTGGGACTTTTGTCGAATGCTGTTCAGGTTTTATGTGTTAAAGCAAATTTTCCAGTATTCAGTTTGTCCCAGAAATACAATGTTTCATCTCTCCTAATTAAGGCATCAAATTCCGGTGTTCCTGCGCAGAAGGTAAGCTATAGTTAAATTCATTCAATTTAATAAAATTTCTGCTTTTTTATGCTTGAAATTTACATTCAAAGAATAATTTTATGTTTTTTTTCTCTTTTAATTTCTATTGCTCAGTCAAAGGTGATAGCTTCTCCTCAACACTACCGTGGCAAGGGCCAGCCTTTGGTTACATCCAATGACGGTGAGAAGTAGGTGGCTTTCTTTTTTCTTTTTCCTTTTCTTTTGTTATAATTAGTTTCATCTTTTTATGATGTTCACATTTGCTTTGATCTGCTAATGCATCAAATTCTACTATATTTAGTGACATGAAAATTCTGTTTAATTGACATTGTGTTGTAAAGGAAGCTTATTCGGAAATCGGGAAAGAAGGAGCACCACTTATGGCAAAAGAGAGACCAAGCTGGTTCAGGACAAAAGGCAACGAATCTTGTTCGAACTGTATGTATGGTTTGTCTTTGATCTTAAATTAAATGCAAATTATGTTGAGTTGTAGGATGGCATTTGTGACATCTTTAACATTAAAATGAAGTAGTATTATTTTGGCATATTTGTGGACTTCCAAATGAGAAAGAGGCTGTTTATGGTGCCCTAGATGAATGGATAGCATGGGAGACTGAATTTCCATTAATTGCTGCAGCTAAGGCTTTGAGAATTTTAAGGAGTAGGGATCAGTAGAAATGTCTTATTCAAGTATGAATCTTGTAATGTATTTGTTTGTTGTGGACCTGTGGTCATGAATTCTCCCATATCAGGATTGTGGTGGTGAGCCTTGGACTCATATGAAATGCAAAAGCCATCTCGGGTTTATCTCCTTTGAATTCCATATAAAGATTGAGAATAGCTCAGAAAGAATATCAAGGCATATGATTATGATCTATGATCTCTCCCGAATGGTTCCCGGATATGCATTTAACTCTTTGAAAGAGATGTTCACTGTAAAAGTGCCACCTATGTTTATACATAGTTCTGTATGTTGAAATATATGTGTTCTAGTAGATGGCATTATTTAAGTTGTCAGGAAGTGAGTTGATGAAGTTATTACAGATACCTTTTCTAATCAAGTTTGAAATCGACTGACTTGGATTACCTTTTGTTTATTTATGCTGATTACTTACAATCAGTATGTTTCAACTGATGTCTTTAATGGGAGCAGGTGGCAAAGTGGATGTTGAGCAAAGGCCAAGGAGCAACAATGACTACCTACGACCTCCTTCTATTGACATTTGACATGGATAGAAGGCTAGACGAAGCCAAAATGTTATGGGACATGATTTTACGTGCACATGATCGCTCGATTTCAAAGAGGCTATTTTCTAGGATGATATCCTTGTACGACCATCATAATCTGCCAAATAATGTTATAGAGGTGATTGTTCCTCATTTTGCACCATTTACAAGACATTTTGAAGTAGATAATCATCTAGATATTTTGTTTTTTGTTTTTTTTAAATGATGATTAATACTGTTTTCATAATCAAATCTTGAGTTGTATCTCTTTTCTGGTTATAAAACATCAGGTATTTGCTGACATGGAGGAGTTGGGAGTGAAACCAGATGAAGACACTGTCAGAAGAATTGCACGAGCTTTTGAGCAGTTAGGTGAAGAGGGTAAATAGAAACAATTTTTGACAAAATATCAAAGAAAATGAAAATACATTCACTTCAAGGGGGAAAGAGTTCGGGTAAGAACTTGATTCATGGGATGATCCTACTTGACAAGTGTGGATTATATTGGAGAATCTCCCTTGCTTGCTTCACCACCGGCCGCATTGGATTTCAACACGGTCAGGGTTAAAGTCGAGAGCAGAGCTACAAAGAATGAGTATGCTTTTGGTTCCAAAAAAAAAAACAATGATATCATATTTGGTGTCCAATAGTCTAAGTAGTAGGTGTTTTATCTGTTTGTTTTTTTGTTTTTATTTTTTGTCTCTCTCTTTCTGAAATGGAGAGCTATGAATGCAACAATTTCATAGGAGTTCATATCTATAATTTGACTCCATGTTAGAGGATTCCAAACTTATATTATATCACAGTCGAGATATTTTGTGCATACTTAGGATAATAGACAATAGCTGCAGTATCTCTTGAAAAAACACTGTGAAAGCCAAAAATCTGGTCCATAATTTTATGCATTTATGACTCAATTGGCATCTGTATGGCATCATAAATAAGCAATTAATCTTGAGACTACATATATATAGCAAATTCAAATATGAATATGTAGCTGAAAGTAACATAGACAGAGGAATAAATTAAGCATGACTCCCAAGCTGTAGTTAATTAAGCAATAATCTATGATCTATCAAACCAGTTTGAATTTGAAATATCTTAACCATGCCAGGGTGTTCCTATGTGGAAAAGCAGCGAAATAACTGCTAGGTATCTCCATGGTGGAGACGATTTCACGTGAAAAAAGATTGTAGAAAACCATCATGTTTGACCAACCCACACGAGAGGCGCTAACCTCAAGGTAATCAACCTAACCATGTGGGAACAACATATAATCACCATAATCTAACCATGTGGGAACAACATATAATCACCATAATTTTTGAGATGCCATCGTTTAAACTGTTGAAGCTGTTCGTCTTCAAACTTGATGTAAACTTTGCTTTCTCCAGTTTCTGGTTTCATCTCCCAAACTTCCCAGCATTGTCTTCCGAGGCCAAACAACAAGGTCAGACACCTTCCCGTTGAAGGATAACTCAAGTCATAAGTCAGATAACCACCTTGAGGAAGAGGAAAATCAGTCTATGCAATGATTTCAGTCTCCACATTCATCGTCAACACTCGTTGTGAAGGCCCATCCACCACAACCCAGTGCACAAAACCTTCAGTAATCAACGGAGGATGAGTGAGTAATCTCCCGACGCTGTTGGGTAAGTGCTGGAGTTGAGCATGTCTCCAAGAGTCATCCACTCCAACAGTGAGTATAGCAAGATCAACGTGTAATGATTTTGATGATCTTCAACCATCATCTTCATAAACCAAGTAATGTGCTGCTGCGTTTGCAAATCAGTTGAAACATCTCAATTTGGCCTTGCTTTGTCACACTCACATAAATTAAGAGTATTATCATTATGCCCAAAGGAGAGAAGAAGTCCATAATTAGTAAAAGAATTATGCTCAAAGTGTGCATTGACGAAAGCATGTGAATGGATCATGTGGTACCACTGCGGCACACGAGCTTTGCTCTGTCGCAAAGATTATCAGTTGGAACATGCACAAGGATCTCCGACAACAGCTCGTCGGGGAGGGACTCTATGTTTGTGAACCTCACCTTTTTACACCCACGAAAATAAAAAGGCAGACTCCTAGAGTTCAAATTTAAGCATTTGCCTCTAATCATCTGCATACTATAAATCTCAACATGTTCAATCTAATTCAAATTATGTACAAATCAAATGGAAAGTCTTGTTTTTTAATATGCATATTCACTTCTCAAATACAGCCAGTCATTTTTAAGCTAATTTTCAACCCAGATAAAACGAAATAATTATGTGTTAGCAGTGGCGGAACCAGAAAAATTCGTTAGGGGGGCTACATTGCTCTGTGAATTGTGATGGGGCAATGACTCCATGTTATATTTGTTTATTCGACCAAAAAAAAAATGAAAAAATGGATGGTCTACTACCTTTTTGTATAAAATTTCCCTTTTTTTTTTAAATTTGTATGATGTTTTTTCAGCATAACTTTTTATTTTATTGAAATAATATTATTTTTACAATTAAAAAATCTATATATTATTCATTAATATGAATTTTTAAAAATAATATAAATAATTACATTTAATCACCATTATCATACACTTATAACATCTACTAAATAAATATAAAATCCATTATTTTAAAGATATAATGTGGCCTACCACTTCAACTATTTTCTGTTTCTTCTCCACTCTCTCTCTCCTCTCTCCTCTCACTCATCTTTCTTCTCCATAACCACGGCTCACCCTCTGCAAATGGAGTGACATCAAATTTTTCTCGGATCTTTGATAATTTGTTCCTCTTTCCATCTGACTCTCACCACCATAGATCTACGACGCCTTCCATTGATGCCCCGAATACCGAAAGATTGCGGGAGCTGAGCAAAAATATCAATCACTATTACTAGTAATTTTCCGGCGATATTCAAGTTGGGCTCCAGCCCCCTGGATCCGCCCCTGTGTGGAGCCAGATTTTGAAACATCTTCCAGGAAATTTCAATACAAAGAATACATATATATAAAGGAGGGTAGGATAGGGTTCTCACCGATGCATTGCGTTCTTCTTTACTCAACATATTTGAATGGGGATCCCAAACAATATTGACATCACTGCAGTGACGGCGGAAGACCCATGGTCGAAGATTGCCCATTATAACTTCTTTTTTTCGTCGTGAGGGTGGGGGTGAATAAAACTAAGAAGAAAAGCATTTGCATGCAACAGGCTTATATGCGCCTATTTCAGACGGCGTGTGAGCGTTACGTGCCCGTCTGTTTTTTTTTTTCCGGTGAATTTTAAAACAAAATCCGATTTTCTTTTCGCAATAAAATTTGTACCCTAAAATAAAATTAACTCTAAAATTAAAGCGAATTGATATAATTTATTTGAAATAAATATAAATTTATACCCTAAAATGAAATTAATAAATCCTAAAAAATACAAAATAAAATCTTAAAAATACCTCCAAAAACCCTAAAAACACCCCCAAAAATCCCTAAAAAACACAAAATAAAACCCTAAAAACACCCCTCACAAAACCCCTAAAAACACAAAATAAACCCCTAAAAGCACCCCAAAAAAAACCCTAAAACACACAAAATAAACCCCTAAAATCCCTAAGATAAGTAGCAGACCCCTTATTTTTTAATGATACATGTGATACTTTTCGAATTTTGAGTGATACTTTTTAATGTTACTATTAATACTGATGATTTACCAGATTTTTTTTTTGCGGATTGACCCGCGAATTTGACCCACCCATCTGATATAAGCATTATGTATACCTTGTGCATGCAAGTATTTGCCAAAGAAGAATAGAATACCGAAATATTTATTGAAAACAAAAAAACTCAAATAATTAATTATTTTAATTTCTTATGTATTATTGTTGTGTTACATGGTTGTTCACATAAATGAAGCCCAAATTATATAACCTAATTTGCCATTAGGATTTTAGCAGCTCTATATAATTGAGGGAACTCAATATTCGCAGCTCTTCTCTTCCTTCTCGTGCCAGCCTCCATTTTCATTTTCGCATCTCCTTCAACAATTAATTCATCGATTTTTTCCAGATTCAAAACTTTCATTGAATATATTTTTTTTATCTTCGTTGGTTTATGTTTCAAAAAATTTATGTTTGTTTAAAATCTCTTATGATTTTCACATTTGTTTTACTAAATACAAAAATATTTGTGTTATGGTTCTGAACCTGTTGTGAGGCTTTGATTTTATGGTTGGAAAAATTCGTTCAAGCTTTTTTACAAAATTTCTTCGAGATCATCAACTAAACTGGCGAATTCGAGACTTGAAAGGTAACAATGACTTATGTATTCCAAAATATTTTTTATATTATTTTATTATATTATTGTTTTGAACCTGACACAATGCTGCACTATTTTGTGAATAATTTTTGAAAAAGTAATTTTCTTAAAATAATTATTTTAGATATTTCAAAGAAAATTATTTGTAGATATTTCAATTATCTATTCCTCTGCCTATTTTGAGATTTTATCGTCATTTTACTGTTTTTTTGAAATTTTTATACACTAATGCTAAAAAAAGTATGAAAATTAAATGATCTACAATTAAGCAGAAGAGCAGAGTGCTAAGCTAAATTATTTTGCTTAACATGTAATACTAAATAAGATACTGAAGTATGATTTAATTATTTTTTTCAGCGAATTTTCCATTACATATTAATGTAGGAGTATTTATACCTTTGATAGTTGAGCTTCACATATTCATGTTTATATTTTATTAGAAGAACATCAGCATAAAATCTATAGAACAATACTGAAACCGAAAATTTGGAAATATATGCAGGAATAACAAAAGTATATAATAACTTTGCCACTATAGAATTATTTTTTATATTAAATATTTTTTTTCATTGAAATTTCAAAGCAGGAGTTGGAGCTGTGTCAAAACTTAGAATGATGCTTCATATGACAAAAAAAAACAAGAAATAATAAATTTAATTTTAAACCTAAAGTTTGCATTATTGAATACTATGTAATATTTAGTGAGTAGGGCATAATAATGAAGACAATACTTGCTGCATAAGACAATAGACAAAAGAGATGAATAGTATATTGCAAAATAGAGAATGAAGTCAGTCGTTTTAAGTGCATCTGAGTTGAAAGTAGAGGCTACTTTCTTCATTATCTGCACGTTTTCCCTCACACCCGGCCATTGAAATAAATTGGAGGCCATTTCATCAATGATTCTCATTGCCTTTTCAGGGCCTCTTGCCAATAATGAACCTCTTGCTGCAACATCCATAAGTGTCCTCACCTCGGGGTGACATCCGGCATAAAAGAGACACACTTGTTGATCGGGCCCGAATCCATGTTCGGGACACTTCCTCAACATCTCTCTTAGCCATTCTCATCCCTCGTACATACTCTCATCTTCCCATTGCTTGAATTGTGCTATTTCTCCCTTGAGTTTGAGAGTTTTTCCGGGAGGGAAAACTTATGGATAAATTTTGCAACTAATAATTCCTAAGTAGGGAGAGATTCGGGAGGTTGGCTTAGCCACCAAGTTTCCGCCTTATCACTCAAAGAGAATGGAAAGAGCCAGAGTCAAATTGCATCATCCGGGACTCCATTAATCTTCAAGGTCCCACTGTATTCTAGAAACTTGCGTATATGCTCATTTGGATCCTCCATGGCCATCCCTCGGAATGAGTGTTGTTGTACCATGAGTATGAGCGACGTCTTAAGCTCAAAGTTATTGTCTTGAATGGATGACCCATTTGCCACCCCTTGATTTACCACAGGCTGGAAAAGGTTCCGAATTGAAGCCTCCTCTACAGCGTCTCGTGCTTATTCATGGGCTCTTAATTGCCCTTGCATTACCTTCAATTGCCTTTGCATTTGGACAATTAGAGGATCTTGACCCGGTGGAGGATTTTCCGTCATTCTCCTCCTTCTACGTGCGTTGTTGTGACGAATCGTTGCTTCAATTTTTAGGTCCAACTCGATAGGTGGCTCTTCTTCAGATCGAGTATGCATACACTACCTATAAAAAGGACAAACAAATTAGAGCAAATTTTTAACAAAATAAAAATAAAATATCTAAATTAATCCACACAATCGTCATCATAATATTGCATCATCAATACAATACCCATTCCCTGGTAACGGCGCCAAAAACTTGATGCGTTGGATTACTCCTGCTTGATATATAGTTTTACTTTTATGCTCGAGTCATGCCTACAAGTGTATAAGCATAATGCACATAGGATAAAACAAGGTCAATCCACAGGAAATGAGAAATATAAACGGATAACACAAGTACCATAAATATAGATGAGTAGATTATCTAGATTTTGAATAAGTGAGAGTTTGATTTCAATCCACAAATTCCAAAATATAAACCAAACGATCAAACATAAAAATAGGAATCAACTTTAAACAATGAATCCAAATTCTACACCAATGCAAGATATGTAAAGACCTAAAGGAAATGGTTCAAATAACAAGTAAAAGACAAGACTCTAGGACATGGATACACAATGCTCCTCTTGAACACAATAAGGGTTATCTCTACAATCATGTGTCGTTCAACGATAGGAAGACCACGAAGATCATAAGAGCATCTATCGAATATCTCTTAAATTCATATGTGATAAGGATGATTATTCTTAATACATTCCAAGATCACACCTACCAAAAGCACAAGGGGTCTATTTTTCTTCCACATAATCGACATTCGACCAAGAAGCCAAATACATAGATTCAATCCATACATGCTTTATGATCACAAGATCTACTAAATTCACGTGATTTAAACATTTAACTTAAATGAAGACCACTCAAACAATATCATGTATGCACGAGTAGGAATCAAAATCTTGACAAAACACAATCATAGATTAAACCCTAGATAAAAACAAGATTCACATTATTTTTCCACATCCTAGAGCCTTAAGGCTCTAGCCAACCATATTTACATCCAAAGCAAGAACAAAGAAGAAAATCACAAAACCTATCCTAAATACACAAGTGTAGGAGAAGGAACGAGAAGATAAAATCCATGTAGAACACTCATCTTCAATCCCTTGACTTGAATCTTCAAGATGGATGGATGTACTTTCTTTTTCTTCTTACTTCTTCTTGTGGGTTTTCTTGTAGTGTGTTGTGTGTTCTTGGGTGAGAAGTGGTAGAAGTGGGTGGTGATATAGTTAGTAAGTGAAGAAGTTTTTTAAAAAGCCCTCCAAATTGGGTATATGAAGAGACCAATAATAGGATGCTAAAAGTCAAAAAGTGAGATTCGTTCGTCCGAAACTCGACCACAGAGGGAGCACGTTTGATGCTTGAGTCTCACAATAGTACGGGGCGTGACCCGAGTAGGTCACGTTTCATGGTTGAGTTTGAAACACAGAAAATTATCTCTCAGAAGGGGTCAAAACTCAGACTGTCGATCGCGTTTGGGGGTCACGCTGTACAATGAAGCGAGGCGCGACCCCATGTAGATCGCGCCTCCTGGCCGCGTTCGGCCCAATTGTGAAACGCGACCAAGGATGGTCGCGTCTTAAGCCCGCGTTCTAACCGAAGGTTTTCATGTCTCTGAAGGGTCTGCACCGCGAGCATTGTGTCGCTTTCAAAGGCTGAGTTTTGCTTTGTTGTTGGGTACGACTCGAGGATCTCGCGTTCCAGGGTTGCGTCCAAGCTCAACACTTGGTTTTCTTCATCTTTTTATCATCTCGTGCGGTCTTTGTTGATCAATTCTCCAAATTGACTTTAATTTGCATTGCTAAAACCATAATTTCCTGAATTGGCCACTTTTATTAAAATTGAGGATTTAAAACATAATTACAATATTTACATCAATATTTACATAAAAATCTATTGCATTTATAAATAAATGCAATAAAAAAGAGTGTAAAATAGACACTCATCCATGGTTGTCTGCGTGAGTGGGGAATTAAAAAGGTGTTTACTATCACAGTAGATAATGCAGCTTCAAATGACACATGCATTAACTATTTGTAAGGAAAACTTACTGCATGGGGTTTATTATTGCTAAGGGAAAGTATCTTTATATGAAGTGCATTGCTCGCATTCTTAATTTGGTAGTTAAGCATCGATTGAAAGAGATAAATCCTTCAGTGAATAAGATTAGAGATGCAGTTAAATTTGTTAGACACTCTCTTGCTATATTGAGAAGGTTTCGAGATTGTTGTGCCACTGAATCTATTGACTGTAAGAGAATGTTATGCCTTGATATTGCTACTAGATGGAATTCGACATATTTGATGTTCAGTGTTGCTCTCAAATATGAAAAGACATTTGAACGCTTTGAAACTGAAGATCCATTGTAACGCCCCAGTCCCACTAGGACCAAAACATCACCAAAAACATACGTACATGCTTACGTGATAAATACTTTTCAAAAATAAGATTTAACTTTATAAATAATTTGTAAATGGGAAACACCTCAACTTAAAAATGTTCAAACCACGCACTCAGACGTTCACAAAGTCAACTTTCAATAAGGTTTTTAAAATCACTAACACAGACATAACCAGATTATGACCTGACAACATACCTAGCCAATTAGGTCACACATTTAAAAGTTCAATGGTTAGCCCTTCTATAGATTCAAATATTTGTATATACAATCAAAAACTGACCATTGAGGTCAAAAACTTTCAAACTTAAAAGTTTTGTAGAGTATTGGCAGAAGCATTTCATATTTAAATACTGACAAGACTTTAAAAATGGTTTTAGCAGAAACCACACAAGAATCAACTATCAAACCCACTACAGCACCTCGTAATCAACCAGTTTGATCTCTAGGACCTGAAAACCATTTGAAAATATTTGGATTGAGTGCCAGAAAACACTCAGTGGGCATTGATATCCGTCCACATCATTCTTTCATGCTTTAAAACTATTATGCTGCATAAATTATGGAAAATAACCATGAACATACTTTATAACAAAGTTTACTCTTCTTCATTGGATGAGAGACCCTATGTGATTACATTACTACTTTACGGTTACTTATCTAGACATTTAGTCACAAAGTAAACCGTCTATGCTTGTAAGTCGGAATTCCTCTGTGCATGAAGTCTCATAACATCCAATCATTACGTAAATAATGCTATTAAAACACTTATCATACTTTTCATGGACGAATTTAAAAATATAGTTGTGAGTTATACAAAAACCCACCTGGATGATCCCAATATGTAATGCAGTTATACGTGAAATGCCACTACACTTTTCACTTGTCTCGACCTACAAAAATTGATTTCTAACTTAGCATCCTAATATAGGCCAATAAATAATAACTTAGGTCATAAATAACTTAAATATGAATATCCTATAAATTGGGATCGTTTGGAACTGAAATGGAGTCAATTTAATGATCTTGATTGAGAATTTATCGGACCTTTCTGGTCTAAAGCGATATAGAAGAAATTATGAGTCGATTTTAAGTTTTTGGGATCTTAGTTTAACCCCAGAGACGGAAGTGTTGAAGTTTCAAAATTTAATGGGGTTAAATTGAGAGAATTCAAAAATTGAAGGACAAACTAGAACTTGGGGTACTTAATTAAAGAAGTGGACACAATTTAATTGTTATGGATTTATGGCCCAAATCTGAAAATCAACTATAAAATAATTTTAGCCCAATACAAATTTACACTTGTGTTTTCATCCCAAAATTAGATAAACTCATGACCATCATATTCTCTCGTCTCTTATCGTCCTTCATCTGCGGCCTCTTTCTGCCGACAATCTCCCTCATACACATACAACACTCCCAACTGACCACACAACACAACCTCAACTCATATACCCAGCAGCAGCAGCACAAGACAAAACAGATGAAATACGAAAGAAAACCAATTTCCCGACAGATTTTTTGATGGACTTTTGACAAATAAATGAGGGTACAAATGATGTCCAATTGAAGATCCAAGACCATATATAGAAATCGGGATAAGAAAGGTTCAAAACGGTATAAAATACATCAAAATCCAATGGTCGGATCATCAAGAAAAGGCTGAACAAGTTGCTGCATCGCACAGCAGCGCACATCCGCGACAGCAACCTTTCATGGCTTCTTTCCCAACTTTCAGACCTTAGATCGAAAACTCAACAACACAAACATTATCTATACATCAAGGGGAACATTCTCCTATAATTTTATGAGATTTCATTAAGGTTTGAGTAGAGAACGATGTAAATTAAAAGGAGAAGATGATAAAACGATACTACTAATTTCAACGTGATTTTCGGAGAACTTTTTTACATATTCAAGAAATCAAAACAGCTCGATTAAGAATTTGAAACTGTGGATGGATATTTCATAACAAGAGGTTTACAAAAGTGTATGAGTTTTAAAATTTAAACGAGCAAATTGATGAAATCAAAACTAAAGGAAGTAGCCTTGGTAGAAGAGAAACCTACCTTTCCTCTTTTCTTTTCCCTTTCATCTATCTTGTTTTCATTTTGCTTACCTTTCATTTATCTTCTATGCCATACCAACCCAAAATACATATATACATAGTATCATATCCCTGCACGTGTACACTTATATATAGCTGCTCAATCCAATAGCTCCCAAATGGGAATAATTGATTGGTAGAATATATAAATTTTACTAATTGATATGTGTCTTCTTTGATAATCCTTCAACTAATAGATACACAAATATTCAAACACACTAATATCTATCAATTATTCTCCATATGGCGAAAGTTGATCGGCAGAATTTATAATTTATCCAAATGAATACTAAATTTTTCCTTGCATTATTTTCCAAATTATGAGACTCATCTACAATTTCAAGTATATTAATTAAGGAATGTTGGAAATGGGCTCAAGCAAATGGGCCGAAAATAAGATAGAATTGGGTCGAAAGTAAATTAATTAATTGGGTTAAAAATTGGGCTTGATAGAATAGATTGTATTCAAAGTGTTTAACGAAATAAATTCCATTGGAAGGTCAAATGAAGTCCGAGTTGGATGATCTTGACACCAAAACGATCCCATTAATGTCTATTTTTATAATATGATTTCTAATATTAATTAGAAGACTCAACTAAAGTTGAGACCTCTCTTGGTCTTATAATGTCTGTAGGACTATAAACAACTAGCCCAAAAAAATTTGGATTCTAATTTCATAAAATATATAACTTATAAAATAAATTTAAATACTATATTTTTCGGGGTGTTACATCCATACTTCCAATTTGAGCTTGAAAATGGACCACCTATATCTTCAAATTGGGAAAATGCTAAGAGGATGGTTAATCTTTTATCCACTTTTTATACTCTCATACTTAAGATTGCAACCTCACTTTATGTTAGTTCTAATGATGTTATCAAGAGATAAATACATTGAGTGCTTTGTTGGTTGAGTGGATGAAAATCACTGATGCTGATGTAATGGCAATGGGCACTAATATGAAGACAAAATTTAATAAATATTGGGGAGATCCGAAGAAGATGAACAAACTTATATATGTGGGTGTGATCTTAGATACACGATATAAGTTAGAATTTGTTGAGTATGCACTTGCGGAAGAGTATGGAGAAAATGATGGCTTGGAAATGTGTAAAGAAGTAAATGCTGCATTGATTGAGTTGTTTGAGGCTTATAAAGTGGCAGCTCAAACTCAAACTAATGTAGCAAATCAGATTCAAGAGGAAGAAGATATATCTTCAATTAAATCTTCCAGTCTTGATTCAGTGATCACACAGCCACATGTGGTTAGTATGGGCGCTAAATTTAAGAAGCGCAGGAAGGATAATGAAGCAGTTAGTAGAAATGAATTATAGCTCTATCTTGAAGAAACTGATGTTGTTACTGAACAAAAAACTTTTGACATCTTGGAGTGGTTGAAGGTTAACCAACCTCGACTACCCATTCTCTCATGTCTTGCGAGGGATATATTGCTAATGTCATTTTCTACGGTATCATTAGAGTCTGCTTTTAATATAGGAAAAAGAGTGCTTGATCTATTTAGGAGTTCTTTAACTCCTAAAATAGTGGAAAGCCTTATATGCATCCAAGATTGGATGAGAAGATCAAAAGAGAAATAAAATCAATTGAAGAGGATTTTTAGAGAGTTTTGAAAAATATGAAGAAGGTAATTGTAATTACATATTAAGTGTTCCACTGTATTTTTTAATATTTGAGTCATAATTGTTACTTGTTTAACCATTTTTATATTTTCTTAGGTATAGCAATCATTGGTGATGGCACAAACACAACCACGAGTCAAGTTAACAACTAAGAAGATTTGAAGATGACTAGTTATCGAGATTTATTTTGTTGTTGTGTTGCATCTTTGTTTTGGAGACTTGGGTAGTTGGGTTAATTGTTGAAGCTTAACTTCTTGTTTTATGTTTTATGGATTTAATTAGGTAGTTTGGTTAATTGTTGAAGTTTGACTTCTTGAAGACTTGGATGCCTTTTAATTTACGCTGAATAGTAGGTGGATTGATTAAATTTTGATTATATGCAAAAAAAAAAATTGAGTTTGATTTTGGTCCAAACCGACCGAACCTAATCGATGACATCGGTTTCGGTTAGGTTCGATCACATGTACACATCGGTCGGTTTCGGTTTGGAATTTATGTGCATCAGTTTGCCCATTTCGGTTCGGTCCGGACCGATTTCACTTCTCTACTTTCACATGTTAAAAACGTTAAACCCTACAATTCATAACGATGAAAAATAACTTATATGACATGTTACTCAAACAAACAGATCAAATCATTCATACATAAAAAAATAAATACACAACCACAATGAACGCTAATGAACACTAATATTCAATAAATATACAATGAACCGTGAAATTAATAGACACCAATCTTTCAAACTTAATCAAACCGGTGTAAAACAAACAACATACCTAAAGTCGTCATAAAAAGATAGTGCCAATGAACTCTATTGTTCGCAAAATCGAATCTTTGCATCAAACAATAACAAAAAAATGGTGAGAAATCCAAAATGTGATCAAATAAAGGAAATATCTTAGCAAAAAAAAAAGAGAAAATGAAATTATCTTCGTGTAGAAAATGTGGAACGATGAATATGGAAATAAAAATATAAGATAGAAACTATAATTATTAAATACTATATTACCCTTCTCTCACTTAAACTTTTTGAAAATAACAAAATTGTCGCCGCCGTATGCTCTTAAACTAGACCGTCCAGATTGGGGCAATGTGTGGATATGATGGGTTCCTAATTTCCATATGAGAGAACAATTCTCATTTGAACTCTTCCACACACACACATGTGTGTGTGTGTATTATGTTGGCTTACTCGTCCCGCGAGCTTTACCCACCAAAGCCCGCTCACCGTGGGCTACCCGCCCAGGTCTGCCAGATTAACGGACCCCAAAACTAAAGTCCTACCCGCTTAAAAAATGGGTGGGGACGTGCCTGGTCGACGATTCTAGCCCGTTTTCACGGGTTTAACTCACCGTTCACTTCAATATTTTAATTAATTAAACTCATTTTAATTAAATAATAATTCATTCTTAGGAACTATAATTTTATGGCAACTATAAATTATAAAAATGATTAATTAAAATTTGAAAGTTAAAATCTATAATTCATGTTAGTTTTTACATGGGTGATGGGTTCTTATTTCAACTCTTCCATATAAGTATATATGGTTAATTACTTTAAAAATCATAAACTTAGTTACAAATTTAAAATGAATTTTAAAAATAGGCAATTAAAATACAAACTTTGAATTTGTGTATTATTCAACATCTCCAAATTTTTATAAAACAAATTGACCTCCAATTCAACATACAATGTGCTCGTATCTTCGAGCC
This sequence comes from Perilla frutescens, assembly GCA_026008535.1. NCBI lineage: Eukaryota > Viridiplantae > Streptophyta > Magnoliopsida > Lamiales > Lamiaceae > Perilla > Perilla frutescens. Next base: position 45,857,870 of record BRKX01000001.1, on the reverse strand, counting down.
CATCATGACTCGACCATCAATTTTTGAAAATGACGTTAAAGTGACCCCAGTTGTATGTTGGATTGAAAGTCAATTTATTTTATAAAAATTTGGGGATGTTGAATAACACACAAATTCAAAGTTGATGTTTTAATTGCTTACTTTTAACAATCATGTTGAATTTGCAACTAAGCTCAAAGTTCATGATTTCTAATGCAATTAATCCAAATATATATTATGCGGGTTTTACCCGCCAAAGCCCGTCTTACTGTGGGCTTACCCGCCTAGGCCCGCCAGATTTATGGGCCCCAAAATTAAAGTCCTACCCGCCTAAGAAGAGGTGGGGACATGGATGGCCATCGGATCTATCCCATTTTGACAGATCTAACTTACCATTCACGTCAATATTTTAATTAAATGAATGAATTTTAATTTAATAATGATTCATTTTAGGAACTATAATATTATGGCAACTATAAATTATAAAATAGATTAATTAAATTTTGAAAGTTCAAATCTATAATTCATGTTATCTTTCTTAGGAACTATTATTAATCTTCAAAGTTTAAAACTTTTCTTGAATGAAAGATAACACAAAGTTTGGGTAAATTTCACTTGTGGTCCCATTAGAATAGGATCAAAATACTTTTAGTCCCAAAAGTTACTTTTTGGTCCCAAATGATTTTTCTTTTCGACAACTTTGGTACCTTAAGATTTTTTCCGATAATTTTAGTCATATAAGATATTTTTCCGACAATTTTAGTCACAAACTAACAATTTTGGTGAATCTGAGATGTATCTCATGCATATGAAAACAAATAACACGTGTTCCAAATTCAAGGCCTCATGTCATTCTATTTGAAATCAATTTGTATTGTCTAGTGTACCAAATATCTCAGTTTGTTTGGGACTAAAATTATCGGAAAAATATCTTATGGAATCAAAATTGTCGAAAATATCATTTGGGACCAAAAAATAAATTTTGGAGACTAAAAGTGTTTTGATCCTATTCTAACCAGACCAAAAATGAAATTTATTCCACAAAGTTTTTTCCAAATCCACAAAATACCATATCATTGTGTTGCCGTAATAAATTTAAGTCTAATCATCCAATATAATACATATGACGACAATCTGATAGTGGATGTGGAGATGATGAAGAGTTTGGTAGGGGAAAATTCGAACCTAGAGAGGTGAGATATATATCATATAAGTAGTCAAAACTCATTTATCACACGTCTCGAATTATTCACTATTTTAATTAATATCATACAAAGTAAATATAAGATATAGTTCAACTATTAACCTAATATATATCAAAATAAACAAGATCTTGGTGTATAAAGGATACCATAATATAAGTTAACAAAAATAAACACGAACTTATCAATATACAATATATATAGGGGTCAGAAATTTAAATAGGCAATTCTGGACTATAATGGAATTATTTGGGCAACATATAAAGGTATGAGTTTTTGAGCCACTTTAAGTAGTAAATAACTAGTATGCTCTTAAATAAATTTCTTTACTATTCCTTCTAATATGCCACTTTTATAATCAAATGAAAATAATCCATAACGACCATATCAGGCCCATCATGCTTCCGTAAACCGAATACATTGAACTAAAATCAAATTCATACCTTTTGACCGGAATGTTGCCGGGTAACTAGCCGGATTTTACAGGCCCCGCCTAACCACCGATCGCAATCTATGGTTCCTAGGTGCGAACTCCTTCAACAACACATAGCGCAACCCTCGTTCATTTTCTACATGGGGTGTAGGGTATTCTTTTGGTTTATAAAAAATGTATAAGGAAAACAAAAAGAATGAGTGAAAGCCTGGATTTTATTTAGGAATAATAAAATATTTATTACAATAAGTAAGTCTCCTTTAGGAAGGAGACAGACTTGTTTAGCTACTCATAGTAGCTAGGCTCCTCGCCACACTCATACAAACACTTAAACACTCACTCAAAATATTTTCTACTATTACAATTTTCTTGAAGGAAACTAAGAAAATGCTCGATGATCTTTGCTTCCTTCTCTGCTCCCTTTTATAGAGGTGGAATCCCTCTATTATTATCAACTCCACTATTTCTCTAATAATTTCACGTAAATGGTCCTCTTTGCCGACACTATTATTCAATGTGGACGGACCCGGTTCCTACTTCTTCACGTGAAAATTGTTGTGAGTGGAGGTCCGCACAATAAGTGACACCATGTACCTTCTTATGACCAAATGGACCACGCAGCTTCTATTTTTTTATATTGGGGGTCACCTTCTTTCCTTGAGTCACATGATCGCTTTTGCAATCACATGTCTTCCTTTTTCTTTATCAGGAATCTACCTATTTAGTGGGGCTTTCGGCATCCTTGCCTTTGGCATCCGATGCTCGTCTTCCCCGGCTCATTTTCATTCCATCCTGGGACAGAACCTTTTGTCAAACACTGGCTTCTTTTGGTTATGGCAGTCAGAACATACTCGATTATCCCACTGCCCGAAATGAGCCATGTTACAATACTTGCGATGAATTTCTCTACCCATGGCAAGCTTGCTTTCCCATACCAGGGACCTCTTTTTCTCGAACAGATCCTCTGCAAATCTTGTAGTTCTCCCTGTCATGGTGTTTAACATGAATGACCCATTCGTTGAATTATGAAAAAACTTGAATGGGAACTTGAGTTTATCCATCTCAGTAAGACAGACCCACAATCCCCATGCTCTCCTAGTGGTAATTTGATCCTCCATTACTGCGGCGATCAATGGGTTGTCTTCTGATGAGGCTTTAATATTGCCCCATGCTCTAGAATCTGGCCTTCGAAGCCTGATGTAGTGGAAGGCCTCACGATTCCCTTTTCATGCTGTTTTCTGGTGCCGCACTGATAAAGTAGAGCTCCAGAACGTCTTCTCGGCTAAGCATATCATTGTTAGCCCAGGATTCATGCACGGCTTCCTGTATCTATTTTGATAGACACTTGATTTCTGGGAAAGCCGGTGACATGGTTTGAATTGAGGCTAAAGCCCCAAAATCATACCATTGCTTGACCTCGTGTGGATTGGTTCCTCATAACATCCACACTCTTGGATACTTTCCTGAGACATCAATCCTAGCTCTGGATGGATTGATTCCCTATTTGGTACAAAGCTTCTCCCAGTTAGCCTGATAAACCTTCCAGGAAGAAACCTCTGACATGTTAATATTAACCTTAGAGGTACCCATCATCGGTCTAAGGTTAATCTCTCCTTCTTTTACCCAAAGGTGCTGGGTTGACTTGACAGTTCAGAGTGTGATCCCCGACCCGCAACTTTCTCTTGGGCCTGTGTTTTCGTAGAAAGAACCGGCTTAGAGCTCGTGCTAGGGATATTTGACTCTCCTACTTCCGTTTTACAGGCTGGTACTGCTAACTCTCCTTTCATCAATGGTGAATTGATGGCCCGGAGGAGTGGCTCATGCATAGCTGACCAGAGTTGACCTTTGGTCTTTATACACGCTCGTATTCTCTCATCGACCTTATTTTGGTCTGCTCTTTGTATTCTCCCTACTTGTTCAGCATGAAGAATAAGCTCGTTCCACTCACGCTGAAGCAACTCAATATTTTCTGTGAAGTGCCTCTGCGCAGTCATGATTACATCAACCTCTATCACATCTATCTCTCGTTAGAAAATCTGCAAAAATATTTTCATGAGATTTTTTATCACGACAATGTCAAATAAATAATATTAACATTCAGTTTGCCATCTTATCAGTCTAGCTTTCTCAGGTTTAGATTCAATTTTATTTTTTAAGAAAGCTCTAACTTGTGTATTATCAACTTTCAAGGTAAACTTCTTCGCCAAGAGGAACAAAGGCCATTTTTTAAATGTCTTCCAAACCGCAAAGAACTCCTTTTCGTTGATATGCCACGAATGGCCTCGCTATATGGAAAAGAGACCACTATAATATCTACAAGACTCTTCTCTATTGGGCGTGATCTTTGTTAGCACTATTGCCCACCAATGATCACTTGCGTCTGTGTAGATGATCAATTCATCCTCATCTTGTGGTATCGCCAGTTTTGGGAGATTTCTACATATCTCCTTTAGCTGTCTGATTCCTTGTTGATGTTCATTTGTCCATACAAATGGGGTATCCTTCTTTAGAAGGTTACTGAACACCTTCCTATATTTTGCCAGATTTTTAATAAAGATTCCTGCAAAATTAACAACTCTCAGAAAACTCTGTAGTTGCTTCTTCTCTTTGAGGACTGAGTCCATGGCTCTGTCACAATCCTATCTTCTTGGAATGACAGTCTTTTGTCTTCCAACCGGAGATTCTCATTGTATTTCAATAATGGTTTGTCTCTCACTTGAATGTTTATCTCTCTTGGTAGCGGCATTTCCAATCCGTCTAGATGGATTGCCTGTGCCACCTTTGAGAACACGTCCGGTATCTCAATGAACTGCTTTCCCAGAAATAAATATGTGTGGTGCGAATTGGAAAGCGTATAAGACACCTGATATGTTAAAGAAAACAGTCGATTTCCCTCGTAGCTAATATCATTTCTTTTGAAGTCTTGGTACAATGTTAGGCCTCAACTAAAATCTCTATCTTTCAGATTATAGGATATTTTCGGATAAATTACCCCTATAATATGCTTGGCACAAAGATTTCCCGAAATAGTTCCCAACAAGGAATATATATGATTTCTGATACGCTTATCGCATATTGCAATATCAATGGGCGTATCAACACCTGCGGGTAGTGGGCATTTGAGCACTATCTGGAAAGCCCCGATGTGGATCCAGGATATGGTATCCTTTACCTCCGACTTCATCCTTCCCAGATCTTCTTGAACTTCACTGTATGGAATCAGTTGTAGCTCAACTTGATTCTCTGTAAGCTCTCTGGGAAGCGACATCTCTCTTCTGGTAATCTTATAGATTATGTTTTGCTTCCTGCTTTTCAGAATGAAATTGCGGAGCAATTTATCAATCTGTCCGACTGAAAACCCCTGATATCTTTGGGTATTAAGGCTCTTGTTCATGATTTTGTCAATCATGCTCTGTGAGATAGTGGTTTGACTGGAATATCCAGTTTCGCCCACTTGCTCTTGATGGAAAACTTCAGCTCCAGTCAGATTCTGAGTCTGATCTTCCATCACACTTTCATTGCTAAAGACTTTTTCTTCTTCGTATAACTCTCATCTGAGGCTATATCCTCAAATTGGTAGACTTGTACCAAGTTTTGGTAGTAAACCGCTTCATCGATGTCTGGTGCACCTTCAAAGCTTTTGGCTCCTCTCTTTTCCGGACAATCTATCGAGATATGTCCTCTTGCACCGCAGGTCCAGCAATTACAATCTTTGAAACTTTCATTTGCCCTTGTATGGGCTCTTCTGAAAGTCTTTCTTGTGGGAGTTCATTTTGATGAACTTTGTGGTGTTCTGTCTCTGGAAGGACCTCTTCTTTGTCCAGATTTGTAAAATCTAACCTTTTGCCTTGTCCATCTGGTCCTTGGTTTCCAGATCCTTTTTCTTGAGAATCTTTCTTTGGCATAAGGGTGAACTTTGTGTTTCTTGTTCTTCCGTAACCTTTGCGATTCTCCTTCAATGATGGTTGGAAGATTATTTGTCATGCAGTCAAGAGGAGAATATTTATTCATCCTTTTTAACATCTTGTAATTCTTCTGCAAATGGCCTCTCCGCACCATTAGGCTAGTTTTTGTTTGACAAAAGACATCCTTCTCCCAACATTGTCAGGATCTCCTGAAACGTATTCATTCATGAACATTTCCTTCCAGGGACTTGGGAACTTTGTGAAGAAAATCTCCACACAGACCTTTTCATCCACATCTGAATTCCATTGGTAGATGTGATATAGCTTGAAAAATTGGTCAATTGACTCTTTTTCCATGTTATTCAATCTCAGGTTTAGAATAGCCTGAGAATAATTCTTCCTTTTTTCGGAATCTGCTTGTCCGAAATGGTCTGCTCCCAAGAAAGTGAGCTTAAATCAGAAAGCCACTCTATCCACAATCTCTGTGTATGAGGCTGGATCCAAGGTTTTTTCTTTGACCGCCGGTGAAACCCTTGCCCATAACGTGTTGGCTACACCCAACAAACTCATTTCTAGCAGTTCGATGAATCCCTCTTTTTTCAGATCTAACGTTCTTGCCGCTATTCTCATCGATGATGACTAGTCGTCTATAGTCATATCGATGTCCTTAAAGTCAATATTGTTGATATTGAGCATGAGCCCATACGGGTGTATGGGGTTAAGGTTTGTTTTCCCGAGAGGCGTATCTCGGAACTTAGAGATCTATTTTCTCACCCTAGTTCCTGTAAGATTGTTCATATTGGGCCTCTCTCTTCGGTGTTGTTCTCCAACATGAAAGTCCTCGCGGGCTCTCATGAGAATGTCTTCTTGTGCTGGGCCACCCTCATGTTGCTGTTGTGCTGGTGGCGTCTGCAGCCCTTGTTGTATCGGGGGTACCTGCTGGTATCATCAAGGGACTAAAGCACCGTCACTTGTATTCATCTTCAGATCTACAACTTTTATATTGGCAAACGACTTTGCCAATTCTTGTAGATCTTCCAGTCCTATCCTCTCGAGGAATGTCATTCTTTGATTTGTCTCAACAGTTGGCATGTAACACCGCGTATTTCTGAATTTCAGATAAAGAAGTTTTCTAATTATATTAGAAGACTAAAGAATTATTTTGGAGCTCAATAAAGTAAAATCGATGTAAGACGCGACTCTAGGAGTCATTTTCTTGAAAATACGATCAAATAAAATTCGGGTTATGGTCGATATTAGACTCCAATGAAAGGGGTCGACCTGAGAAATTCGTCGGTACTCCCAGAATTTTAATCTGAGGTAAATCGAGCTCCTGGCGGTTAAAATGGGAAAAAGTAAAAAGGATGAATAGTGATTTTTGACTCGTTTTTAATTTCAATCTTTTTCGAAATTTCAATCGTTATCCCGAGAAATTGTTCGGCAAGGTTCCTCAATAGGAAATGAGCCAACGAATCTGCCGGTGTTCCCGGATTTTTAATCCGAGGTCAAACGAGCAAACGGTAGTGTCCGGAGCGTCGTGAATAGTGATTTCCAAGTAGCCGGAAAAAGGAATCTTTCTTCGTTCATGTATCGAACGACCATATCGGCCGACCTTTTTGGTCGACTTGATGGGAAATAAATCAAGGAATCTCCCGGTGTCCTTACTTTCTGTGTACGAGGTCAAATGAACTTTTCTTGCAATAAAGCAACTTATGAATAATGTTTTTGAAAAAGTAATCACGTTCAAACTAACTTTATCAATATTTTATATCCGAAAAAGCAATACCCGACCCCCCAAGCTTTTCCTATAAAAGGGGCAGCCCCCTTTCATTATTTTCCATCCCAAAATTGAGTTAGCAACTCCAAATAGAAATAGAGTCGAGCGTTCTTCGAGTTCTTCGTGTTCTTCGAGTGTTCTTGAGCGGAGTCAGGGTTCGAGTGGAGTTTTGAGGTACGAATCGAGCCGAGAAGGAGCCGGAGAGGAGGGACTTCCGGAAGGGGGCAACCACCAGTCTCTGGCCGCCGGCGCCACCGCCGCTAGGGTTGCCGCCCGCCGTCAGCTGCCACCTTCTAGGAGCTCGTTTCTGTCCATTTCTCATCCTTTTAATCTGAAATTTTAGTATGTCGTGTATTTAAGTGTGCTCTACGTTTCGTCTTTTGACGTCGTCTCCATCCGGTGGCCGGAAAACGTGACCGGGTGATGAAAAACCGGCCAGAATCTGTTTTTCACCGTTTTCACCCATTTCAGCTCGTCGAATCGAAAAAGTTTGAACATGAAAGTTGCTCGAAAAATTATTTTCTATAAATTTGCCAAGTTTCGTAATTTTTCGACGAGTTTTGATGAATCTCGATTTTTAAAAGTAGACAGTTATTTTTATTCCGGAAGCATGTGTTATCGAAAAATTCTAAAACTTCCAAACTATAATTTTGGCATGTGTAGGATCATCCCGAATTAATTTCGTAATTTTTGAATGGTTAAAAAGTATCGTGGTGGATATTCGATGTTAATCGAGTAAAATGGCAAATTTTGGAAAGAGATCTCTGTCAAATATTTTTAGTCCAATAAATCAAGAATATTATTTGTGAATTTTCATCCTTGTGTGTCGAGTTTATACGAGGTCGTTAGAGTTGCACAATCTATTTTTGAATGGAATAATATTAAATATATATAGATAAATGCTCCAAATATAGTAGATAAATTCTGAAAATTATAGTAGTTGTTCTAAGGCATGCACCATCAATGTAGGACCCGTGGAGCCCATTGGAAGGAAGGAAGCAAACACGAAAGCTGTCGTACCGTCGTCTGCTCGTCAGCAAGGTGGGTTTATTTTAAAGAATAAATACAATTTAAGAGTAATAACTCTTTAGAAGCATGATAGATAACTTAGAAATATCCAAATGAATATTTTATGCTCTACCTGTTTAACGTCACTGTTATAGGAGGAATTATAGAACATTGTTATGTCATGGAATATGATAGTATTGAGATACTGTTGAAATATTATTAGAATATTATTGGGATATTGTGACTAGGATTTGAGCATACTTGTGGAATAGTTGTTGTATAAGCATGATTAAGCTATGATTTAATTACTAAATTTTATGAGATATTATTGGATGATGTTGAACTTAGCTGAGATAAGCTTGTGCTAGAATCTTGGATTTGTAGTGCAAGTAATTATTAAGCATAGACAGGCCTGTACACCCTTGCAGTTGTGATGATTATCACTAAAGGTGTCACTGTGAGGTAATCCCACACATACACTGTGACTGGATGTCACTATAAGGAGTCACTGCTAGGTGACCCCTAGCACACTCAGGGTCAATGCTAGGTAACCCCTGGTACACTCTCCTCGGATTAGCAAGGTAACCCATCCCTTTTCCTACCAGCAGCATGCTATATAGTGCAGTAGACGACAGATTGAGCAAAATGGATCCCAAAGGAGAAGAAAAGGTTTGCAGATATAGGGAGGGCTTTCGCGATTTGCTTCCTATATGCTGTGTATTATTTTTGGATATTTCATATTGTAAATTGAGTTCGAAACTTACCCACTGAGTGCATTAGTACTCATACCCAACTCTTTTCAAAATGTTTTCAGGTTGAGATGCTGAGGTTGGTGATGTGAGCTGATGGCGGGGTTGACTGAGATACCGCTTATCTGGTTATCTGAATAAATTACTTCTGCTATGTTTTCTGCTGAATACTCTGATAATCGTAATTAGCATTTGAAATTCGAACTTGACTATAGCATGTCCAAAAACTACTAGTACCATGATGCCTATTTTAAATAAATACTTGTTTAAGGGATGAAGCTCTTTTTTTTGAAACACCAACTGTTCCTTTATTTTCTTTGACATGTGAATAGGTCCCATTGAATCGCATATTGGTATTTGTTTACTTTTCTGCCGACCTGTGAATGGGTCTTACATGCTTTTGACTCCATCCTATGAATAGGACATACTTAGTCAAACTCTGATAAATAGATCATTACTTGTTGGTATCTGTTTATCACTTTATCCTATTCATGTACGGATTATCGAATGTCCTGTCATCTCAAAATGCACTCTTATAAGCCGTTATTAAACGGTGATTTGCTCTAGTTACAGAGGTTATGCTGCGCAAATTTCTGGGAAAAATAACCTATTCTTGTTTTCAACAATTATTCTATTTAACTAATAATTATTTCCAACTCCTATTCTTTTAAGTGACACCCTCGTCCTCCATTTCTTATTCTTTTCGGGACCGAGGCGTTACATGGAAAATTCTTTCGTCTTTCGATTTCTTGGGTTCTCCTTTGGCTTTTTGTGTGAAATTTACTTTGCCAAAGTTGATGGGTTTTCTTCTACTATTTGATTTAGTTCTAGTATCTAAATCTTCTTTTGAATTTCCGACAAGATGGTTATAATTTCATACTGTTTTATGGAAATTCTTCTTACTACTTGTGGTACTCCATATGTGTGATTACCGTAAATTTGTACCATCTTCTGGATCTCTTTTAAGTCCTCTGAGATTTTTGATGTGTCTGGTACGATCTCTTTGAACCTGGAAGTTATCTCATAGTTTCTTTGTTCCATCAACCTGGGAGATCCCAGGTTCAAAGAGATCGTACCAGACACATCAAAAATCTCAAAGGACTTAAAAGAGATCCAGAAAACAATACAAAATTACGACAATCAAACGTATGGAGTCCCACAAGAAGTAAGAAGAATTTCCATAAAACAGGATGAAATTATAACCATCTTGTCAGAAAATTCAAAAGAAGATCCAGACACTAGAACTAAATCAAACAAGTTCTAGTAGAAGGAAACCCATCAACTTTGGCAAAGTAAATTTCACACAAAAGGCCAAAGAAGAACCTAAGAAATCGAAGGACGAATGGATTTGCCAACTGTTGAGACAAATCAAAGAATGACGTCCCTCGAGAGGATATGACTGAAAGATCTACAAGAATTGGCAGAGTCATTTTTCAATATGAAAATGGTAGATCTGAAGATGAATACAAGTGACGGTGCTTTAGTCCCTCGAGGATACCAGCAAGTACCCCCGATACAACAAAGGCCGCAGACGACACCAGCACAACAGCAACAGAAGGGAGGCCCAGCACAGGAAGACGTTCTCATGAGAGCCCGCGAGGACTTTCATGTTGGAGAACAACACCGAAGAGAAAGGCCCAATATGAACAATCTTACAGGAACTAGGGTGAGGAAACAGATCCCTAAGTTCCAAGATACGCCTCTCGGGAGAACAAGCCTTGACCCCATATACCCGTATGGGCTCATGCTCAATATCAATGATATTGACTTCAAGGACATCGATATGACTATAAATGACTGGTCATCATCGATGAGAATAGCAGTAGGAACGTTGGATCTGAAAAAGGATGAATTCATCAAACTGCTAGAAATGAGTTTGTTGGGTGTAGCCAACACGTTATGGGCAAGGGTTGCACCGGTAGTCAAAGAAGAAACCTTAGAGCCAACCTCATACACGGAGATCGTGGATAGAATGGCTTTCTGGTTTAAGCTTACTTTCTTGGGAGCAGACCATTTCGGACGAGCAGATTCTGAAAAAAAAGAAGAATTATTCTCAGGCTATTCTAAACCTGAGATTGAATAACATGGAAAAAGAGTCAATTGACCAATTTTTCAAGCTATATCACATCTACCAATGGAATTCAGAAGTGGATGAAAAGGTGTATGTGGAGATTTTCTTCATAAAGTTCCCAAGTCCCTGGAAGGAAATGTCCATTAATGAATACATTCGAGGAGATCCTGATAATGTTGGGAGAAGGATGTCTTTTGTCAAACAAAAACTAGTCGAATGGTGCGGACAGGCCATTTTGCAGAAGAATTACAAGATGTTAAAAAGGATGAATAAATATTCTCCTCTTGACTGCACGACCAATAATCTTCCAACCATCATTGGAGGAGAATCACAAAGGTTAGGGAAGAACAAGAAACACAGAGTTCACCCTTATACCAAAGAAGGATTCTCAAGAAAAAGGACCTGGAAACCATGGACCAGATGGACAAGGCAAAAGGCCAGATTTTATAAATCTGGACAAAGAATGGGTCCTTCCAGAGACAAAACACCAGAGAGTTGATCAAAACGAACTCCCTTGAGAAAGACTTTCAGAAGAGCCCATACAAGGGCAAATGAAAGTTTCAAAGATTGCAATTGCTGGACCTGCGGTGCAAGAGGACATATCTCGATAGATCGTCTGGAAAAGAGAGGAGCCAAAAGCTTCGAACGTGCACCAGACATTAAGGAAGTGGTTTACTATCAAGATTGGTACAAGTCTACCAATTCGAGGATATACTCTCAGATGAGAGTTATACGAAGAAGAAGAAGAAGTCTTTAGCGATGAAAGTGTTGATGAAAGATCAGACTCAGAATCTGACTGGAGCTGAGGTTTTCCTTCAAGAGCAAGTGGACGAAACTGGATATTCCAGTCAAACCACTTTCTCACAAAGCATGATTGACAAAATCATGAACAAGAGCCTTAATATCCAAAGATATCAGGGTTTTTCAGTCGGACAGATTGATCAATTGCTCCATAATTTCAGTCTGAAAAGTTGGAAGCATAACATAATCTATAAGATTACCAGAAGAGAGATGTCACTTCCCATAGAGCTTACAGGGAATCAAGTTGAGCTACAATGGATTCCATACAGTGAAGTTCAAGAAGAGCTGGGAAGGATGAAGTCGGAGGTAAAGGATACCACATCCTGGATCGACATCGGGACTGTCCAGATAGTGCTCAAATCCGTACTACCCGCAGGTGTTGATACACCCATTGATATTGCAATATGCGATAAGCGTATCAGAAATCACAGAGATTTATTGTTAAGAACTATTTCAGGAAATCTTTGTGCCAAGTAGATTATAGGGGTAATTTATCTGAAAATATAATATAATCTAAAAGATAGAGATTTCAGTCAAGCCCTGACGTTGTACCAAGACTGCAAAAGAAAGGATATCGCCTACGAGGGAAATCGACCATTTTCTTTAACATATCAGGTGTCTTATGTGATTTCCAATTCGCACCACACAGATTTATTTCTGGAAAAGTATTTCATTAAGATACTGGACGTGTTCTCAAAGGTGGCACATGCAATCCATCTAGACAGATCGAAAATTCCACTACCAAGAGAGATAAACATTCGAGTGGGAGACAATCCATTGTTGAAATACAATGAGAATCTCCAGTTGGAAGGCAAAAGACTGTCATTACAAGGAGATATGATTGTGACAGAGCCATGGACTCAGTCCTCAAGAAGAAGCTATATCCAAGGAGATCTCAGGTGATCAAGGCAAGTTAAAATAAAAATCAAATGCCTAGAAGGTTGGAGAGAGATCGACACAAGATTCGACAGTACAAGGTGGGAAAATAATTTCCCTTGCGACGTCTTGTACTACTTATAGCAATCAGAAGTCGGCCATTATAAGGAAACTCTCGACATAGAGGCTATGACGATGGAGGTACAAGAAAGAGCCAAAAGAGAGTCAGGAGTCCTAATCTTAGGATTTGAATTTTAGAAAGGTTCAATACGTGGGAGCTGAAGGAAGATGGGATGCTGATCACTTTCAGCGGGAAACAACTGGTGATTGTATGACCAGTCCATTCTCCATATACATCTCAGTAGAGATGTTATACGAGAAATATAAGCTTGAATACTATGCAGCCTATATCGACTCAGGCACAGGAATTTGTACTGCAAAAAGTGGAATCTTCCCAGAAGAATTGGAAGAAGATTTAAATCCAATTGCTGGAAGAGATTTCTCAAAAAGAGTTTTGCTCCTATTTAAAGGAGTGAAGCAGTCAGAGGTCTTGATGGGAGGAGCAGGGAAAACACCATGGTATAAGGTAAAAACTCCACCAATATATTTCCATAATACAAGGGTGGACATTTTGTTTGGAAACAAATTTCCTACAAATATTCAAGAAGTACACGCAGGACAACACCAACCGAAGACTGATCTTTACGATGGTCTGTGATCACAAGATCATTGTCCAGCGGCTGAAAAGGGCACTCAATCGACAAATGCCACTACAATTTCAAAGCAAGTGTGGTGGTGAAGGACATCTTAGGCACTCAAAAATGCAGGACAAAAGAAAATTCAGAGACGTAGTCCTGAGTTTTCATAGGAAAAAGGATCTTCAAGAACTGAAGATCCAAATCCTCAAGGCTTCTTTAATATCACATCAAGATATTAAGGAAGAAGCAAAGACATCCCTCGAAGACATCAAGCGAAAGATAACTAGAAGCTATAATTAAAATCCGCTGGCTTGGTGGGATAAGAACCAACTCAAAGCAACCTTGAAAGTTAAGGCCGGAAAGGAATTTGAGTTTGTCAGATACAAGTCTATCCTGATGAACATCAAAGATCAAAAGGATATACGAACAATCATCAAAGAACACCTTGATCTCAAGCTAATTGAACCAGGGAATTTGCCATACAGCAGTCCCGGATTCTTAGTAAGGAATCATGGTGAGATTATAAGAGGGAAACCAAGGTTAGTCATTAATTATAAAGAGAATAATGACATTCTTGAGTTTGATGGATATTTTATCCCAAGTAGAGAGCATCTTATAAACTACATATGGAATGCTAAGATATTCTCTAAGTTTGACTGCAAGTCAGGTTTCTACCAGATTCGCATGGACGAGGAAAGCAAAAGGTTTATAGCCTTTTCAACACCACAAGGGCATTACGTTTGGAACGTGATGCCGATGAGGTTAGCAAACGCACCTCAAATATTTCAGAGGAAGATGGATAATCTTTTTAAAGATGATTTATCTTTTATGTTTGTCTATATTGATGACATTCTAATTGCATCAAAAAATATAGATGAACATTTCAAACATCTGGAGATCTTTGCAGATGTTTGTTATAAAGAAGGTCTAGTGCTGTCAGAAAAGAAGGCAGTAATTGCCACACGAAAGATGGAGTTTCTGGGAATCGAGGTGGATGAATTAGGAATTATTCTACAAAACCATATTGTGGAAAAAGTGCAGAAGTTCCCTGATGTCCTCAAAGAGAAGAAACAACTACAGAGTTTTTTTAGAGTTGTTAATTTTATAGGAATCTTTATTAAAAATCTGACAAAATATAGGAAAGTGTTCGATAACCTTCTAAAGAAGGATAACCCGTTTGTATAGACAAATGAATATCAACAAGGAATCAGACAGCTAAAGAAGATATGTAGAAATCTCCCAAAACTGGCTATACCACAAGATGAGGATGAATTGATCCTCTACATAGATGTAAGTGATCATTGGTGGGCAGCAGTGCTAACAAAGATCACGCCCAATAGAGAAGAGCCTTGTAAATATTGCAGTGGTCTCTTTTCAGATAGTGAGGCCATTTGGTGGCATATCAACGAAAAGGAGTTCTTTGCGGTTCGGAAGGCATTTAAAAATGGCCTTTGTTCCTCTTGGCAAAGAAGTTTACCTTGAAAGTTGATAATAGACAAGTTAGCACTTTCTTAAAAAATAAAATTGAATCTAAACCTGAGAAAGCTAGATTGATAAAATGGCAAGCTGAATGTCAATATTATTTATTTGAATTGTTGTGATAAAATCTCATGAAAATATTCTTGCAAATTTTCTAACGAGATATAGAAGCGATTGAGGTCGATGTCATCATGACTGCGCAGAGGCACTTCACAGAAAATATGGTGTTGCTTCAGCGTGAGTGGAACGAGCTTATTCTTCATGCTGAACAAGCAGGGAGAATACAAAGAGCAGACCAAAATAAGGTAGACGAGAGAATATGAGCATGTATAAAGACCAAAGGTCAACTCTGGTAAGCTATGCATGAGCCACTCCTCTAGGCCATCAATTCGCCATTGATGAAAGAAGAGTTAGCAGTACCGGCCTGTAAAACGGAAGCAGATGATTCAAATACCCCCTCCCCCAGTACAAGCTCTAAGCTAGTTCTTTCTATGGAAACACAGGCCCAAGAGAAAGTTGAGGGTCCGGGATCACACTTTGAACCGTCAAGTCAACCCAGAGGTTTCTTTCTGGCAGGTTTATCAGGCTAATTGGGAGAAGCATTGTACCAAACAAAGAATCAAACCATCCAGAGCTAGGATTGATGTCTCAGGAAAGTATCCAAGAGTGTGGATGTTACTAGGAACCAATCTACACGAGGTCAAGCAATTGTATGATTTTGGAGCTTTAGCCTCAATTCAGACCATGTCGCCGGCTTTCCCAAAAATCAAGTGTCTACCAAAATGGATACAGGAAGCCGTGCATGAATCCCAAGCTAACAATGATATGCTTAGCCAAAGAGACGTTCTAGAGCTCTACTTTATCAGTGCAGCACCAGAACCCGTAGGAAAAGGGAATCATGAGGCCTTCCACTACATCAGGCTTCCAGGGCCAGATTCCAGAGCATGGGGCAATATTAAAGCCTCATCAGAAGACAACCCATTGATCACCGCAGTAACGGAGGATCAAATTACCACTAGGCGAGCATGGGGATTGTAGGTCTGTCTTACTGAGATGGACAAAGTCAAGTTCCCGTTCAAATTTTTCCATAATTCAGTGAACGAGTCATTCCTGTTAAACACCATGACAGAGAGAACTACAAGATTTGCAGAGGATCTGTTCGAGAAAAAGAGGTCCCTGGTATGGGAAAGCAAGCTTGCCATGGGTAAAGAAACTCGTCGCAAGTATTGTAACATGGCTTATTTCGGGCAGTGGGATAATCGAGTATGTTCTGACTGCCAGAACCAAAAAGAGCCAGAGTTTGGCAGAGGGTTTCGTCCCAAGATAGAACGAAAGTGAGCCGGGAAAGACGAGCATCGGATGCCAAAAGCCACACTAAAAAGGTAGATTCCCGACAAAGGAAAATGAAGACATGTGATTGCAAAAGCGATCATGTGACTCAAGGAAAGAAGGTGACCTCAGCATAAAAAAACAGAAGCTGAGTGGCCCATTTGGTTATAAAAAGGTACATGGTGTCACTTATTGTGCGGACCTCTACCCACAACAACTTTCACGTGAAGAAGTAGGAACCGGGTCCGTCCACATTGAATAATAGTGTCGGCAAAGGGGACCATTTTCATTAAATTATTGGAGAAATAATGGAGTTGATAATATTAGAAGGATTCCACCTCTATAAAAGGGAGCAGAGAATGAAGCAAAGATCATCAAGCATTTTCTTAGTTTCATTCAAGAAAATTGTAATAGTAGAAAATATTCTGAGTGAGTGTTTAAGTGTTTGTACGAGTATGGCGAGGAGCCTAGCTAATATGAGTAGCTAAACAAGTTTATCTTCTCCCTAAAGGAGACTTACTTATTGTAATAAATATTTTATTATTTTTAAATAAAATCCAGGCTTTCATTCATTCCTTTTGTTTTCCTTATATATTTTCTATAAACCAAAAGAATACCCTACACCCCATGTAGGAAACGAACGAGGGTTGCGCTGTGTGTTGCTGAAGGAGTTCGCATCTGAAAACCATAGATTGCGATCGGTGGTTAGGCGGGGCCTGTAAAATCCGACGAGTTACCCGGCGACATTCCGGTCAAAAGGTATGAATTTGGTTTTAGTTCAATATATCCGGTTTACGGAAGCATGATGGGCCTGATATGGTCGTTATGGACTATTTCCATTTGATTGTAAAAGTGGCATATTAGAAGGAATAGTAAAGAAATTTATTTAAGGGCATACTAGTCATTTACTACTCAAAATGCCTAAAAACCTCATACCTTTATATATTGTCCAAATAATTCCATTATAGTCCAGAATTGTCTATTTAAATTTCTGACCCATATATATATATATATATATATATATATATATATATATATAGGGGTGGGGTTATATAAAAATAACCCCTTGTGTGAGAAATGAGAATACATCTCACACCACACATCCATCAAAAATCAAAGGTCCAGATTTGATGAAAAAGGCGGTGGCAATTCTGTAATATCTGAAAAAAATTTCGCGCGGGGGTATTACTGTAATTTGGTAATTCTTATAAAAATCGCGGAGGATTTGATAACAGATCGTTATGCTAACGAAGTATTATCATAATGCTAACGAAGCATTATAGTTATGCTAATTAAAGTTTTCAAATATTGTTGGCGAAAAAAATATTCTAAAAATTAATTATAAACCTAATTCGATTGAATAAACCCTAATTAAATGGAAAAATCATAATTGGATGAAATAAGCCTAATTAGATGAAATAAACATTGATTGGATGTGGTAAACCCTAAATGAGTTGAAAGAAATCATAATAATAATATATTTGTATTACGTTAGCATTATAGTTTTGGTTCGTCAGCATTGCGAATACACTATGGTAGCATATGTCAATACTCTATCAACATACGTTATAAATTATAATTGGATAGGATAAACCATAATAATCAATTAAGAACTATAAATAAAAAATTAAATTTCAAAAGAATAATGATAATTAGATGGAATAAACCATAATCGAGATTAAATAAACCATAATTGAGATTTAATAAACCCTAATAAATTTATACTATGTTAGCATTATGATAATTCTTTGTTAGCACATCGAATATATTATGTTAGCATATGACAAATGCTTCATTAGCATACGTTCATATGTTATCATAATGCTGACGAAGAATTATTAGATGCTAACGAAAGCATTTACAACCTGGGCACGCGTAAAAAAATTTCTTTTTTATTTTTCGTTCATATTTTTTCATCCAAACATAGCCTTTCAACATCTTAAATGAAAGAGCATGAAGAGAGCTTTAATTTGATATATTTTTTGTGTGCATTGGATTAAAAACGAGGAAGTTATGGTCGATTAAAGTTTTTAAGAATTTTTTTTAATTGCTGGCATCATCAATTTTAATGGATTTGGACGAAAATAGCCCTCCTTCCTTATTTTTTGCCCTATTATTTACAAAATTGCCACCTTAAATCTCAACCATTGGATCATTAAATTGGATGGTGTGAGATGTATTCTCATTTCTCACACCAACCATTTATTCTCATACGATCCATATCCTATATATATTCTCATATGATGCATATCCTATATATATATATATATATATATATATATATATATATAGATATAAAACAGACGATTATAATAATTTATAAATAAACAATCATATATATATACACACACACACACTAGCTATCACATACTTCCATTCCACCTGCAGCTGCATGATTACATCGTGTACACTATGACGAAGCAGGGAAGCACAGCCCTCGGATTAAAAACCAGAAGCTCATCCTCATCCTCCTCCTCGCCCCGACCCGCCAACGAGTCGAACCCAGGATCCTCCTTATCCACTTCGCATGGGTCGCACCCGACCCGACCCGCCACGACCCGGCATACGAGCACGGCGCGCTTCACGTTCATGAACTCGAACTCGTCTTCGATGCCCTCCGGCAAGGACACGTGCGCGGCGTGGCTCGTCGGCATCGTCGAGATTCCGTCCATCTTCGGCGAGAATCCGCTCCTGATGATCCCGCACAGGCTGCAGTACTGCCGCCCGCACACGCCGGGGTCCAGCTCGCACACGAAGGTGGTGCAGTGGAATCTCAGCAGCTCGTTGCCGTCGGCGATGCACCGCTCGTCAGCCGGGTACTTCTGCCTGGCCGCCGCCCGTGACTTGACGCGCTCTCTATAGTCCTCGAAGCGGGAGATGATCTTGGAGCTGCTGTGGATTTTGAGGATCCGGCGGATGGTGGGGGACTTGGCGGATTCGGGCCAGCCCGTTTTGAATATGATCCGGACTATGTTCTCATCGTCGGCGAGCTCGGAAATGGGGTGGTGAATGGAGCGGTGGTGATCGAGGAGGGGTGGGGACGGGAGAATCTCGCCGCAGATGGAGCATGGGTGGATGTCGGCGGTGCCGGAGGAAATGGGGGCGGGAGTGAGGTGTAAGGAACGCGTGGAGGAAGAGTGGGAATATGAGAGGGAGGGTGGTGGTGGGGGGGTGGTGGAGGAGAAGAGGCGTTTGAGGAAGGAAAAGAATGGTGTTTTTGGTGAGGTGGAGGAGGAGCGGCGGCGGAGGGGAGAAGAGAAGGTGAAGCAAAGGAGGTGGAGGAGGAGTGAGAGGAAGGTAGCCATAACAGTGTTGTACTAAGAATAATGGGAGAATTATTGAGGTAGAAATATATATGTTTAAATAAACAAGATGGAAAATTATTTTCAAGTGGGGACGTGGAAGAATAAAGCCAAATTATACTCTGGTGGGTGGAAGCCATCTTGGATTCGAGAAGAGAAGAAGAAACTCAAAAAATATATGAAATTTAATACATGTAACGTACGTTAATGATAGTGATCGAAATATAAAATATTAAAATGTTAAATATCACGGGAATTAAATCTCATTGTACCAAATACTATCGTACTAATGAATTATTTTAGAAGAAATCAACTTAACAATGTGAGTATGTGGTGACCAGCCCATATACGGGTGTTAATTTGGTTTTAATGAAATATTAAATCTTCTAACATAACTACAAATTAAACTACTACTTGATAAATGATAAGGCAAGCTAATTCCTCAGAAACTATATATTAGCTATGTGTGTGTGTGTGTGTGTGTTTATATATATATACACATTTATGGGGGTAAGTCCTTGTTCTTAGAATTTTATTTTTAATTCAACAAAATGCAGTGTGCCATTTAAGCTATATTTATACTGTGGGCATCTTGTTCTTTGTAAACGTGAAGGGTAAAATTGGTTAAGAAAAAAACAAAAAAGAGGAGTCAGACGATATATAAATGTAGATCTCACTGTCGGGGGAATATCATGCACATTAGGGCACTTAGTTTAATGTGAAATTTTCTTGCTACAGTAACATGTTTGTTGACTAAATGAAGAATTACTCTATGCTGATATTTTAAGAAATTAAATAAGAAAAATATCAAAATACATAGGATCTTAAAAACTATTTTGGGACATCTACTTAAATACTATTAAAAGTAGTAAGTGGATTGGACTCCTTGTTTCGTGTAACTGCTAATTATACACATTAATTGTGCGAGGGTATGCGCCTAATATAAACAATATAGTAAAATTAGATTTTCATTATGCGGTATACATAGAAACGAAGTGAAGTCAATTAACTAATACAAGCTTGGACTTTTATGGGAATACTTTAATGATAACTGTCACTATCTTATTAGCCCTTAATTTATTTATTTGATCTACGAGTTTATAATTAAAGATGTGATGAATAAATATTTATGCGTCTCAGGCCTACTCGTTATACACCTATATTCCCATTTTCCACCTACGACTCTATTCTATATAATATATTTCATTTAGTCTATTTCCTTGTTTACATACAAAATCCGCTATTACACATTTGGTGTTATATTTTCTATTGCATAGTCGATTTTTTTTTATTTTTTTTCATTGAGTTCATTGTATTATACTTTAGTTTAATTTTACACTTTTTATTTAGGGTACATCCTAATATAATTTTTTAGTAATTTATTTTACAAATAATTAATTAATAATTAAAAATAAAAATTAAATACTAAAATATTATAATGCATTCTAATTGGGTAGGATGAATCCTAAATAATAAGTGTAAATTAAACTAAAGTATAAGAAAATCGAAGAAAAAAATGAAAAAATTGAATTTGCAATAAGAAATGTCACACTAAATGTGCAGTGGAGGATTTGGTTACGCAATACAGAATGGAAGGTCTACGGCATTTCAGCGCCCTTGTTTACTCATTGTTTCCTAGTTTTCTACATTTTCTAGTATGATTAGCAGTTTTAATCTTCTCTACGTACTAATATTAGTAATATAGAATAGAGTTTGTTCCCTTTTAGTACCTTTCCAACATTTAATTTGTAGGAATCAAGAGATTTATGTTCTCGTTCGTCTTTCGATATTTTAGAGAATCGACAGAATTTATTAATGTAGCCATGTAGGTACTTAACGATGTCTTGCATGCATCACTGAAAATAATTTTGCAATCAACTTTATTGTTATTATTATTATTATTATTATTATTATTATTATTATTATTATTATTATTATTATAATTAGTGCATTACCTATCGCACGGGGTTTCATTAAGTTACAACTAAATATTTTTCATAAATATTATACTCATATATATATATATATATATATATATATATATAGTGCTTGATTTCACACTATTTATCATAATTATTCATTCATAAAATAATAACAAATATCACGTATAAACCATTTGTTCTTAAGTAGAAATCTTATTAATCTCATACAAAATGAAATTAAATGCTTAAAATATGTTAATACAGTTACCTAGTATGTTTAACAATTAATCATAATTCTAGCATTGTACATCATCATTATATCATGGATAAATGATATATATTACATATTGTTTTATTGTCGGTCCATATTTATATCGTTGCACATCATCATATATAATCTATGTTTTCGATTCAATTTCTAAAACAACATCACTTTTGTGATATTACTCTATTTTTTTCTGTATGTGTTATATATAAATTTAATATGTGTGTTAAGTATATTTAAAATATCCATAAATGATAATAATGACTTCAAAAATATATCCATAAATTAATGTAAATATTTTTTTAAGAATTTGATTAAATAATAAAAATATATAACATAAAAATTCAATTCCATCAAACTGAAAAATTAAAGACAACTAAATATTATTTAATAAAATAAAAAAATTATTAAATATGCAAATGCCACCTTTCCGACTTATACCACCCCCATTCAAAACCCTAAATTGAAAACACTGCCTTAAAAAAAATTAATTAATTCAACTTCTTTTGGTTTCAACTTTTTTTCGTTCAAGCAACAAACATTGTTTTGCTTTGTTCATATATATCAACAAATTCGATCTTCTATCATACTAATAACCAAAATGTCCAATATTAATTTCTATATATGTAGATACAGATGCCCCCACCCCCGACAAAAAAATAAGGATTACCTACTATTATATACTCTGAAATAAAATAAAATAAATACCACTAAATAGACTAAAGGTCGCGGCCGGCCACCTCCCCAAACTAAAGACTCTCTCTCTCAACAATCCAAATAAGTCACCCACCCCATAAAAATAATAATTCTGCAAAATTGATGCAACTTCAGCAAAAATCATTTGATTTCAGATTATTCCTCCAGGATTAAAGAAGATGAAGAATGATTTATCAGTTATCTTATTATTGTAACTTTTTAAACTTCAATATGTTCTTTGCTCTCTTTTTTTTTTAGAAGTTACCTTGCCTCCTCGCCTGTGCGCCGAACATCAGAAGCCCAAATAGCGTCATATCACCTCCAACGGCACCAATGCGTGCAATGTACCGATCTAATCACGAAACTCAAACTCAAGGATGATTATGTGGTAAACTCATGTTCACCGCTGATAAATCTTTGTCCAAGAAGATAAGCTAGATACAATTGAGAACAAAAAACTACACATAAGCATACAATTGATGTCATCTCGCTCCAAACATTTTTTTGATTCATGTACTAAAGTCTAAATGTATTGCAGAATCATCAACATTTTATTATTGAAACATGTGTATACACGTAGTATAGGTGCATTATATTATTATTGAAAGAGGTAAATTTCAGAATCTCAAAAATAGTTGATGTCTCTCGCTTATTCTACTTGCTTTCGAAATTTTATCTTCTCTCAATATGTTTTGCGGTTTAAAAAAAATTATTTGCAGATCCTCGGTGTGACACTCATCTTTGAAAGAGCACTCACATCATCAAGTAATCGTACGTTTATAGTTATATTGACATATATAAAGTGCTTTTGGTTTTAATGACTTTATTAGATTGTCAACGTTTGGCTACAACGGATGCGGGAAAAGGTGACCGACGATGGCACCTGCATTATACTACTTCAAATATGTAAAACGAATATACTCCGCTTCCTTGATCAAAACCACACAACTCTAGATGAAGGTAATAACACATCAATTGAAACGAAGTCTTTATCCTTATCACCCTCAATATGAGAATATATTAATAAGAAAAACTTTTTAGGCTGAGAGAAAGACAGATTTGCAGATGCAATTAAAAGAGCTTTTTAATCTCTGCAAATTCTGCAAAGTGGAAAGGGATACAAAATGTGCATTCCTATCCATCAACTTCATCAGGAAATAATTGGCCTCTATTTATGAATTTGAAATTGAAAACTGTTTTGGATGCCATGGAGAATTTATAGAAGATGATAATTCGCAAAAATAGCGGTGGTTCATATCAGTTTTTGGGCGAAAAATGGTGATGGTTCTTCTAGTTTTTGGTTTGAAAAGATTGAAGCACTGCTTGACTCATTATAATAATTAGTCCAACGTTTCAATTGATGGTTTTTTTAATGCACCGCTTCAGTCACTGCATTAATACGCTGAGAGATTAAACATAATAGTGATTTATTTTTCAGAAAATTGTCTTATTTGTAAATTGACTAAAATACCCCCACTATTCTATTTATATATAGTATATAGATTATTGTTATTATTATAGCATAGTCTGGTCCTTCTAAATTTGCGTGTAGGATTGTGCAAACGGTCGGTCTGATCTTCTAAATTTGCGTGTAAGGCTGTGCAAACGGTCGGCCCGGTCCAAGACCGGACCAACAGGAGAGGATTGAATAGACCGATGAGTTGGTTTTTTTGGACCAGACCGACCGAATTAGGATTTAGGACCAGACCGAAGACCGACCGAATTTTTCGGTCGGTCTGGTCGGTCCGACCGAGTTGTTTTTTTCCCTAAATTTTAATAATTTATATACTTTAACTTTATAATTATATGATATAATTATATATATTATCTAATATTATATATATATATATTAAATTATTAATAATATAATATTTTCTTAATCGGTGGGTCGGTCCGTCAGTTTGTATTTTTTCCTAGGACCGGACCGACCGACTAAAAAATCGGCCCATTAAGTTTGGGACTGACCCGACCGACTAGCATATCCGGACTGATCGAATGACCCAATTTTCGGTCGGTTCGGGTCGGTCTTTTCGATCCGGTCAGTCCTTGCACAGCCCTATTTGCGTGGCTACAAAAATTTTGGTACCTTAAATTTGACCGATCACTGCAGAATTAAACGGGGGTTGATGAAAGATAACCAGATAAGTGACGCATTCATTCTTAACTGGACTACATTGCTTTTTATCATGTACCTTAATTGGACATTTTATTGCATTAAATCAAAATGGCCAATTTTAAATAATTATTAAAATTTCATTATGTAGATGCGTATTAATTGCACGTCACACAATCTCTTAGGACATAAACAAACTCAGATCATCATAACAATTTCTATTCAACCTGCGTATATAATATTATTGGTACGTAGATGTGCAACCAAAGTCCCTCATTGATTAAACTCTAAAAGAAGTTAGAGAATATAAATGCAAGCAACATTTTTATTAGTTCCAATCTTTTGGGGAAAGCCCAAAAAGTATAATTGTGCGGGCTCTAGTCCAAAACGGACAATATTATACTGGAAGCGTTGTTCATAACGATTTTTATGATGAATATTTGGATTGGTTCTAAGTGATATACAATTTAATTTCCTAGTAACCTACCACTCAAAACGAATATTATATTTATAGAAGGTAGTCAATATTAGTGAATTAAGTTAATTGCAAATTATATAGTAATGGTAATCAAACTTCAAACTGAATTAAGTAGCAATGGTAAGCGACTGACTCTTCATTTGCACTTAAAGGCTTAATTAGATCGGTATCTACATAAGTAAATGAAAAAATGACTCGTTTTTTAGAATTTTGTCCCTTCAATTCAAAAAAAAATCAGAATTTTGGGATTTCCATCAGCAAAATATGCCTGCCTTACGAAAGCATCGATCTATTTGCAGGGAGGCGAAAAACAGTTCACACACACACACACACGTATATATATGATTTGTACTTGACATTTTTTTCATAATTTTAAATTCATCTATGATTGACTCGGCATTAAAAGTCTCGACAATTTCTTTCTCAATATACATTAGGGAATGTAAAACCTTAACTTAAACTTATTTCAAAACTCCAACAAAAATTAATAAAAAAATAACTTAAATGCACAATTTGAGCATAATGACACACTATTATATATTATAGGTAAATTGTGAAATCATAAAACATGAATAAAATCATAACATTAAAGTCTTGAAACATTCATTCTCAAATCCATAAATATAAAAAATACCTAAAATATAATGAAATAAACTTAAAATATGAATAAGAATAAATAAGGGGAAATATAACAATAAAATGAACTTACACAAATAGTAAAGCAGCAATATAAATAAAATAAAAATACTTTTGAATTTTCAAATAAAATTAAATATTTAGCATTATACTATTTTAGGCCTCTCACTACATTAATTTAAAATTCATATGGACTATACTTAGATATTAATAAATTCAATGTCTAAAAATATTAATACTTGGGAGGGCAAAAATATTATATTTATATATTAATTATATAACATACACACATATATATATTACAAAATTTGAGGCGGCTGCCCCACCAGCCCCCGGGTCCGTCGTTGTCTATTTGCACAATCTTACAATAAATAAAATCCAATATTGTGACTAGATACACTGACACTGTTCGAGTAAGTAGGGAATCCAAAGAATGTTGGGGGGGGGGGGGGGGGGGGGGAGGAGAGATTTGCATTTTAAAAGAAACAACATATTGCATCTCTACACTATTGTTGATAAGAATTAACGGCAAAATCGACACAAAATTTGTCGTTAAAACACTAGTCCCTGACAAGGATAAGGAAGGGATTAAATGTACCACTAAAATTACTCAATGCACCATAAAAAAAAATACTCTTTAATTATATTTTTATACCATTAAAATTATTCAATGCACCACTAAAAAAATGAAAATAATTGAAAAACAGAAAAAAAAAATCGAATAGGGAAGTGAAAAAATAAATGCACAAAAGCTAGGTTAACTTGTCATACAACTACAAAATGGAGCTAAAAAAAATAGGTTAAACTTGGACAATTTAGGTGGCAATCAACAATGTGGAATGAAAATCAAGAGGAATCGAACAATGTAGGTATTTTTTGTAAGTTTGTACCGATTAAAATTTGAATTTTCGCGTTTTATTCTACAAGTACAGTTAGAACACACTTTTACGTATTCTAATAAAGAACTTCGAACAAAGCTAGTTGTTTTAACTTGGTTGATCAAACTCAGATACTTTGTTCTAACTAAATTGTTCGAACAAAATTAGTTTGTTCTATTTTTGTTGTTCGAACAAGAAATCGAATAAGTTAGGTTCTAACTCTGAAGTTGGAACATAGTCTTTTGTTCTAACTTCTGAATTCGAACATATATAGTTTGTTCTAACTTATCTTCTCGAACCAGTGTTGTTTAAATAGGATCAAATTGATAGTAGTGTTGTTGGCCCACTCAATCTAGAGTTGGTTCTTGATTATACAGATATATCCCATACTATGGAATTGTTTGATCCTCATTTGCATTGACATTGTCTTCCTCGTTACACGGTGCCTCTTGGTAATTAAAATTCATTTGATTCCTCATGCATTCTTCTTCGGCTAATTGGGCATCGTACTGTGCTTGCCACCATTCTAGCACATTTTGACGTCTCGCTGATGTTGTTGGTCTCCTCCTATAAGTAGCTGCAAAATAACACAGTTCAGAATCACGGTAAAACTTCAGACCTAGAACATAACATTATTAATCGAACTTTGAAATTCGACCAACACTTAGATAATTTCAGAAATCTGTTCTAACTCTGAAGTTAGAACATAATTCTTTTGTTCTAACTTCAGAGTTAGAACAAAAATAACTAGGATGAACTACATACATCGAACAAACACTTCTAAAATCAAGAAAATCAGGTCGAGCATGTAAGGTCTAACACAACACTTATGTTCGAACTGAATAGTTAGAACAAAACTGTTGTGTTCGACTTCTTCAGGTCGACTATAATGCGCTGGAAAAAAAAACTCCAAACTCATTCCAATCTCAATTTTTTCCGCACAATCAAGCCAAATTAGCATCTAATAATTCCAATAACATATCCTAGCATGTTAAACTAGTAGAAAAGTTGAATTAAACAATCTCCCACTTATTTCTAATTTACAAAATAAAATATGTAAATTTTCACAAAATAGAACACAAACTTACAAAATTCTTCCATTAAAATCATCTTCAAGATCAACTCAAGGTATTTTGGAGAAAATTCGAACAGCTCAATGTCCTTCGAATTCGAACAATTTCAACTCAACATTAATTCACATCGTTCACGTCTTTCTCCAGATTTCAGTTTAGTTTTTAGGTTTTTCTTTTTTCCTTTTCTTTTACTAGAATAAATATGTTTAGCTAAAAGGGCATCAATGTAAATTTATGTGGTGCAAAGAGTAAAATCAGTGATGCATTGAGTAAGAGTGGTGCAAAGATTAATTTTTGTGGTGCAAATAGAAATTGGTCCCCACTAATAAATCAAATATTGAAAAGAAATTCGTCTCCAAACTTACCGTAAAGTTCATCTTCCAACATTTTAAGGTTGAGTTACTCATAAGACCCTAAATGAGCAGTGCAGCTAGCTACGGATCATTTAGACGGAAGGATATATAAAACGTAAAAAAAAATAAAAATTAAAAAAATAAAGACGACGAATGTTTTATGTCACAATAATGTTGCCTTTCCTCAACTCAGTGTGTGTGTGTGTGTGTTTGTGTGTGTGTGTAGTATAATTTAAGAGTTCGATCGGTGTATATATATTTTCTTATAACTTAGAGGTTATGTGACTAGGGCTGTAAATGAACCAAACTGTTCGTGAGCTAGTCGGGTATCGGCTCGAAAAAAGTTCGATCGAAACTCGTTCGTTTATTAAACGAGCCGAATTCGAACTTTTTTTGGAGCTCGACAATTTTCTCGAGCCGAACTCGAGCTACTCGCGAGCTTCTCACGAGTAGCTCGAGTTCGACTATAAACGAGCTTTTATCGAGTAGTTCGCGAGCTTTTAATCGAGCTTTTAATCGAGCTTTGATAAATAAGCTAAAAAAAATTAAATTTTCACCCACAACAAGATTCAAACATTAGCCAAATGTATTTCAATTTGTTATTATAGTCACTTGATCAAATTATTAACAATTATGTTAATTGAATCAAATAACGTTTTTATAACAATTCTCCAAAACTTAAATATATGCAAATATTTATATAAACATATATAATATCATATTATCAATTTATCAGATAAATATATTCAACTAATAATAATAGACTATATGAACCCTACGAAATCTAAGAATTAGTATTATCATAAAAAAAGGGAATCAATTAATGAGATTTACAAACATTAAGTTAAAATTATTTTATTAAACAAAAAATAGGAATATGTAAATAGATTTATATGATAACAAATAATGTAATAAAATATTGATTATCCAACTTTAAGATATCAATTTACAATTTATTTAGTTAAAATATTAATATAAAATAGTATATTTGAATTTTGAAGCAGTCTAACAAAAAAATATCTAATTACGAGGTAATTAAAATTATAGTTTATAGTTATAATTAAGAATTGAGATTTGATAATGAAATAAACACAAATGAGTTTGATTAAACCTATGATATCAAACAAACATCATTATATTGAATTAAATCACAATTATTCATCAACAAACAATTAATAGTGTCTGATAATTACTTAGTTCATTTGATTCGACAATATATATTATATCAATTTACTCAATTATTATATAATATACAAATATTATGTATACTTTAGCGTGCCTCATTGAAATATTTAATTTATATACCAATAAAATAAAGAAAACCGAGATATAACAATAAAAATAAATTATGATTTATAAATCATATTATAAAAAACTTTGAAATTTGTGTTCGAATTAAGATTATTATAACTATTTACTTATCAGTTGGAACATGTGTAAATGTGTAGTAAAAAATAATAAACTAACAAGAATAATGAACTATATCATCAATCAACTAATATAATTACAATTTATATAAAAATGAAACTGAATAATCGATAAAATAGTAAGAAAATGAGATATGTTTGAATTATAATTTATAAATTGCATAATATAAAACACTTTAAAATTTGAATTTGAATTAAGATGATTGTAAAATATTTGTATGTTGAAGTTTGAAAGAAAAATAATAAGCTATCATGAATAGTGAGATAAATTACTAATTAACTAATGAATACAATTTTTAAATAAAAAGTGAAAATAAATGATCGATAAAATAAAAATAAAATGAGACATGAGTAAATTATAATTTATAAATTATATTAGAATTTTTTTTTTGTATTTTAATTCAAATTAAGGTAAATATATATTAAAATTTGAATACATCTATATTAATAATGAAAAATAATTAAATGAGTAATAAGCATGACTACAATTACATAATTAAGTAATTAATTTAAAGAAAATAAAATAAAAATAAATATAATTAAAGAAAATCTAGAAAAGAAAAGAAAAGGACTCGATCACAAATTTTATTATTATCGAGCTTTAATCGAGATTTTTATCGAGTTTTTTTAATCGAACTTGAACATATCCTTATCGAGTCGAACTCGAGCCGAGCTCGAATTGAACTCGATCGCGAATTTTCTAATTCGAGCCGAACTCGAACTCAAACTCGAAGCTCGAGTCGAGCTCGAATCGAGTATAACTTAAACGAGCCGAACTCGAGCTTGAAGGTATTCGGCTCGATTCGGCTTGTTTACAGCCCTATATGTGACTAATTTTACATATGAAATCCCACGATTATTGTCGAAGACGAGGGAAAAAAAAAAAGAAGGATATGGAGCCATACACATAATTATTATGTTATCTATCAATCTATATATATTTTAAAACAAATTCGTATCAGATAAAATTGTAAATAAAAAACTATAGTTAAAAATAATATTTATAGCCGAAAACCTTCATAAGCAGGCTCTTGGTAAAGTAGTGTGGTTGGGCTTTCCAAAAGCTCGTGTTTGGCTCAACAGTGTAGCTTCAAATCTTGTTGCACACACTCACTTATTTCAAAGAGTCATGAATTGTCGGAGAATTGAAAATATGTTAAATGATTCTCGTTAGAAATTTAAGTCTTTTTAATGTGTGATGTTCAATTATTTAATAAAAATTATTTGTTTTTGTTTGTCCTTTGTACAATTTATCTTTTTATTGTCTGTTTAAACATGCATATTGATTTCAGAATTAAATAAAAAATGAACACAACATAGTTTAGATAAATTAACATCGAAATTTGAAAAAATAAATAAATTTGTACAATGTACACGTGAAACACTAGTTTTAGGAAACTTATCAAATTAGAAGGTTCATTTGGAACTTTAATTGTAAAAACAAATTAAGTTACCATGCATCTATATATATATATATATATATATATATATATATATATATATATATCATTTCGAGCTAAAAATTCATTGAACCGAACACTATTATTTGTAGTGTGTTGTTAAGTTAATTTGTAGTGATATATGGGACTTCATTCTATCCATTATGTTTAATTAATTGTGCTTTTATTGAAATCATTTATTTATTTATTTAGATGATTTATAATTTAAATTAAGTGAACAGATAATTTTTAAATTAAATTAAATAGATTATTCCTTTAATAATGATTTTAAATAATAAAATACTTCATTAAATGATGTGGAATTCGTCAGCACTAATTTGGTGCAGCACCAAATCACGCCTCAAATTAGGGATAGAATTTGGTGATGCATCAAATTGGGGCCGGATTTGGGACAACATTGGAATAAATTCCTACCCTAAAATTGTGTTTTGGTCCATCATTGGAGACCCTTTGAGAAAGAAAAGTGGAAAGCATGTAACATGTTGAGATGATTTCTCCAAAGCCTCAAAAACAAGGATCAACAGGAAAAAGGAGGAAAAGCTTGATCAATGTTTTTGGTTAGAGTGGGCCTAAATTTTTGGTTAAACACCACTAAAATTAATTACAATTATATATGTCACCGGATATGGATGTGGTTTGACGGATCTTGACTCATAATTAATATTGCATGCAGGTGTGCAAAGTTGTGGATCCAGATGCAGGGAAAAACACAGTGAGTGTGGAGGGAATTATGGATCCAAAGAAGGGAGTGGAGTTCATCAACAATAGGGGTGGGAGATATGCAGAGATTGTGAAGCAAACCAAAATAAACAAATATAAATGCCCAAATTTATTCAAACCATGACCAACTAGTGTTAGCGCCTCAATTGTTTAGTGATGAGAATCCTAATTCTTGTTCTTTGATATGTCAGATTCATAATCGAGAGTTGATTATTCAATTTAATTTCTATGCTAATGTAGGAAATAATTAAGTGATACTGTTAGAAAAACTTGGTTGAATGCGTGAAATAAATCGATGTTGAACAACTTAATTATTGGTGCAAAAAAGAAAATAATTACTTACAAAATACAATTAGATGATATTGTCTAGCTACTGCAAAATTCCTCCTCCAATGCTTGCTTCAGATTGGTCTTCTTGTTATTTACCGTTGATTCAGCCAATTGAACTTGATAAATCAGCACGATAATGAAAATTAATTGCGTCATTTAATAAAATAATTGTCATATTTTTTACCATTTAAGATAATTTTCAGCATTTTGCAATTGCTGACTTATAAATGGATACAATTACAATACGAACTTTCAACTTTTTGTCAAAACAACGTAGGTTGATTTTATTAAAAAAATATAATTCTATAGCAGTTTTAAAAGCATCACATATCCGTTTTTTGTAAATTGCATTTTGCTCACCCTTTCATTGGCAAATGCCTGGTCTGCGACTGAATAAAAAAAAAAAGACAGAAAATTTTGTAACCATGATGTCAATTTCATCTTTAAGAATATCCTAGATAATACAAAATTTTTAATCCATCTATCAAAATAATAAAGAGCTAAGCAAAAATAGGTAAAGAGACAGTATCAAAATTCCACAAGCAATAATTTCCATATAAATATAATTGAGGGCTGAGATACAATATCAATTATCCAGGCAATAGAATTATGATCCTACTGTAGCGTTACATGCTGGCAAGAAAAGAGCCCAGCTGCATCGACATAGAAACTGTAGGCTATCAGAATAGAAATGGTAGCAGCAAACACGAGAATTCTATTAGAATCCTCCACTGGCAAAAGGGAGAAGAAAACAACCGGCATAAGATAGGATCAGCGCATTCTATAAGATTGAGTTCTTGAGGACTGGCAGTGTTGCCCGTTTAGTGAATACTTAAGAGTTATATCCACATCACGAGGATTCTTCTTATTAGGTGCCACGGTCATCGTCCCGGTTAACGTCTCCCCTTTACAAATGCTAAGCACATCTTCTAGGTATAAGACCGTTTGCTTCCAGTGAGTGGACCGTGACTTTGGTCCTGTATAATGGAGTTGCATTCGTAATCAGAAGCAGGAATGTCCTCAAATAAAGAATAATAAGAAGGGGAAAGGCAGCAAAATAAGCTTTGGAAACCGATACTGTCCGGAATCCTAAAAGTAGACCAAAACATCCCTGACCAGTGAAATCTAGAATCACA
Source organism: Perilla frutescens (assembly GCA_026008535.1). Classification (NCBI taxonomy): domain Eukaryota; kingdom Viridiplantae; phylum Streptophyta; class Magnoliopsida; order Lamiales; family Lamiaceae; genus Perilla; species Perilla frutescens. The sequence goes on along the minus strand of BRKX01000001.1, from coordinate 45,824,774 downwards.
CAGAATTACTAAAGTTCCTTTCTAATTTAGATAATCACACCAGCAGAGAGATAGTAAAGAATTGGTATCCCAAGATTCAAGAAAAGCTTTTCAAAATATAATATTTGCAATAACACAGTATACCTGTAGAAAATCCCATCAACTTATGACACTTCGTAAAAGAAACGTCAAAATAAGCAACAAGAGCATGGATGTAGTCATCCCGTTCTGCCACAAGTTTAAACGGTGCTGTGAAAGAAGCATCTACCATATCCATCTTTGAAATGTCCATGGTCTGAAATAATGAAACACAAATAGTTTAGGAAAACAGCTTCTCTATGTACAGTGTAGCCTAAAGAGCTAGCGATCAAAATTAACAATCATGATGGAAGCCAGAAAGGAAGTTCCAACCTTAAGTAATTGGCAGTTGGTAACAATCTGGTTCTGCTCCACGGTGTCTACAAGAGGTTCCGATATGGCTTGCTTCCTAATACAGCTCATGTCAAACCCGTATACATTATTCCAAACTGTAACAGAGTGAACATGCAAAACAGAAAGTTGAGCAGCCACACAAATAGAACAAAAACCAACAGGGTGGGGGGGTTAACATCATTTTCTCTAATCAACAGTGCAATCCAAATGATTAAGCTCACATTCAATTTTGTCTTCCTTGTAGTCAGCATCTTCAATTGCAGTCAAGTAAAGAGATGCTTTATCTGGCAGTACAAGTCCATCTTTGACCTGCAAATAGGTGCGACAAACCATAAAACATTGTAAACAACTAGAGTGAATATGAAATCATAGTATCTATGTGCCACTTATTGTATGCAAGGAACAATTCAACCAACCATCACTAAGCAGGATAAATAGAATTGAAATAGAACTTACTAGCCACTTGTCACGAGCATAAAGCACTGTGTTCAACATATTCTCATATACCAGAAAATACCCCATCCACTCAGAAATGATAACATCAACTTGAGTAACTGGAAGCTCAATCTCTTCAATCTTTCCCTTGAGAACAGTTACAACTGAAATGATAAAATAAGTGGGGTGCCATAACCCCATAAGACCATCAGAAGGTATAATGGAAAAGGCATAGGATTTCAAAAAATATACAGTAAAAAGAGAACAACCATCTGAATATCCATTTAGCTTTACAATCTCCTGAGCCATATCAGCCATGCTGGAGCATTCAACCTGAAAACACGAATGTACTAAATCAGATATTCACTCTCAAAAATTTAGTAAAACCAAAGATTTTCATAGATTTATCCTGATTTCTGTTAAACAATGAGGCCCACCATCCACTTTAATTACACGCATGCATTACTTATAATGACAATAGCATAAATGAGATACAAAAATTATAGGGATGCCTGACATCAGATTCATCATCTTCATTGTCAGTAAGTCAATGCAAACTAGAGGTGTATTGGCCAATAATGACCTACATGATAAGCAGGACGGAAACTGAAATTGTAATGTAGGAGAAATTTAGATGGCTCATTACCGCATAAACATGTTTAGCGCCAACTTTGGCACAAAAGAGTGAGAGTATTCCTGTCCCAGCACCTACATCAAGGACTACTTTATCTTTGAAAAGGAAGGAATTCCTATAAATCACATTTTGGTATGTCTTTGTTCTAACTACATCCTTCAACATTTCCTGTTATAAATCAAATTCAAAGATTGGAAGGTTAGGGAAAACAAATAAGAAATATAAAGTGAATGCTTTCCACAGCTAACAAAAATGTAAGTCTGACAGCTTTACTTCCAAATTTTGGGACTTACTTCATGGATGCCTGCAATTAATTAGAAAAATAACCAATGGTGAGTTCTGTAACCATTAAACAATACAGCAAAAAAAAGGAAGGCCAACGGAAAACTTATAACGAGCATTGTCAAGCGAATACACTTCTATCTATATTCAAAACGGTGACCATAGCACTGAGAAGGAAAATGTACTCAAAAGATTGGCTCACCAATAACTTCAACTAATGAATTTTCCACAAAAAAAAGCACTGCATTCATAACTTAACAGAAATATACTCGTTCACACTAAACTCCCCCTCCAATATTTAAATTTTGTTTTTGGAAAGAGTAAACCTCATTATAACCACCTTCAAAATTTCCCAATTCACATTTAAAAAAATAAATGCGAAAGGATACAATCTTTCGAGGGAAGGTAACGAGCAATTACCGAAGTGCGAGTAGGAATCGAAGTAATAATCAGCACTGGTCTTATTATCCCCAGCAACGGAGCTCTCCTGCTCGCACATGGTGGAATCCTCGTCGAGATTGGAACTCTCGGCCGCTGCTTCTTCGAGGGTTTCGGCTTCTTCGTCGTCGTCGTATTCGAACCTTATCTTGGTGGGCTGATTGGCTGTGACGGCCAAGTTTTTAATGTCAGTCACATCAACATTGCTTTCTACATCCATGGTAAGCAGAGAATTATGCTGAGGTTGTTGGGGGTTTTGGAGTTCGGGGAAGTAGGGTTTTAGAGAGGTGGAGAGAATTGGGAGGCAGGAATCAGTATTAGGGTTTATGTTGACGCTGTCCTATTTAATCTTTCAAGACCTCTAAATATCTGCTTCTTTCCTTAGTGGGCATCCGGTTGGCAAAATATATTACTACTTTTTTATTTTAATTTACATTACACAGTGTATATATAATTATTATTATTATTTCCTTAAAAGTTTGTAACTGATTTTTTTAAATATTTTTTTGTGGAGTATTATTCTCCACATAAAAAAAATGCGGATTATTGTATTAAATTAGTGTGTATGACAGAGTATGGACGGTAATTATGGTATCAACATTAAATACGCTTTATTGTACAATAGTTTGCATTTCAAAACCAAATTTTGGAGAAATAAATTGAACTCCGGAATGGAACTAGATCAAATTATATAGTACTGTAACTCATTATGCATAACTTTCAGGTGAAATGTTTTATAAAAAAAATTATATTTCAAGACTATAATAAATTGCAAATCATATTTGATACCTAATTACCTGTATATAGAGCTGTCCAAATCGGATCGGGCGGAACTGGGCTGTAATTTTATAGGTCCGATATGATTTTTAGTCGGCCCGGCCCGAAAAAAATGGTCCAAATGGGATGGGCCGGCCTAGTGAAAAAAAATTAAATTTTAGCATTAGGCCCAGTGGCTCGACCCGGCCAGAATTTCGGGCTGGACTGGGCCCATAATTTTTAGGTCATAAAATGGTTCAGGTTGGACTGGCCCGATCTAAAAAAAATTGGCCCATGGGCTCCAGTCGGGCCGGCTCGGCCCAACCCATTTGACAGATATACATACATATATATATATATAGTATATACATAACAATGTATATCCCACCACCAAACACTATTAGATCACACCTGACCTACCAAGTATGATTTGCAGGCTATTGCACAATAGCAAATATATGTATTTTTGAAGAAAACAATATTATGAACAAATATGTTCTCATTTTATTTTTACCTTATAGTATCTACTTTTTCAACATTTATTTGTAATTTTAAATGATTTATTTCAATAATACCTTAAATCATACGGAATATGATCTGAACTCCTATTAATAATCATAAGCAAATACTCAATCGGTAATTTGGTATCGACATTTCATAGGAGTTCAACAATCAAACTATGTTTAGGTGCAATGGGAAGTTTATTAGGGATATTGTTCTTATAATTATTTCCACTATTCTAGCTAAAGTAATTTATATCGCAAATTGATCCTATAACCAGTTCGCTCAATTTGCCCTCTCTGTTAGTCCCTTTCATAACGATTGTTAAAATTATGCTTAAATTAAAGTTGTTATATTTTTTTTAATTCACATATCCGACTTGTGGTATTAAGGAGATTCGAACCCGTGATATTTGATCTTCAAACAACCTCACTCCACTATTAGACCATTCCCACCGGGACTAATGTTATTAGATGGTTATTTTTATGAGATTTAGGATAGAGAAGTGAGTGGGGCCTTGGAATGGGAGTTGGTTGAGCGAGCGTCGGACATGGTTGTTGAGTCTGTCACGTTATGGGCAGGGACGATCTTGACATTTCGGAGGTCCATGGCCAAGTCAGAAAAATGAGCAAACAATATTTAGAAATTTAATTCATAAATTTGTAAATAACTAGCATTTTCATTAATTAAATAATAGTAAAAAAAAATATTGATGATACTAAAAAAGAATTATACAAAATGATATTTTTTTATATTTGAATTTTGGTGAACTCAAAATTAGGGAATAAAAGTTCTAAATACAACATCTCAGTTTTGATAAAACAAAAAAAAGATCAAAATTTGAGTTTTAATGGTTTATTTCTCGTACTAGAACTTTATTTAGAGCATGGATAGTTGATTAATATTCCAATTGCAAAAATGAGATTATACAAAACAAAATCACAATAAATTTTCACATTAAACTTAAACATAGAAAAAATATATAAGCAGCGGAAGCAAAACTAATCACTAAACTAGATTTTATCTTGAGAACTAATCACTACAACTAATCAGTAAAATGGATTTTATCTTGAGAACTAATCACTACGATGGGTTTTATCAGAAGGATATATGACACATTATTTATTAACAAATAAGTGACCGCAAGTGTATGGTGTTATTGTAATACACAAGTGAGCAAGAGTATCGTATCTCACAGAGACTACAACTTTCACGTTCTCAAACACAAATACTTAATTAATATCTAGACACTAAATACATAGTTAAGGAAGAAATAAATAACTAAATAACAACAAATAAAATAGCATAATTAAAAATACTTGAGCTATTAATCGGGAAAAAACTAGCTAGGCTTTAGGGAAACTAGATTATTATCTTGTTTATTAATATTCAATAATTCTTGCAAATCGACTTTAGTCTTTAATCGATCAATGATGGGGAATCATTGGTTTGTTATCAGGCTGTTTTTAAAGGCATATATCATAACATAGACATAATGAATATGTACTTCACTTGGTCAGTTATTCACACATGTCATCACTCTCAATCTAGCACATAAATATTTATTCAACCCTATGTAATACTTGTTCACTGGGTCGGTTCTTCTAAGCATACATAACCTGATTTCTATCTTTCTATCAATTAATCCTTCTCCAATGAGTATATCAAATTAATTGATTAGCATGCACAAATAGTGATCAAGCATTCATACAAAATATAAATGAACTCATAGAAATCAAGCCTGAGAGATAGCAGGAAGAAAGTAATTAGATTATATTATAAAATTCATAATATCTAATCCCTAAAATCTAGCTATGAATTTAGCTAAACATAATTAAATCAACAATAAAAACTAGAGTAAAAGTGTGCATGATAAAATAAACAATAAAAATGAATAACGGGTAGAAATTTAGTTGTATTGTCTCTTCTATAGCGGCTCTCTCTATCACTAGCAATATTGTTACCTCCTCTTGAGTAGATGTCAAGTCCTTATCTTTCTCTTCTCTCTTATCATATATTTTGTATCTTGTGTCATATGGGGCGTATATCATAATGGAGGCTTTTATATGTAAGTTTAAAATTCAGAATTGGAGATAAAAAAATCACATTACCGCAGACCCGGGCACATGGGGTCGACCCACTTGTTTCAGTCGATCCAAAGGCCTATTTTTGCACAAGGTCGACCCAGGTAAAATGGGTCAGGTTGACTCAGCCCTTTGTACTTTACACTAGCTTGGGTGAACCGACACTTTCCAGATCGATCCAAGAGTATCTCGCACTAGGATTCGGATTTTCACAAGCTTTGATAATTTAATACAGCTCATTAGGCTCTAATTAAATATTTAATTAAGCCCAAGAGCCTAATTAAATACTCATTCAACTCTCCATGCCCGTATTTAACTATTTTCCTTCAATTGTGCAACAAAAGCGTAACTATTACTGTAAACTAGCAAACATATCAAAAATTTCAAATGATAACAATTAAAGCACAAAAGTTATATAAATACACAATTTATCAAGATAAAGATCGTCAATTCATGTCCAAAAGTTATGTAAAATAGACAACTGTTAATATATATATATATATATATGTTAATTATATATCTAATTAAATTTTCTAATTTTTTTAAAATGAGAATACCATTTTATATATATATATATATATATATTAAGATTTATATAATATTTTTTCATTTAAGGGCCCCAAAAAATTATGGGCCCTAGGCGGCGGCCCACCTGGCTAGCCCTGGTTATGGGACTAGTGATGTGGTGAAGGCGATTAAGTTAGTCAAGTCTGTTTAGTCCAATGTGGAATTGTATTAGGCTAGGTTTTGATCTCTGGTTGCATCGAGTTAAGTAGGATTTGGTTAATTTGAGAGAATTCGGTCTTGAGGAGTTGAATTGATTTGGATGCATCGGGTGAGTCTCGCTCAATTGTGTTGTCTAAAAGTCCCATTGAGGGCAAGTGTGGACATGCGTTGAAGAAAGAAGGTCTCATGTCCCGTGAAATGGGCGCAAAGTATGACCGTAACGCCACAATCCTAGGAGAACTAAGAATAAGGAACTTGTGCGCTACTGGTTGTTATAAAGTGGGAGGGGGTTGTTATATGTGTGTGTGTGTGTGTGGTTGTAAATAAGTCAAATTATTCGTGAGATACTCCATATATCGCTCGAAAAAAGCTTGATCGAGACTGACTCATTTGTAAAACGAGCCTAGCGCGAGCCTGCTAAATGAGCTCACCACTTTCTCGAGCCTAGCTTGAGCTTGGCTTGTCAAGCTCGCGAGGTAACTCGGCTCGTAAGGTTCTCGAGCTATTTATCAAGTTGTCTCACGAGCCGGCTTGTGAATAATTAAAAGAGTCGAGCTCAAGTAGGGCTCGCGAGTATTTAAACGAGCCAAGCTGGAGCCGGGCTTGCAAGCTGTCTCACAAGCCTGGCTTGTGAGTACTTGAGTCGGGCTCAAGCCAGACTCATGAGTTATTTAATTTAGAACTCGAAACACATACTATTTTTGTAATTTTTAAAATATTATTTTTTATATTGTAACTTTTTGTCAAATTATCTCATTATAAATAAAATGAAATTGATGGTATTAACTATTAAACTAATATTATTAAAGTTAAGAAATTAATTATCAATATTCAAAAGTAACAAATACATACACAAACACACAAACTAATGAACTATATATACACACACACATATTGTATATAATATAGTTATTTATAATTTTACATAATATATTAGTATAATAAATAATAATATAAAATGATATTAAATTAATATTATCAAAATTAAGAAATTGAATGATCAACACAACAGTAGATAGTAGTAAAAGAAATTAAAAAAAGGAAAATTAACAATATATATAGTATATAATGTATAGATTATGGTCCATCTTATATTATTAGTTATAAATTATAAATTATAAATTTATAATTTGTGTAAAATAATAAAGGAAAAAAGAATTTTTAAAAAATTAAGATTAATATTGACAATTTGACAAAACAATATTCATCATTAAATATTAATACATGAAATGAAAGCAATGACATTAAACTAATATTATCGAAAGTAACAAAGTAATAAAGGAAAAAGAAAATTAACAAAAATTAAAACTAATTAAATGTTCAAGAGTTACAATATTCTTAGCACAAATGTTATGTAGTTAATCTTAAACTATTAGTTATATATACTATCGTCTATCTATTAGTATTCTGGTATATATATAGTCAATATTAGTTAAAATGTACAAAAAAAGAAAAAGAAAAAAAAAATTAACAAAAATTAAGACTAATATTAACAAAATAATAATTCTCAATTCATTAAATAAGAAATATGAAATGAAATAAATGATATTGAAAATATAATAATTTATCAATAACTTATTATCACAATTAAGAAATCAAATGTTCAAGGGTAATAATATTCTTATTTCTTAACAATTATTACCAATGTTATATAGTTAATCTTAAACTCTTAGTTATATATACTATTGTGGAAATATATAAAACTAGCCACTTGAACTTTTAAAAGATTTATTTTAGCTACTAACTTTTAAATATATCCATTATAGCCAGAATGACAATTTTGCCCCTGCGTGTTGCAGGCATTGCCAGTGTGCAGAGGGGCATTTTCGTCCAAAGTGGCTAAAATAAGTATGTTTTAAAGTTAGTGGCTAAAATAAATCTTTTAAAAGTTCAAGTGGCTAAAATAGTTTTTGCCTCTATACTATTTGTATTATAATATATAACTATATCTTATATTAGTTAATATGGCTATATCTTATATTAGTTAATATGTACATAACAATAAAAAATAACAAAAAATAGGACTAACATTAAATAAGCTAGACTAAGAATAATAATTAAAAAAATTAAGAATTAATAGTGTAATAATTCGGATACTGAATTGACAATTGCCCCCACAAATCAACACAAGTCTTCCCATCGTGCTTTGTCCCCACTCACACGCTCCCTGAGAAACTTTCCAAGGGGTCACCCATCCCACCATTGTCCCAGGTCAAACACGCTTAAATTTGGAGTTCTGGTGAAATGAGCGCCAAAAAAGAAAATGAACCTTCTGGTATGAGTAGCACATATCAAATCCTTTAAGCTCTCCATGACTATACAGTCTCATTCATGTATAACTTCGGAATCCCTCTCTTTCGGGTGAATTCAGTTCATCCATGTGCCCATTCGCTTGGAAGTCTTATAGGAGTCGTTCCTTGTCCGTGCCTTACACTGACGATCACTCCATACTTTAGCCCCACGCGTCACAAATAATCTCTTAAATAATATAGGATTAGTAATTTATAAATTGTTTTAATATCTTAGAATATGATATGACTTATGAGTTATGAGTTTCGATTTATGAATCTTACGACACACACTCGATAACACATACACACATAGTATATATGTATGCATGTATAATAGTAACTAATAGACATATAGTATAAATTTATAAATATACAAAAAAATCAATTTCGGGCTCGAATTTTAAATAAAGTCAAGCCTGAGCTGAGCTCGAGTTCGAGCTCGAATTTTAAATAAAGTCAAGCCTGAGCCGAGCTCGAGTTTGAGCTCGAATTTTAAATAATCGAGCCTAACCTGAGTTTAAGTCCATAAATACCTAAACGAGCCAAGCTTGAGCTCAGTGGTACTCGGCTCGGCTCGGGTAGTTTACCCCTATAATAATAATAATAATAATAATAATAATAATAATAGGTTATGATTTCCAAAAATTTAAGTAGCATAACGCAATTTCACATTTTTCAATATATTATTAGAAGGCATTAAGTTCAAAATCCAATAACATAAGTAAACAAAATCCAATCAAGGCATCAAAGACAACAAAGACTGAACATTGAATAACAAAATCCAATCAAGGCATCAAAGACAACAAAGACTGAACATAGATGAACTTCATTTCATATAAGTAACGGGGCTTCATCTCTGACAAAAAGTAATGGACCTCAAAGATCACTCTTCAAAAAGGTAATTAAAAATCATAACATATTATAGGCTATTAGGTTGATTATTCATAGTTTAGTATGAAAACTTATAGGATTGTTTGAAACTAAAGATGATGGAACTGTGTGTGAAGAACAAAATCACAGAGACACATAGAAAGCCTAGCCAACCCACAATCTATACATATATTAAGGCAAAATCGTGTGATAGACAACAATTATGATATAACCGTTGTCTATTACACAATTTAACAATTATATTTTAGACAACTGATTTTTCATAATAGATATCAGTTTACTGTTGTAAACTTTTTACTTTTTTTTTTTGCTTTTTTTTCACGACAGTTTAAATTACAACTGTTGTTTTTTTAACAAATTTTTGCAATCTTAGTTTTTTTTTTACTTGAAAATTTGAGATTTGTTATATTTTTTATGTATATATTTGCAATACTATACGTTTGTCACCTAAAAATATTTTTCATTTGTATAATAATGATGATGATGATGATGATGATAAGAATCACATAAGTATAATATAATTTGTAATAATATATTATTTTTCTATTTCAATTCCATCGTTTAAAATAATTAAATAATTATATTTTTATACATGTCATATATTCATAGAAATCAAATATTCTTTAATCATGGACAAATTTTGCTATTTAAAAAATCGTGTCATTTGATTTTCATTTAATTTCTAAAATTGAATTTCTTTTAATTTGACATAACTACACAAAATTGATCTTCTTATCTAATTAATTAATGTATGTGCATATCATTTTATTAATTTTTAAAAATTGAACACAACATATAGAATTTAAAAATAATCATAATATTACAAATCTAAAATATTATAATTATTTGTAGTGACGGATCGGGGGGGCTCCAAGAGAAATTACCTCATTTTTCATAGCAGCCCCTCCCCTCTCCTTCGTGATGTTGGATGACTAAATGGACGTCAGTGTAGCGGAAAATAAGAAAGAGAAAGGGGAGGAGACAGGTAGGTTGAAGAAGAGAAGAAGTGCAAAAATTCTACCAGAGAACCAGTGCACCGTTGGCAACTGGAGGTTGAAGAAGATATGTAATAAATATATAATAATATAATTTATATAATATTTTAATACAGTTTAGCTTTTGAAAGAAAAGGTGAAAAGTGTTCTTTTCTTAATAAAAATGTTTCCCTTCAAATTGCAACTTCTCTTTAGTAAAAATAAATAATAAAAAAGGCTAAAAGATTAATTTAAAATAAAAAACTTCACATATTTTTCCTCTGCTTTTTTATCGGTGGGCTTCTTCTCTTCGAAACTTCTCAAATAGTGTAATATTAGTCTTCTTAATTATATTTAATTTTATTTCATTCTATTTTTGCACCACTTTATAATTTTTAGGTATATCATTTTCAATGCATTAGATTAGTTTGAATGTATGATTATTTTTAATACATTTTATCATTATATTATTTTATGTTGCTACTTTAATATATATATATATATATAATTGAATGGAAAAAAATTACACTACAAAAATAGTGCAACCCCCCCCCCCCCCAACATTTTTTTCTGATTCCGCCATTGATTATTTGTGTATTGCACAGGAGAAATACTAGTAGCAACACAGATCACCACCACCAACATATTCTACCTGAAAACATTTGAAAAGAATTTGTGTGAGTACTAATGCACTCACTGAGTTAAAAGTTTCATAAAACATTTGATTAATCATTTGAGCAAACATATCAATCAACTGTAAACAACTAATAGACCATCTAAAAGATAAAACCAGCTTTGCGTATGCCAAAGCTTCTTTTTTTCTTGAGCGCTCCCTCTTATCCGACATTACTTCCATTTAAACTCATACAATCGGCTTATAGATCTTCTTGCTAGACTGTCCAGAATAAATTTTGTGTACACACCCCGTGAGCCAACTTGGATAAAAGAGCTGAATCATTATTAACTTGATATTAGTTGTCGCAAATAATAGCTAAACCATTTTTTTGATATGAATATAACTTTAACTTTGCTTAAACGGAGTTAATAACTCAAAAGATACAGTTTTTATAATAAAGAAAACTCACCTTGCTCGGGTATCTGGGAAAGCTCTAGAATTTCAATCCCGATTCTCTCTCTAGCTCAACATGTCCTACACAACGCGAGTTTCGACTTAGATTTGCTACAAGATTTTTCTTAGCTATACTTAATTAAAAATACGAATATTCACGCTTAACAAACAAGCTTCGTATTATAATGCGCAATATTAGGGTTTTATTCTCAGCTCGACGTTTTAGGGAAATAGATTCAACTATTTATTTTGAAGAAAATCGGCCAAAAACATTTGGAATAAGCGGAGGTTAACAACTTGCCATTTTACTTTATTTTATTAGATATGCAACACGAACAATTCTGGCTTTCAAAAAATTACCAAATTTAATTGATAATATGATTCACATACGACTATACAAGTATGATATTTTCAGATTTTTCAGACAACACATAAAAGAGTTATAAATTTAAATACATGATTAAAATAATAGAGTAGTGCAAAAAATCCGGCTAGACAAAAACAAGATCAACAGTTAAGTAAAACATTTGTCAGGGGAACAATCCCATAAAATTGTGAAGGAGAAGTAACTTTATGAATTTAAGTGATTTAATTGTGAGTAAATCATGGTTCAACTTCTATCTTGTTAGAACGCTAAATAAATATAGTTTTTAAAAAATGGAGCTAAAAAATTTTGTTTCTACAAAATGTTATGATTAGTATATTAAAGTGTGTCGGGATATTGCTTCTACACAGGAATTAAAAAAAAGAAGCAAAATTTTAGTTAAATTTATGAATTAAACTGCTTTCTTTGAAAGTGATTTATGATCTGATTCTTATATCATTAAAAAATCATACGAGTTTAGTTTCCAAAAAAAAACCACAGAGCTTCAAAAATAAATTCTCTACAAAAAAAAAAGATTATTTTACTAAACTTTATGAGGATATTACTTATATTTGATGTGTTGTGTGTATTTTGTACTAGTTTTAGTTCTCCTCGAACTATCATAATTTGAGTCTTGAGTTAATTGTTGTAAAACTATTTTTAATGTACAAGCATTCTAGTTCATAAGTCTGTACGTAGCCACTATGATGAAATGTGAAATTTTTTAGCACCAACTAGTAATCATGGTTATTTTCATCTATTGACAATTTGTCTTTTAAGTGATGGTACCCAAAGTTGTGGACATTGTCTAGGCTCCATCTGACGAGACAATATATGTCTTCTTATTTCTGCAAATTCGACTACATATCTATTACTACAACACTCGTGTAACTTCTTTTGCTGAACTCTTACAACTTTGATGAAATTATATGATTTTAGTAATATTCTTCTGTTTTCATTTGTGTTCTTTTTTTAATGGAGGAGTTGGGGGTTTGTATTTTATTTTTGTAGTTTTTAAAGTGATGACGGCTATATAGTAGGGTTGCATTTTATTTTATCATAAGTTTGAAGTAGTAGGTGCTATATACAATGGGAGGTGTATTTTATTTTTGGGATTGTTTTAAATTAGTTGGGGGTTATAAGGGCAAAAAAGTTTAAAAAATAAATATTTACACTTAAATTAATTTGGGGGTTAACAAAAAGAAAAATGGGTGGCTGTGAATAGAATTTGTAGTCTTTCAATTTATAAATTTTGTAGTCTTTCAAAATAAAACTAGATATTTTTGTAGAACTTTTTGGTGAATTAATAATGTCATTAGATTAAATTTGAATTGTCAAGATATTAGTCATTGATTTGAGATGTCTTCACCTATAAACAGGTGATTGTGATTCGCAGTTTTCCAAGATTAATCAATTCCTAATATATATATATATATATATATATATATATATATATAACACTTCAAAACAAGTTTTTTTTTTTCTCATTGCAAAACTTATTTTGGTCAATTCAATCTATGATATACAAAAGCTATTTTAGTTTTGAGGAATTTTTATATATGATACACGAATGACTGCAATTATGTATTAAAAATCTTCCCATAATTAATTATATTGAATTAACTTATTTTTGTTTTCCATATTATATGATATACAAATGTCCGCAATTATGTATTAAAAATCTTCCCATATTTAATCATATTGAATTAACCTATTTTTGTTTTCAATATTAATCCAACAATAGGAGATTAAATAAAGAGTCCAAGGCCATCAATTTTGTTAATGATCAAATTAATTAAATCTCAAATGTTGAGTACGTGCATAATCTCTACAATTTGCTATATCTAAAAGACAAATATATATATATATATATATATATGTGTGTGTGTGTGTGTATATATATATATTGAAATCTCTTGTTTTGTGTAAATTGGCACTCGGAACCAATGGAAGTTGTAGAATAAATGTTTAAAAAAACTCATTGTACAAACAAATCATTAAATTTAGACCAGTGTCGAAATCAGCGGCATCATTTTATTTTATTTGCTTCTTCTTTGTGTTCGAGTACAAACATTTTTGCAGTTTTAAATAAGTGCTTAAAAAACAGAAACCATAAACACCATTTTTCTACCAAAAATATTTTAATAAATAAATTAATTATTCAAATAAATTTTACGCCCAAATATATATTCCAGAACATATATTAAAATTTTAATGAAGCTTCAATTAATTAAGCGTGATGAATAATCAAATTAAAAATCTAATTACAATTTTAAAAAATTAATCATACACATAAACATTAGAATTATTTGCATTTATTGATTTAAACTTCAAAATGGGTGAATGAAGAATGTCATTTAAGAAATGATATTGTAATTTTACAAATAGTTTTTATTTATTGATGTAGCACTTTTACCTTTTGTATAGAGAAAATAATATGTATTTATTTCACTATTATATGGGTAAAATTAATTTAAATTTATAATTACCATTAGATATTTGAATTTAGAGCCTTAATAATTTGTATTTATTATACTATTATATGGGTAGACATTAAAATTATTTTATGTTTATAATTACCATTCGAGGACAAACTGGTAAGATAGACATGCCACATTTGTCTATAAAAGGGCATAAATTTTGCACTCTTTTTTTAATGAATTGAGTAGGGATTTAATACATTTTTTTGGCCTAATTAATACCATTTTTTTTTCTTTTCTCAACTAAAACCAATATTAGGGGGAAAAAAAACTTTTCGAATTTCACATATTGATTGCGAGAGTAGTTAATCAACTAACTATCAGCCTGCAAATTACGTCAACCCATGCATGCATGTGGCCATATGAACAAAATGGAATCACATTTTAGCATTATAAGATCCACATCAATCCGCATTTCTTTGTCATAAAATGTTAATCAAGTAATAGAATTTATTTAATTTTATGAATAATATCAACAACATATATTAATTTACATAATACAAAAAGAAGCACTAACATGACAAAAATTGTCGTCAACCAAAAAAGAAAAACTCCATATATATTATCATATAACTACACCAACACACTATAATTTAAGCAATAGTCCTAGTTTATGAAATGGGTAATTGACTAATTGTATTCATAACCTAAAAGAAGTCACTATAACCCAATGTTTAATAAAAATATAGACATTTTTATTAGACTCTTTTATCCTTATAGTCCCAATACCTAAAAAATCCTAAAACATTAAATCTCCCTTCAAGTATATAGTGTCACCCCTTTTCATCATAAAAATTGAAAGGCTCACCTTTTTTTTATTATATAAAAAAGTGTTAAAAAATATTGCAAACTTATACGAAAATGGAATGTGAATTCATATATAATATTTCATTATTTATCTTGAATGAACACAAATTTATAATACTTTCTAGTTTGTACCCATTACTAAACTTTTCAACCAAGAGTAGGGTCGGCTTACATATATCCAATTAATAATTGTATGGTATATTATCCGTGGCGATTTTTTTGTTTACTTAGTTCCATATTTTTTTATTTTTACTTTCTCATCTTTTCCCTTCTCGTGTTGGCTTGGCATTGGGGGGTGAACTACAGATGTTTAAAGTTGCAATAATGTAATCTTCTACACAATTTATATATGATCTCATCAGATAATACACTCAAATTAACTAATGAATTATCTTTTATAGCTATATAGTTAAAATCCCGACATGGACAATTGTGAATCTCTCATTTTGAAATTTGAACCAATCTTAAAAAACTTCCAACCATCTTTAGATCGATTGTAGATTTATTCATCATGTAAATTATTGTTTAGACGAAGAAATACGTACATAAGATGATTTGGCCTTGGTTAAGTAAGTAGAAAAAGAGTTCTACAAAAACACTTTGACATTGTTTAAAGTAATTAGAAAACGAGTTCTACAGAAATAATATTCATTAATATTGATGGAGATGGGATAAATTAGGCATAAAAATAAAATATTCACTAAAGTTTGGGTTACCAGTTATTAACAAATGCGGCTAACAAGATGTTGTACAATCAACTATTAATCATTCCTATTTCAAGAGTAGTATAATGTTAAAGAGTACTAGCAAAAAGAAAGAGACTTAATTACAATGTTGGTTAAAATGATGAATCCGTTTAGTTGGATGAATATCAAAGTAGATTACAACCATTAAAGATAGAACAATTGAAGTCGTGATTGGTTGAAGTGGACGAAAGAGAGATGATCGGTTTGCATGAGACCGTTTCTTGGATTAAATCTCTTTGGGCTCCGAAAGCTTATTTTTTAGCTTGGTTCTCAATTGGTTGTCAATGTTGTTTTTTTCCAATATTGTTGATATGTCGAAGTTCGGAAATATCGTGTCCAACTGTAACAAGTTTTTAGAAAATAATATTTCATGTTCGTCCACACCGTAATACTAATATTTTGGCACATCATTTTACTAGGAATGCCGTGTGAGTTTTCTATTCCTTATTAGTGGGTTGAACATGCTTCCATTGTGGTTGACATTCTCAACATGATTTGCTTTTGAGATTGTATTCCGTGCATTAGTCTTAAATGAGACTATTTGAGACGGCGCGTGGGCGCCACGCGCCCGTCTTTTTTTTTTCTGGCAGTTTTTTTTTTCTTTTTTCTGTTTTTTTCCCTTTTTTTCTGGCAGTTGTTTTATGTTTTTTTTTTCTGCTTTTTTTTTTTCAATTTTCTTTGTTCTTTTTGTTTTGTTCCCCAAAAATATATACCCTAAAATAACATTAATGAACCCTAAAATTAAAATAAATTGATTTAATTTGTTTGAAATGAGTATGAAATAGAATTAATAAACCCTAAAAAACACAAAATAAACTCCTAAAAAACACCCTCCAAAAATCCTAAAAAACACAAAATAAACCCTAAAAACACCTCAAAAAACCCTAAAAAACACAAAATAAACCCCTAAAAAAACTTCAAAAAACCCTAAAAAACACAAAATAAACCCCTAAACTCCCCCCCCCCAAAAAAAAACTCTAAAAAACCCAAAATATACCCTAATAAAACTTGGTCAAAGGGCGGGTTTGACCGCATTGATGGGTCAAAGCGCGGGTTGACCCGACCCGTCTTAAATAGCACTATATAAGACTTATGCATGGAAGATTTTGCCTTTGCGTTTACTATTCTTAATGGGAATGTTTTCTTTGAGTTTAAAAAATACTCCCTCCGTCCCAATAGAAGGTCCCCTTTTTATTGTTTACTCTCTATATTTTAATAGAAGAGGGACCTTGCTATTGGGACGGAGGTAGTATCAAATTACAAATTTTGTTGAAAACTTTTTTATATATTATACTGGTGTGAATTATATTTGAAGGTGAGAACTCCCAATTATGATATGGATTGTATAACGGAAAATTCTACCATACCCCCAAGGGTATTACCCTCCACCGTTGGGATCGTACCATGTGTCGCTTTTTATTAAAATAATAATAAAAAAAGTAAGTGGAAAGTAAAATATATATGTCACATCAAAATCCCCTTTTAGAAAAAGAAGGTTCACTTTACCAAAAAGTGACGGCTACTAAATCCAAGTAAAAGATATGTCGGTACAATCATAATAATTACTAGCCTTGAAATTAGGAATGCAGTAAGTGTAGCCAAAGTGTAGGCAAAGTGCCCATGCACATGTTTTTCCCTAAAAGTATATTGAAAAATATGTCCTACATAAACATAAATATAATATATTAATAATACAAATTTTCGATTTTTATAAATATTGAAAATATCAGAGCACAAAAGACAAAATAGAACATTTGGAAATCACTTTTTCATAAAATCCAACCAAAAGATACGTTTCCCTAAAAATATAAAGAATTGGAAATCACTTTTTCATTTTACTCTCTCTATTCCTTCACCTTCTTTCTCTATATTCAATTTTCTTTACACCATTTTTATCCATTTTCTTGTTGATCATTCTCTTTTCTTTGGTCTTAATTGGGAGAATTCTTCCGCTTGTGAAATCATGCAACAGTTGAGTGCCGATTTTTTCTCGATCATGTAGATGAAGCGCGTACAAGACCTAATGATTTTTACTTGTATGTGCGACACCATACACACGGTCCACCTTTCCCAAGGTATACCCCTAGTTCTGGGGTATTGGCCGGGCACATATTTCATCAAAATGTCGATATTATTCTGAAAATATCTTGTCTGTATTCGATCCTATAAATATCACAAACAATAAGAAAATGATGGCCGTGTTTAGAAGGTGAAAAATAAACAAGGTTAAAAAAGTTATGTAACATACCCAGAACAAGAGCTCGACACTAGTCCATTCCCTGGAAAAGTGGGATGGCCACGTGCGTGCTTTGTACATCATCAGATTCATCACCAAGTCAATTTGCTATGAATTTTAGAAGAGTAAACAAAATTAGTAGGTTATGTCAGAAATGTGTAGATTATTGACAATAGTATTAAATTATTTCTGCTTGTGCAATTACCACGTCCGAGAGCCACATATCCTTTTGCCAAAGCCTGTCAAACACATCTTTATTCACACACTCGCCCCAGCCTATCATTACCCTCAACTGTTCCGGATCTTCGTACCATTTCTTGAACTTATCAACTAATTCTTGAGGCCATTTCCAGCAAGGATCGTAAAATACGTAAGTTGAATATTCAGTCCCACTCACATTCATACTCCCCCCATCACTCGTGCTTTCTTGCTTGATGTAACGAAGTGGTAGTACCTGAAGTGGTTCCAACAAGGAAAAATCAATCTCCTCGGAGTTTCCTGACACAGCGAGCCCAGTCGTCTCATCATGGCCTTCATAATCAATAGGTACCGTTGAATACCTTCGCCTCTTTTTTTGCCTAAAGGGCACTTGAATCACCGGAGGCACTGGTGCTTCGTCATTAATGGTTTCACTGATTTTACTAATTAGAGGCACGAGGGTTTCTTCCTTTTTGGTCTCGGCTTCCTTTTTGGGCTCAGCCCTTAGATCATCGGATTCCTGCTGAGAGCTTGATGGACAATGGGACATAGGCAGAGGGACCAAATCATCACTGATGATGAGATTTGGATCCTCCATTGAGGAGATCTTGTCGACAATTATGCCAACAATAGTCTGTGCAGCTTGTAACTCCGTTGATTTGACATCGGAACTCGCTGCTTCAACTTTGGGCGTATCTCGAGACCACTTATTGTTTGAATCAAGAGGGCTCTCTTTCCCGAAATGTTGAACGAGAGGGCTCTCAGCATCCCTAATCGGAGAGATTTTTGCATCCAGTGGTGGAGAGCTCTCTTTTCCGACCTCAGGAGATTCCTCCAAGATTTTTAAAATTTTGGTGCACATAAGTTCGACTTTCTGCAACCTCTCATCGAACTTAGAATGACACTGCAAGGGTTGTTTAGATCAAAACATAAGATGTATTGGGGAAAATTTTCATTACAAGGACATTAAATGTCAAGATAAAAACTCACACAACAGTTGCAGTCTCCGTCAGCCCTATCTCGAAATGATTCATTCTCCTCACCGATATATGCACCTAGACGGGGTCATTTATTTTGTTCGGTGGGATGATCATCATTGGTTCAGCCTCGAATTCCCGAAGTAGAATTAACACATGATGGCTAGATTCAACATCTGAGGCCACCAACCTCGACAACACATCAACCTATGAAACCAAAAAGTGAATTAGGCTAATAATTTAATTTTAGAAACTGCAAAATTATGAAAAGGGACTATTCATTTAACCTGCCCAATCTCATGTTCGATAAGCTTTGAAACTTCGTTGAAGGTGAGCAAGCCCTTGCTCGACCAGCGGAGGAATCGAGGCCACTTGTCATCTGCATCAATCACACGCGTTGTGCATCGGACATCAACGCGAGGGATAGCCTCATATGCCCATACTTGCAAGGCATATGTAAATCCACAACAGTCGATGTTGGCCCTGCCCGTGCCCAGCTTAGTCTTATTGGGCCCGATATAACCCTGAAACTTCTCTTTTATTGAAGAAACAAAAAAATTGAAGGCCACTCTCCCTCAAGGAAAACTATTAAATAATTTCAAATCTTCAACAACGTGAAAATACTGCATATCTATCTTCTTACTGGTCTTATCTCTCATAAACAAAATCGAATACAAAAAGAGGAGGAGTGCTAGCTTCAATGCTGTAGGCCCTTTGCCCTCACTTTGCTGACATACTTTTTTGAAAACTTTTTCAATATCCACCACTCTAATTGTGTTTCTCCCACCAAATAGATCTGAATTTAAGGTGGACGAGCTTGGAACGGATGGTGCCGGACTGAATTGAAGAGCAGTTATAAAAAAAATTCGCTCAGGCCAAAAATGGCGTTCGATTTGCCAAATGTGAAGACTAATCTCCCCTTGGATCTAGCCCAGTCCATCTTCAACAAGAGATTTAATATCACCTGGGCTTGAAAGTCAATGCCCGACATTTGCATAAATTGGCCAAAACACATATCAACAAATTGGCCAAAGTTTTCCTCATCCAATAATTCTCGAATCAAATCTAATGCACCTAAGTCACATCGGTTGGACAGAGATTTCTGAATTGTGATTCTGTACCTGATAATTAATGACCGAAAATTCAACAACATAACTCATTTAATATAATGTTCGTCAATTATAAATGAAAAGTCAACAAAAAAATGAAAAACCAAAACATTACTTCAAGGTAGAAATGGATATTATATAACACGGAACCACATAACAAATGAGTGTGCTACCAAACCACCAACCACATAATTTATTAAATGTCTAACAATAAAATTAAGGAAAGGTCTAATAAAAAATTAAAAACAAACAATAGTTAAAATTAGAGCTGTCAAAACCGGCCCAATGGGCCAGCCCAACCCAGCCCGATTTTGGGCCTGGCTGGGCTGTAAAATTTTAGGCCCAATTTAAAAAATTTGGCTCAAATGGGCCGGACCGGCCCAAGAGAAAAAACTAGATTTTAGCCTTAGACCCACAGGCGGCTCGATCCGGCCCAAATTTTGGGTCGGGCTAGGCCCATATATTTCAGGCCCGAAAATAGTTCGGGCCGGCTGGCCCGACAATTTTGACAGCTATAGCTAAAATGCAATATACTTTTACTAATAGATATACAACATGAGTATATAACAAATAATTGCTTAACCAAACTCCAACACCATAATTTATTAAATGTTTACCAACCATATAAAATAAAATATTTAAAATAATCAAACTGAGCTAACCCAATTTTTCCTTTAAGGAAATCCCTTTGTTGCTCTTCATACGAGTCGCCATCATCGTCTAGCAAGGAAAACGAAGTAAAATAACCAATCAACAAGTGGAAAAAGTAAAATAACCAATCAACAAATCATGTGGACCAGAATAAGATAACGATACCATAATAATACATCTCAATTTAGCAAACAATATACTCATGAAATTAATATGGCCTTTTTTTGGCAAAGAAAAGGTTTGATTTCCCAAATCAAGACCACCACATATACATACATTCCCGAAATCCAATTACCACCCACGCATTCAATTGAATTGAACCTTTTTCTTGAGAGCGACACCTGAAATTTCTAACTACACGTTCCTTAATCATCACGTGACGAGATTGTTTCTTATATTTAAAAAATTCTAAGATGTCCAAACAAGGATAACTAACTAACAAAGCCACCTCTTGTTTATTAAATACTTTCAAGGAGAGAAAGTTAAGAACCCGAGGACTTCAAGGAAGACTTGGAGAGATGAGATTTCAAATGGAAAAAACCTTTCATTTCATGTGTTCGACTTCACGGGAGAGAGATCTGTGCGAGAGTGCGAGAGAGAGAGAGAGAGAACGCGACGGGCAAAAGACAGATCTGGTGCGCGACAACTCGGGAGAGAGAGAGAGAGAGAGTGCGGGAGAGATGGAAAGAGACGAAGAGTCCAAGATATAGAGCAAGAGAAGGAGAGCACGTTGCGCCGATTGCTGTTGAGGGATTGCTCGGCTCGTTTCCATCGAGAGAGCTGTCGGAGTGGAGGTGGGAGAAGGTGGAGGAGAAGACCGTGAGTGAGAGAGGAGAGAGAGAGAGAAGGAGGTAAAAGATTTTATAATCGTCCTTGGGAATCTAAATTAGATTTTTCTAGATGAAAATAATTTAGAGATTTCATTTTTCCAAATTGGCTATAATGATGATATTTTTCATTATGTAGTATAAATTAAATAAACTATTGAGTATATTTTATGATGTTTTTACAAATTGGCTACAAAATGACGATAATTTCTTGCATAGTATAATCTAAAAATAATTACATAAATTAGCTCGTTTGTTCCCAGTGGTAGATCAATGAAAATTTGTTGACTGGCTGTACTCTGTTCGTACTCTGTCAGCTCTGAATAGTAAACTTCTCCATAGAAGTGGAGGATCCTACCGGTTCCACTAAATAGCATACTTCTCCATAGAATGTCAAATATTAGGCGAGAGTTAAGCCGAACCGTCATCTGATCATACGAAATGTTCCACCATCACTCATATTCTGATTCAATCGAAACTTGTCCATCACGCATTGGCCGTACTTCGAACGCACTTTGGCCTCACACACCTATTGGACTAGAAAGAGTGAGAATGAAGCAAGGCTACGAGTCGCGACCAAGGTCGCGAATCAATTAATGTTGGAAGAAAAAAAAAGCAAAATAAAATTTAAGACACCGTGAAATAATGAAAATAATGAATTTTGATTTCTCTGAAATATTTCTGAACCGCGGTGTGAATGTGATGGAGGGGAAAATTATGAAAATCACGGAGGTTAAATATAAAATACAGATCCAAAAGCAAGTGGTAGTAGCTGTGGATCCACGAGGCAGGGCTATGAGTAGCCAAATCTTACTCTAATAATACTTTATTTTTATATTTATATTTAACCTTTCATTAGTTAATTCCAACTCTTATTGGAATATTTAATTAATTCTCATTTTTATTGTAATATTTAATTAATATTATGTCTGTACTCCGGCCGGGCTTTGGCCGCACGTACCTTTTTCAAGAATTTTAATGTAATTGTGCCATGGTGAACTGTTTGGTCGTTAACGACCACACACACGATTGTTCCATCATCACTCATATCCTAATTCAATCGAAGCTTGTCCATCACGCATTGACCGTACTTCAAACGCACTTTGGCCTCACACACCTATCGAACTAGAAAGAGTGAGAATGAAGCAAGGCTATGAGTCGTGACCAGAGTAGCGACCAAGATCGCGAATCAGGTAATGTTGGAAGAAAAAAAAAGCAGAATAAAATTAAAGACGCCATGAAATAATGAAAACATTGATTTTTGATTTCTCTGAAATATTTCTGAACCGCGGTGTGAATGTGATGGAGGGGAAAGTTATGAAATCATGGAGGTTAAAAATAAAATACAGACCCCGAGAGCAAGTAGTAGTAGTTGTGGATCCACGAGGCAGGACTATGAGTAGCCAAATCTTACTCTAATAATACTTTATTTTTCTATTTATATTTAACCTTTCATTAATTAATTCCAATTCTTATTGGAATATTTAATTAATTCCAATTTTTATTGTAATATTTAATTAATACTATGTCCGTACTCCGGCCGGGCTTTGGCCGCACGTACCTTTTTCAAGAATTTTAATGTAATTGTGCCACAGTGAACTGTTTGGTCGTTAACGACCACACACACGATCGTTACATCATCACTCATATCCTGATTCAATCAAAGCTTGTCTATCACGCATTGGCCGTAATTCGAACGCACTTTGGCCTCACACACCTATCGGACTAGAAAGAGTGAGAATGAAGCAAGGCTATGAGTCGCGACCAGAGTAGCGACCAAGTTCGCGAATCAAGTAATGTTGGAAGAAAAAAAAACATAATAAAATTAAAGACGCTGTGAAATAATGAAAACAATGATTTTTTATTTCTCTGAAATATTTCTGAACCACGGTGTGAATGTGATGGAGAGGAAAGTTATGAAAATCATGGAGGTTGAAAATAAAATACAGACCCCGAGAGCAAGTGGTAGTAGTTGTGGATCCACGAGGCAGGGCTATGAGTAGCCAAATTTTACTCTAATAATACTTTATTTTTCTATTTATATTTAACCTTTCATTAATTAATTCCAACTCTTATTGGAATATTTAATTAATTTCAATTTTTATTATAATATTTAATTAATACTATGTCCGTACTCCAGTCGGGCTTTGGCCGTACGTACCTTTTTCAAGAATTTTAATATAATTGTGCCACGGTGAACTGTTTGGTCATTAACGACCATACATACGATTGTTCCATCATCACTCATATCCTGATTCAATTGAAGCTTGTCTATCATGCATTGGCCATACTTCGAACGCACTTTGGCCTCACACACCTATCGGACTAGAAAGAGTGAGAATGAAGCAAGGCTACGAGTCGCGACCAGAGTAGCGACCAAGGTCACGAATTGATTTTTCTTTCTTGTTGATCTTAATTTGGATGAGTGTCGCTGATGGAGTGTAAAATTTAAAATGTTGGGAGTTGTGGATATGGAGCAAAGAGAAATTAATATTTTATTTGAACGACTCTCGTTCAACATAATAAATAAACAAGTCAAATTCAAACGATGCTCATTTATCATACAACTCCATTCATAATTACCCCTTTCCATCCCTTTTTCATTCACTACAAACTGAATCAACAAGCATCCAAATTAAAATCACCAATCAAAGAGCAGTAGCATGCAACTTCATCGACCTGCTATACATTGACCGACAATCTTCAGTGGAGCTTTTCCGATTTTCCCGTTCTCGCAATGATCGCCTGCAGTTCAGTATATTATGAAAAATGCAGAGCACTATCATTATCATTGAGCACAATTACAATCAAATGAACTAAAACTGAGGAACAAGATGTTATATTCAAAACAGCAGCACCCTGCAACAAAGCTACAAATCAAGTTTTGATACACCAAATTAAGATCAACAAGAAAGAAAAATCAATCCCAAGCTCACAAAGTCCAATCCAAGAGAGCCAATGTCTCAACTCTCAACCCTGAACAATCCATGACGACACTCAAAATCACATAATCAACTTCAAAAAACTCAAAGCACAAGCATCACAACTAAGAACTTTAAACATTGTCCTCATAACTAGAAACTTTAAACACAGCAAATTATTTGATGAGACCTGGTTTGTAAAAGACAGAGAGCCCAAAATCGAATGTTAAAACATCAAATAGCAAATACACACCAAATCATGCAAACACAGTAGCTGACTAACATCATTATATCCCAGGAAACAAGAATCAGTCAGAGAGATTATCAAAAGCCAAAATAAAAAAAATCTTAAGAGTAGCAAAGACTAAACTTCGACCATCTAAACTACACATCACCATACCCATTATAACTGTAAACACCAAATCCATCACGACCATCTTCCTCCTGATCATTCTTGATGTCCCTTGAAACATTTGGCACAACTAAATCTTCAAACAAGTACAAATCCCTCGTATGCTCTTCATCAATATCCACAATCCTCGACCACGACACGTCCTTATAGTACAACAACCTAGTATCATAGTTCACATCAAATCCTTTCCCCAATGCCTGCACAGAATTTATAGTTGTGTGCAAAGTTGCCGCATTTTCTCCCATATCATCACATCCCATGAAACAAAACAAAACAAAATAAAACAAACAAAAAAGAGGCGCAAACTCAACACCTCAATTCGAATCCCAGAAAACCCAACAATCCCAATTCAATCTAAACCAAGAAGTCAAGAACAACACTCCGCGCAATCAAGAACTGATTTTTATCAACAATGTTGAACGAATTCAACCTCAACCAATCCCCTCACAAAAGGGTATCCAAAATTATCACTCTTTCAGCACAACAAGGAACACAAACCGAGGAAATCAACCATTCATTGATTGCAGCTCCAAAGTAATCTATGGCACAAAGTATAAAATGTCGTTAAATTCCAGAAGAAAAGTTGCTTAGAAGTAAATTAGTGAAGAAAAATTGACTACGGATTTAGACAGACCTCAGAATCAGAGTAATTGGCAGAGGATTATGATCCACCACCCATTTCACTGGATGTAGCGTCTACGAGATCCCGATCTAATCAGCACAAATACCTAACACTAACGCAAGAAATAGCTTAACAAAAAATCAAGCCCCAAATCATAAATCTCCAAGAAAAAGAGAAAAATCCTAAACCATCCAGAATAATTTAATCTTCTTGTTTCGCAAAAAAAAAATGACGCTTCACAGAATTAGTAAAAAAATGAATAGAAATATTTATACCTCGTCATCACAGCTAGGGTTTCTAAACATTCTAGCTCGCCGATTGGAGTGCAAACGAGGGAGAGGGTGACCCAGAGAGACAAATCTACTGAAGGCGAGGGAGATGGAGTGAGAGAGATGTATTTGATGTGTCGTTGCCGGATCTAGAGTCTCTGTCCTCGGAAATTCTTCACCAGTCGCCGTTGGGGTGAGAACGTGAGAGAGAAGATAGGAACGAGATAGAGAGGGAGCGAGAGAGATGGATTTGAAGGGTCGTAGTTGGATCTGGAGTCTCTGTCCCTGGAAATTCTTTACCGGTCACCGTTGGAGTGAGAACGTAAGAGAGAGAAAATAGAAAAGAGATAGAGAGAGCAGGAGAGAGATCTGGCGGCTCTTCACCGAATCTGGAGTCGCCGGTCGCCGAATGGGAGTGAGACAGAGAGAGAGAGAATGAAACAGAGTATGAAACAAGAGTAAGAGAGAGAATGGGAGTGAGAGAGAGAGAGAGAGAGAGAGAAAGAGAGAGAGAGAGAGAGAGAGAGAGAGAGAGAGAGAGAATGAAACAGAGTAAAAAAAATAGATATTTTCTAGTAAAATTAAATTTAATAATTACTAATAATTTATTTTAACAAATTGATTATCTAATAACCAAGTTTTTCTTCATTATATAAATCGCGGCACCGATATAATTACTTATATTAATTTTTAAATTTTTATTGGAATAAAAATACTAAAATAAATATAGTAATGGTTATCTCATATATTTCTAACTAAAATTCAATTTTTTTAGTAAAATTAAGTTTTATTAAAATTTAATAATTACTAATAATTTATTTTAACCATGTTTTACTTCATTAGACCTTTTTCGACACCAATATAATTACTTATATTAATTTTTAAATTTTTATTGGAATCAAAGTACTAAAATAAAATATAGTATGGTTATCTCATATATTTCTAACTAAAATTATATATTTTTTAGTAAGATTAAATTTTAATAAAATTTGGCCGTAATCTGTCCGTACTCCTGCCGTACTTTGGCCGCACATACCTCTTTCAAGAATGACAATGCAATTGTGCCACAATCAACGTATCGGTCGTTCACGACCATATACACGATTGTTCCATCATCATTCATATCATGATTTAATTGAAGGTTGTCCATCACGCATTGCCCATACTCCGACCGCACTTTGACCTCACACACCTTTTCATGGAATGACAATAAAATTGTGTCATCATCGCTCGATGTTATGAGTTATTAGCTCGTCTGTTCCTAGTGGTAGATCAATGAAAATTTATTGATTGACCGTAATATGTTCGTACTCCGGCCGTACTTTGGCCGCACATACCTCTTTCAAGAATGACAATGCAATTGTGTCATGACCAACGTATATACACGATTGTTCCATCATCATTCATATCATGATTTAATTGAAGGTTGTCCATCACCCATTGGTCGTACTTCGACCGCACTTTGGCCTCACACATCTTTTCATGGAATGACAATAAAATTATGTCATCATCACTCGATGTTATGAGTTATTAGCCTGACAATACCTAGTAGTAGATCAATGAAAATTTGTTGACTTACCGTACTCAAGCCATACTCCGACCATACATTGGCCTGGCATACTTTTTTAAAGAATAACAATGCAATCGTGCCATCATCACTCGCGCGCGCGCGCGCGTGCGTGTATCTGTGTGTGTGTGTGTGTGTTTGTGTGTGTATTTATTTATTTTTACAAATTTGATATGTATTAAAATTAATTTAAATATATTATATTTAATTATTAATTTGAACAATTATCATAATATATTAATAAAGATTTATTAGAATTTATATATATATATATATATATATATATATATATAGTATAGAGATCAAATGAGAACCAATGCCCTGTGTAGGAACTAGGAACTAATATGGAGTGTTGGATCAATGATTTTCTAAGGCTCAGATCAATCTCAAAAAAATGGGGTGGTCAAAAATGCAATATCTTAAGAATTATATTAAATTGAGGGTATATGTGTCATTGTAATGCATATTAAAAATCTGCAGTAAATATATCTCTTCCATATATAGTGGGATTTATATGGAACGGTTTTTTTTATTTTGGACGGTTTTCATAAATAATTTTTTTACAGAGTTGTATCTATCGATGTTTCATATATTGCTTGCGTTCTCTTACGGTTAAAGAATTCGTTCCGGATAATTTTATTGTTGGCTTCCACAAGTTCTTACTCCATCGTATATTATCATCACTCTAGTCATCGTCTGATTATGGAAGATACAAGTATTATGTTCTCCATTAATGTATCATTGTAGGTGTAGAGATATGGGTGGAATCTGGAACAGACGCGTATTTCTGACGTTTAGCAAACTTTTTATGCATAATTAGCAAATTATATATAAATTAATAGCAAATCGGGAAT
The DNA here is from genome assembly GCA_026008535.1 of Perilla frutescens. NCBI lineage: Eukaryota > Viridiplantae > Streptophyta > Magnoliopsida > Lamiales > Lamiaceae > Perilla > Perilla frutescens. The sequence goes on along the minus strand of BRKX01000001.1, from coordinate 45,796,242 downwards.
ACTTTTATGTACAAATATGATTTTTTTAAATGGTTTCAATATGTTTTACATGATACTGAGATGTTCGCAGACTATGGGCATTTCATATTTATTATAGACGATAGATTCTTTTCGTAGTTGGTTGTGGTATTTATGAAGTTATTAAAAAAATAGTTAAAATGACATGAATTGTTGTATGCAAAATAAGAGTGTATTTTTTTCACCAAGTTATTAATCCATCGTATATTATCATCACTCTCGTCATCGTCTGATTATGGAAGATACAAGAATTATGTTATCGATTAATGTATCTCTGTAGGTGTAGGGATATCGGCATATTCTGTTATGGACGCGTATGTCTGACGTTTAACAAATTTTGTCCTCATAATTAGAAAATTATAGATATGTTAATAGCAAATCGGGAATATTTTTATGTGAAAATATGATTTTTTTTTAAAAAAATTATTTCAACGTGCTTTGCATGATATTGAGATGTTCGCATACAATGGGCATTTCATATTTATTATAGACGATAGATGTTTTTCGTATTTGGTTGTGGAATTTTTGAAGTTATTAAGAAAAAAAATAGTAAAAATGGCATGAAGTTGTGTGCAAATGAAGAATGTATTTTTTTCCACAAGTTCTTACTCCATCGTATATTATCATCATTGTCGTCATCGTCTGATTATGAAAAATACAGGTATTATGTTATCGATTAAAAATATCTTCATAAGTGTATTGATATTGACAGATTCTGTTATGGACGCGTATGTCAGACATTTAACAAATGTTTTATGTATATATAACAAATTATATATATGTTAATAGCAAATCGGGAATACCTTTATGTGAACATACGATTTGTTTTTTTTATGATAGGATGGTCGTTTGTGTTTTTTCAATGATTTCAATGTGATTTGCATGATATTGATATGTTCGCAGAGAATGGACATTTCATATTTATTATATACGATAGATGCTTTTCGTATTTGGTTGTGGAATTTTTGAAGTTATTAAGAAAAAAAATAGGGTATGCATGATTACTTTTAAAGTATGAAATTATTTATAGCATATTATATACTCGTGTATAACATATACTGTACGTGCTTATAGCATTATTTTATATAGCAGGAATTAATGCTGATTCAGTTTTGGGTCCTTGTGGAAGCTACATACCAGAATGTAATCAATCTTTGAAGCCATTTGTTGGTCAGATGTTTAAAAATCTCGAAGAATCAACTACCTTTTATCGGGTTTATGGTTAAGCAGGTGGTTTTGATATTCGGCTTGGATCGGAAAAAAAGATAGATGGTGTTGTTATTTGGAAGTATGTGGTATGTAATCGTGAGGGGGAAAAATTCACTTCCAGATGAAGTGAACAATGATGATGAGGAGGAGAAGAAGATGAAGAGATGTAGAGTTTCAAGAAGAGTGAATTGTATGGCTCGTTTGGTTGTAAAATATGTTGCAGAGTATGGTTACACTGTGACTGTTTTTATTGAAGAACATACCCACACATTAGTTTCTGATCAATTTAAGAAATATTTGAAGCCTAGCAGGAAGTTGGGGTTTGTTCATCATAATTTTATTTTGGATTGCCACAGAGCAAATATAGGTCCGATGTCATCTTATCGACTTTTTAAAGAAGCCGTGGGTACTTATAATGATGTGGGATGCACTGGGAATGATTATAGAAATTTCTCTCGTGATCTGCGTGCATATATTTCCGGGCGTGATGTGCAAATGATGTTGAATACTATGTTCATGCGGAAGGAGTCATCTGATGCATTTTTCTTCGCCTACTCTATAGATAAAGATGACAATTTAAAAAGTATTTTCTGGGCTGATCCGATTTCCAGACGTAACTATGCTGTTTTTGGCGATGTTGTTTCGTTTGATTGCATGTACAAAAAAAATAGGTATGTTTTTAGCAACATAATGTTATGTTATTAGCAATGTTTCACATTTTATTAGCAAATTTCATATAGCGTATTACTAGTTATTATAATTAATTATAATGTCGTGAATTGTATTTTTTAATATGGTGGTTACATCAGGTATGAGATGATTTTTGCACCATTCACGGGTAAGGACAACCATGGAAAATGTGTCACGTTTGGTGCTTCTTTGTTGTCTGGTGAAAATCATGAATCATACGAGTGGGTGTTTGAGAAGTTCAAAGAGTGTATGGGTATATCTCCTCGAATGATGATCATGGACCAGGATCCTGCCATGAAGATTGTAATCGACCGTGTCCTTCCTAATACGAGACATCGTTTGTGCATGTGGCATATTATGCTAAAGGTTCCGGATAGGTCCCCACCACGATTAAAACATGATGATGCTTTCAAGAAGAGGCTTAATGATATTGTTTGGACTGATATGATTGAGCCTCAAGAATTAGAGGAAAAATGGAAAGATGTTATGGTGGATTTTGATCTAACAGAGCATAGTAGGTTCCTTTCTTTGTTTGAGATAGACAATATTGGATACCGGTATATTTTAGGGACTATGCAATGAGTGGATTGTGTAGGACTACTTCTATCTCTGAGAGTATGAATAGTTTCTTCAGTATCTACTTAAATCTGGGGTCTAACCTTGTCGAATTCCTAATACGTAGAGGAATTCGAACGAACTTCAAAATAATCATGATCATTTGACAATTCCTCAGGTGAAGATGCCAAAAAACTTTGAGAAGCATGCAGCTACTGTTTACACGAGTAACATGTTCCTTAAGGTTCAAGAAAAGATTGAAAAATCATGTTACACCTGTAGTGTTCTCAGTATGGAGAGATGCGATGCCGGTATGATATATGAAGTTGAAGATGATGTTGATCGCACGTTTACGGTTTCTTACAACAAAGAAGCAGATACTGCTCTATGTAGCTGTAAAAAATTTATCGGGGAGGGTATACTTTGTTGTCATATTTCCCACCTATTCAACCAGTTTAAGTGGGTTCATATTCGTGATAAATATATTGTTGCACGATGGACCAGGGCTACTTTATTGAATCCAGTTTCAGCTTATGGGGATGATGGTTTTGATAGGTGTCTTGCATCCGATGAGAGAAAACAAAGAATTAATAGGATGATATCAGATTTTTATGCTTGTGTAGGAGCTGTTGAGGGTGATGAGGAAAAGACAAAAATTTTGATGAGTGGTATAAATGATTTGAAAGATGTGCTGGTGACTAATAATACGCAGAGTCACCAGTCCACGTTAACTAAGAGCAAGTTGTTTGACATTTTCTTCGGCTCCGAGAAGCCAATCGAAATCCATGTGAATCCACCTCTGCATGTTATGACTAAAGGTAGTGGAAGTGGGATTAAATCAAGGGAAGCAAAGGCTGCTCGTGATGCCAACAAGCCTCCAAGAAAGTGTAGCAAGTGCGGGGTGAAGGGTAATCACGATGCAAGGAATTGTCCGGGTCCATGATATATTTATTTCACTGTTATAAATATTGATTTATGAGATAGTTTGATATTATTTTTTATTTTTAATGAATTTTTTGAACCATCAATTCACGAGACGTGAGTATAAATGAACATTGTTACATTTTCTTATTATTAGCAAGTAATTTATCCGAAATTAGCAAATATTTATACGTAGATTAGCAAGTTGTGTGCGATCAGCTTATTATTATTTTCTCGAATTATCACATGTACGCTAGTTTGATATATTACTAAAGAATATTATGGTATAATACTAAAGAATCGGTCATCTCTAACTAAATAATATAATACGACCACCAACATATTTTAGTTAAAATAGATTATGAGTCGATTGAATGATTTGCTACACCTTTATGAAATGATTTGCTAGAAAATGAATAATAATTTGCCACGACTAATTGGATAATTTGATAATTTGGATATTACAGATTATATTTATTTTATGTAAATAAGTATTTCTGTACGAGTAAGCTATTAATTTTATTTTACAGGAGGATTTATAAGCACTCGTATATCCGAATTTTAGCAAATATTTTATACGTAATTAGCAAATTTCAGATGTGTTAATAGCATATCACGAAACATTGATGTTATGGATCATTAGTTTGATATCACGAAACATAACAAATATATATTAATGAATAAAATTGATATATTAAAACATTAATGTTATGCTATAATTCCTATCATAATATGCTAAAACCAACTATCAAATGAGAACCAATACATAAATCTTTTATAGCAACAGTCAAATTTATGTAATAATTAAAGAATTTCAGTATGTGTCATTCCACCTAGACATTATTCATAACTATGGCGTCAATATTGTGTGGACCATCACCACATGTTGCCCTGTAATATAGGCTTGCATCAGCCATTATGCGCTCCTTGTGTATGTTACTTTCATCGTTAAGGATAGCTGCACAATATTTTGTCCTTAAATACTTCATCTGTTTCGCATTATCACTTGTGAGTCCAGAGTTCCAATGCCTCAAACTCCCACCCTTATATGTTTTCATGTGTCTCATCACGTAGATACCGCAATCCACTTTATTAGTATCATTTCTCCATGACATTTTCAACCTCTGCATTTTCCGAAGCTTCCTCTCAATTAATGTGACAATTTTTGTGTTCCCCGTATTTCTCATGAAGTCTTTAAAAAAATTAATTTGTGTTTTGCACCTTATAGCATTAGTTCATTATCATGATAGACGAAAATAGAATTTTTCAATTTACATAGCATTATGTCCGGAACGTTTCCATACTTTGAAAGAGGGTCAACACCATCTATATCTAATGCTGATGAATTATCAATAATTTCTCCTTTGCACTTTTTTGGATCAAAACACATCAGGTAGAAATGAAAATGGTGGCATACTGTGAAAAAGAATTGCAGCATGCAATTAATAAATTTGGATAAACAACAAAAGTATTTAATATTAATTATAGACACATACTTTTTAAAGTCTAATTAATCTTACCATTTCTATGTTTGCTAAATGCAGGCCGTCAAGATTATTAATCTCACTCAGCAGTCTACTCGAGAATGTAGATGATCTTCTAGCATAATCCCATGTTACAGGCGCGGCGACTGCGGTCCCTAGCTGTTCATGATTGAATATTATAGGTTGCATTTAAAAATATATTAAATCATTGAAAATTTAAACTACACTAATCAACTTACACACGGGTAGGTCGTTGTAAAAAATATCCTTGGTGAATCTGGTCCCCTTAATTTTTCGTTGTGATTCATAATAACACTCCAAATATCTAAAATAGCAAAACTTAAATATTCTCCAGGTGCTAGTGTCAACATTTCTCTCCTTCTAAACTCCATTTTAGAATCAAAATACACAACTTCCTCACTGGGTTGAAACAACAAATGTTATTACCGAGTCAAAGTTAACACATATCATTGTGCAATATAGTAATAATGAAGAAAATATGTACAGGTTAGCCTCCTCGTTTCTCATAATCTAGTAGTACAATTTTTTTTGTTGCATGCTAAGTTTTTCACTTGCAACAATTGGTTGCACAAGATAGGGAGAAACCAAAACATTTGTTTTCCGTAACTCATTTTTTGCTCTAATTATCATTTTATCACCCGCCTGTAAAGTAGTTAGCAAACATAACATGGTTGATAATAAGCTAATTGCACTGTATTTTTTTAACAAAATTGATTTTGATATGGTGAATATAAAATACTTAGGTTCAGAGTAAAATAATCATCATATATTTAGTGAGAAATATATCCGATTACAAACTCACGTTCAGTACTCGTGAATGTTAAGATAATTAGTTACAGAATTTTACATCATCCAAATATCATAACTTAATACAAAATATCCAAATGTATTCGCCTCCACGGATGTTCAAATTATACATTTCCAAATTTAAACACTAACAACCACATAATCATCTTTTTCGTTTCCCCACCACCTTCCCTTTGCATTTTCCCTTTTTCCACTTTCTTCCCTTTCCCTGCTAACACAAATTACAAAGTTTAAATTAAATCTACAAAAACAACACATTAATTATTTTTTAAGTAATCATTTGTAGTAAGGACATATTACCTTGTTTGTCTCCGTGGCAACATTGGCAACCACCATCCCCCAAAAGTATATTCATTGTGTAAAATATTCATCATTAAATTGTTAGTTTAATAAATTATGGCATTAATTACTTACTAATTTTTTCTAAATAGTTCAAATAGAAAATTTGACATGTAACATAATTACCTTCTCCCCAACGTCCATCGATGCTGCTACAGGCTCATCAGTCACAATGTCGATATTTTCCATCACATGTTTGACAAAACAAACACACGTTAATACACAACACATTTCTTTCTAATCTGATACCCATTGCTTGATAATTTGCTAATCGTATTGCTCTTATTTGCTATAAACAGAAGATAATTTTGCTAAATCTCGAATCTGAGTATCAAAATATAACAGTCCGTAAACAGTAAAAAAAACCACACAACATTATAAACATTTCTTTCTGATCTGATACCCACTGCTTGATAATTTGCTAATCGGATTGCTCTAATTTGCTATAAACAGAAGACAATTTTGCTAAATCTCGAATCTGAGTATTAAAATATCATAGTTGCAAATTTTGCTAATCAAATCGTACTAAGTTGCTAGAAATACAAACCAATGACAACTAATACATATACCATGTTCTAATCATAACTGATTAATTTGCTAATAACCAATACATATACAATGTGCTAATAATTAATTTATTTAATAACTGGCAGGCTCCAAGAAAATCAAACAAACCCACAACACAAACACATTATTTCATTTCATTAAAAAAAATTGATTGTTAGAATTATTAATCAACAACCAATACCCCCATGCATATCAGCGATTGTAAGCTCGAATATCTAGTTGCTTAAATGGGGCTTCTCCTATATATGCAGTAGCATGTTTTACATAATAATCCCATATTAATTTGCTAATCATATCTGACTAATTTGTTAAGCATTTCATAGTAATTTGCTAAACACATCGAACCAAACAACTTAACCAGCAACAAATACCAATAAAAGCAAACAATTTGTGAGAAATATGTTACCTTATCCTCATTACATCCCGACTCCTTAGCATGTTCTCCAAGTACCGGAATAAGATTTCCATCAATTGGGGTTGATACACTAATCTGCAATGACATAAATGGAAATAAGTAAACATAAGTATCGTAAACAATATCTAGACAGCTATATTACCTCATTCTGTGCATGCTCAGCTCCCGGTGCTTGTTCTTCTATGACCTGTAGTATTTTAATACGTAATATTAGGAAGGAATAATAATGTGACAGATATTAAAGAATTTTTAATTTAATGTAACACCCTAATTTTATAAACCTAGAATACTATTTATTTTATAAAAAACTAACATGTAAAATAACACATGAAAGAGAATTTAAAATATTTTCTCAAATATGTAATAAAACTAATACTAGAAAATCATAATAATTCATATAACATAGTGCGGAAGCGATTTTAAATATTTCAAACATCTATACATTTTTAAAATAAGAAACACACAATCCAATAGAAATATCAACTAAAGTTTAGTAGTCAAACGAGTTTAATAACCTAGAAGTTTAAATAAAAACTCATAACATATCCATCTTCTCCTTGCCATCACCGAACTCCTCAACCTGAAATGTTGTAATATAGGGATGAGTATAACGAATACACTCAGTGGAGAATACGCATTATCCAAAACATATTAAACAAGTAACTCATATTCAGACATTCATGCCATGTGACATAATAATAATTGTTTGAACAGTGGGGAGTCAGCCCAAAGGCAACTTATCACGGCCTCAGACCTATAAACGGTCTCTGAACAAGTATATGCATATACACATGCACGGTGGGCGACCCAAGGACAAATTTTATGGTCCCGGACCTATGAACGGTCTCTGGCATACTTTAACTTTCACTTTCACATAAACATTCAGTCGAACAATAAATCACAAGCATAATATATAATGGATAATAAATATCACGTGCGTATAAAATTCCCCACCTTTACTTTGAAGACCTTTGACTCGATTTTTCAATGCAAACTGTTAAAAACTTGAAGGAACTAACTCGCCACCACCTAGCAGAGAATATAATTAATTATTTTAATAATTAAAATTTTGTAAAAATGTGATACGGTTTAGAGATTAAACTATTAATTGTTTATGATAGTATCACCAACTGTATATGGCTTTTATCTATTATTACTAAATCAACTAAAAGTTAAGAGTTTTAATTAGTAACTTTTAATTAATTAATTTATGGATATATGGGGCTGGTTTCGAGAAAGATTTACTATACCATTAATATTAATAATATTTTACTTTTTGTAATAATAAGATTAACAATTTTCGAAGACTAAATATGATTAAGTCTCCAATCTGTATGCCACAAATTAGAAAATGAAGGATTTATAAAGAAAAAGAAATAGGCACGGCACTATAAATTATTATCCTAGACTAACAACTTAAACTAAAACTCTTAAACAAATTCTTATCGTATTCAATTTCCAAGAATTAACCCAACATATGACACCTATTCCATTAACTCAAACACATGCACTACTACTTATAATTTTGGGGAAAGAATGAGAGAATAAAAAAGAGAAAAATAATTATCACAACAAGAAGAACTCATTTAATTTCCCTTTTGACTTTCGATTGTGATTCTCGTATCTCAGACTTAGTTGGGAATATTTTATTATAATTTAAAAGAAAACGAATTAAAGAAAACTACAAAGTTAAAATCTTCAGTTCCGTAAATAACTTGGAGAATGAAATTTCAAATCTTGTTGGTGTTTGGAATTAAATCAGAAAGTGAACATTAAATTCAATATTTCGAATAAACTATTTTGGGAGAGAGAATTACCTTGATCAAAGTTTCAGAGGTTCGACCAAAAAGTTTTTGACGGAGAATTCTACTGAATGCCAGTAATTAAACTCGACAACAGTAGAGTTTTACTGTAGATATATCATGAAAATTTAATTATAAACTGAAGATTTAATTGCATTTAAATTGTAAATTATTTTACCTTGGATAGAGACAGATGACTCTTCTTCCTTCAAATATTTAAAGAGGAAAACTCTACCTTTGGAAAACTCGTGAGAATGAAAGAAATGGTTCTCACATATATGATTCTTTTAGAATTCAAGATGGTTTTTCCTTGAATAATTTTGTTCAAGTGTTTTTAGAGAAAATAAACCGTAGCAGTTAATCACTTGATCATGCGTGAATTGAGGGATGATTTAGTGAGAAATAATTGTTTCTTTTATATTATTATTATTATTATTATTATTATCTGAATTTTAAATTATTTAGGGAATTTTAAATTTTTTTTATACTTTTATCCAAATTATGAACTATTGATATTATCTTTTAATTTTCTCTGCAGGCGAGACAACTAAAATATAAATTATTTAATTTGAGTTTATCATAATGACGAGACTAAAAATACTATATTTATAAATGATCATTTTGAAAAATGGGTCGTTACATTTAATATTTACCTCTTTCATTGGGTTACCATCAATGGGATTAACAACTTCGCGCACTACATTCATGACGTCCGCCTAGTCTTGTGTAAAACCCAGACTGAAACTGGGCCCATCAAGATGTCTCTTCAGCTCATCCCTTCTTAGGGATGCTGCTTATATCTCCAACAGTGCAACAATGTGGTCTGGATTATCCCAGAATTCCATATCCTCTTGTGTGGCCCTTATAATTTTATGTAACATGCATGTTTATCACAGTCTAATCAAATAGCATGTAAAACATATTCGATTCTAATAAAGCGGAAGACATAGAAAACGAATCTACGTACAAATCGACAGACGGTCTGTGGACAAGATTATAGATCTAATCTTGCTGTTGAATGAAAAATGATAATGGCACCACTTATGTCACACACGGCCACTGCACAATTCTACTCCAAGATCTTCTGTTGTATTCCCGGACTGTATCTAGATTCAGAGTGGGCTGAAATCTACTAGATAGAATTGTGAAATCTGTGGATAACTTTGAGAGACAAAGATGGGCTGATTTCTTATGATTAATTTCCTTAATATTTCGTGCCCCCCTCCCCTTATATATAGGGGGGGTGAAATTTCATGTTCCAGCCCTACTGGGTTGGGCCTCTATCTCAAGTTCTATATCCAGTCCACTTTCAGTCATATTAGGCTACAACGGGGATCTAGAAGAATATTAAATTGGCCAACTAATTTATTTAATATCTAATATCCAATAAACTTAGGATATAATTAAATAAATTAAGTTTTACTTTTATTCCACTAAAGAAGTAAAACTGACCTACCAATTTAATACATATTTGCGAATATGCTTTCTCCTTTAGTCCAGTCATTCCCCGTGTTTAAGATATAATGTTCATTAATTAATTATGTCAGCCTCTGACAGCTATAATTAATTAACATCTAAATCCTTGAGTAGTACCACACAAGCTTTACCATGTAAGGAATAAATTCCACCTGCAGGGTTTCAACATGAACTTGCGTTTTCTCAAGAGAACATCATCAACCTGGCGCACCAGGACACAGTGCTCATGCACACTGCTCGAGACATCATGTATACATTGTTATTACCCAAGATATCGAACTCGATCTACGAAAAGATCTTACTCATTGATAAATCAAAGTAATAAACAACGCACACATATGCTCGCCAATATCACATGAGTTCAGAACCCGAACTCTGTGGATCTTTATTCTCTCAGTAACTGGGTCAGAGACAGAGAATAGTATCCTATCGTGATCCTCCTCAATACACAATGAGTGTACTATAATAATCAGTTAGTCAAGATAAACTAACTTATCAGATTATTCTACGGTGTACCGATGGTGTGTTCAGGACCATCTAAGTCGTGAGCTCTTTAATACAATACAAGGTTCTAATGATATGATCTTACCGTGTGACTCCCCACACCATATCATCTACAATGTAAGTATATGGAACATTGCATAGAACAATTATAGAACATAATCTAAATGCAAACAGTGACTGCAATAACTTTCATTTCATATCATCATATCATCAGAAAAGTATACAAAGACAAGTCTTCTAGTATACAAAACCAACAATCTCCCACTTATACTTGAAGCATGTCTTTCAAGCATAAAAACTAACAGGCTAACTCTCCAATCAAAACTATCGACTCAAACTGCGCCCCTAGGTCTGCATCTCACTCCCATTTTCTCCACGTGACCATCAAAGGTCTTAGCCGGCAAGCTCTTCGTGAATGGATCAGCCAGGTTGTCCTCTGATGCAATCTTGACCACCGTCACGTCTCCTTTCTTAACGATTTCTCGTATAAGATGGTACTTTCTCTCTATGTGCTTACTTGCATTGTGAGCTCTGGGTTCCTTCGAGTTTGCCACTGCACCAGAATTATCACAGTATATCGTGATAGTCTTAGGCAAACCAGGAACCACGCCCAAGCCCAATAGGAACCCGCGGAGCCAGACAGCCTCTTTTGCAGCCTCAGAGGCAGCTACATATTCAGCTTCCATGGTGGAATCCGCAATGCATTTCTGCTTAATGCTCCTCCATGCAATGGCTCCACCTCCTAATGTAAACACATAGCCCGAGGTAGACTTACTCTGATCTTTGTAAGTTTGAAAATCTGAGTCCGTATAACCCAAAGGTACTAGACTATCAGAGCGGAAAACCAACATGTAGTCTCGAGTCCTTTTAAGGTACTTGAGAATGTTTTTGACCGCAATCTAGTGACCTTGTCCAGGGTTAGACTGATATCTGCTTACCATGCCAACGGTATAGTATATATCAGGCCTAGTGCATAGCATAGCATACATCAAACTTCCCACAGCCGAAGCATATGGTACTTTCTTCATTTCCTCTATCTCAGACTGTGTTTGGGGACACATTTCCTTGGATAGATGAATTCCATGCCTGTAAGGTATAAAACCTTTCTTGAAATCTTGCATGCTAAACCTAGCTAGCACTGTATCGATATAAGTCGTCTGGGACAGACATAACATCCTTTTCTGGCGATCTCGAATGATCTTGATGCCAAGGACATGTCCGGCTTCACCCAGATCCTTCATATCGAACTGCTTGGACAACCACACTCTAATGTTAGATAACTCCTTCTTACTGTTTCCAATAAGCAAGATGTCATCAACATAAAGTACGAGGAATGACACCACGTTTCTATCACATTTCTTGTACACACAACTCTCATCCGGACTTTGCACGAATCCATATAACTGGATAACCTCGTCAAATCAGATATTCCAAGATCTCGATGCCTGCTTAAGTCCATAAATGGATCTCTTAAGTTTGCACACCAAGTGCTCTTGGCCTTTAGCAATAAATCCCTCTAGTTGTCTCATGTGAATGTTTTCTTCAAGACTTCCATTTAGGAAAGTTGTCTTGACATCCATCTGCCAGATCTCATAATCTAAATGAGCGGCAATTCACAAGAGAATCCGGATTGACTTAAGCATGGCTACAGCCGAAAAGGTTTCCTCATAATCGATCCCTTCTTTCTGAGTGTACCCTTTCGCTACCAATCTAGCTTTGAAGGTTTCAACCTTCCCGTCAGCTCCTCTCTTGCGCTTGTAGATCCACTTACACCCAATGGGTTTAATCCCATCTTGTGGTTCTACGAGCTCCCAGACTTGATTGTGATCCATAGATCCAATCTCAGATCCCATTGCAGTTTTCTAAGAATCTGCATCTTTATCTCGAATTGCCTCGTCATAGGTCCTGGGATCCAATTCATTTAGTCCCTCTGAGAAATCTGAAGCCTCTTCCAGACCAATGAATTTATCAGGTTGGTGTACAACCCTCCCACTGCGACGAGACAGTTCCTGTACTTCCGTGACACGTTGTGCAGTGTTTGGTGGTTCCTCTTCTTGTACAACTGGTGTAGGATTCGATCCTTCCCTTAACTCCTCAAGGATGATTTGACTCCTTGGTTTGTGGTTTATCACATAGTCTTCCTCTAAAAATCGAGCATTGGTGCTAACAATGATCTTCTGATCCTTAGGACTATAAAATAAACCACCTTTCGTTCTTCTAGGATATCCAACGAATAGCCTTACATCAGTACGAGGAGCCAGCTTATCAGCTTCCTTATCCAACACATGTGCAGGGCTACCCCAAATCCGAATATGGTTCAAACTGGGCTTTCGTCCAGTCCATAATTCTGTGGGCGTAGAAGGAACTGATTTTGACAGAACCAAGTTAAGAATATAGGTTGCTGTTTCCAGGGCATATCCCCAGAACGAAATGGGCAACTCAGAATAACTCATCATCGATCTAACCATCTCTAACAGTGTACGATTCCTTCTTTCCACCACACCATTCTGTTGTGGTGTTCCCGGCGCAGTCAACTGGGAGGTAATCCCATTCTCTGCCATGTAATCCCTAAATTCACTCGAGAGGTACTCGCCACCATGATCAGAATGTAGTGACTTGATACTTCTGTCTGTTCGTTTCTCCGCTTCTGCCTTAAACACTTTGAATTTCTCAAAGCATTCAGACTTGCGACGTAACAGATAGATATAACCGTATCTAGAGTAATCATCAATGAGAGTGATGAAATACTCGAACCTTCCTCGAGCTTGAACTGACATAGGGCCGCATAGGTCAGAGTGAATCAAATCTAATATCCCTTTGGATCTATTTCCTTTTGACTGGAAAGGACGCTTGGTCATTTTACCTTCCAAACAGGATTCACACAAAGGAAATTATTCCAGTACCAAAGAAGACAATGGTCCATCATTTACAAGCCTTTGTATCCTCTTAAGGTTAATATGATCTAGCCTTAGATGCCAAAGATAGGTTTGATTTAATTCTGAAGGTTCTTTTCTCTTGTTAGGGTTTATGATCGATGTATTCAACCGTTGTCTTTGCGTAGTGTTTTCAGTTGGTTTAAGAAAGTATAAGTGTCCATCCAATGTGCCAGAACAGATAAAATGTTTACCACTAAAGATAACTATTTTGTTATCAAAAGAAACAGAATATCCATCCATAATCAATTTAGAAACTGAAATTAAGTTTCGCCTAAAACCAGGCACATAAAGACAATCTTTCAAAACCAAAGTTCTATCACTACTGAAAGGTAAAACAACGTCTCCCACTGCAATAGTCGCCACTCTTGTAGCATTGCCCATGTAGACGATGATCTCATTCTCACTCAGCTGTCTTTTTACCAGGAACCCCTGTAAAGACATGCAAACATGATCAGTAGCTCCAGTATCTACTACCCATGACTGGGTAGAACAAGTTGCTAAACATGTTTCTACAACCAGAGTGTGAGATGTACCTCTCTTCTTCTTCTTGTTAGGACACGCCACCTTCCAGTGACCTGGTTGGCCACACTTGAAGCACTTAGTCTTCGACTTGAATTCCTCGGGAGGAATCTTCGCCTTTAGCTTCTTTGCCTTAGGCGCCTCATCTACAGCCTTCTTAGGTGCGTTTCTCTTCTTCCTTTTTCCACCAGAAGAAGACGCTCCTTTTTCAGCTATGTGGGCCTCAGGACTGCTCTTTTGGAGCAATTCAGCCGCCTGAAGGTCTATCAGTAGTTCAGTCAGGCTGACATCCCTTTTAATCATGTTAAAATTCAGCCTAAACTGCTCAAACTTCGAGGACAGACTATGAAGAACAATGTCGATTTGAGAATCGCCATCTAGCTCTCCACCCAAGGTCTTGATCTCAGATAAATACGCCATCATCATGAGAATATGATCCCTAACAGGTGTGGAGTCAGACATTCTCGCATTCATTAGTTTCTTCATTGCCAAATGGCGTGCCGAGCGGTTCTGATGACCGAATAGCTGCCTAAGGTTGTACATGATATCATAAGCGGTTTTCATAGGCTCATGTTGATGTTGCAGCACACTTGACATAGATGCCAAGATGTAACAGCGCGCTATCTCATTAGACCTAACCCACTTATCATATGCAATCTTTTGGGCTTCGTCAGAACCCTCATCTGGCATCTGAGGACAAACCTCTTCAAGTACAAACTTGTGTCCCTCAGCAACAAATACCAAGTTAAGGTTATGAATCCAGTCATTATAGTTTTCACCGACAAGTTTGTTTTCTTTGAGGATTGAGGACAGATTGGAGAGTGCCATTGATGATATGAAATAACTGAAATTAAAACATGCAGTACAGTCACAAAACACGTTTAGGATAAATAGTATATAATCAAAAACCTCATAAAAATTATATACTTTTCCACCGACACTTTAAAAATGATTTCTATAAGCCACGATCGTGTGGACGTTTATAAATCTCATTTTTAAATAGGTTAAACCTTTAATTTGCCTCCAGTTGAATTTCCTTACAACAAGAAAATTAATAGCCAGATAAAAACACGGTCATGTAATCATCTAACTGATAAGCCACGATCTTGTGGACGTTTATCAATAAATTACATCTAAGTGTGCATACCATTATCTTCGCACCAAGATCACTATTTGAATTTAACCGCTCCAGATGGAGGAGTCAGTTAGTTCTAATAGTGTTCTACAGCTATCCATTTAGGAGATTTAATTTCTAGAGAAATCTGTGATATGACACATCTGATATGGAGGAAGACCGATGTCAACGCGCATGCCCATCACTTCTCAATTAAACCAGATATTAATGGAGACCGTATGAGATTTCTACATACTTTGGTATGAATCTCTCCCACTTAGTTATTTATGTTTGAGGTTTCATTTTATCCCATTTACGAACATGCAAACATCACATAAAATGATAAACATCCATTGCATGCTTCAACATAATAAGCAATAATAATAATCCAACTATCATGGCTTATATCTCATGTTGATTGATGAGATAAAACTAGAAAGTCAGCTCCAGAAACAGGCTTGGCCGCCGCCTCTTCACCGCGCCTCGCCGAAAACCCTAGCTCCATTTAGGGTTTCGGGACGTGAACCGGTGAACCTTGGTGTTGAACTACTTTCCTTCTTTGAGTTGATCTCCGATCTTTATTCAATACAGACTATCTATTCCAAAAGGAAAAATCTAATATTGCTAGAATAAAAATTACAACTCAAAACTCGGCCTAACAGTTTTATATCTATTACATTAAAACAGCGTAAAATAAAACTTAGACCTAATCCATGGATTTTCTCATGGATAAAAATCATGTAGCCAAACCGGCATACGGCCAACATTCATTCAACATAAACATACATCACATAAAATAAAGGAGCCATGATAGTTGGTAAACCTGCAAACAAACACAGTCTACAAATCCAACAATCATTTATTAAATGATCCACATAAAATAACATATGATATCTATGCATGAATATTAAATAATAATCGAATTTAACAATTAATTAAATTAATTAATTCGATATTATCCACAAGATAAAAATTAGAAATTAAAATAATTATCCACCAATTTAAATCATGATATTTTCAAAAATATATCTTAAAATAAATATGGAAATTATTTATAATTATCCACCAAATTTATTTAATATTTTCAAGCCACCCTAATTAAATAATAATTGGATATATTGATATATATCAAAAATCTAATCCAAATATTATCCATAAGAATCTAAATCTTTAAGGATAAGGTTTGAAGATTTGATCCTCTTCAAAATCTTCCAAATCCTATTCAAAATCAAATTCTTATCATAATTGGATTTTGATAATTATTTGTATATATCCAAAAACCACCTTATCCAATATTTCCCATAGATTTCGAAATTATCCAAATAATAAATTGGAGATTTGATCCATTTCAAATTCTTCCAAATTTAAAATTCTATTTTCAAATCTATCTAGATTAATATTAGGTAAATCAAGATATACATCAAATAACATCAAATCTAAATCCAATATATATAAATTTCGATCCATCCTAATAAATAAATCTGAAAATTTGATTTTCATCAAAATCTTCTCCAAATTAATTTATTAAAAATCGAAAAATACAATATATTTCACATTTGGAAATTTTGACATTAATCAAAAAACTATTCCAAATAATATAGCTATAGGTTTCGAAATTTTCAAGAATTAAAATCTGAAAATTTTGATCCATTTCAAAAATTATCAAATTTAAAATTCTAATTTCAAACCTATCTAGATTAGAATTTTGTAACTTTTGATATACATCAAAAATCACCAAATCCAATTCTAATCACCAAAAATTTCGAACCCTATCCAAATTAAATCTGGAAATTTTGATGTTGATAAAAAATCCATCCAAATTTAATTATAGTGTTCGAAAATTTTAACACAAAATTAGGGAATTTTTAACACATCAAATTCGAAAATTTGATCACCAAATTTTCAAAAATAATGAGACACAAATCTGGAAATTTGAAGACATCAAATATCATCCCAAATCTATATCTCATCATGTTCGAAAATTCCAACAATTCAAAACTAGAATTTTCAAATTCAATCCAAAATTCTTCCAAGTCTTAAATACCATAAAAATCGATATATATGCATATTTAAATCTAAAAACTTTAAGAACTATAAATTTAACATCAAATTTAAATATATATATCGAATTCATGCTCGGATTAATCCTAGAACAGTGCCAAAACCTGGCTCTGATACCACTGTTGGGGGTTTTTTTGAATTAAACCACCGCATGATCTATTTGGTTGTTCATTAATCCATGTTCATGCAAATCATAATTTTATGTAACATGCATGTTTATCACAGTCTAATCAAATAGCATGTAAAACAGATTCGATTCTAATAAAGCGGAAGACATAGAAAACGAATCTACTTACAAATCGACAGACAGTCTATGGACAAGATTATAGATCTAATCTTGCTGTTGAATGAACAATGATAATGGCACCACTTATGTCACACACGGCCACTGCACAATTCTACTCCAAGATCTTCTGTTGTATTCCCGGACTGTATCTAGATTCAAAGTGGGCTGAAATCTACTAGATAGAATTGTGAAATCTGTGGATAACTTTGAAAGACAAAGAGGGGCTGATTTCTTATGATTAATTTCCTTAAAATTTCGTGCCCCCCTCCCCTTATATATAGGGAGGGGCGAAATTTCATGTTCCAGCCCTACTGGGTTGGGCCTCTATCTCAAGTTCTATATCCAGTCCACTTTCAGTCATATTGGGCTACAACGGGGATCTAGAATAATATTAAATTGACCCACTAATTTATTTAATATCTAATATCCAATAAACTTAGGATATAATTAAATAAATTAAGTTTTACTTTTATTCCACTAAAGAAGTAAAACTGACCTACCAATTTAATACATATTTGCGAATATGCTTTCTCCTTTAGTCCAGTCATTCCCCGTGTTTAAGATATAATGTTCATTAATTAATTATGTCAGCCTCTGACAGCTATAATTAATTAACATCTAAATCCTTGAGTAGTACCACACAAGCTTTACCATGTAAGGAATAAATTCCACCTGCAGGGTTTCAACATGAACTTGCGTTTTCTCAAGAGAACATCATCAACCTGGCGCACCAGGACACAGTGCTCATGCACACTGCTCGAGACATCATGTATACATTGTTATTACCCAAGATATCGAACTTGATCTACGAAAAGATCTTACTCATTGATAAATCAAAGTAATAAACAACGCACACATATGCTCGCCAATATCACATGAGTTCAGAACCCGAACTCTGTGGATCTTTATTCTCTCAGTAATTGGGTCAGAGACAGAGAATAGTATCCTATCGTGATCCTCCTCAATACACAATGAGTGTACTAGAATAATCAGTTAGTCAAGATAAACTAACTTATCAGATTATTCTACGGTGTACCGATGGTGTGTTCATGACAATCTAAGCCGTGAGCTCTTTAATACAATACAAGGTTCTAATGATATGATCTTACCGTGTGACTCCCCACACCATATCATCTACAATGTAAGTATATGGAACATTGCATAGAACAATTATAGAACATAATCTAAATGCAAACAGTGACTGCAATAACTTTAATTTCATATCATCATATCATCAAAAAAGTATACAAAGACAAGTCTTCTAGTATACAAAACCAACAGAATCCATTCCCAAATCCTCCATCTTCAATTTCCAAGTTTTGCCTCCGTAGCAACATCTTATCCTTCCATTCCTTAATGGCCGGGATACTCCTTGGTACCCTCCTGTAACCAAGCACAACCCGATCCATGTACAACAACTACATCATAAAAGATTATTTACAATATTAGTATTTCATTATAATAACGACATTCGATATTTTAAATTAATTTTTGAGTAGCCTAATGTAAATGACAAACACTTACAGTTACGAACAAAGATGGTCCAGTGTAAAACTTGTCCTTGCTCTTCTGCCAAACAGTGGTGTGCTCAACCAAACACTTGATGACATAGTTGCACCAATCAAGATTTGCTACTTTGTCTACCTCTCGAAAGTTATCGAGTATTTGAGGCGACACGTAGCTGTTGCCTATGCTTTCAATTAGGCAACATGTCACTAACACCATAAAGTGCCCCTTAAACCAAGTGCCGCCGTCAACCTCTTCCACAGCAGCATCATAGACATTCTTCGCAAGTATCTTCCTACAATTTACATCTGTAAATCTCTCTCACCATTCCTTAGATAAGCTCGCTTCTGCATTTTTTGCCTTCCTCAAAACAGGATGGGATCCTCTTGGGAAGCCGAAGATCAACCTGACGTCATCTTCACCTATACGGACACGTCGATCTCCCTCAAGCACTATCTCGCACCTCTTCGTGTCGAAGTTGTCCAACACCCAATAAGCGATCTTTGGAGGCACATCCTTAATATCAAGGTGCAGTAAGGCACCAAATCCTAAATCTCGAACACTTTGCTTTTAAATTTCATTAAATTTCACTACTGCATTCCGCAGAGCCATATGATTAGTTCGAATTTTAAGATTTGAGTTATCTTCCCTTGGCCGCTTCTCGAGCACATTTGATTTTTTTTCCACATGTGGAACTCCAGTAGAGCATTCGACTACATTAACATCATGTCGTCGGTTAGTCCTAGCCTCTCGATCGCATTCGTCGTCACCTGCTAAAACAAAAAAGTAAAGGATCACGTTAGATGCTAACATTTTTAAAAACATAACAAATGCCACATTTGAAATATTAATCAAAAACCAATCCGCATAGGCTTTTAGAATCACATATAAATCATTTTGTTAAATATTGATGTTAATTTGATACAAACAAATATAAAGCAACCTACCATAAAAATATATTAATCTGCTATTAGTTTCTAAATAATTTGATGATTACACCTTTATAATTTGCTATATATATCACACCAGTCTGTTCATATATTCCTAATTTGCTATAAGCAAAACGTAAATATGCTATAAACAAACCAATTTGCTATATGAATCACACCAATGTATTCAAATGCCATTAATAATACACTCCTCTTTCTAGCCATGCAAGAAAATGCAATTAACTCGTGCTTTCTAATCTGCTAATCATATTATAATAATTTGCTAAACAAAATATTATTATTGGCTTATCAAAACTTACTAATTTGCTAAAAATGCCAAATCCAACAAATAAAACGATTACACATTAACCAATATCCTTAATTTTTACTTATTATATATTACTAAACTTTTACATACATCTGACCAAACCACATCAAAACACTTGAACAAATAAATTACATATTACATGAGTCCAACTGGTAAGGTATTTAAGGGCATGATAAATTACATATTATTAATCTGCCATTAGTTACTAAATAATTTGCTATATAGCAAATTATTTAATTTGCCATTAGTAAGGTATTAGAAAAGTAAATAACATGAGTTGGTATAAATAACAATACTCCAAAAAGCACATAATTGCAAGATAATCTGCTAAACATATTATAATAATTTGCTAATCAAGCCTTACTATTTTGCTAAAAATATCAAATCCAATTGAACCAAAACCAACAAATAAAACGATTCCACATTAACTAATGTCCTTAATTTTTGCTAATTATATATTACTAAACTTTTACATACATCTGACCAAACCACATCAAAACACTTGAACAAATAAATTACATATTACATGAGTCCAACTAGTAAGGTATTTAAGGGCATGATAAATTAGATATTTTTAATCTGTCATTAGTTACTAAATAATTTGCTAATTATTTATATAAAATATATAGCAAATTATTTAATCTACCATTAGTAAGGTATTAGAAAGGTAAATAACATGAGTTGGTATAAATAATAATACTCCTAAAACACATCATTGCAAGCTAATCTGCTAAACATATTATAATAATTTGCTAATCAAGTCTTACTATTTTGCTAAAAATATCAAATCCAATTGAACCAAAACCAACAAATAAAACGATTCCACATTAACCAATGTCCTTAATTTTTGCTAATTATATATTACTAAACTTTTACATACGTCTGACCAAACCACATCAAAACACTTGAACAAATAAATTACATATTACATGAGTCCAACTAGTAAGATATTCAAGGGCGGAAGCACAATACACACGGTTAAATATTTCATTTTGATATCACCGAATAAGATACTTACTATTATTCACATTCGCTCGGCTTCTCTTCCTATTATCTCGTGCCGGCTGCCTCGATTTTGCTTGTGTCATAATAGAAGAAAAACCACACAACATTATAAACATTAAATTCAAAATCTAATAATGTTAAAATATATAAATAAGAGATTTATAACAGTCTGTAATATCATTTAAATACCTTTTGCCCCACTGTCCGACATTGCCTTCTTAGCACGATCACCTTTCTCGCTGTTATCTATAAATGACAATCAAAGGTTAATCATAATGATACAATACACGATACCCATAAATATTACTAATCATAATTTACTAAGTTTCTATAAACCAATGCCAATCTGCTACAAATATAATGAAAATTTGAAAAATAACACAATTTCCTATTAAAAGCCAATACGCATAAAAGCATGTCTTAATAATATGCTACTCATGTCCTAATCATTTGCTAATATTATATCACTAATTTGCTATAAACAGAATATCAATTTAATAAAACATGAATTCCCAGTAGCAAAATTTCACAGTTGCAACATTTGCTAATAATATCATACTGAGTTGCTAGAATACAAGCATGAATGGTTTCTCATCACCTCTATAACCATCCAGCCCTTAATTTGCTAATCATATATTCAAAATTTGCTATAAAGTCAATATGAATATGCTATAAACAACCCAATTTGACATAAATAACAAAATATTCATATAACCTAAAATCAGATCACATAAATAACATAAATAACAAATATTCATATCCATTTAATTTACTAATGATATGAATTTATTTTGCTAATTATCAAACCAAATCAGATATGCCAACATCCAACAACCTTAAATATTGTTAATAATATACAAGGAATTTACATAAAAGCATGTCTTAATAATATGCTACTCATTTCTTAATAATATGCTAATAGTATATCACTAATTTGCTATAAACAGAAGATCAATTTAATAAAATACGAATGCCAGTAGCAAAATTTCACAGTTGCAACATTTGCTAATAATATCGTACTAAGTTGCTAGAATACAAGTATGAATGGTTTTCCATAACCTCTATAACCATCCAGCCCTCAATTTGCTAATATATATTCAAAATTTGCTATAAAGTCAATATGAATATGCTATAAACAACTCAATTTGACATAAATAACAAAATATTCATATAACCCAAAATCAGATAACGTAAATAACATAAATAACAAATATTCATATCCATTTAATTTGCTAATGATATGAATTTATTTTGTTAATTATCAAACCAAACCAAATCTACCAACATCCAACAACCTTAAATATTGCTAATAATATTCAAGGATTTTGCTAAAAACATCAAATACAATTACATAAACAAAATTTGAAAAAATGGCGGGATAACTACCTGTTCGTACGGCCTTCGCTCTCTTCATCATTCTTCCATCGAGCTGCTGACGTGAGTGAGGTTCAGAAATTTGCTAAGAACAATACGCTGAAAATCTTCCTTCAGTGGCTTGAGATCGGCGGGCTTCCGGCGGCGAAGGACGGGCGTTGTGGGGCCGGCGTCCGTCGACTGGTTGTGTTTGACTGCATCTGCCGGCGCAGGGCGTGCGGGAGGCAGTGAAACGGAGGTTGCGGCCGCCGATGCGCGATCGGGAGTGGTGTGAGGAGGTAGACGGCGGCGATAGCTTGAAAATGTCGGCTGCGAGGTTGAAGACGCGGCGAGAGCTTGAAGAGTCGATAGCAAATTTCGAGATTTTTTTAGATTTGGTTTTCTAAGGTTTGATTTGCTATTAATGAATTACAATTGTTTTTGGTAGAATTGTTCCAACTTCCTAGATACACGTTGATTTAATTTCTCCATAATACCCTTATTATATTTTAAATTTAGGTACTGAATTATCATTTTACAATTTAACCCCTAAAATCCAAATCAATCTTGTCCATTAAAATTTCAAGATCTATGATTGTGAATGATTCCTAGTTCCTACACAGGGGTATGGTTCTCATTTTAACTCACCCCTATATATATATATATATATTGCAAATTTATTATATATTTACAATTTATTTAAATTTGTTATATTTAATTTTTAATTTGATCGAACAATTATCATATTAATGTAATAAAATAAAGATTGAGTAGAATGTGTGTGTGTGTGTGAGAGAGAGAGAGGGAGAGAGTAATAATTACATAGCCGTCACTTTTAAGGGTTGAATGGATGTTGATTTGATATGTATGAATCGTCACATCAAGAATGAATAAAATATTTAATAAAATTTGTCCTTTTCCTAATTTATTTTTTATTTATTTTTAATACCCATTTTCTTCATTTATATTCCCTAGGTGCCACTTGGCACAATCTCAACCGTTAAAGGTATTACCCTTGTGGGTGCGGTAGCCTCTACCTTGTATAACAACATTAGATTAGTGGTTACAAGTCTTGTCAGTCATGTTTAAGAAGCAAAGATACTCATTAGCCGTAATGTTGGACATAAAGTATTGATTTCAAGAATATAATTAATGTCGATTTGTTTTTTAATATCATGTTTAAAAGTCGTAACAATTTAAAAAATATAATATGTAAAAATAATGACTTGGATAATTCCGCTACTACAAAATCTTGCATCTATATAAAGATGTATTTTGCATCACTTTGTACCCACGCCTAGATCTTCACTTTGCTAAATCTTTGTCTTCAAATGCAAAATTTAGAGACATCGTTTAAAATCTTGGAGCAGAATAATTCTTCATTTTTACAATGCAGGTTTTTAAAGCATTTAATTGTTTGGAGCACTTGCTTCCTTTTTTTTTTTTTTTTATTCGAGGGTAATCTGCAGTCATTATAAAGGTGTGCACTGGGTAAACTCTGCCCCTGTGTAATAGCCTGCAAACCATACACGGGAAATAAACCACACTTGACAGGCCAGGTGTGACAGACTCACACCTAATAATGTTGGTAGTGGGATTCGAACTTTGAGACATTTGGCCTCAATATAACATCACTCCACCACTAGGTCATCTCAAAGTGGACACTTAATTTGATTTTACAAAGCCACTAGCATTGAGGTTTACATAAATTGTAAACATTCAAGTATAGGAATGGTTGAAATAGAAATTGAAATAAAAATATTTAAAAAGTATTTGTTTTGTAATTTTATATGTATATTTATGAATGATTGATTATGAGTTGATTCGTTTGTGTTCCATTTTTTAAGTAAGCGTTATGCCGATTCATGGATTATTGATTATGTGCTAATTTGTGTTCTATTTTTATATATAGGTTGAATATATTCATCCAAGCGTGGAGGTAGTTCAATTTCTTTTTTTAATTATTTTCAGGGTATAATTCATTTTATTACTTTAAAAAGTGTATGCCGTAATAGATTCGATTCAATTTCTAATTTAATCATTTTTGCTTGAGAAATGTACGTGCAGTAACATATTCCACCATGTGGTCAGTGAAGAGGTATACAAAAATAACAAAGAAGCAAAGACTACCATTTGACAAGAATAATCGACTTTATGAAATATTTGATGATTTCCCCCAGCAACAGTGTAAGCTTTGAAAGAGCCTAGATGGCTATGAACTCGACATGAAAAATCTACATTTTTGTTTTTGTTTTTTTACTATGTTGTATATTTGAATGTTTCATGTTAGTGTTACAATTAATTAAGGCAACTTATAGATATAACACTTCTTAATTTTTTATAATCGTCTCTATTTTTCTGTTGTCTTTAATACAAAAATTAATTGATTGGGGATTTAATTTCATAAATTTGACGGACTGTTCCAAATAATATATGAATAAATGAAATGGTAATAATTACCTACAAATCATAATTTTTTTAACAATGAAGTCATGATACTCCCCAATCAATCTTTAAAAATTGTAAAGAAAATTATTATTCATATTTGTTATATATAACAAAATTATTTATATTAAAATCAGGTGTTAATTTTTTTTTTTATGTTTATTTACCTCAGAAAAAAAATGTATACAATATTTATCTATACAAGTAAAATGATTTGATACCATAAGAACCCAAATAGAGATATAAGGCATAAAATATAGATCTTATTCAAGTAATGTGTTTAATCATTGTATTTTATAATTTTTATTTATTTATAGTACGTACTAGGTATGACAAGTTTAATTTAAGATTTGAATCCAAACACAATCACACCCGGTAACAATTTTTTGTGTTATTAGAAATGCTAATCACTTTCAATATTACAAATTCCAAAATGTTCATACATCAGAAGAAACACTATAATTGTCATAAATTTTATAAGTATGTTTAGATCGAGCTTAAACACTTTAAGAAATGTTATAAATGTTCCGATGGACATGCTTTAATAATAAAATAGTTTGGTTCATCAATTAACACATGTATTGTTATATCTTGATATGAAAATACATATAGTTTGGACTGAAAATAGTACAAGGAGAGATCAGTTAATACTGATAATTGAAAAGAAGAATACCACCCAATGGTGCGCACAGGATAAAATTCACTCCTATGTAATAACCATCAAACTACACTTGGTATAAACTAGGTGTGGTAGACTCACATCCAACAGTGCTGGTGAGATTCAAAATTAGCAGAACTCACACCTAGCGATGTTGGTGAAATTCAAATTCATATATTTGGTCTCGAACTTACATATTTCCACTATTAGACCATCCACAAAAGACAATAATTATAAATATTTTATCCTAGATGAAATTCGAGCATGATCTCGAGTTTATACTATTTCACCTTTAGGTCATTCCCAATGAACAATAATTATAAATATTTTATCGATGCACGGTGGGTCATTCTAGTTAGATTATATAATTAGAACATATAAATTGCATTTTCGTTGTCACACATACACATCGAATTATGTGACTGCATACTTCGTCTTTGTGTCAGTGCCATCTTAGGATTGAAATGGCATGGCATATCCCATTTATATTAGAGAATTTAATTGTAAAGTTCCAAGTAACTTCAAATTTATATGACTGTGATGTTCCTGTCGATATGAAAATTAAAGTGATGATGAAGATGAAGATGAAGAGTAAATTCCCAGAAGGCAAAGAAGTTGCTGTCATCGCAAAACGCATAGAATTGATAAATTTAAATTTAAGCTTTTCTGAAGCATTTCACATGCATGCTTCATTGCTCCAAAATATTCATTCAAATTAAATACCAAAATCAGCCAGCTTTAAATCAAGTCACTTTCTAAATATAGAAAAAAAATGAAACACTAAAAGAGTAATTTTCTATAGAAAACTGATTACAACTGTGAGCGCAGATTAAGGATTGGAGTTGAGAGAAGAAATGACTGACTTATTAATTGGCCAAGGAGCACCGGCCATCACAGCCTCAATCTCTTTTATCTCCCGCGGACATTTGGTCATGTTCACACAACCATCACCAGTAACAAACTGCAAAAGTATACGAGCGAAACAAATTAGAGCAAGACAACGAGCCGCTGAATTTCTACCAAGAAAATTCACGAACATTGGATCAATCTTCATTCGCAACATCAACTTTTAATTTTACTATGCCATCCTCAAATTTTCAACTTTTTGCAATTCAATTCACCAACTATATTTATGATGGGATTTAGCTGACATGGAGATAAGAGGTCGTGCTTTGTGTGTAATGTGTGACATGCATTCAAATCTGGAATTAATTAAAATAAAGAAAAGAAAAGAAAAATCCATCACCACTAATTCACCATGCCATGGCTGCCACGGACTCAATGACCATGGTGGGTTTACCAACAATTTCTTCCAGCCATAATCTTGAACCCCCACCATGGCTGCTCTCGTTCATCCTTCACTAAAAGAGCCAAGCCCTAAAATTAGATCTCAACCATTTTCAATAAGTACCCTGGCTGCCTTCCTTTTCGCGTCCAATCCCCCCAAAATTAAGAACAAACACCTAATCAAGCAGAAATTTCCAAGTCTAGAGGGGTTTAGTGTGAATTTGGTTACATGTATATATGTGTTTTCGATTGTTTTCACATAGCACGCCCAAGTTTCATGGTGTAGTGAGGGTGGGCTCCAAAAGAGTGCAGTTGCAGAAGACAGAGTTGAGGGCCATAAGTGTGAGCAGAGAATAGGAAAAATGGGGTTCGGTCATGTCAGCAAAATCAAGGAAAGTCATCAATCAATAACACTGAAAATATTAAACGTTCATGTTGCAATTAAAAATTACTCCAAAACTTGTAGATTTTTATATTTAACCCAAGAAAACATAATCCAGTTAACATGAGTACATGACACATTGAGCTCTGTAAACAAAGACAAGCATCCTAGTAAGCAAAATATGTAATATCCGAACTTCAGTAGCATGCAGATATCATTTTATCTTAGGTATTAGGTTTCTTGATGACTGCACAACAATAAGCTAACTGAAGCAAGCATAACAAGAAGAATTGTATATTGTGATTCATCTGGAATGCATCCAAATAATGCAAGAAAAAAGAGCCAGTTGTGAGTCTTGTGACTAATAAGTAAAATGTAGTGGGCAAGTCAATGAAACTTTACCACATCACTTTCAATTCGAACCCCACCAAAGCCTCTAAATCTGCTTATCTGCTCATGGTTGAAAAACTTTGACGTCTGTGCATTTTTCATTGCAGGAAGCAACAAGGCATCAATGAAGTAACATCCAGGTTCAACTGTTATCACCTGCAGTAATTCATATCAGAGCATTTAGAAATAATACCACATATATATAGCCCAGATGCTAGTTCTTCAGGTAATAAAGGTTACCCTGCATGCATATCTTGAGATCAAATAATATTCATCAGATTGACCTATACTACCATGAAACATCACTTAATAAAACAACTGGTTATGCAAAGAGATCATGTCATCATATCTTTCAGAATCCTGATGATAAATATGTGAAGATATCTTTCAAAATTCCAACACAAGCTATGAGACATTTTTTTTTTAACGAAGGCGCCTTGACCATGGTCATGGATTGTATTAGAAAGCCAAAATGAGTGATCTTTCTTTGCAGATTTCTCAAATATTGAAAGACAAATGACTGGTAAATGTTGCTCCATGTTAAGCATATAAGATAGAGAGTCCTAACTTAACCCAAAACCATGGTCAAAGGTAAAAGGTTGACCCCCCCACTTATATACCCATCCACACTTTCATGTGGAATCCATGTGGGATATCGTAACAAACCATCCCCCTTTCGAATTGGACGTCCGCGGACGGCACACTCCGCATGGCCATCATGCCAAGGCACACTATGCCAAGGCCCACCATCGGGTAGCCCCTTTCCGCAGCCGCAGCCCGTCCGGATCCGGCAGGTCGGACAAAATTGTTAAGCATATAAGATAGGGAGTCCTAACTTAACCCAAAACCATAGTCAAAGGTAAAGGGTTGACCCCCCACTTATATGCCCTTCCACAGTTTCATGTGTGATCGATGTGGGATATCGTAACACTCCATCAAAGAGACTCAAACTTTTGCAGTGCACTTGTACTCATCACAGTTAACTGCAGAGAAAGTTTTCTACTACATACCATTCCCTCCAAGAGTTCTCTACTGGTGCGCAGAGACTTCAATCCAGGTTCTTTTGGTCTTTCTGCTCCCTAGAGCATGTCAATAATTGTAAAGTAAATCATCTTGCAAACAGGTCATTGTTCCAAAAATACGACAAAATTGCAAGAAGCAAAAACCATGTATTTGTAGTTATCACGATCACCTTTAGATAACCCCCAGGATCGTGAGTATCAATTCCCAGAAGGTGTCCCAGGCCGTGAGGTAAAAACACAGCTCCTACCCGTTCTTGAACCATAGCATCCACATCACTTTAAGAACCAGGCAGTCATGGTGATAATCAGAAACAAGTTCTGCACAATGAGAAGACACATAGGAAAAGATAAACAACATACATACCCTGAAAGGAGGTCTCCTTCCTTCAATGACTCAAGAATAATTCTTTCAGCCAATCTGGAGATCACGGAAAATGTTTGATGCAAAATTAGACAAGAATTTTCCAGAGGTATTACTCCATATCTAATAGTAATGCTCATTCAGTAGGTGCATGGAATAAAAAAAGTATATATTTGAATTTTTTTTATCAAATGCTCTTTTATACACAAACCATGTGATAAAAACGGAGGAGATTTCACAATTGGCAGTTTCATTCATCTTCCCAAGTGCTTCTAGAGAATAGAAAGCAGCATCGTAGTGGGAATCTGGAAATAAGTATAGAAGTGGAGACACTTGGGAAGGGGAAGATGGTGACAGAGATCGTGAAAGCTAGAAAATAGCCATACACACCAACAGGACATACCATTAACTCAAGCCTATCTGCCAAAGGCAAGTGGGAGGAGTATTCAACTAGATGATCTATAAACGCTGACAAACTACATACAGACTTAAGACTGAACTAGCCAGAAACCCATCCTCATTTTGTAAAAACCATACCAATTGGACAATTAAATTTGCTGGGAAGAGGGTTACAGTTTTCATGATTTTCAAATCTTTCTAGAATTAAATGATCTGTAATATAGGAATAAAGTCAATAGAATGTATGTGAAAAGAATTAATTGGATGTACCAGAAATTCTCTGGCCTACATCAGTTCAGAAACCAGCAGCAACTGATGTCTTATTTATGTGAATTTCTGATTCTTAGACTCATTCATTTTGTAGAGGTACCTATCTCTCTATAATTAGACATGGAAACATGGATGATTTCCAGATCTTGCACCACAGAAGTGGATATGGCTAGCCAGGCTAGGTCTATTGGCTCTAAAGTCTACGCTAGCTACTTAGATATCAGCAGCTATAAAATAGTGCTGAAGCACAAGACTTCATTAGCTGATTAAAAAACAATTCAAATAATCAAATCAATGGGTGAGATTAACTTCTCATCTTCTGTTAGCGAGCTTACCATTAAGGTTTACCATTGCCAAGCCGATTGAGGGAACCGAGTTAATTGATATTTATGCCTATATTTTAGTATTTATTTGATTTCTGAGTTGTGGTAGGGCTAGGAAAGAATAAAGTGAATAAGTGGCCTTGTGCTGGGAAAGTTTCATAACCTGAGTTCTTTTCGACCTTCTTACTGTGTTTTCGGTTAATTGAAATGTCTTTTGTGCCTTAATTCCCACATCATTTTCTTGATATCATGAAGCTGTAAAAAAAGCAAGAAGGCTAAAGGACAAAAATTGCTAAAGAGAAGATGGCGAGCTCATTTCTTTAATGGTAATTTTTAGTTTCTCTCATAATGTATGGAAAATATCACTTTTAAACTTGATTCGGATATTTTGAATACCAATTCGTTTTTAACTGGATTAAAGGGGTCGGTCATACTAAAATTAGGATTCATTTCCTGTCAAGACCCCAACGTATCTATCATAAGCTTGTTTATTTAGAAAGGAATCGTATACAAAGTCAACAGATCTCAATGATGATTTTTCCTCTTTATATCATAATTCAATCAAAATTATCAAGTTGTTGCATGTGTAATACTTGTCAATTTCTTCCCTTTTCAATACATAATTTTCAGATATCTTTGACTTAGCTACTTGCCAATCACAGTATGTTTCAATTTTATAACAAATATGAGATCTATAACTCAAGAATAATTGCCACTAAACTCTGACTTTCTTACTTGTGCATATCAACCCAGCTCACTCCAGGTCGCATATTGGATATGACAGCATCATGTGCACGAAGGACTGCCTGCAAACAAAGAAAAAAGCAAAAGATTATTATGCATCAGATGATTATTTTCTGGAAGAAAGCGTATCACTATAATCTTTCTTCTACAAGACTTCTTGAACATATCCGTCAGTGACTACTCGAAATCTCGAATCTTATAATCTTGTTGCAATACACAAAATCAGAATTGGGCAGTTGACTAAATGAAAAAATGTGGATAGCTGCACAATATTGTTCTTGTTCATTCAGCTATGAAAGCTCTCTTTCCAATATACTATAGGAATGGATGTCAAATGTGAAAGCCAGCCACTTCAAAGAGGTGGAGTTTATTCGATATGAAGAACAACGTTAGTCCTACTGTTGCAGTAGTCATGTGTACGCAAATTGTCAAGAGTCCAAAAGTTTTTTGAATCTCAATGAAATGCATAAACAAAAAAATTCAAAAGACACCAACGGGACATCTTCCGCAGAGTTGCAATCGATGAACTTTCTATGCAGTACTGTTACACATACATAAATCACCACAAAAGTGAAGTACTCACATTGTATACAAGAGATTGATCACCAGTAAACTTTCCATTGACCTGCATGTACAATCAGAGTTTTTAAAATTAGTAAAAAAGATGTCAAAAAGCTTTTTAAACAACACAAGAGGACTAGAGGTTCTCAACAACGACTTTCATAGTCGTGTCAAATGGGTCGTCTCGCCTTACCGATTAATTGTCAAGAAAAATGAATCAAATTATTATGTGCACATTTATAGTAGGTAAGACGAGACAACCCATTTGACAAGTTTAGTTGAAAAACTCATTTCCCGAAATGATTCTTAATCTACGTGAGAGGCCAAAGTGAACATATATTTGGAACAGAGGGAGTACATTAATAATTAGTGCAGATAATATAAAAATATATTTTAGTTGGTAGAGATAATATTAAAATATTTCAATAATTAGTAGAGATAATATAATAAATTTTTAATAGTTAGTTAATATATAAAATGATAATATAATATTACTTTCTATTTATAGTATGTACATTGGGATGAGAGTTTTTTCAATCTGTTTTTTGTTTTAATTTTGTTATAATCAGAAAATGATGGTTTTGTCTATATATCCAACCATTCACACAAGAAATGTGAAGATTTTAAGTGGGAGTTTCTGTTTATTTGTGAAAGTTGAGAATATAAATTGGAAGAGACTAAAATCAACGATAGCATAAACATATGTATATGGCTAAACATACTTACTGGAAAGGAACAAGTTATATCAGAACCATAACAATGATATTCAGCTCCCATGTCAAGCAATGCCATATCTCCATCTTCTAAAATCTTGAGAACACAACAAAAAAGTATGGTGTTAGAAATGAGAATCAGCCTCAAATGATTCAAATTAATAACTTAAATTGCCCACAAATAATTTGAATATCTGCACAGAAACTTTTCATGATACTCTATATCTACTTGACATAACATCGATTCATGAAATGCTTGTTCAACAGGCTTCACTAGGAAGTACTTTAGGGATACTTGAAAATCTGTCATTTACTTTCTCAAAATCTAAATTATTCCATTGATGTTTCAGACCATACCTAGGAATACAGATCATGGCATCCATGCAAACACACAGAGGGAGACAACAAATAAATGGGATTGGGAACCTCCTTGATCACCAGTGTTATTTTCACTACAAAAATTTGTTCTTGTACTTTCCATATTTAATGGTTGTTATTTTTATTTGAGATTTGATTGTCATAACTGCCGGCACCTTATATAGAAGTCAAGCATGCATAGGTGATAGGTCTATTTAAATCGGAAACATTAAAGGAAAGTATTAGGAAAACATTCGGCTTAGGATTGTAGAATTTGAACTCTTGTACATTGATTGTTCTCCTTGTTGGAATAAACTCAGATATCTTTCTTATTGCTCAATTATCTTTGCATTTGCTCTCACCTTCATCACCTAGTGCACTGCATATTTATGTCAGCTAAAAAAGCAATTCTTGTTAATTCTTGCATGAAATCATTTATATATTCAACCGGACTTATGTTGCATAATAGACTATGTTGTGTTACGAACTAGACAGAAAATAATCAATCTTGAAAAGCAATAAGAACACAAAAATTGTTTACCCAGTTCGTTAGGATACAACTACTCTGGGGGAGCTGCCAAGCCTGGTTATTCTCTAGAGATGTATTTTTTAGATTAGGGTTACAATTACATTGAGAGACTATTTATAATAGGAGAACCCTAAAATAAATAAGGGCCTAAAAAAGCCTACTAAAAAATCTCGCCCACCAGCCCACCAGATAAGGCGTGGGCACGCCTTATATGTAATCTGCTCCTGTTTCTTATGACCATAACCTTTTGCAGGATAAGGTGCGGGCATATTTGCTCTTCGCTGTTGTTTCATATGACCATAATCTTAGTACTTCTTAGGCTCCACTACTCAACATGTTGAACAAGCTAACTAACAAGCAATACTCATACTTTTAAGCACATCTACAACAACACATCCTAAAAATTGAGGGGATGCTTGAAAGGGGGATTTGGGAATGGTATGAAAGTGGTTGGTTGGTATAGTCATTCCTCACCAAACAATGGCATATCCCATAAGGGGGGAATGGAGTTGTACGCCCATTCCTCACTACATCCATTCCAAAATTCATTCTCATTTCCATCTAATTACCAAGCACCCCCCGAGTCATTTAAAGAAGTTTTTGAAGACCTATTCCCCACCCCTAAGCCCGAGAGCTTTACATCACTC
Organism: Perilla frutescens; assembly: GCA_026008535.1. Taxonomy (NCBI): domain Eukaryota; kingdom Viridiplantae; phylum Streptophyta; class Magnoliopsida; order Lamiales; family Lamiaceae; genus Perilla; species Perilla frutescens. Next base: position 45,762,309 of record BRKX01000001.1, on the reverse strand, counting down.
ACACCTGACTCTATTAGTCATTTTACTCCATGTTTATCCATCTATCCCACTCAAGTAACAACAGTTATAATATAGGTAACTCTTTGATGCCAGTGACACATAAACAAAATAGTTATTAGTGCACAATGCTTCAGATGCAAAAACATCCTGGTTAACATACCCTGTCGTTAGGAGCTGCTGCATGACCATAGTGCAGTGTAGAACTACAATAAGACAAATTAAACTATAAGCTGAAAATGCAAGCAACTGAATACGTCACAGTATATTTTTCTATGACCGTAAACCTAGACATTCATACTCATTTTTCAAGCAGAAAAGTAGATGAGATCATAGAGAAAATTACGAAAAAGCATACCTGTTGCTGCCAGTTGCACATATACATGTGTATGAACAGTGTCTACAGCCACCATACATGTATGTGTGATGAAGAAACAAACTTTCTAACTGATATTCTTTCATACCTGCTTTTGTTTTCCTCATAACCTGCTCAGAATGACATAAAGCAATTCAAACAACTCCCTCCATCAAAAAACCATTCACACATAAAAACAAGAGAGCAATTCTTATGAAGAACTTTTAGTTTCACTTTCATGACAAGATAAGCAACAGTTTCTTCATACTTGCATAATACTTCCTCCGATGTCGAGCACATTCCCACCTTAAACATGCATAACATGTCTAGCAAACCAATTTTACCAAACAAAATTAAATTACATAAACGAATTCTTTTACAATTAATACCCACATTCCGGAGATGACTAGATAGTAGATAATAATACAGGTCAAAAGAATTAGTTAAATTCTCAGGAGCTCAAAAGAGCAGAATTAGAATCTGGACTTCTTTATTTAAGGAATGAGAAAAGCATAGTTGTAAAAACACCCAACTAGATACGAAATGTCATGGATGCCTAAAAATGATCTTTTTGGCCAGGAGGAAACAACATACAGTTCAAATAAGTGAAATAACCATTGCAACAGATATGAAGAGAGAAGATATCCAGATTGATTGAAATCTATTGTCTCTAATAATCACACAAAATTTTAAAAATTTAACAACGGCTAGATTGAGTAAAACTGAGTACAAAATTGAAAACAAATCAGAAATAAAATACGTCCATAGCAGCCATTAGATGAGAGATAGAATCTGCATCGATAGTGTAGAAATTGTGTGTTACGATATCTGCATCTATATGCTTAACATTATGTACATAGTATGTAAGAAAGTGCATCAAAGTTTAAGATGTGAAAAATATTTCTCCTTCAGTATCTCAATTCATAATGAGATTAACAGTGCAATGCTCATTATGGCCGTACAAGACCACAACAGATTAACATTGATAAAGATGCTTCAGCTTCAATATAAATAACAAAATCCAACTTTCCACCACATTTACAATCCCCATTCAAAATATCCTTTTAGGAGGTCATTCTATGTTAAATCTCACTATAAAAGAAAGATAAGATTGAATGAGAGTGCATAAAGCGTTTTTACATATATACATGTACGGAGGGTTACTTTTGGACATTGTCATCAACACTGGACGGGGCACTCCCTTCTCTATGATCTCGGAAGGAAATAGAAGCAGTAATCATAATGCATAAGGTTGTAGAATACATTAGATTCGAGTGATTCATTTGTGATCAATTGTTTAAAACATTAACAAAAATAGAAAAATAAACCCACATCCTCACAGCAAGCAAACCATAGACATACATCTGAGACTAAGTCTAAATAACACATTAATTAGAGGGGCAAGGTTTGAGAATGTAAACCTCAACATGAGCTTCAGAGCTAATATCATTGGCAAACTGGATGACAGCAAACTCTAATGCTGACTTTAATACACGGCATTCAGTCAAAATGGGATGCAAATCATTTAGGTCTGTCTCAAAATTGTCAATCCCCTGAGAAAGATAAGCTTAAAGTCAACCATTTCCACATTGATCAGTAATCATGCAAAATCTGATAAACTTTTTCACATCCTCCACAACCTATGCAGTGCAAGGACTGACTTTACACATTTTTTAGTAAACTAAACTACTCCAAATTTTTCATACATATCTCTGTTTGTTACATACAACATCACTATATACTCGAGTCACATAGGCATGCAGTCTTAGACATGTCTTAAAACATGGATCTTAGAGTGTTTACTCATGTCCCTCAATGAGTCAGAGCATGTTACTGAACGTCCCAATGTGTTTATGGTATATAATAGCAACAGGTGTCAAATAACATGCAATATTTACCGAAACATTACATGTTTGAGATTGTCAGTCAAATCAAGATTGAATGCGTTGCTAAATAATGCCGCATTGGTAACTTTATCATCCAAGAATAAATTGAAGTACGTTTAAAGACAGTGCAACATTTTTAACCTTTTCATCGATATCCACATTGAAGTATGCACCAAAAGAATGCAGGCTTGTCAACTCTTCTTCAAAAATTATTACGATGAAAAAAATGAAAGAACCTTAAAATCGGCTGGTTTGGAAAAGTTGTTACTATCAGTGTTGAGCCCATGCAGGAGATAGAGCAATGGTTTTCCAGGTCCTTGGTATTGCTGATGCAGAACTTTTGTAATCTCATCAGTATAATATACAGAGCTAACCATGTATCTTTCCTGCAAAAGAGGGATATAAATGCTATAGACCCAATTATCCTCAATTCTCTTCACCCTTGAACTATTTGAGAGCATACTCAGAGCATAATCACCTTAAAGTGGGACAATGGCTTAATTTCTCCCAACCAAACAGCATACTCAGCAGGTAATCTTGGAGCAAAGAGTATTGAGTCTCCACTTGCTAGATCCTTCATTTCAAAATACAGCAGTAAGCTTACTTTCACAAGACTTTTATTCAAGTACCGAAAATATCAGTATTAAACCATTACATGTAAAGTTTATTTCATGAGAAACTGTACTTTGCACATCTCAGACTCTTAAAGAGCTGAAAACAACTCAACTTACTAAGTCACGGGAACCAGAAAACAGACCAAGTTGCTGCTTGTACGTGCACTACAAGTCTACAACATGCATGCAACAACTTCAACTTCGTAAATATAATTTAATCACACAGCATTAATCTTGTAGCTATTCTCCCTGAGTATGCTAAAAGCTTTAGATCCATGAGTGTAGAAAATTTACAGCCTCTGAACACTAATAAGAAGATGAAAAGACATCTTTATTCCAACATTATAGGAACATAAGAAATCAAAGTATATGTTTGGAGTTCATTTATTTGGACCCTTACCAGATTGTGCTTCTTTTCAATCAGTAACATTCATATCTATATACCCCTCCTTTCTGAAATCTCATATCTAATTGAAAAGGCCAAGATAACACGAACTTACAATAGCTCCATAAAACCCAGGTTCTTGCACTCCAAACAAGTAAGAGAAATAGCTCTCCTGTCTGGAGATCAATAAGATTACCAATTAGTAATAAGTAATAACACATTCTTAATATATAAAAAATGGCTGCATGCTACAATAGTTTCAATTGCAAAGAAGAAAAGGTTGGCCTAAAGCACCAGATAGAACAATGGGCATTATTATAAAAACATGCACACGCACCAAGCATTCCCCAGCTTGTTAGTGTAAGTAGCTTCAAAATAGGTCATTTCATTTTTTGAAGTGAAGAAGTCCCAAGTATAATTTTGATAATCTACCAGGAAAAAAATTCACAAATAATCTCATTAACATATCTATGCTATCAAGGGATAACATTTGCAAACCTCTGTCGATTAAAAGATTTGATATCTTCCTATACAGTTTTCTTGCATTATATTTACTATTGTCAATGCATGATGAACATTGGATCCAATATGGCCAGGTGGTTCTGTAAAGCCTCTGAATACTTATAAGTTCTAAAGACAGGAATGTGTTAATTACTTGATTAGGTTCAAGTATCAACTAGATTAGCTGGTCCTCTATGGTTTTCTTGTGATCAAAATTAGGGTCTAAAGAAACCCCATGCCAGCTCACATATAGATTTTTGTGAAGCATATCCCAGAAGGTTAAGGGAGGCAATCAATCAGGCCAAGGTTTATTAAATGATTATCAAACAGTCCAGAGCGCGTCAAAGCCTCAACTTTCTAGCACAATGCAGCAAGTTTTGGTGCTTAGTGTGGACAATAGGTGTAGATGAGGTGCACTCTCAGAAGGAGCCAGGCTCTGTTCTGTTACACCAATTACAATATCCAATAAAGTTTAAGCCAATTGCCTCCTCTGGATCCTTCTGGCTTTTTACAGAAAATTGTCAATTTGGGAATCTAACAATCAACCAGTTCTTACCCTGATCAAATTATCATGAAGCAAATTGGCTTCTGCAAAGTATTGGTTGGGTAGGACACGAGTTACACACACTTGGTAGGAGACCTCATTTTGGGAGACTGGTATGATAATGTGGGGGATAGGGATGGCAGCCTATCATGAGTTGTGACTTGTGAGTGTTTAAGGAGTTGATATGAATGGAGCCAGAGCATCTATCTCAGGACTCGAATTACTGTTCATCCATAAAAGTTGTACTTGTAAACAAAGGGAGAAACAATGACCATTCATTATGCTAATCCGCCAAGATGTGCAGTATAGAATGGCAACATAGAATTTAGATCACGTGCACTCTTAGTAACATCTTCCGCGGTTAACTATTGGCTCCTTTGTGGCTTGTCATTCAAATATACAAGCATTAGCATAATGCTCATGTCTGAACTCATGAACAGATTCACCCCAATGAGAATGAATTCACGTAGCTAACCCCTCACATTCAAGTTCTTGGAAGTGAATTTTTTTATATTTTTCATTTTTTTAAGTTGCCAAGATTGGGGTCGTATCTTTAGGTAGGATGTTATCACCTTTTCAGGATTACTCATCGCTTTGTAATAACTCATCTGTTTCCTAAAAAAATTCTAAATTCTTATCCACTAAGATTCTATATGAATACAATCCTAAGACGCGATTCCATATCAATTAAGTGATTTCAGAATATGCAAATACATGCATAATGTTTTCAAAGTACCTGAACAATTCAATATGATCAGTGCAATGGCGATTCTGCTCTTCGCCACCCTATCAAATTGAAAATGAAATTTGTATGATTATCAACTGATATAATCAGAATAAAAACAGATTGTGAAGATAATAGTGGAGTGCGGAGACGTAAGAGTACCTGGAGAAATATAAAGCCATGGAGAGGGCGAGAGGAGAGAGAGAGATGATCGCGGAATGAATCTAAGAGCTTCTTCCTGTTCACCACGTGTAGTTCCATCGGCACCTCCGGCGGCGACAGAGACGACGGAGAAGCCATCGGAGATTTCCTTTTTTTCCCCCTTTTTTTGGGCGGGGGCTTTTCCGCAGAGCGAACTGTGAAGTGTAACTGTATAAGTGATTTTTTTTTTTGTGAGTTTTTAAAGACCTAATCTTGTGCATACTCAAACCATAATATGTACACAAAATAAATTGATGATAACTTTACTAATTCTTTAAAATATAAGTAAAAAACTAATATTTTTTTCGATATAAAACATAATACTTTCCACTATAACTAATTATATTGCTCAGTTTTTAAGTACTAAAAAAAAGTACTAATGTTTTTCGTTTGCGAATTAGGAGGAAATAAGTACAGGTATCATTTGGTTTTTTTGACGTTTGATAGTTTTTTATCCGTTAAACAATCTGATTTATTTGATATTTTACATACTTATGTCAAACGGTCTAATTTGTACGATGCTATACACATTTATGTTGTTTGTTACGCATAATAAGTTAGCAATATATACCCTGATTACCTATGATAATAAGGTATCATATTTTTTTGTTTTAGAAATTATAATTTAAGATCATATGGGTAATATATCAATCATATACATGAAACATGAAATTATTAATTCAGGACCTGAAAGATAAAAAATTAAATACAGAACCTCAAAATTTATGTATGTCGATTTTTCTAATTTTGCATTTATTTTAATAATTTCTTTATTAGATTTAATATATAATTTTAAAATGAATTTAATAATTTTAAAAAATAAAAATAATTAAAATATATGATTTTTGAGGTCTTATATTGATAATTTTCATCTTTTAAATCTTAAATTGATAATTTTCATATTTACATCCTGAATTGATAAATTATTTATTTTTCATCTCCTAAATTTACAATTCTCCTTCTTTTTTTTTCTATTGAAAACACAAACCTTTTGAAGCATGCTTTCCATTGCATTCGGACTCTTACTCGGTCCATAATAATAATAACATCCATATCAAAATTCTTATTGCGAGTAGTAGTAGTAGTAATAATAATAATAATAATAACTTCTATATCAAAATTTTTATTGCTATTTCCACCGACACAATGTGTGTACTATTACTACTACTACTACTAATAATAACAATAACAATAAGAGCATCTCCAAGAGATGTCTCTAAACTGTAAAATAGAGCATTTTGGCCAAAAAGAGCACTCCAATAGGTGCTTTATCCTTGCTCTAAAATAGAGATAGAGTACATTTGCTCTATATTTAAAGCACCACTGTTCATGGTTGTATCACTGTTCATGATTTCTTTTCTTTTTTTTGTTAATTGATATATACGATTTACATATATCTGTTCACGATTTTTGTTTTTCTTTTTTTTAATTGATATATATGATTTACATGTATATATATATATATATATATATATATATATTAATCTTATACTTTAATTTATTTATTTCTTAAAAATATTGAAATAAAAAATTTTATATCAAAATAAAACGACATTTAATAAAATTACATAATAAAACTACTAAACATAAAAAAGAAAAGAAAATACAAAGCATTAAAAATACAAATAAAGCATTGAAAAATACTCCAGAAAAATACTAATCATACAACACTTATAGTTTGTAATTTTTATTTTTATTTGCAATATTAGTATGGAAATGTTTCCATGTTTATTATTATTTAGCTTCAGAAATTTTAATAGTTATTTTTGTTGGAAAAATCTTGATTAAAATAAATATATAAAAAGGGATATTATGGAATATTCCTTTTTAAAGTAGAATTTAGAGTAAACTGTTGGAGATGAAGTGAAGATTTTACAGTATAATAGAGATAAAAGTGCTGTAAAATAGAGTCAAAGAGATGGCCTTACAATTAATAACAATAACTTCCATATGAATTTATAATAATAATAACTTCCATATCAAAATTCTTATTGTGATTCCCACCGACACAATGCGTTATGCGTGTATACTTTGTTAGTAAAATATATCATCGATCTCCTTCAAAAACACTTGAAATCTTTTAGTATATATTTGACTAGTATCGCACAGATAAGATATGTATATTTTAACATTTTATTAAAATATCATAATTAAAATTATTCCTCAAAATATCAAAGGAATTACACGCACACAAAATATAAGAAAAAATGTGAAATTAAACATGATGTTTACTTGTAAAATTACATTGCAATAATCTTAAAAAAAAACAACTTATGATTTTAAAATAACTTTCATATCACGAGCTTTATAACTTAATTAGTAATATTAATGGTAAGACACCAGGTTGAATCCCAAAATCGTCAAATCCTCTAAAAACCTAAAATGTGATGTTTAATCAAAATAAATTTCATAATTTTATCGCAATTGATTTGTAATACAAAGTAGATTATGCTTTCAAATCGTTGACTAAAAGATTCTTTTTTTTTTGTCGAGGGTAACTCGCGGCCGTTACCAAAGTCGACAATGGGTAAACTCCGTCCCTGTGTAATAGCCTGCAAACAACAGGAGAGGTAAACCACACTTGGCAAACTCCGTCCCTGTGTAATAGCCTGCAAACCACACAGAAGAGGTAAACCATACATGGCAGGCCAAGTGTGACCCCTGTGTAATAGCCTGCAAACCACGCTGGAGAGGTAAACCACACTAGGCAGGCCGCACACTCAGTGGTGTTAGTAGTGTGAATCGAACTTGAGACATTTGGCCTCAAGATAACACCACTTCACCATTGGGTCATCTCCAAAGAGACAAAAAAAATTCATAAACTTACTATATTACAAATTTTAAATCATTCACTTAGAAATCGTAATAATTTATTACGTATTAATTAAAAACATATTTGGAAGTACTATACATTAAGTATAACATAAAATTAATTATAAGTGTTAGATATTGTAAATTTACAAGATATTTATAAACGTATAACATATTTACTAAGTATTATATATTAATCATATTTTTATAATTAATATAAATTGTATAAAATATTATAAACTTACTATATATTACAAATTTTAAACCGTTTACTTAGAAGAATATGAGAGTATGTATACCAATTGACAAAATAAATTCCATGGATAAATACCATAATTAGATGTTATGATATATAACAAACAATTATACCCTCAATGAAATCTTATAATATTTACACCCTATTAATTTTAGTAATGTAACGAATGATTAGAGTTGATTGATGGGAATTGATTTTATGATTATTGTCTATATTAAATTAATTTCATAATTATACAACCAATCAATCTATTATGTTTACGTGTTTCTATAATAACTTATGTCACATTAATGCTAAGTACATTAAAATAAGTTATAGAAACACCCAATTCGACTAAAAATATGCTCATTAGTATTATATATATATAATGTAAAATATATATTATAGAATCAAAACATTGAAATATAAAGTTACTGATTGAATATCTCTTATACATAATAATATAATATATACAACAAAAAATTTGCTAGATTTAGTGTTTCCATAAATTAATTGAAAAATTTATGGAGTTACGACAATAATTAATTGTTTACATGTTATTTATGTATATTATGGTGGATTTTACTATAAATTATTTTGCCAATAATTTAATCTAATTTTTTATTAAATATTTCTATATTCAGAAATATATTTTGGGCGTGAAAACTTGTGGTTTCTTTTTATAGCCACTATCCTATTTTTAGATATAGTAGGAAGTAGGATATGATGTTGCATTTCTTATTACACATTAGATTTTTTTATTTTTTTGTTATTTTTTTCTTCAATTTTAATTTCTTATACTTTAGTATAATTTTACACTTGTTATTTAGAGTTCACCCAATTAAGGTGCATTATATTGTTTAGTATTTAAATTATAATTTTTAGTTATTGCTTGATTGTTTGAAAATTTAAATACTAAAAAATTATAAAAATCCCTAACTAGGTAAGGTTCACCATAAGGATGAAAATATCGCTATCGCAACATATATCGCAAACTTCAATTTTACGGATATATCGCCGGATATATCGATATCGCAGAAAATTAAAAAAAATGACGGAAATCATATTAAAATCTTGAAAATTTAGCAATAAATTTTAGGAACTATTATGACATATTATTATGCACATATTCCACTAAATTTTTTGATAGAATTGTGTTTTGAAAGCAAACATATGAATAATACATTATATAAATATACCGTCTGAAACAATACATTTGACAAAATAATACATAATACAAAATAAAATAACTAAATAAACATTATAAAGTACAATTAATACCAAAATGAGGATATATGAGGTTCAAATATAGTAGATGAAATGTCATCTTGTTCTAAACAATATTGGTACCAGCTCATCACATTAGAGTAATTATGGATATAATTATGCACATTCGCCTGATATGTTTCTTGATTTCTTAGATTTCAATTTCGTATGATATATGGAGAGAAAAACTTTAGTGATTTGTCCATCATGTCCCCTAACTGAAAAAATAAAGCCGGTGCATCTCACTTTTCTTTCTGAAACATCCGCTGGTTTCCCGGTCTTCTTTCTCTTATAATTTTTTGCAAAGTGAGTGTCTTTATAAAGCAAAGAATATTGCAATTCAAATAATTACATTGAAGACCTAAAAAAGACCACAAAAATATATAGTATTAAATAAAAATCAAAATATATTATAGAAATATAAAAAAAATCGCGATATATTGCGATATTTCGCCGATACTCGATAAAAAAAGATATTCTCCCCAATATCCGTATCGCAATGTCAATATCTGTGATATATCCGTGATATTTCGCGATATTTCAATCCTTGGTTCACCTGATTAAACTAAAGAAAAAAAATTGAAATTAAAGAAAAAAATGAAAAATAACTAAAAAAATTGATTGTGCAATAGAAATGCAACACAAAAAGTGCAAATAGACGATTTAATGTGCCTAACAATCTAGATTAAAATATAATTTGTTTAATTGAGGAATTTTATGTGAAACTGTTTTACGGGTCAAAATTTATAAGATTGGTTAAAATGTTGATCCAAACACAATCAAACACTAGCAAAATTTGTTTTTTTTAGAATAAAGTGTCTAGAATTCTATTAATCCACCAATCTCCCGACCCAAGGAGAAAAATCATTATTCAAAGTGCACATGTATTCACACCCTGCTCAAAATTAAGCCAGAGGATAAGCCACACAGTTTGCTTCCATATACATACCATGAAGACTCATAACAACTTTTGAATTAACTATTTGAGCCAAATGAGGCAATTGTGACTCTAGATAATCATCACCATCATATTCTTTAGTAAGAAGCCGCACAACCAATAAGGAGTCCTAGTACACAACAATCGGGGCAATCCCTTCCTATAGCAAGCACAATCAAACACCGTAAATAATAGCGTTTAACTCGGTATCAAGAACTGATTTCGGCTTCTGAATAGATTTAGTTTACCCCTGTTAGAATCTAGAAAAACTTAAGGAATTGATATTGTATTGAAGGTGTTTGTGAAATTGCATAAGAGAGAGAGAGTAATTTTAGAATATGTAAAAGCTTGAATATTGAGAGAAATGTGCAGTATATTTCATATCTAAGAACTGATTTACAAAGAGAAGAAAATACAGTATTTATAGAATGAATCGACAGCTAACTAATTCTTCCGAGATTTAAGGAGAGAACTCCACGTGTACAGCAGAAGCTTGCCAGCTGTGATATAAATATCTTGAGAGACTTAACACTCCCCTGCAGAAGCATAACTAGGATCCTTTTAGTTTCAATCTGTCCCTCAACATCTGAAATCTGAGTTCACTTAACGGTTTGGTAAGTAAATCAGCTAATTGATCTTCAGAAGGAACATAGCCAACTTCAACCACTTTGCCCTGAACTTTCTCTCTCACAAAATGTACATCAATTTCCACATGCTTAGTACGAGCATGGAATACTGGATTAGATGCCAAGGAAATGGCACTAACATTATCACACCAAACTGTTGCCGGCCTATCTATTGTAACACCCAACTCTTTGCATAAAGCAAGAAGCCAAACTATTTCAGAAATAACATTAGCAAGAGACCTATATTCAGACTCAGCACTACTGCGGGATACGACCTCTTGCTTCTTAGAACTCCAAACCACAAGATTGCCACCAAGAAATACACAATGACCCCCCGTAGATCTACGGTCATCCACACAACTGGCCCAATCCGCATCTGCATAGGCCTCAATCATCATAGAAGAAGATGGACTGAATGACAAAGATAAATGCTTGGTGCCTTTAATGTATCTGAGCAGATGTTTAGCAGCTTTCCAATGAGAGTCCAGCGGTTGTTGAAGAAATTGACTAAGTTTGTTGACAGAGAAGGCTATATCTGGCCTAGTCAATGTGAGGTATTGAAGTGCTCCCACAACACTTCTGTAAAGAGTAGGATTATCAAAGACCTTTCCACCACTGAACTTAGAGAGCTTAACAGAAGGAATCATTGGAATAGAGCATGATTTACAGTCTGTCAGATTTGTTCTTTCCAAGAGCTCATCAATATATTTGCCTTGAGACAAAAAGAAACTGCCCTGCTGTTGTGTGACTTCAATGCCCAAGAAATAGCTAACTAATCCAAGATCCTTCAAGGTAAACTTGCTGTTTAGAGCTTGAATAAACTGTAGAATGTCACCAGAATTATCTCCTGTTATCAAGATGTCATCTACATATACAAGGACAAGCATGATACTGTGAGTTGTGACTCTGTGAAATAATGAAAAATCAGACTGACACCTTGTAAAACCTGCTGAAGTGAGATAGGCTGTTAGAGTAGTATACCAGGCCCTAGGAGCCTGCTTAAGACCATAGATAGCCTTGTTTAACTTGCAGACATGTTGAGGATACTGCTGATCTTCAAACCCTTGTGGCTGAGTCATAAAAATCGTTTCTTCCAAGTCTCCATTTAAAAAGGCATTGTTAATGTCTATTTGTCTCACCTGCCAACCTTTCATAGCAGCCAAAGTAAAAACCACTCTGATGGTGGAAAACTTGACAACTGGACTAAAAGTCTCTAGAAAATCAATACCAGCTAGTTGTTCAAATCCCCTTGCAACCAATCTTGCTTTGAGTTTATCAAGAGTACCATCAGAATTAGTCTTGACCTTGAAAACCCATTTGGTAGAGATAAGTTGTTGTTCTGGAGAAGAAGGAACCAGATCCCAAGTGTGTTTATCTTTGAGGGCAGAAAATTCTGCTTGCATAGCTTTGTACCAAGCTGGATCATCAAGGGCTTGTAACACTGATGAAGGTTCAGTAGCTGCAAGCCATGCTTTTGGTTTAAATATGCCATGTTTGGATCTAGTGGTCATTCTGTGTAAAGGAGTAGGGACAGAAGTAGGAAGAGAAACTGGAACAGAAGAGGTAACAGGAGCAATAGTAGAAGTAGAAGATATAGAAGAAGAAGTAGGAGGAATAGTAGAAGGAGGAGAAACAGATGAAGAGACTGCAGGATTGGAACTAGACAGAGAAGAAAAGGAAGGAATGGGAATAGGAGAAGATGAGATAACAGGAGGAGATGGTGTGGGAAAAGTTGAAGGAAAAAAAAGTTGTATGGAAATTCATTCTCATTGAAGGAGACTGAATCAGCTATGTACACTCTTCCAGAAGAGCTAAGGCATTTGTACCCTTTGTGAGAAGAACTATACCCAAGGAAAACACACTTAGAAGATTTAAATTGGAGTTTGTGTGAATTATAGGGAGTGAGATAAGGAAAGCAAGCACACCCAAATGTGTGCAGAAAGGAATAGTCAGGTAGAGAATTATAAAGTAGCTGAAAGGGAGATTTATTGTTAGTGGTAGGAGAAGGAAGTCGATTTATTAGATAGGTAGCAGCAGAAAATGCATCCCACCAATACTTGAAGGGTAGTTGAGCTTGAGCGAGCAGTGTGAGACCTGTTTGAGTAATATGTTGGTGTTTTCTCTCAGCTTTCCCATTCTGAGGATGAATATGAGGGCAAGAGTGTTGAAAATGAATTCCAAGAGTAGAAAAATAAGAATCTAAAGGGCGAAACTCTCCTCCCCAGTCAGATTGAAAGGCTTTAATAGTAGTGGAGAATTGAACTTGGACCATAGTAATAAACCTCTGAACTACATGAGCTACTTCAGATTTGAGAGTGAGAGGGAAAATCCATGTAAACCTACTAAAATCATCAACAAAATGGATGTAAAACCTATAGCCTGCAGAACTAGATGAAGCAGCAGGACCCCACAAGTCAGAATGGATTAATTGAAAAGGTGCAGTAGACTTAAGGGGTTGAGAAACATGAGAAGTTTGATGCATCTTTCCCAATTTGCATGCTTCACAGAAAAGTAAATCAGAGTCTTTGTATTGAATAGAAAGATTGTTACAAACTTTTTTGAGAACAGAAGCACAAGGATGGCCTAATATTCTATGCCATTCATTAACATCTGTGGTACAAGATAGGAAAGACAGGGGTAGTAAATCAGACTTATTTTGAGTGGCTGCAGTAGATGAAGTAGAAACAGCAGATGTCTGATATGCTTGAGCAGGAGCAGGACAGAGGCTGGAAGAAGATTTAGGAGGTTGCATGACCGAGAGATCCAGCTGGTACAGCCCCTTGACCAGAGGCCCCTTCATCAAGACTTGGTTGGTTTGAAGATCCTTCACACAGCAAAAAGAAGAATGTAATTCTACAAACACATTGTTGTCCTTGGTGAACTGAGATATGCTAACAAGGTTTTTAGTAATTCCAGGTACGTGAAGCACATTATTAAGCACCAGAGGTCTGTTAGAGATGTGAGAAACATAATTGGAATCACCAATATTAGCTATAGAAAGAACATTACCATTCCCAACTTGTAAGAGATCAGAGCCAGAGTAGGGAGTACTGATGTGAATATTGGACAGATCATGAGTAATGTGAGCTGTAGCGCCACTATCTGCATACCACTGAGCATCGTGCTGGCCATAGTAGACTTCATCTTGAGCAGCATCAAAGGCATAATCAGCATAAAAAGCATGTGGAGCAGGAACACCAGTGAAATTCACATCAAACCGTTTAAAACATTTAATAGCCACATGACCATTTTTCCCGCACAATTGGCAAATGATTTTAGTGTCCCTAGGAGGACCACGACCCCCTCTGCCTCTGAACAGAGCACTTCTTCCATTAAAACCAACAAAACCACGACCTCTACCAAGAGAAGGATCATGAAAGTGAGCAAGGTTTGCAGTAGGAAGAAAGGCAGACAACTGACTTTGCAGTCGTGCTTCATGAGCTTGGAGGGCATATTGAACCTCTGGTAAGGTGAGAGAATCAGCTCGATTGGTTAAATTCACTACCACAGCATCATATTCAGCGCCAAATCCAGCCAAAATATGCATTATAAGATCCTCATCATCAACCGGCTTGCCGATAGCTGCTAGACTATCTGCAAACCCCCTCATTTTGAGTACATACTCATCAATGGATGAATCACCTTTCTTCGTGGTCTGAAGTTGAAGTTTCAGTTGCATAATCCTCGCCTTGGATTGTGACTGAAACAAAGTTTGGAGAGTGCGCCAAAGATCACGGGAAGAAACACACCTGGTGATGTGCCCAATCATCACCTCAGAAAGCGAACCGATCAGCCAACTTAGAAGAAACTGATCACGGCGGATCCAGATCTGAAAGTCTGGATTTGGAATGCTTGCGCGAGGAGACGGAGAACGAAATTGAGGAGGCGGAACAACAAAGTCCGAAATGAGATCTTCGAAACCATGAGCGCGAATTAGAGCCAAAACTTGGAACCTCCAAATAGCATAATTGGTGCGATCTAACTTGAAGGAAATAACTGGAAGAAAAGAAGTTGAAGAATTGGTAGCGGAAGCCATCGAAAAACAGGATCGAAAATGAAAAAAAAATTCAACGCGATAGAAACGCGTAGGGACTCGATGATACCATGTTAGAATCTAGAAAAACTTAAGGAATTGATATTGTATTGAAGGTGTTTGTGAAGTTGCATAAGAGAGAGAGTAATTTGAGAATATGTAAAAGCTTGAATATTGAGAGAAATGTGCAGTATATTTCATATCTAAGAACTGGTTTACAAAGAGAAGAAAATACAGTATTTATAGAAGGAATCGACAGCTAACTAATTCTTCCGAGATTTAAGGAGAGAACTCCACGTGTACAGCAGAAGCTTGCCAGCTGTGATATAAATATCTTGAGAGACTTAACAACCCCGCACAAAGCCTCTCATTTTCATCGTGAATCTTTACCATTATAAATATGTCATTAAATATAGTTTTATATCCTTTTGTCAAACTGTTTTGCTGGATTATCGCATTTTTATGTGAGCCAAAAATTGTTGACCTTATATATAAACTGATATTTAAATGAAAAAAATAAATTTAAAACCGCGTACGTGTGCGTCGCTGTGATGTGTGAAAAACATAGTGTGCATTAAATGATAAGAGTACGAAAAGCTGAAACATATACGATTATTATTTTCTTAATATCTTTATAAAATAACAAGTGGGCATGTAGCTATATAGTATGGTTCTTTGGAGTGAAATAATAAAATATCATCAATATTGCCAAATATCAGCCAATCCAGTTAATCGTTCAATTAACAAATACATATAATCTTGTGGTTATGTAAAATATTTAATCAAAAAAATCACAAAGGTTTTGCGGAAGAAGCGTTAGATCGCATGTTCTTCATCGTCAAGAAATTTGTAATTTGTATTCCTTGAAGTGTTAGTCTATATATCATGATATAATCACTACATGAAAAATATAAATGGTGTGTGATACATTGACTATATAAATTTTAAGTGTCATTTTGCAAATGAGTTACGTTAAGCAACTCGAATATCGGTTTGAACAATTAAACAATCTTAATCGTATGATCGATTACTCGACATGTTAACTCATGACCAAACTCATTTATATACTCATGAGCTAGCTCAAAAATTTACTACTATATATTAACTTAATATTAAATTTATATTTTGTATTTTAAATAGTGATAATTGTATAAACTATCTAATTAATTTTATTTGTTATAAGATAACATAAGTAATTTCGGTATATAAAATAATTTATTTTTGAAACGAATGAATAATATTTAAATTCAAAAAATTAAACACCTGTAATAATTTTCAAAGCTGATCATTTGTTCCCGATTAAATTCATCAACTTTTAATGTGTTACATATATCAAGTATAAGTTCGATTTGATAACAAACGAATTAAACTTGAGTTCGACTATTCTCTAGAATCACATTATTCCATCACACCCTTAATTAATCATTTATAACTATAAGTTGCGAATCATGCCATGCTCGGATGGAAGGGATTCTTAACTCTAGTTTTTCAATTAAATGAGCATATTTATTTTATAACTTTATATATATATATATAGTTTAAATTTCATTTAATTTTATATTAATCCGATCGTGCATTCGTGCTCCTTATGATTTGCAAGTGACACTAGTGTGACAGGCTGGACAAGATTGAAGCATGAAAAGCGTCGACGAAAAGGCATTTGTTTGGCTTTTTTATATGCGAATTCCTCACCTTTTGTGCCACAAAAAAAAAAAAAAAAAGGTAAATAATTATATGAATGCAAAAACTCCAACAAATTAAATTTTGAGGTGGAGAGAAATTAATAATTGAAGGTGTAAAAAATAATAATTGAAAACATTATCTTGTATACATAAATTTTTCAATTGATAAGATATCCTCGAACGTGTGGTCAGAGCTACTGTGGAGGAACTAGCATCGCATGTTTATTGATTTGTTTCATTATTATTGTTAATGACTAGTTAATATTTAAATGGGCATTTAAAACTAGTAATTGCATGCACTGTCTCCAACATAACCCCCAGTATTTAGCAGGAAGCTTCTTCCATTATGAAAATACTTCAATTTTCAATATCTTATTAATTAGTATTTTTGGCTTATGTAAGAAAATTAGTAGTCGGTTTTTAATTAATTGATATATCGATGGTGCATGTATGCATGCACACGCTCGATCAATTAATTTGGGGTTCACAAATCTATAAGAATCAAATGAAAAGGAAAAAGGAAACTTCGTCACCTAATTACTAATTAATGGGCCGGGTGTTTAAGAGGAGTCTCATATACAATTTTTTATTTTATTTTATCTGAATATCGTCATTATACATGTAAACTTATCTGAAATAACATTTTTAGTGGGGTAGGAACATGGGATCCAAACTCCTAAAGCTAAACTAATTGATATTTGAGCAATACAATTGAACTACTCGATCAACTCATGATTACACGATGGCGGGATGAGATCATTTACTTCAAACTTATATTTTATTCCATGATCTAATTATAAATATTGGATTTTCATTGTGTGGGTTTAATTAATTTTTTTTAATGGGTAGTTATGGATTTTTTTAAATACACATAGCAAAAAATTAAATTATTAAAATATAAAATGAGATACAAGGTTGGAATAGACTTGTCCGCAATACCACATACTCCCTTCATTTCATTTTGATTGTTATTTTAGTTTTTTTTTTTTTTAATTTAGAATTAAGAATTAATGTTATAGACTAATATATTCATCCTTCATATATGACATAAAATCGTATTCATTTATATTCTCCTAAAATAATGTTTGGATTAAGGTTAAAATTAGGAGAGAGAGAGAGAGAGAGTGAGAGAGAATGTGTGAAAATATATAAAACAACAAACATTTTGACACAAAATAAAAAAATTAAAACAACAATCAAAACGAAATGGAAGGAGTAGTTAGCATGTGTTATATTTCTTTTGGGGGTAAAAATTGAACAAATAGGATCATTATATTGTTGGGAAATCTTGTATATTTTATATATTCTCATTACCGCCCCTAAAAAAATGTTATAAATAGTTCCACCGGTCCATATTGTATCATACTCCCTCAGTCATAATAATTAATATTTTAGTCTTTCAATTTTATTTCATATTACTCCATCCGTTTTATTTTATTTATTGTTTTAATTTTTTTATTTTATATCAAAATATTTGTTGTTATATGTATTTTTACGCACTCTCTCCCTAATTGAACCTATCACAAATCCTATTTTAAGAAAATATAATTGAATAAGATTTTATGTCATATATGATAGATGGATGAGTAAATTAATCCATAAAATTAATTATTAATTCTAGATAAAAAAAAACTAAAACAACAATTAAAACGAAACGAAGGGAGTATTTGATATTTTAGACATTTTCATACTCTTTCTCTCAATATTACACCTATCAAAACACTATAAAATGTCTTACATATTAACTTGCCTTTGATAGATTAAATTTCTTCCAAAAAAATTGATAGATGTGGAGAGAAAAAAGGGCATATTTGTCCCCTTTTTTACCTCTTAATTTTTGTTGTATAGCCTAAAACATATTTATAATTCGTAAGTAGGTCAAGATCTGATTGAAACTTATATTTAATGGAACATTTGTAATTTTATTAATGTTTTATTATGTTTAAATTCGAATCTTAACTTGTCATACGAATTTTGTCCCATAAGACGGTCTCACACAAGACTCCCTGAAACTAAACACAACATACGAATTTTGTCCCCTTGGGGATGGCCTAGTGATGGAGTGGTGTTTCTTGAGGCCAAAGGTCTCAAGTTCGACCCACCACCAACACCGCTAGGTGTGAGCCTGTTACACCTGGCTTGCCAAGTGTGTTTTACCTCCCCTGTGTGGTTTGCAGACTATTACACAGGGGCGGGATTTACCCAGTGCGCACCACGGTAGCGGCTGCGGGTTACCCTCGATATAAAAAAAAAAAAAACACAACATAGAACAATTGACAACTTCAATTCCAATCCAAAACACATCCGCGAATCACACTTCTCCAATCTGAAAATAATTTTCAACTTTCAAAATATCAGAAAATACTAACACAATTTTAATTGTCTCTGATCACATGGATCAACTTTCTAAAATATTATATTTTAAAAAATAATTATCCAAAAAGAGCCACGATACATATGATTCAATTTTAATTTCTCTAAACTATCTTCCACAAAATGCGCAATGAGATAATATAAATAAAAAATTACTAAACCATGAGAGCAAAAAAACATCATGCACAACAAAATCCTACTACACATCTACATCCACAAAAAGGAAAGATTAAAAGGCAGAAATCTCGTATAAGATAACAAAATCTACCAAATATTCATATATCTTTGAATGATCTTATCATGAAATATTCGAATTAAAACCTTCTCCTACGTGGCAATTGGTATTTGGCTTTCCATCTTCCAAGAAGATTCGTGCCTTCCAATTTGGATACAAGATAAGTTCTCCACATTTTATTAATTAATTTGCCGAAAATTAAAAATATTCATGCATTAATAAATTATTAATATCTTATTTCAATAATATTATTTGAGCTTTTTGTGCTTTTTTGCACGTTTAATTTAATAGGTGTATACGTGATTGTCTGATATACACATATTCGCTGCTACTAGAGTAATAATGTCAAAGATTGTTCATTGTGTCAGCTGATCTTTGTACAATCATAAATAATATATTTACAAGCTGAAATACACACACACACACACTGTATAAACACATAATGTCATTGCTTGACATCATAGATTCTGAGAACAACTATTAAATATGTAATAATATTCAACATGCTAATTAATAAAGTTGTACAAGATTAATTAGGAGTGATGAGTCTTCAATTCGTACGACAATTAATGTGTTCAAATTGCGATTACGCCATGCAATACCATTTGTCATAATTAGTATGTCTACCTAATCACACTCGAGCTAATTATAGCCCAACGATTAGGTTCACGTACGTACAGTTAATTTATTCTCATAATCACCACACAATCTCATATTATTTCATATCACCTTTGCCTAAATAAAACGTCGTCTCATAATTCCACCAACATCCCTGGATCTGATTATGTCACACTTGATTAATTTTCTGAACATAATTTATCTCTTCTGTGTATTTTGCAGGCTATTATATATGAACAATAATATTTAATACACTCTCGGATAGTGCATGACTGTGATCGGGGCGGGGTCCTACATGGCAAACACGGACAGTGCCTCCCCCCCCAACACATACATACATACGTACATACATATGCGCACGCGTGTCTATGTATATATATAAAATATCCTATTTAAGAGCTTTAATTGTGATTTACAGTATTTGAAATTTATAGTGTTTAACTGTTTATCAAATTTATAGTGTTTAATTGTTTATCAAATATATATTTATTCAGTCATAACATTTTCTTTATTATATATATATATATATATATTGACTAATATATTTACGCCCACAAAATTATTACAATCAGAAGCATTTTCAAAAACGTCTAGAATGTTGAAAATATCATCCGAGAAATTAGTGAACTCGGATTCTTTGTAAACCTCAAATAAATTATAAATGCTCATTTTGAAATAAATTATTTCAATAATTATTTGATACGTGTATATATTTTTTTGTAAATTTATAGTTATTGATTACATTTTTTTTTCATGACTTATGGTTATATAGACAATTAATGGGAGAAACTCCAAAATGTGTGCTAATGAAAAAAATTAGGGCCCGATTTTTCGTTTTGCCAAGTCCCCGAAATGTCGGGTCAGCCCTAAATGTGGCTTACCCTCATAAGAAAAGAAAGAAAGAAAGAAAAACTAAGACTTTCCACATGATAGCAAATCAAACCTTCTTTCTGCTAATTCATAATTAGCAGCTAAATGAATCCCTAATTATAATTAGAAAGCTAGAACAAGAGCAATAAATCAAAGGAATCTCTAAGCTAGGGCTAATGATGGTCTGGAGAATAATAAAATTGCAGTCCAAAAACAACAACAAAAATTCCTGTCTTTTACCAAGAACGTTGGGACATCGTGAGCTGTAAACTAGTGAAATTGTCTACTGTTTGATGCCTCAAACTTCATGTAAGATTAAAAAAAAATGTATTTTTATTTAGTTATATGTTGCTCTCCCAAACACTCCAGTTGTCTCAATATCCTCATTTCTCAACTTGTACTAATATTGTACTGATGCTCGCGTTTCTGTAGTAATTAATCTACGAGACACCTCCTGTGATACCGTTTAATAGATCATAGATCGTTGACTCAAATCCAAAAAATGGTCCCTTCATTTTTTTTTTCTTTTTAATTTTTCTTTTTTAATGGTCCACTTTTTTAATTTCCTTTTCAGTTTTCTTTTTCAGCTTTTTATTTCTTTTATTTTTTATTCTTTTACAAATATATATATTAATTTTTTTTATTCAGCTTTTGAATTAATTTAATTATTTTATGCGGCATCTCGCGCAGAGCACTCAATCAATGCTAATATGTGGGCTCATGCACTGAGCTCGATAATTAATTTTTTAAAAAAATAAATATAAACCATCAAATGAAATTAGTGAATTCTAAAATTAACTTGAATTGATTTAATTATTTTTATCTGACGTTTCGCGCAGTGCACTCGTCTGATGCTAATGCGTGAGCTCGTGCATTGCACTCAATAAAATGGAAATAGTGAACCCGAAAATTAAAATGAATTAATTTTTTTCATCTAGCGTCTTTATGACTGCACTCGATAATTTTTTAAAATAAATATATACTTTAAAAGGGATTAGTAAACCTTAAAATTAAAGTGAATTCATTTAATTTTTTATCTGACGTCTTGCGCAGTGTACTCATCTGATACTAACGCACAAACTCAATACAAAATAAAGGTTTTTTAAAAAACCAAAAAAAAATAATAATATGTCAGGCGCGTGGCACACTCATGCCTCATAATTGGGCGGGTTTGGTTTTTTAGGTCGGTTTGATTCGTTTAACGGATTGTGACCTGTTGAATCATCTCATATAAATGTTTGTCTTAATGTACTATTTTATGCCTTTCTCTTTAGAAAAAAAATGATTAACCCTTTTTACGAGTGGAATAATAATTTTCTGTCAGACCATCTGACACGTCAAAAATCAATCAGATATTCATATTGAAATATTATCCGGTCCGTACATCGATACAAATGTATAGATATATTCTCACAGTAGTGACCCCCCTGGCCTATTTGACCACAATGCTTCTTGCAAGCATAACACAAAAGAAATGTTTATTATATATATATAATTAAGGATTAAGTGTTTAATTCCACCACAAGTGGGTAATTACTAGCTACCTAGTTGTTGATATAGTACAAGTATTGACCTAATTAATTTAGAAGGTACGTAGCTCGATCCCTTTTTTATAACCTATTGCATTAATGGAGACACCTTAAATTTAGTGATCGAATAATTATACACTCGATCGAGTGCTATATTTATGTATAATAAAATGCTTAGTGTCTTTCTCTTCTCAATGCTAGATATGATTTTTTTATATCCACCCCACTTAATTTCCTAAGGTCATCTCCAACAGTTTGCACTATAATTCTACATCAAAAGAGAATATTCTATAATATTCCTTTTATTTCATTTACAATTATTATTTTATAATTAAAAAAAATGTATAATGATTTATGAAATTTCACTTGATGGATATCAAAATTTCATAATAATTATTAAATTATTTTTTAGAACAAGTATATTTGAATTAATATAAAATAAAAATATGATTTATTAAAATATTACAAAACAAACTAAATTACATGATAATATATTCTAATTCTCCGAATTGGAATATTCCTCCCACAAATGAACAATTAAAATATTTTTATGTTTTTATTTCATGTATTTTTATCTATTTTAGTATTTTTGTGCAGTTTTATTGTTGGTGTACTTTTTTTCATTTTAGTATGTTTAATTGTTGGTCTAATTTTTATCTAATTTAATTTTATGTTTCACCATTTGTATTTAATTAAATTTATCATATATGATAAATTTTAATATTAATTACAACACATTATTTAAAATACAATACAAATAACAAATAGCATATACAAAATACAAAACAAAATACTAAATAAAATATAACATAAAAAAATATAAAAAATTGACGTTGATGGAAAGAGTGACGGTAAATCCCTCCCCTCCCCTAAAATAGCGCCCCCAAATGCCGTCCCTTTGGAGAGGTTTTCAGCCGCATTTTAGTGAAATGGCATCTCAAAAGATCAAGTATAGTTAATTTTATGCATATTAATTACTACTTACTAATTAATTAATCTGAAGTCGGATCTTATCATACAGTAAAAACACCCTAAACGTATATTATGAATCTCCAATTTGTTTCGAAGCATTCCAAATTGAGAATCAGAAGAGAAAATTGGTTTACTAAGCTCATTTACTATATATGTCCATTTCCAACACAAAAGTCATCCAAAGTATTAATCGTATTTACTGTAGTCGGAAATTGTATATTTTTATATAATATGTCAAAATAACCCCAGATTATATATGTCGGGTTAGAAATTAATTATAGAATCAATTTTCTCCTCTAGAATATAATTAATTAATAAAAAAACAAATCATTATATATATAAACTTTTTAACACCCAACGTTGTTCGAATTTTATCCATTCCTTCAGCAAACATAGTAAACAATAAAAACCACAATTACCGACTTATAAATATTGTAGCATACAAAGGGGTTTGAATTAAACATTACTTATTACTATATATATATATATATATATATATATATATATATATATATAGGTTGGGTTCCAGAAGGAAACACACCCTAGGTGAGAACCGAGAACCAATCTCAGCCACAGATCTCGCCTATTTGGAAGGCCAAGATCTATTCCAAAATTAAAAAAACGCGGTGGCCTTATTGTAATAATGTCCAACTTCGCTGCCCCTGAATCTTATTAAGGGTAAAATCGGAAATTCCAATGTATATGTGATTGACACGTATATTTTACAATTTAGGGTTTTAGCATTGACATTCCCTATTTTAGCACTGTCATGACTTATTTTATCACTAATATGATCCTTGTTTAGCATTACAATAAAAAAAAATCATCGACATCTTTTTATGCTTCATGATCTTCCGTTTTTAGCACTGTAGTTTAGAATTTAACATTGTATATGTGATTCACGCGTATATTTTTCAATTTAGGGTTTTAGCATTGTCATTCCCTATTTTAGCACTATCATGACTTATTTTAGCACTAACATGATCCTTGTTTAGCATGACAATTGTTTAGCATTACAATAAAAAAATATCATCGACATCTTTTATGCTTCATGATCTTCCGTTTTTATATGTGATTTGCGTTTATATTTTTAAATTTATGGTTTTAGCATTGTCATTCCCTATTTTAGCATTGTCATGACTTATTTTAGCACTAACATGACATTTGCTTAGCATGACAATTGTTTAGCATTACAATAAAAAAATATCATCGGCATCTTTTATGCTTCATGATCTTTCGTTTTTAGCACTGTAGTTTAGAATTTAGCATTGTATATGTGATTCACGCGTATATTTTTAAATTTATGATTTTAGCATTGTCATTCCCGATTTTAGCACTGTCATGACTTATTTTAGCACTAATATGATCCTTGTTTAGCATGACAATTGTTTAGCATTACAATAAAAAAAATATCATTGGCATCTTTTTATGCTTTATGATCTTCCGTTTTTAGCACTGTAGTTTATAGTTTAGCATTGTATATGTGATTTATGTGTATATTTTTCAATTTATGGTTTTAACATTGTCATTCCCTATTTTAGCATTGTCATGACTTATTTTAGCACTAACACGACCCTTGTTTAGCATGACATTAGTGTACTGTATTTCTTCTACTTAAGTGGTTTTTATTTGGCTGTTGTAACAGGTGGTTGGAAAGAAACAAATGCAAAAGTCATAGATAATAATTATAATCAAGCAAATGAAATTTTCAGACATTGTAGAAACAATATAAAAATGAATGGCTAGATTCAAAGTTAGATAAATATTTTTCTTTACATTAGAATAATGAAAAGTGATTTTGCAACGTAAGCTAGCTAATGCACAGAAGCAAAATCTTTAATAATGAAGCAAGACACCATGTCTATATACAAAATTTAAATCTTCCTTCTTCTCTTTCTCCAAAACTGATGATCATGTAGTCCAAAGAATCATTCATCTAGAATAATGAAGAATCATACAACTCGACTGTTCCTATCATTTTTCCTCTATTATGCAATGCTCTCACCATCAATCTATCAAATTTCTTCTTGTAGCCATGTCGAGATTCAGCTCCACCAACAACAGTCAAATCCTTAATCAATGTGTGCTCCTTCTCTTGCACAATTTCCTCTTCAATCCATTTGATTTCTGTTCAAGTCCAGCAATGCTAAAACAGTTCACAGTAGTGCTAAAGTAGGTCACAACAATGCTAAAATAGTTCACAGTAGTGCTAAAGTACTGATCGTGAAAAATTAAAAATAACAGCTTAATCAGCTTCGTCAACCTAAGTGCTAAAATAGTTCACAGTAGTGCTAAAATAGGTTACAACAGTGCTAAAATAGATCACAGTAGTGCTAAAGTACATGGCAGTGCTAAAGTAGTTCACAGTAGTGCTAAAATAGGATATAACAGTGCTAACATAGATCACACACAGAATGGCGATCATGTTTTGGTGTAAATAATTTGGATCCCACGCCTATCAACAATTGCTACAATAATGGCCTTGGTTTTGAGGTTAATTACTTTATATATATATATATATATATATATATATATATACTAGCATTTAATTTGTTGCATATAATAAAATGTCTAACAGTAATAATAAATTAGTATTACATATTTAATGTAAAAATAAACAAGCAATTAGCAGCATTGTTATGCAAGTGGAATTAAGGTGGAAATTTATGTTTTCTACTCAATGCAGCTTGAGAAAGGATATGCTGATGAAACAAGCGGCCGGGCAAGCAGTTGCAGTCGGAGTCGTAGGTTCTCTCCTTTTGTTTCCGTTTCCGGCAAGGGAGTCCCAACAACAGACTTTTTCAGTACAAGTCCAGTATGTGGAGGCAGCGACCGTAGTCTTTGATGTTGCCCATCTCGTGCGGTTGTGAGAAAAACTTGAGAATGAGTGCGGTTAGATGGTCTTGCTTAGACAAATCATCGAGCATAGAGCACCGTCTTCAACAAGAAGCAGTAGGACCAGAACCTGCAGAGGAAGCTGATTCTCGAGCATCAGCATATCGCGCTTTAGATAAGGCACGAAGCAGAGCTTGTCGTGGTTGCTGAACACGGGATCATTGGCCGCATACCCCATCTCAACCAAACCCTCATTATTTCGAGAATGAAGCAGCCCGTCAAGGATCATCATCTGCAGGAACGCTTCTATATCTTTCATCTGTAAGAAATATGTTAATTACCAAAATATGCCCGCATAATTAAAACTTGTAAAAATTCACAATTTTGCCACCGCTTAAAAGTCTAATCTGCAGCGGTCCAAATTGAATAGATGTGTGGATTAGATTGGTTCTCAGTTCTCACAGGGGGTGTGGTTCTCACATGACCCATCTCTATATATATACACTCATACATATGGTAGAAGATCTCTCAATTTTATACAATGAGTCAACTTACGGAATCCAATTTATGCCGATGCACTTGAATCTTTTCTCAAACCAAGTTTACATTATTTACTTTCCCCATAATTATAATCAATCATATACTTCGAAATATTAATTATGCCAGAATCATAAAAAATATGCATCAATTTCTCTCATTAGAGAGTCCACATTATTTTAAAGTGAAACAAAAAAACTCATGACCTTTTTTTGTTGTTTTTTTAATTGGCCGAGTCTCACATGGGATCTAATTTTGATAATGTCCTCTCATCATTGAAATGCCAATTCTTGGATAAAATGTAAGCCCCAATTAATTAGTTTACATAGGATTGACTAAATTAGTGATTACCAATAATTAGAGGGTGTGGATATATATGATGTTGCAATAATTAATAACTAGAATAGTTTTAAGGAAGTTAGATTTAATTCTGTTGCAACATATCGAGATTATTAGTGAAGGTAACGTTTTGGGGCAATAATGATATCTTCTCGTAGCTTCTAGTTTGTCTTGTTTTTTTTGGTTTGGAAGATCAGTATCAGAATCTTATTGATCTTGCAAATTTAAAGTATCTCTGTCAGTTTTTGTAAGAAAAATTAACTTAACTTAACCACTATTAGATCTTCTCGAATATTATCTGTTTATATTTTATAATTATTGCAATTATTGATCATCTTGTCAGTTAGAATTCTTGGTTTTCTTCATTTTGATTGATGGGGTATATACACGCATATAATGACAAATTTTTTTTTAGGTTGCAATCATTTTGACAATAGTTTGAAGGGCAAGATTTTTTTTCTCTAAGATTTAGTACGTATATATCATCAAGGTGCATAACCTCATAATGTTTTGATTGATATGTTAACAATAATTAATATCGTTAGTTCGAGTTTGTTTGAGGATGATCTAGTGGTGGAAATCAGATAAGATCCCTCATTGCATTCTTTGTTGTACAATTATTATTTTTTAATTTTTTTATTCAATTTTAGCTTTTTATGATTTAATTTAATTTCACATTTGTTAGTTATATATATACTGTATGATTCATCCTACCCAATTAGAATTTATTTTAAATTTTTTGTATTTAAATTTTCAAATAATCAATTAAGAACTAAAACAAAAAAAACTAATCACTAAAATATATTATAATAAACTCTAATTGTGCATGATGAATCATAATTAAACAAGTGTAAAATTAAACTAAAATACAAAAAAAAATTGAAATCGAACAAGAAACTAAAAAATTAACTATGCAATAGGACAGGTATACAACATGAGATCTCATCTGGGTGGAGTAATATAATTTGAGACCCATTATTTTATTCAAGTAATAAATGTGAAATCCATAACTCGATCTCTAGCTAGTTTTGAACCATGCATTATCAAATATCAATAGTCTATAGTCGTCATATAGTATAAATAGTTTTTATTAATTAGTGAATCACATATCTTAATTAAGTAACATTAATATACATAATTCTTAATTAAATCGTCTAATCACTCTCACTCATCATTATTGGCACACAGTCAAAGTCCTGATTATTAAAAAGGGAAGTTAGAAATGACATATAAAAGAGCAGCCAACACCTCATTTCAATTTTCAACCACCATATTTTGATGTGGATCTCGTGGAGATATTGAGATTAATTATGAAAATTGAAAAGCATTGGAAATGGATGACGGTAGCCAACAGTTGTCGCCAGTCGTTCACTCCAATTTTATTATTATTTTGTAAAAGGCAATTTTTGATCTCTCTGCACAATCAATCATTGGCTATGCGATCGAGTTCTTCAATTCCTTTTCTAATTTTCAATTTTTTTTTTGTTGAGAATATTATATTAATTTAATTCCATGTAAGCTAAGGGCCCCAACATTTGCACTAGTATAAATGGGAAGACATTCACAACAATTAGCTTCATTCGAGAAACTCTTCCTTCTAGATATATATACATATATACATACTAATTTGCAAATATTTAAAATGGCCATAAAATCTTTAGAGCAGCCTGCCGTTGTTGGTTTATCAAGAATTGCAGTTTCAGACACTCACGGCGAGGATTCGCCGTATTTTGCGGGCTGGAAAGCTTACGATGAAAATCCTTATGATGAATCCTCCAATCCTTCCGGTGTTATACAAATGGGACTTGCAGAAAATCAAGTAAGTTTATATTAATTTCTAGAACAATCTAGAATTTTGATGGATGTATATATGCTGATTGTTTTCGTGTTTCATTCTTCCAGGTTTCATTTGATATTCTAGAGCAATATTTAGAAAATAATTCAAATATTGCTACCAGCAGCAGTGGTAGATCAGCTTCTAGTTTCAGAGAGAATGCCTTGTTTCAAGATTATCATGGACTCCTTTCTTTCAGAAAGGTAAACACTACACACCTTATATATATATATATATATATATATATATATATATCTTTCTCTCTCTCTTCTCTCTCTCTAGCTAGTTATTAATGAATCCTGCCTGCATGTGAAATTATATATATTTCAGGCAATGGCAAGCTTTATGGGGCAAATAAGAGGTGGAAGAGCGAAATTCGACCCTGAAAGAATCGTTATAACGGCAGGCGCAACCGCAGCTAACGAGCTTCTAACCTTCATTTTGGCTGATCCAGGCGACGCCTTGCTCATACCAACTCCTTACTATCCAGGGTAATTCACAACTACTATTCATTCAATTCAAATATATATATATATATAATGAAATTTTTATAAATTTCAACATATATGTTACATCAAATTATAGCTATAACTAAGTAACTCAATAATTCATTAATTATAATTCCACATACAGTTTCGATAGAGACCTGAGGTGGAGAACAGGCGTAAACATCGTACCAATCCACTGCGACAGCTCCAACAATTTCGAGATCACGCCGCAAGCCCTCGAGGCCGCCTACAACGACGCCGTATCGAAGAAGCTGAGGGTGAGAGGGCTCCTCATAACCAACCCATCCAACCCTCTCGGCGCAACCATCGAGCGCGCCGCCCTCGAGCGAGTCCTCGACTTCGCCGCGGCCAAGAACATCCACCTCGTCTCGGACGAGATCTACTCCGGCTCCGCCTTCTCCGACGGCGAATTCGTCAGCATCGCCGAGGTTCTCGAGGCCCGCAGCTACAGAGATTGCGAGAGGGTGCACATCGTCTACAGCCTGTCCAAAGATTTAGGGCTCCCGGGATTTAGGGTTGGGACGATTTACTCCTACAACGATGCCGTCGTGACGACGGCGCGGAGGATGTCGAGCTTCACACTGATCTCGTCGCAGACGCAGCAGCTGTTGGCGACGATGCTTTCGGACGAGGAGTTCACGGCGAGCTACATCAAGACGAATCGGGAGAGGCTGCGGCGGAGGCAGGGGATGATCGTGGAGGGGCTGGCGAGGGCGGGGATCGAGTGTTTGAGAGGGAATGCGGGGTTGTTTTGCTGGATGAATCTGAGCCCATATTTGAAGGAATCGAGCGTGGAGGAAGAGTTGAGACTGTGGAAGTGTATTCTGCATGAAGTAAAGCTCAATATTTCTCCCGGGGTTTCATGCCATTGCACAGAACCGGGGTGGTTCAGAGTTTGCTTCGCTAATATGACCGAGAATACTCTGCAAGTTGCGCTCACCAGAATACATGATTTTCTGGAAACAAGAACAAAATCCATTCATTCATGAATTATAGATCATCATCATGCATATATAATTTTCCTTCTCTTGGAAAAAATTAAAAGTGTGTATTATATATATAATTTTTTTTTTTTTTTGTAGCTTTTGATTTTACCCATTTGTAGGTGTTGATCAAACTACCATGTACTAGATTGGATATATTCATTAATTAACATCAATTTATTTATTTATTTATTTTCTTTGATCTGTTGCAAATGACTTAATTTCTTGTGATAATTATATTGGAGGTGTAATGTTCTTCCCCCCCCTTTTTTTGTTTGGGGAAGGGGAGCTAGCCTTGGGTCTAATCTTAGACCTCTCCTTTTTATATAGAATATTTTTATTGTTCGTGTGCTCCTGAATGAACGAGGTACCAGCGTAATGCTTCTTGGAAATTAAATGTCAAGTATAGTTAGTTAACAAATTCTACAAGGTTTCTCTTCTGCGTTTGGATTAAAAATTCAACCATGCTATATTGACTCTATTCTTCAAATATTAAAATATATCGAGTTATATATATATATATATATATATATAGTGGAACATATATATAGTAGTTCTTAGCTTGCACAACACGGATTGAGATAGGACATATGAATAAATTATTTTTGTTGGCAATGTTTGTTAACCATCTTTAATTTTAAAAGCGTGTTTAATTAAGTACTTGTTCGTAATCAGGGCATGAAAGTTTCCGTTTGGACTTGTAAAATTTCGTCCAACAATTTTAATTATATATACTACATCTAATTAAGTACTTGCAGTCAATCAAGTTGAAACTTTTTTTTTCTGAGCTGAAAAAAGAATGAATTGATAATCAAAACCGTTCAGTAGACGGTACAAAAATTACATAATAAAATCCAGTACAGAGTCGGTATACGTAGAAAATAACGGATTACTAATAGCAAGCTTAGCTAGCTAGAGCAGGTAAATGTTGAAACTTTAAGTTAGAATATACAAGGGTTTGTCATTCTGGCTATATATATATATATATATATATTTGAATTTCATTTTATATTTTATTTTTTAATATATATATATCACCTTTATGTGATATATATGGATAAACTTAATTCAGTGAGCATACTGGTATTATATATATTATACATGTCAATGCCGTGTGTTTGTTCCACCAAACACCAGTTGTGGACCCTTAATTTCTTTTTTTTTTCTTTTTTTTTTTGGGAAGAATTTAATTTGGACCAATTCTGATGTGTGTGTGACCGTGTCCGTGTGTAATGTCAAAAGGCTTTTTTTTTTGTTAATTTAGGCTACGTGCATGGTGGGTCGATCAAATTCCCGAAATAAAAATTTATCTATTTCACTTTTTCTATCTCACTTTGATTTTTATTATATTTTCATCAATTCTTTTTTTTTTTAATTTTAATTTTTTTCGGCATAGTTAGATTCATAATTATTATTTAGAATTTATTCCACTCAATTATGATTTTTTTTGAAATTATTTTTCATTTTTAGTTATTATAATTGATTAATAGGGTTTGTTATTTAATAATTAGGGCATATACTTTTTAAAAATTTCAATTTTTAGCGATAAATGTTTATTATGATTGATTATATTATAATAAAATTTATTTTATAATAATTTTTTTAAAATATTAATTTAATAGTGGGAAACAAGAATGAGATAGAAAATCAAATCAACTAGAGGATCTCATCTCCAAATTAAATTCCCCTACTTATCTACGTTTTTCTTAAATAGATAATTAAGATTATGTTATCAATTAATAATGCAAATCTTGCAGTTTAGTTATATTGACTTGTCTTTATTAGGTGAGTGTTGGGAGTTCAATCATCAATTCTCTATCCTATATCCCATGGCCAAATAATAAAAATAAGGTTTATAAAAAGGGTCACGAATACTGTGTTTTTAACACTAAAAATAATAAAATATATAATAATAAAAACGCGTCTTTCTCTTGAGTTAAGCTTCCATTGAATTGTCTGTGTGACATGCAGTCACAGACTATTATTATTTAAATTTGATTAATTACTTTCCGATTCAAGTCGTCTCAAGATTTAGCATGTAAAATTATAAACTTTTTAATTACTAGCTAATTGGTTGATGGTCACCATATATTTTGATACGATCAATAACTTTATTAGCATTAATAATAAATTAAGTATTGTGGTTCGAGGGTCGCGTTTCGTTTAATTTTATTATTATTAATTACTTACTTAGGATGTTATAATCTTTACAACCATAGACAATGTCATAATGGATAAGTAATTATTCAATATTATCCATTGTGGGGGCGTACATGTCATTTTAGCTAGCTTGTTCCTATAAAAACCGTTCCGTACGGTTATATTTATATAGATTCTTCATAAGAATATTAAAAATTATGGAAAAATCACTTAGGCCTTCTAGATCAAGCTTGTTATATAGAGCTTGTCTATATAGTTTATAGGTTATTGCATCGTTAAAACTAAAACACACAAAAAAGGGAAAAGTACAGTATATTTGTATCTTCATCTTTAATTTGAAATTGAAGAATAAGTAGGGGGATATATAAATTCCTCTAGTCCACATTCATGATCTTTTCCTTTGTTGAGTCCCACCATTAACTTAAATATTTTAAAATATTTATTACAAAAATAAATTTTCTTATAGTATAACAAATCATAATTAACATTATTTATTGCTAAAAATTAAAATTTAAAAATTATTTACTCTAATTTTGGAATAATCAACCCTATTAATCAATTATATTAACTAAAAAATAAGAAATAAATGTTAAAAAATAAATATAAATCCTAATTGGGTGGACCCTAAATAATAATTATAAAATTAAACTAAATCAAAACTAATTGAATTCAAAGAAAAAATAAGGATGAAAATATAATAAAAATCAATGGAGATTGGCCTCCTCGATCCATTATATATATATAAGGCTGCAGTGAATTGGTCGTAGGTTTGAATGAGAAAACGTAGTAACCCTCGATATCTTTCATTAATTAGTTATTTAAACTTGCATGAGGATGTTAGGGTTGGGTAATATACTAAAATTAAAGCATGACTTTTATATAAAGACTTATTTCTCATATTATAAATGAGAATAAATACTCTGTCTCTTGTGGGATGAGAATTTCTTTGTTTGTTTTTAAGCTTTTCTTTTTTCCTTGAGTGAATGATGTTGAACGCTTGAACTTCAAGTGAGTGCTTGATTAATTTTATATATATTATAGATAACTATCTTAGATAGTTAGTAAATAAAGTCATATAAATTTTTATTTGAAAAAGATTCATGTGATCTTAATGCTTATGAAATTGCAAAAGACTAAATACTCATATATATCATCTTTCTTATTGTGGCATCTACAGGTAATGGAGTTCAAATTGGTGAGATGTTGATGATTTTGTTGGTACGTAGCAATTAACTAGTTCAGTTAACTACCAAATTATATTTTATTTTTATTTTGTCAGTTTGATTTTTATAATTGTTTCCTCCACAAAATTCCAATTTGCAATATTTTTTCAGTGTGTGAGTTTTTGGGCGGTTTTTAAATTGCAATGGAAAATATTTGCAAAAAAAAAAAATGAAATAAAAATTGTTACCCCGCCCCCCCCCCCCCCCCCCATTTAATTAAACAATAATGATTAAAATTGTTCTACAACAGTTCTCATATGCACACAATAATCATCACATCAAGATTATCGAAGCAAATTCTATTGACAATCTTCCTCATCTCTCTCAATATTGCATAAACCTCTTAATTAAAACAACTTTATAAATATGTAATATCTCTATTCTACATGTGTAGTACTTATGTTGGCATGATTGCACGAGTTCTTATTAATGTGTAACAATTTTAGAAAACCAATGTCTGTTTATGGTTTATTTTAGGGTTAATTGCATTAAAAATTATGAATTTTGGACATAGTTATAAATTTAACAAGAATTTTAAAAGTAAACAATTAAAACACTAATTTTTAACTTGAGTGTTATTCAATATTTATCCCAAAAATTTTGTAAAACAAATTGCCTTTCGATTTAATCATCAACTTGCTCATCTCTTCCAATCTATCATGATTTGACCATCAATTTTTGAAAAGATGTCTATGTAGCCGAATTTAACAACCCCCAATTTTTTTCCATTGATGTGAGTGTAAAATTCGGCCACTTGACGTTCTTTTTTCAAAAATTGATGGCCGAGTCATGACGAGTTCGAAGAGACGAGCAAATTGCTAGTTGAATTGGAGACCAATTTGTTTTAAAAAGAATTGGGGATGTTGAATAAAACACATATTCAAAATTAGTGTTTTAATTACCAATTTTTAAATTTCATGTTAAATTTACAACTATGCTCAAAGTTCATGATTTTTAAGATAATTAACTATGTATTTTATAATTCTTCACCGTAGGTTTAGTAACATCAAAAGAATTTTTTCAATTTTGCAAGTACCAAAATGAAGCACTGATGAAGGAAATAAACCATGATCACACATTCACAACCCTTATTCTACTCTAGCTCTTTGTTGTTTTTCTCTTGGTAAGTGAAATTCGAATTAATATTTGTTGTTGATATTTTAATATCAATCCTTTGTAACAAATGATATATCGTTGTGATGTTTAATTTGGCTTTTAGTTTTTGCGCTCGATTATGTGTTCTTCTCAGCTCCCTTTAAGTTGAAAAGTCTTGGTACGTGGAGAATGATTCGAAGGTTCTTCAATCGCTTACTTTTATATATAGACAATGTACGTAGTATGTTTTCTTATGACGAACTTGTTATAATTTATTTTTTATGCTGATTGTTTTTCAGACAGTGTAATAATGAGCATGCATGATTTACCATGTTGAGGTGCTTAGAAGGGATCAAACATTTTATGTGCTTCAGTGTTATGAAATTGATAGGCAATCACGGCACATGAGATCCTCCGTGTCTCAACATCAAAATTATTAAATTTTTTTCTTTTTTTTTTTAATTTTAATTTTTTTGGTTTAGTTTAATTCACATTATTATTGAGGATCTATCCCGTTCAATTAGGGTTTATAATTATTTTTTAGATTTGATTTTTATTTTTAGTTGATATAATTGATTATTATGACTGATTATTTCAAAGTTAAGGTATATAATTTTTTAAAAATTTTAATTCTTAGTAATTAATATTAATTATGATTGGTTATAATAAAAATAATTATAAATATTAAAATGACATATTTTTAATGTACGATACGGTTGAGAGACACACTGAGGATTTCATCCGCAATCAAGGGGACTAGAGGAGAGATTCTTGAGTATATATGCTTAAAAAATGAAAGCAAAAAATAAAAATAAAAAATGCATTGTGCATGAGAGAAGGGTTAGGTTGAAATTTTCTATTATAATTTCTTGTGCTTCACTTTGTGGTTCATTATCAAATTTATAATTTTAATAATATTATTATAAAATAAAAATAATTATAACATAAATAATCATAATCAATATTTATCAATAAAAAAATAAATTAAAAAATTATAAAACATAATTTTTAAAAAATAAACCATAACAATGAATTATTAATTGAAAATTGAAAATTAAATATTAAAAAATAATTATAAACTCTAATTGGGTGAGATGAACCCTAAAAATAATCATAAAATTAAACTAAATCATAAAAAAAATAAAATTGAAGAAAAAAAAATACAAGAAAAACTCGTAATTTGAAAATGTAATACAACATATAACACAGAGAGTATAACAAGAAATTTCAATCCACACTGTTATTCTTCATTCCCATGCATTGATTGCTAAAACCAATATAATATTGCACAAAAATACTAAACTTAATATGAAGGGAAAATATGGGAACAATGCATTTAAATTTTTTTTAAGTTGCAATGTTATAATATTGTGTAACAGTGTATGTTTTGATCTGAGTGCACGCTTGAGAAAAAAGTTTGTTAGTTTTTTTTTATATTCTTTTAAGGTGTTAAGTTGATGCAGATAGAAGCATGTGTAATTAATTGATTCTGAAAATACCCGAAAGAATAAAAAGAACAATATCATTAATTTTCGCAAGAATACATGAATTGCACATAAATATAATAATTTTTATTTAACTCCAACTCCTCTAATAACAATCTGGACATATCTATTTATAATATATGAGAAACTTCGAAGATAAGAAATAATAATAAACCATAAAATTCCTAATTGATAACGTAAGCTAAATAGATAATAAATATAATCTAAATAATATATCAAGATCTAATCTTGACGAACGGAGCGTATGTAGACTGACTCTGGTACCAACTGATGTAAATAGAAGCACACACACAATATATATATATATATATATATATATATATATATATATATATATATATATATATATATATAGGGAAAGGATCAAATGAGAACCCTTCCCCCAGGTGGGAACTAGGAACCAATCCTAACCCTTATTTGACTCAATTTGGACGGTCCATATTAAATTAGATTTAAGTGGATGGGCGGTGGCATTCCTGTAATTTTCGGCAACTTTCTGGACGGAGGGGTAATATAGTAATTTAATAACTCTTCCCTTTTGTTCTGAGGCTAAAATGAGAATCGCATAATGCTAAAATTATCGAAGTAGGAGGCTAAAATTGATGTGACATTTTCCACTAGGGTTCACCGTTCCCAATTAGGGTTTATTAAGTTTCTGATCCCAACTAGTAATTATGAGATTCCCATTAGGGTTCACTGTCCCCAAATAGGGTGTATTGCATTTCATTCCAATGAAATCATCATTCCATTTTTGTTTATCAACACATGCTAAAATGAGAAATGCATGAGGCTAAAATGTGCGAAGTCGGATGCTAAAATTGAATCTGGACAATTTCTGAGTTCAGTTCCGATTTTACCCTTAATGAGACGCGCGAATTGAAGATTTTTGCGATAATTACAAAAATGCCACCGAAAATCTAGATGGATCTGGGGCGTCGATTTTGCAGGATGGACGGATGAGATCGGTTCCCGGTTCTCACCAGATCCCATACCTATATATATATATATATATATATATATATATAATCCGTTGATTCTGAGAATACCCGGAAGAACACAAGAACAATATCGTTAAGTCTCACAAGAATACTGAATGACACGTAAATATAATAATTTTTATTAAACTTCAACTCCCCTAATAATAATCTAGACATATCTATTTATAATTTATGAGAAACTTGGAAGACAAGAAATAATAAACCATGAAATTCCTAATGGATAACGTAATCTAAATAGATAGTAAAATATAATCAAATCTAAAATGTAATATAAATAATATATCAAGATCTTGATATCTCTATCATAAGTTTTCCATCCACACAAAGGACATTGTTAGACAATTTTAAACGCCGAGAGGGGGAATATGAGCCTCGGGAAATAGCCAAGACAATATATGTACAACTATGATAAATGTTGTTATTAAAATCATGCATGCACTATGCATTAAAATTTTATATATATATATATATATATATATATATATAAATTAAAGTATTTGTGTATAATATATTTATAAATAATATTAAATTGTAATGTAATGAATGTCGTCGTCGTGCATCACACGGGTGTAATGCACTAGTTTTCACTAAAAAAAAAAACTTAGAAGTTCATTAGAACTTTGGTTTCATTTTATTTTTTAAAGTTTGATTTTTATTTTTAACAGTTCAGTTCAATTTATTTTCCAAGAACCCAATAACGAAATTGATTTTCTAGCTAACTCAATCAATCCTGGCTCCAAAGAAAAAATAGTCACAAGCAACTGTACACTGTTTACCTATGAATCTGTTATTAAGTTTCATAGCAAATTTACATAGCAAATTTAATTATGTTTAAAATGTAAATATATTTATTATATTTTATTAGAGTAATACAATAGAAAGAAGCACGTGCAAACTATAGAATAATACACTAGAAAGAAGCACGTGCAAAAGTTGTACTAAAAAAGAATATTTAATAGTTTATTAAATAGAAATATTGTAATATCATTAATTTTAAATATTTCAAATGTATCATTTGGCAAAAAATATTAAATATTTAAAAATGAAATTAAATATAAAGTACACTTATTGATATATATATATATATATATATATTTTATTAGAGTGTATGTTATATTACGCTATAAAGATGCACTCACTTTTCACATATTTAAAATAATTCAATTAAAAAGATTAATAATTTTATTAAAAATAAATATTTTACTATTATTAGTACTAGATATTTTGAAATGTAAAATTTAATTATTGAAGATAATTCTATTAAAATACAATTTTGAAAGATGCACATACTTTGCACGTGTTTAAAATAGTTTTACTAAAAATTTAATAATTTTATAAATACAAATATTGAAATACCATTATTAGTAGATATTTCAAATATATCATGTGTTAAAATAATAAAAGTATATAATAAATTTAACTTTGTAATAAATAGGCTAGAAACTATTTGGACTTTTAAGAATGAGCTAGACTTGTAAATATTTATTTAAATATGAAAAATAACTTAAAAATAATTTATATAATATATATATATATATATATTTGAGGGATACCAGGGAATGGCATATATCACCATGGTTGGTAAATGGTTGGGTATATTGATGCAATATTCTATATTAGACTCGAGAGATGCACGTGATTTGCACATGTTGAAGTTGGAGTCATTTGAGTGCTTTACCTGTAACGATCCGGCTACCGGACTGACGGTTGTCCCCACAAACCAACACGAGTCTTTTCAGCGTGCTTGTGCTTTGTCTACCGGACTGACGGCTGTCTCCACAAACCAACATGAGTCTTTTCAGCGTGCTACAGGACTGACGGATGTCCCCACAAACCAACACGAGTCTTTTCAGTGTGCTACGGGACTGACGGCGTCCTCATTTTCCCTTTTATATTCAAACATGCATTTTTAAGTAATCTTTGCTGTAATAATTTTTTTTTCCTTTCCACTTGTAACGACCCGACTACCGGACTGACGGCTATCCCCACAAACCAATACGAGTCTTTTCAGCGTGCTTGTGCTTTGTCTACCGGACTGACGGTTGTCCCCACAAACCAACACGAGTCTTTCCAGCGTGCTTTGTCCTGACTCACACGCTCCCTGAGAAACTTTTCCGAGGGTCACCCATCCCACCATTGCTCCAGGTCAAACACGCTTAACTTTGGAGTTCTGGTAGAACGAGCGTCAGAAAAGAAGATGTACCTTGTGGTGTAAGTAGCACCAATCAAATTCTTTAAGCTCTCCTTGCTATATAGTCCCATTCCTGTATAGCCTCAGAATCACTTTTAAACCTATAATGAAAGAGGATGAATGAGGAGACACAGAGAGGAATCTGGTCTCCATAACTGAGTGACTTATTCATGTATGAAAATCGGTGTGCCCATGATCGAGTTGTTTTATACTTAAACCAAATTCTAGTTCAAATGCCACAAACATTTATTATTTGATATCTTCTTTAGTTTTCTTTTGCAGATTTATATTTCAGTATAGTGACAACACCAAAAATCCCCTTTTTGTGAATGCTTACTTGAAAGTGGAATAACGACAGCTCTCGGTGGGATCGACCCGTACTCATTGGCTAGCTACGCTCGTTGTGGGCACATGAGCTTTACAAATTCATTTTAAGCGCGAAACGACCGCGCGTCACAACTCAACAAACTCAATCAATTAATATAATATTAATCCTAAGAAATGCAGTGCACATGTATCGACTATGTATTAATTCAACCCTAATAATTCCCAATTTAATCTGATTATTGGTGAGAAATAAGAAATATATATACCTAACCTCCTCAGATGATAGACAGACAACTTTTTCTATTCGACCATCTAGAAGACACATAGAGAGTTGTCGTGATTCCACTTTCAAGTAACCATTCACAAAAAAGGGGGGTTTTGGTGTTATCACTATACTGAAATATAAATCTACAAAAGAAAACTAAAGAAGATATCAAATAACAAAAGTTTATGGCATTTGAACTAGAATTTGGTTTAAGTGTAAAACAACTCGATCATGGGCACACCGATTTTCATACATGAATAAGTCACTCAGTTATGGAGATCGGATTCCTCTCTGTGTCTCCTCTTAGATATACCTTCCCTAACCAACCCCACCCACTAAATGTAAGTGTCAAATTTAATTTAATTTTTTTGTTAATTACCTGTCGATAATTTTATTTTTTATTTTTTATTTTTTTTAATTATTATTGATAATTTTATTTTTCATTTTTTTCATTTTTTTAGGGAATCAGGATTTTCGCTCGGAGTTATCAAATTTTTCATGTTGGATGTGAGCTTGGACATGTGACTGATGTTTTTAATCTGATCCGCACTCAACCGATTGCTCCAGTCATATTATGTCCGCTAAGTCTTTCTCGATGGCCATTTGTAAGTGTTTACTATAATTTTTAATAAAATAATATAAATATATTTTTAGCTATAATTCCCCTAATTCTACAGATCTCTCATCTCGGAGTTCCCTGCAGAACTCGAGATAGTATATATATTGGACCAACACAGAGGGAATGGAATGATCAGTTTGATTACCGGTATTTAAGGGCAAATTATCCTCATCTTAATCTGGCACCACCTTTTGGAACTCATGTTGTAACAATTATCGGGCTTGGAAGAGCAAATGGAGTTCCATTGCCTGGCGGAGTTCAGAACAACGTTGGCTATCTTATTGCTAAAAGCAGTTGGGGTACATTTTGGGGATATGATGTTTATATAAAAATTGCTACAAACATCGACCCTACTTTTTTTTGTTATTTTGCTAAGCCTTGTGAGTCATATATTAATATGATTTAATGATTTGGTTAGACTAATTGTGATTTGTATAAGATTAGTTATCTTATGTTTTATGATTCCTATATTAGGATGTTTAATTTGATTGGACAATTATGATTTGTATAAGATTTATATGTGAAACTTCTTGTTTGTTCTCTTATTTTTTTGATGAAGGTAACTCGCAGCCGCTACCGAGGTGCGCAATGGGTAAACCCGCCCCTGTGTAATCGTCTGCAAACCACATAGGGGAGTTCATGTTTATTCTCTTACATGTATTGTCTATTGTGTAAGTTTAAATACATTTTCTTGATAATATGGTCAACTACCCTAGGAAATAGCTTGTCTTCTATTTCTATTCTGGATAAGAAAACTAAAATAAAGAAAGGGGGAAGTTGGAGATTGGTGATTGAGAGTACAAATAATAATTAATCAATCCTAATTAAAATTTCAATTATACTAATGATTTGTATTTGAATTAAAAATTTGAGTTTATGTACATATGCTTTGAATTTTACAAGCATGACTTATAAATTTAAAATTGAGAATGATAATTTGAATTAGAGATTTTAAATTTTGAAGAATATTTATTTATACATTTTTATAATTATATATCATACCCCCAATTTTAAAATCATGGATCCGCCACTGATTCTAGATCCAAATGTCTAAACGTATTCAGAGATTTTGTGCAGCTTATATGTGTGTCTAAGTGCAACAACCTTGAGTATTCCAAAATAAGCTAACTTAAATATGAAATTCTTATCAAGAATGACATTGCTAGACTTGATGTCTCTAAAAGATAAGGATAGAAGAACCATAGTGTAGGTAGGCCAGTGCACCTCCTATATCTACAACCGTTTTTAAACGTTTCTTCCACTCAAGTGAATTGTTAGAATGACCAAGGTGATGAGAAAGTTTCTTGTTAAGGACGAACTCATATACGAGCATCAAAATCTCAATTACTAAACAACAATCCATGCAGCAGCTTAACCACCTTCATGTGGTTGATCTATGATAAAATCACGATCTCATGTCCCAACCGTTCAACCTTATCCTCACCAACCTGGTTCAATTTCTTGATTACCTCTATCTTTTCATCAGACATCATGCCCTTGTATACTATCCATGGCCCCGCTTCTCCAATAATTCTGCTGATATTAAATTTATCAGCAGTCTTCTCCAACTCTCATGCAATGAAAAGCTCAATTCTTTCAAGTGCACCGTCTCCACCGGTTGATGTCGCAAAAGAAGATGCTCGAAGAATTTTTCTTTTTTCTTTCTCTTCATTCTTCTCTGTAGTGTCTTCTACAACACAAAGCATGCGGTAAGTACCAGCATAAATCCAAACTCCAATGCCTAAACCTAATACAAAATTACTCAACTCAAAAAAATCCAAAGTACTCTACACGTGGCAAGAATATTAAAAATATATATGATACTAATTGATTAATCAAATATTCAAAATATTATTACCTATCAAGATATTGATCACTTTGGACAGAGGGTGTCGAATGTGTTGCTTGTCAATGTCGTATATCTATTTTTGTTTGTACGCACAAGTAAAACTCCATTTAAGTATTAGTGAATCACTATAAATATTTAATAAATATATTGTTTTTATGTTATTAGAAAAAATATTCAAATATATCATTTGTGTAAATAAATAAATATTAATATAAAATGTAATAAAATTTAAAATGCAATTATTATAATTATTACCGTGCATATTATATCAATACATATATTGGACTAGAAAGATGCACGTGTTTTGCATTTTTTTTAAATAGTTATACTAAGAATATATTTAACAATTTTACTACATATAAATATTTTAATACCTATATTTGGGGAAATTGCCTCTAAAATCACCACTTTTACCCGTTTTTTAGTTTTAAACATCACTTTTTAATTTTTGCAATTTTAACATAAATTGAAACTATTTTGTAAATTAAACATCCTCACCATTTTTTTCCAAATTAAAACTGACGTGGCGACACATATGCATCTACGTGGCTGATCGAAACGATGTCGTTTGATATCTTGGAAGTTCAAAAATTAGGGCATATAGAAAACGACAGTGATTGCTCTATTGATGTCAACAGTGGTCCCCGACTCAAGTTGGATGGATTAAGGAGCATGGTGGTCCCTTTTATTGTATAAGCTTGTCGCGAACATGACGAACAGGTAGACCCTAGTTGCCTTTCAAAACTTATTCAAGCTTCATTTTTTATTAGGGTTTATGTATTAAAAAGTGATTTTTGAGGTTTATGGTTGTATTATGCATTAGTTTAAGAGAGTGCTTCTAGTTCTTGATTATTTTTTTGATTTTAGACTAGTGCGTTTAGTTCTAAATTTTAAATTATTTTAGATTTGAAGGACTAGTGCTTTTGGTTCTTGATTTTTTTTTCGGGTTC
This sequence comes from Perilla frutescens, assembly GCA_026008535.1. Classification (NCBI taxonomy): domain Eukaryota; kingdom Viridiplantae; phylum Streptophyta; class Magnoliopsida; order Lamiales; family Lamiaceae; genus Perilla; species Perilla frutescens. The sequence goes on along the minus strand of BRKX01000001.1, from coordinate 45,718,696 downwards.
TCAATTTGCGAGACAATATATTCTTGGTTAGTGAGATTTTTGTTGATATTGGTGAACTAAGTAAACTTAAGCAACTTTTGTTGCAAAGTTCTGATTTTTATGGAGAAATACCAGATTTTTTTAGACTTTTCTCAAAATAATTGTGCTGGTATTAATCAAAATTCAAAATGCCTATTTTTTTTGTTACAGTGAAACCTTTTCAATCTATATAGAACATGGAGGTAGACTTGTATCTATGGGAAAGGATAAAGTATATCATGGCAGTGAGATAACGTCCATTTATGGATTAGACTCTGATCGATTTGGATATTTGGATTTAGAGGATGCAGTGGAGAAGTTGGGTTATGTTTCTTGGTCTAGCTTGCTATACAAAGTCCCAAAGACAGAGGTCTATAAGTCATTACATAATGACAAAGATGTTATGGAAATGCTTTCACATTTGTCCCAAAAGTGCAGGCTATTTTCTGTATATGTAGATAAGGGGAATAAGGCAAGAGATATGGTGGAAAAAATGATTGTAAATGCTAGCATAGATAGTGGTGTGAGTACAGATGCGATTGTGAATGCTATAATTGAGAATGAGGTCACAAGTGACAAAGATTTAGTTGTTTACGAAAATGAAGTAGGCGAAAGAGTTGAGAGTTATTATGAACCTGACAACTCAGATGAAGATATCTCTTACAATCCTGTTGGAGAAGAAAATGATACAGATGATAGCTTAGATGATGATGAGTTAGCATCCGATGATGATGAATATATACAATCTAGGTTGAACCAGAGGGTAACTATGAAGAATATTTATGACAATGATGTTTGTGCCAACAATGTAATGTCATGTGGAGAACATGCACATGGAGATTCTTTCAAAGCGACTGTTGAAGCATTTGTCTCGGACTATGAAGAATCAGATGTAGAGGTGAACTCAGACTCTACAGAAGAAAGAGATAACATGATACGTAAGCCAAGGAAGGTCACTTATGATCCCAAATGCAATCATAAGTCCCTTAAACTAGTCATTGGAATGCAATTTGAAGATGGGTTTCAGTGTAAACATGTTATTCAAACAATTTCAATTGAGAATGGGCACCCAATTAGATTCACAAGATTTAATAAGACTCAATGTGAGGCTAAATGCATACCCCAGTGTGGTTGGAGGTGTTATGGTAGTTTGGTTAAAAAAGATGGTACTTTTGTAATTAAATCTCTCAATGGAGATCACAAATGTCCTAGGGAGATGAACAACAAACAAACTACCTCTGAGTGGATCGCAAGAGAATATCTAAACAAATTTAGAATGAGACCAAATATGTCTGTTAAAGAGTTAGAGCTTGATATAATGTCAAGGTTCGCATATGAGGTTACACCATGGAGATTGTACAAAGCCAAGAACTCTTTTTTGCCGGGTAGGCCAAAAAAGAAAAGAAGAAGAGCAGCAGATGAAAATGAACCCACAAAATCAAAATCAGCTAGAATATTTGGCATTGTGATAACATGTAAGAGATGTTTGCAACCAGGGCACAACTCAAGAACATGTAAAAATAAGCCAGTTGAGCAAGTTCCAAGAGTAAGCTAAAATTTATAAGTTTTTTTTATATTCTAATTATTGATGTTACAATTTGATTATAAGGTAAGATTTATGATGATGCAGGTTAGAAGGGGGAGACCGTTAAAGAAGCAAGTTTCTTGTGCTTCAGAAAAAATGAGGGCAACAAAAAGGATGTCACAACCATCTACTCCCAAAATAATTGCTAGGGAAAGAGCTGAGGTGATGCTCTGAATATTGATTTGATTATCAATGTAATTGTATTTAACAAATTTTATATTTTTATTATTCAGGTTCGGAAAGGATTTGGTCGTTTGGAATTTGAAGGAACTGAACATATATATACTAGGGTGTGTCTTTATTTTATTGGGAGTTTGTGTTTTGTGTGAATAATTTGGGAATATAAGTATATCATGATAATGTATTTTTAATGTTTGTGTTATAGATGCCAAGTCAGAAGAAGGTTCATTTTGTCAATTCCTCTTTTCCGAATCCAACTTCAAGAGGTGGAAAACATGATAGAGAGGCTTCAGTTTCAGGGGGAAAAATAGACGTAGTGGCAACACAAGAAAGTCGCTCATAGACATGGCTTTGTGTTTCCTATTTTTTGTGCAACTTGCCTACATTCTGATGGTCTTAAAACAATGACCTTATTTTGAAGTTGTAATTTTTTGTAGCATTCTAGCACTGCAAATTTTTTGTATGTACTCATTGTGACACTTATTTATGTAGTAATGGATAATTTGCAACCCCTCATCTCTATCAGTTTACAAAAGATATATGATAGCATATTAAATTTAGGTACGTTGATATGTTTTACTGTGGCTGTATAATGATTGAAATAGCACAAAAATTACTAAAGCAAGTTTAGTCATTTTTTATCCAAGGTAGCAGGTTTAATCATTTTTTTATCAGAAGCAGGTTTAATCGATTTTTATCCAAGGTAGCAGGTTTAATCATTTTTCATCAGAAGCAAGTTTAATTGTTTTTTATCCAAGGTAGCAGGTTTAATCATTTTTCATCAGAAGCAGGTTTAATTGTTTTTTATCCAAGGTAGCAGGTTTAATCATTTTTTATCATTTTTAAAAGGGAAAAAATTCCAGCTTTAGAGTAGGACTATAACAGTAGTTAGACATATCCGTTTATACTCAGCAGCAGCTTCACAGTGGGACTATAACAGTTGCTGATTATACTTTAGCTTTCATGGTGATATCTCATATTTTAAGCCACTTCTAAAACTATGCTTTCCATTGTTTGCTTTATTTCTTGAGCACTTGGGAGGAATAGTAGAGATTCCATTGCCATAAAACTGAGACAAGGGGATATTATATCCATACATGCCACTGAATGAGGGTATTATATCCATACATGCCTACATTCTCATAAAAAGTACAGCATATCCATATTGTGTTACTCAAATAGGTTCATTCAAGAGCAAGAGCAGGTATGAGTCCAAATTTTTTATTCAAGCAGCAGTAAAAATATAATACAAGTTTTTAAGACTTCAGATTATCAAACAATCCAAAGCCGCTGCCATTACAAGTAGAATTGAGTAGAGCCACCAGGGGAGTGATGAAACTAAGCTACTGGTGCTTATTCATGTGATTCGGTACAAGCTCAATCAGATTATCAAGAATCTCAACCCCATCTATTAGCCATAAAAAAAGAAAAGAAAAAAAAATATAGTCATTGAAGCAATAATGAACAGCAGTACTACAATCACAATCTGCATCACAGTCTTCTTCTCCCAAATTCAATCCATTTCCCACCAACACACGACTTGAAAAAAAAAACACATTTTCTTCTCTCTTCCAAATTCCAACAACACCAATTAGTAATTACTATGTGCAGCAACAAAACTCCCATCTCAATGAACAAGAAACGACAAAAATCCAGATTTTCTAAGCCCAAAAAGTCCAAATTCCTCAACCTCGATCCGCCGCCAGTTTCAGCCGAATGAGTTGCCTCCGATGCCACCGAATCTTGTCAGCTCAACTTGTTCCCACTCCACCCCGAGATCGACCGAGAAAGCCAAGATCAAGATGAGAACGTCGTTTTCTTCCTAAAAAAATTCTTCTCCAGTTTTTGATCGAACTTCCAAGATCTCTATGAGAGAGAAATTGCTCTGAGATTTTTTAGAGGAACTATGCGGAGAGAATTACGGAAGGAATTTTGTGAAAAGATCTCGTGTAAAGAATTTGGCAGAGAGAATTGAGAGAGATATCGAGAGAGAAAATATCGTTCATGTTCCCAAATCTGCTTTCTTAATTAAACGGTGTAGTTTTAAATCAGCCACGTAGATGCATATGTGTCGCCACGTCAGTTTTAATTTGGGGGAAAATGGTGAGGATGTTTAATTTACAAAATAGTTCCAATTTATGTTAAAATTGCAAAAATTAAAAAGTAATGTTTAAAATCAAAAAACGGGTAAAAGTGGTGATTTTAGAGGCAATTTCCCCTATTTTAAAATTTAAAATACAAAAATGTATGTTGTAGTAAAGTATTTTTATGAAACTAGAAAATTGCACGTACTTTGCACATGTTTAAAATGGGTCTACTAATTTATATAGTATTATAAGCAGTAATTCTTTGCAATAACAAATAATTCTTCCTTTCCACCTTCTCCAACACTTGGGCATCCAACATCGTGTCAAGATTATTAGTGCCCATCGATGCCCGAAAATACATTATCAAATTTCTTTCATCTTCTGGTCTCTCCTAAGATATTGTCTTTTCTCCGGTGAGAAACTTAACGAGAACCATTCCATAGTTGTCCACATCATTTTTCGGTAAAATGACCAATTAAACTTGGCATATTCTGGATCCAAATATCCAAATGTATTCAGAGATTTTATGTAGTTTGTTTGTTTTTGATCCAGTGCAATCAGATTCCAAAACCAACTAACTTAATAATGAAATTCTCAATGAGAATGGCATTGCTAGACTTATGTCCCTATGATAGAGAGGGATGGAAGACCATGAGTGTGGATAGGCTAGTGCACCACCTATATCTACAATCATTTTCAAACGTGTCTTCCACTTAAGTGAATTGTTAGGATGATGAAGGTGATGAGAAAGAGTCCCGTTAAGGACACATTGATATACGAGAATCGAAATCTCAATTGCTAAGTAACAACACATGTAGCAGGTTGATCTGAGATAAAATAACAATCTCTTTTCTCACCAATCTATTCAACTTCTTGATCGCCACTATTTTACCATCAGATATTATTCATTTATAGATTGCCCCTGCCCCCATTTTCCAATAATTTTGCCGTTATTGAAGTTGTCAATAGCCTTCTCAAACTCATATGCAGTGAAAAACTTGATTTTTTCAAGTGTGTCGCTTTCATTTGTTCGATGTTGCAGGAGAAGGTATTTGAAGAATTTTTCTTTTTTTCTTTCTCTTCATTCTTCTCAACAATGCCTTCCACAATACAAAATATGTTGCAAGTACGCACATAAATCCGACTTCAGTGCCCAAATCTAGTACAAAATTACTCATCTAAAAAAATCAAAAGCACTCTACACATGGTAAGAACATTAAGAATATATATGTTACTTACTGATTCATCAGAGTCTAAATATTGTTACCAATCAAGACATTGATCACTTTGGACTGATCGAACGCATCGTTAGTTTGCCATTGTAGCTATGCCCCTTTAATTTGACACCAGCAAGTAAAACTCCCTTGAGTATTATTGCATCACTATTTCAAAAATACTAAATAAATATACTTCTTTTATATTATTAGAAAAAAATTATTTCAAATATATCATTAGTGTAAAAAAACAATTATTAATATTCAAATTTAAAATACATTTATTATATTTTATTATAGTGTATACTATAGCAATGCCTATATTGGACTCAAGATACACAGGCTTTGCACATGTTTAAAATAGTTATGCTAAGAATATATTTAACAATTTTACAACATATATAAAATTTTAATATCAATGTTAGTAGATATTTTAAAATGTAAAATACAATTATTGAAATTTATTTTGATAGATAGAATATATATTATATTTAATTTTTTTATGATATATACTAGAAAAATGCAAGTACTTTGCACATGTCTATAATGGATCTTATAATTTATGCATCATTTCTTCTTTTCCATCTTCTCGAGACACTCGAGCTTCAATTCCAACAATATTGTGTCAAGATTATTACTGTGCCCGAAAATGCATTTTCTGAATTTCTTTTATCTTCTGGTCTCCCCAAGATGATATTGCCTTTTCTCCAGTGAGGAGCTCAACGAACTAGATCCAAATATCCAAATGTACTTAGAGGTGTTGTAGAGTTTTTTTTTTCTTTTTTTAATTATGTGCAAAAACCTTGGAGATTCCAAAATCAACTAGCTTAACAATTAAATTCTTAATGAGAATGATATATTATTGGACTTGATGTCCCGATGATAGATATGGATGGAAGAACCTAAGTGTGGGTAGGCCAGTTATCTAATGAAGCAACTAAGAATAGTTTAAAAAAAAATATGATTTGAAAGTCCAATAACTCATCATAGTGTGTGTGTGTGTGGAATCATTCATTTGTGAACATTGGTCTAGTGTGTAATTTGTGGATAAATCATATGCATTAGATTTTTTTACAACGATGGTTATGTTCAATTTTATTTTAATTATTTTTTATAGTTATTTATGTAGTAAGATCATATTTGCCATGAGAAATTTATGATACTTTTATGTATGCTTAAATTGTTATTTCGTAATATTTTTTTTCACATCTAAAATGCTTTTAACTTAATAGTGTATGATTTTAAAATTGGGGAGAATGATGATGTAATATATTATTATGTTCTTTTTACATTTCAGAATACTCAATTTGTTATTTATTAATATTTTTTCATATTGAAGATGCTCTTAAAAAATGAAAATGCTGATTTAATTTATATTTTCCGTTAAGTGCATCTACGATGAAAATAATATCATTATATATATATATATATATGAATAAAGTTACAAAAACATTATAAGAAGGTAATTCAAAATCACTTAAATTCATTCATTATTGGCCAAATCAAGTTTTTAATAGTTAGAAAACTAGATACCAATTTGTAATTTTGAATTTTATCAAACAAAACATTCTATTATTCATTCAGCCCATAATGTACTCATCAGATTGAATTACAATCATTACTTCGCAAATTCAAGACTTATCATAAACTATTCATAACATGTAAGTTGATATTCATACCCTTTATATGGGTGAGAGACTGGAATACGAATATTAAAATAATGATATCATTTTCTCCTTCATTCATGAAATTCACAGTGATATTGAATTATGATTTTAGATTTCAAAATGAAACACTCGCAATTACAAACAAGTCTAAAATCAAATCGGTTAATTACCTTTGCTTAATGCTTGAAGCAAAACTCAAAACAGTCTTTGCACAATTAATGCTCTTTAATCAGCCTAACATCATAAAAACATTCCATCAATCCAACTTCATAATTCAAAAAGGAAACACGCAAACACACTTGTGGATAATTGGTTTTCACAAATCAAATGACTTCCCAATCTATCTAATATATTAAAACATAATCTTCTGCTATTGTTCATTGCCTCACATCCTGCCCAAATGTGTATGTCTCATACATGCGTAACTTTACTAGCTACAAACAAAGGTCCATTTTCAATACTTTATGTTATTTTTAATTTTTAAACAATCCAAAAGACTACAACTTTAAAGAAAAGTTACAAGGTTGTCAAAATTTTGCTTTACTTTTCTAGCACACTTCAACACAAATATTGTACAGATGCACATCATTTACCACCCACTTTTAAGATACACTTACAGACTTACATATGTACTTACAGAATTTGGGTGCCCAAGATTGAAACTTAAAATATATAACACAATTTGAATTTTTTTAGGTCGAAACTACCTATTACCTTACAATTCTAGCTCTAATTCAAACTCAAAAAATTGCCGATCAATATTTGTGTATTTGGAGCCATTTTGCATTCTATATATTATGTTTCATACACACGATTGTTGCATATCGGTTCTCACCTATTCTCTATCAACTCTTTATCAATTGCTGTTAAGTGTGTCACTTTTCTTTTGCAAAATCTAGTCTGAATCAAAGCTACAATGGCACCAGTAGCTTGCCTCATTAGAGATTTAAACCTAACAAATGTGACGTCGGCATTGAAGGTTTGATTGATGTGTGCTTTTGCAGTTTCGATGCCTGGAAATATTAGAGAAACAAACACATATGAGTGTGTTTTTCATGATTATGAGGTATAATATGCATGGCAAAATAAAAATAAAATACATTGCATGTAAATGTTGGATCTGCTACTACTGTTTATAACATTAATGTTGGACATTTTCTTAACAGGGCAATCACATTCATGGAACCATTCAAAGTGCATTAATCCCAACTTTCAAGCCTACGTTGGAAGAAGGATAATTGTTAAATTAAACAATCCAAAACTCATGATTTGAACACTTCTAAAACACCAACACTCCTGCACATCTTATGCATGGGCCGGTCCATCGGACGACCCGACCCGACCTGACCCGCACGCTGCCAAAAAAAAAAGAACCGGTAAAATGCAGTATCAATCTTTACACTAAAACGTATCATTTAAAGTTCAAAAAGCATCAATTGTATCATTAAAAAATAACTGGTCTGCTACTTATCTTTTATGAGTTTATGCAATTCAAATTATCATTTTTTCCATTCCAATTAATATTTAGAGTTTAGGGGGGGTTAGGTTTTTTTAGGATTCATAATTTTTTAGGGTTTTTTAGTATTTTTTAGGGTTTATGTTTTTTTTTTCAATTACCATTTATATTTGTTTCGAAAAATTAAATTAATTGTAGAGCGCAATGCCCTCGTCCGACCCTAACGCGTGGGCTCGTGCATTGCGCGAGTTGCCAAATTAAAAAAAATCATTTACTTTAATTTTAGGATCCATTAAATCAATTTAAGGATATATATTTATATTATTTTAAAAAATTAAATTAATTCATTTCAATTTTTAGGGTTCATTAATTATATTTTAAGGTATACAATTTGGGGGGGGGGATAATAAGAAAAATCATCGAAAAAAATAAATAAAAAAGATTGAAAAAATAATAAAAAAATAGAAAAAAATTAAAAAAGAATTAATTCAGACCCCCGCGCGTGATGTACAAGCTCCTGAAATGGTTTTTTTTTTTTAATTTTCGGCATTGGGCCGAACCGGGTTAATGGGCCGCCCGTCTGATGGGCCGGCCCATAAGAGTCCAGCACAGAAATCCCAGTCTTTGAGAATAGAATAAAAACTCAAGCCGTCGCGCGTCCTTTTTTTTTTGTTACAAAGATGCATTAATAAAACTCAAACTAGCTACTAACTGAAAATTCCACATTATTAATTAACATGCAATTATTCACAACATTAAAGAGCATAATAAAACTGGAAATTGAGACGAAAACCGAAGCCCATCTCTGCTTTTTCCAGGTTTTTTTACAAGCCCGCATATTTTATTTTTAGAATAAATTTTGGGGGTCAATTACAACATCAAAGTTTGAATTTTATGGAGGAGAAATAAAGCTCACTACTACGGATTTAACTTTGATAAAGTATTGCGACCCCCAACATTTCATTTTATTCAGAATTCTATCATCCGCCAAAATTTTCATTGATTAAAAAATGAGTAAACCACCGGAATTCTCATCTTATCCACCAACTCTGAGCTCATTTCACACTAACCATGTCAATTTCGACACTTGGGTCAGTTTTCAGTCGAATTTCATGCTTCATGTATAATCGATGTGGGGAACTAAAAAATGTGTACGATGATATTATTTTTGTTCGTTGATATATTTCCGATATTATTATTTTTTCAAACGATATGGTAAAAGTTTGTAAAACAATAGTGACACTTCAAAAATAATTATCAATATTACATATAAAATATCAAAAATAATTCAAAAATATATTGTATAATGTGTATTTAGAAAAAATTAGGGCACTACCCGTGCGTGGTATTGAATCTTCCATTGCAGGGGTATTATGTGATCGCTGCCTATTGGGTTTGCAAAAAGGCCTGGCCCAACTTGAAAGCCCAAACTAGATTTCTTTACCCACAAGTCACGGTAATTAGAAAAGTAAAGCTATATGAAATCTGTTCCACTCCAGCAGTTAAAATATAAGGTGAATTTTTTTAAGCATACTTCTCTCATTTTCTAACCTCAACGCCTCTCTCTCTCTCTCTCAACAAGCGCTTATCGGCGAGTTAGTGAAACGGAGCTCGCCTTCTCAGTGCTCGAACGAAAGGTGAATCATCTGACGATTCTAATACATTTTCTCTCGCTCTCTCTCTTGATTGTGGATCGACTTGTGAATCGTCTTTATTTTTGGCACCTTTTTTTCGCTGGGGTTTTGGGCATAATTCTCAGATCTATGATTTTGATTGTCTTTTTTAGGGTTTAGCTTTGTCTGGATGAGCAATGATGATATTTTTCCGTGATCCATGTGCAGATGTCGAATGATTTTGTTTCTTTGTTTATTTACTTTTCAAGGGTGGACTTGTCTAGGGAAGAAATACTGTGAAATGTATGTAAATATGGAAAAATAATTCTGTCTGTTAATCATCAACTGGAATTAATGTGAGTGGTAACTGTTAAGCTCCTTTTAAACCCCCCCCCCCCCCCCACCCCCCAAAAAAAACCTTTTTTATTCTTATCCTGACAATGGTGTATGCTTAATAGTGTTACATAGTTTCTCTTGCTGAACAGTTTTTCTAGTTTTTTTTATCCTTTTATTTTCTCGTGCATTGTTGTGAAGGATGTATTAACTGCTAAAATAAGTGAAGCAAATATAATTTGGGTTTGAATTTGTAGGAGGTTTTATTCTTAATCGACCTTCATTTTGCAAATTAGCATGTAAATGCTAGATAAGGATGTACTGTGATCATCAAATTCGCTGAGGAATTCTTTGCCTTGTTATGGATAGGTAGTTCACAATATGTACTAGAAAATAATTACCATGGGTTAATCAGGTGCTACTTGCCACATTGATGCTTTGGTTGGTTGTTTGCTTTTTTAAGATAACACTTGTCTTTTTGGTACCAGTAATTATCTGAGTTGTATGTGGATCAATTTGTATTAGTCTCACTTAATTAATGGTGAGGTTTGTTATGATATAATGCTTTCCTCTATTGGTTCGGATAATGGGTTGTCTGCTGTTATTTTGAAAATTCTAGCTATTGTTGTTTTTCACTTTATATTGGTGTTCTCAAACAAATTATTGAAAGGATGTGCTAGTTTTTTATGTTGGATAATCATCCATCTCATATCATTTAAATAAAGATTAGAGTTAGTAGCTGAGTGAAGATAAGCTGGGAACTTTGTATTTTAATTAGGAGAAAGAAAAAAGAAAGAATTTAGTGCTACTTAAATATCATTGTCCATGTTCGTAAGTTTGCATTGTTATCTTATATTTTCAAAATACCCTCAAATGTTGAAACTTTTATGGTTCTTGACCTGACCTTGAAACGCATTTGAGAGTTGGATATTACGAGTGGCAGCATAAAAGGCTGGTATAAAAGGATGAAAATGGTGATAGTTCATTATAAAACTGGGACATATGGTTTAGTGCAAATTTGTACACTTTTCTCTCCCTTCACATGATATGGAATATTGGAATTATTCTTGCCGTGTGGCCAATTTATTAATGGTATATGCCCAGGTCAGAAGCTCCCTTGTCCATCTATTTTAGTTAATCACTATCCTTTTGTTTGTACAGAATTTACTTTGGGATTAATGGCAGCAAGACTACAGCAATTGCAAAGCAAGGCTTGCCAAGCCACACAATATGTGACCAAGCATGGAACTACCTACTATAAGCAGTTAATGGAGCAGAACAAGCAATATGTAAAAGACCCACCAACTGTGGACACTTGTAATGAATTAGCCAAGCAGTTGTTCTATACTCGTCTTGCAAGGTTACTTTTTGTCTTCCTTGCTGTATTTGCTTTGTCAATTGGGAGTTCCTACTTAGCATTTTTGTGCATATGATTTTACTTTTTTAATATTAATTGGCATTTGAAGTTTTGCTGTGCTTTTGAACCAGTAGTCAATGCACATCGGTAAATATTAGTAAGTATTTGCATAATTGGGAAGGAACTCAACTATTCTTTTCCAGGCGCCTGTCCATCCCAAACTTTGGATTTGAATAATTTAGTCCACGAAAGCATTTGAAGTGATTCAAGTATAGTGGCTCTTATTGTTAAATTAGCTAAATCCTTATTGCCTCCCACCTTTAGCATAAGACACTAGGGACATGATATGGACGCCCGTGGATAATTGATGTGGATGAAAATTATGTAATTGTATGGCAGACCTGAATGATGTCAAGCTAAAGACTCAGTCAAGATAGATCATAAGCTATTTGATGACGATTGATGCATTGTGTGACAGTGTCACTGAATTGCAACTATGATTTCTTGACACTCTTGTGTGAGGACCGTAAACACAGCGGTATCACATTTGTCTGATATCTCCTTCATTTCTGTGTGAACATGCCTACATGTTGTTGAATCTTCTGATGTGTCTAGATTTGATGTTATAGGAATTTATAATGCATTTTTGTGCCCCCTGGAGTAGCTTTGAATGGTTATTGGTTTTATGTGGGTGTTTTAACCTGCCTTAATTGTCAATCGATGAGTTTGAGCTATAGCTCATCAGGTTGAATGACGGCAAGTTGTCCTTTTATTCTGTAAGGTCTCAATGCTTCCGTCTAAATTTACTTTGTTACATCAATCGCAGCATTCCGGGTCGCACTGAGTCCTTTTGGAAGGAAATTGACTATGTCAAGAATATGTGGAAGAACAGGCAGGAGCTCAAGGTTGAGCATGTTGGAATTGCTGCTCTATTCGGGATTGAATGCTTTGCATGGTTCTGTGCCGGTGAAATTGTTGGAAGGGGATTTACATTTACTGGGTATTATCCCTGAAGACCAACCGGGTAATAATTGTGGGGTTGATTCACGTACTCATGGTTGGGGAGATTGAGATCAACGGCCCGGGCCACATGCAAGATTTTGATTTTAAAGAGAGTTTCTGAAGCTGAGAAATCAGTATTAAAATTGAAGGCCTCAATAATCAGTACATCAATATTTGAATTCCCTCATGGTGGAGTGATTTTGAACTTCACATCATTTCTGTTTTTCTTAGTTGATACTGTTACTGTGATGATATGTAGCTCTTCTAAAAAGTTTTGGTGGTGCCTTCATAATTAACTGGGACTACACACTTTTCTTGATTTGTTTGATCACTACCATTATTTGTTATATAATTCAACAGGTTTGGCTGGCATATAAATTATTAAAAAAATGCTATAAAATGAGCGTCTTATCTTTCTCATAAATTTGCGGAATTAATTGGCTTAGGAGAAGAGAATCAGCAAATAGGCTGCGGAGTAATTAGAATGTTTATTTTTCTTGTTTAGGGGCTTTGCCTTTTATTAGTAAGTGTAGTTAAAAGATATTTTAAGTTATTTTAAAATTTTAGTGAGAGTATATCAAAGAAATGAGTTCCATCTGATATATATGTAATGAAAATTTGCTTTACCATCAAGGTCCCTTTTGGTTGTCAGGAAAATCAACGCAGATTATTTATGTTGTACTTGGAATGTAATAAATAAATTATTAGGATTTTCATTTAGTATTTAATTCAAATTAAACAAATAAGAAGTGAAATATCTAAAATATCACTTACCATTTTTCGCATCACCAATAATTTTTATAATTTTTAAGATATATATGAATAATATAGTTTATAATTCTATGTATATATATATATAGAGAGACAATATGTTATTTAATATTAAATCAAAATAAATAATGAGTACCAAAATAATTAATAATCAAGATGATTATTTCGTTATTTTAGGTTAATATAAAACTTTTATTGTCGATTCTACTACCAAGTTGTTCAGTGTGTTGAGTACGTCATTCCCCTAGGATGATCAAATTTTAATTGGAATCTTATCGGCAAAAAGTAACTATTTTTCTTTTCAAAATTTTTATTTTTCATTTTTCAAGTTGAAAATTGTCAATTCAAAATTAATAATATTCCGTAAAAAAATAAAATAATGAAAATCCAAAAATTTTCAACATTAAACTTATTTCATATTTTTGTTTAATGATAATACATATATAATAAAATATAATTGATGAAGAACTCGAAAAATAAAATTGTTATACACAAGATTCCCAAAGTCAAGTAATCAAAATACCTACTTATAGTAAGTATTCATAATCTAGAAAATTTGCATCATTTTTTTTTATTTTGAATAATCTGATTATTTTACCAAAGTCCATTAAAATTGAACCAACACAGGAGAATTTAAAAACAAGGAATCATATTAATTTCTAGATCAAATTCCATGTCAATCAAACGGTCAGGTATTTTTGTTTTCTTTGTTTTATTTTCAATCAAGAGAGATAAATATGATTGAACCCATATTTTTCGTCCTTCACATATGAGAGATTCGTACAATAAAGTGTGGAACAAAGTATTTGTACCTTAAATGACATTTCATATTTAATTTTGATATTAAGTAAACACAATATATCAATGATAGTGTTTGTATATATTTGAATGATCTTTGATAGTTTTATATATATATATATATATATATATTTAATTTTAATGATTTTGATTGCAAATCACAAAATAATAGAGGGACGTGGATCGAGCTTGCTAAATCGGATGACCCGAGTTATGTACGTGATCTTCCGATTTTGCCCTGCAGAGCTGTGAAAAGTGACGATGCGAAAAAGCCGGCTGACCAATGGCAGAGCAGAGGCCACGCAGAATCCAAACCTTTAGGAGGGTTATTCTGGTAATTCTGCTTACTCCTTCCATTCCTACAACTACACAAACACAACACAACTCATTTTCTGAGCTGAACACACCAAAAACGATAAGACAATACATTCAAGGGAGGAAGAAACCCACGGCGGTGTTGGAGATCATTTTAGAGAGAGAATGCTGCTGCGACCCGCCGCAGTTCTACACCAGACTGGCGTCGTCTCCGCCGCATTCCTAATCTTTTCCATTCTGATTGCTGCATCCGCCAATGCATCTCAGGTATTCCTTCCTTATTCGTTTAATATTTCATTGAGTCGATTTCACAATTTCCTTTATTTGTTCGTTGATTTGCTGGATGTGGATCGCAGGTCAGATGCAGCAAAACCTGTGTAGCGGAGAACTGTGATAGTGAGTGTTTCCTCGATGAATGCTTAACGTTTTTCGATTAATTTTTTGTGCTTTAGTTTTTGTATTTTTATTTTCTTTTGCCTGAGATATGGGCTTTAGCGATTGGGATTAGGTACGGGAAGTACTGCGGAGTAGGATGGACCGGATGCCCGGGGGAGAAACCTTGTGATGATCTGGACGCTTGTTGCCAAATTCACGACGATTGTGTCGAAAATGATGGTATTTACTCGACCGCTAATTTAATTACGGAGGATTATGAAACTGATACTCATGTGACTAGGAGAGCAATAAGTTTATTAGAATGATTCTGTTATTATTTAGCTGATTTAATGCCTTCTACGTTCTTGTGTTTGATACTTACCACCAACTCTTTGATCTTTTTATGTTGTATGATTACTTGTAATTATGAGCATATCTTAGTTGTAACCTGATTATATGTTAAATATGAGGTTCTATGTGCTGGAAAAAGTAACAGTCATGTACTTCCAGCATTTTCTGGGGGTTTGAGTTCCATGGATATCCAAACTTTAAATCGCAACATTTTGCTCGATCGGGGAATGGACCTATGGTGGGTGCTATGACCATACAGTTTAAGTTTAAACTTATGCTATAAATGGTTACTGAGCAATAAATAATTCAAAACAGAGAATCTCAAAGTCAAAACCATTTTTTCGATCTGTCCTGTTTTCTATGTAAAAGTAAAACCATGTGCATGATAATCCATAGTGACCATAAACTGTAGTAGTTAATTGAAGTAATGCAACATGTGCATTAGGAGACATTTTTTTTGTATTGGCTAAAGCATGTAGATTCTCTTTAGATTAAAGAAAGTCTTTGTCAAGAATAAGCTTACATGATACAGACGGATTCTTTTCTATTCCTTTCAAATATTAAGAAACTGTAGAAGCCTATGGTTATCTCTTGTAGGCCTCATTTACCTTGGGTGATGGTATGAATGGGGCATGATAAAATGTCTCATTAGAAGAAAGATGACGATTTACCAAAAAATCAAAATCATGCTTACTTTGAGGAGTCTCTAGATTACCTTCCTGCTATTTACTTCTTTTGGTGTGTGTCTGCATAGGTTGACTGCAAAAAACTTACTTCACCACTCTCTTCACTAATTCGCACACAGACCTGTTGTTAAGTAACCAATACTTTCAATTTTTTATTGTTTTAAAAAGATTGGTATTGTTCAGGACATCTTGTCTCTGTTGCTCAAACAAACTTGTTCACTCTTGTAAAGAATTGAAAATAGGGTTTTGTTATGAACACACACCCAGCATCATTAAACCGGTCCTTTATGCTACAAAATAAGTATATGTTCCTTCCAAAAAGAACGAACATAGTTAAGTTTTTATAAATAAATTATGCTTAGCCTTAATCATATTTTTGGAAAGTCATTAAGATATAGGAAAGAAGAGAGAGTGTATCCCACTGCTAGAAGTTGCCTTCAAAAGCTTTGGAGAAAGTTTCAGAGAATCAGACTTTTCAAATAACAAGTTGCAATTTTTATTGTAATAAGAAAAGTTAGAAATAGCTTAATATACCATTTGTTCATAGATACTGAGTAAAGCAACCTTTCTTTTTCCCTTTAGCATATAAAATACATATATTCCCTTCACTTTCGGTATTAATGTTCACTTGGATCGCAGAAATCACAAATATCCTCTATGTTGAGAAGATGTAACTAGTAATTTCTCATTGTCTGCATGTCTAATCAGTAAATATTCAGTATTTTTCCTTAAAAGCATGAAAAAGAATATTCCAATGGTGGATTTGATTATCATCTCAAGTCTTGTCTTAGACAATTCATGCCCCCCCCCCCCCCCTCAATTCTATAGCATCTCTGATTATTGTTTGAAAATCTGCACTTCAATGCATAAAACATAGCTGCATTCTGTATTGATGGTTGAAAGGGCATGCATTTTTGTTCCAAAATCTTCTGCAATGTGTTCTTGCAGTATACTGACAGATCTGGAACTAACAGTAGAATGAATGAAAGATGTTCTTGCATACTGTTCTCTTAAATGCAAACTCTATCAACTCTAACTTGTTGGATGAACATGTATACATTTGAGTTCTAGCAGAGATGCCTTCTTGAGAAAGAGAATTCCTTTTGCTTCGGTTTATATGAGTGACTAAGTAATAGTATCAAAGAAAGACTGGTAAATTAGGAGAGAACTGGCTGGTGAAGCAGAGTTTGAGAGAAAGAGAACAGATGAGGGGGAGAGATTTCAGAAGAGAGAGAAGAATTGTTGCAATAGTTTTCTGATATCCCTCTAAGGCTCCAAAGGCCTGCTTTTGTAGTGTTTGAGGGCCACTGCCATTACATGAGAAAAAATCAACTAATTTTCTTAAGCAATTAAATTAATAAACTAACTAGTATTTGTAATGCTAGTAGCTATGTGTATTGATCCCCTCCGCTCTTTCACGCCAATGCACGCCACTCTCTTTTGATGAAAGACCTACCCACTTGCCACTTTGATGCATATTTGCAAGGGGGAAACCATATGTATTTCCCATTCTCTGTTAGTCCAGCGCATCACAACAACATCACCCCTCCCTATTATAATCTTGGTGACTTTGAAATATGATCTAAAATGTCTGCTAAGAACCGATACTAAGGTCATTTTGAGGAGTGGATAGTGAGCTTAATAAATGTTGAATTATTGAGCTAGAGGTAATTCTTGTCACCAACTGCTTCATGCACCTGAATCATATTACTAACTTCCCTGAGATTTTATTTACATTTTTTTGCACTTACACATTTGATCTACCTTGCATAGTTCACTTCAATGCCCCTTCATGAAGGCTAGTAATTCATCTTTGTCTATGCAGAGTAATATAATCATCATGTTTTTCCACATAAAACTTGTCCCAAAGATGACTGGTTTGTTTGTTAACACGTTTATGGCTTTGCTTGAACATTGAACGAGTTCATTTATCTGACCATAATCAGGTTTGATCAACATTCAATGCCATGAGGAGTTCAAGAAGTGCATAAAGAAAGTACATAAATCGGGGAAAGCTGGCTTTTCTAAGAGCTGCACGTATGATACAGCCGTGCCTACAATGGTACAGGGGATGGACATCGCGATTTTATTTAGTCAGTTGGGCGCTCCAAATGAGGAACTTTAGTAGAGTAACTAAATGTAGGACAACATTTGTTTCCAGGTATTTTCTTTCTGGAACGTAGTGATTCCCTTTTAGAGTTAGGTTGATTTGGTTTAGTCAGTCGGCCTCCTGTGCCATTTTTTAAGGCTAATTAAATTATATTTATGCAATTCTCAAGGGAAAAAAAATCATTTATATGGATCCCGGTGACAACTACTTGCCTCACCGACCTTTTTTAGCATTGCTTTTCTTTCAACATCAACTGCTATTATTGTTTACTGTCAAATCCAGACATATTTTGTTCTTCTTTGGCATATGAATGTGTGGATAATGAGAGTTGATTCATGTATTCCTTTTTTCACAACTAGTTGTCCCTATTTTCTCTTCAGATTGAGCTTATTGTTCTTGATGGCTTTTCCAAATTGCAGGGAAAGAAATATGAATTCTGATTTTTGGCTAAAATGATTTTCAAATTAGGTGGTTTTCTAACTTGTTGATCCAACTCATCATTTTGGTTGTATATGAAATGTATTTTTTTTTTCTTGTGCAAATTCTCTCTCAAACTAGCAACGTTAAAAAAGAAGAAGAAGAAGAATAAAGAAATTAGATTTTGGATTTTGTTCATTTAATTTTCAATTGCGGGTTTTGAAATTTATAAGCGTCTTTCCAGTTTCTAAGGAGTTATGTATATCTAATGCCCTTAGTTAAGTGTCACAATAGATTTGATGGGGTCTATCAACAGTGGAAAAGTATTTCGTAACAATGTAAAAGTGCATTCTGAATTATTTATTATTTAATATGGTCCAAAAAAGACATGGGAATACAACCTAATGCACGATACACAAAACTCAATATTTGCACCATCGGTTTACTTAAACACACGTGTCTTGTCAATGTAAATTGTAAAAACGTTGTTAATATAAGCTTACTATAATAATTATTGTTTATTCACTTGCTGCTATATCACTGCTTCAATATATGATAATAGCAATACAAAAGGCTACTTCTTTTTCGTAAATCTTTAAAGATAGTAACACATCATTTATATTATATATAAAAAAAGTACAAGGATATACTATGTTATACTAATATAACCAAATAAATTTCTAACAAATAAACCGTAAAATTGCAAAAAAAAAAAAAATCATCATCGAAAAGTTTGCAGATAAGTCGCTAATCGACCTAAATATTAGAGATATTGTTTATTTATTTATTTAACATATATGGAATTGAATATTATTACGCGTGGGTGGTAAATTAAGTGGAAACTTGGTGGTGTGAGTTTGGAATGTTCCACTATTCATAGAAACTTAACGCGGATGGGATCTATATTCATATTCATATATAATTAATTCTCATATTTCCGCGTTGCACGTTGTGCTGCCTTCCTTCAAGTCCACCACTTGACTTTTATTTTATTTTTTATTAAAAATTAATTATTAGTATTATACTTATAAGGAGAATTATAGTTACGTAAAGGAGTTGGGAGTTGGAGGAAACACAAAGCAAAGCCTATGGATCTAAAAGATATCTGCAGATTGTTCAAATATTAATCAAGTTTATAATTATTTTTATTTTCACAGTTCTAATTTTTACAATCATATCAAAAAAATTAGCCTTTTTTAATGAAGTCATCGGGTGAATTTCTAATCAAACTTAACTAATGTGGCCTAAAAATTTACATATGCCCATATCACGCAAATGACGTACTTTGTAACTCACCGAATGCTGCAAAACCAAAGGGGTTTCAGTTTGTCGGATATTGTTACACATGGGTGAGTTTGGCTAACACGTCAAAAATTAGAACGTCATGTAAACAATAAAAAAATTATATAGATTATGATAAGGGATAATTATACTTAATAATCAAATATTTGCAAGTTATCGTAATTATACTTCAACCTTTGCCTAATACTGATTTACCCTCAACGTTCAATTATTAAAAAAAAAAAGAAACATGATGGATAAAATTATAATTAAATATATATCTTGAGGTATAATTATTATAAGCCCTTGGACTCAAATGAAAGGGCAAATGTATTCTCAATATCGCAACCGATAATTTATTCTGGATAAAAACTTGTATGAGACCATTTAACGGGAACGGATCTTTTATGTTAGACGGGTCAAATAATATTCAAACCCGCTCCCATTCACAGGAGTGTGAGATTCACGCGCCCCCACGCGCGGCGCGTTTAGCTCACGCTCCTGTGGCAGATTTTTTTATTTTTTGCTTCGCGCACTCATTTTTTTGCTTTTTCTTCCATTTTCTTCCTTCTTTCTTCTTCTTTTCATTACTTTTAACTTTCTTCTTTTCCTTTTTTTTTCTTTTTTATTTTAATACTTATTGTATATCAAGCACAATATACATGTTTAAATAATTTTGATTTAAAAAAATAAATTAATTCAATTCAATTTTGGGGTTCACTAATTTCATTTTAGGATATATATTTATTTCAAAAAAAAATAAAATATATATATATATATATTTTTTTTTTTCTGGTGGTTGACTAATTATTGAGCCACAAAAAAGGGAAGTATCATTAGTTATAAGGTAAAGTATCATTATCTATAATATAAAGTATCAGTAACTCTGAGGTTAATTAAACATTAATTATCAAACCAATAACAAGAAGTATCAGTAACATTAGCTATGAAATGAAGTATCATTAACTCTGGAGATAAGTATCATTATATATAAATTTGGCAAACTATCATCAACTATTAAGTAAAGTATCATTAGATATATATGTATCTTGTGAAGTATCATTAACTGTGTGTGAAGTATCATTAATTATGGATGAAGTATCATTAACTCGGAAGTGGAGTATAATATGATAATTGATGATTAAACATTAATTATCGAATAAAGAATAGATAAATATCATTAAGTATGAGTGGAGCACCATTAACTCAAGTATCATTATTTATGATGTGAAGTATCACTAATTAGAAGAAAAGTATCACTAATTATAGAAGAAAATTTATCTAATTAGAAAGAAAAGTATTAGTTCTAACATAATCTCAAATTGAGATAAATATCATTAACTATTAAGTGAAGTATCATTAGATATATATATATATATATACATGGTGAAGTATCATTAATTGTATGTGAAGTATCATTAATTATGGATGAAGTATCATTAACTCGGAAGTGAATTATAATATGATATTATTGATGATTAAACATTAATTATCGAATCAAAATAGATAAATGTCATTAACTATGAGTGGAGTATCATTATTTATGAGATGAATTATCATTAACTCACATATGAGTATCATTATTTATGAGTTGAAGTATCATTACTTGTGAAGTGGAGTTTCATTACTATGAAAAAAAAATATCACTAATTAGAAAGAAAAGTATCACTAATTGCAAAAGAAAGTATCACTAATTAGAAAAAAAAAAGTATCATTAACCATTGTAGTGAAGTATGGGCAAAAAAGCTGCGAAAGAAAAAAAAAAAAAAAAAAAAAAAGCACATTTTTGCCACAAAAAGGAGGAGCACGTTCTGCCAAAGAGAAAAGGGCAAAAAAGAGCAAAAAGTCTCTGCCGAGAAGGAAAAAAAAAGAGTAGCACGTTTGTGCTGAAGAAGAAGAAGAAGAGAGAGAGAGAGAGAGAGAGAGAGAGAGAGAGAGAGAGAGAGCACAATTGCGCCCAAAAAAAATTGAATATCAAATAAAGGAAGGGAAGGGGGAGACATTAATTAAAAAAATCAAAAAGAAAAGAAAAAAAGGAGGGGATCACTTTATTGGGTCAAATAATATCCGTTTAGACTGATATTAACGGTGACTACTTCCCTTGTGGTCGCCTGCCACATCATTAAAAAAACAGAAAATTGGTTGAAACAAAATTAATGCAGGTCGACCATGCCCCATTTTTTACCTTTAGTGGTCTCATCCCAACCTTTCTTTTGGCCAATGGGATGGAGACACTTGTCTCCATCATATTGGCTAATTAATTTTATTTTGAGATATATATAAAATTGATATATTTTTTATATAATATAATAAAATTAAATAAAAAAATTATATCAAAATTCATATTTTTTCATTCTCTATAAATAGACATTAATTTTTCTATATTCATCACACTTTGAAATTATTTATTTTTTCTCTAAATTTTTATATATCCAAACAATAAATTTTTATTTTATGTAATTTTGGGAAATGTCGTTTAATAAATGTGATTTGATTTTTTATAATTTATGAAATGTCATTTAACTAGTTTGTAATATTTTTGGTATTGACTAAAAAATCGTCCTATAGCAGAGTTATAAAATGTCATTTAATTAATGTGATTTTAATTTTTGTAATTTAGGAAAAGTTGTTTAGTTTGTGTGATTTTATTTTCTATAATTTTAGGAAATCCAATTTAATTGGTGTGAAGCATGCTGTAATTTATGTTATTAATTTAGTTTATAATATTTTTTATATTGGCTATTTATTTATATTTATTGCTTGATTTTTCTTTTTGGAATATTTTCATTTTCTTATTATAATTATAATTTTTATATTATTTTTATTACAAGTAATATTTTAATCTTAAAATAAAATAAAATAATTATATATAATCAAGGATTGAAATATCGCGAAATATCGCGGATATTGACATTGCGATACGGATATTGGGGAGAATATCTTATTTCCCGAGTATCGGCGAAATATCGCAATATATCACAAAATATCGCAAATTATCGCAATATGTCGCGATTTTTTTTATATTTCTATAATATATTTTGATTTTTATTTAATACTATATATTTTTGTGATTTTTTTTAGGTTTTCAATGTAATTATTTGAGTTGCAATATTCCTTACTTTATAAAGACACTCACTTTGCAAGAGATTATAAGAGAAAAAAGATTGGGAAACTAACGGATGTCTTAGATTGAAAAGTGAGATGCACCGACTTTATTTTTTCATTTTTTCAGTTAGGGGACATGATAGACAAATCACTAAAGTTTTTCTCCTCATATATCATATGAAATTGAAATCTAAGAAATCAAGAAAATATCAAGCGTATGTGCATAATTATATCCATAATTACTCTAATGTGATGAATTGGTACCAATATCGTTTAGAACAAGATGACATTCCATCTTCTATATTTGAACCTCATAGATCCTCATTTTGGTATTAATTGTACTTTATAATATTTATTTAGTTAATTTATGTTGTATTATGTATTATTTTGTCAAATGTATTATCTTAGACGGTATTTATATAATGTATTATTCATATGTTTGCTTTCAAAATACAATTCTATCAAAAAATTTAGTGGAATATGTGCATAATAATATGTCATAATAGTTCCTAAAATTTCTTGCTAAATTTTCAAGATTTTAATATGATTTCCGTTATTTTTTTCAATGTTCTACGATATCGATATATCCGGCGATATATCCGTAAAATTGAAGTTGCGATATATGTTACGATAATGATATTTTCATGCTTGTATATAATATTGTGGTTGGGTGGTCATGGATAAAACATGCAAAATAAATGTAGTTGGATTGAATGAATATTGATGATGTGGAAGAGAGGGAAATTAATTAAATATTAAAGTGGTTGGGTGATTGCTGATATTGTTGGTCTTAACGCAAGGATCCGTTAAACCGTCCAACACAATTGTGCTCTTTATTCTGTTTTTTTCCTTAATTTGGACTAAAATGTAATTAAAAAAGGGAGAGGGGTTAGAAAGAAAGAGACGAACCTTCTTCGACAGAACAATGAAAGGGCAATTCGGTCAGATTACGTCATTTTCCCAACCTGGAAAATCGAATTTACCACAATTATATATTTTTATATGATTTATAAATTTCTTTCGCCAACGAAAAGACAGAAATTCATCAACGACCAAAACCAATTCAGATCCTCTCTCTCTCTCTCTCTCTCTCTCTCTCTCTTACTGTAATCCTATTGCAAACCTCCACTCCTTTCCTGACCGAAAATTTTCAGTGGTATATCAAAACCTGAAGGAAACCCAAATTGTAATGCTTTGTCGGTGGGACGATTACGAAAATTAGCATCAGTGGTCGCACTTTTAGGAGATGAAGAAATCAAAGTTTTTGCAGAATTCAAAGGACATGCTTTCCAGGAGCTTTAACCCTACAAAATGGTAGATCATTCTCAACTCTCCACGCAATCAGATATAGATCATGTGTTCGTTTGTTTGCGTTGCTTTTATCATTATTTCTGTATTTCGAGTCTACTGTTGGAATTTGCTGCAGTTAATGACCCGATTCTGTCTACCACAATTCTGGGTTTTTTTTAATTTATTTATGTGAATTGGTGTTGATTTTGTTGTGTTAAGAGGTGTGATTATTAGATGTTGAATTTGATGCAGCAAGACGTCGTTGAGATTGGCGGCTGCGAGGTTGAAGCTCCTGAAGAACAAGAAAGAGGTGCAAGTGAAGCAGATGAAGAGGGAATTAGCACAGCTACTTGAATCTGGCCAGGATCAGACCGCTCGAATTCGAGTAATTATATTAATATATCATATATTATGTTACTTACAATTTACCTGGATGTGTTAAAAATTATGAGGTTTAATGAGATGTCTTCGTATGCAATTCGTTGTGAACATTTTAAAATGGTTGAAGTTTAGGGACTAATGCATTACCTAAGAGTATGCTTTGAATAATCTGATTTGATATCATATTGCTATTATGCATCTGTATGAGCCAAAAGAAAATCCGTCCGGAAAAGCTTAGGCTTAGAGTGACTTTTTCAGAAAACTATATGATCCTCAGGAATAAGAGCTTCACGAGAACACCGATAGTGTGAGGGTAGCTGACAAACATGTTCTTCTTGTTTATATTAACAAGTAACGAGCTTGTGGCATGATCTTACAAGTTTATTTTCATTGCTTTTGGAATGGGAAGGAGCCGAAGTACTCCATAATAGTGCTATGCCACCAAGCCTGTATAAGAATCTATAACCGCATAGAAAACCATGATTCCCAAGCTTTGCCTCATGAATTAGAAAGCAAGCCTTCCATTTGTGTTAATAATGCGGTGAATTAGATAGAAATAGGGCACAAAGGCATTCTCATTATGACTGTAGATGAATCATCTAGTGAGTATGAATTTATGTAGTTTTCCTGTAAAAACTTAGGAGATGTTTGGTTTTATTTCCAACATTAATTTCCAGTTTTCAGTATTTCCAGTTCGATTTACGAGGTGTATTGGTTTTTGGAAAAAATGTAATAAATTTTTTATGATGAATGATTCAATGTTTAGAGTTATAGGTTTGAGAAATGGAAATATATTTGTTTGATTATAATTTCAATTTGAATTTGTGGTTGAGATGAAAAGATAAATATTTGTGTAGTTACGATAAATTGATGAATTTTAAAATAATTGGTCCCACTGTAATGATATGTATGGTAGAATATGTTACATAGGATTGGAAAAGGTGAAAACTGAAATTGGAAATGAGTAAAACAAACATGTTTTCGGTGTTTCGAATAGTAAAAAGTTGGAAATTTCCAAATGAAAATAAAAACAAACAATCCCTTAATTTGTTGTGAGAGACATGAAAGGGCTTGATATGAACCTATATACATCCACATGACCATTTCTGTGTGACAAAAAAATTTCTACTGCTCGGATGTTGCTTTAGCCGGTATTGGGTGTGCATGATTTATGTTGTTTTATTATGCAATAGAAGTTGTTGCCACCCTAGTCTGTTGAACTGATTTCATTAAATGGATTATCCACTTTTAAAGCCTGTTGGCATGTGATCTACAGTCCTAAAAGTTATTTTGTCACGTGTATGATATTACGTAGATTTCTTTGCTGTTTTGGTTTCTTTTGCTTTCATATTCGATTTAGATTAGTTGTAATTTGATATTTCCCCCAAATCAACCAGCATCAATCCTGGACTTAATGCAGTGGGCATTTGGACTTTCTAGCACTTTAGATGATACACGCGAGTTATTTTTATTTTCACATTACTCTAGCTGTGTGGAAATAGGAAATCTGTCCCACTTGCAGATGCTAATGGTCCAATTTGTATATTAATGATTTATGTACTCTTAGTCATATGTTTTTTACTGGGGCATGCTAGCATCAAATACTTCAGCTCAGCCCAAAGCTCTTATAGCTGCAGTAGCTTCTATAACAGAAATATTGATGAATTGGTTCTTAATTTACTATCTAACATCAAGAAAAGCTAAACTTAAAGTCATAAGAAACCCAATCTTGTATGTGTGCTGTGATATCTTATTCTTTTACCAACTTGAAACCATTAATCTCTTGTACTCTGTTATCACTTTATCTTCCAACATTAATCTTACAAGAGATTGGCCTTTTATGCTAATTTTACAATTTTCAGGTTGAACATGTGATTAGGGAAGAGAAGATGATGGCTGCATATGATCTTGTTGAGATTTATTGCGAACTTATTGTTGCACGTCTGCCAATAATAGAGACACAAAAGTACGATTATCATGCATCCTAGAATGCTCATATATTTCTTTTTTGTATAAAGCTGGGTGTAGTTGGGTTTTTTTTTTTTTTTTGGCATCCACAGTATTTAAACTTTTGCTTCAACCCAGTGAGTGAGCATGCACTAAGAAATATAAAAGCAATATTATATAGGATATAAGGTGGATGGCTGTCTTCATCTTCTACATTTTGTTTGCATATATTGTCAAAATGAATATAATATCCAGTCCTGCTTCTAAGGCATTGTTTTTATCTGCTTCCCAATTATTCATGTAGGAATTGCCCCATTGATCTGAAGGAAGCAATTGCAAGTATAGTTTTTGCATCTCCGAGATGTGGGGATGTACCTGAACTTCTAGATGTAAGGAAGCAATTTTCAGCAAAATATGGAAAAGAGTTCATTAGTGCTGCCATAGAGCTTCGTCCACAGTGTGGTGTTAGCCGCCTGGTATTTGTGGATTTTTATTTACTTTATTTAGCCATTCAAACTGACATGCATGGTGAGTCTTTTATTTAATTGTCTCCTCTTCCGCAATTACAGTTGGTGGAGAAGTTATCTGCTACAGCACCTGATGGACAGACCAAAATTAAAATCTTAAGTGCAATAGCAGAGGAGCACAATGTTAAATGGGATCCTAAGTCATTTGAAGAGAAAAGTTCGGTATGTGCCTGTGATTTCCTGAAATGCTTTAGTTGATATATTCTATAGGTGAAATATTCAAACATTTATGTATTCACTTCAATTTTACCAGGGTGGGTCAAGTTCCGTTAAGAAGGAGAACGAACAGTATTCTGAACCTCCTCGTTTCGAAGCTGCAGAAGTCCAAGCTCATCCAAGCAGCAACATGAATAGTACACCACTGAACTCTGTTCAGCAGGATGCTAGAATCTCGATGAGAGCAGAAAACCTACCTCCAGCACAAACATCTGGTGCCAGCACAACATTTGAACACAGAGCTGAACCTGCAGGTATAGATACTAAATTTTAGTCAATTGAGTAAGAACTATTGACTCTATTGCAATTTGTGTGTCTTCTTAAGTGCATTATTGCTTAATTCCTGCTCTAGGTGAGAAGATGCCACAATTATTTCACGGAGAGGCACATAATAACCACCCCAATGGACAAAGGTGGACTTTGGAGTTTAAGGATGCTGCATCTGCGGCACAGGCAGCTGCTGAGTCAGCAGAACGAGCAAGTATGGCTGCTAGAGCTGCTGCTGAATTTTCAAGTCATGGTAGGATTTCAGGGCAGTATTCTACTGAATCTCATAAATCAGATACTTTAAAAGATGATGGACCTGAAACTCTCTCCAATTTAAATTCGTTTAAAAGAGTTTCTGAAGCATCAGTGAACAAATCTTCTTCAGAATATACTAGGTTAGGGAATGAGCAAATAGACAGAACTAAACCTAGCAATCCTATGACATCTACAAGATCTGACATTGGTGGTTCAGAGGAATATAGTGAAGCTGTTTCTTCAAAGTCTAAAGCTTCAGCTGACGATGACTCTTTGTATCATGGTGTCCCATCCCCATTGGTACATGAGGATACTCAGACAAACTCCGTAACGGAGGTATCTGAAGGTGAAGTGGTTATGAAGAAAGAGTCTTCCAGTTATGAGACTGAAAATGATAACGGATGGCCAGGGAAAGTTGGGAATATCGAAGAAGGAATGATAGGAAAACAGAAAAGTTTTAGCTCTTCTTATTGTCAGTCGGGTATTTCTGATTATGTGAATATTTTTGCAAATTCTGAGGACCATAAGTTCGAAAGTGATACCGGTGAGTATCCTTCTGTGAGTATCAGTGAGACTGGCGTTCATGAAGAAGCCCCTGACACAAGCTCTCATGACTTTGTTGCTGCTACTTTCGATAAATCTGATACTGATGGTGATGATCTTGGGCCTGATAGAGGCCCTGTATATGAT
This sequence comes from Perilla frutescens, assembly GCA_026008535.1. NCBI lineage: Eukaryota > Viridiplantae > Streptophyta > Magnoliopsida > Lamiales > Lamiaceae > Perilla > Perilla frutescens. Next base: position 45,690,402 of record BRKX01000001.1, on the reverse strand, counting down.
GAGCTGGATTTAGAATTTCACCTGCACTCATTCGGCCAAAAATCACCTGAGCGAACATCAATAAACACAAATTCTTGGAGTCCTAGATCTAGCTTCAACAATGTAGTGGAGTCTGCTTCTCCGCCATCATATTTTACTAGAGAAGAATCATCCCCTGATAATTCCGAACACAAAACACTAAGAGAGGATTCTGAACTGGATAATTTCCCAGCTGTTAGATTTGATGATTCTGACGGACCATCTTCAGAAAGTGATGAGGACACGGGTGCTAGTAAGGTAGAAGATTCTAGAAATCTTTTTCATGCACAAAATGAAAGAGGCCAATTAGTTAATTCAGAGTTTGAGGAAGAAACTGTACAGTCAGTTGGATCGCCATCTAAGAATGAAGGATCTCTAGCATTTGGCAGTAAACAGTTTTCACTTTCTTCAGATGATGAATTGAATTCCTCTGAGGAAACACACGGGAAAAGAAACCAAGTCAATATTTTTTATGCTGATTCTCCAGAAAAGTTAGGCGATGTGAAGCAATATGCGGACCAGCCAGCATTGGGATCTAAAGATTCTCAGATAGAGTTGAACAACGTTGGCAATGAATCTGATCCTGAGAGTGGAGAGGGACTGAATTTTGGAAAATTGACTGGTGGGTTTCGCCATAAAGGTCATAACCATCTGCCTTTCTTTAAGAATCAACTGGGTGCATCATCATCTGTCAAGAAGGGAGCAGAGACTCCTGCCACAATTTCAAGTTCTGCTGCCCCCTCTCTTGTTGAGCATAAGACAACCTCAACAGCTCAAGATCTGCATTCTGTATCAGATAGTGACAGTTCTGAAGAAGAATATTTACCTAAGAGTTCTGTTCGTAAACAGCCTCATAGTGCTAGAACAGTGAAAGCAAAGTTGACTCTAGGATCTTCAAATTCTATATTTGGTTCTCATGATGACAGTGATTTGGATGAGGATTATCCAGTAGAGCCCGTTACCAGGAGAAGCCATCTGCGAAGTGGGATCTCTCGAAGAACAAAGGCTCCAAGTTCGGCAACAAATTCTAATTTGAAGATGCATCTGAGATCTGAGGCACTTGATTCTGATGGCATAGATAGAAATCCCACATCCTACGACAATGAAACTCCAGAAAGACGTGAGTCCGACAGGAGGAACTCAGGTACGCAGGAAAAATATGAGCAACCCATTTCTGGATTGACTTCTGTGCCTGCTGAATCAAACACCTGGGGATCTACAGAGCAGCCCGACTCTTTAAAAACAACTTCCGTGATTAAGCAGGAGTCTAAACAGCGGCCCAAGTCTGGAGTATATGATGATTCTGATAATAGCCTTGGAAAACAACCTTCAAGCTTCTATGCTCCAGATAATCAAGAAGAATTTAAGCCCTCGAGCGGGAAATCTAGTCATCTGGGAAAATCCGAGCAGCAAATACCAGCAGAAGTGGCTGCTAAGCCAGCAAATTCAAGTTCTTGGGAAACTCCAGAAAAACCAACCAAAGGAAAAGCAACTGCCAACATAGTGCAGAAGTCCAAGATCTCCCAGAAGTCATCTGTTGTAGAAGAAGTGGCAAGTCCCCGACAAAAGTCAGACACAGACGCTTCTTTTGTCAGTGAAAACTCAAAGATTTCAGCTCTGGACAAGCCTTCTTTAAATAAAGATGATAATACCAAAAAGGCTAGTCATGTTCATCCGAAGCTACCTGATTATGATGCACTAGTACAGTCTCTTAGAATTAATCGTTCCTGAAAATTTGTGGTTAATTTCGTGTTAATCATTTGCTATTCTTCATGCATATACTGAGCTGCTTCTTCCTTCTTGGCTAGACGATGAAAGTTAGCAGTTGTTGATATTTATCGGATTATAGTGACGCCCGGTCTCTTTTGACAGGCTGAATATATGAATTATTTGGATTGGTTTCGTGCATTGCGTTCAACATAAAGTTATAACATTAGAGGCATGTTTATTTTAAGGATATACAATTTGAAGGATAGATAGGTTAGTGGTTGAAATGGTGGATAAATCACATCCCATCTCATTAGGTAGGATATAAATCTTACCAATAAGCATCCAAAGTTCATTTTATCACAGATCTTAGGTTATCCACTATCTTAATATCACGCAAAGTAAATATGTGATAACTTTTTTTTTAGAAGAGCATCCATTATCCATCAATGACCTAAATATACAGAAGTTATTGCAATGAGATCTCCCATTTGTTTTTTTGGCAATGAATATTGTTTTGAATCAGTACTGTGTTGTGAGAAGCAGCGTGTTCTGAATGATCTAATTACACATAATTTCATAACTTCATGTAGATTTCTGAATAGACGTTATGGTGAAATCTAATTAACAGAAATTTTATGAACTCTTCATGTAAAAACTTATGAAATTTGAAAAAAGATGATGATGATGATGTCATGATGATGACGACGACGACGATGATGTCAGGTTTAAGTTAACATTCGACAATTTCGCGAAGAAGTCACCGGAAAACACAAAAATATCTTAATCTATATGGCCGGATCAACGGTTGTGGAAATGCAGGCCACCAAAAATTATATAATCAAGAGCTTGTTTCGGCAAAACTCTTTTTCTGTGCAGCAAATGTTTCAGCAACAAGGAGAGGGAAAGCAATGGTTGCATCACAATGCACCTGCTTGGATAAACAACACAACAATTAGAGAGTCTACACCAAATCTACCTTTGAGAGAGAGAGAGAGAGAGATGCCCGACCTTAACAGTCTTGGCAGAACCTCGAATTTTGCCCCAGGACACAGCTTCATCTGGGCGGGCACCCGAGTCACTTCCATCAAACTCTTGTGCGGTGTTAATAAATACTGCATAATCAGCACCATTTCGCATCATATTTGCATTGCATATATGATGCTTGGGGAGCCCTCCTCCAAGTATTATCATCCCGGTTTTCCTTTGCCCAGCATGGACAGCCTCACCATTCATCGCTCTAACATCTGTAATACAAACAAACAAGCACTCTCACTCAGACTGGGGAGGTAAACTGGAATGGTATATATTAGGAAGTGTCTTCTACCCTGCACAATGTCAACCACTAAACCAGGATTCTTGTAAGAGTGGAAGTACAACATGTCCCCCAGCGAACCATCCGTTAAGCCAGGGCAGAAAACGGGGATATTGTTCTGCAGGGGTGCACAAAGACCAACAATTCAGATATTATATAGATGTATACATGTTATAAAACTCGATATTTATTTATTTTCTTCTGATGATTTCCTGAAACATACACTATCACAACAGGAGATAGATCCATATGAGCAGCTAATGCATCTTCTCTCTTTAGGTAAGAGTTTATTAAGCCTAAATCTAATTGGGCTGGTACAGTTTCAAGCTCTGTTACCACGTACCAGCCCTCCATTAACATATCCTGATAGGAATAAAATATTTTCCTTCCATTACAATAATTGAGAAAGGTGTTTCCGCTGGGAAGGAGAAATCATGTAGGACTCATTTCCATTTGTTTCTTGGTTCATTCATTTCCTTTAACGAAGGCTCAAATTTACTTTGCACTACAATTACACTATGCCGGTTCCCTTGACACTATCATATTCGCTGAAGAAGAAATAAATAAATTGACAAAGAATCTAAATGAAGTCCAATACAATTGGTGCAAAGGTGCACATAAGGCCAAATTGACTTTGATTTGGTCATAAGGGGTAGAGCACATAGAGAAAATGGCATGGGAAAGAAATATCCTTTAATAATAAGAATCACACAAACCAAAAGTTCGAGGGCGGCAAAATAAACTGACTGATAAAATATTTTAATCCATGAAAATTAGTTAAATAGTCTACTTCAGCTCCTGCAAATCCTATGAGTAAGTTTACAACTGAAGAAGCTTAATGAAGAACAATTGCTAGAAAATGTACCTTATATGCCCAGTAAAGGTATGAAGTCTCATCGTTGATTTCTTTCCCCAGGCGTGCAATTACTTTAGAAGGAGTCCACAGGACATTCTGCACAAATAAAAAAGTACAGGAAATTATGAACATATAAGCTATACTTCAACTATCTGGTCCACTCTAATCTATGAACATATGTTATAACACAGACAGTCCAAGTATATGGACAACTAGCGGATCCAATTTGCAAAAAAAGAATAAACGAATCACGACACAAAATAGACTAAATAATACCTGAGAATTTTGTTCATCTAACATCTGATCAAAAATGGGGATGATCCAATCCTCAAATTTACAGTAATTGTCATTAGGAACTAACAAATTACCAATGCGATTCAGACCCTTTGAACGTAGAGCAACTCCAGGCAGAGAAAATTCACCTCTATAAGTGGGTGCAAGACACTTAACAAGGTCCTCCTCCACACCACCTGCTGTGGTCACCAGAACATCAACCTGCAGACACATCACCAATTGAGCCTGACCATTTTGCTTGGGAAATCACAATTTAAATAAAGTAGAATCCATGTCCAAAATTCAGGAAAGATTGCATGTAACCGAAACATTAGGGCTAAGGACTGCATCATCGGCTACAAAAGTAGCCGTACCACATCCAGTAATGTAAAAACAATAACTGTTTATGTTATGTTTACTATCTAAAATCCATCTTCTGAGTCTTCAATTTCAAATGACCATCATATAATATGCACCGCAACTAGCATTCGAAGAGTGAAATGAAATACAGTTGCATACAAGTCAAGCCAATATTCAATCAATTCATCTATAATCTAAAAAGTAATGAATGAAAATGTTCTCTGAAATCCACTCACCATGCTATGCTGGACAAGATAACGGATTATATCTCGAATTCCCGAGGAGATGAGATTGGAAGTAAAACCAAGAAACACTTTGCACCTCACAGAGTCTCTATAAACAGGGTCTCTCTCCTCTTGGCTGCAATCTTCAGCCAAAGTTTCGTCCGAAAGCCTCCAGTCTAGCTTCAACCACAGTTAAACCGATCGTAAGCAACAAAAATCGAAAACTACAACCGAAAATATTCATCCAACTGTGCAGCCCTTACCTATTGAGAGGATTACAGAAAAATACTATCTATAAACATTTTGAAAATTAAGAAATACTCTCTCTTCACAAAATTTTGCAACGACTACTTGGAAGCAACCCCATTTTCCCGAGTAAACAATTATCAAACAACTGGCTACAAGCACATCGTCAGAGACAAACCATTTCGTTAACTAGTTGAATGGCGTCGCCGAGATTGGAGGCTTGGAATCCGGTGACAGTCATGGACTTGAACAGCTCGTGGTAGTTGACGCCCTTGTTGAAATCGTAGCCCTCGATTTTGGCCGAGGCGCCATCCAACGACACGGACGCCTTGAGCACCGTCGAGCGCACGCCCTCAGGCAGAGCTTCCCCCATGGCAACGGCGGCGAACAGTGTTCGGAGCGTTCAGTTTGAGCGTTAGCAGAAAGCAACTAATTCTGCTGCTCCCTTCCACCGTACTTTAATTGGGCGAATGCTTCGTACGGTCATACCACTGATTTTTGTCAGGGTGTTGAACACGCTACTTTTTCTCATGCATATGCTGGTCGGTTATCATCTGAGGAAGAGAGATTGGTGGCTAGTATGTCGAGCTCTCATTCATGACCAAAACAAATACCAGCGGTGCTGCATAAGAACTTTTCACATAACAAATCAACGATTAAGACAATTTACAACATCCGTCATAGGCAAAGATATGTAGATCATGCTGGTCGATCACAAATGCAATATCTTTTGGGAAAATTAGAGTAGCATGTTTACTATCAGTATACAAGGAGATGTCCACAAACTGATACTGTAAAGGATATGTTCTATGCTCATCCAAAGAGCGTGCACTTGCTTCGGGCTTTTTCCAATGTTTTATTAATGGATTGCACTTATAAGACAAATCGGTACAAACTACCGTTGTTTGAAATAGTTGGTGTTACCTCAACGAACATGACATTCTCCATTACATGTGCCTATTTAGAGTTCGAGAAAGAGGATAATTACACATGGGCCCTCACCGTGTTGAAAGGATTGATGGACCAAAGACACTTGCCTACTGTGATTGTGACCGATCGTGAACTTGCATTGATGAAAGGAATTGAGACAGTTTTTCCCTACTTCTCGTCATTTTTTGTGTCGGTGGCATATCAACAAGAACATTGCCGCCAATTGTAAGAAGAAATTTCGTACCAAAGATCAGTGGAATTCATTTCTTAGTGCTTGGAATATGATATTGTTAGCTGATACAGAAGATCGGTATAATGAGCTACGCATGAGATTTGAGAATGACTACTCCACTCATCCTGATGTTGTGAAATATGCCATGACCCATTGGATCCATCCATACAAAGAAAGGTTTGTCAACTGTTGGACAAACAAAGTAATGCATTTTGACAATACCACAACTTGCAGGTATTTATTACATAAAAACTTGCAAATATTTTATCACAATATTTTTTAAATGAGTGTATTTATTGAGCTTTATTGATAAATATAGGGCTGAGGGTATACATGCCAAATTGAAGAAGTTTCTTGGATCAAATACGGGCAACCTAGAGACATGTTGGGAGAAGATGCATGATCTTCTAGAAACATCCATCAATGCAATAAAAGCTTCATTCGAGAAGAGCATCAATGTTGTCCAACATCGATATAAATCTCCTGTATTCCAATTCCTTCGAGGTATGGTTTCTATTGCAGCGTTGGATAAGGTGCTAGAAGAAATGAAAGGTGTGGGTGAATATGGAGTAGACCCCTTATTATGTGGTTGTGTTATGCGTACAAAATGTGGTTTACCTTGTGCACATGAAATTGATGAACATGTCCGTACAAACGAGCCCATCTGTATAGACAAAGTGGATAAGTTTTGGATGAAGCTGGATATGGAGCCATTGGAAGGGGTTGGAGTTGATGTAGGATCTGATATTGGTAACCGTTGGTTAGAGACTTGGTCTGAAGTTAATGATAAATTCATAAATGCTGATGAATCAGCGAGGTTGTTGATGTTAAAGAGATTCAGAGAAATTGTAAATCCATCAACCACCTCACTGATTGAACCAGAGGTGCAAATTAAAGGTCGTGGGCGACCTAAAAATGTAAAGACAAAACAGTCCACCTCAACCAAACGTGATAAGAGTGCATTTGAATATGCGGACTCAATCAATGATAGTTGTTCGCCAAATGAGAAAAATGCATTCGTATTTGATACACATTAGACCTCGAATGTCATGTTTAGCATGACACGTCCACAAAAACAAAAGGTACGTGTAATGTGTAATTCTTTTATTTATTATTCATATACATATGTTATTTTTAATTATTTTCTTAATTTATAGGTGGTTCGTCGAAAGATAGATAGTGATATGAATCTTCCACTCACTACATACATTGATCAGATTCCATGTGCTTATCACCCCTACATAGAGAGAACCGATGATGTTAAATCGGACGGTCACTGTGGATTTCGTGCAATCGCCGGTTTAATGTTTGGGAATGAGGATTCTTGGAGTCGAGTTCGTTGTGATATGTTGCACGAGTTAAAAATGAATCCCGGGTTATGGAAGAGATGTTTTATAGAGACCAGAAGATGAGATGTAATAGAGGCTGCAATTTATTGCTTTAGTGACACTGCAGATAAGGATCATTGGTTTGTTTTGCCTGACATGGGTCATTTGATTGCATCTATTTATAATGTCATATTGGTGACATTGGGAGGGCGTTACCCCGCTACATTTTTGCCATTGACATCTGCAACACCTTCTCATCCAAAGTGTATTTGCATTGCCTTGGTGAAAATTGGGGAATCCAGATGTCTGAATCACTTTATTTGAGTGAGTCTTACACTTTCCTTTAGTTTTTTTAATATTACTAATGGTTGATAAAAATTAAATAATCTTAATATGTTTTTCCTTTAGGTATTGCTAACTCCAGGTCATCCATTTCCTCCTATTATACTTCAGTGGAGAGAACACCGAAATGATTGCGCAGTTGGATGGGAAAAATTTATTACAAATATTAGTGGTGAAAAGTGCACCTAAACTGTATTTGTGATTTCTTAATTTATTCGGGAGTTTTTAATTTATTTTTGTTAGTGTATTGTGAATCTCTTAATTTATTTTTTCACATGTATTGACTAGTTTTGGATCAATTTGTGTTTGTTCAGAATTTATTTTTTCACATATTATTTTTCATGTTTATTTTTTAAGTATATAGCAGAAACTGTGTTGGATCGAAAAATATATTTCCAAACTCAAACAATGTGGATCGAAAACATATTTTCCAAACTCAAAAAATGTGGATCGAAAACATATTTTCCAAACTGCAAAAACGTGGATCTAAAATATATTTTCCAAACTCAAAAAATGTGGATCGAAAAATGGTTTTCCGAATGTCATCTAAACAAAGGATTTCTGAACAGAGACAATACCATCTAACACATCCATTGCAAATTTCCAGTTCACATCCAACATAAGATATATCCAATATCTCATCATCATCAATAATATCTCAGCCCCTTCATTCTCTTGATTCATATCATCAGCACCTTAATTATCTTGATTGATATCTTCAGCACCTTCATTCTCTATATTCTCTTCAACTCTTTCCTCTACTCTTTCCTCATTAGCCTCATTGCGTTCTGCACATCATCTCCTTACAGACGCGGTAGGTCTCCTCCGATATGTTGATGCTGCAATATTTTAAAAGAGATGTTAGTTCGAGTAAGTCTTACAATTCTGTACTGAATCAGTTCAAAAAACTATTTTCCAAATTCTGTAGCGTTGATTCAAAAAACTATTTTCCAAATTCAGCAGAGTTGATTCGATAAACTATTTTCCAAATTCTGCAGAGTGCCAGAGTCCATTCGAAAAATATGTTTCCAAATGGCCAGTTCAAGAATCGGAAATTGAGTTTTCGATTCACTATGAATCTATTCAAAAAACAGATTGTTGTACTTATCAAAATGCATTTGACAAACTATTTTCCAACCTATACACATGTAGTTCAGTATTCTATTTCTCGATTGTCTAAGCAATACATCAACAATATACAGTCCAATCTAAAAATGATGTTCAACAGATTATTAGCAATCGTCCAGCAGCATATCAATTGTTTAGCACACAAATTCAACCAAATTCAACAATTTTAGGTTTAAGTTCAAATCAAATATACAAAATCCCAAATTCCTCAAGATCGAAACCTTAAAACTTCAATGAAAACTAAGAAATGCAATGGATAAAAATCAAAACCTAAAAAACTTACCAAAAGGTTGAACAGGGGTTAAATTTTCGATGGAATCCATGAGATTAGAAGACTCCATGGTGTTGTCGCTGCTTCGAGATTTCGATAAATCACCTTTCGACGCCTTCACCCTTTGCGTTTTTCGTTCTTCTGGTTCATTTTTAGTAATTTAGTTTGTGGGTAGGGTTTGTTTCTATTGAGATTCTGTTCAATTCATGTAACCCCATTTCTATTCAATTTAATTATGTGTCCTTTTCTTTTCTTTTTTTTCTTTTTCTTTTTTTTTCTTTTTCTTTGTAATGTTTAAATTAAATAATATATTGTTTTTAAGAGAATGGGTAAAATTGACATTATGTGTGGTGTATTGAGAAAAAGTGAAAAGAAAAAAGAAAAAAGTAGTTGTGTGTAGAGCAATTGTGGTGCATTGAGAAAAAGTAGTGGTGTTAATAGCAACACCCTTTTGTCAGGGAGTTTCTACACCGCTAAAATTACTTTTTTCACTAAATCTAGGGTGTTTCTATTTGCAGGACCGATTTTATTCTTTGCACTTCACTTACTCAATGCACTACAGATTTTACTCTTTATATCACACACATTTACATTAATACCCTTCGCTTCAATAATATTTATTTTACTTAAAAAAAGTGTTCGGAAGTACAATTTCGAACATGTTCACCTTGTTTGAGAATATTAATTAGAACAACTCCAATGCTTAGAAAAAATTTGGTTCGGAAACTAAAGTTTGAACAATTCTCATTTGTTCGGAAATTAAAGTTCGAACAACCTTCTGTAGGCACTGAAAATTTATAAAATGTAAATAATATTTTTATTAATTTTTATATATTTATTTAATTTTGGATTGGAATCTTATGAAATCCAAAATTAAATAAAATATTTAAATAATAAAGATATTATTATGTGATAAATATCAAAAGTCTTTAGCAGCAAGTAAATATCTTTCAAAGATATATATCAATTTCCAACAGCCAATGAGATAGTGTCACATCAGCTCTAGATCTCTCTCCCTACAACTATAAATAGGGGCCTTCATATCAGTTGAAAACACACCAGAAGTCATTTGAAGAGTTCAAGAATTTGAGAAGAAATTCCATAAGTGAAATTCTCTCAAATATTCAAGGCGTTCTTCACCAAATTCATTCCGAAGACGGCATTTGATCCATAAGCAAGGCAGTCAAATGCGTTCTTCATCAAATTCATTTTGAAATTGGAGTTTGATTCGGAAACAAGGCGTCGGCCCTCTGAATTAACGTTATTAAGTCCAAATACCAAGTCAAAGAAGATCGAGGATACAAATTATCCCCGAAAATTTCAAAGCCAAGTTCAAATAATAAGTCCGAGAAAATCAAAGAGACAAATTTACTCTGAAGATTTCAAAGACCGTTTGAAGATCAAGTTTTGAAGAGAAGAATCAGAGAAAAAATAGATATTGAATCCGTATAAATATATTTTGATCCGAAAATCATCTGAATTATACACGTTTTGTGTTTTACCAAATTAAATACAAAAAATTTGTGTTACAAATTTTGGCACGCCCAGTGGGACAATCTCTACCTCTCATCTCTTCTCTTCACCAATTCCTCAAGCATCAAGATGTCTACAATTCTGGAAAAACAAATTACAAACTTAACGAAGCCTGCCGAACGACTTGCCCTGCGGATACAAGAACGAGATGCTCAAATCTTAAAGCTGGAGAAAGAAATGATTGTTGATACTTATGGCGAGCAAGTGGATGAAGATACTGAAGTTGAGATATCTACAAAGCTACACACCAACAACAATGGAAAATCTATAGTCAAAGAAGTTGAAGTATTATGTGAGGGCTCAATACAGGTTGATCAAGTAAAAAACAATCAAAGACAAGTCTGGAGAGAGCCGTAAATCAATTTGGACTTACAACAAGCCATATACCCCAAGAATTGACCGCTTGAAGATGGCAAACGACTATCAACCGCCCAAGTTTCAACAATTTGATGGCAAAGGAAATCCAAAACAACACGTGTCTCACTTTGTGGAGACATGCAATGATGCCGAGACATATGAAGATCATTTGGTGAAGCAATTCGTTCGTTCCTTAAAAGACAATGCTTTTGATTGGTATGCCGACTTGAAGCCGAATTCAATAGATAATTGAGGACAACTAGAGAAAGAATTCCTCAACCACTTCTATAGCACTCGAAGGATGGTTAGCATGGTGGAACTCACAAATACAAATCAACAAAAAGAAGAGTCCGTCATTGACTTCATCAACCACTGGAGAAACTTGAGCCTAAATTGCAAAGATAGATTATCAGAAACTTCAGCGATTGAGATATGCATACAAGACATGTGTTGGAGTCTTCGATATATTTTGAAAGAGATTCAACCAAAGACCTTCGAGGAATTGGCCACTAGAGCTTACGACATGGAGTTAAGCATGGCCGCAAATGGAGTTGAAGAACTATCGATGCAAAAGCCTCACGACTTTGAAGAAGAGCAAGAAACAAATGATGAGGGCAAGCCTTTCGAGGAATCTCCGAGTGAAGAAGAAGAATAAGAAGAATAAGAAACCACTACAAATCTCACCATGGGCCAATTCAAGTCTTTCAATACATGTCACAATCCTTGAAAAGAAAATTGGCAAAGCTCCTTGATAAGAGCCTAAACTATCTTCAAAGCTCATTGATAAGAGCCTAAACTGTCTAAACTCTTCAAGAAATACCAAGACTCCTTCACACGAGTATAAAATATCTACAAATTCAAATTCAAATCCAAGACTCATCGACACGAGTATAAAAGGTCCATAAATTCAAATTCAAATTCAAGTACTCATGGACACGAGTATAAAATGTCTACAAAGTCCAAATTCAAGTTGAAGGTTCCTCGATATGAGCATAAAATATCCAAGTTCAAGAAAGCTCCCTGATACGAGCATAAACTATCCAAGTCAAAAATATTGAAGGCTCCTTGATACGAGTATAAACTATCTAACAAATTCAAATTGAAGGTTCCTTGATACGAGTATAAACTATCTAATGAATTCAAATTAAAAAACTCTTGAATATGAGTATAAACCATTCACAAGTTGAAATTCAAGAACTCCTTGACACGAGTATAAACTATCTAATAAATTCAAGTTCAAAACTTTTTGATACGAGTTTAAACTATCTAATCAATTTTCAAGACCCATTCATTTCAAACGACAAGTCGTCCATAAATAAGTCTCGAGGGGGCATTTGTAAGCACTGAAGATTTATAAAATATAAACAATATTTTTATTAATTTTTATATATTTATTTAGTTTTGGAATCTTATGAAATCCAAAATTAAATAAAATATTTAAATAATAAGATATTATTATATGATAAATATCAAAAGTCTTTGACAGCAAGTAAATATCTTTCAAAGATATATATTAATTTCCAACAACCAATGAGACAGTGTCACATCAGCTCTACATCTCTCTCCCTACAACTATAAATAGGGGTCTCCATATCAGTTGAAAACACACCAAAAGTCATTTGAAGAGTTCAAGAATTTGAGAAGAAATTCCATAAGTGAAATTCTCTCAAATATTCAAGGCGTTCTTCACCAAATTCATTTCGAAGACGGCGTTTGATCCATAAGCAAGGCAGTCAAAGACGTTCTTCATCAAATTCATTCTGAAATTGGAGTTTGATCCGGAAACAAGGCGTCGCCCATTCGAATTAACGTTATCAAGTCCAAATACCAAGACAAAGAAGATCGAGGATACAAATTATCCCCGAAAACTTCAAAGCCAAGTTCAAATAATAAATCTGAGAAAATCAAAGAGACAAATTTACTCTGAAGATTTTAAAGACTGTTTGAAGATCAAGTCTTGAAAAGAAGAATCAGAGAAAAAATAGATATTGAATCCATATAAATATATTTTGATCCAAAAATCATCTGAATTATACACATTTTGTGTTTTACCAAATTAAATACAAAATATTGTATTACACCCTCATTTATTTGGAAATTAAAGTTTGAACGACACTTAGAAAATTTCAGGGTATAAAGGTGTTAGAAAATATTTTTCAAACGAACTATGTTCGAAAATTGAAGTTTGAACCACTCAAATATGTTCGAAAACTTAAATTCGAACGTCATGAGCTCCGTTTTTCTCCAAGTGTTGTTTGAAAAATGGAGTTCGAACCACTCCAAAATGTTCGAAATTTCCAGTTCGAACGAATCGCGATCTGAACAAAAAAAAACTCCACAACACGTTCTAAACTCGATTATTTTCAATCAATACACCTATACTAACATCTAACACTTCTAATAAACTATTATAAGTTGATGAATAATTCGATTAATTTATTTTCTTTTTAAATTTTTATTTAATTTTGAATTTGTGGTGTATTGAATAATTTTAGTGGTATGAACAAGTAACGTAAATTCGATGTTGCAACCGGTCGCAATACATACCGGGTCTGGATGGGCGCCACGTGTCCATTTTTTCTTTTTAATTTTTTGCTTAACCCTGGTTAAATTTACTGTTTTTAAATTAATTTGGTCAAGTATCGGCCGTTGACCGAAAAAAAAAGCTGGCAGTTGATTATAGCGCTGGATGCGTAGATTGAAAATGGATTCACTGGGAAGGGATCTGGATGCCTGAAATGAAGGGGAGTTAGGGATCAGATCCCCTCATCGGCGCTCCCGATTGCGTAGCCGGATAACGGAATTGATGTTGATCATTGGATTGTTACTGTGGATGGGCTTTATATTGTTGGGAAAGAGAGCGAAATTTTGCCCTAATTTTAGATGTGGGTCAATTTTTTCTCCTCGCCATTTTCATTTGGGTTGGCCGGAGTTGCCATTTGGTATCGTCATTTTTTCTGGTCTCCAATTTGAAGATTGTGATTCTCCGGAGTTGGGATTTGGTATCCGCGGTGATTGGAAGCTGTCGTCGTGTTCTTGTAGAAGAAGGTATGTCGTCTTGAACAGCACAACTTTAAGTTATGAATGATCATGTTTGTCTAGAATCTTGTGTTTTCCTCTGTGGGTTATATAATTTTGCATGAGTACATTGAATTTGGAATGTTAAAGAATTTTTTATACTGAGATGAATAATTACGGCGCATTTCTTGGGATGGAATGGTTAATTATTGTTTTTATTGTCGCTGAGAAGCTATATTAGTTGTAGCAACAGATTTGTGAATTTTCAGACGACCATTGTTGTCGGCATCGACGTGAATTAAATGGGCAGTTGTAATTTGTTGTTGACATGAATTGAATTGGATTTTGCGTGATATAATTAATTATAATCTGGTATTTGCATTCATGCGGAGTAGCTTTGCTTGCGGTTGACCCACTGAAAGCAAGGTAGAACCTCTTGGCAGCAATCGGGATTCTTCTTTGTTATGGATATTGATCTTAATCTGTCGCCTTCATATGTTGATGATGGTTCTGTGAAGCCTGAGATGTCACCTTCAAGAGTTGAGGATGATGTAAAGTCAGGGGATGCAGTTGATGATTGTTTGGACGGGGCTACTGAGATCTGTTGTGCAATTGAGAGAAGGTTGGAGCCCGGTAACTTGATTGAGGACATTGATGAGGCTTATGTCCTGTATTGTGAGTATGCACGTTATAAGGGGTTTAGCGTAAGGAAAGGTTGTCAAAAATACTTTGATAATTCGTCCGAAATGCGGATGAAAGTTTTTAATTGCTCATGTGAAGGTCTGTCGGATATGAAAAGATCAAATACTAGGCTCGGTGTTTATAAGAAACAGGTTACCAGATCGAACTGCAAAGCAAGGCTTCGGTTGTTGCGGCAACGAGATGGTCCATGGAGCGTATCTATTTTTGAGAAGGTACACAACCATGAATTGTTGAGACCAGATCAACGCTATTTACTGCGCTTTGCACGACAACTATGAGGGCCTAAAAGATATATTTTGGAAGCTCTTCACTCAGCTGGCATACCCATCACTCGTGCTTGTAAGTTCTTGGAGCGTGAGAGCAGGGGTCAAATGAATGTTGGATTCACTCGGACGGATGCATACATTCATCTTCATCGCAAGAAGGCCGAGACAAATGTAGAGAACGGAGATTCAAATGCGTTGCTACAATTTTTTATGAAGAAGTCAAACAAGGAGCCTTTTTTCTATTGGAAGGTCCAACAAGATGTTGATGGGAAGTTGGTGAATTTTTTCTTTCGTGACTCTCGTTGTGCCATTGACTACGAATACTTTGGTGGTGTAGTATCTTTTGACACTACATATAAAACCAATAAGTACAACATGGTTTGTGCACCTTTCATTGGTGTGAATCATCATTTCCATAACGTGATGTTTGGTTTAGCTTTCTTGTCCGATGAGACGACAGAAACATTTGAATGGTTGTTTGGTGCATTCTTTGAGGTCATGTATGGAAAGGAACCCGAGGTGATCTTCTCAGATCAGTGTCAGGCACTAATGAATGGCGTGGACTACACATTTGAAACTGCGGCGCATCGATTGTGTCAATGGCACATTAACCAGAATGCGCCATCTCATTTTGGTTCTTTAAATGGTAATGCTGACTTCAAAAACTTATGGAGCCGTTGTATGAATGGTTGTGAGACTGAAGATGAGTTTGAGGAAGTTTGGCAGCAACTTATTGAGAATTATGGACTTGCGGACAATAGATGGTTCACTAACATGTATAATTTGAAGAGCAGATGGTCATCGTTGTTCACAAATGACCGGTTTTCAGCCGGTATGCATGCTACGTCTAGGATTGAGGTCACTAACAGAATCCTAAAGGACTTAGGTAAAAGAAGCAATACACTTTACGAGTTTGTTGTCCACTATTGTCAAGTGCAGAATGAATGGCGTGATCGTGAGAATGCAGATGATGCTCTTTGTCGAGGTATGCCTGGCCAATTACTCGAGTACAACCCCTTGCTAACACATATTGCAAAGGTTTTCACTCGCAATATCTACAAAATATTTGAGTACGAGGCTCATCACTCCATGAATATCAAAGTAATTGAGCATCCCAACTATGCTTCGGATAACATGTTGTTCCGAGTGAGCTCCGGAACTAATTCTGATCGAATGCGGACTGTTTCTTTCAATCAGAGAAGCGACAAATTTTCATGTAGCTGTCGCATGTGGGAGTCGAAGGGAGTTTTCTGCCGGCATATATTCAAAGTGCTTTATTTGATGAATGTAGATGTTATGACGGAAAAATACATACTTAGAAGGTGGACGCGGGATTGCAAACGAAGATGCGGACTCGGACTGAAGAATCCTTCGCAGATTGTTGATGATAATCTGACTGGCCTAGTATTCGTGAATAGTATTATGAGATTATCGTATGACATGGCCTACAAAGCAAAGGGTGATGCAGGCTGCAGGTCTCGCGTCCACAAGTGTTTGTGGAAGTTGCGGCAGTAGATGTTGAAAGAGCGAGAGCTGGAAAGTAAAGGGCGCGAACAAACTAACAGAGATGGAGCTGATGGTGTGAAGGCGATGAGGAACCCTTCTGTTGTGAAAAGTCAGGGCAGGACCGTGTATCGAAAATAGAGGAATTCAAAAATGAAACAAAATAGAAGAGGTCTGTTGTATCATATGTTCCAATTTTACGTGTAGGCCATTGTAGTTTGCTAATATTAACTACTTTCTCTGTTGAATCTTGGCTGCAGGTGCAAATCACAAAGAATCAAGTCCAGTTAGCTTGAAAAGTGATGAAGCCGAAAAATCGTTCAAGGAACCGGATCGTTATTGGCCCGAATTCTGTGAGGTATGTTTACTCAAGTTAATTAGTTTGGATGAGTTCACTCTTATGCAATTGACATGGAATTACATGATATTTCCTTCTTATATGTATAGGAGTTTAACTCCCAGCAGTCTCAATCCTTCCGTACTTCAAATTTGTTTTATGAGGATAATGGACACTCTAAGGTGAGCTTGCATTGTTGGGTTATTGCTTACTTATTTGTGGCATAGTTAATGATATTGTGGCATAGTATATTATAATATTATGGGAAGCTAGAGGGTTTAATTTTACTGATCTATTTTCGTCGTTTCTTGCAGGTGAACAAGCATAGTAGATTTGACAATTCAATGCCATTTGTCTGGCTCTGAATGTGGTCACGGGCTATGGACTGTAGGCAGCAAATTTTCAAAGAACTTAGATTTATGTGGATTGTACAATTTTTTACTATTACACATGTGACATTACAAATTGAAAATGATTGTCGGTTTCTATAAATTAAATCATATGCTAGGTGAAGTAAGACTACGAAATTTTTGGTATGGCTGGTCCCAATCCAATTTCGCAGGATACAGTTTTTTTTCCGAGGGGTGTGGACTCGGGAGCTTGAAAGCTACGTTCTAACAAAATTGGATTTTGAGAGTTGGAATCAGAATTGGATTGTTGGAGACCGAGAGAACAATAGGCAGTTCCTCCGTCTTATAATGGAGGAGGTTAATATGGAGAAGGGGCTGAATCTTTCAAATGCAGCCTATTTGGAAAAACTGGCTGAATGGTCTCTTAATTTTATTCTTATCTAAATAGAAAATTTACATTTGTTAGAAAAAAATATATCTTAATATGATATAATGATGAAATTGATATCATTAACTAAGTTAATGATGAAATTGATATAATGTTGGATAATTGAGAAATCCTAAATACTTTTATTATTATTATTCCTATTATTATTATTAATTTTAATTTTTTTTCCTCGTTCCATTAAATGAAGTAAATTAGATTAGATAACTAATATATTAATACTGCCTAGTATATAACTAATATATTACTAATGCCTAGTAGATTACCAAAAAATTTTGACCTAATTTGTATAATTTATCGCAGTCGCAGCCATGCCAGAGCACCCGTCTGACTTCCAAAATGCCACGGCCACCGACGACGGCGACATTAAGGTCAGCAACCCGAAAACTAACTGCTCGTCGTGCCTTCGCTTATTCAGATCTGCCGATTTCCGCACCGGCCGACATCGACGACGGGATATTTTCCCATTTCATCTTTGCTGAAAATTGTACAAACGGATCGCCGAATTATGGGAAGGGCAACAACTCACAGACATCTTCTCAATTAAGAAGTCAGACCAGACTCAAGATCCTTCAATCTTCAATTGGTATGGCTGCTCTTCAATCTTCATGGCCTTCAATTTCATATATGGGCTTCAATTTCCAGCAATATATTTTGCCAAATTTTCAATTTCTTTCCCTGCAATAATCACTAGCTTTCAACCCCTGTCGTTCTCTAAAATCACGATTCCCAGTTGTTTTCAATCTTCATGGCCTTCAATTTTAGATATGGGCCTCAATTTCCAGCAATGTAGGCAAATTTTCAAAATTTTTCCATGGAATAATCACTACCTTTCAACCCCCCTCGTTCTGTAAATCACGATTCCCAATTGTTATCAATTTCTTTTTCCAATTACATTTACATACCGATAAATTAAATCTGGTGGGCCTATCTGTGAGAAGCCCATTTTGAATTTCTCCTTTTACAACTCATCAAACATAAACTTAGGCCCATCTAATATTGTTAATTCCGACGGCCTAACAAAAATGCATAATTGGGCCGGAATGGACAAAATAAAATATAATGCTATGGCCCAGCATAATATCAAACATAATAATTATCTTCTCCACATATATAATGCATTCCTACTATGCCCTAAAACCTTTAATCCTAATAATTATTTTGTCCCATCCATAACAAAAGGTGAATCCTAATTAATACATATTACGCCTAATAATAATTTGTCCAGAGATATAATAGCTTAAAACATTACAAACCCAGAATGTAGAAAATAGTGTTTGTTGTGCATGCAAAAAAGGAATTATATATACTACTTCCATGCACATCGATCACCGAATATCAACTCAAAATGTTAGCCCCCAACTTCTGTCATCACTTCGCCGCTGGGAATTCGAGGCCCAGCTCAAACAATTGGGCGCAGTAACTACGCCTGAAAATGCCGCACCTCCCTGGGTGGATACTTGTCAGCGGGTGTCCACAAGCCAAACATTCCAAGTACTTCACCGCCATAATTCCAAGTCGAAGCCATTGCCTTGCTGCGGAACTTCCTTGTTGGACCTCAACTCCCACACTTCTCTCAATTCATCACGCATCTGCTTCCCCTCCCATATATGAAAATAACTACAAAGCCACGGAATGAATCGAAGCATGTGCTTGAACTGCTCGGCGACCTTAGCCCAAGTATTTTCTCCGCACATGGAATCAAAAATCGTCACAGACTGGGACTCAAACTCAATGAGATATCACACCCAGTGGTTTTTGTTCACGTTCGCCACACCCATCAGTTGTCGGACTTCCACCCACGGCAACCCGCACTCCCTCGGCCACTTCCCACTGATGTAGTTGTATAAAGTGCCCGCTGTGGCGTTGAACTCTCCATTCCGCAGCATTCCCTAACATATATTAACAAGATTACTCCCACTGTTCACATTCATTCTTGCTAGCAACAATACCTACTGAAATCAAACTCACCGTGCCCAGAGAATCAATCACACCCCATCCACTCATGAAGCAATCCTTTCCCCGCTTATATTTGAATATGAGCAAATTGATCAAAGCATCGATATGCTATCAAGGAATTACAATTAAGTCCAATATTCATGCAAGTGTAAATAATAGTCAGTTAAAGGAAAATAGTGAACTATGCTTACTTCATCAGCCAGCCACTCCCTTCTGCCCCATAGTGGCTTAAACCAAGACGCCTTCACCCTGGAATTGCTTATGATCGGCAATGGAGTCTCAGGCTCACTGCAAGTGTAATAAGTGTTCAAAACATCAACAAAATTGCAAACTTCCCTAACAAAACAGAGAGAGCAGGTTAAAATGGACAAACAAACTCACGACTCCTTATTTAAGGTTGCGCGTTGCCAAAGGTCGAATGCTTTCGCATGGATGTGCTTGTATGCTGAATCAAATGGATCATAGTTCTTCGAATTGGACCCAAACAGTTGGCGCGCAGCCGATTTCGTGGCTGATGTTCGCACAGATTTAGGTGTTGACTTCGGCAGAGACTTGCTAAAACCCGCATCTTCCTCCTCATCTACTAATTTACGCTCTTTCAATTCGAGTTCTTCACCTCAGTTTCCCTCAGCCGCATGCTGGACCTTGTCGGGGGTCTATGTGGCGGAGAACTCGTCCCACAACCTACCATCTTATCAGGACTCAAACCCAAACCCAGTGCAGACCCGCCAAAGTCATCTGCAATCTTCTCCTCTCCATCCACCGTCGGGTCTAGAAACACTTTATCCAGTAGTGAATTCACACAGGCCATGTCAACTAGGATCTCTTCATCACCATCACTTGTTACATGCTCTTCTTCTGATTGAGCCCCAACTGCATGCTCCTCCTCATGGGCTACACTACCCACTCCCGCATCATCATCAGCAGCTTCTTTCTGGCCCTCAGACTTTCAAAAACACTTACACCGTCGCAATAAACTCTCAATAACATCAACTTTACGTCCGATTTCCTTCATTTGTGCATCTATTTCCTGAAGAATGACCTGCAATAATACATAAAACGTATCGTCAGAATAGTAATCTTCGCATTAAAAAATAACATGAATTTTACTTACATTACTCACGACCTCTTCCGCTGTGCATCCATTACTCCTATCCATGACAGGCTCTTTCCTCTTCGACTCGGCACTACAATCCACCAAATCAATCTTCTCCTTCCCTTGGGCAGATCGAAGCCTATCTTTCAGACAATCTGCATCAACCTTCATTTTCTTACTTTCAACAACTGCTGGCACTTCAACCGTCTTCCGCTTCGACGGAGGCTTCACATACACCTTTGGCAGCGAAAGGTGTCTCTCTTGCAACCCCAAGCGTTGTAGATGCTCCCACTCTTCCCTCGATGGTCTCATAATCCCCCTGTCAATAAACATCAACCTCAATCGATCTCAATCAGTCAACATAAAGACAAAAATTAACTATTGGATCGTAAGAATGAAAAAAAAAGACTAACTTGACGATCATCAAACTCTGGTGCAAAGTAACCCATCAGGTCACCGCGATGATAGAATTCATCAACCCTCCAACACAACATTCTTGGGAATTTACTCAGATTTCGCTTCACAACAATAGCACAGTCTCGACCTAAATCAAGCATGGTCTCATATGCCCACGTCTGCAACGCCAAAACAAAACCAAAGACGTCGTAAGCCATCTTCTTCTCCTGCCTGATCAAATTATCAATCAATCCACGATGGGAATGCGTGGCTCTAACAAGGTAATCATATGAAACCCGTCCCTAAGGAAAGTCTTCGAAACTCTTCAAATCATCGGCTAGGTGCATGTATTGTATCTCGATTATTTTATCCTTGCAATCGCGGGGCAAGACAATGGCAAAAAGAACAAACAGAAATGCTAATTTCAAGGACAACAACGACCGGCCTCCGCTCTTCCCGCATTCCTTCCGAAAGGCAGCCTCTATATCACTAAACTTAAGGCTCGTATGATTCGTGAACAATAAACTATGAATGATGGATGATTGGGGAGGCTCAACCTTGCCACTAAATTTCAAACCGGTGATGAGAGCGAACTCCACCGGCCCAAACTCGAACACGCTGCCGTTAATGTTGAAACACAAACGGTTCTCCATCTCCGGGATTAGGTGATTTCGAACAAGAATGTGGTAAAGCTGCCCTTGAAATTGCATGGCAGATACATCAAAAAGATGGCCGAAACAAGACTTCTTCAAACGCTGCAAATTATCACGACCTAAACGCTCCTCTACCTCTCTCAGCAAGTCAAAGTGGCACCTTAAAGAAACCAGCACTGGTCCTAGAATAAAAAGATCACATAAACAAAAAAAAATCACTGCCAAGTTCTGCTTCCATGCGAAGTTAATGTAGTAAGCAACATTATGAAAACAACAAAAGAACAGAACAAAATAAACTAAGAAAAACCCTAGCACAACATCTAACTTTAGGGAAAAAATATTAATTCAAGAAATGCAACTCAAGTTTACTTGCAAAATAAACCCAGCAATCTTATGAAGGCAAGGACACCACACCCAACAACAAGTCCACCTGATCAAAACCCTAGATCAACATCTAACTTTAGGGAAAAAAATAAATCCAGCAGCCTTATGAAGGAAAGAACAGAACAACCAAGAATAACTTGACTAAATACAACTAAGCAAAACCCTATATCATCAACTAACTTTAACAAAAATTAGTAAAAAAATACATCAAAATATCGTCTCATATAATGGATTCAGAATACCTCTGCAGCCGGCCGGGTTCAGACGTCGCCGCTCCGCCATTTAAAGTCAAAAACCCTCCGACGCCCGTTCACCTAATACACGAAATCTAGACAAATCAGAGAAGAAATTGGCAAAATACTCTCACAAATAACTCCTAAAAACCCTACTTCAACAATCAGAGAAGCAGTATACACTTCAATTAAAAAGCAAAATGCAGGGGAAGAACGAACGGGAGATGTATGTTTAAAAGGGCCAAACGGGCGTCTTACCCACTAACCGAGTGGTGGTGATGGTCTTCAACCTTCGCGTCGATTCTCGCCGGTGACAAAACGATTCCAATCAACGCCGCACCCTTTCTTTTTTCTCTCTCTCTTTCTCTCCAAATTCTGAAGCTCAACCAAATGAAGCAAAAGGACGCATACTTTACCTTTAGTACATACCCAACACCCCTCGGTTTTCGGAATATTAAACTTCATCGATCACATGAAAACATCTGAAATTCAATAAGAAATAATACATATCTTTGCCGATCTCTATTGCTCAGTCATCGGCTGAAAAATATGAATGCCGATATGCCTGGACGATAACTTCACACCACCTCGATGCGCGGGAAATTTGCATCCTTTTTTACTTTTTGAACTTTTGGTGTATTTTATGCACTGTAGTGGAAGGTTCTAAACTAGGGTTTCTAATTAACCCAATAACAGTGCTATCGGCGAACTTGTCGAAAATATATATATATATATATATATATATATATATATATATATATATATATATATATATATATATATATTACTGCCACGTGGCGTCGATCCAACCGTGGTATGTAATGTGACTGGTCGCACGATCCAGTTAACCAACAAGTAATAAAAGGGTATTGAAGTAACTTCATAATTATTTTATTTTTTCTTTATTTCTTTTGTGGTGCAAAGAGTAAAAGTAGTGGTGCAAATAATCGCTCCTCTAAATTTATTCTATGTACTACTATTTTTATTCTTTACACCACGCACATTTATGTTAATGTCCTTCAGTCTAAAAAAATATATTCAGAAACATAATTTCGAACACATCCAATTTGTTCGAGAATATTAATTCGAACGACACTTGTTTTGAAAAATATGGAGTTGGTTCGAAAATTGAAATTCGAACATCCTCACTATGTTCGATTTTTGAACATAACTTTAAAAAAACTGTTCAGAAAAATAATTTTGAACAAGTTCAAGTTGTTCGACAATATTAATTCGAACGACTCCTATACTTAGAAAAATATGGAGATGGTTTGAAAATTGAAGTTTTAACATCCTCCTTGTGTTCGAACTTCGACATTCAAACACGTTAGATGTGTTCAGACTTAATTTTATTAAAGGGTATTTAAGTAATTTTAAAATTATTTTATTTTTTTATTTTTTCTTTTATGATGCAAAGAGTAAAATCGGTGGTGCATTTAGAAACTCACTCTTCTTATCACACTACACATCACAGTAATGTTACATCATTTTACTCTTCCAATTTAAAATAGATATATTTTAATTATTAAAAATAACATCCTAATAAACTTTTTATTTTTTACTCACACACTCGACCCGTAAAGTGATTCCAACTCTTTGATCTCCAAACAATTTCACTCCACCAATTGGTCATCTCCACCGGACTCCTAATAAGCTTATTTTACTCATCACCTTTTAAAATTATTTATTTTATGTAAAACTAAAAATTCTGCAATTAATTTCGTCTGGATCCGAGCTCCGTCGATCTACAAAACAAAGGCAAAAAGAATTATGAAGCCGAAGGACCGTCGGGGTTGACGATCGAACGGACTCCGATGCTCAAGTCAGAATCGAGACTAGGAAAAAATAGATGAATAAAATAGTAAGTAACGTAGAGGAATAAAGCCATAAAGTTGAATGATTTCGTAGTGTTTTAATAATCGATGATTATTTCTCCCTCCCCTCTCATTCTAAAAGGGACGTATATATAGAGGAAGGTTTAACCAATTTTCCCTTTTCAAGGGATCCTCTCTATCCCTTTTAGGGTTTTGACGGGGTCTCACGTATCTTCAACGGACATGTTTGACTTGGTCTTCTTTTAAGAGTCTTGTTCAAACTTGGTCAAGGCCTTCGGACCTCGAGGCTTCTGGACCTCAGGACATCGATCTCGAGGCTTTGGACCTCAAGATGTCGACCTTGAGGCCTCTGGACCTCGAGACGTCGGCCTCAATTAAGGCTTCGACCTCTTGATTTCGGCTCTTAAGCCTTTGACTTCTTTATGGGCCTTAGTTTTGGGCCTTAAGCGGAAAATGGCCTCTACAATTAGCTCCTCATTACTTGATTCTTGAATTTCAAGGATCAGGTAATGAATGTCGGTATCATTGATCGTTACCCTCGTACAATCCTAGGCTTAAATACTGACTCTAGGATAGTCTCGGAAGCGTACTCCGAATTAGGAGCGGGTTTTGGGTGAACTTACTGAGGTCGTGAAAGCAGACCTTGTGGAGCTCCAGACCTGAAGGCAGGTCCTGGGGAGCTTCTGAGGTCATGAGAGCAGACCTCGTGGAGCTCCAGACCTGAAGACAGGTTCTAGGGGAGCTCGAGACTTTGAAAGCAAGCCTCGGGGGAGCTCCAGACTCGAAGGCAAGTCCGGGGGAGCTCGAGGCTCTGAGAACAAGTCTCAAGGGAGCTCCAGACTCGAAGGCGAGTCCGGGGGAGCTCGAGGCTCTGAGAACAAGTCTCAAGGGAGCTCCAAACTTGAAGGTGAGTCTAGGGGAGCTCGAATCGAGGCTTTGAGTGCAAGCCTATAGAGAACTGATAGTAGCTCATTTGACTTAGTATAAATAGACTGAACCTCTAGTAGCATATGTAGCTTCTAGCTTTTGAAACCGAATGCCAAAACACGTGATGATACATATAGTGATGTCATAACCGCATTAACCATGGGTAATCTCGATGAGAAATATAGTGGACGTCCACTGATGTGTCTTTGCAATTTCCAACCATAAAAAAGTAACTATTGATTAAAAATTGAAATCGAAAATAGCAAATATGTAGATGTTAGTAGCCCCGAGGAAGGAGATGAAATCCCGATTAGATATCCATAACATTAATAAAAGAGTTAAAGAAAAAGCATGAGCTTAAGAAAAAAAACACCCTACATGCCAAAAACACAACCGATTTTCTATAAAGATTTGCTTTAATAAGATGGGGAAATAATTATAAGTAAGCACGCATCCTTGAAGAATCAAGAATGTAGAACCTTAAAACCAACTGCAGCCCTAAGGAAAATAAACCTTTATGTTTCAATAACAGTAACAAAAACTAAAAGACTAATAATTAAATCTTAATTAGCTAGTGCCATACATACCAAAACATCTTTGCATGGTGGACATGTAACAAATCTCAATTTTTCAGAAGAAATCAAATATATAGCTAATGCGGAGAAATATGGAACTTAAACCACATTACATGTTGTATCAGGCTACTCAATAGCGCACGTAATTCCAACCACACACTTTCCATATACACATACACAAATTGTAGACGCAGTTCTTCCTAAAAGCCAAATCAACATTGCATTTGCATGCATAAGCATCTACATTTTTTTTTCTGAAGCTAGATAAGTGAAACATCTAAATAGAGGACACGTTTTGTTTTAAATAACCATCAAGAATTTCATAACACATAACAAATATAACTTAAAGACGCATCAGTTATATAACTTGCACACCTGAACATCTTTAACAACACTACGATTAACATCATTCAAAAAACTAAACAAAAAATGCTCGAGACGAACTCACAAGTAAAATACAGCAATTGGGAAGCTTAAACAACAACTCCAGTAGATAAAATCAATTCCATTAATGTACTTAAGAGGAACTAAACTATATATATGGCTAAATTGAGTTGAAATATGGGGACTACGTACAACACTAGCTTGGTTACTTGGGTTCGAGGGGCTTAAACATGTGAAGATTTTGTAGGGTTATACTCACACAAAATGAGGACGAATTAGTATATGCAGAATGAAATTAAAATAGTCGGAGCTTCATGTTGTAGCAACGTTTCTCTTGCAAAAACAATTATTTGGCATCTTCTGGAAAATACACCAGTTCTTGTTGGAATATTTTAACTTAAAAATACACCTAAAATTCCACTCTCAAGGGAAGAGATTAGTTCACCTTATAGCAGGTACCAAGAATGAGTTTCCCATCAGTAATCAGAAGTAACAAAATCAATACCACTTAATCTAGGCTTAATATCTTTTAAACACATCTCCCTCATAATTAATTCAAAAAGGGAGCATGGTTAATACCATTAAATCCAGCTAAGTCCCATTCAAGAAAGTCGTACAAGAGCATATAATATTAATACAACAGATATCATTGCAGCTCATCTTTTCTTATTTCTCTTCTTCTTTTTTTATATGATTATTGTTGCAAAAATATTGAAACATCGAAAGGCAAGATTTCTCATGCCTAAAAGTAGATACCAACACTCAAAAGTAGCAGAAAACATTAAATGCATTTTAGCAGCATATTAATAACGGTTTTGCTGTCTTTTGTGCATTTGAAACACTTAAGGCCAAGTATTTTTTACTTAAGAGCATTTTAAAGAAGCCTAGCATCGAAATATTACAGATATTATATATATATATATATATATATATATATATATATATACCACAGATGCAACTAAATTGCAGGAACTAATAGACTACTACATGCATATATACTACATTGAAAGAACTCACACTTATTAACATGTTTTGGAATGAGCAGAGTAGCAGCATCATTCATAATGAATTCATAAGGAGCAGTGAGTTCAATCAAGAGCAGGTATAGATTCAGCTTTTACATGCTAAAAAACAGAGATGAGCAAAGAACAATAAACTTAATCGACAGCTACACGGCAGGGGCTCAAGAGTGAAAATAGCTTCAAACATGTGCAACCAACAAAGTAAATTAAAGAACACTGCTGTAGATTATAAGCCTCGTAGTTCAGATATACAAACATATGTAACATATAACAACTCTCAAAATTCACCATTTAGAGTAGATAGTCAAATTATTCAACATGTTCGAGGTCTATCCAGCCCAAAACAAGTTTTTACATTTAAGATACATTAGAGCAGGTAGGCATATGACAAATGTTGGGAGGCATAGTCGCTGCAAAATTTAAACCCCTGATATACAGAAATGAATTTATTCATTAAAAACTAAACATGAGCAGGTATCACATAACTGCAGTCATATACATATTGCAATCTCACAAATTGAAAAGAAAAGGCACTAAAGAGCATGTAACAAATCTTAGAAAAAGACATAGCAGTAGCTCTTTTCATTCAATACTTGGAAACATAAGCACTAGCTTTTTTTTATTATTATTATTCACAAGGCAATGCTTTGAACTCCTTATTTGATTAATAAGTAAGATAAGGACTGCATATGACCTTCACGTCATACCAGCAGGATAAGAAACAAGTAGGCATATTAGCAACAAGGAAATCAATAGCAGAATAACAACTGCAGTCGACTCCTCTTTTTCGGGGGAAAATTATTATTTTATTCATGTGATTGATTACACAGTAGTTCACTTCAGTCAGCCACCCCTTTTTTGATCAATGTCGGAAAGCCATTTTATCTAGATACATTTAATCAAGTAACTGACAAGTACCACCAACTCAGACTCATTACAACAAAAAGCATAAATGGCATAAGTAATCTGCTTTCATTTTCCGATAATCGTCGGGTAAGCTTTCCCAATTTCTTTATTCATTTTAAGCACTCAATTACTCCGAGAAATTATAGCAGTCAATTATAATGAGGCAAGCATACAGAATTGGAAAAATACACTTGAATGGGTACATATTTGATTCAATCACATAAGGGAGCGACTGTAACTTCATCCCAAGAGAGGCTTCAACTGGAGGTTGTCGGAGCTTAGAGATCATTAGCATTGGTGGAGGCCGCCGGAGTGGCTGAACCCTAGCCGCCACCACAACCCAGCCTCTAATTTCGGTAATCGGAAATTATTAAACTATCGCAGAGGAGAGCGGATTCATAGAGTAGCTTTAAAACGAGCAAGACGTCAGGATGATGTCTGAACCCTAATCGCCGTAGAGAGTCAACTGTTGCAAATCGTGAGGGGCTTCACGATTGCAGCACCGCAGGTCTCCGGAGGTACTATTGGGATCTGCAAAACTCTCGTCGCTATGAATTGAGAGCCATCGTCAGTGGGGAGGCTATTCCCTATACTGAGAGTGCTCCTGCGACCCTCAACCTTCATTATCAGTCGCCGGAGAAGAGGTTGTTATTAACACGTCCTTTCGGCTATTGACATGAGTCATCATTCTCTTGTAGTATCGATCGAAGCCCCACGGTGGGCGCCAAATTGTAGAACCAAAAATTCTGCAATTAATTTCGGCGGGATCCGAGCTCCGTCGATCTACAAAACAAAGGCAAAAAGAATTATGAAGCTGAATGACTGTCGGGGTTGACGATCGAACGGACTCCGACGCTCAAGTCAGAATCAAGACTAGGAAAAATAGGTGAATAAAGTAGTAAATAAGGTAGATGAATAAAGCCATAAAGTCGAATGATTGCGTAGTGTTTTAATAATCGATGATTATTCCCCCCTCCTCTCTCATTCTAAAAGGGACGTATATATAGAGAAATGTTTAACCAATTTCTCCTTTTCAAGGGATCCTTTCTATCCCTTTTAGGGCTTTGACGGGGTCTCACTTATCTTCAACGGACATGTTTGATTTGGTCTTCTTTTAAGAGTCTTGTTCAAACTTGGTCAAGGCCTTCGGACTTCGAGGCTTCTGGACCTCAGGACATCGATCTCGAGGCCTTTGGACCTCTGGACCTCAAAACGTCGACCTCGAGGCCTCTGGACCTCGAGACGTCGACCTCAATTAAGGCTTTGACCTCTTGATTTCAGCTCTTAAGCCTTTGACTTCTTTATGGGCCTTAGTTTTGGGTCTTAAGTGGAAAAAGGCCTCTACATTTTATCTACAAAAATATCTTTAATTACAAGACTAAAAAATTAAAATTATTAAAAAAAAATAACAAATAATAACAACCTCTCTCTCTCTCTCTCTCTCTCAAATTCAAATTTAATGTTACTGTAACATTGATATTTGAAGTGGATTTATTCAAAAAAAAGATAATTCAATAGATTATTTCAAGTGACTCGTATCATGATGCATTTCAAATTACTTTTGAATTTTGATCCTCCAATTAATATAGTTCGAGATAGAGTGATGTATTTTAAGAAGTATAATAAAATACATTCGATCCAAACAATGAATGATAAACTCTAGTTTCGTACATTATACATAATCATGTATTCTGTTTTAAGTCCTCTATTTCACAAGTTACATTATATAATTACATTCTGGCAACATACCACTCATATCATAACGTTCATGCATTTTGACAAAAAAAAAAGTAACAATTAATTACCTAATGTATCACGTTTTAATCTTATTACTTGCCATGTGTTTCTTTGAATGTTATATGGATGCATTATTGTTACTTTAATCATAGGTTAGTTCTGTGAAAACCCGAACAACATAATATAAATTTATGTTTGCATGTGTTGAACTAATTCAAGATTAAAGAAACTATCCATCGTTGAAGAAAGAAGAAAATGATAAATACTGTATTCATACAAAATGAAACACAAGAAATTAACCACCAAACTAATGGAATAAAAAATAAAAAATAAAACTAGAGTTATCAAGAAAAGACCAAAATACTATATCAACAAAAAAACATACTTTAACATATTATTATTCTAAAAGTATGTAATTGGTTTCATTATTCATCAGCTTACAAGTTAGAAATTTAAAATTTAACTAAACTCTAGAATAGATTCCAACTAGAAGATTGAAATAAACTGTTTGTCCATGGACAACCCAAAATCACTACTGTATTCAATAAAATTTTATTACCAATTAAATGGTGCCACGCGAAAATAAAATAATTAAAATGTCCAAATCATATTACTTATTTATATTTTAGGAATTTTAATTCATGAATTAAATATTTAATATGTGAAAAATATTGGACAATGGAAATGCGACAAATGGCACTACAAAAAATTTGCGTTTTAGCGATGGATTTTTCCGTCGCTAAACATAAAAAATCCGTCGTTAAAAATCACGTCGTTGGTCATTTTAACGACAAACTTAACGACGGAAAAATATTAGCGACGGATTTTTTTAGTCGTTAACATATCATCAAGCTCAACAATGTCTTGATTCACATTCGAATTTCATTTTCTTTGCCCGCGCGCTATCTTTACTAGTACTAGCGCGCCTTCAAAAAATATTTAATGTACCGAGTTACGGTACTAACGGAATTTCACATTTAGAATATCTATCTTGTACCCGTTTACTTCACATAGCTTTTCGTCTCTTTGATAGCTGGAAGTTCTCCAAAAGTATGAAAAACAATCGAAAATAGGCTTCAATGAGACTCTGCGAAATACCGGCAAAAAGAACCTTTCTGCCTTTCTTGACTCCAACTACCGCCCCCGCAGCGAAACCCGCGCATCGCTACTCTCTCTTGCCGCCACACAACTTTACTTGTTCTTTTTGCCTTTCTCGACTCCAACTACCGTCCCCGCAGCGAAACCCGCGCATCGCTACTCTCTCTCGCCGCCACACAGCTTTACTTTGATTCTTTCTCAAATCAACGGTTTACTCTGCTTATGGGAATGCTGCTTCGGGAAAGGAGTGAGGCCGAAAGGCCCTATAATGAACTCAGAATACAATCTGTTACTCAAAAGAAAGAAATAGTAGCTATTCGTTCTTGTCTTTCCTTTCCTCTGAGTTCATAGCTAAACCTGCTGCCAATGAAGCTATTTGAGCTAGGAGTTCGGTCTCTTCTGCCTTTGAGGATAGATCTGGGACTTTATCCCTTGGTTTTAGTCTTTCCACTTGTGAATTCTAACCAAAATAGTAGCTCTTCTCGCTCTTTGTTCTTTTCTTGGAGTAGGGCGAAGCCGAGCTCACAGAGCGGCTTGGCTTGAGCCGCCTGCAAGCCAATATATTAATGTGTGGGATCGAACCCCAGACCTCTGAGGAAGAGGGGAGGTCCACTAACCACATGGGCTAATGAATGTTTGTGTTAAAATATAGAAATAGTATATATCTATATACATATACAGAATTGAATATCTATTATAATATTTAGTATTTCATTTTTTTATAAAATATAATTATATTATATCATATTATTAATATTAGATTATTTAAAATAATTTAATCAAATATTATATATTTATAATTAATAATATTTATAAAAATAAAATTAAAGTGATAAAATTACAAAAATAAAAAATTATGAAAAATTTATTAATTAGTGGTTTCCAAATATATAAAATATTAAAAAAAATAAACACGTAAAAAATTAAAAAACATAAAATAAAATAAATCTAAATAATAAAATAAATAAAAATATTAAATAAATTCATATTCGTAATTAATTTGTAATTGAAAAATAAAAAAATAGTATAAAATATGAAAAAAATAAAAAAAATAAAATTGAAATTGTAAAATAAAAAAATAAGATTAATTTCAAATTCGTAATTAATTATTAATTAAAAAATAAAAATATTAAAAATCAAATAAATCCAAAAAATAAAATAAATAAAAAAAATTTAAAAAAATTCAAAATCGTAATTAAAAATTAGGTGGAAAATTAAAAAAAAAATAATTTTAGCGATGGAATTATTCCGTCGCTAAGATTAAAAAAATTAAAAAATAAAAAAAATATTTTTTAATGACGAATTTGTTCCGTCTCTAACCTAACAACGAAAAATGGGGTCGTTAGTCCGTCGTTAATAAAAAAAATAATTTAAAAATTAAAATACGGTGTGTAACGACGGATTTTTCCGTCGTTAAATTATAGACTAAAAAATATGTCGTTAATCCGTCGTTAAATATCGTAATCTTAATCCGTCGTTAATTTATCGGTATTTTAACGATGAAATATTATCCGTTGCTAAATCGCGTTTTTTTAGTGTGGTGAGCTCACACAAGAAATGGCCACATTGTTGTAGAAAATCACAAAAAGTACAAGGCGCTAATGAAATTATGTCATGTAAACCATAATGAATGCACCAATAAAATGATGGCACATAAGTCCTAAATACACTCTCATTTGCCTATAAATAGAGGCCTTAGCATAAGAAAATTGACAACAATTTGAAGTGCTCGAGACTTGGAAGAAGTTTGCTTCGAGAAATTATCTCTCAACCTTCAAGGCGTTCGTACAAGATTCAAAGCGTTCTACGTCAGAGTCATCCCAAGTTCGAAGTTTGATCCGGAATCAAGGTGCTACACCCTCCGATCAACGTTTCTAAGCTTCAAACCCAAGTTGTTCTTGAAGATTCAAGATGTTCTTCGTCAAGATCGTCCAAAACCATCGTTTGATCCGGAATCAAGGTGATACGCCCTCCGATCAACGTTTCCAAACTTCAAACCTTCAAGTTGTTCTTGAAGATTCAAGATGTTCTTCATCAAGATCATCCAAAACCATCGTTTGATCCGGAATCAAGGTCTCGACCATCCAAATCAACGTTATAAACTCCAAAAATCAAATTCGTGAAGATCGAAGAGACAAATTCACCTTGAAGATCTTAAATAACACGAAGGTCAAATTTTTGAAGAGAAGAATCACAAGATCAAAATAGAGAATCGAATCACAATTGTAACTTCAATCCAAAAATATTTATTTATATGCTTTTTCGATATTTATTAATATAAATACACAAAATTTGTATTACAACTACGTTTGTGAAAAAAATATACGTAATGTGCTATAATAAAAATCCACACTAAAAAAATTAATATTTAAGGACTCATGATCCATAAACTCCACCAAATTATTTCGACGAACGCCATTTCACAATGTCTAACTGAGGTAACTATAAAATATATCTGCTAAAGAAAAAACTATATATTTTAGTTTTTTTTTTTAATTTATTGACTATT
Organism: Perilla frutescens; assembly: GCA_026008535.1. Classification (NCBI taxonomy): domain Eukaryota; kingdom Viridiplantae; phylum Streptophyta; class Magnoliopsida; order Lamiales; family Lamiaceae; genus Perilla; species Perilla frutescens. The sequence goes on along the minus strand of BRKX01000001.1, from coordinate 45,656,947 downwards.
ATATTTTGTGATCATTTTTGGAATTATGCACACTCGACACTCCTACCAAATATGCAAGATTAAAATTGATATCATCACGTGGAAGGCACGTGACGCGAAACCCAAAACAGGGGTAGGCTATAAATAGTGAACCCAAACTACAGTGCCTTATATTTCCCGCCTCTAACGACTGACATTTCCCGCTCCCCTGCTCAAAACCCTAATCTCCCAAAATGGGAACGAAGCACCACTCCTCATCTGATCTTGCGTCCGACAACAAGAGACGACGCCGTGCTGGATTCTCCAAAATCGGTACCTTCGAATTCGCTTTGTTATCTTTTCGTCCTTCGAAATGTAGCTTCAGGTCTTTATTTATTCGCTTTTTTCTCTCTCCCGAATTTATGTGCAGATGCTGGAATCGAAGCTAATGAGTGCATCAAGATTTACTTGGGTACCTTTTCTTGTGTTTTTATTGAATTGTTCGGTCTAATTTGTTCATTTAGCTGCATTTTCAGTATTCCCCCCTCACTGTTGCTCATTTTGAGTGGACGGCTCTTGGTTTGTTTATATGTCGTGTAACATTTGGAAGAAAGTAGAATTACTGGCTTTCAGTGGTTATGAATATAGCATTTTTTAACGTTTTGTTAGCGGTTTACAAGTCTGTGCTAGCATTTTTTTAATATATTTGCACAAATTGTCAATGAAGAAGTGTACTTGTATTACTTGACCAAAAAAATGTAGCAGATTAGTTAGCTATGTAGATTAAACTAACTTCTTGTTTTTCACATTTTCTCAAGTAAGGATATACATTTTTAAAAACAAAAAAGTGACTTCAGCACTAATGTCATGATGAAAATAAGTTACATGTAATTTGAATCAGATTCTTTGTTTGAAAGTTATGTAACTTGATTTTGAGTAAGCAATTGGCATGTTGATTGAAGCTTTGAATTTCGTGTAATTTGTTTCAAGTAAGCCAAAGAAAATCTTCCTTGTTTTCTCAATTATCTAAGTGTATGTATGTACAGTGTCTAGCAAGGATGAAGTAGATTCTCAGAACACTTTCCAAATTGAACCTGTTGACCTTAACCAGTTTTTTGAAGATGAAGGGAAGATATACGGTTACAAGGGCCTGAAGGTAGAGCTCTACAAACTAATTTTGATTACTTTCTTCAATTCTATTTACTTTTATGCTGTAAAAGAATTATCATATAGCTTTAGTTTTTATTGTTAAGGTAGAGAATATAACTATATGAGGGATCATCTGGTTTATTTTTCAGTTCATTTTCTCTAGATCATGTCTTGTGTTAAAATATTTTGTCATTGGTTGCATTTGAAAATTGAAGATTTTTTGGATGTAGCTTTATGGTGTGCAGCAATAATATGGAACCATGAAAGCACTTGTGGGCTTAAATTAAAGGACTGGCTTTTTAAATTTATGTAGATAATTGAGATACTTTTAACCCAAAGAGTGGCAGTGTACAGGGATAAATAATATGAGACCTGTGGAGGAGTTAAGATATCACTCTCAGCTTATGCAGTTCTATGAACATAATCATTTACATGTTTATCGATTTTCCAAAGCAGGGAACTTAGTTTTCATGAAATATTCCTTTTTTTTAGAAAGTAAAAATTATTTGAAAAAGAAATAAAAAGGCAGAAGACTCAAAGGTACGGATATGTCTAAAACTTTCTGCTACCAAACCAGTATAACAGGTTTCATGCCTTTTGATTTATCCCAGGCTTCATTTGAGTACAATAGTTTCAAAAAAATGGTGTATTTTCAGAAATTATATGATTACTTTTACTCGTGGAGTCGTGGGATTGAAAATTAAACAATCTAATGAAACTGCACATCCCTTATCTTTTCTTTGCCATTATGCTTAAATTTTTGTGTATTTTTTAGCTAAGTCACAGTAGCAATATGTTTTTCGTTGTTGGATTTTCCTGTAAGATATGTGAGCGCTCTAAGCTATTATGCCAGATTTCAAGATTGATGATTATACGATGGAATAGAGTTAGAGATCTTTACTATAGCATTTGTGTAGCCTGTAACTAATGATCGAGTTTTGTTATTTGACTTAATTAATGCATACCTCCATCGAGTTTTTTAATTTGACTTAAGGAATAAGGATGCAACTCTTTTATTTTTTTTGGTAATGACAATTGACATGGTCTATTTTCTTTTGTCACCTGTCTCATATATCTAGGTCTTGTATTTTGCAGATTACTGTTTGGTTTAGCAGTATATCTTTCCATGCATATGCTGATATTTCCTTTGAGAGCACATCAGATGTAAGTCATCTTGTTCTTTTGTGATGCCTGACATTTCATATGGCGCTCTTTATGGTGAAATTTGTGAAATTAAGTGATAAAATTTTACTTTAGCTTGTGGTGATTCCATTGAGTTATCATGGAATACTTTGTCATAGACCCTATTGGTTGATTGCATACAATAAACAATCAAGGATTCAATAGCTTGCAAATTATGATTTCTGATAACCTGGATTAAAAAATGTGTTGGTTGCCCACTTATTATGGAGCTATTCCTATGTGATTGCCTTTAAGAAATAATAATACATAGGATTCCTGGGCAACAGCTTCCGGGTCGCCGGGGTTAAGATTTATCATACAAGATTTAAGTTCCAAGTTGCAAGTATGTTTTCATCCTCAGTTTTGGGTTCCATGATCAAACAATATTGACTACTTCGTGTAAATTTATAGGGAGGCAAGGGAATAACAGATCTGAAGTCTTCACTTCAGGTAATTCTAAACACCCATGTCTGACAATTCATTTGATCTTTACTGTGAGACTCGTATGTAAGAAATTTAATTGGTACTATAATTATGACAGAATATTTTTGCTGAGAATCTTGTTGATGGGAAAGATGACTTTCTTCAAACGTTTTCAACCGAACAACACTATGTAAAGTATGCTGAATCTATACTTTGCATATTGTTTTTATTGTATGTTGCTTATTATTGTTTCCGAATAAATGCTTTTCTAACTGCTTGCATTCAGATCCATTGTTTCCAACTCAGAAGCTTTGAAAAAAGACACTAATAATGGTTGTAGTGGCACCTCTGATTGCCAACTGGAAGAAGAGTCTGCTGATACTGAGGTAATTTCACCCTCTCACTCCTTGAAAATGAAAAGAATACATGTTATAGTAAAACACTACAGTCTCTCTCATCATGCTGCCTGGCATTGAAAGTTCTCTCCCATATTCTCTTAATACTTAGTTGGCCTCTCTCTATATATATATTATTTTGATTGTCAACATCATCTGATGCCTTTGAGCCATGACTTATGTCTTCAAACTTCAAACATTGACAGATAGACTTATAGTAATCGATAAATATATACTGTTGTGATTTTTATTAATCATTTTAAGTGAACCTTAATATTCACAGAGTGATACAAATAATATCAAGCGTGTATTTTATTTTCTTAGTCCTTTTTCCACCCGCTTCACCAGAAATATATCAGATCAAAATTGGCGGTTGATAAAATGTAGTGAAATTGGTATCTTTTTTATGTTTGATAAATGCTTAAAATGCCATTAATTGGTGAATATATCCTTCTAATTTTTTTGTTTTTTTCTCTCCCTTGTGGGTTAGATATTTTTTTCTAGGCAGCTTGATTTTTCTTGAGAAGGGATAATTTATTGCAAATGATACTCTTGCACATTTGTTCATGGACTTGATTTATGTTGTTAACTGCCAATTATCTCTCTATTGTTACCCTTGCTTTTGTATCAGGGATAAGAGTCTGTTTCCTGATGGCGGTTTTTTGTTGAATTGGAGTTTTCAGTGTTTTGTTGAGAGAACCTATATCCAGAATTTGTGTGTTTATCTGTCATTTGCCTGCTTCTGAGTTCCATTTTTAATATTTTACATCAATTCTTTTTTGTTGCATTACTGCAGGTTTTTCGGGTTAGTGGTGATGGGGTGGGGTTACTTTACAGTCGATTGGTGCCACTTGTTCTTCTTCTAGTTGATGGTATGTGTCTGTCTGCCTCAAGGTTTGTAAACAATAACTGTAATAATTCATATCATTTTTTGCTGGCACAGGTAGCAATCCCATCGATGTTATTGATCCAAGCTGGGAAATCTATGTACTAGTGCAGAAAGGACTAGAAGATGGTGGCACGAGGTTACTTGGCTTTGCAGCTGTTTATCGCTTTCACAAATACCCTGATAGTAAGCGGTTTCGACTTGGTCAGGTATGCACATTTCTGTTGGTCTTAAATTTTAGATCTAGGGATGCATCACTTGAACGAAAATTACAAAAAAAGAATCGAACTTGTATTCGTTCATTATAGTGACATGAGTTCTGTTGATGGCAGATATTAATCGTACCTCCGTATCAGCGGAAGGGTTATGGTGGTAGACTTCTTAAAGCGCTCAATGATATTGCAATTTCAGAAGATGTTTATGACCTCACGGTTGAAGAACCGGTGGACTCCCTCCAACACGTGAGGACCTGCATTGATGTGCAGCGCCTGCTTGCCTTCGAACCAATCCATCAAGCGCTTAGTCCAGTCGTCTCACAATTAAAACACGAAAACCTCTCAAAGAAATGCGAGCCATATCAGTGTGGACCTCCTGCCAGCATTGTTGAAGAAGTCCGGGAAAGCTTGAAAATCAACAAGAAACAGTTTCTGCAGTGCTGGGAGATACTGATTTATCTCAATCTAGCTCCCATTGAAAAGTACATGGATAATTACATGACCATCGTCTCGAACCGTGTGAAGGCCGATGTCTTGGGGAAAGAATCCGAAGGGGCTGGAAAGCGGGTAGTTGACATCCCATCTCAGTTCGATCAGGATATGTCTTTTGCCATGTTTAAATCTGCAGGCGACGAATCTGGTGGCATAGAGAAGGAAGAGAATGAGGGCGAAAACCAGGAGGAGCAATTGCGGCAGTTAGTTGATGAAAGGCTGAAAAAGATAAAGTCCATTGCGGAGAAGGTAACTGCGCGCCGGCTGTGAAGACGAGCAGGGTTCAATCATCAATGGTTGCTGGAGTAGTAACAAATGCTATTTAACTGCTAACAAATGTTGTGAACTAGAGTGTAATAGGGAAAGAGTGTTGTTTACAACATTTACTTAATCATCTTGAATTGCCAGTTTATTCCAGTTTAGCTTTGGCGTTTAATAATTATATGAAGTTAGTAAATAGGTTTTAAATAAAAGAAAAAAGATTCACGAATGCCTACTTTTACAAGCATCGAATAAATTATCTGCTTTTGGTTAAATGATCATGTGATCCCCATATCAGCATTATCTATTTATTGTGGATGCGTGACATATAACACGAACATGGAATATGAATGTTGATAAAATAGAAATAGTATTTTTATTTTAAACAAAATAATAATTCTTGTTAGTGCATGAAAAAACGTGATATACAAGATAAAAAAAATTATAGAATCCCCTTAATAATGACAGCAGATACAGTCGAAGACCAGATTGAAGTCATGATGTAAAAAATATTGGATTGGTTCTATGAGAAGGAAGATACAATATGTAATTAACAATATTACAATACTAATGGGTGGATGCAACATTATAAAAAAATTAGAATACGCCGGGGGGAGGGGGTCACAAGGAAAAAACACTATGCTATGTAATAGCAAATACCAAATGAAATTGTAAAATATTTGAAACCGAACCATCATCAGTCTAAAAATTTGCACTACTCTCGGTTTAAAATTCCAAATCATGCTAGTGGCAATATTTTAAACCCGGACTGGATATCGAACCAGTCAATTTATTGGGTCACTGGGTTATTGGTTCGATCGGTTGAACCGTTTTATAAAAATCGGATGATCCGTTATACTTATATGATATTTATTTATATTTTATCTATGTATAGGTTAAAATATAAAATAAAATAAACAAACTTGTATCATGATAAATATATTAAATTAAGTTTAAAAAATGCACTTAATTTATATCAATGCTAAGTATAAAGTGTTTATGAATACTTTTTCCATAATTTCAATAATCAAAAATATAGTAATTATTAAATTAAAATAAACATAGAACATTAAAATATTAGATTATGAGAAGATATATAATTAAATGTCAAAAAATTAAATATTAATTTTATTTATAAAGAATATTGTATAATTAACATCTTTATTTTATAAGTCACTATTTTAGATTTTATTTCTTCTCTCCATTTATTTTAACTAAAATGATAAATTAGATGTATTTTAAATATTTATTTTAATTATATAATAAATATTGATTTTAATTAAAATGAGATTTAATTATTTTCAAGTTATATATATATATATACTATTAATATCCAAAAAATAATAAAAACATGCATTAGCACAGTTGGTTAAGTGCATAATACAAAATTGTATATTTTTTTGGAGATTGTGGGTTTGAATCATTCTTATGCATGAAAGAATTAAATATGAACCGGTATGATCAGTTCCACCGGTTTTCAACAAATTTAAGAGGTTCGACTGATTTTTGACTGGTTCACTGCGGGTCATTTTCAACCCGAAAATCACATATAACCGGACCGAATATATGATCGGTTCACGGTTAAACCGATCGGACCAGTTGGTCCGGTCTAGGTTTAAAAACACTGGCTAGTGACATTAACATACCGACCACTATCTTAATATATACTATTTTTATTTTTATTTTTAAACTCAACAATCAACTCCATAACTTATGATTGATAATTACAAAGAGGCACACCCCTGTAGGATGATCTAATGGGCCGCTTTCATCATGCGGATCATAGCCTTACTCGATATCCTACCCAATTTGAGAGAAATATAAAAAAAACAATGGTTTTCTCTCCCACACACTTTTCCCCGACGTGAGCTTCTCTTCTTCTGTATCTCTATGCAATATTTTCTTCTCCTTCCAAGCCGATGACTTCATGGATAAATTGGGACAAACAAGTGACTTATTGTCAAATTTCCACTCCGATGAAATTTCATTGAACTTCGACGAAGAAAGGTCTACAACAAATGGTATGGTTCTTTGAGGATATAGTAATTAGGTTTACTAGATTTGTGAGCTCATAATTTTAAATTATTGTAATTATGTTTATGAAATTATGCATACTTTGTGTTCGATGATATCCTTGAATGAAGTAATTTCAATTTCTATTTTGTTAGCTCATTTGTTATGTGATGATACTTTTAATACTAATATAAATTTTATTTTTATAATTTTCAAACATAGTTTTGATAATGATTCAAATAATGAACATGTAAAAATTACATCCCTCAAAGACACATGAACCTGTTCAGTTGACATTCTCCATTAAGTGATACTTCACTTCATATGTAATAGTACTTCACTCCATGGTTGGTTATGATTCACCTGACAAATAGTTATACTTCACCTAACAGTTAGTGATCCTTCACCTCACAGTTAGTTACACTTCTCTGTTTCTGGCTCAATAATTCAATTCAATATGATAGTTTGTCCTATATGCTCATTATGATAGTAATACTTCACATTATAATTAATGGTTCTTCACCTCATAGTTAATGATACTCTTGAAAAATAATAAATCTATGAACTGACTTATATTGCTTCATGTCTAGTTGTGATTCACATGACAGTTAGTGATACTTCAACTAAAAATTACTGATACTTACCTGTATTTTATTCGATAAGTCAATTCAATGTGGTATTTTGTTGTATGCGCATATTATGAATGTCTTACTTCACATTATAGTTACTGATATTTTGCTTCTTATATAGTGATTATTTCATTACTGATATAAAGTTCAAATTGTTGTGGGTGATTAATTTGATTTAAAAGTTTCTATTCTTGGTTTGAAAATGACAAAAAATGGATGATATATATGTTTTATATTGTAATCATGCTCGATGGTCGTCTCCAACAATATCATCATTTCTCTCATACAAATTCTGTAACTCTGCATTAAAATTAAAAAATTCAACATCAAATGAGTCACGTATAACATATTAAAACATATTTACTGCAAAAAAGAATTTAGTACCAGAAATAACATCATAAATTATCTTAGAACTTTGTGCATCGGGGGAGTAGGCGTTAGACAGTCAAATCTTGAACAATCAAAATCGTCGTCTTCAACATTCTTATATGTGCATTCTGCCTTCAAATCCGCCTTAATATCTTTGGGCACTTTCTCACTCTTCATTCTCCAAAAATTCTCCACAGCCTCGTCAATATAGTCATGTAATTTTGAGCTTAAAAAGAATAACAAATCGAGAGATAATGAAGGGGATTGTTATATCCCTGTCTTTGGATGAATCATATCTTTCATCTTGACCAATCTATCTAAATGAACATGGGTAATCATGTTCAAATCCCTTTTTGACAACAGCAAAGTCTCATCCAAAGACTAAAAAAAAAAAAGAAATATTATTAGTTATGCAGTTGAGTATCACTACAAAAGAGTAATGCACTAATTGTAATTAATTATAAAATATTTTACTTACATCTCTGCATTGTCTTGTTCATTAGCTGGCAGCTGAAATATTATAGATCTACCATCTATCACATATCCAACTGCCTTATCTTCACTCTGTGCAACTTTCTCCTCTACTTTTGCCCCATACATTTACATCATCTATCCTCTGTGTACCTACCTCCTCTACATCTTGTGCACCTGTATCATCTACCATTTATGCAGCTATATCATCTACTATATGTCTATGCATATTCATGCTGACATAGTAAACACCTTCTATCAATTTACCACAACCAAACCCACAAGCGTATAACTCATCCCTCAATTAATCTAGTTCTAATTGATTGTTTTTCCCCAATGTTGGATCAAAGGCAATGTCAAAGGTGACACCTTTCTAATTTAACATGTGAAAGTAAAACAGAAGGAGAACTAGAAAACAACAATTCAGGTGATTTTGACTCCTACTTTTATGAAAAGCAGTAATCATTGAACATAACATATCCAAAACATAGGTAGCTCAATCAAAAGATTAGATTCTATCAATAGAAATCAAGGATCTCATAAGTGAGATCAACTAATTAATTTCCAGTTGGGGTCAGAAAATTGATAAGACATAAAGCCCTTTGAAATTATCCCCGCCATCTTACATACTTTCCAACATTGATGAAACCCTTGACAAAAGAAAATTCTCCCCAATCTCATGCCTCTTCTTAAATTCCATTACAAATTTATGAGAATCTTCATCATTCCTCAACATAGGAAAACCTTCATTCCTAGGTATCATAAATAAATCACATACATTATCTGTAGTAATCACTAGCTTTTTATTATCTCCAGAACTCAATATTCAGCAAGCTCTATTGAAGTTGTCGACAAACCATGTGATAATTCTCTATGGCATCCTCCCAAATCCTTTTAACTCCAATATGCCATAAAATCCAATATCATGAACTGGTTTTATTTGACAAACTCTGGGTCCGACAAAACTTGCTGCAAAACTTAATGTTTATCAAAGAAATGAAGTTCATGATATCGGATTTTCTGGCATGTTGGATTTAAACGGATTTGGGAGGATGCCATGGAAAATGATCACATGGTTTGTCAACAACTTCAATAGAGCTAGTCGAGTATTGAGTTTTGAAGATAATAAAAATCTATTGATTACTGCAGATAGGGTTCCATCAATGTTGGAAGGTATGAAAAATGGCGGAGATTATTTCAAAGGACTTTTTGTACTTTATCCTTATCAATTTTCTGACCCTAACTGGAAATCAATTGGTTGATCTCACTGATGAGATCTTTGATTTCTATTGAAAGAATCTCATCTTTTGATTGAGCTACCTATGTTTTGGATATGTTATATTATGTTCAGTGATTACTGCTTTTCATAAAAGTAGGAGTAAAAACACTTAAATTGTTGTCTTCTAGTTCTCCCTCTTCCATCCGTTTTACTTTCATAGATTTAATTGCAAGACCACTTGTCACCTTCAACATTGCCTTTGATCCAATATTGGAAGAAACAATCAATTAGAATTAGATTAGGGGATGAGTTAAATACTGGCGGGTTTGGTCATGGTGAATGGATAGAAGATGTTTACTATATCATCAGGAATATGCATAGACAAATAGTAGATGATATAAATGCATAGAGGGTAGATGATAGTGCACATGGTGTAGATGAGGTAGGTGCACATAGGGTAGATGATGTAGCTGCACGGAGTATAGATAAGGCAGCGGGATATGTGGTAGATGGTAAATCTATAACATTTCAGTTGCCAGCTAATGAACAAGACAATGCAGAGATGTAAGTACAATATTTTATAATTAATTACAGTTAGTGATACATTACTCTTTCGTAGTGATACTCAACTGCATAACTAATAATTTTTTTTTCAATCTTTGGATGAGGCTTTGTTGTTGATAAAAAGGGATCTGAACATTGTTACCCATGTTCATTTAGATAGATTGGTCAAGATGAATGATATGATTCATCCAAAGACAGTGACAGAACAATCCCCTTCATTATCTCTCGATTAGTTATTCTTTTCAAGCTCAAAATTGCATGACTACATTGACGAGGTTGTGGAGAACTTTTAGAGAATGAAGAGTGAGAAAGTGCCCAAAAATATTGAGGCAGATTCGAAGGCACATATAAGAATGTTGAAGACGACGATTTTGATTGCCCAAGATTTCACTGCCTAACGCCTACTCCCCAATGCACAAAGTTCTAAGATAATCAATGATGTAGTTTCAAGTACTAAATTCCTTTTTGCACTTAACATGTTTTAATATATTATACGTGACTCATTTGATGTTGAATTTTTAATTTTAATGCATAGTTGCAGAATTTGTATGAGAGAAATGATGATATTGTTGGAGATGACCGGTTTCACGAACATGGCTGCAGTATAAAACATATATATCATTCTTTTTTTTCTTTTTCAAATCAAGAATAGAACTTTTTAAATCAAATGAATCACCTACAACAATTTGAATTTTATACCAGAAAATAATCACTATATAAGAAGCAAATCATGTGAAATAACACTATCATAATGTGTATACAACAAAATATCACATTGAATTGAATTGTTGAATAAAAAATAGGTAAGTGTCACTAACTGTATGGTTAAGTATCAATAATTGTTAGTTGAAGTATCACTAACTGTCAGGTGAATCAAAACTAGACATGAAGCAATATAAGTCAGTTCGTAGATTCATTATTTTTCAAGAGTATCATTAACTATGAGGTGAAGAACCATTAATTATAATGTGAAATACTACTATCATAATGAGCATGTAGGACAAACTATCACATTGAATTGAATTATTGAGTTAGAAACAAAGAAGTGTCACTAACTATAAGATGAATGATCATTGGCGGTTAGGTGAAGCACAACTAATTGTCAGGTACTCATAACTGGCCATGTAGTGAACCAAAAAACAGAAAAGTCGAGTATCACTTAATCAGGAATGTCCTGAACATATTCTTTGAGAGATGTAGGCCTTGTTTGTTTCTATTTTCAACGTCAATTTTCAGTTTTAGTATTTCCAGTTCAATTTACGAGGTGTATTAGTTTTTGAAAAAATGTAAGTATTTTGTTATAATAAATGATTTAATGTTTATAATTATAGGTTTGGAAAATGGAAATATGTTTGTTTGATTATATTTTCAATTTGAAATTTGTTGTTGAGATGAAAAGATAAATATTTGTGTGGTTGTGATGAATTGATGAATATTTAAATAATGAGTCCTAATGTGATTGTAATGACCCGGATCTTTTTCTATTGCATTATCATTGGGGAGTGTTTTCATTGTTTTCTTTAGGTTGTTGTTGTTTTGATTTGTGAGACAAGCTTGGAGAGTTGGGATTGAAAATCATGCATCATTATTTCAAAGATCTAAATTATATTATTTATTTAAAATCATATTATTCATGCAAATTATTTTAAAGCTATTATACTTATTATATTATATTTGATATTAGGCTGCGCACATGGATCTAATTAGGTTCCTTTTCAGTCAAGTCGAGTTTTAAAAGTCAAGTCAAGGTTAAGGTGGGGAATACGATATGACACGCATTATTATTTATCTTTGTTATGCTCTTATGCAGGTTCACAATTATTAACCTACGGGTTACAACTATTATTATTGGTTAACGAGCTGCATATGTCCCGATATATTAGTCGCGGGCTACCCATATTATAATTTGTTATAATTGTATAACTTGGATAAATGTGTTCATCACTAAGTCAATAGCACTCACTCCAAAGCTATTATTCATTTTTCAGGTTGATGGTTTACTCGGGCGATGTGCGTGGTAAAGTGTGATGATGGATTTCTAAAGAACTTTTATTCTTTAGCTTCTGTTGTATTAAAATTAAATATTTTAAATTTTAATAAAAGTGACGTCCCTTCTTTATTATTGCTATTATTTTATTTTATGAAAATTGGGGCGTGACAGTGATGATTTATATATGATTGAATAGGTTATATATGATTGAAAAAAGTAAAAATTGAAATTGAAAAAAAATGTGTTTAAATAGTAAAAAGTGGAAAATTTCCATTTGCAAATAAAAACAAGGGAGTTTCTATGCACACTACATTTTTTTCTTTACACACTACACACTAAAATTAAATGAAAAGTAATTATTTATCATTCTACTTAAATACCCTTACTAAATAATCTAATAAATTAATATCTACAAATTCGAAAAAATAACTGAATAATCATAAATAAAAAATAAACCAAATACCATTAGTCATAACTGAAGAACACTTCAAAAATGGAGCAGAAATCAACCACTACCATTCTCAAACCTTAGAATTCTCAAAATCCATTTCGATTGATTTTTTGGGTGGAAATCAACCATGGAGTACGAAAAGATAGAAGAAATAGACAATGTAAGTTATTTACCGTCCACTTTTTCGATTATTTTTGCAGTTTTTCCGATTAGAGAGTTGTGTTCATCGCAGATAAGTCGAAAAACACAGTCTGAAATCCGTTACAGTGTGTCGAAAATATATTATCGATCATGTGATAATGAGTCAAAAATATATTTATGAAATAAGCTCTTTTGGAAAATAGTTTCCGAAAATCAATTAATGGGTCAGAAATTATTTTCTGAAATAACGAGTGCAGATCATAAATTATTTTTTAATGTCAATTAGGAAGATTCAAAAAACTATTTCTGACTCTAATACTCTAGAATCTAATAGTTTGTCATCAATTTTATAGGTAACAGAGAATAGTGTTGATGGCCTAATACATGAGTTAGTTCCTGATTACTGAGATATATTCCACACTATGGAGTGGTTTTGTTCACGAGAAAACTTGATTAATTGGGTTCGTGAGAGAGCTCTTCCACTTGGGATTGTCATAGTTGTTAAATCTTCAGAAATGGGAAAGGAAAGAAGACTTCCTTGTTTAGAGTTGGCATGTGAACGAAGCGGGCACTACCATGAGCCTAGGACGAAACCATCAAAGCTTATCTATGACAAGATAGAAGGAAAATTGGATGAAAGTGAAGATATGGAAAATGAAGTTAAGACACTAAAAATGAAAGGTTATCTGGTACTAAAAAATGTGGATGTCCTTTTCTTCTAAAAGGGCTGCTATTTTCGAGAACATGATCGATAGTTATTGGAGGTTGTTTGCGCTTCTCACAATCATCCAATTGCACAATACTTAGAAGGTCATGCTTATGCCGGTCGTTTAACAATTGATGAGGAAAAGTTAGTTGCTAGCTTGTCTTCGAGCCACAGTCGACCAAAGCAAATTTTGGCAGCATTGCAGAAAAGTTATACAAATAACAAGTCAACAATAAAGACAATCTACAATATTCGTCATAAGAATAGATATCTGGAGCATACTGGTCGATCGCAAATGCAATACCTTTTAGGAAAGTTGGAGGAAAGTTATACAAATAACAAGTTAATAACGTTTACATTATATTTCTCATTTTACTTCCGTTATTATTATTCTAAAATATTAGCCTCGTTTATTCCGTTAAATTCCGTTCAAGCCACATTTAATGATTTCGTCGTTATTCTAAATATTAAGGAGGATTATTGTGTTTATGCCTGTATAATGCCAAAATTCTTTTTTAGTTAAAGCATGTTGTTGCATCTTAAATTCAAGTACGTTGTTTTTAATGAATTTCGAGTTAAGTGTTCTTCGTGTTCTTCGCGTTCGTCGAAAGAATCAACGAACACGAAGAACCCAGTTGAAGATCGCCCAGAACTGGGCTGAAGAGAGAGAGAAAAGAGAGCCCCATGGGGGGGGGGGAGTGCGCCGCCGCGCCACGCCCCCCTCGGCCGCCCCAAGCCCGCCGGGGCCCATGTGCGCCGCGGTGCCCCCCTCTTCTCCGTGTTGTTTTCGCCGTTTCTTTTCGACTATTTCCGTACCCTTTTCCCGAACTTTTCGAGTTTTCCAAATTATGTTATTCTCAAACCATATTCGAGTTTAAATTATAGTAAGGTATTCAAGTTAATTTCGATTTATTTCGAATAAGCTATTCAAATTATTTTCCGTCTAAAAATTTAGAGATCAATTCGAGAAGTTCCTTAAATAAAATAAATCCTTCTCGAACCCTTATTAAGTCAAAAGTCGTGCTATCCATGTTTAGCCCTAGCTAAGGGAATATTAGTTGGGTATTATTTAATCTCATGTTATTAGAAATCTTCGAAGGAGGCTGCTAAGTCGATGATTCGACTTTTGTAGGGGGAATCGAGCCTCGGAGGAATACTAAGGAAGACCACTAGCTCGTTGCCTCATCTTCCGTTCCGTAATCAAGGTGGGTAAATCTATACTCATCTAAAGTTTGAGCTAATGAGCTCTAGAAGCATGTTAGGGCAAATGAGATATCCAATAAAGTATTTTTGCTCTGCCTGATTGATCTCTGTACAAGGAAGGAAGAAAGGAAGATATTATGTTTTACTTGAGCTCTCAAGCATGTTTAGAAATGATAGAACTACTAAAGTATTGTTTATGCTTAGCATGAGATGTTTAGAATTATCTTTAGTTTCGATCCGTACTCATTTACGTTCTCCTCCTGGAATCGAATGTTTATGCTTGTTAAGCTCGCAGAATTAAGAATTAAGGTTTGCCTTGTTAGGGTAGAATTAAATCCCTTGTAGGCCGAGATCATGCAGTATTAAAGGATTAGTCTTAGACGTTGTGCTAAGTTTGGTGTTGCTAGCAAGGTTAAGAAAAGAAGGAACTTAGCTCTTCACTTAAGTAGGATTTGAGCTCAGAACTCTTAAGGGAGTCACTGCTGGGTTTTTCCCTCGCAAACTCGTTCGGATATTTGAGGTAACCCCTCTTCTATCCTATGACATGCCTAAGGGTACAGTTGATGTCAGGTTTGAGCCAGATTGGGCCCAAAAAGAAAAGAAAAGATTTTGCGGATATGGAGAGGGCTTTTGCGTTTTGCTCTCCGTATACTGTCAGTTGATTATTAGATATCTGGAAGTTTATTAAAGTATTTCACTAAAACCCACTGAGTACATTAGTGCTCATGCCTCCTCTTTTTCAAATGTTTTACAGGTTGAGATGCTGAGGATGTTGGTGGCTGTGGATGTGGGTTGACTGCCAAGATTGTTTTGTTATTAACCCCTTAATGACACCCCGTCCCCACTCGTTAACCCTTATATCGGGATCGGGCTGTTACAATTGGTATCAGAGACATGTTTGCAACACTGCAGGCCTATCTCTTTGTTTAAATTGAGTTAAGTATATATGTATGTATAAGTTGTTCTTTGATAAGTGAAAGCATTAACCCACAGCTCGCCATCACCCTCGTATTCTCAACCAAAAATCAAGGTATGATAGTATAGAGATTCTGGATTTTGGATTTTGATTTTTGGAATACAGGAAAGGAAAAGATTTGAGCAAGCATACCTGTTTTATGGATAAGAGAAAAACTATGAGAATGAAATTCCAAGTAAAAGGTGTTCGGGTAAGACGATCTCTGAGAATGAAAAGTTTGTGAAAAAGATTTCTCGATCCCAAAAAGATTTACATTCATACTCAAAAATTTTGACTCAACGAAAAGGTAAACTTGTATGTTAAAAAGACCATGGGCACCAAATTTTTTTTTATAAAAACGTCAACTGCTTCTAAAATGAACTATGCATTCAAGATAAAATCTAGACGTTAGTATGATCTCAGGAGAACCTTAGGTCTCCCTTTTATAATCTAGACTGATTAAGCTATTCTCTTCTAGATGGTTAAGCGCCGTATGACTGCTAGGAAGAGTGTGCCTCTTTTTCGCCCAGTTCAAGAAAGAGTTGAAAGATTCAGACGAGAAACTTGGGACGGTAACGAGCAATTGCTGTCCTTCATGGCAAGATACCTAGAGAGGTGGGCCTGGGCTAATGGTTACGGAGGAGAGCCCGGGAGTGTATCTGACTTGGAGACATGCATTCGCATGTGCGAGCACGCACCGCCCGCTTGGAGGCCTACAATGTACCGCATCTTGCAAGACACTATCACCCGTGATCCCGTAACGTATGTTGAAATCGGGAATTTGACGGAGTTCTCCTCAGCCTTGATGGCCCGTTGGGTTACGGAGTATGGCCACGTGCAAGCCTTAGCCGAGCAGCAAGCGACCGAGCAGAACCCCTCTCTCGTGGTAGAGTTGGAACTGCAAAGAGCGACTCTCAACAGTCCCTCTAGATTTCAAACGCCACACCCTCACGATGAAGGAGCCTCAGGAGCGGGACCCTCAAATGTCCGGGTCATGAACCACACCGAGTCCCTGTTTTCTTGCACTCCTCAAATGAACCAGTGGACCCCTGCATACACTTCTCAGAGTTAGGGGCAGTGTATGTCCCATCAGTACCCCGAAGGGAATATCCACATGAGGACATTCAAGTTCAGCGTGCCGGAGACAGTTGAAGATGAGGAAGAAGAGGAAGATCCGGAAGAGGGAGACGAGGAGGAAGTAGGGTCGCCGTGGAAGGAGAAAGGAAAGGCTCCAGCCTACAATTAAGCTGTAGTAGGAGGTGTTGCTATTAGAACACCTAGTTATCTAATCCATCTGTCTGTCTGTTATCTAATACCCGCTTTAACCAAGACTCTAATATGTAATTGATGCTTTAAACTTTCTAAACTCAAATAGTGGCAGTGAATTTTCTAACAGACTGTCCTATCCCGATGTAACCCATAACTTATTCTATGATATCGATGCCAAAAGTCCTCTTAATGAGGCAATTTTCCCATTATGTGTGAAGAACGTTTAAATTTCCGCCTTATTTGATCTAACTTAAAATAAAGACCTTGTCAAAAGGCATCCTTGCAATTGTGCGAATTCAATCAAGTGTCGCTAATATCTAGTTCTTTAGGATGCCGCCCCGAAGACGTCAAGCTGAGAACGAAGATGAGAACGAACCCGAACAAGTCCCAAACCCCGGACCAAGAGCCGAAAGTGTGTTTCTCAAACACAATCCTCCATCGTTTAATGGTTTAGGAGATCCCATGGACGCCGAAAAATGGGTGCGCTCCTTAGAGCGAATTTTCGATTTCATAGCTTGTTCAGAAGAGGAAAAGTTAAGTTGTGCTCTTTTTATGCTGACGGATGATGCGGACTACTGGTGGGAGTTCGTTCGAAGGACCATAACCCCAGACCAATGGGAAAACTATAGTTGGGAAAATTTCAAGCACGACCTGTATCAGAAGTACATCCCGGATTGTTATCAAGAGGCAAAAGAGATGGAGTTCTGGAATCTAAAGCAAGGGAATAAGACAGTGTCAGAATACGACAGAGAATTCAATCAATTGTCAAGGCATGCTCCACATCTAGTGGACACAGACGGAAAGAAAGCACGCAACTTCAAGAAAGGACTTAGATTCGAGATTGGCATAGCCCTCGCAGGGCAAGAAGATATGTCCTATGCTCGAACCTTAGCCAAAGCCTTAAGCATAGAAGCCATTCTCCCTCGAGAGAAAATTCAGCCCCTTCAACCTTCTAGCGGCTCAAAAGGAAAAAGAAAGTGCGAAGGAGGAAAAAGAGATGACAGAGGAAAGAAACTCCACTGGCAAAGCCGAGAGTCAGGGGGACCTCGAAGTCAGCTTGGCAACGCCCCTAGCTTTAGACCGTGTCAAAGGTGCGGACGAATGCATCTTGGAGTCTGCCGAGCAAATCTAACTGGGTGCTACAACTGTGGTGAGGAGGGGCACTTCAAGAGAGAGTGTCCTAAAGAAAACAACAGATGATCTCAAACACCACAACAACCCATGTACCTGTAACCACTTCAGTAACTTTCTGGAAATCAGCCAAGGCTGCAGCAAGGTGGATCTCAGGGTCAATGACCGGGAATGAACCCAAGACCGAACCAAGGACGAGATCAAAGTTCTAACCAAGGACAAAGGCCGCCTCAGCCCGCTCGTACTTATGCTCTCAATCAACAGCAAGCTGCTAAGGCCCCAGGTAATCTAGCATGTATGATTACCCTCCTCGAGATACCAGTTTTAGCTCTCTTCGATACTGGAGCATCGCATTCATTTATAGCAGAGTCTGTTTGTAAGAAACTGAAAATAAAACCCGAGAATGCCGAGAACGCTCTTGAAATAAGTATTCCCTCTGAAAAGAGAATGATTTCTAAGAAGGTCTGCTCTAACCTAGAATTGAACATAGAAGGGGAAAACTTTAAGTCAAATCTTTATGTGATAAAGATTCAGGACTTCGATATAATCCTAGGAATGGATTGGTTAGCCTCAGCTTATGCTTCCATAAGCTGCCCTGAGAGGGAGGTAGTGTTTCGACCACCCGGGAAACCCGAGGTGAAAATCTACGGATTAAGGTTGGGAACCAAAATCCCAGTGATATCCGCCCTAAAGGCCACTAAGATGATAAGGAAGAATAGCTGCCAAGCCTTTTTAGTTAATCTAATAAGAAAGGAGGAAAGAGAGCTTTCAATCAAAGACGTTCCAGTCGTAAGAGAATACCCCGACGTATTCCCAAAGGAGCTGCCAGGACTGCCTCCAGACAGGCAGGTAGAGTTCTCTATCAAGTTGGAACCAGAAGCCGCCCCAGTTTCGAAAGCCCCCTACAGAATGGCGCCTAAGGAATTGCAAGAACTCAAAGTTCAACTGCAAGAGTTATTAGACCTAGGTTTTATCCAACCTAATGTTTCGCCTTGGGGAGCTCCAATCTTGTTCGTAAAGAAGAAGGATGGTACATTGAGAATATGCATCGACTATAGAGAGCTCAATAAGCTAACCATCAAGAATCGATACCCTCTCCCAAGAATAGACGATCTCTTTGATCAGCTCAAGGGAGCAAGTGTCTTCTCCAAGATAGACTTAAGATCTGGGTACCATCAGTTGAAGATCCGAAGGAAGGATATCCCTAAGACCACTTTTAGAACTCACTATGGGCATTATGAGTTTGTGGTAATGCCATTCGGATTGACCAACACTCCAGCGGTGTTCATGGATTTAATAAACCGACCTTTTCACCCGTATCTAGATAAGTTTGTCCTGGTTTTCATAGATGATATCCTCATCTATTCCAAAGATGAAGAAGAGCATCAAGAGCACCGAAGAGTGGTTCTGGAGACGTTAAGAAGAGAAAGGCTTTATGCTAAGTTCAGCAAGTGTGAGTTTTGGCTCAAGGAAGTTATGTTTTTAGGTTATATAGTCTCGGTAGAAGGAATCAAGGTAGACCCAGTCAAGATTGAAGCTGTAAGCAGCTAGAAGTCTCCAAGAAACGTGAACGAGATAAGAAGTTTTCTAGGACTCGCTGGATATTATCGTAGATTCATCGAATGATTCTCGACTATATCCAAGCCCATGACGCGATTGCTAAAGAAGGACTCCAAGTTCAAATGGACGCCTGAGTGTGAGGAAAGTTTCCAAACTTTGAAGAAGATGCTAACCACAGCCCCTGTGTTGGCCATTCCAAAAGGGAATGGAGATTTTGTGGTTTACGCAGACGCATCGAGGAAAGGATTAGGATGCGTACTAATGCAGAAAGGAAAGGTGATTACTTATGTTTCAAGACAGCTTAAGGATCACGAGCAGAACTATCCTACGCATGACTTAGAGCTAGCAGCAGTCATTCATACGCTGAAGATCTGGAGGCACTACCTCTACGGAGCTAAGTGCGAGATCTTCTCAGATCACAAGAGCTTGAAGTATTTCTTCGAGCAAAAAGATCTTAACATGAGGCAAAGAAAAATGGCTAGAGCTCGTAAAAGATTATGACTGCACGATTCACTACCACCCAGGCAAGGCAAATGTGGTAGCAGATGCCCTAAGTAGGAAAGAGAAGGCAGAATTAGAACTCATTCTAGCCCAGGAAGATCTTCGCAAGGAATTCGGGAAGTTAGGGATCGAGGTGTTAACACCACCCAAGACAATCCAAGCTCAAGTTACCATGATAGTCGCTCGGCCCGACCTAAGGTAAAGGATAATTGAAGCCCAGAGAGGAGACAAGTTTCTCGAAAAGAAAAGACTAGAAGCACGATCTGATAGCTCGCAAGATTTCACGGAAGCCACCGATAACGCGCTCTTATTCAAAGGAAGGCTTTGCGTGCCGAGCAAGGAACAACTCAAAGAGGAAATCATGTGCGAAGTGCATGACACACCGTATACAGCACATCCCGGAAGCACCAAGATGTACCAAGACCTCAAGAGGAATTTCTGGTCGAATAACATGAAAAGAGAGATAGCCGCCTTCGTGGAAAGGTGTCTAAACTGTCAACAATGAAAGCTTTGTATCAAAAACCTTCTGGTTTGTTTCAACCCTTGGAAATTCCTGAATGGAAGTGGGATCATATCAATATGGACTTTGTCATAGGATTGCCAAAGTCTAAACGGGGGAATACCGCTATCTGGGTAATCGTTGATCGATTATCTAAATCAGCACATTTTGTTACTGTTAAGATGACGGATGGGCTAGATCAACTAGCCCAGCTGTATATTAAGGAAGTTGTGCATTTGCATGGAGTGCCGATCTCGATTACAACGGACCGTGATTCAAGATTTACATCAAGATTCTGGAGAAGCCTACAAAATGCAATGGGATCAAAGCTCAATTTCAGCATGGCATTCCATCCTCAAACAGATGGCCAGTCCGAAAGGACTATCCAGATTCTGGAAGACATGCTTAGAGGAGTTGTCATCGATCATGGAAGCAGTTGGGAGGAGTTACTGCCTTTGGTAGAATTTGCTTACGACAACAGCTACCAGTCATCGATCGGCATGGCCTCTTATGAAGCCCTTTACAGAAAGAAGTGTAGATCGCCCCTGTATTGGGACGAATTTGGAGAGAGAAGGATACTTGGACCCGAGATGGTCCAGGAAGCTGTCCAGAAGATCGAGCTTATTCGTCAACGTATCAAAGAAGCTCAGGATAGACAGAAGGCTTATGTGGATGAGAGAAGAATGGAGCTCAGTTTCGACATTGGAGATAAAGTGTTTTTGAAGGTGTCTCCATCAAAAGGAATAGTTCGTTTTGGCAAACGAAGCAAATTAAGGCCCAGATTTATCGGACCTTTTGAGATCTTAGAAAAGGTAAATGAAGTAGCCTACAGGTTAGCCTTACCACCCAACCTGAGTAACGTTCATGACGTCTTTTATGTTTCAATGTTACGAAAATATGTGTTCGATCCAAAACATGTGATTAGCAAGGAAGAGATAGTCCTGAATGAGGACTTAGCCTATGAAGAAAAGCCCCAAGCCATCGTGGATCGAAAGATCCAGAAACTGAGAAATAAGGAGATCGATCTGGTAAAAGTAATCTGGAACCACCATGGTTCAGAAGAAGCAACCTAGGAGCTTGAATCCAAACTGCTCAAGAAGTACCCTGATATCGCTTATCATGGTTAGTAAATTTCGGGACCGGGCTTCGGGACAAAATTTTCTTTAAGGGGGGTAGGATGTAACACCCCAGATTTTTGGATAAGGTTTAGAGAGTTGTTAATATTAATTAATTAATTAAAGAAGGAATTTAAATAAGGTTAGCTATGGTTGGATGTCAGTCACGACTTTAAGAGTCAGTTTTCGTGAAGAACGTCTTTTCAGAAAATATAATCTTAATTCTTTTATTGCCATTTGTGGTTTCTTTAGAAAGGTTTTAACTAAAGGAGTACACCGGTGTTTTCAGATTTTAAATCTGAAGTCATTTGAGTTCCCGGTGATGGAAAACGTATTTAAAAAGGGGAATGAATAGTAACTTTTGCGTGCGTTCGTGTTTTGAGAAATTTATGAAATCCTCCTCATTTATCCGAGTCCAGTTCTGTTAGGCCCCTCTTATGGGAAATGACTCAAGGATTTCGTTTGCATTCACGGATTTCCATTCTGAGGTCAATCGAACGCTCGGGAGCAAAATCTGTCAGTCTGAGTGAATAGTAAAAAGTAATTCCAAAAAGAGAATCTTTGCTCGTCTCTTTTCTGACGACCCCGTCTTCTTCACGAATCGAGTTGGTTCACTAGTGTTCGAGCTAATGAGTCTTCCGGTATTTTTAGATTTCGTGTTTGAAGTCATTTGGACCTCGACATCGAATAAAACATCTTTTAACCGAACTCGGGGTAGCTTTGCAGTATTTCCGCACAGCAATGGCTTCCAAAGGAAACCAAAGCTTCTCCTATAAATAGGGGACCACCCCTTTTGCATTTCTTTGTTCATTTCTCATCCATTTCACTTCTAAATCGAGAGGGTGAAAAGCTTTGAAAGCTGAGAAAGTTCTGTCGAAGTAAAAGGCGTTCTTCGTGAGTGCTCTTCAAGACGACGAGTGGAGTGGCGTGGAAGAGATGCGGTGAGGGAATGTGTTAGGGGCGCCGTTGGATCGTAGAAGGCGGCTCTGCCGCTGTTGCGACTCAACGAGGCGCCGAGCTAGCCACATTCCTTCGACGCACCTAACCCCGTCCATTCTTGTTCGTCGGTCTCGACTCCATTTCTTTTCCGTCTTTTAAATTCCGCGTTTACTTTCCGTTCTTTACGTTCTTCGCGTTCTTCATTATTGCTCATCTAAAAGTTGTATTTCGATTTTTGTTGAAGTTCCAAGTTAATAACGTTTACGTTATATTTCTCATTTTACTTCCGTTATTATTATTATTCTAAAATATTAGCCTCGTTTATTCCGTTAAATTCCGTTCAAGCCACATTTAATGATTTCATCGTTATTCTAAATATTAAGGAGGATTATCGTGTTTATGCCGTTATAATGCCAAAATTCTTTTTAAGTTAAAGCATGTTGTTGCATCTTAAATTCAAGTACGTTGTTTTTAAGAAATTTCGAGTTAAGTGTTCTTCGCGTTCTTCAAAAGAATCAACGAACACGAAGAACCCAGTTGAAGATCGCCCAGAACTGGGCTGAAGAGAGAGAGAAAAGAGAGCCCCGCGGGGGGGGGGGAGTGCGCCGCCGCACCACGCCCCCCTCGGCCGCCCCAAGCCCGCCGGGGCCCATGTGCGCCGCGGTGCCCCCCTCTTCTCCGTGTTGTTTTCGCCGTTTCTTTTCGACTATTTCCGTACCCTTTTCCCGAACTTTTCGAGTTTTCCAAATTATGTTATTCTCAAGCCATATTCGAGTTTAAATTATAGTAAGGTATTCAAGTTAATTTCGATTTATTTCGAATAAGCTATTCAAATTATTTTCCGTCTAAAAATTTAGAGATCAATTCGAGAAGTTCCTTAAATAAAATAAATCCTTCTCGAACCCTTATTAAGTCAAAAGTCGTGCTATCCATGTTTAGCCCTAGCTAAGGGAATATTAGTTGGGTATTATTTAATCTCATGTTATTAGAAATCTTCGAAGGAGGCTGCTAAGTCGATGATTCGACTTTTGTAGGGGGAATCGAGCCTCGGAGGAATACTAAGGAAGACCACTAGCTCGTTGCCTCATCTTCCGTTCCGTAATCAAGGTGGGTAAATCTATACTCATCTAAAGTTTGAGCTAATGAGCTCTAGAAGCATGTTAGGGCAAATGAGATATCCAATAAAGTATTTTTGCTCTGCCTGATTGATCTCTGTACAAGGAAGGAAGAAAGGAAGATATTATGTTTTACTTGAGCTCTCAAGCATGTTTAGAAATGATAGAACTACTAAAGTATTGTTTATGCTTAGCATGAGATGTTTAGAATTATCTTTAGTTTCGATCCGTACTCATTTACGTTCTCCTCCTGGAATCGAATGTTTATGCTTGTTAAGCTCGCAGAATTAAGAATTAAGGTTTGCCTTGTTAGGGTAGAATTAAATCCCTTGTAGGCCGAGATCATGCAGTATTAAAGGATTAGTCTTAGACGTTGTGCTAAGTTTGGTGTTGCTAGCAAGGTTAAGAAAAGAAGGAACTTAGCTCTTCACTTAAGTAGGATTTGAGCTCAGAACTCTTAAGGGAGTCACTGCTGGGTTTTTCCCTCGCAAACTCGTTCGGATATTTGAGGTAACCCCTCTTCTATCCTATGACATGCCTAAGGGTACAGTTGATGTCAGGTTTGAGCCAGATTGGGCCCAAAAAGAAAAGAAAAGATTTTGCGGATATGGAGAGGGCTTTTGCGTTTTGCTCTCCTTATACTGTCAGTTGATTATTAGATATCTGGAAGTTTATTAAAGTGTTTCACTAAAACCCACTGAGTACATTAGTGCTCATGCCTCCTCTTTTTCAAATGTTTTACAGGTTGAGATGTTGAGGATGTTGGTGGCTGTGGATGTGGGTTGACTGCCAAGATTGTTTTGTTATTATCTAATATTCTTTTGAAATCCCACTATGTGATCTGCTACTCTGATACACTCTTTCTAATTCCGTTTAAAGTTTTATTATGATTATCAAGACTCTATGAATAATTTCCCCAGACATGATTATTTGAGTATAAGATGCACAATAAGTTCTATTTCTACTTTCCAAGTATGATTTCCTTTCGTCCATCAAGGGGATTGCACGCATTATTAACTATTATCATCTATCAATGGTATCCGATTATCCATTTAATTAACCGTTCAGTTCCACTCAAGCATGCTCCTATTTAACAAAATTGAACCCGAGTATCCTCATCTAATTCCCAAAAGCATATCTCGATTGTAAAACCAACTTATAAATCTTCCATTTTACCTCATTAACCCCTTAATGACACCCTGTCCCCACTCATTAACCTCTATCTCGGGACCGGGCTGTTACAACTCTTAATTTGATCGATTGTATCAATTACTAACATAAATAAACTCAAAGTTTCAACTCTTATCAGTAGTAATTGCTCGTAGATTGATTTGCCAGTTTAATTTGATTAGATTTCAATTCAAACATTATGATTGTAAATGTCAGCTTCATAGCTCCATTGTCTCAACAAGACATTACAAGGCGCCTGAGATCATTTTAGGTAAATGGTTATTGTTGTCAATGAGATTCACATTGCTTCTGTCTAATTCTTGTAACCTTTTAGTACAACAGTCTGTTAGTATTCATTTCCAAATTGTGTCAAGACCTGCTAATTATTATAATCCTGGTAGGAGAAGGAATAATCCCGGCGAAGGCTATTAAAATTATTACTGCTAAGTCTATTATCCAACCCCTTAAAGATGAGATAGATGGTATTCTGGGTTGGAGTTGAAGCATATTGAGTATTGTCTTGTAATTTAATTTCCATATTTCGATTGCCCTGAGTTTTATTTTATTTTTTAATTAACTTAAAAGTAATAAGTATCAGTAAGCTTTCTGAATTAATTGTATCAATCATTCATATTAGAAATTCAACAGTAGGTTCAGAGTAATGCTTTTTGCACAAATTGCAACAAAAAATGTGAATCTTTTTCAGAATGAACTGAAAATACATGTTTGCGCATAGTGTCTGTGCATTTCATTGTTTAATTTTGTTCAATTATTTCTTAGATAAATGGAACGCTTCTATCAGAAAATATCCTCTGTGGTAGATGCGGTGGAGGTTTCAGGGTCATCAGTTAATCAACCTAAAATTGTACAACCTCAAGCATCATCGAAAGAGAAGACCATTGAAATTTATTTGGAAAATCTTCCAAGTGATCCAGGATTACGACCTGATATAATGAGCTATCCACCAAACTTAATAGAACAGGTGCGTAGAGCTTACTTGTTAAAAGGTCCATGTCAACCACATGAGCATAATTTTCCTGAAACAATTGATGGAAGCTGAAAACGCAAATTTGTTAAGGTTTGGTTTGATGAATATAGCACTTGGTTGGAGTATAGCATTGCAAAAGATGCAATATTTTATTTATATTGTTATCTTTTTTCACTGGGATGTAGAGAAAAAGGGCATGATGCTTTTGTATCTGGAGTGTTTAATTCTTGGCGTAAGAAAAAAAACTGAGAGATCATGTTGGTAATCATAAAAGTGTTCATAATACATGTAGATTGGCATGCCAAGATTTGATGAATCAAGTCCAACACATTGAAGTATCTCTTTCTAAAGTGTCAAATCAATCTAAGATTGATTACCGTTGTAGATTGAATGCATCAATTATTTATCTGCGCTATCTCATTATGCAAGAGTCAGCTTTTTGAGGACATGATGAGTCGGAAGAATCCCTAAATCAAGGAAACTTTATTGAGCTTTTGAAAGTTATTGCTTCTTGCAATGAAGAAATACATAATGTTGTGCTGAAAAATGCTCCTAACAACCTCAAGCTTACATCTCCAGATATTCAGAAAGATCTTATAAATGTTGCTACTGTTGAGACCACAAAAGCTATAATTTTAGATATTGGAAATGAATTTTTCTCCATATTAGTGGATGAGTGTCGGGATGTTTCCATCAAAGAGCAAATGGGAGTTGTTCTACGTTATGTGAATAAGGATGGATATGTTATTGAATGCTTTCTTGGTCTTGTGCATGTTAGTGATACAACGACAACTTCACTTGAGAAGGGTATTGATTCTTTATTCTCCACTCATGGCTTAAGCATTTCTAGTTTGAGAGGTCAAGGATATGATGGTGCAAGCAACATGAGAGGTGAATTCAATGGATTAAAAAGTTTGATACTTAAAAGGAATTCTAATGCTTATTATGTTCATTGTTTTGCTCATCAACTCCAACTCACAATTGTTGTCGCTGCTTAAAAACATACAATTGTTGGATCTTTTTTTAATACTGTTACACGTTTATGTAATGTGGTTGGAGGTTCTTGTAAGCGCAGAGATATGCTTCGAGAGAAGCAAGTTGAGAAGATCATTCAAGGGATTGCAAGTGATGAAATTAAGACCGGAAGAGGGTTGAATCAAGAAATGGGATTGAAGCGTCCAGGGGATACTCGTTGGAGTTCTCATTATGGTACTCTAATCAACTTAATGCATTTATTTTCTTCTGTTGTGGATGTTCTTGAGTATGTTGGGAAGAATGGTAATGATGATGCACACAGGGCCGAATCTCTTGATTTGTTAGAAGTTATTAATCGCTTTGAGTTTGTCTTTGTGTTACATCTTATGAGACAAATATTGGGGATTACACATGAATTATCTCAAGTGCTACAAAGAAAGGATCAAGATATTGTTAATGCAATGAATCTTGTTAATGTGGTAAAAACTCGTTTGCAAGCAATGGGAGATGATGGCTGGGATACTTTAGCAAGTGAAGTTTCCATGTTTTGTAGCAAATGTGAGATAGTTATGCTAGATATGGAAGATGAATATGTAGCTCGAGGAAGAGGGAGTCATGGAATTCAGAAAATGACAAATCTCCATCATTATCGAGTTGAGCTATTTTATTCTGTTATTGATATGCAAGCTCCAGAGTTAAATCAGCATTTTGATGAAGTAAACACGGAATTACTTTTATGCATGACATGCTTTGATCTCAGGGATTCATTTTCTGCATTTGATAGCAGGAAATTACTTCGACTTGCAAAGTTTTACCCATCTGAATTTCCCGAAGTTGTTTTGTATGAACTTAAAAGTCAATTTGAGAATTTTATTATCGATGTGCGCTTAGATGAAAAGTTCTCGGAAGTATCAGGGATTGGAGGTCTTGTTCAAAAGATGGTTTCTACAAGAAGGTATGAAATTTTTCCGTTGGTTTATCTATTAATTAAGTTGCCTTTGATTTTACCAGTTGCTACTGCTACAGTGGAAAGAACTTTCTCATCAATGAAGATTATCAAAAGTTCTCTACGCAATCGTATGGGAGACCAACTATTGAATGATTGTTTGGTACCTTACATCGAAAAAGATGTATTTGTGAATGTTACTAATGAAACCATCATGCATCGATTTCAGAATATGAAGAATAGAAGAGAAATGTTATGAGGTTGCCGTGTTTAACTTTTTATTTTCAGACGTTGTGATATAATTTTAAGAATATTAGACTTGTATTAGTTTTATTTTGTATCGTCTTATTTATGAATTTTTACATTATGAATTTGGGCCCCCCTGAGCAATATTTCTGGCTCCGCCACTGGTACAGACGGATCGACAGGGCCTCCAGGACATGCACCTCGAACTATCTCGGCACCATCACTATCTTCAACATCGTTGTTTGGAACCTCTTGTTCGACCTGGGTTGGAGCTGCACATTGTCGAGTTGTCACTTGTTGTCTCCTTGTCGAAGCTATTGGCCTTCTTCGAGAATATTGTCCTAAAAGAGTATGTATTAGTATGAGAAAACAACAACTAATTCGAAAAAGAAAGATTTCATATCAAGATATCATATCAGAAAACATTTATCGAAACGAACAGGGCTTATCAGATAACAGTTTTCAAAAATCATAACCTATATCAGAATTTTGATAGCAGAACAGTATATCAGAAAATATTTTTTGATATCAAGATATCATATCAGAAAAACATTTTGAAACGAAACAAAGGTTATCAGAAAATATTTTTTGATACCATATCGGAAAATATTTTTTGAATTATAACGTATCATATCAGAGAACATTTTTCTTGAATTATAACGTATCATATCAGAGAACATTTTTCGAAAATCACAACCCATATCAGAATTTTGATAGTATGATTAGCACATCAGAAAACAATATTCGAATTCAATGGACAATATCAGAATTTTTTTTTGAAACATATGCAGCAGAAACACGCATCCAAGTAAGTATATCAGAAAATATTTTTCGACTAAACCATCTTCCATCAACAAAAACCAGTTTGACAAACAGATTAAAAGAAGAAGGAAGAACAAGAAATGCAGAACTATGAACGAATCTAAGCTATTGAAACCCTACTAAAACAGATTAAATGAAGAACGAAGAACAAGAAATACAGAACTAAGAATAAATTAAAGCTAACGGAACCCCTACTAAGAACGAATCAAACTTACGTATTTCTTCCATGACGATTCGGGTTGGGTCGAAGAATGCTCACTTCGAAGAACACAATCTCTCTCCGAATTTGATTTCTCCCTCTCTAATCGAAATAAGCTATCAAATTTCTGTAGAACTGTGAATGAGCCCTAAATTGGGTTTCTGAATGAGCCGTCTGGGGGTTTAATTATTTTACGGGTAAATTGTTTTTTCCATCTTTTCTATTTTAATTATGGGTAAAAATAATTAAAATATATTTTTAGGGTGAAGGATAAAGATGGAAAAGGTTGTAGTGTGGAAAGTAAAAATATATAAAAAAATAAAAAAATTATAGTGTGTAAAATAACTGTAATGTGTAAAGAAAAAGGTGCATGTGTTTGGCAAATCCCTAAAAACAAATAAGGCTATAGTTTTTAAACTACATGGTATTCATTATTCATAAAGTCGTCGGCCTGGAAGAAGAGAAGAAAATCACGTAGTGAGGAGGAAAAATCGCGTAGAGGCCGAAAAAGAGAAGCTCACGTTGAGGGATAGTGTATAGGAGTGAGGCTTCAGTGAATTGGGGGAAGAAGGAGAAAATCGCTTTTTTTTTTTTTTTTGTTGTTGTTGTTGTTGTTGTGTTGTTGTTGTTGTTGTACTTTTTAATACCAAAAACAAATGTGTTGTGTATAATAAGTGGATACGACGGTATATTACGGTAGATACTACGCCTTGGACCATTTCCCCAATTGGTATATTTATGTATAATTTACTACTTCTGAACAAAATCTCACAATCAGAGCGAATAATTGTAGTTACGAATTAGGGAATTTGGCCATGGATTTGTTGCCGGTGGAGTCGCCGGAGATCTTGGGAAAGAACAAACGGCGTTTTCGCTCGCTCAAGCTCGTTACCGTCAATGACGACGATGTTTTGCCGGAGAAGCCGTTCGGCGTGGACTACGGCCGCCTCAGTAATGGTCTCACTTACTATGTGCGATGCAATTCGAAGCCGAGAATGAGAGCTGCTCTCGCTCTAGCTGTTAAGGTTGGGTACGTGTATTTTTTTTATCTTTTTCCCCTTTTTTGGGGTTCCCCTGTTTTTATGACCTGCATTGTGTTAATTTTATCCCAATTTCTTGTTACATTGGTGGTTATGAGGAGTTTCGAGTGAAGACTGGCAATGATGTGAATCTATAGTTCGCGTTTTAGTTTGATTAGTGTTTTTTTAGTAAAATTTAATTATCGTGATATAATTCCTTCATGCACAGTTTATGTTAATGTGATAATAAAGATTAGCATGTGAGATATTACGAGTGCCTCTGTACTTCAGATATTGCAGCAGTAGTTCTTGACCTTCCAGTAACATCATTGGGCCAAATGTTAAGGAGAACAGTTACCAAGTAGCTTGCAAACATCATTCTGTGCAATGCTAACTTCCCAATTACAAAGTAGCTTCTCGCCTACACTATGAGCAATTCAAGCCTCTTCTAATGATGATCACGGGCGAGTGCCTAAGTAGTCCTATAGAAAGTAATCAACAAATATACAGTGATAGTTGAGCTAGACCTGATCCAGTGCATAGAAAGTAATGAACCGTGTCTTTTAATAGAAAGCCATGAAGTTCAGGATGCTGCATTTATATTTTAGGTCATCCTTAAGATTCTGCCAACTGGCATCACACTCCTATAAGCTAAGACCACTTATTTGTATGTCTTACACAAGACAGGCTAGTGGCCTACAAGTATGAAGCGCAATTAGTTTTCTTTTGCTTGATCTTTTAGGTTTTACTGAGCGACTGAGTGTTATAGTGTTAAATTATTACTTTGCTTTCCATCTTAATCCTATCACGCTGCTGATGTGGACTGAATAACTTTTGGTTTCTTAAGGAAAATAGCAAAAGTAATGCATTGGTGAGCCGGGTCATTGTGATCTAAGAATTGTATAAAAGAGGGTAAAGTTTGCTGATCTGAAACTGTGTTGCGTCACATTCAATGCATATATCATGTCCCATTGAACTTTGTTCACTTTCACATGCCAGATGTGAATGTCGCGTGTAGGCATAAACAACGGTTAGCAAAATATAAACGTAATAAAAACAGCAGCAGCACATACATCTGGAAATTTATTGTTCTTATCATTGTGCTTCTCTTCTGAGGCCCTTGTATGTTTATTTTATCATTTGGGTCTGTGATACTTTCTAAGTTCATTTTCAATTTCTATGTAATAGACATATGTAATTGTTCTCCAAAGATAAGTTATATATTTTTTGACAGCTCATTTTACTTCAATATGATTGCATTTGCTGAGCTTAGTCTTTGACTTGGCAGTTCAGTTTTAGAAGAGGAGGAAGAGCGTGGAGTTGCTCACATAGTTGAGCATCTAGCTTTCAGTGCCACCAAGAAATATACAAACCATGATATTGTCAAATTTCTTGAAAGTATTGGAGCTGAATTTGGTGCTTGTCAAAATGCTGTTACATCTGCCGATGAAACTATTTATGAGTTATTTGTTCCTGTAGACAAGCCTGAACTATTATCTCAGTCCATTTCTGTGTTGGCGGAGTTCAGTTCTGAGGTAAAGGTTTATTATAGTTATATTGCCAAAATATTCTTTCATCAAACAATCTCATATCTCGTGTAGGACAGGTTCGTGTATCAGCAGATGATTTGGAAAAAGAAAGGGGTGCTGTATTGGAAGAGTATAGAGGAAGCAGAAATGCTAATGGAAGGATGCAGGACGCGCACTGGGTTCTCATGATGGAGGGTTCAAAAGTAAGTCTTCATTATGCTTGAATTCCCATCCCAGTATTCCCTTCCTCCAATATTGCTGCAGTGAAAAAAAAAGGATTAGATGCCATAATTACTCGTATCATAACTTTTATAGAAGACATAATCTCCTTCCCTGGTTGCAGTATGCTGATCGTTTACCGATTGGACTCGAAAAGGTGATCCGCACAGTTACCCCTGAGATTGTGAAGAGATTCTACAATAAGTGGTACCATATGCATAATATGGCTTTGATTGCTGTTGGAGATTTTCCTGATACGCAGGTTTATTTTTATTTATTATTTTCCTTCTAAATAGAACCTTTTAACAAGATAAATTGATTCTATTACCTCCTTCGTCATTTTTATCCATCGTAGGGTGTTGTTGAGTTGATAAAGACGCACTTTCAGAATAAGACTCCAGCAGTTGATCCCCCATGGATACCGCAGTTCATAGTCCCTTCACACGAGGAGCCACGTTTTTCAAGTTTTGTGGAATCTGAAGCAGCTGGGGTTAATCCTTGATTCTTCAATTTTCTTTTTAGTTTTTAGTTTCCTGTTGCGGAAAGCTTCCTTTGCTGGCAGTGTAGATATTTATAACTAATATTATTTGCATAACTGATTTTTGACAGTCAGCAGTGATGATCAGCTGTAAAGTTCCAGTTGATGAGCTGAAAACTGTGAAGGATTACAGGAATTTACTTGCTGAATCAATGTTTTTTCATGCATTGAACCAAAGGTTCTTTAAATTATCTCGTAAAAAGGATCCTCCCTACTTTTCGTGCTCAGCGGCCGCGGATGTTCTTGTTCATCCAACTAAGGCCTATATAATGACTTCATCCTGTAAGCAAAATGGGACTACTGAGGCACTGGAATCGATGTTGATTGAGGTGTGATTTTAATACCAATCAACCAACTTGTCATTTCTTCACTTCACTCATGCTTAACTTTTCAGGCTGCTAGGTTTGTATTCATGGGGTTTCAGATCACAAAATATCTGTTGCCCGTGCTCTTGTATTACCAATTGACCAACTTGTTATTTCTTCACTTTCACTTATGCTTGAATTTTTCAGGTTGCTAGGGTTCGTTTTCATGGTTTTTCCGAACGTGAAATATCTGTTGCCCGATCTCTTTTAATGTCAGAGATTGAATCAGCTTATCTGGAGAGAGACCAGATGCAATCTACCAACTTGCGAGATGAATACATACAAGTGACTCTCTCTCTCTCTCTCTCTCTCTCTCTCTCTCTCTCCCTACACACACACACACACTCTCTTTCACTGACACTAACATGCTAATATTTTAGTATTTCAAACATGTTACTGTCATTTCTTGAATTCATTGCAATGATGCAGCATTTTCTCCGAGATGAACCTGTTGTTGGGATCGAATATGAGGCACAGCTACATAAAACTATTTTACCCCGTGAGTTCTTGCAATACTTTCATTAATTTTTCTCTATAGGAAATAAACTCTTATGTTATATTGTTCTGTTTTTGTCAATGATAGATATATCAGCAAATGAGGTATCCAGATATTCAGGAAATTTTAAGACATCGTGTAGCTGTGTCATAAAAACAATTGAGCCTCAAGCAGCTGCAACAGTGGATGGTTTGAGAAGAGTTGTTTCAAGGGTTAATTCTTCTGAAGAAGAAGGGCGTATATCTCCATGGGATGATGAAAAGATCCCAGAAGAAATTGTTAGTGTAGAGCCAAATCCAGGGTAAGCTGACATCCCTTTGTCCATACCATTCCAAAATCGGGAAGTATTTTCCAACCATCAAAGTTGTCCCTTCTCTGGTCTGTTTGCGAAAAACCCTTGAAATTGTATTTGAACCTTCACATTCCCAGAACCAACTTGGTGAAACCATGAAAGCAAAAATATTTTTTTTTTGTTCCCCAAGAACTTTATGCCTAGCAGCAAAAACAATGACATACATATATCACAAACAAATTGCTGATTATGTGGCCCTTACTAGTACACTGCTAGTCTCTTGGCTCTAATGATGTCAGAGGCAAGTTGCTAACACAAAAAGAATTCTTGAAGGATAGGAAGAGTAACAAAACCATGGATATGAAATAGCTGCCATTATTAGTTTCTATTCGTGTGGCTCTTGTGGTGCACATGTACAGCACTGAAATCTTAGTTTGCCATGCTGCAATAGCTTTGTTGGTTCTGTTATTTTGCTTTTCCTCCTTACATCACATTATATTCCCATTCTTCCAATTTATGGTTCGTGCATATTCTTAGCCTGGTGGAATTATGCCTGGTAAAGTTTCAAGAAGGGCAATGATAATCGCAGGACTCTTATCCAATCCAATACTATCATCTTCTAGTTCAACCTAGACTTGAACACCACACCCTCCAGTTCGTTATGTTTCTATACCATGTTATTATATATATTAATGGAGAGCTTTAAGTGATTGTCAACTTTTTTTCAGTTTTGACAAGTTTTGCCATTTTGCATACATTGTGTCTCCTAGACTTGAACATCACCCTCCAGTTCTTCATGTTTGTATACTATGTTATTATAAACTAATAGAGAATTTTTAATACTTGTCAACTTATTTCAGATTTGACAAGCTGTGCTATTTGGCATATACTGTGTCCCTGAGAATAGTAGTAGGTGTCATATCTCCAATTCTGCTGCAAAGCTTTTTTTTTTTTAATATTTTTTTCAGTCATGTAGTGGAGCAGTTTGAGTACTCCAGTATTGGCGCGACTGAGTTGGTTCTTTCAAATGGCATGCGAGTTTGCTATAAGTGCACAGACTTCTTTAATGACCAGGTAAAATGTCGTAAAACAGTGTTTTCATAAATAAATATATAATATGATTTAGCTTTTGAATGGGTGCAATGGGTGTAGAGTTCAATGCTTGAAATTTGGCTAGTACTTCAAAGCTAAAGAATCAGCAGGTGTGGTCTTGGGTATGCTGTCTTACTTCAGCCTTATTATTTTTCTTTGATTTTTTTTTCTTACCTATTCTCTTCACCTTGATTTGCGTAAGAAATTAAGAATAGTAAGGTCCATGTTATAGATCTATGAATTGATTCTTATTTTCCTAGTGGAATTTCAAATCATATGGGGGATTTCAAATTATGCTTTCAAATCAATAAGGATATTTCACCCCATTGGAATTTTCATTAACTGCCTGTCAAATAAGATTGTGTTGACTGTTGACAGCATGCTGTGTTGGAAAGCTAAGTGTGTGATATTAGTTTATGCCAGTCCAGCTTAATATTAACACTGTTGAAATAGGTTCTTTTCACTGGTTTCTCATACGGGGGATTATCTGAACTCGAAGAATATGAATATTTCTCATGTTCAATGGGTCCCACTATTGCTGGTGAGATTGGTGTATTTGGTCATAGACCTTCAGTGCTGACAGACATGCTTGCTGGTAAAAGAGCTGAAGTAGGCACAAGCATTGGAGCATATATGCGAAGCTTTTCCGGCGATTGCTCACCGTCAGACTTGGAAACTGCGTTGCAGGTTTGTTGTGTGATGAAAATACTAATATCTCAACTTGTCTAAATGTAATTGAAAAGTTTATTCATGTGAATGGGAAGTCTATTCGCAATATCTGGATTTCTATGAGTAAGAATTACCTAAGTCAGTTAATCCTACTCTTTCTAAAACTCCATTGCTAACTTTTTAGTTCATTGGGGGGAGGGGGAGGGGGAGATACTTGGTGATGAGATGATTATAAATGTCTCATAATCTTACTGCATTATCTTGCTTTCTTTGTCAATCCCAGCACTAGCAGAACACATTTGTTGATTCTAGTTAAATTTATTTTCTGTAAAACATAATAGTGCGCATTTGTTGGTTCTAGTGAAATTCATTTTCTGTAAAACATAATACATAGCATGTGATTTATTTCAGTTATATCATTTCACCAGTATGGTACAGTAGATTTACATGGCTTAGTCAGGGCTTAAACTAGTTCTGCTAATATTTAAGATTGTCAAGTTGGGATAGTTATGTACCATGATCTGATTATGAGCTTATAACTTGGCTAAAATAAGATGCAGGGTTCATTTTAAGTAAATCTTACATACCTTGATTTTAGTTTTTACTCAGGAATAAGTAATTTCGTCCTAGCTCTTTATTATCCTCTACTAGACCTTACAATACCAGGTTTAACCAAATGATGCTAATGACATTTAGTTTGGCACTTTCTTAAGATTCTTGTGTAGATTGATATCCAACAAGATAAGCAGAAAAAATATTCTCTCTGAAAATTTTTTGTTTACTTATTGATGTCTGAGGGATACAGCATTGAAATCCTTCTAAGAACATCATTCATGCCGCTTAGTCCTTTTTGTATTAGCTATTCCTTGCACGTAATATCCAGCTAATACTTTGGCTTTTCTATTTTTCTCCTTCCTAGTTGGTCTATCAACTTTTTGTGACAAACCTAGAACCAGGGGAAGAGGATGTGAAAATAGTGATGGAAATGGCAGAAGAATCTGTTCGAGCTCAAGAGAGAGATCCTTATACTGCATTTTCTAATCGTGTGAGGGAGATCAATTATGGAAATTCCTATTTTTTTAGGGTCAGCTATTTACCCTTCTCATATTCTTTATTTATTTATTTATTGTATAACATGAAACTTACATGATTAATATTGTCCTCAGCCAATTAAAATCGGTGACCTGAGGAAAGTTGATCCATTCAGAGCTTGTCAATATTTCAGCAATTGTTTTAAGGACCCATCAACTTTCACCGTTGTCATTGTCGGAAATATCGATCCTTCCATTGCTTGCCCTCTTATACTGCAGTATTTGGTGAGTGGGGTATCTTCATCTAGAAATTCTTGGTCATGTATATCTCTTGCTGATTATAAGGTCTTAATTTTGTATTCAGGGAGGGATCCCAAGACCTCCTAAGCCGATTATGAATTTCAAACGTGATGAACTCAAAGGCTTGCCATTTACTTTTCCTTCCACTGTAATTAGGTAGGTCTACTTTTGATTCCCTTTTATTTGCTTGCTGTTGGAAATGATGCTTGATTTGTGATTTTCTCTTCTCTGTAAGGAAATGTCAAATTTCAAAGTTGCAGTGGGCAATTTTGTTCTTGTCCCTAATTTGAGTTGGAATGCTTGCTTGGGGGATAACACTTATGATTACCCTAGTCAAACATTCTCTCAAGTTGTTTATTCCTGGAATGTGTGGTTGGGGATAACGTTTACTTTTTTCTGGGGGGCTATGATAGGTTTTCTGCACGTTGTCACTTACACTTACATAATAATTTGGCTTACAGAGAAGTTGTTCGGAGCCCCATGGTGGAAGCTCAGTGCTCAGTCCAGTTGTGCTTTCCGGTTGAGCTTAAGTATGAAAATATGGTACTATTAAGCCTTCGCTTTAAGTGGTTTATGGTACAATAAGTCCCTTTCTTATTAGTTTATGATACTATTAGGCCTTTGCTTATGCTGTTTATGCTTAGAGCTTAGTGAGAAATGGGGACTAATATGCTTTGCCTCTGCTTTTTGTGTGTGTGTGTGTGTAACCTCATAGAGGATATTATCATGCACTGATTCTACATATTCAGCAGATGGAAGATGTTCACTTAACTGGACTGGTAAGCAAGCTCCTGGAAACAAAGATACTACAAATTCTTCGTTTTAAGCATGGACAGGTATGGTTGTGAAATGTTTTTGCTCTATTATACATTATGCACTATTTGCTTGAGCTAATGCTCTAGAAAACAATGTAATATTCCCAGATTTACTCGGCTGGAGTTTCTGTTTTCCTTGGAGGTAACAAACCTTCAAGAGATGGTAACATTCGTGGAGATATAAGTGTTAATTTTTCGTGCGATCCTGAAATCTCATCAACCCTGGTGAGCCTTTTATTATTCACTCATTTGTTTCGATCAAGCTTGTATCTTACCTGGCAAACAACTGTACAGGTCAGTCTTGCCTTGGATGAAATTCAGCGTCTTCAAGAGGAGGGACCTTCAAATGATGATGTTACAGCCATCCTTGAAATTGAACAAAGGGCCCATGAAAATGGACTGCAGGTAACTTTTCGAGAAATGGATTCCATGATGAAGAATTATCAAATTTTCTTCTTTCTCTTTTCAGATGAACAAAAGTGTGTAATATATATATATATATATATATATAAAGAAGGAATCAGTCTATTCCTATTAGTAAGATTCTGACATGAACTTCCTTAAATATCTTAGCTTGGCAAAGGAAACTAAATCCATGATAAAAAGAATCATATATCAGAATCCCTTACTTTACCCATTTATAACTTTTCTCTTTCCTATCGAGGAATCCCCCCCCCCCCAGATGGGCTGTAATTGTAAATGTTAATTAAGCCTAGCTTGAAACGGAATTCTTCAAACTTTCTTCTAGATATGCCTCGGTAAATTTATTTGCGGTGTAAACCATACATACTACTCTAGATTGTATCTTCTCTTTAACAAAGTGGTGGTCAAGGTTCACATGTTTTGTCCTGTCATGGTGTTTGAGGTTTTTGCCATATGTATAGTCGATTGAATGGTTGATAGTCACTATACATCTTCAGAGTATTGTAATTTGTAACAAGATTTTTTCGATCTTGAAGCAGCCTTAGCCAACCATATTTGAATGCTGCTTCTGCACTCCTGCAGACATTACACAGGTTGTTTCTTGAAAGACAAGATTTGCCTGAACATAGGTGCAGTATCCTGATATTGATTGACAGTCGATTATGTCCAACCCAATCTTCACCAGTGAAAATTCTAACCCCCCTGCTTAAAGATTTTTTGAAGAAAAGTTCTCTGCGAGGATCCAGAATTCTGAAAATAGCATCCTTGTGTTTTCTGTGGGGTTATTCATAAATTAATACACTACGCTAACTGAAAAAACTTATATCTGGTCTAGTCTGGGAAAGGTATATAAGTTTTCAAACAGTCTTTAAATTCAAATTCTATGGCTAAGAATTCTTTAAGCTTGAGTATCTCTACTTCATGATATCAGCCACACACACAATAACAACTGATTTTCTTCCTGTAGGAGATTGCTTAACCGCATGGTATCATCTGCCTGATACTGAGTGAAACCATATCCTTTACTGCTTTTGTGATTCAAACCAGTATTAGGTGATTGTTTAAGGCCTATACAATTGTAGTTTGCAGACCTTGTTTGCAGTAGGTTACGTGTCAAAACCTGAAGGAATCTCGTTGTAGACTATCTCCTCTATTTCTCCATTGAGAAATGCATTATTCACATCTAATTGGTACAACAGCCAACCTAGATTACATGCTAGTGAAAATAATACACGGACTGTATTGAGTTTGGCTACAGGAGCGAAAGTTTCCTTGTAATCAGTTCCTTAAAATTGAGTGACTTCCTCAACTACCAGATGAGCCTTCTACGATACACATTATCAAGTTCCGTATATAACACACCAGAAAAAGAAGGAATAATCTCTTCCTAGAAATAAGAAACTGAGACAAACTTCCTAAAACATCTTGGCAAAGGAAACTAAATCCGTGTAACATGGATCATAAATCAGGATCCGGTAATTATGACTTTTTTCCCATCAAGGAATTTCACACATGAGAATAATAATATTGCTTCTCGATTCTGTGGACAAAATGACAAAGAAGCTCTGGGATGCCTTTCAGTTTCATCATGAAATAACTAGGAGATTCAAAATACAGATGACATAAACTAATACTAGTTTGTTTGTCAATTCTGCTCTTTGTGCTGATTCTTGTCACTTCAGGAAAACTACTATTGTTTGGACAAGATTCTGCGGAGCTACCAGTCAAGGATTTATTCTGGGGATGTTGGTGCTTCATTCAAGGTATAATGCTGTGTTTTGTTTTATTTTCACCATTCATTGATTGCAGAATTGCTTCTGTCTGATATATTTTTCAAGCTCAATTTTTAGTGGACATTCTGTGTTGTCTTTATTTTCTAGGAATGTTTTCCCTCTTCTGGAATAGAAAATGTGTCTTCTATGAAGTTTTCCCTAAAAATTCTTAATCCCAAAAGACACAGTTCAGCTACTATGATCTGATTTTTAGTTGTCTTGTATACATGAGAAGAGGCAAAACCCCAGCTAACAGTTATGAAGCCTTATCCTTGGACTGTGTCTTAGGCTGGCACCAACTACCAAGAGTGGAACTCCCCATAGTTAATCTATTAAAAATATCTGCTGATTACTCAAGTACAAGTCGGTTGTAGAAAAAACTGGTTATTTTTTTATGTGAGGCTGCATCTGACTGTGCTGCTGTGAGTATTATGTTAATACATATTACGAATCCTGACAGTCTTTGCTCACTAACGTAAATTGGAAATTCATGATAGTAGTCTTCATATCACTCTCTGTGTTAGAAAAATGTGTGCAGATTGGATGTTAATAGACTAATAATAAGCAGTTATTGGATTTGCTTTTTCCTTGTGGTAAAAGCATAAAAGTTTCTGATGTCAGCTTTTGTCTAAGATTACTATATAACGGACATAAATAAGTTGGGAGCCTTTTTGTCAGTAATATATAAGTGGTTATACTTGCAGATTCAAGACGAGGGGCGCACCAGAGTGAGAAGTACCTTAACACCATTAACAGCGCAGTCAGCATTACAAAGAATTATACCTTTTCCTTGCAAAAAGCAGTATACTGTAGTAATCCTAATGCCTCAGTCATCCCGCTTCAAGAAGTTAAAATCATTCATCGGCTCCAGAGATGTTAAGGTAAACGCTGCATCATAAGTTTAACTCTCCTTTCAAGAATCGCATATCGCACTTGCTCTGAGTAAAGCATGAGAATGACTAGTTCTCGTTTTCAAGCATGAGCTGTAATAGTGCACCGATAGCAACTTGCTGCCTGCATTCCCACTTTAACAGGCCCCATATACTAAAAGACATGTATTTCGTAATTTTTATCCAGCATGTTACAGAATATTCAGAAAAAATTCCAAATTCTCCCTGCTGCAGATTTTGGTTGGCATTGCCGGTGTAACAGTTTTCGCTCTATGCCTATGGAGATACTCTCAAAGAGCAACGAGATCATAGGGAATGGACGTGCACATACTCACTAGATTACATGATTAAAAAGTGGAAGATTATGATTGCTGTTTACTGCTTTTATTCTTCTTCCTGACAAAGTAAAGAGCTCAGAATCCAATGAACATATCTCGAGTCATATTGCTTGCTTGTTGGTCACAGACATAGCAATCGAATGTTATGCTGGTGGAGCCTCTACATGCATCGTCCCTGCCAACATGATGCATGCACAACTTCTTCAGCATAGTTGTGTGATTGATGTTCGTACGAAAGGAAGGTGGTAAGAATTGTTGAGGTAGGTAAGACTGTAGCGAGTCGTTGAGACGTTCTGGAGCTTATTTTTTCGTTGGAGCTAAAAGACTAATACTAACCTGAAATCGTTAATATGGGAGCTTGCCTTTTCTTTCGTGATGCTAATTTTGCACAGAATATATGTTGTCAATTAATTTAGTGAGCTAAAAGATCGATGATTTACTTTTTTGAAAAGAGATATATATTGTATCTTATATTTTACTTGGGCTCACTGCACATTCGATTGGCTTTGTTATTTGATGGATGTTGAGATTTCTTTTACTAAACCCAAGTTTGAGTTTTCTCATTTGTTGAAGATATTCAAGATTTACATGCTTAATCTTGTCTAAACAAGTCTTGTACATCTATATATTTCAATTCAAATATCTATTATTTCCATTTTATACTACAAATATAAAATATTTATGATAATTCAATATTTTCTTGTTACGATTAAGGCTAATCAGATCAATATAGAATATAATACTAAAGGTATAAAATGTGGTAATTATAAATTTAATGATTCTATCTTTTCAACCTAGCTCACAAATATATTAATGAGTTTTTTTCATGAGCTAACGAATTAAGCTTTTTGTCAAGCTCAAACTTCACTACTTATGTTAACAAACTAGCTCTACTAAACCAACATTCTAATAATCTAACTCCAAATAGCCCATGAGACATTATTCTGATAAGATGGATGTATTAGGCATACTGATAACTTTGGCTTTAAATTACATCTTATACTACTAGTAGTAGACTTTTTGAGCCACAAAATGTTCTTGAAAGGCCAACCCCCATTAGAACCGTGACCATATTGATAATTTCAAAATTATTGGCTAAAACGTAAAAATATATCAGATTTTGGCTGGTATAGCAGAAACATTTCATTTAGCTTGTTGAGCAGATTGATGCGAACTTTAGGCAATTCTGTATGTAAGAAGATTT
Source organism: Perilla frutescens (assembly GCA_026008535.1). Classification (NCBI taxonomy): domain Eukaryota; kingdom Viridiplantae; phylum Streptophyta; class Magnoliopsida; order Lamiales; family Lamiaceae; genus Perilla; species Perilla frutescens. Next base: position 45,614,808 of record BRKX01000001.1, on the reverse strand, counting down.
TAAAATTTCCAAATTTGACTAGTCTTGTTTATCCACTAGACCAACTATCTAACAGAGTAACAGTTAACAAAAATAGAAAAAATGGACAAAACATGCCCTCAACAAAAGGGATATTGCACTCTTGAGAATTCTATCATGACTCAAAACAAGCTGTGTATAGGTGCTATAAACGACTGTGGTTCAAAGATCTGCTCTCCCTGGGTATCTGGGGAAAGGAATTACATCTCTAATGTTGTCCACGCCCGTAGCAAAGAGAATCATCCGCTCAAACCCTAGGCCAAACCCGCTGTGCTCCACTGTCCCATACCTTCGCAGGTCAAGATACCATTGATATGGTTCCAGTGGAAGACCCATGTCCAATATCCTGAAAACAACAGAATGTCAACGGGTTTTCACAAAAACACACACTGCCACAATTAGGTTTGTTCGACACTTGCAAGACAACAGACCTAGAAGGAAAAAAGCAATGGAAGGGAGAGGGGATATAATGATGTGCATCTACAGTGAAGATAACTGAATTAAAATTATTGAGCTTTGCAATACCTTTTCTGGAGAGTGTCATAATTCTCTTCTCTTTGGCTTCCACCAATAAGTTCACCCACCTAAAGAGCACAAAGAGTAACAACTTATATACAATTTCATGGCAAACGTAACTATAGCATGGGACAAAAATAAGTTTCTGCAGGATAGAATGAAAAAGTAAGAGTACCTTGGGTACAAGGACATCCATTGCAGCAACAGTCTTATTGTCTTCATTGACCTTCATATAGAAAGCTTTGATCGCCTTTGGGTAGTTATAAACAATAACAGGCGCTTTGAATTTCTCCTCAGTCAAGTACCTGCATTAATATTCAGAAACAATTCCACTTATGTATAAACTGCAAGCTGGGCTACAGGAGATAATTCAGTAAAGTACAAGGTGATCGTATACAAGAAACATTACCTTTCATGCTCAGAAGCTAAATCAATACCCCATTCTACTTTGTTCTCAAATTTCTTCTTTTTAGCAGCTTCCTCAAGAATGGCAACGGCTTCCGTGTAAGTTATTCTGTGAAACTTGGATTTTGCAACCATTTCAAGCCGTTGCAGAGCAGTTTTGTCAACATGCTTGGTCATGAACTCCATATCATCATAGCAATGGTCAAGCAACCATTGACAAAGAAATCTCACATATGCCTCCGCACAGTTCATATCGTCCTGCCAAGGATATAAGCTATATTATCATCTAAACTAAGCTAAAAAGATGCCATAAAGCACCTCAAAAAGTTTTGTGAATAAGCAGACAGTGTGGTGGTTATTTTAATTCGACATTCACAAATTTACTCAAACTGATTGATTTAAGAAATATGATTAAACTAAGCTTAGCATCTCATCTTCATCTACAGTTATCCTTCCGTTTCCAGAGAGATGAGTAGGATAATATGCAATCTATACAAACACCGAAACATGCACACATGACCATATTACAAACATAGAAACTTATACAACCAGCATACCTGTATATCAGCAAATGCTATTTCAGGTTCCACCATCCAAAATTCAGCAAGATGTCTTGATGTGTGGGAATTTTCTGCTCGAAATGTTGGTCCAAAGGTATACACACTACTGAGGGCACAAGCATATGTTTCGACTTGCAATTGACCTGATACAGTCAAAAATGCTTGCCTAGCAAAAAAATCTTCTGTGTAATCAATTTTTCCATCCTGTTTCAGAATGCCACCACTAAGTCTTAATCTGTCTCCCAGCTTACGTCTTTCATCAAGCTTCGCGAAGTTCTCTTTAGCCTTTGTCAGCTCAGAAACAGCAGCAACAATTTCCTCCTTACTTGCCTTAGCAGATTTTAGTTGGGCCACTGCTTCACCTTTGTCCTTTACAGCAAGCTCAGCATCCTTTAAGTCGGCTTCTGAAGGAGGTGGGCACTCCTTGAAATCCTTCTCTAATTTCTCGGCATCATTAATTAGTGTTGTGACTTGAAACATTTCCCCTGCACCCTCACAATCACTGGTTGTTATGATAGGTGTATGGATATAAAGGAAACCATGGTTCTGGAAGAACGTGTGCGTAGCATAAGCCAAGGCATTGCGAATTCTGGCAATTGCAGATATCTGGACCACAAAAATAAAGAACTTATTTCATGGAGAAAACATTTACCGAAGGTACTAGATAAGTTGCAATCAAATATACAGAAAAGGAATTATACGACAATGATACAGCAAAACATTGGTTATAATTTAGCTTCCGCATTCCAGATAAAAAAAATATATATATAATAAGATTTATAAGATTTACAATCAGTATAGCTTCAAGCACATTATTTGCTCTATAAGATAAGTCCCACGTTCACATACACTTGAACAACCATGAACGATTCGAAAACAGAATCTTTCATATTTAGAAAAGTAGGCACCAATTGGACAGAGTTAAGTGAGCTATCCTGTATAGTAGAGTCTAAAGCATATCATGGCATTATCATTTTACTTACTGCAAGCGAAATGCAATAATACATCACAACACAGGATTTATCAAACATATCCATATATAATTGTCAATCAAGAAAAATAAAGAAATTTCAAGAATAAACAAAAATATAAACAAATCAATCAATCAAACACCCACATCATCATTATCTTCCATGGATCTACTCCTCCACAATGGTAAAAAAAAAATTCGGTAGAGTAAGCGATAGGAACCATTCAGGTATCATTCTTCAATCTTAATAACACGAAATCAAAGTCAAAAATAAAGAAAATGCAGGAATTCCGTACAATGTTGGTCCTGGGGCGAAGATGCACAACATCCCTGAGCAACTCAAGCGGAAGCCTCGCCTTCGACTTCGGCAACGGATACTTAGCCGCATCCACAGTCCCCACCGCAATAACACTGGTCACTTGCAGCTCAATCTTCTGCTGCGTCGCCGTCTCCGGCGGCGTCTGTAGCAATCCCTCCACATGGACGCACGTCCCCGTCGCGACGACGTGGCTCGCATTGTAGACCTCGGATTTCACGAGCACCTGCAGATTTTCCGGAGACGAGCCGTCGTTCACCTGCAAGAAGGCGAGCGTTCCCTTCTCCGCCTCCCGCCCCGTCTTCACCCATCCGCCGATCCGGACCTTCCGTCCGGCCAGGCCGGCGCCCTTGTCGGGGCGTCCGAGGATAGACTTGATGAGGACGCGCTTGGAGAACTCCGCCTCCGGTACGGCGTCGCTGATGGTGAGGCCATCCATCGCCGGCGGCGGAGTTGAATCGGCTGACATTTTTTGTGATATATATTTTTGAGGGGGAAAAATCAGCAGTGATGAATGTATTAAACCCTAGTTAGTTTTGAAGAGGGCTATTTATATGCCTTAGAAATTCCAACGAATCGGGTCCTTCAAATCAAATGATTCTTCGATTCGGACAGAATCTTGACCCGGTTCCCACGTGTTAGGCCAATTAGAGTTTGCCACGTGGGAGATAATGCGCATTTAGGTTGGTCTACCGTTAATTAATTACTTCAAAATGAGTTAGTGGACTTTACTTTATTTTACTAAAATATTTCCAAAGTTAATGTTTTCTATCAATTATTTATTAGCCTTTGTCATTTTTTTTCATATTTTGAGTTGGAAAATGAATTTAGTTAGAACTGAATCCGATGCTTTTGTGGTTCGTTCGTTTGGATGTTCTTGAATAAATATTTATTATCTCGTTTTAATGATATTAAATTTGTTAAAAACTATATATTACACATATTAATTTTGGATTTGAAGTATTCTATTACGATTAATGAATTTTTTGTGGGGAAAAAAAATACATTTGCACTACTAAAATTACTCTTTGTACCATAAAAGAAATAAATGAAAAATAAAATAATTATGAAGTAACTTAAGTACCCTTTTATTACTTGCATGTACTACTAAAAGTATTCAATGCATCACAAAATAAAAACAAAAAAAAATGCAAAATCAATTATTAAACATATTAAAAATCAGAAAAAAAATCAAAATTCAACACATGAACTTTTTTTTTTTGTTGAAGTAGAAATTTGAACTCAAAAAAATTAACTTAAACTTGGGCAATTGAGGTGGCAAACAATATCGTGGAATGAAAAATTAACAAGAACCTAGCAATGTAAGCAATTTTTATTAGTTTGTACCGATTAAATTATGAGTTTTTGCATATTTTTTACAACTGATATCACGTTTCGTTCGAGACATACAGTTTGAACACACTTCACAATGTTCAAAAAATGAAGTTCAAACAAAGTGAGGATCTTCGAAGTATTGTTTTCGAACACGGTGTGTATGTTCGAGCTTAATTTTTTGAACAAAATGCTTTTGGTCGAACTCATGTTTTCGAACAACAGTTGTTCAAAAATACCGATTGGTAGAGTTCGAAATGGCGATCTCGAACAGGTTGAATATGCTCGAAACTTAGTTTTACACATGCAACTTGTTCAAAAAAAATCGTACATGTGTTTTTTTATTTTTGCAGCAACTAATTTTTATTTTTTTTATTTGGAATATGATCGAACTAAAAGTAGTGTTGTTGGTCCTGCAGAGTTGGTTCCTGATTTTACAGATATATTTCATACTATGGAATTGTTTGATTCTCGCGAGAGTTTGATTACCTGAATTTCATGAGAGAGAGCTATTCCAATTGACATTATCATTATTGTGCGAAGTTCAGAAGTTGGAAACGATACTAGAATTCCTCGATTGGTGTTGACATGTGAATGAAGTGGCCATCCTTGTGTGGTTAAGAATAGACCTCCAATAGAACGTGATTACGTTGAACAAAGTTTGGAGGTTGACGAAGTTTTGGAAAAAGGGAAAGGAAAAAATAATTTCAAAACCAGCTCAAGGGAGACTGAGTCGAAGAGAATCGGATGTCTATTTTGTTTAAAGGGATACCATCTCTCAGAGTGTAATTAATGGATGTTAAAAGTTGTATATGGTGTTCACAACCACCCACAAGCACAATATTTAGAAGGACATGCATACGTTGGTCGCGTGACATCGAATGAGGATAAGTTGGTGGCTAGCATGTCGAGTTCTCATAATCAGCTGAAGCAAATATTGGTTGCATTACAGAGAAACTTTCCCAGCAATAAGTCCGCGATAAAGATAATTTATAATGCGCGCAGTAGGAATAAATATGTGGAGCATGTTGGTCGATCCCAAATTGTAGTATCTCATTGATAAATTGGAGGAACATGATTATTACCAGTATACTAGACGGTGCCCACAAACTGACACCGTGAAGGGTATGTTCTACGCTCACCCGACAAGTGTGAAATTACTTAGACCTTTCCCTAAAGTATTATTGATGGACAACATGTACAATACGAATAAGCACATATTACCATTATTTGAAATAGTCGATGTTACTTCAACAAGCATGACATTTTCTATTACATGCGTCTATCTAGCTATAGTCTGAGAAGGTGATGAGGATCGCAAGCATCACATCATAAGGAGGATAATTACATATGGCATTCACTCTTCTTAAAAGTTTGATGGACAAATAAATGCAATAACCTAACAATAAAAAATGAATGTGAACTTCAAAGCATTGTACCAAGATATAAAAGGCAAAATTGAAAATTGTTATAATAATACCTGCTGCAAATTCCCATCAAGACACGTACACTAAACTTCATAGTCAAAACCTATAATTTAATTTGAAATCCATAAGTAATAGATTCTTTCAGAATAACCTCATACTACATAAGTCAAACTTATACATAATCCCTTAGTTATGAAAATATAAATATAGTATAACACCTTGTGAATGTATATATAACACAATTAAAATAATATAAAATCATCTATAATACAAACAACAAAATAGTTAAACTATTAATTTAAAATGCATACAAAAAGAAAATTTAAAATGAATTAATTATTAACTCCACTATCCTACAAGCCTTATATCTGAATTTAAAATAATCCCCTTCTCCACGTTACTGCAAGTGATAGTACAATATTCCCTTTTGAATCCATTTGTTGTGATTAAAAAGTCGACACTATATTTAGCGTGCGTATATGAAATTTAACAGTGTTTCGATGGTGTTAACACACGTCTAACCCTATTTGATAGAAGGATTTATTATATTTATTTCTAATAGTTTAAGGGATTTAAAATAAAAATATTGTTTAAGGAAGTATCGAAACAAAAATCTAATATTTTAAGGACCTAGATATACATTTTGCCTTTATTACTAATTTTATACTATTTATTTTATGTTGAGCGATAATTTGAATATACACTTTAATGCTATTTGCACCATCAAATTTTCAATATACATCACATTACTAAATACACCATCTCCTTAAATTTTTAATTTTATTTTTTTTACTTTATACACCAAATTAATTCCCAATTTTAACCTTCAATTAAAATAAAATAAAAAGAACTAATTACAAAATGGAGAGCAGAAGGCTATTGAAGAGAAAACTAATTTATGGGAATCGTAAACTGTAAATGCTTGCATGTTTTGTTAATTCTTGGAACAGAGTCTTAATTATTATTTTTTTCTTAGGCGTCGTGAACAATAAAATGTTGTTCCTCCTCATTGAGTTTTCAACTTTCTCTCATTGTTATTAGTCTTTATTGTACCAGGTTAGTGTTCCATGGAAGTTTTGGGATGAAACTGTGGCTTCTTCAACGTGCGACGCCGATGACTGTTAACTACCCTGCTCGTCTCAACCTCCATCAGGCGCCAATTCAGCCCCTTCTTCCCAACGCCGATCATGAATCAAACTGAATTTTTCGATAATTTATTTCCGAACCGGCATCAATTTCCGAAATTCTATTTTCCGAACTTCCAAATTTGGTGTAGAAAATGTTGATTGATTTTGCGATACAGATCTTGGATTTATATAGAGTTTGGGTCATTTTTGTGTTTCTAATGTGCAAGGGAGATTCGACATCTGATTACTTTGAATTTTATGTCCGATTCATGTATCATCTGGATTGGTTGTGGATTTGCAGAAGAAATATGGAGGGAGGTATGTGAGAGAAAATTGGGTGGGGAAGAAGATAGAAATGGGGACGTCAGATTTTCTGTTTTTTTTTTTTAATTTTATTTTTAGTTCTTTTTTTAATTTTTAATAAATAATTTTTAAATTAAAAGGGACGTTTAAGTAAATTAATAATTATTTATTTTTTAATTAAATTTAATGGTGGTGTATTATGAGAATTTAGTTATGGGAGAGAGATTGCGATCAAGCACAGAGCTTAGATCTAGGGCTTGCTAAGAGAGAGAGAGAGAGAGTGGCGCAGATCAGAGTGTAAGTGCAGATTATGGTTAACTAATACATGTAGTATTAGGGCAGCACTTAAGTGGGCGGAGAGGGAGCTCGGCCGCCAGGGTGGGCTAAGAGATATAAGGCCAATTAAGATTGGGCCAACATAACTGACAATCTCCACCTTTGGCCCAAGTGCATCAACAATTAACCAGCAGAGGAGTCCAAGGGGTATCATCATCGCCATTTTACTTCTTCTAAATCACAAAGACAAAGAAGAAGATAGGGGAGAGCACAGAGCAGAACCTGGCCACAAAGGCCAACCCAACTTAACCTGAGATTCACAGAGAAAGATCAGGTGGGTAAGAAACATAAATAACACAGATATAACAAGAGAAATGAAACTTTAACCAAGACCAAACTTCAGGATCTTCATGCACAACCTTAGCTTTTCAACTGGAAGGCATTTGGTACCCATATCAGCTGGGTTGTAATCAGTATGAATCTTGTCAAGTAAAATTTCACCTTTTTCAATAATGTCACGAATGAAATGAAACCTAACATCGATGTGCTTAGTTCTATCATGGAAGACAGGGTTTTTGCATAATTATATGGCAGATTGACTATCAGAAAATAAAAGCTTCCTTAAAAGCTTCAGTTACAGCAACATACTCAGATTCAGTAGTTGACAGAGCAACAATGTGTTGGAGTTGTGATTTCCAACTAATGCAACCACCACACAAAGTAAACACATATGAAGTTGTGGACTTTCTATTATCCTTATCATTGGCATAATTAGAATCCACATATCCAGCAAGTTTCAAGCCATCAGCTGACTTAGAGAAAGTCAGACCACATTTCTCAGTGGATTTCACATATCTGAGAAGCCATTTCAAGGCTTCCTAGTGAGGTTTTTCAGGATTTGACATGTACCTACTTAGACAACTAACAGAGTAAGCAATATCAGGCCTAGTACTAATCATCAGATACATAACAGATCCAATTGCATTAGTATAAGGCATACTTTTCATTTCATCAATTTCAGATTCAGATGAGAGACACATACTTTTACTCAAGTTGAAATGAACAGCAAGAGGCACATTCACAAGTTTAGCATTGGTCATAGAGAATTTACTCAAAATCTTTTTAACATAGTCAGTTTGATTCAAGACCAGAGTGGAGGACTTCCTATTTCTAATGATATGCATGCCAAGAATCCTTTTTGCATCTCCTAAATCTTTCATGTCAAAATTTTCACAAAGTTTATTTTGCACATGCTTAATTGAATCAGGTTTAGGACTAATTAGCAACATATCATCAACATATAGGAGCAGAAACATATGAATATTATCATTACATTTGTAGTACAAGCACTTATCAAAATCAGATTTTTTGAAATCAAGAGACTGCATGCATTGATCAAAATTAATATTCCATTGCCTAGGAGATTGTTTCAGCCCATAAAGGGCTTTCCTAAGCAAATAAACATGCTCTTTTTTTGTAGAATCAACAAAGCCTTCAGGCTGTCTCATATAAATATTGTTATCCAAATCACCATGCAAGAAGGCAGTTGTGACATCCATTTGTTTTAATTCCAAGTCAAACTGAACAACTAAATCAAACATAATTCTTACAGTGGTGAATTTGACAACAGGGGCAAATATTTCATTGTAATCTATCCCCTCTTTTTGAGTAAAACCTTTAGCAACTAACCTAGCTTTGTATCTAACAGATTCTGATTCATTTTTAAGTTTAAAAGGCCATTTGCACTCAACCACAAAGGTATTAGCAGGTTTTTGAACAAGAATCCAGGTTTTATTCTCATGCAAGGACTTCATTTCACATTTCATTGCATTCAACCACTTATAAGAATCAACAGACTTCAAAGCTTCTTTATAGGTTATAGGTTCATCACCTTTTATGCAATTAAACACATTAAAAGCAAGAAAGGACATTTCATAATCACCAAATCTAGGAGGCTTTCTCACATTTCTCCTAGCTCTATCCCTAACCAGTTGGTAATCATGCAATTCTCCACGTTCATTATTATCAACTTCTTCATTATGAATATCATTATTTTCCACATTATCATGCTCAGCAGATAAGGTTTCATTATTATCAGGCAAAGGCTCCACCTCAATTAGAGTATTATTAGGAGTAGATTCAGATGCAGATAAAGGAGCAAATTAGCAAGGAAAATCACTTTCATTGAGGACAACAACTCTACTGGTAATGGCTTTGAAGCCAGGGACATATTTGTCCCACAATCTATAGCCTTTTACCCACTCTGGATAACCCAAGAAAATACATTTATTGGATCTAGGCCCTAGCTTATCACCTTTAACATACACAAAGGCAACACATCCAAACACTTTTAAGTTAGATAGATCAGCATGCTTATTATGAAAGACAGACTCAGGACATTTACCAAGCAGAGTGACAGATGGTGACCTATTTATCAGATAGGTAGCTGTCAAGAGAGCCTCACCCCAGAACTTTTTACCAAGACCAGAAGAAGCAAGCAGACATCTGACCTTGTCAAGCAAGGTCCTATTCATTCTCTCAACAACACCATTTTGCTGAGGGGTATAAAGCATAGACTTATGTCTCTTAATACCAGACTCAATACACAGAGTATCCATAGCAGCATTGCAAAATTTCAGCCCATTATCAGTTCTTAGCACTTTGATTTTCTTTCCAGTTTGGTTTTCAACAAAAGTTTTAAAGTTTTTAAAATTTTCAAACACATCAGGCTTATTTTTCATAAGGAAAACCCAAACTTTCCTAGAAAAATCATCAATCACAGAGAGGAAATACCAATTTTATCCATGTGTGGGATCTTTAGAAGGGTCCCACACATCAGCATGTAAATATTCAAGCACAACAGAGGATTTAGGCACATTAGGAGCATGATTGACATGGAAACTAACTTTTTGTTGCTTACTAAGCATACAAGTATCACAGAAGGGCAGCTTAGAAACTGCATCATTTCCAAACACCCCAGACTTTGACAAGCATTCAAGACCTTTGTTACTCAAGTGTCCTAACCTAGCATGCCACAAAGCAGTAACATCAGAAGTAACTGCACTCACAGAGACATCAACAGTTGCAGACACAAAATACAAATTATTCTTTCTGAGGGTTTTGAATAAAACAAGATTTCCCTTTAAAATTTTCATGGCACCACCACCCCACTTCCCTTCAAGACCAGAGTCTTCAAGGGTAGTGCATGACACTAAATTAAAGCTCAATTCAGGAACAAATCTCACATTTGACAAAGTCAAAGTAGAGCCACAAGAAAATTCCAGGCATATATTGCCAACACCCACAGCCTTCAGTTTTCTCCCATCAGCAAGTTTCACAAAAGAATTTTGGACATAAGAGATGGAAGAGAACAATTGACTGAAAGGGAAAACGTGAAAAGAACACCCAGAATCAAGGAGTCATTCACCTTCATCACACTGATTAGCCACAAAGTTTATATCAACATCAAATAAAACCATGTACACATCAAAATCATAATTTCCAAAAGGACACACCACAGAATTAGCATGATCAGTTTGATTATCATTATTTCCCTGTTTCTCCTTTTTTTTGGGTTGGTACAAGTTTTGGTAAAATGCCCAGTTTCTTGACAATTATAACATATTTTTCCTTTCATGAATTGTTTATTAGACCTACTTTTAGATCTAGCCTTGTTTTTTATTTCATTATCACCAGTTTTAGTAGGGGTTCTCCCTCTAACATGATGAATTTTACCTCCAGAGCTACCACCATATTTTAAGTCTTTGCCTTTTCCCCTTAAGGCAGCAGAAATTATATCAAGAGTAATAGCATCTCTACCATACTTGATGGCAGATTTCACATCATTATAGCAATCAGGAATGGTATTTAACAGCGCAGAAGCAGTATAATCATCTATGTGTTTATCCCCAACAATTTTCATGTCTTGAATAAGTTTATTAAACTCATCCAAGTTAGAATCCATGTCTTTAGAGGTATCAAGTTTAAAGCTGAAGAATTTTCCTTGTAAATGAATTAAATCAATCATATTTTTCTCAGTATATAATTCATGCAATTTTTCCCAGATTTCCTTAGCACAATTAAGGTGAACAACCTTTCTTAACACAGAGTCAGTCAGATTTAGCAAAATTGAAGCCACATCATTTTTGTTCATTTTAATTCTGGCAGTATCAGTGACATCACTGGGACAACCAACTTCTATAGCTTGGTCAGTATTAAGATGAACCAAAACACATTCCATTTTTCTTTTCCAAATTTGAAAATCTGATTTTCCATCAAAAGGAGGATTATGCATGGTGGAACTCATGGCAACAACAAGAATAACCACAGACAGACGCACAAAAGGATAAATAAGAGCCTTTTCAAGCGGAAAATCACACAAGCATGCAAGCACACAGCTCGTAGGCAAGCTGAGGAGAGCCTAGTTCACTGGGCAGATTGACCTGCTGTGCAGGGGTTCACTCAGGGCCTATACTTAACTTAGTTAGGGTTGAATCACACAGAAACGAGCAAGATAAGCAAGCAAAGCACAGAGCAGGCTCAGATAAAGCAGATAACAGAGATATGAGCGGAAGCAACCAAAGATCAGAAAACCCAGAAGGGCAAGAAGCCACAGAGACTCAAAGCAGAGAAAACCTAGGACCACTATACTAGCAAGCAAGTCCCAAGCCTACAACCCTTTTCAAAGGGGCAAGAACTAGAAATTTAAGACAGAGAGGTTCTCAGCCGCTTTACCTGAGTGGAATACCCTAGGAAGGGATTCTGACCTACCTATACGGAGGCTCCGAAAGCTGGGGAATGGCTCAGCCACAAAAAAAGGCGGAGGGACGGTGACGGTGCGGTGGCAGAGGGTGCCCTCGACGGAACTCGTGGCTCTGATACCACTGTTGGGTATCCGTGCCGTCGAGAGATTCACCGTTCACTGCTTTCACCGGGTGCGACCGTCACCGTACGTTGCTCAAGCAACACTTCTCCAACAAGCTGCAGCAAGAAGGAGATAAAGAGAGGGGGAACGGATCGGCTCAGGTAACCCAAGTTACCGGAGCACCTCAACGTTTACTGAAACGCACAGAGCACAGAGAAGGAGAACCACAAAGGTAATCGAAGAACGACCCTCTACTGACAGCCCACTCAACCTTCGGCAAGCCCCTCTTCACTCAACCACTGACACTCCGGCTAAGGCTATGGTATCACAGAGATACAAGGTTCCCAGAGGAAGTAGCCGGAGATGGGAGAGAGATCGCGATCAAGCACAAAGCTTAGATCTAGGGTTTGCTAAGAGAGAGAGAGAGAGAGAGAGCGGCGCAGATCAAAGTGTAAGTGCATATTAGGGTTAACTAATACATATAGTATTAGGGCAACTTAAGTGGGCCGAGAGGGAGTTGGGCCGCCAGGGTAGAAATGGACCAAGAGATATAAGGTCAATTAAGATTGGGCCAACATAACTCACACTTCACTTCTTCCACTTCATGTAAAACTTTGTAGCTTGCTGCTGCAGCCCGGTTTTCAACTGATCTATTGAAAAATTTGAGGACTTATAATGGAGATTCATATCCAAAGCAAAATTACATATAGACACAAAGTAAATAAACTCTTAAAATAGTTGAGGGTCTTATTTGTATTTTTGAGATAAACATAAATGTCTTATTTGATCATTTTCTCTTACTTAAAGTATACATATGTGACTTATAATCAATTTCGCAAACTCTAAGGCCGGTCATCATTTATTTGACGTGTTGATATTCAGTTGTGCATGCGCGCACTTCTACTCAAAATATGTTCTTAATTTTTAAAGAATAATTTGATTTTGAGCACAATACAACACTTTTAATTAATTAATTAATTGTAGCTTGGAAATCAAAGTTTTGGCATTTCGCTTCTTCCATTTATATGTAGGCGTATCAAATTATTTAAATTTTTTTAACAAGTGTTACGCTTAGTAATTTTTTTTTTACACATTTAAGTACATAATTATTTGTATACGTGGATGTCCCATAGCCATAAGTGTGAGTACTATTCATGAAAAAAAAATACAATTTTATATTAGAGTATAATGGTGCAATACACGAAGAATACCAATGAATCAATAATAATATTGTGTATTTTAATTGTTGTCAGTTTAACAAGCTAGATGATCCATTCAATCAATTGTATAAAAGATTTTAATGATGGTGATTGTTATAATAATAATTATCGTTGCTATAACTAAATATAAGTACTGTATTTTACAATCCAACATTAAGTTAGTGACTTTACAAATTAAATATTAAAATGTGCTTAAAGTAAATGTATAAGCAATGCCATAATACGTTTAAAGTGTCTGAATTTGAATTTTCTTATGTATAATATTAAACGTCATTGTCATTAATATACGATGCTTATAAATACTGGGTTTGAGAATAGATGTGCATATTTTTTATATTTATTAGTTTAACAATAATTTAAAAAAATATCACTACCCGGACACAAAATTATTATTTTTATCAATAAATATAAAACAAACTCTTTTACATGGTGTATTTAGTATTTGGCATCATTATATATAGATTTTCCACGCCCATGCATTCTTTATCAGTGGCGAAATCAGAAAAAAAAAATATAAGAAAAATATTAGGGATCAGTATAATATTTAGAGTGTTTTTCCCACACAATTATATATTTACATATAATAAAATCATATAAGAAAATGTATAAAAATTATAGTAGATTTTTTTTTTCAAATTGGACTTTTAGCTTGCTTTTTTTTCAAAAGGAAAGTGCTTTATTTTTTTTCAAGAAATGTTTAGGCCGAAACTTACACATTTTTCAACTCTAACCTTAAACACATAAGATTTTTTGTTACCTCCTCATTGCTATACTATGTATTGCACTTTCAAATTACGAGGTTTTTTTATATTATTTTGTTACATCATCTTTATCAATTTTTTTTTTTTGATTTGGTTTAATTTTATGATTCTTTTTAGGGTTCACCCCACCCACTCAATATTTATAAATATTTTTTAGTATTTCTTTTAATAATTCATTAGTATGGTTGATAAATATTGACTGTGATTTTTATTTTAATTCATTTATTGTTGATAAATGTTGACTATGATTACTTATGTTAAAATTTATTTTTATTTTATAATTAATATTATTAAAATCATAAATTTGATAGTGAAACACGAAAAATGCCTAAATATATTATTAAATATTAATATAAATTATAGTATTATACTTATACAATACATATCTATCTTCTTCTTCAACCTCTCGTCGCCGCCTGGATTCAACAAATGAAGAATCAACCTCCCTTCTCTTCTCCACGCTTCACATAATCGTCAGTGCTCCCCCTCTTCTCTCTCTATTTATTTTTTTTTGTTGGAAACACATCGACGTGAAAAAAAATCCGACAACCACTACTATAAATGAGGTAATTTTACAATTAGAGGGGCCGGAGCTGATGTGACCCGGGACCTATGGAACACGACAAAGACAAACTATGCGGAAGTTAGGAACGAAACTACGTCGGATGCGTAAGGGACAATACGACTCAAACAAGGAATTAAAATACAACTCAACTAAACGAACAATTAGACTCGATAAAAACTGAAATAACACGATACCTAAGACACTTTAGACTATGACCAAATACCAAATAAAACACAAAATCAAGATAAGAAAAGAGGCGAATAAGATAGGCACACGAATGACTCGATTTAAGGCTAGAACTTACTAGAAAACTGGGCTACAAACGAAGACTCGAAGATGAACACGAAGGACACTCTTGAGGGGCTGGACTCACGGCGGTGGAGGCTGGATTGGAGGCGGACATCGGCGGTGAAGGTGGTCTTGGCGGCGGTGAAGATTGTAGAAGGATTGGCTAGGATCGGCGAACCCGTGTTATAAACTCGAACGCGCACGTCTAATTTCTCCGGATAGCAATTCTCCCAAGTACTCGTTGTACCCTGAAGAACCTTGAATAAGACTATTGAATTGCTAGAACAATAGAATGTTTGTAGTTTTGATCAACCGAAGGATCGTGAGACAGATTGAGAATAACTATTTATTTATTGCAATTGTCTAACTTTTAAATGTCACGTGAAGGCCCTATTTATAATAACATAGGGGACGATAATCTAAGTCCTAAATAACTAGATAAGACCGAAAAATACTAGTCCTAATCAAACTAGAATAAAATCAAAAGATACCAAAAATAAGATAGCAAAAATCTAACTAGATAAGGATAAATTCCAAATAGATTTGGGCCTCATAATCCCGCCTATTGGACTTCAAGATACACGACTTTGGGCTGCAATAATTCGTGGCCCATTGTTGTGATTTAATTCTTGCCACCTTTGCATGAAACACAGCAACTTCTCGGATTCCCATGCAAACGCGTAGAACTCTTCATTCATACGTCCAAATGGTGCGATTCTTCTTCTCACGTCTTCATGCTTCCTTCTTCTTCATCAATGGATAGCATGGTGATCAATCTCGAACTGCTCTTCATGTCTTCTTCTTGCAATTCGAATTTGCGCCTTATTGAAGCTTGTAGATAAGCTTACAACTCTTTGCTCGTAAACGCGTCATAGGACCTCTGAATTGCAGCTCCGGATCATCCTCTTTATTGCTTTGCACGATCTCATCAGGAGCCCCCTGAATCCGCCACTATTCTTCATGGTTATTTTGACTTATTGGAATAACTAAAATACTAAAAACACACGTGCATGTAAAAGAACTACGCAGGAGTCTTGTTGAGACTATTTTCTGCGTCCTAATACATAAGACAAGTTAAATCATGTATTCAAACACAACAAAAATACAAAAAGAAACCTATAATATTAATATTAGTAAATCATTATATTGTATTATATCATTAGAACTTATATATATATATAATTATATTAGTCATTATATCTAGTATATATCATCATTATATTATATTGTATTTTATATAAACATATGATATATAATTACATTAATATATATAGTAAAATTACTAATTTGGGTAAGTGCGTTTAGATGGAAAAATCTAAAGGTTACAATCTATGGGAAGGGACCATTGCATTTTTATATAAATAAAGATATATCTATAGTTAAAAGAATCAATATAATAATTATTGCAAAGTAAATATAGAATGCTGAATATAATGCTATGCCCTATATTCTGTTTTGCAAAATTATCATGAATTTTAAAATATGTCAATAAATGCTTAATTTTTTCATATATTGCAAAAATGTAATATGGTTCAATTTTTTTTATATTGGATGGCTGACGTTAAAGTCTAACTTGTACAATGGTATAGAAAATCCTATGTAATACCAATGTGGAATATGAGTTTCCACGTCATTTTAAATGTCTGACTCGAGAGTGATTTGTAAGCAATTCAAAGGCATTCTTGCAAAAATGTGGAAAAATTTTGTATTTTTTTTAATGTTTTTTGAAGTTGGGAATAATTTTACAAAACAGACTAAAGTTGGGATTCAATTTTATTGGGCTGGACCCAAAACTATGTAACCCAATGGACTTACCGAGAGGCCTGATTACACACAACCCTAACCCTAAATCTCTTCCACGCAGCTGAAGAACCTCAGCATTCTCTCTCTAGCGATCTCAGCATTCTGAAAAAAAAAAAACGAAGCCCTTAGCGTTCTCTCTCTAGCGATCTCAGAGAAGTCGATCAGCCATGGGTAATTCATTTCATCAATTGTTTTTCTATTAGTATCGGTATTGAGTTGGTGAAATTAAATCGATTTTGCAGGTAAGGTCCATGGTTCGTTGGCTCGCGCCGGGAAGGTGAGAGGACAGACGCCCAAGGTGGCGAAGCAGGATAAGAAGAAGAAGCCCCGCGGCCGCGCTCACAAGCGGATGCAGTACAACCGCCGTTTCGTCACCGCCGGTAACTCTATTTACCTCAATTTTTTTATTTTTTTACTTTGAAATGTTTGTGGTGTATCTAAATATCATGCTGTGCTGCTGTTTCTTCTAAAAGGTTTACATGGTTAGGAATTTGGTGTTTGGCTGAATTTGTCTAGTGACTAATTAGGTTTCATTTGCTATTTAGAAGGTTTGATTTTGTATTCTATTGAATTTAAGGCTTTTGAATGTAACATGTAAATTAACAATGCATGTATTGTATTATTCTGACCATGCTTATTTTTTCCCGTTGAATCTGCTTGCGCCAATCACTATAAATGATTTATATTATATTAAATTTTGGGATTTTTTGAATGTAAAATGTAAATTAGCAATACAATGTTTACTCAGAGCATGTTGATTTATTTTTCTTCTTCTCATACCTGTTTGTGACTATCATTACAAATGATCAATGGGGATAGGAGGTTATGTAAATGAGAATTGATTTGCTTCAATTTAGTTTTCTTACAGAACTGGTGTTTCTGATGTGTTCTATTTCTTGCAGTTGTTGGTTTTGGAAAGAAGAGGGGGCCAAATTCATCGGAGAAGTAAAGTGGAGCAATCGTAGTTAACCTCGTTCCATCGTTTTGATTATGTCATAGTGTTTCTAGTTCTGTATAAGCTTTTGGCCCTTCATTTTCTGGGTTTTGACTATTTGAACTGTGATCACTTTTGCAAGTTCATTCCATATATATATATATATAATTCATGTGAACAAATTGTTTATGTCTGTCAAGAATGCTGTGAAGTGTAGAGAGGAGGAAATTCTATTTTGGCCGGGAATCCAATCAACCTCGCTGGTTTTGTTCTCTGTTAATGGTGGTTTTACTCTCTTCTTTTTACCCCTCGTAACTTCTGAAGGTCACATATATAAAGATAATTTTATTTGAGTTGGAGGTGTTGTATATGTTTATATTTATAATCTTAATTGGTTTGCCACACTTTTTTCAGCAGTTCATGCACATGAATAGGTGGTTATTGTTTTCCATTAGCTATTGTTTTTGCTGTATTTGCGCGAGGATTGAATCATTGGATTACAATTAGGTACTGTAAACTAACAGAGTCACTCGCGAGTTATTCGCAGCTCTCGATTTGGAAAAAGCTTGTTCGAAGCTGGTTCGTTCTCTAAACAAGCTCGAGCCTTGAATTGAGCTTGATAAAATTATTGAACTGAGTAGTATTTGGTTTGGCCAACTCACGAACATGTTCAAACTCGAGCTTAATCAAATATGTTTGTGCATATTATAAATATTTTGAATGGGTAAATTGAGTTTTTTTTTTATTTATTTTTATTGAGCTCAAATATATAAATTAAATGGTTTTTCGAACATTCGAGCTTAGATTTGATTGGTAAATTTTAAAGCATTTTAGGATCTGAGATTCAGTTGAATTTAAGCATGACACATATTTATCGGAGAGCTTGAAGAAGAGGAAAAAAGCTCGAATCGAGCTCGAGGTCATCGGGTGTTTCGCTCACTTCATTTACAACCTTAAGTCACAGTTTACACACTAAAAAAACAAGGATTTTGAAACCAAAAACAGCCATTACTCAACCTGCAGAAGCAAAATGGAGGAATTGTGAATCTTGTTGGAGTCTGTTGATTTCTTGATCTGTGATCACAATCCATGCTTCAATTCCTCCGCCCCGATCAGCAGAATCGAACAAGAAGACACAATTCTTATTTCGATAACTAGTATTGCTGACCCAAACAGGGCTCCCCCACCCAAAATCAGCTTCATAAACTGCGAATCTGCAGTAGCTACTGAACCTGAAAACCTCAACATCTCCCTCCACCAACAGTCTACTAATCTCCATGAAATTCTCTTTGGCGAACTCGAACCCCTTTTCACCCAACAGCTTCATCATACATTGGTCGTCAAATTTCTCAAACGCAGCTCTCAACTTCCCAACAAGCTGAATCCAGGTCGTTTCACCTGCGCTCTCCGCTTTTACCATCTGAAAAAGATTCCCAAACGACCTCTCCGACAGCGCCGGAACCTTCCCTCGTAGGTTGAGACTATGATACGCGACGGACCTGTCGATCCCTTTGGCCGCCATGCAACGGTTCCATATGAACGCGGTCACAACCTCAACTCGCGTAGGCTCGATGATGATGATTGTAGAGTTTCTTGCGACCTCTAGCTTCATTGCATCTATTGCTGAGGCAGTGAAGACGAACCTTCTCGTTTCGAGGTTTTGAGCATGAGGCCGCACCGACGGACTCATTGGGTTCGGTGTGAAGTCCGGCGTGTTGCGGGGAGGAAAGAGAGCGGCCGAGTTGAAGACGGGGGCGACGGCATTGTTCCGATCCCGACGAGCCGCTGCAGCCCAACATTTGATGAAGGAGCTCAGCGTGCAGGCGTCGGCGATTCTGTGGGAAATGCATATCCCAACTGCGATTCCACCGCAGTTGAATGAGGTGATCTGGCCAAGATTCGTAATATTTCTTTTAAGAGAATGATAAAAATGTTGGAGTTCAAACTAGTTAAAACAAGCAGTATGTAGGAACTAACCTGAACTGCTAGCTGTTCTTGAGAGTTTGAAACGTAGCCATTGGTGATAAAGGGGATGAGCTTGTCTAGGATTTGAGGATCAGGGGACTTAACAATGTCTAACACATTGCCATTAGCCCTAGCTTCGATATACGAGACGCCGTCGTCGTTGCAGTCGACTGATATCTGGCCTTTCATCCTTCCAGCGAGGGGGTAGAACTGGGCTAGAGCTTGTGACAGTGAAGTCTTGAGAAGATGAGACATTTGGGATTGGTTGATGTTGTTGTGTTTGTTCAAAGTGTAGTAGAGAATGAGAGGGATGTAGGAAGGAGGGATCCTCTCATCAATGAAAGAGAGCTTGAATTCTCTGAGTTGAGGTGGAGTCAGAGATGATGGCTTGATTGATTCTGTATACAATGCTGAGATCTTCATTTTTTGGAGGTCAACAAATTCATCGGTCTAATGTATTGGAATTTGGAGGATAAATGCTAGTGTAAAATTATTTTCATTGCTAATAATATAAAATTATTTTATATAGCTGGCTGGATTTAAGATCTGAAGCAATATATATTTAATTAGGCTAATTGTTTGTATTAGACTATTAGTTGCCCTTTGCTTACTTTTTCAATACCAATGTCTTGATTGAGGGAACAAATGCTTGGAGAAATCATCACATGCTAATTTCAAGAAAATTGCTACTTAATAGTATATTATCTCTCAATTATAATTTTAAGAATGATCATGTTTTTGGACTTGTCATGAAGATATGTAATTTGTGGTAATTTCGTAAATTTCATATCCCCCATGTTTTTTCCTAAAAATTTTAAACCCCCTGTTAAATAAATAATCTACATAAAATCCACTACTCTTTCCAAATATCTAATAATCTAACAACATTAACTTTAACATAAATTTCCTATTATACCATTTTCATATTTAATGAAATAAATATTTTAAAAATAAATTAAATAATACAAAACTTTTAATGTGGCGTTGATATGTTAATATTAAAGTTATTTTTCTGGATATTTAATTGCAAGTACCCTTTGCGTACCAGGTGTATGGCATGTTTGGAAATGAAATAAAGGTGGATGGGCAAAAATGGAATACAAAGTTAGTTGAATGGGGACAAATGCAACTGTGTATAATCTTTATTTACTCCTTCCGTTTCATTTTGATTGTCGTTTTATGTTTTTTTTTTATAATAAGAATTAATAATTAATTTCATGGACTAATATACTCATCCCTCATATATGACATAAAATCTTATTCACTTGTTTTTTCCTAAAATATGGTTTGGGATATGATTTTTTTTTTTCACTCACACACCCGACCTTTGATCTCTAAGCAACTTCAACCTCACTCCACCACTAGGCTATCCCCACCGGGACAGGGTTTGAGATATGGTTAAATTTGAGATAGTCCGTAAAAATATATAAAATAACAAATATTTCGACATAAAATAAAAAAAATCAAAACAACAATCATAATGAAATGAATGGAGTGTTTAATAACAATCTGCGTAAACACGTCAACTTGTATATAATCTTTATCTATTAAATAACAAAAAAAACAGCTAAATTTACTGCTAATTTTCAAAAACTATTTTAAAATTACAATAAATTAAGTGCTCATACATGCTTTTTTTTTATTAAAAAAGCTCACTCACGGAGTCCTCCTATGTTACCAATTGACAATTGTGTTACAGTTTCTTTGTATCATCATATCATTAATATATGTTACATTTATTGGATGATATTTTAATTCCTTTCCACGTATAATTTATTAACGACAATGAAATAATAGAATTAGCAAAATGATGTATCAATTTTGTAACATGATCCTATCAATATAGCAATGTCGTAGCAATCCGATCTCGTCAATGGAGCAATTTGATCTCTTCAATTTACGAAGATTTCTCCATCACTGTTTTAGCAATATGATATTATAAAGGGAGTTTCTGTTTGCACCCCCATATTTACTCTTTGCACCATAACTTCTTCATGCACCCTCTTTTTTACTCTTTGCACCCTTAAAATTGACTATAATGCTCTTACTTAAAAAAAATATAAAATCTGAAAATTAAAAGCATAACAAAAAAATCGCATTCCGTTCGAAGTTGTGTATTCGAACATTTTGAATATGTTCAAAGTCTTCTGTTCGAGCATAATGGATATGTTCGAAGTCTTGTGTTCGAACGGTACTTAAAAAAAATTCATGGAGTCCGTTTGGAACTTAATTTTCGAACATGCCATGTTTGTTCGAAAATTAATTTCCGAACGACCGAATGTGACTTATTTTAAAAATTATGTATGTTCGAAAATAAAATTTCGAACAAACATGATGAGTTCGAAATTTCATTTTCGAACCATACTTAATTTTGTCTTTTTGAACAAAGGGCATTTAAGTAACTTCAAAACTATTTTATTTTTTCTTTTTTTCTTTTAGGATGCAAAGAGTAAATATGAGGGGTGCAAACAGAAACTCCCTATTATAAATCTAGCAATGTGATCTCATCAATTTAGCATATAAAAATTTAATATTTACATTATCAATGCTCAACTCCCGAAAAAATAACATTTTTCACTAAATCATTGTCTATATGATAGGGCGATCGCCTTTCCAAAAATTGCACCCCAAAATTACAACATTTTTAAAATAATGTTTCACAATCTTGCCCCTACTTTTTTTTTTAGTACTAAAATCAATTGATCATTTATGCAATTTATTCATGAAATTGCCATTGTCCATCTCATCCATTAGGCCATGCAATACGAATGGTTGAGATTGGTGATCGAATTGGCAAAGACAAAAAAAAAAATTCGTAATTTTTGCGGATTATTTTTTAACGTTAAGCAATACGAAAACATACATAAAATCAAATTTTCACTGATCGAAGCCAATAAAATGCAATCATGTCGCAAGGCTCGACAGGCGATATCTTAATTTATTTTGATAGAATTGTTACTAAAAAATTATATTGTAAAGAGGTAAAAAAAAAAAAGGTTCCACCGAGACTTGAACTCGGGTTACTGGATTCAGAGTCCAATGTCCTAACCACTAGACCATGGAACCATTTTTGAATTTGAACGGGTTTTAAATACATTTTATATAATAAATGTTTCTCACACAATGAGCACTAACAAACATTAGCCACTAAGGGTGTAATTGAGTCGAGTAATAGCCTTATCGAGCTCAAGCTCGATAAGAAAAACTCGAAACTCGACTCAACTCGAGCTCGGTCAAGCTTTAATTTTTTGAGCTCGACTCGACTCGATTATGTATAAATATTAAATATAAAATTATATTTATTTAATTTTAAATAAATATAATTTAATTATTAATGATATATGTGTAAATAATTGAATTATTATGGGCAAATTTGTAATTGCACTAAACTCGATTAAGCTCGATAAGGCTCGTGAGCCTGTCGAGCTCACTATTATGGAGCTCGAGCTCGAGTTCCGTAACTACTAAAGTAGCTCGAACTCGAGCTTGACTCGACAAACCTCGAGTCAATTTTGAGCTTTCACCGAGTCGATCCTGAGTAGCTCACGAGTAGGCTCGACTCACTTACACCCCCTATTAGCCACCGTAACCTTGTATTCTCACAAATGCTCTAGAAAGACAGTGTCTCTCATAGGAGATGGCTAGTTCTAGTTCTCCATATTGACTTAGGTGATTCTAGATTATACCTCTCAACAATGCAAACAAACAACACCAATGTGTCTTAAACGCACAAATGTTTTGAATCATTACGAGCCAATAGCTCAACTTCTGACAATCAAAACAATTCAATCATCAAGTTCATCTCAGTAGGGCCACCCAAAACAAGGGCTATGAGAGTCAACACAAATATCATAATTCCATCAAGTTCGTCTCAATAAGACCACCCAAGAAAAATTCACAACACAATAGTAAACCATCAAGTCCATCTCAAACGAACCACCCATAATTCGGGCTATGATTACTTCATTTAATATATAAGTATTATTCTCATATAATACATTAGTATATGAACACACGAGAAATGTTAGTGACTCAAATATTCAATTTTATGTCAAATAGAATCTCTCATGACATGCATATGAAAATGTGGCAAAGGCCTCCAGCCCCACAATTATCTACACAATGAGTCACAAGCCAAGAAGCATGTTGATTATGTAAAAACACAAAGAGAAAATTACCGAGTGTTCTTTTCTCTCATTCTTCCAAAAACCAAACAGCACCTCTAGCACAAATATTGTCACAAATGAAACTTTAACAGAGCATATCGCAATTTAGTTGATGTATAACCTTTGGGTTCATGCACAACCTAACAAAAGCTTCATCCTATGATTCTCAAACATAACATTGATGTCTTTGGAAACTCAACATAGGTCGGAAAACATATTTAACCAAATTGCCCAGTATTTACCTCAATTTTTTGTGCGGCCAAAATCAACAAAAACCAAAGCATTAATCTTTGGTATATTAATCACAAAAAATAAACAAAATAGCCATGACGATTTCTCAAGACCAAATTGTAGAAATTGGGTTATCCTATGTTATTTGATCTCTTAAGACGAAACACTATGCGCATGTGAGCAATTTTTATTGCCATTCTATCACAATATAAAATATATAGATAAAAGATCAATAACCGTTTTACCCACAATCCCACTTAGTTGTGTAGTTCTCTCAAAACGGTTATGAGACTTTTTCAACAGATAAAATCGGGTTAAATAGAGATGGTCCAATTGTAACATAACCAAGAGAAAAGAAACAAGACACAATAGAATATCGGGTCAAAAAGAGACGGCCTAATAGTTGTTGCCATTTCTAACAATATGTATATATTTTATTAAATGAGTGATATAATGGTGGGACGTCCAAAATTATGTATGTACCATATGTTATAGTGAGTGATTTGAAGGGAATGAATATTTTAAAAAGTAAGTACATATAATTTTTGGTGTGATGGTGACGTGGCGTAATTATGTACTAAAATTATGATATACAACCGTGGATGATCTAATGATCTAAGAACATTCAAATATCCATGCCAAGCATTGTTGAAGTGAAAAAATAAGAAAGAGAGATTGATATTAAGGTGACGTAGTGGTGTGGTGTAAAAATTATTGAAAATGAAAATGGGAAAAAAATCAAAGTTGTGGAATAGATTAGGATTAGATGATTAGGACATAATTGAAATAGTGATCGAAAGGTGGGAGTGGGGCCCAGAAGTCCAAGAAAGTGGCGCGCTGTCGATTTGTTTGATGTTCAGAGCAAAGAATTTTAGACATTCTATTCTTGGATGAAAATGAAAACCGGAGCTATTTCCCCAACTTATCGCTCTCTCTCTCTACACCTGTTCCTCTTTCGTCTCCTCTCTCCCTCTCTCTCTCCACCTATACTCACATACATGCAGCAATTCAATCTCTCTACACGTATACACCAATTCCAATTCCAAATCCTTCTCTTCATGAACTTTCATGGCCCACCGATTTCCAATTTTTCTTTATTCTTCTATTTTCCTCTTCGCTTCTGCTTCCATTCCACCTGCATTTTCTGATTTCTCCATCATACACTATGGCCGCTCGTCCAAGCTATTCCGCACCGATTACTCGCCGCCGTCTCCGCCTCCTCCGTCGCCGCCGCCGCACCCGCCTTCCATCTCTTGCGAGGATTTGAAGGGCATTGGCTCGCTCAACACCACATGCGAGCTTAACTCCAACTTGAATTTCACAGATGATGTTTATATTGAAGGCAGGGGCAACATTTATGTTTTGCAGGGGGTAGCGTTAATCTGCCCCAAGATGGGATGTTCGATTGCAATCAATATAACGGGTGAATTGACATTGAAATCTAACGTGGAGATTGTTGCCGGATCAGTTTATATAGTCGCCGGCAATGCCAGTTTGTTAGGGGGTTCGGTGATTAATGTGACGGCGAGAGCTGGTGACCCGCCGCAGCCGGCGATGGGGACGCCGGATGATGCTCAGGGTGGTGGTGGAGGCCACGGCGGAAGGGGGGCGAGCTGCGTGATGGATAATAAGAAGCTGCCGGAGGAGATTTGGGGTGGAGATGCCTACGCGTGGGAGTCTTTGGATAAGCCATGGAGTTATGGAAGTAAAGGCGGGACCACGAACAAAGATGAAGCTTATGGAGGGGGAGGGGGTGGCAGGATTTGGTTGGAGGCCGACGACGTTGTGGACATGTGTGGTATGCTTTTGGCGGAGGGAGGGGATGGCGGGGTGAAAGGTGGCGGAGGCTCCGGCGGCAGCATTTTCATCAAGTCAAAGAAAATGTAATGTCCTTCAATTCAAACTTCTTTCATTTTGCCATAGTTAATCTGAACTTTTTTCTGGGATGGAATTAGTTTTAAATGCTTTAAATATCTGCCTGCATTGCATGCTTTTGTTAAAAGTTTTGCTCACTTCAGTCAGTGGTGTGTGACTTTATGCATGGGTTTTAGGGGAGGACGTACTACTATATTATTTTATTGACTGAACGTTGTATAGTTTATATTCTCAATTCTTCAATTTAACTATTAACATTGCACATGACAACTCCTTGTTAACGGCGACACAATTTAATTAATCTTCAATTCTTCTTGGAAAATTTTCACCCATAAAAAAAACAACTCATAAACTCCTTGTTAACGGTGCATTGCATCTTACCCTGTTGCAATGTTGCTTTCTCCATTAGATAAGGCACTGACATATTCCTTTACCTTACCCTGTTAACTGTGCATTGCATCTTTGACTAAGAAGAGGAGAGGTGTGCGTGCAGGCAAGTTGAACAAATATGGAACATACTGGATAGGTTTATTGCTGAAACTGGAACTGAATTTTATTTTTTTATTCAGAAATTTCACATTTCTCAATCTTCTTCTAATCCAAAATTTGGCAGGCTGCAGAGTGGTTAAATTTTTAAACAGGACTAGTTACAGACACATATCTCAGTTTGATATAAATAGACCAACTTTGAAATTGCATCAGCTGTTAGACAACCTGAACGTTTACTATGATATGAGTCTTCAGCTGTTTGTTAAAAATAACAAAAAACTTCTTCAAGGTTTGTAAAAAATGCAAGGACTTCTTTTTTGGTTTGTGAAACTCTTATTTAACTTACCTGGATTTAGTTCATTTCATATTACAACAACTGTGGCCTGTATGAGGAACAAATTGATAATAAAGCTTGATGAGTTCTTTGTATTCAGCAAGCAATTTATCTTTTTTATTTTTGGGCAGGAGTTGTACTTATTAGTTATATCAGCATGGGTTATCTTGTCATTTTATATCTAATTGAAGAGCCTTAATCATATTGTTACTGACTCTTTTGTGAAGAGCAGGACCGGAAGTGGCAAAGTATGTGCTTCTGGAGGTGACGGATTTGCTGGAGGTGGGGGTGGAAGAGTATCTGTTGATGTCTTTAGCAGGCATGATGATCCTATATTCTTGGTACATGGTAAGGCCTGTCTGAAAAGAAAGTTAGCCACTAGTTTTTTTTATTGCTCATAATTCGCATACTAGTATTAACGGGAATTACATTACCATGTTATTATAGTGATCATGCTTAAGTAGGAATCCTGAAGTCTAAATCTTAATGAAGGCTATGGATGCACCAGTCAAACATCATATTGAATTATGGCTGCTTACCTATGGCGATCTTCACACTTTTCTGGAAGTAACTTGTGTGCAGCATGTTTAGGGATTAACCCTTTCTAGTGACCACTATTTTGTGTTATGTCTTTAATGATACTGGCCTTTTAGTATCCTTATTTCTGCTTTTCTGCGATTGTCTAATTTGTGAATATTTTCAAAGCTAACTTGATAATTTCTGGCAGCAGCAGCTATGCATAATTTACGCGTATATTATTATTTTGCTTTATAGGAGAGTTGTTGCTCTAATCCAGTGTAGGTCTTGAGGTCTTGGTCCTCTGTAGTTTTTTATTTTTTTACATTTTGTAGGGTATGCTCTTCTAATCTGGGATAATTGACCTCTTGACATCTTACTGCTTCATAGTATATCTGTAACTCTAATCCGGCATAAATTTTGGCATCATGTTGATTTATAAAATAGCTGTTACCCTTGCTTGCCAGCTTTGACTTTCCTTCGGCTGTTTGTATTTGGTTTTGTTGTATAAATGATCCTGTCCTTCCCCTTTCAACTTTGTTGTTGCACAATGAACAAGTTACTTGCATCCCATGATTTATAATTTAAAGGGGAATCTTAGAATTACTTATTGTTTTTGTTTGGCAAGAACTTCCTCTTGGGATTTTCTGTTATCTTAGAATCTAAGATGAATATGCATACAAGGCAACTTAAGCTTGATCTTATAGTGGAGATCTTTTAATGAAAAGCAACAACATTCACTCTGCCATGTAATGTAACACATCTTTCCCGTTTCATGAGTTACATATTTCAAGAACTTGACTGCATCATCTGCATCTTTTAAATGAGATCCACAGCATGAATTATGTTATAGCTCTGCGTAGATTATCATCCTTACGAACAGCTAGAAATTTTGCTTTAAGCTATCACCTAGGTGCTAAAATGCTCTTTTTATTTTATTTTGGGAAATACAATCTAGTCATTGTTAGTCATAAAATTTTCCTCATTCCTGTATGTTGTTTGTCTCATTTGATCTCGTTTGGAAAGTTTATTAAGTTTGTTATCACAGTTGTTCAGGCTATGTTTCCTAGTAACTCTGGAAAGAACCTGCTTCAACCCTCCAAACTATTAACATGCCTAATGAAGTCTGAAATAGACTTAGTTGAGGATTTATCCCCTCTTGTGTCCAATTTTGTCTTTTGACAGGGGGAAGAAGCTTTGGCTGCCCCAGGAATGCAGGTGCTGCTGGGACATTCTTTGATGCTGTTCCTCGAAGACTGATAATCAACAATGCCAATATGTCAACAGACACTTACACACTTCTCTTGCAATTTCCTAACCATCCACTGTGGACAAATGTTTATATTCAAAATCGTGCTCAAGCGACTGTTCCTTTATTATGGAGCCGTGTTCAGGTTGTCAAGAAAAGAAATTCAATCCCCAACAAATCTTATCTTCACTAAGTATTTCTTTATTATCACGTTATTCTTCTTTAATGGTACACTATGGTGGTAGCATTGTTCATTTGTTCTAATGAGCAATGGTGTAGGATGAGAAATAACCTTCTGTCTGGGCATCAGTTATATGACCTTTTACAATTGCTGATATGTATTTATATTTCACCTAATGAAAGAAAGCATGAAGCTTATAACTAAATCAGAAGTATAGAAAGAGCTGCAAAATTGTAACCGTGATTTGGTAAATTTTGTACATTTTAGGTTTCCAACTATGTTCCATCAACTTTGGGTTTAGTCCAGTTCCCATTGTAGTTCAGTGATAGAACACATTTTTAAAACATGTTGGTAATACCTTGAAGCCACTCACTGTTAAGGTGAATTATAAATATAAGTAATACTGTTTTTTTTTTTGTATCTGAGTTATGTCCTATATCTTTTTTGTGTTTCCATGTAGCCATAGTTCCTCTATGGAGTATGGATCATCTATGTATATAGATGATGCTAGCCTTGCTAACTTTGTGCTTACAAAAATTATTTCTATTATATTTGAAAGCTATGCAATTAGCCCATAATTGCCGCAAATAACATAACATTTACCCTAATTTGCAATTACAACGTTTTTTAAAACATTGCAATCACAACACGGTAACACCACCTTATAATTTTTTGCAATTGCAACATCCTGAAATTTTCGGTGAAGTTTGTCCAACGTGTACCTCTAAAATGACGTAGTTGAACCGCTGAAAATTGGGGATGTTGTAATGCCAAAAATTAAAAGGTGTCTTGTAATTGCCTATTCTTTTTCAATATACTGATATTATGTTTTCTTTATTTTTAAATGTTTGGTAAATGCTATGTCATATCTGGTTGTCCTTTCGTTTCATATATTTAACGGCCCTGAGCTACTTCTATAATAGGTAAGAGGACAACTTAGTTTGTCGAGTGGATCAGCCCTGAGCTTTGGACTTGTACATTATGCTTTCTCGGAGTTTGAACTGATGGCCGAAGAACTTCTAATGAGTGACTCAATAATAAAGGCATGTTCTTCCAGTCCTTTCATATGCTTGTTCGAGTTCTCCTCTGCATTTTTCATTTTAGACTTTAGATATTACTTGTTACATGTACTGTTATAGATTGTCTCCATAATTGAACTTATCTGTGACTATTCGTCAAGAAGTTAGGCTATCACCATTCACCTTTGTGTTGGATCCTTTCTTAATTTGTGTTCTTTCATATAAGTTCCATCTAAGAAGGAAACTATGCACTAAGCCTAGCTGGAAGCTTGGAATAACTAGGCAGCTTAATGTGCAACGACAGAGTAGATTACTTCATTGTTTAGGTAACCTTTCAATGTGCTCTTCCTGGGATCATTAAGTATTGTGTATATCCACTAGGTGAGTGGAATGGGCATGATAGAGCCCCAAACGATTCTTTCCTGATCTTTAACGCTGTCAGATGACATGTACTTGAGATGCTGATTGAAAGATAAAAATTGACGATTTTAAGGTTTATAGGAGACAAACCTTCTAGACCTGGGAGGACAGGATCATATACAATCATTTTCTTATTATTCCTATGCAATAAAATATTAGGTTACATTTGCCAACAGTTTCTGCCTGCTACCTTTACATAACACCTCTTGGGAAATGCAGTTCAGAAATCAGTAAAGAGTGCCCTTCTAAGTCATTGGCATTCAGCAGATAGAGTATTTGGAGCAAAGTGCTTCCTATATCATTCCAAAATGGTCAAGGTTATCACAGGATGGGCTCTTCAGATGTATTCCGTAGTACCAAATTCAGAAAATGGACTCACCAGAAGGGTTTTGTGAGGGGAATCTTTCCTGTCTAGAGCCATTTCTGAGAGCAGGTTCCTTACTGGTTTAAAAGGGGAGACACTAATGAGAGGTCTTTGTAAGTCTTAAAATCTGTTGAAGACCTAGGAGGTGACTTTATTCAAACTATCATTATTTGTATTGCTTCTTATTATTTGAACAAGCATGACAATCTTGTTGCTGGGTAATGACAGTCCCAGCCTGTGTGTTACATACAAGCGGCCTACCTTCTAATACCTTTTGTTGTGATTAGTGTGCACTTTATAAATGTTAGAAAAACAGATAAGTAGAGCAAGTTAAATATAATTATGCATCTCCTGACATTTTTGTGTGCTTCGAGCTCACGGTAATGCATCCATTTACATGGAAAGTCGGATTAGAAATATCATTTTAATGAACCTTAAAGCTGCATGATCTTAAGCCATTAGCATCTGAGTCTTGGAGAAAGCAAGCACTGTCACCTCATTCATTTTCTCTTCAAGTGCATTTGCTAATATCTCAAAGCTGGGGAGATGTTCTCCTAGTTAAAATTTCACAGAATCTGTTTGCTTCTGGTGACTAAAGGAACCAGCATTGGTACTTTCAATGATAAGTTCTTAGGGTGATGCAATAACATTATGCTTTTTTTGTGGCATTTGTTGTCAGCTTAGTGACATGAAGTGTCAATCGGAATTTCTTTTAGGTCTATGGGGCATTGCGAATGTCTGTCAAAATCCACTTGATGCTTAATTCCAAAATGCTTATAGCCGGTGATAGTGACGCAATTGTTGCAACTTCTTTGCTTGAAGCCAGCAATTTAGTTGTTCTTAAGGTAAGTTGTTCAGAATCAACTATCGTATTAAAAAAAAAAACTGATTATTTTTGGCATTTTTGCTGTGACTAAATTGTTTTAATTTTCATTTTTAGGGGTCATCATTGATACATTCAACTGCTAATTTAGGGCTTCATGGACAAGGGTCACTCAACTTATCGGGGCCAGGAGATGTTATTGAAGCTCAGCATTTAGTTTTGTCCTTATTTTATGCCATCAGTGTAATTCTCTTCAGAACTTTCAGACATGCTTTACTCATGAAAAGACTAAATACTTGGCCTTTTTTTGTGTTTTTTTCCCCTCACAATATGTTTTCTCAAAATTCTAAAACCAGCCAAGTTTCATAATGAAGAATCCAAAGTTCCTGGTTACTTTAATGGTACTTATACCCTTTTTATATAACATTTATGAGGATAATGCATTTGAATACTACGTTACTAAAACCCACTCATGATGAACATTAAAGTAGTGATGATTATGTGGATATAAAACTCTCAAATATTTCACCTGTCGGTCACTTATGAAAATTCATGCACTTCACCTGAGACTAACTCTTCACATGCATGTGGAGACATGCTTGAGCCATTAATTATTATCTTTTTCCTTTAACGGCTAAGATTTTTAATGAGGTGGCATTCAAGATTAACTTAAAGCATTCTTAATGCAGCACCTTATCGATTATCAGGAAAAAAATGATTAATCGACTTATAAAAAAAAACAATTTGATTTTTTTTTTGTTCAAGATAATTATGTATGCTTCCCGGATAAATTCTGGCTATGCTACATTTTAAGTAATTTGTTATGGACAGAATCTGCTCACAACCTTACTCTTTTTATGTGAAGGTTGGTCCTGGATCTGTTCTGCGAGGTCCCTTGAAAAATGCAAGTGACAGTACCATGTAAGTTTTCGGGAGTAGAATACATTAGATCAACTTGTGGTGATGCCACGCTTCTTTATATATAAATATTGCTTTGACAATTGTAGGGCACCCAGGCTCTACTGCGAACAGAATTACTGCCCTGTTGAACTCCTTCATCCACCTGAGGATTGCAATGTGAATGCTTCGTTACCCTTCACACTCCAGGTGTCCAATACTCAGATTCAACACTCTGAGGAGTTTTTTTGGTTAGAAGTTGTTAATAACGGTCATAATAGCTCGTGTCTTTTACTCCTTTGTCTCATGAGCTCCTATATCAGAGGGTTAAGCTACTATCTCTGTGCAGATTTGTCGAGTGGAGGACATTTTAGTTGAAGGTTTTGTAGAAGGTTCTGTTGTTCATTTTCACTTGGTTAGAACTGTGGTGGTGAAATCTTCTGGTTCAGTAAGTGCGTCTGCACTTGGTACGTGATTATCCTCTATTAGACAATGCTCCATTTTATCACTGAACAATAAACGAGGCTATTTACAACAACAGTAAATGAGTGTTGTGACTTTTAGTAAAGTTAAATTTCTTCAAGCTTCGTTTTGAAATCTATTTCATATGTGTCTCTATGCCAAATTTATTCTCTATTATCTGTCAACAGCTTGCTGTTCCCAAGTCATTATTAACATTTCCCAGATTTGAGATTTTAACTTGGAAGTCTACAGGTTGCTCTGGTGGTTTAGGTCATGGAGAACTTCTGCCTAATGGTCTTGGAAGTGGTGCTGGACATGGTGGTAGAGGAGGGGATGCATATTATGGGGGAGCTTATAGAAGGGGTGGCATTGCATATGGGAATGCTGAGTTACCTTGTGAACTTGGTAGTGGAAGTGGGAATAAGAGTCTGACTGGTGCAACTGCTGGAGGCGGCGTTATTGGTAAATTTTCAAATTCATACTTTCAGAACGATTTTCAGTTTCTGTGCATCTGAAGATTAGGGGTTTGGACATAACTAATATGAAGTAAAATCATTTGATTGAATAGTTGACCCAGCCCTTTGTCATTGTAGAATTATGTGTCTTTTCATGGTTTATTTTCAACTATTTCTTTGTAGTCGTAACTATCTGAATATTTTGATCATGTGTCTTTCCATGGTTTATGTGTCTTCACTCACACTCCATTTTGGCTAACCCTCTTTATTCTTTGTAAGATCTTCACTTCTCATTTTTGTTTGGTGGGTCATGATTTTAACCTGAAGTTCATGTTTACAAATTACAATCTTGTTTTAGACTTTAATTTTGTCGTCCTAATCTCACCCTTGTACAATAGTAGTTGACTTAGGAAGTTTCTTTTTCAAACTCATTTTTCTTGGACTTCAGTTCCATTTTTAGTAAACCACTAAACCCAGTATAGACTTGGTTTTTTTTCATCTGGGCCTCGCCTTGACATGTATCAACTAAAATGGAAGAACTCTCAACCGACATCGTATAAATTTATTGTTTCTTGGTATCATATCACAAGAAATTCCACGTCCATCATTACATGTTATGTGGCACTTCTATAGTATACACATTTAGAAATATATGGCTGCACTTTATTTCAATTGCATTTTCCATTTCATTCTCCCAAAATTATTTCAGAAATTATTAGTCAGATACATTACCATCCAAAAACAATGTCCTCTGACCCCAAATCTTTGAAACATCCTAATCATTACACTCTAAATAAGATTCCCTACATATAAAAAGGCATAAGTCAAATTCATCTATACATCTCACCAAACACCAAAACTAGAACCAAAAATTCGCTATGATGTTTATTTTTTTGACTTTGAGGTTACAATGAAGATTGATATCCAGACAAAAATTTGGCAGTCACCATTACTTCAGTGATTTTCATTATGCTTCTTAAAATATTGCAATCCTGAGCTTCTACTGACTTAGCTTATCAATTCATTTTTCAATTGTTTCCTCATATAGTGATGGGTTCACTAGAGCATTCATTGTCAAAATTGGTTGTTCATGGAAAAATTGAAGCTGATGGAGAAAGTTACGGGAACTATATCAAAGATGGTCAGTTTGTTTCAGATATAGGTCCAGGGGGAGGATCTGGAGGAACTATACTTCTGTTTCTCCATAATCTCGTCATTCATAATACAGCTACCATCTCAACATCTGGAGGGCATGGATCCCCTAATGCTGGTGGTGGAGGAGGTGGAAGGGCTCACTTCCATTGGTCAGACATTTCTGTTGGAGATGAATACTTGCCAATGGCCATTGTCAAAGGAACAATTACTGCCAGGTTTGTTTGACTTTCACCACTGGCATTTATTATTAAGTAAACAAATATATTTAAATTTGTTTGTTCATTGTTTCTTTGTTTTTGTGCCTGAAATTGGTGACATATGAGAAAATGGTTGGTCTCTGGAATTTTTAGTGTGAAAAAGATGAGCTGTGTGAAAGGGGAGAGTTTTTGGTTTTTCTTGGGGTTTCTGATGTTAGGAAAATAAAATAGTTGTTTATGCATTCGAGAAAATTGAACCATTTTAAAGGACTTCGTCCTTGGATATTATCCAAGGAATAGCGTAGTTTTGGACTTTTGACATTTAAAGGGGCTATAAAAGTTCTCTCAAAAATTTCACTGTAATATAAAAATCAGATGATGAAAGAACTACACGAGTTGTATCATTATGGGTATTTTATCCATGATGTACATGGTTGAACATCATTTTTATCCATTTGGTCTTCATTTTTTTAATTCGAATTTAAACAAAATTCAATCACAAATATTTCTCTAAACAGACTTACAAACACTTACTAACTCATCCATTAACAATATTATTTTTCATGCTTTTCAACTCCTAATTTTTTTCTTCTTATGGTGAACTGCAGAGGAGGGATTGGTAGAGGTCTTGGCCAAGAAGGTGGAAATGGGACTCTCAGTGGGAAAGCCTGTCCGAAAGGGCTCTATGGAATATTCTGTCTGGTAATTGTTGTATCTGCCTTTCTATAAATAACAACAATGATATTATATCATTCACTAATTTAATAAATAAACATATCAATAGAGACCACCTGTTTTATTCATGGATCAAAGTCTGGGGCCTTGCACCTTATAATGTACTTTAGATCTGTCCAACTGTCGAGCATTCTTCTCCATTTCCATGACCTCTTCATGCTCCTCCCTCAAGGGAACTCCTACTGGTTTCATGTAAAGTTCTATAAACTTCTAATGCCCGTTTTATATGCAGGAATGCCCACTTGGGACATATAAGAATGTGACAGGGTCTGACAGAGCCCTTTGTTATGATTGCCCATCAGATCAGCTTCCACATCGCGCTGTACATATTTCTGTTCGAGGTACTACTAAATTTTGTTTCAGTTTGCAAGCTTCTAGGTTTTACCTTTATGCATCTACTTTAATAATTATTCAGAATAAAACCTCACTGATTCCTTAATAGCCTAAACTGAGATAATGCATGTTCAGGTTGTTAAGATCTTTTATGCACTGCTTGTACTTAATTAATTTCAAGCACTTTTCTTATCCTTAACAATCAATAACTTTACAGGAGGTGTCGTGGAGACACCATGTCCATACAAATGTATATCTGAGAGATACAAGATGCCTCATTGTAATACAGCCCTTGAAGAGCTAATATATACTTTTGGAGGGCCTTGGTTATTTGGTTTCATACTCTTAAGTCTCCTCATCCTCTTAGCACTTGTTCTTAGTGTTGCTAGGATGAAATTTGCTGGTGGAGATGAATTACCAGGTTTGGTGCCAAATCGGCGGCGCTCTACAATTGATCGCTCATTCCCTTTTTTGGAGTCACTGAATGAGGTTTTCCATTTATTCTGCATTCTTTGTCAATGTCAAGAATGGAAGAATTTTTGGCTGACATTCTTATTGAAACCATCCTCTTATTGTTTTTTATTTTTCTTGTTTGGCTTAGGTTTTGGAAACTAGTAGAGCTGAGGAATCTCTTTCTCATGTCCATCGAATGTACTTTCTGGGGGCTAATACTTTTGGTGAACCTTGGCACCTCCTTCATTCCCCTCCTAAAGAAGTCAAAGAGATAGTGTATGTTTTCTCTTTCTTGATTACATGTTTATCTTAGTTGTATGGATGTATTAGAAAGTTTAATGGAATACCTGTTGAAATGTGTGGCTAATAATATTATTATGATTCTACCAATTAATGCACTGGATGATAAGCTAAACATGGACATCAACTAGGATTTAGAAACATTAATGACCTTTTGTTTCCATGGTTTCTTGATAGATATGAGGATGCATTCAACATACTTGTCGATGAGATCAATGCATTAGCTTCTTATCAGTGGTGGGAAGGATCGGTATATGGTATCCTTTGCTGTACTGCATATCCACTTGCAAGGTCATGGCTGCAGTGGCGCCGGAAGGAGAAAGTACAACAACTACGAGAATATGTACGCTCTGAATATGATCATGCTTGCTTGCGTTCCTGCCGTTCTCGAGCTCTCTATGAAGGACTGAAGGTATGTTGTACACTCAATGAGCCTCAGAAACGCAATTAGAAAACTCACTTATTTAGAGTTGCAGAAGTAGAGCACCTCTGCAACTTTAAAAATGCCAATAGGAAGAGTCTCTTTAAACTTCAACTATCAAACAGCTATAATTTTGTTTAAGAAAGAAACAAAAATTATCTTTCGATCAATTAACAATTAGCGGCATCCTTTTAATTAACATGAACTCGGTACCAAGATCTTGTAGATTCTAACTCAATATCTTCATGTGATCTATGGAATCAATGAGCCAGGCCATTGTCATTGAGTGTTTTGCATCTCAGGTTTCAATTCATAGAAAGAAAAAAGTTTTTTAAATTGTAAAAGAACAACAGCGCTTCACACACTGAGAAAGTATTTCCCAAAGCTCGAACATGAGGTCCAGCAAATAACTCAAAACTATTATGATTCTCAACTATGCTATATTATGAGTAAAATCATCATTAGACAGTTAGACTTCTCTCCATATTCATTGTTGAATATGGTGAAACTAAAAAATAATGTGTCTATTAATCTCATAGAGTCGCATATATATATACAATAGATGAATCTATTCTAGGAAGGTAGTATCCTATACAATCTATACTTTACACATATATCTATAACATTCATAAAACTAATTAACATCTTGCTGTAACCATTTTAATAAATTGAAATACTTAGTCAAAACATCTCCTCTTTCCTTTATATTTCGTTGATGTTGTGGTACAGTACATCTAATTGGAATTTCTTCTTCAAATGAATTGAGAAGCCATGTCATGACCTTGTAGGTCTCAAGCTTAACATCACATGTATTGGCTACTTCCTTCACATCCACTGCCTTAGTCTAAAGTCAAATATCTTATGCTTATCCTGCCATGCCATATATATGCAATAAACATATTGATATCAGCATAGGAAACTGTGAATATTCACCTCATCTTCCCAAATGGGGATGCATTCCCCGCCTGACCCATGAAGGGAATCCCCACCTCAACTACGATAATGCGGCAGGGATGGGACTGAGTCCTCCTACCTTCCCCTGCTTCACTTCTCTTATCTATCTATATATATTGGTCATATTTTATACTACGTATTTGTCTAAAAATATTCTTTATGAAAGAAAAACTTTATCACTGAGTACCCAATTTTAGTAGTTTTTATACAATGCTAGTGAATTATAAAATGATCAACATATATTATAAATTAAAAACATTTTAAATTATAAAATAATGAAGGGACCCGCACCACACTTACCCTGAAGGGTTGGCGGATGGGATTGCCTAAACCAACGTAGCCCCATTGCTATTCCTCACTACTTCTGGCAGATGCTTAAGGACCTTCTGAAAAGATAAAGCTTTGTTTTATCAGTCAACTTCCTGAATAACAATAACAGCAGCACTATTAAGCCCTGATTGAATTCTTAAACCGACCATTTCTGGCACCATTATTGTTTAGGAGTCGTTTTATCTTTGGTGCAATGGTACATCCTTGAATTTAAAGGCTCTATGTTTCAGCCAACTTAATTAGAAAAGTATTGATAGATTACCACTCCAATTCATATTGGTCAATCTGTTACACCCACCCCTCCTGTGCCACGTTTATGTCAATGAGAAATTTTATTGACTCTTAAAACATTGCATTCATACTGCAGGTTGCTGCATCTTCTGATTTAATGCTAGGTTATGTGGATTTTTTCCTTGGAGGGGATGAAAAGAGGAGTGACCTCCCGCCTCGACTTCGTCAAAGGTTTCCATTGTCCTTGGTGTTTGGAGGAGATGGATCTTACATGGTTCCTTTCTCTCTTCACAGTGACAATATTCTAACTAACCTAATGAGTCAGGTTTGCTGCATAACTTTTGGTTAATTGAAGTTCAAATGGTAATCTAAAGCAGATACGGCTACTTCATAGAGGCACTCAGGTTCCTTTTGTGTTCCTTTCCCTCAATTGCAGTCCCTTCCCCCAACAATTTGGTATCGACTAGTGGCCGGTCTCAATGCTCAACTTCGCTTGGTTCGTCGTGGACATCTAAGAGCAACATTTTATCCAGTCATCTCCTGGCTTGAGACACATGCCAATAGAAAATTACGTTCTCTTGGTGTACGTGTTGATTTGACTCGCTTTCAACCTTCAGGCAGTGGATATTGCCAATTTGGACTTGTTGTATGTGCTATAGATGATGAAAATGCCCGTCCATCAAGTCAAGAACCAGATAGTCCTTTATTGCTTGAGAAGCAGTCACGGTAAATCACTTTCTTGTGTTCATTGGAACTTAAGATGTTGCTGGTGACTTGATGAATTAGTTTCACTTGTCTTATTTTCTCTCTCTTGGAATCGTCTGTGTTTGACATGCAGTTTGCCTGCTGTACGCTGGAAGAAAGCATTGAATCTAGTTAGTGAACATGCAGTGATGCAAAAGAGGATATGCGGAGAAATTCTTCATTTAAATAATGTACAAAAACTTGGAGAGAGTTTAACATTATGTTATCCTTTCTACTATATAATTCGTAACATTAGGCCAGTTTGCCATCAGGTATATCAATTCCAGTGTTTCTTTTTTTGTTTTCTCGTAAGCATTATGAATATATAAATTCATATTGGAGACTGAGACCCTTCCTTTCTATGCCTTGTGTTCCTTTGTTTTTGCAGGATCTTGTTGGTTTAATCATCTCGGTCCTACTTCTAGGAGATTTTAGTTTAGTTTTGCTTCTTCTGCTTCAGCTTTATTCCATATCCATGCTGGCTGTCTTCTGGGTTTTGTTTATTCCTCCACTTGGCATAGTCCTTCCATTTCCAACTGGGATCAATGCATTATTCAGTCATGGACCTAGGCGATCAGCTGGACTTGCACGTGTATATGCTTTGTGGAATCTTACCTCAGTGATCAACGTTGTAAGTAGGCATCACTCGTTTCTGTTTCTGTTATACAATTTTTACTCACGAACTTCTGCAATAGTTAGTCCTGTTGATAGATATGTAGCATAGCAAGTAGTACTAAGCGGCAATGCTTCTACCAAAAGAGCAAGACGCCATTCAAATAAGGCATAATCAATCAGATGATAATGGTGAATGTTGGGGAGTGTCATTGGTAAACTGAGTATCAAGCAGAACCTATTAATGCTGTAGCCTATTAGTAGATGTCTCGTCCGATTATAACTAAATTTAATATCAGGTTGAGCATCATATCTATCCTATATATTCTAGGACGGTGTTATGTAGAAATTAGTTGTTATAGTTTCCTGGTTCCGTTCTGTGCGCATAGCATGTGTAACTTTTCCATTAGTCCAGAATAAATAAATATATGATGAAGAAATAATGAGAAGGTGAGATACTATACTAGGCACCAGGATTCTTGTGTAGCTTTTCTTTAATGAGAAGTTGCTTGATTTTTTACCTTATTAAAGCATAAAACATTTAAGAAATAGACGTGGCAGCTTTACCATGCATAGTGTAAATATCGGATGTCAAAGGTGGCCAAGGAAATACGAAAACTGGTCTTGAGATAGTGTAAAACGATATATACAGTTGTTGAAAAATTATACCTTCATACAACCAAAAGGGGTATGTAATATGTTATTGTGCTTGCTATCCATTCAGTTTTTTTTGCCTGTATTTAAACAGGAGATGATGCTATCTTAAGGGGGATGTAAGGAATCGAAGAGGCTCTTTTGAACGATAATAATATTTTACCATTACTTATTTACTTGATTACGTTGGAACAGGTTGTTGCCTTTGTATGTGGACTAGTTCATTTCAAAACTCAATCCTCAGGAAGTAAGAAACATTCAAACCTTCAGACTTGGAATATTAGCATGTAAGAAACCTTTTTTACCTTCTTTTTTTACTTCTGTCTATAGCCATTAAGTTGGGGTGTTTACTTCGAAGGCCCAAGTTTTATAATGTGAAGCTCGATTATATGTATTGTATGGTCGTGATCAACACATGCAGGGATGAAAGTGGTTGGTGGATGCTGCCTTGCGGGCTTCTCGTCTGTAAAGCTCTCCAAGCGCGGCTGATAGATTATCACGTCGCTAACCTTGAGGTTCAGGACAAGACATTGTACAGCAGTGACCCTAATGTTTTCTGGCAGGGATGATTAATGGCTTAATTAAGCACCAAAAAAACTCTTTTCTTGTTTGTGTTTTGTCTCTTTGCTTCCTGATTTTATCAAATGGTGGGCAGGAGATGTATATACGGCTACCAAAAGATGCCAATTCCTCAAATTTTCATATATTTTTTCCTTGTGAATACGATTCTGTTAATGAACAAGAATAGGGCTTTCCAAATTTGTATCTGTCGTTGTATACGCTTCTTTCTCAACAAATATTCAACTGCAGAGACATTATATGTAAAGGGATTTATATTGCCATTTCCAAGGTGAAATAATCTTCTCTGACCTTGTTTCTTCCTCTTTTTAGTTCCCTTTAATGAGAGTTCTCAGTTTTACTAATTTCATTGTTTTTTTTAATTTATTTTTTTGTATATCAAAATTTGTTTTGGCGAGAGGTTAAACAGAGTACCAAAAATATCATTCTATCTTATTTTTAACATTTTTTTTTAATTTTTAGTTGAAACACACGCCAACTTTTTTTCATTACCTAATAGAATTACCTTTTTTGTCAATATCACCATATGTGGTCATGTGGGGCTTTCGTAAACGATTATGATATCATTTCTTTTCTTGTACGTACGTCATTTAATTTGAGAATGAATTATGTATAATTATTCTTTTTCTTTTTCTTTTTTCTTTTGAAAACGATTGTGGTTAATTATGTTTATTTATTTATTTATTTTTCTAAAAGTCGCTTTCATAGATACATATTCAATTCCAATTTGTGCTTTTATTATGTGCTACTGAGGTAAGACACGCAATTATGCAGAGCACGTGGTCCAGATGGTTTTATATAAATAAATGGCAAAAAAATTGTAGGAGACCGTCTAACGCAAGAGACCTGTTAGACGGATTAAATAGGATCTAAACTCGTCTAAAAAATCCTTCCAAACCCGTAAAAACAGTCACACGTGTGGACTCCACGCGCGACCACTCGGATATCACTAGGTATAAAGTAAAGTATCATTATTCGTCAAGTATCACTAACTGTGAAGTGAAGTATTATTAACTATGAAATGAAGTATCATTAAATATAAATTTGACGAAATATCATTAACTATTAAGTGAAGTATCATTAGATATATATCTGGTAAAATATCATTAAGTGAAGTATCATTAAAATAAATTTGACGAAATATCATTAACTATTAAGTGAAATATTATTAGATATATATCTGGTGAAGTATCATTAATTCTGATGTGAAATGAAGTATCATTAATTATGAAGTGAAGTATCATTAGATATAAATTTGGCAAAATATCATTAACTATAAATTTGGCAAAATATCATTAACTATTAAGTGAAATATCATCATATGTATATCTGGTGGAGTATCATTAACTATGATGTGAAGTATCATTAATTATGAGATGAAGTATCATTAACTCGGAAGTGGAGTATAATTTGATATTATTGATGATTAAACATTAATTATCGAATCAAAAATAGATAAAAGTATCAGTTTAAACATAATCTCAAATTGAGAATTGGATCTATGAATACAATAAAAACTCATTCTTGAGTAAAAATATTTATTTCATTATTATAGAGAAAAATATCATTGATTACAAAATAAAGTATCACTACTTACAAAAGAAAGTAACACTAATTACAAATAAAAGTATCATTAAAAATCTTCAACAAGATCTCGATCTTTCACCTTGCAAGACCAACAATGACATACTCCAATGCACCAGTGACAACAAATCGGAAGGGGAATTGGACGTTGGAATTTGGATTCGAAAACTAAAAATTAAAATTATAACACAACTATCACCCAAAACCAGATCTGTGAAATTTAAATCCAACAAGTAAAATATAATGAACAACAAGAAAATAATAATAATAGTAGAGGGGAGCATGAATTTTAATGAATTCTTTTTTGGGAACATATTGTCGAACAATTGGAATGCATAATTTCATATACCTAATTATTGTCGAACAATTGGAACAAAATTACAAATCTCGTAAACTAAGAATACATACCGCTTGTCGCTAACGTTTCTTCATCGGAATTGACCAAAATTCCATTGAGGGAACATTGCTTGGTTTTCCCGATTTATCCATTAAATCTTCCACAAAATCACGTTGATTGCAGACGAATTTATCTTGTTCCGTGTGAAAAAAACAGCTAGGGTTCAGCTGGGGATAAAATCATGTCGTGGCTGGGGCAGAAATTGTGATGGTTGAGATTAGAAGAAATCGCGAGGTTGAGCAGCGGCGAGAGCTGGAAGAAAATTGAATTTTTTTTAATATATGTATATATATGGCCGGGTCGGGTTGGATCTGAATCAGATCAGGTGGAGATCCGTTTAACATAAGAGACCCGTTATATGGTCTCATACAAGTGTGCCCAAAAATAAATATATCATTAGTGTTGCAAACGAATTTATTAATAATTATCTAAATTAGGATTTATAATTTGAAAAGTCAAATAAAAGTTATATTTACATTATAAATATCCATTCCAATTGAGTAAAAAAAAAACACCAAAAAGAATAAAAAAGGCAAAAAGTTAAAATAATCAAAATGTATGAATTCTATTAAATTTTAGATTGATATTTTCAATCATTCAAACACCAAACTAATAGTTTAGATCTTGTATTGATAGACAATTCATCTATGAACCCTAAATTCATAAAAACATGTGTATGAAAATAAAACTACTCCCCCCATTCCGTTTTGATTCTTGTTTTAATTTTTTTTTTATCTAGAATTAACAATTAACTTTATAGATTAATATAGTCATCCTTCATAGATGACATAAAATCTTATTCACTTATATTTTTCTAAAATATGATTTGGGACATGGTCAAAATTGAGAAGATGATGCGAAAATATATAAAACAACAAATATTTTGACACAAAATAAAAAAGCTAAAACAATAATCAGAGAGGGAAAAAGTATTATAGAATCGTCCATGATGAAATTCGACCTCATTTATTAGAGGTGATCTCATGAGTTGAAATCAATAATCCCGGTGTTGGACTTAAATTGAGATAAAAAAAATTAAAAAATAAAAATAAAAATAAAGCAACATCAA
The DNA here is from genome assembly GCA_026008535.1 of Perilla frutescens. Lineage (NCBI taxonomy): Eukaryota > Viridiplantae > Streptophyta > Magnoliopsida > Lamiales > Lamiaceae > Perilla > Perilla frutescens. Next base: position 45,570,929 of record BRKX01000001.1, on the reverse strand, counting down.
CACGATTGAACAACTCTTAAGTTTGGTTTAAACGAGCTAAACAAGCAAAGCGTAATGCTCCAACTAAACTTTGTACAAACTAAAGAAAAGTAAGCTACCATGACGGCCACTGATAATGATAGACACCAAATTTAAATGCATGATACTAAAATTACTCTTGGCACGTTTATATATTTCTTTTCGAACTTCTTCCAATTATGCTTTTCTTTTTTAATATTAACCAGTATTTCTCGCGTACAATACACGAAAAAATACTACTGCTATTATTACTACCATTGCTATCATTACTATTATTACTACGACTACCACCATTATACTACGATTACGACCACCACCAAGACTATCATCACTACGACTACTATTATAGGTATTGTTTCCTACTACTGCTGCTGCTTTTCTGCTCACCAACAAACGCGTAACATGTTTCCTTGGAAACATGCCGAGGAAACATGTCACACATTTATGCAAAGCATAATTTCAATTTTTAAATAGCATTCAAATTGTTTCAATTTTTTAATAATAGAAAACATAAATCCATATAATATTGTTTCAATTTTGAATAATAGAACATCTAAATCCAAATAATAATGAAATTATTTCATTTTAGATAATAGGAAATCTAAATAAATTCAAATAATATTCAAATTGTTCCCTTTTTGAATAATAAGAAACATGAATTCAAATAATATTCAATTTGTTTAATATTGGATAGTAGGAAACCTAAATAAATCCAAATAACATTCAAAATCTTCCAATTTTGAATAATATGAAACCTAAATATAATTCAAATAGTATTCAAATTGTTTCATTTTGGATGGTAGGAAACTTGAATAATCCAAATAACTTTCAAATTATTCCAATTTTGAATAATAGGAAACCTAAATCCAAATAATATTCAAATTGTTTCATTTTGAATAATAAGAAACCTAAAAATAGCATTCAGATTGTTCCCATTTTGAATAATGAAAAACATAAAACCAAATAATATTATCGTAATTATTGATTTTTTTGTTCCTATTTCTTTCTATCCAAATTGTTTAATTTTGGATAATAGGAAACCTAAATCCAAATAATATTCAAATTATTTTATTTTGGATAGTAGAAGCCTAAATAAATCCAAATAACATTCAAATTGTTCCAATTTTGAATAATAGGAAACTTAAATCTAAATAACATTCAAATTGTTCCAATTTATTTGGATTCAAATTGTTCCAATTTTGATAATAGGAAACATAAATCCAAATGATATTCAACTTGTTTTTATCTTGGATAGTAGGAAACCTAAATAAATCCAAACATCATTCAATTTGGGAGTTTCTATTTGCACAATCAAATTTACTCTTTGCACTACACCTACTCAATGCACCACTATTTTTACTCTTTGCACCACGCAAATTTACTGTAATGCCCTTCGATCTAAATGTATTTGATTTACTTAAAGAATTCGCATTCCGTTCGAACTACTGTGCTCGAACAAAATTGTGTGTTCGAACTCCTATTTTCGAACGGTACTTAAACAAAAATTTATAGAATCTGTTCGAAAATAAATTTTCGAACACACCATGTTTGTTCGAACATAGGAGTTCGAACAAACCATGCGTATTCGAAAATAGGAGTTCGAACCACACACTATTTTAAAAATCCTACTTGTTCGAAAATTAAATTTCGAACAAATATGATGAGTTCGAAATTTCATGTTCGAACCACTCTTAGACTTCTTCTTTTCTAAGTAAAGGGAATTTAAACAACTTCATAATTATTTTATTTTTTATTTATTTCTTTTGTGGTGCAAAGAGTAAATTTGGTTGTGCAAATAGAAACTCCCTTCAAATTATTCCAATTTTGAAAAATATGAAACCTAAATTCAAATTGTTTCATTTTGGACAATAGACAGCATAAATAAATCCAATAATATTTAAATTGTTCCAATTTTGAATACTATGAAACCTAAATCCAAATATATTCAATTTGTTTCATTTTGGATAGTAGAAAACCTAAATAAAATCCAAACAATATCCAGATTGTTCCAATTTTGAATAATAGAAAATCTTAATCCAAATAATATTCAAATTATTTTATTTTGAATAATAGGAAACCTAAATCAATTCAAACAATATTCAAATTGTTCCAATTTTAAATAATAGGAACCTAAATCCAAATAATATTTAAAGTGCTTCATTTTGGACAATAGGAAACCTAAATAAATCCAAATAAAATTCAAATTGTTCCAATTTTGAATAATAGGAAACATAAATTCAAATAATATTCAAATTGTTTTATTTTGAATAGTAGAAAACCTAAATAAATTCAAATAACATGTTCCAATTCTAAACATTTGAAGTGGGTGCTCTGGGAGAAGTGACTGCTCTAAGAGGAGTGATTACTCATGATAAACGGGATTCCCCATCTTCTTTTGAGTCACCACAGAAGGCACACCACATGATTCTCAAATTGTGTGCTTCTATAATACGACATGGCCTCTTGTATTCACTCAGCTCTAAAAATACATAACACATAAATTGCTAAAAAGATTATTCTTTCAATTAGAAATACGTAAAAAAAGTAAAAAAAAAAATCAAATTAATTTAAATAATCATACATACCTTATCTTTTCGAATAATCCACCGAGACAACCCACCTTATTCGAAAATGTCCAATTCAAACACTTCGGTATTGCAATCTCAAATACAATTCCCGCACAATGATGTCCGAGACGATGTATAAGCTCTCATTATGTTCGAACTTTTATTTTCAAACATATTTACTATGTTCGAAAAGTATAGTTCGAACAACAGATCATCAAAAAAAAAATTAAGTTTTGTTCAAACTTGAAAGTTCGAACACTCTCAATATGTTCGAAAATAAAAGTTCGAACATCATTAACTTGTTCAAACTTCTTTTTTTGAACACTGTGAAGAGTGTTCAAACTATAAGTGTCGAACGAAACGCGATATCAGCCCTAAAAAATCTACAAAACTCTTAATTTAATTGGTACAAACTAATCAAAATGACTTATATTGCTAGGTTCTTCTTGATTTTCATTCCACATTGTATCTCTTTCGATTTTTGCCACCACAATTGCACAAGTTGAAACTAGGTTTTGTGAGTTCAATTTTGCATTCAATAAACCAACGTTTTTCTATTCAATTTTGTGATATTCGATTTTTAATATGTTTAATAATATATTTTTATATTCTTTTAATTTTTATTTTTATTTTTTTTATTTTGTGGTGCATTGAGTAATAATAGTAGTCCATACAATTAATAAATGGTACATAAGTCATTTCATATTTATTTTATTTTTTATTTATTTCTTTTATGGTGCAAAGAGTAAATTTAGTTGTGCAAATAGAAACTCCCTTAGGTAAAGTGCTCATTAGAGCATCTCGAGTGTTGTACCCAAATTTTAGTTACAAATTGTTATCACGTCACCGTCATATCAAAAGTTACCAAATCTACTAAATTGTTACCCAAATCTCCCCAATACATTCAGATATAATTGTTACTTTTTAGGGATCCCACTATTATATCACGCATTTCATTTACATATTATGAATTTATTAACAAAGTTAATTTTGATTTTTTTAATAAATTTATTTTATATTCATTTGAAATATTAATATATTTAATAATAAATTTTATAAAACTTAGATCGTCAATTTATTGAATTTGAAATATGAATTCATAGGTAAATTACAGCTGTAATTAACATAGGATCAAATGAATTGAAAAACAAAATGAACGTCAAGTTCCAAAAAAAATGATAAATTGATGCACAACCCTTTCCTGTATTTCAAAGTTTCAAACAACTAAATAATTTTGTTTGAAGAAACGGCTGAAATAGCCGAGAAAATGAAGAAAATATGTGATACTTCTCTCCCTTTCCAATTGTTACCGAATACAATTTATGTAAATGTTCCCATTTCCCACAATTCTCCATTGTAAATGTTACCAACATTTGAACATTTGAGTTCCACGTGTAAACCATTTAAGTGCACGCAACCAAAGGTGCATATTCAAGTTCAAGTGCGGTGACTTTTTTTCTTTTCTTCTCCTTCTTGTTTTTGGAAAATTCTATGACTACATGTGTCACAGTATATCTAATGTAATATTTTCATGTATCATAATAGATTTATTGTAACACATAAAAGTGCCATATTAGATCTATTATTATACATGTCACACTACATGTGTTGCGTCATTCCCCTTGTTTTTTTGAGAGGATAAAAAGGACCATATATTAAGATTCAGGTGAGATGAATTTTGAGATCGCACGATTTCTCCTCATCCAAAAATTAGAAGGAAAAAAAATTCAGAAAAGATCCAGATAGCTTGATATTTCTCTTAGAAATCAAGGGGTGATTTTATTTTATTTTAAATTTCAACTTTTATTTTCAATGCTATTTATGAAAATATGTTGTTTTTTATGAAATTTGAATAGACTTTTCAGTGGAAGTTGAAAATATGCTAGCATAATGTTCAATTTATGAGTTTGATTATTAGTCGTATTATATGGTTACTTGATTTTAAATGTGTGGCTACAAATATTTTGAGTTTTAGACGGCAGACTTAAATGTATTTTGCGTGGCAGCAAAGTAACTAAAAACAATGAAACTAAATTAAAAAAAAAAAAAAGAGGCCAAAGATTCCATCTCTTTTGGGATGATCAGGATTCCAGTTACTGACACTTTTATACGTTATAGTCGTTATCATGCACAAAATTGCTCATTGTTATTGGACTACCTTTATACAGTAACAGCCTCGACCCACCATAAAAAATAATAATAAGTACCTCTGTCTGTGTGTGCATTTATTTATTTAGAGAGAGAGAGAGAGAGAGAGAGAGAGAGAGAGAGAGAGAGAGAGATGGGGAGAGAGGAGAGGTTGGAGGCTTCTCTGCTGAGTAGTGATGATGGGAGTGGGAAGAAGAGGAGGAGAAGCAGAGCTCTGTGGTTTACTTTTCTTGCTCTTTCAGCTACAGCCATAGCATGTGAGTCTTAATTCATTTGTTTTCTTCTATTTATTTCCCCCACTTTGGTTTTCAAGATCAAATATCTGCAGTCTTGATTTTTATTTTGGGTTTGTGAATCTTTTGGACATACCAAGAAGAGACTGTAACTCGCTATCTATGGATTATGATCATCCCTATGGTTCATCTAGAGAGAGAGAGAGGCAACTAAAATGGATTTCAAGAAATTATAATGAAATTTTAGGAAATAAGAGTTCTGTTACATGTCATCTGATTTTCTTGGCAATGGAGTGAATTACCTTGATTTCAGTTTCCTTAGTTGAAGAAGGGAGTGAATTATCTTGATCTCACTATTTGGCTGTATATATTGAGAGATTAATCAGGAAAGAAGATATTACTGAGGAGGGAATGAGATGACTGGGAAATTCAATGAAGTATCAAAATCTAATCATGAATCAGTGTGCTTTAAACATAATAGTGATGCTGAAGCAGAACGCGTTGCATGTTATTTGATCAAATCAAAATCTTGATTCTCTGGCACCAGACTTTGCTCTAAGAGGGCATCATCAGTTGAGGTTTTTGGAGGCAAGTAATGATCATAACTCCAACTTGAATAGAAGATATCCAATCAGCAACGACGATGTTGTGGATTCACAGCAAGCAGTAGTTGCTGCTGATGATGGCCGTTGCTCTGAAATCGGTGTGTCCATGCTTGAAAAAGGCGGCCATGCCGTTGATGCTGCTGTTGCTACTGCATTGTGCCTCGGTGTTGTGGGCCCGATGTCTAGTGGAATCGGGGGCGGGGCTTTCATGGTTGTTCGATCCTCATCCACACCAGGTGCACTTGCAATCGACATGAGGGAAACTGCTCCAGCAGCTGCTTCAGAGGTTCATGGATCATCATCAAACTCCCAACTCTTCCATTTTATCAGAATTTAGACCATTTATTTTAATAGTCTATGATTCCTTGACAATTCCATTACTCTATCTGTGCAGAACATGTATGCTAGCAATGCAGAAAGCAAGTCTCGAGGTGCATTGGCAATGGGGACTCCCGGTGAGATAGCCGGGCTTCATGCTGCCTGGTTGAAACACGGGCGCTTGCCTTGGAGGGCGCTATTTGAGCCCGCCATCAAACTGGCCAAAGACGGGTTCGTGGTGAGTCCATACCTCGGAGAAAGCATTGCTGAAGCAGCAGAAAAAATCACAGCAGACCCTGGCTTACAACATGTCTTTGCACCTAATGGTTTCCTGCTAAAATCTGGTGATGTTTGCTACAATGTGGAGCTCGGGAACAGCCTAGAGGCCGTTGCAGAGCAAGGACCCGAGGCCTTCTACAACGGGACAGTAGGCGAAAAACTGATTGAAGATGTTAGAAAAGCAGGCGGGATACTGACAATGGAGGATTTGAGGAACTACAGAGCTCAACTCACTCCTGCAGTGGAGGCTGATGCAATGGGATACAAGATTCTTGGCATGCCGCCTCCTTCTAGTGGAACGGTCGGGCTTGCGATGGTGAGCGTTGCATTTGCACTGCATTCCTCGTCGTCTCAACTTAACAACATTGCAACTCGTTGCAGGTTCTAAACATCTTCGACAGTTATGGAAACCAACATGCTGCTGAAGGGGCGTTAGGGCTGCACCGTCTGATCGAAGCCTTGAAACACATGTTTGCCATTCGGATGAATCTGGGAGACCCTGCTTTTGTCGACATTAGTAGAACCGTTTCAGACATGCTTTCCCCTTCTTTTGCTAAGAAGATTCGAGAAAGGATATTCGACAACACCACATTCCCACCTGAATATTATCTGCCTAGGTTCATTCTTCAATCCTTCTAGTTCTAGGCCTATTGCTACATGTCCTTCAAATGATTCCTCAACCGTATTTTGCTTTTCTTGTAGATGGAGCCAGCTTAGAGATCACGGAACGAGCCACTTCTGTGTTGTGGATTCAGAGAGGAACGCTGTGTCGATGACAACGACAGTGAACTACGCATTCGGAGGCGGCGTGCTCTCTCCTTCCACCGGCATTATTCTCAACAATGAAATGGATGATTTCTCGACACCAACTGAGGTATCACCTGATAAGCTCCCTCCTTCTCCGGCGAACTTCATTAGGCCAAACAAGAGACCATTATCTTCCATGACCCCTATCATTGTCCTCAAGGTAAGTCGAGACTACTGTTATGATTATGATGTCATCCAATACACGTGACATGTATAGATGATATAGAACTGGAGATGACATTTTTCACTAAATTTGTACATTTAATGATAGGACAATCAACTAGCAGGAGTTCTTGGAGGCAGTGGTGGTGTACAAATTATACCTGCAGTCACACAAGTTTTCCTGAACCATTATATATTGGCCATGGGACCTCTAGCAGCTGTTGAGAGCCCCAGGGTCTACCACAAGGTACCTAGATCTCAATGTTTATGCAGACATATATAACAATTTAGGAATGCGAAAATTATTTAAATTCTGGTCGATATCTTCTACAGCTTATACCAAACGTTGTAATGTACGAGAACTGGACAGTGGTGAATGGCGAACACATAGAACTCTCTGAAGAAAGAAAGCAATTCTTGAGAGAGAGAGGCCACCAACTCAAAGCTAAAGCAGGGGGAGCAGTCTGCCAGCTAGTGGTTCAAAATCTTACCAAATTATTGGATTTAGGCAGAAAAATGAAGAACTACAGAGCGTACCATGGAATACTGACGGCTGTAAGTGATCCGAGGAAAGGTGGCTGGCCAGCGGCTATCTGATGTTTTGTTTCGTCTCTACCAATTATAGGCATTCTTTGTAAATACATTGGTCATGATGCTCTACTGAAAGATATTAATAAACAATCCATTTTCTTACACCGTTCTGCTTCTATACTGATTATGCATAGTCAAGAATTCAGCTCCATCACAACAAGGAAAGAATAATCTGGTTTGGCTGAAAAAGAATTTCCAGAGATATATTATACAAACAGAATTTGCCAAAACTCTCCCAATGTATTTAAGTTACATCCTATGATGCTTTGTCGATAAGCTGTATTGGAGAGAGGATGTTGGCCTTGCTGGTCTCAACAATACAACCATTCATAACCATTTCCTCCAGCATGAAATGTGCTTTCTCCAAATGGAACATGATGTCCAGCTCACACTGCAAAAATCGAAACCCAGCCAACTTTGAGGAGTGGATACAACATATTCTGCTTGTGTTTTTATTTATATTGTTATTATTATTTCGGAGGTCAGATTAGTAACTTACCACATTGCCAAAATGACGATCCATAGTTTCAACTAGGAGATGTATAAATTCCAATATAGCAAGTTCATTCTGCAAACATAACCAAAGAAAAAGTTGAGAAATTAATCAAAAGTTACCAGGAGCTCCATTACTAGAAGGCTAATAAGCATTACAATAAGGAGGCATTTTCTATGGCCTATGAGTCTAGGTGGGATGGATTAAATTTTGGATGAGAATGTTGATGCAAACTATAAGCAAGGCAATCCGTGAGTGCCTTCTGTTATTAGAGGCTGACAAAAAAGTGTAAGGAAATCCTACTTTTCAGTTTATTTTGTTTGACAAACAAAGTGATAATATGCAAAAATAATGAACTGCCCCTGTATAGTTTCTTCAAACAGATCAGGCAGGCTATCTATGTTTTCTCTGTAAACCAATTAACTCCCAAGCCCCATTGCTGAAATAACTGTTTGTTTGATAACCCTAAACCCCGTTCAGTTAATTTCTCTGACCCAATTACAGGACAAAACTGTATTGAGCACAAGACTAGAAGGATCTCAGAAGTTATCATCAGAGCCAACATATTGTCCATAACCGGCTAGCTTCACTACATGAGCTCCAGTTAATGTGGCCATCTGACAGTTGAGCTCCTTGTGCAAGAGATGAAATAAATAGGTCCTCCATTAATTTAATCCATCAAGTCGATGTGTACCGTATATAATCCTTGATATATTTAATCCAGCGTACAACAAATAACTTAAGAAACCTAAATGCAGCAGAAGTTCCAGAATATTCAAAATTTCTACAACCTAACTTAATTCATCAAGTCAAGTGTACCATATATAATCCTTGATATATTTAATCCAACATACAACAAATAACTTAAGAAACCTAAGTGCAGCAGAAGTTCCAGAATATTCAAAATTTCTACAACCTAACTGCCTGATCGTCCTCTTTGCAATAATTAAAAGGCTTTGCTATAGTTCCAAATAGAGATCAGTCAGCAAATTTTACAACAAAAGCTGCATTAAGACAACCCAACAACTATCCACTTCCAAGTGTTTAGTATTCTAATTATCTAAGATGCTACTAGAAAACCTGTATGCTTTCAAGTCTCTAATAACAAAATATATTTCTTTTGTGCATTTGGTTCATTCTAAATTTCTAATTATGTCCAGTGATCCTAAATGAACATAGAAATATGACCCTCACACTTTATCTAAGTCATTAAAAATTTCCTGATGCTAATAAGATCAAAAGAACCATTTTTTTCATAGTTACCAGAAAAATCTCAGTCTCTTGTATAATATACACCAGTTTCTACTTTCTATTTATTTGGCCAGGTCTGCACAAAAATGCATCCCTGAAGAATTGATAACAGTGTGAAATGTCATCAAAATATTTTCAACCGTATTTACAATGTCTTGAGATTTTTCTTTATCTTTAGCTTTTTTTATGCAATCATGTCCTGAGAACTAGCATGATAAAGACTATCAAGGTACTAGATTTAAGTGGTTTTGGCAATGAGATCAGACCGAGAAACAAGAAATTGTTAGGCACTATTTCTTTCCATGTTGCAGAAGAAAGAGGAGTTACAAGATCAAGCAAATATAAGCTGTGAAGAATCTTTCACTAAGAGACAGAATGACTTACTTCTTCCTTGTCTACTCCAACCAAGAAAAACAATGATGCATACCGCCTATATACCACTTTGTAGTTCCGATGCTCGACAAATGAACACTGTTCGAAACAGAAACAAAAATAAGCTTCCAGCTATGGGGACCAAGTATACCCACAAAAAAAACAGAGGAAGAATTTGAAAGGAAAAGAGTATGTTTCCTCCACTAATGCGCACTTATAAGTTATAACAACTCATGAGGGTAAATATTTATTTACCTCTAAACATAAAAATGTTCTACAATTAGCACAGAAAACTACAAAATTAAATATTGATGGATTTGATAAGATGTTTCAGTCAGTTTTGAAAGATGAGAAATTTGTGCATGTTTCAAAATTATTAGTAAACATCACAAAACTAGATTACTGCAAGCAAGCAGATTGTCCCACACTTTAGATCTAAATAAGCCATTGAACCTTGTCCTTATTCTCTAAAGGACTTCCATCTAGGTAATGGCTTTTAACATATAATACATAAAGTTCACTCCTCAATAATAAGACATGCCCATGCACTTCATTGAAGCTTCCTTTTTTTCTGATAAGAAACAGGAAATCTTATTAGAATGAGAAAAGAACAAAGGATTAGAGAAAGATTCATCGCCTTCAAGGATGAAGACATTTGATCTACAAGATACAACTCTCGTCTCCAGCAAGATAGGATACAAAAAAGGATCCAAACTGTTCATGATTTAAAACCCTCCAAGTGCCTCTATACTTAAACCTATCCCGGACCTCCTTTAACCAGCCTTCTTAATGGTGCAGTTTTTCTACGTACACTATAAACCCCATATCTTCAATTTATACACAACCACCTTCTTCAAATACCAATAAAATTGACTCATCAGGCTGCTTTAGATCCCTTGTGGCATCTCAAAAACAATTTAGAGAGACTCAAAATGCAGCCTCAAGTAGATCAACCTCAAGCTTTTATGCACAGGAGGAGTTGAGAATTCAGATCGTGGGGCACAAATGTCAAGTTAAATAATCCAACCTGCGTCGAAAAAGTCTTACGACCTACACCCCAGCAGAATAATTGGATCCCAACCTTCTTTTTCAGGATGCCTCCACATCATTTTCTCATCTAATACTCATGTGCTTAAAATGCCAGACTAGAGAATCCAAACATTCCTTGTTTGAAATTAAATCGCCAACCACAGCCACCCAAAAATCAATTCAACCGAATTAGGACACAAATTTCCACCGATCGAGGAAATTTTCTAAGAAATCAGAAAAGACAAATTTCCTTCGATCACGTTAGTTTTTTTTTTTTTCTCAAAGAAATCAACTGTTTCTGAAGTAAATCAGCAAGCGAATTCAAAAAACTCATACTCGCACATCAGAATAAATATACAGCAGTAAATATACGAGAGAGAGAGAGAGAGAGAGACCTGTTGTTCGTTGCGGGCGAGGCATTTGCGAACAATTTCGCCTTCGAGAGCTCGTCGTTCATCGATGTTTAGGTATTCGTAGTACTGAGCTAGACGGGTCTGCCCTTGCTTGTTCACCATTAATACGAACCTTATGCCCATTTCTGATTCCCTTCAGCTCTTCCAATTCTTCTCAATCTTCTTTGCTTCTCTAACTATACAGATGTGAATAAATTGCCAAGCCAGATTTTGGTACCTGTTGTAATTTCGGTCTAAGCCCCTGAGCTTCTCATTTTATTTGTATCTTCCCCAGATATTTCGAGAATATGCAAATTCGCCCCGGCCATGTGCCTTTTATTAATTATATTATATTATATATATGACATATATTTTCTTGACTAATTACAGTTTAATTCCCAACATTTTAACATAAATAATTCAATATTTTAGGTGAAAAAATCATTTTGGCCATTTTTAGGCAAAAATGTATGTCCGTTATATGTGTTATCTTGCTCGTTTAAGAGTAGATGTGATTGAAATTAACCGAAATAGTATTTTCACCTAAAATATTTGATCATTTATGTTCAAATATTCAAACATTGAGAATTAAATTATTATTATTATTATTATTATTATTATTATTATTAAACATTGGGATTATTTATGTTAAAATATTCAAACGTAAGGAATTAAATTATAATTATTAAAACATTGTGTTATTTTTGTTAAAATCTTCTAACATTGAGAATTAAATTGTAATTAGTCCTATTTTCCTCAAACAAGTGCAAGAACGTGAGTAGACTTAGGTATGCTAAACACACTACCACTTTTTCTTTTCACACTACACACTATTTTTTTTCCTTTTTATGTTTTTACTTCCCACACTATAAAAATTTCCATTTTAACGTTTCACCTTATTTTTTTAACAATATTATTAATTTTAAAAATAAACAAAAATTTTAAAAGAAAATCAAAATTTGCAAATACATAAGATTAAGAAAGAGAGAGACGCATATGTTAGGGTTCATTATTATTTTCTCGAATTGAGCGACATAAATCGAAATCGAAGGGGGAAGTGTTCTTCGATCCAACCCAAATCGAACTTCATGGATATTGTTCGTAAGTTTGATTTTTCATTTTGATTGGACGGTAACAATGGAGAAATTATGATTTTTTCAATCCTTTACTTCAATTTTTATTGTTATGTGGCATAATGTTTTTTCTATATCTGATGTAGTTTTATATTTAAAATCCATCGGTTCTTCGTTCCAGATTTGTACTTTGTGAAGAAATGGTGTTTGTCATTTCTGGGAAATTTCAGTTGTCAAACTGGTTTTTGTTGATGGAAGATGATTAAGTCGAAAATCATTTTTTCTGATATGCTCTAATTATTTTCTGATATGTTCTACTTGCTTTATGTTGTTGTTTAATTTCAAAAAAGGTGTTACTACTAACACCACTACTTTTTCTCAATGCATCATAATTGCTCTAGACACCACTACTTTTTTCTTTTCTTTTTTCATTTTTTCTCAATGCACCACAGATAATGTCAATTTACCTTTTCTTTTAAAAACAATATATTATTTAATTAAAACATTAAAAAGAAAAAGAAACTTAAATAAAATGAAAAGCAACATCGATCATTTCCTAAACCCTAAACAGAAAAAGGAATAACGAAGAATGAACGACAAAGACAGAAAAAAAAGAGTGAAGACATCGAATTCGCGAAAGGTTATTTTTTGAAACCTGGGAGCAGCGGCAGCATCATGGAATCTTCAAACCTCATGGATTCTATCGAAAATTTAACCCCCATTGAACCTTTTGGTAAGTTTTTTAGGTTTTATTTTTACCCATTGAATTTATTAGTTTCAATTGAAGTTTTAAAGGCTTCGATCTTGAGGAATTTGAGAATTTGTATAATTTGCTTTGAACTAAAACCTAAAATTGATGAATTTGTTGAATTTGTTTGCTATAATAATCTGCTGAACGATTGAATTTGGAGGAAAATCAATAATTTAGTTTGGACTGTATATTGTTGATTGATTGCCTAGACAATCGAGAAATAGAATACTGAACTACGTGTGTCTAGTTACTTACCTGGACGGGGTCAATGGGCGATCCTGAAGGTCCATGGCCTAGATTGGTGACCTCTATTGCACTTTGGAGGGGCGTCCGCCTAAGGTCGGCCCAAGTGGTCGAGCCTACGTCGTAATTTGTTCTAGAGGGGGCCTGCGTTCGCGCGGCCCCTGCTTAAAAAAAAACTACGTGTGTCTAGTTTGGAAAATAATTTATCAAATGCATTTTGATAAGTTCAGCAATCTGTTTTTTGAATAGAATCGTAGTGGATCAAAAAGTCAGTCTTCGATCCTTGGACTGGCTGTTTGGAAACATATTTGTCGAAGTAACTCTGTAGAATTTTATAATAGTTTTTCGAACTGATTCAGTACAGATAAAATTGTACTAACATCTCTTTTAAAATATTTCAGCATCAACTTATCGGAGGAGACCCACCGCATCTGTAAGGAGACGATGTGCATAACGCAATGAGGCATCACACATTTAAAATGCTCAACAAGAAAGATTGGATAATATGGCTAATGAGGAAAGAGTGGAGGAGAATATAGAGAATGAAGGTGATGAAGATATCAATCAAGAGAATGAAGGTCCTGATGATATCAATCAAGAGAGAATGTGCTGATGATATTATTGATGATGATGAGATACTGAGAGAACCATTTCCGGGGTACCGTCTGATCATTTCAATTGTTTAGATCGATATGCGTGCATTCGGAAAACAGTTTTTCGATCCACATTTTTTCAGTTTGGAAAGTATGTTTTCCAAACAAACACAATTTCTGCTTTGTACTTAAAAAATAAATGTGAAAATAATATGTGAAAAAATGAATCCCAAACAAACACAAGTTGTTCAGTTGCAAGTCAATACATGTGAAAAAATAAATTAAGAGATTCACAATACACCAACAAAAATAAATTAAGAAATCCGGAATATAGTTTAGGTGCACTTTTCACCACTAATAGTGTTGTAATAAATTTTTCTCATCCAGCTGTGCAATCATTTCGGTGGTCTCTCTACTGAAGTGTAATAGGAGGAAATGGATGACCTAGAGTTAGCAATACCTAAAAGAAAAACATACTAAGTCCATTGTTGTGAATACATCTTGATAATGAACGATGAACGACTACAATAATTCCAAGTGGAATAGCTTTCTCACGCACCCAGTGGATCAATTCATCCCGAGAATCAAATAAGTCCATTGTTGTGAATACATCTTGATAATCAGGAAATAATTCATGATTTAATGGGCCAGCTACACTGCTTTCCGTAAATTCCTACAAATTTGTTGAAAATGGAAAAATCAGGACTGTTCGAAAAATTGATTTCCAAACACATGAAAGCATGTTCAAAACAAACATTTTCGAAACTGTAGCGACCCGATTTTTCTAATATTTAAATTTGCTACATTTTTTTTTTCTTCTTTCTTCCTAAAAATATTTATTTTATTTATTTATGTGAAATTAATCGATTAAGTCTAATAAGCCGCGCCTAAGTAATTTATAAGCATGAATTCATTTTAGCATATAGTAATTTTATAGCATGAGCATGCATTTAATTTTTTTATAATTAAAGTGCCTAATGTGTTACATTTTATTTATTTTGTTCTAAGTTTATTTTTCTAGCCCATTTAATTTTATCATGGAGCCCAAACCTTAAGCCCATAGTGTAAGTAATTGATTTATTTTTCTTTATTCCTTCTTCCTTCTTCTCCACGCCAAGTAAGGAGATGTTGATAAACTCTTCAAATCTTATCATCTTCTTCTCCATCTGATAAGTATTAGGTCTTCTCTCTTTCCCCATCTCTAGCCCTAAACAACTAGTATAAATAGAGAGCTTTATCCCTCTATTTCCCTCACACCCAAAAAACCGATATAGAGAAATCTAGAGTTGGAGTTGGCTTCGTGTAATTTCATTCCGAGTATGCATATCTTCTTTAATGCGTTTCTTGTTTTTCCATGCATTTTGCATTGCATATTCATGGGGGTGGTATAGGAGAGGAAGAAAAATGGTGGTGTTATAGTAGCGATCGCAACGACGGGAATCTCACAGGTGTGCGGTGGTTGAAGCACTAACGGTTGGCGGGGTAGAGAAGGTGCAGTTGCAGCGGGATCGTGATCAGTGTGCAGCGGCGTCGAACTCTGAAACGAATCGTTGTCGCAGCCGAGTTGGTGGCTGTTCGTTTCAGTTAAAGCTTGACGTCAATGTAGCGCGGGTGGTTGTCTATGTGTATGGTGTAGACGACAAGGGTGGCTTGGTAGTATTTTTGATCCCAACCTTCCATGGTACGTAGAAGAAGAAATGAGAAGAAAATGAGGAGCTGTTGACGGTGAAAGATGATGGTTGCCGTGAAGAGATGGCGAGAAAGAAAGAAAATTGCTTTGTTTTATCTTTCTAATTCTTTTGTTTTGCATATGGGCTTTAGTGATTAAGAAATCTTTCGGCTTTGGGCTAAGTTACTTATGGGCCGAGAGGGTAGAATTTGAGGACATGCAAAAAGTTCACTTTTATCAAAAATCATGCCATAATATAAATATGCATATGATTACGTAGATTTCTAAGGTAGTTATAATAATTTGGCCATGCATTTATTTAATTCAAAGCCATGCATCTTTATTTCACGTAAATTATAGGCATGCATCATGAGAAATCAGTACTTTAATTTTATGCATCGTTTTATTACATCATGTCATGCATTTTATTAATTCAGGATAATTAATTTATAGGCAATGCGCGCATGACTTAATCGGTTAATATTGATTGAGGTCAAGGTCAAGGTGGGGTTTTATGTGATCATGTCCTAATTATTCTCCCTATATTTAATTATTCAGTTATGTGATGACACAACACAGTACAGGGCCTTCGGGCTAAATAAATGAGACAGGGCCTCCGGGCTAAATGAGACTGGGCCGACGAGCTATATGGTTTGGTCTACAGACATAACAACTTTTATTATTCTCACTTACTCGTTTAATTTTATATAGCTTGGATAATTGGACACTCCCCACTGAGTTACAGTACTCAGCCCAAAAACTTTATCTTTTTCAGATGGAGGCTCGGGTGATGCTTAGCGGGTCAAGATGCGATGGTGGTGGTCATGGTCTCGATAAAAAAAAAAGATTTTAAATAAATTTAGATTATTTTCTTATTATTATTTTCTGCTGTAATTTTTGAGACCTTAATATCTGATTATTTGGGATTTTCTTTTATCTATTAATAAAAGCATGATTAACGTTTCATTTTTATTAAGAGTAATAAAATTGAGGTGTTACAGAAACAATAAGGATAAGTTTGAAAAATTAAATTTGTGAATCACTTGATATGTATTCGAAAAACTAATTACCGAACCGTATGACTGTCGTTTGATAACGTAGTTTTCCGAACCAAAGTGTACTAGATTGAAAAATTATTTTCCAAACATGGAAGTTATTGAGCAGACTGTATTTTTTCGAACCAATCACGATGATTTGTAATCCTTAACTCGACAGACCTCATGAAAATTGAAAAAAAACACGGTGCGAACAGTAAACAATCACTTACATTGCTCGTGTCTTCTTCATTTTTGAACTCCATGGTGATTTAGACACATAATATGCTATCCAAAATTTGAGAAATAGAGTTTCTAGTTTGTTTGCTTCAAGTTTTTAACTATGCTTGTAAAGATTCACCTTATGTTTGATATCTGATGTATATTTACTATTTTTTAAAAATATTTATCATGTTATTTTAATTAGTGGTGTGTAGAGAAATAATGGTGGTGTATGAAAGTAAAAAAAGAGTATTTCAGTAATATCAAAAATTTCTATTTTTTAATTAATTTCATTTTGTGGTGCATTGAGAAAAAGTAGTGGTGTTAATGGCAGCACCCTTTCAAAATTTATTTTCTGATGTGCGCTGCTTTATTTTGAAAACTATTTTCTGATATGCTCTACTTATGTCCTGCTTGATTTCAAAAATATTTTCTGATATACTTTATTTGATTTCGAAAATTATTTTCTAACATGCTATAGTATGACCAAGTAATGTCCATATATAATAAATATGTTTATAACATATTCCATATTATTACTTATTATAAAGAACACATCAATCTTGGTTAAACTTTAAATTTAAATAAATTACAAGACGCATTATTTCTCACGTGCAAAGCCCAGAGAGAAACAGGCCCTTCTCACGTGTGGGGATCCTCATTCCCCGTTGTCTCCACGAATTAACAAATTTCATAATCTTGCGTTTTTACTGCACCATCTGGAGTCCCGAACCCTCTCCATTTCTCTCTCTACCTCCCTTTCTCTCTCATACACAAATTCCCTTTCTTGAGTTCGGCGATTGTCCATCCTATTCCAACTATGTACAGAACGGCGGCGTCTCGACTCAGGGCTCTCAAGGTCAGCATTCATCTTATTCATCCCCTTTTAACCCTAGCCTCCATTCAACAAACACTGCGCGCGTTCACTGATTGATTTTATTGTTTGTGTTATTTAGTGCCTTCGCATCTTTATCACTGCGAATGATTCTAGTCTGTAGATCTGGAGGATGCTTAGTGATTACAAATTTTAATTTGTTGTTGTCTGTGTTTTCATATGCGTTCTCTAAATTTTGATATGAAGTGTTCGGCTGCTTGATCTTTATCATTTATGCTTAACTTGAGCTATGGGAATCTGTTGAGAGCTTTATCTACGATTGAATTGATTAACTGCTGTTTGCGGCGTCCTGCCAAAAACTGCTGTTCGTGATATTCGTTTATAATTATAATTTTTTCCATAAAGGTTTATTTTATTCACCAGAATCCTTAAACAGAATGGTAAGCATCTATTGGGAGCGAGACTCCTGTTTTTTCATGTTCATTTTGTATTTTTGTGGAAAGCAAATGCTGCTTCTAATAAATGTAGAATCTTTACAATAAAGCAGCTGATTCTGTCATTGGGCAGTAGTTAGAAGTGGTAAACATCTCATAGGAGATCTTTGTCTGGGTTTTCAACTCTTGTTCAATTGCTCAAGGATAAAACTCCAATCGTTACTTGTCTATGGAAATTGGTATTTCTGGTCTCTTTGGATGGTTGTCATATATTTTTTGGAATATGAAATGCCTATGACCACAAAATTCATATGCCAGTGATATAATATCATGCGGGGATGATAGCCTGCATTGTTTTCCTTTTATAAAGTATTAATGATTACATTACAGTCTCGCTACATCAATTTCTGTCCAAAATGGTATCTGGAAGGGATTATTTTTAGTTATCTTTCAAGAAAATCAAATCAATGAATTGGATTTCTTTTTTCACCTGACAGGCCCAAACGAGCTACAGAGGGTTGGCTAGATATGCAAGTACAAGTGCTGTTGCATCCAAATCATCTGGAGGTTTATTTAGTTGGTTAACTGGTGAGAAGTCCTCTTCACTTCCCCCACTAGACTTTCCACTTGAGGATGTTGTACTTCCCCCTCCATTGCCAGACTATGTTGAGCCTGGGAAGACCAAGATAACCACTCTTCCAAATGGCCTCAGAATAGCTTCAGAAACATCTGCGGTAGGGGTTGATCCTACATTTATTTATCTGTATAATTTATCCTTCTCCATTTTCCTCCTTGTCCTCCTATTTTCTTTTCTTAAACTATGGGGTGATCTGATAAGCTTCTTGATCAGAACCCTACAGCTTCAATTGGATTGTATGTTGATTCTGGCTCAATCTATGAAACTCCGGCTACATATGGGGCCACACATCTCTTGGAGCGTATGGCCTTCAAAAGTACCACTAACCGGAGTCACTTGCGCACAGTGCGAGAAGTTGAGGCAATTGGTGGTAATGTAACTGCATCAGCCTCTCGGGAGCATATGAGTTACACCTATGATGCACTAAAGACCTATGTACCCCAAATGGTTGAGCTTCTTGTCGATAGTGTTAGAAACCCAGCTTTTTTGGATTGGGAAGTTAGTGAACAGGTACGTTTGTCTTTGTCATCTTGGCAGACTTACTCCCTTGTTTTTTATTTGGATATGTCAATGAGATTCTGTTATGCCCTTTTCAGCTCCTCAAGGTGAGTGCTGAAATTAGTGAATACTCCAAAAACCCTCACCACCTGCTTCTGGAGGCTATTCATTCAACTGGTTATTCTGGTCCTTATGCAAATGCTCTTTTGGCTTCAGAATCTGCAGTTAGCAGGTTGAATAGCACTATTTTGGAGGAGTTTGTTTCTGTAAGTCTTGAACACCATGATTCTTTTTTTGTTTATGCGGGCAATGTGTTATGAAGCTTTGCCCTTGATTGGAATCTGTTCTTTTGATTGGTTTAGGCATCATTATTTCATCTTAACTGATTTGATATGGTTTAGGAACACTACACTGCCCCTAGGATGGTCCTTGTTGCATCTGGCGTTGACCATGTGAAACTTTTAGAATACGCAGAACCACTACTATCTGATCTGCCTAAAGTTTCTAAACTTGTGGATCCAAAGCCAATATACACGGGAGGAGATTTTCGTCGTCAAGGTGATTCAGGGGTGTGTACCGGCAATATCCCAGATAACTTTCCCCCGCTTTTTTGTTTCATGCCTCTTTATGTGAATATTGACTTTGGAAATTAGGCTGTAATATATCTTCCAAATTTATGAGCAGATAACTCACTTTGCTCTGGCCTTTGAACTTCCGGGTGGCTGGATTAAGGACAAGGATGCTATGACGTTGACCGTTCTCCAGGTCCGCTTGCTCATTTGGGACATTTTTCTTAATTTAACCCTTAGTTGCTCTTTCCTTCGTGAGAAGCGAGCAATTAGAAAGCTCTGAAACTAGCATAAAATCTTCTTTGCATATTTATTGTCCGAATAATGCACGCTTACTTTTCCTTAATGCCATCTGGTTTTCAGTTTTAACAAAATTTTCCTTCAATTTTGATTTTCATCTTGTAAGAAGATGCTATTTGTGTTAATCATGTAGATGCTCATGGGAGGAGGTGGATCTTTCTCAGCTGGTGGTCCTGGAAAGGGGATGTACTCAAGATTATGTATGTTCTATTCATGTAAAAGTGAAACTAAATTGTGAAAACTCTTTTTTAACACACATCTTGACTTGAGTTGTGTTCAGACGCATGCCTGGTTTAATTCACACTGTGGCTTAAAATGCTATCTTTACAATAATTTTAGATCTGTATGTTTAAATGCCAATTTGACATTGTTTTAGATGTCTTATATTTTCTGTGATTTTGTATTGCAAATAGATTTTCACGTGTTGTTATCTTTAATGAAAGCAGATCTTCGTGTCCTGAACGAGTACCCTCAGATTCAGTCCTTTTCTGCGTTCAATAGTATCTACAATCACAGTGGACTATTTGGAATTCAAGCTACTACTGTAAGGAAGTATTTCAAATTTCTGTGTTTTTCAAGCTTTGGAGGACTTTTTTTTACATAACTGTTTTTGTTGGATGGTAAATGGGTTTTTGTGGTAGACATTTTTTTTTCTGCATCTTTCAGCTGTATGTCATCTTCCTTTTCATCTAGTTATGTTCTACAAAGGAACTTTCAAGTTCAAATTTTAAAATTCTTGCTTGGTACTTTGCTTTATGCCTGGCTTGCCTGCTGACAATTACTCCTCAATATTAGGGCTGTGCTGTGATACATTGGAGATGAATTCTTCAAAGAAACTCATAGATTATGCTTTTCTCCAAACCCTATAAAATCCTAATGGATGCAGACAGTTATAAACCTAGATAATTTTTTTGGTTGGGCTAGAGGAAGTCAGATGTTTTGAATATTATCGATTGTTATAATGCTAGTTGTAGGGGAAATGATTGGATAGAAAAGACAAGTGAACAGAAGGATTCTGAAAAATTGGGTACAGATGGCTAAATAACTATGATTTCGATTTCAGCTAAACGAATGAGATATTTGAATAACAAGATTATTCACAACAGAATCAAAAGCTGAGAGATGATAGAGGTTTGTGCTGAGTTATACGCTGAACATGTTTTCCAGATATTGAACTTAACCAAGAACTTAAGAAGCGTTTTGTGCTAGGTAATGCTAGCTGTCATCTTTAGATAGGTTTACGTTAGAAAATCAAATTGACTTACGGGATCCTGAGCATGATTTGCACACTACATATCCAGGGTGACGGGATGACCATTTTTTTTCTTTTTGTTCAGATATTTATTGAAGAGGTTCATAATTCTTTGTACTATATATGATCAGGATTTTTACGGTTTTGCTTGACTTATATAAAACTGGACATAACAATACTCATCATGTATTCTCCAATCACTTGGGGAAGAAATTAAAAATTATGACCTCCACATTGTATTCAACCGCCTTTCAGCTAACTTAGGGAAGTGGATGATGAAGTTTACATTCTGATACATTAGAGGAATCAGATTTGGATGGTTATTAATAGCTATGCAGACTAGATGATGATTATTGATTTAAGTTATTAGTCTGTTGCTTTTAAACTGCTGATATGTCTTGTACAGTTCATTATCGATTTCTATTTAACGAGTTTAAGGAGTGTGCACTTTGTATCATTGTCTCATTGTTGATCTGCCTATTCATTTTTTACACATTTTCTTGGACTATTGATTTCATGATGCTAATGAATCTTCAAAGCAAATTTGTACGTGTGCCCAAATGTATGACTTGCTTCGGAAATATCAAATGTCATATTAGATTCTGAAAATTGTTTTTGTTCCTGCTCCTCCATGGAAAGTGTGGCCGTTCAGTTAAATCACTTTTATATATTTAGTTCAATTGTAAAGAGGTCAATGTATGAATATAATAAACCTATATTTGAGGTGACCAGAAAGAAAGAGAGAAGGAAACTTGCATGCTGCAGATGATGTTAGACATGCAATTTCACTTGCTCACTTCTGGATTTTGTTTCCTGTCAATTTTGAATGATGAAACCACTTCTTTCAATTCAGGGATCTGATTTTGCACCACAAGCTATTGATATTGCTGTTAAAGAACTAATTTCCGTTGCATCTCCTGGAGAAGGTTCTACCCTGACCTTTATTAACTAACCTTCATTCTGTTGAATTCCGAAATTTGTCAATGCTCTTGATTTTGGGTGACTGTTGATCGTGAAAGTTCTTTGGTCCATATGTTTTCTTGTGCATATCATGTATGCACTTTTTTCCCTTGACAAAATATCTGAACTGATCTGCCTTCAACTATTGCAGTTAATGACTTACAGCTAAACCGTGCAAAACAATCAACAAAATCTGCCATTTTGATGAACTTGGAATCCAGAGTATGCAATTTTGCCTTGCAACAATGTTTTTAAACTCAACCCTTTTTTTCATATGGATGTGCCGGTATATTCTACTCACTATCTGGGTTATCATTGCAGATGGTTGCATCAGAAGACATTGGCAAACAAATTTTGACGTATGGAGACAGGTATGTCCAGTAATAATTAGTTACTTTCAGAATTGCACACTAGTGATTATTGAGCGACTGAGATTGATTGGGGGGTGAAGTTTGATAATTGATGCCGCCTTTCTAATTTTTGCATCTTATGGGATAATGTTTGATTAATTAGATTAGGTTTCTTCATTTTGAAATGTTTTAAGGCTTAATTAAGTAATGATTGCAACCTCACGTGTTTTGTCCTCGAGAAAAAGATCACTACGATGAAAGTATGAATGATAACATGTTTTAGTGTGGAACGATTTGATTTGAGATGCATAGAAGGTGTAGATTTATTTATCATTTGATGCATGCATTCACACTATCAATAACCTGGCAAAGAGAGAACGGAACAAAAATTCACTCGCAAGAAATCTCTGGGACCTCTCAATTGATATTATTGTCACCTTCGTGATAAAACCAACTTGCTCTAGAGCCTGGACATACTGTACTAGTTAGTCCTTTAAAACTCCGAAAGAAAAAGAAAAATACATATCTGATTTATTTTTTGTTTTGGAAAAACTCAAGAGTTGAATACTCTCTCTGGGGAAAAAACTAAAGCCTTTACATCTTTTAATGCTCAGGAAACCTGTGGAGTATTTCTTGAAGGCTGTTGATGAAGTCACATCCCGAGATATTGCTAATATTGCAAAAAAGCTTTTGTCATCTCCCCTTACAATGGCATGTTACGGCGATGGTAACTAATTTCTTCTTGATGAATCCTTTTTTCTTGTATGATGTATGATTTTATCAGCACTGCGTATAACTCAAAACTTCCCCCCCTTGTAACTGCAGTGCTTCACCTGCCAAGCTATGACGCCGTTAGCGGCAGGTTCCGTTAGAAATGAAGTTACCTTGGTTATGTTCAGATCAGAGAACTGATGGGAGAAGTTCCTGATGCCCCTGGTTTTGAAAACGATGATCGACCTTTTTCTATGATACAAGAGAAAATAAGGATATGACTGATGCTTTACTGAAACAATAATTGGCGTAATATTTTACAAAAAAGCACTGATGCCTGCCTGATTCATTGTATGTTTTGTAGTTTAATGTGAGAATTATTTGGTTTTGGTCGATTTCTTGGACAGGCCATTTCTATGGTGTAGCAAAGTATTTATCGATTCCTACTCATTCTTTGCATGCCTCACTTATATGGAGTGAGAAACTGGTTCGACTCGTTGATGAATAAGAAGAGAGAGAAGCTCACTTTTCAGTTTCTTATAGGTCTTCATTTGAAAAACTTCAATCTAAATTCCGTCAAATAAATACTATGAAATGTAATTTCTAGATCAAATCAAATTACTATTAGTGATGTGCGTCACAAACATGTTGTTTCAGATTGTTTGATGGGTTAAAATAGGTAGTATTCATATCAGGTGTTTGGATTCGATAAGGTTGTTATTTGATTCAACACAAGACATTCCGTATATTTATTCTAAACTTGAAAGTGTTAGGAATGGCGTGATGGTCATGACGCGTCTATGGTTATGTATCGATGGACGTGGGGAAAAGGAAATGAAGCATTAATAAATAATAACTAGAGAGAGAAAAAAGAAGGCATTGGCATTCGAATTAGTGATTCTTTTAGATCTAACAATATTTTCTTTTTTAAATATTTTGTAGTCTTTAGATTAGTTGTATATCATATTTTCTAATTAATATTTTGCTAGTTGATATGATAGAGAAATAATTGGTGGAAAATTAATATAATGTGGATGAATAGCTGAAATAGTACAATACTATTGAAATAAATATAATATATTATATTGAATAAATTAAGTGCATATTATGGAAATTAAATAAATACAATATAGGAGAAATATCAATCCAAGGCCCGAAAGATATTTATCTATCGATATAGAGCCTAAAAGATAGATTTTATTAATTCAAGGCTTGAAAGATCTAAAACTATCGATTTAAGACTTGGAGATTTAATGGTGTTAAAATTCTATCCAACAGAAGATGATGTGGCCGTTAAATATTCACATCATTTTGACACATCATTTTTATCCTAAATTAAATAAAAAAAAACATAATTTTACATTAATCTCCTTAATTCAATCAGAGATCCTTATACGTTTAAATTAAATTCAATGTTTAATTAAATTCAGTATGTAATTCTAATACCTTTTTTTTCGATCACAATAATAAATTGATTTAGTTATTTTTATTTTCAATTTTGATGGAGAAATGATTACTTTAAAAAGAGATCTGGAGAGAGAATAAAATTAACATTAATTATTTTATTAACTATTTCAATAACATTTAATAGTTTGCGATGTAATTAAAATCATAATAATTAATTATTGAAGAAACCGAACTCTCGATTTCTGACAGAGTTGTGATCAAAGTTGTGTCTGAAGTTGTAACAACTTTGTATACGCAGCGGAAAATTTGTAACAGACAATGGATTGGAATTTTCACGAGATTATATTTCTATAATCTCGCGAAGTGCCTCAAGGCAAAAACTTCACTATATGAATATGTGAATTACAAAAATACTTCAAGTAAACTCTAACCAAACTAAGACACTTTATCTCTTCCTTCACAGAAGGTCGTGACTAAAGTTGTCTTAACTAATCTCAAAGACACTACAATATGGATCTATTGCAGACTGAATGTACTCTGAACAAATCCGTAAAAACTATATATAACTGAGCACAAAATGATTCCTATATATACTAAACTAGTTACTTGCTCACTACTCTTGAATGATTCACGAAAATCACTTCTTCCACAATCCCTAGATTCATGCCGCACGCCCACAACTTCCCACCATTTTAGGAGCTAACAAATCTTCAATTTTTATCACTTGGAATCGGTCAAGACCTCATGCTCCAAATCTTCCTCAACTAACTTATCTGCAAAATAATGTAGAATAAAGAAAGACAAAATAAAACAATCAAAAGAATGAAACCCTAATCCAACGGTTTCAACAATCTCCCAATTTTTGTCTTTCTTCCCAAAACAGCAATCCTACACACAATTCATTATCACACGACTTCTCCCCCTGAAAACAGCAGATACACAAGTGTAGTTGCTCCCCCTATCAAGACAACTTCAAAACACATGAAAGTACAAAAACAAACAACTCACTCAAACCTGCACAGTCAGAAAATAAATCATAACATCATAATCGGTTAAGCAGTCAAGCATAAGTTCAAAAAAGTGAGAGTTAAGTTTGTTTGTTGAGACATCAACTCAAAAGCAAAAAGAAATTGTCTTCAACACATAATCATCAAAAACTGCAACATGCTGCAGTCCTTCATTCCTTCACTCGTTCTCCTCTTCGCCTTCCTCCTCGTCCTCTTCCTCCTCTTTCTCCTCATCTTTATCATCATCAGTCCTAGCTTGTCCTCGGCTTGTACCTTCTCCCCCTTTTTGAGAAGAAATGAGGCGTTGAAATACCTTCCTTTGCTTTTCAAGAATCTCAATCTGAGTCGTGAAGAATGCCACTTGCTCCTGCAAAACAAAGATAGGAATATTGCAGCATTGGCTAGGAAAGAAGGGTGCCGCTTTATCTTCATCTATCCATGGGAGATCCACAACCCGTGAATCCGTGAAGAACATTTTTTGGACAGTTTGAAGAGTAAGCCTAGGAGAGAAGACATCCTTCTTCTGTGGTTTTAAGCATTGGTCAATCAGCATGTTGAAGATGAGGGATGGTAACACCAGCTTCTTGTTGCTCTTAGACATAGCAACTTCAGCAATAGCACCAAACATGAGGGTGCCCAAATTGACCTTCTGCTTCATAAACAGCTTAAACAAAAGAGAGATATGTTCAAGAGGGATGACTGTGGAGTTAGAGGTAGGAATCCAGTTGCCCACAGAGATTTTATGCAAGGTTGAAAAGAGAGAAGTTAGGGCAGAGGCAACTCGATTTACTCGATCTCCATGCCAGACATCAGCTCTGCCCCCAGTTAGGAGATTTGCCATCCTGACTTCAACCTCATCATCAAGTTCTTCATCAATTATAGAAACATTTGGGAGACCTAAAAATTTATTAATCCTGGAGGGAGTTATGGTAAACATGCTCCCCCTAACAGAAACTTTTCCAAACTTCTTAGAAGATGGATTCCCAAACTCAGAGGACAAATTGGTATAAAATAAGCGAACAACTTCAGAAACATATGGACGAGCATAAGACACACTACCCCAGACCCTTCTATCCTTCAGGAAAGCAATCAAATTGTATTTGCCAAATGATTTCACATCAACTCCACATCAGAGTCAGAAAAGGCAGCGTCAACATCAGGGTCCAGAAATCATTTGACTCGCTTTAATGGACGATTCTTCTTGCCTTTGCCTTTTGGAGACGGGTTAGACTGCACCTTCCGTTTGCCCTTTTTTGAAGCCGCAGAGACACGCGCAATCTTGGATTGAGTGTCGTCAGACTCGGACTCATCTTCGTCGTGAGTTTCCGACTGGATATCTTCAGAAACATCTTCCGGTTCGGAAGTGATTTCAATAGTACCATCCGGAGCAAGTAAAGAACTACCCGGAAGATGAAAACGTTGCGAGCGGTGAGGAGGAGCAACCATCTTCGTGGAGGATGATTTCTTCTTTGGAGTTCGGGTCAGAGCAGCCTTTTCTGTCATATCCATGACTGGCTCCTATTCAACCTCTGAAAAAGGAACTTCTATAGGGCCACCGTCATATGAGAAATCATCGGCGGAGGGGAATAGAGGATCGAGACTTTCTTCTGCAAGGACATGCGTGTCTAGAGCAGGAC
Source organism: Perilla frutescens (assembly GCA_026008535.1). Classification (NCBI taxonomy): domain Eukaryota; kingdom Viridiplantae; phylum Streptophyta; class Magnoliopsida; order Lamiales; family Lamiaceae; genus Perilla; species Perilla frutescens. The sequence continues at coordinate 45,543,482 of BRKX01000001.1, read as the reverse complement.
TATCAAGGGTTGGCATAATCACCCCATCTGGAGCAAGGATGATAGCTTGAGAGCTTTCAAAATCAGGGACAAGCGTCGTTGACTGGAGTTGCAGTATAGATGGAGCAGGTAAAGGGAGGGCCTTTGACTGTACCTCACAACAACTACCAATTTCTGGTGAAATTTCCATCGGAGCATTTCCACGAGAGGGAGAGAGTATTTTCGGTCGGAATAAAGGGGTTGTTTCTGGGGTGAGAAATCGGAAGGGAGGAGAGAGTAAGGGTTTAGGCGGAGAAATGACTGACTGCGGCGGAAAGGAGAAGAGCTGCCGGAGATATGCTGACGCTTCCGGATCGCTCAAGATCTCTTGGATCTGCCTCATTTTCTCTAGATTCATGGTAGAAGATGATAGAGATGAGAGAAGTTACGATGAAGGAGATGAAGAGGTGCGAGCGAGAGAATCTTGATGAAAGTGACAAAGTGAGTGAATGGAAGGAATTATATAAATAAATATGATAGACATAAGCGATCTGCCACTAAAATAGGAATCAGATTATTAAAGATATAGTCAAACAACATATTAAAGCCGAACTAAGATACACTTCCAGATACATTCAACTGGCTTTTGGATTTTTCATTTTTTATATTATAATTAGTGAGCAACTGTTGTCAAAAGATAAAATTAATCAGCTTACTTTCAATATATCATAGAAAACTTTTTAAGAAGAGAACAGATGGTGAATAGATGAATAACCAAGAGAATCTTATAAAAACCACTTATCTAAGGTCTTTGACCTAGTTATATGATTTTATAAGAACGATCATGATTTCACCTTTTACAGGTTTTTTCATCCTCGAATCTGCTCAACTTCACAGTCAACTATGATATACCAAAAGTATGACAACGGTTGGGCCAACATTGAATTTCATATAGAACATAAGCCAAGAGATTTCCTCAGAATTGAGAATCTCTCATAGCTTAGAGCTTTTGTAAACATGTCAGCCAGTTGAACATCTGTACTAATATATTCCAACTTTAATAACTTCTTTTCAACTAAATCCCTAATAAAGTGATACCTTAAGTGGATGTGTTTGGATTTGGAGTGGTGGACTGGATTCTTTGCATATTTCGTCTGAGAGACGAACACTCCATTTTCTTTTTGCTTGACTTGAAGTCCGAGGAAATTGCTAAGCTCACCAACCATGCTCATCTCGAAAGATGTAGACATAGCTTCCACAAATTCTTTCAAAGCTTTCTCGCTTGTTGACCCAAATACTATGTCATCGACATATATTTGAGCTATTGTGAGAAAGTTTTTCTCCTTTTTGAGGAAGAGTGTCCTATCAGCATGTCCTCTGAAAAAACCAAAATCAAGTAAAAACTCGGTTAGTCGACTATACCAAGCTCTAGGAGCTTGTTTTAGTCCATACAAAGCCTTGTGTAACTTGTACACATGATCAAGTTTTGACGGGTCTTCAAATCCTTTGGGTTGTTCCACATATGCCTCTTCTTCCAAAATTCCATTGAGAAAAGCCGCCTTAACGTCTATCTGGTGAAGAGTAATGTTAAGGTAACATGCAATGGCAAATAAAAGCCTAATGGACTCTATTCATGCAACCGGAGCAAAAGTCTCATCATAGTCTATACCTTCTACCTGAGTATAACCTTGGGCAACTAAGCGAGCCTTATTTCTAATGACATTCTCAAATTCATCAGTTTTATTCTTGAATATCCACTTAGTCCCAATTATATTTACTCCAGAAGGTCTGGGCACTAGTGTCCAGACTTTGTTCCTCACAAACTCAAGTAATTCGGCTTGCATTGCACTAATCCAAAACTCATCTTTTAATGCTTCGGTTACATTCTTAGGTTCAATCATGGACAGAAACACAACAGTACCGACTTCATTTATGACACACGACAAACACACCATCCTTACCATTTCCTTGTATTTTGCAACGACTTTACCTCTTGTTCGGACCCCTTCGTGAACATCTCCAATGACTTGGTCAATTGGATGATCTTTGCGAATCCTCTTCAAAGGGTCTCTTCGAACACTACCTTGAATTACTGCTGGAATCTCTGAATCGTCAAAGTCATGATCTGATTCAGGTTCATCAGAAGGTGTATCCTCGTTTGTTGCTGAAATGGGTTCAACTTCGGGGTCAACTTTTTCAGCTTCAGTGTTTCCTGTACTGCCCTGTATCTCAATTAAATCATCAGTATCATCAGCAGGAGTATACAAACTGGCCATATCATTGAATCTTACATTCACACTTTCCATTATGGTTTTGGTCCTGAGGTTATAGACACGGTAGGCATGACTGTTAAGTGAGTGACCAATAAACACACCCTTGTCACTTTTAGGGTCAAACTTGTAAAGATAGTCCCTATTATTCAAAATGTAACAAACACAACCAAATACATGTAAATATTTCAGATTGGATTTTCTACCATTTAGAATCTCATATGATGTCATGGTGGTTCTGGTCCTTAGGTTTACTCGATTACTTACATGACATGCAGTGTTTAGAGCTTCAGCCCAAAACCGTTTGGCCAACTTTTTGGAGTGTAACATAACAGTGGCCATCTCTTGTAAAGTCCTATTCTTTCGCTCGGCCACACCATTTTGCTGAGGTGTCTTTGGGGATGAGTATTCATGATGAATTCCTTCTTTTGTGCAGAAGTTTAGGAGTTGGATATTCTCGAACTCCCTTCCATGATCAGATCTCAATCTCTTAACACAAGAGTGGTAAAAGTTTTTGATCGTAGCATACAATTCTTAGAAGGTATCATATGTTTCACCTGTGTTTCTCAAAAACTTCACCCAAGTATACCTAGAGAGATCGTCTACAATAACAAAAGAATACCACTTACCTCCAAAGCTTTCAACTTCAGCTGGTCCCATAAGATCCATATGAAGTAGTTCGAAGCAGCTTTGAGTTGAAAAAGGTCTCTCAGAAGTTGTCACAACAGGGTGCGATGCTTTGACTTGTTTCCCTTTTTGACAATCTCCACAGAGGCTGGGGATTGAAATTTTCAACTTGAGAAAAGCCGCCTTAACGTCTAGCTGTACCTCATTCACCTATGCACTTAAACAACTGTTTCTGTTAGTTTCATAGATATTATTGGAAGACCTTACCCCTGAAATCACATGGTTTCCGTTGCTGTCCATCACAGTACAACTTTTTTTTATCAAAGACGACACTAAAGTTGTCATCACAGAGTTGACTGATGCTAATGAGATTTGCTGTAAGCCCTTCAACATGTGATACATTAGCCAATTTTGGAAGTCCAAGACTGTTCAAGGGTCCTCGTCCTACAATCTTGCCGTTTGATCCTCCTCCAAAGGTTACTTCGCTGCCATTGACTCTCTGGTAGTTTGATAGGTAGTATCTAGATCCAGTCATATGACGTGAGCATCCGCTATCAAAGTACCAGGTAGCTGAATCATTAGCTACAGATACAGTGAAGACCACTTGGCAGGTCACTGTGGCGGCAACTTTGGGTCTCCATACTAATTTCTTGGATCTGTCACCCTTGACTGTAAGGATAGGTTTTGATGCTTGTGTCCTCAGATGCATCTCCTTTTTATGTTCCTGCAAGAACCTATGACAGAACAGTTTAATGTGACCAGGGAGAAAGCAATAGTGGCAAATATACTTCCTACATTTCTTTCTTACTGACGAAGTGGAAGGAACTTCTTGAGCTTTCACAAACGGTTTTCCATGGGTAGACATGATCTGAGTGAAGGCTGGCTTTACACTTTTATCAAGCCTATGCCATGTGAAGTCACCTGAGTTTGTGCCAAAACTTCATCGAGTTTTGAAGTACCGGTGTTGAGTTTTTTAAAGGTCTCATCAGCATGATTGAGTTTGATTCTCATGTTATCTATCTCAGCGTCCTTCTTTGTCAACATGACTTCCAGCTTTGTCAGCGAGGTCTTGTGCGTAGTGATTTCCTCATTGAGTGACTCCACCACTTTGCACTGTTTGGACCACTTGATATACAGTTCCTTGTAAAGCTCCTGCATCTTTATCAGTAACTCCAAAGTTTCTTCTTCAGAGACTTCTTCCTCCTCATCTGCAGTGGTTACGACAGTGTTGAAGCAAAATAGAGTTTTATAATAAGACTTGTCATACCTGTCTGAAGTTATCTCAACTTCGGTGTGATTTGACTTATCCTCTTCAACACATACTGCAGTTAAGGCTGCGTGCTCATTTGCTGCATCATCTGGAATCTCTTCTACATGAATCCCTGAGGTGTCCAGCTCACTGTCGCTAAGAGATAGGAAATTGACATGTTTTTCAAGTTTGCGAAAGGTGTTGGGACACTCATTTGCAAAGTGCCCAAAGCCTTTGCACTCATAGCATTGAACAGTAGAGAAGTCTTTCACTTCCTTTAGTCTGAAATGGTCTGATGCAACACGCTTGATGATCTTTGGTTCCTTTCCAGGCGTGTTCAATCTTTCATAGAGGACCAAGGATCCGGAGGAGTCATTTCGAGGTTTCCGTTGTTCACCACCTCCCTTTTGCTGTTTCCCTTTGCTAGCTCGAATGAGAGTGTTAAGTCTTCTGGTAAGAAGAGCATAGTCAGGATTCTTTTCAGTGATTTCTTCAAGATCTTCATCCTCTTCTTCGTCATAAGCTGATGTTGACTTTGAAGTTGTCCCGACAGTTAAGGCAATTCCTTTCTTCTTCTGTCCACCTTTTTCATTCAATTCCATCTCATAGGTCTTCAAATCATTCATCAACTTTGTGAAGTCCATGCATCCAGTGTTTGAGGCCGTATCGATTGCAACCACCTTCATATCAAACCGAGGTGTCAGTGTCCTCAAAGCTTTTGAAACTAACCTTTTATTGGTGATCGGATCACCAAGATCGGCACATTCATTTGCAATCTCGTATAGCTTGTTTCAGTAGTCACCAACGGATTCATCGTCCTCCATTTTCATGTTCTCAAATTTCATGGTGAGAATCCGATGTCTTGATTCTTTAATTCCAACATCACCTTCGCAATGTTGCTGGAGTATATCCCATGCTTCCTTAACCGACTCACAATTTCTTGTGAGTTTAAACATTTGAACATCTAAGGAGGATTGAATAGCGTTGAGTGCCTTATCATTGTAGGTAGCTTCTTCATTTTGCTCTCTGGTCCATTCAAAGGGAGGAGTGTGGTATGTATCTCTTTCAGCATCTACAGTCTTAGGATGCGTCCACGTCTTTTGAACATCATTCCAAGCTCTTGCATCGATAGACTTGATGCATGACCGCATCCGAACTTTCCAAAAGGAATAGTTCATGCCATCTAGAACAGGAGGTTTATTGAACAACGGGTTCGTGCAATCCATTGTGCTCTACAAAAATAGGATCACCACTTAGTGTGTCAAGTGTCTGCTCTGATACCAATTGAAGAAATCGAATTCTTGATTTCTGACAGAGTTGTGATCAAAGTTGTGTCTGAAGTTGTAACAACTTTGTATACGCAGCGGAAAATTTGTAATAGACAATGGATTGGAATTTTCACGAGATTATATTTCTATAATTTCGCGAAGTGCCTCAAGGCAAAAACTTCACTATATGAATATGTGAATTACAAAAATACTTCGAGTAAACTCTAACCAAACTATGACACTTTATCTCTTCCTTCACAGAAGGTCGTGACTAAAGTTGTCTTAACTAATCTCGAAGACACTACAATATGGATCTATTGCAGACTGAATGTACTCTGAACAAATCCGTAAAAACTATATATAACTGAGCACAAAATGATTCCTATATATACTAAACTAGTTACTTGCTCACTACTCTTGAATGATTCACGAAAACCACTTCTTCCACAATCCCTAGATTCATGCCGCACGCCCACAACTTCCCACCATTTTAGGAGCTAACAAATCTTCAATTTTTATCACTTGGAATCGGTCAAGACCTCATGCTCCAAATCTTCCTCAAATAACTTATCTGCAAAATAACGTAGAATAAAGAAAGAAAAAACAAAACAATCAAAAGAATGAAACCCTAATCCAATGGTTTCAACAATTATAAATATAATAAAATTTAATTAATTAAAAAAACAATGATGAATTTCAAACTAAAAAATAATGAGACTTGAACGACAGAAAGTGATGGTTTTTATTTGACGAAATTTAATAAAACCCCATGTTTAATTTAATTAAAATAATCAATGTTAATTTGCTTTTTTTTTTTGTTTAGTTTAATATATGAAATGATGTGGATATTTAACGGTCACAACACCTTTTATTGGATGAAATTTTAACACCGTTAAATCTATTGATAGTTTTAGATCTTTTAAACCTTGAATCGATAGAATCTATCTTTTGAGCTCTATATTGATAGATAAACCATCTATCTTTTGAGCTCTATATTGATAGATAAACCATCTTTCAGGCTTTGAATTGATAATTCTCCTATAATTATATTATATTTACAAATGATTATTTATAATATTTTATATTAGGGATAATTTTATATAGTAGAGTTCTATTATAACAAAACTATTGAAATAAATATAATATATTAATTACAAAAAAATTGTCATATACTATATTACTTTTTTACCCTTAAATTAAGTGTACATTATGGAGATAATAGGTAAATCATATTTTGTAAGAAATTATCCACACTTTTTATATAAGTATAGATTACAAAATTATTACGAAAGGTTTAGCATTGTAATTTAACATTGCGCCGATCATTAAGATTATGATGACTTTTGTGTTACCGCCGAGGCCGAGCCACCCCGTCGAAATCTTGCCACCCCCGTCTCTCTCTCTCTCTGATGTGCTCTTCTTATAAAAAAAACTCACTTGTGTAATGCCAAATGCATTAGTTTGAACCCTAAGTGTGATTGCACATTTATAATTATGATGCTAAAGACTAAAGAGGGGGATAGGTATATTTGAATGGAATTGAAAATTAAGAAAAAGAAAATGACTCTATACTTGGTATCTATAAGTTATGAGAAAAAGAATAGAGCAACATATATAAGCTTAGCATAGCATTAGAGTCATGAAGTCACTGGGAAATGTCTGAATAATTTTGTTTTAAATATTTTTTTATTCAATTTCTTATTTTTATTTTTTAAGGCATATTTGCACCTTTTGTCTTTACCACTCACACCTGCCTGTAGGCAGTAACAACATACAGCATGTCAGTCGTGTGTTGCATTGATTTAATTATGCATTACTAATTTATAATAACAAAATGAAAACTAACTATCTGGAGTGCCCATATCGGTCTATAGAAATGTTACGTCACGTGCCCTTTCACGCCCATAGCCTGCCGAGTCATGGAGAGGATGGTGATGAAATGTATCAACATCTGGTATGAATATGCCCCTCATGGAAAGGAATTTCATCGGTCGACATCCTCCACGAGAACCCACACTCATGGATCTATCACTCGATTCGGAACAAGGCAGAAGATCATCTTGTATACGAACAATATGTTTATAACCTTCACATAATCTTGAGGGTCTCTGGCCATCCGCTTCTCCGTGAACCTATCCTCCATCCGTCGGAGGGTTGTGCACTTTCCTTGAAATAGTCGATAGTAGACCGCTCTCGATAGAACAATGTGTGCTCCATTCGGATTGAATGTAGAGCTGTCGAATCGTAATCCCGACACCAGATTATACTCACTTGAACCGAAGTGCAGTATGGATCGATGAATCTGAAATCATGCCTCCCGCTACTCTAGTGCATGATTCGATACACACACCTCACGACTCATCATCGGATGAATAACGTTCTTCTGGACGTTACCACCCTTGTAGTCCAGAAAATATCCGAAGTATCCGAATCAAAACAGCTGTACAACATCATCACCACCTATCACATGTAATGTAGCTCTGATCTGCTCAACTACCTCTAGTCTGACATAGACTATGATCGTCGACCTCAGGCGTTGCAGCAACCGTGTAAGCCAATCAATCTAACAACATTTACAATAAATATTAATAAATATTAGTATATAATATTAAAATAAAATAAATACATACTTTTAAACAATTTAATTTAAAATAAAATAAATTGAAAATAAATACTTTTAATAATTTAAAATAAAACAAAAACATAAATGGCCTACGATTAATATAAAATGGGATACAATGATAATATTCAAGGTATCTCATTTTTTATTATACGATTATCTAATATTAATCGTATCCCATTTTTATTATTTAAAGGTCTATGATTAATAGATATAGGGCAACAATTATGATTTAAATCTCTACAATTAATATTTTATGATATACGATTAAATTATAATGGGGTACGATTAATATTTTAAGAGCTACAATTAATTTTAAAGGGATATTATAAGAGTTGTGATTAATTTTTTTAAGACCTGCGCTTAATTTTTAAAAAGATACGATTAATACTGTAAGAGCTACAATTAATATTATAGAAGATACGATTAATATTATATAAGAGATACAATTAATATTATAAGAGATATGATTAATATTTCACACGCTATGATTAATTATTTAAGAGAAACAATTACTTTTTTTACGAGCTACAATTAATTAATAAAGAGCTACGATTAATGTTATAAGAGATACAATTAATATTATAAGAGATACGGTTAATATTTCACGCATTACAATTATTTTTTTAAGAGATACGATTAGAAATAATAATAAGTTATGATTAATTTAATGAGCTACGATTAATCAATATCGGCATATGATTAATATTTAGTGGTCTACGATTAATATCTATTGGGATACGATTAACTAAAAAATGACTACAATTAGAAAATATTGAGCCACGATTATATATTAGTAAGCTACGATTATAAAATACTAAGTTACGATTAATTTAATGAGCTGCGATTAATATATATAACATGCTATGTATATGAAATATTGAGCTACGATTAATTTATATCAATCTACGATTATGAAATAATGACCTACCAGAAATCGTAAACATACAATATTTTTTCAAATCACTCGTGACATTCAAATCAATTCAGATACCAATCGTAATCGTGAATGTATGATTAAACTGAACTCATTGAACCTAATCAAACCTGAGAAGATGAAGATGTCTCCGGCTGTGCTCCCGAGCCTCGATCCATCTCCGACGGCTACTTGGGTGTTGCTGGAATCCCTTTTTTCCCTTTTTACGAATGTATATATATATATATATATAGAGAGAGAGAGAGAGAGAGAGAGAGAGAGAGAGAGAGAGAGAGAGAGAGAGAGGGGGCTCAATATTAGAGAGAGAGAGAGAGAGAGAGTCACAGGAGGCTCAATATTCGTATTTGAGTTTCAAATATGGAGAAAAAGAGAGAGTCGGTGAGAGTGAATGAGAGAGAGACACTATGAGGGTGGAAGTGAGACGTGGGTGGGTTGAGGGGTTGAGAGAATTAATTTCAAAACCCTTAAAATCGTATCTCATGCAATCGTGAGTTGTTAGGGGGTTTAATTCAAACTTTGAAGTATTTATTCCTTCTCGCAACTTTTGTCAGTTAGAGTGTAGTTTTTTAGAATAAAATCAGATTTTATGGGTTCCATCTAACGGGTATTGTGTAAAGTAAGTACAAATTGCTCAAATAACTACTAGGTTTTAAATCTTGTTTGCTCACCCCAATTTTACTATATTTTTTATAAATATTTCTCCCAATTGGGAAATTGACTCATGACCTGCCATGTGGCATCGAAATATCAACAGTAGACACGTTAATTCGTACCCACGGTGGATAGATAAACAGTTCTGGTAGACTAGCATGTCTAATATACATACTAATTATGCACACTCATAATTTTAATGAAAAATATCTTTCTTGATTATAACATATCATATCATATTAATAAAAACCTCATGCTCATGCTATAAATTAAAAACTAAAAAAGCCGTCAACTGTGGGAGCTGCTAGAATCTTCCTTTCATGTACTTTTGAACAATAAAAGTAACAAAATGGACCTTAAACTTTCTTTTAAGGCTGATTTAGGGAGTTATTTAATTAGAGTGTACGTAATCACCAAAAAGTGATGAGTTGAGATCCTGTAATCTCAAGTTATGTGTATCAATCGTGTGTCAAGATCAAAATTATATAGTGTTAATAATATTATTTATAAAAATAAAATTTATTATATTATACCTAATTAATATTTATTGCTAAAAAATTAAAATTTTAAAAAATTATATACCCTAAGTTTATAATAATCAATCTCAAAAATCAATTATATTAACTAAAAAAAGAAAATTAAATAATGAAAAATAATTATAAACTCTAACTGGATGGAATAAACCCTAAATAATAATGTAAAATTATACTAAATCAAACAAAATTAAAATTGAAGAAAAAAATGAAAGAAAAAATAATAATTTTGATGTTTGGTATACGGTTGACACATGTAATTTGGGACTAGAGGATCTCAAGTGAAAAAAATATTATTATAAAGATTTAGAAAAATTAAGCTATTTGTTAGGTTTACTTTAATTTAGAATTAAAAGGCTCAGATATATACATAAAGATAATCTGCATATATCCAAAAAAATCTATGAAATTAAATAAAGAAATTTAACAATAATCAAAGAGTAAAAATATAACCCCAAACGTATATATATTTTCCTTGTGGCACCCTTGGAAGTAGGAAATCATCTACCATATCAGCATTCATTCATAAGAAGCTCCTATGATAGTGTAAAATATTTCAATACAAACATATATGTAGATATTTAATTGTAGTGTAAATAGAAAAATAGAGAGATGATTAATTGTAATCGGGACACTAGTTGCTCATTACTAAATAGATTATAAATTAGTTATGGGCACACTTGTGTGAGACGTCTAACGGGTCTCTTATATTAGACGGATCTCCACCCGATTCGGATCAAATTTAAATATAAAACAATAAAGAAAAAAAGGTAAAAATAGAACCGTTTCTCTTTCTCTCTCCCTCTGTGCGGTCTTCTCGATCTCTCTACCTCATGCAATTTGGCATCCCTCACAACGCAAGCCTGCACCTTCGCCGATCAACTCGACAATGATTAGAAATTTATTTCTCTTTTCAGATCTGTTTGTGCTCTCTCCTCCCTCCATCGCGTGATTTGGTAATCCTCACAGCCGCAAGCCTCCACCTTCATCGATCAACTCGATGACGTCTAGGGATTCGCCATCTCCTTTCAGATCTGTTTGTATTTCGCCTGCAAATCTGCTCTCGACAAGCTCGAGACTCTGGCCGATGATCCTTCCGATCCCGATTCTTGCTCCCCTCTCTTCTACTACTACTACTACTACTACTACTACTACTACTACTACTACTACTACTACTACTTACTTGTTGGATTTAAATTTCACGAATCTAATTTTGGGTGATTGTTGTGATATAATTTTTTTTAGTTTTCGAATCCAAACTCCACCGTCTAATTCCCCTTCCGATATGTTGTCACTGGTGCGTTGGAGGATGTCATTGTTGGTCTTGCTGGAAAATCGAGATCTTGTTGAAGATTTTTAATGATACATTTATTTATAATTAATGTTACTTTTTTTTATAATTAATGATACTTTATTTTATAATCAATGATATTTTTCTCTATGATAATGCAATAAATATTTTTACTCAAGAATGAGTTGCTATTGTATTCATAGACCCGATTCTCAATTTGAGATTATGTTTAAACTGATACTTTTTTTAATTAGTGATGCTTTCTTTTGTAATTAGTGATACTTTTTTCCATAGTAATGAGACTCCACTTCATGGGTAATGATACTTTCCCACATAAATAATGATACTCACATGTGAATTAATGATACTGCACCTCATAAATAATGATACTCCAGTCATAGTTAATGACATTTATCTATTCTTGATTCGACAATTAATGTTTAATCATCAATAATATCATATTATACTCCACTTCCGAGTTAATGATACTCCATCTCATAATTAATGATACTTCACAGACAGTTAATGATACTTCATCAGATATATCTATTGATACTTCACTTAATAGTTAATGATATTTTGTCAAATTTATATCTAATGATACTTCACTTCATAATTAATGATACTTCATTTCATAGCTAATAGTACTGATACATCTTTGTTATTGGTTTGATAATTAAAGATACTTCACTTAATAGTAATGATACTTCATGTTATATGTAATATGTAATAGTGTAATGACACTTCCGTTTATAGTTAATGATACTTCACTTTTTATGTATGATACTCCACATAATAGTTAATGATACTTCATCTTCATAAGTAATGACACTTCTTTGTTCTTGGTTCGATAATTAATGATACTTCATTTAATTGTTAATGATACTTCACGGCATAGGTAACGATATTTTACCTCATAAGTAATGATATTACTCTATTTTTTTAATTAATTTCATTTAATTTTTTTATTCGTTATTTCGTGCAGTGCACTCACCAAACGCTAACACATGGTTCGTGCACTGCGCTCGATAATTAATTTTTTTGAAATAAATATATCCCCTAAAATGTAATTAGCGAACCCTAAAATTAAATTAAATTAATTTTTTTGAATTAATCTGGTGTCTCGCGCAATGCACTCGCTCGATGCTGATGCATAGGTTCGTGCATTGAGCTCGATATAAGATAATGATTTTAATAAAATAGAAAAGAAACAACAAGAAAAAAAAAGCAAAAAAGAAAGGAAAAAAAAGATAGAATACAAATAACACAACACACAACATCTGGGCCTCAGTGTGGCCCGCCAGATTTGTTTTTTCTAAATCACCACCGCACAACACATACAGCCCATATGGGCCTGGGCCTGTCTCGAAATGGGCGGGTCGACGGGTTTTTAAGTGGGTTTAGACATTATTTGACCCGTTTAATGTAAGAGATCCGTTAAATGATCTTATACAAATTTTTATCATTAATTAATTACCTAATCAGATCCACATTCTAGGGCGACCCACTCGACAACTCGGATCAACATGGATAATACCAAAGTGAAGTTAACAGAACGATGACCTTATACATATATACATATATACATACTTATGATTTTATTAATTACTAGTTGAAATCTTGTGACACAAGCGCCAATTATATGATATAACGTCCTTTAATTTTGATGGCTCAACTACAACTTAATTAACTGTCTAACATGTTCAAAAGGAGGAATTAAAGCAAGAAAGGCTACCTATAGATTGTGATGATTCTTGAAGTAGTTGTAGATACTTAATCATTATTCTTCTATTTTGCAGGATGTTTCTGTTAGCTTTTTCTTTTGATCTTTAGAATTAATATGTTGGGGATACTGGACCGATTTGGGATTTAAAAGATTCAACTCTAAAAAGAAATAGAGATTTTATTACCTTTCCATAAAATCTTCATATATAATTTATAGGGAAATTCAAAACACAGTCTCCGTTTTACTCTTCATAATCTTCACTAATTTATTAAATATATAAATAATTATAATAAGACTTGTTCACCCCTCAGCCCCCAAAATCTAAACTCTTATCATAGCCGCTCTACTATAGCCTCATCCATTTTCATATAACTAAAACAAAAAGAAATGCTATAATAAAAAATGATAAAATCATAGCTCCTTCCAACCTTTTTTTTCGAACTAAGAAAATATAGAGAAAAAAAAAAAAGACGAGAGTACAACAACCAAAATTAAACGCAGATACGAATTGATGAGATAACTAATTTCATCTACCATGTCAGCCATACAAATCTCGGATATGAGCTGATGGAGATGAAAGTTGTGACTTCTTTGTTGCCGACAACTAATATTTATAAATTATTGTTTATTTATCTTTGAACGCAGATGATGCCATGATATTTTAACTTTTAAGCAATTTTAATTCTACAGCATCAAGAAATGCATTCTCCAATTTATCACTGCCTTCTCCAATTTTTCACAATTTTGAGTGAAAACAAAGAAGTAGATTTTATAACAAAACCAAATAAAAATTTATTAACAAAATTCAAACCAAACCAACCAAAACAATATATATATATATATATAACCAAACCAAACCAACCCAAACCATATTTCTTTGGTTAGTTTGATTTGATTTTCGATTTAACTGAATTGTCAATGATTATTTTTTGTTTTTTTTCGAAACAATTATATCTAAAGAAAATAACATGTACTCCATAGATAATAAACGATACATTAAATAAGTAAATATTTTAAAAATTTTAAAATTAGAAAATTGAAACTAAATATTAGAATTACTAATATTATTTAGGTAAAATTGTTAATTTAGGTATAATTAATAATATAATTATAAATCATAAATTATAAATATAGTGTATATATATATATATATTGGTTGGTTTAGTTTTAACCAAAATATTTTTTACTTAAATTGAAATCGAACCAAACTATATTTGGGTTTTAATATTCAACAAACAAAAAAAAAAGACCAAACCAACCGAACCAAATAGTTCAGTTTTTTTCGATTTTTTTCTTTTGATTCGATTTTGCATATCCCTAAAATTTATACCTTTATGAAATATATAGCAAATTGAAATTATGAAGACAAGTGAGTGAGACAAAGAAATCGGCTCCCATTTCTTGAGTGTGACACCACACACTGTGGAAAGAACATAAACTTCGATCAAGCATTTTAAATGATTCCATGCTTGAACTGTTATTTTTTTTTACGTTTCTAAGATATTTCCCAGCTTAATCGATCTCCATCAGTTCATATTCGAGATTTGTATGGCTGACATGGCAGATAAAATTAGTTATCTCTATCGGTTCATATCTGCAATTTTTTTTATTGCTCTCTCGTATTTTTTTCTCTAGTTTTTATTAGTTATAAAAAAATGGTGGGGGCTTTGATTATTTGATTTTTTTTTATTTCAACGTTTCTCATTGTTTTAATTATATGAAAAACCAGCATGTCGCCCGTGCGATGCACATAATATTATACATGGTTTTAAATTTTATAATATCATGTAATGCAATATTAATAGTGAATTAGTGATTGTTTAATCACACAACATATTCCCTCATTTGCCATTTAAATGTCATTCTGGATGATTGTGTACAAATTAATAAATTAATTAAATTTCCTAATATACCATATTATGGATACATTAAATGGAGTTAAATATAGGTGTTTGAGTGTATTAAATGTAGTCAAACATGAGAAAAATGTAAATTTTCTATCTCGAATTTGTAGAATGACATTTTTAAAAAAAAAATTAAAATACTAAAATGACATTTATTCAGAAAGAAATGAGTTCATTATAAAAATATATATACATGTTTGGATAAACCCATTATGAAAAAAAAATTAAAATACTAGAATGATATTTATTCAGAAAGAATGGAGTTTATTATAAAAATATATATACATGTTTGGATAAACCCATTATGACAAAGAAATATAATTTTTTTAAGGCATGAAAGTTGGAAGATTTCTTTAATTTACAAATTGATTTCATGGACTTATCGTGTCCCTTTGTAAATACTCAAGTGGTGGAGACCCTGATATAAAAGAGAGACGTATTGAGTTCGATATCCACTCTCCCCCACCAAACCTCAACTTAAAAATAATTTATATTATCATTGTCAATTTTTTTTGAAAATATGCAAACATGTGCAATTATTTATATTTCATAGTTTAAAAATAAAATGAACAAAATGGTAAGTTGTTGTCATTAATAATAATAATAATAATAATAATAATAATAATAATAATAATAATAATAATAATAATAATAATAATTTACGGATATGGAGTCATTATTATATTATATAGATACTAATATAGATTTACAGTGATGATAACATTCATAATATGCAACCGAGCATAAAATTAAATAATCATTAAACATATATACATATCCTTGTATGGTATATTTAAATGAGCATGAAAAATCGAGAATCATTGAAAATTCATATTTTGTAATTGTTTGTCATTTGTTTGAATTTGAATATAATTTTTCTTCTTGAATGGATAATCATTGAAAATCTGATACTCATATATTTCTTCTTTCGAATGGCCCAAATGGTAACTTGAATTATTGATTACAATGAAAAATGAGTTATTGTTAATTTTTTATATGTTTGAACATCAAACATTAAAAAAATGGCACTTTACGAATAAAATATATATCTTTTAACAAAATGTGGGAAAATTAATTTAGACAATTTTTTATTTAAAATCTAATTAATAATGGAATAGATGATTTACAATAAAATACCACCCATACATATAATAACCACAATTTTGAGTTTTTGAAAATATGTATTTAAATATACAAATAACGTAATACTCACATATTTCATCTTTTGAATTACTCCAATAACTCGAGTTAGATATAATAATGAAAAATGAGTCATTGCATTTTTTTTTCTTATTTTTTGAACTTGAAACATAAAAAAACATTGATACTTTAAGAATATATTATAATACCTTTTAACAAAATGTAAGAAAATTAATATAATTCAATTTACAATCTAATAATCAAATACGGCTGAGACATATAGTCACAATTTTAAGTTTTTCAAAATATGTAATTAAACATATATACAAATATATTTACCACAAAGGATTTTGTAATTATTTATTTCAGCATTCATTATTTAAATTAAAGTAAATAAGATTAAATAAGTTATCTACTATTTTTTATTAATATATATGTATCATTTTTTTTGCGTGTATACATAGTGTGTTTACACATACGAATACATAATTCATATTCAAGAAATAAAATTCATTTCATAATATTAGTTAATATTTTTATTAATACAAAATATAAATAACATTTTTTAAAATTACAAAATATTAATTTACATAATTTTATGAAATTTTATTTTATTAACCATAAAACATACAAAATATAAATAATTAACAATTTTTATAATGTACGTATATTATATTATTATATTATTTTTTGTGTTTTTTTTGCTATATTTTTCACTGCCGTTTATTTTCGAAACTTCATATCTAAATATCATTTTTGACAAAATATTAATGATTATCTTTATGTAAGCATAATCCATTATAAAAATCATACCTAAAAATTTGTAGTTAAAATATTTAGCAAAATTTGTGTCTTAATGAAAATTTAGTAGTAATGTATAAATATGACTACACGGTATCACATTTTCATAAAAAAAATTCGAATATTGCAAAAGAATTATGTGGTATATTCATGAATACTTAATTATTTGATAATCCAACCTCAATAATTTTTTTTGCAGAAAAATAGATAAAATTCATTTAGATTCCTTAATTATTAAATGTTTTAAGTTAATATATATATATATATATATATATATATATAATTTTTGAAGATTTTATGAAAATTAAAAACAACTATTTATATTCAATTAACGACACAATATTGATCTCAAATACTAAGATTATTTTCTTATATAATAATTCTATCAGTGCAAAAGATTTGTGTGTTATATAACACATCAATCAAAGCAGGGCATTAAAAAAATATTAAAACTACATATAGATATTGTAACAGTCCAATCCCGAGAGGGGGATTAATTAATGGGGACGGGGTATTAATTAAAGAGATTAATGATTTAAGTGGAAGATTAATGAAGAAGGTTCTCAAATAGGGAAGTGCTCTTGAAAGATATGCAATGACTCTTGTAATAAGTCGATCAAGAAGGATTGAAACATTGCTAAGTGTAACGAACGGGATAAGGTTAATTAAGCAGATACCGACAAATAATAGACCCATTTATAGGTCGAGACAATTTAACAGAACCAACATGCTCAAGCCTCTTCATAGGCGAAAAGTAAAACATGAAACAAGGAGCATAGATATAACTTAATAGGCATCAATATATATATATATATATATATATATATATATATATATATATATATATATATATATATATATATATATATATATAGGGATGAGATCTGGTGAGAACCAGTCACCAGGTGGGAATTAGGAACCAATCCCATCCCTCCATTCCAAAATCTGGACGGTCCAGATTAAATAGATAAAGTGGAATAGGGGCAGTGACAATCTCGTAATTAAAATCAAAACTTTAAATTCACGCGTTTCATTAAGGGTAAAGTTGGAACAAAAAAAACTGACATCATCATGTTTTGAAATAATTCCTAAAAACTTTAAATGATCATAATTTATTCATTTTTAATTGAATTTACGCAAATCTTATATCAAATTAAAGCTCTTTTCATACTCTTTCATTTAAGATCCATATTGCATATGTTTATTTGAAAAAAATAGATGAAAAATACAAAAAATCATTTTTAGGCATAATTTTCACAGAGAGTAACCCCAGATTTATATTAGCATGTTGTATACAACATTTTAGCATGACCTATATAACATTTTAGCATATTGTGTAATACATTTTAGCGGGTGATATTATGAATATATTTCTAACAGTTTTATATAAACACCTGCACCTATATGTATACTACAAAATGAAAAAAATACGAGTTAATAATAAAAAAAGAATGAGAAAGTGAAGCAACGAATGAGATGACTGACAACTAAGAAAGAAAATGCGTAAATATTTTTTGAAACAAATATCAAATTTAGCCTCCTTCTTCGCTCATTTTAGCCTCATTCATTTCTCATTATAACATGTTCTGATAAACAAAATATGGAACGGTGATTTCATTGAAATGAAACACAATACACATATTTAGGGACAATGAACCCTAATGAGAATCTGATAATTACTAATTGGGATCAGATGAACTCTAATTGCAATGTAATAAACCTTAATTAGGAACGGTGAGCCCTGGTGGAAAATGTCACATCAAATTTAGCCGCCTACTTAACTCATTTTAGCCTCATCCATTTCTCATTTTAGCATGTATGTTCTGATAAACAAATATGGAACGATGATTTTATTGGAATGAAATATAGTACACCCTATTTAGGGACAGTGAACCCTAAAGGGAATTTGATAATTACTAATTGGGATCATATGAACCATAATTGGAACGCAATAAACCCTAATTGGTAACGATGAACCCTAGTGGAAAAAATCACATCAAATTTAGCCTCCTACTTCACTCATTTTAGCCCAATTCATTTCTTATTTTATCATATATGTTCTAATAAAAAAAATATGGAACGGTGATTTCATTGGAATGAAACATAATACACCCTATTTGGGGACAGTGAACCCTAATGTGAATCTCATAATTACTAGTTGGGATCAGATGAGCCCTAATCGGAACGTAATAAACCCTAATTACTGAACTCAGAAACTGCCCAGATTCAATTTTAGCCTCCTACTTCACTCATTTTAGCCTCATGCATTTCTCATTTTAGCATGTATTGATAAACAAAAATGGAACGATGATTTCATTAGAATGAAACGCAATACACCTTATTTGGGGACAGTGAACCCTAATGTGAATCTCATAATTACTAATTGGGATCAGATAAGCCCTAATCGGAACGTAATAAACCCTAATTGGGAACGGTGGACCCTAGTAGAAAATGTCACATCAATTTTAGCCTCCTACTTCGATCATTTTAGCCTCATATGATTCTCATTTTAGCATGGGTTGATAAACAAAATATGAAACGGTGATTTCATTGTAATGAAACACAATACACCCTTTATGGGGACAGTGAACCCCTACTGGAAATCTCAGAATTACTAGTTGAGATCATATGAGCCCTAATTGGAATGTAATAAATCCTAATTGGGAACGGTGAATTCTAATGGAAAATGTCACATCAAATTTAGCCTCTTATTTCAATCATTTTAGCCTCATGCGTTTCTCATTTTAGCATATTCTGATAAACAAAAACATGCAATGGGAATCTGACAAGGTATTTAACCTCATGATTTCGTTATTTTAGTATCATATTCTATATAGTAACCGTGGTTAATAAAACTTAATAGTAATATAATTACTGCAAAGAAAATGTCATAAACACTTTTATTAAAAATCACATATATTCTTAAAAATGAATGTGTTGAAAACAATTCACAAGCATGGTAAAACATGATATTAAACTATTCCCAATCGCTATAATAACATCAAGCTGGACAGTTCCTAGCATCATGATCTAACAACTTGTAGCAATTGCTGGTTTGTTTTCCTTTCTCTTCGTTGCCTCCTTCTTAGATATCAAACGACTGTCGCTACTTTTTGTTTTAACTGGAATAGGTGGATGAACTACAACTTCAGAAGAGGCACGTAAATCGTAGAATTACTCAAACATCATCATCTTGCTATGTGAAGTAGAACCCTCTATATCACCATGTGAGTAATCTTACTATGGTCACTTCAAACAAAAGAAGCTGACACATTAAAATCAAAAAATTATAAACTGAACAAGGTAAAATAATAATACAATCACATCAAGAGATGTTCAGACACACAAATTGATTTTTAGCATTAGGTATGTACCATTCTAGCATCATGCAACATATATTTTAGCACCAAAGTATTCTAATATTTACATGGTGTCTATAACATTATGTAGCCGAGTCACAAAAAAAAAACACACACACACAAAAGAAAAA
Organism: Perilla frutescens; assembly: GCA_026008535.1. Classification (NCBI taxonomy): domain Eukaryota; kingdom Viridiplantae; phylum Streptophyta; class Magnoliopsida; order Lamiales; family Lamiaceae; genus Perilla; species Perilla frutescens. The sequence goes on along the minus strand of BRKX01000001.1, from coordinate 45,523,017 downwards.
AAAAGCAAAGTATGGTTTGTATGACATGTTTCACAGAGTGCAGTAGAAATAACATTAAACCAACATGTTATCATGCTAAAACATATGTGACGACAGGCTAAAACGACTACATTAACATGCTAAAACATATGTGACGATAGGCTAAAACGAATACATTAACATGCTAAAACAAATAAACCGATCAAATTAATGCATATTCATACTAAACCCTATAATTCCTAACAATTAGAAAATAACTGATATTTTTCTATAAAAAAAAACTGATACAATCCAGATCTGAACGAAAAAGATCAAATCAATCAAAAATATCGAATCTTCGTAACAAAACGATGAAGCCATAAAGTAAAATAAGATGAGAAAAAAATCACGAGAAGAAACGAGAAATAAATCGACATACCAAACTGCTAAAATAAATTGAAAAAAAAATACATACATGGAGTCACCATACAAAGACAGCGCCGCCGATGAACTCTACGAATCACAAGGTCGAATCTTCGCGATAAAAAGATGAAAGTAGATGCTGAAAAATAATGAGAAATCAAAAGGGAAGAAGAAGAATAATGTAAATCAGCGAGAGAGGGAGAGAAAAGGGGAAAAAAATCTGAAGAAGGATAGTTGAAGAACTGAATTACTATATTGCCCTCCCCTTCATCAAATTTGCCAAATATTACAATTATGTCACCGCCCCATTCACTTAATCTGGGCCGTCCAGATTGAACCAATGAAGAAATAGGATTAGTTCCTAATTCCCACCTAGAAGAATGGTTCTCATTTGATCCCTTCCCTATATATATATATATATATATATATATATATATAATCATGTCTTAAAAGATATTCATAAGATTTCAAATAAGAATAATAAGTCTAGGAGTTATAGTAGGATTTATCAGAGTAGCAGAATTCATAGTGGGGTTAGTACACTTAATAGCAAAACAAGATTTCGGCAGCCAACCTACATCCACAGCCACCAATATTCTCGGCATCTTAACCTGAAAACATTTGAAAAAGAAGGCGTGAACACTAATGTAATCAGTAGTTTTTGATAAAGACTTTTTAATAAAACTTTAGAAATATCCAATCACAACTGGCGGTATATGAAGAGTAAAACGTAAAAGCCCTCTCCATATCCGCAAAACATTTTTCCTTTTCTTTTGGACCCTTCCTGGCTCAACTTGATGTCTACTGCACCCTTAGGCATGCCTTAGGATAAGAGAGGGGTTACCTCAAATATCCTACTGAGTATGCAATTGTAATACCCCGCATCTTAATTACTGTTTAATTATAATTAAGTGTGTGATTACTGTATAAGTACAGTAATTTCCAATCAGATTATGATCAAAAGTATCCGTTAAGTTTCATTGAATTCAAGGTCAATTAATTTTTCGTAGATGAGTTAATTATTTTCCTTTCAGTTGGATTATATTCTCTTATCAGTATGGAAAGCCGGAATCGTAATTTCAGATAAATTCAATTTCCATTTTAGTTGCAGTATGTGTTTATCGTGAATTAGATATTCCGATAATTTAGTTCATGAATGGGAGAATCAGATATTCTTCAGTCATTAGTATTTAAATTCAGATAATTTAATCAGAGTATTTTAAATAGAGAGAATTAGATATTCTCTAGTTCTGATATTTTAAATCTCGAGGTTATAAAATCAATAATTTTTTTAAAATCCAATAATTTTATATAAATTATTGTTTTAAAATAAGTGAATTATTTTAGCAGTATCGGGTTAGTTCGGAATTTTTTCGGAGATGAAAAATATCATGATAACCGAACAACTTGTATTTAAACCGGATATTTTGTTAGTCAACCCCGAGGCATGGGAGGCCATACCTCCCCTCACCTCTCTCATGCCCCTCTCACATCCCCCTTTTCTCCATATCAAGTAAGTAGATATATTTGTATGGTATACATATATATATATATATATATATATATATATATATATATATATAGAGAGAGAGAGAGAGAGAGTGCTTCATTCCACCTTCTCCATTTCATCTTCTTCATTTGATACAAGATTTTTGAGAGAGAGAGGAAACAGCAGCAGCTTCTTTTTTTTCTTTCTTCTCCATTTCACCTTCATTTTTACGTAAGAATTCGATCGATCGAGAGAGAGAGAGAGAGAAGCTATGTAGCATTTCATTCCACCTTTTCATCTTCATTTCTGCGTGAGAAATCGAGAGAGAGAGAGAGTGAGTGAGTTGTAGCTGCAGCCATTTGCGGAAGAAGAGCTCCAGCTTGTCCCAGCCGTTCTTCATCATTCTCTTACGGTGTTCGTCGACATTGTTACGAGCTTCGATTCAACAAAACCCAGCTGATTCCAGCCTTGTTCCACCTACTTTCTTTAAGCTTTTCTTGCTTAGTTGTTCTTGAAAGGTATATCGAAAAGAAACTATGGTTATGTAGATATATTTCCAGTTTTCAGCGTGTGTATATATATATATATATATATTTGGTTTGTGTTGCAAAGCTTGTTGAGATGTTAATATAGCATGTTGTCGTGTCTTTGGTGTTCAAAACATGTAGATGTTTATGAGTTTTGAGAGGTGTTGTAAAGTTTTGTATCAAGTTTATGGCTATGTATCTATCGTCGTTGTCATGGTGTGTATCTCAGCCTTAGTTTCAGCGCACCCGCGGGGCGAGCGCGCGCATGCGCGGCGTGCAGGCAGCGAGTCCGCGCAACATCGTGTTCGACAATTTTGCCACCCTACGGTAAAACGAGTATAACTCCCTCGTTAGACGTCGTATTGAGTTACCGAATTTTTTTTCGGAAACTAGACTTAAGTGGCTTTCCAATGGTATATGGCTCAGTCCATAATTCTTCCTGAGTTGATTGTGAAAAATCGACAAAGTCAGGTCACGTGTTATTTTTGGGAAATTTGTGACAGTTCTGCTACCTTCCAGTAAATTGGTTATAACTTTTTCGTTAGGTATCATCTTGAGTCACTGTAAATTTTGTAAAATTCTAGACTTCTGTGGATTTCCAACGGTGTAGGCATGTCCCCTGCACCTTAGTGAGTCAAAGCAGAAAATTTTACAAAGATGGGCATTGGTACCGTGTCATGCCTTGTCGTGTCGGGTTATGTCAAACACTTGAGGTGTTATACATTTCTGTCACTTCTTAGTTAAATGTCTATTTTTAGACGTCGTGTCGTATGGTGTCATCGTAAATTTCGTGTAAATTTAGATGACAGTGGCTTTCCAATACTTTAGGATTTGATCTATAATTTCTCTCCTGATGATTATAAAAAGATCGTCATAGTCGAACTAAGTCCAGTTGGAACGGATACTAGACCCTAATAGGCTTTCATTTCATGTTGAATCCTGTCAGTTTTAAGATCAACATGCTAAGTATATTTTATCTATTGAAGACTAGCAGATCCGCAAGGGATAAGACCAGTGAGGAACTAGCAACTGCAGTATTAAAACATCGGTGAAAGGTGGGCTTTCTTTTACAATGGACTGTTAGTCCAAATAATTATTTGAGTTTTTACTCACCCGCAGTTATTTATTTTGATGCAAATAAATTATTGTCATGCATAAAATATTTCATTTTGTATGATATCCTTATCTTTATTTAGTTAGCTTGCAAGGGGCTTTCTAACTCTTAAATCGATTGGACCTCGTGCTAACTTGGCGTGTTAACTAAGGTTAGTGTACACTTAAGTCGGTGATATTAGAAATAGGGAAAGGCTTTAGCGGAGCTATTCCTGACTAAGACATTGACGATGTTAAGCGTTCGTGGAAAAGTCTTTAGCGGAGCTATTCCTCGGCTTTCAGTTCGGATATGGATGATCATGCAACAGAAAAGAGCGCTTAAAGGTAGAAAGTGATTTAGTAAAACATAGGGCCTTTTCAGATAAAACCCCTATGTGTTTACTCAGATCCATGACAAAACCAGTTTTAGTAAATGTTCATAATATCAGATATATTATGATATTTTTGGCAATGTTTTCACTGAGTATATTTGTAATCAGCCCTGCATGTTTATTTTTAAATGTGTAGGTTGAGTGCTGATGGTGCAGGGTGATGTGCTGAGAAAGAGAGTTGTTTTTGTACAGGACTCAGAACATTTCTATATTTTGTTATGTTATATTGCTTCCGCTAATTAAGTCTAACCGAGTGAAGTCTTCAGTATATCTTGAACTCGCAGATACTTTTGTTATTCTGAGGAATATATTTTCTCAGTCACTTTTGACTATTGGAAATCAGTTCAGAATTAGAGTTCGCAGACAAAATATCGTTCCTGGAATATAGTAGTTCATTTTCTTATTTAATTATTTCTGGTTTGCGCCTTGATCCATCATTCATTGGGATCGAATCGTGCCAGTCACACTTCGTATTAATCAGATATTAATGTGGGGTCGTGACAACAATGGGGTTATCCAACAATGACTCGAGTATGCGAGGGGGTTACCCAACAGTGACTCCCTTAGTGATCAAAGATCACATCCTGATGATAAAAATCACAATCCTTTGAGCTCAAAATCCTGTTATCAAATCATATAATCCTTCTTGCTTAACTTGCTAGCAAAATCAAGCCTAGAGCAAAATATCTAGGACTAATCCCTCAATCAAAGTATGATCTCATGGCCTACAAGGGATTCTATCACTACCCTAGAAGGCATTACTCATCTATACAATCCTTAGCAAAATATCAACATCATTCTCAAGATCATGATCACATATATATACTTATTGCAACAAATAAGCAATTCTCGACATCTCATGCTAAGCATTTATATCATATCTAAACATGCTCAAGAGCTCAATCAACAATAATTCTTTAAGAAATAACTTCATTCCTTCCTTTGTACAGAGATCAATCACGCAGAGCATAAAAATATTTAATTGGATATTTCATCTTACCATATCATGCTTCTAGAGCTTATTAGCTCAAATGATAGATGAGTATAGTATTACCCACCTCGATCACGGAGCGGAGGGTGAAGTAATGAGCTGCAATTTCTTTCTCGGGTCTCATCGGGGTTCGCCTCTTCCTACAAAAGCCGATCACCGACTTAGCGGTCTCCTTTAAAGATCCCCAAAGTCTAACAAGAATTCAAACTGATAGCTAATCCTCCCTCCCTTAACTAAGACTTTACCACATATTGCACGACTTTAGAACTTCTATAAAACACGAGAATTGATAGACTCAAGATTAGAATGCACTTAGAGACCAAATAGGCAGAAAACCCCTTGCACGGGCCGTGCAGAAGGCGCACGATCTGTGTGCTCCCTTCACAGATCAATACCGAGAGCACTGCACAGGCCGTGTGGATGGGATCCTTACCCGCACGGTCTGTGCACTTCAACGGACTCCGAAAAACCTTGTTCGAAATTTTGGTCGATGCGATACTTAGTCGTCTCCCCCTCTTCTCGATGTTTTAAACTTTAAACATTGCTTGACATATTTTCTATGATTTTTCAAAGATATAAACTCTACAACGACTTAAATCGATAGAAACCGAAATAAAATTTAACTGAGATCGATAATTACCCAACACTTGTAAAATATAAAAATGAGCATGCTTGAACACTTAAAATAGACATTATGATGACATAAACGCTATTAACTCTTTTGAATACTTGGAAATTAAAATGGAAATTTAAATACGAAATTTAAACGGGATTGGAACGGAATTAAACGATATCAACACAACATAATAATGTGAATGGAAATACAACAATAATGAAAGACAGAATGAAATGTTGAATTAAAATACAAGAAGAAAATGGAAACCGGGGTCGATGAAAAAGAATAGACGGAGTCGAGTGTGTCGAAAGAAAGTGGCTAGCGTTAGCGTCTCGACGGGTTGCTGCTGCGGCAAAGCCACCTACTGCTGCCCGACAGCGCCCTTACCCTCCGGCAAAAGCTGGAGGTCGGTCCGGCTACTGGCCGTCCGATAGCACCTTCCTCTACCGTCTCCCTTCCCTGCCACTCCGTTCGTCACCTCGGAGGAACACTCACGAAGAATGCTCCTCACTTTCCAACTTTCTCTCAACTTTTCCAACTTTCTAATTCTCTCAACTTTCCCACTCTCTAAAATAAAGATGAATGGTGAAATGGTGTGGGGAAAATGAATGAAGGGTGGGGGTATTTATAGGTGAAATTGTGGCTTCCATGGTAAGCTATTGCAGTAGAAAAACACTATTAAAGTGATTACGGGCTCGGTTAAAAGTTGTTTTATTTGATATCGAGGTTCAAACGACCTCAGATACGAAATCTGAAAATACCAGGGGACTTGTTGGCTCGAATACTATTGAACCAACCCGACTCGAGATGACGAAGAATTCGTCTGAAGAAAAATGAGAAAATATTCTCTTTTCAAAATTACTTTTACTATTCATTTCGACTGACAAATTTTGCTCCCGAGCGTTCGATTAACCTTGGATTGGCAATTCGTGAACGTGAACGGATTCCTTAGATCATTTTCCATAAGACAGGCTTAACAAAACCAGTGTCAGATCAACGAGAAGGATTTTGTAAATTTTTCAAATCACGAACGCATGCGGAATTTACTATTAATTTGGTTTCTTAATACGTGTTTCATTACCGAGACCTCAAAGACCTTAGATAAAAATTCTGAAAATACCGAGACACTCCTTAGATCGATACCTTTCTAACAAGACCAAAATCGGCCATAATTGAATTTGAATCGAAAATTTCAAAAAAAATGATTTCACAAAAAATGGCCCTTAAAGTCATGACTTACATCCGATTTTCCTTAAACCTTATTAAAACATCTTCTTATACCTCCTAATTATACTTAAGAATTTTATAATCCTGATTCGAAAATCTAGGGTATTACAGATATAAAATAAATTAAAATCTAGCTACCGTTCCATTTTTGTGAACAATATACTAAGAAATTACAACAAACAATAATCAAACAAAAAAAAAGATTAACTGATGGAATTAAAAAAAAGGCGCGTTAATAAGATTGTGTTCAGTTTTGTGGTTTGACCACCTTCGTCTCTTTCGAAGGAATTGTATAAGAAATATCTGAAGATGAATCATAGTAAATGTTCACACCAATTTTTTGCTTATAATTACACATATGCAAAAGATTAAAAAATTATTGAAATATCACAATTAAAAATATTACCTTTTTTTCAAAATTTTAATTTGTAGTTCAAAGTAGGGGCGGATCCAAGATTTGAGAGTGAGGTGGGCTGAAAAATAAATTTTATACATAGCAAAATATATTAAAGTTTACATAAGTTGTGCTCTACGAGACTTTAGTACATAAAATTCATCAATAACTGAATCTATATCTATATCTTTAACAAAATCCCTCTCAATATAAAGCATTAATGAATCTTCAAGCAAATCATCCCCCATCTTGTTACGAAGTGCCGTCTTCACATGCTTCATTGCGAAAAATGCTCGTTCAGTTGTAGCAGTAGAAACAGGCAACGTCAGAACTAGATGAATCAGTCTAGTTAACATAACATAAACCATCGACCTTCCACTCTTACTAAGTAGTTGACTCAATTCAACAAGTGTAGAAACTCGAAACTCTTGTCGCACCATGATGAGTGCATAAATTACACTCATTTGGACTCATTTTAAGTGCTTTTGCACTTGGTTATATTGTACATATTTTGTAAATATTGTTTATTTTTGTTAAATCTTTTGTTTAATGAATTGTGGCCAATATAGGAAATTTTTGGGATCTAAAAAGCAAAAAAAAGTCAAATTTATAATGGGATCAACAAGGAATACACAAGGCATGGAAAAATGAAGAAACGAGGAAGAAAATGACCATCACTTGAAGACGCGACCCCCAAACGCGACTTCAGGGGGTCGCGCTTCAAAATCATTGCACAACGCGAGGGACAAGCGCGACCTAGGGGGGTCGCGCCTCGGCCTTCAGGCGAAACGCGACCGAAAGCTCGCTTTGCAGACACTTCAGAGAGCCGATTTTCTTCGGGCGAAACGTGGGTCCAAAGCGCGAGTTACTGGGGTCGCGCCTCGGCCTTCAGTCGAAACGCGACCCCGAAACGCGACCTACATCCCGTGTTGCAGAGCCTTCAGAGACCTGATTTCCTCTGTTCCAAACTCGACCCTCAAACGCGAGTTCCTGGGGTCGAGTTCCGCACTGACGAAAATAAAAAGTGACTTTTGGCATTCAATTATTGGTCCATTCATATATATATATCATTGGGGCATTTCAAAAAGGACAACCAAGGAACCCTAGGAACGAAAATCACTTGGAGAAATAGCAAGAGAAGGGATTTTTGAAGATCAAGAGGAAGATTGAAGATTCAATCATCCACTTGAGAATCCAAGCCAAAGGATTGAAGAAGGAGGACTCTATATTTGGGTTCTATCACCTCTTCTCTCTTCTTTGATTTGTATTTAGAATGGGTTATTGTTCTTCATTTTGTAATCTTGATTTTATTGTGAATATGGTTGGCTAGAGCCTTAGGGCTCTAGGATGTGATGAAACAATGTGAATATTGATCCTTGGTTGGGGATGTATATATGTGTTGTTGCTTTGTCAAGGTTTTGATCTATGCTAGGGCTTGAATGATGTTGTTTGGTTGGCCATCTCACTAACATCACATGTATGAATCACTTGCATCTAGTCAATCCCGTGATCATAAGCATGCCTAGATCAAATCTACATATTTTTCTTCTTAGTCGAATGTCATTATGTGGAAGGAAATGTGACATTTAGATCCTTTTGTAGGTGCGACCTTAGAATGCGTTAGAGATAGCCATCTTTGTCGCATTCGCAATTTAAGAGATATTCGAGAGATGCTCTTATTATATTTGTGGTCTTCTTATCTATGAACTTTGCAGCAATGTATGTGTAACCCCACATTGTAGGTCAATATGAGTATTGTGTAGCCATGTCCTAGAGTTTCGCCTTATTTGTCATCTTCAAAGCTCTCGTTCGTTTGGTATTGCCTCCTGAGTGATAAATATATTGATAATTTTAGTGTTTATACTTTTATGTCTTTTGTTCTTGTTTGACGATTTGATTTAGTAAAATACACCCTCTCCTTTTTAGTCGTCTAGATATTTCACTCATTTTCCGTCGTGGTAATTGCATTGTCTAATTTCTATTCCATTTCCCTGTGGATCGATCTCGTATCATCATATCTACAATCGCATGCTTGTACACTTGTAGGCATTGACACGAGTTATAAATATTGAAACAAATCACAGTAGGTTTTAAGGTAAACTGAGCCTCTGTCACACCATTACATCATGCTTATAATGCCTTAATTTATACGCTAATAAAACAAGGTCCTGATCAGAGAAATCTTCAGCATAGAATTTTCTCGCAAGCTTGATAATCCAAACTCCTCAATTGTCATTTCAACATCAATTTCTCAGGACTAGAATACGCAAAATGAAAACTCCAAATCGAACAAATTATTCAGCCAGAAATGAATAAGAAGTTCGAAAATCCAGAAACATATCTAAATTGCACTGTCAAAACCTATTTGTCAATAAAAGCATAATTACACATCAATAACTTGAAGAAAAACAAATTGCTAAAAGCTTCCTAATATTAAAAAGTCAGAAGCAAATGCAAAACAACTATCATTGGTGTCAACTTTTCGGTGAAAGGCGGAGAGAACCACAAAACAAAATCAACAACATTGAAATCAAGAAATTTTAATTCTGAATTTTAATCCCTAAATTTTAATTTAGGGATCCATATATGAGTGAAGGATGCCGGAGCCCGGAGCCGGACGGTGGTGAATGGTGCTGTTTCTGATTGAAGGAGCGTCGAGAAGGAGAATGGAGGCAGCAAAGCAAAGCAATTTCTTTTAATTTTTTTTCATCCTTTGGGTTGGGCTAATTTTTTTTAAAGTTGGACTGAGCTAAATATCTAATTGGGGTTAAATATAACATATAGGTAGTAAAAAATAATTTGGGTTGGAGCCTAGTGTAGCCCATGGGTAAATCCGCCCATGGTTCAAAGTTTTGACTTGTGATACCAAGCTAAAAATTTTAAATTCTGCAAAAAAAAAAAAAAAAAAGAAACAACAACAACAACAACAACAACAACAACAACAACAACAACAACAATAATAATAATAATAATAATAATAATAATAATAATAATAATAATAATAATAATAATAATAATATCAACAACACCCATGAACTAATGCAAAAATAAATAAGAATATGATTCTTATTTATAAACTAAAATGACTCCAATACACATGATTTTGAAATTTATATGAAATTCAATCAATTAAAATTACCAAAACTAATACTAACAAATCAAGGACGAAGATTCTATCCTTCAAAGTAAATAATAATAATAATAATAATAATAATAATAATAATAATAATAATAATAATAATAATAATAATAATAATAATAATAATAAATATCAACTTCATATTTTATATATATATATATATTAATAAAATTGATTTTGATCTGATAGTGTGTGTATATATACATACTTTATTTTATTAGATAACTATTAGATTGACTATAAAATTATTATATAATTGGTACCATAATTAAATGATAAGAAGATGTAAAATTTAGTTATAATATCTAGAATATATAAGCTAAATAAAAATTAATAGGCTTATTGTGTGCATATTGTTTCTATAATTGAGGGATACGATTTTCGTAAATAATAATAATTGATTAATACACACACACACACACCATAATTAATAGTGTAACATAATTGCATTGTACAGGTGTGTGTGTGTGTATTTGATGTAATATTATGGATTTTCAACATATAATTTTTTTATATTTATGGTAATATATTAAGATCTAATCATTTACATAAAAATAAATAATTTTGTAATATAAAATAATATTTTTTCCATTTTCGGGAGGTGGAATGGGAGGGAAAACTAAATAATATTTTCGGATGCGATGTTGTTATTATATATTATATATAGATGAATGGAACTATAGAGTAGAGGCTATGATAGAATTTTAAGTTTTTTGGAATTAAGGGATAAAAAAATCTTATCATATATATTTTTATATTTTATAAATTAGTGGGGGCGGTGAACATAAAACGGTTTTGTGTTTAGAATTTTCCAAATCTATATCAGCGGCAATGAGTAGGTAGACAGAGTGATGAGTACGATGGAATTTCCCAATTGTAGAGATTAATAAAAGGCCCATTTGACCTTCAAGAAATATGTCTCTGGGCTGGTGGAACTTGGTGTGGTGGATTATTGAGAAAGAGGATCACATAATTTCCTCCTCTCCTTTTTTTTCCTCAAATTTTTAGCATCTATATGTATAATTTCGTTTACCTACGTCACCTTCAAAACGATTAGGAAATGGATAATTCTAAACATAGCCACAATATTTCTCATTGTAGCCTTATATATAAAATAATTTAAAAGTATAATTTATTTGTACAATTTTACCTTTAATAGGCATAGCCTCCATTTAAAACCCTAATAAAACTAGAGTTTCTTCCATAGCCCCCGATTCTTTCTTTAGAAAAAAAGGGAAATATTGAGCGATTGTTGAATGAAAAAATTATGTTGTGCTTCCATGAAAATCAATAATTAAACAAAATATTTCTCCATACCAATTGGGCATGCGATTGCAATCTCGATAAAGATACAAGATTCTCGTTGGTTTTTTTTTCATTCTTTCGCCATGATGCACTTCATTTTTACGGTTCAACAAAGATCTAATTTAAAAGGAAGATATATAGAAGTTCTCTGGCCATTGATTGAAAATTCTCAGAAAAAAAAAAAAGATAAAATTATTAATCACATTCTTCTATTTCACGTCAATTTCTTTACAGCAGAGCAACCATTGAAGGAATTGCAAATATTTTCCAATCTTTAAAGATGTAAACTAAACTGATGACTGCAAATATTAGAATAAGTTATAAAGCTAGTTTATAGTCTAAATGTACAAGGCAATATGCATCTTCCATATTCCTCTGAGGTTTCAAACTCTAATCGGATATTCTGTAGAAAAGTTAATTGGGGTTGTTAAGTTTTACTTTTTTTATTTTAAAGTTTGGGCCTAGTTGATTATGTAAAAAAAAAAAGTTTGGAGGCTATGAGGATAATATAGTATATTTGAATAATATTTTAAATATGGGGCTATGATAAGAAAAAATGTGGCTATATTTAGAATTGCCCTTAGGAAAAACCGATAAATCTGTGTGAGATCATTTATAAATCAGAATTTATAAATCAGTTAAAGTCCTGATTAAAACACGTATTCAATGGTGAATATGTAATTTAATTTATTGTTGCATATTTGATTGTGTTTGGATACAGAATTTGACTCGTCTTATGAATTTTGACACGTAAAATTGTCTAACTCAAAACTTCCTCATCAATTACACAATTGAAATATAAAATAACATATGGTTTTAAAACATATTATATTGCTTGTATATACACGACCAAAATGCCAAGCATAAATTGAAATATATGAACTAAAGGTATAAATGAGTTGAATCAACGTATAAGCCACTAAAAAATGAGAGCAAAATTTGAAATCGACTCGCGATCCATTAGTTACAAACAATGTTATATTTTACTTTCTCTCGTACGTGGTGCGTGCATATACACACCACATATATTAAATTACGTCATAATTTTGAGCCTTCGCAGAGTATAACATGATGCATTACATTATAGTTTGTATAAAAATTAAAAATAAAATAAAAAATATCCAATTTTCATTAGTTGCACTTCAACAACCAAAATCACAACAAACAAACAAACAAGCAGAAAAAGGCTGTAAATGCATATACAGTGTGAAGACAACTTGTTTTACTTCACGTTTAATCACTGATCTACTAAAAAACAAACTGATATACCAAAGAAGAGAGAGAGAGAGAGAGAGAGAGAGAGAGAGAGAGAGCATTTATCCAAACACATTTACTCAATCAATGCTCTGCTTAATCTCACAACTCAAAATGGAAAACAGCTACACCCTGCAGCTTCTCCCATTATTCCTCTCCATCATCACCACAAACGCAGCACCAATATTCGGCGGCGGCGCTGGCATTGGCATAGGCGGCGGAAGTGTATGGATTGGCGGCGGAAGCACCCCACCAAGCAGCACTCCATCATCATCAAACACGAACAGAGCATACATAGCTCTGCAGGCATGGAAATCCGCCATTACAGACGATCCAAAGGGAATCACGAGCTCATGGGTTGGCTTCGACGTCTGCTCCTACAAAGGCGTATTCTGCTCAGAAACCAAAGATTTCATGGGCAATCCCGCCGCCAAAACTGTGGCGTCGATCGATCTAAACCATGCAAATCTGCAAGGAACCCTAGTCAAAGAACTCTCCCTCCTCACCGATTTGTGCATTCTCCACCTCAACAGCAACCGCTTCACCGGCGGCGTGCCGATGTCTTTCAAATTCCTGCCGTCATTAGCGGAATTAGACCTCAGCAACAACCATTTCTCCGGCCCATTTCCGATCCCAGTCCTCTACATTCCCAATCTCGTCTACTTAGATCTCCGATTCAACACCTTCTGCGGTCCTATCCCTGAAGCCCTCTTCTACAAGAAACTCGACGCCATCTTCCTCAACGACAACCTCTTCGACGGCGAGCTTCCGGCGAATCTCGGGAACTCGCCGGCGTCGGTGATTAACCTAGCGAACAACAGATTGACCGGCGCAATCCCGTTCAGCCTGAGCTACATGGGCGTGAAGGAAATCCTGTTCCTGAACAACCAGCTCACCGGCTGCATTCCGGAGGGCGTCGGAATGTGGACGGATTTGCAGGTTTTGGACGTGAGCTCGAACTCGTTGATGGGACATTTGCCGAATTCGATGTCGTGTTTGAGCGGCCTCGAAGTTCTGAACCTCGCGCACAACGAGCTGTCGGGAGAGCTGCCGGATTTGGTTTGCTCGCTGCGGAGTTTGTTGAATCTGACGGTGGCGGCGAATTTCTTCTCTGGGTTCAGCCCAGATTGCAATAGATTGTCGTTTAGGAATGTGGGTTTTAATTTCTCGTTGAATTGCATTCCCGGGAAGCAGATGCAGAGGCCGCAGCCGGACTGCACGGCGGTTCCCGGCGGCGGACTTAGTTGCCTGAGAATTCCTTCGCTTAAGCCTCTTATCTGTGGGGGGTTTCTACACTCGGAATTTGCAGCAAATTCGATTCCTTGATTTAATTTATTTCAATTTGAAATTTGCATACAAATAGAAAGCTAGATAATTTGTGTTTCCAAATTATATTACGTATAGCGATGCTTAGTGACGTCACGTGCTGTTTCCATCCATGATAAAGAAAAATGAATCCCAACTTAACAGTGAAGATGAAATGTCGGCGTGATGATGATGAATAGAGTATTGTGCAGGACAGTTTCACGTGAATGGGCAGTGAATTGTGTCTCTGCATTTAATTGAAGCTAACTCTTCTTGCTTCATTTCCTTCTCTAGGTCTAGCTAAGGGAGACCCCCCCCCCCCCCCCCAGTTTTTGGGAAACCTTCACACGCGCACGGACAAAATGTTCCAATAAATTCTTTATGTTTATTTTAGACTTAACTCTAATAAGTAAATAATATAAATAGCCAGTTTTTTAAAAAAATGATGTATTTAGCTTTTTAGGATATAAATATATATCAATACCCTTACTTCCATATAAATAATATTTGAATATAATGTATTTTTAACATTATTATTTCCTAAAATAAAAATACCCTAATATAATTAAAAATAAATTAGATTCATAATAATCTAATATATTTAAAAATAAATTAGATTCATAGAAATCTTTTATCACACCCGGAAATAAAGAACGCTGATTCACATTGATATTTTCTCACGCTCAAACTAAAAATATATCTCGCCAGTCGCCGCCATTGAAGTCGAGTATCAACACTGAAAAGTGAAAAAATTACAAGATTCAATAGTCGCTGAACAATCATGGACTATGATTTCGAACAACCTCATCCTCATAACGAACAATTCTCTAAAGAGGTAACAATTCGACATTTATTATAAACACGATGCACGGGTATATAGTTTATTTTTCTCCTTTTGAAGTTGCATGTGATGCATGAAGACAATAGTTAGTTAATCTAGTCGTGCATGAATTTTACACGAGTAGGAAAATTATATACTAGTGTTTAAATCGAAATTATAATGCAATACGAGTACACGAGTGTTACGACACGAGTAATTCAAGTCGTGTTATCGTGCATTGGTTAAATTCAGCTACTACACGAGTATACGAATAGTTCAATATAACAGTTCAATACACGAGAACACGATTATGCTCATTCGTGTACTCGTGTAGCAGTTGAATATTAACTTGAAATACGACTGCATTAGTATATTTATTCGTGTATTCGTGCACTACTTCAAAAATCCATAGATACACACGAGTTCATTATTCTGTTAATTTGTGTAATCGTGCAACAGTAAAAAAATTTTGATATTCCACACGTTATAAATAAATTGGCGCACGATTCTACTCCAATACTCGTTTACCAAAAGAAATCGATTCGTGCACCAAAGAACATTAAATTTTTCTGCCACTTCCAAAAGAAAAACAAAAACTTAATATCTAGATCAATAAAAAGAGTATAGATACATAAAAATCATACCTTATTAATGCAAAAAAACAACACACACGATGTCAACAGAACTTCTTAAAATCACCTAACTCGCATTGAATCCCTAATTTTTGACTTTGCATCAGATAATTTATCACTGAAACGGTGATTGCAGAGATGAAAAATTCTGATAATCTTCAAAAATCATAGCTTTTGATCTTCGCTAATTGTAGTTTTGTTCCAAATGATAAAACAACGATTGAAAGGAGAGAACGACAAAACAACGATTGAAAGGGAGAGAGGCGAGTGGGGAGAGAACGACGTTATAGATTGAAAAGAGAGAAAATCAGATCTTTTTCTCCAAATCTTATTGATATATGAATATATATTATATATATATATATGCATATAATATTTCTTAATATTAAATATGAAAGTAAGGGTATTATAGTACTTTTTTTTCCATAATGGCTAGATACATTATTTTTTAAAAAAGTGGCTATATACATGATTTACTAAGTAAAAATGGTTATTTAAAAATTTTGCTCTTTTTTTTTTATCTTAAATCGGTCCTAAACTAATATTTTTATTAATTAAATACCTAAATTATTTGAAAATTATTTTGGGCCAAAATCAAGTCTCAAAAGTGGTTAAATATAATAAAGATGTATGTCATAAATAAGATCTACTCCATCCATTTTTGAATAAATGTCATTCTGGATGAATGCACACATATTAATAAATATATTAATTAAATAATCAAATTATATTATACACTCTTATGTGAATACATTAAATGATGGAAAATATGAGAAAAATATGAAATTTTTACCTTGATTGTGTAGAATTACACTTATTGTGAAACGGAAGGAATATTAGATATGATCAATTTAGCTAAAAAGAAGAAGTCCCATACATTTAGTTGAAACATAACGCAATTTTTGATTGAAAATTATATTCAATGACAAATTTGATAAATTTTCAAAAAGTTAATGTATTTTATTGATAAAAGTGTCAGTGTAATTCTCGGGGCTGAAGTATGGGATGATCGCCGGTATATAGGCACAAACAAATAGTGGCTATTACAAGAATTCCAAGCGAGGGGTGCATGAATGAACTAAATCCCGTACCTGAAAAGAGGGTGATTATGATTAATGAAACTACATAGTTGAGCAGAGCTTAAAAGATTTGTTAAGTGCTACTCATTTCACAATGCGCATCTTCATTTCTAGTGCTTATTCCACCATAAATACAAAGTTAAGCGTCATCAGCTCACGACAATGGTGAGATCGGTGATGGATGACCCCATGGAAAGATTTTCATAGAGAGTGCAAATAAGTACAAAATATGCTGGAAATATTTGTATTGGTTTGTGGGGGAGTGGGGACAATCGATAGTTTGAAAATCAGGCCCTTCAATTAGTTTGGAATAAATTTCAAAAAATGGAAATAGTTTGGTGTATAAATTATGGTTAATTGCTTTCAAAATTATGAACTTTGGACATATTTGTAAATTAACACAAATATTAAAAGTAAGCAATTAAAACACCAACTTTTAATTTGAGTGTTACTCAACATCTCCAATTTTTTTCAAAACAAATTGATCTTTGATTTAACCGCTAACTTGCTCGTCTCTTCAAATCCATCTTGATTCAATTATCAATTTTTGAAAATAGATGTTGGTAAGGCTGGATTTTCTCAATCCTCAATTTTTTTATTGATGCGAGTGTGGAATTTGACCACTTGGACGTCCTTTTTCAAAAATTGATGATGGAACCACAACAGCTGTGGAAAAAACAACAAATTATCAGTTGAATTGGAGGTCAATTTAATTTACAAACTATTGGGGATCTCGAATAACACCGAAGTTCAAAGTTGATTTAAATTGCCTACTTTTAAAGTTCATGTTAAATTTGCAACTATATTGAAAGTTCATGATTTTAAGACAATTAACCCTATAAATTATAGTTAACCATTTATTTAAGTAAAAATAATTTTTTAAAGTATTTTAGGTATAACCCATCTCCAATGTTTCACACTATTTTAGTATAATTTTTCCACTAAATTAGTACAATTTCAGCACTAAAAAGCTCATAATTTGGGTTATTTACATTAAAAATCACAACATTTGTTATTTTGGAATTAAAGATAACATCTTTACATTGTTATTGCTGTAAATAAAACACAATATATAATGATTTTTTCAATTACAATATTCCTATTTTTTCTCGTCAATTCAATAATCAAATCCAAATTCATATAGAGCATGTTCGGCTTTCTTTCAACAGAGTTGCACATGTGAAGTGTACACATATAAATTTAGTAGCACACATTGGACTAAAACTTGAGCGTGTTGCGATTGAAAAAATCATTAAATATAATGTTTTATTTGCAATAATTAAAAAGTCACGTTATAATTGCAAAATAGCCCCAAAAATTTGTGATTTTTAATGCAAATAACTTTTATAATTCTAATTATAGATGTCAATCAAGTTCTAAACTGATGGGCTAGCCTGACAAAAAATCTAGTCCAAAAGTAACTTAGTCTTAAGTGAGTTGAACTGAATAGTCTGACAGCTTGAAAGGATCAACCCAAAATTAAACGGGTTGGCTCAAATAGTCTGAATTTTTATTGTTTATCTTTAAATTTGGTTAAAAATTGAAAACTTCATGTTTGATGTAATTTAATTAATTTATGCAATAAAAATATAATTGTTGAAAATTAAATGATTCATTCAATTAATTAATGATAAGTTGTATTACATATGGTGTTAATTTTTTAAAATTAGAAATTTAGATGTCATGAGTTGACAAATTTATACATATTAAAGATTTTTTGTAATTTTTTTGATCCAAATGGGCTAACCTGAAAATCTAAGGATTATCTTTAAGAATTTTCAGTACAAAAATAATATATTTTGAATTAGTCCGAATTGAATAGTCCAACATCGTGATAGAACTAACTCAAAATCAAGCGGGTTGACCTGATTTGAATTTCTAATTCTAATAGTTTGAACTAATAAGAATATTTCCTAAAACATAATATTCTCTAAAAATATTTTACTGGCTTATATAGTTTCAATCATTAGATCTACCTGATTCTTTTATCCCAACTATTAGAACTACCTTGCCCTAAAATAATAATAATAATAATAATAATAATAATAATAATAATAATAATAATAATAATAATAATAATAATAATAATAATAAATTAAAAAATTAGAACTACCTAATTCATGAGGTCCACCTGCAAAATATATTGCAGTGTTAATGTGATTTCGTGCATTAGTGCATACTAAATTTAGCGAAATAGTACAGGATTGGAGTTACTCTTAAAAAACGGCTCATTTTTGTCTAATATTAAATTAAGCTCTTTCTGTTTCCTAAAAAAACGGCTCATTTTTGTCTAATATTAAATTATTAAGGTTATTATTTTTTCTTTGTTGGATGAACGAAAGTGGTGAGTCTCAATCTGAAACCTATATCATCATTTTTGTATATGAATCTTAATCATCGAAAATTATATGACTCTTGTGCATATACTACTGCATACACCCACAAATAATGTAACATATAACAGATATGTACATATTCCAAGAAAAAAATAAAATAAAATGAAAGGGTCCATATATATGCCACATATTGAATCATGTATAAGCCTGTACAGAGAATGAACATACATCATAGGCCTCATTTAGTAGCAGGAAAATAAAGTTTTTTTGGAATATGATTTCTGAGAACGTGATTTTTATGAAAATGATTACTAATAGAATCTTTATTATGTGTTTGTAACATAAAAAGGAAATTGTCAAGATTTTTAGTTTATTATTGGATTAAATTTAAATAAGAGTACATAATTAAATACCTAATATATATATATATATATATATATATATATCTTATTTCACACTACCAATGGTTTATAATTTTAAATTACGAACAATATAATGTATAATTCTTTAATTTGCAAAAGTACTATATACATTGAACACAATATATTATTTTAATTTAAATAAAATGATATGCCTAAAAAATTACCAATTAAAGCAAATATTGTATTGTTGATCCAAATATTTTTTTATTGAATTGGAAGTCAAAATTATTTATATAAATATTTTTTTATTGAATTGGAAGTTAAAATAATATATATTGGCAATGGTATGGTCGTCGTTTAATCCACAACGTTGCCTCAAAAATGATATTATTGGAATTTTGATAGAAATGAAAAAACAAATGATTGATATAATAATAGAATTTTGGTCGGAATTTCGTCAATAAAAAAATCACATTTTTTGAATTTATTTTGTCATTTATAAAATTTTCTATTTTTTCTATTTTACTCATTTTTTATTGAAACGTTTTAATCCAAACTTAGTATTAATAAA
This sequence comes from Perilla frutescens, assembly GCA_026008535.1. Classification (NCBI taxonomy): domain Eukaryota; kingdom Viridiplantae; phylum Streptophyta; class Magnoliopsida; order Lamiales; family Lamiaceae; genus Perilla; species Perilla frutescens. Next base: position 45,503,105 of record BRKX01000001.1, on the reverse strand, counting down.
AAAAAGATAATAATAAATCTTATTTTTTCAATTTAAAAAAAATCCATTTTTTTTTAATTTTTGGGTTAAAAAAATATGAATCCAAACTTAATAATAATTTATAAAAAAATTAAATAATAACAAGTGAAGAACCTGAAAAAGGAAATCATTTAACACCAGATTTCCGAAAACAAGGAATGTTAAAATAAGGAGTTAGATTTCCGAAAACAATGAATGAAACTATTTAATACCATATATTGTAGGAAAGTTTCACAATTTTCCTTGTTTTGAGGAATCTAATTCATTTCCGTATCACATAAAAAATGAACCAAGCACAGTAATATCAAAATAAGGAATTAGATTAGATTTCGTGCCAACCAATCGGGACCATATAATTTTTATGTCAAGGATAACCCACAGCTGCTACCAAGGTACACACTTAGTAAATTGAAAAATTAGGTGTGAGTTTATTATTGGTAAAATTTAAACTTAATACTTTTGACCTCAAACTTGCATCATCCTACCACTAGATCTTCCTCAAACGGACTGCATAATTGAATTTATCATTCATCACTAGGGTGTCCTAGACATATTCAATTTTTTTTTTAAGTATAGTAAGATGAATAAAAATGGACCCATTTTTCTTATCCAATCCAATTATTTATTTTGCCGGTCCCCAATTAAATTTTAGAGATCTCCGTCAGAAACTATAAATCCCAATACCGTATAGCACCAAAATATCTTCGCAAAAACATGTCCCACCGTTACCACTCTAAAATCTAAAGCTGCTTCAATTTTCAAAACCCCACAATAATTATCTTATTACTACGAAAACTATGGACTTGTATTTTGTAATAACTAAGAGTGTTGTAAAATAATTTGGTCTTTATTAGTTCAATTCGATATTCGAATTCGATCGTATGCCGATCAAGACTTGAATTCCAAAACAAAAAAAAAAATCTAAATGAAAATGTTGTTTTTGTATACTTCGTGAATATGGATCGGAAAAATTAATTGTTGCTTTCTTAATTCAAACGGTGGCGTTGTACGTACGGTGACACAGATTTTTGTGACTTTTATTAAATGGATCGTATTAGTTGAGTAAAATGGCACGTGTCATTTTGTTAAGGTGAGGAAAATTCTCTCTTTACAAGTTAATTTTGTGATAGTGAGTTAGATTCAATATTCATGATGCATGAAGTTGAAATGTGAGAGGCAATAAATAATAAAATGTAATATTTCAGTGGTTATTATTTTATTTAATTTTCATGGCATTATATGATGAAAAAAAATACTATGTTTACAATTTCGGAGGAAATTTGGTTAGATATAAAAGGCCTACCTTTAGCTTCTCCCCCTTTTTTTTAATGGGCTGAGGCTTCAATATTGCCCAGAATTAAATCATATTCTTCGAAACAAAGAATGGTTTTGGATTCTATGCTTTATAGTTTTACTAGTATTTCACTAACACATTGAAAAAGATAGATGTGTGCAAAACTGGATTAACAAATTTAAAAAAAAAACGAATCAAACGGAGCTATTTAATTTAGTTGGTTGTTTGGTGATTTTATCTTTATTTTTTGTTTGATTTTGAATATTAAAATCAAAATGTAGTTTAGTTTCAGTTTTAATAAAAAATATTTCGCTTAAAATCGAACTAACTAAAGTATATAAATTACACATTTTAATTTATATTTCTAATATTACACATAAATTAAAAAAAATTCAAAAATAAAGTTACGCTCATTGAACTAGGGCAAGATGCTGGACTGCTTGAACTTCATTCGCGAGATTATTATTTTTTGTCTATTGAACTATTAATTATTAAGTGTAATTATGACTTGTGATATTGTGATAAGTTGACCACATATGAGATTGAATCCGAGGATTTTTTTTTAATATTTATTTAAAGTATCGTTTGTTATTTATTGAGTTATTTAGGAAAAAAAAACATCAACATTCGGTTAAACCAAAACACGAACTAAAGAATTATGGTTCGATTAGGTTTGGATATACCAATTACTTTGGTTGGTTTGATTTTTATTTATTTAATAATTTCGGTTTAGGATTTTATTGATTTGATACGGTCTTGCACGGAATCAACCAATTGCACCCCTAGACATTTACAGTCATTTATTATCAAAAATATTAATTAGAAATGACAACGGTACATTAATTAAGTATTAATTAGACGCTTATCCTACCTATTAAACATGTGTGTAAATGTTTTAACTGAGTTTCATTTATTTAAGGAAATGGGAATCATTATCATATACCGTCGTCCAAGCAATAATAATACTCCTTCCGTTTCCAATTAAGTGTCATTTTGAATGAATGTAACCAGATTAATAAATTAATTGAGTTACCTAATACACCCTTGTGTGAATATATTAAATGAGTTAAATATGAATGTATAAATAGATTAAATGAGGGCAAATGTGTGAAAACTATGAATTTTTTGTCTCGAATTTGTAGAATGACACTTTTTTTAAAATAAAATATTAAAAAGTTAGAATGACACCTATTCAGAAATAGAGGGAGTAAAACCATACAAATTCCTTAGGGATTGCTTAGTGATAGAGTGATATAGCTTCTCGAGTTATTTACCTCTTTCGTGGTTTGCAGTAGTTGTGGACCGGATTAGTCTCATCATAAAAATAAAAATAAAAAATCATGCAAGACAAAAACAAATATTCTTATGGCATTGATTGATATAAGAATCGATCTGACAAACTTAATAAATTAAATACTCCTTCTATTTCACAATAATTGATGTTTTAATGTTTTAATTTTGTCTCAAATTATTTGATATTTTATACTTTTTCACACTCTTTTTCTTAATTCTATCCCCTATTAAAACACTATGAAATCTCCTAGATTAACTTATTATTGATAGATTAAATTTCTTCTATAAAATTTAATAAAGGTGGAGAGAGAGAAGAGGGTATATTTTCTCTTAATATCTACTTCTTGATTTTTATTTTTAAATCTAAAATATCAATTATTGTGAAATATGGGGAATAGTTTGATATTATTTTTTTATTTGACATGACAGAATTCATATATACTTTTGACTTATGGTCAACTTAATAGAAGCTTGTTAAATTTATACATTGATTATAAGCAAATAATTTCCAACATAGACTTTAAAGCTCAATTGAAATTTAAATGATTTAACCTTTCTGTTTTATTACGTTATGACTTATGACAGAACTAACTAGGAAACCATTTCTAGGAAAGTGCCCACCTAAACTTTTGAAAAAATTTCTTTTATCCACTTATTTTTAAACATAATTATTTTACCCACATTTATCATAATACCTCATATTTATCTTTTCAAATTTAAAAAAAAAATGGAAATTCCTGTCTCCCTGATCCTCCCAATTCCAAACCCATATAGATTAACATCTTCATCTGTATCCATCACTGTATATGAATATGAAAGTGACCCAAATTTGCTCCTGTTAATGAAAGCCCAACTAGTGCAGTTCCTATGTTTATTTATTTTTTTCGTTGGAAAAATAAATGTAGTTGTTACTATGTTGACATAATACCTTCTATCATAAAGAAAAAAAGAAAAAAGTTGACACCCTACCTTACAATTGTTTCCAAATTCACGTAAATGATTATATTTAGCATGTAAAAAAAAAATCACCATCAACAATCAGCCATTGAATAAATAAATGAATAATCAATATGTTTACAAACAAAAATAATCTATACAGTTTGATTATTGTTTAAAGAAAAACTAGATCCATCACAGAGTCCAAAAACAACCCAATCTCATCATCACCAAAGAATAAAAGAATCAACGCACAAAACCATTAATTAAAACTACGAAATCTACTCTCATTATGGTCGTAGAGAAAATCATCCGAGTCCACCCCCTATTAAATTACTAATCCCGTATATATATATCACCAACACATGTCACGTGTATTATATTCTTGTCATTCTCGTTTTATGAAAACGACGACGACTCATGTTCGTCGCTGCTGAACTCCTTCCTAAGCTTGCTTGAAAACATGCGGCACGCATCCATGCTGAGGTCGACGGCGGCGGAGAGTGCGACGAAGAGGGCGGCGTCGGCCATGCACGTGACGTGGACGACGCCCACCTCAACCACCGGCTTGCTCACTTTCCCTTCGCCTTCGACGCTCGATCCCATCACGAACCCTCGAAACAAGGCGCAGTCTTTGCTCGAGGTGTCGTCGATGCAGAATCTCCCGCCCTTTTTAACGCTCATGGTGCCTTGAGCGATGGGGATTCCGCTGGTGAGGCCGGTGTTGGCTACGAGCTCGAACTTGTAGCCGAGGCCGTCCACCGGCCCCCGCTCGCGCCACGCCTCCAGCCGCCCCCAGGGCTTCCAGCTGCTGATGGAGACCCCGTTGGGGCGGAGGATCAGCCAAGCCCCGGGGTTCGAGCGCGAGACGCGGTCGGACCCCGGGGATGGGACAAAAGGGGTGGTCATGGAGGCGGCGGCCACGGCGGAGCCGGAGAGATCGTAGACTATGATCATCCACCCCTTTCTCTCTCTTCTTCCCACTCTCTCTTTCTCACCGGAGAGGGTTCTCATCCACCCTCTGTTGCTGCTCATGTTGAAATCTGAAGGTAGGGATCTGCAGCTTTTTCACAATTAATTAAATTAATTAAGTGTACGTGCATGCATATGTGTACTTACAAATATTCCCGCCAAAATGGAATGGACATACAATAATAATCGTACTAGTGAAATACAAGATGTGATAACGTAGAATATATACAGAAACATATATATTTTACATTTTGTACAAGCAGAAAATGGGAAATGTATATGTGTTAATCTTTAGCACCCAAATTAAAAACAAAGAGTCAATTAGAGAATATATAAATGGAGTTATAAATTAAATTAAACAATTAAGAAGCTTTGGAGTTACTTGATTAGGACAAAAAAATCTTTGCACATGGGAAGAGAATCAATGGTTGTTGCAGAAACAGTTAATTAAGCACAAGACTTTAATTTTTGTCTGTTTGACCAAACATTCATCAGATCCCAACAGCAAATCAATTAGGAGTTATACCCATAAAGCAAGCTTCTGAATTAATCTTGATTAAAATTATTAGCTAGGTTCTCTTATTCAATTAATTATAAGCGTTTTAATTCGTCTTTACACCAGAAAAGCACCAAAATTAACCAATATTGCATTTCCCATCTAATTGAAGTATATACTGTATCTGGAATTTGTTACGAAAATAGCATACAAAAATTATTTACAATTATCCGTATTTGATCCCTAATTACTCAAAACTCATGTGACTATTCCCATCCTCCGTGTATAATATATACTCCACATTAATTAGTTTGACATAGATAGTATCTATAACTCCAACCAATTTTCATGCACATTTAATATTATATTTCTTCAACAATATCATATATAAGAAATTAATGCTACTTTGGAAAAAGAAATAATCGCAATCCCTAATTAATATATAAATTATTATTACTACTGTATTATTTAGTCTGCATTATACAGTATTCCACAAGAAAAAAAAGGCACATTTAGTTTTAAAGCGGAAAAAGATACTCGTAAAAAATAAAAAGGGCGAAATTGGATTTCTTGAAAAATAAGAAAGTAAATAAAAATCCAATCAAAGCCAGAAATAAATTCCAGAAAGGATTATAATTGAGGAAGTGGGGCCTACAGTCCACTTGTGCAAGCAAAACTAAACTCCACACACACACATGGCCCACGTTAGCACACAATGCACATCACTCGCTAAAAATGCGCCGGGGGTGCGTATGCAATGCATGAATGATAATCGTGTGACTCACTCACCGTGATCTGTTACTCCGGTCGGCGCTGAACTTGCAGCTGAAAACCGGCTGCCGAATGTTCCCCTGAATCTGGAACACGACCGGGCTACACTCCGGTTCACCTCCGAACTGGAACACGTACCGCGGGTCCGGTTCGGACCGGACCGTTACGTGCAGCCTCGCAACCGTATCGCCGCCACTGCCGCCGCCGCCGCCGAGCTTCATCCATCCACTCTGATACACGCAAGGCCGCGTCTGGGCGTGACCGAGATTGACGGTTACCTGCAGCGAGCCCAGCAGCTTCCCACTCGTGACGCCGCACGTGCGGCCCATGCGGCCGGTGAAGACAGAGATTTTGAGCGCGACGACGGGCTTGCATGAGAGGGTGCGGAGGGCGTCGGGGTCGAGGTGGAATCCGGGGGCGGAGGTGGAGGATTCCGGTGGGGTGGAGGCGGCTGCGGCGGAGGAGCTGGTGATGAGTGGGAGGAGGGCGGTTTGTGAGGAGAAGTTCTTGATTTTGAGCTTGGCGTAGCATGGAGTGGTGGAGGGGTGGACGCCGGAGCCGGCAGGTCTGGTGGCGGCGGGGAGTTTGAGGGCTAATGATTCCACGATTAAACGGACAAATGGGCATGGATCCATGGTCGGAAAAATGGGTTTTTGGATTTTATGTTTGTGAGAATTTTGAGGTTTCTGAGAAATCTATGAATCACACTTTGTTGTAATCAGTGTGTGTGTGAGAGTGTGTTTTTTTTTCTTTTTTGGTGTGTGTCTGCAAAATGATTTGTGAAAGTAGATTAGTTATAGACTTTCGATGGAATTTTTCTCAACTACTACTCATTTTCAATATCTCGCCACGATATATATATAGGGACAAACTCAGGTTATGTTAAATTGGAAATTATTTAGAATATATTACCTAGAAACAAATATTTTAAGTGGGACATCAGAAAATATGATGTATTTAATATAATTACGTTCAAGGCTTTTCTTTTTTTTTTTAGTCGGTGAAGGTAGAGCGCGCCACAAATCCTGAATACGAGATGACTTCCTTTTACACGTTTTTTCACTTGGTTGTTTACAAGCTGAGGAGACTTCATATGTTAAGAAAAAATGAACTAGTTTTAACATATATTTTGATGTAAAATTTTGATACTATGATTTTTTATATGTTGTATGTGTGATTTTACTTCTGCAAGCATATATATATATATATATATATATATATATGATAATTAGTTTCTCCTATTTTGAATATATTTAATTATATTAATTTGTCCTATATTTATATAGAACGGAGTTTAAAGGTTCGAATTCTTTATTCCTTAATTTACTTCTTGTTTGTCAGAGGTTTGATGTTTTTATAGATGATAATTTATACCAATTTAATGATTGGATATAGATTTATGTTAAGATAATGATTGAGGGATAAATAAATTTATTGCATATTCTTATAATGATTGAGATATACGCTAAGTTATATTTTAGAAATTGTATAATGATTAGAAAATATACAAGGCCGGTTATAATAATTTTAGAAAAAAATATTAATGAGGGATAATGATATGATATAAAACAAATCCTCAAATACAATTAAATATACACACATTAATTGGGGTCAAATGTGCACTTTCCGCATTTATAGCATATTTTGACATTGCAATAGTAGGTGATAATAGCAAACATGTCATTTAGAATGAAAAATATTTTTTGAGTCATTATGATTTTAGTCAAATAATGTTATAATCATACATCTGTTTTACAAAAATGAAAATATTTTAATTGTTTATTCATTACGTTTTTTCTCCAGTTGATGAATAACATGCCATATAAAAAAGTGGATATATGATTTATTTTCCTAAAAAAATGTATAATAATAATATAATTTATTTTCTTAAAGTGATTTTACCATTAATTTCTGCAATTATCTATATCAATATATACACACATGTACGTACATTGCGTTAGATGCTACGTAGGACTGTAGGAGTGTACACAATATTGAACAATTTACTCTAACAAGTTCTAGAACAAGCCATTGAAATGAAGAATAAGAATTCTATATATATAATGAGAATTGTGTCGGAAGCTTACAAAAGATGAGAGGCAAAAGTGTATCTCCAAACTAAACACAATCCCAACTAAAAAGAGAAAATCAGAATTGAAGGGAAATGACTAAAATACCATAATAAATAAATAAAAGTACATATAACATATTCTAACAATATAATTATATTCACAGTCACATTCATTTTCATTTGATGCAAAAAAAAAAGTTAATTACTATATATCGAATACATGCATTAATATAAATTGAGTTCCAATGAAAAGGCAGCGACAGAAAGTGTGAGTTTTGGACAAAATAATGAATTAAGTTGATTTGTTATGACGAGAAATTAAAAGAGACGAGAAATTGGAGAGAAACGAGTTCCACCTGACCCCTAAACAGCTAGACTACGGCTGGCATCACGTTGCCTAGGCCAGGCGCTTCCATTTTTTCCTTTTTCTAATTTATTTTTCTAAATAATTTAATCAATTTGTTTGCATTCTTGTAATTTCCCGACTGATATTAAATCAAAATAAACGAGCTGAACTCGAACTTTTTTTTTTTTTAGCTTGACCAAATTTTCTAGTAAGTGAGTTTAGGTTGATTAAAATTTTGATATAATTAAATTAATATCAGGAATTAGTCAAATCACTATATACATGCAGTAAGGGAGTTTAGGCTACACAAACTTTTATTGTGTTGAGTCCTAAATAATAGGAAAATAAAAATAAAAATGATTCGGCTGCAACACAAAATCTAACCCAATCTATGTGAGCTGAGCCTTTGGCAAAAACGACAGATAGTTATAAGTAGTTTCTGTCTGTTTATTGAGGTTCAGTTTATATATATATATATATATATATATATATATATATATATATATATAGAGAGAGAGAGAGAGAGAGAGAGAGAGAGAGAGAGAGAGAGAGAGAGAGAGAGAGAGAGAGCTTCTCAAATTTATAAAAATAATAATAATTAATAATTATTTAATATAGCATAACAATGATTGATTGCTAGTGTTGTTAGTTGAGTGATTTTTGGCTGAAGTTTTGCCAACAAGATAATCACACAACTGTGCCCTTCACCTTTTTAAGTCTATATTTTAATATTCTTCCCTTAAAAATTGCTAATTTAATTTAATTAATCCATTGTTTCAAAAAACAGTGTTAATAATTCTCACATCAATTTTTACTATATTTTTTACATACTTTTCCTGTCACCCTTTATATTTTTCAAACGAGTAGGAACATAGAGCTGACGTAGGAAATGACATAATGCTGCCTTGTTTTGTTTAATTATAAGTTTGAACCCTGCACTTCAAATGTCATATACACTCATGCATTTTTTAAAATATATGTATACATAATTATGTGTGTGTGTGTGTGTGTGTGTGTATGTAGATAATTAGTCAATTTTTATAAAAATATAAGTTTTTAATTGAATGAACATTTTTCAAAGAAACATAAATTTTGTAGTTATAACATTTATCAAAATGCGCCTTACTCGCTCTCCAAGGCCCAAACCCTACGTGCATGCTACCCATTTTCCCCTCAGTGCCCAAACCCTACCCGTTTGACAATTTTAATATTTTAGTTTATTATATTTTTATTTTAATATTCATTTCTCAAACATTTATACATTATATATAATTATATGTATGTATGTATGTATTGTCCCTATGAGTTTTGTTGGACCAGCAAATCATGAGCACTGTTTTTGGCATCCCATCACACTACATTATGGTTGTCATATTGGTACGTAAGTATGAGTGTGTTATACAATTATTTGTCCATCCAAATTTTCATAACATACCATGTATATTTTCTTTTTTATGATGATGATAATAATAATAATAATAATAATAATAATAATAATAATAATATAGATAATTGTAGAGATATTAAGAGATTGGAGAAAGGGAATTAATAATTGTTTTGCTTAGTCAGCTGGCCGGCTGATATATATTTGTCATAATTGAATTAATGATGTATTTGTTACTCTATTATTTGATGAATTAAGGTTGAATTTTGATTGCTTTTTGAAGACCCATCATACAAAATGGCATGTTGGAGGGTTTCGAGTTACATGTATAAACCGTATGTCATGTTCATATATTTTTTGTGCAATATATAGTACGCAATTCACAAAGAAGAAGTAAATCACAGCTCAATTAACCTCATGAGACACTCGATATTGCACATACTCTAGATGACGACCGGCATAATGATCATCACTATATATATAAATTGAGCTAAAATATTGCCTCTTACTTATTACGTTAATTTCTCCATTTATTCTTGTCTACTACTATTAACGTTAACTTTATGTAATGTGACATCTATGGACCGTTGCATGTATAGTGTTGTCTGTACATATATACATATACATATATACATATATATATATATATATGTCCAGAGGCAGAGGCAACATGCCAAGAAACTGATGAGCTATTTGAATAAGAAAAATAAACAGAAAAAAGTTGGGTGCTTTTTGTATGACTGTCTCCATCTCCAGCCAGCTGAAAACAAATTAAGATATATGAGAGCTCCATTCTTGCCTGCACTACCACTCTCTCTCTCTCTCTCTCTCTCTCTCCCCCCCCCCCCCCCCTACAGTCTGGCATGGCCAACCCCACTTCTATTATTAATTTAATTATTATTGCTATATATATGTATGTATATATTATAAGATAGCTCCATACCCATTTCAACTTGTCAAATTTCCCCCCACTTTACAGCCCTTTCCGATTTTCGAGTGGTCTAGTCGTGGAACGAGTGAGCTTGTAGTCAAAGATTAAAAGAGTTCAAATTTTATTAATATTTTCTAGAGTAAACTTGTGATCAAAGATATATCAAGCTAAAGTATATAAATTTCTAATAATTTTTAGGTAGAGTTGTCGCACGAGCTAGCTTAATCCTTTTTTCTAGTGGACGTTTCCCGTACGGGATATTGTACATAAATTGAGTTTAATTACCTGCCTTTTTTTTCCTTGCGGCCTTCTTCTTTTTCTTTGAAGCAAACTTTTTTATACTAACTTTGATCAGGAATTATGAGAGGACGAATAAACTAATGTAAAGAGGCATGCATATGATAACAAGAATTGATGTGATTATGTTCTCTTCCATTTAATTTCTATTTAATCGTGTAATATATTGACACTACAATGTCAAAAATGGTCTTTAAAGATAATATTATTAGAGACGACAAATGTCGTCACTTATAATAGACTTAAGTAACGATATGCGTGTCATCTCTAATAATATTGAATATTATCTCTAAATACCATTTTTGTTGTAGTGCAAATGAAATGCTCTAGTTCATTTTATCTATATCATCTGGTGTCTCATTTTGATTTTTATTATATTATCTTCAATTTCAATTTCTTTTGATTTAGTTTAATTTTGTAATTATTTTTTATGGTTTATTCTACGTCCCAGTTATGGTATATATTTATTTTTAGTAATTAGTTTTCATTTTTTTTATTCAATATGATTGATTAATATGGTTGATTATTAATCCATAACGTTCTAGACTAATATTTTTTTTTAAATTTCAATTTTTAGCAATAAATGTTTCTAAAAGCAAAAGTGATCGAGGAGCGTCACTTACACCTTTTGAGTTGACTTTCACAAACTCTAATGAATAATGATTAATCCCTTTTTTATATAAGATAAGATGGCATGTTAGTACATTTTTCACTCATTTAATTATATGAAAGATAGAAAGATTTAATTGATTAAGAGTCAAATTGATGTTTTATGATTAAAATCAACAACTGCCTTCGCACGCCATCAAAATTATTTCTAATTAGGTAGAAGCCATAATGAACGATAACTATTTCATAACCGTGACAATATATAATATAGATACCTTTTTCTTTTTTCTTTTTTCTTTTTCTTTTTTCTTGTTTAATTTTTAGATTGACAATATACATATATACTTTCTTGTAGGAGGATTTGTAACTGAACCTACCGTTATTGAGCGTGATCATATCTAAAATCTCAATATCGATATGATCTAGTCCTAGAGTTATTATGATGTGATTTCCGGAATTTCTAGGATTTGGTCTTTTATTTATTTATTTATACAATTTATTTGAGAAATTTTGATTGTACAGTCAACACCAACTAATACATCGAGTTCTCACATGCATGGTTAATTAGTATTATGAAAATAAAAATAAAAATAAAATTTGGTATTGCGATTGGCTATAGTATACCAATATTATTGATATTTAATTTGTACGATGAATTTTCCCTTTCAATTCGATTAATAAAAAACATCACGATTTTGTTTTTAGGTTCTTCCAAAACACCTTAGCCAGACTCCTTTCTCTTTCTTCATTTCTCTTCGCTGCTTGATTTTCTGAGTTGTTTTTCAAGATTTCGTTTGGGGATATTTTTCGACCTAATATATGAAAATACTCACTTTTGTAAAAATAAAACTTATATATATTACCCATCTTTAAAAAGAAAAAGTATTCAAGAAATACCAAATTTTTGTGTATTTATCCAAAAATAAAAAAACCAGTTGAAAGTGACTTGATGGTTGAATTGCTAGATTTTTTGACACGGTACTTAGTTGACCTAATTTTCAAATAAAAATATACTCATTTTTTTGCATTGTAACACTACGAAGTTTGTTCACATTTTTTATACTTGGAATCAATCGAAGGCAATCATAATGGATCTGTATATCTATCATGTTCATCATGGTAAAAAGTGAAAATTGTATCCCGATCACGATTAGGATTCACAATCGCAAACCGCAATCACGTTGGGATTAATTCCCCCATCGAAATTCCAATCAAGAATCACGATCACTCTCCTGACACAATCTAAAAAAATTCCAACACGTGTCTAAAAATATTGCAAAGTAGTCAAAATTACATCACTATATTATCGAAATTGGTCTTTAAAGACAATATTATTAAAGACAACAAATGTCATCACTTATAATAGACTTAAGTAACGACATATAGTCTCTAATTAATTAGCACATACTATCTCTAATTACATTTTTGTGATGACATTGTTATCACTTAGAATGATGTTTAATTTATATAGGATGAATTTTTATGAACGCTCTATTTGATATAACATAATGTTGCAAAAAAAATATTTTTAAGTGATAACATGTTGTCATAAAAATGTCATTAGAGATTATATGTGCTAATTAGACATGATATGTCGTTACTTAAGTCTATTATAAATAGCGACATTTATCGACTCTCATAATATTGTCTCTAAAGTAGATATTTTAAATTTTTTCCCATATTTATTCAAATATTGAAAAGGTGTGAATCACATTGTAATTATTTAAATATTAGCCCTAATATATATGATATTTACGCACCCACTTGTTCAAATACATTTTTAATATATGTGAAAACTCAAATAAGCCGTGTACCGGTGTACGTGATGGGGGGATTCATTTTTTATGTATTATATAATTATTATAGTTTTTAAGCTCACTACTCTAATATTTACAATATTTCGTCTATTTTCTTATTTTAATAAATTATTGGGAAAACTATTTTTCTCGATAAAAAAATAGTGAAAATTGTGGTCAATCGACAAAATATAAAACTAGGCAGTTTTGTAGGCAATCCGTACCTATTCACATACTTTAAAATTCAATGTGGCCTAAAAATCTGAAAAAGCTTACCATGCACGTCAATTTTTGTACTTGTGCAGATATTTTTGCAGACGTGTATTTAATATTACGGTTGGAAATTTAACAACCACAACCACCCTTTTCGACGATTAATGAAGAATAGATACGATTAGTTTTCATTGAAGCTACGAATAATTTAACTTGCTACGATTATTGGTAAATGTAATAAGATTGGTACGATTAATTATACAAGTTATTATTACATTTTAATTGCTACGATTAAATTAACTAGAGGCTACGATAAGTTTTAATTAAAGGTACGATAAGTGAAAGTTGCTACGATTAGTTATTTAATAATAACTGCGATTAATTAAAGGTACGATTAGTTATTTAATAATAACTACGATTAGTATCAATTTTTTTTCCAATAATTTACTAATGCTACGATTCATTATTTAGGAGCTACGCTTATATTTAATTAAAGGTACGGTGATTGAATAGTGCCACGATTAAGTGCATCTTTGGCATGCGTTCACGGGTGGGGTTTTTTTGCTGAAAAGTTATGACAAGGGAATAAAATCTAGATTGAGTTCAATTTTCAACAACAAAAAAGGAATATATATTATTAGGGTTTGAATTTTTTGAAACCGCCTCAATTGAAACAGCTGACTCTCTCCTAAACCCCTAGGCTCAATCGTAGTGCACGGATCCTTCCACAAAATGACTTGAAATCTCCTCCTTGTTTTTGCTCTCGCTTCTCTCACACCTCCAAATAGCCAGAAATTTCGAACCGGAGAAGGAAGCTTACGGCTGCAAGATCGGCGGAAACAATGTCCCAAGGCACGAACCCAAGGAGTTCTAACGTTCCCCAGGTTAGTTCCCGTTTTTCTTCTGTGAGAATCAAGATGGAAGCATGTGAATTGATATGTGAATAGTAATCGTAGCTGATGAGTGCATAAATTACACTCATTTGGACTCCTATTTAGTGCTTTTGCACTTGGTTATCTTGTATATATGTTGTATATATTGTTTATTTTTTGTTTAATCTTTTGTTTAATGAAATGTGGCCAATATAGGGAATTTTTGGGATCTAAAGAGCAAAAACAAAGTCAAATTGATAATGGGATCAACAAGGAATACACAAGGCATGGAAAAATGAAGAAACGAGCAAGAAAACGACCAACACTTGAAGATGCGACCCCCAAACGCGACTTCAGGGGGTCGCGCTTCAAATACACGGCGCCATGCGACCGAGAAACGCGACCTAGGGGGGTTGCGCCTCGGCCTTGAGCCAAAATGCGACCCCCAAACGTGACGAAACGCTCGCTTTGCAGACACTTCAAAGAGCTGATTTTCTTCAGGCGAAACGCGGGTCCAAAGCGCGAGTTACTGGGGTCGCGCCTCGGCCTTCAGTCGAAATGCGACCCCGAAACGCGATCGAAATCCCGTGTTGCAGAGCCTTCAGAGACCTGATTTCCTTTGTTCCAAACTCGACCCTCAAACGCGAGTCCTTGGGGTCGAGTTCCGCACAGATGAAAATAAAAAATGACTTTTGGCATCCAATTATTGGTCCATTCATTTATATATCATTTGGGCATTTCAAAACATATGAACACACACCCTAGAGAAATATCAAGAGAAGGGGTTTTTGAAGATCAAGAGGAAAGAAGAAGAATCAACATCCATTTGAGCATCCAAGCCATAGGATTGAAGAAGGAGTATTCTACATTGGGTTTTATCACTTCTTCTCTCTTCTTAGACTTGTATTTAGAATGGGTTATTGTTTTTCTTCTTGTAAACTTGATGTTATTATGAATATGATTGGCTAGAGCCTTAGGGCTCTAGGATGTGGTGAAACAATGTGAATATAGATCTATGATTTGGGATATATATATATGTGTTATTATTTTGTCAAGATTTTGATCTATGCTAGGGCTTGAATGGTGTTGTTTGGTTGGCCATCTCACTAACATCACATGTATGAATCACTTGCATCTAGTCAATCCCGTGATCATAAGCATGCTTAGATCAAATCTACATATTTGTCTTCTTAGTCGAATGTTATTATGTGGAAGGAAATGTGATCCTTAGAGCCTTTTGTAGGTGCGACCTTAGAATGCGTTAGAAATAGCCATCTTTGTCGCATTCGTAATTTAAGAGATATTCGAGAGATGCTCTTATTATATTCGTGGTCTTCCTATCTATGAACTTTGCATATATGTATGTGTAATCCCACATTGTAGGTCAATATGAATGTTGTGTAGCCACGTCCTAGAGTTTCGCCTTATTTATCATCTTCAAAGCTTTCCCTTGTTTGGTATTGTCTCTTGAGTGCAAAATATTGATAATTCTTGTTGTTTACGTGTTTATGTCTTTTGTTCTTGTTTGGAATTTTAAATTTAGTTAAAACACACCCTCTTCTTATTCTTTGTCTAGATATTTCGCTCTTTTCACGTCGTGGTATTTGCGTTAATGAAATTTTATTCCATTACCCTGTGGATCGACCTCGTATCATCTTATCTACAATTACATGCTTGTACACTTGTAGGCATTGACACGAGTTATAAATATTGAAACACATCACAGTAGGTTTTAAACTGAAACAAAACATCCGTCAGTAGCAATATTTTTATTTCTTTGGGAATTGATCGGCAGTGTGAGTGTATTTGAACATGTATGCATAGAGTATATTATTTGAACATATATGCTTGTTTATGCGTATTTGCGCGCACCGTATTATAACCGTAGCATCATAGTCGTAGCCGTAGCAAATTTGTATGAATCGTAGCAATTTGGGGATTTATCGTTTCACTTTGTGAATTAATCGTAGCAATTTTTTTATGGATTATGGTTTATTTTTTTAGTTTTTGTGAATTAAACGTAGCAATTTTTTTATGAATCGTAGCACGCACTTGAGTAATCATAGCACGTTGATGATTAATCGTATCACATTGTGAGTTAATCGTAGCATTATTTTAATTAGTCGTAGTACTCTTCTAATTAATCGTAACACAATATAATATAATCATAGCCCACATTGTATCTCTTTTTAATTAATCGTAGCTTTAATTTGAATTTATATTAGCCCTAATTTCAAGTTAATCCTATCTGCGTAGTGAAATATTTATAGCCTATTGTATAATTGTTGAATTTAGTCGTTACATATTAGAAGAATAATTATAGCGCTTATATTTTTTTTTTTACTTTTAATCGTGTCACATATTTTGCATTAGATTGAGTGGATTAGTGTTGGACTTTTATATGTTAATCGTAGCACCCCCAAAACAAATCGTAGCACATTTTGAACCAAAAGCAACATGTTGTAATTTAATCGTAGCAAGTGTAAAATTAATCGTAGCACCCTGTATATTAATCTTAGCACCTTTGACATTCATCGTGGCACATTATGTAGTAATCGTAGCACATTCTAAATTAACCGTAGCACTTTTCACATTAAGCGTAGCACTTTTTATATCAATCGTAGCTCCTGAAAACATTAATATTAGTACCGTAGCTTAGTTTTCACTAACCGTAGCCTCCAATTTTTTTTTTAAATTAGTCGTATCACATATTACATTTAAGCTTATCGTTGAAATATTAATCATTTTGCTCCGAAAAAATCATCGTGGCCTTAAATTACCATAATAACGTATAATTAATAGTGTTTTTACTCTTGCATTGGATTTAATGATTAAAAGATGATTAATTTAATTTTAATATGTAAATTAATTTGAATAAATAATTTTAGGAAATAAAATAAAATAATGTTTGATGGTATATTTGTGTAATTTGCATTAGATTGAGTGGATTAGACGAACGCTGCAGCAGTTGAGATGTACGTTGATGGTCTATGCTAAGTCGGAGGTAGTGGACACGATCAGAGCGACCCTACATATCATAGGGGGTGAGGATGCGATGCAGTTGTTCAGAGCGGGGTGCTTCGGACATTTCCTGGACTACCCCGTTGTTGACGTCCATAAGAGGGTGATACATTTTGTGATGAGTCGCCAGGTGCGCGTGTCGGATCGTGCACTTCAGGGACGGGAGACATGGTTCCAGATGGGTCAGTCCGTACTGCGCTTCGGCCCCAGTGCGTACAACCTCATGTCGGGGTTACGGTTCGGCTCCTCTACATTCGATCCGAATGTAGAGCATGTAGTTCCGTCGAGAGCGGTGTTCTTTCGATTGTTTCAAGGGAGACAGACGACTGTCAGGGACTTGGAGACGCGGTTCACTCATATGTGTATGGCCACTGTGTCGTACAATAATACGACGTCTCACCATCTGCATTTTTAAACTTCGATTAATTAAAATAATGACACGGTTCATTAAAAATATATACGATTAATATCAAATTCCAACGATTATTCAAAAATAATGCAACGATTACTTAATAAAAAAAGCTACCACGAATTTTAAATTGATGCGATTAATTATTAAAATGCTAGGAACAATTAAAACATTCCTAAGATAATTAATAAAACGCTACGAGGAGTTAAAACATGCTACGATTAATCATTAAAATGCTATGAACAATTAAAAAATTGCTACGATAATTTATAACACAGCTACAACGAGTTAAAACAGGCTACGATTAATTATTAACATGCTACGAACAATTAAACAATTAATACGATAATTAATAAAACACCAAGAAGGGTTAAGACATGCTACGATTATTTATAAAAATGCTACGAACAATTACAAAAAAGCTGCGATACTTCATAAAAATACTACGAACACATAAAACATGCTACGATTAAACAAATGCTACGATTACTTCAAAAATGGCTACGATTGTTCTCAAATAAACGGTAGCATTTTCCAAGCTACAGTTACTCCAAAAATAGCTATGAATATTTTCAAAAAATGCTATGAGGCATTTAAAAATGCTACGCTTAATTCATATTTATGGTACGCTTGTTTTTACATAAATTGAACAATTTAAAAATGATACGATTAAAACAAACAAATTGCTCTAGTTTAAATAACTAGAACAATTTTAAAAGGCTACAATTACTACAAATTGCCACGAACATGTAAAAAAGTCTACTATTAATTAATATTTAGGGTTAATTACTATAAAATACATAAAATTTGACAAGATCTGTAAATTAGACACAAACTTTAAAATTTTGCAATTAAAACACAAACTTATATTTTTTTGCAAAATAAACAAACTCAAATTTTTCGGACTAACGGAAAAATGAGAATTTGCGACATATAATTCATTTTCACTTATTAAAACCAATGGAATGCCATTTAAATCGAAATGTGAACAATTTTTATGGCTTTGCGGTTTTCAAATTCAATTGATTTTAAAATTTTGCTTTGAGTTTGTCTATTTTGCAAAAAAATGTAAGTTTGTGTTTTAATTGCAAAATTTTAAAGTTTGTGTCTAATTTGTAAATCTTGTCAAAGTTTGTGTATTTTATAGTAATTAACCCTAATATTTATGCTACGATTGTTTCTATATAAATGGGACAATTTTAAAATGCTACGCTTAATTCAAAAATTGCTATGATTCCATTCAAAAATTAACACAATCTATTAAGGATAAAACATAATATTCTCTCATATCTTCTATTTCTTTGTGTTTATCATTTCCTTGTATAGTTTGTTGAGATCCTTTCCTTACGGATCCTACTTTATGTTGTAATCTGTACTATATATATGAGGCAATATTCATCACACAATTTAAGGGGAGAAATTCTTTCTTTCACACATTCTTTCATGGTATCAGCCTAAAACACCACAAACCCTAATTTTTTTCTCATGGCTGGCGTCGCCCCTTCTTCCTCCTCCTCCGACTCTCTTCCCATAGCTACCATGATTCACATGGTTTCTATCAAGTTATTTTCCACTAATTACCTTCTCTGGAAACGGCAAGTCATCCCTATGCTCACTAGTTTTGATTTGCTAGGGTTTGTTAATGGCAAACATTTCGCTCCTTCGCCCACAACTCTCTCGCCTACTGGTGAATCTTCTCCGAACCCTGAATACACCAAATGGGTTTCTATCGATTAGCGTATTCTTGCTGTTCTCTTCTCCACGCTCTTCGAAGAAGCCATGGCAGAGGTCGTCGAGTGCACCACCTCTCGCGATGCCTGGGTCGCGCTCGAGGCCGCTTTCTCTCACTCATCTGCTTCTCGCATCCATCAACTTCGTGAGAAACTTCTTTCTCTCCGTCGTGGATCTCTTTCGGTCAAGGATTATGGCACTCGTTTCAAAGGACTCTGTGACCAACTCTCCGCTATTGGCAAACCGGTCGACGAGTCGGACAAGAGTCACTGGTTTCTTCATGGCCTTGGTCTTGAGTTTGCTAATTTCGCTGACGCTCGAATGTCTATGCACCCAGTTCCTTCATTCTCGGATTTGCTCCATCAGGCCATTCAATTTGATCTCATGACGAAAGCCATGGAGTCCTCTGGTTCTTCTTCTCCAATTGCCTTTACGGCCTCTCATCCTCAATCTTCTGCTCGCTCCGACCAATCTCAATCTCGGTAGCCCCGCAATCCTTCTTCTAGAAATCATGGCGGTCATTCCTTCCATTCTCGTGGAGGTCACCACGGTGGTGGTCGTGGCCAGAATCGTAAACCTCTCTGTCAACTCTGCCGTGGTGAACACTATGCCGATCGTTGTCCGATGTATCTTGCTCGTGCTTCTTCTTCTCCGACCAATCTTGCCGAGGCTTTCACGTCGTCTTGCAATATCTCGGTTCCCTCTTCAGATTGGTACATTGACTCGGGCGCCTCCGCGCACATGACCTCTGATCCAACCTCCCTCGACAACGTTCAGCCCTATTCTGGTAATGGCAGTGTTGTCGTTGGTAACGGCACCCCTCTCTCTATTTCTCATACAGGCTCTACTTCGTTAAATGATGGTGTTCGTCTTCTTGATGTTCTGGTTGTTCCACACATCACTAAAAATCTAATCTCTATCAGCAAGCTAACTCATGATCTTCTAGTTGATGTGTTATTCTCTGATCGTAAATTTGTTATTCAGACTCGAGCAACAAAGCAGGCTATCGCACAGGGCCATCTTGATCGAGGATTGTATGTGTTGGATCGTTGCTCTCCCGCTTTGCTTGCTGCTGTCCATTCCCGGCGTTCAAAGGCTAGTTATGAGATGTGGCATCTCCGCTTAGGGCACGTTCCATTTTCTATTATTTCACTTCTAAATAAGTTGGGCCATTTATCTGTTACCTCTTTGTTGCCCACTCCCAGATTATGTGATCCTTGTCAGCTTGCCAAGAGCAAAAGACTGACATTTTCTTTGAATGAAAAACGTGCTACTTCCGTCTTGGATTTAATTCATTGCGACTTATGGACTTCACCTGTTATTAGCGTTGATGGTTTTCACTATTATGCTGCTTTCATTGATGATTTTTCTCGCTTTACATGGCTCTATCCCCTTCGTGCGAAGTCGGATTTCTATGCTATTTTTGTTAAATTTCATGCCTTCGTCTGCACACAGTTCTCTACACGCATTAAAAACTTTCAAAGTGATGGTGGTTCTGAATTCTTTAATGCTCGACTTCAATCTTTCTTTGACGCTCATGGTATTCACCATCGATCCTCCTGCTCGTATACCCCACAGCAAAATGGGCGTGCTGAACACAAGCATCGTCACATCAATGAAGTGGGGTTATCCATGCTTTTTCAAGCCCATGCACCGGCTACGTTATGGTTCGATGCTTTCACTACTGCCGTGTATGTCATCAATCGCTTGCCTTCACCTCTTTTGCAAAACACGTCGCCCTTTGAGCTTCTATTTAATACTGCTCCTTATTATCCGAACATCAAACCTTTTGGCTGTCGTGTGTTTCCTTACTTGCGTGATTACTCCCCTCACAAGCTTGCTCCACGAAGCTCTCCCTGTATCTTCTTGGGTTATAGCTCTACTTACAACGGTTTTCGGTGTTACGATCCTGCCACCTCACGCACCTATATCACACGCCCCGCCCAGTTTGACGAAACGTATTTTCCCTTTGCAGCATCGGGCAATGCTGCTCCCTGTGATCAACTCGATGTCACCTCTTTTTTCGAGAATTCTCGTGCCCTGGCTGCATCTCCTGCTAATCATCAACCACCCTCACAATGCTCTTCTTGCTTGCCCGATTTGGACTCGCAAGTTTTTCCTGCTCCCACCTTGCCCGCTGTTTCTTCCGCAGTGCCACCCACGGTAAACGACACCTCCCCACAGCCCTCTTCAA
Source organism: Perilla frutescens (assembly GCA_026008535.1). NCBI lineage: Eukaryota > Viridiplantae > Streptophyta > Magnoliopsida > Lamiales > Lamiaceae > Perilla > Perilla frutescens. The sequence goes on along the minus strand of BRKX01000001.1, from coordinate 45,481,451 downwards.
ATTCGAATCCTCCACCACCAACGCACCATATGATCACTCGATCGAAGGCTGGCATTTTCAAGCCTCGCTACCCTGTCGACCTCGCTACTACTCATCTTCTATCGGCAATGCTTGCCACCACCGCTGCCACCAAACCCAAAGGCTTCAAGTCAGCTGCTAAATATTCTCATTGGCTTTCGGCCATGCAAGAAGAAATGGATGCTATTCGCGCCAATAATACTTGGGATCTCGTGCCTCCTCCATCCGGTGCAAATATTGTTGGGTCAAAATGGGTCTTCCGAACAAAATACAAAGCTGATGGCTCCATCGATCGCTATAAGGCTCGTCTCGTAGCTCAAGGTTTCACTCAAGTTCCAGGCTCGGACTTTCATCATACCTTCAGTCCGGTGGTCAAGGCTTCCACTGTTCGGGTAATTTTGGCCCTATCGGTTCATTTTCGATGGTCTCTGCATCAATTAGATATTAAAAATGCTTTCTTGAATGGTTTTCTCTCAAAACCTGTATACATGGCCCAACCTTCGGGTTTCATTGATCCACAACACCCACATCATGTGTGTCGTCTCAAGAAAGCCCTCTATGGCCTTCGTCAAGCTCCACTTGCATGGTTTCAACGCTTTAGCAATTTCTTGTTCGGCCTTGGTTTTCGTCAAAGTCGCTGTGACACGTCCCTTTTCTTTCTTCATCATGGCTCCTCGATCATCTTCCTTTTATTATACGTGGATGATATTATCTTAACCGGCAATGATCCGTCTCTACTTCACCGGTTCATCTCACGCACTAGTCGTGAATTTCATCTTACTGACTTGGGTGCCCCTACTTATTTTCTTGGTCTCGAAATCTCCTCCACCCCTGATGGCCTCTTCATTGGCCAAGCCAAGTATGCCCATGATATTCTCTCTCGTGCACAGCTCCTTGACTCGAAGCCCGTTGCTACGCCTTTGGCTGCCGGTACCTCTCTCACCCAACATGGTACTCCGTTCAACGATCCTACTTTATATCGTTCGTTGGTTGACGCTTTACAGTACCTCACGATCACACGACCTGATCTTTCCTACGCCACGAATCATGTTAGCCAGTTCCTACACTCTCCCACAAACGATCACTTTGATGCTGTAAAGCGCATTCTCCGTTATGTTAAAGGCACACTTCATCTCGGGCTTTCTTTCACTCGTCAATCTGGCTTGTCGATTCTTGGTTACTCGGATGCTTATTGGGCTCGTTGTCTTGATACTCGTCGGTCCACCTATGGCTATTCCATCTTCTTGGGCGGCAATCTTGTTTTTTGGAGTGCAAAGAAACAACCGACGGTTTCACGTTCCAGTTGTGAGTCTGAATATCGAGCTCTCGCGAATACAGCTGCTGAAGTCGTCTGGCTCACTCATTTGCTTCGTGAACTTCGTGTTCCCTTTGCTTCTCCACCTACTTCTGTATGATAATCTTAGCGCTGTTTTTCTCAGCCAAAATCCTGTTTCACACAAACGAGCAAAGCATATTGATATCGATTATCATTTCATTCGTGACTTAGTTTCGACAAGGAAACTCTCTACTCAGTTCATTCCATCACATTTGCAGCTGGCCGATATCTTCACCAAAAGCTTACCTCGCCCAGCTTTTGAGTTCCTGCGTTCCAAGCTCTGCGTGTGTCTTCACCCCACGCAATCCTTGAGGGGGGATATTAAGGATAAAACATAATATTCTCTCATATCTTCTATTTCTTTGTGTTTATCCTTTCCTTGTATAGTTTGTTGAGATCCTTTCCTTACGGATCCTACTTTATGTTGTAATATGTACTATATATATGAGACAATATTCATCACACAATTTAAGGGGAGAAATTCTTTCTTTCACACATTCTTTCACAATCAAGTAAATCATGCATACGATTAATTGAAAGAGGGCTACGAGTAAGTCAATTCAATTATATGATCAATCCGCTAAATAAATACCACGATTAACTAAAAATAACCCTATTTACTTAAGGAAGAGTTACGATTAGGGCTACAAATAATTTAACTATGTCAACGCTTATGTATCAACCTAATCTTAATTTAGTCAAAGCTACAATTTAGTTGAAATAAGAATACGAATAACCTCCTAAAAATGTACATTTCCAAAACGCACCTTTAGAAAATATGGACATGCCTTGCTCAAATTTTTGCTCTCGAACTATTGCTCTTGTTTATTTGATAAATTTTTGTAATGCGTATCATGCAACCCTTTTGCTCTCTATTTATTTACAAAACTTACCTACCATTCTTACACGCAATAAAAACCTACAGTAAATTTAGTCAATGCATTTCTACCCACTGATGCTTATTTAATGAAGTTAGTAGTGTTCAGTTGTTTAGGATTCTTCAACAAGATATAAATGCATTCAATTCAAATAATCGTACCATTTTTATTGATTAATCGTAGCATACAGTTTCTTTTAAACATTAATAGTATCATATGATTAAATTTACATTCAATTGTTGCGTTTTGGGCCTCCATTTTAATCGTAGCAATTAAAAAAGCAATTATTTCATCCTAGCATCTTAATCGTATAATCTTTCAAGGCCACGATCTAAAATCTTAGCTTTGTAATCATTACTTTAAAATCATGGATTTGTTATTCGTAGCTTGTTTATCTTTGCTTTTTAATCGTAGCTTTTAAATCGTTGCATTATAATAGTTACAATTATCCGCAACATTTTAATCGTCACATGTTAATCGTTGCAATTTTTCAATGCTACGATTAATCCTAAAGCGTAGCATTGAAAATCGTAGCATGTTAATCGTAGCTAAAAATCAATTAGTTTTAATCATTGATTATTATAGGTTAACCGTAGCATTTTCCAATGTGATTTAACTTTGCTGAAATAATCGTAGCTTAGTTTACCTAAGCGTAGCATTTTAAAAAAACAATCGTATTCTGTACAAATAAAAGCTGAAATATTTGCACTCTACGCTTAATCGTAGCATGTTAATCGTGGCTAAAAATCAATTAGTTTTAATCATAGATTATTATAGGTTAATCGTAGCATTTTCCAATGTGATTTAACTTTGCTGAAATAATCGTAGCTCAATTTACCTAAACGTAGCATTTTAATAAAACAATCGTATTCTGTACAAATACAAGCCGAAATATTTGCACTCATATATAGATATATACATATAGAGATTGTTGTGTGTACTTAATATTAAATTGTAAAAAGTACACTGTCCACCTGATTAAGGCTAGGGAGTAGCTGTTAACTAGTACAAATTGCCTAAGAAACTGCCTACTTTTAAAACTTGTCGTTTTTTCTCATTCTCTATTTACTTTTGTCGAGTTTTATACATTTCCACCAAATTATTATACAAATTTAAGATACTTAGGTTTGACTTTCAAGTTCAATCCAAAAAAATATGAAAATAATGTATTTGAACACAATTGCACAATCCGAGGATTTTTTTTCTTTTTTTCTTTTTTGGTGTTTAAACGTACACTACAATTAGAAAACTGAATAAAAATGGAATTAGTTTAAAGGACAAGATCAGAGAAGAGACCGTTAGACTCGCTTGGGTATGTTGACAAGAAAGTACACTTATCTGATAATATGATTTTTGAGAATGTGATTATGAGGAAAAATGAATATTACAAGAAATTGTCAGGATTCTCATTTTAGTATTTTTTTAGTCAAATTAATTTACAAAAATAATATACATACGTACGTGCGTATCTATTTGATCGACATCATTCGAAGATAAATTATTACTTATGTTAAATTCTGTTGTTGATTCTAAAGTCGAGTTGGTTATTGTTTTGAGTTTATCACTTATCTACCAAAAATTGCCCGAAAAAAAAAAACTATGATAATCAAATATCAGAAGGATTTTTGTTTTTTCATTTGTTTTTATTGAAATTCAAAACTTTACAATAAAAAATTAACAATAATCCACGAAAAATATAAGATAAAAAAATATTTCAAAATTTTCTAATTTTTTATTGAAAAATTATAAATTAAATTTTAATAATAATTTAATTATAAAAATAATGGATGAAAAAATTGAATAATGAAATGATCTAACACAAAATTCCTAGAAACAAGTAATCAGAATACATACTCTAAGTAGATATTCATAATCCAGGAAAATTGTATTCGTTTCCTTATTTTGAGGATTCAGATTACATTCTAAAATTCTCAAAAATTGAACCAAACACAAAAATTTAAAAATAAGAAATCAGATTATTTTTCAAGGTCAGATTTCTTGTCAATTACATTCTAAAATTCTCAAAATTCGAACAAAACACAGAGAAATTTGAAAACAAGAAATCAGATTAATTTTCAAGATTTCTTGGCAATCAAATTGACTTTCACACATTAATATAATATACACAGCTAATAACAAATTCTCCAAAAAAAAAAATACTTATTAATTACATCAAAATAAGAATATTTTATTCAACATAAGAAAGGAAACCATTAATTAATGGCAGTTTCGTTCAGCTGATTACTGAGACAACAATATTCGGCAACAAGATTGTGTGTTGCAAATAATTACTCACATTAACAAGGATAATTTAAAATGAATAAAACATAAATACATCGAAGAAAAATAAAAACATAAACTCAAAGTAATCTAAAAACTAACAATGAACTCATTAATTAATTCTCTCTAAACAAACTACCATTAAAATGAGCTCATTTATTCTTCTCGCCCTCTCCCTCGTTATTATTGACATATAATTAAATCTAATAATATGAAGAGAAAAAAAAAATGAATAATAAAGTTTTTAAATAAATTAATTACATGCCCTGGTCAATGAGATAATCAGCTAGCCTTTCAACAACCATGTTGCACTGCCCTGGTGTCACTGGCTCCTCGTACAGCCCAAACACCAGTGCTTGACCTGTCTTCTTGATTGTAACCCCTCCTGACCCCTACATAAATCGAACGGAGTCGAGTCGAGCACCCAAAAATAAAAAATCTCCACATATTTTCTTTGAGGAGCATATATGCATATATGTACCTTCTTTCCACGAATAACGGCTCCGGGCTCGCCTTGGATGACCATGTATTTTTGGCCATCAATGAATAGGCCCGTTGGGGCGAGGTGTCCTGGCTGCTCAAAATCAGTCGTTATGCCACTGATCTCGTTTGGCTTCACCTGCAAGTGCAACACATTAATATCATATATGTATATGTGTATTCCTACAAACTTAACCTAGACATTTTCATTCCAAATTTCCTTTCGTTTCATATGATATTTTAACATCTATCAAATGCAAAATATGATTAATTATTAGAGTAAATTACTTTTTAATGGACTATTTCTCTCTCTCTCTCTCTCTCTCTCTCTCTCTCTCTCTCTCTCTCTCTCTCTCTCTCTACGGAACTAATTAATTGAATGATGAAACCTGAGGGAAGTTGGCGCTCTGAGCCCAGACGGAGCCGTCGTGTCCCATGATGGCGGCGGCGGTGAGGCGGAGGCCGGCCTGGCCCTCAATATCACACATCAAATGTTCATCGACGTATGTTTGCCACGACATTTTTTATGTGTTTACTCGGATCTTCACACAGATATAAATTATTAATAAAAGAAAAATTAAGATTTTTGTGTTTTGTTAAGTAGCTAGCATTTTTTTGTGTGAAATTGAGAAAAAAAGGGCAGTATTTGAAATAGTGTGGAAAAGTGAATGAATGTGAGAGGCATGGCTTGATCGTCTCCTCACCTTACATAAACTTTTAATTACTGTCCATTCGACTACCCCTATATTTCAGGTAAACCATATTTCATGTCTTTTACTGAGCCCCTGTACATTTTAATTTATTATTATCTACGTGCATAACATGTATTGATGAAGTCAAGCTATTAAGTTATTTATTATGAATTAAGATTGTCATCATAGTATAATCGTATGTTGCTAATTAATTATTGTTATTTTATTGATTTTAATATTGGAGTGATTTCCTCCTCTCTCTCTTTTTTTTAATCTTACTTAATATTTGCTTTATCCGTATAAATAGATGGTTATATCACTTTGGTCATTTTATCTGTGGATATAGGCACATAGCCCACGTTACATCTTCATGTTCTTAATTTTCCCTCTTCACTTCCACTTTTAAACTGAAGAAAATTACCACTTCAAATTAAACAATACCAACTTAAGATTACATATGATCAAGTCTGTTTCCATATACTGACGATAATGTGAATTCAGCCAAAAAATATATTGAAAATAATGTATTCTTGTATTATAGAAATGCGAGAATGGTCTAATTATATATTTTAACCATCTCTGAACTATATATTTCTTACTATGAAAATGGTAATATTAAGAGGATAAAATATTGTTTAAGAATCTGCACACTGAACAAGATGCACGGCAATATGTGAAGAAATTTTGAGCGCTATACCAACCACACCAATTCATTTCACATTTTAATCATTCAAATGACTGTAGACATACATACATACAAGGAACCCTACCTCCGTATTACGAATTTTGACTCGTAAGAATCTCACATAAGTTTTTGTCACATACCAACCATCCTTGAAATGTAAATCGTCTGAGAAGATAATAAACATCAGAATTGAAGTAAACAGTCCATAATTTGAATAGAAAGAGATGGTACATTTCAATTCCCAAAAATTCCAAGAATTCAGTCCATTAATTTTCGAAATAAACCAAATAAATGCTAACAGCATCACAAAGAGAATATGGAAACGTAAAAAAGAAAAGTCACACCCAGAAATGGAGATGCGTAGTCTCAAATGGGATTCGTAAAAACTAAAAATGCATTCCTTGATAAGAAACTACAGCAAATAAAATGCTATAGGATCTGATAATCATATACCCAAGTCAGGATTACATTTTAACTCCCAAAGGCAGGAAAAAAAACAAAAACAGAACTCACTTTTGTTATCCACAGCTGTTTCAAGAATGTGGGCAGCATCGAAGCGTGTTATCCGCCAAGACGATGAGATCTTCCCCTGAAAGCTACACCAGAAGCCCTATCTGGCTGAGGGACGTTGATTGCTGGAGCACCAATTTTCCACTTCGCAACTAGTTTATGTCTAAGTATACTATAGTCAAGGAAAGCATCACCAACCACTAAGAATAAATTCATTGACAAATATATATATATATATATATACACACACACACAGTGCTTGCAAGCAACTTCTGCTGTCTGGCCATGACATATCTGTGGTTAATTAACAGGGTAATGATAAACATAAAACAGAATTAGAAATGACCCTTTCTTGTTGAACTGTATCTTCTCCCTGCACGAGGAAAACTGCCAAGAAACAACCATCAGACGATTTCACATTTCGAAATTGCAAACCCGTCAATGTATAAGCCAGCACAAGCATGAGCAAACTCTGTCTGAAACTCGAAACAACACAATGAAAACAAAAGACAAGGATACAGAAATGCCGGTGTCTTCAGTACGGTCTTCCCGCCAGCAAGTGGATGCAGTACTGTTAGGAAGTAGTAAAGATGGCCAGCAATAATACCCAAGAGATCAGGCACAATTGGAGAACCAAAGATGACATCCAAGCAGAGCATAGCCCATGGCAAGTAAAATGCCTGTGACCAGGAATAGATGCTCATAAGCACACAGCAAAATAAGAAACTATTGAAGTTCAGAATCCACTAGGAAAGCCAAATACCTTAAGAGTCACAAGACCATATATGTTGATATTGGCAGTTGGGAATTCTCTACTCCAGAGATACAGAAGCATGAAAACAAGTGAAATCCCTAAGAAAGCGGATGAGAAGATGGGTATGATAGACAAAACCTAAACAAATAGAAAGAGGCAGAAGGGGTAAACATGGTGAACCAGAACCAAAATAGTCATGCAAAACTTCTTAAAGTGGGCAGAGGTAACTCGAGCCGATGAGAATACAATGATACAGGAATTTCTAGTCAGAAAGTAAGGAAACAAATTAGAAATGAAGCCAAATGATCACAAGTAATATTTAACCAGTTTTTATTGCAAGAATATGAACTGTGAGTTATATTTAATTTCAAATCATCTCTATGAAGATAGATAAATATTTCTGGGGAACGCAAATGCAAATACAAGCGCATGAGCACCAACAAACAGTCTTCCGTACCAGTAGAGTGAAAGCTCCAAACAACATCATCCACAAGAAATCAGCTGTTCGTCTCTGAAAAGGTCCATTTTCCAGTTGAACTCCGTATCTTGCTCTACAGAAACAAGAAATAATGATTAAAATATTATTTGGAAAGATTGCAACCTAGACACATATAGAACAACTAAATTGCATTAGTTTCTCATTACAACCAGTAGCAAATCATAGGGATCGAATTAAAATCTTTGACTAATTCAAGATCTAAACATGGTTTAGAGTGACCTACATCATTAAGAGCCGAATCCCAAAATTGATAGAAAACTTGCCAAGAAAAAAGAAGTTGGTAATTAGTCGCCAGACCTGTGGACAAGATAAAAAAAATATATAAGATATCTATTTTTCAGAAATATAACTAAAAGAAGTACAGATTTCGAAATAAGTCTCGCAATTTCCAATTTTCTCTGTTTTGTCAATATTGAAAAAAGATACTGAGAGGGCAACAGGATCAGAGGCACCAACGACATGCTATATTAGAATGCATAACATATGTATGTATGTATGTATGTATATGCATGCATTTTGTGGAATGAGAACTGCAGAACTTCTTGATAGAATTCAAACTTTTTAGTTGTTTTTTAATTGATTTTGTAACTTAGACAAGGAGTCCAAGTATTTTTGAGAGTACAAAGTCAACCCACCTGAGTACGCAATTCTCAAGATGAGAGTTTTATATAATTTCATTTTCATAGTTGCAACATGTGCAAGCGACAACCTATTAACAACACAAACTACCCGGGTCTGAATCAGTCAGAACACCCTTCTCTCTCTTTCACTTCAATTGTAAATCAATTTAGACTACTTTTTCCACGTTTGACAGACCCACTAATACTCCAGAAATCACAACATATTCAGTCCATTTTCATTCAGGCGATGGGTCTTGCATGGACAATAAAACTCGATTGGCATTCTAATGATCTCATTTCTGCTTACGAACACAATTGAATATCAGAAATCTGAATTCACTGGGGAGGGGAGGGGAGGGAAGGATGAGGTCTAGAAGTGTTTGGTCAACCATTCTCTTCTGCTTGAACTTTTTTTTTTGTGTGTGCATTAGTCAAGTTCTGATTTTTCTTGAAGTTACCCTCCCTCTCTTGAAAGCAAATGGCACAGAAACTAATCAAAGTTAGAATTCCAGCCCACTAGAGCCCAGCAGTCTCCAGGATACGCCCATCATGTCCAAGTATAACTCTTACAAGAGTTAATCTCAATGTAGCTAGTTGTACCTCTAAATAATAATTTTGTGATTGATAGACTCCCCTTTCATAGTGTAAGTAGAAAAAAACCACCAGCTTAAAAAAATGATATTAATTGAGGAAACACTGAATAGCCATATAGCTTTCAAACTGAAAAACATTGATAAAACTTATGTCATTAAGTATGCTAAGTCCAATCCCAGAGCCCATATTGACAACAGAATCAACTGAAAAATAGTTCCTTCATACATCATTATTTACACATCTTTGATCCTAACTTTTGTCTTATCTCTCTAATTTGATTTCTTGTTCATAGGGAAGGAGGCAGGGAATTGGGTCCAGCTGATGTCAAATCAATAAATACTAACCAGCACACTGATACAGCAGATGAGTGTCAAGTGTCAACAAAGAGCTGGCCATAGCAACTCTTGAACCTAATATTAATATACCTTCACACCTAATGCATACAACCACCATCTTCCCCATATAATTTTTCTATGTCAATGCACCTATCTCTTGTCTTGTTCTAGAATGAAAATGGTGTTAAAGAGAGAATGCAGGATATATGAAATATTTAGTCAAACTTGCTCAGAAGATTATTGCATCTATGATAATGACAAGTAAACACAGAAAAATAGACTATTCCAAACAACAGTCAAAAGAACGACTAATTTATTCATCAACTTTCTCAACATGGAAAACTAGAATTATAAAATTAATATTAAATTACACTTATAATCAACTATGAATGATAAATAGCTGCCAGAATTAAAAATAACTTTGCACATGTAACATATCTAAAGCATTATCATTTATTCCAAGTAAAATATTTACCTGCCAATCCAAGAATGATATGAACGCAATTTCTGCAGGATGGAGTAGCCCAATTTGACATAAAACAGTGACCAATAAGCATGCAGTTCCATAAGCTTTAGTTATAGGCGGAAGCGACTTATAAAATCTGTACAAGATGACAACTTATAACCATCAACTAACTGGTCATTCATGAAACCGCATTCAGAAAAAACAGAAACCAGTAGCTAAAATCACCTTTACCAACAAAATCAAACAGAACCTCATAGATTAAGAAAAGAGTTCCATAATCATGAGGAATGGAAACAGGATTCCCAAATGTAATACATACAACAGCTGCACCAATTAAACCTGGCATGCTCAACACCCTAATAAGTACTTTCAAAAACTTCATATGCCAGGGAAGCGCATGCCAATAGGACATGACAACATTAGCAAAAAGCAAAGAAGAAGTCAGCTCTTAGAGCTTCATCCAAGTGAGGCTGATCTTTGAACCAATTCAGCACAAACTAGGATGTGGGTGTTGTCCAAATTAGCAAGTAACGTCAACACACCAAACGACCAAAAGCAGTTCTAAATGTCCCCAATAAGCATTTCATGTGATTATTACTACATCTACATTCCCCAATTATTGTACAAACCAAATGCCTAACAGCCTAAGAGGATGCCAATTTGCAGCACATAAAATTCTGCAATGCTTCCCTATCTTCGTGGACAAGATCATCTAGTTTAACTCTAGCGTCAACCATTTCCACCAATTGAATTGAGGCCAACCATTACATAGAGAGTGAACTGTGCCATTCTAGTCACTGCGATTCTTTTAGTCCACATTCAACAAATACAGTAAACAAAATTTCAACCAGAAAGCCCCGATGAATGTTTTCCACAGAGACATCATCCATACAGTAACTTCTCCCCAACTTGTTCGCACACTAATAATAACATTAACAGGGCATATTTAGCATCGCATACATCTAGGTCAGCCTCTCTCTTCGAAGCACATAAAAAACTTATGAACTCATTTAAAAAACAAAAAATAATTTCCTTTTTCATAACATTTTACCTCTAAATTAAAGTTTAAAAAAAATTATAGATACAAATACAAAGAGAAACCGGAAATCTGAATAATAAACCCAGTTAATCACGAGGCGCCCATTTCCAGAACACAAGCAGCAACTAACGCATTAATAAACATATTTGATTACGAATTCTAGCTAAAGGCTTAAGCACAATATACATAAAAACAAGCACATAAATTCCACGCAGAGAGAGAGAGAGAGAAGAGAGAGAGAATTGGAAATTACTCGGCAGGGGAAGACATGACGAATCTAGAAAATCAGTTCGATTGAACTGTCAATCAAAATAAACGATCTGGCCAAATCCACAACTGAGAACTGTTGACGTGTGTTCGCGCGCGCGTATAATGTAGAGGAGCAGTGCAGGGAGACGAATTGCTTAACGAAGAAGAGAGAGAGAGAGAGAGAGAGAGAGAGAGTTAAACAATTGAGACGAATTCCAGTTTTCTAGTATTACCCAGAACCTTCGCTATCACGCCCTTTCTTTCAAAGAATATTAATACAAATTTTAGGCACTTAATTAACTATAATTTCCAGTATAATTAATTATAGAGTTGATATTTTAGCAGCTTTCGTTTGGAAATTTTAGAATTATAAATTTTCAATTCCACTAGTTTTTTTTTACAGAATTTTCAAAACAATTTTCTTTATTTTACATCTAACATTCGTGCATGATTGAAGTAAAAATGGTCTCCCATATAATTTTAATAAATATTAATCCTTGCTCAAATAAATATCACAAATACTTGCGATTTACATGCAACAAAGTATATATAAACCTTATTTCAGACGAGCGTGTCAAATTCGCATATAATACTCCAAAATAATGAATTGTGCTTAAAGTAATTTAATTAAGTCAAATAAGATATATCTCAAATGGTAAAGGCCCAAGTTAATGGGTTTTAAAGCCCAACATCATGTTTATAAATATCATCATCTTAAAACAAGCATGAAATCAACATGTTGACTCACCAATAGTTCATGTCGATACGAATCCATAGATGCAGTGGCGGTTCTAAGGGTGCGCGAGAGGTGCGCCACACAAGGGCCTCAAAAATTTAGGGCATCATTTTTATAAATTTTTAGTTATATTAATATATATTATTTTATTAAAAAAAATGGTCTTTTAGTTTATAAAAATTAATTAAGGCCTTCTAAAAAATAATATAAAAGACCAGCCCAATATTTGCCCAAAATGACAATGATTTGAGACGCGTTCAAATGCTTTAGCATCTTTTATCTATGAAATTTTGAGTTTTTGGTCTCCATAATAGTATGGCATGAGATATTGTTTCCTGTTAATTTAATTAATAAGAACTTGCAATCTCATGATCATATATGCTTATTGATGTTGCTATTAAGAAAGTAAAAGGATTGATTATATTTTTTGAAAAATATAGAGAAATTGGGTTCCTTGATGTAATAAATATCGCTGAAAAATTTGATAATGAAATGAAAATTGATCCTCCATTTCAAGAAAAAAATGTATGATTCGCAGGAAGAATTTTTTGGTGAAAATGATATGATAGAGGATAACCAATCACCTAAAGAATCTTTTAGGATCAATTATTTCCTCTATATAGTAGATCAAATCATTAGATCACTACAAAATATTGATAGTTTCACTTTATATGAAAATAACTTTGAATTTTTATTTTTTTCCTGAGAAATTGAATTGGATGATGCTACTTTAAAAATAAGTTGTGAAATCTTGAGAATAGTCTAAAGTATGGAGAGCTTAGTGATTTTGATGATCAAGAATTGTTTCAAGATTAAAACGTTTGAGGTATCTTTTACCAAAAAAAAAAACATAAAACTTTAGATATATTGACTTACTTGAAAAGGTTGAATAGTTGTCCCAATGCATACTTTGTTTATAGAATTTTATTGACCAATTGTATATGTAGAAAGAAGTTTTTTCAAAATTGAAACTATTAAAATCTTACTTGCGATCGACCATGTCACAAGAAAGATTGAATGAGCTTACTTTGATATCCATTGAATAAGAGTTGCTAGAAAATATTGATTTTGAAAAATATATGAATGAGTTTGCTTCAAAAAATGCTAGGAGAAGAGTCTCTAAATAATATTTTGTAGTTTCTATTTCGTACATGATATTGTTATTATATTTTATTTTGTTTCATATTTGTTTAAATATTAGTGAGTGCGGACGAGTCACATGATTTTAAAGTTTTCAAAAATGCAAATTTTTAATGACTTGAACATAGCAAACAAATATTTTTAGGCGCATTTTATACGTATTTTTAAATTTTAATTTTAATAAATTAGGGGCACCATTAAAATACTTGCACAAGGCCTTCGAAATCTCAAGGCCGGCCCTGCATAGATGATAAAAACGTTAAAACCGAATATCGTATTCAATGGAATTTATCTCATGACAAGCCCAATATTATAAACAAATTTGAAGCTCAATATCAGTCCAAATTCATACTAACCCACCAAGATGATTTGATTGCATGGCATCAAGGGAGTGCAACGATTGGATCTAGAGAAGCTATGGATAATAATGAATTTTAACTCAACATTTCCGTTTCCATTACTATCATCTCCGCTGATTTTGCTTTTTCATTCACCATTTCCACTTCCAAAATTCACGAAAATTACATCATTGTGTTCCTCTACTCGAGTAGTTTACCTTTATACCAGAAATCGTGAGATTAGGTGCCTAGAAAGATGAAAAGACAAAGGCAACAGCAGTAGAAGTTGTTGTTCCGCCACCTTGCACCGAAGCTATGTTGCGTGACTATTTTCGACCGATCTGACTGTTGGATGTTCTCAAAGTTTACAAATATGTAAACCTCATGCTGCAAACTACAAGAATCAAGTGTCCAATCGTTGATCAACTTTCTGAAGTTACGCCAAAAGTTGAGGCGAAACCACGTTTGAACGTCGAAGTCTTCTTCTGTTGTTTCTTCGACTGCATGTTTGTAACTATTCCCTCTGCCTAAATCTATCGTATCGTAAAACGGTAATCCGTGCTCTCAAGTGATTTAATGAGTACTGCCAATAAGTGTTCTACGATATGTGTGGGACAGATGTAAGAACATAAAATAAAAAGCAGTAAATACGCACGAGATTGGTAACTCAGTTCGGTTAAACAACCTATTCTGGGGGGATTGCTCCCAAACTTGAAGATTCATTTGTTACTCCTTCATGAAGTGTATTTGGGATCTTACATATACAGGACTTCCTCCTTATGTCACCCGTTCTTCTCCATGAACTCTTTCGCTAAATGAAAGCTGTAAGATCCCCTTACAACCATGACACTAGACTCTCTCTAGCTACCCACGATATCAACTTATAATCTCTCCCGAGATTGCGTACAAAACGGATTAATAAACCCCTCGCGTGTTTCACTCAAAAACACTCAAATGCTAGAACATACTGTGGGACAGTTACTAGCTAAACAATGACCACAAATGAAATGACTCTCAAATAATCTTTTAAGAGAATCTAAACAAGTGTAAGTGGTACCGATTGCATCAATGAATCGGCCTTCTTATAATCTTCACTTCAGAATTATCGTCGATCTTCATCGTCAGCAATATGTTAAGTGGATTATGGTTTGTGATCTTCCCAAACGTGTGTAGATACTTTCCTTGGATAGGAGGGTTATTTGCAGCTCGGTATCTACTCCACAAGGCAGTCAATCGAACATATCTTGCCTTCCATGAACGGATCCATGCAAGATCTTGTATTTAAGGAAACTGCCATATAAATGTGTCCCTGGGTATGTCTGGGACATCAGAGGGAACAATTCGCCAACTGTTCTTCTTTTCTTACTCAGCGGAATAAATGGCTTCGAGGACATATCCAAGCACACATTGTCAAACATATCTCGCCAACAACACAACACGAACACTTAGTCCACAACGGTGGCACTAACAATCTCCCCCTTTGGCGTTTATGGTCAACAATTATTATTGCAATCTGTAGAACACTTGAATAAACTTCATAGATCAATATATATCAAAACAAATAATATATTTAAAAACTGTCTAGGACAGTTCCAAGCACACTCCTCCTGAGTCTGATCTGGGAGTGCCTTTAAACACCACGATCATTGTTTTCGCAGTCAAGACTGCATTGTCTGGTAGGTTAAAAATTAAGTACAGACCAACAAAAATAAAAAATGGGGTAAACAAACATCCCCAATAAAATTGTTCTTCAACAAGTTTTTGCAAAAAGAAGAGCACACAAGCTCTTTAGCATCAACAACAGCGGACAACAACAGTCTTTCTTTCTCTCCCCCTTAATTGTTGCCAAAAACGGCAAAGCTTTTAATGTGGAGAGGCAGCAGCTTCATCATCATCATCATCGGCAGAAGCAGCAGCGACGGTGGAAGGCTGAGCAGCAGAAAATCCAGCAGCAGCATCATTGAACGGCGAGGCAAGACTAAGAGCCCGAGCTCGAAGATCAATCAGTAGAGACTCCAATTCCTGCTCTCGAGTCTTAAAAGACCTGATGGACTTCTTCAGAAGCTGCACTTCACGTTCCAGCGATTTTATGTGCCTGTCAAAGAAAACAGAGGAGATAGACAAAGATGGAGCTGATCTATTAGGAACAGAAGGCGGCACAGTTTCAGAGCCAGCAGCATCATCTCTGGCAGGGATGTCTTGGGCATGTTGGGACGAAAATAACTTCTAGCTGATTATGAGTGGCAGCGCCTCAGGCTCATATACATCCTCTGCAGACACCACATTATGCTGAGCCATGATTAAGCTAAAAATCATTCCAGAAACCCAATCGGTTGCTGACTCCGGAAAGACTCAGCATGGGCCACAACATGCTCAAAGATGAGCTAGCCTAGGTTGAACTCTATCCGAGTTCCAACCTTATACAACAACAATCCCAAAAGCTTCCCCACAGTAGAGTTGTGAGTGCTGGAAATCCAATTACGAACCACAATCTTGTGAAGTATAGAATACTTCACACTTAAGTCTGACGCTAGCAAAGAACGGTCTGATGGCCAATCACAATGACTGTCTCCAGTTAACTCAGCAGCAACCTCATTCAGTTCAAACACCGGTGCAGGAGCAACGACATGCTCACGACCCAAATACGCATTGATCACAGAAGGAGAAAAATGAATCCAATGGCCCCGCACAAACACAGAAAATGCATGCTTAGACGATGCATCACGAATGGACTTAGACAAATTTACATAAAATTCATGCACAATAGCAGCAACAAGGACATGGGCAGTATAAACAGACTTCTCCAATTTTAAATCATGCAAAATCTCAATCACCCCAGTACCTTCCACATCCAACTTAACCAACTTACGCTCAGACACTATGGAGTGACCAACAACCAGCTTAAATTGACTCTGGTGAAAGGAAGATAAAAACTTACTCGAATCAAAGGCTTCAGAATCCGAAGCAGATCTGTCAGAGACATCCGCAGTCACATCCTCTACGTCATCATCAGAGGGAGAAGGAGCCCTGGCCTTTTTCATCAACGGTTGGTGAGGACCCGACACCAATCCCAGCCTCTGTTTAGACAGGCTCCGTTGTAACACGGTGAGCAGCAACAACAACAGGCTTCCTAACTGGAGCCTTTTTACCAGATGCCTTCGAGGATTTGGGGAACAGAACCAGACTCAGCCATGGGGGAATCGTCATCCAAGAAGGAGATATCAATATCTTCTTCTCCTTTCCCTTTATCAAGGGTTTCAGCAGCAATAGGGGGTGAAGCTTCACCTAATGGAAGTTGAATGGTGACTATGGGCGAGTCACTAATCAGATGAGCACCGGTGAGAATAGATGGTTCTTGAACAAATTTCAAAGCATCAATCGATACTGCAAACTCCTCAATTGAGGCAGACACATCATCTACGGCAGAGGCGATTAATGCTTCTACCATTTCAACATTCTCCAGATGTGGTGAAGGAGGATCAAGAGAAACCTTAGGAGAGGGAAGAGATACAGGATCTGTCTCAGACACAGATCGTTCAATTGCTTCAACAGAAAGTGCCACAGAGACAGACACAGAAGCAGAGACACTGAGAATTGCCTCAATCGACTACTCTGAAGCAGAGGCAGTGGAGTCAAAGGGGGTAAACACCAGCGGTTTTGAGAGCTTTCCCAATTTACGCCACAAATCTTGCATGGAGATCTTCGGCTTCTTGAAAAGAGATGGTTTGGAAGACCTAGAATTGTCTGCCATTGATTTTTGAGAAGAACGACTCTTAAGAGAAGAAGATGTGAGAGAGTTTTGAGAGGTAGGAGAATTTTGAATAAAGTTATGTTGCCTTGTAGGAATATAAAAATTAGACATTGCCCTTAATTAGAGAATTAAAGAAGGTAATTCTCATAACTGTCACATCCCATAAACAGTACCCCTCTGCTCGTTCTTGGGAAATGGAACCGAACTCGGCACGGGAAACAAGGATCTACTAGCCGTTGAGAAATAACCGCTTGCACTGTCCCAGCATCTGTCTGAGACATTCTTTGGCACACAATGCATCGACCACACCAACTTGGTCAATTTACACTCTCTGTACACACATCACTGACCAAGAACATACAGAGAGGCTTCTCTTAGAGGAGAAGTTTAGAGAACACAAAGACCCAGAGAGGATCTAAGTGTTTCAAACCTTGCACTATCAAGTGCCTTCGTAAAGATATCCGCAAGTTGGGCATCAGTTCCAACATATGCAATCACAAGTGATCCATCTTCAATAAGTTCACGGATGAAATGGTGATGAATATCTATGTGTTTTGTTCATGAGTGTTGGACAAGATTTTTTGAAATATTTATTACACTCATATTGTCACAGAAGATGGTAAGGACAGATTGTGGCACACCATAGTCAAGCAACATTTGCTTTATCCAAAGAAGTTGAGTACAACAACTTCCAGCCCCAGTGTATTCCGCTTCTGCAGTAGATAGAGAGATCGAGTTCTATTTCTTTCTAAACCATGAAACTATGTTGTTTCCAAGGAAGAAACATCCTCCTGAAGTACTCTTCCGATCTTCAGTACAACCAGCCCAATCTGCATCACAAAACCCCACCAAACTAGGGTTTGTATCATAGGAAAACCAAAGTCCTAACTCAGCAGTACCTTTTATGTACTTGATTATGTTCTTGATAGATTTCAGATGACTTTCTTTGGGATCAGATTGGTACTGAGCACAAACTCCCACATTGTAGCAAATGTTTGGCCTACTTGCTGTAAGGTAGAGTAGACTGTCAATCATATTCCGGTATAAGGTTTGCTCAATAGACACACCAACTTCATCTTTTGACATCTTTAAGGATGTCCTCATTGGTGTTCTTTTCGGGATGCAACTATCTAGACCAAACTTGGTTATCAGGTTCCTTGCATACTTTATTTGTGAAACAAAGATTCCGTCATCTTTTTGTTTCACTTGAAGATCCAGAAAGTAGGTTAGTTTACCTACAAGACTCATTTCAAATTCAGAAGTCATATCCTTAACAAACTCGTCCACCATTTTGTTTGAGACAGATCTAAAGACAATATCATCAACATAAATCTGAACAATGATCACATCAGATTTTTCTCTCTTGATGAAGAGAGTTCTATCAACTCTACCACGAACGTATCCTTTCTCCATAAGGAACTTGGTTAGCCGTTCATACCAAGATCGAGGAGCTTGTTTGAGGCCGTAAAGGGTCTTTTTCAGTTTGTACACAAACTCAAGATGGTGGGGGTCTGCAAAGCCTTTAGGTTAGCTAACAAACACGTCTCCAAACAAGTACCCATTCAAGAAGGCACTCTTCATATCCATTTGGTATAATTTGAACTTCATCCAAGCAGCCATGGCAAGGAGCAAACGTACCGATTCAAGACGAGTAACTGGAGCAAAAGTCTCGTCGAAATCCACTCCTTCAACTTGGGAATAACCTTGGGCAACAAGTCTTGCCTTATTTCTGGTTATGTTTTTTTCCTCGTAGGTTTTATTCTTGAAGATTCACCTTGTGCCGATAACATTAACATCTTCAGGTCATGTGATAAGTCCATTTATTTCGTGTTTTTATGGGCATTTTATTCGTTATAAATGTCCTTTTTAGTGTGTTTTGAGTCAAAAAGAACCAGGATGAGGTCATAAGGCATTGCGGAGGTCAAGTCTGGTGAAAGGGGCATTTTATGCCCAGTTATTCAAGCAAAATCCAAGCTAAATATTCAGTCAGAGGCACATGAGACTTCTTTTAGCACTCATCCTATATTCAGGTGGCGGAATGAGCATATCAGAGATAGATGAGGCTGATTGCAAGATGTCGTGCCTACTTTGCTCGTACAGACTTGACAACAGGCTGGGCTAGGGCGATTGCGAGAAACCCGAATTCAGTTGGAGGAGAAAGGTGAGAAGATAGCTGCATTATCCGAAGAAGAGTTGGTGATGAGATGGACTCCTAGAGGCGCTGCAAAGAAGAGATAAGCCCACTCCCTAAAAAATAGAGATTTGATCAACTTATGCTTATCCAGTCAGATCAGAGAGGGCACGCTAGTTCTGGAAATCCAGTGAAGACCCCAGCTTGTTGGGGGATCTCTAATTCGAAAATGTAACTATTTAAGCTATTTTAATTTCTGGAAACACAAGTTTTGGCAGTCAGAAACATTGCTACAATTTTACTTTCTTGCATTTTCATTTTCGTACGCTGCTTTGCAGCAAGAAACAATCCATCAGCCTTAAGCCTTAGGGACTTAGGAATATGTTTCCAAACTCAATGTTTATGTTGAGTATTTTTGCGTATAGTAAGTTTCCTTTACAATTATGTCTTTCATTTCTGCAATTTTAATTATGTTTAGCATGCTTGGCTAGACCATTAATTATGGTGTTTGAACAACGAAAATGGTTTGAATATAAATCTGGACTCGTGAGGCCAAAATGGGCATAGTAATGCATTATAGGTTTCTATCGATTCTTGTGCTTTATTCCACGTGAGTATGTGCCTGAAATACCCAATGTGGCTGATCACTTATTAGGTAAAGAGGATATACCACTATTAATTGAATTGGTGTGTGTTGGTTTATATAGTAATAAGGGAATCAATGGATTGTTGTGGGCTCACGAGGAATCGGTAAACACAACAGATCTGGTTCGTCTAGGACACATTGCTGTCTGTTCACTTACATCTCTTTGGGGAACTGAGGGATGGGTGACTGATTAGGGATTTAATTGATGAGGAATTGCTCTTAAGTCTATAATGAAAGGATGAATATAACTATTTAAGCTATTTTAATTTCTGGAAACACAAGCTTTGGCAGTCAGAAAATTGCTACAATTTTACTTTCTTCCATTTTCATTTTCGTACGCTGCTTTGCAGCAAGAAAAAATCCATCGGCCTTAAGCCTTTGGGACTTAGAAATATGTTTCCAAACTCAACGTTTATGTTGAGTATTTTTGCGTATAGTAAGTTTCCTTTACAATTATGTCTTTCATTTCTGTAATTTTAATTATGTCTAGCATGCTTGGCTAGACTATTAATTATGGTGTTTGAACAACGAAAATGGTTTGAATATAAATCTGGACTCGTGAGGCCAAAATGGGCATAGTAATGCATGGTAGGTTTCTGCTGATTCTTGTGCCTTATTCCACGTGAGTGTGTGTCTGAAATGCCCAATGTGGCTGATCACTCATTAGGTAAAGAGGGCATACCACTATTAATTGAATTGGCGAATCATTACTGTGTGTTGGTTCATATAGTAATAAGGGAATTAATGGGTTGTTGTGGGCACACGAAGAATCGGTAAACACAACAGATCTGGGTTCGTCTATGGCACATTGCTGTCTGTTCACTCACATCTCTTTGGGGAACCGGGGGATGGGTGACTGATTAGGGATTTAATTGACGAGCAATTGCTCTTAAGTCTATAATGAAAGGATGAATGAGGAGACGCAGAGAGGAATCCGGTCTCCATAACTGGATGATTTATCATGTATGAAAATCGGTATGCCCATGATCGAGTTGATATATATTTAAACCAAATTCAAGTTCAAATGACAGGACCTTTGTTATTTGATATTTTCTTTACTTGCTTTTGCAGATTTAATATCCAGTAGTGATAACAAATCAAACCCCTCTTTTATGATTGGTTACTTGAAGGTGGAATCACAACAGCTCTCTGTGGGATCGACCCGTACTCATTAGCTGGCTACGCTCGCTGTGGACACATGAGTTATAAATTATTTTTGAGCGCGAAACGACCGCGCGTCATCGTGGAACAAGATCCCACACTTCATTTCTTTCAAATTGCAAGAGCTCTTCTTGCATAGCTTGAATCCATCGGTCATCTTACAATGCCTCCTTAACACTCTTGGGCTCCACAGTTGAGGTGTAACACACATTGGCTATCAATTCACGATAGTTCTTTCGAACTCCTTTTGTTCGAACTCCTTCACTCATATCACCGATGATGTCAGATGCAGAATGATTCTTCTGAACACCTTTCAAAGGTTTGCAAATGTCTAGTTTATCACTTCTTGCTTATGTCGGGATATTGTGTTCCGAACTATCTGACACAGATGCTGGAACATGGATAGTAGCATCAATGCTTTCCTCATCAATCTGGGCAGTAGATTCTTCCAGATCATCAACAACAATATTAATGGACTTCATCATAGTCTTGGTCCTTTTGTTGAAAACACGGTAGGCCTGACTATTTCTCGAGTACTCAAGAAACATACATTCATCTCCTTTAGCATCAAACTTGCCAAGCTGCTCTCGATCTCTCAACATGTAACAAGTACTCCCAAAGATATGAAAGTACCTTAAGTTTAGCTTTTTCCCTTTCCACAATTCATAGGGAGTAACTCTCGTCTTGGGTCTGAAGTACACTCGATTAATGACATGACAGGTTGTGTTCACCGCTTCAGCCCAGAGATTGTCAGGGACAGATTTGGCCTTCATCATGATTCGGCTCATCTCTTGAAGCGTCCGATTTTTCTCTCAACAACACCGTTTTGTTGAGGTGTTTTTGGTGTTGAGAACTCTTGACCGATCTCTCTTTCTTCACAGAAACCTCTGAAGAAATCATTTTCAAACTTACGTCCATGATCACTTCTTATTCTTACAACATTAGTTCATTTCTCCACTTCAAGCTTGAGACACACCTTCTTGAATGTCTCGAAGGTCTCTCCTTTATCTCTTAGGAACTCCACCCATGTGAATCTTGTGTAGTCATCCACACAAATAAATATGAACTTTTTCCATCTGATACTTTCAGTTTGGACAGGCCCCATCAAGTTCATATGCAACATCTCCAAGACGTTTGAAGTGGTAATCTTCTTAACAGATTTATGAGTTGTGTGAATCTATTTTCCAACTTGACATGGTCCGCAAATTTTTTCCCGATCGATACTCAATTTTGGAACACCAATCACAGCTTCAGTCTTCATGAGTCTCTGAAGGTTTCAAAAACTGATATGGCCAAGCTTTTCATGCCATAAATTTGCTTCACAAATCTGAGATCTGAAGAAATTCACCTTCATGTTAAGGAGATAATAGTTGTCCCTCGATCTGTCCCCGTCCATCAGAAGCACACTTTCTTTGTTCTTGACAAGACGTTTATCTATAGTGAAATGCACCAAGAGACCTTGGTCACACAACTAACTAATGCTAATTAGATTAGCTTTTAGTCCTTCTACAAGCAGCACGTCCTCCAGGTTGGGCATTCCATCCACGTTTAGACATCCACGGCCAAGCACTCTACCTTTAACACCATCTCCAGAGGTAACATATTGATATGCGCACTCTTTTAAAATGTTGCTCAGCATGCTAGCATCTCCGGTCATATGCCGAGAGCATCCACTGTCAAAGTACCAACTACTTTTCGCATGTATGTTGAGAACAGTATAAACCACATAATTTTTGTGGTTGTTCCTGGATCTGTTCCAGTCCTTTCTTCTGGGAAACTGATCAGATTCTGAAAAACCTCTTCTTTTCATCCTTCGGAGGTCATTGATATAGTTTCTGCAATGTGGTCGAATGTGACCAGGTTTCTCACAGTAATGACATACAACACGTGTCTTTTGAGGAGACTTTCTTTGCTGCTGCTTGTTCTTTGGCTCAACTCTCGATTCTGGAACTGTTGAATCTTTTGTTCCAGATGACTGTCCTTGACAAAATCTGTCATAGGTATGACCACCATTGTATCCGAGCCCAGAATGATCTTGGGGGCTTTTTCCCTTGGAAAGAATTTCATCCAGTTGAGATGATCCAGAGTTCATCATCTTTATAAGCTTCTGCAGATGTTGGAGTTCACCGGTCTGAGAATGAGTATTGTTTCTGGACTGCAGCAATTCATTTTGCACTTCCTTGAGACGAGTGAAAAGATTATCTCTTTCTTTCAAGAGATCGGAATTTTCTTTCATCAGCCCTTCATTAGCTTGAACCACCATGATCCAACTCGTGTGAAGTTTTTTATATGCTTCCATGGCAGATTCTTCAGTGAATTCTTCACCATCACTACATTCAGACACCTTGTCATCCTGACTGTCAGGAACAGACTCAGACACAGTTTCTTTGACAGACTGTGTCATGAAAGCAATATGATTGCTCACACATTCTTTATCACTTTCGCTATTATCTGGATCATCACTCTCACTGAGAGTAGAACCATATGATTTGTTCTTCTTTTTAAGAGTATTGGCACACTCGGCTTAGTAATGATCAAAACCACCGCACTCTCTACAATTGACTTCTTTATGTTTGTCTTCATTTGACTCTTCATCTTTTGATCTCCGAGGTTTAAAAACCTTATTTTTGCCAGGATTGTTTTGTGAAGACTTCTCATATTGTTTGGCAAATCTTGAGAAATTCTTAGACAGCATAGCAATTATCTCGGCAAGATCATGTTTGTCGGGAACATTGTTTGGCATATCAGTACTGGAACCTGCCTGAAAAGCTATGCTTTTCTTCTGCACTGTCTCTTCATCTGTCAATCTCATTTCAAATGTTTGCAGGGACCCTATCAGCTCCTGTAACTTCATCTTGCTCATGTCTTTGGCCTCTTCAATGGCCGTGACTTTGTACGCGAATCTTCTAGGCAGAGATCGCAAAACTTTTCGCACAAGTTTCACTTCAAAGATCGCATCTCCAAGAGCAAAGCTTTCATTGGCAATGTCACAAATCTTGACATTGAAATCAGCAACTTTTTAACCCTTATCCATCCGAAGGTTCTCAAATTTGGTGGTAAGCAGTTGCATTCGAGAGGCATGAACACTGCTTATTTCTTCAAACGTGGTGTGCAAGATGTCCCACGCATCCTTGGCTTTGTCACAGGTGGATATGAGCTTGAAGACATTCATGTCTACAGCAGAGAAGATAGCGTTCATGACTTTAGCATTCAGCCCCATGACATGGTAGTCAGCATCCTCCCATTCTTCTTCCAGCTTCAGCACTACTTTACCTTTTTCATCCTTCTTGGTGGGAGGCTTCCAGCCTTCAGTTACCATCTTCTAGGCCCATTCATCAATCGAATGTATGAAAGCTGTCATTCTAGCTTTCCAGTAGGCATAATTGTTGCCATCCAGGAGCGGAGGTCTCACCATCAAGGCTCCTTCTTTCATTGTGTCCATCTCGGCAAAATAACACAAAATACACGGATTAAAAACCTACGATCACACCTTAAGATAAGGTGACCTGCTCTGATACCAATTGTAAAATGATAATCTGTGCTCTCAAGTGATTTAATAAGTACTGCCAACAAGTGTTCTACGATATGTGTGAGACAGATGTAAGAACATAAAATAAAAGGCAGTAAAATACGCACAAGATTGGTAACCAAGTTCGGTTAAACAGCCTACTCTGGAGGATTGCTCCTAAACTTGAAGATTCGTTTGTTACTCCTTTATGAAGTGTATTTGGGATCTTACACATACATGACTCCCTCCTTATGTCACCCGTTCTTCTCCACGAACTCTTTCGCTAAACGAAAGCTGTAAGATCCCCTTACAACCGTGACACTAGACTCTCTCTAGCTACCCACGACTTCAACTTACAATCTCTCCCGATATTGCGTACAAAATGGATTAACAAACCCTTCACGTGTTTCACTACAAAACACTCAAATGCTAGAACATATTGTGGGACATTTAGTAGCTAAACAATGACCACAAACGAAATGACTCTCAAATAATCTTTGAATCTAAACAAGTGTAAGTGGTACCGATTGCATAAATGAATCGGTCTTCTTATAATCTTCACTTCAGAATTGTCGTCGATCTTCACCGCTGACAATATGGTAAGTGGATTATGATTTGTGATCTTCCCAAACGTGTGTAGATACTTTCCTTGGATATGGGGGTTATTTGCAGGTCGATATCTACTCCACAAGGCAGTCAATCGAACATATCTTGCCTTCCACGAACGGATCCACGCAAGATCTTGTATTTAAGGAAACTATCATATAAATGTGTCCCTGGGTATGTCTGGGACATCAGAGGGAACAGTTCGCCAATTGTTCTTCTTTTCTTGCTCAGCGGAATAAATGGCTTCGGGGACATACCCAAGCACACATTGTCGAACATATCTCGCCAACAACACAACACGAACACTTAGTCCACAACGGTGGCACTAATACGTATAATAGACGATATATAACCTAAGCCTACAAAATACTCTAATATGATCTTGATTTGTATTTAGATATCATTCGTCCTTTCATTTTTGTATCGAAAGTTAACGGAAAATCATGTTTTAAAACCAATTATAATATTTTTATTTTCTTTAGTTTCCTTCGACAGTGCAACGAGAGTTGCCTTAGCTCATAAATTTTTTTTAAGAGATGTCTAATTGTAGTTGGTGATTGTTTTAAAAGTTCGAATGATTTATAGTACTGTGTGGGTGTGTGATGACCGTGAGTTTTTGAAAGATTTGTGGCTTCTCTTAGAGTTGAAATCTTGAGGTTTTAATAATAGCTTGTATTATTGAGTGTCTTATGAAAGTGGTGGAAGATGGTGGGTTGTTATTCGAGGAAAAATGTGATGATTTTTATAGGTTTTGGAGGATGAAAAATTAGTTGGTGTTCTTTTGGATAAAATTAGAAAATATGGGGTATTCTTTTGAGAATTAGATTTGTTCTCATTTTGAAAAATCATGTTGTGTGTACTATGTATGTAAGAAAGTGTGAGGCTGAGAGGAGAAAGATTTAATTTTTGTAAGTGTGCGGTGTGTGCGCGGGCGCGAGTTAGTTTAATTAGGATGTTTTTATTTTAATTCTATCTTTTAAATTTTAAAATTAGGTTTATAAAAATGAATAAAATAATTATGGATTTATTTTGAACATCGTTATATCCATTTTTTATATATATTGATATTCATCCATCTCAAGAGTTTATTCTAAAAATGTCTTAAATAACCAAGACTCTAATCAAGCCTTTTAGGCCAATTTAAATATATTCAGTTTCAAAAGTTCTTAGTTTAAGCCCAAATTTCGAGAGCTCATCCCTTAAGTCCAAACTTGCATTATGCTATAGTGTTAGGGCTTAGCACAATACTAATATGTAGTTTTCTTTTGTAGGCCCGAACCCAATTTTAGCTATAAGGTGGGTTTTGCTAACTAAAACCTATGTTTTTCAAATGTTTTCATCAATATATGATTTACGATTTTTTTGCTCATCGTGGATATGATTTGACCTGCATCATGAATTCTAACATTGTCTATTGCATTGAAAGATAGTTATGTGATCTAATATGGTCTGTATCCACGTAAGGTTAATTGAGCACATTGGCTTTTGAATAAATATTCTTAAGCGTATTGACATGAGAATAAATATTCAATTGTTCGCTTTGAATAAATATTCTTAAGCGCATTGACATGAAAATAAATATTGAGTTGTTCACTTTTGAATAACTATTCTTAAGCGCATGAGAATTATAATGAATATTGATTTATCAGCTTTTGAATAAATATTCTTAAACGGATTGACATGATTATACATATGAAATTATTAGCTTTTGATATGAGAAATCTTTACATTTGTTTGGACGAATACGATAAGCCCATTGAATGTTTTCTGTCACTAACCCACATTTTTCAGGTACGAGATGATGCAGGCAGATGATGTGGATATATGAGTTCTTATTATAGTACTTCCTCCGTCCCAATAGCAAAGTCCACCTTTTTATTATTTACTTTCTCTATTTTAATAGAAAGTGGACCTTGCAAACGAGACGGAGGGAGTAGATTTTAAGAACTTGAAAGGTTGAGATTTTTTTGACAAATACAAAGGTATGATCGCATAAAGTAATACAACACAAAAGACTACAGCAAAATCAAGAGATAACATTATAGGAAAAAGATTATAAGCATTACTATTTAAATATCATTACAAATATATAATTATTGGAAAATATTGATAATGGCTGGAAATCAAGTTCAATGTGGCACAAAGCGATGTTGCGATGAACACTGCCATAAATTGCAATAGAAGTAATCAATATTAAAATACAGAAGAATATGCATAAAGCGTCACTTCACCTAAATTTTTATAAGATGTTCTTTTATTTATGTTTTCAATTTTAGTATATAAATTTCAGTAGTTTCAGCTGAGTTTATAGGGTTGTGTTGATTTTTGCTTGGAAAATAAAAATACATTTAGATAAATATTGTGTTAATAGGGGTAAATAGCCATTATCACTTAGTAAATAATGTAAATAGTCAGTTTTTAAAAAAATGATGTATTTAGTCTTTTAAGATGTAAATATACATCAATACCCTTACTTCCATATAAATAATATTTGAATATAATGTATTTTTAACATTATTATTTCCTAAAATAAAAATACCCTAATATATTTAAAAACAAATCAGATTCATAATAATCTAATATATTTAAAAATAAATCAGATTCATAGTAATCTTTTATCACACCCGGAAACAAAGAACGCTAATTCACATTGATATTTTCTCACGCTCAAACTAAAAATATATCTCGCCAATCGCCACTATTGAAGTCGAGTATCAACACATAAAATTGAAAAAACTACAAGATCCAACAGTCGCTGAACAATCATAGACGATGATTTCGAACAACCTCATCCTCATAACAAACAATTCTCTGAAGAGGTAACAATTCGACCTTTATCATAAACATGATGTACGAGTATATAGTTTGTCTTACTCTTTTGGAGTTGCATGTGATGCACGGAGACAATAGTTAGTTAATCTAGTGGTGCATGAATTTTACACGAGTAGGAAAATTATATACCAGTGTTTAAATCGAAATTATAATAGAACACGAGTACACGAGTGTTACGACACGAGTAATTCAAGTAGTGTTATCGTGCATTGGTTAAATATTCAACTACTACACAAGTACTGAGTACACGAATAGTTCAATATAACAGTTCAATACACAAGAACACGACTATGCTCATTCGTGTACTTGTGTAGCAGTTGAATATTAACTTGAAACACGACTACATTAATATATTTATTCGTCTATTCGTGCACTACTTCAAAAATCCATAGATACACGTGAGTTCATTATTCTGCTAATTCGTGTAATCGTGCAACAGTAAAAAAATTGATATTCTACACATTATAAATAAATTGGTGTACGATTATACTCTAATACTCGTGTACCGAAAGAAATCGATTCGTGCACCAAAGAACATTCAATTTTTCCACCACTTCCAAACAAAGAAAAATAAAAACTTAACATCTAGATCAATAAAAATAGTACAGATACATAAAAATCATACCTTATTGACGCAAAAAATAACACACGCGATATCAACAGAACTTCTTAAAATCACGTAACTCGTATTGAATCCCTAATTTTTGACTTTGCACAAGATAATTTATCGCTGAAACGGTGATTACAGAGATGAAAAATCATGATAATCTTCAAAAATCATAGCTTTTGATCTTCGCTAATTGTAGTTTTGTTCCAAATGATAAAACAACGATTGAAAAGGAGAGAGGCGAGTGGGGAGAGAACGACATTATAGATTGAAGAGAGAGAAAATCAGATATTTTTTTCCCCAAATTTTATTAATATATAAATATATATTATATATATACATATAATATTTCTTAATATTAAATATGAAAGTAAAGGTATTATAGTACTTTTTTTTATAATTGATAGATACATTATTTTTTAAAAAAATGGCTATTTACATATTTTACTAAGTAAAAATGGCTATTTAAAAATTTTGCTCATAAATATTTGTATTTTGATTGTTATTTAGTTTTACAAGTGAGAATATATTTGATTGATTCTAATTTTTTTTCACTTTATTGTTATTATAAATAAATAATAAGATATAATTTAGGTGTTCGTCACGAACATTGATGACACATGTAACATTGTTGTAGCGACATCAATACAAAACAAATATAAGTTGAGTATTTTATTTTTCAAAACAACACCACACAAATAAAAAAGGCTTTTGGTTTGTAGTGGCTTTTAGACTTTTGAGTTTTAATAGTTGATTACCGTTGGAGTTGGAGTTGGAGTTGGGCGGCCATTTCCATTTGAAATTTCTCTTCCATTTCTCTCTCATCTTCGCCCACGCCGGAACCCTAAATTTCTGCAACTCAATCCAAATCATGAAGTTGAAGAAGCCCCTCAAGGAACTCAAGCTCTCCGTCCCAGCTCAGAATTCCCCAATCTCCTCTTTCCTGTATGTATTCATCAATTTTACTACATTTTCCCTTTTCATTTTCTGTTTAGATTCATCGTGCCCTCGAGTAAATAATGTTCATTCTAATGATACAGGACGGCCAGCGGAACCTTTCACGACGGCGATTTACTGTTGAATCAAAAGGGCCTTCGATTAATTTCTGATGAGAATGAACCCCGTGTAAGTGTCTTCTTGTTTTTATTTTCCTCCATATTAAAACCTTTGTGAAATAACATTAGAAAAAAGAAAAAGAAAATCGTGCGATTCTTCTGAGTTCAATCCCTGTTAGAAACCTAGCTGAATTCTTGAAAGAAAACTAGCTTCTTTCAAGGCTTCTTAAGATCTATGTTTGTGAGGACATAGCTGGTAAATGTCTACTGTAGTTTTCCACTAATATAGCTAACGGAAAGTTCAAATCAAAGCCATTTTTTCTTTCCGAGAATAATGGCTACTCATTTATGAAACAAGGGCCTTGTCTCCTTAGCAGTTCTGTTGAGGAAGAAAAAAATCAAATGAATTATGATCAGATATTCTGGATAATCTTTATCTCTGCCCAAGAACAATGATAAACCTGTTTGCTTTGATCTTCTTCTTGATGGCGATTGGCGAGTTATGCATGTTTACCTCCATGCCAATTTTTTGCTGGATTTTAGGACTGCAATGGGTTTTTTCAGAGTTTATAAATCCTAGCCTAGAAAATAATCAAGGAAAAGTGCCAATTACGCATTTGTGGTGTAAACATGTAAAATCTCCGACTCACTGTATAACATTAACCTCCAATATGAGCACAAATACTTCAATCCATCCAAGTAAAACATTTTTTTTTTTTTGTATTTTTTTCTTAAAAAAAAACATTTTTTTTGTTTGTATTTAGGCCTCAACCTATCTGCCCATTTGTGTGGAGGATTTCTTTTTTGTTATGGCCTAAATGCCTATTAATTCATTTACACCACTGATGGATGTTATGTATGCTTATTATAAGTTGAATGCAGGTCTTTTATGTAGATATATATTCAAAATCATAACCTTAGTTTCATAGGATTTATTTATTTTATGTTATGTGCGTGCATGTAGAAATATCACTGGCTTAAGAGAGATTGCATAAAATGATAAAAGATGTTAAATTAGAGTCTCATAGCATTTGTAAATCTGAAATCTAACATTTGGAATCAACAGTGAAGGGTCCACTGAACTTAAAGCTGATTTGTAATAGAAGTACAATACGATCTTAAAGCAAAATCCAAGGCTATGCTGAACTTGAATGACTTATACTAGTACATTTGTTGATGTGTATCTTGTGCTTAATATATACATATAAATAGAAGTAAGCAATCCAGCTTTTACAGTTGCCTTGATCCTGAAACAAAATCCAAGGCTTTGTAAACTCTGATGTACTGAACTTGAATCTGACTTCTACTGATATGCTGATGTGTATCCTATGCTTAATATATACATATTTCAGCAAATTTTTTTGTGGGCATTTTGTTCACTGAGTTTTTATTCTGTAACTGTTGGTTATCTGTGCAGATCATGGCCCACAGAGTGGTATTGCATTTTTTCATCTGGTTGAACATCTTGCAATTACTTGAAATCTGGAATCTGCAACTAGAGCAACAATTATTTATTAATGAACTTAATAAAAAATACATGTGGCACCCTGATTAGACAGTTTTCTTCATGAAAAAAAAAATAGAAATATTAAGAGTAGAATCCCACCAGTTCTTGAATTTTGTAGAACTGGTACTTGCATAGGGTTGCAGATGAAAACAAAAAGATTAAAGATTTCTTGCTGTATAGACATACATGGGTGGTATATATATAAGTTTAAGTGTCAACATATATATATATATATATGAGAGTGGAGCTAACCTGACTTTCAATTTTCTATTTATTTTTTTTTGGTTTTTGGGACAAAACTTTAGCCATCAGAGACGAAGGAGCTTGATCTTCAATTCTCATTGGAAGACCTTGAGACCATCAAAGTCATAGGCAAGGGAAGTGGTGGTGTTGTTCAACTTGTTCGCCATAAATGGGTTGGAACATTGTTTGCCTTGAAGGTATGTACACAATCATTTCTTGCTTCGGCTTACTTTATTCGTTTGATGTCAACATTTATAAGCTTACGATATCCTTTAATGGTCATAGTAATAGGTTAGCCATAGTATTTGGTTGTGCACATGCAGTTAATTATGCTATTAAAATTTTGACAAACATTTGAGGAAGCTGATAGAAACCAAGGTGTCAATCTGCTGAATACAAGCAATTAATTGGATTGGAGCTCAGTTACAAAAGTAAATCAACTATAACTTCAGACTAGAAATGTCATCAACAAAATGTCGCCATTATTTGACAAAAGAACCAATATAGATTTCAAGAATTTCCCACTTCTCTCATTTTCAGATTCTTGGGTTTTTGGCCCTTTTTTTTTCAGTTTGTTTCAACATCTATCTAGACAGAAGTCGTGGTAGTTGCTCCTTTTTTAGCATTTAACCAAATGAGGTGTTGCCACAGGTTATCCAGATGAATATACAAGAGGAGATTCGGAAACAAATAGTTCAGGAGCTTAAAATAAATCAAGCATCACAATGCCCAAATGTTGTAGTTTGCTATCACTCATTCTATCACAACGGAGCTATATCTATTGTGTTAGAATACATGGATCGTGGATCATTAGTTGATGTTATCAGACAAGTCAAGACAATCCTTGAACCCTACCTTGCTGTTGTCTGCAAACAGGTTAGTGTATTCTTACTGTACAATCTTCTAATTAAAACTATATATGCCTTTTACTTCCTTCAATTTTCAGTAAACTATATTTTAAATTCAGGTTTTACAAGGCTTAGTTTACTTGCATCATGAGAAACATGTGATACATAGAGATATAAAGCCTTCAAATCTGCTAGTAAACCACAAAGGGGAAGTAAAAATTACAGATTTTGGTGTTAGTGCGATGCTGGCAAGCTCTATGGGACAACGAGACACATTTGTTGGTACTTACAATTACATGGCGGTGAGTATATATTGGTCTTGTAAAGCATCAAATGATGATGACTGTTTGTCAACTTTTAGTCCAAGGACTTTGTTCCAGAGTATTTCTGACAAAATCATGCTACAAGCCTGGAATTCATACTGATGCCTAACTATTTTTTCCTCACTGAAATCTTTCTGTAGCCTGAAAGAATCAGTGGAAGCACCTATGACTATAAAAGTGATATTTGGAGTCTGGGCATGGTCATTCTTGAGTGTGCTATCGGACGTTTTCCTTATACCAAATCTGAAGATCAACAAAGTGGCCCAAGCTTTTATGAGCTTCTGCAAGCAATTGTCGGAAGTCCACCGCCTTCTGCTCCACCAGATCAGTTCTCTCCAGAATTCTGTTCTTTTATTTCTGCATGGTAAGGTTTCATATCGAGAAATATCATTTCGTTTCTTAGGCTAGGAGTAGGGGATGTTCCCTTTCTTTTCCAAAATTACGTGTTGATAAGCATCAAGTAATCATAAATATCATTTAAGTTGATGAAGACAGAAAATGGATCATGTTTTGATTTGCTTGAATGCACTTCAGCTGAACATATATTTAGATATCAATTCAACATCAGACAGTATGCTTGGTGGAAATATAAATTAGGGGAAGAAAAATAAGTAACTGCAGAACTCCTCACTAGTATAAGAACTTAGTTGGGGGAATCTTACCTTTTTTTAAAATATTCTTCAGTTTATTTCTAAGTCTACCCAATTTTTTCATCCCTACTAATCTCAGTTCATTATATTTCTGTTCACAGAAAACAACTATGGTTACTTGTTCCATGTGAATATTGTGAATTCCTACCCGAACCTTAGCAGGATTTGATAAGATAATCGAAATGCAACACGACCCTGTAGTTAGAATCTTGTTAGAACATCTTTCATTTCCCAGACTATTTTTCGCCATGCATATTCATTACATTGGCTTGTGATTATGCAGCATACAGAAAGATCCTAGAGATAGATCTTCGGCTTTGGAACTACTGGTAAGCTAGTGTTCAATATTCGAACCTTGTCTCTACACACACCTCATTTAACTTGAGAAACTGTGTCCACGCAGAGCCACCCTTTCATCAAGAAGTTTGAAGACAAAGACTTTGATCTCGGCATTTTGGTTGGTAGCTTGGATCCACCAGTGAATATTCCCAGATAAATCGTGTTCCTTGATATACTGCATCAGCTGTGCAGTGTTACTGTGTAATGTATGTGTTTTACATGCGTTATGCATACATTGTCATACAATTGTGAACATTTTTTAGTGATGGAATGCATGCATTAATGCATTGTTTTGTTACACAAGGAAACCTAATTCTAAAGTCTAAAGAATTATAAGCCATAGCTTCAGAGAATGCGAAATCATAAAGGTTGGCATCTGTGTAATGAATTCAATGTCTAAACATTCATACATTTCCACACACACACACGCACGCACACACATGCATATATGAATATGACATCCCCATTTGTGTTCAATTTTAGTTTAATTTTGTTGGGTTTAAGGGTCTGCGGGATTGCAAGATGCAACGAGCTAAGGTTTGCATATATGAATATGACATCACCTTCATTTCAACTCACAATTTCGACATCACTTGTGAAACTTGTTAGAATGACATCACCTTTTGATTTGTAGTAATTTTGAAACTCCAATATTTTTTACGGTTCTTTTCTAGATGTATTGAGCTCATTTAGAATGTTGATGAACCTATCTTATTTGAGCAATTGAGCCACATTAAATTTTCAACCAACAAAAAAATTGGATTCATTTTTAGTAAAAAAATTGGGTGTTAAAAATTGCTACAAATCAAAAGATGGACTTTTATTATTGTAATGTTTCAAAAATGGTGTTGAAATTGTAAATTGATTAAAGATGGTGATTAAAATTGCAATTAAAACCAAATTACTAAAATTAAATAAGATACTATTAAATCTCAAGAAATGCTGTGATTTTTTTCTTCCCGCAGTTAAACCTATACGAAAGAAAGTGTAGCTAAATGTTTAACTATTTCAATTTTGTTTAAAGAAACGATTTTTTGTGTTGTATTTCGGCCTAAGTTTGATTTAATTTCGTCAGATATGGACTGTGAATCGAATATCAACAAACTGAAAGTTCATCCATTATTAAAATTAGGACTAATTGCCAAAAAATGCACCACTTTTCAAGGTCTGATGGGCTGGGCCTGTCCATTAGACGATCCGGCCCACAATCCGGATCGGCCCAGCTTTAAAAAAAACCCATTTGCAAGCGCATGCACCTCACGCGCGCGGGCCACGCGCCTGCATTAATATTTTTTTTTTCAATTTTTTTTTTCGATTTTTTTGTTTTTTCTTTTTGTGTTCCCCTCCCCCAAATTGTATAACCTAACATTAAGGATGAAAATATCGCTATCGCAACATATATCGCAACTTCAATTTTACGGATATATCGATATCGCAGAAAATTGAAAAAAATGACGGAAATCATATTAAAATCTTGGAAATTTAGCATGAAATTTTAGAAACTATTATGACATATTATTATGCACATATTCCACTAATTTTTTTGATAGAATTGTATTTTGAAAACAAATATATATGAATAATACATTATATAAATACCGCCTGAGACAATACATTTGACAAAATAATACATAATACAACATAAAATGACTAAATAAACATTATAAAGTACAATTAATACCAAAATGAGGATCTATGAGGTTCAAATATAGTAGATGGAATGTCATCTTGTTCTAAACAATATTGGTACCAACTTATCACGTTCGAGTAATTATGGATATAATTATGCACATGCATTTGATATGTTTCTTGATTTATTCTAACAGCTTCACCATGAATTGGATAATGTCCACTGACCCAATTATTTTGTTGATACACATTTTGAGTAGTCCAATCAATTTGTGAACTCCCATATGTGTAAGAAGCATATGAATCTTGGGACATATCACTATGATCAGTGCCACCCATATTCGTAGAATCAAGATTGGCAGAAAGTTCTTCAATATCAGTCCTTGGACTTTCTTCTTGAGTCCATGTATGTCTCCTTATGTATTCCTTTCCTATTGCACCTATTCCAGAACCTCTAGCTCTATTTTCGTGGTCCATATCTTGTGTTGCATGAGTGAATTTGGCCTCACAACTGAATGGACTCAATAACGTATGACTTGAACCATAATCGTCTTGATTGTTCCCACCATTTCCACTACCATCATCATTTCCACCACTTCCATCATTTCCTCCATCACTATTTCCCCCATCCTCTGTTGAGCTATCTGTTTTTGAATCACGAAAAGTATTACCCACTTCTTTTTGTAATACTTGATTCACATCAATGCCATAATCACGAGTCATAGCAGCTATTTTTGGATCAGGATTTCCCTCATTATCATCTAAGTGTGCAGGGTGAACCCATTGAAAAGGTGGATTTCCTTTTTCATCATTTTCATCATCTGTTATATCTACCAGATCTAGATATTCTTACTCTGCAACCTTATAATTTGTTGCAAAACGTGTAGCTCCTGGGCGTACAATATCTCCTTGACATATCTCCCGCATGAGTGCAAGTAGCCAACCATGTTATAAATGTAATTGGTTAATTGTCTAGCCTTTGCAATTACCTCTGCAACAGTCTCTTTTTTCCAATAT
Organism: Perilla frutescens; assembly: GCA_026008535.1. NCBI lineage: Eukaryota > Viridiplantae > Streptophyta > Magnoliopsida > Lamiales > Lamiaceae > Perilla > Perilla frutescens. The sequence goes on along the minus strand of BRKX01000001.1, from coordinate 45,444,949 downwards.
CTTCAAATATTAAGTTGATACAGTGAGCAGCACATGGTGTCCAATACAGATCATACTTACTCATGAGTTTTTTTCCTGTTTTCAAAAAAGCGGAACCATTATCAGTAACAATCTGTACAACATTCTTAAAACCAACCTCCAACACCACATCCTTTAGCAAACCATATATATACTTATGATCCTTGATTATATTGGATGAATCTCACTATTCTTTCTAAGACATCCGTTGATTTCCCGATCTTCTTTCTCTTATTTTTTTGCAAAGTGAATGTCTTTATAAAGCAAAGAATATTGCAACTCAAATAATTACATTGAAGACCTAAAAAAGATCACAAAAATATATAGTATTAAATAAAAATCAAAATATATTATATAAATATTAAAAAAATCACGGTATATTGCGATATCTTGTGATATATTGCGATTTCTCGTCGATACTCGGGAAAAAAGATATTCCCCCCAATATCCGTATCGCAATGTCAATATCCATGATATTTCGCGATATTTTCATCCTTGCCTAACATACAGTTAGTGAACCCTAAAAATTGAAATGAATTAATTTAATTTTTTAAAATAAATATAAATATATATCCTAAAATTGATTTAATGGACCCTAAAATTAAAGTGAATGATTTTTTTTTTAATTCGATGACTCGCACAATGCACTCGCCCAACACTAACGCGTGGGCTCGTGCATTGCGCTCGATAATTAATTTAATTTTTTGAAATAAATATAAATGGTAATTGAAAAAAAAAACATAAACCCTAAAAAAACACAACAAAAACCCCTAAAAAATACTAAAAAAACCCTAAAAAACTATGAACCCTAAAAAAACCTAAACCCTAAAAAACCACAACAAAAATCCCTAAAAAAATACTAAAAAAATCCTAAAAAATTATGAACCCTAAAAAAACCTAAACCCCCCTTTAAACTCTAAAAATTAATTGGAATGAAAAAATCACAATTTAAACTACATAAACTCATGAAAGATAAGTAGTAGACCAGTTACTATTTAATGATACAATTGATGTTGTTTGCACTTTAAATGATACTTTTCAGTGTAAAGATTGATATTGCATTTTACCAATTTTTTTTTTGGCGGAGCGCGGGCGGGTCGGGTCGCACTACAAGAATACAGTAATATAGCGATGGAAATGGCGACGGAACAAATTCCGTCAACAAGAGCGACAGACGTAGCGATCGCCACATGGGGTGACGGAATTAGCGACGGACTTACCGTCGCCATAGAAGGCGACGGACTTATTCCGTCGCCTTATATATTTTTTTATTTTTTTAATAACAGGAAAATAAGGCGATAGAATAGTTCCGTCGCCTTATTTGTTTTTAATTTAAATTTAAAAAAATGGGCGACGGACTGTTCTGTCGCCAAGTCAGTCGCCCCATTTCATAATAATCGAGCGCGGAACCCTTCTTCCCCATTTTCCGCAATTCACCCCAACCCTAATCGAATCCCCCACCGGCGATCCCCCCAGCCATCCCCCACCGGCGATCCCTCCATTTCTCTCTCTGTCCCTCTCTCTCTCCTCCTCTCTCTCTCTCGTTCTGTCTCTGTTTGCCTGCTGCCGAGCCGCCCGACACCGCTGACCAGGACCTCCAGCCGCTGCAGCCGTAGCCGCTTTTTGGCATCTCTCTCTGTCTGGGTTTTGCTCAATAGTTGATTTTCTTGAAGATTAATTTACGGCCATAAGTGCTATTTCTTGATCTATGTTTTTTTTTCTTTTTTCTAGTTAATTGCTGGGTAATGTTAATCTTGTTGAATTTTTAATGTCTGGATTGCATTTCTTTTTATTTATTGATTTGGTGGTTCCCAATTTGGATAGAAAACGTACCAATGTTTACCAATTATGATGATAGTTGGTATAATTAATTGGCTAATTTTTTATTAAATTAGTACTGTTAGTTCCTGTAATGCATGAATTTTCATTTTATAAAATGTGATCAATATATTTGGAGAATTTACATTCTTCTGTTTTTTTAAATGTAAAATAATATGTATATAGAGAAAGAGAGAATGTAGAAATAAAGGTACATAATTATAAAAATACTAAAAAAATGTTATTTTTCATGTACTATGCTCGGAATTTGTTGTTTTTTTAGTTTAATGGTACACATAAAAATAGGAATAGAAACAGGAATCAAAACTAGTGGTATTTTTTCTAAGATTTTCATGATAGTAATTTACTTTGTTTAAAAACAATCTAATTTTAGTAATTCCATGTAAATTTGTGTATAATAACAATTTACATGCAAATCGGGAGAGTATTTTAGGCGATCAACTTTTTGGAAATTATAGCTTCTTGCCGGCAGAAATAATCTGCACAACTTTCAGTCCCGGCAGTTTAATTAGTGCTTTGTGCTTGTTAAAAGTAGTCTAGAGCGTCTCGCCTTTAATTTTAATCTAAAATTTAAATATTCTTAATGGTCATAATTTACCAACTAAAAGAGCAGCATGTATATGAGGTACTAACTTAAGCCTAAATATAATACGTATCACAAATTAAAATATACGTAGATGTTATTATATAAAATGTTACAATATTAGTGTTATGTGTTATAATTAGTTGAATATATATAATTAAGCTTAATTGGAATTTGAAACTTAACAATTGTTTGATTATAATAACTGAAAAAAAATTTGATTAAAATATATTAATTATATTATATCGAGCCTCCAAAAATGATCAAATGCAGGCACTTCAACTAGTTTACTTAAAATTAATTTATTAACTAACACCAAAATTTATGGAAGCATGTTAGTTCAATTTTAATAAAGCATGTTAGTTAAATGAGACGAAGGCCCCTGAATCCCTCTATATTAATTGTACGTATTAGTTAAATGGGACGAGGGCCCCTGGATCCCTCTGGTGTTTGGGTTTTGCTAGTTAATCCCCGAACCTAGTTAAGTTACGTCGATGACTTGGTCAAAATATAGGTTTCACGTCGTTATGCTGCCGAATTTTTATCTTTTTTGAATTTTATGTTTTTGTTTAATTAAGATCATGTGTATAGATATCTATATGAGTTGTTTTTGTCAGATGACTAGAGGTGGTGGATCTCAGGGGACTCGGTCCCGAGCTATATCATCTATGAGATCCGTTGGCGGTCCCATTGATGATTGGGTAGGTCAGGATGGGACGGACACTCAAGTTGAGGAGTCCCACACAGTTGACTCGAGACAGGAGCTCGAGCTCGAGACCGTGGGCAGGGAGATGTATGTTGATATATATCAATATATTTAATTAATTTACTTTATGTATATTATAATTTAATCTAATTTGCATTTTCAGAGTCATGAGGCCCTTGAACACCTGTTCGAGGGCAATTACAGCTATCTTCAAAAGGTATATGCATCCTACGGGCTTCGCTTGGAAGAAGGTGTCCGTGGAGAGGAGGATGTTGTACTGGGGGGAGTTCAAGGTAAAAAATTATATATATGTATTTTGTGTTGTCTAATATTATTACTAACACAATTGTTTATTTATGTGTTAATACAGAAGGAGTTTAGGTGGTCTTTTCCTGATGAGGAGATGCTTCCGCTGTTCTGGAAGAAGTGCCAGGATCGGTATAGAGACATGGTGTACCACATAACGAAGGATGACTACCAGTGGACCGGCAAGAGACTCGATTTTGTGCGCCAGGAGGACTGGTCTGGCTGGATAGCATACTGGCAGGCGGAGGACACTCAGGAGAAGGCTCGAGTGGCCAAGAAGAACCGCTTGACCGAGCCTGATGGACCAGGATCATCCAGCCAGACTCACCACGGAGGTGCCATATCAGCCGTGGATCATATGCACGATCTAGTATGAGTTATAATAATTATTTAAGTTTATAGTATAAAAAATTAACACTTTCTAATTGATTTCATTTTATTTTGTTGAATCAGGCTAGAGAGCAGCACCTGTCCGAGTGGGAGGCACGCTATCAGACCTACCTCCGGCTTCACTGCCCGGACGGCCTCTGGACCTCAGCCAAGACGAGGGAGAAGAAAGTAAGTTTTTATTAATATTTTAATGTATATATATAGGTATAAATATATATATTATTTACTAATATTCTGATAAATGCAGGAGAAGTGTGACGCCTTGGCCACTGAGTGGATAGCAGACGGCAGGGAGCCGGACATGGGCGAGATTTACTGCCAGGTGGTGGCGCCTGACAGGAAGGGGCGCGCTATCGGGCTAAGGAACATGGCCCCCTGCCGTTCATCACCCTTCCAATACAGCTGGAGGATCCTCCTCGTCAGCCAGTCTGGGCTCTGGGCTCGCTGTACACTCAGACAGAGCTCGATATGAGATTGGCTGAGATGCAGACACAAATGGAGGCACAGATGGAAGAGAAGCTGAGTGCCCAGCAGACGACTGTGCAGCAGTTGCTGGAGAAGCAGGCCAGGATGGAGTCCTTGCTTGAGCACCTTCTCAGCCAGCAGCCGGGTGGTGCTGGAGGATCCGGAGGGTCTGGTAGCGGATCCGGTAGGCAGGATGATGGATCCGAGGAGTAGTTGTATTTGTATTATATTATATTTTTGAATATATATTTATTTGTATTAAAATTATGTACAATTATATATATATATATATATAAATTTTATGATCTTTTATTATATATATTTGGGTACAAACAAATAATAAAAAAAAAGTGAAAAATAATCGAATAAAAAAAATAAAAAAGACAACAGACTGGTTTCCGTTGCCTCACTCGTCGCCTCGATTCCACAATCGAAATCGACGATAGTTGAAGGCGACAAAATATTCCATCGTTAAGTCCGTCGCCACACGGGGCGACGGACTATTCCGTCGTCTTATTTTTTTAGCGACCAATAACGAGACAGACAATCTCCGTCGCCCGTTACGTTAGCGGCGGAATTTGGTCATCAAGCGACGAAAATTTCTGTCGCTATTTAATGATTTTCTTGTAGTGTCATCTGATGGGCCGACCCATACATCCTGAGAGTATTGGTGAAAATTAAAATATAGAATTAAATTTCAAAATGAACTACAAATCGCAAGTTCTTTTACAATTAATCCTCAAATATAACATTTCTAAAAAAAACCCCTCAAATATAACATACAATCCATCGATTGACACGTTGTCGTGATAAAATTTTGTGTGCAACCCCAATGCCCATGCCTATGATGTGGGCATGGCAATGGACCACCATACATACCAGTCGTACAAATATAACAGTCATCTTTGAGGGGTCCAATCTCAATATCATCAAACTCAATTTATAGCTCCTCAAAATAAAATTAAGAGGACGATTTAAGATTCGAATCCAAACATAATAAAATTATAAATATGTTATTAGATATGAATTTTAATAAATATATAAATTTGATAGGACGTATTTTACTTGCTTTTATTGTTATCTTTTGGTGCCATTTCTCCTAATTAATTGCCCTATACTTGTGTATTTTGGAAGAATGATGTGTTTGTTGAGTTATGTAGGGATGTAGTACAAAGTTGGAGAAAATGGCAGGTTTTTGGTGCAAAAAGAATCTAAGTGAAGAAAGAGCAAAATTCGAGTCTGAGTAGATCCGGCCGCAAGGGCTTGCAGCTGGAAAACTGGAGCGGAAGTTCTAGAACCTGGGCCTCTACACGCGTTTTGGGCTTGCAAACTCTGATTCTCGGCCCAAAACATGACCTAGATGCGGAATTAAGCTTCCCACCGCCTCAAGAGTCCTCCTCTTGCTATGTTTCCTAGTTTAGATTGATTTAGGATTTTATTTCCTTATCTAATGTTTTAATTAAGGATATTATATATAAATTAGGACTTATTTCTTTATTTTTCATTCCATTCACGCACGACGCAGACCAGAGAGACGTATTCCAGCGATTTTTTATTTCTTCTTCTTCATTATTTCATGGTGTTCTGCTCCGTTAATTATCAACGTGATTTTATGATTATGCAATCAAGTTAAGTTCTTCTTATTCCGGTGACAACTAACGAAGCCCTGACATAGCTAAACTGTGAGATCTATTTGTGCTTTTATCATTCAATTAATTTCATGCATTTGTTATTCTTTGTATTTCAAGTCGTTAATTGTTTCGATATTGCTAGATAAGTGCACATATTTAGTAATTCGGAATTAATTAGTAGCCAATTAAACCGACCATCTGTAATTATGGTTTAAGTTTAATTAGTGGCGAAACGGTTCTTCAGAATCAGGGAGAATAACAATCTTAATTTAACGGTCCTGTGTCAGAGTTTGTTAATTATGAATCGGGTTCCTCTAGACTTTAAGGTTGTCGACTCATTAAACCTATAGAGTGTCTCTTACGGTTGTCAGTCGATTAGGGAAATAATTAGTGAAGCGTCTTCCTGATTATCGAGAAACTACGGAGGAATTAGGCTACGTCAGTAAGCGTCTTCGGTAGCTATAACTGATTTGTATGTGTTAATTGAATTAATCTTTGCGTCGAGGATCGGGTTAGGTAAACTAGGGTAGAGTTAATTGGAATCCGGAATATTTCTTCTCATATTTTAAATCCGTTCGTTTTGTTAAATTGTGTATTTATTTTCTATTTATTTATTAATTTCGTTCAGTTTATTTTAAAATCACAAAACTCCTTGGAAAGTTTGGTCACGCAGATTGAAGGTCAAGAGTAGTTCTCGCCGGTCCCTTGGGAGACGATCTCGCTCGCCACTGTACTCTGCAGTGTGGGCTTACCGACGGAAGTCGGGACATTTATTTTTGGTGAAAAACGATGCACCAAAATTCATCTTATGAATTTTAACTTGTAAACATGATAGAATCATAATTTTTATTGAGGGTCATATATTTTATACTATTTTTAAAATAAATAAATAAAAAGCTATATATATATATATAAATGTTAAACTAAATGAAGAGTAGAGAAGCAAGCCATTGTTGAAGAATAAAAGAAGAGTAGGATTATATTTAACCACAAGGGCTTACAAAGTTTACAACGTAGAGAAATTAGAAGTGAGTCACCAAGCTAAAATAATCCAAGATAAAAGAAGAGAATTAGGGTTAGTGGAAAAATACAAAAATACCGAACTTAAAATACATATTAACATATTATTATTATTCTAACAAAAAAAAGTTGGTTGGGAGTGTTGAAACTAGAGGTGGCAAATGGTTTCAAAACTGGAATCGTGGTGGACGCTTCCGAACTGTAACTGGAACTGTGTCCTGGCGGTGCTGTTCCGATTCCCATTTTTTGGAACCGGCGATTCTAACCACAAACCGCTAATTTTTTTATTTATTTTTTTAATTTCTTAATGTTAAACTTGTATAAATTTGAATATAAACACCCATAAATTAGAAATCCACAAAATAATATGTGATTTCCATGACTAGATATTATTAGAAAGAAAACTTTGTGAAATGAAACCGAAGACCAATATTATTTATATAAGAAAATTCTAATTCATTGACTTTGATATGAAACCGAGGTGGAACAAAAAAAATGTTTCAACTCTCAACTTTCAAGTTTCAACTCTCAAACCAAATGTCCCACACTGATTTTTTTTTTTTTTATGAAAGGTAATTGCTTGGTTTATTCTATAAAATGATATTAGGTTAGGGTGGATTTCAGAAGGAATCACACCTTAGGTGAGAACCGAGAACCAATCTGAGCCATAGATCTCGCCTTTTGAATGGCCAAGATATGTTCCGAAATTCAAAAAAACGCGGTGACAATCTCGTAATAACGTCCAACTTTGCCGCCCCTGAATCTTAGTAAGGGTAAAATTGGAAATTTTAAAAATATATGAATACTCAGAATTTACGTGTATATTTTTCAATTTAGGGCCCGTTTGGTTGACAGGAAAGTAAAGTTTTCAAGGAATATGATTTCTAGGAATGTTATTCTGAGGAAAATGAATACCAATGAATTTATTATCATGTGTTTGGAGAATAATAGATAAATTACCAGGATTCTGAAATATATATACACATACTTGTATCAAAAATAATACATACACACTTAAACACTATAGACCCACTCATCACATATAAATAAGAATAATACCTCTCGATACAATTAAGTACATTTATATACGCACACTCAACCACATCATACATTAACTATATTATAGAGAAACACAAAATACAACAATTATCTCCATGATTAAAAGCGTTTCATTTATGCAGACACCTACACAATCACAACCAATAGATGTATTTTCAATGGAGAAGAGCGAAAACTACGAGAAAGGTTCACGATTAATTGAAAAGAAATTCACATGTTATTATTATATTTAAATTATCATCAAAATTTACATTGACAACGTTGCTAATGAATTTCTCAAAAATATCGGAAATATTTTTTTTTTCAAAATATTGTATTCTACTGGGCAATTTACACCTGCAACGTTAATAGTAAATTTTTTTGAAAATTTAAAAAGATTTTATTTTTTCAGAAATATTAAATTCTTGAATTTTTTGAAAATATTGAAAACCATTTTTTTTAGAAATATCAGTTTTTTCGATCAATGATAAGAATCACTTTTTTAATAAGCACTATATTTTCCTATATGTATATGATTTAAATTCCTAAGAATGAGGAAAAAGAATACCTATAATAAGTAAGGAATAAGAATCCTGGAATGTTGTACTACTTTCCTTATAATCATGATTCTTTTTACTTTCCCACTTACCTTAAAATTAAACCAAACGGTGTAATTTAAAAAAAGGGAATCAGATTACTTTTCCAACCCACATTCCGTGTCAACCAAACATGCCCTTAGGGTTTTAGCACTGTCATTTCCTATTTTAGCATTGTCATGGCCTTTTTTTAGCATTGTCATGACTTATTTTAGCATGACTCTTTTTTAGCATTAGCATAAGCATAAAAATGTCATCGACATTGATGTTGAATTATCAATATAGTGCAACCACGAACTTACGCAAACCCAGGAGCCAAAAAAATTGAAAAGAAACTGAAAAAAACTTAAATTCAACTGTCAAACTCTTCCGAAAACATCATTAAAATCTTCAGAAAGCATGAAAACTCAAGGTAATATGTCGTTCATTTTTTTTCAGAAATTTCGTTTGATTTTCTAGCAATTATATTATGTTGATTTAGCAGTTTCCGTTTGCTATAAACATTCATTTAGCATTATATTATGATGATTTAGCAATTTCTTTCGTATTTTTGTAAGCATAACACATACAAAAATCTAATCTTCAACAAACTGTGTTTATTTTATTGCATGCTAATTTATCAGTTTCATTTTCATTCTGCTCATGACGAAAAAACTGTATGAAAATGTTAACCCTACCAATATTCGCAATGTATTTGTGATTTATGTATATATTTTTCAATTTCGTATTTTAGCATTATCATTTCCTATTTTAGCACTATCATGACTTATTTTAGCACTCTCATGACTTATTGTAGCATGACATTTGTGTTAGGATTAACATGAAAAATGTCATCGTCATTTCAAAAAACCCATGAACAAACACTGTTACAAGTTGAAAACTTGTGATTTTTTATTTTAGCATTGTCATGACATATTTTAGCATGAGTCTTGTTTCAACATTACCATAAAAAAATGTCATCGGCATTGTAAAAAACCTATAAACAAACAATGTTACAAGTTGTTCAATTGTCATTTCCTATTTTAGCATTGTAATCACTTGTTTTAGTTTTGTCATAACTTATTTTAGAACTAACACGACCGTTGTTTAGCGTGACACTTGTTTTAGCATTAACATGAAAAATGTCATCGCCATTTCAAAAAACCCATGAACAAACACTGTTATATGTTGTTGAATTTGTGATTTTTTATTTTAGCATTCTCATGGCTTATTTTAGCATTCTCATGACTTATTTTAGCATTAACACGGATCCTCTTTAGCATGACTACTGTTTTAGCATAGCATACAAAAATGACACTTTCTCCCTAACCCTACTCCCACTTATTTTTAAGCACTATTATTTTATAATTTTAGCACAGTTATCTTTCATTTTAGACTTATCTTTCACATAGAAAAGGGAATATAAACAGTATGTATATTAACATTACACAAAATCAATATTTTGTAGTAATTGAAACATATTATCATTAAAGTAAACATATAACTTCATAATATTGTTAATAACTAAATGTAATGCATTCTCATTAAAAGTAAACGTCTTATTAGCAGTATAACGAACTATATTAGCACCACAGACAGTAAAATTAGCATTATCAAAACATTTATTAACAATGCAAAAAAACAAATATCGGCTATGCCTTTTAGCATTACATGAAAGAATATTACTATCGTTAATAAAAAATCAGTATGAAAAAGTACAAAAAAATGTATCTACTTCTTCCCACAATTTCTAGAATTATAATAGCATTTCTTCCCACACTTCTTGCAGGTCCTTAAAGGTTTCTTGCAAGTCCTTAAAGAAATATCAGCTATGCCTATTAGCATCATCGTAACCTTATGAAGAACCCATGAATAACATTCAACATTCTCACCCAACATTAAAGCAGCCCCAAAGGTCATAAGCTTCCCATAATTATTCTTTCCTTTGAAGAGTGGATAAATCATTGAATACCAACAACCATGTAAAAATTCACAAATCTATGTTATTATAATGTCTTTTTCATCATAAGTAAAAGACTACAAATGCTAACACTATCACCTACTAAAATATTCAAACATTAACTAATAATACTAAAAAAGGCAATGAAAGTGCTAAAATTATAACTACCGGTGCTAAAATAATGAAATACAAATGCTAAAATAAACAAACGAGAAGAATGATGAAATGTTCATCCTCGTCATATTTTTGTACGTTTAAAGCATTCATTACCAAATACCAATTTATTAACAGAAATCACAAACAAACAATCTATGTATCCAAAAATGCTAAAAAAAAGAGGGACTAATTAAATTCGATTCTACGTACGATAAGGAGGTAGTAGAACAAGCATCCTCCTCCTTCACAGCCAAATCAGATTTCTTATCAACCAATTTCCATTCCAAACTAAAACAAAATCGAAGAGAATTGCGCGACAAGTTGCAGAAAAAGTACAACAAAAATATTTTTACCCGGCATCATCATCCAAGAACAACGAACAACCAAAACTCGAGAACTCACGTGAACAACGATTAAGATGAATAGATTTCGAAGAGAATTGATTGGAATCTGGATTACATAAACACAACGAAATCGATGAGAATCGCGTGAAAAAGAAAACAGATTTAGAATGGAAGTATAGATTATGAAGGAAATAGGTTTCAGTCCAATAGATTTCATAAATTACGAAAATACCATCAATTCATTAAAAGTCACTATAATTACAGTAATGCCACCGTGTTTTTTCAATCTTGGAGTGTGTCTTGGCCGTCTAAATAGGCGAGATCTGTGGCTGAAATTGGTTCTCATTTCTGACGGGGGGTGTGGTTCTCACATGATCCCATCTCTATTAGGTTATTAGTTATCATTGCACCAATTTATCTTATTAGAAATTCCATTATTTGTTGGGATTTCTAATTCCTAATTTGAGGGATACATCTACCCTATAAAAATAATTTATTTAAATTAATTAATATAAAAAAATTTATAACTTGTCAATTTATATGTACTTTAATTTGAAAAGGGGAAAATGATCTCCTAACTTCTTATGAATCATATAATAAACATAATCAATTGAATACAAATGTGGACTTAATTATTTGAAATTAAATGAAACTCTAATTTTAAGTTGCTTTAATATTTTTTTTATTTATTATTTTATTATTTTTAAAGTTTTATTTAAGTAATTATAATAAAAATCATATCATTTTAAATTTTTATTATATCATATTATAATAGGAGGAAAAAAAAAAATTTCAATTCATCCCTCAATATTAGAAATTGTAGTGCCATTTTAATAATTTATGTGACCATTAGTTCAACTATAAACTGTTGGGTTTTGAGCTAGTTTGTAGCTCGAGATTCACTTGATCTTTTGTGATCAGATTAAGTTGCATGCAGTGGCTGAGATCATTGGTGCATAGGAGTGAGTATGAAGCTGCAACATAGCAGATTACTCATTCAGTTAGCAGCTGAAGTGCAACTGCAAAGATGGAGCCGTTTTTTTTCAGTTATTTCTTAGTGGTTGAATCATGCCCTATTGTAACAGTTACAACATTTAGTTGTAGTTATTATAATTAAGGGAGGTAGAATAAATCATGGGAATAAAAGCTGGAAGAAGGGGTGTAGAAGGGGTGAGAAAAAAAAAGGCCTGAGAGAAAAGGAGAGAGAAGTTAGTTGAGATTATCATCACTTTCTTCGGTGATAATCTGCAGAATTTGTAAGCTTGAAGTTCGGATTAATAAGAAGCACATCTCTTTTCTCCCGTGGACGTAGATTCTTTGGAATCGAACCACGTAAATTTTTGTGTGTTGTTACTTATTTTGTTTGCTGCAATTGTTGAAAATAACCCAACAATTGGCGCCGTCTGTGGGAAAAAAGGCAGCCAAGCAATATGGGAACAGCACGGTTCGATGTAGAGAAGTTGACAGACAAAATTGATTTTGGTCTGTGGAAGATGAAGGTGAAGGCATTGCTCATTCAACAAGGTTTGGGCACTGCACTCAACAAGGAAGAGTCAAGCGGATCTGGGAAAGAGAAGGCTGAGGATATTGCCCAGATCAAGGAAAAAGCCCATAGTATGATTATCCCCTGCCTAGGGGATAAAGCACTACGAGAAGTATCAAAAGAAACAACTGCTTTGGGAGTTTGGGAGAAGTTAGAGTCTCTGTACATGGTGAAAACCTTAGCCAACAGGTTGTACATGAAACAGAAACTCTATTCCTATAAGATGACAGATGACAAGAGTATCATGAAGCAGGTTGATGAGTTTAACAAGGTGTTGGATGATCTGGAGAATATTGAGGTGAAGCTCGAAGAAGAAGATAAGGCTTTGATCATGCTGTCTGCTCTGCCAAAATCTTTTGAGAACTTTAAAGATACCCTACTCTTTGGCAGCAGACAGACTATCACTCTTGAAGATGTGCAAATGGCCCTCAAATGTAAAGAACTCCAAAAGTCCACCACCAATGCAAACTCATCAACTGACGGAGAAGGTCTTCATGTCAAGAAGAATAAAGGCCAAAGCAAGCAGGCTAAGAAACCATCATCCAAAGCTGAGCATAAGGGTGGTAAGAAGGGTGCCAATGAACCAAGAAATCCTGACTTGAAGTGTTTTCACTGTCAAGAACCAGGCCACTTCAAGAAGCAGTGTACAAAATGGCAAGAAATGATGGCAAGGTATGCAGCGGAAGATACTAGGAAAGCTCAGAAACATCAAGTAAATCATATGTCAACAGGGAAAGAAGCTGGCTATGAGTCCTGTGATGCATTGTGTGTTACATCTGAGGAGATAGGGCCTGAATGGGTGCTTGATTCAGGCTGCAGCTTCCATATGACACCCATAAGAAGCTGGTTTTTCAACTTGCAACTCATTGATGGAGGCACGGTGCTTCTTGGCAATGACCAGACCTGCAAGATCCATGGCATTGGATCAATCAGAATTAGAATGTATGATGGAGCAGTTCGAGTACTCAACAATGTGAGGTTTGTTCCTGAACTGAGAAGAAATCTCATCTCATTGGGAATGTTTGATTCACTTGGCTACAGTTTCACATCAAAGAGAGGAAGAATGACTGTAACCAAAGGAGATACTGTTGTGATTAAAGGCAGCAGGAAAGATGACTTGTACTTTCTAGAAGGAAAGACTATTGCTGGACAATCTCATTCAGCAACTGGAGAAGATAACACCTATCTATGGCATGCAAGGTTAGCTCATGTAGGAGAGAAGGGACTGCAAGAGCTGGCAAAGCAAGGTTTGCTGCTAGGTGACAAGGTAAGTAAGCTCAAGATGTGTGAGCACTGTATTTTCGGTAAAACTAGAAGAAAACCTTTTAATACAGCATCTCACACAACCACTGGCATATTGGAGTATGCCCATTCAGACCTATGGGGGCCTTCTAAAACCACCACCAAAGGAGGAGGTATATTTTTCATGAGTATTATTGATGATTACTCAAGAAAACTGTGGATTTACATTTTGAAATCCAAAGATGAAGCTTGTGAGAAGTTTAAGGAATGGCACTCTCTCATGGAAAATAAGACAGGAAAGAAGCTGAGGAATTTGAGAACTGACAACGGACTTGAATATCTCTCAGAGACATTCATATCTTACTGTAAGGAGAAGGGCATAGCAAGGCACAGATCAGTCCCAGGCACTCCACAGCAGAATGGAATTGCTGAGAGGATGAACCAGACCCTCTTAGAGAGGGTAAGATGTATGCTGAGCAGTTCGGGTCTTTCAAAGGCATTTTGGTGAGAATTGGTATGCACTGCTGCATACCTTATCAACAGAAGTCCCAGCTCAACATTGAATTACAAAACACCACAAGAAATGTGGTATGGAGCACCTGCAACATACGGGTACTTGAAGCCAGTTGGATGCCTAGCTTATGCTCATATTAAACAAGATAAGCTTGAGCCTCGAGCAATAAAGTGTGTGTTCATAGGATACCCTACTGGTGTTAAGGGGTATAAGCTATGGTCACTGGAGCAACAAAAGTTCATTGTAAGCAGAGATGTTACTTTTGATGAACTTCAGTATCCATTGAAAGATAAAGAACAGGAAGCAAGCACATCGGTAGAAATTGAGGAAGATTGTCACAAAGGTGATGATAATGATAGTTCAGGTGAATCACAAGAAGCTTCAGCAGCAGGAGATGGAGTGGAGAATCTAAGTTCATACCAACTGGCCAGAGATAGAACAAGGAGGGAGATAAGGCCACCTGTCAGATATAAACCATCTGATTATGTCTCTTTTGCTTTGTACACAGCTCTTGAGGTGGAGCTTCAGGAACCTAAGAGCTATTTAGAAGCAGTTACTGGTGCTGAGAAAGAGAAGTGGCTAGTTGCTATGGAAGAAGAGCTACAATCTCTGAACAAGAACAACACTTGGAGAATTGTAGATAAGCCAAAGGATCAGAAGCTGGTGGGTTGCAAATGGCTCTATAAGAAGAAGCCTGGAACCACTGAGACAGCTGGGGTGAGATATAAAGCAAGACTCGTTGCAAAAGGATTCTCACAGAAGGAAGGAGTAGACTACAATGAGACTTTCTCACCTGTAGTCAAACATTGCTCAATAAGAATTATGCTGTCACTTGTAGCTCAATATGATTTGGAACTTCACCAAATGGATGTCACAACCGCTTTTCTACATGGCAGATTGGTTGAGGACATCTACATGCAAATACCAAAGGGCATTCATGTTGAAGGAGCAGATAGGAAAGCATGCAAGCTGGAGAGATCGCTGTATGGACTTAAACAAAGTCCAAGACAGTGGTATTTGAGATTTGATGAATACATGGTTACAAATCAGTTTGTCAGAAGTGAATTTGACAGCTGTGTATACTTCAAAGTTGAAGGAAAAAGCTATATCTACCTGATGTTGTATGTAGATGATATGTTGATTGCTAGCAACACTTCTGGTGGAATTGCTAGTGCCAAGAAGGTTTTGAAAGCTGAATTTGAGATGAAGGACTTAGGGGAGGCTAAGGTGATCCTGGGAATGCAAATTAAAAGAAGTAGGCATGAAGATCAGATCACTCTCACTCAAGAGTCCTACCTAAACAAAGTCTTGTGCAGATACAATATGAATTTGAGTAAGTCTGTTACAACACCAATTAAGCAGGGCCTAAAGCTAAGTGCACAGCAAAGTCCTGAGACAGAAGATGAAAGGAGAAAGATGATGCTAGTTCCATATGCAAGTGCTGTTGGCAGCTTGATGTATGCAATGGTCTGCTGCAGACCAGATCTCACTTATCTAATGAGTGTTATCAGCAGATATATGGGAAATCCTGGCAAAGCACATTGGGAAGCTGTAAAATGGGCACTTAGGTACATCAGAGGTTCTACCAGCAGGGGTCTTGTGTTTAAGAAGAGTGTAAGCAATGAAGAAGCATTGTTAGGGTATGTTGATGCAGACTATGCAGCCAATATAGACACCAGAAAGTCTCTAACTGGATATGTCTTTACATTGTTTGGATCTGCGGTGAGTTGGAAGTCAACTCACCAATCTGTGGTGGCCCTATCAACTACAGAAGCTGAGTATGTGGCTTTAACCGAAGCCATCAAGGAAGGAATATGGCTACAAGGAATTCTTGCAGAGTTTGGCCATGTTCAAGAGAAGGTCACAGTTTTCTGTGATAACCAAAGCGCCATTCATTTGGCAAAGCATCAAGGATACCACGAGAGAACAAAGCACATAGATGTGAAATTGTATTTTGTTCGTGATCTTGTGGAAAAAGAGAGCATAAAGATTAGCAAAATTGCTACTGCAGTCAATCCAGCAGATTGTTTTACCAAGGCTCTACCAACTTCAAAGTTCGAGTTGAGTCTTGGGCTGTTAAACATGAATTGAAGAATGAAGGAAGGGAATGCAGCTTGAGGTGGAGCTGCATTCAGGAAGGGCAGGAAGGCTGGGGTTGGAATTCAAACAGAAGCTAGTTCTTGAAGAAGTAAATCAAGAGCTAAGGTGGAGAATTGTTGGGTTTTGAGCTAGTTTGTAGCTCGAGATTCACTTGATCTTTTGTGATCAGATTAAGTTGCATGCAGTGGCTGAGATCATTGGTGCATAGGAGTGAGTATGAAGCTGCAACATAGCAGATTACTCATTCAGTTAGCAGCTGAAGTGCAGCTGCAAAGATGGAGCCGTTTTTTTTCAGTTATTTCTTAGTGGTTGAATCATGCCCTATTGTAACAGTTACAGCATTTAGTTGTAGTTATTATAATTAAGGGAGGTAGAATAAATCATGGGAATAAAAGCTGGAAGAAGGGGTGTAGAAGGGGTGAGAAAAAAAAAAAGCCTGAGAGAAAAAGAGAGAGAAGTTAGTTGAGATTATCATCACTTTCTTCGGTGATAATCTGCAGAATTTGTAAGCTTGAAGTTCGGATTAATAAGAAGCACATCTCTTTTCTCCCGTGGACGTAGATTCTTTGGAATCGAACCACGTAAATTTTTGTGTGTTGTTACTTATTTTGTTTGCTGCAATTGTTGAAAATAATCCAACATAAACAAATGTCTAATATCAATTTATAAGAAAATTTAATTAATTGTCTCTGACTCAGTCAATGTGGGACAAAAACAAAGAAAAGAAAATGTCCCAACTTCCAAACTAAATGCCCCATATCGATTTTTTTATAAAATGAATAGTTTGGTTTATCCTATAAAAGGATAGTAAACCTTTAGTTATAATTACACTAAGTTTTTCTTAGGGAATTCTCATAATCCCATAATTTTGGGTGTTTTTTAATTTATATGTGTATTTGTACTCAAATTTATAATTATTTTATAAATAAATGAATTTTAAATATTATTTATTTAAAAAAAATACAATTTTGAACCGGTTGGAACCGTGGAACTGGTGGTTCCCGATTTCAAAACCGTGCTTTGGGTACCGGTTACACACATTTGGAATCGAAAACCGACGGTTCCAAAACTGTTGCCAACTCTAATCGAAACTCCACCAGACTTTTTAACTCCGCACATGGCCGTAAGACAGTCTCACCTAAATTTTTGTATTTGTTGATTAGGTAACCCGAAGAAAAAGACAATAGGGAAAGAAGATATCGATCATTCAAAAATCGAATATTTGGACAGAATCATTATAGTATTTCCGTATATTTAGTAACATCTCTCATTTTATCAGTTATCTGCGTGAGTCATGTTCCTTATCCTAGTTCTTTTGCTGTCCTTTTTCAATTTGGGTACCTTTTCGTCTTTTTTTTTTCGAGAAGTCCTTTTTTTGTCTTTTAGTTGAAATTAGTCTCCGTAATTTATAATAGGGGATCGTATAAATTGGTTTCAAAAAATTTTTTTTGCTCAATTTGATCTTTTTATTTTATTTTATCTGGTACAAATAAGCAATAATGTGATAGAAACTTAAACACTCGCTCTTATAAATATTCAAATAGACATTTGTTTCTAAGAAATGTGAATTTGTGGGTTTTACAATACTTCATTCAATGAATAAAATATTGTTGCTTTTTAGTAAAATAAATAAATAAAGATTGTGGGGGCAAATCAAGAATAACAAAGGGTACTTACTAATTACTACATGTCTATAGTTGTTATGTATTTAATTTCAATAGTCAATACTAAATAATCTTCATATATTTGATTTATTTCGATTGGGAGGGTGGAGGATTTCATAGCTCATAACTACTTTCATTCTTTATTTACTAAAAACAAACACAATTATAATATTTTATTAGATTGACTGGGATAAGGTTTGTACGACACATGTCCACGTCATCTCGAAACAAACGTATGCAAAGTTAATTAATTTCTAACGAAAGTATTTAAGTGCTGTAATTTTATTAGGTTGATGATTCTTGGACCATATTGATGGAAAAGGGTGTAACTGAACATAAATGATAGTAATAATTTACGAGTGTAATAAATGATAATGTTAATAACTCACAATATAATTATAACAAAGCTCAAGGTACTAAACGGTTTTCAGAAGAAATTAATGGAGGCAAAAATAAATTACCAAAATAAATATTTTTGCTCCATAAACGATCATCATCATCATCATCATTATTTCCCCTTACAAATGAAATGATTTCTTTTTTCATATTTCCTAGGAATTTGTATCATTGAAAGCGAGGCAAAGAAGAAGACTACAAAAAAAGTCATCTTGAAATCATTTAAGGGACGACAAAATTGTTCTTTTGTTTCTATTTTTTTTTTACTCACACATTCGATCTGTGGTATTGAGAAGATTCGAACCCATGACCTTTAACCTTCGTGCAACCTCACTCCACTATTAGACCATCTCCACCGGGACATTATTTCTATTTTTCTTTCTTTTCTTTTAAGCTTATACAAGTGGAGAGTTGTGGGTTAATATTCACTATTTTGATGTCCTCGAAATAATAATCACAAATTATTTTAATAGAAAACGTATCAACGATTTTGATGCCCTCGAAAGACTAATCACAAATTGTTCTAATAGAATACAATACAAACACAAGGGGTTATAGATGTAATAAACATTAAGTTCAGGGGAAAATAATTCAAACTGAAGTTGATGGAGGTAAAATGACAAAATTTAATAAGTTTAAGGGGCACACATGTAAAAATGTATTGTGCCTATATTTTTTGGGAGGGAATATTATGCCTATATTTAATATGTCCATGTTTATCGTACTTGTGGCCGGTGGAAATATAATATACAAGACCGGAGTATAATTTAAGAAAATAAATAAATTGGACCATCCTAATTCATCCTATCAACCAGCAATAATAATGCTCATTCATAAATTATTTAATCCCCAAATTCAAATAATAACAATATAAATTATAGAGAAAAAATAGATGTGATGCTCTCACTGTTCCTCCTTCCCCACGCAAAAAGAATAAATATATATTATTCTGGTAGGGATAGCCCAGTGATGGAGTGAGATTGCTTGGAGATTGAAGATTACATGTTCGAACCTCCTTAATATCACAGATCGGGTGTGTGGGTAAAAAAAAAAGAATAAATATATAAAGCAATCAAGAAAAAGAAAAATGAATGTGATATACATCATGATATATATAAACACGAATATAAAAATAAAGGATATAAAAAATATAAATACAGTATGTCTCTAAATTTTCGTACTTTTTGGAATTGATTGCGAACTTGATGGATGTCATGTTATTATTCCACACACACACACACACACACACACACACACACACACACACATATTGACATATACAAATGAATCCATGGATAATGCTAAATATATTTTAAGGATATAATTTAAACAAACGGAAGTATAAACAGTCAATATTAATAAAGTAACATAAATTTTTTTAGGGTTATTTGTATTAAAATTCACAATTTTTGCACCATTTTACAACTATATCCTGACATTAGAGTTATTACAAATAAAACGCACATTTTAATGACTTTGACAATTACAATACCCCCATTTTTTTTCCCTAGCCAATTCAATGCCAAAATCCAAATTCATATGACATATGTTTGGATTTTTTTTTAACATGATTACATATGTGGAATGTACACATATAAATTTGGTAGGACATATTTGACCGAATTAGTTGAATACATTTGAAAGTGAATTGCAAAAATCATTAAAAATTGTGTTTTATTTGCAACAATTAAAATGTTATGTTATAATTACAAAATAATTCAAAGATTGTGATTATTAATATAAATAATCCAAATTTCTAAGGCTAAATATGCGTTTATAATCTAAATTTTGGCCCTCTTTTCAAATCTATCCCATACTTGGGATAATAACATTTAAATATCTAAACTATAAAAACGTGTTAGATCAGCTGAACTTTCCGACGCTACAAATTTAACTAGGTATGCTACCTAGAAATTTATGTGAAAATTCAATATAAAATATACAACTACTCAACAATTTAATAAGCAAAACGATGTCGTTTCGTGTTTTGTGTCACCCCTCACCTCCATCTTATTGAACCATTGTTTATGTTATTGTTGAACTTTTTCACATAACTTTCGGCGTGCCTAATCAAATTTCTAGCACCAAAAATTCGACTGGCGTTATATTTAACACTTCTTGGATAGTTTAAATATTTAAATATCATATCCTAAGTATGAAAATAGATTATTAAAAGAGCCAAAATTTAGGATATAAATTAAGGTATATTTGCCATATTTTTAAACACAAAGGAACCATACATAATACATATATAAAATTAAGTGAACTAATTAATTCTCCTAAAAAAGAAAAAAATCACTAAATCTCTTCTTAAAAAAAGAAAAATAAAAGAAAATAATTGTAGATAATCTTTAGAAATCTAATTGGAATAATAGTGAAAACTGTGGGTGATAGGGTGCGGTGTGAGTGTGACTTAATTAGTTTCCCCAAATTGGAGAAAGTGGGTGACTCAGATTTGGATGTCTCCAAACAATAGAGCTTATCCACTTTATTGTACAATGGGAAAACAAAAAGGGATGGATCCAAGCTCTTTTGAAATTGACCAATCTTCCTAAATTTAGCCACATATTATATATTTCCCATTTTTTAAATTGAACACACAATTAAATAGGTATATATATAAATATAGAACTTGATCTTGGGAATTATGTATATATACCATTTATTACTGACTCATTCTCATTGTCACATCCCTTTTCCACTTCAATAATCTTGATCTTGTTGTTTGCTGATCAACCTAACAAAAAAAAATCAAGAAAATGGGGTTCAAAGATTCCAAACAATTGCAGTGGGCAGCCATTGAGGAAGATGAGCATTGTGCATCCTCCTCCATTAATGATTCAATATCATCGGCGGCACCGTCGGACTTGGCCGATGATGCATCCTCTTCTTCTCGTGGACCTCTATATGAATTAGCTGATCTCATGGCCCAACTCCCCATCAAGTAAGTTTATATTCTTTTTTGTTTTTGTATGGGGTTTTTTTTTTCTCAGGGATATCGATGAGAATTCGCAGTCGCTACTCGAGGTATTGTTACGTGCGTTTTGATTAATGTGGGTTGTATGTGATTGGTGCAGGAGGGGACTGTCGAAGTTCTATAATGGGAAATCACAAACATTTGCATCACTGTCGAATGTGGAGAGTGTTGAAGATCTTGGGAAGAAAGAGATGATGAGTTTTAGTAGAAGAATGAAATCATGCAAGAGTTTTGGGGGGAATTTGAATATTCACCAAAAACTTGGTCCAAAGCCAACTATTGCAAAGAGGTCTCCAAAAACATGTTTATCTTCATTCCCTACTAAAACTACCTTGTTTACCTAGGCTATAACTATATATTCTTCCTTTTTTTTCCTTTTTCCTTTTTCATTTTTGGGGGTAGAGGGTTCTAAAATTAAATAATTAATCATAGGGGGCTGTGCTTGTATTTTGTTAAAACTAGCAACCCCTACTTTAATTTATTTTCTGTTTTTCAGATGAAGTGATTATAATATTGTAGTAGCTCTTAATTATTTCTGACTTCATTTAAAGAAAATTATTTGGATCACATCTCGACTTCACAAAGAAAAGAAAGATGTAATTTCAATTGATATGTGGATGATCAATATTTTTCTACCA
This sequence comes from Perilla frutescens, assembly GCA_026008535.1. Lineage (NCBI taxonomy): Eukaryota > Viridiplantae > Streptophyta > Magnoliopsida > Lamiales > Lamiaceae > Perilla > Perilla frutescens. The sequence continues at coordinate 45,422,844 of BRKX01000001.1, read as the reverse complement.
CATCTTTTGTGTGCGTGTGTGTGTGTGAGGGAGAGAGCTAGAGATGTATATATATAGATATATATGTATATGTATATGATGGAATACAATATAGCTAGGGGAAAGAAGAAGCATAACTTATTAAAGTCTACAGAAAAATAGAACATGTTTGAATGTTTGAACTTTAAATGCGTCGAGATCAATCTTCTTAAAGCCATTATCATAATTTTTGGATCAAAATATTTTAATTACACAAAAAATGGTGTGAGATGTCTTACAGGTCGGGTTAGTTAAAATTCCGATTAAAATTTATATTCGATGATATATTTATGATTTTATTGATATTTAATTATGACTAGATTCAGATCTTAATTTATCTTATACAATTTGACTTCTAACTTGTAGGATGGATAATTCTCATACAAGACTTTCTCATTATTTTATTTGTTTTCAATAATTAATATCTGGACCAAATCTAATCGCGATAATTATGTGATTTATGTCTCCCCTTACTTCACAACTGATAATGAACAATTGAACATTGATTAAGTCAAATGAAATCCTCTATCCCACTTTTCTCTATCCTATTTGGTGTCCCATTTTGATTTTTATTCAATTTTCATCAATTTTTTTCTTCAATTTCAATTTGTTATGACTTATTTTAATTTTATAATTATTATTTATGGTTCATTCCGTCCAATTAGGATTTATATTTATTTTTTATTTTTTATTTTTTATTTTTTATTTTTTTAGTTAATATAATTGATTAATATGGTTGATTATTCCAAAAGTAGGGTATATAATTTTTAAAAAATTTAAATTTTAGCAATAAATGTTGATTGTGATATGTAATATTATAATAAAATTTATTTTTGAAATTAATATTTTTAAAATATTAAATTTCATAGTGGGACATAAGAGTGGAACATAAAAAGTGGACTAGAGGATTTTTTAAAATATTAAATTTCATTATTTTATTTGTTTTCAATAATTAATATCTGGACCAAATCTAAGATAATTATGTGATTTATGTCTCCCCTTACTTCACAATTGATAATGAACAATTGAACATTGATTAAGTGGTATACCACCTGTAACATTTAAAGGAGATATATAATAAAAAGTGATATTTTTCCTAACATATAATGTCTAATAAAAGAGAGAATGTTGTTTGAAGGTATTTTACGAGTTAAAATTTATAAGACGGGTCAAAATTGAAATTCAAATATTAACAAAAATATAACGACCAAAATTTGTATACGGATGAAGATCCAAATTCAAACTAATATTCAATGGCACCTTTATAATTTTATTAGCGTTTCGATTTGAGTTTTGATATGTAAAATAATTTCTCACAAGATTTCTCCAAGTATAAATCTGTAATTAAATATAAATTTAAATTCGAATTTTATGATTTATATTTTGAATTTTGATCGTAAGAAAAAAAAAAATCCATTTGTGTTTTACGAAATCACAGATGTCAAACTGTTCCTAATTGTAAAAGTAACTAGAAAATATAATGAATAAACTCATGAGAAAGTACCCACGTGGCCACATGCCATATGTTGAATATTAAGGAAAAAATGATAAATAAAAGTTAAAAGTTATATATTTATGAGAAAAATGATATATATATGTATGTATGTATGGAGAGAGTAGATCAAATGAGAACTAAAACTCCATGTGAGAACTAAGACTCAATCAGATCCGTTGATCTTTAATTTTTGGACGGTGAAGATCTATACCCGAATTTAACTTATGTGATGACAATTTGTAATATTATGATTATTTTAATGTACTGGGGGTATTTTTATAATTTATGAATTTTATTCTATTTTGACTAAATCTTTTCGTCCGATCTTTCTTTCTTTCGAAATCTATTCCCCTAACTTATCTCTTTCCTTTTTTATATTTATCTGCTATTTTATGTAATCGGATTTCAATTCTTCGCAATCATTATTCACGCGATTGTTATATATTTTTTCTGAATATTTTTTTGTTCGCTGTTTTTGGATGAAGACGCCAGGTAAAAATCGGATTTCAATTCTTCGCTATTTTTTTTTCAATCCGTGTTTTAGATTCATTCGATAATGTTGGTGATTTGATATATTTTTTTCTTCATTAAAGTGATTAAATGTGTTCAATCATGTAACGTCATATATTTTTTAAAGTTGTTAAAGTTAGCAGATATTTTGAGTTCTTTCCATTGTTTGCTTGCGTATTTGAGTGCATAACATATATTTTTACACTCAGAATTTTGTGTTTTTGTTTTTTGATTTCTGCAGATTGTATTTTCTCATTACTATACACATGTGTTTATTTGTCAGAATTGTTAACATTACAACATGTCTTATTATCATTGCAAAAGTTCTTATTAGCATCACTTAACTAATTATTAGCATTATAAAAATAACTAAGTATTATAAAAACATCTTGCTAATAGAGTACTTGCACGATGAGCGTAGTATTAGTGTTACTATAATAGGTTTTAGCATTACTATAATTAGTTTTAGCATTATGAAATAAGATATTAGTTTTATTTATGCTTTCATATTTGAGTATATGACTGTTGAAATTAATGTAATCTTTATCCATTTCAAAATATATGTTATTTTAGAGTTTTTAGTAATATTTATAGTTTAACGTATTTTCATATTCCATTTCCATATTTTAACCTTACATTCACTAGGGAGTGAGAAAAATATGCATTTATGAGGGAAATATGTGTGTGTGTGTGTAATTTGATATGTCATAAAAATAGATGGAGTATAATTATCAAAATTATTACATCTTAATTTTGTGGAAAACTCTAATAAGATGTGGCTACATTAATTAAGAAAATTGATTATCATAATACAAAATAAAATTATTAATTGATCAACATATCTAGGGTCTTGTTTGCTTTGATGGATAAACGTGCATTTATAAAATTATCTAACTATATCCTATCTTTACTTTGTTTATACTAAATAAAGGATAACTCACGACCCTGATAAATTTAATTTTAAGCGTTTCTATGGAGAATATAAATCTCTATCTCACACGTGCGCACACTCACATATATATAATTTGATGTCTTTGAAATAGATCGAGTATAATTGTCAAAATTATTACATCTTGATTTTGTGAAAAACTCTAATAAGATATGACTGCATTAATTAAGAAAATTGATTAACATAATACAAAATAAAATTATTAATTGATCTACGTATCTGAAGTCTTGTTTACTTTGATAGATAAACGTGCATTCATAAAACTATCTAACTATATTGTATATTTACTCTGTTTATATTAAATGAAGGATAACTCACGACTCTTGATAAATTTAATTTGAAGTGTTTCTATGGAGAGTATAAATCTCACCTAAGAGGCAGAATATGATTTATCTAGACTTATAAGTGACTCATATTCACTAAACTATCTATCTATCCAATATCCCAGGTTGAAATGATTAAAAATAATTTCTTTTAAACTAAATAATTTTTTAAAAATATAATTATGAAATCTGGTTGAGTTTACCATGTATTTATTTATAAATTTTTGTATTTAATATTTATAGGATTTTTGGTTGAGGTTATGAGCCTTTTAAAATGTACGTTGAATTATGAGAATGGTTTCTTTTATTTTTCGTGAATTGAGAGATCATTTAATTTCGTATTCAAGATACACTCCCCGTCCCATTTATTTAGTCCATACTACTATTTTAAGGGTCCCAATTATATAATCTCATAACTATAAATAGTATTAATTTCATAGTAATATACAAATATACTCTTTTTAGGTCTTGAAGATTAAAAATCAACCACTTAATTTTTTTAAATCATAAATTTCAAATGAGAGTTATATTATAAATTAAACTTTAATATCTTATTTTTATAAATATTTTTAATCTACGTGCGAAAATAAAGATGACTATATAATTAGGACGGATGAAATATATCTCTTTTATACAAGGATTTTCACTATTTGAATACACGCGAGAAAACTAGTAATAATCATTGTTAAATAATGATTTGAGTATATGTTACAGAAACGAAACACCACAAAAGAGACAGATGTTGTACTATTTTGTATGAAACCAGCTTGTAAGTCAAAATGTATAAGACGGGTCAAAATCTGAATAAAAAAATAATCAAATTGACACCGATAAAAATATAAATATATTACAGATTACAAATTTTAACCCATTTTACCTACACAACTTTCTCACACAAGTTTTTATATACATACGTTCCCAATTAAAAAAAAACGTTATACCCTCAAAATTACATAAAATAAGAGCAGATCCACATATATACATTATACATATATGAATATAGATGCAATGGGCGTCTGTGTACGGTTTTGAGATGGAGAAATAATAGTAAATTAAATAAAAAGGAAGAATCTGGATGATTTCGTTCTTATCCATTTAGCCCAAGTCACTGTCAACATCACTGCATAAGTATCTCCTTTTTCAGCAACAAACACACACACACTGAATTCACATCCAAAGATGAAGAAAGCTTCCAAAATGAGCGGCAAGCCCAACGGCCCGGAGCTGAGGAAGGACCGCAAATCGGGCACGGGCCTGCTCGGTTCCCCCAAGAAAGGCGGCCATGGCGGCAAGTTCACGTGGTCCGGCGACGGATACTCGCCCGCCGAGATGGGCCGGGCCGAGATTGCAGCCATCGACGCCAAAGATCCCAACTTCGATGAGCCCGATGAGATTATCGCTAACTGATTCTACCGCGGCGGATCATTTTCTCCAACCGATTTAGGGTTCTAATTTTCTGATTTTAGTGTAAATATGTGGTTTCATTTTGGCTCTGATGGCTGGCGATCGATCTGTTCGTGAATCGCCGTTTGTTTCGATTCAATAAATCTGAATTTTGATGTTTATCGTTTTGATTGGGTTTATGCTTTCTGTTTTATGGGGATAAACGATCGATATTTGTTGAACTACTGAATTCATGTCGTGATAATTTATACCGGAAAATTTTGATTGGCATTTGCTTTTATTTATGGATTTTTGAGATCGGGAATACAGGTATATACGATGGGTTCTTCTAGAAAAAAATTGAGATAGATTTGTGGAGATTTTGAGAGTGAACTATCAATTGTTATTTTGTTGCGTATCTAAATGTATGTCTATAACTTTATTATTATTACTATTGTTGAAATGAGTTGCTTAAATTACGAATTCGAGTTACATTCAAGTTAGAAAATCAACTAGAGAGAGAATCAACAACGTACTCATAAGATTTCTAATATAATTGCTACTTAGATCAAAGGTTCTAACTTGTTTTTTTTTTTCTTGGAAATGCACACTTAGAATGTAATATTTGTTCCTACTCATTTTTTTTTTTGAAATGATCACTTCCGACTTTTAGTCGAGCACAATTGAAAATCTATAGCAATAGTATTATTGGTACATAATCTTTATTTAGTGTAATTGAATTATTTATTTGAATATGAATCCACCGCTTGCATTATCATTTGTAGCCGAAAATTCAAAGCAAAGCTCCACGGAAAAAAAATGAAAAAAACTTACACCAAATACGTTCTCATTAAATTGGGCTTTTGGTGCCTGATCTGTTATATCATATATGAGACCCAATATCTGGTATAAATGGTAATATATATGATTTTTCCTTCACCATAAATATATTGAAAGAATAATTGATTCATGAGTCATCTCCCATATAGTTTGCACTATAATATAAAATTAATATCACTAAAATACAACACATTCTTAATTTCATCTCCAACAATTTGCACTATAATTCTACACCAAAAAGAAAGTTTCATAATATTCCCTTTATAATTATTATTTTATAATTGATAACATATAATAATATATGAAATGTCGTTTAATGGATATCTATACTTAAATTCAACATTTCATAATAATTATTGAAACATTTATTTTAGAAACAAATATATTTGAGTTAATATAAAATAAAAATACGATTCATTAAAATATTACAAAACAAGCATAAAGAGTTACATAATATTATATTCTTATGTAGTTTTGTTGTTGGTGTAATTCAATCTATTTTAGTATTTTTTTATTGTTGGTTTAATTTTTATCTAATTTAATTTTATGTTTCAACATTTGCATTTAATGAAAAATTTATCATATACATCTAAATTTAATATTAATTACAACACATTATTTAAAATACAAAATAAATAACAAATAACATACACAAAATAAAAAAATAAAATGCTAAATAAAAAACAACATAAAAAGAAATTAAAAAAATCCCCTGAAATCTAGTTGGTGATGTAGTACCGCTGGAGAGTTGTGCGCCGCTATTCTGGTGATTTAGCGTCTCCAATGAGAACGTCTGCCGTACATAAATCTGATGGGCCAGCTGATAAGAAGGTCTCCCGTACATAATTAATTAAATTTTTTGTTAGATTTTCAACATTTTTTTTGTAGTTTTTTTCTCTCCAAAAAATATATGTCCTATAATTGAATTAGTGAGTCTTAAAATTAAGGTGAATTATAAGTAAATATAACCCCTAATTAAGAATATATAAAGCCTAATTGAGAATAGTAAATCATAATTTAGATACATTAAACTATAATTGAAATGTAATAAACTTGTATAATTAAAATAACATTTAGTGTAATCAGTGCTACTTTTTTCAGACGCATTTTTTTTTTCAGAGCGAAGTAAGGCAGTTGATCCGACCCGTATGCGGCCACCTATCTGAAATCTGATGGACCTGATTTTGGGCCTCAAAGTCTGATGAGAGATTTTGCCTTGATATTTGACTAGTATTTCTCATGTTCGTTGTACGGAAATTATTTTATGCACTTTGTTGAAATTGGCCCAATTGCTCTTTATTCTCTGGCCCAATTGCCTCTCTTTTTCTTTTCTTTCCTTGGCCCATCTCTCTAAAGCCCAAAACCCAAAACCCTAACCCGCTACCCGGTTCCTACCATATATATCTTACTAACCCTACTTTTCCTCAATTAGATCCCTAATCTCTCTATAAACGGCTGCGCCGATCCCTCTTCTCTCTCAAGCCTCATATTAGAAATCCTAACCTTGATCAGCCTCTCCGAGCATCTCTGCCTGTTTCTCTTTGAATCTCTGGCCGGATTCCTATCTGTGGTCTCCTGTTTGGCCTGTGAGTTGAGAAGACAGTGTGTCTCTGTGAGCTGAGTGCTCGTGAGAGCTTCAAGCCTATCGTTTCACCATCCCCTTGTGGTTTGGGTCCAATCAGTCGCCGGAAACACCATAGCCGTCGTCCGTGGGAAAATCTGAGCCCATTTGTGTCTACAACACACATTTTCCCACCTTTCAACTCTCTATTTTCTTAATCTCTTGTGTTCTTCACTTTAATCCTTCAGTTATCTGTCATAGTTGCTTATTTATCTTTAAATCTAACTGCTACTTGGCTTGTGACTACAAATCTGGTCCACTCGCTCCAAGCCTGTGAAGAACCCTTCAAGATCTTTAAAGATCTGAAGTCTGAGGCTTCCCTTGCTGAGATCTTGAAGTCTTAGGCTTCTCTTGTTGCCTGAGCAGCCGTGAAGAGAACCGCCGAGGCCGGAAACCAAGCGGTGAACCCCAGTCGGGCTCGATACCACAACAGTGGTATCAGAGCCAGGTTGACCTAGCCGGAGCACCCTCCTGCCTCCATTCTCTTCACCCCGCCATCGGTAAGGGCCGCGCCAACTTCGCCCCCGATGGGCTCAAATTAAAAGGTAAGTCCGACCTCTCCTTTGCCCGGGAGAGCCGACTCTGGTATAACATCTAAACCCTAAGCTCCTCTGTGTGGTATCTTGCGATCCTGCCTTAAACTTGCTTCCGCTTTGTGACCTCTTGGTACACCTTGGTATTCAAGGCCATCTTCAACCCCTTGCTTACGGTCCTGATCGTCTGAATTCCCCTTTGGGTCTTCTCGAGCGAGTTTCCCGGATAGCAGGGTTGGGAAAGGTGTTCTTGAGTGTGTTCTGGGTTCTATATGCCTTCTGCTGTTGATCTTTGTGTTATTTGAGGTTTTGAGGCTTTTCTCTGCCTGTTCTTGTTGGCCTTTATCTAACTCATCCATGTTGTTTTGTTCTCTCTGTGGTTTTCTAGTGGAATCTGAGTGGAACTTGGTGTTTTGAGTTCCTGTGAACTGACTCTCGTAGTTGAGTCAGTTATTTTTTGGGCTGAATCAAGTGTGGAATTGTCCTGAGTGACCCCCTGCTCCACAGATAAATATGTGCCGAGAACTGGGCTAGCCTTGTTAGTTTTGTATACTAGAAGACTTGTCTTTGCATTTTTTCTGATGATATGATGATATGAAATGAAAGTTATTGCAGTCACTGTTTGCATTTAGATTATGTTCTATAATTGTTCTATGCAATGTTCCATATACTTACATTGTAGATGATATGGTGTAGGGAGTCACACGGTAAGATCATATCATTAGAACCTTGTAATGTATTAAAGAGGTCATGACTTAGATGGTCCTGAACACACCATCGGTACACCGTAGAATAATCTGATAAATTATTTTATCTTGACTAACTAATTATTCTAGTACACTTGTTAGTGTATTGAAGGGGATCACGATAGGATAATATTCTCTGTCTCTGACCTAGTTACTGAGAGAATAAAGATCCACAGAGTTCGGGTTCTGAACTCATGTGATATTGGCGAGCTTATGTGTGCGTTGTTTATTCTTTGATTTATCAATGAGTGAGATTTTTTCATAGATCAAACTTGATATCTTGGGTAATAACAATGTATACATAGTGTCTCGAGCAGTATGCATGAGCACCGTGTCCTGGTGCGCTAGGTTGATGATGTTCTCTTGAGGAAACACAAGTTCATGTTGAAACCCTGCAGGTGGAATTTATTCGTTACATGATAAAGCTTATGTGGTACTACTCAAGGTTTTAGATGTTAATTAATTATAACTGTCAGAAGCTGACATAATTAATTAATGAACAGTATATCTTAAACACGGGGAATGGCTGGACTAAAGGAGAAAGCATATTCGTAAATATGTATTAAAAATTGGTAGGTCAGTTTTACTTCTTTAGTGGAATAAAAGTAAAACTTAATTTATTTAATTATATCCTAGGTTTATTGGATATTGGATATTAAATAAATTAGTGCGCCAATTTAATATTCTTCTAGACCCCTATTGTAGCCCAATTGACTGATAGTGGACTGGATATAGAACTTGAGATAGAGGCCCAAATCCAGTAGGGTTTGGAGATGTAAATTTCGCCCATCCCCCTATATAAATATAGGAGAGGTGGACGAAAATTTTGAGCATAATAATTCAGATCTTCTTTGTCTCTGAAAGTTATCCACAGATTTCACAACTCTATCTAGTAGATTTCAGCCCACTCTGAATCTAGATACAGTCCAGGAATACAACAGAAGATCTTGGAGTAGAATATTGTGGTGGCCGATTTTGAGGTGCTAGGTGGCGCCAGTATTGCATTCATTCAACATCAAGATTAGTCCTGTAATCTTGTCCACAGACCGTCTATCGATTTGTAAGTAGATTCATTTTCTATGTCTTCCGCTTTATTAGATTCGAATCTGCTTTGCATGCTATTTGATTAGACTGTGATAAACATGCATGTTATATAAAATTATGATTTGCATGAACACGGATTAATGAACAACCAAATAGATCATGCGGTGGTTTAATTCAAAAAAACCCCAACAGTGGTATCAAAGCCAGGTTTTGGCACTGTTCTAGGATTAATCCAAGCATGAATTCGAATTACATTATTAAATTTGATGATAAACTTATGGTGTTTAAATTTTCAGATTTAATTGTGCATGTATCTCGATTTTATGGTATTCAAAACGTGAAAGAATTTTGATGTATAAAAAATTGAAAATTCTTGTTTTGGATGGTTGAGAATTTTCGACCACTATGTAATAGATTTGGGATGATATTTGATGTGCTTCAAATTTTCAGATTTATTTCATGGTGTGTTCGAAAATTTGGATGTCAAAATTTCGAATTTGATGTGTTAAAAATTCCCTTATTTTTTGCTTTAATTTTCGGCACCTGGGATTTTAATCTTGGATGGTTTTTTGATCAATATCAAATTTTCAGATTTAATTCTAGGCGTGGTTCGAAAATCATGATTTTTGGAATTAGATTTGGTACTTTTGATGTTTATCTTAAAATATCTAATTCTAATCTAATTAGGTTTGAAATTTGAATTTTAAATTTGGTAATTTTTGAAGTGGATCAAAATTTTCAGATTTTTAATTCTTGAAATTTTCGAAACCTATAGCTATAATGTTTGGAATTGTTTTTTGAATAATATCAAAATTTTCAAATGTGAAATATAGGTAGTTTTCGATTTTAATTAATTAATTTGGAGTAGATTTTGATGAAAATCAAATATCCAGATTTATTAATTAAGAGGTTTGAAAATTTTGGTTATTGGATTAAGATTTGATATTTCTTGATGTATATCTTAATTTGCCTAATTTTAATCTAGATAGATTTGAAAATAGATTTTAAATTTGGAAGAATTTGAAGTGGATCAAATTTCCTGATTTATTAATTTGGTATTTTCGAAATTTATGGATTAAAATTGGATAAGGTGATTTTTGGATATATACAAATAATTATCAAAATCCAATTGTGATAAGAATTTGATTTTGGATAGGATTAGGAAGATTTTGGAGTGGATCAAATCTCCAAACCTTATCCTTAAAGATTTAGATTCTTATGGATAATATTTGGATTAGATTTTTGATTTATATCAATATATCCAATTATTATTTAATTAGAGTGGCTTGAACATATTAAATAAATTTGGTGGATAATTATAATTAATTTTCAGATTTATTTTTGGTGATATTTTCGAAAAACACAAGATTTAAATTTGGTGGATAATTATTTTAATTTCCAATTTTTATCTTGTGGATAATATTGAATTAATTAATTTTAATTAATTGAAGAATTCGAATATTATTTAATATTCATGCATAGATATCCGATGTTATTTTATGTGGATCATTTAATAAATGATTGTTGGATTTGTAGACTATGTTTGTTTGCAGGTTTACCAACTATCATGACTCTTTTATTTTATGTGATCTATGTTTATGCCGAATGAATGTTGGCCGTATCCCGATTTGGCTACATGATTTTTATCCATGAGAAAAATCCATGGATTAGGTCTAGGTTTTATTTTATGTTGTTTTAATGTAATAGATATAAAGCTGTTAGGCTGAGTTTTGAGGTGTAATTTTTATTCTAGCAATATTAGATTTTTCCTTTTGGAATAGATTGCCTGTATTGAATAAAGATCAGAGATCAACTCAAAGAAGGAAAGTAGTTCAGCACCAAGGTTCACCGGTTCATATCTCGAAATCCTAAATGGAGCTAGGGTTTTCGGCGAGGCGCGGTGAAGAGGGCGGCGACCAAGCCTATTTTCGGAGCTTACTTTCCAGTTTTATCTCATCAATCAACATGAGATATAAGCCATGATAGTTGGAATATTACTGTTGCTTATTATGTTGAAGCATGCAATGGATGTTTATCATTTTATGTGATGTTTGCATGTTCGATAATGGGATAGAATGAAACCTCAAACATAAATAACTAAGTGGGAGGGATTCATATCAAAGTATGTAGAAATCTCATATGGTCTCCATTAAAATCTGTTTAAATTGAGAAGTGATGGGCATGTGCGTTGACATCGGTCTTCCTCCATATCGGATGTGTCATATCACAGATTTATCTAGAAATTAAATCTCCTAAATAGATAGTTGTAGAACACTATTAGAACTAACTGACTCCTCCATCTAGAGCGGTTAAATTCGAATAGTGATCTTGATGCGAAGATAATGGTGTGCACACTTAGATGTAATTTATTGATAAACGTCCACACGATCGTGGCTTATCAATTAGATGATTACATGACCGTGTTAATTATCCGGCTATTAATTTTCTTGTTGTAAGGAAACTCAACTGGAGGCAAATTAAAGGTTTAACCTATTTAAAAATGATATTTATAAACGTCCACATGATCGTGGCTTATAGAAATCATTTTTAAAGTGTCGGTGGAAAAATATATAATTTTTATAAGGTTTTCGATTATATACTGTTTATCCTAAATAGTTTTGTGACTGTGCTGCATGTTTAATTTCAGTTATTTCATATCATCAATGGCACTCTCAAATCTGTCCTCAATCCTCAAAGAAAACAAACTTGTCGGTGAAAACTACAATGACTGGCTCGTAACCTTAACTTAGTTCTTGTTGCTGAGGGACACAAGTTTGTATTTGAAGAGGTTTGTCCTCAGACGCCAGATGAGGGTTCTGACGAAGCCCAAAAGGTTGCATATGATAAGTGGGTTATGTCTAATGAGATAGCGCGTTATTACATTCTGGCATCTATGTCAAGTGTGTTGCCACATCAACATGAGTCTATGAAAACCGCTTATGATATCATGTACAACCTTAGGCAGCTATTCGGTCATCAGAACCGCTCGGCACGTCATTTGGCAATGAAGAAACTAATAGATGCGAGAATGGCTGACTCCACACCTGTTAGGGATCACGTTCTTATGATGATGGGGTATTTATATGAGATTGAGACCTTGGGTGGAGAACTAGATGCCGAGTCTCAAATCGACATTGTTCTTCATAGCTTGTCCTTGAAGTTTGAGCAATTCGGGCTGAACTTTAATATGATTAAAAGGGATGTCAGCCTAACTGAACTACTCATAGATCTTCAGGCGGCTGAATTGCTCCAAAAGAGCGATCCTCAGGCCCACATAGCTGAAAAAGGGGCGTCTTCTTCTGGTGGAAAAAGGAAGAAGAGAAACGCACCTAAAAAGGCTGTAGATGAGGCGCCTAAGGTGAAAGAGCCAAAGGCAAAGATTTCTTCTAAGGAGTTTAAGTCAAATACTAAGTGTTTCATGTGCGGCCAACCAGGTCACTGGAAGACGGCGTGTCCTAACAAGAAGAAGAAGAGAGGTACATCTCACACTCTGGTTGTAGAAACATGTTTAGCCACTTGTTCTACCCAGTCATGGGTAGTAGATACTGGAGCTACTGATCATGTTTGCATGTCCTTACAGGGGTTCCTGGTAAAAAGACAGCTGATTGAGAATGAGATCACCGTCTACATGAGCAATGCTACGAGAGTGGCGGCTGTTGTAGTGGGAGACATTGTTTTACCTTCCGGTAGTGATAGAACTTTGGTTTTGAAAGATTGTCTTTATGTGCCTGGTTTTAGGCGAAACTTGATTTCAGTTTCTAAATTGATTATGGATGGATATTCTGTTTCTTTTGATAACAAAGTAGTTATCTTTAGTGGTAAACATTTTATCTGTTCTGGCACATTGGATGGACACTTATACTTTCTTAAAACAACTAAAAACACTACGCAAAGACAACTGTTGAATACATCGATCATAAACTCTAACAAGAGAAAAGAACCTTCAAACTTGAATCAAACCTATTTTTGGCATCTAAGGCTAGGTCATATTATCCTTAAGAGGATACAAAGGCTTGTAAACAATGGACCATTGTCTTCTTTGGTACTGGAATCATTTCCTTTGTGTGAATCCTGTTTGGAAGGTAAAATGACCAAGCGTCCTTTCCAGTCAAAAGGAAATAGATCCGAAGGATATTAGATTTGATTCACTCTGACCTGTGCGGTCCTATGTCAGTTCAAGCTCGAGGAGGGTTTGAGTATTTCATCACTCTCATTGATGATTACTCTAGATACGGTTATATCTGCATGTTACGTCGCAAGTCTGAATGCTTTGAGAAATTCAAACAGTTCAAGGTGGAAGTGGAGAAATGAACAGACAGAAGTATCAAGTCACTACGTTCTGATCATGGTGGCGAGTACCTCTTAAGAAAATTTAGGGATTACATGGCAGAGAATGGGATTACCTTCCAGTTGACTGCGCTTAGAACGCCACAGCAGAATGGCGTGGCGGAAAGAAGAAATCGTACATTGTTAGAGATGGTTAGATCAATGATGAGTTATTCCGAGTTGTCCATTTCATTCTGGGGATATGCCCTGGAAATGGCAGCCTATAATCTTAACTTGGTTCCATCAAAATTAGTTCTCTCTACGTCCACAGAATTATTGACTGGACGAAAGCCCGTTTGAACCATATTTGAATTTGAGGTAGCCCAGCACACGTGTTGGACAAGGAAGTTGATAAGTTGGCTCTTCGTATTAATGTAAGGCTGTTCGTTGGATATACTAGATGAAGGAAAGGTGGTTTGTTTTATAGTCCTAAGGATCACAAGATCATTATCAGCACCAATGCTCGATTCTTAGAGGAAGACTATGTTATAAACTACAAACCAAAGAGTCAAATCATCCTTGAAGAGTTAAGAGGAGGATCGAATCCTACACCAGTTGTACAATAAGAGGAACCACCAAACACTGCACAACGTGTCACAGAAGTACAGGAACTGCCTCGTCGCAGTGGGAGGGTTGTACGCCAACTTGATAGATTCATTGGTCTGGGAGAGGCTTCAGATTTCCCAGAGGGACTAAATAAATTGGATCCTAGGACCTATGGCGAGGCAATTCGAGATAAAGATGCGGATTCTTGAAAAACTACAATGGAATCTGAGATTGGATCTATGGATCACAATCAAGTCTGGGAGCTCGTAGAACCACTAGATGGGATTAAACCCATTGGGTATAAGTGGATCTACAAGCGTAAGAGAGGAGCTGACGGGAAGGTTGAAACCTTCAAAGCTAGATTGGTGGTGAAAGGGTATACCTAGAAAAAAAGGATCGATTATGAGGAAACCTTTTCGACGATAGCCATGCTTAAGTCAATCCGGATTCTCTTGTCAATTGCCACTCATTTAGATTATGAGATCTGGCAGATGGATGTCAAGACAACTTTCCTAAATGGAAGTCTTGAAGAAAACATTCATATGAAACAACTAGAGGGATTCATTGCTAAGGGCCAAGAGCACTTGGTGTGTAAGCTTAAGAGATCCATTTATGGACTTAAGCAGGCATCGAGATCTTGGAACATCCGATTTGATGCCAGTCATATGGATTCGTGCAAAGTCCGGATGAGAGCTGTGTGTATAAGAAATGTGATGGAAATGTGGTGGCATTCCTCGTACTTTATGTTGATGACATCTTGCTTATTGGAAACAGTAAGAAGGAGTTGTCAAACATTAGGGTGTGGTTGTCCAAACATTTCGATATGAAGGATCTGGGTGAAGCCGGACATGTCCTTGGCATCAAGATCACTCGAGATCGCCAGAAAAGAATGTTATGTCTGTCCCAAACGACTTATATCGATACAGTGCTAGCTAGGTTTAGCATGCAAGATTCCAAGAAAGGTTTTATACCTTACATGCATGGAATTCATCTATCTAAGGAAATGTATCCCCAAACACAGTCTGAGATAGAGGAAATGAAGAAAATACCATATGCTTCGGCTGTGGGAAGTTTGATGTATGCTATGCTATGCACTAGGCCTGATATATGCTATGTCGTAGGTATGGTAAGCAGATATCAGTCTAACCCTGGACAAGGTCATTGGACTGCGGTCAAAAACATTCTCAAGTACCTTAAAAGGACTCGAGACTACATGTTGGTTTTCCGCTCTGATAATCTAGTACCTTTCGGTTATACGGACTCAGATTTTCAAACCGACAAAGATCAGAGTAAGTCTACCTTAGGCTATGTGTATACATTAGGAGGTGGAGCCATCGCATGGAGGAGAATTAAGCAGAAATGCATTGCGGATTCCACCATGGAAGCTGAGTATGTAGCTGCCTCTGAGGCTACAAAAGAGCTGTCTGGCTCCGTGGGCTCCCAGAGGGCTTGGGCATGGTTCCTGGTTTGCCTAAGACTATCATGATATACTGTGATAATTCTGGTGCAGTGGCAAACTCGAAGGAACCCAAAGCTCACAATGCAAGTAAACACATAGAGAGAAAGTACCATCTTATACGAGAAATCGTCAAGATTGCATCGAAGGACAACCTGGCTGATCCATTCATGAAGAGCCTGCCGGCTAAGACCTTTGATGGTCACGTGGAGAAAATAGGAGTGAGATGTAGACCTGGTGGCGTAGTTTGAGTTGATAGTTTTGATTGGAGAGTTAGCCTGTTAATTTTTATGCTTGAAAGACATGCTTCAAGTATAAGTAGGAGATTGTTGGTTTTGTATACTAAAAGACTTGTCTTTGTATATTTTTCTGATGATATGATGGTATGAAATGAAAGTTATTGCAATCACTGTTTGCATTTAGATTATGTTCTATAATTGTTCTATACAATGTTCTATATACTTACATTGTAGATGATATGGTGTGGGGAGTCACAGGGTAAGATCATATCATTAGAACCTTGTAATATATTAAAGAGGTCATGGCTTAGATGGTCCTGAACACACCATCGGTACACCGTAGAATAATCTGACAAGTTAGTTTATCTTGACTAACTGATTATTCTAGTACACTTGTTAGTGTATTGAGGAGGATCACGATAGGATACTATTCTCTGCCTCTGACCCAGTTACTGAGAGAATAAAGATCCACAGAGTTCGAGTTCTGAACTCATGTGATATTGGCGAGCTTATGTGTGCGTTGTTTATGACTTTGATTTAACAATGAGTGAGATTTTTTCATAGATCAAACTCGATATCTTGGGTAATAACAATGTATACATAGTGTCTCGAGCAGTATGCATGAGCACCGTGTCCTGGTGCGCTAGGTTGATGATGTTCTCTTGAGGAAACACAAGTTCATGTTGAAACCCTGCAAGTGGAATTTATTCGTTACATGATAAAGTTTGTGTGGTACTACTCAAGGTTTTAGATGTTAATTAATTATAGCTGTCAGAGGTTGACATAATTAATTAATGAAATTATATCTTAAACACGGGGAATGGCTGGACTAAAGGAGAAAACATATTCGTAAATATGTATTAAAAATTGGTAGGCCAGTTTTACTTCTTTAGTGGAATAAAAGTAAAACTTAATTTATTTAATTATGTCATAGGTTTATTGGATATTAGATATGAAATAAATTAGTGGGCCAATTTAATATTCTTCTAAATCTCTATTGTAGCCCAATTGACTAATAGTTGACTGGATATAGAACTTGAGATAGAGGCCCAAATCTAGTAGAGTTTGGAGATGTAAATTTCACCCACCCCCCTATATAAATATAGGAGAGGTGGACGAAAATTTTGAGCATAATAATTCGGTCCCTCTTTGTCTCTGAAAGTTATCCACAGATTTCACAACTCTATCTAGTAGATTTCAGCCCACTCTGAATCTAGATACAGTCCGGGAATACAACAGAAGGTCTTGGAGTAGAATATTGTGGTGGCCGATTTTGAGGTGCTAGGTGGCGCCAGTATTGCATTCATTCAGCAGCAAGATTAGTTCTGTAATCTTGTCCACAGACCGTCTATCGATTTGTAAGTAGATTCGTTTTCTATGTCTTCCGCTTTATTAGATTCGAATCTGCTTTGCATGCTATTTGATTAGACTGTGATAAACATGCATGTTACATAAAATTATGATTTGCATGAACACGGATTAATGAACAACCAAATAGATCATGCGGTGGTTTAATTCGAAAAAACCCCAACAAGCCTTAGCACTCCATTCCCCGGAGAACTTGATTTCAGTGTTTTGGAGTTTTATCTCCTGGTTTTCTAAGCGTTCTGGTGTGTTTTTGGGCCTTTGGGCACCTCTGAGTCCTTCCTGCTTTGTTTCTGGTGTTTTGGTGCCTTCCTGGTGTCTCTGGCTTTGTTGGGCTTTGTTCTCTGCATTATGCATTAATATCTTGGTGTGTTTTGGCATCTATTCTTGCTCTGCATCATGAATAACCTTCATATGGTTCCCATTTATGGTAAAGATGATTTTCAAGACTGGAAAACAAAAATTGAGTGCATTTTGGTCATAGAAAAGGTTAATAAAGCTATTTTGACTAAAATCAATGAATCAGTGGATGGTGAGAAACTGCATGAAGTAAATGATAGTGCTAGAGCCACCATCTTGTTAAATTTGAGCAGCTCTGTGGTCAGAAAAGTGTCTCATCATAAGTGTGCAAAAGATCTGTGGGATAACTTGAATTCTTTATATACTGCATCATCTGAAGAGTCTGCTTATTCTTTGCAAAATCAACTTATGACTTATCAGATGGATAATTCTAAAGATATTGATACTAATATGGAAGAATTCAATAAATTACTCCAGGATTTGAAACTTCCTGGTGACCATACCCTGGAAAAATATGCTCCCTAAATATTACTTGGTGCTATCCCTGAGTCATATTCTGAAGTTAAATCTGCTTTAAAATATGGTGGTTGCAAGGTTACCTATGATATGATTGTGGCTGGATTAAAGGCAAAAGAGAATGAGATTAAAATTCCGAAATCCAAACCCCTGCACAATGAAATCTTATATGTGAACAGGAATAATAACAGAAACTCTCACCATGTTTTTAATAAAGCCCTAAATCCTGAGAATCCTAATGTGCTTGCTGCTGAAAGGCATAGAAGATATATGCAATTAGGGCAAAATCAACCTCTGAATCATAAGTATGCTCATAATCATGCTCATGCATCTAATTATGCTCATAATCATGCTCATGCATCCAATTATGCTCCCAATCATGCCCATGCATCAAATCCTGCTCCCAATCATGCTCAGAATCATAATGCTGATAAAAAACCTAGAAAAACCTGCTGGAACTGTGGGAAACTTGGTCATTTTTCAAATAGGTGCAAACAACCTAAAAGAAATACAGGATTTATGAATAATCATGCTAATAATGTTGTGCATTATGATCATCAAGCTAATAATGTGTATGAAGGAGGGGTGAATTATGATTATCATGAAGGAGATGTCATTTACATGGTTCATACTGTATATGATCTTCAATTCATTAATTTCACCAATGCTGTTTCTAAAAATGTGCATGAAAATGAATGGTTAATTGACTCTGGATGCACATTTCATGTCACACCTCACAAATACATATTTCACAACTTGCATTATTTGAACTCTGGTCATGTTGCATTGGCTGATGGTCAACACTGTGAAATTATTGGGAAAGAAGATACATGTTTGAAATTTGAGAATAGAAGCATGCTTACTCTAAATGATGTCAGATATGTGCCTAAACTAAAATTTAACTTACTATCTGTGTCTAAAATGGCTGATAAAATGCTTGATGGGTCTGTGAACTACTTGAGATTGAAATTTGAAAAAGACTCCATGCTTTACTTTAATGCTCCCAGAAAGGTGACTTATATGCTGTGCAAGTTGTCTCTGTGCCTGTTCTTGTTGCTAATGTTGTGCATGATGATAAGACTGCTCTTTGGCATGCTAGACTAGAACATATGAGTAATAAGGGGCTTGATATATTGAATAAAGCTGGTGCATTTAAAAATGATAAAGTGTCAAACATGCCATTTTGTGAACCTTGTCTGATGGGAAAACAACATAAATTGCCTTTTTCTGCTTCTGTCCCTTATCCTAGAAAATATATAAGTACTGAAATACCTGAATACCTTCATGCTGATGTCTGGGGCCCTGCTAAGGAGCCCACACATGGTGGCAATGTTTTCTTCTTATTTGTGATTGATGACTTTTCCAGAAAAACTTGGGTCTTTCTTATGAAAAATAAATCTGAAGTTTTTCAAAAAATTTCAAAATAGGTTGTTGAAATCCAAAATCAGACTAAGAAAAACATTAAATGTTTAAGAACAGACAATGGTCTTGAATTCTGCAATCTTGCTATGGATAATTGGTGCTCTGACAGGGGTATAAAAAGACATAAATCTGTGCCATATAATCCTCAACAAAATGAGATTGCAGAAAGAATGAATAGAACTCTCCTTGAGAGAGTTAGGAGCCTTCTAGCTGGTTCAGGTTTTGATAAGAAATTCTAGGGGGGAGCTTTTATGACTGCATGCTATTTGATTAATATATCTCCCTCTGTTCCTTTGTTGGGTAAATTACCTGAATCTGTGTTTTGGAATAAACCTGTTTGCCTGTCTAATCTGAGAGTTTTTGGATGTTCTGCTTATGTTCATCAGAAATTAAGTAAGATTGAACCTAGGGCAAGAAAATGCATATTCCTTGGGTATCCTGAAAGGGTTGGGCTACAAAATGTGGGACAAAGATGTGCCTGGGTTTAAAACTTGTATAAGTAGGGATGTCACATTTAATGAACTTGATTTCCCTTGTTTACATGAATCCTCACTCTCTGATGCTCCAAGTAAGGTGGAGAATTTGCCTAATTTCTTGTTCCGTTCTGCTGCTTCTAAGGTGGATGCTCCCAACCCTATACCTCCTGAGCTTGTTGTGCAGAATCATGATATTGGCAATATGAATGACCCTGTGTTTGATGATATTGATGCTAATGATTCTGTCTCTAATAATGAATCTGTAAATGAATCATCTGATAACATAAATGTGTCTGAAACTGATACAAGCTCCAATTCTGAAACTGAACCTGAGAATAATGCTGAACATGAGTCTGAACTTGTGAACTTAGAAAATTATCAACTTGCTAGGGATAGACCTAGAAGAAATGTCAAATTCCTGCAAGATATGATGATTATAACCTGTCTTTATATGCCTTTAATATTTTCAGTAATGTTGATAAATTTGAACCTAAGACATATAAAGAAGCTGTTAACTCTCATGAATCTGACAAATGGGTTGAAGCTATGAAATGTGAAATAAAATCATTGCATGATAACAATACATGGGTGCTTGTTGAAAAACCTGGAAATTGCTCTGTTATTGAATGCAAATGGTTGTACAAAATTAAGCAAGAAATTGATAATGTCAGATATAAAGCTAGACTTGTAGCAAAGGACTTCACTCAGAAAGAGGACATAGACTACAATGAAATCTTTGCTCCTGTGGTAAAATTCACAACTGTTAGAATCATGCTTGCCTTAACTGCTCATTTTGATTGGAAACTAAAGCAGATGGATGTTACAACAGCCTTTTTGCATGGTGAACTTGAGAATAACATATACATGCATCAGCCTGAGGCCTTCATTGATAAAACCCATCTAAATCATGTCTGCTTGTTGAAAAAATCCCTCTATGGTCTGAAACAATCACCAAGGCAATGGAATATTAAATTTGACAAATGCATGCAAAGTATGAATTTTACAAGAAGCAAATTTGATCATTGTTTATACTATATGCAATCGAAAGTGCCTATGTTCCTTCTTCTCTATGTGGATGACATGCTTTTGATTAGCCCCTGCTTGAAAACTGTGAAACATGTTTAGACATGTTTGTGTGCTAATTTTGACATGAAAGACCTTGGAGATGATAGGAAAATCCTTGGCATGAACATTGACAGAGATAGGAACAAACACACTCTTGTGCTACATCAAACTGTATATGTTGAGCAAGTTCTGAAAAAATTTAATATGGAAAATTGTAAACCTGTCTCTGTACCTCTTACTTCTCATTTTTTGCTTAGTAAGGATCAATCCCCCAAAAATGAGTCTGAAATCAATGAAATGCAAGATGTTCCATATGCCAATGCTATAGGGTCTGTAATGTACTTAATGATTAGCACAAGACCTGATATTGCTTATGTTGTCTCATGTTTAAGTAGATACATGGCTAATCCAGAGTTGCCTCATTGGGAGGCTTTAAAATGATTGCTGAGATATTTGAAATCCACTATGTCTAGTGGTTTAATCTTCTCTAAGTCTTCTGATGGTGTGAAATGTGCGGGATATGTTGATTCTAATTATGCAAATGATAGGGATCAGAGAAAATCAACTACATCTTATGTGTTTATATTATACGGTGCTTGCATAAGTTGGAAATCTCATCTGCAGAGTATTATTGCTTTGTCCTCTACTGAATCTGAATATATTGTTGCTACAGAAGCTGTGAAAGAAGCTATTTGGCTTCATGGTGTCTTATCTGAAATTAAATTCATTGATGATAAACCTATGTTATACTCTGACAGTCAATCTGCTATATAATTATGCAAGAACCCTGTGTTTCATGACAGGACAAAACACATTGATGTAAGATTCCACTTCATCAGAGACATAATTGAAAAAGGTGATGTGCTGCTTGATAAGATCCCCTTAGAGTTTAACCCTGCAGATATGGGCACTAAGTGCCTTCCAGTTGCAAAGCTGATAGCCTGCATGAAATCCTTGAACATGGATTTAGGTTGAACAATGAGGGATGAAGAGTATTTCAAGCCTTGTGCTTGGATACTTAACCTGCCCATGAGGGCAATCTGTTCTCTCTGGTTATTTCCCTATTGGTGGTATGTTTGCTAAGTGTAACTTGTTCAAGGAAGGTCAAATTCTGACTGGAGACCTGTTACTGTATCTGGGTTGGTCTCTTCTGTTGAGACTGGAATTAATGCGCATAGCATTGATTCCTCCTTCTCTTGCCTTGTCTGTGTGATAGATAAAGAGTAAAAATAAAGGCAATGATGATAATCTCAAAAAAAAGCTGGCAGGTGTTCTCCTTGGTGACTGAAAGATCAAATGGGCCAAAGATGGAATTGTTGAAATTTACCCAATTGCTCTTTATTCTCTGGCCCAATTGCCTCTCCTTTTCTTTTCTTTCCTTGGCCCATCTCTCTAAAGCCCAAAACCCTAAACCCTAACCCCCTACCCGGTTCCTACCATATATATCTTACTAACCCTACTTTTCCTCAATTAGATCCCTAATCTCTCTATAAACGGCTGCGCCGATCCCTCTTTTCTCTCAAGCCTCATATTAGAAACCCTAACCTTGATCAGCCTCTCCGAGCATCTCTGCCTGTTTCTCTCTGAATCTCTGGCCGAATTCCTGTCTGTGGTCTCTTGTTTGGCCTGTGAGTTGAGAAGGCAGTGTGTCTCTGTGAGCTGAGTGCCCGTGAGAGCTTCAAGCCTATCGTTTCACCATTCCCTTGTGGTCTGGGTCCAATCAGTCATTGGAAACACCATAGCCGTCGTCCGTGGGAAAATCTGAGCCCATTTGTGTTTACAAGACACATTTTTCCACCTTTCAACTCTCTATTTTCTTAATCTCTTGTGTTCTTCACTTTAATCCTTCAGTTATCTGTCATAGTTGCTTATTTATCTTTAAATCTAACTGCTGCTTGGCTTGTGACTATGGATCTGGTCCACTCGCTCCAAGCCTGTGAAGAACCCTTCAAGATCTTCAAAGATCTGAAGTCTGAGGCTTCCCTTGCTGAGATCTTGAAGTCTTAGGCTTCTCTTGCTGCCGGAGCAGCCGTGAAGAGAACCGCCGAGGCCGGAAACCAAGCGGTGAACCCCGACCGGGCCCGATACCACAACACACTTCAAATTTAGGGTTAAGAATAGTTAATAATGTTTACTGTAATATTAAATTAAATAAGTATCATATAATAACTAATAATTAAATATATAGAAAAAGTAAATTACAATAAAGAATTAACAAAAACGTGGACTTCTATTATTAAACTTATTTTCGTATGTATTCAATATAGTTAAATAGTTATTATATCCTATATTTACTTAAAACTCCAAAATCACAACTTTAGCATGTTAGCCAGATTGAATTTAAAATATAAATAGAGCAATAAAATCTAAATTTATTTGTCATGTATAAACAATTATTATCAGACAGGTTAATAAATTTGAGGTGTGTAGTTTCTTAAAGGTCCTCAAATTTAATTTTCATTATTAGAATTATATAAAAAACTAACATTGTTTAAATAATCACTTATAACTTGAATGCAGTTTTGAGCAAGTATTCAACTAATAATATGAAGCAAATGGTGTCGAATTTTCTCTGGGGACAAAGAAATGAGGAAAGACGCATTCATTGGTGCAACTGGAGATCAGTCTGCGAATCAAAGAAGAAGGGAAGTTTGGGGTTTAAGGATATTGGGCAATTCAATAAAGCTCTTCTTGCAAAGCAAGCTTGAAGATTGCTACAGGAAATGAACTATCTCCTTGGCAAGACCTTACGAGCTCGATACTATCCTAGAGTACCCTTTCTCAAGGCTGTAATAGCACATAATCCTTCGTTCACTTGGAGAAGCATTATAGTCGAAAGAGAGGTCATACAAAAGTGTATCATTTGGCGAGTGGGGAATGGCCATCACATTAAGATTTGGCAAGACCGTTGGGTTCTTAAGATTCCATATGGTCTTATTACTCCAACTCCAGAGGATGGGTCAAATATGAGGGTTGTAGAATTATTCTCGGAGAACGGAAAAGAATGGGACTTGCCGAACCTTAATAGACTGTTCCAATCTGAGATGATAGACAATATTCTTGCAATCCCTCTACCTTTACATAGAGGTCCGGACAAGTGTATCTGGCAACATAATAAGAATGGGTTATACTCTGTTTACTCAGGGTATTTATTGGCTTGTCAGATACGAGATCACAATCGAGGACATGCAGGATCATCGATGCTTGAACTTCCTATATAGACATGGATTAATCGGCTAAAAGTGGTTCAAAAAATTAAAATTTTCATGTGGAGGTGCGCTAGAGGTGTTTTACCAGTCACAACAGAATTGCAAAAACGACATGTAGAATGTGACGCTATGTGTCGCTGATGTGAGCAGAAGGTTGAGACAACTAAGCATTGTTTGCGAGATTGTTCGTGGTCATCTTTATTTTGGCATACCTCTCCTCTTCGTCTGCTCACCTCTGAGGCAGAAGGAAGGTTTAAAATTGTTGAATCGTTTGATAAAATCTCTAAGATTGATGAGCCTAAAGCCCAAAGCCTATTTGCTTTTTCTCTGTGGGTTCTATGGAAGAAACGAAATGAGCTGGTGTTCAAGCACAAAAGTACCCCTCAACATGTCTGCCATGATCTTGCTTTGAAGCTCTTTCATGAGTTCCAGGAAACATTGGTTAAATCTCCTCCTATTAGCCGGATGATGCGGCGGGTTGCTTGGGAGAAACCTTCTCTCAACTTTTGGAAGGTGAATGTTGATGCAGCATGTTGTGACAGAGGTGGTATTGGCATTGGTATTGTTATCCGAAACTCGGAAGGGCTGTCCCTTGTCTCACATTGCCGACGACTACCCTGGACTTACAGTCCAGAGGTGGCTGAAGGGATTCCATGCCAAGAAAGTTTTTAGTTCTTGCTCGAGAGTTCGGGGGACAAAGGCTAATCCTTGAAATGGATTGTCAATATATTCAACAACATCTCCATGGAAATCATGAAGACTGGTCGTATGCAGGTGAAGTATGCTCTTCCGTGAGAATTGAAGCCGCTCTTTTCGAACATGTTATTTTTAGTTGGGAAAGAAGAACATCAAATTCAATGGCTCATTCCTTGGCGAAGATTGCAGTTAATAATCCTAATTTTCATTTTTATACCGGCGTTATTCCGGATATAATCATGTCAGACATTCTGCCAGCGGAAATGTTTATCTTTAAATGTCATTTTCGTTTCCCTAAAAAAAAAGAAAGTAAATGGCAAATCTAAACTCTATGTGCAACACTTCTTCCTCAACTCTTTATCTACATTTTTTTACCATCTCTTCTCTTTTCCATTTATAACTCTGACATCAACGAAATTTTTGTTTCTTTAAGAGAATTCATAGAATCGATATTATTCACAAATCTCATAAAAAAATACAATGATTCCATCTTCACATGTGTCATTTGGCTTTGGCTCCTTTTGACTTTAGGTACAATTGAATGTTGTTATGAAGGAAGACGAATGGTAGTGAGCATTCTTCTTGCGGATTGATCTCTCCATTTTTATACTGATTATGAACAACAATTTCCATTACCGATAAAATTAAACAAAATAAGCAAATGAAACTGAACAAATAAAAATTGCAATAAAGCCTTTATAGTTTTCACAATATGCAAACACGTCTTTCAATTTCCAAATGTTTTGGGTTTTGTTAGGGTAGTTTCCACAATGTTAAAAGTGAAGCGAACAATGACCTCTGCATACGTTTGGCCATACAAAGTGGGCTATTGTAACAAAACTGTTAAGATTGTTCTAAATAATTTAAATATTACACATTTCGATATGTGATGTAAGTAACCAAAAAAACAATTAACATGATTTAGTTTTGAAAAAGATGTACATTTGAGTTTTTCTTAGATTTTTTAAGGAAGTTGTTCTTAGTTCCATGTGCAATATTTATAATGAAAAAAAGTCCTTGGCAATTTCTTAATTCATGCTAATAATGTATTGATGAGTGTGGTTTTTGCATCATTTATTGAATTTCACATGATGTATTTTGATGAGTTAAATGTGTGTTTTCATCCCCTTTTGCTTTTTAATCTCCCGGTTTGGAAATTTTATTTCTTGTTTGAGTTTTATAGGAAATGGTGGATGAATAAATAATTTTTTGAGTGATTCAATGTCATGGGAAGATAGAGGATTGAATTGGGAGTACGCTGCAAGTTGAATCGCCTCAATCGGACAACAAACGAGAGAGAACGAAGTAAAACCGTGAAAGGTGTCGGAGCAGGGATGGAGGCGCGATCCGAGTTGTTCACTCGCGCCTAAGGGCGCGACCCGAGTGCTCACTCACGCCAAAGGGCGCGACCGATCAACTCAATAGGTGGCGTGACCCGTGCACAGGAGCGACGCGCGTGGACGTTTACACAGCGGTCCTAAAAGTCAGTCTCGGGTGCGACCCGAACCAGAAGAAGGAGGCGCGACCTCCGTGGTCGCGCCCGTGCACATTCTTTCTCGATTTTTTTTTATCATTTTTCACCCATTTTGGATTTTCTTTAATTTCATTTATTCCCCCACTCTATATAAAACCCCCCATGGATGAAATTGAAGGAGAGAGCCCAACACAACTTATAGAACACAACACACCACACACAACACAAATCCCTATTCTCCAACACCTCAAACCCTAGCCACACATCAAACCCACACCCTAGCTAGGATTTTCACCTAACTAGGGTGAATAAGGAGCTAGAGCTTGAAGATAGAGCAAGGAGGAGAAGAATGGAAGCAAGGATGGATTCGAGGCCCAACTTCCGGGTTGTTTCAAGTTTCCTTTCTTGTTTTATTTTCATTTTTCTTAAGATGATTTAGTCCTTGCATTGTATTATGTTAGGCTAGATTATTTTGTATTTTTGGATCGAGATATTTGGGTATTTATGCATTTCTTTTTCTATTGATTGTTTATGACCATATTTTATTTCTTGTGCTTATGCTATGTATGTGTGTTGGTTAATTGATCATTAATTGGCTTATCTATTGATTCATAAATCGAGAGATGAGTCTCAATAAACGAACCCTAGGCACAAGACACCTTTGTCAATACATTTGAGAGAATTGAGACTTAGTATAAAGGCTAGAAATTCTTGGAGCTTTTGGTAAGTACATGTGTAGGATTTAATCGGAGACGACGAACCTAGCATGTACCCTACAACTTGAGTGTCTCGTGAGAGAGCTTAGGATGCATTAGAGATTACCCTAGTGAAATTTGACGCCACAAATAGACATTCGATAGGATCGTTAGTGTTAAGTACCCGAAGAGCTCAATCCTGAGAGTACCTCTACCTTCTTGTCCCCTTCTCCATTTATTTTTTCCTGTTTATTTATTACTTTCTTTAGTTTAGTTTAGATAATTAGCTTTCCTTTTTTCTCATCATCTAGATAACAATTGGAATTCGATGTTGTAGTAAACACAATTATTTCTAATTTAGTCTCTGTGGATACGATACGATACGATACTCTTGCTCGCCATATTTACTATAATTGCACCGTACACTTACGGTATAGTTTTAGTCGAATAAAAAGTCGACCATGTATGACACGCCAAAAATAAAATTGTACAATTAAAAAAATCAAATTTGCAAATATATTTGTTTAGAGAATTAGTAGATTTGAAGTTGGGATAAAGCTCAAAAGTCTTCAACTCCATCAGATGTTTATAGGATCCAAAAGAAGACCTACTATGTCCTCTCTCTCTCTCTCTCTCTCTACTTCCTTAATTTCTCCCCATACCGTTCAATTTCAATATTTCAGAGGCTGATTCCTTTCTGCAGGCACAGTGCCTCCACAGCTCCACTCTAAGCAACCTCTGCCCTGCAGGCTGCCCTCCCCTCTCCGTTGGTGTTACGGATCAATCATCCCCAAGTATAATAATGATTGAGCGCTGCCCCTTCGAACTGAAACTCCGCCGCCATTGTTAATAGGTGTTTTCGGCAAGAAAATTAGTGTTTAATCAATGAAAATTGACAAATGGGAGTTTTTTTATCCCGAAAACCATTTTTTTTACCTCGAAAATAATGTGCTTGTGCTTGAAAATTAGGTCTCTCCATTTTATACTAAGCAGAAATGAAGAGAATAAAGAGATGGAGTTAAATCCTTTAACCGTAGCAAGATTTGAACTTATATGCTGTGCAGTTAAAATCACTTAATTATGATAGCAAGCTCCACTGCACCAAAGCTGCCTGTGCAAAAAGTTGTGGCAGATAATTTATTTTTAAATCAATTTTTTACTTATTTATTTTTATGATGATTTTCCCTTGCAATTTTGGCTTAATATATGTATAGATAGTCAGCATTGCATGCATTATGTTTGGAAAGAAAAGATCACAACGCGGCCATCTAAATTTATTTATTTACATATCAAGAACTCGACTATTTACATCAGAAATGTTCTGTGAAATGAAACCATTGAGAAGTGAGAGATCTTTGAATCCACAAACAAAAGCAGAACACTAATATGTGGTAAAACACAACACAACACAAAACAACACAACGCAACACAACACTTTTCATGTCAGGTCACCATTGAGGCACAATGAAGCCTGTGTGATAACTCTAGAGACTCTCCAAATCTCATGTTGCACAGAATGCCAAGACTCTGAACTATTTACCCTCTTCGCCTTTTCAATCGCGTCGTCTATCCCAGGAAATGACGTAGAACCGTAGTCATTGTGCTTTGCTGGGGCATAGATCTGAAAATGAAACAAATCTACCTATTGTCAAATTTGGAACATGCATGCATGCATGCAGAATGGATTACATAGAAAGAGAGAGATTGTATATCTTGTTTCTGTTTTAGGGTTTATGATAATCAGAGGGAAACCTAATGACACAACTCATTGATAGAAATGAATTTGCTTGTTTCAGAGTAAAACATACCAAATGCTTATACCACCCTCTTCCTTTAAGTCCCTCACTGTCTGTAAATGAACGTTCGGCCATCATGAGTCGGTCGTTCAACTCTCTCACTTTCTGACCATCTTTCCACATTGCTGTCCAACTTCCTTCTAATCCCTGCCGATTCTACATTTCTTCAATCCATATCCATGCGCAGACAAAGTCATGTGCATTCATTGACTTGGGGTGAAAAGCTTTACCTTTATCTCATCATTTATCTGAATAACTGCTTGTTTGAATTCATTGATAGATTTGATCATGGGCACAAAGGTGAGGCCTCTATTTAACACTCGATCTTTCAATTCTTCTACACCTTTCTGTTCAAATGGATTTGGCATCTTAGGCTATCATATAATGAAAGAGAGAGCAGTTGCAGAGCTCATGCACGTACCTGAAGCTCGTGAGCATAAGAGAGATAGTTAAAAGGTAAAATCACGTCGTCTGCTAGCCTGAGTGCCACTAAACCCCAAATACTTGCCACTGCTTGCACATAACATTCAGCAAACACATTAATTTGTAAGGTATAGAAAAAAAAATGATTTGAAAATATTGGTAGGCATAGAGTGCATTTCATATATTGTTGAGTCCTTGCTCCTTCTGGATTAGAAAACTAATTGAAAACTACTATGAAGGATCTGCGACGAACCTGCTGCATGCCTTCGAAACATTGGATCCCCAAATTTGCTCATCCAGATGAAGTCATCGTACATTGAGTGGTAGACTGGATAACCTGCAAGATGTAAGTCACTAATGGCTGTAATTTTTTCTCATTGTTAACAATGGTTCAAGATATTATTTTGTGAAATGTGAGGACTTATTTAACTTGACTGACAATAAGATTCAACTTTGCAACAGAATACACTTCTTTTGCTTTAAACTCAGATTTGAATTTCAAAATGTAAGTGAGAATAAATTCATATGGTTTGAGTCCCACCAGCAGAAAGTTTCTCTTTTAATGAATAAATTTGTGGCTTGACAAAATGAATTGGCATGTGAAAGACTGAAGCAAGATTTTATATGAGTTGCTAAAATGTTTAGTATTTTACTTCCTCCAAAGGCAATATCAGCTGAAGGAACTCCAATATGTTGCACGAACGCTGCATAATCCGACCCTGCGCCTCCTAGTCTCCCAATCTTCATAGACAACAATTAGCGGAAAATTTATCTACGCAGCCCACTATCTAAACATAGAATGATTTGAACATCAAACAGACATGCATAAATCCAGTTCAAAGAAAAGGTAACTTCTTTTAAGGTGTCTGAACTTACCTCAGCACTGTTCGTCAAGCTAATCCAGGAATCATAGATAGTTTGTGATGAGTTGTCCGGGTCCAGAACCTTAAAAGAAACGGGATTTTAGATGAAAGAATAAATGCTATTCACACAGACTAGAAAAACTACAACAGATGTGCCATGAAAGATTTTCCATCAAATTTTCAAGTCAATCTTATGTCTTTTTGTAATATGCTGCTGTCATATTCTACACCAAATGTAGTAACACGACGTTGAGGAGAACTTTTGGGGTTCTCTGGTTGATCATATTCTTGAATTTCTTTTTCTTCATTGATCACACTAATGGCTCATTAAAGATATATGTTATTATTACCTGCTTAGCAGATTGTAGGAGTAGTTCATCAAGCTGTGGAGTTGAAGAGGCTTCAAATCCAGCTCCAGCAACTGCAACATCGACATTCAAGTAAGCCACAGCTCTAGCTGCCAACATTTGTCTGTTCTCCTCAACCCACTCTGTTGATCCTATCTGAATAACAGAAATCGAGAAATTATATATTAGTCAAGCCGTGCTCACAAATGCTTGAGGACCAAAATTAGACAAGTAGAGCTTGAGAGAGACCAGGCCATACTCCTCAGCATCCCAGTTGCAAAAGATGATGGTTCGTCTAGGCTTCCACCCCTTTTTCTGAAGCTTCCACATTCTTTGAGCAATCTATATTATGTCGAGCAAATCTATAAGCTATGCTTCAGAATCATGACATCCAAAGGTGTAGCAAGAAATTGCATATTGTTATGATTACCTCAAGCAAACATGCCGTGCCACTGTTGGGATCAGCAGCTCCAAACGTCCATGCATCCCGATGATTACCAAGAATCACAAACCTAGCAATGGTGTTTCTATTCAGTCATTCAAAGGTTCGATTCCTCAACATAACTTATAACTACATCCAAACACCCGAATTCCTTCTTCATTTTCGAAAGAAAGCAAATCCAAACTTTGATCAATTTCATTGAACACCCTTTGCACCATGCCTCTAGAGGAATTCTAAAGAACATACATATCTACACAAATACATACATCTAGATATATATATATATATGCATATTATACGAGCAATCCAAAGCATGATTCTCTCTCTAAATCAAAAGGATAGCATAGTGCATAGTGCATACCTATCACGTTCCTCAGCTCCCTCTATGATCCCGATCACATTCTCTATTCTGCTTATCACTTGTTTTCCCTGCATTTCTCCACTGCTTAAATCTGAACATTCACTACCAAAGAAGAAGATGATCATCACATAACACGACACAAACTAACCTCATAACTCAAATTTAAAACTCCGGGGCCCGGCCCGACTCTGTAAGTGGCGCCACTCCCTCCCTGCCAATCCTCATCCGCAACCAGTCCCCCAATCGACCTTATAATCGCTTCGCCGTCGGCCCACGAAATCGGCAGCGAAGGTATGAGCGGCACGTCGCCGGATTCCTCAACCTCCTCCTCCGATATCCTCTCGCACTCCTCCGTGCTCGCCCAGCCCGGCGTCGTCGGATCTCCGGCGCCAGTATACACCGAGCCGACCTGCACGCCACTTGGCGGCATCCACTTGTCGTCGGGAAACCACTTCGCGTCGCCCCCGCCGCCGCCGTAGTCCTTCCTGTCGGTGTAAATAACGGCTCCGACAGCGCCGGCCGCGTACGCGTTCTGCACTATGTCGCCTCTGTATATCTCCCCGTACCTCGCCAGCACGACGCTGCCCGACACGTTGACCCCCATCGCCTCCAGAGTCGTGTAGTCCTCGACGCGGCCGTAGTTGACGTACACGGCGGGGCCGGCGGCGGTGCCCGACTTGGCGTAGCCGTGGACGTGGGGGACACCTCGTTGGCGACGTTGGCGTAGGGGTCGCCGTCGTATATCTCCTGGCGGAGAGCGAAGTCGATCGGAGGCTGCGGCGGTGGGGGAGTTAGGTGTAGAGAGCGGGAGAGCGGGTAAGTCAAGGCGGTGTAGTAGGGCGCTATGTGTGAGGGAATGCCGTAGGAGGTGAGGGCGGAGAGGACGTAGGCGGCGGCCTCGGCGTTGGCTTCGGAGCCGGCGATATGGGGGCGGCGCGTGAGCATGTAGAGGTGGTGGGAGATGGATTCATTGCCGGAAAAGGAATCGGAGATGAAGAGAGAGTGGTAGAAAGATTTATGCGGGAGTGTTAGAAATACGAAAGAAATTGAAGTAGCTGCGGTGATCAACCCTGAAATTGCTGCATTCAACATGCTCGTTTGTTTTCAACTGAAGCAAGATTTTTGGAAAACTTGATTTTATTATTTTTTGTGGGAATTTAGGGAAATTTTTGGCCTAGTAAATTCTAGATTTTTACTTCGTACTTCACTATGATTTTTAAATGAATTTGTCCTTTAATTTAAGATATCGTTTTCAGACAAAGTTTTTTGTCTTAATGATTAGGCATATGTGGTGTCCACTTCAATAATCCATTAATAGATTTTTGGAAAACAAGAAGCTAAGATGATGATTGAGTGAGAATCTTATGAAATTTTGGAGTTTTGGAATAACTGATTTTTGGTAACAGTTGATGTTTCTTTTAGAATATAGGGAAATGCTTATGTTAGTTATGTTGGTGATATTTTACTGTTTTTTCTAGTCTTTAAATTTAAATGAAATAGGAGAATTGTCAATTTAGTATTTGAAGATAATAATTTATCAATCTATAAAATATTTATGAAAATAAAATATAAAAGTTATATTTTCAAGATTATCATTAATTAAGATTTATAAGTTTCATAAAAATAAGTGGTTATTTAGCGATCCAAAATCGTTTTAAATTGATCGTTACCTTTTTCTTTCTAAAAATGGTTGTTCAAATAAATTTTTGATATTTTGTTACATTCTTATAAGTCGCGCATATATAACTAATTATATATATATATGTATATATATTTAAAGCTTATTACATTATTTATATTTTTTTATATGTTAATTATTAAAGATTCTTATTTTTTTAAGCTCAAATCAAGTATTTCAAGAAAAATCCAAAATTTATTGAAGCCCGCGTTTTTTCTTATAGCCCACCTGATCTTTTAACATTTGAGGATTTATGTAAAAAGGGAAATATCAATTTACTCAATTAATATATTCAATCCACCGATTTGTCTCTATTGATTTTTCTCCAATCAATACCAAATTGATCTTTGATTCAATGTTTCCATTTTCATGCTCTAACCTACTAGTATAAATAGTGCACTCAAATAACTTCTCTAATCACACCAATAACTTCTCCTCTCATTCTAATCATCTCAAATTTTCAAAAGTCACGACTCATTTAGTAATTTTTCTTCACTAGCCTTTTAATGATCATTATATATATATATATATATATATATATTTAAAGTTTTGTTTGCATATCTATTCACTCACACAACACACATATACATATAAGTATATACGCATATTATATATATATATATATGTGTGTGTGTGTGTGTGTGTGTGTGTGTGTGTGTGTGTGTGGGTTCATGTGAGAAAAGATCTTGGTGTGAGAAATGGGAAAAATACTTATTGTATTGTATTTTATTGCTTAATTGTCATAAACTTATTGCTTAAATACTTTATGGCTTAATTACTATAATTTCATTGCACACGTGGGACAAAATAATTATGCAATAAAAGTATATCTATTAAACAGTAAATTATAATAAGATAAACATTTTCTCATTTCTCACACCAATAAATATTTCTCACTTGAACCAAAACATATATATATATATATATATATATATATATAGAATTATATATAGGGAATGGTTCAAATAGGAACTCAATCCCCTCGAAAGAACCTAGGAACCAATCCTAACCTTATATTTAATTATATCTAATGACCATAATTTAGTCAAAGTTTTAGTCAAAGTAAGGTGACAAACTTGTAATATTTGAGAACTTAATGAAGGCGGGGTTATTTTCGTAATTTAGAAATTAGGTTATGTTTTTTTGGATTTTGGGCCCAATTCCCGGAATTAAATAGACAACACTTTAAAACCGTTATCTTTTATGGCGTTGAATTAATATGCTAACATGAGAGATTTGTATTGCTAACATCAAGAGATTCTATTGCTTATATAAGGTAGACTCATATTGATAACTTGACGAGATCATAATATTAAATTGACACGTATTAAACATCACACATATAACATTGAACCACATTTAAAATAATATTGTGTAACATGTTTAACATCATTCATACATACAACATATTGCTAATATGTTAGAAATATACGCACTGCTAATATGTGAATAGTGATATGCTAGTATGACTTAAATTCTCAAATATTACAAGTTTTTAAAATAATATTAAGCACTGATAAAGTTATAATTGTTTATGAACTTAACTATATATAGCTCATACTTTAACTATTTTCTCATGAAAGTAACTTAAGATTCAAAGTCGTACATAAAAAATTTCATGTTAGTAACATAAACACAAGATATGAGCAATATTGTGATATCATATTAGCAATATCTGCCAGTTACAAGTCGAATATACGTGAAAAAAGTTTTTTATATTTTTCATCAATTTTTGCTCAAATAAACATATTCACTATGGATCTTAAATGAAAGAGCATGAAGAAATCTTTAATTTGATATTTTTTTTTTTGCATAAATTGGATAAAAAATGAGTAAGTTACGATTATTTAAAATTTTTAAGAATTTTTTAAAAGATGATGACATCACTTTATAAAAAAATCTAGAATTAGCCTTATATTTCGAATTTTACATATTTACAACTATGCCACCGCCTTTTTATCCGCCATGTCATCAAAATTCTTGAATTTGATTGGTTCCTAGGTTCTAACGAGAGGATTGGGTTCAAATAGGAACCAAATCCCCCCGTGAGAACCTAGGAACCAATTCTAACCTTAGTTTTGATTAGATCTAATGACTATAATTTAGTCAAAGTTTTAGTTAAAGTAAGGTGGCAAACTTGTAATATTTGAGAACTTAATGAAGGCGGGGTTATTTTCGTAATTTAGAAATTCGGTTATGTTTTTTCGGATTTTGGGCCCAATTCTCAGAATTAAATAGACAACGCTTTAAAACCATTGTCTTTTCTGGCGTTGTATTAATATGCTAACATGAAAGATTTATATTGCTAACATCAGCAGATTTTGTTGCTAACATGAGGTAGACTCATATTGATAATTTGACGAGATCATAATATTAAATTGACATGTATTAAACACCACACATATAACATTGGACCACATTTAAAATAATATTGTGTAACATATGTAACATCATTCATACATACAACATATTGCTAATATGTTAGAGAATATACACACTGCTAATATGTGACTAATAATTTGCTAATATGTTAATAACATGTTGCTAATATGTATATAATGATATGCTAATATGACTTAAATTCTCAAATATTAAAAGTTTTCAAATTAATATTAAGCATTGATAAAATTATAATTGTTTATGAACTTAATTATATATAGCTCATACTTTAACTATTTTCTCATGAAAGCAACTTAAAATTCAAAGTCGTGCATAAAAAATTTCATGTTAGCAACATAAATACAAGATATGAGGAATATTATGATATCATATTAGCAAGTGTCTGACAGTTATGAGTTGAATGTACATGAAAAAAAGTTTTTTGTATTTTTCATCAATTTTTGCTCAAATAAACATATGCACTATGAATCTTAAATGAAAGAGCATGAAAAAAAAATCTTTAATTTGATATATTTTTTGCGTAAAATGGATAAAAAAATGAGTAAGTTGTTGGTTTTGTATACTAGAAGACTTGTCTTTGTGTACTTTTCTGATGATATGATGATATGAAATGAAAGTTATTGCAGTCACTTTTTGTGATAAGTGGTGTTTTTGCACAACATTTTGAGGTTGACATGAAGTGAATTGAAGAGTTGTGCATGTATTTTAACCCAAATTTCACTTTTAACCTCCCGATTTGAAAGTTTTATTTGTTGTTTAACTTTCACAGGAAATGGAGAATTAATCAATGAATATTTGAGTGATCCAAAGCCATGAGAAGATAGAGAATTGTATGAGGAATGCGCTGCAAGTTGAATCGCCTCAATCGGAAAAGAAACGAGGAAGAACGGAGTAAAACCGTGAAAGGTGTCAGTGCAGAAATTCTGGCGCGAGTGACAGCGCGACCGGACTGCACTCGCGCCAGAGACATATTTTCTTTGATCGGGGCGCGACTGAGCTCGTGTCGCGCCCCCAGCCCAGAATTTCAGATCCGTGCGGCTCTTTCTCTTTTTATTTGATTTTCCTCTCATTATCCACACAATTCACACAGCCACACAATCCATTTTTTCTCCAAAATCCCCAAATTTCCCCCAATACCAAACCCTTATCTCATCTCCCATCTTCAACCCTCACCCCTCAAACCCACACCCTAGCTAGGATGAATAAGGAGCAATGACTTGAAGACGGAGCAAAGAGAAGACGAGCGGAGGTAAGGGTGGAGTCGAAACTCAACTTCCGAGTTGTTCTTAGTTTCTATTCTTGTTTTTACTTTTGATTTTCTTTGAGATAATTTAATCCTTGCATTTGTATTGATGTTAGGTTAGATTATCTTGTATTTTGGGATTGTGATTATTTGGATATTTATGTATTTATTTTTCTATGGATTGTTTATAGCCCTATTTCATTTTCTTATGCTTATGCTATGTATTTGTGTTGATTAATTGATCACTAATTTACACAATTTTATCTATTGATTTAAATATCGAGAGATGAGTCTCAATAGACGAACCCAAGGCACGAGACACCTATGTCGATAAATTCGAGAGAATTGAGGCTTAGTGTGAGGGCTAGAAATCTTAGGAGTTTTTGGTAAGTACATGTGTAAGATTTGTTCGGAGACGGTAAACCTAGCATGTACCCTCCAAACTTAAGTGTCTCGAGAGAGAGCTTAGACGAGATTTCCCTAGTGAAATTTAGCACCACAAATAGACATTCAATAGGATCATTAGTGCCAAGTACCGAAGAAATCAATCCTAAAAGTACCTTTACCTTCTTGTCCCATTTTCCATTTATTTTTCCTGTTTATTTATTGCTTTCTTTAGTTTAGATTAGTTAGATTTCCGTTTATCTTATCGTCTTGATAACGATTGAGGTCCGATGTTGTAGTACACATAGTTAGGTCTAATTAGTCTCTGTGGATACGACACTCTTGCTCGCCATATGTACTATAATTGCATCGTACACTTGCGGTATAATTTTAGTCGACTAAAAGTCGATCAAGTTTTTGGCGCCGTTGTCGGGGACTAAATAATTTAGTTGTGTTATTATGATAAGGATTGCATTGTTAATCTAGACATTGTTTTATTTTAGTTTTTGTTTTTCATTTCTTGTTTGTTTGTGTTTTGTTTTTGAAGGTTGAGTAAGCACGTGGAGTGAGAGGACAAAACGTCGAAGGAATCCGGACGCGGACGTCTTGTGTCATCTTGTCTTCCCTAATCATTTGTGAGCTCGTCTAAGGTGAACCACTTATTTCCTTCAAACTTATTCTCACTTAATATCGAATAAGTTTGGGGGAAGAAAGTGTGGTTATCTTGGATCTCTCCTTCCTTTTTGTTTGTTTTATGTGTTGCATTGCATGTAGGTTGCATTAGTTTTTTTTTTTATCTTATTTATTTGTTTGCACGTTTAAATGCTTTAAATAATTGGAAGTTTTTGGGATCTTGAGTCTTGAGAATTTGTTGAGATTGTATGAGATTTGAATTGATGGCTTGCTTATGATGAGTTGATTTTCATTGATAGTTTTGAAAACTTGGGTATGATTGTGAATTGTTGAAATATACTTTTGATGGATTTTTGAATTATTTTGCCTTTGGAATTTGTTGAGCTTGTGAGATTTGGGCCTAAGACTTAGTCTTATTTTATTCTAGTGTGTTCATCATTCATGCATGTTTTCTCTGGAACTTGCTTTTATGTCTTTCTTGAGACCGTGTTGGTGTGCTTTGAAATTAGAAAATGATTAAAGGTCATCCTTGTTAGCCAATTGCTCACCCAAATTTGTCATGATCACCAACAAATTCTTTCCCTAGTAGCCACTTTGAGCTTTGAAGCCTTTTTCTTTGTTTGAGCCTTGAGAAATCATTGGATGAAAACTTGTGGAGAAGGGAAGAAATGGAGAATTGTTGAATGAGTGGGGGATGTTTTGGTTAGAAGGAAAATCATTTTTCTCAAGAAAATTCATTAAAAAATTGAAAGAGAAAAAGAAAGAAAAATGAAGAGAGAGTGAATGGAAAGATCAAAAAGCTTTATTGAGGCAAAAGAAATGAAAAAAATTGTTGATATGTTTGTTAAGGTTGGAAGGAAACTCAAATGAGTTTTGCTAAGGAAGACAAAAAAAAATGGTAAGTGAGGTATCAAATATAGTGAGTTGGGATCCAATGATCCAAATATATTAGTCACATAATCAAATTTTCCCACCTTAACCAAAAAGCTTACAATACAACCTCTCAAAAGACCTTTTTGATTCTCATTTTGAGCACACATATTTGTAGTGAAGAGATTAGATATGGTAGATTTCATGTCATGAAATGATTGTGAGTGTATACACGTCCAATTCTAAACACTTGTGTGTTTGAGAGAAAAAAAAAATACCTAGAGAGATGACATTTTTCAATGGCATTGTATTCTTGAATCCATCTTAGGTGCATTGAAGCTTTGAATTTCATACTCAAATGTATTTTTGTTTGAATCTCTGAGGCATGAGCCATCTTTACAATTTTTTTTTCATTTCAACATTTTCTTTTTTTTTCTTCATTGTTTGGGGACAAACAACCTTTTAAGTTTGGAGAAGTTGATAAGTGGTGTTTTTGCACAACATTTTGAGGTTGAAATGAAGTGAATTGAAGAGTTGTGCATGTATTTTAACCCAAATTTCACTTTTAACCTCCCGATTTGAAAGTTTTGTTTGTTGTTTGAATTTCACAGGAAATGGATAATTAATAAATGAATATTTGAGTGATCCAAATCCATAAGAAGATAGAGAATTGAATGAGGAACGCGCTGCAAGTTGAATCACCTCAATCGGACAAGAAACGAGGGAGAACGGAGCAAATCCGTGAAAGGTGGCAGTGCAGAAATTCTGGCGCGAGTGGCAGCGCGACCGGACTGCACTCGCGCCAGAAACATATTTTTCTTTG
Organism: Perilla frutescens; assembly: GCA_026008535.1. NCBI lineage: Eukaryota > Viridiplantae > Streptophyta > Magnoliopsida > Lamiales > Lamiaceae > Perilla > Perilla frutescens. The sequence goes on along the minus strand of BRKX01000001.1, from coordinate 45,383,334 downwards.
ATCGGGGCGCGACTGAGCCCATGTCGCGCCCCCAGCCCAGAATTTCAGATCCGTGCGTCTCTTTCTCTTTTTATTTGATTTTCCTTTCATTATCCACACAATTCACACAGCCACACAATCCATTTTTTCTCCAAAATCCCCAAATTTTCCCCAACACCAAACCCTTATCTCATCTCCCATCTTCAACCCTCACCCCTCAAACCTATACCCTAGCTAGGATTTCCACCTAGCTAGAGTGAATCAGGAGCAATGACTTGAAGACAGTGCAAAGAGAAGACGAGCGGAGGAAAGGGTGGAGTCGAAACTCAATTTCCGGGTTGTTCTTAGTTTCTATTCTTGTTTTTACTTTTGATTTTCTTTGAGATAATTTAATTCTTGCATTTGTATTGATGTTAGGTTAGATTATCTTGTATTTTGGGATTGTGATTATTTGGATATTTATGTATTTATTTTTCTATGGATTGTTTATAGCCCTATTTCATTTTCTTGTGCTTATGCTATGTATTTGTGTTGATTAATTGATTACTAATTTACACAATTTTATCTATTAATTTAAAAATCGAGAAATGAGTCTCAATAGACGAACCCTAGGCACGAGACACCTATGTCGATAAATTCGAGAGAATTGAGGATTAGTATGAGGGCTAAAAATCTTAGGAGTTTTTGGTAAGTACATGTGTAAGATTCGTTCGGAGACGGTGAACCTAGCATGTACCCTCCAAACTTAAGTGTCTCGAGAGAGAGCTTAGACGAGATTTCCCTAGTGAAATTTAGCACCACAAATAGACATTCAATAGGATCATTAGTGCCAAGTACCGAAGAAATCAATCCTAAAAGTACCTCTACCTTCTTGTCCCATTTTCCATTTATTTTTTCCGTTTATTTATTACTTTCTTTAGTTTAGATTAGTTAGATTTCCGTTTATCTTATCGTCTAGATAACGATTGAGGTCCGATATGGTAGTACACACAGTTAGGTCTAATTAGTCTCTGTGGATACGATACTCTTGCTCGCCATATGTACTATAATTTGGACCGTACACTTGCAGTATAATTTTAGTCGAATAAAAAGTCGATTAGTTTGCATTTAGATTATGTTCTATAATTGTTCTATACAATGTTCCATATACTTATATTATAGATGATATGGTGTGGGGAGTCACACGGTAAGATCATATCGTTAGAACCTTGTAATGAATCAAAGAGCTTACGGCTTAGATGGTCCTCAACACACCATCAGTACACCGTAGAATAATCTGACAAGTTAGTTTATCTTGATTAACTGATTATTCTAGTACACTTGTTAGTGTATTGAGAAGGATCACGATATGATACTATTCTCTGTCTCTAACCCAGTTACTGAGAGAATAAAGATCCACAGAGTTCGGGTTCTGAACTCATGTGATATTGGCGAGCTTATGTGTGTGTTGTTTATTACTTTGATTTATCAATGAGTGAGATCTTTTCGTAGATCAAACTCGATATCTTGGGTAATAACAATGTATACATAGTGTCTCGAGCAGTATCCATGAGCACCGTGTCCTGGTACACCAGGTTGATGATGTTCTCTTGAAGAAACACAAGTTCATGTTGAAACTTTGCAGGTGGAATTTATTCCTTACATGATAAAGCTTGTGTGGTACTACTCAAGGTTTTAGATGTTAAGTAATTACAGCTTTCAGAGGCTGACATAATTAATTAATGAACATTATATCTTAAACACGGGGAATGGCTGGACTAAAGGAGAAAACATATTCGCAAATATGTATTAAATTGGTAAGTCAGTTTTACTTCTTTAGTGGAATAAAAGTAAAACTTAATTTATTTAATTATATCCTAGGTTTATTAGATATTGTATATTAAATAAATTAGTGGGTCAATTTAATATTCTTATAGATCCTTGTTGTAGCCCAATTGACTGATAGTGGACTGGATATAGAACTTGAGATAGAGGCCCAAGCTGGAGCTTGTAATTTTCGTCCCTCTCTATATAAATATAGGGAAGGGGATCGAAAATTGAAGCATAAAAAATCAGCCTCTCTTTGTCTCTCAAGATATCCACATAATTCACAACCCTATCTAGTAGATTTCAGCCCACTCTGAATCTAGATATAGTCCGAGAATACAACAGAAGATCTTGGAGTAGAATTGTGTAGTGGTCGAAATTTTGAGGAAAAAGGAGGCGCCTACTGTGTTCATTCAACAACAAGATTAGATCTTTAATCTTGTCCACAGACCGTCTATCGATTTGTAAGTAGATTCATTTTCTATGTTTTCCGCTTTATTAGATTCGAATCTGCTTTGCATGCTATTTGATTAGACTGTGATAAACATGCATGTGACATAAAATTATGATTTGCATGAACATGGATTAATGAACAACCAAATAGATCATGCGGTGGTTTAATTCGAAAAAACCCAAACAGTGGTATCAAAGCCAGGTTTTGCCACTGTTCTAGGATTAATCCAAGCATGAATTCGAAATTACATATTAAATTTGATGTTAAATTTATGGTGTTTAAATTTTCAGATTTAATTGTGCATGTATTTCGATTTTATGGCATTCAAAACGTGAAAGAATTTTGATGTATAAAAATCAAAAATTCTTGTTTTGGATGGTATAGAATTTTCGGCCATATAATAAAGATTTGGGATGATATTTGATGTTCTTCAAATTTTCAGATTTTTATTTCATGGGTTTCGAAAATTTAGTTGTCAAAAATTTCGATTTTTGATGTGTTAAAATTCCCTAATTTTTGTGTTGAATTTTCGGTCACCTTGAATTAAAATTGGATGGATTTTTGATCAAGTTCAAAATTTCCAGATTAGAAAATTTTGATCAAGTTTAAAATTTTGGTGATTAAAAAAAGATTAGGTAATCTTTGGTGTATATCTTAAGTTACCTATTTCTAATCTAGATAAGTTTGAAAATAGAATTTTAAAATCATGAGTATTGGATTAAGATTTGATATTATTTGATGTATATCTTAATTTACCTAATTTGAATAAAGATAGATTTGAAAATAAAATTTTAAATTTGGAAGAATTTGAAGTGGATCAAATTTTCAGATTTATTATTTTACTTATTTTCGAAAATCTATGTATTAAAATTGGATAAGGTAATTTTTGAATATATACAAATAATTATCAAAATCCAATTGTGATAAGAAAATAATTTTGGATAGATTTTGGAAGATTTTGAAGTGGATCAAATCTTCAAACCTTATCCTTAAAGATTTAGATTTTTATGGATAATATTTGGATTAGATTTTTGATTTATATCAAGATATCCAATTATTATTTAATTAGGGTGGTTTGAAAATATTAAATAAATTTGGTGGATAATTTTAATTAATTTCCATATTTATTTTTGGTATTATTTTTGAGAATTACAAGTTAAAATTGGTGGATAATTATTTTAATTTCCAATTTTTATCTTGTAGATAATATCGAATTAATTAATTTAATTAATGGTAATATTCGAATATTATTTAATATTCATGCATAGATATCATATGTTATTTTATGTGGATCATATAATAAATGATTGTTGGATTTGTAGACTGTGTTTGTTTGCAGGTTTACCAACTATCATAGCTCTTTTTATTTTATGTGATGTATGTTTATGTTGAATGAATGTTGGTCGTATGCCGGTTTGGCTACGTGATTTTTATCCATGAGAAAATCCATGGATTAGGTCTAGGTTTTATTTTACATTATTTTAATGTAATAGCTATAAAGCTGTTAGGCCGAGTTTTTTGAGTTGTAATTTTTATGCTAGCAATATTAGATTTTTCCTATTGGAATAGATAGTCTATTTTGAATAAAGATCGGAGATCAACTCAAAGAAGGAAAGTAATACAACACCAAGGTTCACCGGTTCATGTCCCGAAATCCTAAATGGAGCTAGGGTTTTTCGGTAAGGCGCGGTGAAGGGGCGGCGACCAAGCCTGCTTGTGGAGCTGCCTTTCCAGTTTTATCTCATCAACATCAACATGAGATATAAGCAATGATAGTTGGAATATTTTTGTTGCTTATTATGTTGAAGCATGCAATGGATGTTTTATCATTTTATGTGATGTTTGCATGTTAGATAATGGGATAAAATGAAACCTCAAACATAAATAACTAAGTGAGAGGGATTCATACCAAAGTATGTAAAAATCTCATACGGTCTCCATTAAAATCTGGTTTAATTGAGAAGTGATGGGCATGCGCGTTGAAATCGGTCTTCCTCCATATCGAATGTGTCATATCACAGTTTTCTCTAGAAATTAAATCTCCTAAATGGATAGTTGTAGAACACTATTAGAACTAACTGAGTCCTCCATCTGGAGCGGTTAAATTCGAATAGTGATCTTGGTGTGAAGATAAGGGTGTGCACACTTAGATGTGATTTATTGATAAACGTCCACACGATCGTGGCTTATCAGTTAGACAATTACATGACCGTGTTAATTATCCGGCTATTAATTTGCTTGTTGTAAGGAAACTCAACTGAAGGCAAATTAAAGGTTTAACCTATTTAAAAATGAGATTTATAAACGTCCACACAGTCATGGCTTATAGAAATCATTTTTAAAGTGTCGGTGGAAAAGTATATAATTTTTATGAGGTTTTCGATTATATGCTTTTATTCTAAATAGTTTTGTGACTGTACTGCATGTTTTAATTTCAGTTATTTCATATGATCAATGACACTCTCCAATCTATCCTCAATCCTCAAAGAAAACAAACTTGTCGGTGAAAACTACAATGACTGGCTTCGTAACCTTAACTTAATTCTTGTTGCTGAGGGACACAAGTTTATACTTGAAGAGGTTTGTCCTTAGACGCCAGATGAGGGTTCTGATGAAGCCCAAAAGGTTGCATATGATAAGTGGGTTAGGTCTAATGAGATAGCGCGCTGTTACATTCTGGCATATATGTCAAGTGTTTTGCAACATCAGCATGAGCCTATGAAAATTGCTTATGATATCATGTACAACCTTAGGCAGCTATTCGGTCATCAAAACCACTCGGCACGTCATTTGGCAATGAAGAAACTAATGGATGCGAGAATGGCTGACTCCACACCTGTTAGGGATCACGTTCTCATGATGATGGGGTATTTATCTGAGATCGAGACCTTGGGTAGAGAACTGGACGCCGAGTCTCAAATCAACATTGTTCTTCATAGCTTGTCCTCGAAGTTTGAGCAGTTCAGGCTGAACTTTAACATGATTAAAAGGGATGTCAGCCTGACTGAACTGCTCATAGATCTTCAGGCGGCTGAATTGCTCTAAAAGAGCGATCCTCAGGCCCACATAGCTGAAAAAGGAGCGTCTTCTTCTGGTGGAAAAAGGAAGAAGAAAACGCACCTAAAAAGGCTGCAGATGAAGCGCCTAAGGTGAAGAAGCCAAAGGCAAAGATTCCTCTCAAGAAGTTCAAGTCAAAGATTAAGTCCTTTAAGTGCGGCCAACCAGGTTACTGGAAGGCGGCGTGTCCTAACAACCAGAAGAAGAGAGGTACATCTCACACTCTGGTTGTAGAAACATGTTTAACAACTTGTTCTACCCAGTCATGGGTAGTAGATACTGGAGCTACTGATCATGTTTGCATGTCTTTACAGGGGTTCTTGGTAAAAAGACAGCTGAGTGAAGATGAGATCACCGTCTACATGGGCAATGCTACGAGAGTGGCGGCTGTTGTAGTGGGAGACGTTGTTTTACCTTTCAGTAGTGATAGAACTTTGGTTTTGAAAGATTGTCTTTATGTGCCTGGTTTTAGGCGAAACTTAATTTCAGTTTCTAAATTGATTATGGATGGATATTTTGTTTCTTTTGATAACAAAGTAGTTATCTTTAGTGGTAAACATTTTATCTGTTCTGGCACATTGGATGGACACTTATACTTTCTCAAACCAACTGAAAGCACTACGCAAAGATAACTGTTGAATACATCGATCATAAACCCTAACAAGAGAAAAGAACCTTCAAACTTTAATTAAACCTATCTTTGGCATCTAAGGCTAGGTCATATAAACCTTAAGAGGATACAAAGGCTTGTAAAAGATGGACCATTGTCTTTTTTGGTACTGGAATTGTTTCCTTTGTGTGAATCCTGTTTGGAAGGTAAAATGACCAAGCGTCCTTTCCAGTCAAAAGAAAATAGGAAGTAGCCCAGCACACGTGTTGGACAAGGAATCTGATAAGCTGGCTCCTTGTACTGATGTAAGGCTGTTTGTTGGATATCCTAGAGGAACGAAAGGTGGTTTGTTTTATAGTCCTAAGGATCAGAAGATCATTGTCAGCACCAATGCTCGATTCTTAGAGGAAGACTATGTCATAAACCACAAACCAAAGAGTCAAATCATCCTTGAGGAGTTAAAGGGAGGATCGAATCCTACACCAGTTGTACAATAAGAAGAACCACCAAACACTGCACAACGTGTCACAGAAGTACATGAACTGCCTCGTCGTAGTGGGAGGGTTGTACGCCAACCTGATAGATTCATTGGTTTGGGAGAGGCTTCAGATTTCCCAGAAGGACTAAATGAATTGGATCCCAAGACCTATGACGAGCCAATTCGAGATAAAGATGCAGATTCTTGGAAAACTGCAATGGAATCTAAGATTGGATCTATGGATCACAATCAAGTCTGGGAGCTCATAGAACCACTAGATGTGATTAAACCCATTGGGTGTAAGTGGATCTACAAGAGCAAGAGGGGAGCTGACGGGAAGATTGAAACCTTCAAAGCTAGATTGGTGGTGAAAGGGTATACTCAGAAAGAAGGGATCGATTATGAGGAAACCTTTTCACCGGTAGCCATGCTTAAGTCAATCCGGATTCTCTTGTCAATTGCCGCTCATTTGGATTATGAGATCTGATAGATGGATGTCAAGATAGCTTTCCTAAATGGAAGTCTTGAAGAAAACATTCACATGAAACAACCAGATGGATTCATTGCTAAAGGCCAAGAGCACTTGGTATGTAAGCTTAAGAGATCCATTTATGGACTTAAGCAGGCATCGAGATCTTGGAACATCTGATTTGATGAGGTTATCCAGTCATATGGATTCGTGCAAAGTCCGGATGAGAGCTGTGTGTACAAGAAATGTGATGGAAACGTGGTGGCATTCCTCGTACTTTATGTTGATGATATCTTGGTTATTGGAAACAGTAAGAAGGAGTTATCAAACATTAGGGTGTGGATGTCCATGCAGTTTGATATGAAGGATCTAGGTGAAGCCGGACATGTCCTTGGCATCAAGATCATTCGAGAACACCAGAAAAGGATGTTATGTCCGTACCAGGCGACTTATATCGATACAGTGCTAGCTAGGTTTAGCATGCGAGATTCCAAGAAAGGTTTTATATACCTTACAGGCATGGAATTCATCTATCCAAGGAAATGTGTCCCCAAACACAATCTGAGATAGAGGAAATAAAGAAAGTACCATATGCTTCGGCTGTGGGAAGTTTGATGTATGCTATGCTATGCACTAGGCCTGATATATGCTATGCCATAAGCATGGTAAGCAGATATCAGTCTAACCCTGGACAAGGTCACTGGACTGCGGTCAAAAACATTCTCAAGTACCTTAAAAGGACTCGAGAATACATGTTGGTTTTTCGCTCTGATAGTCTAGTGCCTTTGGGTTATACGGACTCAGATTTTCAAACCGACAAAGATCAGAGTAAGTCTACCTCGGGCTATGTATTTACATTAGGAGGTGGAGCCATCGCATGGAGGAGCATTAAGTCAAAATGCATTGCGGATTCCACCATGGAAGCTGAGTATGTAGCAGCCTCTGAGGCTGCAAAAGAGGCTGTCTGGCTCCACGGGTTCCTAGAGGGCTTGGGCATGGTTTCTGGTTTGCATAAGACTATCACGATATACTGTGATAATTCTGGTGCAGTGGCAAAATCGAAGGAGCCCAAAGCTCACAATGCAAGTAAACACATAGAGAGAAAGTACCATCAGATACGAGAAATCATTAAGAGAGGAGACGTGACGGTAGTCAAGATTGCATCTGAAGACAACCTGGCTGATCCATTCACAAAAAGCCTGCCGGCTAAGACCTTTGATGGTCACGTGGACAAAATGGGAGTGAGATGCAGACCTGGTGGCGCAGTTTGAGTTTATAGTTTTGATTGGAGAGTTAGCCTGTTAGTTTTTATGCTTCAAAGACATGTTTCAAGTATAAGTGGGAGATTGTTGGTTTTGTATACTAGAAGAATTGTCTTTGTATACTTTTCTGATGATATGATGATATGAAATGAAAGTTATTATAGTCACTATTTGCATTTAGATTATGTTCTATAATTGTTCTGTGCAATGTTCCATATACTTACATTGTAGATGATATGGTGTGGGGAGTTACACGGTAAGATCATATCGTTAGAACCTTGTAATGAATTAAAGAGCTCACGGCTTAGATGGTCCTGAACACACCATCGGTACACCGTAGAATAATCTAACAGGTTAGTTTATCTTGACTAACTGATTATTCTAGTACACTTGTTAGTGTATTGTGGAGGATCACGATAGGATACTATTCTCTGTCTCTGACCCAGTTACTGAGAGAATAAAGATCCACAGAGTTCGGGTTCTGAACTCATGTGATATTGACGAGCTTATGTGTGCGTTATTTATTACTTTGATTTATCAATGAGTGAGATCTTTTCGTAGATCAAACTCAATATCTTGGATAATAACAATGTATACATAGTGTCTCGAGCAGTATACATGAGCACCGTATCCTGGTACGCTAGGTTGATAATGTTCTCTTGAGGAAACACAAGTTCATGTTGAAACCCTGCAGGTGGAATTTATTCCTTACATGATAAAGCTTGTATGGTACTACTAAAGGTTTTATATGTTAATTAATTATAGCTGTCAGAGGCTGACATAATTAATTAATGAACATTATATCTTAAACACGGGGAATGGCTGGACTAAAAGAGAAAACATATTCGCAAATATCTATTAAATTGGTAGGTCAGTTTTACTTCTTTAGTGGAATAAAAGTAAAAGTTAATTTATTTAATTATATCCTAGGTTTATTGAATATTGGATATTGGATATTAAATAAATTAGTGGGCCAATTTAATATTCTTCTAGATCCCTATTATAGCCCAATTGACTGATAGTGGACTGGATATAGAACTTGAGATAGAGGCCCAAGCCCAGTAGGTCTGGAGCTTGTAATTTTCGTCCCCCTCTATATAAATATAGGGAAGGGGATCGAAAATTGAAGCATAAAAAATCAGCCCATCTTTGTCTCTCAAGATATCCATAGAATTCACAATCCTATCTAGTAGATTTCAGCCCACTCTGAATCTAGATACAGTCCGGGAATACAACAGAAGATCTTGGAGTAGAATTGTGTAGTAGTCGAAATTTTGAGGAAAAATGAGGCGCCTACTGTGTTCATTCAACAACAAGATTAGATCTTTAATCTTGTCCATAGACCGTCTATCGATTTGTAAGTAGATTCGTTTTCTATGTCTTCCGCTTTATTAGATTCGAATCTACTTTGCATGCTATTTGATTAGACTGTGATAAACATGCATGTGATATAAAATTATGATTTGCATAAACATGGATTAATGAACAACCAAATAGATCCTGCGATGGTTTAATTCGAAAAAACCCCAACATAAGTTATGATTATTTAAAATTTTTAAGAATTTTTTAAAAGATGATGACATCACTTTATAAAAAAAATCTGGAATTACCCATTATATTTCGAATTTTACATATTTTCAACTATGCCACCGCCTTTTTATCCGCCATGTCATCAAAATCCTTGAATTTGATTGATTCATAGGTTCTCATGGGGGGATTGGTTCCTATTTGAACCCACCCCCCCTCCCCCCCCACACACACACACACTTAATCACACACACATTCACGTAAATATATATAATATATTTAGTTATATATGCCAAGCACATATGTATACAATACATATAGACGTAAATATATATTCATATAAGCACACACACGGATATATGTGTGTGTGTATATATATATATATTATTCCAAATCTATTTTTATATTTACTCTAAATGTCATAGTAATATCATGTTATAATTATTATTATGCTTAGTGGCGCACATAGATATATTCAATACTATTACGTTTCAAGATCAAGTTAAGGTGGGGAATCCAACGTGGATTATTATGCAAAATATTCATTTATCCTTATTATGCATTTTGTGCAGTTTATATGTGGAAAATTATATGTTCAGCCTAGAGATTGCAGAAAAAGTTATTCAACCTACGGGTTGCATGTTCGGCCTACGGGCTGCAGGAAAATTATACTTGATAAGCTATGTATTTATTGTTCATATTGTGTATAATCTGAATAAATGCAGTAACCCCATTGAGTTAATAGAATTCACCCTAAAGCTATTTATTTTTCAGGCTAAGGCAGTTCGGACGGTGATGTGGAGACAGATTGATGGTCAAGATTAAATAAATATTATTTTATTTTAAATATTGCTTCCATTGTATTAAACTCTTTTATTTATTGTATAAATGAAATATATCTATTTATGAAATTTTGGGACGTCACATGTTAGTTTTTAATTTATAAAATCTAATAAGGGTGTATTTATATATTATTATAAAAAACAATATTATATATAATAATGAAATTATATAATGAAGATATCCAAAGTAATAGTTAACGCTATATAATTGGGACTGAAGGAGTATTTATATACGAGCGAAACAACAACAATATCTTTGTTATTATGTTGAGGTGAATCCCTAATAGCCGCCAAACTATGGTTCTGAAAATAAGCCTCGGACTTTAATTTGACACTTCATTATTAAAATTAAAAATTACATTATTTTTAATAAATTCACTGAATGCATGTAGTCTGTCTAGTACGACGTGCACATGAGATTTTATGTTGCATCATGTGTATTATACTTGATGTTGTATTCTAAATTAGAGTTAAGGATCACATAAACCTCCTTAACTATTTTTGAAAGTTCACATTGCTCTCTCTTTAACTATTTGGTTTATTTAGCCATATTCACTATTTAAAATGGTTCACACTGCCACTTCTATGGATGGAAAACTCAATATTTATATTATATATATATATATATTGAGATAATTTGTAAAATTATTTTAATCTAAAACCTTTCATCCGCGTATTTCAAATTTACAATTAAGTGTTCAACTCTATTTTCAATGGTGAAAGAAACCCACAAATCAATTAATATTATTATATAATGAATTTTGAAGATGATAATCTAAGTAAATTTAAAATTCATAAATCTTGTTCTCTTTCCAAAACATTAAATCATCATAAATGAATAATCGATCTATGTTGTAGAATTCATCATCGAATCATCAAATTTCAAAATTTAAAATAATTTTACAAATAATCTCTCTCTCTCTCTCTCTCTCTCTTTATATATGTATTATAAATATTGAATTTTTCATAATATATTATTATTATGTGCTAATTATTTTATTAATAAAGTTGTAGGTATTTATTATTTTATTAATTATTAACCATAATTTATTAATTAATAGCAATTTTGGTTAATTGTAAAATTGTGTGTAAAAGTATGTGAAAAATCTTAAAGTGTGAGAAAATGTATGTTAGTGTGTGTTTGATTTAGTTTAATTTAATGATTGTTTTTCTGGTTCATCCCACCCAATTAGGTAATTAGGGTTTATAATTATATTTTAGTATTTAATTTTCAATTTTCAATAATAATCTATGATTATGGTTGATTATTTCAAAATTAAATTTTATAATTTTTATAATTTATTTTTTTATAAATGTTGACTATGATTGTTTATGTTATAATTATTTTTATTTTATAATAAATATTATTATAATCGTAAATTTAATGGTGAAATATGAAAAAGTGAAACATGAAATTTGAACAGAGTCTAGTGGTATTACTCACTCAAATAAGAGTGAGAGACCGTAGTTCCATCTAAATTCTCCTATTCCCAATTCAATTAAAAAAAAAGATTTTTAAAAAATTTAGTTCACAAAAGTACAAGCTCAAAGTAACACTCCATTCATTTCATTTTGATTGTTGTTTTAATTTTAGTTTTTTTAATCTAGAATTAACAATTAATTTTATGGACTAATATAGTCATCCCTCATATATGACATACAATCTTATTCACGTATATTTTATTAAAATATTATTTTGAATATGGTTAAAATTGAGAGAGAGAGTGTGTGTGAAAATATATAAAACAACAAACATTTTAATACAAAATAAAAAAATTTAAAATAAAAATCAAAACGAAACAAGGGGAGTCGCGCGCGCACACACACACACAGATATATATATATATATATATATATATATATATATATATATTTAGATCTATAATTAAAAGGAGATTATACCCTAATTGGGGATGGATCAATCCTAAATAAAAAAATTATTTTAAATCATAATAAATTAAAAATTAAAAAATATTTTTTTTTAAAAAGTGAAAGCTTGGCACAAAAAATGGCACATGAAATGTAACAGGTGATCTGACGTGAAAAAAACTTGTTCGATATTTATTTTTCACCTAAACTACAAGTGTACATCGAGGCTTATAGAATAGCGGTGAACAAAGTCATATCCACAGAGACTTAATTCCCAACTACTAGTTATTCTGTTTACCCTAACTATGTTATCTAGACTACACAAAATTTAGAGATATTGTAACTAATTAAATAAAACAATTAACGAAATTAAAATACTAGGATCAAAAGCAGACAAAATTGCAGGGAAAAGTATCAAGTAAGACAAGCGTATTCTAGGATTGAACAATCATCAATTAATCCATCTAATTAACCAATTCCAAATTCATGCCTATTTTGGGAGTTCAATCACACTAGAGCAACCACGTCTATATTCAAAACCTCTTCTCAGAGTATTAAGAGTGTAAATTACACAATAAATAATAATGTCTCCATTAATTATCTAACATGCGACTCCTAAATGATTCATAGGTTTAATGCTCTCTCAAGTAATTTTAACTCTCTCGAGTGTTGTTGATTACCAAGTTAATTATTCTTTTCTAGTGTCGAAACTGCTCTCTCGATTTATGAATCAACACAAAATGATACATCAATTAATGGCCAGTTAACTGATGTAAAAATGCAAAGCAAGAATAATTAAAGTGCAATAAAATCATAGATACAAAATTGGAATTAATTAAAAGACTTCATAATTCTAGGGTTTAATTATTCATAATAAAATAAACAAATAAAACTATTTTCAAGTTGTTCATGGCTAGACAAGAATTAAAGTAAATAAAACCCGGAAGATTAAATCTGCCTCGAATCTTGACTTGCTTGAAATCCTTGATCTTGTTCTTCGCGATGCTCTTTCTCCATAGCAAACCTCTATTTTCAATCTTAGGGTCTGGTATATGGTGTATGATTTTCGTGCATGGAAACCCTTATTTGGTAGTTAAGAAAAGCCCAAAAATAGAGTAGAAAAATCAGACAGGCCCGCGCAACTTGTGAGGACATTCGCGACCAAGCTGCCCATGAGTCAGGTTGCGAATCCACGTGGCGACACATGGCATGACGTGGCTCCATATTCGCGACCCTTATCCAGATTCGCACCAAGGTCGTGAATTTCCTTCTTTAGCACCCTACCTCTATCGCGACGTCGCAGGCTCTCAGCATGAGCTAGTCGCGACCTCACCCGCGACTGCACAACAGGGTCACGGTCGCGGGTCTTTTCTTTGCTTGTTTCGTCTCGTTTTCTCGACCAATTTCATCGTGTAATCTCCCGGGACTCCATCTTCACTTCCAACCTTCAAAGCATCAAAAATTGACGGACAAACTTGCAAAATTTGACAACCTATACCAAACTCCAAAAGCACGTAAAAGCCAAATAAACTGAGATAGAAACACAAAAAGTATGCAAAATACGACATGAAGGTATACCAAAAAATAATGTAAAATCTCAGTTTATCAAAACTATATTTTTTTAGTTTTGCATCTTTTTTTTATGTCGAGGATAACTTGCAGCCGCTATTACCCCGCCCCTGTGTAATAGCCAGCAAACTATACAAGGTAAGTAAACCACACTTGGCAGACTAGGTGTGACAAGCTCACACTTAATGGTGTTAGTAGTAAAATTCGAACTTGGCAGATCATGTGTGACAGACTCACACTTAATAGTGTTAGTGGTGAAATTCGAACTTAAGACCTTTGGCCCCAAGATTACATCACTCCACCATTAATTCATCCCAAAGGAGACTATGGTTAAAAAACAAACAAGAAAGAGGAGTCCCCTTCAATGTAGTCTTTAGGAGATTTTCGCACATTTTCCCAATAGTTTTTAACCACTCATCAATGATCATATTGAATATGTATTGGCAACACATTTATTATAAACTTGAAACATGATGAATATGTTGAGGTGCATGGCACTCAACATATTCCACACCTTAAGGAATTATACATTTTGGAAGGAAGGAGGAAGCTTCCTCAAATAAGATAGGGAAGCTGCAGTAATATCTTGATATTTTAAGTGAAGGTGGACCCCTATGTTGTTGCTTCTTTAGGGTGGCCGCAATGGACGTTTTTGACCAAGTTTCAAGAGCCTAGAACCTATCTAAATTCCATTGTGCAAGGCAGCGTGGCAAAGCTCTAAGAAATGGACTTCCCCGTGAGGAAGCCAATTTCCAACAGTAAAAGTGACCATTTTGCTGCAAAAGGAGCAGACTTGTCGGCCACAAGCATTAATTTTTTTTCTTTTTTATTAAATCTGGTATGCAAATTGTAATGTCCATATATATATATATATGTATCACACATTAACATTACTATATGTTTGTGTGTGTGTGTGTGTGTGTATATATATTACTATTACTATAATATATATTGCCAACGACTAATATATTTTTTTAATTAAAAATGCCAAATGGTTAATTTTTTTAATTAAATATGCCAACGGCTATTTTTAAAAATTTTCTATAAATTGAACTTCAATTAACTCATTTTTTTCACAATTCACATACTATTTCTCTCCTTATCGCCATATTTTTTCATCTCTTCATAAATTTCAATCTAAAGATGGCTGACAAATACAGTGGTCAATTTTCAAATTATTTTGGTTCGTCAAATACGCAGGGAAATTCAAGTTCTCAAAATTCTTAAAATCATCCTAATTCTCAATCTTCTTAATCCCCTTTTTATATGCCACATTTTTCTTAAAATTTTCCCACTGCTACTCCGTGTTTCATGCCCTCTTCACAAAATAATGCAGCTCTGTATTTCATATCTCAACGTGATTATTATGCAGCAATGGGTGGCCAGTTTATGTCACAACCTTCTTAAATATTTTCTCTTCCACAATCAAATGAATCCAGATGATCGAGTCGCGGAGGGTCTGCATCCGATAACGAGGCAATGACACCATATGGCTCTCAATTTCCACTACACTCTACACAAACTGGGCTAGAGCATATCAACCTTGAAGATGAAGATAAAGTTGTTAATGACAGCAACGAATGTGTTAGTGGATCTCATGGTGAAGTGAGGATGATATCGAAATAAAATATTATCTTTACTTTCTTCTGTCGGTAGAGAAATAAAATAATACAAAAGTAGTTGTTGCCAACTAGCTGTTAGCTATAATAATACTATCTTTATTTTCTGATGTTGGCAGCTTTATTTTCTAATGTTGGCAGAGATGTTGACATACAGAAATAATTGTTGCCAACTAGCCGTTAGCTACAATAATTATTTCATCTATAAATTCAAGTTCATTTTCTGTTCTTTTCATTCTCAATCAACTCTCCACTCTCACTTTAGCTAAATTCATTCTACAAAAATTCTCTTTTGTCATCAAAATATCTTCCAAAAAACAAATAATTCGTGATTTTGTGAGGAATGAGATACTAGAAGAAGGAGATGAGCTCGAATTGATGATGCTTAATCATCTTGAGAAAAAAGAGCAGCGACTTCATGCGGCTCAAAGTTCTTCAAAAAAAAGCAGAAGGTATTGTAGTAAGCAAAAATTTAAAATATTATATATAATATTTTTATTATTTTTTATATATTTATTTAGTTTTGGAATCTTATGAAATCCAAAATTAGATAAACTATTTAAATAATAAAGATATTATTATATGATAAACATCAAGAGTCTTTGGCAACAAATAAATATCTTTCAAAAAATATATATCAATTTCTAACAGCCAATGAGATAGTGTCACATCAGCTCTAGATCTCTTTCCCTACAACTATAAATAGAGGCCTCCATATCAGTTGAAAATCACACCAGAAATCATTTGAAGAGTTCAAGAATTTGAGAAGAAATTCCATAAGTGAAATTCTCATAAATATTCAAGGTGTTCCTCACCAAATTCATTCCGAAGACGGCGTTTAATCCATAAGCAAGACAGTCAAAGGCGTTCTTCATCAAATTCAACCCAAAGTTGGTGTTTGATCCGGAAACAAGGTGTCGGCCCTCCGAATTAACGTTGTCAAGTCCAAATACCAAATCAAAGAAGATCGAGGATATAAATCTTCCCTGAAAACTTCAAAGACCAAGTTCAAACAACAAGTCCGAGAAAATCAAAGAGACAAGTTTACTATGAAGATTTCAAAGACCATTTGAAGATCAAGTTTTGAAGAGAAGAATCAGAGAAAAATAGAGATTGGATCTATATAAATATATTTTGATTCAAATATCATCTTAATTGTACACTGTTTTGTATTTTACCAAATTAAATACAAAAATTTATGTTACACATTTTGGCATGTCCGGTAGGACCATCTCTACCTCTCATCTCTTCTCTTCATCAATCTTCTCAATCATCAAAATGTCCACAATTCTGGAAGAGCAAATTGTAAATTTGACGAATCTCGCCGAAGGACTTGCTAAGCGGATACAAAAACGAGATGCTCAAATCTTGAAGTTGAATAAATAATTGTTGATTTTGGTGGCGATCAAGTGAATGAAGATACTGAAGCTGAGATATCTACAAAGTTACATGCCAACAAAAGTGGAAAATCTACACCAAAAGAAATTGAAATATTGTCTGATGGCTCAATACAAGTTGATCAACTCAAAGATTTAATACTGAAAACAATAAAAGACAAGTCTGGAGAGAGTTTTAAATCACTCTGGACTTACAACAAGCCATATATTCCAAGAATTGACAACTTAAAGATGGGGGCAAACCTTTTGAGAAATCTCTAAGTGAAGAAGAAGAAGAAGAAGAAGAAGAAGAAGAAGAAGAAATGGCTATAAATCTCACCACGTGCTTATTCAAGTCTTCCAATACATATCACAATCTATGAATAGAAAAAAAAATCAATGCTCCTTGATAAGAGCCTAAACTATCTTCCAAAACTCCTTGATAAGTGCAAAAACTATCTAAAATGCAAATGCTCCTTGATAAGAGTTTAAATTATCTTCGAAAGCTCCTTGATAAGAGCTTAAACTATCTAAAGTCTTCAAGAAATATTCAAATACTCCTTGATAAGAGCCTAAACTATCTTCCAAAGCTTCTAGATAAGAGCCAAAACTATCTAAACTCTTCAAGAAATATCAAGACTCCCTGACACGCGTATAAAATGTCTACAAAGTCAAATTTAAATCCAAGACTCATTGACACGGGTATAAAAGGTCTACAAATTCAAATTCAAGACTCCTTCATATGAGTATAAAATGTCTACAAAGTCAAATTCAAATCCAAGACTCATTGACACGAGTATAAAAGGTCTACAAATTCAAATTCAAGACTCCTTGACATGAGTATAAATGTCTACAAATTCAAATCTAAGACTCCTTGACACAAGTATAAAATGTCTACAAATTCAAATTCAAATCCAAGTACTCACAGACACGAGTATAAAAGGTCCACAAAGTCCAAATTCAAGTTGAAGGCTTCTCGATATGAGCATAAACTATCCAAGTTTAAGAAAAAGCTCCCTGATATGAGCATAAACTATCCAAGTTCAAGAAAGCTCCCTGATACGAGCATAAACTATCTAAATTCAAATTCAAATTGAACGCTCCTTGATATGAGTATAAACTATCTAATAAATTCAAATTGAAGAACTCTTGAATATGAGTATAAACTATTCACAAGTTGAAATTCAAGAACTCCTTGACACGAGTATAAATTATCTAATTAATTCAAGTTCAAAACTCTACGAGTTTAAACTATCTAATAATTTTTCGAGACTCATTCATTTCAAACGACAAGTCGTTCATGAACAAGTCTCGAGGGGGCATTTGTAGTAAGTGAAAATTTAAAATATTATATATAATATTTTTATTATTTTTTATATATTTATTTAGTTTTGAAATCTTATGAAATCCAAAATTAGATAAACTATTTAAATAATAAAGATATTATTATATGATAAACATCAAGAGTCTTTGGAAACAAATAAATATCTTTCAAAAGATATATATATCAATTTCCAACAGCCAATGAGATAGTGTCACATCAGCTCTAGATCTCTTTCCCTATAACTATAAATAGAGGCCTCCATATCAGTTGAAAATCACACCAGAAGTCATTTGAAGAGTTCAAGAATTTGAGAAGAAATTCCATAAGTGAAATTTTCTTAAATATTCAAGGTGTTCTTCACCAAATTCGTTCCGAAGACGGCGTTTAATCCATAAGCAAGACAGTCAAAGGCGTTCTTCATCAAATTCAACCCAAAGTTGGCGTTTGATTCGGAAACAAGGCGTTGGCCCTCCGAATTAACATTGTCAAGTCCAAATACCAAATCAAAGAAGATCGAGGATACAAATTTTTCCCGAAAACTTCAAAGACCAAGTTCAAACAAGTCCGAGAAAGTCAAAGAAACAAGTTTACTATGAAGATTTCAAAGACCGTTTGAAGATCAAGTTTTGAAGAGAAGAATCGGAGAAAAATAGAGATTGGATCTATATAAATATATTTTAATTCAAAGATCATCTGAATTGTACACTGTTTTTGTATTTTACCAAATTAAATACAAAAATTTGTGTTACAGGTATGTCGAACGAGGCCGTGAAGAAGGTCATGCTCGTCTTGTCCGTGATTATTTCTCTGACGATCCGATATTTACTGATAATATATTCCATCGTCGATTCCGAATGCGAAGAGAGTTATTCCTTCGTGTTGTCGATTCCTTAGAAAATCATTCAGATTATTTCAAGTGGAGGGAAGATGGATTGGGCAAGAAGGGTTTATATCCACTACAAAAGTGTACGACAGCTATTCGTCAATTAGCATATGGTTCTCCAGCTGACTCTCTCGATGAGTATATACGAATGGGTGAGAGAACTGCCTTGGATTGTCTATCCAACTTTTGTCAAGTTGTCGTTGAAATCTTTGGAGCTCGATACTTGAGAAGTCCAAATGTTGCAGACACACAACGTTTACTTCAAATGCACAAGCAAATACATGGATTTCCTGGTATGTTGGGGAGCCTTGACTGCATGCATTGGGAATGGAAGAATTGCCCAGTTGCTTGGAAAGACCAGTATACTCGAGGTGATCATGGAGTCCCAACAATAGTTCTAAAAGTGGTTGCATCTGCAAACTTGTGGATATGACATGCTTTTTTGGTGTAGCTGGATCCTAAAATGATATAAATATTCTTCATGAATCGCCGTTATTCAACGTTGTCCTACAAGGAAATGCTCCAGAGGTTCATTTCACGATAAACGGCACATCATACAATCAAGACTACTATTTGACAGATGGAATCTACCTGGAATGGTCTTCATTTGTCAAGAGTTTTCCGTGCCTTATTATTCAAGGAGAGACAAGAGACTGCAAGAAAGGATGTTGAATGGGCATTTGGAGTGCTCCAAGCTCGTTGGGTAATAATTAGAGATCCTGCACGATCTTACTACATCGATATTTTGCGAAATATCATATATACGTGCATTATTCTGCAAAATATGATTATTGAAGATGAAGGAGATTGAGCAATCAATTGGTCTGATGAAAACTCTCCTCCTTCGACAATAATTAACGTAGGTTCTACCCAAGCATTCCACTCCTACCTTCAGAATTTCACAAGGCTACGTAGCAATGAAACACACCACCAACTATGAACTGATTTAGTCGAGCATATTTGGGCACGAGAAGAACGCGATTAGTGATAAAATGTTGTAGTATGTTGTATTGTCTCAATTTCCTAGTATTGTTGTATTATTATTGTTGTTGTTGTTGTTGCACATTTTGAATAATATTTTCCATTTATTATTTAATGTTATAATTTTTAACTTTTAATTAAATTTTTTAAGATCGGGAAATTAAATTAAATACACCATCAAATTTAATTAATTATATAATAAGTGAATATTGTAAATAAAATCAATATATATATGTATATATATGATGTATATAAGTGGGACCCTCTTAGAGGTTACTTTTTTACTTTTGCATTGTGGAAAAATTGTATTAGCAGTTGGTGGGGATTAACTTTTGATGTGGCGCTGACGTGGCAATGAAGAAGTTGAGATTTCTGAGTTCTGCACTGCAACTACCCTTACACAACCTCTTCTTTAAATTTTTTTTCATTTCTTTTAGGTGTAGGTGGCCCTAAGTTTGAGAAAGTATTATTGTGGAGGAATATATTTAAAGAAAATATTTATTTACCTTTTGAGGTGGCACAAATGTGATAATAAAATACTTCAAAGTGAGGAAGCATCACTGGAGATGCTCAATTCTATTCACAACTCTCGTTTTTCTTCTATGGCCTCTCAAATTTATAAAATATAAATGTTAATTAGATAGACTTTTTATCCTTTAACCTTTCATTTATCCAAACAAAATATCATAGGTTTCATAGCCCATCTTTTACATGTAGCCCAATCAATCATTTCACATAACTAGAAAAGAAAAAAAAAAATCAACGCAAAAACATCATAACCCCATCTTCATAACTGGAAAAAAACAAATCTTCAACGCCATCATGGGTTTTTAACAATTAACAACCTCGATTGCTCTTAAAATTTGTGTTCACTATGTTCTTCACTTCTTCCCCCTCTTCATTATTCTTAATTCCTCAGCCTGCACTCCACTTGAAATCTGCCCATGAATCATTAAAAAAAAAATCCAAAAATGAAGTTATAGAATATAAATAATTTCTTGTTTGCCTTGTACTTTCTCAGTTTTCTCAACTTAGGAATTGAGGATGGACAAATATTGTTAAAAAAAACATGTTCTTCCAATGTTACAATGCTAAAAAACACTTTCTAATATTTTTTTGGGGCAATTCCGTCTTGAAGTACGAATAAACTAACAATAAATTAATAATTCGAGTTTTGCGTCGGATAATTTTATTGAAGCAATCTCACCACATATTTCAAAGTTTAATAGATTGGAAAAGTTGAATAATTGGGATGAACTCACTGAATGACTTGATATACACATTAATAGATTTCAAGAATGCAAAAATATTTGATTTTTGATATGTTTTCTAGGTGTTTCAAGGGTGTCGGCCTATTTATGTTTTTTCATTTCTTTCTTTTTATGTTTTTTTAGAGAAAAGGGGTGTGTGTGCTTGTTTGGATTTTAAATGATATAGGCGATAAAAGGGCAAAATAGTATATTTACTTAATATTTATATTTTATTAAATTATGGGGATCGGATAAAGAGCAAAATAGGAAGGTTGTTTTTAGAATTTTCATTTGAAATATTAGTTACTAGTAACAATGCTAAAAGATTCCCCCCATTGGTTGTCTTCTAACTCTCATTTACACAAAATAAATTGAGTTAAAATTGGGAAATTTCTAAACACAAATCTTATTTTATTCTGTATAGTCCCACTATACTATTTTATAAAATACAAATATAAATATGATAAGATTTTATTGTCCCTTCCTCCATCATAGCATAGCCCCATCCATTTTTTTATAAGTAAGAACAAAGAAACAACAAGACATAAAATAATAGTCAACAATATTGCAACAACACATACATTAAGTTGTTGCTAGTTATATAGAAATCTTTATAATACTGGTACAATTCTTGAAATAGGAGAGAAAGATCCATGAGTGGCTACACATGCGATGATGAATTGGAAGTCCACCGGCATGCATAAGCATGAGAGAGAGAGAGAGAGATTCTCACAAATCCCATGTATTAACAACACCAAATTAATAAATCCAAGATGTTTAATACCATCTGTGGAATTTACAAGAAGAAACACGAACAAGAGCTGCGAACAACTTGTAATAGATTTCTTCAAACTCTGTTGACTCTCAGATTCTTCCTGGACAACACAATCACAATTATATTTTGTGAAAAAAGAGCTCTTTGATATACAATAATAATTAGACTTTGATCCAAGATTATTGTAATTCTTGAATCGCATATTGTCGAATGCTTTTTTTTTCTTCTACATTGTCGGCTAAGTGGGATTTGATAAAATTTATGCGACTAAATTTTGGATTGATTATTATATTGTTTTCTTATCTGTTTTGATGCCTATATGAAGTTGGAGAATTTGCGGTATCTTAATTAACTAAGTTCGTAGGAGTTGTTTGTTAATGCGGTAAGACTATAGTGGGGAGTATGATAGAGTTTTAGATATAGAAGTTAAGGGGCAAATGTAGTGAACCCAAGATTTTCTCTAATTTTGTACGGATTTCCTGAAAATTTTGATAGAAAACAGATAACCTAGCTAGTAGAAGAATTGGAGAGGGAAATTGAGGGAGAGGGAGAGAAAGAGAATGTTGGAGGAGGAGATTGGAATAATTTTCTTCTTATCCATTCCAATGTAAAAACTTAGGTTATATACCTATATCCCTCAAAGTTGAGGCCACTAGGAATCAAATAAAAACAAAAGTAAAAAAAAAATGCTAAAGTAGTAACGAAAGCACAAAGTAACAAAAGAATTGGCTCACAAGTTCACCCATTTGACCCAATCCAAATGATGTCCAAATCTTTAACAAATAACCTTTTCTTTGACTCACAATTTGACGAACTCAAATGGAAATAAATGGAGTCTTGTTCTTTCTTAAATCATCCGTCTCCTCTCCTTCAATCTCTTCTCATCAGTTGTTCTTCACCACCAGCAATGGGTATTTTTTCATGTTCACAACAGCAAAAATATATTATCATATTTTTATTTATATTTTTAAATAATGAGAGTTGTGAAGAGTACGAAGGGATTGGGTTTAAAATTTCTTGTATATTCCGAGTGCACTAAAAAAAGTTTTGTGATTGGAAATATTAGCAATGGCTTATGTGTACAATATTGGGCCGTTAAAATTAAATTTGGACTAGAATGTCTCTTGGTTTTGGATTGTATGATGGACTCCTCAATTTCTACTTGGAAAAATAATGGGGCTTAAACTTTTTGTGTTGTTCAATTTTGGAGAAAGATCAATGCAAAATTAATGCAGATATATTGATAATAGTTTTTCTTTAATTTGCTCATTGTTCTCTCTCTCTCTCTCTCTCTCTCTCTCACACACACACACACACACACACAGTCAAGACTGAAGACTGAAGAGTATTCTAGTCTGCCCTAAAAGTGGCTAAGAACTAATTCTTAAATTTGATGGTTAATTCATTATTTTTACTTTTTTTTTGGTTTGTATCATTGTATGTTAGCTAAAAAAAACAACCCACATTTCCAGTTACATAATATGCAGGAATATATATAAATATATATTACAATATATATAAGTAGATTTAAAAAGAAATAGAATGTATAATTATATAGGTATAGGCAGCAGCTATATAATGCGAATATACTCAGCAATCCATGACATAACTATAATTTATAAGATAGAAAGAGACAGTCACGGGCAACAACCACCAAAAAGGGCGATATATTTTAGACTCCAACGTTTTCAAAATACCTCAAAAAAGTGCTGCAAAACTAAAACGAAAGCAACTTGTGGCTCACATCAAATTCTACATAAATATGCATACATGTCAGTGGAAGCACCCGTGATCTCATCACATTCCATTTCTCATGTAAAGACGAAACACAACAAAACCAAATTATTTTATAATTATTATTATTATTATTATTATTATTATTATTATTAATATTAATATTTACAATACAATCAGTCACACTCCCCCTATTAATTGATTAATGCTATATTTCAAAATTAACACATCGATATCATATTTCTTCAATTTTTTTGGTATAGCAGGCAGCCATGTTTGTTTACCGGCATTTCCTGCTGCATCTCACAATCTTCTTCTTGGTAGTGATGAACGCGAGCTTCGTGCATTCGCACAGCAAAGCGGTGAGGCGGCGGCGATCCAATTCATCGGTGAATATGACTCAAGTTGAGTATTCGGAGCAGCAATTCATCAAGTGGGTGAATTTTGTGGGGAATCTCAAGCACTCGGTGTTCAAGTCTGCCAAGAATAAGCTCTTCCCTTCTTACACTCTCACCGTTGATCAGAATCCGGCCACCGGAGATTTCACCACCATTCAGGACGCAATCGACTCTCTCCCCTCCGTCAATCTTGTCCGCGTTGTCATCAACGTTCATGCAGGGCTTTACTCGTCAGTTCTCTCTCTCTAAAAAGTTAAAAAAGTAAAACAAACAATTAAACTCCGACTGGGGTCATGGAAAATGTCTTTTCGATCGTTTGTCTTTTTTCTTGCTCACTACGTGCCTAGCTAGTCGCTGTTTCTTTGATGCAAATTAAGTAATAATTTAATTTAAATAAAATTATATACAGGGAGAAGGTAACAATACCTCAAATGAAATCATTTATAACAATACAAGGAGCTGGAGCAGACCAAACTATAATTCAATGGGGCGACACAGCCCAAACACCTGGTCCCAACGGCCGCCCTCTCGGCACCTATGGCTCGGCTACTTTCGCCGTAAATTCTCCATATTTTATAGCCAGGAACATCACATTCAAGGTAACTAATTATTAACTTTTATTTATTTATTTGTTTCGACATGTGATATGTATATATATATATATATATATATATATATATCCCGTGCATGTTGATGTAACTTGTTAGTGATATACTGTACTGCAGAACACGACGCCGGTGCCTCTGCCGGGAGCCATCGGGAAGCAAGCGGTGGCGTTCCGGATATCGGCGGACACGGCGGCGTTCGTGGGTTGCAAGTTCTTGGGGGCCCAGGACACGCTGTACGATCACTTGGGCCGCCATTACTACAAAGACTGCTACATCGAGGGCTCCGTCGACTTCATCTTCGGCAACGGCCTTTCCTTGTTCGAGGTATCAATTAAGTTAATACAACCGTGTATTAATTAATTGATTATTAATTTTCTCGATTTTAAACATTATATATATATCATCTCCGGCAGAACTGCGACGTGCACGCAATAGCTCCGGTGACGGGGGCCGTGACGGCGCAGGGGAGAAGCAGCATGTTAGACGACACGGGGTTCTCGTTCGTCAATTGCAGAGTGACCGGGTCGGGTGTACTGTTTCTGGGTCGGGCATGGGGCCCTTTCTCCCGGGTCGTCTTTGCCTACACTTACATGGACAACATTATCATTCCCAAGGGTTGGTTTAATTGGGGAGATCCCTCTAGAGAAATGTAAGTTTTCCAACTTCCTCCCTCCCTCCCTTTACTTAATTAATTATATAGGACTTCTCTATGGGGTGGCCTAGTTAGTAGAATACTCGAGATTAATTAATCTTATCAAGAACTAGTTAGAACGATATGTTGATATATCATATATGTGAGTACGTGCGTAGTTTACGAGCCGGCTCGACTATTTCGTATAAAATCAATTATACATATCCTCACAAAAAGTTGTCCCTAGAGATAGCATAAACATTAAACAAATTGTGTGAGGCATGGGACGGTGCCATCCCTTTACTGAATCCTCCACATACAGTCACACACACACATGTATATATTTAATTTATAATTAAATGAGGTGATATATACTCCTAAACAGAAACCACTATCTTCTCTTTAACCATATATATATGTAATGTAGCTTCTTCACTTTATTTTTCTTTATACAAAAATTCGTCCTAATTTCGTATATCGGATCACATCATCTTGACCACTCACTTTGTCTTTATATATGGATGGATGGTATTTGTCTCTTGTGATCTTACCTACTTCTAATTAAATGGATTTTTTTTCATTTAAATTGAGGTCCAATTATATATAGCACTTGGTTAAATTGATTTTAGCGCCTCAATGCCGTTTTTTGAACTATAAGTTGGTATATATTTGAAACTCTGTAAAATAATAATATATTTGTATGCATAAAGAGATATATGATATAAATGTTAAATAGTCATCTCCAAATTTTGTGATGATGATAAGTTAATTTTATGACAAACTTATATTCAAGTTTCATATAAAATAAAATAATAAAATTACAAGCAAGCCGGACTACATGTTTATATGATTGGTGACTAAATATTTATTATAATAGTTTGTATGAATATATAATGTTATATATAACATTTAATTAAAGTGTAAATCCTTGAATGGGGAATCAATATATATCATGAAGTAAATCAATTGTAAAAGTTTTAGTTATCATTTTATTATAATTATAAATGAAATAATATGTGTTTGAATCTGTATATGAGTACCGTCTGATTGATCTCGACTCGTTGAATGGGGCAGGACTGTATTCTATGGGCAATACAAATGTAGTGGGCCAGGAGCAAATTTTGCAGGAAGAGTTTCATGGTCAAGAGAGCTTACAGATGCTGAAGCCCAACCTTTTCTCTCTCTCACTTTCATTGATGGATCTGAGTGGATCAACAACAAATAATATTTTTTTTTACCTATTACCAAGTAAATAATATTTTCTTTCTTTATCTCTTGCCACCTAGCTACACTTTCTATATTCTTCTTTACTTTTTTTTTTTTCAGAAAAAGACCACGCATCAGACAGGAATAATTAGAATTCCAAGATTAAGAGATCACGTCAGATTTTTCCTAAATAAAAATATAGTTTCAGAAGAGTTCATGTATATGAGATTTCATGTTGCGGTTTCGTGTTTCACTCCGATCAAATGCATGTGAGATACTGAAACGTAATATGAAAATATATGGAAAAGATAAAATATCATAAATAGTCAGATTTCGATCTGAAAATCCAATTTTGGTCTGATTGATGATTTAGCAACTAGAATCGCTTAATTGGCACTAAAATTTGAGACATTGCGAAGTTGATTCCAGGCGCCAACAGCAAATTTAATCTCTCTTAATATTGCAAAAATCACCAGTTTGTGATGGTTATTCGAGGGGCCCAAATTGTAATGTTAATCGAGTGAATTGGGCCAACAGCTTATTTAACAACCCAATTTGCTCATGGACAACTCTTAAATAGTTTTTAAAATATAATTATCAATTACATAGCTTTTTGTTGGGAAAATTAGTCTTTAGTGGTTATGTTTTGATAAATATCAAAATAGTTAGAAAAATTTAGTTGTCAATCTATTGTAAACAATTGTAAAGAAGACTAAAGAAAGTACTGCAAAAAAATGCACACTCGAAATAAAGAAGTAAGATAGACAACTGATTGAAGACAGTTGATTAAAGACAATTTATTGAAGATAGTTTATTGAAGAAATCACATGACTTAGTAGTCAAAGAGAAGTACACTCCACCGGACAGAAGCAGCCACATTGATGTAAAGCTACAAAGGTCATGATTTTATTTCAATGGATAGATTTTAAATCAAACGGATATATTTAAAATCCTTATTAAAGAAGAACCCTGCATTCCTTCAAAATGGGGGAGTTAAGAGAAAAGAGAGGATAACCAAGATCCAAACGAGAGATTTGAAGTTCAACTCACCTCAGTTTTCCATTGAATCAACACTTGTGTATTTAGAAGCATTACTAGTTGGTAATTTCAAGATCACCCTTTTAGAATTATGATTCAACATGATTAGTAAAAGATTGAATGAATATAGTGAAGTTTGGAGAGAACCGAGAGTTGTATTAAATCTCAATGTATTGCTTGTATTATCTTTGATACAAAGAGACGTACATAAAGGAGTAATAAACTTGTAATTAAGGAAATAAATCTATACAAGGCACTAATCTTCTTTGATTGATTTTTGCATGATTCACGGATCTATTTTGGGATCAAGATTGTTGACACTCCCCCTCAAGTTGAGTAGTAGGATCTCTAATACTCAACTTGTCGAGAACTCTTATAAAACTTTTTGAATTTACAGCCTTGGTTAGGATATCAGCAAGTTGATCTTCAGATCTGATAAATGGAAGATCAATGATTCCAACCTCCAATTTTTCCTTGATGAAATGTCTGTCTACCTCCACATGTTTTGTTCTGTCATGTTGGACTGGATTTTCAGAGATGCTGATTGCTGCTTTGTTGTCACAATAGAGCTGACATCCTTGATTGGGACAAAAACCCATTTTGGTTAACAATTTTTGCAACCACAAGAGTTCAGTTATTCCACTCTTAATACCTCTAAACTCGGCTTCAGCACTAGATAGGGCAACCACCTTTTGCTTCTTACTTCGCCAAGTAACAAGGTTGCCTCCAACAAAGGTAAAATACCCAGCAGTAGATCTTCTGTCTATTGGATTTCCAGCCCAATCTGCATCTGTGTACCCATGAACTCTCGAGTGACCATGCTTTCCAAAGAATAATCCATATCCATACGTACCTTTAAGGTATCGTACTATTCTGAGGGCAGCTTCCATATGATCTGTCTGTGGTTTGTGCATGAACTGGCTAACCACTCCGACTGCATAGGCGATATCAGGTCTTGTGTGTGAGAGATAGATGAGCTTTCCTACTAACCGTTGATACTGTTCTTGATTAGCTCCTTCAGCTCCTTCAATGATCTGCAAACGATGGTTCACTACGATAGGAGTATCAATTGGTTTGCAGTCAAGCATTCCAGTTTCAGTAAGGAGGTCAAGAGTATACTTTTTCTGGCAAATAAAGATCCCTCTAGCTGATCGGAGGACTTCAATGTCAAGGAAATACTTAAGAACTCCTAGATCCTTCATCTCAAACTCCAGAAACAGATTCTTGTTCAGATTATCGATCTCCTCTGAATCACTACCTGTGATGATCATATCATCTACATAAATGATCAGACAGGTGAGGAGATTTCCCCGTTTCTTCAAGAATAACGTATGGTCTGAGTTACTCTGTCGAAACCCATAGCTCTTCATAGCATTAGTAAACCTTCCAAACTAGGCTCTCGGAGACTGTTTGAGTCCATAGAGAGTCTTTTTCAGCAGACACACTTCCTGTTGCTCAAAATCAGATTCAAAACCAGGCGGAACTTCCATATATACTTCTTTGGTCAATTCTCCATGTAGAAAAGCATTTGTAACATCGAACTGATGAAGTGCCCAATCATTGTTTGCCGCTATTGAGAGTAACACCCTTACGGTGTTCATCTTGGCCACTAGAGAAAAAGTTTCTGAGTAATCCACTCCATAAGTCTGCGTGTATCCTTTTGCAACCAACCGCGCTTTGTATCTTTCAACTGACCCATCAGGCTTTCGCTTGATAGTGAAGACCCATCTGCACCCAACTAGTCTCTTCCCGTGTGGTAACTTGCACTTTTCTCATGTTTTATTGCGAGCAAGAGCATCCATCTCCTTCCTCATTGCCTCTGTCCATTATTTTGACTGGAAAGTTTCTTTGACTGTTCTTGGTAAACTCTCTTCTTTATACAGTCCGGTTTGAAAGGCAGCTGCTAATCTCGTGAGATTTCCTTTTGCAACATTCTCAACAGGATATCGATATTTTCTGGAAATTCTCTTAGGAGAATATCTCTTGAGAGGCACACCCCTATTACTCCGTGGAGGAAGGACATATCGTTCTGTATCTTGTCTCCTGATTTCTGTAGCTTCCTGATGAAGTAACTCTGGATTAACTGAAACAGACTGGTCAGGGCTCACCACACTACTCGGAACAGTGTTAGTAGGGCTGGAACAATCAGATTCAATCATAGGATGAACATCAGTATACGAATCGTTTACCTCAGATATCAAATCCGGAGGGGATTTGCTTGGGGATCTGTACTGACGACGTTTCAGTAATCATCTCAGCGGCACGGTTAACTGTCTCTACTGGAACTATTTCCGGAGAGCTACTTGGGCTTAGCAACCAACTGAGTGAGTCAACTGTACGACTCTCCCCCTGACCACTAAGTGGGGTGTGATAAAAGAACTCGGTTTCAAGGAAGTCGCAATTCATGGTAGTGAACATGCGACGGGTTTTTGGATCATAACACCGATAACCTTTCTGGTTGATACCGTATTCAACAAAGATACACTTAACTACACAGGGATCGAGTTTGGTACGTGTGGACTTGGGTAAGTGAACAAAAACAGAGCACCCAAAAATTCGAGGTTTGAGAGTGAGAGGAACAGGAACATGGGTGAGTTTGGAAAGATATTGTAATGGAGTCTGAAGATCAAGGCTTTTGGTAGGGAGCCGGTTCAGAAGATAAACAGCAGTAGCAACAGCTTCGGGCCAGAAATGAGAAGGGACCCAAGCCTCGATGAGTAAGGCCCGGGTAATCTCAAGAATGATCCGATTTTTCCGCTCAGCTACGCCATTTTCTTCAGGTGTATATGGACAAGTAGTCTGATGAATAAGTCCGTTATCGTGGCAGAATTTGGTCATTGAAGAATTCACAAATTCTCCCCCGTTATCGGACCTAAGGGCTTGGATTTTGGTATTAAATTGAGTTTGAATCATAGTATAGAACTGAGAAAATTTTGAAAAAACTTCTGATTTGTGACGTAAAAAATAGACCCACGTCATACGTGTGTGATCATCAATAAACAGTAAAAAATACGTAAACCCCTGACCACCCATCACAGGTGCAGGGCCCCAAACATCAGAATGCACAAGAGAAAACATAGAAGGCACACGAGTATTACTGGGTTTAAAGGTCCGTCTGTGGCTCTTTGCCAAAACAAATGTCTCACAATACAAGTTGGAATTAGAAACTAAGTTGGGAAATAAAAGTCGAAGATAACCCACAGAAGGATGTCCAAGACGACGGTGCCAAAGCCAAGCAGTCTGGAAAACAGTTCTTGTAGCCAGCATCACCGTGTCTTGTTGAGTAATTTCGTCAACGTAGTACAGACCACGTCGCTCAGTGCCACGTCCAATGATCGCCCCCGTCCTGATATCCTGTAATAAACAAAACGTAGGATGTATTAGGACAGTACAATTTAGTTCCTTTGTAACATGACTAATGGATAACAGTTTGTGAGACAGAGCTGGGACATATAAACAATTGGAAATACGAAGAGTAGGTGAAATAGTCACAGTGCCGGCTCTAGTTACAGGTGTAACCTCGCCACTAGCTGTTTGAACATGGGTTTTATTTGGCTTACACGGTGCACATATATCCGAAGCATCATATGTCATAGTGTCCGTGGCTCCACAGTCAAATATCCAGTCAGTGTTTTTATTTAACTCTGGAGATCTATTACTGTTTGTAACACAAGTATAGGCAACTTTTGATTTATATATATGCAAGGGATTAAAAAGAGCAGATGACGGGTCGGTCATTGTATGACCCGACCCGGTACCTTCAAAGTCAAAAGGGGCTCCTCCCCTTCTCTCGTCAGTCGATCCGCCCCCTTCAGTAGAAACCCTAGCCGCTGCCATTGCCATTCCTTCATCTCTACCACCTCTGAGCTCCAAACCACCATTGTTGCCGACCGTGGTGTTGGTGACCTCGGCGTTACCCACCGCGATGGAAGCTTTGCCACGGTTGTCCTTAGGCGGCTTGTGGTTGTCTTCCCACCACTCTGGATACCCAACCAACCGGAAACACGTTTCTTTGGTATGTTTGTTCATCCCGTAGTGGGTACACTTCAGTTTGGCTTTGTCAATTTTGTCCCGGGATGAAGATCCGCCGCCAATTTTGGGCTGGCTTGACCGGGGCGGTCGAAATCCCTTCGCCGCCATGCCACTGGCCTCACTGTCAGAGTGGACGACGAGTCCACTGCCGATTCCTTGCTCGGTCACACCATCCGACTCCGGTCCCCAAAGCCCTCGCCGCGCGGCTCCTCGCCGGAGCAGTGCATAGGCGGCCTCTGCAGTGGGTAAGGGGTCTGATTTGAGGATGTCCCTCCTTTCAGGTTCGTATTTTTCGTTAATTCCGGCCAAGAGTTGGAACAACCTCGTTTCTGATTGTAGCCGCCGGTAAGTGCCTATGTCTGTCTCGCATTGCATCGGATTGGGTTGATTGTCATCTATTTCGGCCCAAATTCGTTGTAGGGTACTGTAGAACTGTTCAATGGTTCCCTGTCCTTGTTTGAGGCTGTTGGCTTGAACTGTTAAATCGAATATTTGGGCAGAGTCTCTCTTTACGCTGTAGGTTGTGGCTAACCCCTTCCATAGTGTTTCTGCAGATTTGAATTGAACATAGTTGCTGGCCAGATTGGGCTCCATATTCTGTACGATCCACGAAATCACGGTGAGATCGTTCTGGTACCACTTCGGGTATGCTGAATCTGTGGGTTTTGGAGGAGGGGGTTGGCCGGTGATGTGATTGAGGCACCCCCTCCCTCCTATGGCTAGGTGCATCATCCTAGACCATAAGGAATAATTAAATTCGTTGAGCTTGATGCTCATTGTAACTGCTTGGGTTTGGTTTGATTCTGTGTATCTTGGTTCGGTGGGTGGAGGGTTAATTTGTCGGAGAAGGTTGGCTAGCTGTTGTGCCAGCAACTCTGCCCCCGGCAGAGATGGCTGGGCGTTCGGTGAGTTGTCGTCTTCTCCGGCCATGGTAAATGATGAAGCAGAGACAATGAAGATCCAGTAGGATCGGAACCTTGCTCTGATACCATGTTAGAATTATGATTCAACATGATTAGTAAAAGATTGAATGAATATAGTGAAGTTTGGAGAGAACCGAGAGTTGTATTAAATCTCAATGTATTGCTTGTATTATCTTTGATACAAAGAGACGTACATAAAGGAGTAATAAACTTGTAATTAAGAAAATAAATCTATACAAGGCACTAATCTTCTTTGATTGATTTTTGCATGATTCACGGATCTATTTTGGGATCAAGATTGTTGACACACCCTCTTGAATATCGAAAAAGATCTAAAACTTTGTAAAGATTTCAATAGCACCTAATTCTCCAGAAAAGTGTGAGCAGCCACTGAAGAATTAACTGCCGCAATAGCTAATCACCAGAAACTGAAAGTGTGAGCCGTCAACCCAGCTGAAGCAAACGACCATGACTTTGCAAGAGCCGCCGTTTCCTGGACAGCACGATTGAAAAGGTGACCGTAATTATGCAAGAATGGTCGTCGCCAAGTTTAGACATCCTTCATTGTGTAAACTATAAAAGTGATATTTTTCTTTTATATAGTGAAGCCCTCTTCGGAAGAAGGTAGAGAAGACATAAAAGTTTCAACTTCGAACCTCTATAATATTCGTGTGTTGTATATTGCTTTGTCTAAATTGTTATCTTATTTGCTATATGTCAGAACTACACACGCAATCATCATCTGACAGCTGAATTCATCTGAAAGTGAGAATATATATATATATATATATATATATATATATTCAAATGATATAAATATATTTATCTACAATAAAAATTGTAAAAATAATAAATCCTACTCTCTTTCTTAACAAGTGTAATTCACTCTCTCCAAAAGGGGTCTTTTTAATGAATTATACATAACAGATGAGATTTTTTAGACTATTTATTAAACACAATGAATTTTTAGACTTTTCAAAAAAATACAGAAAAGTAATATAAAATTTAACCAAACTTAAACCCCAACAAAAATAGCATAGACCCATCCTTCCTAAGTAGAGAAAGAAAATCTTTAATGCCCGTATATTGATAAATTTCTCAGAAAGGTGCATGAATTATTTCTTAAAGGTTGAATGAGGATCGGATGCCTGTGATTGTTTCAGAGCTGATTTGTGCCCAGACAGGAGAGTGGATGTGAGAAAATTTTATTCTTTACTGCTTCAAGAAGTAGTGAAGCTAATTTGGCTATCCCACTTTCTAGAGAAATGATCGAATTGTGTGGAAATACAATCGCAATGACATTTACTCAGTGAAATCTGGTTATGTAACTGTCTGCCAACTTTGAGACCATCATCAGAACTTACCTTTTGCGTCAGATGGGGAGTTGCGTGTGTGGAGATGGATTAATGGTTTGGTGGTGGTTCCAAAGATTAATTATTTTTTATGGAGTATGGAGATTCGCAAAAGGCATTCTTCCGGTGGCCTTTGAACTTATCAAGAAACATATTGCGCCTTTGAGTGTGATATTTTGTATAGACATTGTGAGAAGGAGGAGGAAACGGTTGGAGCATAGTATGAGGAACTATCCATGGAGCGCCTTTTTGTGGCATGTCTAACCACTTCAAATCAATGTGGACTCAGATCACAGAAGGATCCCGATAAAAGCCTGGCTGGAAAATATCATTAGCTTGGATGACTCACGAGCTCATAATCTTTTTGCTTATCTTCTTTGAAGTATCTGGAAGGCTCGAAGTCAATTGGTGTTCAACCAACATAACACCACTCATGAAATGAGTTTGAAGATGGCGATGACAATGTGCTATGAATTCCAAGATAGTTTAGTTGCAAATGTGTTCAAGAGCAGAGAAATGATTCAAGAAGAATGGCAATCACCTCCGGAAGAATTTTGGAAAATCAATGTTGATGCTTCCGTTACTCCTCAAGGAGGCATTGGATTAGGGGTGATTATTCGTGATTATCTGTGACAAGCCATTGTGGTCAGATACAGACAACTAACTACATGTTGTGATATTGATATTGCGGAAGGACTAGCTTGCCAGGAGGGCTTCGCACTTGCTAAAGAAGTTGGTAGAACAAAGATCATTATCGACACGGACTGCTAACAAATAATCACTAAGTGTTGCGAATGAGGATTTATCGTACAAAGGAATGATATGTCAATCAGTTCACAAAAAGGCTCTTCATTTCGACCAATTGATTTATAGTTGGGCTCGTCGAACGGCTAATGGCTTCGCTCACTCGTTAGCTAAATTAGCAATCCTATTTTTTCCAATTATACCGGTGCCATCCCGATTTTATTATTTCTGCTGAACGGTTTTTGCATTAATTAAATTCATTTTTCACTCAAAAAGAAAAAAAAACTAAAATAAATCCCTTGAAATCCATACCAACTATTCGTTTTTGTTGATTTAGACAAAATTCCCCTGAGTTTCGTAAAATCTCTTGAATTGTAAATTTGTAAGATTGGATAAGTAAATATACAGTGTCGATAAATCGTCTTAGTTATGTGATGTGTATATACGGGGATAAAATTAATCATTTCCAATAACAATTAATCATTTCCAATCTAACCCAGTTGATTAACAACACAGCAGAAGCAATAGTCATTTCTATTTTGTGTGAATTTAATTGGATCTAGTATTGATGATACTATCGAAAATGGTTCTGTTGAAAAATAAGCTTTGAATTTAGTCCCCCAATTTTCATTGAATTGCGGCTCAAATTTTGCCCCAACATTTTAATCACATGAAAAACGCCACGCCCTTCCAATTTGGAGAATCTCCACCTAATTCAAGCAAAATTTTCGGATTCCTACATCAATTGGGATCTAAATGTGACTTTTCTTTTAGGTGGGGAAGAAAATTGGCAGCCAGTATTTGATGGTATAATACCCCATAAATCATAAAACAGAGATAAATTGGACTGAAAAAATCATGAGCCATATGCTTGCTTAGGATGTGTAAAATCAATAACTTAAGTTGTACGAATTTTTTTACCAATCGCGGTTGAGTTTGTTGGTTTTTTTACATATTTTTTTCTAAGTGATGTGCAATTTTCCCAGATATAGTAAAATCGATGCTATCCAATTTAACTAAAGCTTTATATGTTTCATTTTTTAAAATTTTAATGAGGTATTTACGGCATAGCACAATAGCAAATTAAGAACGCCCAAGTCACAAGAGGGACCTTTTTTATTTACGAAAATGAGGTATTCTTGTTGTTGGTATTTTAAAAGACTAATTAACTTAAAATACACAAACTCTGGGGTGTTTTAGTTTTTCACATTTTTCAAAAAATATAATTTAACTAATATGAACTTAATACATGTTTAATTTTTCATACGATTTTTAAATTTCAATCAATTTAATTTGACGTGGTTGCCAGAGAATGAAATGATCGTGTTTAAGCAAAAGTCCGATCCATACAAATTTGTTAAGCAAAACATTAATTAGATGTATGATGTAAATGTTGGGGATTTGTACCCTTAAAGCAATTGTGAATTGTTTTCATCTTATTTATAAAAGCGACATTTATTTTCGAACTAATATGCTTCATGTATGCATTTATTTTACATCACAGAAAATCCCTAGTTTATTTAATGCTACCATAAACTTAGTATATAAGTGTTATATACAAGAGGATTAAGATTATGGAAAATAAACTAAAAATGAAGTCCGTGACGAATTTAATTAAAGTATGTGATCTTTAATTAAAATGTCACTAATGCAGCCCAATGACATTATGAATGAGACCGTTTTATCCAAACTGTTGATGTGGAGACATCCAGTTGGGTGCATTTATATATGATATGATCATATAGGACTTGGACCGATTTAACTTAATTATCCATTCAAATTCCGTTAAAGAAAATGAATATTAAATTAAATCACAAGATGATCATATATGAATAATCTTAATCCTGAGTGATTATAGACTCCTGTTTATTTCAATGTGATTCTTAATTTGCTCGTTAAAGTTTGTTTGTCAACATTCTCTAAACTTGCATTTTAGATTCACATTTGAATTAAATAGTTGGGAATGTAATTTACAGATATGGAATCCATTCCTTCTTTTGAGAAGAAGAAAGATAATTCTCTCATTTGTTAATTCTGGAACTGAGTTATTAGATATCTCTAATTTATAAATCGTTTATAAATTAATCGCTCACTCGTGAATTAATGGTAAATGAGGAAAAGAAATAATTAAAGAGGTTAACGGATATTACTTGTCTTCAATTATGAATTATCTATAGAGGATTAATTCATATGAAATGATTAAATCAATGGACTGCTCAAATTCGTAGAGTAAATATGTTCTATAATTAAAAAGAGTGCAATTCTGAATTTTTAGTGGAATAATATCATAATTAATAAATCAAATAAATTAATTAAAGAGTTTAATTATTTATTCGATTTATTGGAGCTCTTGATTATAGGTCCATGGTCCCCAATTCGCCTTCCTATATTATTGACGGGTTAATAATAATATTTAAGTTCCTAAAATGTTATGAAAAATAAGTTTTCATAAAGTTTGGACTTATGTGTAAATATTAGTTAATTCCGGGAATATATGATATTCCACAGTTTTGACTGTGCTAGGAATTAAATAAATATAAGATATTTATATTATTTACATATTAATGATAATTAATAATTATTTTAGATAATTATTAATCTGTTTCCTTATCTTTTATGATTCTGAATCTGTTTAAAATATGAAACTGATATGTATTGGGATTTGATCAAATTCTGAATATAAATATATCTCAAGAGAAGAGAAAGAGGGGATGAAAATATTTCAAGCCTAAAATTTTGATTCTCACGGCAACTTTGATTTTGTGAAATCAAATTTGATTCATGCCAAGTTTTTAATATTTGGTTTTGGAATTCACGTTTGACGTGAATAATTAGCATTCAAAAGCTAATTTCTATTTAATCTCTTCTTCTTCTTCTTCTTCTTTTGATTCATTTTTAATTCAGATTAAAAATCCTCCCAATACTACAGCTCAATTCTGTGATTTCATGTGTTGAAATAATCATAGAAAAATTAAGTTATGAACTTAATAGATTTATTCCGGTGCCCACTCACTGCCGTTCAAAGGGAGGCCGAATCGGAAGATCGTGGTGTTTATGAGTTTCAAGATTCAAAGGTTGATCGAAGAAGACGAAGGAGATTTAAGAAAGAGGTATTTTCTTTATCTCTCTTTTAGCATTAAATAAATTTAATTCGCATGGATATTATATTTTTATATCACGATCTATTGTCTGATTTATACCGCTTCCGCTCTAGTTCGATTTGATCGAAAAGACGGATTTTATTCGACCCGAAATTGGTTTTAGACCGGTTTAAATTTCCAACAAATGGTATCAGAGCCAGGTTGTTTTGATATAAGAATATGATTCTATGGAATTAAATTTATTTAGGAGTGGGCTATAGGATTTGATCTTATTTTTTGTGATGAATGGATGCATGTATGTTTTTGGATTGATGCCTTAAATTGGTTTTTGATAGGATCATGATGTACACCCTAAATTTAAAGGGTATAGAAATTGTAATTTTATATAGATTGGTTTTTATCTATCCCTCCCCGATTACCCCGCTATGTAATTTACTTTTTTTTGTTTAGATTTAGGGGTGTAATTTAAGGCATCGATCCAATTCATCATTTATAATTTCTTGCAAATTATTTTATGTATATGTGATATATGTGCCATGCATTATTATGTCATTCATGAAATCCACTCCGAGCATGTTCATAATTTTAAAGAGTTTAATATTATGATTGATCTATAAGATAGATATAATCTATGAGATAGATTTTTACTTTATTTTTTTGTGATGGATGATTTAAATCTGATTTTTATGAAAAATTAGATTAAAAAAATGAAAATAAAATAAAAATACGGGTACGGTCCATCGGGGGCAACAATCGAATTGTTCGAATTTTAAGATGGACTAATTCTGTATTTTTTGTGTTTATTTTTGTTCTTTTTGAATCATCCTAATTCCTTAATTATTTTGATAATTTAAGGATTTGATTAAAAATTTATTTTTTTAATCTAAAAGTTAGATTGTTAAAAATTAATTTTAATCAAATAATCAATAAGATTGTTTTTATTAAAACATATGATGTTTTATAACTTAAAAGTTTATGAAACTTTTATTATAAAATTTTGGTTAGATAATTTATTTTAATCTAATTGTTAGATTGAAATATAATTATTTTAATCAATTAAACCAATAAGATTGTATTTTGTTAAAACATTTGATGTTTTATAACTTAAAAGTTTTTGAAACTTTTATTATTAAATAATGAGTGGGAGAAGGTTTTATGACAATAATACATATAGTCTCCACTATTGATAAAAGCAAGGTGAGATTTTAGTGACGTCTCGCGACGACTAGCTTTCGTCCCCCTACGGAAGGCTTTCACTAAAAATCAATAATCAAGGCTTTGTCTCCGAAATGATAAGTTTTTGAAATTTAATTCTTAATCTTCCTACCCTACGACGTCAATTATGAATTAATTTTAAAAGACTGAAATAATAAAAATATTAACAAATTGTTTGTTAATATTTTTGACTGAAATAAAAGGTTATTAATAAAATAAATGAAGATATGAGATGTCTTGATTATTTATTTTATTAATGGAGATTGTCTCTATTTAATTATCTTTTGATTTGACCTACCCTATGGCGGCATATCAATTTTGAGATTAAATTACATTGGAATTGGTAGGATAAATTGTTATTGCATCATGCATCACATTTATGATTCTTAAAGTACATGTTATGTGATGTTTGTTCTTAAATTTATGTCGCTTTATTTATTTTTCAGCAATATGTCTAGTCCAATGCTTGCACTGCTTCATGAAAAATTATCTGGTGACAACTTTGTCAAGTGGAAAAGTAACATTAATATTGCACTCGCATGTGAGAACCTGAAATTTGTTTTGACTGAGAATGTTCCGCCTGAACCCCCTGCAAACGCCGCTCGTAATATACGAGATAATTATGAAAGATGGGTTATGGCAAACAATAAGGCTCGTGCCATGCTTGCCGGTATGAATGACGTGCTTAGACTAAAGCATGAGAATACAGAGACTGCCCGTTGAATGATGGAGTCTCTGAATGAGATGTTTGGTCAACCTTCTATTCAATCAAGGCATGAGGCTATTAAGATGGCCATGAATGCTAAGATGAAGAAGGGACAGTCAGTGGGAGAACATGTTTTGAACATGATCAACTACTTCACTGAAGCTGAAACCCATGGTGCAACAATTGATGATGGCACCCAAGTGAGTATGATTTTGGAATCACTCTCACCTGTTTTCCTGCAATTCAAAAGCAACTATGTGATGAATAAGTTGAGTTATACATTAACTAAGTTGCTGAATGAATTGCAAACTTTTGAGGCCATTTCAATTGGAAAGGTCAAAGAAGGGGAGGCAAATGTTGCTGAGAATAAGCAATCTTCTTCTAAGAAGAGAAAAGGCAAAGGTCAAGGTGGACAATCAAAACAAAAGAAAAGGAAAGTTTCTTATGAAAAAAAGAACAGTTCTTCAAAGAAACCAAAGGGAAAATGTTTCCATTGCAGTGAGGATGGACATTGGAAAAGAAATTGTCCCAAGTACCTTGCTCAGTTAAAGGAGAAAAAGAAAGGTAAATTTGATTTACTTGTTCTTGAATCTTGTTTAGTGGCTAAAGATTCTTCTACTTGGGTAGTTGACTCGGGCGCTACTAATCACGTTTGTTCTTCTTTGCAGATGCTTAACTCTTATGAAGAGCTAGCAGATGGTTCTTTCACTATGCGGGTAGGCAATGGTGCAGTAGTTTCGGCAAGAGCAGTGGGAGTTATTAAACTTGATTTCATAGATAGGAATCTGGTTTTGAACAATGTTTATTACATTCCTAGTTTTCGTAGAAATTTGATTTCTGTTTCAAAGTTGCATGAACAATTATTTTCCCTTTCTTTCAGTAATAATGAGATTATTATTTCCAAGAATGGGCGTAATATTTGTAGTGCAAAAGTTGAAAACAGACTCTATTTAATTAAGCCAAACGAACAACCACTGCTAAATGCTGAAATATTTAGAGTAGAACATCCTAAAAGGCAAAAGGTTTTTCATGATAATGATACATATCTTTGGCATCTTAGATTAGGTCATATTTCACTAGATAGGATAAATAGGCTTGTAAAGGATGGTCCTTTAAGAGAGCTAAATGTTAGCACTCTCCCTATTTGTGAATCCTGTCTAGAAGGAAAAATGACTAAGAGAGCTTTCACGGCAAAGGGGTCTAGAGCCAAAGAACCTCTTGAGCTTGTACATAGTGATGTTTGTGGTCCTTTGTCCACACAAGCTAGAGGTGGTTTTGAGCACTTCGTCACTTTTATTGATGATTACTCTAGATATGGATATCTTTATCTTATGTATAGGAAATCCGAAACTTTTGACAAGTTTAAGGAATTCCATGCAGAAGCTGAAAAACAGCTAGGTAAATCTTTGAAGTGTCTTCGATCTGATCAAGGAGGCGAGTATATTGATACCGAGTTCAAAGACTATTTGATAGAGCATGGTATTTTACACCAACTCACAACACCTGGCACCCCTCAGCAAAATGGTGTTGTTGAAAGGAGAAACCGGACTTTGCTTGATATGGTTAGATCCATGATGAGCTACTCTACAATGCCCGATATGTTCTGGGGATATGCGTTGCAAACAGTGGTATACATTTTGAATGTAGTTCCGTCTAAGTCAATCCTAAAGACACCTCTAGAGTTGTGGAAAGGAAGTAAACCTAGTTTACGCCATTTTCGCATATGGGGGGGGTGTCCAGCACATGTGCTTAAAGGAAAGACTGGAAAATTGCATCCACAATCAGAAGTGTGTCTGTTCATAGGATATCCCACGGGAACAAGAGGAGGTTTGTTTTATGATCCACAAGAAAAGAAAGTAATAGTTTCGACTAACGCTATCTTTCTTGAAAATGATTATATGCAAAACTTTCGACCTCGTAGTAAAGTTGTACTCGAGGAGTTACTTAATGATAAGATCAAACCACAGCCCACAAAAGTTGTTGGAGAAACCACTAATGATACCACTTAACCAAATCAGAATATCATGGCACCTAGACGTAGTGGGAGGGTGATTCTTCCACCAATCCACTATCGTCAAGATGAAGAGGCAAATGTTGTCATTTCTGATGGAGTTGATGATGATCCATTGACATTTAGATATGCGATGGAAGATTCTGATAAAGAGAGATGGCTTGAGGCTATGAACCAAGAAATGGAGTCTATGTATTCCAATTCTGTCTGAGCTCTTGTAGATCTACCTGAAGGTGTCAGACCAATAGGGTGAAAATGGATCTATAAGAGAAAGAGAGGTGTGGATGAGAAAGTAGAGACTTTCAAAGCAAGGCTTGTGGCTAAGGGTTATACCCAAAAGGAAGGAGTCAACTATGAGGAAACTTTCTCTCATATAGCCATGCTTAAATCCATTCGTATACTTCTTTCAATCGCTACATGTCTTGACTATGAGATATGGCAGATGGATGTCAAGACGGCCTTTTTAAATGGCTATCTAGATGAAGATATCTACATGCAGCAACCAGAGGGTTTTGTAGTTGAAGGGCAAGAGCAGAAAGTCTGCAAATTGCTTAGATCCATTTACGGACTAAAGCAAGCCTCTTGGTCTTGGAACCATAGATTTGATGAGACCGTTAAATCATATGGTTTTGACCAAAACATTGATGAACCTTGTGTCTACAAGAGAATCAAGGATGGTAAAGTGACATTTTTAGTGCTTTATGTGGATGATATTCTACTCATTGGGAATGATGTGGAAACGTTATTTGCAATTAAAGATTGGCTGGCCAAGCAATTCCAAATGAAAGATTTGGGAGAAGCGAATTATATTCTTGGAATTTGAATTGTTCGAGATCGCAAGAATAAATTATTGGCACTGTCTCAAGCATTTTATATTGATAAGATAATGTTGCGTTATAGAATGCAAGATTCCAAAAAGGGTTACCTACCAACTCGACATGGAGTCGTTCTCTCCAAGGAGCAGTGTCCTAAGACACCTGAAGAAGAAGAGAACATGAGACACATACCCTAT
Organism: Perilla frutescens; assembly: GCA_026008535.1. Lineage (NCBI taxonomy): Eukaryota > Viridiplantae > Streptophyta > Magnoliopsida > Lamiales > Lamiaceae > Perilla > Perilla frutescens. The sequence goes on along the minus strand of BRKX01000001.1, from coordinate 45,340,493 downwards.
GCCTCTGCAGTAGGCAGTCTAATGTATGCCATGTTGTGTACTAGGCCTGATATTTGTTATGCGGTGGGTATAATCATCCGTTTTCAATCAAATCCAGGAATTGATCATTGGATAACAGTGAAGAATATTCTCAAGTATCTTCAGAGAATGAGAAACTATATGCTTATCTATTCGGGTGATGACCTTCAAATAGATGGATACACTGATTCTGATTTTCAATCAAACAAGGATAATCGAAAGTCGATATCTGGGTCAGTGTTTACTCTTGGTGGCGGTGCCATAGTCTGGAGAAGTATCAAGCAATCCAGTACTGCAGACTCCACTATGGAGACTGAATATATAGCAGCTTCTGAAGCAGCTAAAGAAGCAGTATGGCTAAAGAAGTTCCTTACTGATTTGGAAGTTGTTCCAAATTTGGATAGACCAATCACCTTATATTGTGACAATAGTGGTGCAGTGGCCAATTCAAAGGAACCTCGAAGTCACAAGAGGTCAAAGCATATAGAGAGGAAGTATCATCTGATCCGAGAGATAGTACGAAGAGGAGATACGGCAATTCTCAAGATTGCATATGCTGACATCCTTGCTGATCCTTTCACCAAGAATCTGCCTGCAAAAGTGTTTGAGAGGCATATTCATAATTTTGGACTTAGAGACATGTCTCACATGCTTTAGGGCAAGTGGGAGATTGTTGGGGATTTGTGCCCTTAAAGCAATTGTGAATTGTTTTTATCTTATTTATAAAAGCGACATTTATTTTCGTACTAATATGCTTCTTATATGCATTTATTTTATATCACAGAAAATCCCTAGTTTATTATTTTCGAACTAATATGATTCTTGTATGCATTTATTTTACATCACAGAAAATCTCTAGTTTATTTAATGCTGCCATAATCTTAGTATATAAGTGTTATATACAAGAGGATTAAGATTATGGAAAATAAACTACAAATGAAGTCCGTGACGAATTTAATTAAAGTATGGGATCTTTAATTAAAATGTCACTAATGCAGCCCGATGACATTATGAATGTGACCGTTTTATCCAAACCGTTGATGTGGAGACATCCAGTTGGGTGCATTTATATATGATATGATCATATAGGACTTGGACCGATTTAACTTAATTATTCCTTCAAATTTCGTTAAAGAAAAGGAATATTAAATTAAATCACAAAATGATCATATATGAATAATCTTAATCCTGAGTGATTATAGACTCCTGTTTATTTCAATGTGATTCTTAATTTGCTCGTTAAAGTTTGTTTGCCAACATTCTCTAAACTTGCATTTTAGATTCACATTTGAATTAAATAGTTGGAATGTAATTTACAGATATGGAATCCATTCCTTCTTTTGAGAAGAAGAAAGATAATTCTCTCATTTGTTAATTCTGGAACTGAGTGATTAGAGATCTCTAATTTATAAATCATTTATAAATTAATTGCTCACTGGTGAATTAATGGTAAATGAGGAAAATAAATAATTGAAGAGGTTAACGGATATTACCTGTCTTCAATTATGAATTATCTATGGAGGATTAATTCATATGAAATGATTAAATCAATGGATTGCTCAAATTCGTAGAGTAAATATGTTCTATAATTAAAGAGAGTGCAATTCTGAATTTTTAGTGGAATAATATCAGAATTAATAAATTAAATAAATTAATTAAAGAGTTTAATTATTTATTCGATTTATTGGAGCTCTTGATTATAGGTCTATGGTCCCCGATTCGCCTTCCTATATTATTGACGGGTTAATAATAATATTTAAGTTCCTAAAATGTTATGAAAAATAAGTTTTCATAAAGTTTAGGCTTATGTGTAAATATTAGTTAATTCCGGGAATATATGATATTCCACAGTTTTGACTGTGCTAGGAATTAAATAAATATAAGATATTTATATTATTTACATATTTAGATAATTATTAATTTGTTTCCTTATCTTTTATGATTCTGAATTGTTTAAGATAGGAAACTGATATGTATTGAAATTTGATCAAATTCTAAATATAAATATATCTCAAGAGAAGAGAAAGAGGGGATGAAAATATTTCAAGCCTAGAATTTTGATTCTCACGGCAACTTTGATTTTGTGAAATCAAATTTGATTCATGCCAAGTTTTTAATATTTGGTTTTGGAATTCATGTTTGACGTGAATGATTAGCATTCAAAAGCTAATTTCTATTTAATCTCATCTTCTTCTTCTGATTCATTTTTAATTCAGATTAAAAATCCTCCCAATACTACAGCCCAATTCTGCGATTTCATGTGTTGAAATAATCGTATAAAAATTAAGTTAGGAACTTAATAGATTTATTCTGGTGCCCACCCACTACCGTTCAAAGGGAGGCCGAATCGGAAGATCGTGGTGTTTACGAGCTTCAAGATTCAAAGGTTGATCGAAGAAGACGAAGGAGATTTAGGAAAGAAGTATTTTCTTTATCTCTCCTTTAGCATTAAATAAATTTAATTCGTATGGATATTATATTTTTATATCACGATCTATTGTCTGATTTATACCGCTTCCGCTCCAACTCGATTTGATCGAAAAGACGGATTTTACTCGATCCGAAATTATTTCGGATCGGTTTAATTTCCAACAGTAAAAAATAAATTGGAGTAAGGAATGATTGTCTTCACCCCTTCCTTATCACTAATTAAAGTAAATCATAACCTATTTATAATTCCTAATTTTTTAAATAGAATTCTCAGTTTTTCTCACTATCACCAATAGACGAAAAATTAGTCGAAATTTGACATGTGAAAAATCAAACAGACATTAAGTTTATGTTATTAAAACTACATTTTTTAAAATGCGTGAAAAAAAATCAGAACACCCCTAAAGTTAGTGTATTTTAATGTAATTAACCATATTTTAAATAGTGGAAACTGTGAAGGACAAATAAATTATTCGAATAATAATCATGTTTTAATTAAATATATAGGCTATAATTAATTATAATTTTTTAAAAAAGAAAAGGAATACATAGTGGGTTGCGTGGGTACTTAGCTTGTAACATTAGTTTTACCGTTCTTCTAAGAAATCATTTAACTTTCCACTCTATTTATGCACTAAATTCAGACATTAAAATAGGTACATGGCATCATGAGAAAATTACAAAGTTTGAATGAAAATCGATTTTAAAAAAAGCGCTTCATAGTAAACTGCATTTCTTTTGAGTTTTGTCGAATAAGGAACTCCCATACATAAAAGGGGGACGTCTCATGTTCGAGACATACCCCCTAACTAAAAAATACAAAATAAAAATAAATAAATTAAGGGGTGTTTCAAAATGCATCATTAATTTTTTTACACATCACAAAATAAAATATTTAAAAAAATAATTATTTATAGAAATACTTAAACATCTCTTTGCCAAATAAAAAATAAAAAAAACAAAAAACTTAAAAAAAAACTGCAACAGTGCAGTATTAACCGTGGCGGACTGATCCATCATCTTGTACCCCAGCACAATCTTAATTATCTTTTTTTTTTATTCATATTTAAAATCAAATTTTGTTTTGAAGTGAAATGGTAAAAAAAAAAGGATATTTACTATAGCGTGTAAAGAAAAGTGAGAAAAAAAAAGTGGCATAAATTAAAAGGGATGTATAAAGAAAAAACGCAAACACTCATTTACATAAGATGTACATCAGACGGTTAACGCGCGTTGACCAAAAAAATTGTGAAAACGGGTAATTTTTTTTAGGAATACAATTGATACTTTTTTTAATTTCGAATGATACTTTTTAGTGTGTCAATTGATACTGATCTTTTTTATTCTGGCCAATACTTTTTATTGATACAAATAATACTTTTCAGTATTATGAATGGTACTAATTTTGACGGATTTTTTGGTCAAAGCATTGACGCGTTGACCCAGTCAACACGTTGACCATCTGATGTACATCTTATATACAAGAGACTTGCCCAAGAAAAAGTAGTAATGTATTTAGAAACAGACTATACTAAGAGCTTGATGGTTGGATTCAAATTAAAAAGAAGGGCTTGAACGTTGGGGGAAAAAACATCAAGTACTTAGCTGGTCGACATTGCGCAATAATTCAGGGACATGATATATCATACATTGCACTTTTTTTCTAATATATATTATTAAGGGCAAGTCTCTTGTACATAAAATGTATATCAGATGGTCAATGTGTTGACTGAGTCAACGCGTGTTGATCCGGTCAATGCTTTGACCGAAAAATCCATCAAAATTAGTACCATTCATGATACTGAAAAGTATCATTTCAAAAGCTCAAAAGTATCATTTGTATCAATAAAAAGTATTGGCCAAAATAAAAACAAAGAAAAAAACTGTTAAGATCAATATCAATTGACACACTAAAAAGTATCATTCGAAATTAAAAAAAAAGTATCAATTGTATCCCTAAAAAGTATCACCCGTTTTCACAATTTTTTGGTCAACGCTTTGACCGAGTCAAGGCGCGTTAACCCGATCAACGCGTTGACTGTCTGATGTACATCTTATGTACATGAGTGTTTGCGTATTATTAAAGTCAATTAAGGTCAAATGATCTTAAGAAAAATGAGAATATGAAGAAGCTCAATGGTGACATGACTCATTATTTGAGTTTGAACTACAAGTAATTATATATGGTCGTAATTTAAGACCCATAAAATACATAAATCTTCTAAAATATTTAAGAATAAAATTATAATGTTACTATGAGGTAAGAACTATTTTAGTCACTAACTTTAAAATATATTTATTTTAGCCACTTTGGATGAAAATGCCCCTCTGAGCGCTAGCAATACGCGCAACACGCAGAGGCAAAATTGTCATTCTGGCTAAAATAAATATATTTAAAAATTAGTGACTAAAATAAATCTTTTAAAAGTTCAAGTGACTAATTTTATATTTTACCACATGTTACTATTTGGGTATGTCAAGCTAGACCAATAATAATAATAATAATAATAATAATAATAATAATAATAATAATAATGATAATAATAATAATGACTTAATCAGTGGAGTGATATCTTCGTGATTAGAAGGTTATGAAACCTTAAGGGCATTTCAGTGTGAAGATTTTATTTTTGAGATATAATTTTAGAATCCTAAATTTTTATTTTTATTTTTTCAAAAAAAGAGATAGGTATCAAACAAAATATTGAGGGAAGGATGGGTGGCCCAATGTGAAGAATAAATACAAAACTATATCAACAAGAATCATTGAGGTCCAATAAGCCTTTACTTTCAGTACAAACATGATACCATTTCAGAATTTAAAAATTTCACAGCTTTGGGAATGGACTATCTCACTGCCTTCAAAATTCTTTTTTTCCTAAAAACAGCAAATGTAACAATTTTTATTTGGAACTATATATATTTCTACGTCAAAACCGGCCTATTATTGGAGCAGATATTTATCTCTGCACGGAATCTTTAATTTATGTCTTGTGATATGGTTTTTGTGTAATATTTTTTCCTTTCCTTGCAATCCCCCCCCCCCCCCCCAACAAAAAAAGATGGGATTTTTCATTCCAAAATCGAGTTTTATCTCCGGATCCAATTGTTTGATTTTGGCGTGTATTTTAATTTTTTTTTCATATTTTTGTTGGATAAACTATACTTTAATAACTACATTTTGTAAATCCAACATTTAATTAATTTATGACCCAAAAATCATATGTAATGATGTAATGATTGTAATTTAACATTTATTGATTAGATGATTTTTTTTTATGTGGCAGATGAAATAAGAATATTAAAATACAAATAATTAGGTACGATTTTCAGGATGTAAAATGATTAAATGTTAGATTTGTAATTTTTTCAAAAAAATTGATACTTTTTTATTAATTTTGAAAAAGTAAATCATTTTTTAAAAAGTGTTCGAAATATAGGTATCAAAATGTAATTTACCGAATTTTTTTGTTAGAGGTCCTTTTTTTCTTAATAATAAAAATGATGATAAATCTAATTACCACAACAGAAAAAATAAATAATGTAATCCTGTAGTGGGGTCTGACACTAACAAAATATATATGAGTAAATATATAAATAAACCTTTTCTTATTATTTTTTTAATCTAATTAAGACCCAATGCAAATTTCCATGTAATGAAATTAACAAGCAAAGTAACTCTGTAGAGCCAAATCAAACTCGAGACTGGTGTGAGGTGTCGCAAAAATCAAGAAATATTAGCATAAAACAGCAAAGCATTTCTCATCTAATATTATATTACCCAGAAAAAAATAGAAATAAATTAGGTTTATGCTAATAAAAAAATAAAATAATAAGAAACAACTAAGGAAATTAACTGTAAGACTCCTGCGAATCTAACACGTTGCCTGTGAAAATCTGCACAAACATTCTTCATAATTTTTATTTTTAATTTTTTATTTGTCAATTGGGATAAAAATGATGATGATTATCTTTAAGAAAATCGGAGGATCTACCAAGCCTTCCCATGACTGCATTCTTGAAATTGATGGCTTCTTGAGCTTGAGAGCACGACCTCTGCATCCTCACCCCACTCAAGCTATTTCTCGACTCCATCATTTCATGGAGCGAGAGCCTCCTCTTCGGGCCGGGCTCGGGCCTCTGCTTCGGTGCGCTCTGCGACCTCACCTTCGCCGTGAACGACTGCGTCTTCGCCATGTAACTCGGGTGGTTGTCGCCGCCGTAGCTCCTGAACAGGCTCTCGGCGCACAAGCTCTTGGCCGGCGTTACCGGCCCGCTGCACCCGCAGGACCCGCTGAAAAATCTCGGAGTGCTCTGCGCGGTGGAGATATTGCATTCCTCGCCGGTCAGAGCCCATTCTTGATGATCCGGGAAGTTTCGGGCTTCTGGGGCTGGAGTTCGGGCCGGGATTCGGCATTGGAATGCTGCCTTCCCGAACGAGTCTTCGCTAGATGAGTTGGCCCGCCGGGATCTTGATTTGGGCCTGCAGCCCGTGTCCACCTCTACGATTTTCGGGCTCTCGTCGAATGAATTTGCGGCCGTCTCGAACGATGATGAAAGCCTCCTGCTGTGGAATGAGGATGGATGCTCGCTTCTTTCATCCTGCAGAAAGTTATAACCATAAACAAAAAATGTAGTTTATAACTTGGTATTTCGGGCCGAGAAGCTCATTAGTTGTGACGAATTGGGAACTGACCAGGGGCATTCGGGCCTGGTATTGAGGGGGGGAAGTACTGTCGTCATTGTTGATGAGGCGTCGCATTTTCTCGGCCCGAACACTAGCTTGTGCTCTTATGAGGGCTTGCATGCTATGAAGAGTGGCGGCTGCTTGTTTACGCACCAAAAATCCCTTCACCAGCGCCTGAATTTTCACCAGTCCCTTCAAGGCCCGAAGTGCTTTACGGGCCTTCACCAACACACACACACACCACCAAAGATTAAATTAGGTGGGAAGAAAAACATAAACGTTACGAATGACTTCTGAAATGACATCTAACTATGATAAATTGATTACGTAAATCGAGCTCCAAAATAAAATAAAATAAAAGTAAACTTAATGAACGTACCAGGAATCCACGAAACAGTGATTGAATCTTGACAGCAGCGCACTTATCCCGGTTGCCAGCAAAGACTGCGGTGCCACGGCCCTGGCTTGTGAGGCGGACCACCGCAGCGGCGGCCTGGGCAGCGGCGACGGCTGCATCGGCGGCGGCAGCTGTGGCGGCGGCGACCGCGATGGCGTGCTTGCTCTGCTCCTTGTCGTTGTCGGCGGTGTAGAAAGATTTGAGCCAGGCAGCCTCTTGGGGGGTGATGTTGGGGGGTATGGTTGAAGGATTTTGGCACTCAACGTCAACGGTGGGATCCCCCTCCCGCCGCCAGTGGCCGGAGCTCCACCGGCCGTTTTCTCTGGTGGAATATTCGGTATTATCTTTAAGCTTAATCCCGAAAAGGGCCTTGAACCAGCGCGTTGCTCTTCCCATTTTTTGGATTTGGAGCTGGAGCTGGAGCTAGCTAGAGATCGAGCTCTGGTTTATGAGGGTTTGGCTGTGGAGAATCTAGGCTGCTTCCATTTTCATAGAAAAGCTGCCTTAAAAGCACTCTGTTTCTAAAAGAAAACACAGCAATTCTAAAAGTAAATCTCGGATTTTACATATGCAGAGCAGCAAGAAGCACTACATACATACACACTACATATACAGAGAGAGAGAATATGGAGAGAGAGAGAGAGAGAGAGAGAGAGAGGAGAGGGAGGGAGGGAGGGCAATTATTAATTCATATATATCTTGGATTAAAATGAAAACAAGTATTAAAGTATATACAGCTAGCAAAAATATTTAGGGAATATGGTGAAAATTGTTAAGTAGGACGCAACATCTATATACATATATATAAAGAAAAGAACGATAGTTTATTGGGAGTGAATATGTGCATGCTATTATTTAAATATTGACAAAATAACAAAGAAACAGAATATATGTATAATATGCATATACATCATAGTTTGTGGGATCCAGTAAAAACAGTGGAAATAGGAATAGCTCACTGCAGTTTCTTGTCTTCATTAGAATAGATAGGATCACTTTTTTCTCGATTTCGTCTGCATAATCTGTTAAAGCTACGTACGTAGTTTAATTCAAAAAATTATATTAGAGTAAGTATTTTATGATTAAGGAATTGTCACATTTTCACCTCAAACAATGTCGTTATGATATATATATATATATACACGCGCGCACTATTGTGTATATGATAAAATTACGTTTATAAAATCAAATTTTTCATGTATATTTTATTAAAATGCTTAAAATATTAATTGGACTTGGGTTTGTGATCGAGTTTCTGAATAAATTTTAGAGCTATTTGAGTATTGAAAATTTAGTTTTTGGGAAATTTGGACAATGTTAAAATTGCAAAAAAGATAAAAAAAGAAAAGAAAAATGAACGATTATGGTTTAACGAAAATTGTAAAATAATAGTAGATGTCGTGTTAATTCCTACAATTAATCTTTATTTTTATTACTTAAAAGTATTCAATATTATTGTGCAATACCCATGATATATACCGAATGACATTATATATTATGTTACGAGATAGGTAGTATGGTGTAATGCTAAAATTTATTGTAGTGTTCCTAATTTCGAGCATGAATGTGAAAAGAATATTTCGAAATTCAAATTAACGAGGCGTGACTAGGGAAAAATAAATTGGAATATTTAATCCAAGAAAAAAAAAATAGTAAAATGGAGACCTCGTGAGTGCCTGCATGAGAAGACAAAATTGCTAGGATAGCAACGTTAGGAAATCCAACACCACCATTTTCTAACATTCTTGTACGACCATTACCATACCATAAATCCTAATCCATTTCTAAATTAATTACAACTCTGCCTCCCACAAATTTTAATGCTATAGTTGCATAAATTTATAATCATTTACAACTCTCTGCCTCCCACAAATTTTAATGCTATAGTTGCATAAATTTATAATTATAAACACATATTATTACTCTAAAAAAATCAAATTAATTATATATTTCATGCTTTGCTAACTATAGCTTATGAAATTTTCGATGATTTTCTCATGAGTGACAAGTCAAATACTGTTAAGTTCATGAATCTCCAATACCTTTAAAAATAGCAAAATCTTAGGGCTTGTTTGGTTTTATTTCCAACATCAATTTTCAAATTTTTCAGTATTTTTAGTTCAATTTACGAGGTATATTGATTTTTGAAAAAAATTTATTGATTTTGTTATAATAAATGATTTAATATTTAGAGTTATAGGTTTCGAAAATGGAAATATGTTTGTTTGAATATTATTTTCAATTTAAATATGTGGTCGTGATGAAAAGATAAATATTTGTCTGGTTGAGATGGATTAATGAATATTTAAATAATGAATATCACTGTCATAATATTTATATATTTGAATAGATTGTATATGATTGGAAAAGTGAAAACTGAAATTGAAAATAAGTAAAACAATCATGTTTTCGGTATTTTTAATAGTAAAACGTGAAAATTTACATATGGTGTAACAGCCCGATCCCGAGAGGGAATTAATGAATGGGGACGGGGTGTTAATTAAGGGATTAATACAAGAATGAAAAATTAACAAGGAAGGTTTGCGAATGAAGGCATGCTTTCGAAAGATCTAGGGGCTAATCCTTTACTTTAGCATGATCTCGGCCTATAAAGGGGTTTATCTCTAACCCTAGAATGTAATCCTTAACTATACGTATCTTTAGCAATATAGCAACATTCAAATATGATGACATGAATGTATACAAACACGAATTTCAACTAAAGACAATTCTAATATCTCATGCTAAGAATAATCAATACTTAGACAATTCTAGTATTTCTAAACATGCTCGAAAGCTCAATTAACACATAATATTTTCCTTTTCTTCCTTCCTTGTACAGAGATCAATCAGGCAGAGCAAAAATATTTTATTGGATATCCCATTAGCCCTATCATGCTTCTAGAGCTTATTAGCTCAAACTTTAGATGGGTATAGTTTTACCCACCTGGATCACTGAGCGGAGGACGATTGACAAGCTGATGATCCTTTTCCGAGTTTCCTTAGTGTAACGCCCCAAACTACTCCGTTTGGCCACGTCACTTAACATACAATTTACTTACATATTTTGTATGCTTATTTTAATATGAGCGGAAGCTTAGGTCAAAATATGATACTATACATAGCATGATGAGGTAAGGCATCATAATTTACAATATAAATTTTGTCCTATTAAGCATGCAATCATCTAACCTATCGGGCTCATAGGCTTACACAACCCGCCCGTCTAGCACCCTAAATTAACAAACATAATATAGGGATTCATCAACATAATTCGCACATAGAAGGCTCCAAGGTCAAATGACCCGCCTTTAAGTTGTTCTACATAATATCACGTTATATACATCTTGGCCTACAAAAGATCGGGCTATTCCCATCCCCAATAATCATTGATCATAAGGCAAAAAGAGTGATCAATGTAATAAAAACAATAATAATATGAGTGTTATCAAAAGAAGAGCATGCAAAAGATAAACACAAGCTTGTGGGGTTCTCTTGTGTTCACAACGCTCCTACCCCGGCCTCGACTCCTCAACCTGAAATTCATTGAATGAAAGGGGTGAGTATTTAACAACATACTCAGTGGGGAACACTGTAAACAGTTATAGCTAATTGCACAAGTGAAAATATAACATATGGACTTTTCTTTACTTTGTGGAGACTAGTCTCAACCCCGTAGGGCCTAAATATCATGATGCCCCCGTTAATGAACATCTTTGGCCCTGTAGGGATGCCCGCAGACATACTACCCCCCAGAGAGGACATTAAAAGGTCTATGTTCGATCCCAAAGGATCTCTGCCCCGAAGGGTCTCTTTGTCGACCCCGAAGGATCTCTTTTATCTCTGGTCCGAAGACCCTTCATACTTATACAATCAAAGCACAACAATAACTATAACCTTACACGTGTTCACAGTTAGAGTTACCCCACCTTAAGAGACGTTTTTGAATCCCTTTAACCTTGAAATACTCCTTTGCCGTCCACAAGTTGTCCTCCTCGAGCTCCAACACGTCACCTATCACCCTTTTCAATCATCTTTCATTTTAGACGTCGAGTTATTTAATTAAATCATAATTTAGACCAAACTCATGCTATACTTTGCTTTAAAGTCTTCAAACATTTCCACATACACGACCATGGATATATAAGCTCATACTACGATTTTGGACTCAAAATACACATTAAAACTCCTTAAAACATTTAATCGAACACGTTACGAACACACATTTAAACCACATGCTCATGACTCATTTTAAATCATTTAGACCCAACATTTCAAATACAAGCACCTTCACCCTAGAGTTCTAACATACTTGAAAATCAACCCCAAACAACCATCACAACACCTCCAAACCATACCAACAAAATAAGGGAAAATTAGGGCAAAAATCTAAACCCTAGCATCAAGAAACCATAGGAATTTGATATAACTTCACATATAGCTTAAAGGAGATAAATAAATCATATGTTCAAGATATCAAAGCAAGAAGATCAACAAAAATCCAAAATCCTCAAATTTGGATACAAACCCTAGTTTCCAAAACAACAAGAAATGGGTGTTTAATCCCCAAGAAGGAGAGGTGTAGAGGTTACCTTTGTTGATGGATGGTGATGGATTACACTTTAAAAGTTGAAGAATTTTGAGAGAGAAAAGAGGAGAAAATCGCCCCCTTTTGGTTGAAAGAAATGAGGAAGAAATGAACAAGTGTTGTATTTATAGGTAGAGAATCCCCGGACCCGCGCGACCGCGCAGTCCCCCGCGACTGCGGAACCCATCTCTCGGCCAACGCTCCCCGCGAGCGCACGCCTCGCCATCGCCCCGCGGGCGCGCAGCCTCCCGCGGCCGCGCACAGCCCCGCGGGCGCGTCATGCCCCCTTCAACCCCGATTCTATTTTGACTCCTGAATATTTTTAACTCCATTTTAAAATGACTTAGATTTTCGAAATACTTTTAATACACACCGAAAAAGCAGGGGGCGTTGCCCCCTAGCCCCCGATCAACTCAGCGTTAGCGTGTTCAAGGTTTTGGCAAACAAAATTCAATGCAATAACATTCATTCATTATCATATAACTCGACACTTTTAATATTAAATGTTATCGTGTATTATACACTTAGTATAATACCACCGTGCTATGACGTATTGGCTCAAGTGAGACAACCTGAAATAAAACAATGGCATAACATACAAACATACTCACAAGATTAATATTCAACAATATTAATTCGAAATCATTTACTAAAATTATAATTTATAATTTAGCAAAAGGATCAGGGTATCACACTTGGGGTTCGGCTTCTCCTACACAAGATGAATCATCAACTTAGCGTCTAAACGGAACTACGAAATCTATCTAGAAATTGAACAACAATTAAATCTTGACACTGTACAGATTGCACGACTCTATAACTTTTTAAAAATACGAGAATTACTTAATTTGGAAAAAAAATCTCTTTTTGAAACTCAAAACTTAGACGGAAAATAACATGGAAAAACAACACGAAATGGGCTCGAAAATAACTCGGGAAAACAACTCGAAAAAGGCTCGGGAGGAGGACACTAGCACTGGCGGAGAGGGCCGGCACCGGCGGCCCAAAAGTCAGGGCACCCCACGCCGGCAACCCAAAGCGCACCCGCGGGGGCCTTCGCGACAGCCACCCCGCACCGACAGCACCTGGCGTGCGCGCGGGGGCTCTTTGCCGAGGGGGTCCCTGCGCGGCCGCGGGGTACCATGCGCCGCGGACCTGGGCTTGTGCGTCTTTTTTTGGGTTTCGTCAAATTTTTTTGACGATCATCAAGAACATGAAGAACATGAGGAACACTTTCAAAAATTTAGAACGAGCATGCTTGAACAATTTAATATCGACATAGCAACGACATTTATAGAATTAATTATAACAAGAATCGAAACATAACTTAGGCGGAATTAAAAGAATTAACAATAATTTTTACGAAGAACATGAAGAACGCGAATAAACGAATAACAGAAATAAAATGCGGAAATTTAAAGACAAGAAAGAAATGGATTCGAGGCCGACGAACAAGAATGGACGGAGTCGGATGCGTTGAAGGAAGGTAGCACCTTCTCTCACTGTATTCCTCCCACGCTACTCCGTTCGTCGTCTCGAAAGAACACTCACGAAGAATGTCCCTCGCTTCGACAAAACTCTCTCGGCTTTCACAAGCTTTCCCACTCTCTAGAATTTTCAGAAGTGAATGGATTATGAGGTGAAAATGAAGGGGGGGGGGGGGTAAAGGGATATTTATAGGTGTGGGGTTGACTTCCTTGAGAAGCCAAATCAGTGCGGGGACACTGCAAAAATTATCCCGGGTTCGGTTAAAAGTTGTTTTATTCAATGTCGAGGTCCAAATGACCTCAGACATGAAATCCGAATATACCGGGAGACTCGTTGGCTCAAATACTAGTGAACCAAACTGACTCGAGATGAAGAGGAGGTCATCAGAAGAGAGGCGAGCCAAGATTCTTTTTTCAGAACTATTTTTTACTATTCACTTAGATTAACAGATTTTGCTCCCGAGCGCTCCATTGGTCTCAGAATGGAAATTCATGAATGCGAACGGATTCCTTGAGTCATTTCTCATAAGAGGAGCCTGACAGAACAAGACTCGGATCAACGAGGAGGATTTTGTAAATTTCTCAAAATACGAACGCATGCAAAAGTTACTATTCATGCATCCTTTAAATACGTTTTTCATCACCGGGAACTCAAATGACTTCATAATAAAATTTTGGGAACACCGGCACACTCCTTGAGTTAAAACCCTTCTATCAAGACCAAGTTTGGCCAAAACAGAGTTAAGATCGAAATTTTCGAAAAGACGATTTTACGAAAATTGACCCCTAACGTTGTGACTCACATCTAACTTCACTTAAATCTTATTTAAATTTATTCCTTAATTATTTAATTACTATTAAAAATTCTCTAATCATAATCCAAAAATCTGGGGGGTTACATATGGAAATAAAACCAAATAAGTCTTATCTTCCCTTAACAACTGAAAAACTATATTGTACAATTAGTGTTGCATTCCCTATTGCATATTTGATCATTTTAGTTTTTTTTTTCAATATTTTTCTTTGATTTCAATTTCTTATACTTCAATTTCATTTTACACTTATTATTTATGATTGATCTTACACAGTTAGAATACATTATAATTTTTTTGCATTTAATTTTTAATTTTTAGTTATTACTTAATTATTTAAAAAATTAAATACTAAAATATTATATTAAACCCTAATTAATTGGGTAGTATGAACCCTAAATAACAAATGTAAAATTAAATTAAAACATAATAAATTAAAATTAAAAAAAATTAAGAAAACCGAACCTACAATAGAGAATGCAACACCAAATCTGCAATAGAGGATTCTCCGGATGAAATCCTCTGCTACACTTTGTGCAACACTTGATGCTACAATTCAATTTATTAATATTTCTGTTATAAGTCCATTTATTTCGTGTTTTTAGGGGCATTTTATCATGTATAAATGTCCTTTTTAGTGTGTTTTGGGTCGAAAAGAACCAGGTTGCGGTTAAAGGGCATTCTAAGAGTCGAGTCTGGCGGAAGGGGCATTTTATGCCCAAATATTCACGATTATCTCGCACATATGTTCATCAGAGGCACATGGGACGTCCTCAGTATCCATCCCACATTCGGTCGGTGAAGTGGGCATATCAGATACGGATGGAGCTGACAGACGATGTCGTGCCCACAGTACTCGCACAGACTCGACCACAGGGCAGAATGGGCATTCCAGTGAAATTCAGGATTTAGTTGAAGAACAGCTGGTGGGAAGATAGCTACATTATCCGCGGGAGAGTTGGAACTAAGCTGGACTCCTGGAAGGTGCTGCAACAAAAGGATAAGCTCAGACGAGGAGATAAAGCTAAATCTAAGGAGATAAGCACAATCTCTAAAAAATAGGAATTTGTTGAAGATGAAGCTTATCCAGTCAGAGTCCGCGAGGGCACGCCGTTCCGGATTTTCAGCAGAAGACCCCCGCCTGTGGGGGAGACTTTACTCGGAAATGTAACTATTTAAACAAGTTTACCTTCTGGAAAAAGGAGTTTAGAAACACTCTGAAACACTTTACATTTCTGCAATTTATTTTTCGTACGCTGCTTAGGCAGCCAAACAATCCGAAAGGTCTTAAACCTTCGGGACTTAGGTTATGTTTATGTTCATCGACGTTGGAGTCGAGTTTTTACTTAATTAATTCCGTAAGTTTTCGTTTATTTTTATGTCTTTAAATTCTGCAAATTTAATTATGTCTAGCCTTCTCGGCTAGATCTTTAATTCTGGCTTTTGAATGATGAGATTGGATTAAGCATAAATCTGGACTCGTGAGGCCGAAATGAGAATAGTAATGCATGATTCGTTTCCGTTAATTCTTGTGCTTTGTTTCACGTGAGTGTGTGTCTGAAGTGCCCAATGTGGTTGATCACTCGTTAGGTAAAGAGGGCACACCGGTATTAATTGAATTGGCGAATCGTGACTGTGTGTCGGTTCATATAGTAATAAGGGAATTAATGGGGTGTTGTGGGCACAAGAGGAATCAGTTGAACACAACAGATCTGGGTCCGTCTAGGGCACACTGCTGCTTGTTTGCTTACATCTCTTAGAGGAATCGGGAGGTGGGTAACTGGTTAGGGGTTTAATTGAAGAGGAATCACTTTTAAACCTAAAATGAAAGGATGGATGAGGAGACGCATGAGAGGAATCCGGTCACCATAACTAGATGACCTATCATGTATGAAAATCGGTGTGCTCATGATCGAGTTGTTTTATGTTTAACCAAATTCTAATTCAAATGCCAGAACCTTTTGTTATTTGATAGTTTTCTTTAGTTTATTTTGCAGATTTACATTCAGTTTAGTGACAACACCAAAACCCCTTTATGATTAGTTACTTGAAGATAAAGTTGCAACAGCTCTCTGTGGGATCGACCCGTACTCTTTGGCTAGCTACGCTCATTGTGGGCACAGGAGTTTATAAATATATTTTTGAGCGCGAAACGACAGCACGTCAATATTTCTTTAGATTTTTAATTCAATTTCAATTTATTATGATTTAATTTAATTTACACTTATTAATTAGGATTCATCCTATCCAATTAGGGCTTGTTACTTCAAGGATTTACTATTGAGTAGTTAGATAGTTTAGATGATGAGAAAATGGATAAATCAGGTGGGATACATATCCCACCTCTTTAGGTGGGATACATATCCCACAAATTGGCATACAAAGCTCATTTATCACGGGTCTTGGGTTATCCACCATTTTAATATCATGCAAAATAAATATAGAATAACTTATTAATCCACTCTTATCCATCAAAGTAAACAAGGCCTGAGGGTATATAATTATTTTTTTACGAAATAATCAATTATTAATTAGAAAATAAAATTTAATATTGAAAAATTAATTATATATATCTAATTGGGTAGGATGAACTCTAAATAATAAGTGTAAAATTGAAATAAATCCTAATAAATTGAAATTACATTAAAGAATTGAAAAAAAATTTAATAAATTAAATTATGTAGCACCAAGTATTGCACAAAGTGTAGCAGAAGATTTCATTCGAGAACCCTAAGTCTAACATCCCTAGGGAATATTATATTCTCGCCGTTAAATCAAAATAGATTTTGTGAGTAGACGATACATTCTACTGAAGACTGAAGAGAATAATTAACATGAATATAGTCATATTTCACTTCATCCAATTAACTATCAATTTTAAATTATTATTGCATCATTGCATTAATCAGCATCAGATTAAGAGAATCAGATTCGAGAAACCATGAGAGAGAGAGAGAGAGAGAGAGAGAGAGAGAGAGAGAGAGAGAGAGAGAGAGAGAGAGAGAGGGGAAAAACCGTAAAATGTTGTAGTGCTCCAATGAGAAACTGGAACAGAATATAGAGGTGGGGGCATACACACATCACCAAACCACTCTCTCTCTATCGCCAATTTTTGCCCCTCAAATACCAACCCCTAAAGCATTTTTCAAAATAATGAACTCTATCGTGGGTCATTCAATTCAACCCGCGCACAAATTTCACGCTCGTATCAACAGAAAGAAAAAAAAAATTGGAAATGTTAAAATGCTTTACTCGATTCAAACGCCATTTTTCAATTAGGTCGAGTCACGATGGACTTGAAGAGACGAATAAGTTGATGATTAATTAATCGATACTGAATTCTACCTCTTTTTCAGAAATTTAAGGATATTGAATTACACTCAAATTAAAAGTTGATATCTCAATTGCTGCTTTTAATGTTCGTTTTAAATTTATAATTATATCCAAAGTTTATACTCTCTTTGTTCCAAAATTTATGTTGTTTTAGAGTTTTTCATAAAATTAAGATGTAATAATTTTGACAAATATATATACCCATTAGTCCATTACTTTCTTACACATATTAGATCATATTAATATATATTTCTCTAATAACAGGCTAATTGCAAAGAGAGTGTGTGAATATACGTTAAACTATACAAATATTTTAATACAAATTAAAAACTCTAAAACAACATATATGGCGGACAAGGAAGGAGTAATTTGTAATGAAGTTAACTGTATGTGTGTATAGTTGATAATTTTGATTTGAAAAGTTGTTGCTAGTCAATTTTGCAAATTTGGGATTAGATTTAATATCTGATTGTTAGTTTTTTCATTTGGAAATACGTACATACAACCACCATCCAGGTGAGATTTTCAACTTTTGAATTTACATATGTATATAATACTGTATACACTTTTTTAGGGGATAAGACTTTGATAATAGACCCACATTGGATATATATGTGCGTGTCGTTTTAAATATTAAAATAAAATAAAATAAAAAAAAGAAATATTTTCTCCTGTTTTCTAATTATATGGGGAAAGACTAAGTGGAGAATGTGGGTGTGAGGTAAGAGGTTTCTGAAAAGAAACAAGTCAAAAATTACTTTCTGGAGCGACGTGTCCTTAAAAAGAAAAAGACTCATACCCCTCAGTCTCGTGAACTCTTCTTACACTTCTCCGCTGCTCATCATACCTCTCTCTCTCTCTCTCCATGATATTTTCCTTTTCATAGCTTTTTTGCTATTTACTTTTGTAGTTTGAATCTATTTTG